>CM046945.1:126619147-131419147 GCA_025698515.1 Gossypium sturtianum
CGGTATGCTTCGTTCAGTTACGTATTGCTGATTAGCCAACAGTATCGCGGGACTTTCCGCAGTTCAATTTCCGTATAAGAAGAATTGCTGAGAAAATTTCGAAGCAGGTAAAACTTAACAATGTATCCCTCGTTTTAATTTCTTTTCTTAATTCCTTTAATTGTATGATGAGGTGGACGCCTTCCACTAATTAACTGAAAAAATAATTACTAAAATTTAAACCCCAAAAAGTACGTACTTTATTTCCTGATTATGGTTTTGTTTTTTTTCCTGCCAGGCTTTTAATTCAAAATTTTGGCTAAAGGCAAGAAATGGCAACACCAGTTGAGCCTCCCTAATGGTATTCATTACCAAGGGAAAACATTACTATTCCATGTGGAAACATTATTCGAAATCGACACCAAATATGTGCCGATCAAGCCTATTGGGAAAGGGCATATGGTATCGTTTGCTCTTCTGTGAATCGCGAAACAGACGACAAAGTTGCCATTAAAAGATAAACAATGCCTTTGGACAACCCTGTTGATGCACTGAGAACTTTGCGTGAATGGAAAGCTTCTTGAACATCTTAGACATGAAAACGTGATTGCTTTGAAAGATGTTATGATGCCAATTCATAGGAGAGCTTCAAGGATGTTTATCTAGTTTATGAACTTATGGATACAGTTTGCATCAAATTATTCGTCTTCCCCAAGCTCTTTCAAATGATCACTGTCAGTATTTCCTCTTCCAGGTATCTACCATTCCAATCCCTTTGCAAGGCATCTTACTGGTTTGTTTTGCTGTTTAATTTGATTAATATGTATTCTGCTACGTGGCATTGCATTTTGAGTTGGAATATAAAGGATCAAAAATCGAAGGGTCCGTGTTTACAACTGTTAAAATTTTGTCTGTGGATGTATTAACAGAGCATTCCTCGGCATGAATTTTACGTCAAACTTCATTACGTTTGCTTAAAAATGAAGATTAAAGCAAAGAAAGCAAGAACCTAAATGGTCAAATTTGAATGTGTATTCCCTGGACGCTATGTTTGTGGAATTTTGCATTACTAGTATACTACTATATCATGTACATTTATAGTTTATGCCTCGGAACCTACGTGTTTAGATGGTTTATGCACTTTCCTTTCTGGTTGTTTTCTAATCAACGTATAAGTTCACTGTCATTATATGTTATATTCATTCTTAACACCGTGTTGAATATTGATGGAGAAAAGCGTTTGTTCATACTAATTGATGTCCAATGCTTTAACATGTCTAGGCAACTGTTAGGGACTGACATAATGGGAGCTAGTTGGTTTTAGCTTTTCAGACAAACATGTTCCAGGCCTTCTACCTTTCGGCATTATGTACTGGCCTGATATTGCAAGCATGGTTATTACTTTCATCACTAATATATCTGCTAGGGTTATCGATTGATAAGCTTTTATACAAAAGGCCTATTATTTTAAAAATTGTTTTTACAAGGAAGCATCAGTCACTTTCTCTCACTTGTTTGGGCATGAAGAGATTTCTAGCATTTGTAGACAGGAGTTTTATGTAGTAATTGAGAAAATTATGTGAGGATGAAGTTTTGGAAATTTGCATTAAAGCTTCTATTGTGATAATGATAAAATATTATGAAATTTTTGCATCTCATTCTTCTTTTTGCAGTTACTTCGAGGTTTGAAGTATCTTCACTCAGCAAATATTCTCACCGTGACCTGAAGCCAGAAACCTTCTTATAAATGCAAATTGTGACCTTAAAATTTGCGATTTTGGATTGGCACGCACTAGCAATGCCAAGGGTCAATTCATGACAGAGTATGTTGTCACTCGCTGGTACAGGGCCCTGAGCTTCTCCTTTGCTCACGACAACTATGGAGACATCCATCGATGTGTGGTCTGTTGGATGCATCTTTGCGAGAACTTCTTGGCCGGAAACCCATCTTCCCTGGTACAGAGTGTCTCAACCAACTTAAGCTGATCATCAACATACTTGGCAGCCAGAAGGAAGAGGATCTTGAATTTATAGATAACCCCAAGGCAAGGAACTACATTAAATCACTCCCATATTCCCATGGAATCCCCCTTTTCTTGTCTTTATCCAAATGCCCATCCTTTGGCAATTGATTTACTGCAAAAATGCTAGTTTTGACCCTTCAAAAAGGATTGGTGTAACTGAAGCACTCCAACACCCTTACATGGCACCTTGTACGATCCCAACTGCAATCCTCCAGCCCAAGTGCCAGTTGATCTTGACATAGATGAGGATTTGGGGAAGAAATGATCAGGAGATAATGTGGAAGGAAATGCTTTATTACCATCCTGAAGCTGCTAATGCTAATGGTGAGGTGTGTGTCTAACCTTTTCCACATCTTCCTTAAGCACTCTGCAGTCAAGCCTATGAGGCTGTTTTTACTACTGACGAGCAGGGTTTTATCTTGGTGGTATTAAGATGCTATATTTATGTCTTTGCTACTCCTTTATGGCTTTAATAATGTTGGAGAAACACAGGCAATATGTGTCTGTTGTCGGCTGTGATGCCTGATATAACTAAATTTTGTACCAATAGCTTATTTAGGAGCTTGAGTTACTTTCTGTAGATGCCTTGAAAAAAAGAAGAAGAATAAAAATTATATATAAGAGGTGCTGCTTGATGTGTCTTAAACTCTGAGTCTGTGAACTTATTTTCATTACATGTAATGTAAATTAAGTTTAGACGTTGGGAACATTAATTTTGTGGACTTATTTTCTTTCCCCCTTGAGCAGCAGTGAATCGAGATCTCATAAGTAAACTCAAATGTTTTGGCTGAGCAAAACAAAATATAAATAAATAACGACTCACATAATTCCTGATAGTTACATTAATGTTGGATGACCGCTGAACAAGACTTCTCTTATCTATAAACACCAAATGTCTGCTATTTAAGAGATAAAACCCTGTTTCTATCAAAAGCTATCACAAGGAGACTCAGAAATTTATTTTTAAATCACTGCAGGAAATGGACTTCACAATTTATTTTACATAAAATTATTTTTTTGAAAAATGCGACTGGATTTTATTGAAAAACAAATAAACAAAATGAAAGGTTCCTTTACAAATTTGAAATTGAGGCCTAAGTAAAGGAAAACAAATAAAGAAGAAAACATTGAAAGCTAACGGGCCGAGAAAAACAAATAACAAGTAGAATAAAAGCGAAATAAAAAATTGGAAACCTAATCCGGTCACTATCAAAGCAGTGGTACCCATTAACTTCTGTCTTTTCAAATCTCTATACCGACATACCTGTAGATAGCAAGTTTCAAGAAAATCTCTCATTTACGCTATCCTTATCTTTGCAAATCTTTTTGGGGACTTTTCAATCGGTTGTCTCGGCCTTGTCCCCTCTCGTCAGCGTTGAAGATGAAGCGAGATCTACTCACTTCGTGTACTTTTCTTCTCTTTTCTTTAGTGCTTCTCTTGCCAGATTATGAGCAAAACCATTTCGAATCTTTGAACAATTGAAAGTTGATTTCTTGGAAATGTTGTTTTTATGAATGAATGTCTCGGATAATTGTCCCTATAGCAGATTTGTCTATCATTTCTTTGATTTACATTTCTTTATAATAGATTTTGAATCTCTAAAATATCTCACGATTGAAATCCATTGAAATCCCTAACTCTATTGCTTGTAAACTGCATATGCCTGCGCCATGAGCAGGCGATATTTCGACATGAAGAGTCATCTTGAGCTAAGAACTCACCGTCTCCCCCACCGCGCACGACCAGAGGCGATCTGGAAGATTTACAGTCAAAGGCTGCATCAAAACAGATAGCTACTCTTGTGCTTCTCTCTCCCTGTCTCTGTCCTTGACCATCATCTAAAGTAAGTGGCTTTTCTACCAACCCGTCAATCTCTGCTATATAGCTTTGGGTTTGGTTCGATAACTCCCTTCATGTAGTTATTTTTGCTCGTGAATGAGCTAGTTTCTTGAGTTTTGATTATCCAAACGACATAACAAAATAGGCAATATTGTTTCTTTGCTACCCATAGTGAAGACCCGGGTAAGCCATTCCCACTGATTTTGAATATTAGTATTAATGACCCATGCAGTGATTAAGAATTTGCCATGTCTCGTAGTGTAGGACATTGTAGAAAAACATGGAGGTGCCTTCTTCCGCATTATGACAATGAGGACAAGAAATATTTGCAACCACTCTCTTAAGTCTAAGATTTGTTAGAGTAGGAATAAAGTTCCATAAATTCGCCATATAGTAATAACTATTTTTGATGGGAGATGTAAATTCCATAGCTTTCTATAGAAATTTTTGTTTGGCTTTGTAATAAATAAGAACTAGGATCCATACTAGCCTCTTGTAATAGTTTATAGGCACTTATTGAAAAGTGCTGGAATGTTCTCCTCGCTTGGACTTGAAAATCATCATATTCTTCTTCCGCCAAAGGAATTTGAAGAATCTTACTATATGCCTTTCGAAAGGTATTAGCTATTAGATCCATCTTCCATTTCCTTGTTGAAGCATCTATTAAGTGCAGAAACTAACTCTATACTGTGTTGTTGGAACCAACATTGATTCTACCTATATCAACTCGGTGCCTACACCGATCACTCGAGATAGAAATTTGGTCTCCCCTGCCGACACGCCGGCATAAGCCATCTTTGTTAACCGCACTCTTTGCAGCGGCTCTTCCAGGAGTAGCGAAGGTTGTAATATCCTAGGTTAGGGGCTATTTTGTTATGGCATTGTTTGCATGTTATTGGCTGCTATGTTATTGTTTTGATGTTTTGAGGCTTAGTTGTAAGCTAGGTGTAAGCTGAGAGGTAGGAAAATTCAGTTTTTAGGCTTAGGTGAGAGGAGCTAAAGAAAGTGGGGTTAATAAGTATTCTTTGGTGAATTTTAGTACAAGAATTGAGCTAGTAGAGTGGCAAGTTAGGCGCCACTTAGAGCTTGGATTGGCGTCACTTGCGGGGAGAGGTCACGTGTTCAAGCTGCAGAATGCCCACTTTTTGCTTCCATTTTGTGGCATGGAGGAGGAGAAGTTGTTGGCAGTTCAAACTCTGTCATAGACCAAGTCAACCCACTTGAATGGTGGGTGGAGTGAATTTAGGAGAGACTTGTTCAAAATGATTTGAATGGGTGGTTGTGAGTGTTTGGGAGTGATGGCTGAATATTGGAGAGATTTTTGGGAGTGAGCGGCTTGGTAGTGTGGGAATGGGGGTGCCAAAATTCACTTGGTATTTTAGGTGTTTTCGGTCAAAATAATAATAATTTGTAAGCCAAATTCTCCTTTTGTCAAAAGCTAGCGAATTTTCTTCCAAAGTAAGTCTCTCATTTTTACTTCTTGAAGCAGGAAGACCAAACTCCTATAGCTTGCGAGAAAGTTGCTTGTTTTCTTTGTGTATTCTTTGTTAGCTTGAATGCTCTTGAGCCTTCAAACTTTAATCTCTGTTATTCACTTTGGCGAACCCTCCCACTTCTTTTACTTGTTGTTCATTTGTGTTGAGTAGAAACTAGCTTCTCTCTTTCTCTCATACTCTCTTTTTCTTCTCTCAATACCCTCTTTGTGAAACTCTATTCCCATTCCACACTTTCTTCCTTTCTTTTTTTCTTTCTTTCTTTCTTTCTTTTCTCTCACTCAAAGCCGAACATAGGTGTGTTAAACACCTTGGCAGAATCTCTTTTCTTTTGCTTAATGTGTTGCTTGAATTTCCCTCTCTCTTAGTGGTGTTCATCTTGGCGAATTCTAGAGGAGTGTTAATCTTGTTGGGGTTTGTTTTCAATCGATTGGAGTTAGGTAAGAGCTTGGTCGAATGGCCATTTCTCCTCTCTCTTGTGCTTTATCGTTTTGGTTTGGGTTAAGAGCGATTTTGGGTTCGGTTGAAGGGGTTAATCTTTTGTTAATCATTGCGTTATAGGGCCTTTGGATTTTGGAAGCAAGCAAGAGGAGTCTTCTTTCTCATTGTCGTTGGTAAGTGGTGGCAAGAGTTGATGTTATCAAGTCTATTCTCTTAGTTCTCGTTTAGTCAAGTTCGGAGATTAATATTTCTTCTTAATAGGGTGTGCCGTTTGCTTTAGGAGGAACCATTGTTGGTTGGGTTTTGTATGAAAACCAAATCAAGTGTAAGGAGCAAGGTATTCGAGGGCCTTAGATCGGTTCGTTGAGTTTAAAGCTTGTGTTTGGCGGTGTGTAAATTAACTACTTGTATACTTAGTAATATGTTTAATAAACTTGATTGCCTTTGTAAGACCAAAAGCGATGCGATGGCGATATGATACCCGATGGGGTATGTACACGGATTCGGGTAAGTCCGTTTCATTACGAGATATGTAGTGATATATGATATCATAATTTATGGTGTATGTATTATGAGATGCCATATTAAGCATGTGAGTATGATTGCATGATTTTGCACGATTTGCATTAGTATAATATGTTATTGGGTGATGAGAGAGGAGGGGATATGATATCCAGTGTCTTTGGGACACGGAGGTTTAGCACCTCCGGTGGTTTGGTACCTGATTGATTATTGTGACTTTGGGTCACGGAGGTTTAGCACCTCAGCGTCTCGTCGAGTGGCTTAGTACCACGATTGGGTTGGCCCCTGGATGATGATCTGGGATTGGCGCCGGTGATTTGGTATCACACGATGGGTTGGCCCCATCATTGGAATCGTGACCGGTCACGGTGATTTGGTATCACATACGTGTCTTTGGGACACGGAGGTTTGGCACCTCATAGCGTCTCGTCCCGGTGGCCGTACCACGATGGGTTGGCCCCACGGATGATGATCTGGGATTGGCGCGGTGATTTAGTATCACCACGATGGGTTGGCCCCATCATTTGGATTCTTCGTGACTTTGGGTCACGGTGGTTTGGCACCACACATATGGATATCGTGACTTTGGGTCACGGTGGTTTAGCACCACGGTGGTTTGGTACCACGGGGTAGAAAAAGGAGAATGGATGGCTAGGATTGGGTGCATTACTTGTATTGCTATATGCGGTGTGTGTTAGCTTGTTGCATTAATCGGGAGGATTTGTGCATTGAGTCTCGTGACTCACCTTCTCACTTATCATTTGGTAACACTTAGATTGCGGACATGGGTAAGGGGTGGACTCGAGGTGCTCATGCCATGAATAAATACGGATTTGCTCGACTTTTAAACTTGGTACTTTAATTTTATTTATTTCAGTTAGGTTTTATTTGGATTGTAAAGGCCTTTTAAACTTATGTTTTTGTTATTTACATGCTTAAATTGGATTTCTAATATGCCTTTACAAATTAATGAGTAAAACCTAATAAAACTTGGAAAGATAAGGTTTTCAAACTACAACACGATAGGTTTTAAACTTTATCGTCGGGTATCACTTGTGATAATCTAAAATGAATGAAACTCAAACGTATTTCCAAACTCAAGATTTTTCCACACTAATTTTCATAATGTTCTAAGCAACTAAAGAAATTACTTGGATTTTAAATTGGTATGAAATTGTTTTACTTATGGATTCAACCAAGTTTCAAAAATTTCGGTTTGTAAAATGCGCCATCGGTTTAAAACAATCAAGCCCAAAATTTTAACTATGGCAAGGAGTTTTCTCAAAAGCGAACTATAATCGAGTAACTTGTTCTCTTCAAACAATTTTCCTCTGTGACAAACCAGTTCGGTCGTGGTGTGTTGGTGGGGGTTGAGGGTGTTACAAAGGTAAATTCCCTAAGCTGTGCACAAAGAAAGTGCGAATTTGGGTAGTATTTGGCTTTAAAACCTTAGCTAATAAAGAATTTGGAAAATTAATAAAGCGCCAACCTTGCTTGGCTAATAAAGCAATATTAAATTGACCAAGATCTCGAAATCCCAAACTACCCAATTCTTTTTTGCGGTACAAAGGTCCTTCCAAGCATACCAATGAATGCCCCACTTTTGCCTCGATCCTTTTGCCACCAAAATTTCGCAATAATACTCTCAAGATCAGCACACAAAGATTTAGGTAGTAAAAAAAGGCCATTGTATATGTCGGAATAGCTTGAAGAATTGCTTTGATAAAAACTTCTTTCCCACCATGAGAGAGATGGGATACTCTAATTATCAATTCGCTTCTTAAGTGCATCCTTCAAATTTTGAAGCGAATCTTTTTCTTTACGCTCACCATATTAGGTAGTCAAGATAACGTTCTAGATCATTTGTGCTTCGTACTCTAAGTATGCGAGTAACCAATTGTCTTTCTTCCTCCTGTATGTTAGTGCTAAAGAAAACAGTTGATTTATCGAAAGTGCTTATGACCTTGACCGAGCAGAGCTTTATATTCACGTAAAATTGTTTTCAAAAGACAAGCTCCCCTCTCCATAGCTTCTCTAAACAAAATGCGGTCATCTGCGAATAAAGATGTGATACTTGTGGCCCCCTTCTATTGGCTTTGACCCCTTTTAATTGACCTTCTTGAGTGTCAATCTCACAAGACAAGATAAGCCTTCTCATGAGATCGAAACAAAAGCAGACTTAAAGGATCACATTGTCGTAATCCTCTCTTTGGTTGAAAATTTTCCCAGCTTGACCATTAAAAACCAGCGAGTAAGAGAGCGAGATGAATCGCACTTCATGATGGAATTAATCCAATTAGAGTCAAAACCCATTCTCATCATCATCTCTGTGCAAAATTCCATTCGACTCTATCGTATGCTTTACTCATATCAAGTTTAGTGCCATTAACCCCTTTTTTCCAAATTTTTCCATTTAAGATTGTGTAAAATTTCATATGCCGACAATACATTATCCGATATTAATCTTCACGGCACAAAAGCACTCTGTGCACCATCAATGCATTTTCCAAGACTTCTGAAATCTATTAGCAATAGCCTTGGCCATTATTTTATAAATAACATTGCATAAGCTAATGGGACGAAAGTGAGTAAGATTAGTCGGATTGGCTTTTTAGGAATAAGCACAATATGAGTAGTATTAATTGAACTACCCTCCATACCTCCATTAAGATGTTGAAGGCAGAAAAAGTGTAACCTCTTCCCCAATGTTTTGCCAACATTTTTGAAAGAATAAAGCCAGGAAATCCATCTTCTCCAGGTACTTTTATAGGCCCCATTCGAGCGCCTCCCAAATTTCTTCCTTTGTATATTGCGCCGTGAGCCTTTGATTATCCTCATCGAAAATACAACGCCCAATACCCGATAAAAGATGTTCATAATGTCCTTTTTCCTAGCCTCAAATAAATCTTAGAAATAAGATCTAGCAATTCTTTGCCATTTCTTGGATATCCTCCGTTTCTCTTCCATCCATATTACTGCGACTTCGAATACAATTTTTCCTTAAATCATGTTGTGTTGTAGTATGTGAAAAAGGCTATATTCCTATTCCCAAATTTCAGCCAATTAACTCGAGCTCTTTGCTTCAGTGCCGTTCATCCTTCTTAATCTCAAAATTCAAGCGCAACTTCATGTCAATTAGCTCTACTAAATTATTATCACTCCTTTGGCTTCCATCAACTCGGATAGCTTTGAGGATAAAAATTCTTTTCCGTTTTCTAGGCGACATATGTTTAAAGCCCATCTCTCCAAGCCTTGTTTTAGACAATCCAGCTTGCATGATAGACCTCTTGATGCCGTTTCCCAAAGGAATTTAACTTGACATCAAATGACTCCTCCAAGATCCACCACGCCTCAAATTTAAAATTTTTCCAGTTCTTCCTATTGTCTTCTTTTTTTATGGTAATTAGAAGAGGACAATGGTGGGAGAAACGAATGCACCAAATGTTGAATCGAAGCAGGGGAACATAGACATCCAGTTCTCATTAGCCACTCCTCTGTCTAAGCGCTCTTGGATATTTGTTTTACAGTAAATTACTTCTCTCCCATGTGAACCAATTGCTGGACTAGCCCACATCCAACGGATGGCAATCTTCTAGGACATTTCGAAATGCTTCTATTCATCTTTCATCTCTAGGAAATACTCCATTCTTTTCAAAGCTATACATGATTTCATTGAAATCCCCACAAACAATCAAGGCTAGTCCTCATTATTACATAGATTTTTAATAGATTCCATGATTCAACCCCATCTTGTGCATAAGGAAACCATAAAATCTTGTAAATCTCCATTTGTCCCATCATCAGGATCTTCAATAAGCACATCAATGTGTCTTCTTGAAAAATTGAAAGCGTAATTATAGCATCACCTTTCCAAGCCAAACATAAACCACCTCTAGTTCCTTCGGGATCCACATCAATACCATTAGCAAGACCACAGCTTCTTCGTACTCGTTCCATCTGAGTTTTGTTTATCTTTGTCTCCATAAAGAAGACCATCTGGGGATTATATTTCTTCAGCGTATGCCGAAGTCTTCGAATTGTCCATGGATTTCCCAAACCACGGACATTCCAACTTATAATTTTCATTGCGATCGGTTGGCTTGCCTTTTGGCAGCCGCCGATGATAAAAGAGTATTGCCCAACATTCTTCTATTCCTTACTGTTGCAGTGTCACCTTCTTCTCTTAATATTGAATCTTCACTTTCCCCCCTAAGCCTTTTTTTCCCTTCCTCTCCAATTATCACCCTTTCCTCCAAATCATGTTCTATTGTAAAATGGGCCTGTTTGGCCAATACATTTTCCCCCCATTGGGAGGAAGAGGACAAATTACCTTCTAAATTAATCCCCAAAACGGGATCAATAGTTATTCCATTTTCCATCTTATTCCTTATTCCCCATGGCCTGTATTCTGACTTGCGTTCTCCATTAAGACTTTCACCTGAATTTTCTCCTCCATCTTCGCGCAACCAAATACTTTTCATTGCCAAAGCTCTCTTGGATTGCGCTCGTAAAGACAAATCGACCTATTACGCCACTTCCACCCCTAACTCCATCTTTGCCTCACAAAAGAATCTTTGTGACCCAGTAGACCATAATAGAAAAGCGAAAAAAGTCGACCTTTCATATTTGAATCGGCGTATGATGTAACAGCCCGATTTAGGGCCTAGTCGAAATAGTGGTGTGAGACCACGAATTTGAGGTGAATTTATGAGTTTTTAAGGTTCATGCCATGTTTTCATGTTAGTGTGAAAGTTTCATGAAACAATTTTGCTAAATTGAAGTTGAATGGTCAAAAAGGACCAAATTGCAAAAGTTGTAAAATGTGAGTTTCTAGAAGCATTTTGTATGACATAGCTCTAGAATAGCAATTATAAGTCCTTAAATAGCAATTTTCCCAAATCATAATTTTTGGACAAAATTGGACATGAGTTAGTAAATGGTGATATTTTTAAGAGAAGGGCATTTTGGTTATTTACCTATTAAATGATTAATAAAGGAAAAAGATGACAAAAATCATTATCATCTTCTTCCTCATTGCCAAAAATTTCAAAGAAACCATAGCTAGGGTTTGCTCATCTTTCAAGCTTGCTAGTAAGTTCATCTTAGTCCCGATTTTAATATTCTTCGTGTTTTTGAAGTCCTCGTATTATGAATTAGCTATTTTTAGCTATAAAATAAGCTAAGATGCATGTTAAAAAATCTACCCATGAATGAAATGCATGCTAAATGATGTTTTATGGAAGTTTATGTGAGTTTGATGTTAGATAAACATCTTTTTCTAAGTGAATTTCATGAAAAATGAGCATAGGGACTAGTTTGTAAAAGTTTTGAAATTAGTCATACCTATTAGAAATAATGAGAATTGATAATGGCTATAGTAGAGAAAATGAATCAGCTAAGCATGTAGTCTAAGAAAGTTGAATGAAAATTATTTTACGAGCCTTGGGGCAAAAGTGCAAAAATGAGAAAGTATAGGGGCAAAATAGTAATTTTTCCAAAGTATGAGTTAAGAGTCAATTTAGTCAATGTGAGTATTAAATGATCTATTTATGACTATAGATCAAGAAAAACGAAGCCCGGATCGAAACCGAGGCAAGAACAAAATCGAGGACTAAATTGCATATCTACATACATTTTGTATATTGAGGTAAGTTTGTATAATTTCTAAGCTTTATGATTTATATCGTTAAATTGCTTAGTATAATGTATAATGTTATTATGAAAAATGTTCAATGTTATGTTAAACAAAGAAATTAATGAGATCAAGCATGAGAAAGCCCGATTGAAGTTGAGTAACTTAGGATACTTGATCTACCACATGAAACAAGAAAGTCAGTATAAGACCAAGCCGAGGGCATGGCATCGACAAGCAAGCAAGCTATCATGTAAGTCCAAGGCAAGCTTGGCATTGAATAAGTTATCATGTAAGTCAAGGCAAGCTTGGCATTGAATAAGTTATCATGTAAGTCAAGGCAAGCTTGGCATTGAATAAGTTATCATGTAAGTCCAAGGCAAGCTTGGCATTGAGTAAATTATCATGTAAGTCCAAGGCAAGCTTGGCATTGAACAAGTTATCATGTAAGACCAAGGCAAGCTTGGCATTGAAAAGTTATCAAGAGAAAGAGATCCCATATAAGTCCAAGTTAAGGCATGACATTGGTGAGAACAAGAAAGACTTCGTATAAGTCCATGTTAAGTCATGGCCTCAAAATTTAGATGAGATTTAGTATCCTCGGTTATTCATATAAATTTATCGGACAAGCGAGTTAAGCTCAAATGAAATAACAAGAAAGCTAAGTAAGCAAAGTTATTATCAAGTGAAAATGAGTATTATTCATGTTATGAATGATGAATCGAGAGATTATGATTATTATGTTAAAGTATCTTTGGTCAATGTGATCAAGTGATACTGGTACATTGTTTACCTCTCAAGTATGAGACTAGTAAGTTTCATGAGATATGTAAGAATCAAGTATGAGTAAGTAAGCTTTATAGCTGAAATTTATGATGCCATTGTTTATGTCAAATGGTTTATATTAAGCAAGTATGTTGCTATGTGCATTATGCAAACTTACTAAGCTAAATGCTTACGTCTTTTATTATTTCTTTCTATGTAGTCCCATCTAAGCTAACTTGTGGATCGTTGAAGTCGAGACTCGAATCACACTATCAACCGCTATTTTTGGTATAGCCAAGTTGTTTTTATTAAGTATGGCATGTATAGGAAACAATTCATTTTGAGTATATATCTTAGAAAGGGCAAAAGCATGGGCTATCAAGTTTATTATTATTCTTTTGTAAATGGCTAAATGATTGGCCAAGATTGACTAAGTATGTATGTTATTGATATCAATGGAGCATGTTGTATTGTTCATTAAAGTTGTAGTGATTTGAGTTGTTGAGATAGTATGAATTTGCTCTTGATTTCAGGGTGGCAATTGGTTTGGTAAATAGCCTCTAAGTGCCCACTGCGGTTGGACTGCAGTCGTGTGTCTAAACCAGTGTGTACCTACCACCATTGCACCTTAAGTTAGAATATCAAGTTGTAGTACACGGTCTAAGTCCACGGGCGTGCCATGGCCGTGTGTTATAAGTCAGAATGCTAAGGTTTTTCACACGGGCCAAGACCACGGGCGTTCCATGGCCGTGTGAAGTTTGGCAGTAAGCTCGAGTTTTAAGCACGGTTAGGAGACATGGGCGTGTCTCCGGAGTTTACACGGGCGTGTCCCAACTCACATGGGCGTGTGACCCTGTTTCAATGAAAAGTTTTCGATTGAGTTAGAAAGTTTATAGACATGAGTTTAAGGCCTCGTAGGCCCATGAAAAGTACAAGTTGATTAAGAAAGATAAGTTCTTAATTCGAAATAAAAATTTATAGCAGTAAGTACTTGATTAAGCAAGTTCAAGCATAGTAACTTCTCGTATCCGACCTAAGCCTCGGACTCGGGTATGGGGTGTTACATATGAAGCAGTTCCCGAGGAGAACATAATTAGCTTTTTCCTCTTTAACATGTGAGCGGACATCCAATTGAACCCAAATTCTCATGAAGTTCCTAATCCCTTTCCCGGATCTGAACTATCATACTCCAAAAACATGCCCAAAAATTACCTAGTTGCCTTGCCAAACTTTGAGAGAAAAATCCCATTGGAATATCATAGATCTGTACCCAAAAAGGAGAAAAAAATTAAAGGGATTTTCGGTGGATCTTCCTCCCACTGTAGCATATGTAGAACCAGCAAGTGATTATTAAATGTCCATGTAGAACCCTTCGGAACTCTGTCCATATCCATAGCATGAAAAAATTGAAACAGAAATCGTTTTTCTCCTAAATCTCGGATCTGAACTCCTCATTTGGATGCCAAAGATTCGCCATCTTTGCTTTTCATTGCGGAAAGTGAATAATCTTTGGTTGTTAAAAACATCCAACCAATCGAAAGAATTTCCTTCCTTTTCAGTTCGGCTCAACTTGTGCTTGTAAAACTGCTTCTTCTTCATCAATCGTTAACTCAGCAAATTCTTTTTCCATGATTGCAGGCCAGATAGAAAGCCCCTTATGTGTACTATCCTGAAGGGTGAAGAGAGAATTGGTAGGCTACTTGCAGTCAAAGTTGACTATGAACAAAAGAAACCAAAACTATCTAAAGAATGAAAAGAGATTTGGTATCTTTGCCATGCGCCAAAATTGACTATGAACAAAGTAAACCAAGAAAACCTAAGAACATGCTAGAGAGGTAGACGATTTCGTGCTAGGGTAGCAGACCTTCTATTTTTCAAGGTTTTATTTTACATAAATTTTAATACTATATGTTAGTCGATTAATAGGAGTATTAATATTGTAGTACTCTTCTTAGTATTTTAAGTGACATTATTCACTTGTTTGGTTGTAAGTTTGAGTTTACATATTATTCTATTTAAGAGGACATGCTTATTGATTAAGTTTTAGTTTGGTTGGTATTATTGTTGCAAGGGTTGTAATTGAACAATATTTTATGAACAGTCTGGTTTTTTATGTGGAAGCTGGGGTCAAATTTTGGAAGCCCGAACAATCAACTTGAAATTTATGACTCTTTCTTACAATTTATGTAACTTCTTTAAAAGTAGCTTCTAGATCAAGTTTTTCGATTTAAACTGAAAATTTCCAACAAGAATTAGATACTAAATCAATGGAAAATAAAAAATTAAGGAACTAAACAAAAGAAACAAAATATGAAAGATGGATTGATGAAAAGAAAAAGAAGGCGAATGGCATTGATGACAAATAGTTGGATAGATAGTTTAGCCTCCTTTGGTGAACTTCCATCAACAAAGAATTATATTGGCATTTAAAAAACCATTACAAATTACTTGAATTAGGTAAGCTAAAGTTATGATGAATCTCCTCCATAATTTTTAAGAACTGAAGCAGTAGTTCTATCAAGAAAATCACAAGAAACTAGTTTTCAAGAAAAAAAACTTGTAATGGTCCTCACCCATCCCAATATATGGCACGGATGGGAAGTGCTGTCGGAGCACTTTAAAACTAAAGTCAATTTTTTCTTTTAAATAAAACACCATTTAGTAATCATATAAAATTTCTTTAAGACAATTCTCAACATTTAAGAAAGGAAAAAAATACAATTTGAAATTATTTTGGGTCATTGAACATATGTTAGGATCCATTTAAACGTAAACCAAATGTTTGGGGTTTAATGACTTTTAAATTAGAGTATTGGGGTGGAGGTATGTAAGATTTTACTTAATATTAGAACTTCAAACATTATAAATAAAATCATAGAAACAATTTGAACATTTTGAAATATTTAAAATAAATTTAAAACCATTTAGGAATATTTTTGGTGTTGAGAGGTGCTCGAGACTATATATAAGCTTTGGATGACTCATTTTTCATAAAAAGCATGCGATAACATTGTCGGGACCCTAGGTATCATTAGTAAGGCCTTGAGGTCCAAACCTAGGTTCTTGTACTATTTTGGGAAGCATTTTGCTAAGCCGGTGCGATACCTTTGACAAGAATACCAAACCTTAGGCCCTGAAAAGTGGAAAATTGACTAAAAATGCTTAAAAACATTTCTAAACTTAACCATATCATTTCCACATGTCCCAAAAATTACAGATCAATTTTAAAATTAATTTAAACTCAAAATCTGAAGCAAAATGTAATGACCCGATTTTGGGGCTATTCGGAAACGATGGTTTGGGACCACTAATCGAGGTTGAGAAAATTATTTTCATATTATTTTAGGTGTTATAGCATAATTATATGGATGTATGAAAATTTTGGTGCATTAATTTTGGCGATTTTATGCTTAATTGTGAAAAAGGACTAAATCGCGTTAAGTGCGAAAGTATTGTTTTACAAGTCAAAGGTGTTAAATAGCTATAGAATTCTAATGGGAGGTCCCTAATGTGCAATTAGGCCTTGTTTAATATAGTGGCCGGCCATAGGGACAAGAATTGACATGGTCAATTGGTTAGGTGGGGTGTTGGTGACTTATTTGATAAATTAAACTAAAATAAGAAGAAAGATGATAATACCTATCATCTTCACCATTTTTCCACCAAAAATACCAGCAAAGAGGGGGTTTTGAAAGTTGAAAATTTCAGCAACTCATCTTCTCTACAAGTAAGTGATTATGATGGTTTTACTTGATAATTTTTGTACTTTTGGAGTCCCCAAAGCTTAAGCTAGCTAATGAATGGGACTAATTTGCCAAAAAGGTTGAAAGTTTAGGGACTTTCCATGAGAGTGTTCATGTTGTTTTCTGAGTTTTTATGGAAGAAAATGAATGTTGGTGAGTGAAGGAACAACTTTTGTGAAAGGTGTTACCATGAAAACACCTAAATGGGACTTAGTTGTAAAGATTGTAAATGTGTAATAAATGCATGAAATAAATGGTTTCATGAGTTGTTGTAAAAGGAATAAATGTTCAGCTAGGCTTGTTTAATGAGGAAATGTGATGAAAAATGATATCTGAGCCTAGGGCAAAATCATAATTTTGCCATAGTATAGAGGCAAAATGGTCATTTTGCCTAAGTAGAAAATTTAATGTATCATGAGTTTTAAATTGATTGAATGAGTGAATTTTATTATTATAGATCAAGAAGAATGCGGAAACAACCTTGTCAGGGAAAAGGCAAGGTTCTGGATTAAGCCGTAGATTAATACATTTTGCATCGAGGTAAGTTTATGTGTAAACGGTACTTCTTGAATACTTATGTTGTTACTTATTGGTGTATCATATGAATGAGATCATTTATGATTGAGATGGATTGAATTCGATAGAAAATGAGTAATACCGTAAGAACCTTGAAATAGATATGTAAGTGTAGAATATTATTCGTAATAATCATTGGTGGGGTGTATGCGATACCACAGTAAATATTCTTATTGGTGGGCTATGTGCGATGCCACCTTAATACTAACTCACGATGGGTCGTGTGTGATACCATCGTTTATATTATCATTTGGTGGGCTAAGTGCGATACCACCAGTAAATATTCTTGTTGGTGGGCCATATGCGATACCACCCTATCATAGATTAATGGTGGGATGTGTGCGAAACCACCTGAGCGTTTAGTATTATTGCGAATGATTCATTAAGAAATTGTTTAAGTATCGTTTCATATGATGTTGTGGTGATGAGTGCGGGGAATATATGCAAATAATTGAGAGCATTATATTTTTTATATGGTTGAAATGTGGTAAGAGATGAAATGAGTAAGCATGATTATGAAATGTGGATTGTTCTTGCTTGGTATGAAAAGCATTTATTAATATATATATATGTGTTATGATGCCATTTGTTTACATGTAAACTTACTAAGCTTAAAGCTTACCCCCTTTCCTTTTTCCCTTGTTTTATAGTGTCAAAGAGCTGGTTCGAGATACGAAGTTATTTGGAAGATCACCCACACTATCAGCTCATCTCGGTATAGTTAGACTTGGCATTTTTGAATATGGCATGTATAGGGGCTAGGCTTAGTGGAGATGTTTTGTTATTTTGGCCAATTGTGATGGCTCCTTATAGATGAATCCTCTTGTATATGGCCATAGTTAAAGGCTCATTATTACTAATTTATGAAAAGACGAGGTTATTCATGAAAGTGTATGTTGCAGAATTGGGTTGCTTAGTGAATGGTTGAATGGATTTTTGATGTGTGAGTTAGGTGGAAAAAAGAGCTTGAAAAATAGCCTTATTCTTGTCCACACGGGTAGGCACACGGGCATGTGTCTAGGCCGTGTGTGACACACAGTCAGTCCCATGGGTGTGCGGCTAGGTCGTGTGTCCCCTGCAGGTTAATGTTGCAAGTCAGTGTCAACCACGAGCTAGAGACACGAGTGTGTGGTGATAAACCGTAATATATACATATTTTTATCCCACATTTAGCATACTTTTGGATGATTTATTCCCTGAATTGTGGAATTTGATGCTCATAATCGTTTAATTTTAGGTTTTATACTTAGGAGAGCATTGGAGAATGAAAAGAACAGGAAACGGGCCAAAAATGGAGAAATTGGGCCAAAGGAAGAAATCCACGGCACCGGAGGTAACCACACTGCGGCCGTGCCACTTTAGTGACCCGAACACGGCCTGGGCTCGATTCACACGGGCGTTTCACACGGCCGTGTCCCTGCCGTGGCCAAGATGAATTTCACTCGGAATAGGATACTTTTGGGCCAAGTAAGGCATCCCGAAAGCCTATATAAACACCCTAAGTATGACCTAAAAGGGGAGCGAAACGAGAGAGAAGTGAACACAGTGAGGAATTACTCGAAGATGCCGATTGATTCATCGAAGCCGGAATCACACTCAAGACGGAAGATCTTCCCCTTCAATTTTTTTGTGGGGTTTTAGGGTTTTTCTTATGTTTTGTTATTTACTTTCTTACGAGATGTATTATTTATTAATCATGAACTAAACCCTCAAATACACGAGGGGATGAAACCTAAGACGGATCTTGTTATTGTTTTTACGAGCTGTATGATAAATACTTGATTTGTTCTTAATTATGTGTTCTTAATTCTTGTTTTAATATTGAGGAGGATATTGATTCAAGTATTGATGTGCTTTAGCGATGGAGCAAAAGTCCACTGTTTAAGAGTAGATCTAGCATAGTTAAGCGGAGTTGATCGTAACCCTAGATATAGGATAGCTAAAATCTGCGAATTAGGGTCAAACCTAATATGGGAGTCCATAGGTCGAGTTAATGCAACACTAGGTTTTAATTAGAAAGAGATTTCAATTAATCAACCTAGGGTTAGGCGTTAATAGCCTCGAAAGAGGTATTAATATAAATTAGGAATCCTACGGATCAAGTCAAGTGAATAAATCAAATGCAGTTCGAGTTAAATAGCAAGTGAAGTCTAGATGGATTCTTCCTCGGGTATTGTCTTAATCAACTTGGTTTTCCCAAAAGTATTTTCCCGATTCACTCTACGTGTCGTAGCATCCTTAGTTTAGTAATTAGTTAATTAAACATCGATTCCCTTAATACTTAGGCTAGATAATAAAAGATAGTAACTACTAGTACTCTTGGTCCTTGAGGATCACGATATTTCGATCTTGCCATAGCTATACTACCGAATGATAGGTGCACTTGCCTTATTCGTTGTCATAGTTAGTTTGGACACGATCAAGTTTTTGGCACCAGATTGCTTAGGGACTAAGATATTAGGAAAACTAAATTTTTATTACTTTAGCCATTTTATTTATTTGCAATTTATATTTATTTTTAACTTTGCTAATTTTTCTCTTATTTGTTTACGATAGGTATCTCTAGTTTATGACTAGAAGAAACCCGTCAGGACCCCTGATTTTTGATGATGAAATAGAACATACCGCTCAAAACAGAAGAGATGTCACTGGATAATTATCAGTGGCAAGTCATGAGGACAAAGCCTAATAAAGTAGTCGGTGTTTTCAACCTAGACACGGTCACCATGTTATCTAACCAGGTAGAGCTTTTAAATAAAAAAATTGATGGTTTGTATGGTTCTACGCAGGTACACCCAATAATGCAATGTGACTCAAATCTAGGAGGGATGAGCAATACAGAATATCCACTTTACAACCCGAGCACTGAAAACGAACAATTTCACTATATGGGTAATAATCCTCGACCTCAAAATAATCCTTATAGTAACACTTACAATGCAGGTTGGAGGAATCATCCCAATTTCTCATGGGGAGGTCAAGGAAATCCAGGAAATCAAAGACCACCACCCCCTCCGGGATTTCAGCAACCACCTTACCGACAGGAAAAGAAACCAAACCTTGAGGAGATATTGGAAAAATTCATCTCGGTGTCAGAGACTCATTCCCAGAATACCGAAACGGCGTTGAAAACTCAACATAGTCAAGATAGTTTCTGAAAGGATTGAGAATCAAATTTTACAATTAGTCAAGATAGTTTCCGAAAGGCAACCAGGTAACTTACATAGTAACACCAACCGAAAAGAACATGTGAAGCGATTACACTAAGGAGTGGAAAGGGGTTGGTTGAAGGCTGAAAAGAAGATGCCACGAGAAATTAATAAGGAAAAAGGTGAGGAAGTAAGCGAGAATGTAATATCAGGAACCTAAAAGTATAACCCACCGATCCCATATCCGGCAAAGTTGAAGAAAGACCGCATGGGCGCACAATTTGGTAAGTTTCTCGAACTCTTTAAACAATTACATATTAACATACCTTTTGTTGAAGCTATTTCATGAGATGCATACATACATAAAATTGTTAAAAGAGCTTTTAACAAATAAAAGGAAGTTTGAAGAGCTATCAACAGTGGAACTTAACGAGGAATGCTCGGCTATTCTTCAAAATAAACTACCAACAAAATTGAAAGATCCAAGGAGTTTTACTATTCCTTGTTTAATTGGTAGTTTAAATGTTAACAATGCTTTGGTGATTTAGGGGCAAATATTAATGTCATGCCACGTAATATGCTCCTCAAACAACCATTATGCAAATAATGAGTAAGTCTAGCTCAAGACTTTAAGTGGCGCTTCTCGGGAGGCAACCCAAGCACTAACCCCATTAATTTTCATATTTTCGATTTTTAGCACCTAACTAAAAACTAACCAAATTTTTAGTACAGGTTTCACCTCCACACGGCCTTGCACGCGGCGCGGCCGTGGCCGTGTGGACACCACGAGTAGGCATATCGGCGTGGCAAAGGCCGTGCAGACCAAGGACGAAAAATTCCCCAAAACACGGGCGTGCAACACGCCCATGCCCTAAGGTCGTGGGAATACCACGGGCGTGGGCAAAAATTTCTGAGCGTGCCTCTGGACAAAGGTCGATACTTTTAAAATGACACGGGCGTGCAACACGCTCGTGCCTCGAAACCATAGCCAAACCTGTCAAATTAACATGGGCGTGGGACATAAAACACGGGCGTGGGAGAAGCGAACGAAGCTCGGCACGACCGTGCGACACGGTCGTGTGGGACAACACGCCCACATCACACGGGCGTGGGACGCAACCCAGGCGCGCCAAAAACCCTAACTTTCGAAACACATGGGCTACAAATGATGCACACGGGCATGTCCACGCCCGTGTTCCCATATTTCTATATAAACCCTTCACAATTCATCATCTTTTCCCCAAAATCCCAGCCATTTTCACCCCAGCCAAAATCTCCCCCCTTTCCGGCCACCGTTAACCCTTTTTTCTCTTTCCCCTCTTCCTTTCCCTTCTCTATTTTCCCTTCCCCTCTCGCATAAACCGGACCACTTGAGTGTAAGCGTTATACACGCCCAGAAAAGGGCGACACGATCGTGTTCTACCACACTAACCAGCACTGACACGTCTGGCATCCCTCAACGACCGTGCACCATCTCCACACCGCCCGTCGGTCCATTTTACACCCTCCACTCTCTACTTTCTTTGTTTAATCCTATATATTCCATGCTTTTTTTAAGATCTTAGATTTATTCCTTTAAATTCTTTTTTTCTTCTTTAGCATTCATTCTTGTTAATTATTCTCAATACTAATGATTACTTAAGCATTATGGATAGTTAAACTATGATTTTTGAATGCCTTGAACCCTTAGTATTAAGAGAATAGTTAGGAAAAATTGTCATTGTTAATATCATAAGATTACAATTTTGGACTCATAGGTACTATCATTATGGGATGATGTTCTTTAATCTATTCCACAGGAACATAATGTCTTCTTCCCGAGGCAAGAAAACCACAGTCCCTGCTTCAAAAAAATGAAAGGGACCCAGTTCATCATCGTCGAGCACATCTACCAAGCGCGACACCCATTCCTCTGATTTCCTCTTGAACCTCAAGAGGAACTGGCTTCAAATTCTACGAGCACGTCCTATCGGTGCATGCGGATGCATCGAGCAAGCCATACGAGCAAGTACAACTTGCTGATGATGTTCGGGCCCTACTGACCACCGACCCTTGGGAGCGACTCTTCAGTATTATCGAGCCTACATACCTCGAATTAACATTAGAACTTTGCTCTACTTTTCATTTGCAGGTGGTGATGAAGAACCATTATGACCGGGCACCATCTGATTCAGTCTCACGAGTTGGTTCGCCAAATGAGTGTCCCTGAATTTGGAATTGCTCTGGGACTCTACACAGAAGAGTTCATGGTGGAGAATGAACTCGACACTCTCCACTGCCACATCCACTATTCACCTTCCAAATGTTGGCGGGCCTTGGTTCCAGTTTCAGCAACATATGATCCTAGTCGCACCAAAGCGACTGCTCTTTCCCCATTACTGAGGTACCTCCATGCCCTCCTCGCACATACATTGACAGGAAGGCACGAGAGCACCGGCGTCGTTAATACCCACGACGCCTACTACCTGTGGAACATGGCACACGGCCGAGTGCTCAACCTTGCCTACTTCATCGCTCTCGCCATCTAGCATCAGACGGAGCGACATTGTAAGAGGGTAATTTCCATGGGGCCCTTTGTGACACGCCTCGCAAGACACTTTGGTCTCCTCATCACCGCGGCACAATCATCCTCTCTCACCCTGATAGGACAGATGTCTCCACAGGGCATCTTGACCATGATCAACATGAGGATGATCAAGCATCGCCGTGGGACCAACCCTCCCGATCACCGTCTAGCCCATGCCGCGAGGAGGAGGATCCACGAGGACATTCGCGACGATGTCCCCACCACACGAAGAGCCACCATCGAGCCATCGCTCGGTTCATGCGACAACTTCTATTTCGGACATATCGGCGCCTAACACGATTCGGCGGCAATGCTTTCAGCGCTTGATCATATCGGCGCCACCTCTACCAAATATGTCGACACCTTCACATTTCATCGCGCCTCCACCTCGTGACCCGGTGATGGCGAGGACCTTTGAGTCCTTTTATTTTCTTTATTTTTATCCTTATTTTTATTTTTATTTTTATTTTCATTTTTCTTTTTATTTGTATTTTAATTTATTACCTTTCTTGTTTAAAACTTTTATTAGTATAGTTTAATTTCTTTTATTTCTGGCTGTCTAACTCTCGAGTATCTATAACAACATTCATTAAATAGTACTCCCTAAAAATTTACCCGATGACTTAGCGGTTTAAAATAGGTTCAATGTACCACTCAAGGAGCAGACACATCACCCAAGTATTCTCCATTTCCTTCACCTATGCCTAGTCATCATGTCCATCATTGATCATCCTCCAAGGATTTCATCCATAATCCAGGAAGTTTCACCTCTCTCCCTCTCTTATGACTTTCTTACTAATCATTCTCTATCTTTGTACATTGAGGACAATGTACATCTTAAGTAATGGGGGTTAACTATAGGATTATTTGAAAATCCCAATTATGTCTTGTTCTTAAGTAAATTTTCTCATGTTACTATTAGAATGAAATTTCCTTTGATTTATGATTTTCATTGATATGTTTTGGATTAAGTCATAGTTAATTGTGCGATGATGACTTAAACTTTAGGAGACTAGAGAATCAAGCATGATGAGTTTATTTTGAATTAAAAATTTGTTAGGTTGTCTACTGAATCTAATTATTACCTTGAAGTTTGAAATTTACAAGGTTGACATCAAAAACCATAATTTTTGTGAGATTTTGAGCTTTTAGAGCATACATTTTTGTGCTCACTTTATTGATTATGAGTATGTCAACATTGATTTGTTATTCTAGAACTTGCTTGATTATACATGTCGAGACCACACTTTTGATTTGATATCTGAGAGATGATAAAGGCACCTAGGTTTTAACTCACTTATTCCACTAAAAAGCCTACCCATTTAATTAACCCTTAGTGAACCCTTTGAATCCTAACAAACCATTTCTTGACTCACCCATTAATATTAACCCAAAACCCACTTTGTATTTGTTATCACCATTTCTCTTGACTAACCCTATATCGAGATTTGATTTGATCAATTACTTAACTATTTTCTTTATTTCAGTTGTTAAATTCTATCTTATTATTATTGTATTTGTTCTTGTTCTTAAAAATAAAAAAATAAAAAAACCTATTATTATTTGAAGTTCATCCATTATTAGTTCTATGTTAATTGAGCTTATACATTTAAATTCCACATCTTGAGAAGAAGCTCGTGTTATGAAATTTTAATTGATGTAATTATTCGAGCTTTAGTTATTTTTCTAGTTAGGTAATTTATCAATTCAGTCTATATACTAACCCTCTAATTCAACCTTTATCCACACCTTTAACCCAAGCCCCGTTACAACCCATAAAAGACCTTTTGATTTGTGTATCATCTCATTTTATAGTGGTGGAGATTTGATTTTCAAGCAAGCCTATGGGATTAACTTTTCATGTTTGACTCTTGAGTGCTTATTTTTGAACCTTAAACACTTTGAGTGATTTGAGTGAACCTTCTCAATTTTTGTCGATTTTAAATTAAAGGTAATTATTTAGGTAAAGGGAAACACCTATGTTTTCGTACTACAAAATAAAAACTAATGACTTTGATTGTTTGAATCTTTAGGAACCTTAAGTTAAATTATCAATGTATGAATTACCTATGAATTATGATGAAACATTATTGATGAAGGTTATGAATTGAGAAATTCTATTTTAATTGTGAGTTGAGAATTTTGCTTGAGGACAAGCAAATGCTTAAGTGTGGGGTATTTGATAAACCGTAATATATACATATTTTAATCCCAAATTTAGCATACTTTTGGATGATTTATTCCACTGAATTGTGGAATTTGATGCTCCTAATCCTTTAATTTCATGTTTTATACTTAAGAGAGCATGAGAGGATGAAAAGAACGGAAAAGCAGGCCAAAAATAGAGAAAATGGGCCAAAGGAAGAAATCCACACGGCACGGAGGAGGTAACCACACGGCCGTGCCACTTTAGTAGACCCGAACACGGCTGGGCTCGATTCTGCGGGCGTTTCACACGGCCGTGTCACTGCGTGGCCAAGATGAATTTCACTCGAATAGGATACTTGTAAGCCAAGTAAGGCATCCCGAAAGCCTATATAAACACACCTAAGTATGACCTAAAAGGAGTGAAGCTGGAGAGGGCTAAACACGTGGAATTACTCGAAGGCGACCAGTTGATTTATCCGAAGCGGAATCACACTCAAGACGGAAGATCTTCCCTTCAATTTCCTTGAGGGGTTTTAGGGTTTTCTTATGTTTTGTTATTTACTTTCTTACGAGATGTATTCTTTATTAATCATGAACTAAACCCCTCAAATGACGAGGGGATGAAACCTAAGACGGATCTTGTTATTGTTTTTAGGCTGTATGATAAATACTTAATTTGTTCTTAATTATGTGTTCTTAATTATTGTTTTAATATTTCAGGATATTGATTCAAGTATTGATGTGCTTAGCGATGGAGCAAAGTCCTGTTTAAGAGTAGATCTAGCATAGTTAAGCGGAGATGATCGCAACCACAGAGATAGGATGACGAAAATCTACCAGGATTAGGGTCAAACCTAATATGGGAGTCCATAGATCGAGTTAATGCAACACTAGGGGTTTTAATTAGAAAGAGATTTCAATTAATCAACCTAGGGTTAGACGTTAGTAGCCTCGAAAGAGGTATTAATATAAATTAGGGAATCCTCTGAGATCAAGTCAAGCGAATAAATCGCAGTTCAGAGTTAAATAACAAGTGAAGTCTAGGTGGATTCTTTCTCGAGTATTGTCTTAATCATTTGGTTTTCCCAAAAGTATTTTCCCGATTCACTCGTGTGTCGTAGCATCCTTAGTTTAGTAATTAGTTAATTAAACATCGATTCCCTTAATACTTAGGCTAGATAATAAAAGATAGTAACTACTAGTACTCTTGGTCCTTGAGGATACGATATTTTCGGTCTTGCCGTAGCTATACTACCGAACGATAGGTGCGCTTGCCTTATTCATTGTCATAGTTAGTTTGGACATGATCTTGTGCCTAGGCCGTGTGACCCTTATGAGGTTGCGACATCGCCAAATAGAATACCCAGGTTTTTGCACACGGGCGAGGACACGGGCGTGTCTAGGCCGTGTGAAGCACACGGGCCATTGACACGGGCGTGTGCCCGGCCGTGTGAAAACCCCTGTAGGTTTGAAATGAAAAATAAATCCCACACGAGCTAGGGACATAAGCGTGTGTGACCACACGGCCTGCCCACACGGGCGTGTGGCCTTGTTAAGGCAAAATTTTTCCAAGTTTATAACAAGTTTCAGTTTGATCCTGAGGTCCTCCGTTTGCATGTTTTAGGCCTCGTATGTTCATAACAATAACGTTAGACATGTGAATGAAAGTTTTTAAATTGCAATGAAATTTGATAGCTCAAAGTTGTATGTTCAAGCGAGATAAGTCCGGTAATGCCTCGTACCCGGTTCTGACGTTGAATACGGGTAAGGGGTGTTACATTTAGTGGTATCAGAGCTATGGTTTAGTCGATTCTCGAACTACCGTAGCGTGTGTAAGGGTCTAGCTATACATGCCATAGAATACAATGATTGTGTGGTGACTTTTGACTATATTTAACTATGGTTTTGTATAGTAAATGGATCTTGATCGGCGATCACGATGTAGTTTTGCTAGTAACTTAGCCGACTCCGCGCATGAGGCTGCGCTCAGAGAGTGTAGACCGAGACTTTGGGTCAAAGAGAAGAGGCTCGGGAAGCCTTTCTCCACATGATGAGTAATTGGTACACGGGTATGTAATGAAGCGAATCCTATTGCTCAACCTCCTCCACCCCCTCTTATACCTCGGCCGGTCCTGGTGGCTCGCAAGGTATAGGTTTGGTTAGGATGACCAAACCTCCGGTGAGATAAGCTTTGGAAGTAAGGGGGCCGAGGATTTTGGGGCTAACATGAGCGATGACCCGGGAGGCGGAGTTCGGCTTGAGAACTCAATGAGGGTGTTTGATGAACTCTCTCCGCACACCTAAGGAGAGCTTGAAATGCACCGTGTCATTCTTGAAGGACTCGGCATATCGTTGGTGGAAAGCGTTAACATTGGTGGTTTCGAGGAGAGAGTGACATGGGACTTCTTCTTAGAAAAGTTCCAAAGAAGTATATAAGTTAGCGATTTGTTGACTAGAAGCGGAAGGAGTTCATTGAATTGAAGCAAAGCAAGATGACTATGGCAAAGAGAGTATGGTAGCGAGTTTGTTTGGCTCGAGAAGTATGCACAAGAGTGTGTGTATCTGAAGCTATCTTGTGCAAGAGGTTTAAAGACAATTTGAATGAGGATATTAGACTTCTAGTTGGGATCTTGGAACCAGAAGGAATTTATGGAGTTGGTTGATAGAGCATGTAAAGGCCGAGAGCTAAATAAGGAAAAGAGAAAAGCCATGAATGAGGCTCGAGATTCGAGGATGAGGCCAATGAGTAAATCGTATCAAACTCAATCAAAGAGGTCAAGGAGGCGAACCCTCGAATGAGCGCCTGGTGGTGTATTCACACCGAGATCGGGGCAATACATACTCAGGCTCGAGAGTTTAAGTCACCTCGATGGCAAGCGTGGGCAACCCAAAGTCTAATAAACCGGAGTGTCCAAATTGTGGTAGGCAACACACTGGAGAGTGTTGGGGGAATAACCGTAGTTGTTACAAGTGTGGTTCACCCGACCATTTTATCCGGAATTGTCCAGAGAGGGATGAGAAGGAAAGAAAGCAAGAAGTAAGATCAAGCAATGTATCCTCGAGGGGTAGATCACAAAAGAACCCGGGAGGTGGGACTAGTAGTAGAGGTGTGCCCAGAGACTCTACTGTGAGGTCGGAGGTCTGAGCACCTTCAAGGACCTATGCCATTCGCGCTCGTGAAGAGGCGCCCTCTCCAGATGTGATAACGGATACTTTTTCCCTTCATGATATCTCTGTTGTTGCTTTGATTGATCTGGGGTCTACCCATTCTTATATTTGCATGAAATTGGCATCTAGCATGAGTATGATTGTTGAGTCTACGGAAATTGTAGTAAAAGTGTCGAACCCGTTAGGCAAACATGTGCTAGTTGACAAGGTGTGCAGGAATTGTCCTTTGACAATTAGAGGTCATTGTTTTCTGGCTAACCTTATGTTGTTGCCGTTTGATGAATTTGATTTGATTCTTGGTATGGATTGGTTGACTGCTCACAATGTTTTAGTGAACTGTGGTAGCAAGTTTATTAAATTAAGATGTGTAAATGGAGATATCATTCGGGTTGAATCAGGTAAATCGGATAGTCTGCCTGTAATGATTTCATCTATGGTAGCCGAGAGATACTTGAGAAAAGGGTACGAGTCCTACCTCACCTTCGTATTGAATAATCAAGAGTTAGAGGTGAAAATTGAATCAGTGACTGTGGTGTGTGAGTATCCGGACGTGTTCCCGAAAGAATGATCTAGATTGCCTCCAGTTAGAGAGGTCAAGTTTGGTATAGAGTTAATTCTGGGTACGGCACCTATTTTGGTTACTCCGTATAGGATGGCACCATTGGAGCTAAAAGAGTTGAAGGTTCAGTTGCAAGAGTTAACGGATAAAGGTTTTGCAAGACCGAGCTATTCACCGTGGGGTGCTCCGGTACTTTTTGTGAAGAAGAAAGATGGGTCAATGAGATTGTGCATAGACTACGCACTGACTCAACAAGGTGACGATGAAGAATAAGTATCCTTTGCCAAGGATAGATGACTTGTTTGACCAATTGAAGGGAGCTACGGTGTTCTCTAAGATAGATTTAAGGTCTGGCTATTACCAGTTGAGGGTTAAGGAGCAAGATGTGCTGAAAACTGTATTTCAGACGAGGTATGACCACTGTGAGTTCCTTGTCATGCCATTTGACTTAACGAATGCTCCTGCAATTTTTATGGATCTAATGAACCGTATCTTCCAACCATATTTGGAGAAGTACCGAATCTTCACCGATCACAAGAGTTTGAAGTACTTAATGGACCAAAAGGATTTGAACTTGCAACAACGGCGGTGGCTTGAATTATTAAAGGATTACGAGTTAGTTGTTGATTACCATCCGGGGAAAGCGAATATGGTTGCGGATGCCTTGAACATAAAATCCCTGTATGCTTTGAGAGCTATGAGTACGAGCTTAGCGTTGTCTGATGATGGTGCTATATTAGCCGAGTTGAGGGCTAGACCATTATTTATTCAGCAGATATGTGAAGCTCAAAAGAATAATAGTGAGATGCAAGCTAAGAGAGCTCAGTGCGAATCGGGAAGTGACTCTGATTTTTGGGTTAGCTCAGAGGATTGCTTGATGTTTCATGGTAGAATTTGTGTGCCAAAGGAGGACGAGTTAATTCAGAAAATTTTACATGAAGCACACAGTGGTTGTGTGTCAGTACACTCGGGCAGCACAAAAATGTATAATGATTTGAAGAAGTTGTATTGGTGGCCGGGTATGAAAAGAGATATCTCTGAGTTTGTTACCAAGTGTTTGGTCTGTCGACAAGTGAAAGCCAAGCATCAAGTACCTTCAGGATTGCTTCAGCCAATGATGGTCCTAGAGTGGAAGTGGGATCGAATCACAATGGATTTCGTAACGGGGTTACCTATGACTCCGAGAAAGAAAGATGCTATGTGGGTTATTGTTGATATATTAACAAAGTCAGCTCACTTTATACCGATACGTGTGGATTACTCACTTGATAAGTTAGCCGAGTTGTATATTGCTGAGGTGGTGAGATTGCATGGGGTGCTTATATCTATTATCTCAAATAGAGATTCGAGGTTTGCTTCAAGGTTTTGGAAGAAGTTGCAAGAAGCTTTGGGTACAAAGTAGAATTTTAGTACTTCTTTCCATCCTCAAACTGATGGCCAATCTGAAAGAGTGATTCAAGTCGTTGAGAATATGCTCCGATGCTGTGTGTTAGAATTCGAAGGTAGCTGGGAAAAATATCTACCTTTAGTTGAGTTTGCCTATAACAATAGTTATCAGTCGAGTATACGGATGGCACCGTACGAAGCTTTGTATGGTCGTAAGTGTCGGACTCCCTTGTATTGGACCGAGCTTCGCGAGAAGCAAATTAACGGGGTCGACTTAGTTAAAGAGACTGAGGAGAAAGTGAAAGTAATCAGAGATAGTCCGAAAGGCGCCGGATCGACAAAAAGTCATCTGTGATTTAAAAGGAAAGAAATCGAGTTTCAAGTGGGTGATAAAGTATTCCTGAAAGTATCTCCGTGGAAGAAAATATTGAGATTCGGTCGAAAAGGCAAATTGAGTCCATGATTCATAGGACCGTATGAGGTTATTGAGAGGATTGGGCCAGTAGCATACCGGTTGGCTTTGCCGGCAGAATTAGAGAGAATACACAACGTGTTTCATGTGTCGTTGTTGCGGCGATATCGTTCTGATCCTTCGCATGTGATTCCTCCAACCGAAATTGAGATATGACCAGACATGACGTATGAGGAAGAACCAATTAAGATATTGGCTCGAGAGGTTAAACAGTTGAGGAATAAGAGTATAGCCTTAGTAAAAGTGTTATGGCAAAGACACAGTGTAGAGGAGGCTACGTGGGAATCGGAAGAAGCCATGAGAGAACAATACCCAAACCTTTTTACCGGTAAGATTTTCGGGGACGAAAATCTCTAAAGGAGGGGAGAGTTGTAATAGCCCGATTTTGGGGCTAGCCAGAACAGTGGTTTCGGGACCACTAATCTGAGGTTGAGGAAAATTATTTTCATATTATTTTATGTGTTATAGCATAATTATATGGATGTATGAAAATTTTGGTGCATTAATTGTGGCGATTTTATGCTTAATTGTGAAAAAGGACTAAATCGCGTTAAGTGCGAAAGTATTGTTTTACAAGTCAAAGGTGTTAAATAGCTATAGAATTCTAATGGGATGTCCCTAATGTGCAATTAGGCCTTGTTTAATATAGTTGCCAGCCATAGGGACAAGAATTGACATGGTCAATTAGTTAGGTGGGGTTTTGGTGGCTTATTTGATAAATTAAACTAAAATAAGAAGAAAGATGATAACACCTATCATCTTCACCATTTTTCCACCGAAAATACCAGCAAAGAGGGGATTTTGAAAGCTTGATAATTTCAAAAACTCATCTTCTCTACAAGTAAGTGATTATGATGGTTTTACTTGATAATTTTTGTACATTTGGAGTCCCCAAAGCTTAAGCTAGCTAATGAGGGGACTAATTTGCCAAAAGGTTGAAATTTTATGGACTTGGCATGAGAGTGTTCATGTTGTTTGCTGATTTTTTATGGAAGAAAATGAATGTTGGTGAGTGAAGGAACAACTTTTGTGAAAAGTGTTACCATGAAAACACCTAAATGGGACTTAATTGTAAAGATTGTAAATGTGTAATAAATGCATGAAATAAATGGTTTTGTGAGTTGTTGTAAGATGAATAAATGTTCATCTAGGCTTGTTTAATGAGGAAATGTGATGAAAAACGATATACGAGCCTAGGGGCAAAATTGTAATTTTGCCATAGTATAGGGGCAAAATGGTCATTTTTGCCTAAGTAGAAAATTTGATGTATCATGAGTTTTAAATTGATTGAATGAGTGAATTTTATTATTATAGATCAAGAAGAACGCAAAAACAACCTTGACCGGGGAAAATGCATGGTTACGGATTAAGCCGTAGATTAATACATTTTGCATCGAGGTAAGTTTATGTGTAAACGGTACTTCTTGAATACTTATGTTGTTACTTATTGGTGTATCGTATGAATGAGATCATTTATGATTGAGATGGATTGAATTCGATAGAAAATGAGTAATTCTCGTAAGAACCTTGAAATAGATATGTAAGTGTAGAATATTATTCGTAATAATCATTGGTGGGCTGTGTGCGATACCACCGTAAATATTCTTATTGGTGGGCTGTGTGCGATGCCACCTTATTACTTACTCACGATGGGCTGTGTGCGATACCATCGTTTATATTATCATTTGGTGAGCTAAGTGCGATACCACTGTAAATATTCTTGTTAGTGGGCTATGTGCGATACCACCCTATCATAGATTAATGGTGGGCTGTGTGCAAAACCACCGAGTGTTTGGTATTATTCTGAATGATTCATTGAGAAATCGTTTAAGTATACGTTTCATATGATGTTGTGGTGATGAGTGCAGGGAATATATGCAAATAATTGAGAGCATTATATTTTTTATATGGTTGAAATGTGGTAAGAGATGAAATGAGTAAGCATGATTATGAAATGTGGATTGTTCTTGTTTGGTATGAAAAGCATTGATTGATATATATATATATATGTGTGTGTGTGTTATGATGCCATTTGTTTACATGTAAACTTACTAAGCTTAAAGCTTACTCCATTTCCTTTTTCCCTTGTTTTATCGTGTCAAAAAGCCGGTTCGAAATACGAAGTTATTTGGAAGATCACCCACACTATCAGCTCATCTCGGTATAGTTAGACTTAGCATTTTTGAATATGGCATGTATAGGGGCTAGGCTTAGTGGAGATGTTTTGTTATTTTGGCCAATTGTGATGGCTCCTTATAGATGAATTCTCTTGTATATGGCCATAGTTAAAGGCTCATTATTACTAATTTATGAAAAGATGAGGTTATCCATGAAAGTGTATGTTGCACAATTGGGTTGCTTAGTGAATGGTTGAATGGATTTTTGATGTGTGAGTTAGGGTGGCAAAAAGAGCTTGGCAAATAGCCTTGTGTTCTTGTCCACACGGGTAGGCACACGGGCGTGTGTCTAGGCCGTGTCTGACACATGGTCAGTCCCACGGGTGTGTGGCTAGGACGTGTGTCCCCTGCAGGTTAATGTTGCAAGTCGATGTCGACCATGAGCTAGAACACGGGCGTGTGCCTAGGCCGTGTGAGCCCTTATGAGGTTGCCGACGTCACAAAACAGAATACCGTGTTTTTACACGGGCGAGGACACGAGCGTGTCTAGGCCGTGTGAAGCACACGGGCCATTGACACGGGTGTGTGCCCGGCCGTGTGAAAACCCATGTAGGTTTGAAATGAAAAATAAATCCCACACGGGCTAGGGACATGGGCGTGTGTGACCACACGGCCTGCCCACACGGGCGTGTCCCATTTCACACGGGCATGTGGCCTTGTTAAGGCAAAATTTTTCCAAGTTTATAACAATTTCTGGTTTGATCCTGAGGTCCTCCGTTTGCATGTTTTAGGCCTCGTATGTTCATAACTAGAACGTTAGACATGTGAATGAAAGGTTTTAAATTGCAATGAAATTTGATAGCTCAAAGTTGTATGTTCAAGCGAGATAGGTCCGATAATGCCTCGTACCCGGTTCCAGCGTTGAATACGGGTAAGGGGTGTTACACAAAAAGCACATTCACATCAAGTAACAAGATAAAGCTTTAATAATTACATCAAAATAACTTGAATTTCAAATTGAATTATTCAATTTAAGTCCTATTGTACATGCCAATTTCTAATATCTAAAACATCTAAATTGATGATGTATAACATTTAAAGATGAGTGATGCGAATGACTTGCCGTCAAATGTAGTAGTTATTTTAGTATAGTTTTGCACGTAAAGAGCTTGTTTTCTAGCTATTTTAGTATTTATTATTGTGTTTTCAGTATTTAGAAGTTAGCATTAAATATTAGTAAAATAAGTATTTTTTTAACACTTGTAAGTGTTAGTGACCTATTAGGCCGATACGGGCCTTAAGTAGTTCTAATATGTTAATTTGAGTGCAAGATGCTTAATTTAGTGCCCAATGCATGCCGGAACTTGGGATGAGTGTTGCACAAGCTTTCCGAGTTGCTAAAAGATGAAACAGACCCACGAGGTCATAGAAAGTATTTCGTGTCACGCCAGGCAATGTCTATGGCACGACATAGGACTTGACGTGAGCCCAAGCCCTTCAAGGCTATTTTCGTTCGCACAATCAAATTTACATGAAGACCTAGGACGCGCTGATGACCTAATTAGGGCTTCTAACACTTCTATAAATAAGACCTTAGGGGTTTGATGTAACTAAGTTGTCTTGGACACATCTAAAAACCCGAGTAGTTTACGGTTAGTTTTAGTCTACTTTTCTCTTTGATTTTCTAAACTCTTTTGTTCTTTTGTCTTGGAATCATTTTTGGTCCAAGTTCTTTTTTATAATATCGAAGTATTTCAGTTTATTTTTCTTTGTAAGCAACGATTCTCTTTATCCTAGTCGAGAGATTTACTACTCTATGCTTCCATCGATATCAAACAAGATTATTTTTTTATCTCTTTTCTTTTTAGATTTAATTGTGTTTATGTACATGTTTATTTCAATAGAGATTGAGATTATGAATATCATGAGTAGCTAATTCCTTTAGGGGAGATTAATAGAGGATTAAGGGTTTCCAATAGAATTAGTTCGTATAAATTACGCGTTCTTAAACCCTAGGTTTGACAACCCTAGGAAGTAATAAAGGTTAAACGAGGTTGGGAGATAATTTTGTCGAGTAAATCGTAATTTATCCTGGTTAAGAAAGTGAGGTCGGGAGATAAGTGAGTATCCGCCAATTAATTAATCAATTAGAGGCCAAGAGGTAATAATTGGTTAGTTATTAGCTAATTCACCTTAAAACTCGAATTTGAAGTTAATTACAACCACTGAAACGAGTTAATCTTCCTGATTTGTTTAATTGATTTAGTTGTTTGTGTTTGATTTTCTCTTATTTATTTTAGTTATTTAGTTTATGATATTATCTCTGTTTATTGGTTGTTGTAATATAGTATTTAATTATTACTATTTAGACCTATTATTGTAAAAGTGTTTTTAATAGATTTAATTCATTCTCCCTTATGTACGATCCTCGGAATACTTCTTAGTGTTTCATTGTACACTTTACTATATTACAATTTGACCCGTATACTTGCGGACACCGCTTCTTTATTTCTTTTATTTTTGGTGTAGTATTTTCCAGTCAAATGTTCGCACATTTGATGACAGTCAAGTTGTTGGTGTCGTTGCCGGGGAGGTTTCGGCATTAAATCTTAAAATATCTTTACAATTAATAAGATAAATATGAAAGTTAAAGACTATAAATATGATATTTTTATTTCTTTTATTTTTAATTTTTGTTTATTTATTGTTATTTGTTTGATTTATTTTTCATTTGTAGGTTGTTTATGACCCGAAGCGGAAGCACCCTAATCGAGCCATATCCAGATCTTAAATAGATTATTAGATGCCATCGTTTGATGAACACTGATCCACCCATGGAAATTAATCAACCTCGGGAGAATCCATTGTTCTACGATCCACAAGAAAGACAAGAGAACATCCTTATAGAAGTCCCAATGGATCAAAATACGTTGCGCGAATACATTTTACTTATACTAGATGCGGTGTGAGGCAGTATCGAAAGACCAATGCTTAACACCAATAATTTTAAAATTAAGACGACCACAATTTAGATGATTCAGAATACTCTGCAGTTCAAGGGGAACATGATGGAGGATCAGGACCAACACTTGAAGTGGTTTCTACAACTATGTGACACCTTCAAATACAATAGAGTAACCAATGATGCTATGTGTCTCTGGTTATTTCCATTCTCCTTGTTTGATAACGTGGTTGATTGGTTAGATTTGTTAGAACCAGGTTCTATAATCATGTGGGACAATTTAGCGAAAAAATTTCTTCACAAATTTTTCCCGATTAGTAGAACCATTCAGCTTAAGCGAGAAATCCCCAATTTCAAACAATATAAAGGTGAATCCCTGTACAAAGCATGGGGACATTTCAAGTCAATGCTAAGGAAGTTCTCACACCATGGACTGCAAGAGTGGCTTTAAATCTAAATTTTCTATAACGGTGTTGATAGTAACATCAAATCCAGCCTAGATGGAGCAGCTGAAGGATAGATCATGTTCCATACATACGAACGAGCCTATAAGATCATAGATGATATAGCGATGAATTCGTATATGTGGCCCAATGAAAGATTCACGTACAAATCGAAGCCTCCAATGGTAAAAGTGGTAGACAAAGATGATTGATATTTATAAATCTTAGAGAAGCTTAACTGTTTGGAGTCGACTGTCAAACCAAAGAGAATAGGGCCATGTTTTGAAAACCAACCGAAGGAGGGGAGCTACATAGGACATAGGGCTGGAAATCCTTATTCCAACACCTGTAATTCCAGTTGGATGGATCATCTGAACCTCAAGTGGGGATGTAACCAATGAGGTGCAAATCAATTGAAAGATCGTCAAAACCCTCTGTACCAACCTCCACACTTACAACAAATATCTGTGGGAAACGACCATGCTGTATGTGGTCAAAGATTCGAAATAATAGAAGGGGAGATGCAAGTGATGAAGATAGACATTTGACAAGTCCAAGCTACATGTGGAAAACTCAAATCCCAAATGGGTAGTCTCTACGACTAGATGAGCCAATTGTTGACGATGCTCCAAAAGTAGATCGATCAAAGTCTCCCTAGTAACACGAAGAATAATCGTCAAAGAGATAGGAAGGAGCATGTAAATGTGATTGGGAAAAACACTTGAAAAGTTGAAGGTTCCTATACATAAAGAGGAGGAGTTTCCCAAAGTTGTCAACGAACCCATAGAGAAAGCCGAAGACGAGCCGATCGAGGAGATATCCAAACCGATGTCTGATCCGGTAATCTCAAAGTCAAGAACCACAAAGGTACCATTCCCGATGAGATTGGAGGACAAGAAAAAGAGGGGCGAGGCAAAATTTATAAGTTTTCTTAATCTATTTGAATCTGTCACATCCTAAAAATTGGATTAGTAGAAATTGGGTTAATGAACCGAGAGTGGTCACATCCAAATTGTTTTTAGATGACCTTAGCACATTTGATAATAAATAAATATCAACTATAGTGATTAAGTAGTGGTGAAGCTGTCCTTGATGATCTGAGTTTGAATCCCTTCCCTCTCATTAATTTCTATTTGGTGTAAATTTATTTTAAACCCTTAGCAAATGTCATCCCATGATTTTAAATATTTTTTGTTAAAATGATAACAAGGAGTTAAGTGATAAAGTGGTTGAGTGTTTAGTTAGTTTCTTATGGGTCCTAGGTTTAAGTCTCCTTATTAACATCCTTTAATTAAATTTTATTGTAATGTTTCCCATGTGCTATATGTGTTGTCATCCAACCTAGCTTGCCATAAGTGGAGGAAGATTCTTTCCTTTTCTTTTGGTCAACTTGCCTTAGGTGAGGAGACCATGATCCCTTTTTCACTCTATTGTCCCCCTTTGTTGCCTTTTTTCTCCATTTTTGCCTTATGCAAGTTACAATGAACCTAGACTAGGTTGACTACTTTTTACTATCCAACCTCCCATTCTCCTCCTCTCATTGCTGCACCACCCTCCTCTCTTCCCCATTTTCTCTCCTTTTCTCTTTTGTTTAGCTCTCAACTTTCCTCTTTTTCTTTTCTTTCACTTTTTCCTCCAAACTTCTTAGTTGTGTGTAACAGCCCGATTTAGGGGCTAGTCGAAACAGTGGTTTTGGAACCACTAATCCGAGGTCAGAGAAAATTATTTTAATAATATTTTATGAGTTAAAGCATGTTTATATAGGTGTATGAAAATTTTGGTGCTTTAATTTTAGCAATTGCATGCTTAATTGCGAAAAAGGACTAAATCGCATAAAGTGCGAAAGTTCTATTTTACAAGCTAAAGGTGTCTATAAGCCATAGAATACTAATTGGAGGTCCCTAAAGTGCAATTAGGCCTTGTTTAGGGTGGTGGCCGTCCATAGGGACAAAGAAAAGACTTGGTCAATTGGTTAGGTAAAATTTGGTGACTAAATTGATTTTTTAATCATAAAATAAAGAAAAGAAAAATATCATCTTTTCTCTCCATCTTCTCCACTGAAAATTAGTAGCAAAATAGGGGTTGAGAGCTCAAAAATTTCAGCCAAGCTTTTCTCCTTGCAAGTAAGTGCTTTAATGGCCATTCTTTGATAATTTTTGTACTTTTGGAACCCCCAAAGCTTAAGCTAGCTAAAGAGAGGATTATTTTGCAAAAAGGTTGAAAGTTTAGGTTTTTTCCATGTGAGAATTTATGTTGTTTGCTGCATTTTATGAAAGAAAATGAGTCCTAGTTGTTAGATAAACAACTTTTGTGAAAGGTGTTTCCATGAAAACACCTAAAAGGACCTTTTTGTAAAGCTGGTAAAATAAGTGTTAAATGTGTGAAATAATGAGTATTGAGAGTTTCTATAAGAGTAATAAATGTTCACCTAGGTTCGTTAAAGGAAGAAATTTGATTAGAATTGATTTACGAGCCTCGGGGTAAAATAGTCATTTTGTGAAAGTCTAAGGGCAAAATGATAATTTTGCCAAAGTATGATTATTGAAATGTATTTATTAATGTGGTTATTAAATGAGAGAATTTATTATTATAGATCAAGATGAATGAGGAATTAACCTTGACCGAGGAAAAGGCAAGGTATCAGACTAGATCGACTAATTGGCCTATTTTGAAATCGAGGTAAGTTTGTGTGTAATAAATTCAGCATAATATTATTAAGTTTTAAAATGCTTGACATTAGTAAAGATGTATAATATTTCCATGAAATCGAGTAACGAGGTTGAATGAGAAAATGATGAAAATTTATGATGTTGAAGTCCCGGCTGGACTTTAAGAAGTGAAAGGATATCATCATTGAGATTGGTAAGGTCCCGTATAAGACCATGTCTGGGACATGGCCTCGGCACCGAATTGAGGTCCCGTATAAGACCATATCTAGGATATGGCATCAGAATCAAATATGAAGATCGTATAAGACCATATCTGGGATATGGCATCGACAATAAATATGAGATCCCATATAAGACCATATCTGGGATATGGCATCGACATCTAGAGGTGACTCCATGTAAGACCACATCTGGGATATGGCATTGGCATCGTATTTATGCGAATGATGATGATTATGTATTTTTGAGTATCCCAAGTGATTTGATGGGGTAAATAGTCAAGCTTATAATAGAGATGAGATTAGTGCTAAAGCTATGTGACGAAGTGATACAGGTACATGTGAATAATTCACAAGAAATGTTTACGATATGTGATATGACATGTAATTGGTAAGAGAAAGCATGAGTAAGTTATGGCAATATGCTTAAGACTTTGTGTTTTTATTCAGTGCAATGGATGGATGACATTATGAGCTTTTAAGTTGTTATTTATTTCATGCAAACTTACTAAGCTTTATGCTTATCCCTCTCATTTCCTTTTTCCTTGTAGTATTTCCAAGCTAACTTGGGAATCATAGGACGTCGGAGTTCGGAATCACACTATCAACTTCTCTTTGGTATAGCAAAGTTTGATTAATTTTGAGTATGGCATGTATAGGAACTTGGTTATTTTGTGTTATGTCATATTTGTTAGCCAATGTGTGGCTATTAATGCCATTAATTTCATTTTGTAAATGGCCATTGGAAATTGGCCAATACTTGACAAGGTTATATATTTAATGATGATGAAGTTCATGAAGAGTATGCTTATGTGAATGTCTTGATTTTTAGTTCTTAGAAGAGCATTATGGACATGATGTATGTTGAATTGAATTGGTATAAGTGTGGTTGCCTTGTAGGGTGGCAATTGGCTTGGTAGATAGCCTTACAATTGTCCACATGGGTAGACACACAAGGCAGTGTCACGCTGCAGGTGTGACACACAGTGGCCAGCCCTATGGGTGTGTTGATAGGCTGTGTGTCCCCCTGTATGCTAGGTTTGCAAATTAGAATACTCAGTAGTAAACACAAGGGCTGAGACACGGCCGTGTGTCTCAACCGTGTGGGAGACACGGCCTAAGACACGGGCATGTGCCCAGGCTGTATGAAGTCTACACCTGAAATTAGGAATTTAATTCGACACATGGTCTAAGGACACGGGCATCTGCCTTGGCCGTGTGACCTTATTGAGGTGCTGACGTCATAAACAGAATGTCAAGGTTTTCACACACGGGTGAAGACACAGCCGTGTCATAGCTGTGTGAGGGACACGGGCTATGGACACGGGCGTGTGTCAGGCCGTGTGAAAACCCTTGTAGGTTCGAATTGAAAAATAAATCCACACGGGTGTGGAACACGGGCATCTGATATGCCACGCGGGCGTGTGGCCCTGTTTTGTGTCAAATTTTTCTAAGTGTTCAAAAGTTTTCGGTTTGGTCCTGAATCATTCTGAGTGCAAGTTTATAGCCTCGTAGGCCTATAATAAGGACATTATGGTCTCGAATGAAAAGTTTTATTTTGACATGAAGTTTTTATGGATTGAAATTGTATGATTAATCAAGTTAAATACGGTAATGCCCCGTACCCGGTTCAGGTGTCAAATACGGGTAAGGGGTGTTACATTGTGCACCACCAATATTTCACCACCGAACCACCACCCATCACCTCTCCCCTCTCCTTTTTTTTCTCTCCGAGCACCGCCCTCCTCCACCGTGTCAACCACCACACACCACCACTAAATTTCTCTCTTTTTCTTATTTTTATCTTTCTATTCTATTCTCCATTAAGAAAGTGATCGAATCATTGTTCATTCCTTCTCTTCCGCCGAACCGCTACCCCTGTTGCTAGACCGCCGCCATCGTCGCTGTAGCACCACTACCGTTGCCGCCGTAGCACCACCGCCGATGGTAGAGATCTTTTCCCTTTTCCTTTTCTTATTTCGAATGTTCATTATTTTTATTTTAATAATCAAAATCTTGCATTAATCATTTCATTTGAATCCTAATTCGAAACTCTATTTCTTCTTTGGGTTTATATTTGAATAAATCCTCCTCTTAGATTATTCCTTCTCCTCTGATTTGTAACCCATTCGATTCGTTGATCCTTCGTTTCATTCATGTGAGAGTAAGTATAAATGGTGTATCAAAATATATTCTCCTTTCTATTTTTATTCTCTTGGCCAATTACTTTAGAGGGGCCTTGGTGATTTTTTTATTCAATAATTAATGTTTCATATATCTTGTCTGTAGAAGGGTCGACTAGCATCAACTCGAGAGACCATTAGTTGTTGGGTTTTAATCGCTAATCCAAGCGATCTTTTAAGGGTAAGTGATAATAATAATCAATAAGTAATTTATCGTATTAACTCTTAAGACGATAGTCCTAAATTAAGATCATTCGTTGCTCGATTAGGTAATCTAATTGTAGATCCACGTGTGGGGTTTTAAGAAATTTATTGCACATCGGATTTTCGATCAGGTGTGGGTTTTAACACTAAATAAATTAAGATTATTATTAAATCGATAAAAATGTTATTTTTAAAATAATGTTGTTTGATGGGGATACTGTATGTATCTATAAAGTGAGATAAGTCATCCTTATGGATTTTTATCAAGTGTTTTTCCTAAACCGTATGCTTGTGAAAAGTGTTTTATCAAGTGATATAAGTGTTTTATATTGTGAATGAGTTTGTGTTAATCTCACACTGGGCTTAAAAAGCTCCCCCCATTAGTGTTTCAATCTCTTAGGTAACATTCAAACATAGGACTTGAATTCAGCACTCGGTGGAGCCTCTCGGAAAATTTTACATCATGGATTTTGAGTTGTGATTTTGTGGACTTTTGGACTTTGAACTTTACCTTTATTTTTTTGTTTCTGATTTATATTTTTATGATATTAAAACTATCATGCATGCATGTAAAATAATGAGATTTTAAGTATTTTTGATAATGTCATTTTTCTAAATTAATTATATTTTGTTAAAAACGAAATAATAATTCGTAAATTTTCTAAATAGTTTTATGAAAATCCACTGCGAGCTTCTTTATAAAAATCATTTTTATAATTATAATATAAGATCATTTATTTTTAAAATGTTTTCAAACAACATTACAAATAAATGACGCTTTTCTTTTTAAAATAAATATATTTTACTAAGTATTTTTCGAAGAATTTTTTTGTTTCAATCTTAGAGATTTTTTTACGTTTTCAAACTCAAACCTCTATTTTTCAAATAAACAAATAATTTTGCACATCGTTAATGTAATTTTCGAGATTTAGCCATAACATCTAGGTCGAGTTTGGGGCGTTACAGAATTCCTCAATGTCAATTTACCGCTCCTAGAACTAATCGATAAGATACTAAAATATGCTAAGTACTTGAAGAAAATCATGGCACGACATAAGAAAAATGAAAAAAGGAAAAGCAAGTTGACATTGATGCCTCGTGTAGCGCTTTTAATTGCTAAAAAGATGCCCCCAAAGTTAAAAGATTCGGGTAGTTTCACGATTCCAATAGAAATAGGGGATCGACATTTTAGTAAGTCCCTTTCCAATCTAGGGGCCAGCATAAATTTAATGCCCCTATCGATCTATCGTGAACTTGGACTTGGGGATCTTTAAGATACCTCTATAATGTTGCAACTAGCCGATTGATCCTTGATACACCCAATAGGTGTACTTAAGAATGTATTGGTCAAGGTACGAGGATTTATAATCCCTGTTGACTTTGTAGTCCTCGATTTCAAGGAAGATCAGGATATCCCCATTTTGTTGGGTAGACCATTCCTAGAATCGACCATCGATCTTGAGAAAAATGAGCTAATTATGAAAATTGATGGCGAGATAGAAGTGTTCAAGTGCTGTCACAATTCCCAAAGTAAGGGATCAATTAGGGAGGAATGTTATACCTTATTCAATTTAACCCCTAACAGCCTTGATCAAAGGTATTCTACTAGTTGTGTTGGTGCAGGTAAGCGAATTGTGAAAGAACTAGATAAATGGTGAGGTTCTGATAGGATATGGAGCAATTGGATGATCCATGATGGTCAAGAACGACAGATGAAGTCAACGGTGAAGTTTAAGGAACTACCGAACAGGTCTGGTAGCTCGACATAGTTTTTAAACCATCAAACCTTTAATTAATTAGTAAATATTGTATATTAGTTTTGTTTTTTATTTTTAGTAGATTTTAGGATTAGAATTCTTTTAATTGTATGATAGAATTGGAAGAAATTAGGTTTCTGGGTGCAACAAGAAGGATAAAAGCTAATCGGGGACAAAAACGAATGACCGGAGGACTTCGACGCACCCCGAAGGAGTGGAAGCAAGGTTGTGATACAACATGCCAAGGCCATCGTGCAACACAACCCTTTTGAAACAGAGAACATGAAAATTCTATGTTGTGTCAAGCCTCACATAGTCCATGGCGCGACACTGCCACTTCGAAACCAAACTAGGGAAAATTACGGCATCGTGTCGTGCCACGCATAAACTATGGCACGACACACCTTTGTTTTTCAGTGTCTTCTAGCCCATTTTAGGGAAAAACACCATCAGAATTTCTATTTATACTTATCGATTCTAACCTAAAAAACACACCTTTCAAACACCCAAAAACAGTAGAAAAATCCCTCTAGCCGCCACACCTCATCATCAGGTTCTTGCTTCGATTTTTCACATTTTCGATCTCCGATTTCTAAAAGTAATCTCTTCCTTCTCTCGTTTCATTTGTTAGTGTCTATTTTTCTTCCCTTATTTTAGGTTTTGAATCCACATCGATTGCAAAATTATTTTCGTCGACAATAATCTGAGGTTAAGCATTCTAACTTTGTTCTTTATTAATTTTATCTATTGAGTTATTGTTTTATTGTTGTTATTTTGAATATGGCACCAATAAAACAACGACGCACCACCGAGGATCTGATTAATCTTGATGTCAATCGCTTCTTTAATCTGAATGTGGAGAGATTGTATCTCCAAATGAGTGAGGCACCAATAAAACAACGACGCACCACCGAGGATCTGATTAATCTTGATGTCAATCGCTTCTTTAATCTGAATGTGGAGAGATTGTATCTCCAAATGAGTGGGTGATCGTTCATTCAAGAATATGGGTTTGATCCTACCATGTTTGCTTGCGACAAGATTTGGGATTTGGTGAACTACCACCGTTGGAAGAACTTTTACGCAACCCCAACTGATCCGACAGTTGACGCAATAGTTTATGATTTTTATTTCTCCCTAAAGGATAGGGAGAATTCGTAGACCACGAGGTGAGACGATTACCCACATTACTGTTCGGGAAAAAAAGGTGTTGATTATGCCTCGCGAGATATGCAAATTTTATGATGCCCCATATTATACCCACGATTATCTAGAAAATTTAGATTTATTTACATTTGAGAAATTAGATATGGAGGGGATAATTAATTATTCGACAGGGGGTCTGTAGGAAAATCCCGGTTTTAGAACAATTTTCTTGCATAGTGGAAAATTAAAATTTTGAAAACTGACCTAGTTTGTGATATTTATAGCAATAAACCTTAACCAAATTCGTACCTGTGTTTTTGACTTAGTGGACGTTTGTTGTATCCAGCTTTCAACCAAATGATCTCCTTCACTATTCTCATACCACGAACTGCTTCGAGTGTGGGCTTGAACCAATTGAATCGAAACACAAAACTAGAAAAAAGTTGTCTCCTGTTGGGGTGAAAACGAAAGTTCTCTCTTCTTAATAGAAATCTGTAGAATTGTTATTCCAAAACAATATATGTAATAGCTGAGAATAAATTCTCTCTATTTTTTGGCAGAATAACAATCTCTCAAAGTTGTGTTAATTGGAAGAGAATGTAAAAACCTTGTTGAGTTATAGTGGTTTATTTCAAATAGAAAAACAACATCCTACTTAGAATAGGATTAGGGTGGATGACAGACCCTAGTATTCCTTCTAGGGTTGCCGCCTGCTTCATGTCCATGAGGGGTTTTTGGGCCTTTTTCACATAGGGTCCAATTACAAGTACTTCTTAGGCCTTTTTGACCTAGTACACTATAATGTGATCCAACCCGATTCAATTTTTCTATTTACCAAAATAAACTTTATTATTTATATATAAAACAAGTTTATCATCCCTATTTTACCTCCAACTATTTTTTGATGGTTTTACCCCTAGTAAAATTTTGATGATATTTCCCTTGGTAAAATTTCAAGAAAATATTTTCAACATTTCAGAATTCAACATGTTCACTATGACTAAATGGTTTATTTTCATTTTCGGGCTTCAAAATAGTCCAAAAACATAAACTCATTCTTCCGATCATTTTTTAAGTAATCCCTATAGCATTGCAAATGGATTATTTCCATTTTCATCTACATTTTTGGAAACCTACATTAATTTCCAAATGATTCCATTTCTCCATTTCGAAGAAAATCATAATCATTCCTAAATGTTTCCGATTTCTCTTTTCCTATTCATTCCACTCATCTCTATTCAAACACGCAATTCATTTATGGTTTCAATGAGCTAGCGGAGGGACCAATTGGACATATGTAGTAGAGGCTCTAATGATTTATAATTAAATTTTGGCTTTTCACCTATTAATTATAAACTCAATTACTCATGAAGTAATTCCACTATAGTATCGTGATTGAGCTCTCCCCAACAACATACCATTACGAAAGCAACTACTTAGTGCTTGTCCAATGACCTTGTCATAAGTGTGTTACCCTCATAGGATATCCTTGATCTCTTTGGGATAATATCAGTTCTCCCAATATGATCCTATTTTATACCATGGTAACCATTACATCTTCCATCATGAAAAGTCAATCATTATCAAATAGTGATCAAGTCATCCATCACAAAGACGGACGACACATGACCATGTTTACTTTTCATCAACCATGTAATGCAAATGAGAGGATATCATTTACCCATGTTTTGGGCTATGAATTCCACTGTTGTGAATGACGCTACAGAAGTCATACACCCAACGCACTAGCTTTCGGTTCCTTATCTATTTGAACTCAAGATTTTACTTAGATAAAAGTGTATGAGACACGCATACATAGTCCACCATGCACTCAGGATTTATGTATGCGACACTAACAATGTCATAAGTGAATAAATTCTGTAACAACCCTAACCCGTATCTATCTCCAGAATAGGGTTACGGAGCATTACTAGAGTTTACAATTCAAACGGATAGAAATTTCAAACATTTCATATCATATCAATAAACTTATTAAACCCAAGTCAAAACATGCATATTGTCCCTTAAATGAGCCCTCGAGGCCCTAAATATACGTTAGAAACAAGTCGGGACTAAATCAAAAACTCAGAGAATTTTTCAGAAAATAATGAAAATTTTCAACACTGCAGGGGTCACACGACCGTGTGAGGAGACACGCCGTGTCTCAGGCCATGTGGACATTCGAAGTAGGAACACACGGCCATGTCCCAGCCCGTGTCCGTGCCCGTGCCCGTATAACTCACTGACTTGGTCACACGGTCAAGCCACATGCTCATGTGCTAGGCCGTGTAACAGCCTGACTTGCAACCATTTGAAAGCTATAGGGGACACACGGCGGTGTCACCTAACCATGTGTCACACACGGCTGAGACACACGCCCGTGTCTCTGCCCGTGTTGACGAAAATAGGCTATTTTACAAGCCATTTTTCTTACCCAATTTGGCATGTACCTACACTCAACATTGAACATACTTACAAGCCATAACAAGACATCCAAATCAAGCATAAACAAGTCATATACATATGGTATAACATCATACAACCAATATGCCCTTAGGCACCTCAAATGACAATATCCAAACATATACAAATATGAACACAAATTGATCAATTATTCAACAAAGGCTTGACCAAATCCATACCATATTATACCACTTGTTTTACCTTTCAAAAACATACCAAAAGGTACCAAATATGCCATACAAAAATTACCTCCAAATAATCATATAATTCACATATAACTAGTGCACCAAAACACCATATTCATCTACATCATGATGACACCTACCATTTTCATATTTGAACTATCATACCATCATCCAACATTCAAACAAACAAGCCAAACATCAACCATAATAAGGCTATTCACATTCATGCCAAACTATGCCATTATATCATTAAAATACCAAAACTTAACCAAGTCAAATGGTCATTTCAGCATTCAAACATGTAGGCCAACATTAGCCAAAATACCTATACATGCCATTATAACCAAAATTAAACAACCGAATGTACCAAAAGAGCCGATGGATAGTATGATATAGCTCTGACAAGCTTCCAACCTGAATGAGCTTCTGATTCACTAAAAAAACACGAAAAATAACACATAGTAAGCATTTAAGCTTAGTAAGTTCGTATAATATAGAATAAAACTTACCATTTAGTCACATAATAGGTAAATAAACATATCATATCCCAACATAATTTGGCCAAATGCCTAAACACATATACATAAACCATATTAGCCATTTAAATACATATATAAACGAATAATCATAGATGAGCAATCAAATGGTTAATTTCATATACATGTATCATCCAATTCCATTTTCCATATACCATGTAAAAACATTTCCATGTAATTCATATGTATGCCTGTAATAGTCTGTATCAAACTCTTACCAATTTGTATTAGAATATTGCCTGTTGAACCATTTAGAATATCGTTGGATACCCGGGATAGCTCACACATAGTGTGCTAACTCATATAACTGTAATCCGTCAAATCCTGTACATGTATGCTCATACGAGTTGTGAATCGGTATGCTCACTCGAGCTATAGATCGGTTTGCTTTCACGAGCTGTAAATCGGTATGCTCTCATGAGCTATAAATTGATATGCTCACACGAGTTGTGGGTCGAAACTTAGCTACACGATGCTGCTCACACAAGCTGTGGAGTATCTGCAACACATGCAGGACCTCAGCCATCGGTAGGACGTTCAAGACCAGTACTCGAATCATGTAAACCCTAATGACATGTCATTTGTATCCTACGAATTCCCAAGGTTCAAACGGGGCTCGGTATACGTAGTTGGATATGCAACCATGTATACATGTAGCAATTTACAATTCATGCATATTTCAAAATAAAACATATAATCACAATTTAATCAAACGAACTTACCTCGACGAGTATATGTAGATACGAAGGCGATTAATCTGAGACTTTCTCTTTGCCCCTATCTAAAGTTGTACGAGGTCTGTCTTGATCTATACGGATAAATTTAACTCAATTTAATATATAATTCATTAAATTTAGCCCAAAATCATATTTTGGAAAAATTATCATTTTGCCCCTATACTTTTAATTTCTTTAAAATTTAGTCCCCAGCTCATAAAAATAGAAATTCATGAAATTCCACCACAACCCACTATAGCAAAATATCAATTAGGTCCCTAGCATGCTCTATATTTCATTTATTTCACACAATTTCACCATGTCAAATTTCTTATTTTTCAATTTAATCCCTAATTGACAATTTCATCAAAAATCTCTTTACAAAAGTTGTTTATTTAACAACAACTATCCATTTTCTATCATCAAACATCAAAACTCATGTATAATCAACAATGGTAAAACCCTAATAGTTTAATAGTTTCACAAATTAGTCCTCGGGCTAGCTAGATTAAGCTACAACGATCCTGAAAACATAGAAATCATTAAAAAAGGATTAAAAATACATACCAAATAGGCAAGAATGAGATTGTCGAAAGTTAAGCACAAAAATGGCTTCCAAACCTTAAATTTTCGGTTGAAAGAGATGAAACAAAGATGATACTTAATTTGGTTTTATTTAATATTAACTTTAATTACCTAATTACTTAATTAACCTTTAAAAACTTTAAAAATTACACAAAATGCAAAGCCATCATATTCCACTATCTTATTTATTGTCTAATTTCCATATAAGGACTTCCACTTTAAAGTCATATAGCTATTTAATACCTTTAGCTATTAGAATTCAACTTTTACACTTTACGCGATTTAGTCCTTTTTATCAAATTGAGCATGTAAATGGTAAAATTTATTAACGAAATTTTTATACGGTACTACTATCATGTTGTAGGAAATAAAATAATAATGAAATAAATTTTTTGACTTCAGATTTGTGGTCCTGAAACCACTATTCTGATTTCACTGAAAACAAGCTGTTACAAATTCATAATTAGATTCAGGATCTATTCTGCTTGGGTCTTGTCCAATGTACTATTAGTCTAGTTAGTCATTTCTATGTCTCTATCTTCTGGAAGTCATCCGCTCTAATGCCCAAGATAAGGCATCTCCCCAATTGGACTTGATAGACGACGTATTAGTCTTTTAATTGGTTTGCTCATTTTCGATTAGACTAAGGACATGTTTAAATTAGTCTACTAATAAAAGTTTTCTTTTCATACTACAATCCAACCACATAATACCGCTTAGTATTAGTTAAACATTTAGAGAAACAATGAGCAACATTTGCTTCTATTTTACTTTTCATGCAAAAACCATGCGAGGGAAATTTTGCAAAGTAATTTAATGTAATCAATGAATTTTTTTATTAACAAATTTGTTCAAAAAAATTACAAGTTTACAAACGAATATACTACACTCAGGGCACCAGATCGAACAAGTGCTTCTTATATTACTGTCCAGATAGGATGTGGGATTGTCCATAATGATCCATGTTGTCCGCGATCGCTAAAGAAGATGAAGTGGAGCCTAATGAGAGTAGGCTATTGAAGCTTGGATTAATGATACTCAATTATGCTAAAGCGAAGAGGAATTGCAAGCAGAAAATGGTTGATGTTTGTAGACATCAATGTCGCAGGCTGAAGGAAGAATGCTCTTGTTGATACAAGGGCATGTGATCTATTCCTATTGAAGAAATTCGTGGGTAAACTTGGTATTTTAATTAACAAATCAACCAAGAAGATTAAGATAGTAAATTCCAAAGAGGTCCTAATTGTACAAGCAGCACAAGGAGTTGATCTACAAATCAGCGAGTGGAAAGGCAAGAAAGATTTTGTGGATATTCATTTAGATGATTACGAATTCGTGCTTGGCTTGAATTTCCTTGACCAAACTAATGCTTTATTTGTTCCTTTTACCAATTGCAAATGTATCTTGGATTCTCATCAATGATAATGTGTGGTGCCAGTGAGTCATGATGAGAAAGGTGGAACCAAGGTATTTTCGGCGATCCAGCTAGCCAAGGATGTTCATCATGACAAGAAAATTGACTTGGTAGATCAAAGTGCTAAGGAGACCCTTATGGAATTGCTAGAGGTACAAAAAATCGATATAAAGCTTGTTGAGTCATTAGTGGGGCTATCATCTTGAGAGAAGTGGGTTGTGCATTAGACTTTGGGGGAAAATTAGTGATGCCGTAACAACCCAATTTTGGGTCTAGTTGGAACAGTGGTTTCGGGACCAAGAATTCGACGTAGAAAGATTTATTTTTATTATATTTTTATGGTCTACATTTTCATGGAATTATTTCGTGAAAATTTTGTTCGAAAATTTTATCGATTGGGCACTCAATTTAGTTAAAAGGACTAAATTGCAATAGGTGCAAAATATGTGTTATAGAAGCTAGAGGTGTCTAATTGTTATGAAATTTTAAATTGGAGGTCCTTAGATGGTAATTAGACCATTATGCTTTAGTATGGACAAAAATGGGCATGGTTAGTGAAAAATTTCAAAGTTTAGGTGAAGGGCATTTTGGTAATCTAGTAAATAAAGCCAAAATAACTAAATAAAAGTCTTCATCTTCATCAATTTAGTCCCCCATGGATGAATATTGCAAGAGAAGACATATCTAGGGTTTTGGCCACTTTCAAGCTCAATTGTAAGTCCGTTCTAGCCCAATTTTTAATGATTTTTATGTTTTTGAGATCCTTGTAACCTAATCTTGCTTTTCCAAGGACTATTTTGAAGTATTGTCAAGATCTAAAATTTTACCCATGATAGATATTAGTGTATTTTGATGCCTAATGGTAGAAAATGCATGTTTGGTGTTAGATAAACAAGATTTACTAGGTGATTTTTGATGAAAATGTCAAAAAGAATTTATTTGTAAAAGTTATAAAATGAGTAGTAAAAGTGTGATTAAATGGAAAATATGGGCTGGTGTGAGTATGAAAATGGTTCGGATAGGCTTGGGTTTTGAAGAAATGAAATACATTTCAATTTACGAGCCTAGGGACTAAATTGTAAAAATGTGAAACATTAGGGGCAAAAATGTAATTTTTCCATAATATGATTTTTGGGCTAAATTGAATAATATGAGTATTAAATGAGTTAATTTTGTTATTATAGATAAATAAAAATGAGGTTCGGACCTAGATCGGGGGAAAAATAAAGTGTTTAACGATTAGGTCCAATTCAACTATTTTTGTACCGAGGTAAGTTCGTATGCAAGTAATGCATTGTTATATTTATGTTTTAAAAGCTTTAATATTGTATGAATTGTGATTGACTCTTTGGACGTATTCGACAGAGTTTTGACAAACGAGAAATCCCGGTTGAACCTTAGGAATAGAATAGGATACGAGTGACATGTCACTAGGAACCCATGTGTATATGCGATTATGTGATCCGGGTGCTAGTCTTTTACGTCCTACCAGTGGCTAGGTAGTCCAGTATGTGTTGCGGATACCTGACAGCTTATCTGAGCAGCACTGTGTAACTACATCTTGACTGACAGCTTGTGTGAGAAGGCCTGTGAATAGCTCAAAAGCGAGCCTATATGTATTATGAGATATGAGGAAGCTTTAGCTACATATATGGCACTTATGTGCAAGATTTCCGAGTATCCGCTAATATTCCGAGTGTTCAACGAGAATGTCAAAGTTGTGAAAGGATATGGCTATGATGCGAGTTGGTACAGGTATGTACGTAAAACTCATAAGTAATGAGCTCGATATGTGATGAACCCTTGGTAAGGTCGTGATTGAGTAAGTTATGACTATAAGATTTTAATAACATTAATGCTAATTTTTATCATGTTAATTGTATGTTAAATGTGTGGTTATGATGCTTATTATTTGCATAGGAACTTACTGAGCTATATAGCTTACTCCCTTTTCTTTTCCTTGTCTTATAGTGTCACCAAGATAGCTCGGGGTTCGGAGATCGTCGGATATCCATACACACTATCAACAATTATTTTGGTATCATTGAATTCAACATTTTGAGTTATGGCATGTATAGGGGACTTGGTCATTTTGTTATGTGTCATAATTGATTTGGCCAAATGTGTTGGCTTATGTTGGTTAGAAGTTCATTTTGTATAAGGCCATTTGAAATTGGCTAATATTGGTATAAGTATATTCATATGATGATGCCTTTCATGAATAAGGAAACTTGCATGATTTGAGTTGATAAGTTTGTTTATGTATGATAGATGTTAGCATGTGAATGATGTATTGATGTCTTGGTTGTGGATGATTTGGTTATATGTATAAGCTTGAATTGGTGCTATGTTATGTTATGTAGGTGTGTACATTAAAGGGGTGGAAAATGTGTTGGTAAATAGCCTTATTTTGTTCACATGGGCAGACACACGGGCGTGTGTCTAGGCCGTGTGTGACACACGGTCTGCCCCACGGGCATGTGTTTTAGCCGTGTGTCCCCTGCACTTTAATTGCTGTAAAACAGAATGTCCAGAATTGAGCACACGGGCTGAGACACGGGTGTGTGTCTCAGCCGTGTGTGCTACACGGCCTCAAACACGGGCATGTGTCTTGGCCGTGTGAAAACTGTACTTAAATCAAATTAAATTAAATAAGCACACGGCCTAGTACACGAGCGTGTGGCACAAGTCAGGGAGCACCCTAAATTGAACACGGTCTGAAGCACGGGCGTGTCCCAGGGTCACACGGGCGTGTCCCTTAGACCACACAGGCGTGTGAGCCCTGAAGTTAACAAAAAATTTCTAAGTTTTGTAAAAATTTTTTGAGTTCTCGGTTCAGTCCCGAACCACTTTCGATGCATGTTTTAGGCCTCGTAGGCTCGTACTAGGGACTTTATGATCGATTATGAATTATTTTAATTTGGACGCAAATTTATGACTCGGAATTGTGTAAATGTTTGTGTCGTAAGTCCGATAATGCCTTGTACCCTGTTTTGGCATTGAATACGGGTGAGGGGTGTTACAGATGCAAACTAGGAAGCTGGAACGAGTAAACGCAATGAGCAGAGGACATATGAAACACTTATCTAATGTTTTTCATTATGACTTACTATTATCTTGGCAAAGACAAAAATGCCCTTTTATAATTCTAAAATGGGTAAGCCGAGGGCTTACAAACCGGAGTTGGTGGGAATACTTAAAGTTAACCCTGTGTTCATTGTGGGTGTGCTAAAGTCTATGTAACACCCCATACCCGAGTCCGAGGCTTAGACCGGATACGAGATATTACTATGCTTTAACTTGCTTAATCATGCACTTACGGGCTGTAAAATTTTGTTCCGAATTAAAACCTTTTCTTTCTCAGTCTAATCATACATTTCATGGGCCTACAAGGCCTTATACGCGTATATAAAAACTTTCGAAACTTAATCGGAAACTTTTCTTTAAAGCAGAGGTCACACGCCCATGTGGTTTGGGACACGCCCGTGCACCCCTTTACACGCCCATGTCTTCCGACCGTGGTCGACACTGACTAATTACACACGGCCTTGACACGCCCAGGGACTTAGACCGTGTACTATACCTTGACATACTGACTTATTACACACGGCCGGGGCACACGCCCATGTTCTAACCGTGTGTCATGCACGGCTTCAACACACGGCCGTGGGATTAACCCGTGGCCTATTCTGACTTATGAGACTAAGGTGAAGGTTACACACGGCCTAGAAACACGCCCGTGTGTCTAACCGTGTGGGCACTTAGAAGCTATCTACCAAGCCTTTTCTTACTCTCAATTGCATACATTCATATACTTCTTCAAAACATTCTCAAAACATCAATTGAAACACATAAATTAACATGTTTGGTTCATGAAAATAAAGTTTTCCTCTCATACACTTGGGAGAATTGTTCCCACAACATTTACAACAACTTAAACCATCATAACTGGCTATACACAACCATACTATGAATACTCTTTGGCCAACAACATTTGGCTACCACAATTAGACTTCATCAACTTTAAACGAATCCCTATACATGCCATGACTCTTAAGGACTTGATACCTCATACCGTGTGTCTGCTCGATAGTGTGAAAACATCTCCGGCGGTCTCCAACCCAAGCTAAGTAATAAAACCTATAAGAGATGAGAAAAGTAAAGGAGTAAGCAATAATGCTTAGTAAGTTCATCTGTATAATTTGACAAATATTGGTATTCACTGAATATACATAACCCCAGGGCAATATGTTGAATTTTTCTCATCAACTCATGGTTGCTTACTCAACCATTCTTGAAACTTACTCATTCAATCTCTTACCACATTCTTACCATATCACAAGCCAATTCACTCGTTTAATTAGCATACATTCCTGCACTGATCATCGCAAGATCATATATAACAACACATCAAACATTTTCAATAAGCCGCTCATGCTACTAATATCTCGGTGGTTTCGCACTTAGCCCACCATTGAATCTCTAATAGGGAGGTATCGCATATAGCCCACCAATCATTTATAAGTGATGGTATCACACATAGCCCATCGATCAACAATCAATACGGTGATATCGCATATAGCTTACCGTTATTTACATTCATGGATAATAATTCACAAGTATATCTCTATTTCAAATGTTCATTCAAGAACATCCTCACATGTTTCCATTTTTACTTAACTTTTTACGATACTCGTTCTCATTCACACAGCGCATCAAATACACATACCCCACTAGGGGTTCGTCATTTATTGAATTCATCTCAATGCAATTCTACACATACTAGTGCTACTCATGGTACAACCACATACAATCACATTTACATTGAATCATTCGAATTGTTAAATAACTCTCTTGAGTCTCATGAACATAGTTCTCATTGTGACTCTACCCCAATTGGGTTTTACATACACTTACATATCGTTGCCATGTCCCTGACATAGTCTTATACGAATTCTTACACCGAGGCCATATCCCAATATGGTCTTACTCGAGCCTTTAATCATCGTCCTATTGTGCTATACACCTTTGCCATTACTCTAAATTCAATTCCATTGACATCTCATCAAGAGACATTTCATATATTCATATAGTAATATACATTCCATACAACATTGGAATACTAAATAAGCTCATACGTAATTTCAACATTTGCACATGAACTTACCTCGATGTCGAAAGAGCCGAAAATGACTTTTTTCCCACATTTCTCTTTTCATCCGTTCTAGGTTCGAAACTCATTTTCTTTGATCTAGAACAATGAAATTTACTCATTTAATCACTTAATGATCGTATTACAACATAATCTCTATTTAGGCAAAAATGACCATTTTGCCCCTATACTTTGGCAAAATTACGATTTTGCCCCTAGGCTCGTAAATAAATTTTCATCATATTTTCTTGTTAAACAAGCCTAGCTAAAAATTTAATCCTCTTACAACTATTCTCAATTCCATCAATTTCATGCCTTAATGAACAAATTACAACTTTTGCATTTTAGTCCCAATTAGGTGTTTTCATGACAACACCTTTCACAAAAGTTGTTTCTCATCATCCTATCATTCATTTTCTTTCATAAAAACTCATCAAACAACATAAACTCTCTCATGGCAAGTCCCTAGACTTCCAACCATATTGCAAACTAGTCCCCTCTTTAGAAAGCTTAAGCTTTAAGGGTCTCAAAAGTACAAAAATTAACATCTAAAGCCATCAAAATCACTTACTTGGGTGAAGAGAAGCTTGCTGAAATTTTCAAGCTTTCAAAGCCCTCCCATGGCTGATATTTTCGGTTAAAAGAGAAGAAATAAAAAGATGATAGCTTTTTGGCTTATTTCATCTTATTTTATTTCTTTTTAAACACCTAACATGACCACATTTAATGTTCTTTTCCCCTTAGCTTACTATGGCCGGCCAACTCACTTAGACAAGGCCAAATTGCTCATTTGGGACCTCCAATTACTAAGCAATAGCTATTTGGTACCTTTAGCCTATAGAATGGAACTTTCGCACTCTATGCGATTTAGTCCTTTTTCACAATTTAGCTAGAAATCGCTAAAATTAAGGCACTAAAATTTTCATGCATCCTCATAAACATGTTATAACTCATAACATAACATGAAAATAATTTTCTCTAACCTCGAATTAGTGATTCCGAGATCACTGTTTCGACTAGGCCCTAAATCGGGCTGTTACAATTCTCCCTCCTTTAGGGATTTTCGTCCCCGAAAATCTTATCAGGAGGGTTAGCTACCAACATTCTTAAAATGTTTCCATCTAATCTTCAAAATCGCAAATCCACTTATCCTCAAATTCCTCTTGCCGATAACTCTTAAGCTGTGATACATAAGATCAAAACGTAACTTGAGATATAGGTTATTCTTCCTCTGGGGCTTATACTATATCAAGAAATCCACTAATTTGGAACTCCGTACATGCCCAAATCATCGTCCGGATCTTCACTGGTTGATTCACTACAATTCGAATGACATCCCCTTCTTAGGGAATCTTGTCAAACTGAATTTGAAATCTATAAGGTTTTACCTCACTTTCTCATTAAAGCATTCACCGACTGTAATAGTCTTGACTTATATGCTTTGAAAACTCAGCTTTTAGTGGTCAACTATTTTTGACCATAATCTCAATCATATCGTGAAATGTACTCTATTGTCAAAACATTTATGCACATAACTGTACATTCTTTTTCTTGCATTAGTAGATATGCTACCATTGAATCCCATACCAAAACTTTTGTCTAAGTTCTGGATTTATCATCATTTAAATCCTATCTCGAGGAATCATCGACAACAGAAAACTTATACAACTTGTATTTTATCATCTCAATAAACTCATTCAGAGCTTATTTAAAATACCACTTACTATCTCATTTCTGAACCCTTTTGTTCTGAAAAGAAAGCTCGCTCTTGTCATTAACTTTGCTGAAACTGGGATATTACCAACTAAGATCAACCGAGTAACTAGCTCGCATTGCTTAACATGGATCTTTCGTAACATCTAACTTACAACAAGGACACAGAAGTGATCGTCTCGGGATCACTAACCTGTCAACTCTTTCTCTTGATTCAGACTGATTTCAGTACTAGAACTTTCAAATAAATAGTTCTTTTTATAGCTTTCGACTCAACTATCACGGTTTGAACATTCAGATGAGCATACCCTTGTATCATGCTCCCTACTCACGTACACACAATTTATTCTCTTTATTGATTCATACGTGAATATACACAATACTTGAATCATATCTCAATACATTAATCTACTCTTTTCTCCACACAGAGAACATATTTCTAGCACACTCTCATCTGAGTTTCTCATGCTGTACTAATCTAAAACCTTTACTAACATCATATCTCATGATAGCAGGGGCATTTAGGTTGAATTCATTAATTCTATTTGGCTTACTCGAAACTCATCATACAACGTGAAACTTGTGATTTCACTTCTTATACTAGAATCATCACCAACTTCCTCCTCATAGTACCCGGATAGGGTTACAAAGAGATAAAGAAATGTCGATTTTAGTTAACTAAATCGACAACCATTTTGTCTGATTTTCACTATCAGCTAACATTCTCACATAGTTACAGTTTATGAAAAGAACAACCACAACCGCTCTGAAAGGCAACAGATCATAGTACACAATACTCAAGGGGATTATTATAATCCATCTATGGCATCAACTAACCATGCACATCTCTGTGCTTCAAGCCAACTTACTCAAACTTGCCATTTATTTAGCACATATCGTGTACACACATCGCACTCCGCTTCTTCGTGATTCATTCACGAATATCTCGTATTCACTCCTTCACATGACTTTGGTATTAGTCTCATTTCTATTTCTAACTCATCTACCTGTCCCTTCGATCACTAGGGATAATCAAAGATGTATATTCATCGTCATACATATAGGTACGACACCAATGTCACATCTCCAAGGTGGTCTTATATGGAGTCACCTCTAAATGCCAATGCCATTTCCCGGATAAGGTCTTATATGGGCTTCCACATCAAGTATCGATGCCATATTCTGAATATGGTCTTATACGGAATCATAACTTGGTGCTGAGGCCATGCCTCGAACATGGTCTTATACGGGACCTTATCTATTTCATATCTCAATGATAGCCTTTTCATTATAGTCTCCCAGGACTTCAACCTCATGTTCAACAACAATTATTCTATCTAGAAGAGTATCATGCATCAATGTGATACAAAGCATTCTCAAAAAGCTAACATAAATACTGTATTAATCACATACAAACTTACTCAATTTGTCTCTCATAACATTTCATCATAATTCAACAGTGGTAAGGAGGGTGAGGTCACAGAGCCTCTTAACTTGACCCTTGTGACTACATACATATGATTTAATATTCATCATCAATGAAATATCATCATAGTCACATAACTCATCTCAAGTGAGTTTTCACGTTTATCACGTTACTATTATCTCTATCACTCATACTTTCGAGTTGTGACTTTAATAACTCAAGTTTCACATTAATATCTACTCGAGTACTTAACATCTAACTCTACTTTTTCTTACTATTGCTTATTAATCTAGAGAATGTCTTACGGTTTGAGCACGTCGTTTACTTGATCGCCATAGTCCAACTATGGTCTTACTCGTATCACAACATCATAGTTCAGCTATTGCTTTACATGTCGTCCCGATGCCAAAGCCTCGCTATGGTCTTACACGAAATCTCATATCAATACCAATGCCATATCCTAGATACGGTCTTACATGGAAACTCATGTCGATGCCGATGCCATATCCCAGATATGGTCTTACACAAAATCTTATACCGAAGCTAGGTCCCAGACGTGGTCTCACACGGGATTACTATTTGATGCCGATGCCATATCCCTGATATGGCCTTATACGGGATCTCACCAAAACTATCGATGCCATACCCCAGATATGGTCTTATCCGATTATCTTATTCAATACCGAAGCCATATCCTTGATATGGTCTTATACGGGATCATGTATCGATGCCAATGCCATGCCCCAGACATGGTCTTATATGGAATCACATGTACCGCCATGGTCCTACCATGGTCTTATTCATCATTTTATCATTGAACGACCGTACTCATCTCTTGCATTCTACTTAGTCAACTTTTCAGTTTTAACTTCCACACCATAATATGTGTGGCTTCATAACAGAGTCATAAAACAAAACATCATGCATTCTCTACTTTAACAGTCACATGTGAGATTTAACCATGTGGACATATTTATCATAAACAATGGCATCACAAATCTCAAATGCTTACTTACTCTTACTGCTTCTCACATACATCATGGTACTTACTAGTCTCATGTTTGTAAGGTAAACAAGGTACCTGTAACACTTGATCACATAGATCAGTATACTTTACTATAACAAGCATAATCTCAACATCATCATTCATAACATGAATCATACTTGTTAGTTAGCCTTCACTAGCATGACATAATATCAACTTTACTACTAAATTTCTTGCTATCTCATTTAAACTTTACTTGTGTGCCAGATGAATTTCCATGAATAACCGAGGATACTGAATCTCATCTCACATGCTCGATGCCAAAGTCATATCTTAGATATGGTCTTACATGGAATCTCTCTTCTTGGTTTCGAGGCCATGTCTTGACATGGGCTTATACGAAGTCTTTCTCGTTCTCACCAATGCCATGCCTTGGCTTGGACTTACATGATAACTTGTTCAATGCCAAGCTTGCCTTGGACTTACATGATAACTTGTTCAATGCCAAGCTTGGCTTGGACTTACATGATAACTTGTTCAATGCCAAGCTTGCCTTGGACTTACATGATATCTTGCTTGGAGACTCACCAATGCCATGCCTTGGCTTGGACTTACATGGGTCTTCATCTCATAATAACTCTTCAATGCCAAGACTTGTCTTGGTCTTACATGATAACTTGCTTGATTGCCGATGCCATGCCTCGGCTTGGTCTTATACGGACTTTCTCATTTCATGTGGTAGATCGAGTATCCTGGGAAATTCCATCTTCAATTGGGACTTGCTCGTATTTAATCTCATTTATTTCTTTGTTTAGCAAAACATTAATCATTCCATGATAATAATGTACATTATACTAAGCAATTTAATGATAGAAATCATAAAGCTTAGAAATCATACAAACTTACTGAAATTAGCTCGGTTGGGAATCATCACTGTCTTAACAAAGCAATTTCGTTAGAGCTGGGAGACATCACACTATCACGATCCACATACGGCATGTATAGCTAGACTCTTACTCACGCTAGGTTAGTCCTAGAATCGACTAAACCATAGCTCTGATACCACTAAATGTAACACCCCATACCCGAGTCCGAGGCTTAGACCGGATACGAGATATTACTATGCTTTAACTTGCTTAATCATGCACTTACGGGCTGTTAAATTTTGTTCTGAATTAAAAACTTTTCTTTCTCAGTCTAATCATACATTTCATGGGCCTACGAGGCCTTATACGCGCATATAAAAACTTTCAGAACTTAATCAGAATCTTTTCTTTAAATTAGAGGTCACACGCCCATGTGGTTTGGGACACGCCCGTGCACCCCTTTACACGCCCATGTCTTCCGACCGTGGTCGACACTGACTTATTACACACGGCCAGGGCACACGCCCATGTTCTAACCGTGTGTCATGCACGGCTTCAACACACGGCCGTGGGATTAACCCGTGGCCTATTCGACTTATGAGACTAAGGTGCAGTTACATGACGGCCTAGACACACGCCCGTGTGTCTAACCGTGTGGGCACTTAGAAGCTATCTACCAAGCCTTTTCTTACTCTCAATTGCATACATTCATATACTTCTTCAAAACATTCTCAAAACATCAATTGAAACACATAAATTAACACGTTTGGTTCATGAAAATAAAGTTTTCCTCTCATACCCTTGGGAGAATTGTTCCCACAACATTTACAACAACTTAAACCATCATAACTAGCTATACACAACCGTACTATGAATACTCTTTGGCCAACAACATTTGGCTACCACAATTAGACTTCATCAACTTTAAACGAATCCCTATACATGCCATGACTCTTAAGGACTTGATACCTCATACCGTGTGTCTGCTCGATAGTGTGAAAACATCTCCGGCGGTCTCCAACCCAAGCTAAGTAATAAAACCTGTAAGAGATGAGAAAAGTAAAGGAGTAAGCAATAATGCTTAGTAAGTTCGTCTGTATAATTTGACAAATATTGGTATTCACTGAATATACATAACCCCAGCGCAATATGTTGAATTTTTCTCATCAACTCATGGTTGCTTACTCAACCATTCTTGAAACTTACTCATTCAATCTCTTACCACATTCTTACCATATCACAAGCCAATTCGCTCGTTTAATTAGCATACAGTCCTGCACTGATCGTCACAAGATCATATATAACAACACATCAAGCATTTTCAATAAGCCGCCCATGCTGCTAATATCTCGGTGGTTTCGCACTTAGCCCACCATTGAATCTCTAATAGGGAGGTATCGCATATAGCCCACCAATCATTTATAAGTGATGGTATCACACATAGCCCATCGATCAACAATCAATAAGGTGATATCGCACATAGCTTACCGTTATTTACATTCATGGATAATAATTCACAAGTATATCTCTATTTCAAATGTTCATTCAAGAACATCCTCACATGTTTCCATTTTTACTTAACTTTTTACGATAGTCGTTCTCATTCACACAGTGCATCAAATACACATACCCGACTAGGGGTTCGTCATTTATTGAATTCATCTCAATTCAATTCTACACATACTTGTGCTACTCATGGTACAACCACATACATTCACATTTACATTGAATCATTCGAATTGTTAAATAACTCTCTTGAGTCTCATGCACATAGTTCTCGTTGTCACTCTACCCCAATTGGGTTTTACATACACTAACATATCGATGCCATGTCCCTAACATGGTTTTATACGAATTCTTACACCGAGGCCATATCCCAATATGGTCTTACTCGAGCCTTTAACCATCGTCCTATCGTGCTATACACCTTTCCCATTACTCTAAATTCTATTCCATTGACATCTCATCAAGAGACATTTCATACATTCATATAGTAATATACATTCCATACAACATTGGAATACTAAATAAGCTCATATGTAATTTCAACATTTGCACATGAACTTACCTCGATGTCGAAAGAGCCGAAAAGGACTTTTTGCCCACATTTCTCTTTTCATCCGTTCTAGGTCTGAAACTCATTTTATTTGATCTAGAACAATGAAATTTACTCATTTAATCACTTAATGGTCGTATTACAACATAATCTCTACTTTGGAAAAAAATGACCATTTTGCCCCTATACTTTGGCAAAATTACAATTTTGCCCCTAGGCTCGTAAATAAATTTTCATCACATTTTCTTGTTAAAAAAGCCCAGCTGAACATTTAATCCTCTTACAACTATTCTCAATTCCATCAATTTCATGCCTTAATGAACAAATTACAACCTTTACATTTTAGTCCCAATTAGGTGTTTTCATGACAACACCTTTCACAAAAGTTGTTTCTCATCATCCTATCATTCATTTTATTTCATAAAAACTCATCAAAAAACATAAACTCTCTCATGGCAAGTCCCTATACTTTCAACCATATTGCAAACTAGTCCCTTCTTTAGAAAGCTTAAGCTTTAGGGGTATCAAAAGTACAAAAATTAACATCTAAAGCCATCAAAATCACTTACTTGAGTGAAGAGAATCTTTCTGAAATTTTCAAGCTTTCAAAGCCCTCCCATGGCTGATATTTTCGGTTGAAAGAGAAGAAATAAAAAGATGATAGCTTTTTGGCTTATTTCATCTTATTTTATTTCTTTTTAAACACCTAACATTACCACATTTAATGTTCTTATCCCCTTAGCTTACTATGGCAGGCCAACTCACTTAGACAAGGCCAAATTGCTCATTTGGGACCTCCAATTACTAAGCCATAGCTATTTGGTACCTTTAGCCTATAGAATGTAACTTTCGCACTCTATGCGATTTAGTCCTTTTTCACAATTTAGCTAGAAATCGCTAAAATTAAGGCACCAAAATTTTCATGCATCCTCATAAACATGTTATAACTCATAACATAACATGAAAATAATTTTCTCTAACCTCGAATTAGTGATTCCGAGATCACTGTTCCGACTAGCCCCTAAATCGGGTTGTTACAGTCTATTTATGAGATTCAAGGGGAATTCGATCGAGTCAATCAGAGTGGGGGCAAGTAAGAGTGGTGGTATCTTGCGAATGAGATGTACCAAGGAGAGAAATGGTTAGAGTTGGACAATGGTGGAATCTGAAGCCAATGTTTCGAGGGGAGTGACCCGCCGCATACGTGCGCATTAAAATGAACAATTTTAGAAAAGTATTTTGAAATGCGTGCTTAACTGTAAGCGAACAGTGTCAGTTGTAATATTTGTAGTTTCGATGGAACATGAAGTATTCCAAGGGGCCGAACCCAAAGGATTTCCAAGTGGGTAAATGTGTTTATCAAGTTCATTAAAAGTTAAGAAATTACTAATCTAATTGAGTAAAAAATTGTTAGTGCAAGTCCAAATAAAAAGATTTACAAACTAAAGTTAAACTATTAACTAAACTAACTAAGCTAAACTTTCTTCCTGATGTTTTAGATAAATTAAATGATTAAAAAATGATCGACTGATTAGTTGAGTGCTAATTAAATTAATGACCCTATACCAATTATATTGGTTGCCACTCTTAGTTAGGAATCTCCTCTCGTTTTCATCCTAGACTAAAAGATACCACCTAAGATTACCTCTCGGTCTTACTTAGGCATATAGATTACCTATCGGTCTCACTACTCGACACAATCATATCGAACTATTTAAGGATAAACTCTCCTCTCAATATCGTTTATCTATGTTTTCCTCTAGAGGCGTCAATTCTAGTGTATTAAGCATTTCAATATAATCGAAAAACCAATTAATCAAGAATAGACATTAACTTAAGTAACAAACAACCAATCAACCAACATCCAAAAAATTTAGCACATACTTAAACTCAAATTCCAAACAAGCATTCTATCAAACATATTGTAAGCATAGTATGAAAGCAAAGGGTTTAAGAAAATGCTCATTCAATTGATGAAGTTCCATTGAAACCCAAGAGTTTGTCCATCTTTGCTTACAAAATCTTTAACAATAAGGAAGAAAGTAAACCACAAAACTAAAATCTAACCTAAAAAGAAAAGAGAAAACCTAAACTAAAAATGAAAAGAAAAAGAAAGGAAAAGAAAGGAAAAGAAAAGAATAAACTAAAACTAAGAAAAAGGATGACAAAAAAAAAGTGAAAGTTCCCCCTTTTTCATTAAGCCAAAAATGGCTTTAAATAGATGATTTCAACTTTAACTTTTGGACAAAAATGCCCCTAGATGCCTAATTTTGATTGGTGTGGCCATTGGATAAAAGCTACCCTTGTAGTTAATTTTTTTTTACGTCAGGCATGGGTATCGCGATAACCTGGGTATCGCAATACCCATCCGTGGTATCGCGATACCACTGTAGATGGCCTATATTCTCCTCATTTCAGCATTGTTAAGGGTATCACGACTTTCATGCTTCGATATCGTGATAACCCCCTTCTAGGTGATGTTTTCTTCACGTTCAGGCCACCGTCTACTCCCTACAACACTCAATCCACTTTTTAGGTTCCCCATGGCACGATAGGCCAATTTAGGTCTCAAAAATGGCTTAAAACTAATAAAAAACAATTTACTAACAACAAAACTAAAAATTGACAAAAACATATAAAATACACTTAAATTGCTTAAGAATAAGCTCCTCAGGTGTATTAGAGAGCCTAATTTGACGTATCAAATTATGGTAGATCAAACTCCCCCACACTTAAGTCTTTGCCTGTCCTCAAGCAAACACACTAAACATGCAAAAATACGACCCTTGGACTAAATCGGACAATTAAGTCACATAGTGGTAGCACATCGAACTTGTACGAGAACTACCTCATGTGCAACTTAAGCATGATATTTAGCTAACTCGGGCATCCTTAACCCAAACACAACTAGTTCAATAAATTAAAGTGTTAAAAATTATAGAGGCAATTAAAATGAATGTATGTACAAGTGTTGTCCGTCAAAATGAATTACGTGGATAGCTCATAGATGTCAAAAATGAATTGGTCATGTTCATCCGGACAAATGCAATTCAAAAATTATTGTGTTAGTGAATTATTTGGGTCTCAAAGGTCTTCTAGGCTTGTAACATTCTGAGGCTTAGGACGATTCAGAGTTGCAATAGTAAATAGCTCAAAACAGTTTCAAGCACTAGAAATGGTTAAGCACATGACATTATTTCTCATTCACCCCTAATTTATTCGTAAACTCGCCTCTTTATTTCTAATTCTCTCGCCTACCTTATTTCCCAAAAATTTTAGAAGTTACTATGCAATATTAGCACATACAAAAGTAGTAAGCATTAATACATTATGACTTGAAAGATTTTCTTTTCGAGCTTGGCTTTGATTTTTAAAGATCTTTTTCTACTTTTTGCACTCTTCCACTCACGATGCTTTTAACCCTCACCTTACTTTTATTCACTCACATTTCTATTTTTGTATTTTTCTCTTTTGTTTTATAATTTACTTAGCAAGGTTCTATATGTACTATATCATGTAATCTCTTCTTTTCTTTTTCGCTCAAGTAGCCACTATAATGTTTCTACCTAACCTTCAATGTCCATGGCTTAATGTCCAGTAAATACTGCATTTTAGCATACGGGACGGTGAAGGGTTGAGTTCTTGACTCGTTTAGGCTTAAGGCTTTAATATTAAGGCTTAATAAGAAAATGATACTTTAGGCTCAAACTATGGGAACTAATGTATATAGCTAAAGGTAAGGCTTTTAGGCTCCAAGCTAAATAAACAATGCCTAAGGTCTTTCCCAAAATATCCACAAAACACAACTTCTATCATGCATACATCTATTCAAATGAACAATTCACAATTTAATTTATTTATCTACAAGGATCCACACACTTCAATCATCCTATGGCACATTTTGTACAATTTCATTTAAGGTTACTACCTCTAATCTATTATACAAATTAACTAATCTAACTAATTAGTCTACAATTAAGAACATCGAATTATCTAGTATTAGTCAAAATTTACATGCTTGGGAATTCAACATGCTTATTTGATATTTACAACACATGGCCTATTGCCCAAGCACCATGCAAAAACAACAAAATAAAAGAAAAACAAGGAAAATATTTTTGAAAAATTTTGAATTTTTTTGAAAATTGTGTAAAAATAGAAAATATGCAAACAAAACACACAAAGATAAAATCTATGAACACCCCACAATTCTTAAGTTACACATTGTCCCCATTGTGTCCCAACTAAAGATAAAGTTTAATGAGACTCCCCTTATCCAATGTAAGTGCAACAAAATGGTGGAGTAATCCTCAAGCTGCATTGAAGCTCTCAATGTTGTGTAGCTCTCGGTGGGTAGACCTACATAGAAAAAAAACAAACACATCAAACACAAAATAATCAAAATATAAAATAAAATAAATAAAAAGGAACACAAATAAAAATTATTGGAGACCTTAATAATCGGGGCGATCCTTATCGCCACTGTAAGAGAACTTCCATGAGGTCCTCGACACTTTGAATTGACGTTTGTTCTTTATTGTCAGGATAGTGATCTCCCTCTTTGATCGATGACATTTCTTTCGACTTATCTTCAATCGTTGAGACAGCCACATCACGAGCCACTACTCTCCAAAGCCTAATCAACTCCAAAACTCATTCTAGGGTACTACAGCCCCGGGTATCACAAACTTGATGTAGCAATAATCTTTAGACACTCGGGATTTACTTCCCATTTCGAACTGAAAGTAGATATGCTCATTAGGTTTATCGGTTGGCTCCTTCCTTGTGTTAAATATTTTATAACATTTTCCATGTCAATATTTTAAAAATTTTCTAAATTAGTATTATCAATAAAATCCTTTTCATAAAATGGGATGTTATAAAATTAACAAATATCATTGGGGAATGTCTTCCCCTCGTACTTCAACATCAGTTATCACTGCATTATAGCCTCGTTTAATCAGTTGGTCCTTAGGGGGCGCATAAAATTCTTGAACCGCAGTATGATTGCATTATTCATGGGAGTAACGCAGAACAACTCCCACTAATGGTAACAAACCAAAGTCAAGATTTCTTTACAATGGACCATCGAGGGTTCGAACCCTCTTCCTGGATCAAGGGTCTCCCTTGTAACTCAAGAAGATATTTTTCCATATTCACATTATGTAATCGAAATGAGTCCGAAAAATTCAATGTTGTTTTTATGTTTAAAAAGAGTGTTTTTAGGGTTAAAAACTAGGTATAAGAAGGGTTATTCCATCGGGTTGCATGAATGGGTCGGGTTAACCCTACAAAAATTTGCAGCGATGTCGCAACACAAGGGTTCCGTGTCACAACATCCCTAGCAGACTACTAAAGTCACGACACTGGGGTTTGGTGTCGCGATACACCTTGTAGTTTTGAAATTCTGAGAAACTTCCTTCTATGTTGTGACATCGAGTTGGTTTTTGAACTTATTCATTATTGCCCATGATGTTGTGACGCAGGATTTTCTTTGTCACGATGTTGACCTTGTTTACCAAATTTCTGATCTTTAGAATGCTTCAAGCACTTGTTAGACCTGTTTTTGACCTACCTGTAATACATTAACAACATGGTTAGCGGAGTATACGATTAGTATAGTTAGTAATAATCAAACGATGGGAAGATGTTAGGTCTTACTGCCGGACTCGTCCGTTAGCTCAGTCAATATGCACCAGCGTGATCCTTGTGATTTGTTTCTATCTGTATTACTCCAACACCCATCACACCATTCTATTCGTCCACGGTTTTCGATTTCTCTGGATTTACCTTTCTGGCTTACTTTAATGACTGACAACTCTTTTCACAGGTCATAACTATCAGTGATTTGCAAAGCCACATACCCACACAACTGCTTTAATTGGTGTTCAACATTCGTGCTTTGAAAACAGGTTGAGGATTCGTGCTTTAATTTTTGTCCTTCTCATTGATCAAGTATGACTTTTCAGGAGTACTTTTTAAATAGATTCACAGAGGGATAGAGAAAAAATATTGTATTGCGCTACTAAAGTTCTGCTTCTGTGGGGTTTTAACTTCACCCATCGGCCTGCATATAATTCTCTTTGATGGTTCTCATAAGACTCGAACACTCCGTAACGGTTGTAGCTCGATGCTTATACACATCGATTGTTTAATTTGATTGAAACCTATTATATGATTGTAAGTTCTGTCAATATATATTTTTCCCACTCTTTTCAACAAATGGAAAATTCCAGGATCTATAAACTTCTAGGGTGCTTGATTTAGAACTAAGGAAGTGAAAAGGATGGTCAATTCAGGCTTATCCTTCAGGACTACTAGTTTCTCTTCTTTTTGTTCTGTGAACTTTTGAATCGATGGACATTCTTCTATTAACTTAGTCCTAACTATAATTGTCTCTGTTAGTGGGTCTATATTATACTGTTCTTGTAGTTCAGCTTCATCAGCATTACCCGATATTTCTGGGACGATGAGTTCCATGTCTATTTGAATCTTTGATTCATTGTCCATTTCCTCCACTAGCTCCATATCTTCTCTTTTTGAAGTTCTGTTTGATTCGTTTGAATATTCTTCTGTCTGCTGAAGTGGATAATAGTCTAGGAATTCTTCTTCGCAAGCGTCTATGATGACACTCTCTGCTCAATTTTAGACTAAACACCTCTTGGTACCTTTCTGGTGGCATATCATCGTGGTCATTATCATCTTGAGGAAGAGCTGGGGTTTCTACTAGGAGTTAACTTAATTCAAGAATTAGTAATAATTGATTCACCTGGATCTCCTAATCTTCATAGACTACTTCTTCGTAAATATCTTCGTCATAATCGAATTCTTCATCAGACCACATATAATAAAAGTCATCCATGACTTTGTGTTGACTGATTATTTGGTTGATGGTGTTTAGGATTCCTTAAAAAATAAACAAATGTTAGAAGTGTTAATTGAAAGTCGTAACTATAACCTACAAAATTCCTAATTATTCTTTTACGTGCAAAAATTAAAATTAAACTAGTGACGTTGCCTCCCCGACAATAGTGCAAACAACTTGACCACCTCTGGACGTACTAATGTCCAGAGTGTAAATACTATAATAAAATATAGAAAGACAAGGTGACTTTTGAAATTATACGGGTCAGGTTGTAATATAGTTTTACAACGAAGTAGGTGAGTACTCTAAGGATTGTACCCAAGGGAGGCGAGTGCCAGATCAATTGTAACCTAAACACTAGAAGATCTAATTAGTACTTTTAAATTATTTATTGTATGAAATATAAAATAAAGGATTTTTAGGGTTTTTATAATAATAAAGACAAAATAACATAAAAGAAATAGACTTCAAGATATAGAAAGGGAGAATAAATCAAATATTGATTATGGGTGATTGGCTCACTCCGGTAATCTCCATCAACTGTCGTTTTGGGTTCCTCGTCAATCAACTAGTCGCTACGCTAGTAGGATCTTTCGATCTTCCACTAACATAATGAGTCAGCAAGAACTACTTATCTTCCAGCCACACAGTCCAGACTGGCTTAGGGTGGATGTGTTCATGGATGGGCCATACAAATTTTGGGTTAATTCTCACCTTGATGACTTCTCGAGGTTGTCAGGCCTAGGGTTTGTTCCACGTTCTTCCTTTCCCAAATAGCTGATCTGTTGAGTAACCCTACAAAACAATTAACAAACCATACCTCCACTCGCTAATCCCCCATAGAGGGATTAGTTTCTCATGACTTTCATAGACAATATAGAATCGATGTAAAGAGAAAGCATGCTAATGAAATCGTTAAGATAGAGTAGATGAAAGACCCTAATTGTATTAATATTAATCGCGAGCCCACAAAGTTTGAATGCTTCCATAATTCAGATCTCTTGTAATCATCAAGAACAACTGAAATAAATCTAAAACATAAGAATGAAAGAAAATTCTAACTAAATTTTACAGGGAGTATCTAGGCTAAAGAAATGGTGTTGTAACACCCCATACCCGAGTCCGAGGCTTAGACCGGATACGAGAAGTTACTATGCTTGAACTTGCTTAATCAAGTACTTACGAGCTATAAAATTTCGTTCCAAAATTAAGAACTTATCTTTCTTAATCAACTTGTACTTTTCATAGGCCTATGAGGCCTTAAACTCATGTCCGTAAACTTTCGGAACTCAATCGAAAACTTTTCATTGAAACAGGGGCCACACGCCCATGTGAGTTGGGACACGCCCCTGTAAACCTGAGACACGCCCATGTCTCCTAACCGTGCTTAAAACTCGAGCTTACTGCCAAACTTCACACGGCCATAGCACACCCGTGGTCCTGGCCCGTGTGAAAAACCTTAGCATTCTGGCTTATAACACACGGCCATGGCACGCCCGTGGACTTAGACCGTGTACTACAACTTGATATTCTGACTTAAGGTGCAATGGTGCAGGGTACACACGACTTAGACACACGCCCGTGTGTCCGACCGTGTGGGCACTTAGAGGCTATTTGCCAAACCAATTGCCACCCTGAAATCAAGAGCAAATTCATTCTATCTCAACAACTCAAATCACTACAACTTTAATGAACAATATAACATGCTCCATTGATATCAATAACATACATACTTAGTCAATCTTGGCCAATCATTTAGCCATTTACAAAAGAATAATAATAAACTTGATAGCCCATGCTTTTGCCCTTTCTAAGATATATACTCAAAATGAAATGTTTCCTATACATGCCATACTTAATAAAAACAACTTGGCTATACCAAAATAGTGGTTGATAGTGTGATTCGAGCTCCGAATTCAACGATCCACAAGTTAGCTTGGTGGGACTACATAGAAAAAAAATAATAAAAGACGTAAGCATTTAGCTTAGTAAGTTTGCATAATGGACATAGCAACATACTTGCTTAATATAAACCATTTGACATAAACAATGGCATCATAAATTTCGGCTATAAAGCTTACTTACTCATACTTGATTCTTACATATCTCATGAAACTTACTAGTCTCATACTTGAGAGGTAAACAAGGTACCTGTATCACTTGATCACATTGATCAGCATACTTTAACATAATAATCATAATCTCTGATTCATCATTCATAACATGAATAATACTCATTTTCACTTGATAATAGCTTTGCTTACTTAGCTTTCTTGTTATTTCATTTGAGCTTAGCTCGTTTGCCCGATGAATTTATATGAATAACCGAGGATACTAAATCTCATCTAAATTTCGAGGCCATGACTTAACATGGACTTATACGAAGTCTTTCTTGTTCTCACCAATGCCATGCCTTAACTTGGACTTATATGTGATCTCTTTCTCTTGATAACTTTTCAATGCCAAGCTTGCCTTGGTCTTACATGATAACTTGTTCAATGCCAAGCTTGCCTTGGACTTACATGATAGCTTGTTCAATGCCAAGTTTGCCTTGGACTTACATGATAATTTACTCAATGCCAAGCTTGCCTTGGACTTACATGATAACTTATTCAATGCCAAACTTGCCTTGGACTTACATGATAACTTATTCAATGCCAAGCTTGCCCTGGACTTACATGATAGCTTACTTGCTTACCGATGCCATGCCTCGGCTTGGTCTTATACGGACTTTCTTGTTTCATGTGGTAGATCGAGTATCCTAAGTTACTCAACTTCAATCGGGGCTTTCTCATGCTTGATCTCATTAATTTCTTTGTTTAACATAACATTGAACATTTTTCATAATAACATTGTACATTATACTAAGCAATTTAATGATATAAATCATAAAGCTTAGAAATCATACAAACTTACCTCAATATACAAAATGTATGTAGATATGCAATTTAGTCCTCGATTTTGTCCTTACCTCGGTTTCGATCCGGGCTTCATTTTTCTTGATCTATAGTCATAAATAGATCATTTAATACTAAAATTGACTAAATTGACTCTTAAATCATACTTTGGCAAAATTACTATTTTGCCCCTATACTTTCTCATATTTGCACTTTTGCCCCAAGGCTCGTAAAATAATTTTCATTCAACTTTCTTAGACTACATGCTTAGCTGATTCATTTTCTCTACTATAGCCATTATCGATTCTCATTATTTCTAATAGGTATGACTAATTTCAAAACTTTTACAAACTAGTCCCTATGCTCATTTTTCATGAAATTCACTTAGAAAAAGATGTTTATCTAACATCAAACTCTCATAAACTTCCATAAAACATCATTTAGCATGCATGTCATTCATGGGTAGATTTTTGAACATGCATCTTAGCTCATTTTATAGCTAAAAATAGCTAATTCATAATACGAGGACTTCAATAACACGAAGAATATTAAAATCGGGACTAAGATGAACTTACTAACAAGCTTGAAAGATGAGCAAAACCTAGCTATGGTTTCTTTGAAAATTTCGGCAATGAGGAAGAAGATGATAATGATTTTTGTCATCTTTTTCCTTTATTAATCATTTAATAGGTAAATGACCAAAATGCCCTTCTCTTAAAAATATCACCATTTACTAACTCATGTCCAATTTTGTCCAAACATTATGATTTGGGAAAATTGCTATTTAAGGACTTATAATTGCTATTCTAGAACTATTTCATACAAAATGCTTCTAGAAACTCACATTTTACAACTTTTGCAATTTGGTCCTTTTTGACCATTCAACTTCAATTTAGCAAAATTGCTTTATGGAACTTTCACACTAACATGCAAACATGGCATGAACCTTAAAAACTCATAATTTCACCTCGTATTCGTGGTCTTGCACCACTATTCCGACTAGGCCCTAAATCGGGCTGTTACAGGTGTTCATAACAAGTGAAATATGAGCCTATTTATAGCCTTCAGGTGGTCTTCATCCTTAACCCTAGGTTAGCTGATGTTCCCAAGCTTTAAGTTTGATTATGCAAACCAAAATGCCCCTGCTTTGTGTTTAATTTCCGTCATAGAGTAGATGTCACGACACACCAGGACCTGTGTCACGACATAGCAATCGGTATACTTTTTTTCAACTATCTTCAGAGGTATGTCGCGACACCCTTAGTCTGTGTCGCGACATCGAAGGCAGTCTTGAGATTTCTCCATTTTGCTCCCTATGTTGCGACATCGAGTCATTCGGGTTGTGACATATAGACCAGTATCAGTATAGTACACCTTCTAGTGGTCTCTTACACACTCACAAAGTGCATTAGCTCACCCCTAAAGTCAATAAAAGATTTAATATGAAAATTTTATTAAATATAAATGAAACTAAGAAAACTTAACTAAAACATCACCAAAATGCTTGTATTTAAGCTACTTAAATGTGAAAACTAGTTTAATTTGCTGCACTGAATTACGATAGATCATGTCTCCATGGTGAGTACCGATACTTTTTTCCAAGAAGAAAGATGGTACTATGAGGATATGTGTGGATTACCGGCAACTGAACAAGTTAATGAAAAGGAATAAATATCCACTACCGAGGATCGACAATTTGCTCGAATAGTTTCAAGAAGCGTCTGTGTTCTCCAAGATTGATCTAGGATTTGGGTACCATCAGTTGAAGATGATGAAATTCGATGTGCATAAAGCCATATTTAAGACTCGTTATGGTCATTACGAGTTCCTAGTTTGAAGAATGCTCCAACTACATTCATGGATCTCATGAATAGGATGTTTCAGCAGTATTTGGATTAGTTCCTCGTAGTATTTATCGATGATATTATGGTGTACTCTAAGATTGTGGTTGAGCATTGTAACACACCCCTTACCCGTATTTAAACACAAACAAACATACATTTCTGATGTAACAAACATACAAACACAAACAAACAAACATACATTTCTGATGTAACAGCCCGATTTTGGGCTAGTCGGAACAGTGGTTTCGAGACCACTAATCTGAGGTTGAGGAAAATTATTTTAGTATTATTTTATGTGTTATAGCATAAATATATGGCTACATGAAAATTTTGGTGCTTTAATTTTAACGATTGAATGCTTAATTGTGAAAAAGGACTAAATCGCATAAAGTGCGAAAGTTCTATATTTCAAGGTAGAGGTGTCTAATAGCCATAGAATATTAAATTGAAGGTCCTTAAAGTGAAATTAGGCCATATAGAGTGTGTTGGCCGGCCATAGGAAGCAAGGGGACAAGAGCATTAATTTTAGTCAAAATTTGGTGACATTAGGTGATAAAAAAATGAATAAAATAAGATAAAAAGATGATATCTCATATTTTACTATTCATTCTTCTTCTACCACCAAAACTTGAAGGAAATTAGAGGGTTTTGGAGTCCAAACTTTCATCCAAGCAACTTTCTTGCAAGTGAGTGATTTTGATGGTTTTAGTTGATAATTTTTATACTTTTGGAACCCCCAAAGCTTAAGCTAGCTAATGAGGGTACTAATTTGCAATATGGTTGAAAGTATAAGGACTTTCCATGAGAGTGTTTATGTTGTTTTCTGAGTTTTTATGGAAGAAAATGAATGTTAGGGAGATGAGAAACAACTTTTGTGAAAGGTGTAGCCATGAAAACACCTAAATGGGACCAAGTTATAAATGTTGTGATTTAGTAATAAATGCATGAAATAGTTGGAATTGTGAGTAGTTGTAGGAGAAATAAATGTTCAGCTAGGCTTGTTTAATGAGAAAATGTGTTGAAAAATGATTTACGAGCCTAGGGGCAAAATCGTAATTTTGCCATAGTACAAGGGCAAAATGGTCATTTTTGCCTAAGTAGAGATTAAGATGCATTATGATCATAAAATGATTTAAATGAGCGAATTTTGTTGTTATAGATCAAGAAGAGCGCGAAATTAACCTTGACCGGGGAAAAGGCAAGGTTTCAGATTAAACCGCAAATTAACGCATTTTGCACCGAGGTAAGTTTATGTGTAAACAATGCATCTTAAATACATATGTTGTTGTTCATTAGTGCATTGTATGATTGAGAATATTTACGATTCTAAATGGATTGAATTTGGTCGATAATGAATTAGATTTGAAAATGTGGAATATTATCCGTAGTAATTAATGGTGGGCTGTGTGCGACACCACCTTAATTATTCTTGTTGGTGGGCTATGTGCGATACCACCTTAATACTTATTCATGATGGGCTGTGTGCGATACCATCATTTGGTGGGCTAAGTGCGATACCACCGTAAATAAACTCGTTGGTGGGCTATGTGCGATACCACCCAATTAAAGTTAAATGGTGGGCTAAGTGCGAAACCACCGAGTGTTAGGTAATACTATGAATGGCTTATTGTGGAATTGTTGAGTGTTGTTTCATGAAATTATGTGGTGATAAGTGCAGGAGTGTATGTTAAATAATGTGAACATTTGGCTTGTGATAAGCTCGGAATGTGGTAAGGGATGAAATGAGTAAGCATGATCATGAAAGTGGATTGTTCTTGCTTAGTATGTAATGCTATTTATTGATTAGCACATATTATGATGTTTATTGTTTACATGTAAACTTACTAAGCGTAAAGCTTACTCCCTTTCTTTTCCCTAGTTTTATAGTGTTAAAGAGCCGGGTCGGGATACGAAGATAATTGTAAGATCACCCACACTATCAGCTGATCTCGGTATATCTAGAACTAGCATTTTGAGTATGGCATGTATAGGGGCTAGACTTAGTGAATTGTTTTGTTATTTTGGCCAAGTATGTATTGACTTCCTTAAGGATGATTTCTTTTGTATATTTCCATAGTTTATGGCTCATTATGTTTAAGTTATGAAATATGAGGTTATTTAAGAAAGTGTTGTTGCATAAATTGAGTTGCTTGATGATGTGTTGAATGGAAATATGTTGTGTGAGCTAGGTGGCAAAAAGAGCTTGGAAAATAGCCTTGTTTATGTCCACACGGGTAGACACATGGGCGTGTGTCTAGTCCGTGTGTGACACATGGTCAGTCCTATGGGTGTGTGACTAGGCCGTGTGTCCCCTACATGTTAGTGTTTCAAGTCAGTGTCGACCATGGGCTAGCCACACGGGCGTGTGCTTAGGCCGTGTGTCCCTTATGTGATTGTTGACGTCACAAATAGAATACCCAGGTTTTTACACATGGGCAAGGACATGGGCATGTTTAGGCCGTATGGAACACACGGGCCAAGAACACGGGCGTGTGTCCGGCCATGTGAAAACCCCTGTAGGTTAAAAATGAAAATAAATCCCACATGGGTTAGGGACATGGGCGTTTGTGACCACATGGCTTGCCCACACAGGCATGTCCCATTTCACACGGGCGTGTGGTCCCTGTTTAGAAAAAAAATTATATGTACAAAAGTTCCTGGTTGGGTTCCGAGACCCTCCGTATGCTTGATTAAGGCCTCGTAGGCCCTTAATGAGAATGCATTGATTGTAAATGGGAAATGTTAAGTTGGAATGAAGTTTTAAAGCTTAAAGTTGTATGACCTAGAAAGTCAAGTCCGGTAACGTTGCACCCGATTCTGGCGTAGAATACGGGTAAGGGGTGTTACATTTAGTGGTATCAGAGCTATGGTTTAGTTGGTTCTCGGACTACCGTAGCATGTGTTAGGGTCTAGCTATACATTGCATAAGTGTATAATGATAGTGTGGTGGCTTTTGACAATTCTAAACTTTGTTTTCATATCGTAAATGGATCCCGATCGAGCGACTGCTGATGACACAGCTAGTAACGCGCCGGCTCCCGCGCAAGGGACCGCACCTATAGAGAGTGGACCCGAGAGTAGGGGTCAAGGAGAAGAGACTCGGGAAGCCTTTTTCCAAATGATGAGTAATTGGTACACAGAGTATGTACGACCAAACCCAAATGCCCAACCTCCTCCACCCTCTCCTATACCTCAGCCAGTTCTAGTGGCTCCTCAAGGTATAGATTTAGTGAGGATCACCAAGCCCCCGGTAGATAAGATTCGGAAGCAAGGGGCCGAGGAATTCAGAGCTAATATAAACGATGACCCTGAGAGGGCGGTGTTCTGGCTTGAGAACTCGATGAGGGTGTTTGATAAACGCTCCTGCACATCTAAGGAGAGCTTAAATTGCGCTGTGTCCTTGCTGAGGGACTTGGCATACCATTGGTGGAAAACGTTGACGTCGGTGGTCCCAAGGGAGAGAGTGATGTGGGACTTCTTTTTGGAAAAATTCTGAAAGAAGTATATAAGTCAGAGGTTTCTGGACCAGAAACGGAAAGAATTTCTTGAATTGAAGCAAGGAAAAATGACTGTGGCAGAATATGAGCGCGAGTTTGTTAGGCCCAGCAAGTATGCATAAGAGTGCGTGTCTACAGAAGCTATTTTGTACAAGAGGTTTGAAGATGGACTTAATGAGGATATCAGACTTCTAGTTGGGATTTTAGAATTAAAAGAGTTTGTAGTGTTGGTTGATAGGGCATGTAAGGCCGAAGAACTGAATAAGGAAAAAAGGAAAGCTGTGAGTGAGGGCCGGGATGCAAGAAAAAGACCGATGAGTAAATCATACCAAGGTCAATCGAAGAGGTCCAAGGAAGTAAACCCTCGAACGACTAAATCAGTCGGATACTTACATAAAGATCGAGGTGATACCTACTCGGGCTCAAGAATTCAAGCCACTTCGATGGCAAGTGTGGGCAATCCGAAGTCCAAACCAGAGTGTCCAAATTGTGGTAGCCAGCACACTGGGGAGTGTTGGGGAAACAACCGGAATTGTTATAAGTGTGGTTCCCCCGATCATTTTATTCAAAATTATCCTGAGAGAGATGACAAGGAAAGGAAGCAAGAGATAAGGTCTAGCAATGTATCTTCAAGGGGTAGATCACAAAAGAACCCGAGAGGTGGGACTAGTGGTAGAAGTACGCCTCAAGATTCTACTGTGAGACTGGAGGGTCGGGTACCTGCAAGGACTTATGCCATTCGCGCTCGCGAAGAGGCATCGTCTCCGGACGTGATAACGGGTACTTTTTCTCTTCATGACACTTTTGTTATTGCTTTGATTTATCCGGGGTCTACCCATTCTTACATTTGCATGAAATTGGCATCTAGTATGAGCATGATTGTTGAATCTACAGAATTTGTAGTAAAAGTGTCAAACCCGTTAGGCAAACATGTGCTAGTTGACAACGTGTGTAGGAATTGTCCTTTGACAATTAGAGGTCATTTTTGTCCGGCAAACCTTATGTTGTTTTCGTTTGATGAATTTAACTTGATTCTTGGTATGGATTGGTTGACTGCCCATAATGTTTTAGTGAACTGTGGTAGAAAGTTTATTGAATTAAAGTGTGAAAATGGAGACGTCATTCGGGTTGAATCAAGTAAATCGAATAGTTTGCCTGTGATAATTTCAACTATGGTAACTGAGAAATACTTGAGGAAAGGATACGAGTCCTATCTCGCCTTTGTGCTGAATACTCAAGAGTCAGAGGTAAAGATTGAATCATTGCCGGTGGTATACGAATATCCAGATGTGTTTCTGGAAGAGTTACCCGGGTTACCTCCAGTTAGAGAGGTCAAGTTTGGAATTGAGTTAGTTCCGGGAACGGCACCTATCTCGGTTGCTCCGTATAGGATGGCACCATTAGAGTTGAAAGAACTGAAGGTTCAGTTGCATGAGTTAACGGATAAGGGTTTTGCAAGACTGAGCTATTCGCCGTGGGGTGCTCCAGTACTTTTTGTGAAGAAGAAAGATGGGTCGATGAGATTGTGCATAGACTACAGATAGCTCAATAAGGTGACAGTGAAGAATAAGTACCCTTTATCAAGAATAGATGATTTATTTGACCAACTGAAGGGAGCTACAGCGTTCTCCAAGATAGATCTAATGTCTGGTTATTATCAGTTAAGGGTTAAGGAGCAGGATGTGCCGAAAACTGCATTTCGGACGAGGTATGGCCATTATGAGTTTCTTGTCATGCCATTTGGTTTAACGAATGCTCCTGTGATTTTTATGGATTTAATGAACCGAGTCTTCCGAACGTATTTGGACAAGTTTGTAGTTGTCTTTATCGATGATATACTGATTTATTCTCGGGATGAGAGTGATCATGCAGAGCATCTGAGAATTGTTTTGCAGACTTTAAGAGACAAGTAGTTGTATGCTAAATTTAGCAAGAGTGAGTTTTGGCTCCGAAAGGTCGGATTCCTAGGACACATTGTGTCGGGTGATGGTATTAGAGTTGATCCAAATAAGATCTCGACTATTGTGGAGTGAAAACCGCCAAGAAATGTGTCGGAAGTCAGGAGCTTTTTGGGTTTAGCAGGGTATTACAGACGGTTCGTAAAGGGGTTTCCATGATTGCTACCCCGATGACGAAACTGCTGCATAATGATGTCAAGTTTGAATGGACTGAGAAATGCCAGCAGAGCTTCGAGAGATTGAAAACCTTGTTGACAGAAGCGCCGATTTTAGTGCAACCTGAGTCGGGCAAGGAGTTTGTAGTATATAGTGATGCATCATTTAATGGAGACAGCTGTGTGTTGATGCAAGAGGGTAAGGTAGTGGCTTACGCCACGAGACAGTTAAAACCACATGAGAAGAATTATCCCACTCACGACTTGGAGTTGGCTGCGATCGTTTTCGCATTAAAGATTTGGCGTCATTATTTATATGGTGAGAAGTGTCGAATATTTATCAATCATAAGAGTTTGAAGTACTTAATGGACCAAAATGATTTGAATTTATGACAACGGCGGTGGCTCGAATTATTGAAGGACTATGAGCTAGTAATTGATTATCATCCGGGGAAAGCAAATGTAGTGGCGGATGCCTTGAGTAGAAAATCTCTGTATGCTTTGAGGGCCATGAGTACGAGCTTAGCGTTGTCTGATGATGGTGCTATATTGGCCGAGTTGAGGGATAGACCGCTATTTATTCAACAGATATGTGAGGCTCAAAAGAATGATAATGAGATGTAAGCTAAGAGAGGTAAGTGTGAATCGGGAAATGATTGTGACTTCCGGGTGAGTTTAAATGGTTGTTTGATGTTTCACGACATGAAGCACACAGTGGCCATTTGTCAGTACATCCCGGTAGCACGAAAATGTACAATGATTTGAAGCAATTTTATTGGTGGCCGGGTATGAAATGAGACATCTCTGAGTTCGTGACAAGATGTTTGATCTGTCAGTAAGTGAAAGCCGAGCATCAAGTACCTTCGGGATTGCTTCAGCCGGTGATGGTTCCAGAGTGGAAGTGGGATCGAATCACTATGGATTTTGTGACGGGGTTGCCTATGACTCCAAGAAAGAAAGATGCTGTGTGGGTTATTGTTGATAGACTAACGAAGTCGGCTCACTTTATACCGGTGCGAGTAGATTATTCGCTTGATAAGCTAGCTGAGCTGTATATTGCTGAGGTAGTGAGACTTCATGGGGTGCCTATATCTGTAACACCCCATACCCGAGTCCGAGGGTTAGACCGGATACGAGATATTACTATGCTTTAACTTGCTTAATCATGCACTTATAGGCTGTAAAATTTTGTTCCGAATTAAAAACTTTTCTTTCTCAGTCTAATCAAACATTTCATGGGTCTACGAGGCCTTATACACCGTATATAAAAACTTTCAGAACTTAATCGGAAACTTTTCTTTAAAGCAGAGGTCACACGCCCATATGGTTTGGGACACGCCCGTGCACCCCTTTACACGCCCATGTCTTCCGACCGTGGTCGACACTGACTAATTACACACGGCCTTGACACGCCCGTGGACTTATACTGTGTACTATACCTTGATATAATGACTTATTACACACGGCCGGGGCACACGCCCATGTTCTAACCGTGTGTCATGCACGGCTTCAACACACGGCCGTTGGATTAACTCGTGGCCTATTCTCGACTTATGAGACTAAGGTGCGAGGTTCATGACGGCCTAGACACACGCGCGTGTGTCTAACCGCAATCTTGAGCACTTAGAAGCTATCTACCAAGCCTTTTCTTACTCTCAATTGCATACATTCATATACTTCTTCAAAACATTCTCAAAACATCAATTGAAACACATAAATTAACACGTTTGGTTCATGAAAATAAAGTTTTCCTCTCATACACTTGGGAGAATTGTTCCCACAACATTTACAACAACTTAAACCATCATAAATGGCTATACACAACCATACTATGAATACTCTTTGGCCAACAACATTCGGCTACCACAATTAGACTTCATCAACTTTAAACGAATCCCTATACATGCCATGGCTCTCAAGGACTTGATACCTCATACCGTGTGTCTGCTCGATAGTGTGAAAACATCTCTGGCGGTCTCCAACCCGAGCTAAGTAATAAAACCTATAAGAGATGAGAAAAGTAAAGGAGTAAGAAATAATGCTCAGTAAGTTCATCTGTATAATTTGACAAATATTGATATTCACTGAATATACATAACCCCAAGGCAATATGTTGAGTTTTTCTCATCAACTCATGGTTACTTACTCAACCATTCTTGAAACTTACTCATTCAATCTCTTACCACACTCTTACCATATCACAAGTCAATTCGCTCGTTTAATTAGCAGACGTTCCTGCACTGATCGTCACAAGATCATATATAAAAACACATCAAGAATTTTCAATAACCCGCTCATGCTACTAATATCTCGGTGGTTTCACACTTAGCCCACCATTGAATCTCTAATAGGGAGGTATCGCATATAGCCCACCAATAATTTATAAGTGATGGTATCGCACATAGCCCATCGATCAATAATCAATAAGGTGATATCGCACATAGCTTACCGTTATTTACATTCATGGATAATAATTCACAAGTATATCTCTATTTCAAATGTTCATTCAAGAACATCCTCACATGTTTCCATTTTTACTTAACTTTCTATGATACTCGTTCTCATTCACACAGTGCATCAAATACACATACCCCACTAGGGGTTCGTCATTTATTGAATTCATCTCAATTCAATTCTACAGATACTTGTGCTACTCATGGTACAACCACATACATTCACATTTACATTAATTCATTCGAATTGTTAAATAACTCTCTTGAGTCTCATGCACATAGTTCTCGTTGTCATTCTACCCCAATTGGGTTTTACATACACTAACATATCGATGCCATGTCCCTGACATGGTCTTATACGAATTCTTACACCGAGGCCATATCCCAATATGGTCTTACTCGAGCCTACCATCGTCCTATCGTGCTATACACCTTTCCCATTACTCTAAATTCAATTCCATTGACATCTCATCAAGAGACATTTCATACATTCATATAGTAATATACATTCCATACAACATTGGAATACTAAATAAGCTCATACGTAATTTCAACATTTGCACATGAACTTACCTCGATGTCGAAAGAGTCGAAAATGACTTTTTGCCCACATTTCTCTTTTCATCTGTTCTAGGTTCGAAACTCATTTCTTTGATCTAGAATAATGAAATTTACTCATTTAATCACTTAATGATCGTATTACAACATAATCTCTACTTAGGCAAAAATAACCATTTTGCCCTATACTTTGGCAAAATTATGATTTTGCCCCTAGGCTCGTAAATAAATTTTCATCAAATTTTCTTGTTAAACAAGCCTAGCTGAACATTTAATCCTCTTACAACTATTCTCAATTCCATCAATTTCACGCCTTAATGAACAAATTACAACTTTTGCATTTTAGTCCCAATTAGGTGTTTTCATGACAACACCTTTCACAAAAGTTGTTTCTCATAATCCTATCATTCATTTTCTTTCATAAAAACTCATAAAACAACATAAACTCTCTCATGGCAAGTCCCTATACTTTCAACCATATTGCAAACTAGTCCCCTCTTTAGAAAGCTTAAGCTTTAGGGGTCTCAAAAGTACAAAAATTAACATCTAAAGCCATCAAAATCACTTACTTGAGTGAAGAGAAGCTTGCTGAAATTTTCAAGCTTACAAAGCCCTCCCATGGCTAATATTTTCGGTTGAAAGAGAAGAAATAAAAAGATGATAGCTTTTGGCTTATTTCATCTTATTTTATTTCTTTTTAAACACCTAACATGACCACATTTAATATTCTTGCCCCCTTAGCTTACTATGGCCGACCAACTCACTTAGACAAGGCCAAATTGCTCATTTGGGACCTCCAATTACTAAGCCATAGCTATTTGGTACCTTTAGCCTATAGAATGGAACTTTCACACTCTATGCGATTTAGTCCTTTTTCACAATTTAGCTAGAAATCGCTAAAATCAAGGCACCAAAATTTTCATGCATCCTCATAAACATGTTATAACTCATAACATAACATGAAAATAATTTTCTCTAATCTTGAATTAGTGATTCCGAGTTCACTTTTCCGACTAGCCCCTAAATCGGGCTGTTACAATTCTCCCCCCTTAGGGATTTTCGTCCCCGAAAATCTTATCAGGAGGGTTAGCTACCAACATTCTTAAAATGTTTCCATCTAATCTTCAAAATCGCAAATCCACTTATCCTCAAATTCATCTTGCCGATAACTCTTAAGCTGTGATACATAAGATCGAAACGTAACTTGAGACCTAGGTTATTCTTCCTCTGGGGCTTATACTATATCCAGAAAGCCACTAATTTGGAACTCCGTACATGCCCAAATGATCGTTCGGATCTTCACTGGTTGATTCACTACAATTCGAATGACATCCCCTTCTTAGGGAATCTTGTCAAACTGAATTTGAAATCTATAAGGTTTTACCTCACTTTCTCATTAAAGCATTCACCGACTGTAATATTCTTGACTTATATGCTTTGAAAACTCAGCTTTTAGTGGTCAACTATTTCTGACCATAATCTCAATCATATCGTGAAATGTACTCTATTGTCAAAACATTTATGCACATAACTGTACTTTCTTTTTCTTGCATTAGTAGATATGCTACCACTGAATCCCATACCAAAACTTCTTTATAAGTTCTGGATTTATCATCATTCAAATCCTATCTCGAGGAATCATCGACAACAGAAAACTTATACAACTTGTATTTTATCATCTCAATAAACTCATTCAGAGCTTATTTAAAAATACCACTTATTATCTCATTTCTGAACCCTTTTGTTCTGAAATGAAAGCTCGCTCTTGTCATTAACTTTGCTGAAACTGGGATATTACCAACTAAGATCAACCGAGTAACTAGCTCGCATTGCTTAACATGGATCTTTCGTAACATCTAACTTACAACAAGGACACATAAGTGATCGTCTCGGGATCACTAACCTGTCAACTCTTTCTCTCGATTCAGACTGATATCAGTACTAGAACTTTCAAATAAATAGTTTTTTTTATAGCTTTCGACTCAACTATCATGGTTTGAACATTCAGATGAGCATACCCTTGTATCATGCTCCATACTCACGTACACACAATTTTATTCTCTTTATTGATTCATGCGTGAATATACACAAAACTTGAATCATATCTCAATACATTAATCTACTCTTTTCTCCACACAGAGAACATATTTCTAGCACACTCACATCTGAGTTTCTCCTGCTGTACTAATCTAAAACCTTTACTAACATCATATCTCATGATAGTAGGGGCATTTAGGTCGAATTCATTAACTCTATTCGGCTTACTCGAAACTCATCATACAACGTGAAACTTGTGGTTTCACTTCTTATACTAGAATCATCACCAACTTCCTCCTCATAGTACCCGAATAGGGTTTCAAAGAGATAAAGAAATGTCGATTTCAGTTAACTAAATCGACAACCGTTTTGTCTGATTTTCACTATCAGCTAACATTCTCACATAGTTACAGTTTATGAAAAGAACAACCACAACCACTCTGAAAGGCAACAGATAATAGTACACAATACTCAAGGGGATTATTATAATCCATCTATGGCATCAACTAACCATGCACAACCTACAGGCTTCAAGCCAACTTACTCAAACTTGCCATTTATTTAGCACATATCGTGCCGCACATCGCACCTGCTTCTTCGTGATTCATTCACGAATATCTGTATTCACTCCTTCACATGACTTTAGTACTAGTCTCATTTCTATTTCTAACTCATCTACCTGTCCCTTCGATCACTAGGGATAATCAAAGATGTATATTCATCGTCATACATATAGGTATGACACCAATGTCACATCTCCAAAGTGGTCTTATATGGAGTCACCTCTAAATGCCAATGCCATTTCCCGGATAAGGTCTTATATGGGCTTCCACATCAAGTATCGATGCCATATTCTGAATATGGTCTTATACAGAATCATAACTTGGTGCTGAGGCCATGCCTCGAACATGGTCTTATACGAGACCTTATCTATTTCATATCTCAATGATAGCCTTTTCATTATAGTCTCCCGGGACTTCAACCTCATGTTCAACAAACAATTATTCTATCTAGTAGAGTATCATGCATCAATGTGATACAAAGCATTCTCAAAATGCTAACATAAATCTTGTATTAATCACATACAAACTTACTCAATTTGTCTCTCATAACATTTCATCATAATTCAACAAAGTGGTAAGGAGGGTGAGGTCACAGAGCCTCTTAACTTGACCCTCGTGACTACATACATATGATTTAATATTCATCATCAATGAAATATCATCATAGTCACATAACTCATCTCAAGTGAGTTTTCACGTTTATCACGTTACAATTATCTCTATCACTCATACTTTCGAGCTATGACTTTAATAACTCAAGTTTCACATTAATATCTACTCGAGTACTTAACATTTAACTCTACTTTGTCTTACTATTGCTTATTAATCTAGAGAATGTCTTACGGTTTGAGTACGTCGTTTACTTGATCGCCATAGTCCAACTATGGTCTTACTCGTATCACAACATCATAGTTCAGCTATTGCTTTACATGTCGTCACGATGCCATAGCCTCGCTATGGTCTTACACGAAATCTCATATCAATACCAATGCCATATCCTAGATACGGTCTTACATGGAAACTCATGTCGATGCCGATGCCATATCCCAGATATGGTCTTACACAAAATCTTATACCAAAGCCAGGTCCCAGACGTGGTCTCACACGGGATTACTATTTGATGCCGATGCCATATCCCTGATATGGTCTTATACGGGATCATGTATCGATGCTAATGCCATGCCCCAGACATGGTCTTATATGGAATCACATGTACCGCCATGGTCCTACCATTGTCTTATTCATCATTTTATCATTGAACGACCGTACTCATCTCTTGCATTCTACTTAGTCAACTTTTCAGTTTTAACTTCCACACCATAATATGTGTGGCTTCATATGAGTCATAAAACAAAACATCATGCATTCTCTACTTTATGATCACATGTGAGATTTAACCATGTGGACATATTTATCATAAACAATGGCATCACAAATCTCAAATGCTTACTTACTCTTACTGCTTCTCACATACATCATGGTACTTACTAGTCTCATGTTTGTAAGGTAAACAAGGTACCTGTAACACTTGATCACATAGATCAGTATACTTTACTATAACAAGCATAATCTCAACATCATCATTCATAACATGAATTATACTTGTTAGTCAACCTTCACTAGCATGACATAATATCAACTTTACTACTAACTTTCTTGCTACCTCATTTAAACTTTACTTGTGTGCCCGATGAATTTCCATGAATAACCGAGGATACTAAATCTCATCTCACATGCTCGATGCCAAAGCCATATCCTAGATACGGTCTTACATGGAATCTCTCTTCTTGGTTTTGAGGCCATGTCTTGACATGGGCTTATACGAAGTCTTTCTCGTTCTAACCAATACCATGCCTTGGCTTGGACTTACATGATAACTTGTTCAATGCCAAGCTTGCCTTGGACTTACATGATAACTTGTTCAATGCCAAGCTAGCCTTGGACTTACATGATATCTTGCTTGGAGACTCACCAATGCCATGCCTTGGCTTGGACTTACAAGGGTCTTCATCTCATAATAACTCTTCAATGCCAAGACTTGTCTTGGTCTTACATGATAACTTGCTTGATTGCCGATGCCATGCCTCGGCTTGGTCTTGTATGGACTTTCTCATTTCATGTGGTAGGTCGAGTATCCTGGGAAATTCCATCTTCAATCGGGACTTGCTCGTATTTAATCTCATTGATTTCTTTATTTAGCAAAACATTAATCATTCCATGATAATAATGTACATTATACTAAGCAATTTAATGATAGAAATCATAAAGCTTAGAAATCATACAAACCATTGAAATTAGCTCGGTTGGGAATCATCCTTTGTCTTAACAAAACAATTTCGTTAGAGCAGGAGACATCACACTATCACGATCCACATACGGTATGTATAGCTAGACTCTTGCTCACGCTAGGTTAGTCCTAGAACCGACTAAACCATAGCTCTGATACCACTAAATGTAACACCCCATACCCGAGTCAGAGGCTTAGACCGGATATGAGATATTACTATGCTTTAACTTGCTTAATCATGCACTTACAAGCTGTAAAATTTTGTTCTGAATCAAAAACTTTTCTTTCTCAGTCTAATCATACATTTCATGGGCCTATGAGGCCTTATACGCGTATATAAAAACTTTCGAAACTTAATCGGAAACTTTTCTTTAAAGCAGAGGTCACACGCCCATATGGTTTGGGACACGCCCGTGCACCCCTTTACACGCCCATGTCTTCCGACCGTGGTCAACACTGACTAATTACACACAGCCTTGACACGCCCGTGGACTTAGACCTTGTACTATACCTTGATATACTGACTTATTACACACGGCCGGGGCACACACCCATGTTCTAACCGTGTGTCATGCACGGCTTCAACACACGGCCGTGGGATTAACCCGTGGCCTATTCTGACTTATGAGACTAAGGTGCGGGTTACGCCACGGCCTAGACACACGCCTGTGTGTCTAACCATCTTGAGCACTTAGAAGCTATCTACCAAGCCTTTTCTTACTCTCAATTGCATACATTCATATACTTCTTCAAAACATTCTCAAAACATAAATTGAAACACATAAATTAACACGTTTGGTTCATGAAAATAAAGTTTTCCTCTCATACACTTAGAAGAATTGTTCCCACAACATTTACAACAACTTAAACCATCATAAATGGCTATACACAACCATACTATGAATACTCTTTGGCCAACAACATTTGGCTACCACAATTAGACATCATCAACTTTAAACGAATCCCTATACATGCCATGACTCTTATGGACTTGATACCTCATACCGTGTGTCTGCTCGATAGTGTGAAAACATCTCCAGCAGTCTCCAACCCGAGCTAAGTAATAAAACCTATAAGAGATGAGAAAAGTAAAGGAGTAAGCAATAATGCTTAGTAAGTTCATCTGTATAATTTGACAAATATTGATATTCACTGAATATACATAACCCAAAGGCAATATGTTGAGTTTTTCTCATCAACTAATGGTTACTTACTCAACCATTCTTGAAACTTACTCATTCAATCTCTTACCACATTCTTACCATATCACAAGCCAATTCGCTCATTTAATTAGCATACGTTCCTGCATTGATCGTCACAATATCATATATAAAAACAAATCAAGCATTTTCAATAAGCCGCTCATGCTACTAATATCTCGGTGGTTTCGCACTTAGCCCACCATTGAATCTCTAATAGGGAGGTATCGCATATAGCCCACCAATAATTTATAAGTGATGGTATCGCACATAGCCCATCGATCAATAATCAATAAGGAAATATCGCACATAGCTTACCGTTATTTACATTCATGGATAATAATTCACAAGTATATCTCTATTTCAAATGTTCATTCAAGAACATCCTCACATGTTTCCATTTTTACTTAAATTTCTACGATACTCGTTCTCATTCACACAGTGCATCAAATACACATACCCCACTAGGGGTTCATCATTTATTGAATTCATCTCAATTCAATACTACAAATACTTGTGCTACTCATGGTACAACCACATACATTCACATATACATTGAATCATTCGAATTGTTAAATAACTCTCCTGAGTCTCATGCACATAGTTCTCGTTGTCACTCTACCCCAATTGGGTTTTACATACACTAACATATCGATGCCATGTCCCTGACATGGTCTTATACGAATTCTTACACCGAGGCTGTATCCCAACATGGTCTTACTCGAGCCTTTAACCATCGTCCTATCGTGCTATACACCTTTCCCATTACTCTAAATTCAATTCCATTGACATCTCATCAAGAGACATTTCATACATTCATATAGTAATATACATTCCATACAACATTGGAATACTAAATAAGCTCATACGTAATTTCAACATTTGCACATAAACTTACCTCGATGTCGAAAGAGCCAAAAATGACTTTTTTCCCACATTTCTCTTTTCAACCGTCCTAGGTCCGAAACTCATTTTCTTTGATCTAGAACAATGAAATTTACTCATTTAATCACTTAATGATCGTATTACAACATAATCTCTACTTAGGCAAAAATGACCATTTTGCCCCTATACTTTGGCAAAATTACGATTTTGCTCCTAGGCTCGTAAATAAATTTTCATCATATTTTCTTGTTAAACAAGCCTAGCTGATCATTCAATCCTCTTACAACTATTCTCAATTCCATCAATTTCATGCCTTAATGAACAAATTACAACTTTTGCATTTTAGTCCCAATTAGGTGTTTTCATGACAACACCTTTCACAAAAGTTGTTTCTCATCATCCTATCATTCATTTTCTTTCATAAAAACTCATGAAAAAACATAAAATCTCTCATGGCAAGTCCCTAGACTTTCAACCATATTGCAAACTAGTCCCCTCTTTAGAAAGCTTAAGCTTTAGGGGTCTCAAAAGTACAAAAATTAACATCTAAAGCCATCAAAATCACTTACTTGAGTGAAGAGAAGCTTGCTAAAATTTTCAAGCTTTCAAAGCCCTCCCATGGCTGATATTTTCGGCTGAAAGAGAAGAAATAAAAAGATGATAGCTTTTGGCTTATTTCATCTTATTTTATTTCTTTTTAAACACCTAACATGACCATATTTAATGTTCTTGTCCCCTTAACTTAATATGGCCTGCCAACTCACTTAGACAAGGCCAAATTTCTCATTTGGGACCTCTAATTACTAAGCCATAGCTATTTGGTACCTTTAGCCTATAGAATGGAACTTTTGCACTCTATGCGATTTAGTCCTTTTTCACAATTTAGCTAGAAATCGCTATAATCAAGGCACCAAAATTTTCATGCATCCTCATAAACATGTTATAACTCATAACATAACATGAAAATAATTTTCTCTAACCTCGAATTAGTGATTCTGAGTTCACTGCTCCGACTAGCCCCTAAATCGGGCTGTTACAATATCTATCATCTCGGATAGAGATCCGAGATTTACTTCTAGATTTTGGAAGAAGCTGCAGGAAGCTTTGGGCACAAGGTTGAATTTTAGTGCTGCATTTCATCCCCAAACCGATGGCCAGTCTGAAAGGGTAATTTAAGTTCTTGAGGATATTCTCCGATGCTGTGTGTTGGAGTTCGAAGGTAGTTGGGAAAGATACCTACCTTTGGTTGAGTTTGCTTACAACAACAGTTATCAGTCGAGTATACGAATGGTGCCGTACGAAGCCTTGTATGGTCGCAAGTGTCGGACTCCCTTGTATTGGACCGAACTTAGTGAGAAACAAATTCATGGGGTTGATTTAGTTAAAGAAACCGAGGAGAAGGTGAAAGTGATCCGTAATAGTCTGAAAGCTGCATCAGACCGACAAAAGTCGTACGCGGATTTGAAAAGAAAAGAAATTGAGTTTCAAGAGGGTGACAAAGTATTTCTGAAAGTATCCCCATGGAAGAAAATATTGAGATTTGGTCGGAAGGGAAAATTGAGTCCACGGTTCATAGGGCCGTATGAGGTTACCGAAAGGATTGGGCCAGTGGCATATCGGTTGGCTTTGCCGGTAGAGTTAGAGAGAATACACAACGTGTTTCATGTATCGATGTTGCGGCGATACCGATCCGATCCTTCGCATGTAATCCCTCCATCAGAAATTGAGATACGATCGGACATGACTTATGAAGAGGAGCCAATTAAGATATTAGCTCGGGAGGTTAAACAGTTGAGGAATAAGAGCATAGCTTTAGTAAAAGTGTTGTGGAAAAATCACAGTGTGGAAGAAGCTACGTGGGATCCGGAAGAAGCCATGGGAGAATAATATCCAAACCTTTTTACCGGTAAGATTTTCGAGGACGAAAATCTCTAAAGGAGGGGAGAGTTGTAACAACCCGATTTTGGGGCTAGTTGGAACAGTGGTTTCGAGACCACTAATCCGATGTTGAGGAAAATTATTTTAGTATTGTTTTATGTGTTATAGCCTAAATATATAGCTATATGAAAATTTTGGTGCTTTAATTTTAACGATTGAATGCTTAATTGTGAAAAAGGACTAAATCGCATAAAGTACGAAAGTTCTATATTTCAAGGTAGAGGTGTCTAATAGCCATAGAATATTAAATTGAAGGTCCTTAAAGTGCAATTAGGCCATATAGAGTGTGTTGGCTGGCCATAGGAAGCAAGGGGACAAGAGCATTAATTTTAGTCAAAATTTGGTAACATTAGGTGATAAAAAAAAGAATAAAATAAGATAAAAAGATGATATCTCATCTTTTACTATTCATTCTTCTTCTACCACCAAAATTTGAAGGAAATTAGAGGGTTTTGGAGTCCAAACTTTCAGCCAAGCAACTTTCTTGCAAGTAAGTGATTTTGATGGTTTTAGTTGATAATTTTTGTACTTTTGGAACCCCCAAAGCTTAAGCTAGCTAATGAGGGGGCTAATTTGCAATATGGTTGAAAGTATAAGGACTTTACATGAGAGTGTTTATGTTGTTTTCTGAGTTTTTATGGAAGAAAATGAATGTTAGGGAGATTTGAAACAACTTTTGTGAAAGGTGTAGCCTTGAAAACACCTAAATGGGACCAAGTTGTAAATGTTGTGATTTAGTAATAAATGCATGAAATAGTTGGAATTGTGAGTAGTTGTAGGAGAAATAAATGTTCAGCTAGGCTTGTTTAATGAGAAAATGTGTTGAAAAATGATTTACGAGCCTAGGGGCAAAATCGTAATTTTGCCATAGTACAAGGGAAAAATGGTCATTTTTGCCTAAGTAGAGATTAAGATGCATTATGATCATAAAATTATTTAAATGAGTGAAATTTGTTGTTATAGATCAAGAAGAGCACGGAATTAACCTTGATCGGGGAAAAGGCAAGGTTTCGGATTAAACTGCAAATTAACACATTTTGGACCGAGGTAAGTTTATGTGTAAACGATGCATCTTAAATACATATGTTGTTGTTCATTAGTGCATTGTATGATTGAGAATATTTATGATTCTAAATGGATTGAATTTGGTTGATAATGAATTAGATTTGAAAATGTGGAATATTATCCGTAGTAATTAATGGTGGGCTGTGTGCGACACCACCTTAATTATTCTTGTTGGTGGGCTATGTGCGATACCACCTTAATACTTATTCGTGATGGGATGTGTGCGATACCATCGTTTGGTGGGCTAAGTGCGATACCACCGTAAATAATCTCGTTGGTGGGCTATGTGTGATACCACCCCATTAAAGTTAAATGGTGGGCTAAGTGCGAAACCACCAAGTGTTAGGTAATACTATGAATGGCTTATTGTGGAATTGTTGAGTGTTGTTTCATGAAATTATGTGGTGATAAGTGCAGGAGTGTATGTTAAATAATGTGAGCATTTGGCTCGTGATAAGCTCGGAATGTGGTAAGGGATGAATTGAGTAAGCATGATCATGAAAGTGGATTGTTCTTGCTTAGTATGTAATGCTATTTATTGATTAGCACATATTATGATGTTTATTGTTTACATGTAAACTTACTAAGCGTAAAGCTTACTCCCTTTCTTTTCCCTTGTTTTAGGTGTCAAAGAGCTGGGTCGGGATACGAAGATAATTGAAAGATCACCCACACTATCAGCTCATCTCGGTATATCTAGAACTAGCATTTTGAGTATGGCATGCATAAGGGCTAGACTTAGTGAATTGTTTTGTTATATTGGCCAAGTATGTATTGAATTCCTTAAGGATGATTTCTTTTGTATATTGCCATAGTTGATGGCTCATTATGTTTAAGTTATGAAATATGAGGTTATTTAAGAAAGTGTTGTTGCATAAATTGAGTTGCTTGATGATGTGTTGAATGGAAATATGTTGTGTGAGCTAGGGTGGCAAAAAGAGCTTGGCAAATAGCCTTGTTTATGTCCACACGGGTAGGCACACGGGCATGTGTCTAGGCCGTGTGTGACACACGGTCAGTCCCGTGGGTGTGTGACTAGGCCGTGTGTCCCCTGAATGTTAGTGTTTCAAGTAAGTGTCGACCACAGGCTAGCCACATGGGCGTGTGCTTAGGCCGTGTGTCCCTTATGAGATTGCCGGCGTCACAAACAGAATACCCAGGTTTTTACACACGGACGAGGACACGGGCGTGTCTAGGTCGTGTGGAACACACGACCCAAGAACACGGGAGTGTGTCTGGCCGTGTGAAAACCCCTGTAGGTTCGAAATGAAAATAAATCCCACATGGGTTAGGGACATGGGCATGTGTGACCACACGGCCTGCCCACACGGGCGTGTCCCATTTCACACGGGCGTGTGGTCCTTGTTTAGAAAAAAAAATTATATGTACAAAAGTTCCCGGTTGGGTTTTGAGGCCCTCCGTATGCTTGATTAAGGCCTCGTAGGCCCTTAATGAGAATGTATTGATTGTAAATGGGAAATGTTAAGTTGGAATGAAGTTTTAAAGCTTAAAGTTGTATGACCTAGAAAGTCAAGTCCAGTAATGCCTCGTACCCGGTTCCGGCGTAGAATACGGGTAAGGGGTGTTACATCTGAGTCATAAATTTCCATTCATATTTAAAACTTTTCATACACATTCATATCGTCCTTAAAACGAGCCTACGAGGCCCAAAACATGTATTGGAACTGGTTCGAGACTAAACCGAGAACTCAAGGAATTTTTATAAAACTTAGAAAATTTTTGCTAATTACAGGGCTCACACGCCCGTGTGGTCCAAGGGACACGCCTGTGTGACCCTTAGACACGCCCGTGCTACATGCCGTGTTCAAATTAGGGTGCTCTCTGACTTGTGCCACACGGCCGTGCCACACGGCTGTGCCACACGCCCGTGTGTTAGGCCGTGTAGCACACACGGCTGAGACACACGCTCGTGCCTCTGCTCATGTGCTCAATTCTAGACATTTTTTTTTTCAAAATTAAGGTGCAGGGGACACATGGCCAGATCACATGCCCGTGGGGCAGACTGTGTGTCACACACGGCCTAGACACACGCCCGTGTGTCTACCCGTGTGGCAAAAACAAGGCTATTTACCAAGCCATTTTTCCACCCTCACTTGCACACATCAACACAACATAACATGGCACAAATTCAAGCATATAAGAGCAACCAAACAACCACAACCAAGACAATAACATGTCATCCTCATGCCATTATTTATCATGCTTAAAACATCATACTTAGCACATTAAAACATACTAATTTCATATTCACAAGAGGGAATTAACATGTGAATAAACTTATAACAGCATAAGCCATCATTCATGGCTATATATAAGATGAAGAATTAACAATTACGAACCAACACATATGGCCAACTTAATAATGACACATACAACAAATTGACCTAGTCCCTATACATGCCATAGACTTAAAATGCTTGAATTCATTTATACCCAAAATGATAGCTTGATAGTGTGATAGGATCTCCGGTGATTTCCAACCCGAGCTGGCTCGTTGTCACTATAAAACATGGGAAAGAAAGGGGGTAAGCTATATTATATAGCTTAGTAAGTCCGTAGGAAAATAATAAGCAACTCTTACAAATCTTTTATCAAGTCCAACAATTTAAACACAAGATAATACAAATTACTATAAATCTCACAGTTATAGTTCTTATTCAATCATAATATTTACTCTATCAACTTATAAGCATAATTTAACATATCTTGGAATTAGCCTAACAACCATAATCTCTCATTTGTAACATATTACAGCAAATAACAAATCATTTCAAACCTCATAGTAAACATGCACATTAATTATGAGTATTTACATTTCAAGCATATACTTTAACATCTTTCAATTGCCTAAGTTCTTATCTTCCCATTTTCTCATATCCGATAAATCACAATTTGCATGAATAAAACATGCTATATCATAACTCAATTTGGCCCGAAAGCCAATCACATAAACTTCAATCGAATTTATCATGAAATTCATGCATCACAAGTATAGACTAATAATCACAAGGTTTTCACAAAATCATTATTGTGGAAATCATGAACTCACGAATTCATGAAGTCCATGCTTATAAACTTTACGTACATACCTGTACCGATTCGTAATTACTTACATACTCTTTCTCTTCTTTGATATACTCGTTGAACTTCCCGTTGAACCATTTGAAATACTAAAGGATACTCGGGAATCTCGTACATACAGTACCGTACCAATGACATATCCCAGATATGGTCTTACATGAAATCTCGTATCGATGCCAATAGCCCAACTATGGTCTTACACAAAGTCTCATATCGATGCCATATCCCAGATATGGTCTTACACGAAGTCTCATATCGATGCCATATCCCAGATATGGTCTTACACGTAATCACAGTAACCCTAGTGTCATGACATTTGTATCTTATCTATTCCTAATGTTCAACCGAGACTTTCGCTGTATCGAATCTCGTCATTTCCGTAGTATCGTACTCAATAGAATTCACGTTTCATTCCAATAATGTAGCATTTACCACAATTATATCAATCAAGCATTTATACACATATAATTTAATGCTTATTAAACATACAAACTTACCTCGGCATAAAAACGACAAAAAAGACTAAATCATCAAATACTCGTTTTTCCCCCGTTCTAGGTCCGAACCTCGTTTTTCTTGATCTATAATATCACATTTAACTTATTCAATCATTATACAATTCAAATTAGCCCAAAATCACATTATGGAAAAAATTACATTTTTGCCCCTAAAGTTTGACATTTTTACAATTTAGTCCCAAGGCTCGTAAAATGAAATGTACTCAATTTATTCAATACCCATGCTTAACCGAACCTTATACATGCTTATAAAATCCCGCAATTTTAATTTAATCACACTTTTCTACTCATTTTATAGACTTTTACAAATAAGTCCTTTTAGACATTTTCACCAAAAATCACTTAGCAAAAGTCGTTTATCATACACCAAACTTGTATTTTCTACCATTAGACATCAAAATACACAAACATCCATCATGGGTAAAATTTTATACCTTGACATCTCTTCAAATTGATGGTAGAAATAGAAAGATCGAGTTACAACGACTTCAAAAATGTAAAGAGCATAAAAAACAGGGCTAGAACGGACTTACAATCAAGCTTGGTAGTGGCCAAACCCTAGCTATAGCTTCCCCCCTCTGAATTTCGGCCATGAGGAAGAAGATGGACAAAAATTGGCTTTTAATTTGGCTTTTTAATTCATTTAATTACCAAATAACCAAAATACCCTTAATGAAAAACTTTGAAAACATACCAAACCATGTCCATTTTTGTCCATCAACTTAACCAATGGTCTAATTACCATTTAAGGACCTCTAATTTAAAATCTCATAGCCATTGGACACCTCTAACATATAGAATTAAAGTTTTGCACTTTTTGCAATTTAGTCCTTTTGACTAAATTGAGTGCCCAAACGTCAAATTTTTTTAACGAAATTTTCACGAAATCGATCCATAAAATCGTAGACCATAAAAATATAATAAAAATGAAATTTTCTTCGTCGAATTTATTGTCCCAAAACCACTGTTCTGACTAGACCCAAAATCGGGCTGTTACAAGCATGATGAGCATATTGGAATTGTTATGCAGATTCTTCGAGAGAAGAATCTTTATGCTAAGTTGAGCAAGTGTGAATTCATGTTGAGAGAAGTTATGCTTCTAGGACATGTAGTTTCTACCGAGAGTATCCGTGTGTACCCGAAAAAGATTGAGGATATTCTTGAGTGGAAACAGCCTAAGAGTGTCTCAGAGATTCGAAGTTTTCTTGGTTTGGCAAGGTATTATTAGAGATTTGTGGAGGGGTTTTCGTTTATTGCAACTCCTTTGACTAAACTATTGTATAAGAATGCGCTTTTCGTGTGGACTGATGATCAACAATCGAGCTTTGAGAAGCTTAAGTCGATTTTATCTCAGGCACCCGTTTTGATACAGCCTAAATCTGGAAAGATTTTGTTGTGTACACTGGTACATCTCACACCGGTTTGGGTTGTGTATTGATGTAAAAGGTTAAAGTGGTGGCTTACGATTCTAGATAGCTCAAGCTACATGAAGGCAACTACCTGACACATGATCTTGAGTTAGCTGTGGTTGTCTTTGCTCTAAAACTCCGGAGGCAATATCTGTATGGTGAGAAATGTATTATCTACACTAATCACAAAAGCCTCAAGTATCTCCTCACCTAGAAGGAGTTAAATCTTAGGCAACATAGATGGATTTAGTTGCTTAAGAATTTTGACTGCACTATAGAGTATCATCCTGTTAAGGCTAATGTGGTGGTCGATGCTCTTAGTTAAAGGTTGATGCTCGAGTTAAGGGCGAAGTTTGCTCCCCTAAGCCTTTTTGAGGATGGTGGTTTATTGGCAGAGTTGCAAGTTAAATTGACTTGGGTTGATAAGATCAGGGATAAACAACTTTCAGACGAGTCCCTGGTTAGTCAAGTTCAGTAGATTGAAGAGGGTAAGACTTCATATTTTAGGTTTAACAGCGAGGGTATTCTGTGCTTCTAAGGTTGGGTTTGTGTGTCGAATGATGTTGGGTTGAGGTAATCTATTATGTGGGAAGCGCATAGTAGCCCTTATGTTATGCATCCCAGTGGGAACAAGATGTATCATGATCTTTGGGAGATGTATTGGTGGCTCGATTTGAAATGAGAGGTGACTGATTATATATCTTGATGTCTGACGTGCTAGCAGGTTAAGGCTGAGCACCAACTTCCTTCTGGTTTGTTACAGCCCGTTAAGATTCCGCAGTGGAAATAGGAAAGGGTAACCATGGATTTTGTTAGTGGGTTGCCCTTGACAATCACTAAGAAGGATTATGTTTGGGTCATCGTAGATCAATTGACCAAGTCCACTCACTTTCTTTCGGTTCAGACTGACTATTCTTTATAGAAGTTAGCTAAGTTGTACATCTCCGAGATAGTTAGACTTCATTGGGCTCCTGTATCGATTATCTATGATTGAGACCCTCATTTCACATCTCGATTTTGGAAGAAATTGCATGAGGCTATAGCTACTCGATTGGACTTCAATACAACATTCCATCCGTAGACTGATGGACAGTCCGAGAGGGTAATTCAGGTTTTGGAGAATATGATTCGGGGTTATGTTATACAGTTTCGTGGTAGTTGGGAAGAATTTCTGCCTCAGTGCTTATAATAATAGCTATTAGGCCAGTATTTAGATGGCACCTTACGAAACTCTGTATGGTCGTAAATGTTGCACTCTGCTATGTTGGACCGAGTTGGGTGAGAGGAAGATTATGGGTCTGGATTTGGTTAATGAGACTGAGGATAAGGTCAGATTGATTCGGGATTGATTTAAGGCAGCTTCTGATAAACAAAAATCCTATACGGATCATATTGATTTTGCTATGGGAGATCAGGTTTTCCAAAAGGTATCTTCGTGGAAGAGTGTTCTCAGGTTTGGACGTAAAGGCAAGTTAAGCCTTAGGTTCATTGGGCCTTATCAGATTTTAAGGCAAGTGGGGTGTAACGCCCCAAATTTTTGGGCCTAGATGAATTGGGCTTTGGGCTTTGGGTCTCATAATTTTTTTTTAAAGCAAGAAAATGACAAATGACATGTTGGCTTTAAGGGTTTAATAAACTTGGAGTGTCTAAGGGTGTTGGAGAAATTCTGGGTTTGAACTTGGAGGAGAAGGAATTTTTAGTTAATTATTAAAGGAACTAGGGTGGTGAGTAGTTGGGCTTTTAAATAAAAATAGGGAAAAATGGCATCAAAGAGCCTTGTGGTGGAGTGGCTAAGTGATGCCACTTAGGGTATAGGAAGGTAGCGTTATGGGCTAGCAAGGAGATCCTATGTTCGAATCCTAGCTTAGTATTTTTTTTAGGAGTTTAATTTTGGCCTTCTAGAAGGTTGGAAGTGGTGTGATGATGGACTCTAAGGAGAGTGATCAGAAGAGAAAATTTAGGAAAAGGATTGGGGAGTTATCGTGGAGAAAAATTAGGAGATGAGATATGTGGAAGAGGTTGAGCCGAATTGGGAATTTGGGGATAGGAAATTCGTCTATAGGCTATAAATAGGTGTCAATTTTGGGGTTTGAGGTTAATGCCAAATTCTTTCTTTTTATTTTGCCGAAAACTACTTTTCTCTCCAAATACCTGAAAGCCAAAATCCTTTATTCTTCCTCTTCTATTTTGCACTGATTTCTTCCCTTCTTTCTCATCAAACTCTTTTCTTTCCTTTGCTTCTAGTCTATTTCTTTTGTGCCATCCCACCTTCATCTCAATTGTTGGGGACCAAATATTCGTGACTTCAAAAGCTGAAAACCTTTGCTCTTGAAGCCGATTTCTTCATCGCCCCAAACCTTGTGCCGAATAATCTAGTGACCAAATCTCTATCGTGCTGTCATCATTCCTTTGATTTTTGGTGGATCGGATCTTGGAAAAATTAGAATCAAGCTTGGATCTACAAGTCTCTACCGAAAAGCTATCCATACATTTCGGCTTTTGGGTAAGTGTTCTTGATTTTGGGATAAGTTGGCCGAATAGGCTATAGTAAGGGAAAGGGTGACTTAAGTGGATACAAGTCACCTATTATTTTGTCTTTAACGATTAAGATTGATGCAGATCTAGGGGATATTCGTGAGTAGTAGCTAAGAAAGGGCTATTAGGACTGGTGGCACACAGTAAGGTTATGGTAAGGCTTCGGTTTTTGGTAATTATTGTGGTTAAGTGTGTGATTGATTGGAGGTTGGTATTGGTTGTGGGTTCAAGGCTGAGGATAGTGTAACATGTCTCATTTACCAGGTGTGTACATACACTTCACACACTACAAATCGGCAAAAGCCGAAATATCAAAAAACAAGAATGCCGAAAAGCTGAAAAGCTGAAAGGTTGGCACCGGCAACCACACAAGCGTGCGAACTTTCGTGTGGGAACACCGATATGATTATCGGGACCAAGAGAGCGATCTCATGGTCTCGGGCCACTGTTTGGCCAACCGGGCCAGAAGGGGCTAAATGGGCTTGCCGAGCTCGTGGGCTCAATTCGGCAAGAGTTGATATGTGAAATTGAATGATGGATTGATATGGATGGTTGTATGATTTGATTATGATCGGGCCTAATGGGCCATATTAATGTGATTTGGGCCAGATGGGCCATACGAATGTGATTTGGGCCTAGTGGGCCATACGAATGAGATTGGGCCTGATGGGCTATATGAACGTATGTGAATTTGTATGGGCTTTGTAAGGGGTCTTGGGCTTAGTAATTGGTAAATTGCTTAACCTTACATAAAACTTTAATTATTAACTAATTGTGACCGTGGACAAGTCATAAGGTTAAGGTGTGGCAATGGGTATATGCATGTCTAGGATTGGATCTAGGGAGAGCTTGGTACTTAAGCGGTCTTAATGACTCACCTCCTCTTCTCTGGAATCCTACCTGGTGCCTAGTGTCTGTTCACTTTAGCCACGAGGACTTGTTGACGGGCCAAGGTTCGTAATTAAGACCCATACTGTTAAGAAGTAATGAAATACCCCTGTAGGGTAGAATTACCAAAATACCCTTAATTTGTTAAATGACTAAAATACCCCTATGTGTTGAATGTAAGATTTATGGATGTTACATTTACATTTGTTGCATTCATATGATATTATGTTTAGGTTACATATGGGGTGGGAATTATGGAACGGAGGAAGTATATGAGGATCGCATGGTTGCTTGACAACTGTGGATCCACCGATGGCTTTTTAAGCCTATTATATGATAAGCAGCCTTGCTGCAACGTTTGGTAGTACCGCAACCGGGCTACCCTTGATGTGTATCGGATGGGTGGGTCGATTTAGAAATCCCCACAGATGTGTTTCAGTTGGACGGAGACGATGTGTATCAGATGGATTATTTGGGGAGGTTTTGCATTGCATTGCATGTATGATACTATTATGTTATTATTATGATATGTATGCTATTTGTTTGACGGGGGTCGTACACACTGAGTTTTCAAAAACTCACTCCCTCTTTTATTTTTCTCAGGTGATCCTCAGTAGGCAGTTCGACGGATGGAGGGACTCAGAGGTGTGGCCAACTAGCAAGACGATTAGACTTGTTTTCCTTAATATCTAAATTCTGGATTTTAAGTTGTTTATTTTAAGTTATTTCGGATTGTAATAAGGTTTTCCCTCTAGTTATTATTCCATTACTTCCACTATGCATTGCAATGTTGAAACGAAACCTAGATTTATTTCTTTTAAGCGAATTTCGTGTTTTTTTAAAATAATTGTGTTTTAAGAACGAGCTTCCACTGTCAAAGGAAATTTTTTTTACATAGTAACAAGGAAATGGTTTTTGGCTACACCTCGTTTTGAAAGCAAACTGGATTTTACTTAACTTTTCTTTAGAAGGGTTTTCAATGAAAACAAGGTTTTCGTAAAAACACTTCAATGTGACATGCCGGATTTGGGCCTAACTTCTAGGCCGGGTTTGGGGTGTTGCATGGGGCCAGTTGCGTATCAGTTGGAGTTTCCTCCGGAGTTAGACCGCATACATGATGTTTTCCATGTCTCTATGTTAAGACGGTATTGGTCTGACCCATCTCATATTGTGCTGGTTGAGGAGATTGAGGTGAGGTCGGATTTGAATTTTAAGGAGGAGCCAGTGCAGATTCTAGATCGAGAGGTAAAGGAATTGAGAAGGAAGAGAATTCATTTGGTTAAAGTTTTATGGAAGAATCTGTTGGATCACTGGTATGCCACGTGGCGTAGTGAAAAAATTATTTCGGTGATCGCCAACCAAGGATCCATGTACGAGAAATGAATCGGGTTGAAACAAGGGTCAAAAATATACATTTCGAAACTAAAAAAAGGATAAATGACGTTGTTAATAGGATCCTTTCCGGAGATGTCGATTCCAAGGCGCAAAAATAATGTCTTGGCCTCTGCGTGATCCACCCAGTCAAAGAACGAACAACAAAACTCTCTTTAACTTTTCAGAGAGAATTTTCAAGAACAGCTGCTAGACCTTTTGATTTTTTTCATGGTAACCCTAACACACTATGAGATTCATTTTCTTTTATTTAATTTGATATCATATATCAGAAAATAAAAACGAGATTATTCCCTTATTATGAGAGAAACAAATGGAAAGTCAAGAAAAAGATTATATTCTTTCCAAAAGAATATCACTTTCCATGTCCTTTTATATTTTGACTGAAATTATTATTACAAATTTTTATATTAATAATTTCGGTAAAATATATATAATTAATATTTCGTATGAATCAAATTCATATATAATTTTATTTATGTTCTCTATTTATGTACAACATGTTTTACATATAATGTGTGTAACACCCCAAACTCGGTCAACACGCTACGACAGAATCCAGCATGTCACAGGGAAGAACATTTTTAAAGAAGACAGGAGGATGTTTTAATTTTGTAAAGAATCGTTATTTAAAACAAGTTGCCGTCTCTTATTTTAAAAAAACCTTTGATTTTCATGAAAAGCCAAATTAGTTTAAGTAATATTGCTAAAACTGTCCAAATTTGGTCTTAAAGAAAAACTTAGTTAACTTGTTGTTACTACTTGTTTGCCGTTACCCGATGGTAAAGTTTTAGAAAAACCCGATGAGTTGTGAAAGTTTGGAAAACATTCTTTTTATAGGTTATTTAGGCATGCCGTTTCGTTTAACTTATACAAATTTCTGTGAGAAATAAAGCAGATAAATAAACCCCAAAATGAAAGTTAGTGGCCTTATTACAACCCGAAAACCAATTTAAAGTAAAGTAAACCAAACTAGTAATTTAAACAAAACCCGAAAAAGAATGCGCATGGCCACCTCGAGTCAGCCCCGGCTCCGCATCCGCGATCTACGAATCATCTGCAAAATGTAAAGGAAGGGGTGAGTCACCGAGACTCAGTGTATAATTCCCCAACCCGAAAATGTTAATGCCCTTACACAGTTTCATAAGCCAACATGCATGTCATGCAACCCCAAAACCTAACCATCCGAAACTCCTGAATCTACCCCGTGTGGTACTAAACCACTGGTGGTCAAAACCACTGGTGACCGTAGTCACAAATAATATACATATGTGGTCAAAACAACTGGTGACCTAGTCACAAATAATGTACATATGTGGTCAAAACCACTGGTGACCGTAGTCACAGATAACGTGTGTGGGGCCAACCCACATTGTGGTCAAAACCACTGGTGACAATCCCGTATATCATCATGTGGGGCCAACCCACTGTGGTACCAAACCACTGGGACGAGTCACAAAGATAAATATATGTGGTAACAAACCACTGGTGGTCAAAACCACTGAGACTTAGTCACAATAATATATAAAGTGGGGCCAACCCCAACGTGTGTGGTCAAACCCATGGTGTGATCTAGAATCATGCCTTCCCCTCCTCTCATCATACCCATTTTTATGAACATGCTTTTAATGGCATAATAATCATGCTTAACATACAAAAATCACATGGAATGGCCTATCTGATTTACATTGGCATTTAACGTTAGCCAATCAAGTGGACTTACCCGAGTCCTCGCTTTTATCCACAAGGGTAGCATACCGATTTCAAAGTTATTAGGCTTTTACAAAGTATACATGACAAGCATATTAACAATGAAGTGTGTAAGAGTTACACACTGATTACCCGTAGTACGACGCTCTCACGTCGTTAATCGCCGTTAATCGACATTATCGCTATCATCGCTTCATCGCTTTGCTCGGATCTTTGGCCCACACCTGTGTGGCCAATCGCGTCCGACACACACGACCCTCTTCTTGAACTTAGGGTGGGGTCTCGAGATCCAACCCCTCCTAACGTTTGGCTAGCATTAGGGTCCATAAAACCTTTGGTCACTAAATCAGATTAACACAGAGAATAACTAAGAATGGAGATTTAACCCGAAGGAACAGATCCCTTACCTAGATCGACAGATCTCAAGATCAAGATCTAAACTACGAACCGAGCAATTCCCGAGAATCCAAACATATTCGTCACCCCTTCCTATATTCGGCCAAACACATCACTATTAACAAATAGCCATTCGGCTTTGGTCATGAAATCCCGAAAGAAATAACGTAAGAAGATGATCGCCCCTTACCTCAACACCTTTCAATCACCAAGCCAAAAGCCGAAGCAACGCGAAGACGAGTTCCCCCTTCAATCGGCCAAGAACCTATATGATTAGGTACTGCCTTCGGTATTTTAACATAATAAGAAAAGATTGAATCGGCAGGAACCCTTACCACAACACTTAACGAAAACGATTGGGAGTGGATGGATGATGACGATCTGCTGCTACAAAAACCGAAGAAACGACTATGAGAACCAAGGGTATTCGGCTAAAGCACTACCCACACAAATGCCAAATCCCGGCTTTTCACCCAATAGAAAACGATAGAGGGAAGGGAGTAGAGATAGAAAGATTCGGCCAAAGTGCCAAGACTTACCCGAATGCTGAAAGTGTTCCACTTAAGCGAGGAAAAAGATGAGATCGAAGGGAAACCTTAACAGATGGTATTCAGCCAAAGATTTAGAAAAAGAAGAAATGAGACACAAAGGTTTCGGCAAAGATTGAGGCTAAAAGGATTCGACTATGGATCCCAAAAGAAGAGAAAAGAAGAAATCGCAAGAGAGGGAGGGTGATGGTTTCGAATGGAAGAAGAGAAGAAGTATGATTCGGTTTTGAGGAGGTTCGGCTATTGAGGGTTTCAAGAAAGAAGATGAAAACAAAACTGAAAAGGGAGTGATGTTTTCGGCTTTTGAAGGAAATGGCAATTGGAACACAACAAATGGATGAAAGGCAAGGTTGATTCGACTAACCAACAAAATAGAGAAAAAAAGGAGAAAGGCTTAGGAGAGCATTCGGTTTTGACCAAATAAGAGAGAAGAAGAAAATGAAACAAATACCAAATGGGAGGGATTTGATTTCAGCACACAAAAACTAAGAAAGAAGGCACTAAGTGCTCCCCCAACTAGCCGAATTTGCGCACCTCACTAGGCACATTCGGCCCCCCCTAAAGCACCCAAAATCGATTGCTCCTCTCCCCTTCAGAGTTCAGATTTCAGCCAACTCTAAGTTCCCATGTCCATCTCCTCAATTTCCTCCTGACCACTCATTCAAACAGATTTGAATGAGTCAAACTCCTACAATTTCTCCCCACCACTCCTTTGAATCTGTTGACTCTTTCAATAGCTATCCACCAGAGTCCATCCTGAGCACATCTCCTCCAGGTCCTGGCGTCAAAAAGAATAAGCAGAAAGGAATTCCTGCAGCTCGAACCAAGGCTCTCCCACTTGCATGCGGCGTCACTGCCCTTGTGCTTAAGTGGCGCCTCCCTTGCCACTTTACCACTGGGATTATTGTGTCAAAACACACCAGTAATTTCCCTTAACACCTAACTCACTCAGCTCCCCCTTCTTAGAAGCCCAAAACAAAAATTTTTGCTATGACTCAGGCCTACCCCTAGCTCACGCTTGGACCCCAAAATACCCTAAACTAGCTCAACAACCATACCATCACATGCAAACACACATAAATGCAAAGACCCCGATTTAAGGATGTTACAGTTCTACCCCCTTAAAAATAATTTCGGCCTCAAAATTACCTGGTCAAAAGAGTTGAGGGTATTGCTGCCGCATCACATCCTCTGGTTCCCACGTGGCCTCTTCCGCTCCATGATTTCACCATAACACTTTCACCAAAGGAACCGATTTCCTACGTAAGACTTTGACATCCCGATCCAGTATCTGCACTGGTTCTTCCTCAAAAGACAAATCCGGACTTACCTCGATCTCCTCTACTGGCACAACATGCGACGGATCTGATCGATAGCGCCTAAGCATGGAGACATGAAACACGTTATAAATCTGACTAAATTCTGATGGTAGCTCGAGCTGATAAGCTACTAGTCCCACATGCTTCAACACCGTATAAGGCCCGATAAACCTAGGGCTCAGCTTGCCCTTCCAGCCAAATCTCAGCACTTTTTTCCATGGCGACACCTTCAGGAAGACTTTGTCACCCACTGCGAACTCTATATCCCTTCGCTTGAGATCGACATAAGACTTCTCCCTGTCCAAAGCTTCCTTCAAACGAGCTCGAATCACCTTAACCTTATCCTCTGTTTCCAAGAACCAACTCTGGACCCAACAACTGACGTTCACCCAACTCTGTCCAACACGTGGAAGTACGACACTTCCGTCCATATAATGCTTCATACGGTGCCATCTGGATTCTTGCCTGATAACTGTTGTTGTACGCAAACTCTGCCAGCGGTAGAAATTCTTCCCAACTACGTCTGAAATCCAAAACACAACCCCTTAACATATCTTCCAAGATCGAATCACCCTTTCGATTGCCCATCGATCGTGTGGATGAAATGCCGTCTTTGAAATCCAACCTTGTACCTAACGCCTGATGCAACGCTTTCCAAAACCTTGACATGAACCTGGGATCCCTATCTGAGATAATCGACACCGGCACTCCATGCAGTCTTACTATTTCCGCTACATACAACTTAGCCAACTTTTGGAGTGAGTAATCAACCCGAACCGGTATAAAATGAGCTGATTTTGTCAGACGATCAACAATCACCAAGACTGAATCCTTCTTGCTAGGCGTAAGAGGTAGCCCACTGACAAAATCCATCGTAATCCTTTCCCACTTCAACTGCGGAATCTTTACCGGCTGCAACAGACCCGATGGTACCTGATGTTTAGCTTTGACTTGCTAACACGTCAGACACTTACTTACAAATTCTGTTACTTCCCGCTTCAGACCCGGCCACCAAAACTGTTCCTGCAAATCCCGGTACATCTTACTACCTCCAGGATGCATAGCGTATGGGCTGCTATGAGCTTCTTGAAGAATCCTCTGCCTTAACTCAACGTCCTTCGGCATACAAACTTTCCCTTGGAAACATAACACACCATCGCTGCTTAAGCTATACCCCTCCAATCCACCATTCTGCACTTGTGAACACCGAGCACTTAAAACTTCATCCACTAGCTGTTTCTCCTTAACCTGGTTGACCCAAGACGGCTTCACTTGAAATTTCGCTAACAGACTTCCGTCATCATACATACTAAGGTGGGCAAACATTGCTCTTAAGTCTGCTACCACCTTGCGGCTCAACGCGTTAGCCACAACATTAGCCTTACCCGGATGGTATTCAATCGAGCAGTCGTAGTCCTTTAACAACTCGATCCACCTCCTCTGCCTCAAGTTCAATTCCTTCTGAGTCAAGAGGTACTTCAAGCTCTTGTGATCCGTGTAGACTATAGACTTCTCCCCCATACAAGTAATGCATCCAAATTTTCAAGGCGAAAACCACTGCAGCCAACTCCAGATCATGTGTCGGGTAGTTTGCTTCGTGAGGTCTCAACTGCCGAGACGCATACGCCACTACTTTCCCCTCTTGCATCAACACACATCCCAATCCGGTATGCGGCGCATCACAATACACCGTAAACTCTTTCCCCGCTTCAGGCTGAATTAAAATCGGAGCTTCTGTCAAAATCCTTTTTAACTTGTCAAAACTTTCCTGTTGCTTATCTGACCACACAAATGGAACCCCTTTTCTCAGCAACTTGGTCAACGGCGCTGCAATCAAGGGAAACCCTTCCACAAATCTTCTGTAATATCCTGCCAAACCCAGAAAACTCTGAATCTCTGCCACAGACTTAGGCAGTTTCCAGTCCAAAACTGCTTCTATCTTCCGAGGGTCCACTCTAATCCCCTCAGCTGACACCACATGCCCCAAGAAGGTTACCTCCTTAAGCCAGAACTCGCACTTACTAAACTTTGTGAATAGTTGCTCCTCCCTCAGAATCTGCAAAACCACACGCAGATGCGCATCATGCTCCTCCTCAGATTTCGAGTACACTAATATGTCGTCTGTAAACACTACGACGAACCGGTCCAAGTACGGCTGAAACACCCGATTCATCATATCCATGAACGCTGCCGGCGCATTGGTCAACCCGAACGGCATTACTAAGAACTCATAGTGCCTGTATTGAGTGCGAAACGCCGTCTTATGGATATCGGCCTCCTTTACCTTAAGCTGATGATACCCCGACCTTAAATCAATCTTAGAGAAGACTGATGCACCCTTAAGTTGATCGAACAGATCGTCTATCCTCTGTAACGGGTACTTGTTCTTGATCGTCAACTTATTCAACTGTCGGTAATCTATACACATCCGCATTGTACCATCTTTCTTCTTAACAAAAAGCACAGACGCTCCCCAAGGTGATACACTCGGCCGGATGAAACCCTGGTCCAACAATTCCTGAATCTGTGGTTTCAGTTCTACAAACTCCTTTGGTGCCATCCTATATGGAGCAATAGACACTGGCGCGGTTCCGGGTAATAGGTCTATACCAAACTCAACTTCGCGGTCCGGAGGCAGACCCGGAAGTTCTTCTGGGAATACATCGGTAAATTCCTTCACCGTTCGGACATTCCCTACAGTTGATTCCTTGGCCTCCAATGCACAAACATGAACCATGAACGCCTCACAACCCTTCCTCACCATTTTCTCAGCCTTCAGAGCAGATACTACGTTGGATAGATAATCCCTTATATTACCTATCATCACCACCTCTTCGCCCTCAACAGATTCTCAATACCATGCGCTTTAGTCACGTGATCCAAACTTGCTTGGTACTTCACTAGCGATCCATCCCAAGGATCAAATCGAACTCCCGAATGGCGTTCCATCAGATCGGCCAAAAACTCTACCCCTTGAAGTTCTAGGGGTACATCCCTATACAGTTTGTTTACTTCTACAAAGTGACCTAGAGGGCTAATTACTGTCATCTCCTTAGAAGAAATCTCAAAGGCTAAATTCATAGTTCCCACTATACTACTGGCAACATAAGAGTGCGTCGAACCCACATCTATCAAAGCAGTATAAGGCAGTCCAAAAATTAAGAACGTACCGGTTATGACGTCCGGTGCATCGCCCTCCTCTCGACGCCTCGCTGCATAGACCAACCCAGGCTGTCTCGCCTTTGAGCTCCCAGCACCTTTGCCCGGTGCTCCACGGCCTCGTCCAGCACCATTACCTGCCCTGGCCGAACTGCGACCCCTCTGTGGTTGTTGACCATCCCTCCTGAATTGTGTACATCCTGGACCCTCAGACTGGATCTTGCCTGACCTCTGCGGACAATCCCTTACCTGGTGCCCCATTGACCAACACTCGAAGCACCCTCTATTTCCGGTCCAACACTCTCCCGAATGAGACTTCCCACACCGAGCACACCGTGGCGACCACTGAGTAGTAGCAGCAGGCCTTGCAGCTTGATTCGGTACACCACATCTAGCCCTTTTCTGTGAATTCCCGGTAGACCCTGATGACCCAGAACTCCTCTTAGTCCAATTCCTATCCTGGTTCCGTCTCACCGACTGTTTCACTTCCTCAGCAATCTTGGCCTTCTCTACCAAGACCACAAATTCTCTCTCCTACTGTGGAGCAATCAACATCCGCAGCTCATCTCTCAACCCGTCCTCAAACCTGACACAGCGCTCGTGTTCCATAGCCACGATACCCCGAGCATAACGACTTAACCGAAGAAACTCTGCCTCATATTCCGATACTGTCTTACTCCCCTGGACCAAATTCAGGAACGCCTTGCGCTGCACATCAACGTAACTAGCCCCGACGTACTTTCTCTGATAAGCTACCTTGAAGAAATCCCAGGTGATGTCGTTGGCCATTGCTCCACCCCTGACCGTGAGCCACCACTGATAAGACTCATCTCGGAGAAGAGACACTATCCCCTTCAGCTTCTCCTCAGCCGAAAAGTCTAAATCATCCATTATACGTTCTGTCGCCTCCAGCCAATACTCAGCTGTATTGGGAGCCACACCGGATACACCCCTGAATACCTCTCGCGCCATTAGCACGAGTCATTCGAGACCACGATTTTCGAGCTCCCGTTCGACGCACCTGCACCGCGCTGATCGCATCGCTTTGTGACAACTGCGTCATCACCACCCGTCTGATCCTGAATCTCTGTGCCCACAGCTGGCGGCGGTGGTACCTCATTCTCCTACCCATGACCAGACCCTATCGGTTCCAACACAGTCATCCTACCTCTACCACGACCACGCGTATTACGCCCACGTCCTCGGGTGCTCATGACTACCGTTCACGAATTAATCTGATTTCAGAATTTTATGCATTAGATTCGTTCCACTGTTATTACAGTACAGTTTTATGAACAGTTTATTATAGGGATCATTCTCGTAAGTTCACACAATCCTACAAGTTTTAGTCTCTAAAGTAATTTCCTATTACTACCAGTCATATCACAATCATCACAATCATATAAACAGCAGTTAGGGGTACCTACCTGTGCTGATCGGTGCCGGAGACTCGGTGCCATGCTTCCCCAAATCATGTATTTTCCATCAAAATCATTCCAGAACCCCTTGATTAAAACATTTTGGGCCTCGGGCCCACAGCCGAGCTTTTGAACTTGGCTCTAATACCAAAATTGTAACACCCTAAACCCGGTCAACACGCTACGACCGAATCCAGCATGTCACAGGGAAGAACATTTTTAAAGAAGACAGGAGGTTGTTTTAATTTTGTAAAGAATCGTTATTAAAAATAAGTTGTCGTCTCTTATTTTAAGAAAACCTTTGATTTTCATGAAAAGCTGAATTAGTTTAAGTAATATTGCTAAAATCGTCCAAATTTGGTCTTAAAGAAAAACTCAGTTAACTTGTTGTTACTACTTGTTTGCCGTTACCCGATGGTAAAGTTTTAGAAAAACCCGACGAGTTGTGAAAGTTTGGAAAACATTCTTTTTATAGGTTATTTAGGCATGCCATTTCGTTTAACTTATACAAATTTCTATGAGAAATAAAGCAAATAAATAAACCCCAAAATGAAAGTTAGTGGCCTTATTACAACCTGAAAACCAAATTTAAAGTAAAGTAAACCAAACTAGTAATTTAAACAAAACCCGAAAAAGAATGCGCATGGCCACCTCGAGTCCGCCCCGACTCCGCATCTGCGATCTACGAATCATCTACAAAATGTAAAGGAAGGGGTGAGTCACCGAGACTCAATGTATAATTCCCTAACCCGAAAATGTTAATGCCCTTACACAGTCTCATAAGCCAACATGCATGTCATGCAACCCCAAAACCTAACCATCCGAAACTCCTGAATCTACCCCGTGTGGTACCAAACCACTGGTGGTCAAAACCACTGGTGACCGTAGTCACAAATAATATACATATGTGGTCAAAACCACTGGTGACCGTAGTCACAAATAATATACATATGTGGTCAAAACCACTGGTGACCGGAGTCACAAATAATATACATATGTGGTCAAAACCACTGGTGACCGTAGTCACAAATAATATACATATGTGGTCAAAACCACTGGTGACCGTAGACACAAATAACGTGTGTGGGGCCAACCCATATTGTGGTCAAAACCACTGGTGACAATCCCGTATATCGTCATGTGGGGCCAACCCACTGTGGTACCAAACCACTGGGACGAGTCACAAAGATAAATATATGTGGTACCAAACCACTGGTGGTCAAAACCACCGAGACTTAGTCACAATAATATAGAAAGGGCCAACCCTTTGTGTGTGGTCAAAACCACTTGGTGAATGACCTAGAATCATGCCTTCCCCCTCCTCTCATCATACCCATTTTTATGAACATGCTTTTAATGGCATAATAATCATGCTTAACATACAAAAATCACATGGCATGGCATATACAGATTTACAGAGGCATTTAACGTTAGCCAATCAAGTGGACTCACCCGGAGTCCTCGCTTTTATCCACAAGGGTAGCATACTGATTTCAAAGTTATTCCGGCTTTTAATAGTATACATGACAAGCATATTAACTATGAAGTGTGTAAGAGTTACACACCTAATTACCCGTAGTACGATGCTCTCTACGTCGACACTATCATTAATCAACACTACCGTTATCTGTCTACTGCTTTGCTCAGATGCCGGCCCACACCCAGGTGGCCAATCGCGTACCGCCGACACAACCCTCTTCTTGAACTTAGGGGCTGGGGTCTCAGATCCAACCCCTCCTAGCGTTTGGCTAGCATTAGGGTCCATAAAACCTTTGGTCACTAAATCAGATTAACACAGAGAATAACTAAGAATAGAGATTTAACCCGAAGGAACAAATCCCTTACCTAGATCGATAGATCTCAAGATCAAGATCTAAACTACGAACCGAGCAATTCTTGAGAATCCAAACGTATGTGTCACCCCCTTCCTATATTCGGCCAAACACATCACTATTAACAAATAGCCATTCGGCTTTGGTCATGAAATCCCGAAAGAAATAATGTAAGAAGATGATCGCCCCTTACCTCAACACCTTTCAATCACCAAGCCAAAAGCCGAAGCAACGCGAAGACGAGTTCCCCCCTTCAATCGGCCAAGAACCTATATGATTAGCTACTGCCTTCGACATTTTAACATAATAAGAAAAGATTGAATCGGCAGGAACCCTTAGCACAACACTTAACAAAACTGATTGGGAGGGGATGGATGATGACGATCTGCTGCTATAAAAACCGAAGAAACGACTATGTGAACCAAGGGTATTCGGCTAAAGCACTACCCACACAAATGCCAAATACCGGCTTTTCACCCTATAGAAAACGATAGAGGGAAGGGAGTAGAGATAGAAAGATTCGACCAAAGTGCCAAGACTTACCCGAATGCTAAAAGTGTTCCACTTAAACGAGGAAAAAGATGAGATCGAAGGGAAACCTTAACAGATGGTATTCGGCCAAAGAATTAGGAAAAGAAGAAATGAGACACAAAGGTTTCGGTAAAGATTGAGGCTAAAAGGATTTGGCTATGGATCCCAAAAGAAGAGAAAAGAAGAAATCGCAAGAGAGGGAGGGTGATGGTTTCGAATGGAAGAAGAGAAGAAGTATGATTCGATTTTGAGAAGGTTCGGCTATTGAGGGTTTCAAGAAAGAAGATGAAAACAAAAGTGAAAAGGGAGTGATGTTTTCGGCTTTTGAAGGAAATGGCAATTGGAACACAACAAATGGATGAAAGGCAAGGTTGATTCGGCTAACCAACAAAATAGAGAAGAAAAAGAGAAAGGCTTAGGAGAGCATTCGATTTTGACCAAATAAGAGAGAAGAAGAAAATGAAACAAATACCAAATGGGAGGGGTTTGATTTCGGCACACAAAAACTAAGAAAGAAGGCTCTAAGTGCTCCCCCAACTAGCCGAATTTGCACACCTCACTAGGCACATTCGGCCCCCCCTAAAGCACCCAAAATCGATTGCTCCTCTCCCCTTCAGAGTTCAGATTTCGGCCAACTCTAAGCTCCCATGTCCATCTCCTCAATTTCCTCCTGACCACTCATTCAAACAGATTTGAATAAGTCAAACTCCTACAATTTCTCCCCGCCACTCCTTTGAATCTGTTGACTCTTTCAATAGCTATCCACCAGAGTCCATCCTGAGCACATCTCCTCCAGGTCCTGGCGTCAAAAAGAATAAGCAGAAAGAAATTCCTGCATCTCGAACCAAGGCTCTCCCACTTGCATGCGGCGTCACTCCCCTTGTGCTTAAGTGGCGCCTCCCTTGCCACTTTACCACTGGGATTCTTGTGTCAAAACACACCAGTAATTTCCCTTAACACCTAACTCACTCAGCTCCCCCTTCTTAGAAGCCCAAAACAAAAATTTTTGCTATGACTCAGGCCTACCCCTGGCTCACGCCTGGACCTCAAAACACCCTAAACTAGCTCAACAACCATACCATCACATGCAAACACACATAAATACAAAGACCCCGATTTAAGGATGTTACAATGTGTTTAAAATTTAACTATCAAATTAAATTAATTCAACAATTAACTTAATTCATGTGACAGCTAAATATAGTACCAAATGTATTTGGATTCTGTTCGCTTCAACTATAGGGTGTGTGACCCTGTAGGCTCTTGTAATTTTGGTAGTAAAACTAGAACGTTTCTAACATTACAAGCAATGAGTGGCATCTAGCAATGCATCATTGCTACCCAAGTTACAAGAAGTCGTGATTCAACATAACCTTTCTGTGATAATCATTTCATGTATTATATCCTTTTTCCCGTAAAATCTAGATTTGATACAAGTCATGGAATAGTCACACTTGTATAGTCCAATCTCATATTTCTTGATTTTCTAAGTAGACTACAATAAACAAATAAGTGTGATATCTCATATAAACTTATTCGAGTATGACCATGCATTTCTAGTCTCACTCCATCAAGAGGCCTAAGATATTTCCCCCATTATGTAGGAAGGATAAATCCTATCTTGATCAACCATATCCCACTACATGGATTGTGGTTTATCCAACATCAGTCTTTATAGCACAACCTGTTATGATATACGTTTGATTGTATCAAAATATACGACTTACGATGTTGGGACAATGATGATCTCAAGTCTGAGGATCATATACATAGTTATCACTATGAGTAATATTTGTGACTATTACATAATAATCCAAGAAACATACTCATGGCAGGTCAGTCCAGTATGTTGTTTTCTAACACATACTCATGTATTAATTTTGACATCCCTTTGTCAATGACAACACTTTGTCATCAATCAACTACACATTAGTCTCAATGCATTATCATTGTCCAAGCCAAAATTAATACTTGACTAAGGACCTTTATAAGAATAATCATATTATTTTTTAGACTTTATTATTAACCAGTTTATTTATACACATAGAAAAAGAAACTAAAAAAATAATGGCAATGCCTTATATTAACAAACAAGGTAAAATGAGTATTTGATTACAATCATATCATGATTGGTCTTTGGGCATACTCTAATAAAATCATGGTACTGAGGAAGCCACTTGGGAATCGGAAGACTCGATTCGTCAGCAATATCCACATCTACTTGAGTCAGGTAAATTTTCAAGCTGAAATTTCTTTAAGGAGGGGAGAGTTGTAATGCCCTGGAATTCTTTAATTTTATATTGTTAAATCATATCAAGAAAATTAATCTGTGGGAGTGGCTAAGTGTTACTTAAGTGTGCTTAAAGTCCTCTGTTCAAGTCCCTTCCCTTGAATTTTTACTATTTTTGTCCCAACACCTGACTTGAACATCTCATTTATCTTTAATTTTTGGGTATTTGTTGGCAAGAATGAGTGTGTTGGTTCAGTGGTAAGGTTTCAGCTTACCTATAGGTCCCGTGTTTGAATCCTGTTGTGCGCAACAGTATTTTTTCTTTGTCTTTTCTGTGCCACTCAAGTGGTTAGAAGTTGGGTTGAATTCAAATTCTGAGCCACCAGATTTAGATATCAGAAAATCTGATAGGTTGGGATTTTGTTGCTTTATTTTTTTTTTAATTTTGAGAAAATATCTCCCTAAAAAATTACCCACTACTGTCGTCCATCTCTCCACTCTTTCCATTTTTGTGTTTCACGTCAACTTGTTGTTAAAAATTTTTCTCTGAATTTTGTTTTCTTTCTTCTCCTACCTTTTGTTTTTCCTTCTACCAATTCTATTTTGGAGATTACGCCACTCAAATTTTAATCTTGTCTTGAGCTATTATTAATTCTCTGGTTTCGATTTGGTCTTGGGTGTTTGGGGGTTTCTTTGTTACAATATCAAAATCTTAGTGTGATAATTGAGAGGCGTAAAACTCTCCTCCGATGATTATTAAGCCTTAAGAATTGTGGCTTTAATTGAGGGTTTGAAAGTGTGTTGTAACATCGTTTTTTCCAGAATCATTAGGTGTGTAACTCTAATCCTAAAAAACTAGTGAACGACACAAAGTCAAAAATCATACTGTTGACACCACATGACCATGTGAGCCATACGGGCTGGGCCAGGTAGGCTGTGTGGGCCACACTGACGTATGGGTCCATTTTTAGTAAAATTATTTACGGTCATATTTCTAAAATGCGTCTCGAGGTTAGTGATTTTATAGGTTTTGTTAAGTTATGTGTATGTTATATGATAAGTGAAAATCAATATTCTGTTGTGATTGCATAAATGCTGGAGGTATGTCGGCCTTATAAAATGTGTTTCCGATATGTAAACTTTTTAGAATCATAAGCATGATTATTTCTAAATATGCCTTAATGTATGATATGTTATTTCATGTGCATTTGGGGTAGGATATGATATGTGGCGGAGGAAGTTCTTGTAGACTATGTTCTGCAATTTTTGGCGGTAATACCACAAATTATTGTATCTGGCAGTTAAACACTGCATATATCTAATTCTAGCTATTTTTCACACTATATCTTGTAGCTTGACAGCATATTTCTGTACAATGACATATGATCACTAATTTGGTGTGTGGGGTTGGATGGGTATTAATTACCCTATTTAGTGTGTTGGGTGGGATGGGGATGGTGTGTAGCGGATGGGTGTAGTATTTATTTCTGATATGTGCAAAGTGTTGCATCATATAAAAAGCCATGCCATTTGTATCTAATCTGTTGCTATGTTGAATCACGTGATATGTTTTGTAAGAGTATGCCCAAAGATCAATCATGAGATGGTTGTAATAATATACTTGATTTACCATGTTTATTAATATAAAGCATTGTCATTATTATTTCAGTTTTTCTTTCTGTGTGTACGAATAAACTGTTTTATAATAATGTCCTGAGAATAATATGATTATTCTTAAAACATCCTTAGTCAAGTATTATTGTTGACTAGGACAACAATAATGCATTAAGACGAACATGTAGTTGATTGATGATAAAGAGTTGTCATTGATATGGAGTATCAAAATCAATGAATGAATATGTGTGTTAGAGAACAACATATTGGATTGACCCGCTATGAGTATGTTTCTTGGATTATTATGTAATTGTCACAACATCACTCATAGTGATTAATATGTATATGATCCTCAGACTTGAGATCATCATTATCCCAACATCGTGAGTTGTATATTTTGATACAGTCAAACGTACACCTTAACAGGTTGTTCTATAAAGACTGATGTTGGATATACCACAATCTATGTAGAGGGATATGGTTGATCAATATATGATAAGTCCCTCCTACATAATAGGAGTAATATCTTAGGCCACTTGATTGAGTGAGACTAGAAATGCATGGCCATGCTCAAATAAGTTGATATGAGATGTCATACTAATTTGTATATCATAGTCTACTCAAGATATCAAGAAACATGGGATGGACTATGAAAGTGTGACTATCCCATGACTTGTATCCGTCCCAGAGATAAAGGACTTAAGGATTAATGCATAAAAGGTTAATCACAAAAAGGTTATGTCGAATCATGACTTCTTGTAGCTTAGGTAGCAATGATGCATTGCTAGATGCCACTCATTGTTTGTAACATTAGAATCGTTCTAGTATTATTGCTAACGTTGCAAGAACCTACAGGATCACACCCTATGGTTGAAATGAACGGAATAAAAATAGTTGGTATTGTGTTTGGTTGTCACATGAATTAAATTAATTAAAGAATTAATTTAATTGGGCAATCAAATATTGAACATATTATATGTACAAGGATGTTGTACACACAATGACAACATAGTTCTATTAGTATATGAATTTGATTCGTATATAAATTTAAATAAATATAGTTTACCGAAATCCTTGTTATAATTAATGTAACTATAATTTTCGGATATAATTAATGTAATTATAATTTTTGGTTAAAAACGTTATTGTATTTATTTAATTTTATGGTACATTCAAGAGATACCAATTATAAAAAGTATTAAAAGGATACAAAGCTTAAGAGAAACCCTAAGAGATTGTTTGTGAGGTCTAGCAGCCGATAAGCAAATAAACCTCCAAAATAGTTTTGGAGATTTCTTCCGTTCATAGTTAAACCGGGTGGATTACGTAGAGGCCGACATCAAAAAAAAGGTTGCGGCTTGGTTCGACAGTAGATCAAAACTCTTGTTGCCGAGGCGTCGCTGTCTACTCAGATTGAAGTTTCAGCAATTTTGAAACCTTTATTTCACCCCGATTTGTTCCTCACACATGGATTCATGGTTTGGACCGCCGGAATTAATTTTTTTTGCTGCGCCATGGGGGTGCCGGCGTTCCAACAGTGGTATCAGAGCCACTTGTTTGATACGAACTCGGGTTTAAATACTTGGGTGATGCAATTGTATGAGATGCATGCTTTAATTTTATTGTGTTTTCGATTGTTTAAATCGTTTAAGCATAACCTGATAACTGTTCCTTTCGATAATTGATTAAATGTTAATCATGGTGTTGTGGCCTATTCGATTTAGTTATTACTGTTAACTATTAACAAATCTGTAATGATGCGACGGTGGTATTTATAGTTTCCAGTAAGAGTTAACTGGCTAGTGGAACAAGGGTTGTTCCGATATGAAACCTCAAGGATTAAAAATCCTGAAAACACGATTCTGTTGATAAAAGTTATCAAATCGTGAGGTTTCATTTGACTGGGGTATGCGGTTCGTACCGCAGGGGGCACCCCCAGCTTCTACCATGACATTCCCTCTCACATTTTTGGAATGGGGATCGAGGGCGGCTCGTGTGCGGCCTTCGCCCGCTTCCTCCGACCGCCTCAGACCCCATCTTCTTATTACAGTATGTTTTGTTAATAAAAGAAATTTATAAACTTGATGGGCCACAAAAGGTTGAAAGGATATTTTATAATTCACCTTAGCAAAAAGCGTTGAATTATGTATGCTATTTTTGACATGCACGGTGTTTGAAAATGCATAGTTATAGCCCGATGACCCATTTGATAAAAGGTTGTAATTTTATATATATAAATACGGCCTGCGTGTCTGCCTTACTACTATTCTCTTGTATTTCTCTTCTCATCTTACTCCCTCGTATGTAAAATGAGTTTCTGCATATTGTAATTTGCAAGAGTTGCTGTGGGCTAGATGAAAAGGAAGTTGGGACATCTATTGTGGATTGATAGCTTGTGGCGCTTACACCTTTAGGTTTCCTTTTGGTTCTCCCATTGGCTTGGGTTGAATCACCTTAGTTTATGGGCTATAACTATTGCATTTATTTATTGCTTTATTTATTCATGTATGAGATGCTATGGATGTCTAAAGCATGCCAATTTTTATATATTAAAATTTGATAATAATAAACCCCATTAATTGATGAGATCAATTAAAAGACTAAATGGACTAAAGTAGACCATAATTGGTGAGATGGAACAACCTTAATAAAATCCCTCTATTAAAATATTAAGTCAACATGGCCTTCCAATTTTGCCCTCGTTAAGGCCTCGATCAATACTATGTAGGTTCTGCCAAAGCGAAGTACTAGTATTTATCTTGGTTAAACGCGAAGAATAAACAAGTGATATTCGTTGGTTAAAAATTGGTTAATGACTTAACTAGGTTACTCTAATAGGATTAGAAACCTAGAGGCAAGTAAATTGGATAAATCATAAGATGATTAGAACAAGAGTTGTTCACCAAATATTAGGAGTTACATATGATGTAATTAGCGAATGTTGCTTACCTAAATAACCATAGTCTTAAGAGTAAAGCCAAAGCTGACTTAAGAGGAGGTGAAATATGGATCCTTAACCCACTAGAAATACTTTTGAGAAAGTTTTTCCGAAATTAATATATGAGGGTTATTAATTTTGAAATAAAATAGTGGGAACATCATTTAATAAAGTCTTTTTAATGATTGATATAAAATTGGTAAATTTACTCACACACATATTTAATTGTTATAGATATATTATGGCTACAAACACTAGCACACTCTCATTGCGATCGGTCCTTGAGAAGGACAAATTGAATGGTTTGAATTTTCTTGACTGGTTCCGTAACTTGAGGATTGTCCTCAAACAAGAACGGAAATTATATGTCATTGAACAACCACTTCCTAATGAACCACCCGCTAATGCCTCGAGGGTGATAAAGATGCTTACAAGAAGTATCTCGATGACATGGTAGATGTTGGATGTCTTATGCTTGCCACTATGAATCTCGAGCTTGTAAGCAACATGAGGACATGGTTGCTTATGATATGATCGGGCACCGAAAGAACTTTATCGGGGCAAGCACGACAAGAGAGGTTCGATATCTTTAAGGCCCTATTCCAATGTAAGTTGGTGAAGGAAGCCCAAAGAGGACCTCATGTCCTTAAGATGATTGGCTATATTGAAAGCTTTGTCTAAGCTTGGGTTTCCATTGAGTCAAGAGTTGGCCACCGATGTTATTCTACAATCGTTCTTGGGATAGCTACAGCCCATTTGTCCTCAATTTCAATATGAATGAAATTGACAAGACTCTCCACAGCTTGCTCAAGATGTTACGAACTCATCGAAGGCAACATGAAAAAGGTTGGACCCAAGCCCATACCGATGGTCCGTAATAACAAGGGCAAACAGAAGGCCAAAGTTCAAACAAAGCCCAAGGGCAAAGGTAAGCCTAAGCTTGGAAAAGGAAAGGCTGCCTTTGAAACCTAAGGTGGGGTGTCTAAGGAAGGAAAGCGCTTTTATTGTGGTGTGACCTGGACATTGGAAACGAATCGCCCTATCTATCTTGAGGAAGTCAAGAAATCTAAAGCAAGCGAACGTCTACTTGGTATTTATGTTATTGATATTAATTTATCAACTACTACTTCTTGGGTATTAGATCTGGTTGTGGTTCTCATATTTGTACTTCATGCGGGGACTACAAAGGAGTAGGACTTTGGCTAGAGGAGATGTGGACTGCGAGTTGGAAATGGAGCAAAAGTTCTTTTGCATTAAATGTGGGAACATATACTTTATCTTTGCCTAGTGGACTTGATTTATGTTTAGAGGATTGTTATTTTGTGCCCATTTTGACTAAAAACATTATTTCAATTTCTTGTTTAGACAAAATTGGTTTTGAGATAATTATTAAGAATAATTGTTGTTCCATTTATCTCAATAAGGTTTTCTATGGTTCGGCACAATTGATTAATGGCCTCTATATTTTAGATCAAACGAATCCCATTTACAACATAAATACTAAAAGATCTAAAATAAATGACTCAAATCAAACTTATCTTTGGCATTGTCGTTTGGGCCACATAAGTGAGAAACGCATATCCAAACTCCATAAAGATGGTCTCTTGAATTCATTTTTTTTGAACAATTTGAAGTATGTGAATCTTGCTTATTGGGAAAAATGACTAAATCTCCTTTTACTGGTAAAAGTGAACGAGCTAGTGATTTATTGGGCCTAATACATTCTGATGTATGTGGACCAATAAATACACAGGCCAGAGGTGGATTTCACTACTTCATTACTTTCACTGACGATTTCAGTAGATATGGGTATGTTTATCTCATGCGCCATAAGTCTGAGTCCCCTGAAAAGTTCAAGGAATTCAAAAATGAAGTACAAAATCAACTAGGCAAAACTATCAAGTCACTTCGAACTGATCAAGGTGGAGAGTATTTGAGCCTAGAGTTTGATGATCTTTTGAAGGAATGTGGGATTGTCTCACAACTTACTCCTCCTGGTACTCCTCAATGGAATGGAGTATCTGAGAGAAGAAATCAAACTTTGTTAGCATGGTTTGATCCATGATGAGTCATGCTGATCTACCGACTTCCTTTTGGGGATATGCACTTGAGACAACTGCTTTTACACTAAATTGTGTTCCATCTAAATCGGTTCAAAAGACGCCATATGATATGTGGACTTGGAAACGTCCCAGTATGTCTTTTATGAAAATTTGGGGTTGTGAAGCTTATGTTAAATGTCAGACGTCTACTAAGCTTGAACCCAAATCTGAAGGTGTATTTTTGTGGGGTATCCAAAAGAAACCAAAGGATATTATTTCTTTAATCCCACTGAGAACAAAATGTTTGTTGCTCGGACTGGTGTCTTCCTAGAGAGAGAATTTACTTCTAGAAAAGGAAGTGGGAGAAAGATTGAACTTGAAGAAATTCGAGAATCACAAGATACCACTGAACCAGAGATTGAACAACAGCAAATTCCACAAGAAATTGCAGAACAAACAACTGCTGTAGAAACACAACCACCGCGCAGATCTTTAAGAGAACGCCATGCACCTGAGAGATATGGATTTCTCATTACAACACATGGTGACGTTCTTATTATAGATCAAGATGAGCCTAGGACTTATCAAGAAGCGGTGATTTGAGCCCAGACTACGAGAAATGGCTTGAGGCCATGAGATCTCGAGATGGATTCCATGTATGAAAACCAAGTATGGACTTTGATTGACCCACCGAAGGGGTTAAACCTATAGGGTGCAAATGGGATTTCAAAAAGAAAACCGACATGGATGGTAATGTACAAACATACAAAGGGCGATTAGTCGCTAAAGGTTTTCGCCAAATTCATGGTGTTCTCTATGATGAAACCTTTTCTCCTGTAGCTATGTTTAAATCCATCAGGATCTTGCTCGCCATAGTCGCATTTCATGATTATGAAATCGCGGATGGATGTCAAAACAAAGCTTTCCTTAACGGAAACTTGAAGAGGATGTGTACATGACACAACTCGAAGGTTTTGTCAATCCAAAGGATGCTAGAAAGATATGTAAGCTACAAAGATCCATTTATGGATTAAAGCAAGCTTTCGAAGTTGGAATCTTCGTTTTAACGATGCAATCAAAGAGTTTGGTTTTATCAAAAATGAAGATGAACCATGTGTTTACAAGAAAGTTAGTGGAGCACTATCACATTCTTGGTAATCTGTATGTGGATGACATACTTATTATGGGAAATGACATACCTACACCGCAGATCTATTAAGACTTGGTTGGGAAGTTGTTTTTTTATGAAGGACTTGGGCGAAGCCACTTACATCTTAGGAGTCAAGATCTATAGAGATAGATCAAGACGACTACTAGGTCTAAACCAAAGTACATACATAGATAAAGTACTGAAAAGGTTCAGTATGGAAGAATCTAAAAGAGGATTCCTACCTATGAGACATGGTATTTCACTCTCGAAGGAAATGTGTCCTTCAACTCCACAAGAGAGAGAACGCATGAGTAAAATTCCATATGCTTCCGCTATTGGATCTATCATGTATTCCATGTTATGTACTCGTCCAGATGTCTCATATGCCTTAAGTATGACGAGCAGGTACCAAGTAGATCCCGGTGAAGGTCACTGGACCATAGTCAAGAATATCCTTAAGTACTTAAGAAGAACTAAGGATACGTTCCTAATATATGGAGGTGAGGAAGAGTTAAGTGTAAAAGGTTACACTGATGCCAGCTTCCAAACCGACAAGGACGATTCTCGATCGCAATCAGGTTTTGTATTTTGCCTTAATGGTGGTGCTGTGAGCTGGAAGAGTTCAAAGCAAAGTACAGTAGCCGATTCTAAAACAGAGGCTGAGTATATTGCAGCCAGTGAGACATCAAAAGAAGCGGTTTGGATCAAGAAGTTCATTACCGGATTAGGGGTTGTGCCTAGCATATCAGATGCTATAGAACTTCGATGTGATAACAATGGAGCTATTGCACAAGCTAAAGAACCCAGATCTCACCAGCGATCCAAACACATACTTAGGCGCTACCATCTTATTCGAGAGATTATCGATCGAGGGGATGTAGAGATATACAGAGTAGGTACAGATGATAACATTGTTGATCCCCTGACCAAGCCTCTGACACAGCAAAAGCATGATCTTCACACTAAGTCGCTTGGTATTAGATATATGAGTGATTGGTCTTAGTGCTAGTTGGAGAATGTAAGAGTATGCCCAAAGATCAATCATGAGATGGTTGTAATAACATACTTGATTTACCATGTTTATTAATATAAAGCGTTGTCATTATTATTTCAGTTTTTCTTTCTGTGTGTACAAATAAACTGTTTTATAATAATGTCCTGAGAATAATATGATTATTCTTAAAAGATCCTTAGTCAAGTATTATTGTTGACTAGGACAACAATAATGCATTAAGACTAACATGTAGTTAATTGATGATAAAGAGTTGTCATTGATATGGAGTGTCAAAATCAATGAATGAATATGTGTGTTAGAGAACAACATATTGGATTGACCCGCTATGAGTATGTTTCTTGGATTATTATGTAATTGTCACAACATCACTCATAGTGATTAATATGTATATGATCCTCAGACTTGAGATCATCATTATCCCAACATCGTGAGTTGTATATTTTGATACAGTCAAACGTACACCGTAATAGGTTGTTCTATAAAGGCTGATGTTGGATATACCACAATCTATGTAGAGGGATATGGTTGATCAATATAGGATAAGTCCCTCCTACATAATAGGAGTAATATCTTAGGCCACTTGATTGAGTGAGACTAGAAACGCATGGCCATGCTCAAATAAGTTGATATGAGATGTCATACAAATTTGTATATCATAGTCTACTCAAGATATCAAGAAACATGGGATAGACTATGCAAGTGTGACTATCCCATGACTTGTATCCGTTCCAGAGATAAAGGACTTAAGGATTAATGCATGAAAGGTTAATCACAAAAAGGTTATGTCGAATCATGACTTCTTGTAGCTTAGGTAGCAATGATGCATTGCTAGATGCCACTCATTGTTTGTAACATTAGAATCATTCTAGTATTATCGCTAACGTTGCAAGAACCTCTGTGGTCACACCCTATGGTTGAAATGAACGGAATAAAACATAGTTGGTATTGTGTTTGGTTGTCACATGAATTAAATTAATTAAAGAATTAATTTAATTGGGCAATCAAATATTGAACATATTATATGTACAAGGATGTTGTACACATAATGACAACATAGTTCTATTAATATATGAATTTGATTCAGTATATAAATTTAAATAAATATAGTTTTATCAAATCCTTGTTATAATTAATGTAATTATAATTTTCGGTTAAAAACTTTATTGTATTTATTTAATTTTATGGTACATTCAAGAGATACCGATTATAAAAAGTATTAAAAGGACACAAAGCTTAAGAGAAACCCTAAGAGATTATTTGTGAGGTCTAACAGTCGTCAAGCAAATAAACCTCCAAAATAGTTTTGGAGATTTTTTCCGTTCATAGTTAAACTGGGTGGATTACGTAGAGGCCGACATCGAAAAAAAGGTTGCGGCTTGGTTCGACAGTAGATCAAAACTCTTGTTGCCGAGGCGTCGCTGTCTACTCAGATTGAAGTTTTAGTAATTTCGAAACCTTTATTTCACCCCGATTCGTTTCTCACACATGGATTCATGGTTTGGATCGCCGGAATTAATTTTTGTAACACCCCAAACCCGGCCCACACACTACAACCGGATCTGGTATGTCACTTGAGTGATTTTGCAAAACATGTCGCATTTTGGAAAACGATTTCTAGGTTTAATCATTAATACCCAAAACTTAGTAATTTAATTTATTAAGTCATATAAGATATAAAGTTATAAATTGCCTTGGTGAATTTTAATTAAAATCCAAAGAAGAAAAAAAAAACCTTGTACATGTCTTAGCTTAATTTTAATCATAAAAATTAAAATGTCTAATAATTAAACCCAACTTAAACCCAAAAACATAAATAATAGTCTAGTGGCCCATAGCCTTATTACAACGAATTATAAAACCCACTTAAGACAAATTTCTTAAAAATAAATAAAATAAAGTCTTTTGCGGAATCCTCAAGACTTCTATCGCATGGCCACCTTGCTCTCCTCTCCATTGATCCGATGCACTAAGTGCTACCAAATTGTTAAAATAATAGGGTTAGTCACGAGACTCAGTGTGCAACCCACATGCACCATTAGATTTGGGCCTTAGCCCCACAGAACATATATCAGAATATATTACAACAGAAATTATGTAAAGCCCAACCCAACTCCCAGGTTTCCAACCGCTACACACCACCCTTACCTGCCAATCACACCATTGGGGATTTCTACAATCAACCCACACCGCTACATACCATCGATGGCAGTCATGCTGCAGTTAGCTGCTCATCGTCAAATCGTGACAGAGTCACCAGGCTGAAATGGCATAAGCCACCAGAAAACAGATTTGTGACAGAGTCACCAGGCTGAAATGGCATAAGCCACCAGAACAGATCACTTCCCCTTTCATCAATCACCCAACCCCAAGCATATATAAAAATAGACATATAAAACATATCGTTTTAACAGAAACATTCACTGATGAATGGCAGAAATCACTAACCTGATATTTAGCCTTTACCCTTCTCGGGTTTCCAAACGTTATGCCGGGATTTCGGCATTTAACAGAGTATAGCAGATTTATTACACATATACATATATATATATATATACAATCAATCTAATGGTGTGGAAAGTTACACACCTGTTATCGCGAAGTACTAAACTCTTAGTCGGTATCCTTGCTATCCGGATTTATAACTTGGTTCAACCAAAAGCCAGAAAATCACGAAAATTGACCTCCCCTTGAAATCCCAAAAGTGACACGATTCGGGTATTACTGAACTTATGACTTAGAGATCTACACGATTGACTCCTCTAAAGTTTCCTTTAGATTTCGGCACAAGTAGGCACCCTGCATCGATTTCGCACACACGTAAGACTAGATCTCACAATTTCGGCTTTTATGAAAATCCCGAAAAAGATAACCTCATGCATTTTCGGGCTTTTTTTCTTTTAGAAGATCCGGTGGTATGTTTCTGCTAACAAGGGAAAGTGAGAAGAGAGTAAAGAGAGGCTTGATGATTCGGCTAAGGTGTCTCAAAGAGATGAGAAAGAGAGGGTTCGCCAATCAAGAAAAAGAAAAGAGAGGGAGAATAGAGTAGAAATTTGTGCAGAGAAAAATAAAAGATGGGAGCTTTAGCAGCAATTTCGGCACCCCTCTCGCATATAGAAAACCGATTCCTCCCCTTAACAGAGATTGATTTTCGGCCAACACTGCAACACCTGATAGCTCCTATCCCTTTTCTCTTATCTCAATCTATTATCTCCTCAAAAATAGCCCCTAATTATCACCAACTCCTTCTCCCTTTATCTGCTTAATATCCACACAATAAAAATCCCTAAAATTTTGCCGTGTTGCCGTCCCCCCTTAGTCCCTTATGAGTGCCGAATTTGGCCCTATAACTTGGGCTCCAGGCAGCCAAATTTTGGGCCCTCCTCATGTACTAGTGACGCCAACTATAGCTCCCCTTTACTGTGCTCCTGACTGTTGGGCCACAAGCCCAATATGTCAATTAATCTACTAAAACTTTAATTCAAGCCCCTATAGTGTCTAAACAAGATATTTAATCAAAGCTTCAGCCCAAACCTGAGCCGCATTTGCACATCCAACCCTTAAATTAATATTTTAAGCATACACTACACAAAATGCACAAGCCCATAAATTCAGGATGTTACAGTTCTACCCCCCTTAAAATAAATTTCGGCCTCGAAATTTACATGTTAAAAAAAGATGGGGATACTGCTGCCGTATAACATCCTCTGGCTCCCACGTCGCCTCTTCTGCACCGTGATTTCGCCATAAAAATTTGACCAAAGGGACGGTCTTCCTTCTCAACACTTTTACGTCTCGATCCAAGATTTACATTGGTTCCTCCTCAAAGGATAAATCTGGCCTTACTTCAATCTCCTCCACCGGCACTACATGCGATGGATCAGAACGATAACGTCTCAGCATCGAGACATGAAACACATCATGTATCTGCTCCAACTCCGAAGGTAACTCCAAACGATAAGCTACTGGGCCCACGCATTCCAGTACCTGATAAGGCCCAATAAACTGAGGACTTAACTTACCCTTTCGTCCAAACCTCATTACCTTCTTCCACGGAGATACCTTCAAGAAGACTTGGCCTCCTACTGCAAATTCCATCTCCTTTCGCTTTAGATCCGCATAAGACTTCTGCCGATCAGACGCTTCCTTCAACCGAGCCCGTATTAACTTAACCTTCTCCTCCGTTTCTGAAACTAACTCTAGACCCAGCACCTGACGTTCACCCAACTCCGTCCAACAAGTGGGGGTACGACATCTCCTTCCATATAACACTTCGTACGGCGCCATCTGAATACTAGCTTGATAACTATTATTGTATGCAAATTCAGCCAAGGGTAAATACTCCTCCCAACTACCCCTAAAATCGATTATGCAACCCCTTAGCATATCCTCCAAGATCTGAATTACCCTCTCAGACTGACCATCAGTTTGTGGGTGAAAAGCGGTACTAAAGTCTAACCTTGTTCCCATTGCCTGGTGAAGAGCCTTCCAGAATCGAGACGTGAACCTAGGGTCCCTATCAGATATGATTGAAACTGGTACACCATGTAGTCTCACAACCTCGACTACGTACAACTTAGCCAACCTCTGTAGAGGATAGTCGACCCGAACCGGTATAAAGTGAGCAGACTTCGTCAGCCGATCCATAACTACCCAAATTGAATCCTTCTTAGTGGGCGTAAGGGGTAGCCCACTAACAAAATCCATCGTGATTCTCTCCCATTCCCACTGCGGAACCTTCACCGGTTGCAACAACCCCGAAGGCAACTGGTGTTCCGCCTTCACTTGCTGACATGTCAAACACTTTCCTACAAATTCTGTTACCTCTCGCTTCAAACTTGGCCACCAGAATTGTTCCCGCAAATCACGGTACATCTTAACCCCTCCAGGATGCATAGCGTAAGGACTACTATACGCCTCCTGAAGAATCATCTGCCTTAACTCCACATCCTTTGTCATACAAACTTTCTTACGAAAACACAGAATTCCATCACCATTCAAACTATAGTCCTCTCCTTCACCATTAACTGATGATACCCCAACCTCAAGTCAATCTTAGAAAAGACCGAAGCTCATTTGAGCTGATCGAACAGATCATTGATTCTTGGCAATGGGTACTTGTTCTTAATTGTCAAGTTATTCAGTTGACGATAGTCCACGCACATACGCATGGATCCATCCTTCTTTTTCACAAATAGGACCGGCGCTCCCCATGGAGACACACTCGGCCGAATAAATCCTCGATCCAAAAGCTCCTGGATCTGAGCTTTGAGTTCCACCAACTCCTTCAGTGCCATTCGATAAGGAGCAATGGATACCGGAGCCGTACCAGGAAGTAGCTCTATTCCAAACTCCACCTCGCGATCCGGGGGTAATCCTGGCAACTCTTCCGGAAAGACATCCGCGAAATCCTTGACTGTTCGAACCTCATCGACAGTCACCTTCTTAGCATCCAACGCACTAATAAAAGCTAAGAATGCGTTGCATCCTTTCCGAATCATCTTAACAGCCTTCAATGCCGATACTACGTTGGACAAATAGTTCATTCTTTCTCCTAACACCACCACCTCCCCGCCTTCCGGGGTACTCAACACCACACGCTTGGTCTCACAATCTAACTTGGCACGATGCTGAATCAACCAATCCATTCCTAAAATAAGATCAAACTCTCCAAATGGCAATTCCATTAAATCTGCCGGAAACACTACCCCTTGAGTTTCTAACGGTACATCCTTAAATAGCTTGTCTACTACCCTAGATTGTCCTAGGGGACTAACCACAGTCATCTTCCTAGTGGTTGTTTTGAGTCTATACTTAGGGTCTCGAGATCATGAACATGCAACATAGGAGTGGGTTGACCTAATATCAATCAAGGCAAGAAATGGTTTATCAAAAATCAGAAACATACCGGTTATAACATCCGGTGCGTCACCATCCTCCCGTCGACGAGCTACATAAACTAGATCCGGCTGCCTCGCATCTACATTACCTGCACCTCTACCAGGTGCCCCACGACCTCGATTTGCCCCATTTCCACCTCTACCTGGGCCACGACCCCTCTGCACTGGCTGACCACCTCTCTCAGCCTGATCAGAACCTCGTCCGTCTGGCTGCACCTGATCCTTCTATGAACAGTCCCTAATCATATGCTCCATGAATCCACACCTGAAACAACCACCCGTTCTTCTTCTACACTCCCCAGAATGTGCTTTCCCGCACCAATTACATAATCGATTCTGGTTCCCCAAAGCAGTGTCTGAGCACGAGCCGCCCATCGCATCTAGGCCTTTTCTCGCATTCCTGGATGGTCCCGCCGCCCAAAATTTCTGTTATTCCTTACCCGCTCCTTATCTCTTTCTTGTCTTTCAGTCTGTTTTACCCCTAAGCTATCTTAACCTTCTCCACCAGAACGGCAAAATCTCTCTCTCTCTGTGGTGCTATCCAAACCCTTAACTCATTCCGCAATCCATCCTCGAACCGAACACAACGTTCATACTCGGTTGCTACCATTTCTCGAGCGTATCGGCTCAAGCGCAGGAACTCCGCCTCATATTCACCACGATTTACTTCCCCGCACCAAATTCGTAAATGCCTTCCTCTGTGCATCCACATAGCCGGCCCCAAACATACTTCTCTTGGAATGACTCCTTAAAAATCCCAATCAATCCTGGGCTCAGTAGCAGCATTCTCCTTTACCGTGAGCCACCATCGTAAGCCTCGTCTCAAGAAGAGACACGACCCCCTTCAACTTCTCCTCCTCGTGAAATCTAAATCGTCCATTATGCGCTCGGTTGCTTCCATCCAATACTCACCATGTTAGGGGCTACGCTAGAAACTCCCTAAACACTCTCGTCCCATTAGCCCTAAGCGCATTGCGCCTGATTTTCGGCCTCCGTGCCCATGACTACTCCAAAGAACCCTCTCTAAGACCCTCAACATCGCTCGAGATACAAAGCATCATCTCCGGCGCCTCATCCCAAATTCTCCTTCTACAATGGGCAGATCCAAGATCTCGCTTTTCGACCTATGGCGCACTCTCACCGGCTCGACACGGTCCCTCCTACCCTACCGTGTCCACGCGGTGGACATCCTCTACCCCTTGTACTCATTCTTTCGATCGACGTTTATCCGATTAAGAATTTTATGAATCATTAATTCTTTCATCGATTAACCATGAACAATCTTATGAATAGCGCTTTTAAGGGTAGTTCTTTCAGTCGCATTCATAATTTAGTCTCATGTTCGCATTTCTCTAGTTCTAGGAAACACATACACTCAATTAACATACAAAGAATCATCCATGAACTTACATTCATCAAATAAAGGTGTTTTCATTGTTTCACTACCTGTGGTATTTTCGTCATTTTATCCTCTGTGGGTATTTTCATAATTTTCCAAAATAGGGTTCCTTGGTGATTTTGTGAAATAAGGGTATTTTGGTAATTTTGCAACCCGGGGTATTTCGCACTCGACATCCAGGGTTTTTCTGGTCATTTTGAAATTCGAGGGTATTTTGGTCATTTCGCACATCGTGGGTGGTTTGGTAATTTTACAAATCAAAGGTATTTTCAAAGGAAAATTTTACAAAACTAAGAAGTTCTTCTTTTTTTTTAAACAGGGTGTCTTGGAGAATTTGATTTCGGAGGAATAATAATAGTGTCTGTGTGTTTGTGGGTTTGTTGTCGTGTGTTGTGTGAGTTTTTCTTTGCTAGGGGAAATTTCGTTGACTTTGTAAATTGGGGTGTATTTGCAAATCATGAGTATCTTGGTATTTGTTTTCAAGTAAGGGTGTTTTAGCAATTTGTAAAAATAAGGTGTTTGGTCCTTCCGTGTTTTAATTATAAGGTTTAGCCTGTCAACAAGTCCTCATGATTAGGGTGAGCAAATACTACGCACTGTAAGATTCCAGTGAATAGGAGGTGAGTCCCTAGGATCGCTTAAATACCAAGCTCTCCCCGAATCCACTCCTAGACATGCGTATGCCCGTTGCCACACCCTAACTCGACTAAGGTGAACAATCACTACGCACTGCAGGATTCAGTGAAGAGGAGGTGAGTCACTAGGATCTGCTTAAGTACTGTGCTCTTCCGCATCCAAGCCTAGATATGCGTATGCTGTTACCACACCTTAGTCTTGCGGCTCGTTCACGGGTTTGTTTAGTGAAGTTAAGTCTTATGAGATTTTAGGAGTTGTTTCAGCTAGGCCTAGAGTCCATCAAGTTTTAATCTAACTAATCTACATCCCATAGAGCCCATCAAGCCCACATACATATAACACTCAATGAGTTCAGAATACTTACCTGGCGGACTTGGGCCGGAGACGCAGGTGCCATGCCGAGCTAACAAACCTGTTATGCATGTTTCAAAAACCCATCTTTAGAAAATGTTTTGAGCCCAAAAACCCCAAAGCCGAGTTTTGAACTGGGCTCTGATACCAACTTGTAACACCCCAAACCTGACCCACACACTACAACCGGATCTGGTATGTCACTTGAGTGATTTTGCAAAACATGTCGCATTTCGGAAAACGATTTCTAGGTTTAATCATTAATACCCAAAACTTAGTAATTTAATTTATTAAGTCATATAAGATATAAAGTTATAAATTACCTTGGTGAATTTAAATTCAAATCCAAAAAAGAAAAAAAAACCTTGTACATGTCTTAGCTTAATTTTAATCATAAAAATTAAAATGTCTAATAATTAAACCCAACTTAAACCCAAAAACATAAATAATAGTCTAGTGGCCCATAGCCTTATTACAACGAAATATAAAACCCACTTAAGACAAATTTCTTAAAAATAAATAAAATAAAGTCTTTTTATGGAATCCTCAGACTTTCTATCGCATGGCTACCTTGCTCTCCTCTCCGGCCAGGTCCGATGCACTAAGTGCTACCGAAATTGTTAAAATAATAGGGTGAGTCGCGAGACTCGAGTGTGTGCAACCCACATGCCCCAGTGAGATTTGGGCCTTAGCCCCACGGAACATATATCGAATATATTATAATGTAAATTATGCAAAGCCTAACCCAACTCCTAGGTTTCCAACCGCTACACACCACCCTTACCTGCCAATCACACCATTGGGGATTTCTACAATCAACCCACACCGCTACACACCATCGATGACAGTCATGCTGTAGTTAGCTGCTCATCGTCAAATCGTGACAGAGTCACCAGGCTGAAATGGCATAAGCCACCAGAACAGATCACTTCCCCTTTCATCAATCACCCAACCTCAAGCATATATAAAAATAGACATATAAAACATATTGTTTTAACAAAAACATTCACTGATGAATGGCAAAAATCACTAACCTGATATTTAGCCTTTACCCTTCTCGGGTTTCCAAACGTTATGCCGGGATTTCGGCATTTAACAAAGTATAGCAGATTTATTACACATATACATATATATATGCAATCAATATAATGGTGTGGAAAGTTACACACCTATTATCGCGAAGTACTAAACTCTTAGTCGGTATCCTTGCTATCCGGATTTATAACTTGGTTCAACCAAAAGCCGAAAAATCACGAAAATTGACCTCTCCTTGAAATCCCGAAAGTGACACGATTTGGGTATTACTGAACTTATGACTTAGAGATCTACACGATTGACTCCTCTAAAGTTTCCTTCAGATTTTGGCACAAGTAGCACCCCAGACTGATTTCGGCACACATAGAAGACTAGATCTCACGATTTCGGCCTTTATGAAAAATCCCGAAAAAGATAACCTATTGTGTTTTCGGCTTTTTTTTCTTTTAGAAGATCCAGGTGGTATGTTTCGGCTAACAAGGGAAAGTGAGAAGAGAGTAAAGAGAGGCTTGATGATTCGGCTAAGGTGTCTCAAAGAGATGAGAAAGAGAGGATTCGGCCAACTGAAGAAAAAGAAAAGGGAGGGAGAATAGAGTAGAAATTTCGGCAGAGAAAAAAGAAAAGATGGGAGCTTTAGCAGTAATTTTGGCACCCCCCTCTGCATATAGAAAACCGATTCCTTCCCTTAACAGAGATTGATTTTCGGCCAACACTGCAACACCTGATAGCTCCTATCCCTTTTCCCTTATCTCAATCTGTTATCTCCTCAAAAATAGCCCCTAATTATCACCAACTCCTTCTCCCTTTATCTGCTTAATATCCACACAATAAAAATCCCTAAAGTTTTGCCTTGTTGCCGTCCCCCCCTTAGTCCCTTATGAGTGCCAAATTTGGCCCTATAACTTGGGCTCCAGGCAGCCAAATTTTGGGCCCTCCTCATGTACTAGTGACGCCAACTATAGCTCCCCTTTCCTGTGCTCCTGACTGTTGGGCCACAAGCCCAATATGTCAATTAAACTACTAAAACTTTAATTCAAGCCCCTAGAGTGTCTAAACAGGATATTTAATCAAAGCCTCAGCCCAAACCTGAGCCCCATTTGCACATCCAACCCTTAAATTAATATTTTAAGCATACACTACACAAAATGCACAAGCCCATAAATTCAGGGTGTTACAATTTTGTTTTGTTGTGCCATTGGGGTGCCGGCGTTCCAACATGTTTTGCCTTTTATGTCTGTTCAGTTACTGATTCTGGTATGGCTATCCATTTTCTGTTTGGTATTTGGGCTAAGTTACACACTGAGCTTTGTTAGCTCACCCAATGTTTTATTTTCTCAAGTAATCAGCAAACTTAGGATCAAGCGGCGTGCGAGAGCTCGGGTTGAATTTTCAGCAACAAAACTGTTTTTAAGAGACTTTTTGTTTCATTATGGACTTTTGGGACTGTTGGTAACTTTTGGACTAATTTTCAGTTTTGGGTTTGTTCGGTTGGATTTTCGATATTTATAGTATCGGTAACTGTAAAATTGTGCGTTTTCATAAACTAGAATCATGATTTTCAAAACTAACAACTTCAAAATTTTCGCTGCAAAATAAAGTAACCAATTAAGTGTTTACTATAAAGTAAATAACTTCAACGAGTATTTTTCTAAAAACTTGAAAGAAATTTGCTAAAATTAATATTTTTGAAATACACTTTTCAAGTTTAAAATTTGGAGTTTTAAAATGAGTTTATGTAATTCCTCAAGATTCGGCCATAACGTCTAAGTCGGGTGTGGGGTGTTATAGTTTTTGGGAATAATGTTTCGGTTACTTTGGCTTCGGCCTCTTCCCCTAGCATTAGTTCTAACCATTTTCCTGTATAAGTAAGATAAGAAAGGAAATGAAAAAAAAATATTACCTTTGAGAAATTGGAGACTGGAATTGATAAAGGTAGAAAAATTGTGCAGAAATAAGTTAGGGTTTTGATCTATTAAGCAAGAGTGTTTGAAGGGGTGATTGAGTATCTATTTTATAAAAACAAACGTGTACAAGAAGTTTATTTCATGGAAACTGTTCAGGTTCTCTAATGCAATTTTAACATCTGTAAAAGGGGTAAGTCTATAACGTCTACAGTTATGTAACTAACCACCAAAATTTGAATTCGCCCCAATGAAATAGACTGATGATATTCTTATTTGAACGGATCTCCAAAATGTAAGTTTCTAAAAAAGAAGTTATTTCGAATGAATAGGAAACTTCACCAAACTTATGGTATGCGCCTAGCACAAAATAGTTAGTTTTCAGTTATGTATCGAATTCTCCCCAAGTTAGAAATTTCATGGATGAAATTTTGTTAAGGGGAGGAGAGTTGTAACACCCCGGGTCTGGCGGGTGGAACGACAGATATGTGCAAGTGTACACAATCGTAACAAGTAATAAAGTGACAAGTAAATGTCGAGTTATCGTACCCACAAGGACTGTAAAAAGAATTATTTATAAATGCAATTTAAAACACTTTGGTGAAGAAAAATACTTTGATTTGAAGAGGTGATTAAAAATTAGAATTTTAACAAAGTAAAACAAATAAAATAAAATAAAGTTGCAATGCACGATTTCAAAAGATGATTTTAATCAAGATGACATAATTGTGCTAGGTTAATTACATTTTTTAACTTAGAATTATTAAACTTATGTTAATGTAGTTACTAATAAATTCACGGCAACTCGGTAATTTGCTAACTTATGAACATAGTCACCTACCAAAATCAATTCATTTCTTGATTATATCCCTATGTCAATTCAACCGATTAAACAAATATTAATAGGCAAATATGTTATTGCACATACATACTTGTTAAATCAAAATAATCTCTTAAACATATCCCTATGTCAATTCAAACAATTAACTCGATTTAATAAGCACATAAAAGACTATGTGAGGTAACAAAGTATCCTTACCTTGAAACAGTTTAATCACAATAATCTTGCAAGTTATGCAAGGCAAATGTATCGTCAGATTCCGTTGCTAATTTAACTCTCAGCTACCTTAGATGATTAAACATGCACTGATTAAGTACTGTGTCCATTAATTACAATTTCAATCCGTTTAAATAATTAATTCATTAGCTACCTCACAATTGTAATGCAAGAATAACTTAGTCATGATTTTACTTAATCAAGCATCTTACCGAGGCTTATAACAACAAAAACACAATTTTAACAATTTTAGCAAACGAAATGCAATCAACCTAACACGAATTAAATTCAAGCTAAATTGATTAAATTAACCATTCCAACAACATAAATATTCATAGATATGTTCATCATAATAACAACAAAAATTAAAGAGATAGGGAACAAGAATCAAATTCGGTGTTTTTCTGTGGCTTGACTCGTTTGCACCGTTCTTCCTTCTCCATTGTCCTCGTTGACCAAGGCTGCTATGAACACTTAATTGCTGCACCAAATGGATGATTAATGTCCCTTTTTCAAGAGGAGAAATCGGCAAGAGAGCAAGGGAATTTGGAATGGAAAAGAAGAGAGAAAGTGGAGAGAAGAGAGAAAAGATGTGAATGTTTGAGATGTGTTGAATGATCAGCCAAGGGGGGGTTATTGCTGAAGATGGCTGCTAAAATTAGCTAAAAATAGCAGCCAAAGAGCCATCCCTTGGCCAGCCACACATGTGGCACGGTTGATGGTTTCAGCTTTGCTAAATTGGCTTGGGGCATATCTAGAAAGCCACCAATTGTGGAGGGGTTTGAATGCAACTTGAAGAAGTCTTCAAGGGCCTCTTTGCAAGCTTAAATAATCAGCTAATAATCTGATTTGGGTCAGCTCTTAGGATGGTTTTTGGGCTGTCCATTTCTTGGTAAGTTCGGTTCACTCGGTTCAGTTCAACTAGACCACTTTTTCATAAATAATTAATAACAATTTAGTAACCCAAATTAAATTGGATATAAATTAAAATTGATTATATTATGAATTAATACATATAATTTTGGACCGTCTTAGGCTGAAATTTAATTCGCCTCGATACTTCAAATTGCTTCTCGGTTTTGTGCTTCTAGCAGTGTCTGCTGAGCCATTTTTTATTCTTTGTGCAAATCTGTCGGAAATAACTAAAATTCATCAAAATTAATTATAAAATTAACTAAAATTCAACATTTTCATATTTTAAGTGCACTTTAATTATTTTATAAAAATTAATTATTTTTTGACAAGAATTTTATCGAAACTGCGTGATTTTAAGTTAAAAAGGGTATGTAAAAATGTGTAAATTTTCGTGTTTCCGCACCCCCAAACTTAATTCATTGCTCGACCCGAGTAATGCACAAATTCAAAATAATTACTTGTAAAACCCCTAACCCCTAACCGTCACCGGTCTAGGGTTAAGAAGCATTACCGATCAATCCGGAATATTTTCTAACATTTTACAACACAAAGTTTATCATCATCCAAACATAACAAAATATATACATATAGTCCCTTAATGAGGTCTACGAGACCTTAAACACGTGTTAGAAAGGGGTCAGGACTAAACCGAACACATACAAAATTTTCTGAAAATCAAACATTTTTACAAGCTACAGAGGTCACACGCCCATGTGGGTAGGCCGTGTGCGCCCATGTGTCCAAGCCGTGGCAAAACAGGGCATACATACTGACTTGTCCACACGGCCTGAGACACGCCCGTGTGCCTCACCCGTGGTTGACACTGACTTGCACCACACGGCCAGTCACACGCCCGTGTGTCCAACCCATGTGCGAGCCTGACTTGTTTCAATTTGCAAACTCGAAAGACACGGTTGAGCCATACGCCCGTGTGCTCAACCGTGTGGGCAATTATAGGCCATTTGCAAGACCAAATTGCCACCCACACTTACGGTCTCACCTACAAGCACAAACCAATTCATTTTCATACCTCACATAGCATTCAAACATACCAAAACATACTCAATTTAATCTCTTATCATCATCATTCATTATCTCAAACAAATCCATCTATACCTATCAATCCAAAGTACCAATTACATGACAAAAACTTGTAATTCATGCACCATATAATCTCAACCAAATCATAGCATGAACTCACTATCTCTATACTACCAAAACATATCATAAGGTCATTCACTAGAACAAACATTCACATATTAACCAATCTTTACTCAAGCCCAAAACATATACCAAAATCGTTAGCTACCAAGCCAAATCACATGGCTAAGTTTATACACTTCAAATCATGCTATATCTACTAGCCTATACATGCCATATACCATATATATATATATATATATATATCTTCCAAAAATACCAAAATAGATAGCCGATAGTGTGATTGAGTCGCTGACGATCCCCGGATCCGAGCTAGCTTTAAAGACACTGTAAAACAGAGAAACACGTCACACAGTAAGCTTTAAAGCTTAGTAAGTTCGTAATATAATACACTTAACTTAATGTTTCAACTACAATATAAAAATTAATCCATCACATAGATCAACTCATAAATATATGTACCATATCAGCCATAGTTGATATGCTTACTCAACCATATAGATATCCATTTACAATTTCATCAACCACATAGGTTCCGTACGTACCTTAGCCAACACTTAGTTATTGACCATTCATGTTACTTAATGCTCAACACTTCATTTTGATCAACCATTGTTATTCGTTCAATTTATTCGCACACTTAGTGCCAAATTCATAACCGAAGCTTAAATATCATCGCACACTTAGTGCCTTTACATAGAGCCGAATTTTTCTCGGTATCGTACACACAGTGCCAGTCAATAAAGCCGAGGCTTTCATTACTTCGCACACATAGTGCTATTCACCTCTGTCTTGATTCTAATTACGCACACTTAGTGCCACATTTCTCAATTCCATATATAACAAATCTAATTCAATAACTAGATATTCATTCATTTCATAATTCATAGATGTAAATTTAACAACTCGTATTATATCCGAACTTACCTCGGACGTCGAAATAACAGAAAGAGTCTATTAGTCGAGTACTTTATCTTTGCCTCGATCTCGATCCAATTCCCTCTTTTCTTGATCTATACATATTCAAATTTAACTCATTCAATTACCAAATCATTCAATTTAATCCAAACACACATACTTAGGGCATTTTACAAAATAACCCTCACATTTTCACATTTCGATACTTTAGTCCCTATTTCACAAAATCACCAAATACACAAAATTTCACTTCACATATGCCTAGCCGAATTCTCCTTATACTCATACAAGCCCATATATTTCATTTATTTCACATTTTAGTCCTTTAATTTTTCATTTTCACAATTTAGCCCAAATTACTCAAATTCACCAAAAATTCAAAGACAAAATATGTTAATATATCACATATCTTTCATATTTCATCACCAACTATCACAAAAATCAAGCATTCATCAATGGCACATCTCAAATTCTTCATCAAATTCTAAAATTAAAGCATGGGCTTGATAAAACACAAAGCAACGATCACAAAAACGTAGAAATTATCAAAAATCGAGTCAAAAACATACGTCAATCAAGCTAAACCATAACCGAATATCACAAAGCTTCAATGGCTATTTCTCTTTTCTATTTTCGGTGGAAGAAAGATGAGAAAATGGCCATCTAATTTGTTTTATTTTAATTATATTAACATTAAAAATCAACTACCAATTTTACCCTTTTTTAACTTCATTTAAAATCCACTAACCTTAACCCATTTTTGTCCATCCATTCTTTTAATGGTATATTATCAACTTAAGGACTTCTCATTTAGAAAGCCATGCCAATTAGGCACTTTAACAATCAGCACACAACTTTTACATTTTATGCGATTAAGTCCTTTTTGCAAATTAAGCACACAATCGAATAAATTTTCACACAGAATTTTCACACATGCTCAATCACATATTGTAAACACGAAAAATAATATTAAAATATTTTTCTGACCTCGGATTTGTGGTCTCGAAACCACTGTTCTGACTAGGGTCTAAACCGGGCTGTTACAACTCTCCCCCCTTAGGGATTTTCGTCCCCGGAAATCTTACCAATGAATAGGTTTGGATATTGCTCTCTCATAACATCTCCAGGCTCCCACATAGCCTCTTTAATTCCATGTTTGTGCCACAACACTTTCACTAAAGGGATTTTCTTGTTTCGCAACTCTTTGATCTCGCGTGCTAAAACTCAAATCAGTTCTTCATCATAAGACAATTCTGACTGAATCTCAACCTCAGTAGGAGTAATCACATGCGATGGATCAGATCTTTATCGTCGAAGCATCGATACATGAAACACATTATGAATCTTCTCTAGCTCAGATGGCAACAACAATCTACAAGCAACCGGCCCGATATGTTTAATAATCTCATACGGCCCGATAAATCTCAGACTCAACTTGCCTTTTCTGCCGAATCGAAGTATTTTCTTCCACGGAGATACTTTCAAAAACACTTTATCACTGATCTGAAACTCAATATCTTTTCGTTTCAAATCTGCATAGGATTTCTGACTATCTGAAGCCGCTTTCAAACTGTCACGAATCACTTTCACTTTCTGCTCAGTCTCTTTGATTAAATCAACCCCGTGAATCTTATTCTTGCTAAGCTCAGTCCAGTACAATGGAGTTTGGCATTTTCGACCGTAAAGAGCCTCATATGGTGCCATTTTAATGCTAGATTGAAAACTATTATTGTACGCAAACTCAATCAACGGCAAATGTTTTTCCCACGTACTTTCAAACTCAAGGATGCAACATCTCAACATATCCTCAAGAATCTGAATGATCCGCTCGGATTGGCCATCCGTTTGTGGATGAAATGCTGTACTAAAATGCAACTTCGTACCTAAAGCCTCTTGCAATTTCTTCCAAAACCGCGAGGTAAATCTCGGATCTTTGTCAGATACAATAGCTAGTGGCACCCCGTGCAATCTCACAATCTCAGAAATATACAATTCATCTAATTTATCAAGTGAATAATTTGTTCTCACCGAAATAAAATGAGCTGATTTCGTCAATCTATCAACTATCACCCAGATTGCATCTTTCTTTCTTGGAGATAAAGGTAGTCCCGACACAAAGTCCATCGTGATTCTCTCCCATTTCCACTCAGGTATCATAATCGGTTGTAACAAACCGGATGGAACCTGATGTTCAGCTTTAACTTGCTGACATACTAAACATCTCGAAACAAATTCTGAGATATCCCGTTTCACACCATGCCACCAATAAAACTGTTTCAGATCATTATACATTTTCGTACTTCCTGGATGAATAGCCAAACAACTATTATGAGCTTCGTTCAAAATCAACTGAATCAACTCTGAATTTCTCGGAATACAAATCTGATCTTGAAATATCAAACAATCATCACTATCAATTAGAAATTCTGAATCAGAATTCAAATCACACCGAGCTCGTTTCGATAGCATTTCATTATCAACTTTCTGAGCATCACATATTTGCTGTAAGAACAATGATTTCGCTTTCAACTCAGGCAAAACTGAACCATCATCGGACATGTCTACATGAGCATTCATCGCATGTAATGCAAACAACGATTTTCGACTCAATGCATCAGCTACAACATTAGCTTTTCCCGGATGATAATCAATTACTAATTCATAGTCTTTTAGTAATTCTAACCATCTCTTTTGTCTCAAATTTAATTCTTTCTATGTCATCAGATATTTCAAACTCTTGTGATTAGTATAAATGTGACATTTCTCACCAAATAGGTAATGACACCAAATCTTCAATGCAAATACAATCGCAGCTAATTCAAGATCATGCGTCAGGTAGTTCTTTTCATGCGGCTTTAACTGTCTCGAAACATAAGCTATAACTTTTCCCTCTTGCATCAGTACACAGCCCAAACCATTCAACGATGCATCACTGTAAATTATAAATTCTTTACCCAATTCAGGTTGAACTAACACCGGTGCCTCTGTCAATAATGCTTTCAACTGTTCAAAACTCTGCTGGCACTTTTCCGACTACTCTAATTTAACATCTTTCTATAACAACTTCGTCAACGGAGTTGCAATCATCGAGAATCCTTTCACAAACCGTCTATAATATCCCACTAATCCAAGAAAACTATGGACTTCCGACACATTTCTCGGAGGCTTCCACTCCAGAGTAGCTGAAATTTTGCTCGGATCAACTCGTATACCAGATGCTGACACAATATGTCCCAAAAAACCAACTTTACGCAACCAGAACTCACATTTGCTAAACTTTGCATACAATTGCTTCTCACGCAGAGTTTGTAACACGATTCTCCAATGCTCAGCATGTTGCATCTCATCACAAGAATAAATCAAAATGTCATCAATAAACACCACGACAAATTGATCCAAATACGGTCTAAATATCCGATTCATCAAATCCATAAACACTGCAGGAGCATTCGTTAGTCTGAAAGGCATAACTAAGAATTCATAGTGTCCGTACCTCGTTCTGAAAGCAGTTTTTGGCACATCTGATTCTTTAACTCGTAGCTGATAATAGATCGATCTCAAACCTATCTTAGAGAACACTGTAGCTCCTTTCAGCTGATCAAACAAATCATCAATTCGCGGTAGAGGATATTTATTCTTTATCGTCACTTTATTCAACTGTCGGTAATCAATACACATCCTCATAGTTCCATCTTTCTTTTTCACAAACAACACAGGAGCACCCCAAGGCGAGAAACTCGGTCGTGCAAATCCTCTATCTGTCAACTATTGCAACTGAGACTTTAACTCTTTCAATTCTTTCGGTGCTATTCTATACGGAGCTATTGAGATAGGAGTTATTCCCGGCACTAAATTAATACCAAACTCAACTTCTCGTATCGGAGGTAATCCCGGTAATTCTTCAGGAAACACATCTGAGAACTCGCAAACTACAGGTACATATTCAACTTTCTTTTCAGTCACTTTTGTATCTATCACATACGCAAGATAGGCTTCACAGCCCTTTTTCACATAATTCAAAGCTTTCATCGAAGATATAACAGCCGGTAACCCATTCAAATCACTGGATTCAATTCGAACTATCTCACCATTCTAACTTCTCAAATCAATACTCTTTCTTTTACAATTCACAATAGCATTACGCAAAGTGAGCCAATCCATACCCAGAATTATATCAAATTCATCGAATGGTAGTAACATTAAATTAGCCGAAAAACAAATATCCCGAAACATCAACGGACAGTTCTTGCACACTTTATCAACCAGAACACACTTGCTAAGGGGTTTGATACTCTAATTACAAATTCAGTAGACTCAACAAGCAGAGTCTTACTAGATACTAGATTCACACACACATAGGAATGAGTAGATCCTGGATCTATCAATGCAATCACATTAGTATCAAATAGAGTGAAAGTACCAGTAATGACGTCTGGAGATGATGTTTCTTCTCGAGCGCGAATAGCATAGGCTCGGGCAGGTGCTCTCGCCTCGGATCTCACAGCTGTATCAGACGCCCCTCTCTGACTACCACTTACATTTTTGGTGTTTCTGGATGGTCTACCCCTAGCCGTCGTATTGCTCGGTCTCACACTCTGAACATTATCTTTCTCAGCTAACTCTGGGCAATCTTGAATGAAGTGATCTCGTGATCCACATTTGTAGCAAGTTCTATTATTGTACTTGCCCCAACATTCTCCAACATGTCGCCTCCCGCACTGTCTACACTCAGGCTTGTTGCTTTTAACACTTCCAACACTCGATTCAGTCGAAATTTGAGTTCTTGGACCAACACTTTGTTTCACAAGATCTCTACCCGAATGTCTGAATGAAACATTTGAGCGATTAGCTGCGTCTCTGAAATTCTTTGATGGAGGTTGATACGACTTGCTCATCGATCTTTTTCTTTCATCTCTAGCTTCAGAATCGGCTTTCTTCTTTTCTTTATTAAGTTCTTCAGCTTTTCATGCTCTTTCAACTAACACTACAAATTCATTCAAATCAAGTATTCCAACCAGCAATTTAATGTCTTCATTCAGCCCTTCAATGAAACGTTTACACTTAGTAGCATCAGTCGAAACACATTCTCGCGCGTATTGGTTCAATCTCACAAACTCTCATTCATATTCAGTAACTGACATACGGCCCTGTTTTAGCTCAAGAAATTCTTTACGTTTCTGATCTATGAATCGTTGACTGATATACTTCTTTCGGAATTCAACTTGAAAGAAATCCCAAGTGATTCTCTCTCTCGGAACCACTGATATCAACGTTTTCCATCAATTATATGTCGTATCTCTTAACAAGGAAACAACACATTTTATGCATTCATCAGGAGTCAATGACATCTCATCAAACACTCGAACTGAATTCTCGAGCCAAAACTTTGCTCGCTCAGCATCATCATCAACTGTGGCTCTAAACTCTTCGATCTCGTACTTTCTGATCTTATCCACAGAAGGCTTACTCAATCGGATTGGATGTATCACTTGTGGTACTACAGGCACTTGTGGGGGTGGAGGTTGTGAAGCAGCCGAATTTGTTCGAACGAACTCCGAAAACCACTCACTCATCATTTGGAAGAAGGCTTATTTAGCCTCTCCCCCGTGACTACTAGCTATCAGCCTAGATTTAGCCGGTGCTATCCCTTGAGCAGGAGCAGGCGCATTGCTCTCTACATCATCAGCAACTGCTTGATCGGGATCCATTTACTATATAAAAACACATTTTTAATTGTCAAGATTCATCACACTATCGCAATTATATATATGGCATGTATAGCTAGACTCACACGCACTACGTTAGTCCTAGAATCGACTAAATTGTAGCTCTGATACCAATAAAATGTAAAACCCCTAACCCGTAGCCATCACCGATCTAGGGTTAAAAAGCATTACTGATCAATCCGGAATATTTAATAACATTTTACAAAACAAAGTTTATCATCATCCAAACATAATAAAATATATACATATAGTCCCTTAATGAGGTCGACGAGACCTTAAACATGTGTTAGAAAGGGGTTAGGACTAAACCGAACACATACAAAATTTTTTGAAAATCAAATATTTTTCCAAGATACAGAGGTCACATGCCCATGTGGCACACGGCCTCGGACACGCCCATGTGTCCAAGCCGTGGAAAAACAAGGCATACATACTGACTTATCCACACGGCCCGAGACACGCCCGTGTACCTCACCAGTGGTCGACACTGACTTGCACCACACGGCCAGTCACACGCCCGTGTGTCCAGCCAGTGTGCGAGCCTGACTTGTTTCAATTTGCACACTCGAAAGACACGATCGAGCCACACACCCTTGTGCTCAACCGTGTGGGCAATTATAGGCCATTTGTAAGACCAAATTGCCACCCACACTTAGGGTCTCACCTACAAGCACAAACCAATTCAATTTCATACCTCACATAGCATTCAAACATACCAAAACATACTCAATTTAATCTCTTATCATCATCATTCATTATCTCAAACAAATCCATCTATACCTATCAATCCAAAGTACCAATTACATGCCAAAAACTTGTAATTCATGCACCATATAATCTCAACCAAATCATAGCATGAACTCACTATCTCCATAGTACCAAAACATATCATAAGGTTATTCACTAGAACAAACATTCACATATTAACCAATCTTTACTCAAGCCCAAAACATATACCAAAATCATTAGCTACCAAGCCAAATCACATGGCTAAGTTTATACACTTCAAAACATGCTATATCTACTAGCCTATACATGCCATATACCATATATATATATATATATATCTTCCAAAAATACCAAAATAGATAGCCGATAGTGTGATTGAGTCGCTGACGATCCCCGGATTCGAGCTAGCTTTAAAGACACTGTAAAACAAAGAAACACTTCACACAGTAAGCTTTAAAGCTTAGTAAGTTCGTAATATAATACACTTAACTTAATGTTTCAACTACAATATAAAAAATAATCCATCACATAGATCAACTCATAAATATATGTACCATATCAGCCATAGCTAATATGCTTACTCAACCATCTAGATATTCATTTATAATTTCATCAACCACATAGGTTCCGTACGTACCTTAGCCAACACTTAGTTATTGACCATTCATGCTACTCAATGCTCAACACTTCATTTTGATCAACCATTGTTATTCATTCAATTTATTCGCACATTTAGTGCCAAATTCATAACCGAAGCTTAAATATCATCGCACACTTAGTGCCTTTACATAGAGCCGAATTTATCTCGGTATCACACACACAGTGCCAGTCAATAAATCCGAGGCTTTCATTACTTCGCACACATAGTGCTATTTACCTCTGTCTCGATTCTAATTACGCACACTTAGTGCCACATTTCTCAATTCCATATATAACAAATCTAATTCAATAACTAGATATTCATTCATTTCATAATTCATAGATGTAAATTTAACAACTCGTATTATATCCGAACTTACCTCGGACGTCGAAATAACAGAAAGAGTATTAGTCGAGTACTTTATCTTTGCCTCGATCTCGACCAAATTCCCTCTTTTCTTGATCTATACATATTCAAATTTAACTCATTCAGTTACCAAATCATTCAATTTAATCCAAACACACATACTTAGGGCATTTTACAAAATAACCTCACATTTTCACATTTTGACACTTTAGTCCCTATTTCACAAAATCACCAAATACACAAAGTTTCACTTCACATATGCCTAGCCGAATTCTCCTTATACTCATACAAGCCCATATATTTCATTTATTTCATATTTTAGTCCTTCAATTTTTCATTTTCACAATTTAGCCCAAATTACTCAAATTCACCAAAAATTCAAAGACAAAATATGTTAATCTATCACATATCTTTCATATTTCATCACCAACTATCACAAAACTCAAGCATTCATCAATGGCACATCTCAAATTCTTCATCAAATTCTAAAATTAAAGCATGGACTTGATAAAACACAAAGTAACGATCACAAAAACGTAGAAATTATCAAAAACCGAGTCAAAAACATACGTCAATCAAGCTAAACCATAACCGAATATCACAAAGCTTCAATGGCTATTTATCTTTTCTATTTTCAGTGGAAGAAAGATGAGAAAATGGCCATCTAATTTGTTTTGTTTTAATTATATTAACATTAAAAATCAATTACCAATTTTACCCTTTTTAACTTCATTTAAAATCCACTAACCTTAACCCATTTTTGTCCATCCATTCTTTTAATGGTCTATTAACAACTTAAGGATTTCTCATTTAGAAAGCCATGCCAATTAGGCACTTTAACAATCAGCACACAACTTTTACATTTTATGCGATTAAGTGCTTTTTGCAAATTAAGCACACAATCGAATAAATTTTCACACAGAATTTTCACAAATGTTCAATCACATACTGTAAACACGAAAAATAATATTAAAATATTTTTCTAACCTCAAATTTGTGGTCTCGAAACCACTGTTCCGACTAGGGTCTAAACCGGGCTGTTACATTACTCGAAAAACACCTTTGAAAAATTCATTCAGAACAACATTCTTCCCAGAATTATGAATTTAATATACTTATGCTTAAAAACAATAAATTTGATAGTTATGCTACTTAAGTATAAATATCGTTCAAATTAATCTCAACAACTATTATGATAGCAAAATTAGACTAAATGCTTCCTTAACAAAGACATGTTAACCCTTACCAATTTGATTTTATTTCCTTATTCAAGATTAAGCTGCAATCATTAAGTTTAACTTATGCCTTCATATGTTGAACATAGCAATTTCTCTCCACTAATGTAGGTAGCATAGAAAACTTGAATCAATAGGTCTTTAAAAAAGGTTGTAACGTGGCTAGGCTAGAGGTAGGTAAAAGATAGATAAATTTAGGCTTAAAACCTTAGACTCAGCTTCAATCAAACCTTTGGAATAATTTCCCTCAATACAGCAACTTACTTTGCTTTCACATGCTCTTTTGTACATCTATTTTCTTTCAAGTACATGTGCTATTTTTTTTAATTAACACGAGCATTTTACTGAATGTACTACAATTTTTAGAGCATTTGATACTTCTTTTCAACTCCCCCAAACTTATTTTCAAAGAATATTCTTAATAGTGCTGAGTGTAGTGTTTGGGACAATTTAAAGATAATTAAGAGAGAAGCGATGGCTAAATATTGCAAGGGTTCAAATAAAATTAGGCCATATAGTCTCAAAGTTGGGTTTCAAAGGATAAAATATCATCATGGTTGGCTTGAAAGGCTCAAACGGTCCAAAAAACAGTTGCCTAAATCATTTTCAATGTTCCATACTTCCTAGGATTTCGCCTCAAGAAACTATTAAGTCAATTCTAAAGACTTAAACTTTCATGCATGCCTAACTTTCCTAAGGAACTAAAATTTTATGGTATGATTTGTATGCTTTATTAAAAATGTATTTATGTCATTATTAAGCTAACATAACAATTTATTGAAATAATAGAAGTTTATTTATACTGAAGTTTAGCATACTTAACAAAATTTCAATTTATTGAACAAAGTATATCCTAATCATAACTGAAAGAAAAATTTATTCTGAGTGGAAATAATTTCAATTTTCCGATCCCCCCACTTAAGATGAACAATGTCCTCATTGTTTAAAGTGAATAGATACTATACACCAGGTAGGATTCTAGAAAAGAGGAGGTGAGTCAAATTGACTGCTTAAGTACCAAGCTCTCTCTAGATCCAATTCTAGACATGTATATATCTATTACCACACTTTATACTTTGTGACTTGTTCATTTTTATTCATGATTTCCATCTCTTGCTTTATTATGCGGAAATAAAATTTCCTAATTAAACTTAATCCTAAAATGAACAAAGAACAAAAATAAAATAAAGTCAAGATCCCCCCTTTATTTATTTGCAGATCCTTCTGAATTTGACTCATCTTTTGCTCCATCATTATTGCCTTTGCATGAATCACTTCTCTCCTTCTTCGATAGTGGACTCCATGGTTCAAATATGAAATCTGGAAACTCAGGCACAAAAATAAATGGGTCATTGTATATTTTCGTAAAAGCGCTTCTCATTGAATCATCCCTTATTTTTTAGTATCTCCAGTAAGCTTGTTGCTGCCATTGCATATGTTGCATTATGTCCATCAACTTTGACAGCTCATCTCAAAGATCTGGACGAGGTAATTGAGCTCTGAACATTGAAGTTTCTACATCAGGTTCAGCTTCTGGTTCCATTGGTTCCGCCTTATCTGGGACTTCAGCTGATTGTATTGTGGGATCTTCTTCTTCTTCTTCGGGGTCCTCACTTTCAACAACTCGTTGTCGTAGAACAGAGTCTCCAGCTATTCGGTAGAGGTCCCAATCTGTGATTGTGCCCTGGCTATAGCCTGTCTTCTTTACGTTTGCAAGAATTTTAGCTTTCAAGCATAGAATTGTTATCGTAAAGGGAAAGTAAGCTGGGCCAGAACGTGAACGTCTAACAGCACAATTCCGCATTTCCCTCAGGATGATTTTTCCCACATCAATGGTCTTTCCAGTTAAAATCGAGTATAATAAGACCATTCGCTCTAACGAGATTGTAGTCGCATGTGAGCTAGGCATAAGGCTGAAACGGATGAAATAGAACCATAACTTTGCGAGTGGTGTCAAATATTCTCTTCGACAAGTGTGGATTCCTTGCTTTGACACAGTCCACTTAGAACCTAGAACTGTAAGTTCCTCGAGAATTTCTTGCAAATTTTCAAGCTTTATATTGCTCATCAAGGAAGAATATTCGTCGTTTTTGAAATTAGGCAATTCAAAGAACTCATTAATAGCGTTTGAAGTTATTGGTACCTTGATTCCGCGAACTGGAACTTCCGTCAAATCGCTTGAGGTTAAATTCGCATAGAATTCGTGCACCAACTCCTCATCCACACTAGGTCTCTTCCCACAAAACAACTCCCAATTGAGAGTTTCAGCAACCTGATGAATCCGCGTCATAAAATCAATATAGTTGCTTTCTTTCAATGTGAAACCTTTCTCTGGATGCATCTGTTGATTCTTGAAGATACTCTCGTATCTCGCTTTGGCTTCTTTATAGTGGAACTTGTTTTGTGATTCGTCAATTTGGGCGGATGCACGAGTTCGCTTGCGAGGCATGACTAACCTGATCATTAGATGGTAACAATTATTTTCTCAAAAATTTAATTAATATAAAATATTAATAATTTAATAAATTGAAAAATTAGATAATAAAATTAAAATTTAGGAGAAAAATTGGTCCTACCACCTTTTTTGTAAAAATTAAGAGCTCTTAAGAAAAATATTTTTGAATCAAAAGATGGCAAATTAAAAGAGGTTGGGGGGTTTTTGGCTAAGGATGGGTGAAAGGGTGGTTTGTCGCTTGGGTGTGCAAGGTAGCAGGGCGCAGTAGGGGATGGATGTGAGCAGCGTACGGATCGTTGAGCAGGCTTTGTGTGGGCATGCATGGAAGTTGGGCGCTGGTGCGGGACACGGCCTGGGCAGTTGGGGCTGGAGCAGCAGGCGTGCCAAGGAGTAGCTAGGTGCTGAGCAGGACCAAGCACACAATGCAGCGCGCGATGGAGCAGGCATGCGCGAGGTGGGTGTGCGGCGTGCTGCTGACCGATCAGATGGGTGATGCTGTGGCTAGGGAATCGCTAGGAGGTTTCGACACTTAAGGGTTTTTGTGTTTTTGGAGGGAATGGTGTATGAATGAAAAAAATAAGGATAGATGGGTGGAATTTATAGTGACTGAATTAGGAACTCGAGTAGAATTCTTAGTATAATTTAATAATTAAAAATTCTAAGTTCTAATTCTACTCAAAGTAAATAACAATTAATAATTAATATAATGCATATTAAATTATTATTTGCTATTAATTTATTAAGATAAAAACTTATCGAATAAAATATGATTAAATTAAAACTAATCCTAACTCTATATAAAGTTGATAATAATTAATACATATTATAATGGATATAATTATATATTAATAATTATCATCTTTTTTATTGAACTAAAAAAACATTTATAATAGATGCCTTTTGAAATTATTCACAAAAAGAGGCATCTAATTTTTAATATTTACAAAAAGAGCAACCAAAATTAAAAAATAGTTCAATTAAGTCCCTAGACTTAATGAAAATTTGAAATTGAGTTGCAATTTTAAAACTTGGATCAAAATTAACCCTTTTTATTTGAAAATTTAAAAATTTATTTTGCCATTTAGGGAATAATTTCTCAGAAAATTATGTCAAAATCAATTCCTGGAAAGATTGGAGGGGTCATATGTAACATCCCGAAATTGGGCCTAGTAGAATTGGGCCCAATGGGCCTTGAGCATAGTAGCGTTTAAATTTTTTTTGGAGATCAAGAGATCGGCTCTTATGCAAGTTGGACCTATTAGGTGAGTGATTTTGGAAGGTTAGGGGGCTTCTATGAAGTCCCGGGATTAAGCTTGGGCTTAGGAAAAATTTTAGTTTTAGGTAAATAAAACCCTGGGAGTTAGTAGGTAGCCTTTAAGAATAAAATGTGGAGAAAAATGACACAAGTGGAGTGTGTGGTGTAGTGGCAAAGTGACGCCACTTAGGGAGCAAGGGAGTGACGCCACAAGGAAGGAAGGAGGTCCAAGGTTCAAGGCGTGGAACTTGCATTTCTTTTAGATTATTTTATTAAATGGATTTAGACCTTGGCCATAGACTTATCTTTAGTTGGGCATGTTTTAAGACACAAGAGGAGCTTGGGGCTTAGTGGCAAGTGGCATGAAAAGGCTGATGGGAGAGCTTGGGTTCGAATCTCATGACAAGCAAGGAAGTATTTATTTTGCGGATTTGACAGCCAGAGTTTGAGTTTGAGTGGTTGGAGCGCAGGTTAGCACCAGATTCCTATCAGGTGTGTACTCTCTCTACTCTAGTTGTAGAGCGGCAAATTACCGAATGCCAATCACACGGAAATAGTAGCCACACAAGCGTACGAGCGCACGTGTGGGGGCTTCGACGCGATAGTTGAGGCCATCGTTAGTATTCTTGTGGGTTGATGTTGTTTGGGCCACGATGGGCCGATAGAGGCCAAGTGGGCCCAATGGGCCCGTGGGCCCATATGAGTAAATTGTATGATTGTGTAGTAGATATTAGACTGGAATATGTGAATCTCATATACGTGGCTAGATTTGGTCAAAATGGGCCTAACGAGCGTGTGGGCCTAAATGGGCCGAAATTGGGTTTTAGGCCCAATAGCCCGGTAACGACCGAAAATGGTAGTCGAGTCGCTCGGCACGACATTAGGCCTTCGGAAAGGCCATTGCAGGTGCAAAATTACTAAAATACCCTCGTTAGGTAAATTACGAAAATACCCTTGGTAGGTAAAATTACTGTTATACCCTTAGAGATTGATTAGCTTGATTATGTTGCATTCTGTTTATCTGATTATGATGGTAATTCATGTTATACGTTATATTTTATATATGTTTTGCATACATGACATACTGCATACACGAATTATTATGTCATATTGCATGGGCTTTGGGATATGATTGAAAAGGGGAAGTGTGATTATGTGACTCTGTCACGGTGGTCTGGAACTACGGTGGGCTAGCCCCACGTATTTATTCAGTGACTGATGTCACAGTGGTCTAGGACCACGGTGGTTTGAAACCATGTATACATATATCAGTGACTTGTCTCGGTGGTCTGAGATCACAGTGGGTTGGCCCCACGTATATTATTCAGAGATCGTCACGATGGTCTAGAACCACGGTGGGTTGGCCCCACGATTATATATCATGTGACTTTGTCACGAGTGGTCTGGGACCACGGTGGTCTAGAACCACGGTGGCATAACGCCACGGGTGTTTGGCTGATTCAAGAGACCTAGAGGATGGAAAACTAGGTTGGGTTGGGCTGCATTGCATTCATGTGATATATGCTATATTGAGTGGGCTAAGGCCCAATGTGCATCTGTGGGCTTAAGGCCCAAATTTCGTTTAATGGGGATTTACACACTGAGTCTCGGTGACTCACCCCCTCTGCTTAATTTTGCAGGTAATCCCTAGATCGCGGATTTGGAGCCGAGGCGGACTGTGAGGTGGCCATGCGTTATTTTCTCGTAAACTTTCGTTTCTTATTTAAACTTACTTTTTTATTTTGGGATTTTTGCAATGTAATAAGGCCTCCATAACTTTAATTTGGGTTTTTGCTTTAAATTGGTTATAGCATGTTTTATGAACTGTCAAATACGGTGTTTTCTAAGATAAAAATCTAAACAATCATGTTTTCAAGTGTTAACAAAAGATAGCAAGCGGTTAATTTTTCTTAAACCAACAAACACTCTTTCAACATATCACGTTTCAGAATACCATTAGATTTCAGTTTTCGTAATACAGAACCTGACCGAATTTGATTTTCAAGAAGGGTTAACACAACGTGAAGAATGTTTCTCTTTTAAATTTTCAAAGTTATTTAAAACAACCTTTCCTTGTGACATACCAGATCCAGTCGTAACGTTTAGGCCGGGTTTGGGGTGTTACATCATAAGCGGTCCCGCTTAAGTTCCAATCTCTTAGACAGAATTTATTTAAACATAATAATCCCTAAAATATTCCCTAAATCATTTATTTAAAAATAAGAACAAGAAAAATTAAATATCTGATAAAATGAACGAGATTTGATTCTGTTCAATTTTATCTCCCCAGTAATGTTTCAAGCGTTGAGCATTAACGCAAAAATTACCCCCTTACCTTGAAGTTCAACAACTCCGTACGGATAGACTTGATGAATCGTAAATGGACCGGACCAACGTGATTTTAACTTACCTGGAAAGAACTTTAATCTGGAATTAAATAAAAAAACTTGCTGACCTGCTTCAAATTCACGAAATCGAATGTGCTTGTCATGCCATTTTTTAAGTCTCTCCTTGAACAATTTGGCATTTTCGTAAGAGAACATTCTGAATTCCTCTAACTCGTTGAGCTGGAGCATCTGTTTCTCTTTAGCAAGCTTAAGATCCAAGTTGAGTTGTCGGAGAGCCCAGTAAGCTTTGTGTTCTAACTCCAAGGGTAGATGGCAGGCTTTCCCAAAGACTAACCTATAGGGTGACATCCATAAAGGAGTCTTATATGCTGTCCTGTAAGTCCGTAAAGCATCATCCAGTCTTTTGGACCAATCTCATCGGTTCGGGCAAACTACCTTCTCAAGTATGCCTTTGATCTCTTTGTTTGCCAGTTCAGCTTGCCCATTTGTCTGCAGATGGTAAGCTGTAGCGATCTTGTGTTTCACTCCATGTTTATCTAATAACCATTTCAACCACTTGTTCACAAAATGGGACCCTTCATCACTGATGATGGCTCTTGGGGTTCCAAACCTTGTGAACACATGTTTCTGCAAAAACTTCATTACAACCTTGGCATCGTTTGTCGGATATGCCTCTGCCTCAACCCACTTAGACACATAGTCTACTGCTACTAATATGTACTTGTGACCAAAAGACAGAGGGAAAGGACCGAGAAAGTCAATACCCCAAACATCGAATAATTCTACCTCAATGATGTTTGTTCGAGGCATCTCATTTCTGTTGGTGACATTTCCGACCCTTTGACATCGATCACAACTCTTTACGTAAGCATATGCGTCTTTGAATAGTGTTGGCCAAAAGAATCTAGCTTGCAATACCTTTGCTGCAGTACGTGTACCTCCAAAGTGTCCCCCACTCGAAGTTGAGTGACAATGGTATAAAATCTTATGTACTTCATCTTCTGCCACGTATCTCCTGATCATTTGATCTGCACACTTTTTAAACAAATACGGCTTTTCCTAGAAATAGTACTTCACATCGTGAAGAAACTTTTTCTTTTGATGATACGTCTTATCAATCGGCATCAAACCACAAGCTAAAAAGTTAGCAATATCAGCAAACCAATGGGGTATTATGGACATGATTTACCTTCAGTATGTGTTCATCAGGAAATGTCTCTCGAATTGGTATAAGAGGAGAGTTCCCTTCTTGCGGCTCCAATATGGACAAGTGGTTTGCTACTTCGTTTTCCACTCCTTTTCGATCTTGAATTTCTAGATCGAACTCTTAAAGTAAAAGTACCCATCGGATCAATCTCGGCTTAGAGTCTTTCTTGGAAAGTAAATACTTAATTGTCGAGTGGTCCGTATTGACAGTCACTTTGGTACCTACAAGATAAGATTGAAACTTGTCAAAAGCAAACACAATAGCAAGTAACTCTTTTTTTGTTACCGTTTAATTCAATTGAGCTCCTGTCAGAGTCTGACTCGCATAGTAGACGGGATGAAAAACTTTGTTCCTTCACTGGCCCATGACAGCTCCAATCGTGAAGTCACTTGCGTCACACATCAATTCAAATGGCAAATCCCAGTCTGGTATGACGATTATGGGTGCTGAAACTAGTCGACTCTTCAAATCGTTGAAAGCTCTTAAGCACTCTTCATCAAATTTGTACGTCGTGTCCTTCTCCAATAATTTGCATAAAGGTTTAGCAATTTTGGAGAAGTCCTTGATGAATCATCGATAGAAACTGCCGTGGCCCAAAAAGCTCCTAACACCCTTTACAGATGTCGGAGGTGAGAGTTTCTCAATAACATCTACCTTTTCTTTATCTACCTCGATTCCATGTCTCGTTATCCAATGCCCTAGAATAATACCTTCTCGTACCATGAAATGGCACTTTTCCCAGTTAAGTACAAGGTTTCTTTCTTCGCATCGCCTCAGTACCTTGGCTAGATTGGCTAGGCAATCATCATATGTATCTCCGAATACTGAAAAATAATCCATAAATACTTCCAAATAATTCTCAACCATGTCAGTAAAAATAGACATCATACATATTTGAAATGTAGCAAGTGCATTACATAAACCAAATGGCATGAGCCTAAATGCAAATGTACCGTACGGGCGGTGGATGTTGTCTTGTGTTGATCTTCTGGTGCTACTGTAATCTGATTATACCCCGAGAATCCATCGAGAAAATAGTAATAGTCTCGCCCTGCGAGTCTATCCAGCTCTGGTCTAAAAACGGCAAAGGAAAGTGATCTTTCCTAGTTGCCTTGTTCAGCTTCCGGTAATCGATGCAAATTCTCCATCCCATAACTGTTCTAGTTGGTATCAACTCATTATTCTCATTTTCAATGATCGTGATACCTCCTTTCTTTGGCACACACTGGATCGGACTTACCCATGAACTATCTGAGATAGGGTAAATTATACCCGCATCTAACCACTTCTTGATTACGTCCTTCATGATGGGGTTCAATCTTCATTGTCCATCAATCATCCCTTTTTCTTGTGCATGCATACAGATGGACTAATTCCGCGAATATTGGCTATGGTCCATCCAATAGCCTTCTTGAATTGTTTCAATACCAGGATGAGTTTTTGTTCTTGCTCAGTAGTTAATTCTACTGAAACAATCACAAGCAGAGTAGAAGAGTTACCTAAATAAACATATTTCAAATGTGAGGGAAGTACCTTCAGTTCTAATTTAGGTGGCTCCTCGATTGACGCTTTTGGTTGGGCATAATCCCTTTTCTCTAACTCCAAAGATTCAAAGCGGGATTGCGGATTAAATCCCCTTTGATTAGCTTCTAACAAAGCTAAGTATTCATCCTCCTCTTCATCATTTGGAGGATCTGATGTCAAAATTTGTTCCAATGGGTCCTCAACATAGTTGAGCTCCTTTTCCATGATTAACTCCTCTAAACCGGACACTGCAGAACAATCATCAATTGTGTCAGAAAATCTCATAGACTTAAAAACGTTAAATGTTACCTGATCATCCTGAACACGCATAGTAAGCTCGCCCTTCTGCACATCAATAAGGGTCTTTCGGTTGCTAAGAAAGGCCTTTCTAGGATGATTGGCACCTCTTTGTCTGCTTTAAAGTCTAGAATCACAAAGTCAGCAAGAAAGATAAATTTGTCTACACGTACCAATACGTCCTCAATTTTTCCTTCTAGATGTTCTAAGGATCGATCTGCTAATTGAAGTGTAATCGTAGTAGGTCTAACTTCACCTATCCCCAACTTCCTAAATATTGACATGGACATCAAGTTGATACTCCCACCCAAATCACGTAGTGCCTTACCGCAATATGTTGCTCCAATGTTGCAAGGTATGGTAAAACATCCAGGATCCTTCAACTTTGGGGGTAGTTTATCTTAAAGATATGCACTGCATTCCTTCGATAGGGATACCGTCTCAAATTCTCCAAGCCTTCATTTTTTTGATAGGATATCCTTCATGTATTTGATGTAGTTTGGCATTTGTTCAGGTGTTTCAACCAACGGGATGTTGATATGAAGTTGTTTGAGTACATCTAGGAACTTCTTGGATTGAATTTCCTATTTCTGCTTCTAAAATCTTTGAGGGTAGGGTGGTGGAGGTTTCTTTACTGGAACTGGTTGATTCGTCTTCTGTGGTAATTTTGCATTTAACGGAGTTGTTAGTTGATCAGAATTAGCTGGTTCAGAAGTTACCTTGTCGGATTTTGTAGATTCAAGTTCCGGTGAAACTGGAATTTCAACACTCGGTTGAACTTCCTCTGAGTCTTGAGCGTCATCTGGCTCCTTCTCAACTTTGACAGAATTGGGCTCTAAAGTCTTTCCGCTCCTCAATGTTAACGCTTTACAATGCTCCTTCCCTGGATTTCTCGAATTCTCTGTATCACTAGGTAAAGCACCTTGTGGTCGGTTTCTGAGTTTAGTTGCAAGCTGGCCCATTTGATTCTCTAAATTCCTTAGAATGGCATCATTTTTCGCCATGTATGCCTTCAATAGATTCTCTAAGCTATTGGATGGTTCAACTTGTTCTGAGCTTGTTGGGAAAAACTAGGTGGCTGGGTCGATCTAGGTTGGACATAATTATTACTGGTTCCTACCCCTTGGTTACTCCAGGAAAAATTTGGGTGGTTTCGCCATGATGGGTTATAGAAATTGGATTGTAGCCCTTGCCTTCCTCGATTTTGGTTCTAGTTACCCATGTAATATACGGATCCTGGGTTCGATGGACATTCTTCGAACAAATGTCCTTCCCCATAATAAACACAGGCTACATTTTCAAATTGATTTGTTGGCTGTGCTGCAAAACTATTATACCTATTAGTGGTAAAATTTTTAAGCATTGATGATATTGAGGATACCTAAGATGCGAGTGAGGTGAGAGCGTCTACGTCATGTATTCCAGCGACTCATCTTCCTGACACTGCTTGGTTGGTTGGCCATTGAAAATTGTTGCTGGCAATCCTCTCAATGATTTCATAAGCCTCATTATAAGACTTAGAAAGGAGAGCACCATTAGCAGAAGCGTCCACTACCATCCTCGTGTGAGCGTTGAGACCATTATAAAATGTCTCAAGTTGGATGCAATGTGGGATTCCGTGATGAGGGCACTTCCGTAATAATTCTTTGTACCTTTCCAATGCCTCATACAAGGACTCATCATCCATTTGTTGGAAAGTAGTGATCTCATTCCTCAACTTAGCATTCTTGCTAGGCGGGAAATACTTCATAAGGAATCTTTCTGCGAACTCTTGCCATGTGGAAATTGAGTTTGGTGGCAATGAGTTCAACCAGGCTCGAGCTCTATCCCTTAGCGAACATGGGAACAACTTCAATCGTAATGCATCTTCGAGGACTCCGGCTAACTTGAAAGAATCGCTCACCTCCATAAACAGTCTTAAGTGTAGGTGAGGATCTTTGGTAGGCATTCCACTGAATTGGCCCACTGTCTGAAGCATCTGGAACATGACTGGCTTTAGCTCGAACTGTTATGCCTCAATTTCGGGTTTCCTAATACCTGGATTAAGATCATTAAACACTAGCACTGCATACTGTCTTAAAGTTCTATCCCTATCATCAGCAATAAAGATAGGATTTTAAGCAGGGTTTGCTCAGTTTCCTTGATTCGAATTTTTGAAGTTCATCTCTTCGGTCATTCTCTAACTTACTTGTCTTCTTCGCTGTCGAAAAGTTCGTTCAATCTCACGGTCTACACGGAGTAAATCAATAATTCGATCAATACTCATAAACACCTGAAATAATCATAGAAAAATTAATTAAGTTAAAATTTAAACAGAAAATTAAACCAAAATGCAAAACTAACAAATTCAAAAATAATGACTTTTTTAAAACACAGTCCCCGGCAACGGCGCCAAAAACTTGGAATGACAGAAATGTGCAAGTGTACACAAACGTAACAAGTAGTAAAGTGACAAGTAAATGTCGAGTTATCGTAGCCACAAGGACTATGAAAAGAATTATTTATGAATGCAATTTAAAACACTTTGGTGAAGAAAAATATTTTGATTTGAATAGGTGATTAAAAACTAGAATTTTAACAATGTAAAACAAATAAAATAAAATAAAGTTCCAATGTACGATTTCAAAAGATGATTTTAATCAAAATGACATAATTGTGCTAGGTTAATTACATTTTTAACTTAGAATTATTAAACTCATGTTTATGTTGTTACGAATAAATTCACGGCAACTCGGTAATTTGCTAACTTATGAACATACTCACCTAACAAATTCCATTCATTTCTTGACTATATCCCTTTGTCAATTCAACCGATTAAACAAATCTTAATAAGCAAATATGTTATTGCACATACATACTTGTTAAATCGAAATAATCTCTTAAACATATCCCTATGTCAATTCAAACAATTAACTCGATTTAATAAGCACATAAAAGACTATGTGAGGTAACAAAGTATCCTTACCTTGAAACAGTTTAATCACAATAATCTTGCAAGTTATGCAAGGCAAATGTATCATCAGATACCGTTGCTAATTTAACCCTCAGCTACCTTAGATGATTAAGCATGCGATTAAAATCGTGTGTCCATTAATTACAATTTCAATCCATTTAAATAATTAATTCATTAGCTACCTCACAATTGTAATGCAAGAATAACTTAGTCATGATTTTACTTAATCAAGCATCTTACCGAGGCCTATAACAACAAAAACACAATTTTAACAATTTTAGCAAACGAAATGCAATCAACCTAACACGAATTAAATTCAAGCTAAATTGATTAAATTAACCATTCCAACAACATAAATATTCATAGATATGTTCATCATAACAACAACAAAAATTAAAGAGATAGGGAACAAGAATCAAATCCGGTGTTTTTCTGTGGCTTGACTAGTTTGTTTCGTTCTTCATTCTCCATTGTCCTCATCGACCAAGGCTGTTATGAACACTTAATTTCTGCTCCAAATGGCTGATTAATGCCCCTTTTCCAAGAGGAGAAATCGGCAAGAAAGCAAGGGAATTTGGAATGGAAAAGAAGAGAGAAAGTGGAGAGAAGAGAGAAAAGATGTGAATGTTTGAGATGTGTTGAATGATCAGCCAAGAGGGGGTTTTTATAGCTGAAGATGGATGCTAAAATTAGCTAAAAACAGCATCCAAAGAGCCATCCCTTGGCCGGCCACACATGTGGCAAGGTTGATGGTTTCAACTTTGCTAAATTTGGCTTGGGGCATATCTACAAAGCCACCAATTGTGGAGAGGTTTGAATGCAACTTGAACAAGTCTTCAAGGGCCTCTTTGCAAGCTTAAATAATAAGCTAATAATCTGATTTGGGTCAGCTCTTGGGACGGTTTTTGGGCTGTCCATTTCTTGGTCGGTTCGGTTCACTCGGTTCAGTTCAACTGGACCACTTTTTCATAATTAATTAATAATAATTTATTAACCCAAATTAAATTGGATATAAATTAAAATTAATTATATTATGAATTAATACATATAATTTTGGACCGTCTTAGGCTGAAATTTAGTTCGCCTCGATACTTCAAATTGCTTCTCGGTTTTGTGCTTCTAGTATTGTCTGCCGAGCCATTTTTCGCCCTTTGTGCAAATCTGTCGAAAATAACCAAAATTCATCAAAAATAATTATTAAATTAACTAAAATTCAACATGTTCATATTTTAAGTGCACTTTAATTATTTTATAAAAATTAATTAGTTTTCGACAAGAATTTTATCGAAACTGTGTGATTTTAAGTTAAAAATGGTATGTAAAAATGTGTAAATTTATGTGTTTCCAGCGGGTCTAATGTTTTGGCGTATAGTAGTAAAATAGTCTGTCTAGCGAAGTGGAATCCACCCAATTTCATATTGTGGCATATACGTGTGTATGTATAGTAACTGCCACATAAGCATGTAAGGATTTTATTTCATGATATTCTGGTATATTAAGGAGAAGTATATGTTAAGTGATAGAAGGGTATGTATGGTATGCCTTTTCGCCAAAGGTATAGTACGCCTTGTTTGTCTAGAGTACTGTGTTAGTTAGATTATAATTAATCTGGTTAGAAATCAACTATGTAGCCTAGATGAATGCAAGGTACTTATTTATGTTTATCTTTGAAACTGTAAACCATTAAGAAGGAAAATTCTAAAACATGTGACACTTGTTAAGTTTCACTAAGTAAGTTGGGTCATAATTATGTGTGAGATGGGTTCTAAAGGAGATTATTCTTCTTCCTTAAAGTGTTGTTCTTTGATTCTTTTTTCTTAAATCAAATGGTATATCTTCCTCCTTAAGCCGGAAGTTATGGTTTTGGGTTTAATCAGTGGTTATTCCATCTTTGAGTAAGTATTACAACTCTGCATGTTAAATTCTAAAAGAGTTGTATGAACAGTAAAGGTTTAAGTACAAGTTTTTCATGAGGTTGTCAACGATTGAGATGTTAAGTGAATTGTAAGTATAAGAGTTGTAAAAGTAAATTTTATGTTTCTAAGCAGTTGTTGTTGCTGGTTCGAAAGGGATGTCTGAGTCTGGAGCTTAGAACTGTAGTAGCTAACAATCAGATGAGTCTCTACACTGACTCTTTTATATAAAGTGTTCAAATAAGAAATATATATACACACATTCATAAATAGGATGATGATGTCTACGGAAAATGGTAAGGATATGGGTTTAGTAAAGACGAGAGATGTCTATAATAATTTGCATAAAGTTCTGTTAAAAGAATAACTTTTTATAAGCATGTAGGTAAGGGTCTGGTATACGAGGTGTATGAGTTAGTAAGAAGGTGATTATCTAAGTAAGTAAATGTTGAGCTAATGTTCTATTGTTAAGCCTCTAGTACGACATTTATATTGCTAACCAGACTGACATATTACAGATTGAAAATGAGTGTAAGACCATGAGGTAGAGGCCCGTGGTAGCTTGGTATGACTTGGAACCATTCATGGTGTAGCCTCCAATAAGATAGAAGTGGAATGGCAGAACACGATACATGAATGTGTGTAAGACCATGAGGTTAAGAACCATGGCGTGATATTATATGTTTGTATGAATTGTCCATGGTGTAGCCTTCGATAATGTGAAAATCGAAATGAAAAATCACGATACATGAAATTTTGTATAAGTCTATGAAGGAGAAACCCATGGCATCCTCTGCGAAGTCCATCGGGATAGTAAGCACGAGACTCTGTATGTTGCCTTTATGGTGTATCTGTTGGGAAAATGGTTTGAAAAACGTAGTGGCAAATAAATATAGGGAAAACAGATTTTTAATTTTTTTTCCAAAACAAGATCTTGGTTGTAATATCTAACGTAATAAACACCTAATCAAAACTGTACCTTTTCGATTCATCTAGGATGAACGCTTTGACCGAGAAGTCTTCTCTGTTATCCTCAAGCTCAAGTTTACCGAGTGTGAGCTAGTTTTGAATCAGAAAATTTTTCACAAAAATTATCAGTGTGGTAATTTCGCAATTTCTCTGAACTTTTTGGTCAAGTTATAAATCTGAAAATATTTCTAGAAATTTTCTGAAATAATTTCTTCAGAGAATTTTCTCTCTACAACTTTCTCTTGAATTCAAGTGTGTATAAAGTAATGACCCAAGGCTCTCTTTATATAGGGAGAGTTTAGAGAGTTCAACTATGATTAAACTTAATCACTTTAATATTAAATTAATATAATATTTATCAAGATAAATATTAGATTAAATTTAATATTAAATCTTATTAAAATAATAGAATGTTTATCTACAAGATAAACATTAAATAAAATTTAATATTAAGATAATCACTTCAATATTAAATTAATAAAATACTATTAAGATAAGTATTAAATTAAATTTAATATTAAACTATTAAACCATTATTATTTTTGAAATAGATAATCTGAAATCTAATTCTCTAGTAGAGTCCTAGTAGCAATGAAACTCTTCCACTACTCAACCACTGAAGACTAACTACCGCCGGCCACTAGGATGCCGCCGTCACACCAGCCGGGACCACCGTGTCTGGTGATGTAGGTGCGACACCTTTACGACACCTCGAGCTGGTTCGGTCTGGGTCAGTGACAACCCGACCAATTCGGTCTAGCCACTGGTTGGAGCATCGATCCGGTTTGACCAATTTTTGGGTCTTGGTCTCGGTTTTGGGCTCCCATGCCCAATTTACGATCTCAAATCCAATTTTCAAGTTCAATTTCCCATAGGCCTAATTGTCTGACTTGAAAATCAATTTCCAAAAACATCATATTAATTTTAATTAATTTGATTAATTTAATTTTACTTGATCAAAAATAATTTTCCCAAAAATCACTTAGATTTTCCAAATTAATTTTTCAAGAAAATTCTTTAATCAAATTCTCTAGTTGAATAATTCTCACGACCACCTAATCTAATTTCACATTAAAAAAATCGACTCAATTAAATTATTTCCAAAGTTGTAGAATTTTCTTCTGATTTAAATGCAATCTGATCGAGCTTTTGTTGAGCTAGCAGAGGGACCAATCTGACATATACAATTAGGCTTTAGTAATTGTAATTATGTCCAGAAGCATCGTTCTGATAATTCGTAATTACTTCATCATGGACTCCATCCACAAGAAGTACCATGATTGAAAACTCCTTATTGTACACTCTTTACGAAAGCAATTTATCCAACTGCTTTGTCCAATGACCTCGTCATGTGTAGGTTACCCTCATATGATACCCATGATTCATTTAAGTTAAATCCGTTCACTCAATACAATCATATTTTATCTCATTGTCACAATTGTGTCTTTTTAATGATAAATATGATCACTGCCAACAAATGATTGTGATAAATTGCTTGTTCGAGAATAAGCAACCCGTGGTCACATTCCATATTTATCAATCCACATAATGCCAATGAGAGGATATTATTAACTCTTAAATTGACCTATGAATTCCAATGTTGCTAGTAAAGTCATGCCATACACAAGTCATGAACCCAACATACTAGCTATGGGCTCGATCATCTTTAGAGCATAAGCCTCCACTTATATCAAAACACATGAGTTGCATACGCATGGTCAGTGACTAACTCAGGATTTAGGTAAGTCACACCATGAACATCACAAGTGAATTAATTCATAAACGGATTCAGAATTAATTCATCTTGGGTCCAATCCAATGTATCATTCTACCAAATAAATGCATCTATGTCTCTACCAATGGAGTCAACTGCTCTGATAACCAAGACTAGCCATCTCCCCAATTAGAATTATAAATGACATAATAATCCTTCTTAGCATTTGAAGCAAATGCTCACTTCGATTATTTTACGGAATTATGGACTTATTTAGATTATCTATTGAAGTAATTTGTCTTTCTTGAAATGTAAATGTTCTTACAAGGCCACTTATCTTCAGTTTTAACTTAGACAATCAATGAGCTAATATTTTCTTGTCACAATTTCGCTATGCGTGTAAAATATGAAATAAAAAAAATACAAAAGATGTAATAGTGAAATGTGAAATTAACTTTATTTATTCATCGTTCAAACAAAAAGAAAACATTTACATGTTTACTACAATATGGGCACATGTCCCAACAATCTCTCACTTGCCCTAGTGATGTAAATGTGTCATGTTTCGCTTTCCCATATCCTTGACGTGTTTGACAAAAATCCTAGTTACAAGAGTCTTAGTAAATGGATCTGCAAGGTTATCTTCAGAAGCTACTTTCATCACATCTACAATAACTTTGGATACTTCCGATCAATGTGTTTCGTCCTATTGTAACTTCTCATTTTCTTGGTATTAACTATTGCATCACTGTTATCACAATACTATGTTATAGCTTTTTCCATACCAGGAATGACTTCAAGATTGTTTAAGAAATTTCAAAGCCATATTACTTCTCTCGTTGCCTCAAAAGTTGCCACATACTCGACCTACATAATAGAGTCAGTTGTGGAAGTTTGTTTTACACTTCTCCATACTATGGCTCCACAACCTAGAACGAATACATTTCCTGACATTGATTTCCTCGAATCTTTACAGGTTTGGAAGTCTGAGTCTATGTATCCAACAATAGTAAGGTTATCCCCAGAATACACAAGCATATAATCCCTAGTTCTTTTAAGATAGCTAAATATATGCTTTACAGGTTGCCAATGCCTGAGACCTAGATTCATCTGATATCTACTAACTATTCCTACTACGAAACAGATATTTGGACAAGTGCAAAGCATCGCATGCATAAGGCTTCCATCTTCCGAAGCATATGGAACCTTACTCATATGCTCTCTTTCTTTCGCTGTCTTAGGACAATCATCTAAAAATAGATGAAAACCTGATGCAATCGGCTGAACACCTGGCTTCGCATCAGTAATTGCAAAATGTTCCAGTACCTTATCGATGTATGAAGCTTGAGATAGAGCTATCATTTTATTCTTTCGATCCCTAAGGATTCCAATTCCAAGAATATAACTAGCTTCACCAAGTCCTTTATGCTAAACTGTTAAGCTAACCAAAGTTTAACCGATGACAATTCTCCTACATCGTTTCCAATAAGTAGAATATCATCGACATACAAAACGAAGAAGACCACCTTTTTGTCCTTTATACGCTTATAAACACAAGGTTCATTAGTGTTTTGATCAAATCCAAAAGTTTTGATTGTTTGATAAATATTTTATTCCATGAGCGGGACGCCTGCTTAAGTCCATAAATCGATCTTAATAGTATGAAAACTTTCTGCTCCTTTCCTTTGACAACATAGCCAGTAGGTCTCGCCATGTAAATGGCCTCATCAAGATAGCAATTCAAAGAATTTTATCTTGACATCCATTTATCAAATCTCATAATTGAGAGTAGCGGAAATGGATAAGAGTATGCGGATAGACTTCAGCATGGCTACCGGAGATAAGGTCTCATCGTAATCGATGCCTTTATTCTATGTGTAGCCTTTCCCTACAAGTCTAGATTTGTGTGTTTTCCACTTTCCCTTTCTCATTTATCTTCTTCTTGTAGATCCACTTACAAACTATAAGTTTAATCCCAACTGGTAAGTCTACAAGTTCCCACACCATATTGGATTTCGTAGAATTCATCTCTGCATCCATGTCCTGTTTCCAGAGCTTGGAATCAACATCCTGCATAGCCTCATTGTAAGTGAGTGTATCATCATCCTCATGACTGGCTTCCATATTATAAAAACTACCATCATAGATGAAGAAGTCCGGTTTCTTAGAAACTCTCCCACTACAACGGATTCCCCTATATTGTTGATCGTTTGCAAGTCTTTCTACAACTTTCTCAGGAATTGAACTTTGTGATTGTTCTACCACTCCCGAAAGTTCCTCGAGTATCACTTTACTTCGAGGCTTAAATTTATCCATGTAGCTTTCCTCGACGAAAGTAACATGAGTAGAAACTTTAATCGTATTATCTTTCGAATTGTAAAATAATCCTCCTTTTGTTCCTTTCGGATATCCTACAAACATGCATAATTTTGTTTGTGCATCCAACTTCTTTGCATCCTTATCCAGAACGTGTACTGGACAACCCCTTATTCTAAAGTGATTTAAAGCGGGTTTCTTTCCATGCCACAATTCATAAGGTCTTTTACAAGCAGACTTGGTTGGCACATCATTCAGAATATAACAAGTCCTTTGTATCACATATCCCCAAAAGGAAGTAGGAAGTTGTGAATGGCTTAACATTGAACGAACCATGTCAAGCAAGGTTCTATTCCTTCTCTTAGCTATGTCATTCTGCTATGGAGTGCCCGATGCAGTCAAGTAGGATAAAATCTCATTCTCTATGAGGTATCCTAAGAACTCGTCGGACAAGTATTCCCCACCTCGGTCAGACCAAAAATTCTTTATGGATAAACCTAATTACTTTTCCACTTCTGCACGAAACTTTAAAAATTTATCAAAGGTTTCACTTTTGTGGTGCATTAGATACACATATCCATATCGAGAATAGTCGTCGATAAAAGTCATGAAATAATCATAACTTCCTTAAGCACTGATGTTCATGGGACCACATACATCAATGTGCACGAGTTCTAAAGGTTGGTTGGCCCTTGTACCTTTCACATTAAAAGACCTCTTAGTCATTCTAACTTTTAAGCAAGATTCACATTGTGGAAGACTAACTTCCTTAAGCATACTTAAGGGATCATCTTTCACAAGTCTAGTGATTATTTCTTGGTTAATATGACCAAGTCTTAAGTGTCATATGTACCTTTCATAAGAGTGAGAAGCTTTAAGCTTTTATTCACTATTTTAGTTTGAAGCATCGAGTATTTATTTGGTTTGATAAAGTAGAGATTTTTTTCCATCCATCCATTATAGATTAAATGTCACGGTATAACCGTCATAATATAAACACGCTACAAAAATTAAATTCCTCTTAAAATGAGGTACAAAAACCACTTTCTTTAAAACAATCTTCCTAAAATTATCAAAGTGTAAAATAACTTCTCCCACTGCTTTGGCTAAAACATAGCTCCCATCTCCAGTCTGCAACGAGAGGCTCATGTCATGCAGACTTCTTGTTTCGCTGAACCCCTATAAAGAAACATACACATAGTTAGTAGCTCCAGAATCAATAACCCAATCGTCAATTGGTTCTTCCACTAAGCAAGATTTAACCACAAAGAGTTCCATACCTTTGCATTTTTTGGCTAGGTAATCCAAATACTCCTTGCAGTTTGATTTGAAATACCCTTTCCTGTTGCAGAAGAAACATTCGATCTTTTTTAGATCTTTTGACTTCTTAGTCTCCTTTCTATCCACATGAGGTGGAACCAAAGACTTGGTTTCTTCTTTCCCTTAGCTTTCTGCATCCCCTCAGAGGACGAGGGGCCCACAGCTAAGTTTGCTTCAGGTTTCTCCTTAACCAACTTACCATCATTTAGCATCAACACATAAGATTTTAATTCCTTCACAAGCTGAGTCAAGGTAAGCGCCTTATTCTCCAAGTTGTTAACGACCCTAAAACCAACAAACTCCTTAGTTAAGGATTTGAACACTATTTCAATCTGAGTGTTCACGTCTGGTTCAGCTCCATTGTCCTTTGCTTCCACAAAGAATCCCATAAGCTTAAGCATATGTTCTTTGACCAGAGTACTGGGTTTCTACTAAGAGTTCATCAAATTTGTAATAGCGGATTGTCGAGCCAATGCAACTTGGCCTTCAAGCAAATCCTCCAAATTTGTCATGATTTCTTTGGAAGTACAAAAATTCTCATGTTGCTTTTGCAACACACTACTCATGCTCTCTAACATATAACATTGAGCAATCAAGTCAGAACCTCTCTAGCAATTTCTCGCTTTGGGCTGAGCTTCAGTAGGGTACATTTCGTCAAGAACAAATTTGTGTTTCTCACAGCTAAGAACTATTAGCAAGTTTGGTTTCCATTCTTGAAAGTTATCCCCATTTAATTTATTCTCAGTAAGGATGCTAATAAGAGAAGTAAGACACATATTTGAACTGAAAAAAAATAATAAAGATTCACTAATTACTATCTTTGTATTAAGAAAATATTTTTCATATCAGCAACATATCAAGAATGCAGTATGATGCATGCATCTTGTATTAAATCTGTGAAAAAATATTTTTTTCGTTGCTAAGATCATTCTAACACCCATCAACCATGTCGCATTGGGGTCCCATGATTAACTAGCAAGAACATGGATTACATCCAATCAGTTCGTGAATCTTAATTCTCAAGACTCCACAGAAACTAATGACCGTTTAACGTTTGACCATCATCTCTAGCTTAAATATCGTTTCTTGGGAAACTATTTAATAAGAGACAATCTTGAGTTTGTAAACATTGACTCAAAACCCATCAAGAACATGCTTTCATTTGTGAGTCATCTTGGGACAATCTCTTTGAAAGTCATGCATGACTAGTTGTCTTTAAAAGGAAATCTCATCTAGTGAACCTACATGACAAAGTTTACCTTAGGGTGCGGCTAGGGTAGGAACCGGATCGAAACTTTATCATGCTATCACTAAGGGACCATCAATGAAGGTCGTAGGTCTTGTTTAATGACCTTCACCCACTCAATATTTTAAAAACATGCAAGGTTTTTTATCCCAAATTTCAAGAATAATGATACAATAGTCCTAGTGGCATTCTTACCTAATTTAAATGAAATGCTTCCAATATATGCATGACATGCTATGACAATTTTATAATATTCAGATTCATTCACAAGAATCAATCAATCATAAAAACAAACAATTTTGATTCTTTGCAGTTTTTCTTTTAAGGGAAAAACGGAATAAGTGAATGTGAACCGTACACCAGGTAGGGTTTGACCGCTTAAACACCAAGTCTTTCCTAGCCAGAGTCAATCCTAGACATGCACCTTCTCATTACCACATTTTTCACAGTTATCGAATAACCAAAAGAAGTGAATAGAACAATATAACACATGTATTTTCTCATTACCACACTTCTTTATTTTTTTAATCGATCAGCTATGGATCATCTCATATATATATCATAATTATAACATTACATCATATAAATATTATAAACAATTATAAAACATATATATAAGGAGGTAAGTAATTAAAATTAAATTGCCAGCCAAGGTTTCTATAGTTCTATTTCTAGAAAATAAATAAAGAAATAAAATTACATAATTTTTCGCCACAAGGCATTCCTTGGGTCTTCAACGGCCATCGCATCTTTTCCATGTCATGAACTCCTTTTGGCAAAATTACATTTAATTACCATGTACGTTTCCAGTTCACAAGAATTCTATGAATTTTTTTTTAAAATAGCCCTACGTGGAGATGATAGTCCACGGTCTATTTCCTAAGAACCACAAACTCGGCAAGAAAAAAACAATTATATAATAAATATATAATATCGCATCCATTCCCATATATTTTAAAGAATGTCACTTTCTATGTAACCAAACCATTCAAGAAGAAGAGAAATTTATTTTGATTATCTGTTTATACTTATAGATAGAACACAACCTGGCTCATGATACCAATTCTTGGAAAAACGGGTTTGAAAAAAGCAACGAAAAATAAAATTAGGGAAAATAGAGTTTTAATTTTTTTTCCAAAACAAGATATTGGTTTTGATATCTAAAGTAATAAACAATTAATCAAAATTATACCATTTTGATTCGTCTAGGATGAGCACTTCGACCAAGTAATCTTTTCCACTATCCTCAAGCTCATGTCTACCGAGTGTGAGCTTGCTTCGAATCAGAAAATTTTTCATAAAAATTACCAGTGTGGTAATTTCACAATTTATCTTAACTTTTGGGTCAAGTTGTAAATTAGAAAAATATCTCTAGAAATTTTCTGAAATAATCTCTTCAGAGAATTTTCTCTCTACAGCTTTCTCTTGAATTCATGTGTGTGTAAAATAACGATCCAAGGCTCTCTTTATATAGGGAGAGTTTAGAGAGTTCAACTATAATTAAACTTAATTACTTTAACATTAAATTAAGATAAATATTAGATTAAATATAATATTAAATCTTATTAAAATAATAGAATGCTTATCTACAAGATAAACATTAAATGAAATTTAATATTAAACTATTAAAATAATATTATTTTTGAAATAGTTAATCTGAAATCAAATTCTTTGGTAGAGTCTCAATAGCAGTGTAACTCTTCCACTACCTAACCACCAAAGACTAATTGTTGTCGGCCACCAGGACGCCGCCATCGCATTCGTCGGTACCGTCGTGTCCGGTGATGTAGGTGCAACACCTTTATGGCACCCCGCGCCGGTTCGGTTACTACCAGTTCGGTTTGGGTCAGTGACGACCTGATAGGTTCGGTCTAGCCACCGGTTGGACTGTCGGCCCAGTTTCACATATCAGGCCTGGTTTGACGAATTTTTGGGTGTTGGTCTCGGTTTTAGACTCGCATGCCCAATTTACGATCTTAAGTCCAACTTTCAAGTTCAATTACACATTGGTCCAATTGTCTAATTTGAAAATTATTTTCCAAAAATATCATATTAATTTTAATTAATTTGATTAATTTAATTTTAGTTTATCAAAATTAATTTTCTCAAAAATCACTTAGATTTTCCAAATTAATTTTTCAATAAAATTCTTTAATAAAATTCTCTAGTTGAATAATTCTCACGACCTCCTACTTTAATTCCACGTCGAATAAATTAAATCAATTAAATTATTTCCAAAGTCGTACAATTTTCTTCTGATTTAAATGCAATCCGATCGAGCTTTTGTTGAGCTAGCGGAGGGACCAATCAGACATATATAATTAGGCTCTAGTAATTGCAATTATGTCCAGAAGCATCGTTCCGATAATTCGCAATTACTTAATCATGGAGTCAGTCCACAATAAGTACCATGATTGAAAACTCATTATTTTATACTCTTTAGGAAATCAATTCATCCAACTGCTTTGTCCAATGACCTCGTCATGTGTGTGTTACCTTCATAGGATTTCCTTGATTCCTTTGAGTTAAATCCGTTCACTCAATACAATCTTATTTTATCTCATTGTGTCATGTTAATGATTAATATGATCATTGTCAGCAAATGACTGTGATAAATTGCTCGTTCGAGAATGAGGAACCTGTGGCCACATTTCATATTTATTAATCCACACAATGGCAATGAGAGAATATTATTAACTCTTTAATTGAGCTATGAATTCCATTGTTGCTAGTAAAGCCATGCCATACACAAGTCATGTACCCAACATATCAGCTATGGGCTCGATCATCTTTAGCGCATAAGCCTCTACTTATATCAAAGCACATGAGTTGTATACACATGGCCAGTGACTAACTCAGGATTTAGGTAAATCACACCATGACTGGCACAAGTGTAACACCCCTAACTCGTACCCGTCACCGGAACAGGGTTTCAGAGCATTACTAGAACATTCAGATTATTTTTCTATTAAACTACGTAAATTTAATATTCATTTACCGAGATCATCCATAATGTCCCTTGATCGAGCCCTCGAGGCCCAATACGAGCATTACAATCAAATCGAGAATTAATCGAAACCTTTAAGAATTTTTCGCAAAATTACAAAAAAAATTCTAGGGTGCAGGACTCACACGCCCGTGTGACCCTGGAACACACCCGTGCTACAGGCCGTGTTCGATTTAGGGTGCTCTCTAACTTGCGCTACACGGCCATGCCACACGCCCGTGTGCTAGGCTGTGTGGTTAATTAATTGAATTCCAATTAGGTGCAGGTTTCACACGGCTGAGACACACGCCCGTGTTCTAGGCCGTGTGGCACAAATGGCTGAGACACACGCCCGTGTTCTAGGCCGTGTGGCACACACGGCTGAGACATACGCCCGTTTCTCTGCCCGTGTGCCCAATTCTGAGTATTCTGTTTCTCAAAATTAAGGTGCAGGGGACACATGGCCTAACTACATGCCCGTGTTACTAGGTCGTGTGTCACACACGGTCTAGACACACATCCGTGTGTCTGCCTGTGTGGACAAAATGAAGCCATTTCTAGCTTCATTTCTCACCCAAAATTTCACCCAAGACCTGCACTTGAAACACACATCGAATACCAACCAATTCAAGCATTCAAATTGGGAAATTTCTATCATTCACAGGGCATATCACTACAAGCATACATGATCACAACCTTACCTTAGTTTAACTTAGGCATTCCCAAAATTGATCACATATTTTTAACATAACACATGTGTATATATGTATATCATAATAATCTACTTAGTCATACCAAAATGAACCTATAATAGCCATTCCAATGGCTAGGATACAAAATAACATTGTAAGCCACTATTGGCCAAGTTGTCCTATACATGCCATTATACCCAAAATGATTTTACTAAATATACCCAAAATGCTAGTTGATAGTGTGACAATGCTCCAATGATCTTCCAACCTTCACGATCTTCCGAGCACTATAAAATAAGGGAAAAATAAACGGAGTAAGCATTACATGCTTAGTAAGTTCGTATAACAAAAACTAAACTTACCAATCCTGTTATTAAATTTAAGCACACAACATCATGTTTTCCATCCATTAGCAAAATTTCCTAAGCACATGCCTTCAATCAAACATGTTAGTCACAACACTTACAAACATGTTAAGTAAAAATAGAAGAGCTCATCATGCAATGTTCTTTCAAGTCATTATCATTACATCTCAAGATTTTCATGCCAAGTCAAGGGATACATGCCCATTGAATCATTCAATTCCGATGGATGCTCAAGTAGTACACTCAAAGTGTACGGCTTCAAAAATCGTCAATTTCTTATTCAAGGGTACCCTTAGGGCACTTAACCAGGAACACACTCTCGAGCCACATATCATATAACAGGATTACCAGTCCAGGCTAAATCCCTTATATAACGTAAGCTCGGAGGAGCTCGATTAGGATTACCAGTCCAGGCTAAACCCTAATCTTAATGCATACTCGAGAGGTATTATATTAGGATTACCTGTCCGGGCTGAATCCTTTTTATAACAAGGTCAATGGGATTACTCGTCCAAGCAAAATCCCTCCTGCAACAAATGCAGGGCCTTTTTAGTTTTGGGAAAGCGCATATAATCATCAAAATTAAACATTCAATCGGGACTAACCCTTTTATCACCATTTCAAGCATGTAGAAAATTTTTCATCATAGCATACAAGTAAAGCACATTATCATTAACCACATTACATAAAAACACAACATTCAATTAACATAATTACATGCCCGATTAAGTTACACGAACTTACCTCGACACTTGTTCGCATAAATATCTACTAACCCAAAATCTTTTCTTTTCATCGATCTAGCCTCGAGTTTGTGCTTTCTGGATCTATATAAATGAATTTAACTATCAATTTCATACATTTCATATTTAAATGGACTCAATTTACGTCCTAGGCAAAATTACCATTTTGCCCCCAACTTTTCTATAAATTCTGATTTTGTCCCTAAGCCCGAAAAATGAAACTTGTGCAAATTACTCCCTATTCCAAGCCTAACCAAAGCCCCATTACAAAATTTACAGCACATGTATACATAAAAGTTCAGAATTTTTCTTTCAATTTCACAATTTTACATTTTAGTCCCTAACTCAAGTTTTCATCAAAAATCACTTTGTAAAAGTTGTTTATCTATCAATAATCTTTCATTTTCTACCATAAATTTCTAATTTCCAGCATAATACATCCATGACCCATTTTCATACTTTGATAACTTTTCAAATTAATCCCCCAAATAGAGAGATTAAGCTATCCCGATTAAATATCAAAATTACTAAAAACGGGACAAGGAAACTTACCGAATTAGGCCTTGAAAGTTTCTTCTCTCTCTCCTAGGGTTTCCATAAAATTTCAGGTTGAAGATGACAATAATAAGATGATATTTTATTTTATCATCTTTTAATTAATTAAGTTTTTTCTATTTCCAATTTAGTCCTTGACCTTTTTCTATAATACCATGGATGAGTCACCATGAAAAATCTACATACTTTTCTTAATGGTCTAATTACCATATAAGGACCTCTAGTTTTGAATTCCATAGCTATTTGATTCTTATAGCTACTAGAATTCAACTTTCACATTTCTCATAATTAGGCACTAAATCAAAAAAAATTTCATGTAAAAATTTTCACATGTCATGTTTATCATATTACGGACCGTATAATAAAATAAAAATAAATTATATTTCGGGTCAGATCTGTGGTCCCAAAACCACTGTTCCGATTTCACTGAAAAATGGGCTATTACAACAAGTGAATTAATTCACTAACGAATTTAGAATTAATTCATCTTGGGTCCAGTCTAATATATCATTCTACCAATGAATACATCTATGTCTCTACCTGTGAAGTTAACTACTCCGATAGCCAAGACTAGCCATCTCCCCAATTAGAATTGTAAACGACATAATAATCCTTCTTAGTATTTGAATCAAATGCTCACTTCGATTCTTTTACAGGATTACAGACTTATTTAGATTATCTATTGAAGTAAGTTGTCTTTCTCGTAATGTAAACATTCTTACAATGTCACTTATCTTCACTTTTAACTTAGACAATCAATGAGCTAATATTTTCTTGTCTCAATTTTGCTATGCATGCAAAATATGACAGACAAAAAATACAAAAAAACATAATAGTGAAATGTGAAGTTAACTTTATTTATTTATTCATCGTTCAAAATATGGGAAAATTTCCAACAGTATCATGTTTGGCCCTTGTGGCGTGATCTATCATATATGTCTGGTAAGATGTGTATATCTGTCTTTATGGTAAGTTAGGATAAATTCTATTAATTATGTATTAGGTACGGCTAAGATAAGTAAGTATTATATAAAGTAAATGTCTGATGTGTGGTAAGTTCCATATAGGTTTTGGTAACCCAATGATATAGAAAGATATGTTGAAGTTGACTGATAGAAATAGACATGTGTAGTATTTGTACAAGACTGAAGAAGATATTTGTAAACTAAAGTTTGAATTTTTGTTTTTGAAAAAGGTATCAGCCATATCTGAATGTATTTGGTCCTACTCTAGGGTTTTGTAGAATCTGAGTAATCCTAATATCTGGGGTATGATTCTATTTCTCTATGAAGATTTGTATAAAACCTCTTCAATCTAAGCAACTATTAAGGTTGAACTAGATGGTATTTGATTTAGTAAACGGACAGTAATTAAACTTTTAGGGGGTATTTGCCAATCGTGTATGTATCCGCCAATGACTAATAGCTGTAAACAATCATTATGGGCTAAGTGTATGTATGAAGAGATGGTCAGTAAGTAATAGATTGCAAGAATATGGTTATGATGTTTTAAGCAAGTACATAATAAGGAAATGCCTGGATAATTTGTAAGTCAGCTTGTTAGTTGAAAGAATTTTTATGAGTAAAAGTGTTGTAATTGGCGCATAGTTGTAAGTTGGAGATTTTGACTGTATTCGCCCAAAACGTAAGTAAATGATTAAGAAAGAGTAAAGGGCCAAGGTGGAATTCAATTATTATATAGGCATCAGCCAAGGTACTATGTTTTAGCTCTTACTAAGTCCTCCTGGACTTATTTCTATTGTGTTTATGTTTTAGGTTTCAATGTTAAATGATTGCGCTTGGAGGGACAATGTCAGGATTACACCAAGGAAGAGGCGTATCAGTTTATTATGCATACGATGCTACTGGGGTGGCATATCGTAGGAGTTCACTTTAATGAATTTGTAACTATCAGATGGTTGTTTTAAGAAAGATTTAATATAATTTGGTATTATTTTATCTTTAAGTACCATATTTGTTTCTTGAGATTTTGTCTTTAAATGTAATTAAAAAGAGTATGTTTTAAATAAGAGGTTAACTGATACGGTTTTGTGAGTTTGACTAAGTGTTCTGTGTGATAGCACCTATGAGTCGGACCCAGCGAATCGGGTTAAGTTGAGGGTGTTACATTCTATGTAGTGGGATGTGATTGATCAACATAGAATTTGTCTCTCCTACATAATGGAAGAAATATCTTAGGTCACTTGATGGAGTGAGATTAGAAATGCATGGTCATGCTCAAATAAATTGATATAAGATATCACACTTATTTGTTTATTGTTGTCTACTCAGAATATCAGGAAGTATGAGGTTGGATTATAAAAGTGTGACTATTCTATGACTTGAGCCCAATCTAAATGTAAAGGACAAAATGATATATTACGTGAAAAAGTTATCACAGAAAGGTTATGTCCAATCATGACTTCTTGTAAATTAGGTAGTAATGATGCATTGCTTGATGCCACTCATTGCTTGTAACATTAGAAATGTTCTAGTATTATTATTAACGTTACAATAGCCTACAGGGTCACACCCTATGGTTAAAGTGAACAAAATACAAACACAATTGGTATTGTGTTTAGCTGTCACATGAATTAAATTAATTATTGAATTGATTTAATTTGACAGTTAAATATTGAACACATAATATGTACAAACTAGTTGTACACTAGTAGAGAATACAGTTAAAACTAATATATGAATTTGATTCATATAAAATATTAATTGAATATTGTTTACCGGAATTATTAAAATAAATAGTTAAAATAATTTCAATCAAAGATAAAATATTTATGGAAGTTAATATTCTTTTGGAAAAATATAATATTTTAATACCTTCCATAGTTTTCTCTAAAAATAAAAAATGAATTATTCTGTTTTTATTATGGTGAATAATAAAATTGAATAGAATCCCTAATAGTGTGTAAATTCCCAGAAAAATAAAATAAGGTCTAGCAGTCATTTTGAAAATTCTCTCTAAAAAAGTTCAAGAGAGTTTTGTTGTTCGTTCTTGACTGGGTGGATTACATAGAGGTCGAGATGTTATTGTTGCAGCTTGAGTTCAAAATCGCGTAAAAGGATAAAAAAATGAAAAGGTATATTAAGGTATATTTTCGACTCTTCTTTCAACTCGATTCGTTTCTCGTACATGGATCCATGGTTGATGATTGTCAAAATAATTTTTTTTCCGCTGCAGGGAGTACCGGCGTTCCAACACATTGTTACTAAACATGATTAAGCTAAATCTTCAACAAGGTAAATTAAAATAAAATCATAAAAATAAGACACTAGACAATGAAATAAAAAAAACTATCTAATTTCTTTGTAACACCCCTAACCCGTAACCATCGTCGGTCTAGGGTTATATGCATTACCGAACAAATCAGAAACTTTTACAGATATTTCGTAATATAATTAATCAAATCCCATCAAAGTGTCCCGTAAATAGGTCTACGAGACCTCAAGTATGTTTTAAGAAAGGCTCGGGACTAAACCGAATCCATATGGAAACTTTTAGAAATTTAAAAATTTTTCTAAGACACAGAGGTCACACGCCCGTGTGGGCAGGCCGTGTGCCTCCCACGGCCTCAGACACACCCGTGTGTCTAAGCCGTGTCAAAACAGGGCATACATACTGACTTGTCCACACGGCCGTGGACACGCCCGTGTGCCTCACCCGTGGTCGAGCCTGACTTGCACCACACAGCCAGTCACACACCCATGTGTCCAGCCCGTGGTCGAGTCTGACTTCTTTTGAAATACAACCACGAGGGATACGGTCGAGCCACACGCCCCTGTGCTCAACCGTGTGGGCAAATATAGGCCATTTGCAAGGCCAAAATGCCACCCACACTTTAGGTCTTCTATACAAGCACATACAAGCATCATACCAAACACAATTGGCAACCAAAAACATACCAAATGGTCATCCTTTTCAACTCATTCAAGTACTTTTCAAACATACCAACTTATATGCCATTTAGCTCAACTTATTCACAAACATTTCTTAGCATAAATCATCCACAACTTACCACTACAATATGACATCTACTCATCAAATATATACCAATTTTGCATCAACAAGCTTACCATTACCTTGACCATTTCTTTAGCTAACAAACCATACCAAACTAAGCATTATATAGCTTGACTACTCATACACATCACAAGCATTTACCTAGCCATATCACATGGCTATATACATATCTCAAACATAATTCAAAGTGACTAACCTATACATGCCATACTTAATATTTACACTTTCAAAAAGGTACCAAAATATGATTGAGTAGTGTGATGACGATCCTCGACGATCCCCGAGCCCTCAGTAACTTTGACGATCTATAAAACAGAGCAAACACATAAAGTAAGCTTTCAAAAGCTTAGTAAGCCATATACAAATAAACTTAACATATAATGCACATAATCATAATGATACAATGTCATTAATGTTTCTCATTTGCAAAATTCATATACTTTTCTTTGGCCCTTTTGTTTGACAATTGCTTACCCACATTTCATAGCTCAAAGTATCACATTTGCTCATAGCACATTAAAGCATATATCACATATTATCTCATCAAATTATACACATATTCATCTTGGTAAGTTCATATATATACTTACCTTTCGTACACTTACTTAGTGTACAATTCAAACATACCTGACTTGTTTATACATTTCACATAATCTTTCATTTCTCGGACTTGCCCATTGAACCGTTCGGAATCAAATAGGATGCTCGGAATACTCAGAATAGTCGTACAATGCCAACGTCCCAGACGTGGTCTTACATGTAACCAGATATCGATGCCACTGTCCCAGACAGGGTCTTACACAAATCAATACGATGCCAATGTCCCAGACATGGTCTTACACGTAAAATCTCAAATCGATACCAACGTCCCAAACGTCGTCTTACATGATATTACATATCGAACACCTATGTCATGACATATGTAATCCTATCTATTCCTAGGTTCGTATGGGACTTTTTCTGATGTTGACATCATGTCGATACTATCTCAGATTTCATGTACTCATCATCTCATATACATTCATCATTATAAATTTTCATATGAACATACATATATCAATGTAAATACATTTATTTGTATATAGACTTACCTCGGATTCGGATAAACAGAAACGAACTCGGCTACTCAATTACTTTCGATTTCCCACTATCTAAGTCTGTTTTCTTCGGTTCTTGATCTATACATATTCAAATTTAGCTCATTTATTCACTAATTCATTCAATTCAATCCAAAAACACATATTTAGGGCAATTTACAGATTAGCCCTCATATTTTCACATTTTGACATTTTAGTCCCTATTTCACAAAATCACAAAATTCACATAATTCAATACATCCCATGCTTGGCCGAATATTACCCATGCTCATACAAGTCCTACATTTCATTTATTTCGCAATTTAGTCCCTCAAAATTATAATTTTCTCAATTTAATCCAAATTGCTCAAATTCATCAAAAATTCAAAGACAAACTATGTTAATCTAGCACATATCTTTCTTAATTCATCTTCAAACATCACAAAACTCATGTGTTCATCAATGGCACATTTCAAAATCTTCATCAATTCACAAAATTGAAGCATGGGTTTTGAAGAACACGAAGCAACGATTACAAAAATGTAGAAATTATCAAAAATCGAAGCAAAACATACCTTGAATCAAAGAACATCCAGGGCCAAATGTTTGAAAACTTAAAACCCTTATTTTTGTTTCTCAATTCGGCAAGATGATACAAATGCTTGGTTTAGTTTAGCCTTTTGTTTATTTAATTAACATGTAATTTCCAATTTACAAAATTAAACTTTATTACTAAATATATAAAACATATAATATAAGGTCATTCTTGACCATTGCCGTCCACTCACTTTAATAGTGGGCTAATTGCCTATTAAGGACTTCACATTATAAAGACATTAGCAAATTAACACTTACACATTAATTAACCACTTTTTCATTTTACGCGATTTAATCCTTTTCTCAAATTAAGCACACAAACGGACAAATTAATTCACGGAACTTTAACACATGCTTAATCACATACAGAAGACACAGAAAATAATATTAAAATATTTTTATAACTCGGATTTGTGGTCTCGAAACCACTATTCTGACTAGGGCCTAAACCGGACTCTTACAATTCTCCCCCCTTAGGGATTTTTGTCCCCGAAAATCTTACCGCTGAATAAATTCAGATGTTGTTGTTTCATTACATCTTCGGGCTCCCACGTAGCCTCTTCAACTCCGTGTCGATGCCATAGTACTTTTACTAACGGAATTTTCTTATTTCGCAATTCTTCACTTCACGAGCTAAAATACGGATCGGTTTTTCTTCGTAAGTCATATCAGATCGAATTTCAATCTCTGACGAAGTAATTACATGTGATGGATCAGATCTGTTTCGACGAAGCATTGACACGTGAAATACATTATGAATCTTTTCTAGCTCAGGTGGCAACAACAATCTGTATGCAACAGGTCCGATACGCTTGATAATTTCATACGGTCCGATAAACCTCGGACTCAACTTGCCTTTACGTCCGAGTCTAAGTACTTTCTTCCACGGAGATACTTTTAAAAATACTTTATCACCGATTTCGAATTCAATGTCTTTTCTTTTCAAGTCTGCATAGGACTTCTGACGATCAGACGCTGCTTTCAGACTATCATGGATTACTTTCACTTTTTGTTCAGTGTCTTTTATCAAATTGACCCCGTGTATCTTATTTTCACTGAGCTCAGTCTAATACAGAGGCGTCCGACATTTGCGTCCGTACAAAGCTTCATAAGGTGCCATTTTAATACTCGACTAAAAACTATTATTGTATGCAAATTCAATTAGTGGTAAATACTGTTCCCACGTACCATTAAACTCAAGGATGCAACATCTCAACATATCCTCAAGAACCTGAATAATCCGTTCGGACTGACCATCTGTCTGTGGATGAAAAGCCGTACTAAAATGCAATTTTGTACCTAAAGCTTCTTGCAATTTCTTCCAGAATCGTGATGTAAATCTCGGATCTCTATCAGACACAATAGACAATGGCACTCCATGCAATCTCACAATATCAGAAATATAAAGCTCAGCTAACTTATCAAGTGAGTAATCGGATCGCATCGAGTAAAATGGCGATTTCGTCAATCGATCAACTACGACCCAAATTGCATCTTTCTTTCTCGGAGTCAATGGCAATCCAGAAACAAAGTCCATCGTCACTCTATCCCATTTTCATTCGGGAATCAGAATCGGTTGTAGCAAACCAGATGGAACCTGATGTTCAGCTTTAACTTGCTGACAGACTAAACATTTCGATACAAAGTCAGAGATATCTTTTTTCATACCAGACCACCAATAGTTTTGCTTCAAATCATGATACATCTTTGTACTACCCGGATGAACAGATAGGCAACTATTATGAGCTTCATTCAAAATCAACTGAATCAACTCTGGGTTTCTTGGAACACATAATCGATCTCGAAATCTCAAGCAATCATCATCATCAGCTCTAAATTCAAAATCGAAATTCGAATCACACTGAGCTCGTTTCGCTAATACTTCGTTATCAATCTTCTGAGCATCACATATTTGTTGTAAGAACAACGGTTTCGCTTTCAACTCCGCCAAAACCGAACCATCATCAGACAGGTCCAAATGAGCATTCATAGCACACAACGCAAACAGTGATTTTCGGCTCAAATCATCAGCAACAACATTTGCCTTACCCGGATGGTAGTCTATCACAAGCTCGTAATCTTTCAAAAGCTCTAACCATCTTCTCTATCGCAGATTCAAATCTTTCTGAGTCATCAAATACTTCAAACTTTTATGATCCGAATATACATGGCATTTTTCACCGTAAAGATAATGGCGCCAGATCTTTAATGCAAACACAATCGCAGCTAGCTCAAGATCGTGTGTCGGATAGTTCTTTTCGTGCGGCTTTAATTGTCCCGAGGCATAAGCTATAACTTTGCCTTCCTGCATCAAAACACATCACAGACCATTCATTGAAGCATCACTGTAAATCACGAATTCTTTACCCGATTCTGGCTGTATCAAAACTGGAGCTTCAGTCAAAAGGGCTTTCAACTAATCAAAGCTTTTCTGACATTTATCAGACCATTCAAATCTCACATCTTTCTGAAGCAATCTAGTCAATGGAGTAGCTATCATCGAGAATCTTTTTACAAACCGACGATAATAACCAGGTAGTCCCAGAAAACTACGGACTTCAGACACATTCTTTGTAGATTTCCATTCCAGAATAGCAGAAATCTTACTCGGATCAACCCGTATTCCAGAGGCTGATACAATATGTCCCAGAAAACCAACTTCTCGCAACCAAAATTCACATTTACTGAACTTCGCATATAATTTCTTATCTCGCAAAGTTTGTAGCACAATTCTCAGATGTTTAGCATGCTCAATTTCATCACGTGAATAAATCAAGATGTCGTCAATGAATACAACAACAAATTGATCTAAGTACGGTCTGAAAATTATGTTCATCATATCCATAAAAATAGCAGGAGCATTTGTTAGTCCAAAAGGCATAACTAAAAACTCATAATGCCCGTACCTCATTCTGAAAGCAGTTTTCGAAATGTCTGAATCTTTTTCTCGCAACTGGTAGTATCCCGATCTAAAATCTATCTTTGAAAACACTGTGGCTCATTTCAACTGATCGAACAAATCATCAATTCTGGGCAGAGGATATTTTTTCTTTATAGTCACCTTGTTCAACTTGCGATAATCAATGCACATTCTCATCGTGCCATCTTTCTTTTTCACAAATAGAACATGAGCACCCCAAGGTGAGAAATTCGGTCTTGCAAACCCTCTGTCAGTCAATTCTTGCAACTGTGACTTTAACTCTTTCAACTCTGTTGGTTCCATTCTATACGGAGCTATCGAAATAGGAGTTGTTCCCGGTAACAAATCAATACCAAATTCAACTTCACGTATCGGAGGTAATCCCAGAAATTCTTCAGGAAATACATCAGGGAATTCACAAACCACTGGCACTGATTCAACTTTCTTTTCAGTCACTTTTGAGTCAATTACATAAGCAAAATAAGCTTCATATCCCTTTTTCACATAACTCGAGCTTTTAACACGATATATCACAATTTGGTAGTCCATTCATATCATTAGACTCAATCTGAACTATTTCATCATTCTGACATCTCAAATCAATAGTTTTTCTTTTGCAGTTCACAACAACATCATGCAACATCAACCAGTCCATACCCAAAATTATATCAAACTCATCAAATGGTAATAACATCATATCATCCGGAAAACAAACATCTCAAAACATCAACGGACAGTTCTTGCATACTTTATCAACTAGGACACTTTTACCTAAGGGGTTCGATACTCTAATAACAAATTCAGTAGACTCTACAGGCAAAGTCTTACTGGATACAAAGTTCATGCATACATATGAGTGAGTAGAACCTGGGTCTATCAATGCAATCACAGAAGTATCATAAAGAGTAAATGTACCCGTTATAACATTCGGAGATGAAGCTTCCTCACGAGCTCGAATGGCATATGCTCTGGCAGGCGCTCTAGCTTCAGATCTCACAACTGAGTCTTTAACAGCTCTTTGGCTACCACTGACATTTCTTGCATTTCGGAAAAGTCTACCTCTAGCTGAAACATTATCAGATCTCAGATTCTGAACAATCTCTTGCTCAACAGATTTTGGACAGTCTCGGATGAAATGATCTAAGGATCCACATCTAAAACAAGCTCGATCATTCAACCTACAACTTCCCGGATGTCATTTACCACAATGCTTACATTTAGGTCGCTCGGATCGGACATCTCCAACACTAGCCATCGAAGTTGCTGGAGCTTTGGAATTTGACTGTGTTCTAGCTCGATCTCTATTCGAATGTCCCACATTAGTCTTTAAACGGCTATATTCATCTCTAAATTTCTTTGAAGCAGACTGAAATGGTTTACTCGAAAATCTCTTTCTCGCATCTCTAGCTTTAGACTCAGCTTTTCTTTTATCTTTCCCGAGTGCCTCAGCTTTACATGCTCGATCAACAAGCACCACAAACTCTTTTATTTCCAGAATTCCCACTAGCAAGCGAATATCTTCATTCAAGCCATCTTCAAATCTTTTGCACATTATTGCCTCGGTTGATACACATTCCCGAGCATACTGACTTAATCTCACGAACTCTCTTTCATACTCGGTAACAGACATGCGACCCTGTTTCAGTTCCAAAAACTCTTTTTGTTTCTGATCAATAAATCTCTGAATGATGTATTTCTTTTGGAATTCAGACTGAAAGAAATCCCATGTAACCCGTTCTTTCGGAACAACGGAAATCAAGGTCTTCCACCATTGATAAGCTGTGTCTCGTAGCAAAGAAACAACACATTTTATGCATTCTTCAAGAGTCAACGACATTTCATTAAATACTCGGATAGTGTTCTCGAGCCAAAATTCCGCTCTCTCAGCATCATCATCACTAGTAGCCCTAAACTCTTTGGCTCCATATTTACGGATTTTGTTGACCGAAGGTTTATTCAACAAATTCAAGCTCATAATCGGATGTATAGAAAAAGTCTGAGGAGTATTAGGCGGGGGAAGAGGTTCTGAAACAGCCGGATTAGTTCTTACATACTGAGTGAACCACTCGTTCATCATTTGGAAGAAGGCTTGTTTAGCCTCTCCCTCTTTACCGCTAGTAGCTGGTCTCAAATCAGATGGCGCTGTCCCTTGAGCGGGAGCAGGCGCATTGCTTTCAACGTCATCAGCTACGGCTTTTTCGGGATCCATTATTATACGAAAACACATTTTACACATCAGGATTCATCACACTATCACATTTCATATATATATGGCATGTATAGCTAGACTTTCACACGCTACGTTAGTCCGAGAATCGACTAAACCGTAGCTCTGATACCAATCAAATGTAACACCCCTAACCCGTAACCATCGTCGGTCTAGGGTTAAAGGCATTACCGAACAAATCGAAAACTTTTACAGATATTTCGTAATATAATTAATCAAATCCCATCAAAGTGTCCCTTAAATAGGTCTACGAGACCTCAAGTATGTTTTAAGAAAGGCTCGGGACTAAACCGAATATATATGGAAACTTTCAGAAATTTAAAAATTTTTCTAAGTTATAGAGGTCACACGCCCGTGTGGGCAGGCCATGTGCCTCCCACGGCCTCAGACACACCCGTGTGTCTAAGCCGTGTCAAAATAGGGCATACATACTGACTTGTCCACACGGCCGTGGACACGCCCGTGTGCCTCACCCGTGGTCGAGCCTGACTTGTACCACACAGCCAGTCACACGCCCATGTGTCCAGCCCGTGGTCGAGTCTAACTTGTTTTGAAATACAACCACGAGGGACACGGTCGAGCCACACGCCCGTGTGCTCAACTGTGTGGGCAAATATAGGCCATTTGCAAGGCCAAAATGCCACCCACACTTTAGGTCTTCCATACAAGCACATACAAGCATCATACCAAACACAAGTGGCAACCAAAAACATACCAAATGGTCATCCTTTTCAACTCATTCAAGTACTTTTCAAACATACCAACTTATATGCCATTTAGCTCAACTTATTTACAAACATTTCTAAGCATAAATCATCCACAACTTACCACTACAAGATGACATCTACTCATCAAATATATACCAATTTTGCATCAACAAGCTTACCATTACCTTGACCATTTCATTCGCTAACAAACCATACCAAACTAAGCATTATATAGCTTGACTACTCATACACATCACAACCATTTACCTTGCCATATCACATGGCTATATATATATCTCAAACATAATTCAAAGTGACTAGCCTATACATGCCATACTTAATATTTACACTTTCAAAAAGGTACCAAAATATGATTGAGTAGTGTGATGACGATCCTCGACGATCCCCGAGCCCTTATTAGCTTTGACGATCTATAAAACAGAGCAAACACACACAAAGTAAGCTTTCAAAAGCTTAGTAAGCCATATACAAATAAACTTAACATATAATGCACATAATCATAATGATACAATGTCATTAATGTTTCTCATTTGCAAAATTCATATACTTTTCTTTGGCCCTTTTGTTTGACCATTGCTTACCCACATTTCATAGCTCAAAGTATCACATTTGCTCATAGCACATTCAAGCATATATCACATATTATCTCATCAAATTATACACATATTCATCTTGGTAAGTTCATATATATACTTACCTTTCATACACTTACTTAGTGTATAATTCAAACGTACCTGACTTGTTTATACATTTCACGTAATCTTTCATTTCTCGGACTTGCCCGTTGAACCGTTCGGAATCAAATAGGATGCTCGAAATACTCAGAATAGTCGTACAATGCCAACATCCCAGACGTGGTCTTACATGTAACCAGATATCAATGCCACTGTCCCAGATAGGGTCTTACACGTAAAATCTCAAATCGATGCCAACGTCCCAGACGTCGTCTTACACGATATCACATATCGGACACCTATGTCATGACATATGTAATCCTATCTATTCCTAGGTTCGTACGAGACTTTTTCGGATGTTGACATCATGTCGATACTATCTCAGATTTCATGTACTCATCGTCTCATATATATTCATCATAATAAATTTTCATATGAACATACATATATCAATGTAAATACATTTATTTGTATATAGACTTACCTCGGATTCGGATAAACAGAAACGAACTCAGCTACTCAATTACTTTCGATTTCCCACGATCTAAGCCCGTTTCCTTCGGTTCTTGATCTATTCATATTCAAATTTAACTCATTTATTCACTAATTCATTCAATTCAATCCAAAAACACATATTTAGGGCAATTTACAAATTAGCCCTCATATTTTCACATTTTGACATTTTAGTCCCTATTTCACAAAATCACAAAATTCACATAATTCAATACAACCCATGCTTGGCCGAATATTACCCATGCTCATACAAGTCCATACATTTCATTTATTTCGCAATTTAGTCCCTCAAAATTATTATTTTCTCAATTTAATCCAAATTACTCAAATTCATCAAAAATTCAAAGACAAACTATGTTAATCTAACACATATCTTTCATAATTCATCTTCAAACATCACAAAACTCATGTGTTCATCAATGGCACATTTCAAAATCTTCATCAATTCACAAAATTGAAGCATAGGTTTTGAAGAACACGAAGCAACGATTACAAAAACGTTGAAATTATCAAAAACTGAAGCAAAACATACCTTGAATCAAAGAACATCCATGGCCGAATGTTTGAAAGCTTAAAACCCTTATTTTTGTTTCTCAATTCGGCAAGATGATACAAATGCTTGGCTTATTTTAGCCTTTTGTTTATTTAATTAACATGTAATTTCCAATTTACAAAATTAACCTTTATTACTAAATATATAAAACATATAATATAAGGTCATTCATGACCATTTTCGTCCACTCACTTTAATAGTGGGCTAATTGCCTATTACGGACTTCACATTATAAAGACATTAGCAAATTAACACTAACACATTAATTAACCACTTTTTCATTTTACGCGATTTAATCCTTTTCTCAAATTAAGCACACAAACGGACAAATTAATTCATGAAACTTTAACACATGCTTAATCACATACAGAAGACACAGAAAATAATATTAAAATATTTTTCCAACTCAGATTTGTGGTTCCGAAACCACTATTCCGACTAGGGCCTAAACCGGACTGTTACACAATCCACTTGTTAGGTTCCCCATGGAACAATTGGCCAATTTGGGTCTAAAAAATGACTTAAAAATAATAAAAAATAATTTATTAACAACAAAACTAAAAATAAAAAAAAAACATATAAAAGACACTTAAATTGCTTAAGAATAAGCTCCTCAAGTGTAATAGAGAGCCTAATTTGACATATCAAATTATGGCAGACCAGGGAGGCACTACAAGATGGAGAGGCTAGTCGGGAATCGATCGTGACATCGAGACAGTTCGAAGACTAGTCAAACCAGTGTCATTCCGAGGAAGCAATAAGGGCGTTGCGAAAATGGGTGGGGAGAATGTCACGGGCCGCGAATTATAGCCTGTGACTAATGCACCAAGAGCGACCCATGGAGGTCAATTAAATGGAGCTCGTTCGACCAACTTGAGTTGGTCCAATTCATGGAACATGTGGAGAAACCCATTTACTTGATGCCTTGATGGTCCAGTGAAGGAAAATTAGGGCTACCTTGGCAAATATGGAAAGTAATCTTAAAAGATATGTAATCTCAAAAGATTTGATTTTGTAATCTTAGGGGATCATGTAAATCCCTTAATAATTTCAATGGTAGATAGGTTTTAATCTCGATCATCAATGTAAACTAACTTGAACAGTTGGATCCCATTATATTCCTTTCAAAGTTAGTGAATATACGTTGAAAGCATTTACTCAAACACTTGGTGTGCGTTATTTTTTATGGCTTTTCAATTCATTCGTGGCTTCTTTCATTTTAAGTTGTTTCCACAATATTTTCGGTGCCTTGGAGAATTTTTATTGTGAATTCTCACTTTTCGAGAGCTAGGCTGACTTAGGCGAATTTGAAACCAAGAAATCGCCTAAGGTTGCACAAATTGCGAGACTAAAGTTCTAGCCCTATGACACTAGGAACCACAATATTAGTAAAAGGTATATAATAAATAGCCATATATCAATAATCTAATCACATGTATATTCTCAACATGCATTTTTATCATCAATTTATACTATTAGACATAACATGACCTAGGCTTTGACACTAATTGTTGAAAAATCGTTTAGAAAATATGTTCGAGTTGACACAATAAAATTATAAAAATTGTCCAAAGTGGACCTTACTTGTGATATCTAAAGTAATAAATCTGACCAAATAAGTACATATATATATTGAGGCGTAGGGAGACTTGTTTAAATGGTAAAAGGCTCTAGGGAAGTGATCAAAAAATTTTATCCACTCAAACTAAAGTCTAATGTCTTCCAGATTTTTATCAATTGATTTTCTCTTCTATTCTCGAACTATTGAATGCTTAGAGAGTGGGCTCTAACTCAAAAAATCGAATACATGACAAAAATCTGAGACTCTTAGAGAGAGCTGCAAACCCTTGGTATACCTCAAAATCAAAAAATAAATTCTAGATTTAAATTATAGTTGTTGGATGGTTGCAATTATAACCTAGAATCCAAACTCAAGAAAAAAAAAGAATTTATTTGAGTATACGAAAATTTACTCACGTAAACTTTCACCAAATTTCTATAGAGTTTTTCCCTAGTATACTGCTATTATTAATTTACAGTAATAGTGGGAATATATAGGTGAAGAATATGAAAAAGTTTCATCCTCATTCAAGTTCTTAACTAACTAAACCGAAGAAGTTTTAGTCCTAATAGGACTTCCAAAACCCACCTGCAGTGGCTAGGTCCATCTAGACTTATTGTTCAATGCAAATCTGATCCTATTTTTCAAGCTTTCTTCTCTTAAATTAAAAAAAAAAAAACCAAGCTCAAATATTTAATTAACTAAATAATTAAATATTCTTCTAAAAAATAGTTAATTAATTTTAATTAAATAAATTACATAATTAAGTTCTAATTCCATTAAAACTATGAAGATTTTGCAATGTTAGAGTTTATATCTAAATTTATTTAATTATTTGAATTAAATTAAACTATCATGACTATATAATTTAATTTTCATTTTGGATTCAATTATTTATTTTTCATGTAATAAAATAATAATTCAAAAAAATTAAATTAATCATATGTCATCTTTTTTTTAAAAAAAAATAATCATAAGTCATTTCTTGCCTTCTCTAGAAAATGCATTTACTACAAATAGTAATTCATGCAACCTAATTCTAATTCATCATTTTTGTTCGTTCATTCAAAGTTATTATGCAATCTATTCAAAGATATAGTAAACTAGCAGTGGGACCAATTAGATATATATAATTAAGATTGAAATGATTTGTAATTAAATCTCAACTCTTTGTTTATTAGTTATAAAGTTATTTCATGACTAAACTCTTCATTATATACCATTACTAAAATTATTTAAAATAATTTTTTGACTTATAACTTTCTCATATGTATGTTTACTCTCACTACAATTAAATTATGGATTACCAAGCTAAAAATCATAACGAAATATTACAGTCTCGTTGTTAAAATTTTATCATAATGACAAAAAGTCGTTACAAGATCGTAACCTACACTTTCATTATTTAAAGTATACGCAACAACTCTACAAATTGAAAAGATTGTTTTTTTTTTTTTATTATTGAAAAGAATAAAATCCAGCACTAATTACATAGCACTCAGCCTTAACACTTCCAGGCCATTGTAATCATGTAAGACTGAAATATAATATTTTTAATCATATGGTAATAATTTTTCTTGTTTTCAAATATAATATTTTTAGCAACCATTTAATTTATTTTATTTAGCTATTTTTAGTTATCATAAAATCAGTTATAATATTTTTAACCCAACCATAATATTTTGATTATAAAAATTATTACGTAACAATTTACAAAATAAAATTCACTATAGTGTAAATTTATAAGTTAAATCTTTTACAAAACAGTACCATAATAATTGTCAAATATTATTTTACAATAATATTTTAATTACATTACGTAACAACTAAATGTAATTGTTAAAAAAATATTTTAACATCCATAAATTTATTAAGTTGCCAAATCGTTTTCATAACAATAATACTATTGATTGTCAAATATTATCTGTAAAAATATTTTAATTGATTGTGTATTGTGTTTTAATTAATTAAGCAACAATTATATAATTTAATTTAATCTCGTTGAATATCAAGCAAAGACTTGTCAAACAAATCTTATGTCCATCACGCAATATATGGATTTAATCTCTAAAGGAAAACTCCAAATGCAAAAAAAAGTTTCCAAATTATGTAACCAATTATTTTATCTATATGTATACCTTTACTCTTTCAGTTATTTATCTTATTGCAATCAACAAACAACTAGCAAATAATTCAGCAATCACAGTAAAATAAATTTATAAGGATGTTGATGCATATCTATGTTCTTCTATAGAAGAGTTCGAGACCATGAACTGAAATAAGATATAGAGAAAAGGAATTTTCCTGGCTGCTTAAGTGTGATTTTCAAACAATTTATCACGGAATATTAATTTCTCTCTACTGAGTTAGATATAACACAAAGGAGAGTTTCTATTGGCTAGTAGCATTAATTTTCTACGGAAAAAAGTAAACTATGACGGGTAATTGTCGTGTAACCCTTTGCTATGTCATTTCTTCTATCAGCAAGTTGAAAGTGGATCTTATAAGATTCATACTAACATCTAGCATAAAATATAATCCTTAATTTTTTTTTCTAAATATACTTAAAAATTCTAAAACTCGAATAAAAAAATATCTCTCACTTCACTCAAGTTGAAGCAACATTACTTTGCATAGTTCACCCAAGACGTGAACTATGTCCGTTGTGGGTCAATTCCAATCGGGTTACTGGGTCACGATTCGGTAATGACAAAGACCATAACAATTTGTCTCCCGCCTAGTTCAAGGAAGAGTTATAAAGTGACTCTTTTGAGAACTTAACTTCGTTAAGTGGGGGGGATTTTGAGTGGAATGTATCGCATACGTTTTTCACTTTAAATTGTCATACACGCTTCATCACGTGTTGAGGAGAAGTACAATTGTATAAAGTTAATTGTGCCTTCATTCTCAGACATAGGAATTGCCAAAGTGTGAAATTCTTTAAAAGGAGGTTACCTTAACCCTAAGAATCAAACCGTTTGAATTTGAAAATTTTGAGAATGAGCTGCTGTTGAGAAGGACAATCGTGAATCAAAGGTAATTTTCTTAAAATTTCCAAATATTTTTTGTGGATTTCCTGGGTTTATTCGGGCACAATGATTAGGGTGGGAGGAGGTGGTCGTATCATTCAGGGTAATCGTGGTGGTTTAGGGAGTGAGCCTTCACAACACCGTAAAGTAAATACTCCCATGAAGGTGAAAGCATATGTTTGCACCACCAAGCAGGAAGAGATAAAATGAAACTTGGACGCTCTGGGGATTCAAATACCCAATTTCACTTATGAGTTCTCGATTTTTAAAGGGTCGAGGCGATTGAATGACACCACCAATGGAAGTTTTATGCTTCCCTCACACATACTAGAAGCAGGTTTTCATCTTCCACTCCATCCTTTTTTTTGCAATCTGGCTTCTCATGGTGGGTCCCGATAGCCTAGGCCTACTTCATTGAATGTGGTCGGTAACAAGAGGCGCCATTGATTTTGTTTTCCAAAATCTATATCAACTCAAGGCCTACATTCGAGGGGGTTTGTAACACCCCTAACCCGTTTCTATCATCGGATCAGGGTTACGAAATATTACCGTGCAAATCAGAACAACAATGTCATTAACGATAATTACTTAAAACTCATTACAACCCTATCAAACATATACATTTGGGCCTTAAATCGGGCCTTCAAGGCCTTAAAAATAGTTTGGAAACAATCCGGGACTAATTTAAAATAATTCAAAAATTTTGAGAAAAAGTTGAAAAATTTTGAAAACATGGGTCACATGGCTGTGTGACATAGCCCAGACCGTGTGGTATTCGAACAAAGAGACACACAGTCGTGTCCCAGCCCGTGTCTTAAACCGTGTAACTCACTGAGTTAGGTCACATGGCCATGTCGCATGCTGTGTGCTAGATCGTATAACTCACTGACTAGAAATAATAAGTGACGAATAGCCGCGTAACTAGGCTGTGTGACAGCCCGTGTCCCAAGCCGTGTGCTCCATAATTTGACGCTAAAAACAAACCATTTTCAATTCAAAACTTACTCAATTATTCACTTTATTTATGCACACATTCAATAGACCAAAACACTTTTCAAATACACATAAACATACCAATTCAACCAACCTAATTTTCCTAACCAATATGCCATTTCAAGGCACCTCATTTATACCAAAACAACTTTAACCAAAATAAGGCAATATTGCCACATTTCAAACACAAAACCTAGTTCATTTAACTACCTAATGACATCAATTGTAACCATTCACATAACATCATTAACATACCAAAAAGGACCATATATTACAAGTACTTAAAAGTGACCAAAAGGCTTAAACTTGCCTAAGCAATATAAGTCTAACATACAAAATACATACTCCAAAGACATATTAATACCAAGTTCACCACTAACATTTTCAAAACTACCATAATATAAAGTCCTATACATGTCATTTATAACCTTGGCCAAAATGACTCAAAAACTACCAAAGTGATTGCTGGATAGTGTGATAGATCTCTGACAAGCCTCCAACTAATCGAGCTTCCGATGATTTATGAACAAAGGAAAATAACTACGTAAGCAAAAAGCGCTTAGTAAGCTCGTATAAACTCAAGTAAAAACTTACCATTCTTAAACTCAATTTATAAATTACGTATAACATCATTACCAAGATCATAGGCTTAGTAAAATCCTATATAATCACCATCAAACTCACAAGTTAGTAAGTTCATACATGATACATATAAGTTCAACCATATCATAAGAAGATTTCAATGTACACATCATTCGTCACATAATTATTTTGCTACTTTCACATCATTTGCTTTCATCAAATTTACCTTTTTAATAGATTATGATCAAACATCCACTTGTATACATACATTGCCATCTACCTTTAACTACCCGTTGAACCATCTAGAATTACATTGGATACTCAGGAATGCTCACACATAGTGTGCCTTTCCATATAACTATAACCTTTCCTTTTCAATAGTGCTTACACGAGCTGTGGGTCAGAATGTTAGCTACACGATGCTGCTTACACGAGCTGTGGAGAATTCGTAACAAATGCAAGACCTCAGCCATCGGTATGAAATTCAAGACCAGCACCCGAAACATGAAATTCCTAATGACATGTCATTCGTATCCTAAGAATTCTTAAGGTTCAAACAAGATCATTTATCCACCAATTATTGAAAACATCGATATTTATATTTTTCAAGTCAGTTTATAATTAACATAATATAACAAATAATCAATCAAAGTATATTTACTAAGATTATAATTCATACGAACTTACCTCGATAACTATAGTCACAAAAGTAGAGTTGAAGATTAATCCAAAGCTTTCGCCTTTCCCCAATTTAAATTCGGTTATTGTTTATCATGATCTAAATAAATAATTTCATTCAATTAAGTACTTCAATTAACCTCAAGTATTCAATTCAATCTATAATTCATATTATCATGAAATTACAAAATTACCCCTCCTATTTTAACTTTTTTCACAAATTAGTCCTTAAGCTTGTAACTTGAAATTTAACCATTTTAACCTAAACCCATGTCAACCGGTTCTACTAGGGGTCTTGAATAGCCCATAATTACAAACAGTTCACATTAAAACCAATGAATTTTATATTTTCAACAATTTAATCCTTAATCCAAAATTCATCAAAAATCACTTAACAAAACAATTTTATTTAACAACTAACTTTAATTATCTATCAATTAACTTTAAAAACTCATCAATTTAATTCATAAGATATCCCTCAACCTTTAACAGCTTTGCAAATTAACCCCCGACCTAAGTAGTTTAAGCTAAAACGAGCTCAAAAACATAAAAATCAATAAAAATGAGGCTAAAATACATACCATACATAAGGAAAAATTCAAAACCGAAGCTTTCTCCCCTCCTTCAATGGCTATTCAGTTTTGGGATGGAAAAATTAGAAAGATGATAACACTTTTACCTTTTTTCTTTTGTTTAACATTTTAATGTAATTATCAAATTACAAAGTTAACATTTTAAAACTATTAAAATTTCATTAAAACCTATCCATAAACATCCACTAACATATAACATGGTATAATTACTTCCTAAGTCCACTAATATTCCTTTACATAACCATTTAATCCTTTTAATTAACAGAATCTAACTTTTGCACCTTTTTCAATTTAGTCCTTTTTACCTAAATAACCATTTAAACCTCAAAATTTCTTAACAAAAATTTAATACTACTTTAAATTAACCCCATAGACATTAAATAAATATTAAAATATTTACTCCCTCTTCAAAATCGTGGTCCCGAAACTATCGTTTCCGACACCACTAAAAATGGGTTGTTACAGGTTTCGTTGGGCCTGTTTCATTTTACTATCGCGATGGGCTGGAATCAATTGTTTCCAATTGTTGTAAATACATACTGGTGAAGAATAAATTCGGAGTTGGTTCTGATTTTTCCCATTGAATGGCCTACACTTAGCAAGAGTGTGTGCTTGCAAGACAAGACATTATATCAGAGGTGAGGTGGGCTCAATTCTATAGGCTTCATTGAGGTTGTCTATTGAAGCTGGAGGAGGTGTTAATTGTCAAAAATGTATTTCACTACTGCCTCATAGATCTGAGCCCTAATGGGTGGAGGCTAGTTGAAGATAACAATGGTGTGGACATCATGTTAGTTTTGCCCGCTCAGTTCGCGTCGCCACATGGGGTTGTTGATGAGTTAGGACGTATTCTGTTAGGGAAGAAGGAGGAGCCTGCAAATTATTTTTATACTTTTTGTAAATTAAAGCCTTGTTCGTGGTCCTTTAAACCTGTAGGGGATCAAGAAGGTAGCGTGAACCCCCTTATGATTACAATTAGTGCTAATAATAAACTTGTAGTGATGCAAGCACAACTCGTGTTGTTGAAAAGAGTTTAGGGGAATCAACAAGTTTATCCAAGGAGATCGATGAATACATGGACCTTCGATCTTTTATGCAAAATGTGTGAGGAGGTCCCTCTTGTGCTTCTGCTGGGAAGGAAGTGTGTAATACCCCATACCCGAGTCCGAGGCTCAGACCGGATACGAGACATTACTATGCTTGAACTTACTTAATCATGACATTACGGGCTATAAAATTTTGTTCTGAATTTAAAACTTCTCATTCTTAAACAATTCGTACATTTCATGGGCCTACGAGGCCTTAAACTCGTACTAGTAAACTTTCGGAACCTTATCGAAAAACTTTTCTTTGAAATAGGGGTTACACGCCCGTGTAATATAAGACACGCCCGTGCATAGGCATACACGCCCATGTCCTCAGACCGTGCCCTAAAAACTCGATGATTCGCCAATTTCCACACGGCCCTGGCACGCCCGTAGACCTAGACCGTGTACTACATCTTGATATACTGACTTATTCCACACGACCGGGGCACACGCCCATGTTCTAACCGTGTTTCATGCACGGCCTTGACACACGGCCGTGGGATTAATCCTTACTTATAAGACTAAGGTGCAGTTTATGCACGGCCTAGACACACGCCCGTGTGTCCAACCGTGTGGGTACTTAGAGGCTATTTACCAAGCCAATTGCCATCCTGAAATTAAGATCCAATTCATACTCATTTCAACAACTCAATACTACATCATTCTTGAATAATACTACATGCTTCATTGATAATTATAAACATATACACTTGGCCAATCACTTAGCCATATACAAAAGAATAACAAACTTAATAGCCTATACTTTGGCTCTTCTTAAAACATTTACTCAAAATGTAATGTCACCTATACATGCCATACTTAACAAAACAACTTGGCTATACCAAAATAGCGATTGATAGTGTGCTCCGAGCTCCGATGACGGTGATCCTCGATATTAGCTTGGTGGGACTACATGGAAAGAAAGAATGAAAGACATAAGCATTTAGCTTAGTAAGTTTGCATAATACACATAGCAACATTCTTACTTAATATAGACCATTTGATATAAACAATGGCACCATAAATTCAGCTATATAAAGCTTACTTACTCATACTTGATTCTTACATAACTCATGAAACTTACTAGTCTCATACTTGATAGGCAAACAAAGTACTTGTATCACTAGATCACATTGATCAGCATACTTGAACATAATACTCATAATTTCTAATTCATCATTCATAACATGAATAATATTCTTTTTCACTTGATAATAACCTTACTTACTTAGCTTTCTTGTTCTCTCTTTGGAGCTTAACTCGTTTGCCCGATGAATTTGCATGAATAACCGAGGATACTAAATCTCATCAGAATTTTGAGGCAATGACTTAACATGGACTTATACGAAGTCTTTCTCTTGATAACTTTTCAATGCCAAGCTTGCCTTGGTCTTACATGATAACTTGTTCAATGCCAAGCTTGCCTTGGACTTACATGATAACTTACTCAATGCCAAGCTTGCCTTGGACTTACATGATAACTTACTCAATGCCAAGCTTGCCTTGGACTTACATGATAACTTACTCAATGCCAAGCTTGCCTTGGTCTTACTTGATAACTTACTCAATGCCAAGCTTGCCTTGGACTTACATGATAACTTGCTCAATGCCAAGCTTGCCTTGGACTTACATGATAACTCACTCAATGCCAAGCTTGCCTTGGACTTACATGATATCTTGCTTGCTTGCAATGCCATGCCTCGGCTTGGTCTTATACGGACTTTCTTGTTTCATGTGGTAGATCGAGTATCCTAAGTTATTCCACTTCAATCGGGGCTTTCTCGTGCTTGATCTCATTAATTTCTTTGTTTAACATAACATTAAACATTTTCATAATAACATTATACATTATACTAAGCCATTCAATGATATAAATCCCAAAGTTTAGAAATCATACAAACTTACCTCAATATACAAAATGTAGCTAGGTATGCAATTTAGTCCTCGACCTTGTTCTTGCCTCGGTTTCGATCCGGGCTTCATTTTTCTTGATCTATAGTCATAAATAGATCATTTAATACTCACATTGACTAAATTGACTCTTTACTCATACTTTGGCAAAATTACTATTTTGCCCCTATACTTTCTCATATGTGCACTTTTGCCCCAAGGCTCGTAAAATAATTCCCATTCAACTTTCTTAGACTACATGCTTAGCTGATTCATTTTCTCTATTATAACAATCCTCAATTCTCACTATTTCTACTATGTATGAACAATCTCATAACTTTTACAAACTAGTCCCTATGCTCATTTTCCATGAAATTCACTTAGAAAAAGATGTTTATCTAACATCAAACTCTCATAAACTTCCATAAAACATCATTTAACAAGCATATCATTCATGGGTAGATTTTTGAACATGCATCTTAGCTCACTTTATAGCTAAAAATAGCTAATTCATAATACGATGACTTCAAAAACAGGAAAAATATTAAAAACGGGGCTAAGATGAACTTACTAGCAAGCTTGAAAAAAATGAAGAACCCTAGCTATGGAGTCTTCAAATTTTCGGCAATGGAAGGAAGAAGATGAATGAAATTTTATCATCTTTTTCCTATTTTAATCATTTAATAGGTAAATGACCAAAATGCCATTCTCTTAAAAATATCACCATTTACTAATTCATGTCCAATTTTGTCCAAAAATTATAATTTGGGCAAATTGCTATTTAAGGACTCATAATTGCTATTCTAAAGCTATTTCATACAAAATGCTTCTAGAAACTCACATTTTACAACTTTTGCAATTTGGTCCTTTTTGACCATTCGACTTCAATTTAGCAAAATTGCTTCATGAAACTTTCACACTAACATGTAAACATGGCATGAACCTTAAAAACTCATAAATTCACCTCGGATTCGTGGTCTCGCACCACTATTCCGACTAGGCCCTAAATCGGGCTGTTACAAAGTGCAAGTAGTCGAAATAAACAGAAGACTACTACTGGATCTACCAATATTGTTCTAAGTAGCAAAGATGAAGGTAGCCCTATAAGGGAACTTTGCCGAAAGAAATGAAAGGATCGCGCTACAACATCTGCTGATGTGGCCACCACTATTACAATTCCTGCTGTGATTCCTTCTCCTCTTGGGTCTCCACCTCCACTAATACCACCAACTAAGGACACCTTTGGTGTGATCGTTCAACATGGCCCTCCTAAAGGTTCAATGAAATTTATGTCTACTGGTGGTGAGACACAGACGTTTCTATGGCACGAGCACCTAAGTATGCAGAAATTTCTTTATTGCCCTATTAAGGTAAGAAGATAGTGGAAAGATTTTATGCCTCAAGAAGCAAAGGAGCATGTTTTTCCTTCTACATCATCTAACTTTGTGAAGAAACCATCATTGAAAGAGCTGATATTATCTCTTTAGGTAGCATTGGTTGAAGCTGGTATGGTAAGTGTGGGGATCGTTAAAGGTATTAGCGAAGAGTAGGTAAGGAGGTTGAAATTTGAGAATGCTTACCAATCCATCATGGGGGCCCTAGAAAGGGCTTGTGAACTACATAAGCAATTGGATGAAGAAAATAGAAAATTGGTAGAGCAAAATAAGAGGTTACAAAGATCGCCTCACCCTCTCTAAAAGAGATGGAAAAATTGTATGGAAAAATTGAGGGTGTGTGAGTTAACAAGGTTATTTTGGAGGCGACTGTGAAAACCATAGATAAGAAGCATAAAGTTGCTATGTTTAATCTAGAGAAGAGCCATGAAGAGGCCTTGGAAAAATATAAGGCTGATACAATGTAGAGCTTTCAAGATTACTTATCAGATTTAAAGTCAAATTTTCTGCTTCACGCTCAAGTAGTTGATGGTCCCTTTGATGCTCGCAGGGTGAATTTCGATGCTTTCAATCATCTCACGGGTGCTCAGTTGGACTTTGATATTCAATTCCCTTTTGGAGCTGCTTGGGAGGAATTTATTGAAGAATGGAAAAATTTGAGCAAACTTTATTTTGTAGATACTCCTATTGAGACCAGTACAGCTCCTACTACTGAATGTGAAGAAAATGTGAATGAAGGAATGGAAGAATAAGATGAAAAGCTCACTAAACCTAATGATACTAGTGCCAATTCATAATTTCATTGTATTCATTGCACTTGTTTCCTTTTATTCTGAAATTGAAAAACTATCTTTGCTTAGTGTTGAAACTTTGTAGTCCTTGATTGTGATTTTGTACGAGCAAACTACATAACTAATTTGTCATCACAAATATCTTAACCCAATATATTTAAATGGTGATTAGGAATCATCATATTATTCAACTGAGTCGTGAATTTTGACTGTGAATCATCTAACTCATTAAATAGTAAATCAATGAACTTAGGCTATAATCGTAAATCAACGAGCCTTAATAATATCAACAATGATCTTAAATTAGCAAGCTATTTGGAGTAACGATAGTAAATCAGCTAACTCAAAGATTTTTCATGATAGTAAATCAATGAACTTAGGCTGTGATGTTAAATCAGCGAGCTATTCGGAGTAACGATAGAAAATCGGTTAACTCAAAAGATTATTTATGATAGTAAATCAATGAACTTAGGTTATGATCTTAAATCAGTGAGCTGTTTGGAGTAGCGATACAAAATCAACTGTTAGAGTTGTGACCCAAATTCTTATTAAAATAAAATACAAGTGGCAAGATGGGGGGATCCATGAGGGCTGCACAAGAAAAATCCATATAGAAGTTTACTTCCTCTGTTTGATATTGATTTGAATAAGGTGTTTCAACCTTACTGCATTACTTCTATTAGATGTTGATTAAAATAAGGTTTTCTAAACCTATAAATAGACGCAATCTACACTCCTTGTAATCAATTAGAATTTGACATTAGTGAATTTTCTTCTCATCTACCCGTGGTTTTTTCCAAAAGGGTTTTCCACTTTAAATCTATGTGCTTTATTTTTTTCTTATTACTTTGTGATCATTCTATATTGCCATTATCGACGTTAGTTCTACATCAACTAACTCAGAGATTATTCATGATAGTAAATCAATGAGCTTTGGTTGTGATCTTAAATCAGTAAGCCTTAATAATATCAGTTATGTTCTTAAATCAGTGAGTTGTTTGGAGTAGGGATAGAAAATCAACTAACTTAAAAGATTGTTCATGATAGTAAATCAATGAACTTAGGTTGTGGTCTTAAATCATCGAGTTATTTTACATGTTTCAGTATTTCCAATTTGAGCAAACTAAACAATATTTGCAAAGAGTATATCTTTATTGAAAAAGAAAGTATAACATTCATACATAATATTTTTTAGATAGCGTGTATTCAAATGTACGAGGTAGAACAAGGCCATCAATTTTTGCTATTCTGTAAGCTCCATAGCCTATTTTTCAGAAAACTTTGTAAGGTCCCTCCCAATTAGGTGTCAATTTTCCTTGTTATGTTGTTGGGAAATTGGCTTCAGTAATTATGAAGAGTAGATCGCCCAGTAGAAATTGTTTGTTCTTCACTCTAGAGTTGTAGTATCAAGCAATTTGCTGAGCTTGCACAACTTTCCTAATTTTTGTTGTCTCCTTGACCTCATCAATAAGATCTAAGTTGAGCTTGATGGCCTCCTAGTTGGCATTTTCATCAAAATGAGATGTCCTATGGAATCGCAGTCCTATCTTAGTAGGGATTATCACTTTTTCCCCATAACTAGTGAGAATGTTGTCTCTCTAGTTTTTGTGTGATGAGAAGTTCATACGACCCATATAATTCCTGGTGGCTCTTCTAACTAGGAACCTTTGGTCTCATCAACCTTTTTCTTTAAATTCGTTAGTATTTTCTTGTTCATTGCCTCTATCTGATTGTTCATTTGGGGTATTTTTACAAAGCTTTGAGCAAGAGAAATCTGTAGGTGTTTACAGAAGTTCTTGAATTTTCCCTGGAATTGGGTTCCATTGTCTGTTATAATCAGACGTAGAATATCGAACCTACAAACAATGGATTTCCAGGGAAAGGATTCCATTTGTGTCTTTATTATTGTAGCTAGAGCTTCAGATTCTATCCATTTAATAAAATAATCCACAGCTACAACTATGAATTTCTTCTAAGATGTGGCTATTTGAAATGGACCCAAAATATCTATTCCTCAAGTTGCAAACGGCCAAGGACCATACATCACTTGTAAAGGCTCAAGTGGTGATCGTTGCACTTGAGCATGTTTTTGGCAGGAATCACAAGTGCGAACCATGTGGTGTGCATATTTTTGTATAGTTGGCCAGTAATACCCTTGTCTAAGAACCTTCTGTGCTAACAGTCTTCCTCCCAGGTGATCACCGCATATTCCCTCATATATCTCTCTCATAACATATTCAGCTTCAAAGGGAGCGAGACATCTTAAAAGTGGTTGGGAGTAACTTTTTTTATAAAGCACACCTTCTAACATAATATATCTAAAGGTGATAGATTGAATATTTTTAATTGAATGAGAGTTAAGTAGTTTGCAGGTACAAGGATATATTAAAATGTAGATAATAACATCATACCTTGCGGCCTTAGGTTGTATTTTGGAGAGATGTTTTTTGTTGAGCTGGTGAGTTTCCCGTTGTAGAGCTTGTATTATGGGGGTCATCCATGTTTCCTCTTGACTCTGATTAAGCACTCGCTGGGTGTCATAGCTTGGGGTAGCTCTATGTTCTAGCGTAATTTTTTGTCTTTGCTCAATAGTTATAGAGTATGCTAACTTAGATAAAATGTCAGCTTTTGCATTCACTATCCTAGATAATTGTCTAACCTCTATCTTGCCAAATTGAGTGAGTAGCTGAGTAGCTATGGCATGGTAATTCTTTAGACTAGGCTCTTTTACTTCGTACTCTCCATTCATTTGCTTCGCTATGAGCTGAGAATCAATGCATATTACCAGCTCCCTTGCCCCCAGCTGAAGAGCCAGTTGTAGCCCAGAAATTAATTCCTTATACTCTGTAGCATTGTAATATGCATGGATGCTAAAGGATAAACCATACTACCACTCATTCTCGTTAGGGTCTATAAGGAGAACACCCGCTCCTGATCCCATCTTCACTATTGAACCATCGACATAAACTGTCCAGCATTTTGGCTTCGTAGTTGAGCTAGTTTGTCCTTGTGATAAGCTAACTACTATATCTTGTACAATCAACAGAAAAAATATTTAGAACCAAATGTATATTTGTAATGGAATATCATCAAGCAAAACAAGTACTTGTAAAATAAAATTCCAATAATCACTATGACATACTATTCTATCATCTATGCGAGTAATAGTGTTTCAAATTAAAGAGTTACCTGTAGGGTCTGGCGATCTATCAAAAGAACATTTCACTATGAAATCAACTAAGATCTGAGCTTTGATTACTGTTCTTAGGGCTTACTCTATTCCAAATTATGCTAGTTCAATTCTCTACTTGGTCATTTTTCCTGAAGTATCTACTTTAGATAATATGTCTTTGATAGGTTGGTTTGTCATGACTGTCACGGGATGGACTTGAAAGTATGGTCGCAACTTGTGAGCTACCACTATTAAAGAAAAAATGAGTTTTTCTTTCTTCGAGTACCTTTTCTCGCCATCCTGCAACACTTTGCTAACATAGTACACTTTGCGAACCCCTTTTGTCCTGATCAAGACTGCTGCCATTGTTTCTTTAGATGTTGCCAAATAAAGATAAAGAGTCTTCCCTACTCGAGGTGACATCAAAAGTAGTGGAGATGTGAGGTACAACTTGAGCTTTTCAAAAGCATCCTAGCATTCCTCTATCCAACTAAAACAAGTTCTTATTGCCTTAAAGAAAGGTAAGCACTTATCTGTCATTCTGGAGACAAACCTGTTGAGTGCAACCACCCTCCCCGTTAAGCACTGAATGCTTTTAATAGTCTTCGGGGCAGACATATCTAGAATGGCTCAAATCTTCTCAGGAATTTTCTACTCTCACACCAAAAATGCATTTCTCTGGATTTAACTTCATGTTATAGGCTCATAGAACATCAAAAGCTTCAAAAAAAATACCTAATATGCCCCTTCAATGTAGAAATCTTCACTAACATGTCATCTACGTAGACCTCAACACTACGACCAATCTATTCTTTAAAAATCTTATTAACCAACCTCTGATATGTCGTATCTATATTCTTCCACCTAAAAGGCATAACCCGATAACAAAATAAACCTTATTCTATGAAAATGTCATTTTATCTTGACCCTCTTAAGCTATATAAATTTGACTATAACTTGAGAATGCATCCATGAAGCTCATGAATCTATGACCTGATGACGCATCCACCAATCTACCAATCGAGGGCAAAGGAAAACCATCTGTTGGACAAGCCTTATTAAGACTGGTAAAATCAATGCACATTCTCCATTTTTAATTGGTCTTTTTCATCATCACAACATTTGACACCCAGTCTGGGTACGCTACCTCCTTGATAAACCTTGCTGAAAGTAGTTTGCCTACCTTTTGTCTAATTGCCTCCACAATCTGTGGAGCAAATCTTCTTTTTTTTTTGTTTGACCGATTTGGCCATGAGGAACATATTTAACCGATGGAATATCACCTGAGGATCCACACCAGGCATGTCCACCATTGACCATGCAAAAATGTTTGAATTCTCCCTCAAGCACTATATTAATTCCTCATTTTCTTCTTCTACTAATGCTGATAAGATCCTTATCAACTTATCTGTGTTATCATAAAACAATTGCAAAGTTTCTATGACTTCTGTTACCTCTGGCTTGCGAATTCTTTCCTCACTTCTCACATCCAGACTATCCAAATCTAAAACCTGGATAGCCACCTCTACTTGTTGCGAACTCTGACCCTCTGGCTCCTGCTCACACGTTTTCTTAACTGTCAACATATGACACTGTCTGGTTGTTCGCATGTTAGATTTCTTAAAACCTATCCTTATCCTGGTAGGGAATTTAATCTTCATACAAAAACTGGCAATCATCATTTTAGCCATTATCATAATAGGACACCGAAAAATGGCATTGCAAGCAATTTGATGGTCCACCACAAAGAACTGAACATATTTCGTGGTAGTGTACTCGCTACCTTCAAGGGTAACAGGCAGAGTAATACACCCTTTCACCTAGACTGGATGGTTCGCAAAGCCATATAAAGGGCTCGCCTTCTTCAAAGCATGCTCCTTCAGGCCCATCTTCTGATATGCATCCAAAGTTTGCACCTCCATAACACTTCCACTATCAACCAAAATTATTTTAACCTCAAATCCTGTTATAGTTATTGATACAACCATAGGATCATTTCCCTCCTCATCACATATCGAATCCTCATCCTCCTCATTAAATTCCACTTTCCACTTCTCTTGCCATCATAGCCTCTTCGGCGAATTAACTGGCATCACACTCTTGAGATGAGTCTTTATCTTCGTGTTAGAGGTCTTCCACTCTTCATCTATACCAATTATCACATGTATTATGCCTTTAACCTTCTGTTTACCTTTATCAGTGCCCCAAAAACTCTGACCCGATGATGAGGCATCTTGAGCCACAAAATCTTTTAGCTCGTCATTTCTAACCTCTTCTATAGCATCCTTCAAAGTGAAACAATCCTTAGTCTTGTGTTCCATGTCATTGTGGAAACTAAATCTGTCTCTCGAGTTGAGCCTTGACTGACTACGTCGCATAGGTGGTGGGCTTGACAAAATGCCCAAACTTCTGACCTGATTAAGAATGTAGGTATGCGAAGCATTTAAAGGAGTGTACGCTTCAAATTTTCCATGTGCAACATACCTTATTGTGTGCTCGCTCTGAGGCCTCTAGAATGCCCTTGGAGATTCATTCTACAAATAACTCCTCTGTTGTCCCCACCTTAGACTCGTAGACTCTGAGAAGAAGGACCTTGTTAGTTGCGCATACCTTGGCGACCCCTAAATTGCCTATCATCCCTTTGGAAAGTGTTGCAAGTTGCTCTTTTAATTTCCTTTGCCTCAACAAACTTATGGGCCCTCTCGTATAAGTCTGCCAAACTCTATGGCCTATTATCAGTAAACGAATATTGCACATGCTCATTTTGGACTCCCATAATAAATGCATCAATGGCCTACTGGTCCTCCAAGTTCTTTGTGATCAATGTGGCTACATGGAACCATTTGACATATTCCTGTAAAGATTCTTCATCCCTTTTGTTTCACTGACATAAAACCTATAGGAGTCCTTTTCATTGTCCTATGGGCTCGAAATATTCCAAAAAAAATCTGACCTAACTGCGAGAAGCTTTGAATGGAGTCCTGCGGTAAAGATAAATATCAATCATTCGCGCTTCCCCTGAGAGTCGTTGAGAAGACTTTACACTTCGTTGCATCTAAAACCCCTAACACATTCATATAATCATTATACTATAATAGATAGGCTCTGGGATCCATCCTACCTTCAACCGTCTCTTTTGGCACTTTAAACTCGGATGGTAGGCTCACAGTGGCTACTTCTGGAAATAAACGGTTGTTAGAACAGAACAACCAGTCCATGTCTTGTACATCAGTGTGCAATGCTCGAACTTCTGTACGTAAAAAATCCATCTCATTCTGTCATGGCTTTGCATGTGCTCCCGTAGCCTCTTCCTAAAGAGGTGTGACATGGTCTTGAAGATCAGAGTGATCGAAATGCATCTTTCTTCTTAGATATTCATTCGGTCTTAGCAGCTCCTGCTGAAACAATTACTGTTGTTCAAATTTGGTACTTTTTTGAGTCATTTGTTCGTTCATCAACCTTAATTACTCTTGTAAACCCAATAATTGTTGTGACGGTGCCCCTTGATCAGAAGGGAAAGACGGTCCCTAACTAGAGGGAGCATTAAGATCGAAAGAATTGGAGGCACTTGCCTGGCCTAAGTTTCCCAGATTTTTTGGTCGGTCAACAAACCAACCAGCAAAGAGGTCCATTTCACAAGGTTGATTACCAGTGTCAGAACCTCCTACTTGGACTGGCGAGAAGCTTCTGGGGAAATTCTCATTAAGGTGAGTCATCTTGGTTTTCTGATTATTTAAAGATTGGAAGTCTGTCCACGCTCACCGCACCTAATTGTTGAGTGTTTTTGTGTCTGTGTCCTTTAAAAGGGTTAAATTCTCTATTTATATGATACGGTTAGTGTTCATGGATGTGACGTCGTAGGTAGGTCCCCATGCATGCCAACACGTACCCTATTCTAGGATTAACATGTGTTCCTAGGTACGGGTTTGCCTGCATGGTAGTGCGAACTTGTCCCATGCGGGATCATGAGTGGATGCGAACTCATCACGTGTGAACCCCAAGACGCAAACTATGTAAGTTGTGGGTCGATTCCAATGAAGTAACCGGATTGCAGGTCGATAATGAAGAACATCATAACAACTAGCAATTATTATTATTTTATAAGCATGGCTTGCAGTTAAGCTGGGGCTAGTGTTGCCCTTTCTGATTGTGTGATTCAAGCTACTAACTAATAGTAGATCTTAATTAGGGCATAAGTTGACCTTTTTTTTGGTTGCTATTGGGTTTTTTTGGGTGTTATTTTTGTAAGATTTTAGATAATATTATTGGGTCAATTAAGTTTAAAATTAAGTGATTTAACTTTAATTGATTAAGTTATTTATTTTTATAAAAGCATTTGACATATTGAATTAAAAGTAATAATTATATCTGAGGGTTTAACACAGAAAAAAATTAATAGAAAGTTACAGCCTCATCATTAGGATTGTGTTACAAAATTAGAAAGATTATCTCAATTGTGTTTGTCAAATTCAATCATTAACTTCAACTTTATATCAATTATTAATATATGTGAAAATCATATTATTTTAAACATTTTAAAATAATATTTATATATACATACTATTATTAAAAGTTTGATTAAGTTTATGTTACTTATTAACCGGATCTCAACTCGGTTGTAAAATTATCAAATGTTCATTTTTTTTTTTTACAAAGCAATAAATATTATTTCAAGATATTTATGTATTTTTTATATTATTGGTAAATCTAGAAAGGAAACCATGAGATTTGAACTCAACACATCATCACATATTCATTATAAATTTTATATAATTTTTAGAAATAAATCTCAAAACTATACATGAAGTTTGACCTGATGTGCAATTTGATACATGAAATATTAATTTAATTCAATTTTCGCAAATTACTAATAAAATCATTGATATAACACTATTTTAAGTATACATATTGGAATATAAATATTTATATATATTTAATATAAAAATAAAATGATGTATTTATTCCTTTAAACATTTACAATTGAATCAAGATTAAAATCTCAAGTATATATTTGAACCGCAATCAAAATTTCATGTGTATAATTTCACCAAATTAAAATTCATATATAAAATTGTACATCAAATAAAAATATATGTATAATTTTAAAATTTATCTAAATATTTTATAAATTTATTTTTTCTACTCACATCCTTAATGTTTCATAATTTAATGCAATATTAAATTTTCTGTTTACATATCATGAAATTTTACAATTATTTGCTATAATATTTTCGAGATTCTTCAAAGCAATCTGTAGCCAAATTAAAATAAAAAGCTTTGTGGTTACTTTGTGATAAAAACCAGACTTTAGCATCATTCCTGCAACTGTAAGCAGCATACCTTTTTACAATTGTAATGGAAAAAAAAAGTCATCAGTTTATATAAAATAAGATTTTTATTATTTTTAATTTTATATTATTATTTTAAGACTTAATTGAGATGGTATAACCATTCAATTAGATTTCAGTTTAGTTGAGAAATTATTGAAAATTTATTCTTTTTATAAAGTAACTATTGAACAAAACACGTTAGCGAACAAATATGAATATAAATAGACAAATATTTATATAAAATAAAATAAATATTTATATTTAAAATATCCGATACGAGAAATCAATTAAATAAGATTATGAAAAACCAGAAATCGAATAAAGAATCGAGTTTTACAAGATGTTGAGGCATGTTTTACACAATTTCCTTAAGATAGATTCGGCCACTCCTATGGTACTTGGAGAAACGTTGGTCGACTATCTCCCAAGATACAACAACATGATGATTGAAACAGTAGCACCTCTGCGGTGATCAACGAACAAACCTTGCATTCTTCTATCACCGAAACATTGGAAAATATTGAGAGGAAAAGAGAAGAATTTTCGAGAGCAAAATAAACTCGACTTTAGAGAGTCCGTTGGTGTTTTTTTTTTAATTCTGAAGAATTTTTTAGCGTTTTATAGGCATTCAATGTGGAGGTATTTTGGAAATTTCCATGAATAAATATACAAAATCTACATTAAATGAGTCATTAAATCAATTTGATTAAAATCAAATCAAATTGATTGGAATCAAATAAAATCAAGATAAATTTCCTTTAGAAACAGATTTTGTATGTTTGCTGAGAAAAAATAACTTTCGTGTTGGGCTAAAATATCCACAGGCCCATTTTGGGCCCGATCGATCTAGACATTTTGCGTCGCCTACGTTGTGTGAGTGCGCCCCAACCCCTATGGGTTTGGATCTGCACCCCCTACGCGAGGCAGGGTTTCAAGCTTAGTCATTCAATCACCCTTCAAGTGGGTTCTCATATATATTGGTGTTCTTTAAAAAATTCTGAAGAATTCTTTAGGCTTTTATAGGCATTCAATATGGAGGTATTTTGGAAATTTCCATGAATAAAGTTACAAAATCTGCATTAAATGAGCAATTAAATCAATTTGATTAAAATCAAATCAAGATAAATGTCCTTTTAAAAACAAATTCTGTATGTTTTCTGAGAAAAAATAACTTCCGTGTTGGGCTAAAATATCCTTAGAACCATTTTCGGCCCATTTTTCATGAATAAAGATACAAAATCTGCATTAAAGGAGCCATTAAATTTAATCAAATCAAATTGATTGGAATCAAATAAAATCAAGATAAATGTCATTTTAAAAACAGATTATGTATGTTTGTTGAGAAAAAATAACTTTAGTGTTGGGCTAAAATATTCGCAAGCTCATTTTGGGCCCGATTAGTCTGAACATTTCACGTCGCCCACGTCGTGCAGGTGCGCTTCAACCCCGATGGGTTTGTATCTGTACCCCCTACGTGCAAGGCAGAATTTCAAGCTTAGTCATTCAATCATATTTCAAGTGGGTTCTCATATATATACATATCTCATACTTGGTATTTAACCAACGTGGGATCTAAGCTTTCCTTTTCCTCAACAAATATTCACAAGTAGCTTACTTTAAGCATCAATTTCTCATTCATCGCTCAACCATTTTTTAGCATATGATATATCATTGTAAAGGTCTCATGGAGTAGAATATAAAACCATAGTTTTATGATTCAACTCTCCACCTTTACCAATCGAGAATATGTCTCAAAGTTTCCAAAAATTACAATTTTTCCAACAATAACAAACATTATAATAATTTTTTTTTTCATTTTACATTTTATGTAAAACCTAGAAAAATGTGCTTAATGAAATTTGAATATAAAACATCATGCGACTGAAGCTATTGTTGTTTGCAAGGCTCTTTCATGGATAAAGGATTCGAACCGTGACAAAGTCGTTATTAAACATGATTGGATGGAAGTGTTCAAAGCTTTGGGTCAAACAGGTTCTGTGTTGTTAGAGTTTGGTTTAGTTTTAAACAATTGCACTAATTTAAAAGACTTGTTTCATAATATATCCTTCCAATAGATTTGACGGAGTGCCAATAAAACCGCTCATTGGATTCTATTTTCTTTCCTGAACTTCCAATTGCTAATGCTAGGATTAGGACAGACATTAGGCACAAGTGTATGGAGTAAGTTTGTTGGTTTGGGATTAGTTTGGTCATCTTACCTGGTTTTTGTCTAAGTTTTTATTTTATTTATAAAATCTATTTTATTTTAAAAAATTATCATCTAAATAAAAACCTTATTTATTTTTATATATTTTTTCATAAATATATATTTATTATATAATTTATTTCACTTACACCATGGATGTATTATAATCTAATATAAAATAAGATTATTTCCATAGTCTTTGCATATAAAATAAGTAATTTATGCTATTAAAACAAAAGATATACTCAATCCTCTCTATAACGGCCTTATTTGTCTATCAAAATTTTACCTGCTACAAACCTGTTACAGAGATGTGGCTATTATACGCCTATAACAACATGTTGTTATAGAGAGATAATTGTTGTAAACTTACAATAAAATTCATATAATGAATTTCCATAAAATGAAGAAAGTGAGAATTATGTTAAAAATAAAGAAAGAAAGTGAGAATCAAATCAATAAAATTAAAAGATATATAGCAGGTGCATGCATTATTGCTTTTATGCATCTTTTACTTTACATTGTTTCACATGGCTAATTAAGAAGTTCATAAATCTAACAAGTTCAGTTAATCAATGTGAGTGTTTAAACTAAATTAATTAATTTATCATGAGCTATAAAATATAAGCAATCAATTTATAACTTTTTCATCTTCCAAATTCATAATAGAATATTTAACTAGAAAACTTAATAGTTTGTTGAATTAATATCTTAAATCAACTCGTTAAAGTTATCTCATTTAATAAAAAAAGGTTAAAAGTAGGGGTGAAGCCAGAGGGGGGCTGGCATGGGCCCCGGCCCCCCCTAAAATGTAAAATTATTATTTAGGCCCTTAAATTTTTTTAAAAATTTTAAATTAGTAAAGGTAAAATTGCACTTTGGCCCCCCTTAAAATTATAAAAATTCGATTTAATCCTTTACAAATTATAAAGATATAAACTATAAAAAATTAAAATTTCATCCGGCCCCCCCTAAAAAATTGTTCTGGCTTCGCCCCTGGTTAAAAGATTTTTCATGTGAACTTTTAATATTTTATTGAAACAATATTTTAATTAGTATAATTTTTATTTAATAAATCATAATTAATAACTTCCTTATATGAAATAACTATAATTTTAATTAAAATTGTAGACAATACGATGTTATAGAGAACTAATATAATAACGAATACAATGCATAATTATGGATATTGCTATTATAAGTGAATAGTTGTTATAGAGGGTTAAAATAAAACATAAAAAATTTGTATATGCAACCCCCCAACCCAACCTAGTCATTAGGCAAGAATTCGAAAGATTGCACTGGCCACCGAAATGGCCCAATAAGCTATCGAGGTTTTTAAAACAGCCATAGTAAAACATTTGTTCATTTTTGAAGAAAATTTAGTCTATTTTTAGAAAATACTCATGAGTAATACAAAACCGTTTAAGTTATCATCTTCTATGTAATGAATACTACTTTTCAAAACTTAGTTAATTTTCTCATTTATATATTATTCAGATTTCATTTATAATCTAGCAGCGGAAAAGTGATATCTATTTATATTTTTAATTAAGATCGAAGTTCGTGCATAACTAATCAATTTCCATACTTCAATAACCTAAAATCAAATTAAATGTCATGCATGCTATAAAAACTCAAATCCTAAGTCTCATGTCACAGTTCAAAAATAAAGCAAAACAATCACCAAATAACAAAAATATCAAATAAAACTAAAATACTTTATAAATAAAAACAAATCTGAGCTGAGACCCTTCGAATGCATGTCTGCGTCCTAACCTGGTGGGCTATCTAAAGAGATAGAAGTAAAAAGGGAGTGACCTATGAAGCTCAATGTGAGTTCAATCACAAGAAAATTAGTGCAAACTGTCGATAGAACATACTAAATAACAATGCATAGAATGATTGCAAACAATTATCAATTCAGAGTATCGGTTTTAGGAATCCACAATCAATGTAATATCTCAGAGTTCACAGTTTAGGTATGCATGTGTTTGTGAATGGCAATGCAATTTCAGTATATTAAAGAGAGATCCTACTCACTCTACTACACACCACAATGGGAATTCCCCTAAACTCCAACAACCTTTACATCGGGTTGTGATTTAACCACCAATGGTTTGCAGATCAACTGCTAATGGTTGTGGACACACAACAAAATTAGAAGATGAGAAATGCCACATGGCTGTGGATACACAACAAAATATCGCAGATAAAATCTGCCCCTAGTTGTAGGTGCACAACATATTTGTAGGTAAAAGCTGCTGATGGGTTGTGGGTGTACAACATATTTGCAGATAAAGGAAAAATACTGCCAATGATTGTGAATGCACAACAAGTTTGCAGATAGACTGCTAATGGTTGTGGTTTGCACAACAAATTTACAAATAAACTGCTAATTCTTCCTCCATACATATTGTCCCACCCCATGCAATGCAATATGGAATGCTTATGATAGATTAATATGATAGCATTTAATATGCTTATAATAGTTCAATATGGTAGAAAATAATATACTTATAATAGATCAATACGGTGGTAATTACTATGCTTATAACAGATCAATAAGGTAGCAAATAACATGCTTATAACAGATCAATAAGGTAGCAAATAACATGCTTATAACAGATCAATGTGGTACCAAATAATATGTTTATAAAAAATAAATATAGTAGAAAAAGACATGCTCATCATGTGTTCGATTTAACAGTACCATACGACATGTTGAACATACAATCAGTAATATAGATGCAATAGGCATATATTATTCACATATCATGCATATACAATAATAATTCAGTCATTCAGATCATGCATTCTAATACTCATATTATCAGGGGCTCAATTAAAAGAAATAAAACTCTAAAAATAGTTTAGGGACTATTTAGGGACAACCTAAACATATCATAAAATTATGGGAAAAACTGTAAAACGTGGGTCACACGACCGTGAAGCTAGGTCGTGTGAGAGGGTTAAAGCTATGTAAAAGGGTTACTAGGCCATGTGGCCAGGCTGTGTAACAGATTTTGGCCGTGTGGCAATTACAAAAGTAACCTACAATGGAGACACGGCTATGTGGAAGGTTCTTGGCCGTGTGTTTCACAAACTTGCCTAGGGTTTCCAGGGTACACGGTTGTGTGGAGGGTCGTACGGTCTACCCGTGTGGTTCACACACCGTGTGGTAGATCATGTGGCCCTATTCCCAAGCATGATTTTCCCAATTTGTTTGGTAATGAACACAGACCTTTCACCAGGAGTCCGATTGATATTCCTTGCGATCAAATCTAATCTAATGCACCTAAAATCCTTTAAACGAATTTTATATAAGTGTTAACGTTTTATTTCAAGATTTATCAAGATCACTAAAAGTTATGGCTAGATTCATAAAAGATTGATTCGATTAAATGAAGGATTAGTTTCATATAGAAGTATTACGACAATTTAAGATCTAATCTTTGAAACGAGTTGTACTTACCGTTTCTTGGAAAATATTGGGATTCGATTGATGATAATTCTAAAATTGATTGAAAGAACAATCAAATAGAGGATGTTTTAATCCGGGAAAGAAAAATACACAGCATCAAAAAGATGAAAATTTTAATGTAAAAGAGAGGAAAGAAAAGAAAAGGGAGAAAAACTAGGGAGAAGGGAGAAAATTTCTAATTAGAGTTGAAGAGGAAACAAAATTCATGTCTAATTAGGAAAACTAGACTAAATACCTAGGATTTAGGAACCCTAGGGGTTGCATGGTAATTTACCCCTGACTGTCGAAAATAAAAAGAAATGGAGGGGGTTTTGGGGGTCTCAAACTCAGGTATGCAAGTGGGGAACAAGTGTGTTAACCATTAGGCCTAAGGCCTATTTCTTGTTAAGTTTTTTCTCCTAACAGTATTTATTTTAGTGTGAATTTTATACTAGTTTGCTGAAAATAAAATAAAAAGAAATGAGAGAGGAGTGGCTTGAACCTAAGATCTTTAATAAATGCACTAACTACTTAACCATCTAGCCTAATTAATTTCTTGGTTAATTATTTCAGTGAACCCCATATATTTTGGGGTGTGACAACTCTCCCTTCCTTAAAGAAATTTCGTCTTCGAAATTTACCTAGTTTGAACATACGAGGATACTATGGATGAAACGTCTCTTCTGGTTCCCATGTGGCCTCCTCAGTGTTATGGTTTCACCATAGTACCTTAACAAGTGGGATCTTTTTCCTTCTTAGAACCTTTACCTCACGGTCTAGAATTTGTACGGGTTTCTCCTTGAAGGACAAATCGATCTCACCTTTATTTCCTCGATTGGAATGCTATGGGAAGGGCCCAACCGACATCGTTTCAATATGGAAACATGAAAGACGTCATGGATGCAATCTATGTTTCGTTGTAATTCTAATTGGTATACCATTAGACCGACTCTCTTAAGGATTCTATAAGGTCCGATGAACCTAGGACTTAACTTGCCTTTTCTTCCAAATCTCAAGATCTTTTGCCACGGGAACACTTTCAAGAAAACATGATCTCTGACACTATATTCAATGTCTTTTCTCTTTAAGTCTACATACAACTTTTGTCTATCCGAAGCTGCTTTTAGTCTATCCCGGATTAATTTTATCTTTCCCTTAGATTTTTTACATCTTTGGGACCCAAAATTTTCCTTTCACCTAGTTCGGTCCAACAAAGTGGTGTTTGGAACTTGTGACCATATAAGGCTTCATAAGGTGCCATCTGTATACTCGATTGGAAGCTATTATTGCAGGAAAATTTAGCTAGAGGTAAATGCTCCTCCCAACTACCTCAGAATTTGATGATGTAGCCTCTTAGCATATCTTCCGATATTTGAATAACTCATTCGGATTGTTCGTCAGTTTGCAGATGGAAGGCAGTACTAAAATCCAAATGAGTACCTAGTGTCTCGTCATGCTTTTTCCAGAATCAAGAAACATAACTTCCTTAAGCCAAAATTTGCACTTACTTAGTTTGGCATAAAATTTCTTTTCTTAGAGGATTTGCAAGACTTTCCTAAAGTGTTTATCATGCTAGGTTTTGGTTTTTGAATAGACTAAGATGTCGTCGATGAATACAATGATAAACTGATCAAGGAAGGGCTTGAAGACTCGATTCATTAAGTCAGTGAAGGTGGCTAGAGAATTGGTTAAACTGAAGGGTATTACAAGAAATTCATAGTGATCATATCAGGTTCTAAATGGGTTTTTGGTTACATCCACCTCATTCACCTTTAGTTGATAGTACCCCGACCTTAAGTCTATCTTTGAAAACACCGTCACACCTTGAAATTGGTCGAATATACTGTCGATCCTAGATAGGGGATATTTATTCTTAATGGTCCGTTTATTCAACTATCGATAATCTATACACAACCTTAGGGAGTCATCCTTCTTCTTGACAAACAGGACCAGAGCTCCCCACGGAGAAACACTAGGTCTAATAAACTCACAATCCAAAACCTCCTGAAGTTGGATTTTTAGTTCTTGAAGCTCTTTAGGTACCATGCAGTAGGGAGTAGTAGCCACTAGAGCAATTCCTGGCAATAGTTTAATTCCAAATTCTACCTCACGATCTGGAGGTAACCTTGGTAGCTTCTTGGGAAATACGTTTGCAAATTCCCTAACGGTTAGGATGCTATCTATGACAGAGCTATTTTCATTCTCATCCATTACATAAATTAGATAAGATTCACACCCTTTCCGAACTAAACTTTCGGCAACCATAGTAGAAATTACATTGGATAAATAGTTCCCTCGCTCCCATACCATAACAATCTCACTACCCTCTACCGTTTTCAAGGTTACTCTCTTAGAGGCACAATCACGGCTAACTTAGTGTTTCACTAACCAATCCATTCCCAGAATTAAATTAAACTCTCCAAAAGGTAACTTCATAAGATTCTCTGGAAACACTACCCCTTGAACCTCCAATGGACATCTCCTATACATCTTATTTACAATAACGGGTTGTCCTAAAAAGCTTACTATGGTAACATCAGTAGTGTTTTCCTATGTCAGTTAAGGTAAAGCACCTGTGATAACATCAGACACATCTCTTTCCTCACGACCTTTAATGGCATAAATAAGGGTAGGTTGTCTAGCTTAATTTGATTTGTACCAGTTGCTACGGCATTTGTGGCCCTATTCCGCACTCGATCCCTCAAAGCTAACTGTCTCGTTCTCTTATTTAGGGTATAATTTTGGGTCGGAGCCTACACCTGCCTATTTAGTCGAGGAAAATCTTTCACTAAATGTTCCATCGACCCACATTTAAAACGAGTTCTCAATTTCTTCCAACACTCACCCAGGTGACGCTTTCCACAATACGTACAACTGTAAAACTTATCCCCAAAGTTAGTTATTGTGACCCTTTGCTGCGATCTACCCTATCTGGCTCGTTTTATATGACAAGCATTCGAACCAGTGGAACCAGTATCTCTCTTAAATGGGACCTTACTCTTCTCTCGTTATACATTCTACCTATTTTATCTCCTCCACGATTTTGGTTTTCTCCACTAGAGTCTCAAATATCCATTCCTGGTGTGGAGCAACTTGAATTTTGAGGTTGAAACATGGCCCATTTTTTAACCTGATAGGTGCTAAAAGTAACATATTTTTAAACTCATTCTTAATGCATTTCTGGGTGATTATTCGATGTAAATTGTAAATTTTATGCCCCTAATCCTTTAAATTCATGTTTTATACTTAGGAGAGGATTTGGGTGCAAAATAGGTCAAAAATGAGCAAAAATAAAATAATCGAAGCAAGTTACAGGAGCCACACGGCCATGTGAGCTACACGAGTTGCCACACAGTCATGTGGCAGGTCGTGTCGATTTCGCAAATTGCATTCCAAATAGCGAAAAACACGTTTTTTTAGGGTTTTTCGAGTATTCTAATACCTATATATGAAAAAAGTAAGAAGATAGGAGTGAGCCATCATAGAATACTCAAGAAAACAACTCAAAAAACACCATTGAAGCAGATTTTGAATCAGATTTCCATCAAGATTGAATATTCTCATTTGATTTCTTTGGAGATTATCATGAGTTTCTTTGTTTCTTATGGTTATACTGTGTTTTGGATGTTTTTATTTGTAAGCATGAACTAATTTTCTAAATACCTAGGGAGATGATTCCTATGATGAATTCTGTCATTTGATTTTTATTTTACGCAATAAATACATAGATATTATTCTCAATTATATGTGATTAATTCTTGGTTTAATATTTCTAGACTATTGATCCATGTTTGATGTGCTTAAATCATAGAAGGAATAGACCCTGTTTAAGAGTAAATCTAGCGTAATTGAGAGGAGTTGCATGCAATCCTAGAAATAGGGCGACATAAATCTACCAGATTAGAGTCAAACCTAATAGGGGAATCCATAAATCGAATTAATGCGATTATAGGGGTTTCAATTAGAAAGAAACTTTAATTAGAAAGAAATTTTAATTAATCAACCTAGAGTCAGTCGCTCTTATTCTTAAAGATAGATATTAGTATAATATAGGGATTTATATGGATCAAGATACTAACTGAAGAAATTGCATAATTTAGATTGATAGTGATTGATAAAATCTAGGTGAATTATTTCCTGGGTATTGTTTCGTTTCTTGGTTGTTAATCGTTTATTTTCCTGAATTTTCTTTGCCGCGTTCGTAGTTAATTAATTTAGTTAATTTTAGTTTTAATCAATCACTCGAATTTATCGGTCAAATAATACAAAAATGATAATTACTAGTACTTTTAGTCTTAGTGGGAATGATATCTTTGCTCACTGTAACTATACTATTAATTAATAGGTGCACTTGCCTTGGTTAATTTTTTAGTTGGTTTCGTGAATGCATCAAAACCTCACACACTTGTCCTACTATGTGACGACCATTCCTTGAGCATAGCGGCTAAGCCTTATGAATTCAACCTCATATTCTACCACTGTCTTATCCCATTACTTCAACTCGATGAACTCGAGTTTGTTAGCCTCCACAAACCTAGTGCCCACATATTTATTTTGAAAGGCTTCTTGTAAATACTCTCAGGTTATACGTTCAGCCTACGTACCCCTCACAACGGACTGCCACCAATGGTAGGCCTCTTCCCTAAGCAAGGATACAAATCCCTTTAGTTTCTATTCCGGAGTAAAATCTAGGTCCTCCGGAATCCTTTCCGTCGACTCCATCCAGTACTCCACCACAGTAGGAGTCGTTCCAGCAACACCTTTAAATATTTTCACCCTATTCAATCGAAGCCTCTCCGTAACAGATCCACGACTCCCGCAACCCTTTGCAGAACCCTCAACATCGCCTATGACACTGCGTCATTGTCATTTTCGCAACCTTCGCTACCACTGGCGGTAGAATTTTCTATGTACCTGTCCTTAGGGATTTGGTTTTCTCCCTGAACAGTGGGCGGCTCTACAGGTACAACCCTATGCAGCTCTATAGGTACAGCCCTACGCGGCCTACCCCTACCACGTCTACCTTGAGTGTTCATTATGATCTTATGAGAATTTTAAAATCTAGAGCATAGCTATAGTTTTTAAACAAAAGTTCAAGCAGTACTTATTTATCTTGAGTTTTCACAATCTAAGTTTTATAGTTTATCTAGAGTAACAGTAACTAAAGTAGAACCGACATTGTAGTCTCAGATTCAATTTCCAACAAAAAAATAATTTTTCAAAAACTTGTTGTAGGGTTTTTCCCCAAAATACCCATTATTATGACATGTATACAAACTCACTCAAAAATCTATAGTCCGAGTTTAGAAAACCTAGGCCCTGATACCACCAAATGTAACCTCTCAAAATCAACCTAGACGTTAGGCCCGAGTTCATAATATTACATTGGCCACCGAAATGGCCCAGTAATCTATCAGGGTTTTTAGAACAGTCATATTAAAATATTTGTTCATTTTAGAAGAAAACTTAGTCTATTTTAAGAAAATACTCATGAGTATTACAAAACATTTTAAGTTATCATCTTCTATGAAACGAAGACTAGTTTTGAAAACTTAGCTAACCTTCCCGTTTATTTATTATTCAGATTTCATTTATAATCTAGCAGTGAAAAAATGTTATCTATTTATAATTTTAATTAAGAGCAAAGTTCATGCATAACTAATCAATTTCCATATTTTAATAACCTAAAATGAAATTAAATGTCATGCATGCTATAAAAACTCAAATCCTAAGTCTCATTCCACAATTCAAAAATAAAGCAAAACAATCTCTTAATAACAAAAATATCAAATAAAACTAAAATACTTAATAAAGAAAACAAATCTGAGCTGAGACCCTTTGAACGCCATGTCCGTGTCCTAACCTGGTGGGTTATCTGTAGAGATGGAAATAAAAGAGAAGTGAGCTATGAAGCTCAGTGTGAGTTCAATCACAAGAAATTTAGTGCAAATAGTCGATAAAAGATACTAAATAACAATGCATAGAATAATCACAAACAATTATCAATTCAGAGTATCAGTTTTAAGAATCCACCATCAATGTAATATCTCAAAGTTTACAGTTTAGGTATGCACGTGGTTGTGAATGGCAATGCAATTTCAATATATCAAAAAGAGATCCTACCCACTCCACTACACACTAGAATAGGAGTTCCCCTGAACTCCAGTAACCTTCACATCAAGTTGTGGTTTAACCACCAATGTTTTGCAGATAAACTGCCGATGGATGTGGACACACAATTGAATTTGCAGATGAAAACTGCTACATGGTTTTGGATACACAATAAAATATTGCAAAAAAAATCTGTCACTAGTTGTAGGTGCACAACATATTCGCAGGTAAAAGCTATCGATGGTTGTGGTTTACACAACAAATTTGTAGATAAACACATCAATTCTTCCTCCGTACATATCTTCCCACCCCATGCAATGCAATATGGCATGCTTATGACAGATCAATACGATAGCACTTAATATGCTTATAACAATTCGACACAGTAGCAAATAATATGCTCATAACGGATCAATACGGTGGTAATTAATATGCTTATAACAGAACAATACGTTAGCAAATAACATGATTATAACATATCAATGCGGTAGCAATTAATATGTTTATAAAAAATCAATACAGTAGCAAAAGACATGCTTATCATGTGTTCAGTTTAACAGTATCATACGACATGATGAACATACAATCAGTAATACAGATGCAACAGGCATATATTATTCACATATCATGCATATACAATAATAATTCAGTCATTCAAGTCATGCATTCCGATATTCATATTATTAAGGGCTAAATTAAAAGAAATAAAACTCTAAAAATAGTTTGGGGACTATTTAGGGACTAAACTGAACCAATCATAAAATTTTAGGCAAAACTGTAAAATAGGGGTCACACGACCGTGTGGCCAAACCGTGTGAGAGGGTTAAAACCGTGTAGAAGGGTTACACGGTCGTGTGGCCAGGCTATGTAACAGACTGTGGTCGTGTGGGAGTTGCAAAAATAACCTATAGGGGAGACAAAGCTGTGTGGCAGGTTGTGTGGAAGGTTCTTGGCTATGTGGTTCACGAACTAGCCTAGGGTTTCTAGGGTACATGGCCATGTGGAGGGCCATGCGGTCCACATGCCCGAGTGGTAGATCATGTGGCCCTAATCCTAGGCATGATTTGCCCCAATTCGTTTGGTAAAGAACACACACCTTTTCGCAGGAAGTCTGATAGATGTTCCTTGCGATCAAATCTGATCCAATGCACCTAAAATAGGTCCTTAAAACAACATTTATATAAGAGTTAACACTTTATTCCAAGATTTATCAAGATCACTGAAAGTTACGACAATAATCATAAAAGATTGATTCGATTTAATGAATGATTAATTTTCGTATAAAAGTATTACTAAAATTCAAGATCTAATCTTTGAAACGAGTTGTACTTACCGTTTTTTCGCAAAGATTGTGATTCGATTGACGATAATTCTAAAATCGATGGAAAGAACGATCGAATGGAGGATCTTTTAATCCGGGAAAACAAAATACTCAGCATCAAAAATATGTAAATTTTGATGTAAAAGAGAGGACATAAAAGAAAATAGAGAAGAAATAGGGAGAAGGGAGAAAAATTCTAATTGGAGTTGAAGAGGAAGCAAAATTCATGTCTAATTGGGAAAAATTAGACTAAATACCTAGGGTTTGGGAACCTTAGGGCCTGCATGGTAATTTACCTCGGACTATCGAAAAGAAAAGGAAATGGAGGGGGTTTTAGGTGTCTCGAACTTGGTTATTCAAGTGGGGAACAAGTGTGCTAACCATTAAGCCTAAGGTCTATTTCTTGTTAAGTTTTTACTCCTAACAGTATTTATTTTAGTGTGGATTTTATCCTAGTTTGCTGAAAATAAAATAAAAAGAAATGGGAGAGGAGTGGCTTGAACCTGAGACCTTTAAGGAGTTCACTAACTAATTAACCATCAAGCCTTATTCATTTCTTGGTTAATTATTTCAATTAACCCCCTATATTTTGGGGCGTGACAATATCTATTAAAAACTTAACTGTTATAGTGAAATATTGTTATGGTGTGTGGTTATGGAGATGTATGACTATATTACCAAAGAATACAAAAAAAAAAAAAAAAACTTTTTTTAGGAGAAGAATACAAAATCTTACTAACTTAGACCAATGTTTTTTTCTAATTCAAGGTCTAGTGAATATGGTAAGGAATTATAAAAACAATAACATGCCATGTTGTGGTCTTCTTATTACACCATCTATATTTTTTTTATAGTGCCCGTGATTTTATGTATTCATATTTGAGTTGTTGATTGAGTTTTAGCTTAGTTGGTATTGATATTTTTGCTACTATAGGAATGCATGTATTTGAGCATGTTTATGCTCCTATTTAAGGATTGGAAGGGCTCTAGATAGTTTTAGACATTTATATATATAAAAAATATATTCATATTTGAGTTTCCTTGTATAAATTATGTGTAACTTGTAGGGAGGGAGTTTAAGTTACTTTGTTAACACAGTGAATGTAAAGGGGTAGGGACGCCCTGGCTTCCAAAAATAAAAAATTGCATTTCCACTCTTTTAGGTCTTTCAAAACTTTAAAAAAAATGTTTAGTCCTTTTTAATTATAATGAAATTATAAACTAATACATGATAAAATTAATTTTTGACCTCTCAAAAATTTATAATTCAATTTTGACTCTTTTTTTTTAAAATTTTCTAGATTCGCCCATGTTTGTTAAATTAATTATTTCTTTTAAAAATATTATTTACTATAAATGAGAAAATTTTAATAGAATTACAATATTTCTAGAAAACAATCAAGTGTTTGTAAGAAATTAAAATATACTAGTAATGGCATCAAATGTATATGCATGTAAAAGACACATATTTAAAATACAAGTATGTGTTTAAAAATAACATCCAATTAATAGTGAAACCTTCGTCAATATTAAAAATATAGTTATAAAATATTCATTTAATAATTAAATCATAGGTTGAGTAGTAACTTACTTATAAAGAAACCTTCATAAATCTTGAGTTGGTATTAAGTTGAAGATTTTTTGTGTAAAATATTAAAATTTATAAAAGAAAATCAAAATAAAGCCTTTGTTGTAATGGTAAAATTGAGGTTTTAAAATATTGGTGTCATGAGCTTAAGTCTCATCATATGTGATTTTTTTATCAAATATATTAAAATGTAAAATGTAAAAAATATTCACATGACAATATTATAACAGCCTGTTTTTCAGTGATGCCGAAAACAGTAATTTCAGAACCTTATTTTCAATAAGTGAGTTCAAATAATATTTACGAGGCTGGTATAAGGTTTAATTAATTTTTTTTCTTTAATTTTGTTGATTAGATAGTTAATTAAGGTATAAGAACTAAATTATAAAAGTGATAAAAGTTAATCCTATAAATTTTCAATTGCTAAAGGACTAAAATATTAATTAAACTAAGGTTTAAAATAAAAATTAAGCCGTTTAGAAGATAGATGGTAAAGTATGGTTTTCTATAGTAAATAATGTTAAATTATAATAAAATTATAATTAAAAGAATAAAATAAGTGTTATATCATAAAATTAAAAAGTTAGAAAGTCATTTTTCTTTTTTCATTCATCTTCTTGGTCGAAACTTGGAGAGTAAAATAGGGTTTGAGCTTTCAAGCTTTGGTTCTTTAATTGGTAAGCAATTTTCAGTTCATTTCTTGTAGTTTTTACGTTTTTGAGATTCCAGGAACTTGATTTAGTTGACTCGTGTATTTTTTTGTAAAATTATTAAAGTTTTCAAAAGTTTTCATTGATGATTTTATGAAGCTTTTGGTACTAAATTGCTAGAATTTAAGCTTAGAAGTGAAAATGAACTAATTTGTAAACTGAAAGTTGTTAATTTTGAACATAGGGACTAATGTGTAAATAATTCAAAATTGATGTTAAATTTCTATAATTTTAGATATGAGAGGGTTGTAGAAGGATAGAATTGAGATCAGTTTCGAAATGGAAGCTCAAATTTGAAAGTTATATAGCAATTTAGGTTTTAGGGACTAAATTGAATAAAATGTAAAACTTTATGGAATATTTAAAAATTGAAATTGAACTTTCATGTGCATAAAATAGAGTGTTATAAAGTATTTGGAATTGGTAATTGAAATGAATTATTATTATAGATTGGGAATTGAACCAACCGAAAGATAATCGAGGAAAAGAAAAAATTACAGATTAGTCCCTAACATCTTGTTAATGCAATTTTCTCCAGGTAAGTTCATATGGTGGAGTTATAATTAATAGTGATGTAAATATGTTTGAGTTGTGAATTTTTTTGTGGTAAATGTAATTTTAAATTGGTTACGATTTGGTACAAATAAGGTTAGACATGAACTAAATTATAAAAAAATGGTAATATGTGCTATATGTGCCCAAGAGGATACAAAATGCTTTATGATGGGTTGATATATATATGATGACACTATGGTGATTTAAATGTTACGAATACAGTGTTAATGCTCGCGTGAACTTAGTAAACGATTAGGATACGATTAGCATGCCAATAGGGTTAGTTGTGTGCTTGTGCAGGTTTAGTAGTTTTGTGCTCTCTGTTCAACACTTCTATGCTCTCTATTCAGCATTTTGGTGCTCTTTGCTTAGCACTACGGTGCTTTCTAGTGTGGTGTAGTTACCCATGTATCTGAGTTTATTTACTAGAGTTCATCGGGCTGAATGACTAATTCAAGTTGAGAAATGATATTGAAAAAGTATAAACTTGATAAGTATTTAGTTAAGTGTTTGATTTATTATGAGACTGATATTGGGATGTTGATTTGTAACAACCCAATTTTGAGCCTAGTCGGAATAGTGGTTTCGGGACCACAAATCCGACGCAGTAAAATTTATTTTTATTATGTTTTTATGGTCTACAGTTTTATGGAATGATTTCGTTAAAATTTCGTTCGAAAATTTTGATGTTTGGGCACTCAATTTAGTTAAAAGGACTAAATTACAAAAGGTGCAAAATGTGTGTTCTAGAAGCTAGAGGTGTCTAATTGCTATGAAATTTTAAATTGGAGGTCCTTAAATGGTAATTAGACCATTATACTTTAAGTTGGACAAAAATGGACATGGTTAGGTGAAATTTCAAAGTTTGGCATTAAGGGCATTTTGGTAAAATGGTAAATAAAGACAACTAAAACTAATAAAAAGATGTCATCTTCTCCAATTTAGTCCCCTTGTGCCGAATTTGAAGAGTCACCATAGCTAGGGTTTTTGGCCAAGCTTCTAAGCTCGATTGTAAGTCCGTCCTTGTCCTGTTTTTAATGATTTTTACGTTTTTGTGAATGTTGTAACTTGATTTAGCTATTTCAAAGACTAATTTGAAAGAAAATCAAAGTCTAAATTTTTACCCATGTTAGATATTTGTGTATTTTGATGTCTAATGGTAGAAAATGAATGTTTGGTGTTAGATAAACAACATTTACTAAGTGATTTTTGATGAAAATGTTAAATAATGATCTATTTGTAAAAGTTGTAAAATGTGTGTAAAAATGTGAATAAATGAAAAATGTGGGCTGTTATGAGCATGAAATAGGTTCGGCTAGGCTTGGGTGTAATGAAATTGAATGAAAATCATTTTACGAGCCTATGGACTAAAATGTAAAAAGTTGAAAAGTTAGGGGCAAAAATGTAATTTTTGCCATAAGGTGTTTTGGGATTAAATTGAATAATGTGATAATTGAATAAGCTAAATTTGATATTATAGATCAAGAAAGACGAGGTTCTGACCTAGACCGGGGAAAGATCAAAATTGTGGACTAAATCGAACAATTATCCATTTTGTACCGAGGTAAGTTCGTATGTTAATAATGCAATGTTACAATTGTTTTTAATATGTTTTGAAATTGTATGAATTGTATGATTGACTCTATGGATGTAATTGACGAAGTTTCGACAAGCGAGAAAATCCCAGTTGAACCTTAGGAATAGATTAGGATACAAGTGACATGTCACTAGGAACCCATGTGAATATGTAATATGTGATTTATGTGTCCCGGGTGCTAGTCTTGTACATCCTACCGGTGGCTGGGTATACCGGCATGAGTTGCAGATACCTGACAGCTTGTGTGAGCAGCACTGTGTAGCTATGTCTTGACTGACAGCTTGTGTGAGCAGGCCCGTAGATAGCTCGAGAGCGAGCCTATATGTGTTATGAGATTTGTGGTAGCATTAGCTACATATGTGGCACTTATGTGCAAAGTTTTCCGTGTATCCGATAGTATTCCAAGTGGTTCAACGGGTATGTCAAAGATGAGAAAGTATGTGATTTTGTTACGAGTTGGTACAGGTATGTACGAAAAACTCAAATGAAATAGATTCGGTATATGATGAACTATTAGTAAGATTGTGATTGAGTAAGTTATGCTCATGAAGTTTTAACGACATTTATGATATATGTTATGTTATTCATATGTCAAATGTAAAATTAATGTTGTTTGTTATTTGCATATGAACTTACTAAGCTATATAGCTTACCCCTTTTCTTTCCCTTGTCTTATAGTGTCACCAAGCTAGCTCGGGATCGGAGATCGTTGGAGATACATTCACACTATCAATCATTATTTGGGGTACCATTGAAATGTCAATATTTTGAGTTATGGCATGTATAGGGACTTGGTCATTTTGTTATATGTGTCATTGGTAATGTGGCCAAATGTATTAGCTTATAATGGTTAATGATTTCATTTTGTATATGGCCATGTAAGTTGGCTAATGTTGGTTATGAGTATATTTATATGTTGATACCATTCATGATTATGGAAACTTGCATGAATTGTGTCGATAAATTATGATGTTAAAGCATGTTAGATGTTAGCATGTGGATGTGATGTTAATACCTTGGTTGTGGATGTTTTGGTTGTCTAAGTATGCTATGAATTGTGTCATTGAATTGGTGTAAGTGTAAGTGTAAATGAGGGTGGCAAATGGCTTGGTAAATAGCCTTATTTTTGTCCACACGGTCTGCCCCACGGGCATGTGTTTCAGCCGTGTGTCCCCTGCACCTTAATTTTGAAAAACAGAATGTCCAGACTATAGCACACGGGCAGAGACACGGGCGTGTGTCTCAGTCGTGTGTGCTACACGGCCTAGAACACGAGCGTGTGTCTTGGCCGTGTGAAACCTGCACTTAATTCAAATTAAATTATATAACCACACGGCCTAGCACACAGGCGTGTGGCACGGCCGTGTGACACAAGTCAGAGAGCACCCTAAATTGAACACGGTCTGCAGCACAGGCATGTCCCAGGGTCACACGGGCGTGTCTCTTGGACCACACGGGCGTGTCTCTTGGACCACACGGGCGTGTAAGCCCTACAGTTAGCAAAAATTTTCTAAGTTTTGTAAAAATTTCTTGAGTTCTCGATTTAGTCCCGAACCACTTCTAAAGTATGTTTTGGGCCTCATAGGCTCGTATTAGGGACTTTATGATCAAATATGAATGGTTTTAATTTGGACGAAAATTTATGTCTCAAAATTGTGTAAATGTTTGTGTTGTAAGTCCGGTAATGCCTCGTACCCTATTCCGGCGTTGAATACGGGTAAGGGGTGTTACATGATTAATAGTGAAAAGAAATGTTACATACTGATTGTCTGAGTTGATTGTGTGGTTTAGTACCATACTTTAGCATATTAAAGCATTTGAGCTAGAACATGATGTGCGGTGTGCAAACTGTGAATGGTTTATGAATTTTGCAAGTTGGAAATGTTGTGGTTAGGTGTTTATATGATGTATGCATGTTTTGAATTGGTTTATGCAAGTTGGTAATGTACTTACAAGTACAAATTAAGTTTGTGTTAGTTTCGGCATAAAAAAAAAGACCAAAATGCAGGATTTTGACATATTTGGCACTAAGGTATTGATATCTTAGATAAAGTATCGGTACATTGTAATTTTTCAATATATTTTTCAAACATCGAATGACAAAATAGTATCAATATTTTACAAGGGCACTAATACTATTAAACTTTTGTTTTAAACTTTTACAAAACAGAATGCTAAAACGGTATTGATACTAAGGTAAGGTATCGATACCTAGAGAGAAGTATCAGTATTATGAGTTTAGTATCAATACATTTTGATTAAAATTGATTTTTTTGAACACCGAAGATTGAAATGGTATCGGTACCCAGCATGCGTAACAATACTTGTTCTGAAACTTTGAAAATTTTACAATTTGGCCCTATTTCATGTTTGGATTAGCAATTGAGTTTTTGTAAGCTCGATTGAGTCTTGAAAAAATTTAATTAGAGAAAAATGATTGTATCTATGTGATGTTTGGTTTTTTAAATGATGTATTTTCTATGTTACTGACAATAGTTATTCCGGTAATAGTTGTGATATTCCGTAGCTCAGACCCGACGATTGGATAGGGCGAGGGGTGTTACAAATACAATTTATATATATATATATATATATATATTTAGTAATTTCTTTAACTGAATTAGTATTCAATTAACTTATGATACTAACTCAATCAATGATTTAAATTTAGTAGAAATATAGAAAATGAAGCACACGATAATGCTTTATTAAAAAAAATTAAAAATTTCAGATAATTAATTAATTTAGTATATGAGTTTATATAATCAATGCACTAAATATAAATTTAATTATGGTTACTACACTAATTTTGTTTTTTAATAAAATATTCATATTAGCCCTTCAATGGTTTGAAATGGCACCTTTATCCCCAAGATTCCTTCTAGATCATGAAATGCAAGATGTCAGAAATTAACGGTGCCGTTAATTCTGACAGTGGGAGGTGAAATTGAGGTAAAAGGGAAAACACTACTGCTATACAGAACAATACATAAAACAGTAAAAAAATAAAAAACTGAAATAGTTTTGTAGTGTAATAATAGTCTTTGGTCACCAGCTGGATTTGGATGGTTGTGGAAAAACGTCTCCACAAGTAGCAATCATATATATTTATTTAAGTTTTAACTTCTATTATAGAACTTTTAATTATATAAAAAATTGATTTAATATCATCTATAAAAAAAAATTAGAGTAAACTACACTATTAATCACTAAACTATAAGTAAATTTTTGTTTGATCACTTAATTAAAAAAGTTACAATTTGGTCAAAGTTTTCAATTTGACCTTGATTCTATATAGAAGTTTTCAATTTGGTCACCAAAGTTACATTTTGGTCAATAAATTTTTGTTTGATCACTTAATTAAATAAGTTACAACTTAATTGGTATAATAATAATTTTAGTCCTCAATTTTTATATTTTCTATCAATTTGACCCTAATTCTTTATAGAAATTATAAAAACTCAATTATTTAAAAAAATAGAAAATTCTATATGAAAATTCTAGAAAAATAAAATCTCAAAAGTGTTGTTATTGAAGAACTAATATATATGAGGAATAAATAAAATTATCATTCAATAGAATCCAATAACAAATTAAAAAGAGAACAAAACCAAAAAAAAAAAAGTTAGATCATTACATGCTTCTTCAGTGTTTCTTGAAACCAACTTACTAATATCGTCAAGTTAAGTTTCATTCCCTTTGAGAACATCAAGAGCTAACATTATATAGGCTTGTGAAATTGACTGTAATGTCTTTTTTAGAAAAAAAATGAAATATACCAAAAAAATTTCCTTTTCAGACTTAATTCAAATCTTTAATTCATTTGAATTATTTTTGAAAACCTAAATTGTAAAAATAAATTATATTTTGAATTTTCTCTTTTCTTATAATGGAAAAGATATGTCAAAAAATAGAAGAGGTAAAAAAAAAAAAGAACCAAAATAATTTTGCTTAATGTTTTTGTTTTTTTATGTATTTTTAAAGAATGCGTATTGGATATTTCTATATAGATAATACAAAGAGAAAATTTGGAGGTTTAAAACAAAAAATTTCCCTTATTTTCTCTCACTTTATCTTTTTTTTTTTAAATTTTTATCTACTTTTGTTTTAATTTTAATTTTTAGAATTTTCTATTTTTTTTAAAATTTATTTTTTTATCATTTTTATATAATCAAGGACAATTGATAGAAAGTATAAAAACTGAAGACTACAATTATTATACCAACTAAAAAAGTGTCATTTAACAGCCGGGTGACAAAAAAACAATTTTAAAAATTTTAGTAAACAAATTGTAACTTTTTTTAGTTAAATGATAAAATATGAAAATTTACACATAATTTAGTGAATGATAGTGTACTTTACCAACTTTTTTTATACCAACTAGTATGCCTTGGAATGGCAATACACATTGCACGTCTACATTGAGAGAATGGAGGTTCAAAGCTTAAAGAAAACATTGTTAAAAAGGTAGTTACAAATCTTGAACATAAATTATAAAATAGACATAAAAGATAAAAAAAAGATCAATAAATTTTGGCATAAAGATAAATTTAGCCCCTAACGTTTACTCATATTATCACTTTGGCCCTTAACATTTAAAATTTAATAAAATTTCTTGCTTTTGAACAAAAAAGCTGATTGATTTGTTGAAATTTTAATGGCATTAACGTGGTAGCTGTAACACCCCTTACCCGTGTTCAAAGCTGGAACCGGATACGAGGCATTACCTAACTCAACTTGCTTAAACATGACGTTTCGGGCTATAAAATTTCATTTCGTCATAAAAACTTTCCATTCAAACCCATAACATATTCATCCTAGGCCCACGAGGCCTTAAACATACTTCCGGAAGGTTTCGGGAATTAATCGGAAACTTTTACACATTTAGAAAAATTTTGCATAAACAGGGGCCACACGCCCGTGTTGTTCAAGGGACACGCCCGTGTGCCCCTAAGACATGCCCGTGCTCCTCAACCGTGGTAGACACTGACTTAATACACACGACTGGACACACGCCCGTGTCCCTCACACGGCCTCGACACGCCTGTGTCTTAGCCCGTGTGCCAAAACCTTAGCATTTTGTTTGTGACGTCATCACCTCACTAAAGTCACACGGCCAAGGCACATGCCTGTGTCCTTAGGCTGTGTTTCGAATTAAATTCTAAACTCTAGGTGCAGACTTCACACGGCCTGGGCACACGCCCATGTCCATGGCCGTGTCTTCCACACGGCTGAGACACACGGCCGTGTCTCTGCCCGTGTGTTTACTACTGAGCATATTGACTTGTAAACCTAGCATGCATGGGGACACACGGCCAATTAACACGCCCATGGGGGTGACTGTGTGTTACACACACGCCTGAAGACACACGCTTGTGTGTCTACCAAAGGTGGACATTAAAAGGCTATATTCCAAGCCAAATGCCACCCTACATAGCCACCATACTTATACCAACTCAAATCAAACATCCACACAAGCATAAACTTCATAATTCATCATCAATGAATATATATAAACTTGTCAAGTATTGGCCAACTTCAATGACCATATACAAAAATAAATTGAGCAACTATAGTAGCCAACACATTTGGCTTGCCAAATGACATAACAAAAAGACCAAGTCCTATACATGCCATACTCAAAATAAATCTAATTTGGCTATACCAAAAAGTGGTCGATAGTGTGGTCTCCAAACTCCGACATCCCCAATTTCTCGAGTTATCTTGGCAATACTACAAGGAAAAGGGAAATGAGAGGGGTAAGCATTAAGCTTAGTAAGTTTGCATGGAAATAAATAGCAACAATGAACTTATGAAGATATCCCTCCATGGCGTTAGATAACCACACACAATGTCACAGGCTCTTTGCTATAACTTATGCATACTTGCCCTTATCTAGCACATATCATGCCACATATCGTAAATGTTCCTCGTGAATCACTTACGGGTACCTATGTTCACTCAATCACATAAATTTAATTCAAATCTCAATTCTATATCTCAGCTGGTTTATTTATCCCAATAAATCACTAAGGATACTCAAGATGCATATTCATTATCACTTAACATGAACCCGAAGCCAATGCCACATCCCGGATGCGGTCTTACATGGGATTACCTTTGATTTCCGATGCCATATCTCGGATATGGTCTTATACGAAATCTCACCTCAAGTATCGATGCCATATCCCGAATACGGTCTTATACGATTCTCATATTCAATACCGAAGCCATACCCCCGATATGGTCTTATACGGAATCTCAATTCGGTGCCGAGGCCATGTCCCCGACATGGTCTTACACGGGACCGTATCTATCTCATGTCTCGATAATATTATACTCACATTCATTATAGTCCAACCGGGACTTCAACATTTCAATTTCTTATAATATCGTACATCAATATAATATCAAACATTCTCAAACAATACGAGCATAAATGTTGAATTTATCACATACAAACTTACCTCGATTTCAAAATAAGCTAGATCGTCGATCTAGTCTGAGACTTTATTCTTTCCCCGATCGAGGTTGATTCTTGGTTCTTCTTGCTCTATAATAGCAAATTAGCTAATTTTAATCATCACATTAATAAAAGTATTTCAATAATCATGCTTTGGAAAAATTACTATTTTGCCCTTAGACTTTGGCAAAATGACCATTTTACCTCTAGGCTCGGAAATCAATTCTAATCAAATTTCTACCTTTAATGAGCCTAGGTGAACATTTATTTCTCTTATGGCTATCATCAAAACCCAACATTTCACACATTTACTACCAATTTTACAGCCTTTACAAAAAGGTTCATTTAGGTGTTTTCATGGCAACACCTTTCACAATAGTTGTTCATCTAACAACTAAGACTCATTTTCTTCCATAAAAATGCAGCAAATCACATACAAGCTCTTATGGAAAAACTCTAAACTTTTCACCATTTTGTTAGATAGTCCCCTCATTAGAAAGCTTAAGCTTTAGGGGTTCCAAGCGTACAATTATCTTCAAGAAAAACCATTAAAATCACTTATCTGATTGGAGAGGAGTTTGCTGAAATTTTGAGCTTTCAAAACCCTTTTTAAGCTGGTATTTTTGGTGGTGAAAAATGATGAAGAAAAGATGATATCACTCTTTTCTTTATTTTATTCTATATCATCAATTTAATCCACCTAACACATCAACTTTGACCAATTTGTCTCTTATTATCTCCTATGGCCGGCCAACCATTTACAAAGGGGCTAATTGCCCTTTAAAGACCTCAAATTAATATTCTATGGCTATTAGGTACCTTTAGCTTATAAAATAGAACTTTCGCACTTTATACGATTTAGTCCTTTTTCGCGATTAAGCAAGAAATCGCTAAAATTAAGGCACCAAAATTTTCATGTACACTTATAATCATGCTCTAGCTCATAAAATATCATAAAAGTAATTTTCTCTAACCTCGGATTAGTGGTTCCAAACCACTGTTCTGACTAGCCCCTAAATCGGGCTATTACAATTCTCCCCCCTTAAGGATTTTCATCCCTGAAAATCTTACCGGTGAAAAGGTTGGGGTATTGGTTTCTCATAGCTTCTTCTGGCTCCAATGTAGCCTATTCTATTCCATGTCTCTGCCATAGCACTTTAACAAGAGCTATACATTTGTTTCTTAACTGTTTGACCTCTTATGCCAATATCTTAACCTGCTCTTCACCATAAGTCAAGTCCGGTTGAATTTCTACCTCTGTTGGTACTATTCCATGTGTAGGGTCCGAACGGTATCGACGCAACATGGACACGTGGAAGACATCGTGAATCTTTTCTAGTCTGGGTGGTAATGCCAAACGATAAGCTACCGGTCCTATCCTCTCGGTAATTTCATAAGGTCTAATAAAACGCAGACTTAATTTGCCTTTCCGGCCAAATCTGAGGACCTTCCTCCATGGTGATACTTTCAGAAATACTTTATCACCGACTTGGAATTCAATCTCTTTCCTTTTTAAATCCGAATAGGACTTTTGTCTATCTGAGGCCGCTTTCAGACACTCGCGTATCACCTTTACTTTCTCTTCAGTTTCCCTGATCAAGTCGACCCCGTGTATCTGTTTCTCTCTGAGTTCTGACCAATACAAGGGCGTTCGACACTTACACCCATACAATGCCTCATAAGGTGCCATTTTCAAACTTGACTGAAAACTGTTGTTGTAGGCGAATTCCACCAACGATAAGTATTTCTCCCAATTACCTTGGAATTCCAAAACATAACATCGAAGCATGTCTTCGAGTATTTGTATTACTCTTTCTGACTGCCCATCGGTTTGTGGATTGAAAGCTGTACTGAAGCTTAATTTTGTGCCTAAGGCCCCTTGTAACTTCTTCCAAAACCGTGACGTGAATCTCAGGTCTCTATCTGAAATAATCGACAACGGTACCCCATGAAGTCTTACTATCTCTGACATGTACAAATCCGCCAATTTATCAAGCGAGTAATCGACTCGCACTGGTATGAAATGGGCCGACTTCATGAGTCTATCGACTACGACCCACACAGCATCTTTCTTTTTGGGCGTCAATGGTAAACCCGTCACGAAGTCCATTGTAATACAGTCCCACTTCTATTCAGGAACCATAATGGACTGAAGTAGACCCGAAGGTACTTGGTGTTCAGCCTTCACTTGCTGGAAAATTAGGCATCTTGACATGAACTCAGAAATTTCTTTCTTCATATTGGGCCACCAATACCACTTCCTCAAATCATTGTACATCTTCGTCTTTGCTGGTGTGCGATTAAGCATCCGCTATGTGCTTCATGCAAAATCTTACGAACAAGTTCATTATTTCTGGGTACACAGACCCTATCTCGATACGTCAAACATCCATCAGGGCTTACCCGAAAGTCTGACTCAACATTTGACTCACATTGAACTCTTTTGGCTTGTAAGTCTGTCCTCTTCTCGAGCTTCACAAATCTCTTGAAGAAATAATGGTCTAGCCCTTAGCTCAGCTAGAATAGAACCATCATCCAACAAAGCCATCTGAGTATTCATGGCTCTCAGCGCAAATAATGATTTTCTGCTCAAAGCATCGCCGACTACGTTTGCCTTTCTCGGATGGTAGTCAATCACTAACTCTTAATCCTTAATTAGCTCTAACCACATTCGTTGTCTCAAATTCAATTCCTTTTGAGTCATCAAATATTTTAGGCTTTTATGGTCGGTGAACATCCGACACTTTTCACCATACAAATGGTGTCTCCATATCTTCAATGCGAACACAATGGCGGCCAACTCTAAGTCATGGGTCGGGTAATTCTTCCCGTGCGGCTTTAATTGTCTAGAGGCGTATGCAATCACCTTACCTTCTTGCATAAGTACACAACCCAATCCATTCAGGCATGCATCACTGTAAACCACAAATTCTCTCCCCGACTCAGGTTGCACCAAAATAGGAGCCTCAGTCAACAACGCCTTTAGTTTCTCAAAACTCTGTTGACACTTTTCTGTCCAATCAAACTTTACATCTTTTTGCAAAAGTCTCGTCATCCGGGTAGCTATCATGGAAAATCCCTTGACAAAATGCCTATAATAGCCGGCTAGGCCTAGAAAACTCCTTACTTCAGTTATGCTCCTTGGCGGTTTCCAATCCACGATTGCTGAAATCTTACTCGGGTCAACTCTAATTCCATCTCCCGAGACAATGTGCCCCAAAAATCCTACTTCCTTAAGCCAAAATTCACTCTTACTAAACTTGGAATACAATTGTTTTTCTCTCAAAATTTGTAGAACCATACTCAAATGCTCGGCATGTTCGTTCTCATCTCGAGAGTAGATCAGTATATCATCGATGAAGACTACGACAAATTTATCCAAGTATGGCTGAAAAATACGATTCATCAGGTCCATGAAAACAGCAGGGGCATTCGTTAGACCAAAAGGCATGACTAAAAATTCATAGTGGCCATACCTAGTCCTAAATGCGATTTTCGGTACATCCGAGTCCTTGATCTCAGCTGATAGTACCCTGACCTCAAATCTATCTTGGAAAATATCGTGGCTCCCTTCAATTGATCAAATAAATCATCGATTCTCGGCAACGGGTATTTGTTCTTCACAGTTACCTTGTTAAGTTGCCGATAATCTATGCATAATCTCGTAAAACCATTTTTCTTCTTCACGAATAAAACGGGAGCACCCCACGGAGAAAAACTCAGTCTTGCGAAACCTTTATCCGTTAGTTATTACAACTGTGCTTTCAACTCTTTTAGCTCGGTTGGAGCCATTCTATATGGAGCAATAGAAATAGGGGCGGTACCCGGAGCTAGCTCAATCCCGAATTCGATCTCTCTAGCCGGAAGTAACCCTGGCAATTCTTTCGGGCAAACATCTGAATACTCACATACTATGGGTACCGACTCAATTTTCAACTCAGTCTCTTTAGCATTCATCACAATAGCAAGGTATGCTTCATACCCCTTTCTTAAGTACTTCTGAGTCAACAAGGATGATATCACTACTGGTGATATGTCTTACTTATCTGATTCAACACGAATAAGATCCCCACTTTCACATTTCACCTCAATAAACTTCTTTCCACAATTCAGAATCACGTCATGAGTAACTAACCAGTCCATCCCAAGGATGACATCAAACTCATCAAACGGTAATAACATAAGATCAACTGGAAAGTAATGACCCCTAATCCTCAAAGGGCAACTTTTACATACTCTATCAACCAACACATATTTGCCTAGGGGATTAGACACTCTTATTACAAATTCAGTAGACTCTATAGGCATGCTCATGCTAGAGACTAATTTCATGCATATGTATGAGTAGGTAGATCCCGGATCAATTAAAGCTATAACACGAGTATCATAAAGAGAAAATGTACCTGTGATTACGTCAGGGGAGGACGCCTCCTCGCGAGCACGAATGGAATATGTTCTCGCCGGTGCTCTACCCTCGACTCTTACAGTCTACTCTCTGGATGTATTCTTGTTACTCACCTCATTTCCCAGGTTTCTCTGCGGTCTTCCTCTAGCAGTACTTCCCGATCTCGCATTCTGAGATTTCTCTTTCTCGCCCATCTCGGGGCAATCTCTGATAAAGTGGTCTAAAGACCCACATCTGAAACAAGCCTTCTCATTTGCTCGGTACTCACCAGAATGACACCTGCCACACTGTGGGCATTCCGGTCTACTCGGTCGGGCATTGCCAACACTAGCAACCGAAGTAGTCTGAGCCTTAGACCCCGAGAACTGTTTGCCCTTACTTCGGTTTGAAAACCCGACTGAAGTGGCTGGTCGAGTAACAAAATCCCTCGATTTCTTAGATGAATATTGGAGTGACTTATTCAGCTGTCTTTTCCTCGAGTCACGGGACTCAATCTCAGCTCTTCTTTTCTCTTTAGCCAACTCTTCAGCCTTACAGGCTCTATCTACCAACACTACAAATTCTTTTAGTTCGAGAACTCCAACGTATAAACAGATATCCTCATTTAGCCCGTCCTTGAATCTCTTGCACATGATAGCCTCGGTAGACACGAACTCTCGGGCATACTTGCTAAGCCTTACGAACTCCCATTCGTAATCAGTCACCGTCATTCGGCCTTGCTTTAATTCCAAGAACTCTTTTCTCTTACGTTCGATGAATCTCTGGCTGATATACTTCTTCCAGAATTCCTCTTGGAAGAATTCCCAGCTAACTCTCTCCCTTGGTACCACCGACACAAGGGTGTTCCACCACCGATAAGCCGAATCTCTCAAGAGAGATACCGCACACTTTAGGCACTCTTCAGGCATGCATGACAATTCATCAAATACCCTAATGGTATTTTCGAGCCAGAATTCTGCCCTTTCCGGATCATCATCCTTACTAGCCCGGAATTCCTCGGCTCCTTGTTTCCGAATCTTATCGACAGGAGGCCTTTCTCTCCTCACTACCTCAACCACTTGAGGAGCTACCGGAGCGGGTTGAGGAATAGGTGGGGGTGGAGGGGGTTGAGCATTAGGATTTGCTCGAACATACTCAGTGTACCAGTTGCTCATCATGTGGAGAAAGGCTTCTCGGACCTCTTCTCCCTGACCCAAGGTCTCGGGTCTACTATCTACTGGCGCGGTCCCTTGAGCGGGAGCCGGCGCATTACTCGCAACATCATCGGCTGCAGTTCGGTCTGAATTAAAATCTATGTACTATATAAAAACACAATTTAAAATGTCAGGAGCCACCACACTATCATTACTCAATTACTCTTACATATGGCATGTATAGCTAAACTCATACTTACGCTACGTTAGTCCGAGAATCGACTAAACCGTAGCTCTGGTACCACTAAATGTAACACCCCTTACCCGTGTTCAAAGCCGGAACCGGATACGAGGCATTACCTAACTCAACTTACTTAAACATGACGTTTCGGGCTATAAAATTTCATTTCGTCATAAAAAATTTCCATTCAAATCCATAACATACTCATCCTAGGCCCGCGAGGCCTTAAACATACTTCCGAAAGGTTTCGGGAATTAATCGAAAACTTTTACACATTTAGAAAAATTTTGCCTAAACAGGGACCACACGCCCGTGTTGTTTAAGGGACACGCCCGTGTGCCCCTGAGACATGCTCGTGCTCCTCAACCGTGGTCGACACTGACTTAATACACACAGCCGGACACACGCCCGTGTCCCTGGCCCGTGTCCCTCACACGGCCTCGACACGCCCGTGTGCCAAAACCTTAGCATTCTGTTTGTGACGTCATCACCTCACTAAGGTCACACGGCCAAGGCACACACCCGTGCCCTTAGACCGTGTGTCGAATTAAATTCTAAATTCTAGGTGCAGACTTCACACGGCCTGGGCACACGCCCATGTCCATGGCCGTGTCTTCCACACGGCTGAGACACACGGCCGTGTCTCTGCCCGTGTGTTTACAACTTAGCATACTGACTTGTAAACCTAGCATGCATGGGGACACACGGCCAATTAACACGCCCATGGGGCTGACCGTGTGTCACACACGGCCTAGACACACGCTCGTGTGTCCACCCGTGTGGACATTAAAAAGGCTATATTCCAAGCCAAATGTCACCCCACAAAGACACCACACTTATACCAACTCAAATCAAACATCCACACAAGCATAAACTTCATAATTCATCATCAATGAATATATATAAACTTGTCAAGTATTGGCCAACTTCAATGACCATATACAAAAATAAATTGAGCAACTATAGTAGCCAACACATTTGGCTTGCCAAATGACATAACAAAAAGACCAAGTCCTATACATGCCATACTAAAAATTAATCTAATTTGGCTATACGAAAAAGTGGTCGACAGTGTGGTCTCCAAACTCTGACGTCCCCAATTTCTCAAGTTATCTTGGCAATACTACAAGGAAAAGGGAAATGAGAGGGGTAAGCATTAAGCTTAGTAAGTTTGCATGGAAATAAATAGCAACAATGAACTTATAAAGATATCCCTCTATGGCGTTAGCTAACCACACACAATGTCACAGGCTCTTTGCTATAACTTATGCATACTTGCCCTTATCTAGCACATATCATGCCATATATCGTAAATGTTCCTCGTGAATTACTTACGGGTACCTGTGTTCACTCAATCACATAACTTTAATACAAATCTCAATTCTATATCTCAGCTGGTTTATTTATCCCAATAAATCACTAGGGATACTCAAGATGCATATTCATTATCACTTAACATGAACCCGAAGCCAATGCCACATCCCGGATGCAGTCTTACATAGGATTACCTTTGATTTTCGATGCCATATCCAGGATATGGTCTTATACGTAATCTCACCTCAAGTATCGATGCCATATCCCGAATACGGTCTTATACGATTCTCATATTCAATACCGAATCCATACCCCCGATATGGTCTTATACGGAATCTCAATTCGGTGCCGAGGCCATGTCCCCGACATGGTCTTACACGGGACCGTATCTATCTCATGTCTCGATAATATTATACTCACATTCATTATAGTCCAACCGGGACTTCAACATTTCAATTTCTTAGAATATCGTACATCAATATAATATCAAACATTCTCAAACAATACGAGCATAAGTGTTGAATTTATCACATACGAACTTACCTCGATTTCAAAATAAGCTAGATCATCGATCTAGTCCGAGACTTTATTCTTTCCCCGATCGAGGTTGATTCTTGGTTCTACTTGCTCTATAATAGAAAATTAGCTAATTTTAATCATCACATTAATAAAAGCATTTCAATAATCATGCTTTAGCAAAATTACTATTTTGCCCTTAGACTTTGGCAAAATGACCATTTTACCCCTAGGCTCAGAAATCAATTCTAATCAAATTTCTACCTTTAATGAGCCTAGGTGAACATTTATTTCTCTTATGGCTATCATCAAAACCCAACATTTCACACATTTACTACCAATTTTACAACCTTTACAAAAAGGTTCATTTAGGTGTTTTCATGGCAACACCTTTCACAATAGTTGTTCATCTAACAATTAAGACTCATTTTCTTCCATAAAAATGCAGAAAATCACATACAAGCTCTCATTGAAAAACTCTAAACTTTTCACCATATTGCAAGATAGTCCCCTCATTAGAAAGCTTAAGCTTTAGGGGTTCCAAAAGTACAACTATCTTCAAGAAAAACCATTAAAATCACTTACTTGATTGGAGATGAGTTTGCTGAAATTTTGAGCTTTCAAAACCCTCTCTAAGCTGGTATTTTCTGTGGTAAAAAATGATGAAGAAAAGATGATATCACTCTTTTCTTTATTTTATTCTATATCATCAATTTAATCCACCTAACACATCAACTTTGACCAATTTGTCTCCTATTATCCCCTATGGCCGGCCAACCATTTACAAAGGGGCTAATTGCCCTTTAAAGACCTCAAATTAATATTCTATGGCTATTAGGTACCTTTAGCTTATAAAATAGAACTTTCGCACTTTATGCGATTTAGTCCTTTTTCGCGATTAAGCAAGAAATCGCTAAAAATAAGGCACCAAAATTTTCATGTACACATATAATCATGCTCTAGCTCATAAAATATCATAAAATTAATTTTCTCTAACCTCGAATTAGTGGTTTTGAACCACTGTTCTGACTAGCCCCTAAATCGGGCTATTATAGTAGCTCATATGGCATTTTACATATACTTCACAGTTAACATGGATAAATTTTCTAAAAGTTTTTCTGAACCTTTTTTTTATTTTTAAATATTTTTATTAATCTTTTTTTGAATTTTTATGAATTATATGTTGACTGCCATGCGAGTGGCCACATCAATGCCGCTAAAATTTTAATAGTTTAGTCAATTTTCTGTTTAAAAGCAAGCAATTTGACTAAATTTTAAAGGTTGAGGGCCAAAATGATCTCGGAAAAATAAAGGGCCAAAATAACAAAAGAAATAAACATTAGAGGCTACAATTATTATGTTAATACAACTTTTTTATATTAGTAAAGAGCTGTAACACCCCTAACCCAAAACCGTCGGCGGAATAGGGTTAAGAGGCATTACCGATCAATCGAAACATGTCACATCCATTTCACGACACAAAGTAAATCATCAATCAAACGTATTCAAATATAAATATATAGTCCCTTATTACGGTCTACGAGACCTTAAACACGTGTTAAAAAGAGGTTGGGACTAAACCGAACACATACAAAAATTCTTGGAAATTTGAACATTTTTCAAAACTGCAGAGGTCATACGCCCGTGCAGTCAGGCCGTGTGCCTCACACGGATACTAGACATGCCCATGTGTCCAGGCCGTTCCAAAACAGAGCATACATACTGACTTGTCCGCACGGCCACCAGACACGCCCGTGTGCCATGGCCGTGTGAAATTAAGCTAGCTACTGACTTGGTCACACGGCCACCAAGCACGCCCGTGTGCCACGGCTGTGTAACCTGCCCAGGCACACTTCGAAGTGGCCCTTGAGCCACACGGCAGAGACACACGCCCGTGTCCCTTGGCCGTGTATGCAAAATAGACCAATTTGCCACCCACACAAGGGTCATCCCTACAAGCACAATTAAGCATCTTTCTATGTATCAATAGCAACCAAAAACACATCAAAATATTCATCATACCAACCCAATTCAATCTCATTTATAGCATACCATCTTATATGCTGAATAACTCAACCAATTCATATGTAAAACCAAGCATGATTCATCCACAATTTCACTAAATCACTATGGCATCAATCCATAAATAAACTTACCATTCATAAGTCATTTTCATTGCCAACAAGCCATACCATAACATGTATCATATACCAAAATCACACATGCATATTTCCAACATTTATCTAGCCACATCACATGGCTATTTACACATCTCAATCATGGTTCAAAACAACTAGCCTATACATTCCATATTCAAATATACACATCTTTAAGAGTACCAAAGTAGATTGCCGATAGTGTGATAGAGATGCTGACGATCCCCGGATCCGAGCTAGCTTTACTAACACTGTAAAACAGAGAAACAAATCACACAGTAAGCTTTCAAAAGCTTAGTAAGTTCGTAACATAATACATTCAACTTAATAGTTCAAATACAATGCACAACAAGAACTCATCACATAGATCAATTTCCAAATGTTTATACCATATCATTCATAGCCAATAATCTTACTCAACAACTCATGAAGTCATACACAATCTCCTCAACCACAAAGGTTCAGTACATACCTTAGCCAACACATGGTTACTCACCACCCAAGCTAATTTATGCTCGATATTGTATCTCGATCCAGCCTTCATTATTCATTAGGTTTAATCACACACTTAGTGCCCAATTTGTAGTCGAAACTACATTAACTTCGCACACTTAGTGCCTCAAATCATAGCTGAAGCTTATATAACATCGCACACTTAGTGCCTCAATACAAAACTGAACGTAATTCGGAATCGCACACACAGTGCCAACTATGAAGCCAAAGCTTCTGTTATTTCGCACACACAGTGCTAATCAACTCTGACTCAATTCAATTACGCACACTTAGTGCCTCGTTACTCAATTTCATTCATTACATTTCTAATTCAATATCTATCATTCAATTCACATCACATAGAAGGTAAATTAACAACTTGTACTATGTTTGAACTTACCTCGGACGTCGAAATATCGATACGGTCGATTAATCGAGCACTTTGTCTTTGCCTCGATCTCGATCCGAACCTCTCCTTTCTTGGTCTATACACATTTAAATTCAACTCATTCAATCACCAATTCATTCAATTTAGTCCAAACACACATAATTTAGGACATTTTACAAAATAACCCTCACATTTTCACATTTCGACACTTTAGTCCCTAATTCATAAAATCATCAAATTCACATAATTTCACTTAGCATGTGTCTAGCCGAATTTTCACTATGATTATACCAATCCATACATTTCATTTATTTCACATTTTAATCCCTCAATTTATACTTTTCTCAATTTAGCCCAAAATACTCAATTTCACCAAAAATCCAAATACAAACTATGTTAACCCAACACCAAGCTTTCATATTCCACCAACTACCATCACAAAGCTCACATATTCATCAATGGCACATCTTAAAATCACCATCAATTTCTAAAATTAAAGCATGGGTTTGATAGTACACTAAGCAACGATCACAAAAACATAGAAATTATCAAAAACCGAACTCAAAACATACCTTAATCAAGAACTCAATGTGCCGAAACCTTCAAAGCTCTTAACCCTTTCTTTCTTTTCTAATTTCGGTGGATGGATGAACATAATGGGCAAAATTTTGTGTTTTGTTTATTATATTAACATTAAAACAAAGTTTACCATTTTACCCTTCATTAAAATATTATAAATTCACCTAATATATACCCATTTATGTCCATCTCCACTATTAATGGTCCATTTACAACATAAGGACCCCTCATTTAAAAAGCCATGACAATTAAGCACTTTAACAATCAGCACACAGCTTTTACATCTTATGCGATTAGGTTCTTTTCGCAAATTGAACACACAATCAATAAAATCTTCACACAGAAATTTCACACAGGCTAAATCATATACTGTAAACACAGAAAATAATATAAAAATATTATTCCAACCTCGAATTCGTGGTCTCGAAACCACTGTTCCGACTAGGGTCTAAACCGGGCTGTTACAAGAGCATACAAAGAGAGATATAATAAAAATAAAATATTTAAAAAATCATATTTAATTATTTGTAAAATTAAAATATTACATTCACAATGTATGAAGGCTAATATTTAAATAAACTAGGGTAATTTACCTTCAAGGTTACTAAGTTATTAGTCAGTTTACATTTTCGTCATTCAAGTTCAAAAAGTTACAAAATGGTCACAAAATTATTCGAAAGTTTTTATTGAATTCATTGAGCTATTAAAATCGTTGTTGTATGACCTTCACTTTTTGCACCACTTGCACTAATCGAAATCTCTCATTCTCTTCTTCTTTATAATTTAGGGTTTTCTTATGAAATAATTTTAAATGTCACATCCGTGAACCAAAACCCCAACAGTTTTCTTCTCTAAGTTTCAACATTGACTATCATATCAACTTAGATTTAAGATATGTTCTTCTACTTGTTGATAGGTACTAATCTACCATACCGACAGATGAATCACTGGTTAGACCTCACTAGCCGAACTTTAAAAAAAGCATAATAGTCCTGTGACTTAAATAAGAACTTCCGAATAATTTAATGATTTAAATGAAAACTTTCAAATATTTTTAGTAACCATTTTATAACATTTTTGAATTGAGTAACAAAAACGTAAATTTTTTAATAATTCAGTGACATTGAGCATAATTTACTCAATAAATTACTTTTTTTTATCGGAATTTCTTTCCGTATTATTTTCAGCATTACCGCAACCGGGCCTAAACACTCAAGAGGGAGATTCCAAAGCTATTTACTTTTAATTTGCAACTTAATTATTTAATGTTTTTAATTTCCCTTTTTTTTTCTTCTATATATTGCCTTCTCAATTCTCTCAAAAACCTCTTCCACTTCTGCTATCCCCCCTCCTTATTGAATCCTCTTCTTGGTTTTCTTTTCCCTTCTACGTCTGAGCTTCTGCTGTTCCCCTGTTTTTATTATTTTCTCTGTTCTTTTCATATCATTTGGTGGGCTTTTGCCCTTCTATGGTGTGTTTTGGTTGTTAAGCCTTTGACTTCTAGAGTCGATACAAAATACCCATATCCTCAAAACTCCCCAAAAAAAAACTCCATTTGTGAATCTTCTTTTCTTTTCTTTTTGGGTTGTCTTGTGAATCTCCATGCCGCATAAGTTATTGTTGGTGATGTTTGAGATTCATGTCTCCAGTTGTGAGTGAAATCCTCCGATCGGGGTTTATTATAAATTCCTCCCTCAGACGCAGAACCCATCTCGTTCAATCTTTCTCAGTTGTTTTCCTTTATTGGTTCTACGTTTTCTCAGAAATAAAAAATGTGTAATGCTTTATAGATTAGCTAAATATATACATAATTAGTGATTTTGGAGTAAATATAATAATTAATATGGCTTCGTGCAGTGGAAATTCGAATTCCAATTCCTCAGGTTCCACACAGCATCAGTTGATGGATCAAAGGAAACGAAAAAGGATGGAATCGAACCGAGAATCAGCGAGAAGGTCAAGGATGAGAAAACAAAAGCACTTAGATGATTTAGTGGGACAAATAACAGAGCTAAAGAAAGATAATAACCAAATCCTGACAAGCATCAACTTCACCACCCACCGCTATTTGAACATTGAGGCTGAAAACTCCGCCTTGAGGGCTCAGATGACTGAACTAAGCCAAAGGCTAGACTCTCTAAACGACATCCTCCATTATCTAAACAGAGAGGGTATTGGATACACTCCTGACTGTTTCACCAACCCTTTCAATGTGCCTTATCTTAACCAACAACCAACCATCATGGCCTCTGCACACATCTTTCAATACTAATTGATGAAGAAAGTATTCATGTCATTTGTTGGTGGGCTTTGTTTTGTTTTGATTTTTCAATGTGGTAATCAATGAGTGGGTAAGTGAATTGGCAATTCTGCCATGGTTGCTTTCTAGGGTTAACAGTTATGTTTTTGTTTTTTTCTAGAAGGGCTTTTGAGATATAAAATATGGTGTGAAGGACTATGGATGTTTTTGGTGTTTCAAGTTTCAAGTAATACATAATGCTAAAATAATTATTTTCTTTCACCTTCTTTGATGTACTTTTCTTTCCTTAATATATCAACATTTATGGTGTCTTCGAGTGAAAATAATTCAATTGCTCTTTCTCTCTCTTTTATTGCCTCTGTTTTTTGTCAAGAAAAGTGGCAAATAATTGACGATATAGAACACTGTAATTTTTTAATTTAACAAAACAACAATTTGCTTGTTCACGACAAAAATCATGATTATGACTATTGTATTGCTAAAGCTCAATTCTTTATATTCAACATTCTATTCAACCAATTAACTTATTATCCAAATTTTTATGTATAAAAAATAAATAAAAAAAAGTTAGAAATTTTATGAAATAAAGAGAGTAAAATAACAACGAGAAAAATATATATTTTTAATGATGGATAGAGATATTTATAACACTTTTTTAAAGTCTATCTATAGATTAAAAAATATAAAAAAATAAAATTCTACTTCTAATAAATATTAGAATATTAAAATATATCAAACTTATCTTAATATCGATAAATATCTATTTAATAATAAAATATTCATAAAAAATCTTTCTTTTGCTAAATAAAAATCTCGTAGGCCCTAAATGTTAGCAATTAACTATGATATCATGGGTTTATCAAAAGAAGAAAAACTATGATATCATGGAACGAAATCATTAAAAAAACATATATAAGAAGTGATATCACATTAACATATTCTTTTAATGGTTGATTTTTTATTATATTGCAGTAAAATTGATAAATTTTTTTTTTCATTTCTTTTTTAAGAATAGATTAAATTCATTTCACCCAATTAAGAGTATGGGCAAATAGGCCAAACATGCTTAAGAGATTTAGCAGTAAGTAAAAATATTTAATCCAGGCTAAGAACTTATCCCAAAACCAAACAATCTCACCAACCTTTGCTTGGAGCCATTGCAGAAGAGGAGAAAATCATCAGAGATGTCCGAGAGACGGGGAAGTGTTACATTCAATTTAGAGAAAAGGAAGAAAGCAAAGAAGAAGAAAGAGAGAGAGATGAGGAAGAAACAAATTTCATTCACTGAAAATGCATAACCATCCGTAACATACTCCTTCTACTTAAAATGGAAACAAAATAATGGTTATGAAAGTTGTTATTTGACAGTTGTAACCACCTCCCTAACGCACCGTTTCACTAACTACACAACCTCAAAACTTATCGTTTTTTATTCAACAGCAGGGACTGACTCAAAACACATTGTTTTGTTAATTGTTTTTAGCCAAAACGTAGCACAACAATAACTGTTTTAACAGAAAGAATTTCCCTCCATAATAATTATTCCTTCCCAAGATGTAACACCCCATACCCAACCTGATAGCTAGGTCTAAGCTCTGGGATGCCACATTCGTTACCGGAGCAAATACAAACATTTACAATTCAATTCAACAATTCATCCATGCTATTTATTTCATTACACATTTCTAACATGATTTACAATCATGTTCGGGCTATGTACAAGCTTACAAGAGGTCTTTTGATAACCTGAGGTCGAATAAGGATTAAATTGTAATGTTTCAAAACTATCGGGTTGATGTTGCAACTTTAGGGGTTACAGGTCGCGACAATAAATGTAACACAACGATACTCGACCCGACCGCCAGGTCCGAGCTACAAGGTGTCATATTCGTTTCCAGAGCAACTACAATCAATAACATTCAATTCAATGTCATTATACATTTAAGTATAAGTAAATCATACGTATTAAAACATTACATAATCATTTTCAGGTCTTATATGAGCTTAAGAAAGCTCTTTTGTTAACCTGGGGTCGAAATGGATCAAATTGTAAAGATTACAAAAATTTGAATTGATTTTTTTGAAGCTCGAAAATGAAAATATACCATTGTGAAATATTGAACATATTTTCTCAAAATTTTACCAAAGGCAAAATCATCAAAATTTTACTAGGGCTAAAATCGTCAAAAGTTTTGCTAGGGGTAAAATAGGGATGAGAAATTTGTTTTATATATAAATATTAATGTTTATTTTGGGAAATAGAAAAACTGAATTGGGTTGGATCACATTACAAAGTACTTGGTAAAAAAGGCCCAAGAAGTACTCATAATTGGACTCGACGTGAGAGAGACCCAAAAACCCCTTATGGACATGAAGAGGGTGACAACCCTAGTAGGAATACTAGGATGTGCCGTCCACCATAGTCCTATTTTAAGTATGATGTTGTTTTTCTATTTGAAATAAACCACTACAACTCAACAAGGGTTCTACTTTTTCTTCCTATAAATAGATGACACCGGTAGAACTATTAACACAACTTTGAGAGATTGTTAATTTTCCAAAAAATAGAGAGAATTTATTCTCAACTATTACATATACTTTTTCGAACATATGACATAAATGTAATTTTTCCAAAAGGAGTCCATGACGAGGAGAAGATGGAGCGATGGAGGTTGAAGACATAATGAATGCTTTGTAGCAAAAAACTATGTATTTTTTTATTTTTATTTTCTAGAAATAGAACCACGAAAACCTTGGCTTACAATTTTATTTTATTACCCATCTCTATATATATGTATGAGATGATCCATAGTTGATCTATTAAAGATAAGAAGTGTGATAATGATAAAATATATGTTATGTATTGTTTCATTCACTTTTTTAGGTTATTCAATTACAATGAGAAGTGTGGTAATGAGAAGGTGCATGTCTAGGATTGGATTTGACAAGGAAAGACTTGGTTTTTAAGTTGTCAAATACAACTCACCTCCCTTTCCTAGGAACCTACCCAGTGCATGGTGCACGGTTCACATTCACTTCTTCGGTTTTCCCTTTAAAAGAAAAATTATGGAGAATCAAAATTGTTTGATTGAATTTGTGAATAATTGAATCTGAATTGTCACACCCCAAATTTGGATGATTTGAATTGAAGGCGTGTAGACGTGAAGTGGTCTATTCTGGCACACTCTGGTGGTTAGTTCGCCAAATTGTAAACTTCTGGAGAACTGATGTCTTGGCGAATTGAGTATCCGCCCATGGAAGTATATTAGGATTTAGTGTTTGATGTGTTATTTAATAAAAGAAAGAATTCGATAAAATAAAAGTAAGCTCTATGTAGGTTACCGCCTGAGGTATAGTTCGCCTAGTTTGTTCAAGCACTGTGAATAGCAAGTCTTGGTAACTAGATCTGGTTATAAACAAATTAAACTGATTGATCAAATAGTTTTTGGACAAGACTCTCATTTATGTTTCTTCCAGATTCTGTATGCCATTAGGAAGGGTATATTATGAAGTTTCTTGACACTTGTCAAATTCCACTAAACGAAAGTGGATTATATATATATGAGTTGGGTTTGTGAGAAAGTTTCTTCTTCCTTAAAAATGACTCTTAAATTCTTAAATATCAAATGTTATTGCTGGTTACTATTTTTATGTAAACTGGAAGGTAAAGATTCTTGGAAATAAATAGAAGATGTTCTATCTCCTAGTAAGTTCGACAACTTTACATGTTAAGAGTAAGAGTACTATGATAGATATATATGCAACAAGTTATGATTAAAAGGTCATTCATTGGGGTTATCTGTAGATGAAATGTTAGCAATCTGTCTGTAAAATGGGTTTTAATGGTGAATCCATGCTCTTTTAAGTAGTTGATGTTGCGGGTTCGTGAAAGGCATTTAGAAATGAGGATTTTGACTTTAGGTAAGGTGAGTCTCTAATATCGACTCATACAAGTTTGTATAAGTAGATTGTTTGTGATTGATGTATCTGAAAACAACATGTGAGTACATGAATGATTGCTGGAAAATAAGTATATATTTCCAGTTATAGGTCTTTGTGAGTTTGGAATAGGATGAATTGTGTGTATGGGTGTATGTGATACTGTTAAGAAACTAAGTGTGTGTGCTTAGAACGTATACTGTAACAACCCAATTTCGGTGAGATCGGAACAGTGGTTTCGGGACCACAAATCCGAGCCAAAAACAAAATTTATTTTAATATTATTTTATGATTTGCATTATTATAGGAAGGTCATATGAAAATTTTGATACGAAAATTTTACCGATTGCATGTTTAATTAGGGAAATGACTAAATTGCATAAAATGCAAGAGTTGTCTTCTAGTAGTTATAAGTATCAAATAACTATAGAATTCAAAACTTAAGGTCCTTATATGGTAATTAGACCATTGAAGAAAAGTTAGTAGGTAATTTAGTGACTCATCCATGGAAAAATTAGAAATGGGCGAGGACGAAATTGGAAATCACTAAAATTAAAAGATGAAAAATAATTAAAAAGGAAATTGTCATATTTTTATTCATCTTCTTCCCCAAAATTTCTATGGAAGCCCTAGGAGAGAGGAAAACAACTTTTCAAGCTTAAAAAGGTATGAAATCAAGTCCCGTTTTTAGCAATTTTTATATTTTTAGAATCGGGATAGTCTAATCTTTCTATTTAGGGGGTTTATTTGAAAACTTATCAAGGTATGAAATTTGGGTCATGGATGAATGTGCTGAAAATTAGAAATTTATGGTAGAAAATGAAAGGTTGTTGGTAGATAAACAACTTTTACAAAGCAAATTTTGATGAAAACTCGGTTTAGGGACAAAAATGAAAATGGGTAAAACCCATGGAAAATGCTAAAATTTGAGAAATGTGGGTGCTGCAAAAGTTGTACATAAATTTTGGCTAGGCTTGGAAAGAGGGTTAAATTCCATGAATTTCATTTTCCGAGCCTAGGGACGAAATTGGAATTTATGAAAAGTATAGGGGTAAAATGGTAATTTTGCTTAGATGTAATTGAATGCAAATGTATATGAAATGTGATAAATTGATAGATAAATTTGTTTATATAGAACCAGAAAGACCAACTACCGAACTAGATCAAGAGAAACAAAAGGTTTCGGAATAGTTGAAATTCAAATACGAACAATTGTCAAGGTAAGTTTGTGTAACCTAAATATGTATGTTAAGGTGCTTGAATTGAATTGTATGTTTGTGATGATATGTATGTGAAGATATACATTATGAAATGACCACAAATTGGAAAATGATGATAAAATGCTATGTCCCGGTTGAATGTTGAAATTCGATGGAATAATGTGGTTTCTCGAAAAAAAATAGAATACTGCATATGTTGCAGATAAGATTTAGCCCAGACGGGTAATCCTAAAATAAGCCCTCTCAAGCATATGTTATAGATTGGATTTAGCCCGGACGGGTAATCCAAATCAAGCTTTTTAGAGCATATGATACAAAAAGGATTTAGCCTGGACTGGTAATCCTGTTATAAAATATGTGGCTTGAGAGTGTGCTTTATAATCATGTGCCAAATGGATACTTTTGAACATGAATTGACGGATAGTTGATATGTATACTTTGTGTATACTACCCGAATGTCCATCAAAATTTCAATAGTTCACCGGGAAAGATTCTTGAAATACGGAAAGGTGAAACTAAATAGAAGTTTATAATGCGATGAGCTCATCTATGTTTACTTGATATTCATATGATGTTATGTGACTAACTTGTTTGATTAAGTGTATATGTTTAGGTAAATTTACCCAAAAATTTTGGATGGTATGGTTATGTATGCTTGTATGAATAAATATAACCGGTAAGTTTAATTCCCATTATACGAACTTATTAAGCATGAAAATGCTTACCCCGTTTAATTTTCTTTGTTTTATAGTGCTCGTAAGCTCGCGAAGGTTGGAGGTCGGTCGGAGCATCAATCACACTATCCACTATCTCATTTTGGTATAAACAGAAATCTCATTTTGGTATAATGGCATGTATAGGCTCATTTGGCCAAATGATGGCTTGTAAGTGATGTTTTATAATCTAGCCATTGGAATGGCTTGTGATGTTTTACTTAGCATGTTTATAAAGTTATCCTATGATTAAATTCATATGTGCTAAGTTGGTTGATTGGATTATGCTTAAGGTGTATGTTCACTAAAAATAAAATTATAAACATGAATTGTATGTGATAATATACCATGCTAGGTACTAGAATTGGCTTGGTTTTAATGTTTGGATTGGGTGGATATATGTTAGTGAGTTTTGGTGCAGGAAAGGGGTAAGTTTTGGGTGACAAATGAGGCTAGGAAATGGCTTTATTTTGTCCACACGGGGAGACGTGTGTCTTGGCCGTATGTGACACACGGCTTGTCCCAATGGCATGTGGTCCGGCCGTGTGTCCCCTGCATCTTAAAAATTGAGAAACAAAATGCTCAGAATTGGGCACACGGGTAGAGACACGGGTGCGTGTGTCAACTGTGTGAATGACACGGCCTTGAACACGGACGTGTGAAAACTGCACCTAAATTTCAAAAATAAAAATTCGCCACCCGGCCTAGCACACGGGTGTGTGACTTTAATTACTTCGTGCCTTACAAGTTAGAGAGTTACACGGGTTAGGGACACGAGCATGTGTGACCACACGGCCTGACCACACGGGCGTGTCCCTAGACCACACGGGCGTGTGGGCACTGTTTATAAGAATTTTTTTTTGAAATTTTGAGAAAAATTTTATGAGATCCTGATCTAGTCCCGATTCGTTTCTAGTGCTTATAATGGGTCTCGAGGGTCCATTTAAGGGATGATATGATTGTTTTCAGATATGAAAAATATTTTTACTTGATTTATCTATGATGGTTCTATAAACTCCGGTAATACTTTGTAACCCTGTTCTGGCAACGGATACGGGTTAGGGGTGTTACATTTATTGATATCAGAGCTACGGTTTAGCCGATTCTCAGACTAACGTAGCAAGTACGAGTCTAGCTATATATGCCATTATATAAATCATGATATTGTTATATCTCCTGACGACTCTTAAATGTATTTTCATATAGTAATGTCTTCCAACCAAGCGAGAGATGATTTTGAGGAAGCTGAGAGAATAGCTCAAGCTTCCGTGCAATGAGCCGCAACCAGTAGTAGTAGGAGGCCCATGTCTGAGGGCCGTGAAGAGGCAAAAGTAGCCTTCTTCGAAATGATGGATGAGTGGTTTAGTGAGTATATGAGAACAAATCCCGTTTCTCAACGACCTCTCCCACCTACTTCACAACATGATGAAATGCCACAGGGTACTAGACTTGTTAGAATTGATAAAATTAGAAAATATGGGGCTGAAGAATTTAGGGCTACAGCTGATGACGATCTAGAGAGGGCTGAGTTTTGTTGGAAAATACTATTCGGGTTTTAGATGAGCTATCTTGCACACCAGCCGAATGTCTGAAATGTGCGGTATCTTTGTTGAAAGACGCATCCTACCATTGGTGGAAAACCATATCTTCTGTGGTACCAAGGGAAAATGTCACATGGGAATTTTTCCAAACATAGATCAAAAAGAAATATATTAGTAAGATATTTCTGGACCAGAAAAAGAAGGAATTTTTAGAGCTCAAACAGGGAAATATGATAGTGTCCGAGTATGAACGAGAATTTGTTAGATTGAGCAAGTATGCTAGTGAATGGGTTCAGACTGAAGCCGAAATATGCAAACGATTTGAAGAAGGGCTTAATGAAGATGTCAAGCTGTTGATTGGAATTCTAGAATTAAGAGAATTCGCGGTGTTGGCTGAACGGGCACACAAGGCTGATGAATTAAGCAAGGAAAAGAAAAAAGCAGAAAGGGAAGCTCGGGTTCCGAGTAAAAGATCTTTTAGCAAGACGCAATCATTTGCTTCGAAGAAATCAAAGAATTATCATGAATGTTTTGCTACATCAAGGGAGTATTCAGGAAAGGAACGAAGTTCTAAGCGCACCAACCCGAGGTCTTTATCTCCCTTAACAACCAGTGTTAGGAGTGTTGGAAACCCCAAACCACGATGTAATGTCTGTAATAAGTTGCATTTCGGAGGGTGCCGACTGAGAAGTGGGGCTTGCTTTAAGTGTGGTTCTCTTGACCATTTTCTTAAAGATTGCCCGAAAAAGGTTGAGAAAGACATTGAACAGACCCCAAAGCTGAGTAATCCTGTCTAGAGGGGTAGACCACCACGGTATTCCAGAAATGTCAGTGGTAGTCGTAGTGCTGCAAAAGATTCAACAGCTAAATCTAAGGCTCGGACTCTGGCAAGAACATATGCGATACGTGCAAGAGAAGATGCCTCGGTACCAGATGTTATCACTGGTACATTCTCTCTACTTGATACTAATATTATTGCTTTGATTGATCCTGGTTCCACGCATTCATATATATGCACAAAATTTGTGTCTGATAAAAATATGGTTGTTGAATTCATCGAATTGGTGGTTAAAGTTTCAAACCCCTTGGGTCAGCATGTTATGGTGGATAAAATTTGTAAGAATTGTTCGTTGATAATAGAGGGTCACTGTTTTCTGACTAATTTGATGTTGTTACCCTTTGATGAATTTGATGTAATATTGGAATGGATTGGTTAACCCAACATGATGCAGTGCATAAATACATTGTATTGAAGTGTCAAAATGGTGTGTTACTTCTGGTTGAATCTGAGAAATTGGATGGGTTGTCTAATGTAATTTCAGCAATAGCAGCATAGAGATATATCAAAAAGGGGTATGAGGCTTATCTTGCTATTGTATTGGATACCAAAGTATCAGAGTTGAAAAGCCAGTCGGTGCCGGTCGTTTGTGAGTTTCCTGAGGTATTTCCAGAAGAACTACCTGGTTTACATCCAGCCAGAGAGGTGGAATTTTCCGTAGACCTTGTACCAAGAACGACGCTGATATCTATAGCACCATATAAAATGGCTCCTACTGAATTGAAAGAACTGAAGGTACAGTTGCAAGAGTTGATTGATAGAGGATTTGCTCGACCCAACTTTTCACCATGGGGCACATCGGTATTGTTTGTAAAGAAGAAAGATGGATCATTGAGATTATATATCGATTACAGACAGCTTAACAAAGTCACAGTAAAGAATAAGTACCCGTTGCCTCGTATGGATAACTTGTTTGATCAGTTAAAAGGTGCCACTATATTTTCAAAAATTTACCTACGATGTGGTTACTATCAACTACGAGTAAAAGATTCGGATGTGCCAAAAAAAACTTTCAGAACCAGATATGGGCATTATGAGTTTTTGGTGATGCCATTCGGATTAACAAATGCCCCGACAGTATTTATGGATTTAATGAACCAAATTTTCAGACCATACCTGGACAGGCTCGTGGTTGTTTTTATTGATGATATTTTGGTTTATTCTCAGGATGAAAATAAGCATGCTGAACATTTGAGATCTGCATTGCAAGCTCTGCGTGAGAAGCGATTGTATGCCAAGTTCAGTAAATGTGAATTCTGGTTAAAGGAAGTTAGCTTCCTTGGACATGTTGCATCTGCAGAAGGTATTCGGGTGGACCCGAATAAAATTTCAGCTATTGTAAGTTGGAAGCCACCGAGGAATGTTTCAGAGGTAAGAAGTTTTCTGGGACTAGCTGGATATTATCGAAGATTTGTTAAAGGGTTTTCAATGATAGCTTCTCCGATAACCTGATTGCTACAAAAAGATGTGAAATTCGAGTGGACTAACAAGTGTCAACAGAGTTTTGATAGATTGAAAGCTTTATTTACGGAAGCACCCGTATTAGTCCAACCTGAATCGGGTAAGGAATTTATAGTCTATAGCGATGCCTCATTGAATGGTTTAGGATGTGTATTGATGCAAGATGGTAAAGTAGTGGCTTATGCATCTAGGCAACTAAAACCGCATGAAAGAAATTACTAGGTACATGATCTCGAATTAGCAGCCATTGTATTTGCACTAAAAATATGGCGACATTATCTTTATGGTGAAAAATGTCACGTTTTTTTCGGATCACAAAAGTCTGAAGTATTTAATGACACAAAAAGAACTGAATTTGAGACAACATAGGTGGTTGGAATTATTGAAAGATTATGATCTCGTTATTAATTACCATCTGGGGAAAGCTAATGTAGTGGCGGATGCCTTGAGACGAAAATCTTTATTTACCTTAAGGGCATTGAGCACCCGGTTATCATTGTCTAATGATGATTCAATCATAGGTGAGTTAAAAGCTAGACCATCATTTCGGCAACAAATCTGTGAAGCTCAAAAGGATGATGATAAGTTACAGGCTATATGAGTACAAAGTGAGTCAGATCCTGACTCAGAGTTTCAGATTGATTCAGACGGTTGTTTGTTATTCAAAGATAGAATATGTGTACCAAAGAATTCAGAATTGGTACAGAAGATGCTACATGAAGCACACAATGGTATAATGTCTGTACATCCCAATAGTAACAAAATGTACAATGACTTGAAGAAAATGTATTGGTGGCCAGGAATGAAAAGAGATATTTCTAAATTTGTATCTAGATGTTTGATCTGTCAGCAAGTAAAGGATGAACATCAAGTACCTTCGGGATTATTGCAGCCAATTACCATACCGGAATGGAAATGGGAAAGAATTACCATGGATTTTGTATCGGGATTACCCTTTTCACCGAAAAAGAAAGATGTTGTTTGGGTAATTGTTGACCGCCTAACGAAGTTAGTACACTTTATCCCGGTACGTATGGATTTTTCATTGGATAGATTGGCTGAATTATATGTCTCTGAGATTGTAAGACTACATGGAGTGCCAATCTCCATTATTTTAGATAGAGATCCACAGTTTACGTCCCAATTTTGGAGTAAATTGCAAGAAGCTCTGGGCACTCAGTTAGGTTTCAGTACTGCATTCCATCCTCAAACAGATGGACAATCCAAACGTGTTATACAGATTTTAGAGGATATGCTTCGGTGTTGTGTACTTGAATTTGGAGGTAACTGGGAAATATACTTGCCTTTGATTGAATTTGCTTACAATAACAGTTATCAGTCCAATATTAAAATGGCGCCGTATGAGGCTTTATATGGTCGCAAATGTAGAACTCCATTGTATTGGACAGAGTTAAGTGAGAAAAAGATGCACGGAGTTGACTTGATCTGGGAAACTGAAGACAAAGTAAAGATGACTCGAGATATTTTGAAAGCGGCCTCAGACCGTCAAAAATCTTATGCTGATTTAAAGTGAAAAGAGATAGAATTTCAGGTTGGTGATAAAGTGTTCTTAAAAGTGTCACCTTGGAAGAAAGTTCTCCAATTCGTCCGTAAAGGAAAATTGAGTCCACGGTTCATCGGGCCATATGAGATCACTGAAAGAATCAGGCCTGTTGCATATCGGTTAGCATTACCACCGGAACTCGATAAAATTCATAACGTGTTTCATGTATCCATGTTGCGATGCTATAGATCGGACCCTTTACACGTTATTACTCCAACAGAAGTGGAGATTCAGCCTGATATGACCTACAATGAGGAACCGATTAAAATACATACATATGAGACGAAAGAACTAAGAAATAAAAAGGTGGCATTGGTAAAAGTTCTCTTGCAACGGCATGGATTAGAAGAAGCTACCTGGGGCAGGAGGATACTATCAGGAAGCAATACCCTAACCTATTTTCTGGTAAGAATTTAAAAGGACTAAAATTTTTAAGGGGAAGAGTTGTAACAGCCCAATTTCGGTGAGATTGGAACAGTGGTTTCGGGACCACAAATCCGAGCCAAAAACAAAATTTATTTTAATATTATTTTATGATTTGCATTATTATAGGAAGGTTATATGAAAATTTTGATACGAAAATTTTACCGATTGCATGTTGATAAACCGTAATAGTAACATATTTTATCCCACATTTAGCATGATTTTGGATGATTTATCCCTTGAGTTATGGAATTTGGTGCTCTTAATCCTTTAATTTCATGTTTTATACTCAGGAGAGCACCGGAGGATGAAAAGAACGAGAAACGGGCTTAAAACGGGCCAAATGGGCCAAAGTGAGAAATCGACACGGCCTGGGGTTTCACCACACGGTCGTGCCCCTTTAGCAGGCTCGAACACAGCCTGAAGTCGATTCACACGGGCGTGCCACACGGGCGTGTCCCTGTCGTGACAAAGAGGAATTTCACTCGGAATAGGATACTTAGAGGCAAAGAAACACATTCCAAAGTCTATATAAACACCCTAAGTATGACCTAAAAAGGGGAGTCGACAGAAGCCTTCTGTGGGGCGTCTAGCTAGGCCAAGGAGCCGAGCCAGAGAGGTCGGAATCGTGGGACTTGCTCGAAGAAATCCAGTTGATTCATCTCAAGAAGCCGAAATCATACTCAAGACGGCGGATCTCTCCTTCAATTCCTTCAGGGGGTTTTAGGGTTTTCTTATGTTTTGTTTTATCTTTTCTTCTGAGATGTATTCTTTTATTATTATGAACTAAACCCTCAGATACTTGAGGGGGATGAAACCTAAGACGGATCTTGTCATTATTTTCTGAACTATATGATAAATACTTGATTTGTTCTTAATTATGTGTTCTTAATTCTTGCTTTGATATTTCAAGGTATTGATTCAAGTATTGATGTGCTTAGGCAGTGGAGCAAAAGTCCCTATCTAAGAGTAAATCTAGCATAGTTAAGCGGAGTTGATCAAAACCCTAGACATAGGATGACGAAAATCTGCTGGATTAGGGTCAAACCTAATATGGGAGTCCATAGATCGAGTTAATGCAATTCTAGGGGTTTTAATTAGAAAGAGATTTCAATTAATCAACCTAGGGTTAGACGTTAGTAGCCTCGACGGAGGTATTAATATACATTAGGGAATCCTACGGATCAAGTCAAGTGAATAAATCGTCTGGTTCAGAGTTAGATAACAAGTAAGTCTAGGTGGATTCTTCTTTGGGTATTGTCTTAATCAATTGGTTTTTCCCACAAGTATTTCCCCAATTCATTCTCTTTGTCTTAGCGTCTTTAGCTTAGTAGTTAGTTAATTTTAGATTAAACAATAATTCACTTCAATTCTTAGGCTAAATAATAGAAAGAAAGTTAGTATTAGTACTTTTGGTTCCTTTGGGTTCGATATTCCGGTCTTGCCACTAAACTATACTACTGTTCGATAGGTGCGCTTGCCTCAATCGTTGTCACAGTTAGTTTTTGACATAACGATCAAGTTTTTGGCGCCGTTGCCGGGGAACCAAAATATTAAGAACGCTTAATTTTTATTACTTTAGCCTTTTTTTTGCAATTTACTTTTATTTTGTTTTTAACTTTGCTAACTTTTCTTCTTTGATTTTGTTCCTAGCAGGTACCTCTAGTTTATGACTAGAAGGAACCCGACAGGACCCTTAATTTACGATAGCGATATTGAAGGAACTGTTCGCAGAAATCGTAGAGAAATAAGGCGAAGCCTAAATTACATAGAAGAAGAGCAAGAGGACGATACTAATAACACAGAAGAGATGGCTGATCACCAGAATAATCCACTCCCTCCTGTGGTTGCCGAAAATCCTCCTCCTCGAACTATGTATGATTATGCTAAACCTAATTTAACAGGAATTGAGTCAAGTATTGTTAGACCTACTATTGCTGCAAATAATTTTGAACTGAAACCTAACACAATTCAATTGATACAACAATTTGTTCAGTTTGATGGTTTGCAAGATGAAGATCCAAACAATAACTTGGCAAATTTCCTAGAATTTTGCGATACTTTCAAAATAAATAGTGTTTCTGATGATGCCATCCGTCTTCGGTTGTTTCCCTTTTCTTTGAGGAATAAAGCCAAGCAGTGGTTGAATTCTCTTCCACGAGGATCAATCACTACATGGGAGCAAATGACCGAAAATTTTTTATTAAAATATTTTTTGCCGGCTAAAACGGCTAAGTTAAGGAATGATATCTCTTCTTTTGTACAGATGGATTTAGAGACACTTTATGACGCATGGGTGAGATACAAAGATCTATTGAGAAGGTGCCCACACCATGGATTACCCTTGTGGCTACAGGTCCAAACCTTTTACAATGGTGTAAACCCTTCAACCAGGCAATTAATTGATTCAGCCGCCGGCGAAACGTTGAAAAATAAAACTCCTAAAGCGGCCTACGAGTTTATAGAAGAGATGTCACTGAACAACTATCAGTGGTAAGTCACAAGGACAAGGCTAACAAAAACTGCCGGAGTTTTCAACCTCGACGCAGTAACCATGCTATCCAATCAGGTAGAACTCTTAAATAAAAAGATTGATGGTTTGTATAGTTCTTCGCAGGTACATCCAGTTATGCAGTGTGATACGAATGGAAGGTCGAACGATACGGAATATCCACTCTACAACCCGGGCGTAGAAAGCGAGCAGATGAACTATATGGGTAATAATTTTAGATCTCAAAATAACCCCTATAGTAACAATTATAATCTAGGTTGGAGGAACCACCCCAATTTTTCATGGGGAGGTCAAGAAAATCAGAGACAACAACCCCCTCCAAACTTCCAAAGACAACAATTCTACCCACAAGAAAGGAAGCCAAACCTTGAAGAGATGCTGACAAAATTTATAGAAGTGTCAGAAACCCGTTTCCAAAATACCGAAATGATATTGAACAATCAGCAAGTATCGATTCAAGAGCTTAAGGATCAAATTGGACAACTAACTAGGTTAATTTCTGAAAGGCGACCAGAAAGTTTACCGAAGGAAAAAGAGCAGTTGCAGGCAATTACACTATGAAGTGGAAAGGAGTTAGTTGAAACAAAGAAAAAGATACCAAACGAAATTGATAAGGCAAAAGATGAGGAAGTTGGGAATGTAACACCGGTTCGTGAAGAATGTAAACCACCAATCCCATATCCAACAAAGTTGAAGAAAGCCCGATTAGATGCACAATACGGTAAATTTCTTGAACTTTTTAAACAATTACATATTAACTTACCTTTTGTTGAAACTATTTATGAGAGATGCCGACGCACATAAAATTTTTAAAAGAGCTTCTAACAAATAAAAGGAAGTTTGAAGAGATATCAACAGTGGAACTCAACGAAGAATGTTCAGCCATCCTCCAAAACAAGCTACCAACCAAATTGAAAGATCCAAGAAGTTTCACTATTCCCTATTTAATTGGTAGTTTGAACATAGAGAACGCACTAGCTGATCTAGGTGCCAGTATTAATTTAATGCCTTACAAAATGTTTAAGCAACTTGGTCTTGGGAACCTAAACCCACTAGGATGAGTATTCGGTTAGGTTGATGGATCTTTTAAATATCCTAGGGAATTATCGAAGATATTTTGGTAAAAGTTGATAAATTTATTTTCCTGTTGATTTTGTTGTGCTTGACATGGATGAGGACGTTGAGGTGCCTTTAATTTTGGGACGGCCGTTTTTAGCTCTTTGCTAGAGCTGTTATTGATGTAGGTGATGGTAAACTTACACTAAGGGTAGGCAATGAGGAAATTATTTTTCAAATTTACGATGCTATGCGATATTCTAGAGAACAAGATGATTCCTATTATTTTATTGATGCCACTGATCATATTATTCAAGATTCGTTGCAGGAAATCATACATAACAACACGATGGAAGTGTGTCTTACCCAAGATGAGGGGGTAGATGATGATATCGATGAGTTGAATTCTAATACATCTTCCTCTAGAAAAACGAAAGAAGAGGGCATTGAAATCAATAACGAACTAAAACAAAAACCCTCTATTGATGAGCCGCCCAAATTAGAATTAAAACAGTTTCCAAAACACTTAGAATATGCATTCCTCGGGGATAACTCTACGCTACCAGTAATTATGTCTTCAGAACTGGAACCTAAAGAGAAAGACGAGTTGCTACAGGTACTAAGGGAACATAAAAGAGCCATAGCTTGGAAAATCTCTGACATTAAAGGAATAAGCCCATCGTTTTGCGCACACAAAATTTTAATGGAGGATGAGTATAAACCATGTGTACAACCTCAAAGACGATTGAATCCTAACGTGAAAGAAGTTGTTAAAGCTGAGGTAATTAAACTTCTAGATGCCGGAATAATTTATCCTATTTCTGACAGCACTTGGGTAAGTCCTGTGCAGGTTGTTCCAAAGAAAGGAGGCATGACTGTTGTAGCTAACGAAAAGAATGAATTAATTCCTACAAGAACATTCATAGGTTGGAGAGTCTGTATTAACTATAGAAAGTTGAACGATGCCACCAGAAAAGACCACTTTCCTCTGCCCTTTATTGATCAAATGTTAGAAAGATTATCTGGGCATATGTACTATTGCTTCCTAGACGGACTCTCCGGCTACTTCCAAATCCTGATAGCCCCTGAGGATCAAGAAAAGGCAACATTTACATGTCCATACGGTACGTTTTCTTATCGTAGAATGCCTTTTGGATTATGTAATGATCCTGCTACTTTTCAGCGATGCATGCTAGCTATCTTTGACGAACTTGTGGAAGACATTATAGAGGATTTATGGACGACTTTTCAGTATTCGGTAATTCTTTCCATCTTTGCCTTAAAAATTTAAAACGAGTTCTAATGAGATGTGAGGAAACAAACCTTGTTTTAAATTGGGAAAAATATCACTTTATGTCTCGAGAAGGGATTGTGTTAGGACATAAAATTTCTAGTAAAGGAATTGAGGTAGACAAAGAAAAGGTCGAAACCATAGAAAAATTACCTCCTCCTAGTTCAGTTAAGGCTATTAGAAGCTTTTTAGGACATGCTGGATTTTATAGAAGATTTATTAAGGACTTTTCTAAAATAGCTAAGCCTTTAACAAAATTACTAGAAAAAGATGTACCTTTCAATTTTGATCAGGAATGTTTAGATGCATTTAAAATCCTCAAAGATAAATTAATGAATGCTCCAATTATAATTGCACCTGATTGGAATTTACCCTTTGAACTAATGTGTGATGCGAGTGATTTTGCAGTAGGTGCAGTTTTGGGACAGCGAAAACACAAGCACTTTCAGCCGATCTGTTACGCTAGCAATACATTAACGGCTGCACAAGAAAATTACACCACCACAGAAAAAGAATTGCTAGCTGTGGTTTTTGCATTTGATAAATTTAGACAATATTTGATACTATCTAAAGTTGTCATTTACACTGACCATTCAGCTATTCGTTATCTTTTGACTAAATCCGATGCAAAACCTTGACTAATAAGATGGGTTTTACTCTTACAGGAATTTGATTTGGAAATCCAGGATAAGAAAGAAGCTGAAAATCTTGCAGCAGATCATCTTTCTAGGCTTGAAAATCCACATATCAAAGAACTCGACGAGAGTGAGATAAACGACTCGTTTCCTGAAGAACAACTCTTCTCTATAACCAACTCCGAGGTACTTTGGTTTGTAGATATTGCGAATTATTTAGCTGCTAACATCTTACCAAAAAGGTTAACACATCATCAAAAGAAGCGATTCTTTGCTGATGTGAAAAACTATTTTTGGGAGGACCCCTTTCTTTTCCGTATATGTGCAGATCAAGTAATTTAGAGATGTGTTACAAAGGCAGAAGCAAGTAAAATCCTAGAACATTGCCACTCAGGACCTTCGGGAGGACATTACAGCGGGATTATGACAGCACATAAAACGCTCGAATCAGGTTTTTATTGGCTAACTCTGTTCAAAGACGCCAACAGGTATGTTGCCTCATGTGATAAATGCCAAAGAACAGGTAATATTTCTAAACACGATGAAATGCCTCAAACATATATACTATCATGTGAAATATTTGATGTATGGGGTATTGACTTTATGGGTCCATTTCCTAGTTCATTTAGAAATAAATACATCTTAGTAGCAGTGGATTACATGTCAAAATGGGTGAAAGCTCAAACTTTACCTACTAACGATGCTAGAGTTGTAGTGAGGTTTCTTAAGAAACTTTTCTCTCACTTTGGAACAACCAGAGCAATTATTAGTGATAGGGGTACTCACTTTTGTAATACTCAATTTGATAAAGTCTTAAAAAAATATGGAGTACACCACAGGACAACTACCCCTTATCACCCTCAAACCAGTGGGCAAGTGTAAGTAGCGAATCGAGAGCTTAAACGTATCCTAGAGAAAACAGTTGAATCAAACAGGAAAGATTGGGCATTAAAAGTAGATGATACTTTATGGGCCTATAGAACATCATTTAAAACTCCCCTAGGAACATCCCCTTACAAACTTGTCTACGGAAAAAGTTGTCATCTACCATTCGAGTTAGAGCATAAAGCTTTTTGGGCTATAAAATTCTTAAATTACGATCTTAAAACCGCAGGTGAGAAGAGGATGATGCAGATGAACGAGCTAGACGAATGGCGAGCTAATGCCTATGAAAACTCATGACTATATAAGGAGGCAACAAAACGACGCTATGATGCTCGTTTAAAGCAATCAAAGCAATTCAAAGTAGGAGACTTAGTCCTGCTATACAATTCAAGGCTCAAACTGTTTCCTGGAAAGCTGAAATCGAGGTGGTCAGGTCCATTCGTGATCAAAACTATTTTTCCCTACGGCACAGTCGAGGTAACTCATCCAACTCATGGAACATTCAAGGTAAATGGTCAACGACTAAAAATTTATAATGGTGAAGATTTTAGGGATATAAGTGGAAACACAGAAATTTATATACTTTTTCATGCCTTTTTTAACTCAAATTTATGCAGTTTCGAATAAATTCTTGTCGGAAAATAATTAAATATTATAAAATAATTAAATTGTAATAAAAATATGAACATGATGAATTTTAATTAATTTTATAGTTAATTTTGACTAATTTTGACTATTTTCGACAGATTCGCACAAAGGGCGAAAATTGGCTTGGCAGAACTGCTCGAAGAATAAACCCGAGAAGCAATTTGAAGTATCAAGGCGAATTTATTTCCAGCCCAAGACGATCCAATTATGAATATTTTTTTATAATTTAATTAAATTTAATTTATTCCCAATTTAATTTGGGCTAAATAAATTAATCTTAATTAATTATGAAAAAGGCCCAGTTGAACCGCATCAGTTGAACCAAACCGGTTGAACAGAACTGAGCAAAGAGTTGGGCAGCCCAAACCGTCCATATTGCTGGCCCAAATCAGCTTATTAGCTGATTAATTAAGTTGCAAAGAAGCCCTTGAAGACTTTTCAAAGTTGCATTCAAACCCTTTCAAATATGGTGGCTTTGTAGATTTGCCCCATGCCATATTTAGCAAAGTTGAAACCATCAACTTTGCCACATAGATGGCCGGCCAAGGGAGGTCTCTTTTGCTGCTACTATTTGCTATTTTTAGCAGCCATGATCAGCTATAAATACCACCCCTTGCTTATCATTCAAACCATCCCTCAATCCTTCATTTCTCATTCACTCTCTCATTCTCTCTTCTCTCTATTCTCTCTTCTTTTCCATTCCATTTCCCCTCCTTCTTGTGCCGATTTTCCCTCTTGAAAAAGAGGTGTTTTTCCAGCCATTTGGAGCAGCAAGTGGAGTGTTCATAAGCCACCTTGATAGCCGAGGACAACGGAGAACGAAGAACGGAGCAATCAATCAAGCTACGGAGAAACACCAGATTTGCTTCTTGTTCCTTATCTCTTTAAATTTCGTTGTTGTTTTGACAAACATGTTTATGAATATTTATACTATTGAAATGGTTAATTTAATCAGCTTAGCTTGAATTTAATTTGTGTTGGGTTGATTGCATTTCGTCATCTTAAATTATTAAAATTGTGTTTATACTGTTATAGGCCTCGGTAAGATGCTTGATTAAGTAAAATCATGCTTAAGTTATTTTGACATTTTAATTGTTTAGATAACTAAAGAATTAATTATTTAAACGCATTGAAATTGTAATTAATGGACACAATACTTAATCTGTGCATGTTTAATTCTTCTAAGGTAGCTGAAGATTAAATTAGCATTGTATTTGGCGATACATATGCCTTGCATAACTTGCAAGATTTTTGTGATTAAATTGTTTCAAGGTAAGGATACTTTGTTACCTCACATGGTCTTTTATATGCTTATTAGGTCGAATTAATCGGTTGAATCACATAGGAATATGCGAGAGATTGTTTAATTTAATAAGTATGTATGTGCAATAACATGTAAATATGTTCATAAGTTAGCAAATTACCGAGTTGCCGTGATTTATTCGTAACAAGTATAAGCATAAGCTTAATAATTCTAAGTTAAGGAATGTGATTAATCCAACACAATTAGATCATCTTGATTAAAATCAGCTTTTGAAATCGTGCATTAGAACTTTGTTTTATTTTATTTTACTTTTTTTTTCTTTTAGCTTTTAACTATTTCTCAAAACCAAATATTTTTCCTTCACCAAAGTGTTTAAAAAATCATTTTCATAAATAAGTCTTTTACAGTCCCTGTGGGTACGATAACTCGACATTTACTTGTCACTTTATTACTTGTTACGATTGTGTACACTTGCACATTTCCACTGTTCCAATAAGAGAGGAGCTTCGGCTCTGTGAACCTTCATTTAGAAATGAAAACAGGGTAAGTCTAGCTTAAGACTTTAAACGGGCGCTTCTCGGGAGGCAACCCGAGCACTAACTTCACTAATGTTATATTTTTTATTTTTAGCACCCAACTACAAATTAACCAATTCAGTAAAGCGCAGGTTTCCCTACCACACGGCCTTGAACACGGGTGTGGCCGTGGCCGTGTGGACACCACGAACAGGTACATGGGCGTGGCAAAGATGGTGTAGAAACAGGACAAATTTTCCCAACCCACGGGCTCCGACTAGACGACACGGCCATGCGACTCGGCCGTGGTCGAAACTGACTAAGGAATCACGGGCGTGTCACACGCCCGTGCATATAAACCATGGCCAACACGGAGTAAAGGACACGGGCGTTAAACACGCCCGTGCTCTAAGGCTGTGGACGATACTGACTTACGAAACATGGGCGTAGGATAGTTTACACGAGCGTGGGAGAAGCGAACGAGACGATACACGGGCGTGCAAAATGGCCGTGCTGCCCAACACGCCCACGTAACACGGGCGTGTGACACAACATAAACACGCCCAAATTTCAAATTCTTGAAAAACACGGGATGAATAAAGGGAACACGGGCGTGGCTCCTGACCGTGTTCCCCTCCTCCTATTTAAAGCAACCAAAGCCCGTCTCCCCCAAAATTTTCCCCAAATCACCAAAACTCTAGCCGTTTCTCTCCAAAACCACTACCCCATTCCGACCACCAGCAAAATCCTCTCCTCCCTTGACTTTCCCTATCCCTTATCTCTTTCTCTCCTTCACATACACATAGAAAAACCAGCCCACGCCCGTGCCGACGGAATACACGCCCGTCCAAAGATGTAACACAGCCGTGTTTCTCCCATCAATTTGCAGCACACGCCCGTGCATCACCCCTCAACGCCCATGCTCCACGCCGCTTCTCTCCAAAAAACTACACCGATCACCTCTCCTTTTTACATTTCCCTCCATTTAACTATTTTCTAGTTTCTAGTTATTTTATTTTTATTTGTTTAATATTAGTTATATTCACTATTAGATTGATTTATTCATTTAATCCTTGTTTAAATAATAACGATTAATATTCATGCAAAATATTAGTTATTCTTATCATGATTTTTGTCCTTGTCACATTTTTTATTTTGTTATATGTCTTGGCTGGAAATATTACTTGAATCGTTGAATATCCGTTATTTTCAGGACCATAATGTCATCGTTTCGAGGCAAGAAAACCACAGACCCTAGTTCCAAAAAACGGAAGGGACCCGGTTCATCATCCGCCAGCGCATCGGTCGAAGTACGACATCCATTCTTACGATTTTCTCCGGGAACTCAGGAAGAGCTTTATTAGATACTATGCACAAGACCTCTCGGTGTAGGAAGATGTATCGATTGGACCGCCTTGGAGCAAGTCCAGCTAGCAGATGAGGTTCGGGCCTTATTATTCACCGACCCGTGAGGGCAAATTTCCGACATCATCGAGCCCACATACTTAGAGCTCACGCTGGAACTCTGCTCTACTTTCCACCTTCAGACGGTGATGACTAACTTCGACGACTCTGGCACTATCCAATTCCACATCGGAGGTCTAGTCCGTAAGATGAGTGTCCCACAATTCGGAGCTGCGTTGGGACTTTACACTGACGGATTTATGGAAGATGACGAGTTCGAAAATCTTCACCGCCACATCCATAAATCTCCGGTCGACTGTTGGAGAGACCTAGTCCCCGTCTCGGCCACATATGACCCTAGTCGCTCCAAAGCGACAGCTCTCGCCCCACCCCTGAGGTACATACACGCTATCCTAGCTCATACACTAACAGGGAGAAAAGAGAGCACCGGCGTCGTAAACACTCACGACATCTACTTCCTTTGGTGCATGGCGAACGGCCATATGTTCGACCTTGCCTACTTCATCGCTCTAGCCATCCAGCACTAGACGGAGCGACATCGTAAGGGGGTCATTTCCATGGGACCTTATGTAACAAGGCTCGTGAGGCACTTTGGTCTCCTCAACACCGCAGCACAATCGGCCTCACTCACCTTGATGGGCCAGATGTCTCCACAGGGCATATCGACGATGATTAACATGCGGATGATCAAGCGCCGCCGCGAGACTGGTCCTCCCCAATATCGGCTAGCCCATACCACCGAGGAGGAGGACCCTAAGGACATTACTGACGATGTCCCACACCCACATGATGAGCCACAACCGAGACATCGCCCAGTTCATGCGGCAGCTTCTCTGGCAGACATATCTGAGCGCCTAACACGATTTGAGCAACAATGTTTCCAGCGCTTCGACCGTCTCGACACCACCCTCCACCAGATATGTCAACACATGCATATTTCATCGCCACCCCCCACCTCGCGACCCAGCCGATGACGAGGACCTTTGAGTCCTTTTATTTTCTTTATTTTTCATGTTTAAAATTTATTTTTCATTTTTTATTAGTCTATTTTCGTTCTTAATTAAAACTTTTTGCCTTTCTTGTTTAAAACTCTTATTAGTACAGTTTAATTTCTTTTATCATCGGGTGTCTAAATCTCGAGTATCTCTAACAACATCTATTAAATAGTACTCCCTGAACATTTAACTGATGACTTCGCAGTTTAAATAGGTTCAATTTGCCACTCCAACAACGAACACATCACTGGAGTATTCACCACCACATTCACCTATACCTAAGTCATCATCATTATCCTCCAAGGATTCCATCCAAAATTTAGGAAGTTTCACTTCTCTCCCTCTCTTTTGATTTTCTTACTATATGATTATTATCTATCTTTGTACATTGAGGGTAATGTACATTTTAAGTAAGTGGGGGGTGAAATTTATTCAGGAAAGTGCCTAACTTTTTTTCATTATTCTCGAATCCTGAATTATTTCTTGTTCTTAAATAATTTTCTCATATTACGATTAAAATGAAACTTCCTTTGATTTATGATTTTCATTGATATGCTTCGGATTAAGTCATAGTTAATTGTGCAGTGATGATTTAAACTTTAGGAGACTAGAGAATCAAGCATGATAAGTCCATTTTTCATGAAATTAAAAATTTGTTAGGTTGTCTACCCGAATCTAATTATTACCTTGAACTTTGAAATTTACAAGGTTGATATAAAAAAGCCCATAATTTTTGTGAGATTTTGAGCCTTTCAGAGCATATTCTTTTTCTTGCTTACTTTATTGATTATGAGTGTGTCAACATTGATTTGTTATTCTAGAACTTGCTTCGATTATACATGTCGAGACCACACCTTTGATTTGATATACTAAGATGATGAAGGCACTTAGGTCTTAACCCACATATTCCACTAAAAGCCTACCCTCACAGTTAACCCCTAGTGAACCCCTTTGATCCTAACAACCCTTTTTTATTGACTCACCCATTAATATTAACCCATAACCCACTTTGTATTTGTTATCACCATTTCTCTTGACTACCCCTATATCGAGATTTGATTTGATCGGTTACGTAACTATTTTCATTATTTCAGTTATTAAATTCTATCTTATTATTATTGTACTTGATTTGTTCTTAAAAAAAAGTATATTTATTATTAGCTCTATGATATTTGAGCTTAAATTGTTAATTTCATTATCTTTAGAAGAAGCTCATGTTATTAGTATTAAGTTTCCGTGATGTAATTATTTAGTATTAGTACGACTTTTTAGTTAGGTAATTTGTCAACTCAGTCTCGATACTAACCCTCTAATTCAAGCCTTTATCCACACCTTTAACCCAAGCCCCGTTACAACCCATAAAAGACCTTTTGATTTGTGTATCATATCATTTTACAGTGGTGGAGATTTGATTTTCATGCAAGCCTATGGGATTAACTTTTCATGTTCGACTTCTGAGTGCTTATTTTTGAACCTTAAACACTTTGAGTGATTTGAGTGAATCTTTAGTGAGGATGTCAATCTTTGTCGATTTTGAATCAGAGGTAATTATTTAGGTAAGGGGAAACACCTATTTTTCGTACTATAAAAACTATAACTTTGATTGTTTGAATCTTTAGGAACCTTTTTGGTTAAATTATCAATGTATGAATTACCTATGAATTATGATGAAACATTATGGATAAAGGTTATGAATTGAGGAAATTCTATTTTAATTGTGAGTTGAGAATTTTGCTTGAGGACAAGTAAAAGCTTAAGTGTGGGGGTATTTGATAAACCGTAATAGTAACATATTTTATCCCACATTTAGCATGCTTTTGGATGATTTATCCCTTGAGTTATGGAATTTAGTGCTCTTAATCCTTTAATTTCATGTTTTATACTCAGGAGAGCACCGGAGGATAAAAAGAACGAGAAACAGGCTTAAAATGGGCCAAATGGGCCAAAGTGAGAAATCGACACGGCCTGGGGTTTCACCACACGGCCGTGCCCCTTTAGCAGGCTCGAACACGGCATAAAGTTGATTCACATGGGCGTGCCACACGGGCGTGTCCCTGTCGTGACAAAGAGGAATTTCACTCGGAATAGGATACTTAGAGGCAAAGAAACACATTCCAAAGTCTATATAAACACCCTAAGTATGACCTAAAAAGGGGAGTCGACAGAAGCCTTCTATGGGGCGTCCTGTAACACCCTAAACCCAGTCAATACGTTACGACCGAATTTGGTATGTTACAGGAAAAGAAGTTTTGAAAATTTTCGACAGAACATCGTAATTTTGGGAAAAACGTTTCGTTTAGTGAGTCAATCTTAAGGAAAATTTTTGTTGATGATTTTCTTATCAACTTCTAATTAAAAACAATCTAAGAAGTCGTAAAAAAATTTTTAGTTTTACTAAAACCGAAATCAGCAAATTTCGAAATTGCGTCATTTGAAAACACTGTTGAGGTTTTTAAGAAAACTTCTGATTTATTTAGTCCTTCGCTTGTCATCTTTTGTTAACACTTTGGAAGAAAACGATTGTTTGTATTTTAAATTTAGAAAACCCCATATTCGGCATCTCATAAGATAAGTTATAATCGCATAAAATCCAAAACCCAAATTAAAGATTAGGAGGCCTTATTACATAACAGAATCCCAATTTAAAATGAGTTTAAAATAAAGAAAATGAATTTACGAGAAAATAATATCGCATGGCCACCTCAAGTCTGCCTCGGCTCCAAATCCGCAGTCTAGGGATTACCTGCAAAAATAAGTAGAGGGGTGAGTCACCGAGACTCAGTGTGTAATTCCCTTATAATGTAATTGGGCTTTAAGCCCACTAATTGCACATTGGGCCTTAGCCCACACAATATGGCATAATAAGAATGTATGCAATGCAATTTCACCCAACCTAGTTTTCCATCCTCTAAGTCTCCCGATCGCCTAAACACACGTGGCACCAAGCCACTGTGGTTCCTGCATCACCGTGATACGGATCACCGTGATGAGTCACTAATAATATATGTTAGGCCAACCCACCGTGGTACCAAACCACTGTGACAATCCCGGTTAAATATATGTGGGGCCAATCCACTATGGTACCAAACCACTGAGACGAGTCACTAAGATACATATATGTGTGGTGACAAACCATCGTGGTACCAAACCACTGAGACATAGTCACTGAATAAGATATGTGGGGCCAACCCACTGTGGTACCAAACCACTGTGACAGTCCCTAAATAACACTTCCCCTTTTATGTCATATCCCAATCCCATGCACATATTAACATACTGAGATGAATGCAAACATGCTTCCAAAGCACAGCAGTGAATTGTATCATACATACATACTTTTGAAAATAGAACCATATAGGTACTTACCCGTTGTCTCCAACCTTACCCACGAGGGTATCTCGACTATCTAAGAAGTCGTTTCAGCTTTCAGCCAACTCAGTTATTAACAAAAATTACTAAAACGAAGTGTGAGCGTTACACACCTGATTACGCGTAAAACTAGGCTTTCTATGTCGACGCTCTCACTCGCAGGGATAACAGCTATTTGTCTATCCCAGGCAGATGTCGGCTCTCTACCACACCACGGTGGAAAGTCTCAAACTGCCGACACCACATGTCTTTTAAATTTAGGAGCAGGGACTACAGGTCCACTCCCTTCCTTAGATAGGCTAGCACTCACATCCATGAAGAGACTTGATCAGATCAGAACTATGATGAAACAACGATTTCCCCAACAAGGGGTTTGATTATGACAGAGTAATGAATAGAGGCTCACAACGAACAAAAGAGGGCTTCTTACCTTAAAACCCGAATGAAAAGGTAAGATTCGGCAATCAACAGATCTTTAGGCTTCGGTCTCCACGACGTTCGGCTTTTGGGGTTTCCCAGAGTAAACGTTCCAAAACGAGAAAGAAGAGAAGGGACTAGCCGGAATTTAACCATCAGAACCAAAATAGCCATTCGACTATGACCACACAGATCCAAAAAAGAATGAGAAAGAAAAGAGAGAGTCCCTCTTACCTTGCACGATAGGACCCTACTGAAGAAGAGACTTTCGGCAACCCATAGAGATGCTTCTTGATATTCGGTTGATAATGGTAGATGAGCAAAGGTGGTTCAGCTCAAGAGAAAAACAAACAAGACGGAAAATGATGAAGTAAATGGAAGCAATGCGAAAGAGAAAGGGGTTTCGGCTTTGGAGAAGAGTGTAGCAAGGAGAAGAAAAGAAAGTTGAATGGAAAAGGAAGAATGGTGAGGAGAGATTCGGCTTAGGTATAGAGGAGTCATGACTAGGTTCGGCCAAAGGTGCCTTTGGTAACCTTGAAGGAAGGCAATGCACAAATGGGAAGGTTTGGCAACAAAAAAGGAAAAAGATGAGAAGAAGTTGAGAAAACAAAAGAAACACACAAGAAGAGACCTTAGATGCACTTAGGGAATTTCGGCACACATAAAAATTAGGCAACCCGAAAATGGAAAACAAAAACTCTCTCACCCCATTCGGCACTCCCTAGCCTCAACAACACATAGCCGAAATTTCCCCCTCCAAGCTCCCAAAATTCGGCCAACACCTTCCACCTTCACCAAATCCCTTCTTTTGCTCCTACTTTCACTCTACAACACCCATTTGAATTGGTTTGACCAATTCAAACTCCACCAACCCCTCACGTCCACTCATTCAAATGCTTTGACTCCTTCAAAAACCACCAAGAAGAGTCCAGCCGAATGCCAACACCTTACTACCTTGGGCATAAAAAAATAAAGCGCCACTTGCTGTAGAGGAGACTCGAACTCCTCCCTCATTCTGCTCCCTTGTGATGCCACTCCCTTGCACCTTAAGTGGCATCACTTGCCACCACACCACACTCCTTCTTGTGCCAACAATTACAAGTAATTACACATAAGGCCTGCCCCAGCCAGCTCTCCCCTCCAAAGTGCCCAAAAAGCAAAATTTTCTAAAGTTCTGGCTCGAACCCGAGCCTCCCAAGGGCCCCCAAACACACTAAAATAACATGTAAACTAGCCCAACACCTCAATTAGCACAAAATGCAGAACCCGTAATTCTAGGATGTTACAGTTCTACCCCCTTAAAGAAATTTTGGCCTCGAAATTTACCTGATCAAAAGAGGTGAGGGTATTGCTGTCGCATCACATCCTCTGGCTCCCACGTGGCTTCCTCTGAATCGTGATTATGCCATAAGACCTTGACTAGAGGAACTGACTTCCTTCTCAACACCCTGACATCTCGATCCAAGATCTGCACAGGTTCTTCTTCGAAAGACAAATCAGGTCTTACTTCAATTTCCTCCTCCGGAACTATGTGAGATGGATCTGAACGGTAACGCCTTAACATTGAAACGTGAAATACATCATGTATCCGACTCAACTCCGGAGGTAACTCGAGCTGATAAGCTACTGGTCCCACACGCTTCAACACTTGATAAGGCCCGATGAACCTGGGACTCAACTTGCCCTTCCGTCCAAACCTTAATACCTTCTTCCATGGTGAGACTTTCAGAAAAACCCGATCACCCACTGCAAATTCTATTTCCTTACGCTTCAGATTCGCATAAGATTTCTGCCTGTCGGAAGCTTCCTTCAACCGAGCCCGAATTAACTTAACCTTTTCCTCTGTTTCTGAAACCAATTCCGGACCCAACAACTGTCGCTCACCCAACTCTGTCCAGCAGGTAGGAGTACGACACTTACGACCATACAATGCTTCATAGGGTGCCATCTAGATACTGGATTGATAGCTATTGTTGTACGCGAATTCTGCCAACAATAGAAAATCTTCCCAACTACCCCTGAAGTCAATAATAAAGCCTCTCAACATATCTTCCAGAATTTGAATTACCCTCTCTGACTGACCATCCGTCTGTGGATGAAACGCTGTACTGAAATCCAGTCTTGTACCCAACGCTTGATACAACGCTTTCCAGAACCGCGACGTAAACCTGGGGTCTCTGTCTGATATGATAGACACTGGTACCCCATGTAACCTCACAATCTCCGCTACATATAGCTTGGCCAACTTCTGTAATGAGTAATCAACATGAACTGGTATGAAGTGAGCGGACTTCGTCAACCGATCGAAAATCACCCACACCGAGTCCTTCCTAGTAGGCGTAAGAGGTAGCCCACTAACAAAGTCCATAGTTATCCTCTCCCACTTCCAAAGTGGAATCTTCACTGGCTGTAGCAAACCCGAAGGCAACTGATGTTTAGCCTTCACCTGCTGACACGTCAAGCACTTACTCACGAACTCAGTAACTTCTTGCTTCAGACCCGACCACCAAAACTGTTCCCGCAAATCTCGATACATTTTACTCCCACTAGGATGTATAGCGTATGGACTACTATGTGCTTATTGCAGAATCTTCTGTCTTAACTCGGAATCCTTTGGCATACAAGCCTTTCCACGGAAGCACAATACCCCTTCACTGTTCAAACTAAAGTCTTCTGCCTCACAACTTTCCACTTGCTGAAATCTAGAACTTAACGATTCATCTGACAACTGCTTCTCTTTAATCTAACTTACCCATGAAGGCTTCACTTGAAGTTCAGCTAACAAGCTCCCATCATCATACAAACTGAGATGGGCAAACATTGCCCTCAAATCACATATCACCTTACGGCTTAACGCATCCGCCACTACATTAGCTTTACCTGGGTGATGCTCAATCAAACAGTCGTAATCCTTTAACAATTCAATCCACCTCCGCTGCCTTAAATTTAACTCCTTCTGGGTAAGGAGATATTTCAGGCTCTTATGATTGGTGTAGATAACCGACTTCTCTTCATACAAGTAGTGCCTCCAAATCTTCAGAGCGAACACTACCGTAGCTAACTCCAGATCATGCGTGGGATAGTTCACTTCATGAGGTCTCAATTGCCGAGACGTATACGCTACGACTTTCCCTTCCTGCATCAACATACATCCTAACCATGTGTGTGACGCATCACAATAGACAACAAACTCCTTTCCAGCCTCAGGCTGAATCAGCACTGGTGCCTCCGTCAAAATCCTTTTTAACTTCTCAAAGCTTTCCTGCTGCTTATTTGACCAGACAAATGGTACCCCTTTTTCGCAACAACTTGGTTAAAGGTGCAACTATTAGCGAGAATCCCTCAACAAACCTTCTGTAGTACCCAGCTAACTCGAGAAAACTCCAAATTTCTGCTACCAACTTCGGTGGTTTCCAATCCAAAACCGCTTTAATCTTTCGAGGATCGACCCTAATCCCCTCGGCAGACACAACATGCCCCATAACGGTAACTTCTCTTAACCAAAATTCACATTTCCTGAATTTGGCATACAGTTGCTTCTCTCTCAAAATTTGCAGAACAATTCGAAGATGCGAATTGTGCTCCTCTTCCGTCCTTGAATAAACCAAGATATCGTCTATGAACACCACGACAAACCGATCCAGATAGGGTTGGAATACCCAGTTCATCATATCCATAAACGCAGCTGGTGCATTCGTCAACCCAAACGGCATCACTAAGAACTCGTAGTGACCATAACGAGTTCGAAAAGCAGTCTTATGAATATCTGCCTCCTTGACCTTAAGCTGATGGTAACCTGACCTCAAGTCTATCTTTGAGAAGACCGAAGCGCCTCGCAGCTGATCGAACAGGTCGTCTATCCTTGGCAATGGGTACTTGTTCTTAATCGTCAACTTGTTCAATTGCCTATAGTCAATACACATCCACATCGACCCATCCTTTTTCTTGACGAATAACACCGGTGCTCCCCATGGGGACACACTTGGTCGGATAAAACCATGGTCCAAAAGTTCCTGAATCTGAGCTTTAAGTTCCACCAGCCCCTTCGGTGCCATCCTATATGGGGCAATAGACACCGGAGCTATTCCCGGAAGTAGATCAATGCCGAACTCCACCTCACAATCCGGAGGTATCCCTGGAAGCTCTTCTGGAAAAACATCGGAGAATTCCTTCACCCTTCTAACATCTCTTACAGACAACTCCTTGGCTTCTAATGCACTGACGAAAGCTAGGAAAGCCTCACACCCTTTTCTCACCATCCTTTCAGCTTTTAGAGCAGACACCACATTGGACAGGTAATTCCTTCTCTCACCTATCACCAACACCTCCTTATCCTCAAGAGTCTTCAGTATCACGCGTTTAGCTGTACAATCCAAGTTTGCTCGATACTTAACTAACCAGTCCATGCCTAAAATCAAGTCGAACTCACTGAACGATAATTCCATCAAATCAGCCGGGAAAACAATCCCTTGAACTTCTAAAGGCACATTCCTAAAGAGTTTGTTCACCACTACAGATTATCCTAAAGGGCTAATCACGATCATCTCTCTAGAAGCAACCTCAGATTCTATGTTCAAAGTTCCAGACACAGTACTTGCAACATACGAATGTGTAGACCCAATATCTATCAGTACGGTAAAGGGCAAACCAAAAATAAGGAACGTACCCGTTATGACGTCCGGTGCATTGCCATCCTCTCGGCGTCTAACTGCATAAACCAACCCAGGCTATCTCGCATCTGTATCCCCAGCACCTCTGCTCGGTGCTCCATGCCCTCGACCAAAACCATTTCCTCCCCTAACCGGACCATGACCTCTCGGTGGTTGCTACCCACCTCTTTCAGACTGAACATAACCTTGACCTATTGACCGCGCTCTGTTTGGCTCTTGCGGACAGTCCCTTACCCGATGATCCATAGATCTATACCTGAAGCATCCTCTACCACCTACCCAACACTCCCCCGAATGAAATTTCCTACATCGAGCACACATTTGAGATCGACCAACAACAACAAGCTTCACAACTCGACTCGGCCCATCAAACCTAGGCCTCTTTTGGAAATTCCCAGCAGATCCTGATGGCCCAAAGCTCTTCTTATTGCTACCCCTACCATTATCCCGGTTCTGCCTCTCTGATCGTTTCACCTCTTCAGCTATCTTTGCCTTCTCGACTAGAGTAGCAAACTCTCTTTCCCATTGCGGAGCTATCAGTACTCACAGCTCATCCCTCAAACCATCCTCAAACCGGACACAGCACTCATAATCCATTGCCACAATTCCCCGAGCATAGCGACTTAAACGCAAAAATTCTGCCTCATATTCAGCCACTGACTTATTCCCTTGAACCAAGTTCAAAAATGCCTTCCTCTGGGTGTCCACATAACTCACCGCAACATACTTTCCCTGGAAAGTTGTCTTAAAGAAGTCCCAGGTAATACGGTCGGCCGCTGTACCATCCCTTACCGTGAGCCACCACTGGTATGCCTCGTCTCGAAGAAGGGACACTACCCCTTTCAGCTTCTATTCTGCGGTACAATCAAGATCGTCCATGATCCGTTCAACCGCTTCCAACCAGTACTCAGCTACGTTAGGAGCCACACCAGAAATGCCCCTAAATATCTCAACCCCATTAGCTCGGAGTCGCTCAAAAATAGATTTTCGAGCTACTGATCCCGTGCTCGCTCCAGCAACCCGCTCCAGAACACGCAACATAGCTTGAGACACCGCATTGTCTCCACAAGTTTGGTCTTGAAATCCCACTTCCGTAGTTGGTGATGCTGGCACTTCACCTTCCGGCCCATGCCCTGATTCCGACACATTCTACGTCCACGTCCTCTAGCGCTCATGACTACCAATTCAAATTAATCTGATTACAAATTTTATGAATTGGCATATCTTTCGCTGTTTATTACCGGGTAGTCTTATAGAAATAGAGTTAAAAGTGGTTTTTCGCAAAACCTATATACCTAAATGTTTCAATCTCTAAAGTCAAATTTTTTAATACTAGCAATTACAGCACAATATATTCACTTCATGCAAATCAACCAATAGTCAGAAGACCTACCGTGCAGATTGGTGCCGGAGACTCGGGTGCCATGCTTCAAAAATAAAACATATATTTCTTAAACAATATTTCAACCCAATTTTTTTTGGAAAACGTTGTCGAACCCATTCCACAGCCGAGCTTTGCAAAACTAGGCTCTGATACCATAATTGTAACACCCCAAACCCGGTCAATACGTTACGACTAAATCTGGTATGTTACAGGAAAAGAAGTTTTGAAAATTTTCGACAGAACATCGTAATTTTGGGAAAACATTTCGTTTAGTGAGTCAATCTTAAGGAAAATTTTGGTTGATGATTTTCTTATCAACTTCTAATTAAAAACAATCTAAGAAGTCGTAAAAAAAATTTAGTTTTACTAAAACTGAAATCAGTAAATTTCAAAATCGCGTCATTTGAAAACACTGTTGAGGTTTTTAAGAAAACTTCTGATTTATTTAGTCCTTCGCTTGTCATCTTTTGTTAACACTTTGGAAGAAAAAGATTGTTTGTATTTTAATTTTAGAAAACCACATATTCGACATCTCATAAGATAAGTTATAACCGCATAAAATCCAAAACCCAAATTAAAGATTAGGAGGCCTTATTACATAACAGAATCCCAATTTAAAACGAGTTTAAAATAAAGAAAACGAATTTACGAGAAAATAATATCGCATGGCCACCTCAAGTTCACCTCAGCTCCAAATCCGCAGTCTAGTGATTACCTGCAAAAATAAGCAGAGGGGTGAGTCACCAAGACTCAGTGTGTAATTCCCCTTATAACGTAATTGGGCTTTAAGCCCACCAGTGCACATTGGGCCTTACCCCACACAATATGGCATAATAAGAATGTATGCAATGCAGCCCAGCCCATCCTCTAAGTCTCCTGAATCAGCCAAACACCCGTGACACCAAGCCACTGTGGTTCCAGACCACCGTGATACTAGATCACTGTGACAGAGTCACTAATAATATATGTGGGGCCAACCCACCGTGGTACCAAACCACTGTGGCAATCCCTGTTAAATATATGTGGGGCCAACCCACTGTGGTACCAAACCACTGAGACAATTCACTGAATTACATATATGTGTGGTGACAAACCACCGTGGTACCAAACCACTGAGACATAGTCACTGAATAAGATATATGGGGCCAACCCACTGTAGTACCAAACCACTGTGACAGTCCCTAAATAACACTTCCCCTTTTATGTCATATCCCAAGCCCATGCACATATTAACATACTGAGATGAATGCAAACATGATTCCAAAGCACAGCGGTGAATTGTATCATGCATACATACTTTCGAAAAGAGAACCATATAGGTACTTACCCGGTGTCTCCAACCTTACCCACGAGGGTATCTCAACTATCTAAGCAGTCGTTTCGACTTTCAGCCAACTCAGTTATTAACAAAAATTACTAAAATAAAGTGTGAGCGTTACACACCTGATTACGCGTAAAACTAGGCTCTCTACGTCGACGCTCTCACTAGCAGGGATAACAGTTATTTGTCTATCCCAGGCAGATGTCGGCTCTCTACCACACCCCAGCGGAAAGTCTCGAACCGCTAACACCGCACGTCTTTTAAATTTAGGAGCAGGGACTACAGGTCCACTCCCTTCCTTAGATAGGCTAGCACTCACATCCATGAAGAGACTTGATTAGATCAGAACTATGATGAAACAATGATTTCCCCAACAAGGGGTTTGATTATGACAGAGTAATGAATAGAGGCTCACAACGAACAAAAGAGGGCTCCTTACCTTAAAACCCGAATGAAAAGGTAAGATTCGATAATCAATAGATCTTTAGGCTTCGGTCTCCAAGACGTTCAGCTTCTGGGGTTTCCCAGAGTAAACGTTCCAAAACGAGAAAGAAGAGAAGGGATTAGCCGGAATTTAACCATCAGAACCAAAATAGCCATTCGGCTATGACCACACAGATCCGAAAAAGAATGAGAAAGAAAAGAGAGAGTCCCTCTTACCTTGCACGATAGGACCCTACTGAAGACGAGACTTTTGGTAACCCACAGAGATGCTTCTTGATATTCGGTTGATAATGGTAGATGAGCAAAGGTGGTTCAGCTCAAGAGAAAAACAAAGAAGACGAAAAAGGATGAAGTAAATGGAAGCAATGCGAAAGAGAAAGGGGTTTCGGCTTTGGAGAAGAGTGTAGCAAGGAGAAGAAAAGAAAGTTGAATGGAAAATGAAGAATGGTGAGGAGAGATTCGGCTCAGGTATAGAGGAGTCACGACTAGGTTCGGCCAAAGGTGCCTTTGGTAACCTTGAAGGAAAGCAATGCACGAATGGGAAGGTTTGACAAAAAAAAGGAAAAAGATGAGAAGAAGTTGAGAAAACAAAAGAAACACACAAGAAGAGACCTTAGATGCACTTAGGGAATTTCGGCACACATAAAAATTAGGCAACCCGAAAATGGAAAACAAAAATTCTCTCACCCCATTCGGCACTCCCTAGCCTCAACAACACATAGCCGAAATTTCCCCCTCCAAGCTCCCAAAATTCGGCCAACACCTTCCACCTTCACCAAATCCCTTCTTTTGCTCCTACTTTCACTCTCCAACACCCATTTGAATTTGTTTGACCAATTCAAACTCCACCAACCCCTCACGTCCACTCATTCAAATGCTTTGACTCCTTCAACAACCACCAAGAAGAGTCCAGCCGAATGCCAACACCTTACTACCTTGGGCATAAAAAAATAAAGTGCCACTTGCTGCAGAGGAGACTCGAACTCTTCTCTCGTTCTGCTCCCTTGTGATGCCACTCCCTTGCACCTTAAGTGGCGTCACTTGCCACCACACCACACTCCTTCTTGTGCCAACAATTACAAGTAATTACACATAAGGCCTGCCCCAGCTAGCTCTCCCCTCCAAAGTACCCAAAAAGTAAAATTTTCTAAAGTTATGGCTCGAACTCGAGCCTCCTCAGGACCCCCAAACACACTAAAATAACATGCTAAACCAGCCCAACACCTCAATTAGCACAAAATGAAGAACCCTTAATTCTAGGATGTTACACGTCCAGCGAGGCCAAGGATCCGAGCCAGAGAGGTCAGAATCGTGGGACTTACTCGAAGAAAGCCAGTTGAATCATCTCAAGAAGCCGAAATCATACTCAAGACGGCGGATCTCTCCTTCAATTCCTTCAGGGGGTTTTAGGGTTTTCTTATGTTTTGTTTTATCTTTTCTTCTGAGATGTATTCTTTTATTATTCTGAACTAAACCCTCAGATACCTGAGGGGGATGAAACCTAAGACGGATCTTGTTATTTTTTTCTGAACTATATGATAAATACTTGATTGTTCTTAATTATGTGTTCTTAATTCTTGCTTTGATATTTTAGGGTATTGATTCAAGTATTGATGTGCTTAGGCAGTAGAGCAAAAGTCCCTATCTAAGAGTAGATCTAGCATAGTTAAGCAGAGTTGATCGCAACCCTAGACATAGGATGACAAAAATCTGCCGGATTAGGGTCAAACCTAATATGGGAGTGCATGGATCGAGTTAATGCAATTATAGGGGTTTTAATTAGAAAGAGATTTCAATTAATCATCCTAGGGTTAGACATTAGTAGCCTCGACGGAGGTATTGATATACATTAGGGAATCCTACGGATCAAGTCAAGTGAATAAATCGTCTGGTTCAGAGTTAGATAACAAGTGAAGTCTAGGTGGATTCTTCCTTGGGTATTGTCTTAATCAATTGGTTTTTCCCACAAGTATTTCCCCAATTCGTTCTATTTGTCTTAGCGTCTTTAGCTTAGTAGTTAGTTAATTTTAGATTAAACAATAATTCACTTCAATTCTTAGGCTAAATAATAGAAAGAAAGTTCGTATTAGTACTTTTGGTTCCTTTGGGTTCGATATTCCGGTCTTGCCACTAAACTATACTACTGTTCGATAGGTGCGCTTGCCTCAATCATTGTCACAGTTAGTTTCTAGGCTGGATCATTCATTATATAAATATTAAGACTCTGACAAAACGATCACATGTTTAATTAGGGAAAGGACTAAATTGCATAAAATGCAAAAGTTGTCTTCTAGTAATTATAAGTATCAAATAGCTATAGAATTCAAAACTTAAGGTCCTTATATGGTAATTAGACCATTGAAGAAAAGTTAGTAGGTAATTTAGTGACTCATCCATGGAAAAATTAGAAATGGGCAAGGACTAAATTGGAAATCACTAAAATTAAAAGATGACAAATAATTAAAAAGGAAATTGACATCTTTTTATTCATCTTCTTCCGCAAAATTTCTATGGAAACCCTAAGAGAGAGAAAGACAACTTTTCAAGCTTAAAAAGGTATGAAATCAAGTCTCGTTTTTAGTAATTTTTATATTTTTGGAATCGGGATAGTTTAATCTTTCTATTTAGGGGGTTTATTTGAAAACTTATCAAGGTATGAAATTTGGGTCATGGATGAATATGCTGAAAATTAGAAATTTATGGTAGAAAATGAAAGGTTGTTGGTAGATAAAAAACTTTTACAAAGTAATTTTTGATGAAAACTCGGTTTAGCTACTAAAATGAAAAATGGGTAAAACCCATGGAAAATGCTAAAATTTGAGAAATGTGGGTGCTGTAAAAGTTTTACATAAATTTCGGCTAGGTTTGGAAAGAGGGTTAAATTCCATGAATTTCATTTTTCGAGCCTAGGGACGAAATTGGAATTTATGAAAAGTATAGGGGTAAAATGTTAATTTTGTTTAGGATGTAATTGAATGCAAATGTATATGAAATGTGATAAATTGATAGTTAAATTTGTTTATATAGAACCGGAAAGACCAACTACCAAGCTAGATCGAGGGAAACAAAAGGTTTCGGATTAGTTGAAATTCAAATACGAATAATTGTCAAGGTAAGTTCGTGTAACCTAAATATGTATGTTAAGGTGCTTGAATTGAATTGTATGTTTTTGATGATATGTATGTGAAGATATACATTATGAAATGACCACAAATTGGAAAAAAATGATAAAATGCTATGTCCCGGTTGAATGTTGAAATTCGATGGAATAAGGTGGTTTCTCGAAAAAAAAGTAGAATACTGCATATGTTGCAGATAGGATTTAGCCCGGACGGGTAATCCTGAAATAAGTCCTCTAAAGCATATGTTATAGATTGGATTTAGCCCGGATGGGTAATCCAAATCAAGCTTTTTCGAGCATATGCTACAGAAAGGATTTAGCCTGGACTGGTAATCCTATTATAAAATATGTGGCTTGAGAGTGTGCTTTATGATCATGTGCCAAATGGATACATTTGAACATGAATTGACGGATAGTTGATATGTATACTTTGTGTATACTACTCGAATGTCCATCGAAATTTCAATAGTTCACCGGGAAAGATTCTTGAAATACGGAAAGGTGAAACTAAATAGAAGTTTATAATGCGATGAGCTCATCTATGTTTACTTGATATTCATATGATGTTACGTGACTAACTTGTTTGATTAAGTTTATATGTTTAGGTAAATTTACCCAAAAATTTTGGATGGTATGGTTACGTATGCTTGTATGAATAAATATAACCGGTGAGTTTAATTCCCGTTATACGAACTTACTAAGCATGAAAATGCTTACCCCGTTTAATTTTCTTTATTTTATAGTGCTCGTAAGCTCGCGAAGGTTGGAGGTCGGCTGTAGCATCAATCACACTATCCACTATCTCATTTTGGTATAAATAGAAATCTCATTTTGGTATAATGGCATGTATAGGCTCATTTGGCCAAATGATGGCTTGTAAGTGATGTTTTGTAATCTAGCCATTGGAATGGCTAGTGATGTTTTACTTAGCATGTTTATAAAGTTATTCTATGATTAAATTCATATGTGCTAAGTTGGTTGATTAGATTATGCTTAAGGTGTATGTTCACTAAAAATAAAATTATAAACAAGAATTATATGTGATAATATACCATGCTAGGTAGTAGAATTGGCTTGGTTTTAATGTTTGGATTGGTGGATATATGTTAGTGAGTTTTGGTGCAGGAAAGGGGTAAGTTTTGGGTGACAAATGAGGCTAGGAAATGGCTTTATTTTGTCCATACGGGTAGACACACGGGCGTGTGTCTTGGCCGTGTGTGACACATGGCTTGTCCCATGGGCATGTGGTCCGGTCGTGTGTCCGCTGCATCTTAAAAAATGAGAAACAGAATGCTCAGAATTGGGTACACGGGCGTGTGTCTCAGCCGTGTAGATGACACGACCTTGAACACGGGCGTGTTACACGACCGTGTGAAAACTGCACCTAAATTTCGAAAATAAAAATTCACCACACGACCTAGCACACGGGCGTGTGACTTGGCCGTGTGTCTTTAATTACTTCGTGCCTTACAAGTCAGAGAGTTACACGGGTTAGGGACACGGGCGTGTGTGACCACACGGGCCGACCACACGGGTGTGTCCCTAGACCAAACGTGTGTGTGGGGACTATTTATAAGAAAAAAATTGAAATTTTGAGAAAATTTTTATGAGATCTCGATCTAGTCCCGATTCATTTCTAATGCTTATAATGGGTTTCGAGGGTCCATTTAAGGGACAATATGATTGTTTTTAGATATGACTAGTATTTTTACTTGATTTATCTATGATGGTTCTGTAAACTTTGGTAATACTCCGTAACCCTATTCCGGCAACGGATACGGGTTAGGGATGTTACATATACTATGTGATGTGATTGTGCAAATGCATACGAAGCATGTATTATGGCATGATTTGGTTAAGAAAATGAGTTAGCCTACCTTAATATATGTTTATATTAGATATTTGATGTGAGATTGAAATTTTTTGGGAATATGGTGTATCTGAGTGTGGAGAGTGTCACACCCCAAGTCTGGCGGACTGAAAATTTTGGTGTATAGTGGCAAAATAATTTGTTTGGAAAAGTGTAATCCGCCCATATGTTTCTTTTGGCATATAGGTGTGGGCGTATAGTAATTGCCATGAATGTGAAGATTTTATTTCAGGATATTTTGCTATTTAAAAGAAAAGATAGTGTTAAGCGAAAATGGGTAAGTATGATATGAATTATCGCCAAAGGTATAGTATGCATTGTCTGTCTGAAGTATTGTGCTAGAGTTAGATTTTAAAGTAACCTGGTTAGGAACCAAATGGATAGACTAGTTTGATATTTATAATGCAAGATTATCATTTATATTTCTCTCAGATGCTGTAGACCATTAAGAAGGCAAATTTTGAAATGTGTGACACTTGTTAAGTTTCACTAGGTAGGATGGGTCATATTGATATGTGTGAGAAGGGTTTTGAGAAAGTTTCGTCTTCTTCCTTTGAGAGTACTTTCTGATTCTTTTTCTTAAATCCATTGGTATCTTTTCCTTATTAAACTGGAAGTTAAGGATTCTTGGTTTAATTAGTGATCATTCCATCTCTAGGTAAGTCTTACAGCTCTGCATGTTAGATGTTTTTGAAAGAGTGAGTCTGTATGTGGTATATGAATAGTAAGTTGTAAGTATAAGGCTTTGCATGGGGGTTATTAAAGTTTGAGATGACACTAAATTGTATGTAAATGAGTTTTAATGGTGTTACTATGTTCTATAAGTAGTTGTTGTTGCTGTGTTCGAGAAGGATGTCTGAGTCTGGAGCTTAGAATTGTAGTAGATGAGTATTAGGTGAGTCTCTATCTTGACTCTCTTATGTAAACTGTTCAAGTAGAAGTATATATATAAAGGATAATGGTATCTATAAAATCGATAAGTGTATGAGTATAGTAAAAATGAGATATGGGTTATGATTATATGTATAAAGTTCTTTTGAAAAAAGAATGTTGAAGGCTAAGAAAATAGGTAAAGTTTGATAAATAGGAAGTATGAGTTGAATCTAGAATGAAAAATAATCTAGGTAAGTATATGTTAAGAAAACGTTCCTTTTTTAAACCTATGGTACGACAGTTATATTGCTAACCAGATTGGCAGATCACAATATGAAATTAAGTGTAAGACCGTGAGGTTAAGACCCATGGCATCGTATGATATGAGAACACTCATGGTGTAGCCTCCAATATGTTAAATACTGGATTGGTAGATCACGATACATGAATATGTATAAGTCCAAGTGGTTGAGATCCATGGCAAGATATGTCTGTATGTATGTTCATAGTGTAGCCTTCAATAATGTGTAAATCGAATTGGCAGATCATGATACATGAAATTATATATAAGTCTATGAGGGAGATACCCAAGGAACCTTCTGTGAAAGTTTTTCGGGATAGTAAACACGTGAATCTATATGATGCCTTTATGGTATATTCTATTTCGCCCTCGTGGCATACTTTGCTAAGTTTGATTGATAAGGTATGCTTATCAGCCCTTCTAGTAAGATATGAGTAAATTCTGATTGTTCTGTGATAGATACTTCTATGATAAGGTTATGAAACGTCTAAGGTTAATTTGGTTGAATTAGATAAAGGAAGGTTTGAAAAGAAGTGTGTATCTGTATGTTAAAAAGGGTATCTGCCATGGTAATATGTTAGTTTTGAAAATGAGCATTTTCATGGTTATGAAAGACATAAAAAATTGTTAATTCAAGTTCGTCTGAGTTAGGTAATGGTTGAATTTGAGTTATCTGGAATATGCTATATCTGAGTTGTATAATGACTTCTTCTGAAATCATATGGAATTTGAGTTATCGTTATCTTGAGTATCTGGGGTTCTGAAATAAAATGATGTGGAATTCATTTGAATGATCTGTGCAGTACAATATTAGTGAGAGTTTGTATGGAATCAAACCAAAGTATGATTTGATTAGTAATTTGATGGTATTCAAATCTGTGTAAGTATTCACCAAATGTGTATGTATCCGTTAGTGATTAATATCTGTGAACAACTGTTCTAGAGTAAGCTTGTGTATTAAGAGATGATCTGTATGAGCTCTGAATATATATTCTTTTGGATGGTATATTGGCAAGTTTAAAGTATGAAAGTTGGTGTGTAAGTTGGCGCACAAATGTTCTTGAAATAAGATAAAAATTATCCATTAAGGTATTTTTTTTTTGGATAAAGCTCACTAAGTTCTCTTGAACTTAAAATGTTTATTGTTGTTTTCAGGTGTATAGGAAGAGAATGCACCAGGAGGGACGATACCAAGAGTACGCTAAGGTACCAGCGAAGTGGGTTATTATGGATATAGTGCAAAAGTGGTGCAGTTTAGGGTTACGCCCTAAGAGCTCGTCTATAACAAACTTTTATATTGTATAACTTGTAACAATTTTGATGTAATGATTTATTTTAAATATTTTCCTTTGTTCTTAGATATTCAGTCTTTCAGTAAAAAATAATAAGAAAATGTTTTCAGTAAGAAGTATTTGTCCACTGTTTTGATAATTCAGTTAATTAATTTTGTATAGTAACACTCAAGATCTGGACTCGGTGAATCAGGTCAGGTTGCGGGCATTACAGAGAGGTTGTGATGTGAGTTTGGACACTACAATGGTATTTGATGAAGTTCGTCAGGACAGTAAACACAACTTCTGATATGAAAATTCTAAAGAAAAGCTCATGGCTATGGCACATTTTGGAAAGGGTGGATGAGCCGCATTAATCGACTAGGGTTCTCTACGTGTCCCAGGGCGATGATGGGCAAACCTCACACGATGTGAGTTTAGGGAAATCCATATTGCAAACATGGCAGTTCATGGGGTACCTGGGTGGCATTCTATTAGCCTTTGTGACATTATGTTAGCCTTTGTTGCGTACTTTGTATATTGCCTTGGTGGCGTATTCTGTCTGGCCCTAGTGGCGTACTCTGGTAAGTTTAAGTTAAGGATATGATTTGTTTGAAGCTTTAGTGTGAAAAGTTTTGTGATTAAAACTCACTAAGTTCTTATGAACTTACTAGTGATATGTTTATATTTCAAGTATTGCTGTTAAGTGAGAGGGCTAGGAGAGACAATGCGAGGAATACACTAGAGATGTTGCAAATGGGGATACTATGCATACAGTGGGTGTTTTGGAAAAATTGGCATTTTGTAGGACTACGCACTAAGAGATTGTCTTTTGCAAACCATGTGTTATAATAAATTGTAACAAGTTCAAAGCAATATGTATATTTTTAGTTAATTACTTTCCTTTGTTATTTTATATGGAGTTTTTAAATAAAGTACAGAAAAATGTTTTAAGAAAGGGAAATCATTAACTATTTTACTAAATTTTTTTAAGTGATTAATGTGGTAACACCCAAGATCCAGACTCGGTGAATCAGGTCGGGTTAAGGGCGTTAATATTATAAAAATTTTCATAGCATGTCATGCATATATGAGATAAGCATGCCATATTGTTTATGAAAGAATGCCACATGTAGTTGTCATGCATATATTGATCCTAAATGATTGAAACCGAAAATTATATGAACATTACATGGTTTTTAAAATATTGAGTGGGAGAAGGTTCCTAAACAAGACTTACAGCCTCCATTAATGGTCTCTTGTGATGGCATGACAAGTGCACTACCCCATGGTAGGATTGGTATGTAGATTTCACTGAGGAGATTTCCTGAAAGGAAGAAGAATTCTCTTGTGATCAAAAGATAATTAGACTGACCCTTATGGTAGGCATGTCATGCAATACGTCAAGAAATGCTATCTTCAAAAGAGGAAAGCTAATCAAAGCATGCTACTCGGTGAGATTGTCCCACGATGACTCATTTGTGGTGCATGATGTGATAGGTGTTGAGTTGATGATTATACACTCAAGATCTTCTAGTTAAATAATTCTCCATAGAGCTCTACTTAAGTTAGAATGCCAAGCTTTACATGATTATTAGCATGTGTGAATGCTTAAAGAATTAGGTTCATGTACTAATTGGACGGAAATCCATGTTCTTACTAGCTGATCATGATCACCCCACAGTGGCTTGATTTAGTGGGTTTGGGAATTATCGTTGCAACGACTTACAAATGTTTTCAAGATTTATGTAAGATGCATGCATCATCTTAATGCATATCGTAATGTTGCAAAACGTTTTCAAACATTTGCTTAATACAAAGATATTAATATATGACTATTTTTATTTTCAATTCAAAAATGAAACCAACTCCCTTATTAAATATACTCACTGAAAACAAACAACTATAAGGAATGGGAAAGGAACCTAATAATTGTCCTGAGTTGTGAGAAACTTAAAATAGTTCTTGATACTAAGTGCTCTCTGGCCACTCAAGCTGAGGCTAGAAAAAGTTGGGAAGAGTTTGATGAGATAGCTCGTTGCTATATGCTAGAAAGTGTAATCATCACTCTATATAAGCAACTGGAGAGTTGTAAGACTGCTAAAGCAATTCTAGATAAGCTAGAAGAAATGTTCAGAGGCCAAGTTGCCTTGTCCCGACAGTTTTTTATAACTAGCTTAATGAAACAAAAACCCGACACTCCAGTTAAAGACTATATGATCACTCTTATGGGCTACTTTGCCGAGGCTGCAGGCAATAGGGCCAATTTGGACCAAAACACCCAAATAGTGATGGTGTTCAAAAGCTTGTCCAAGGATTTTGCTAGTTTTTGGGCCGCATATAAGCTTGGCAACAAAAACCTGATGCTTACACAACTCATGAATGAGTTACAATCCTATGATTTGATGTTGAACGATGACCAGTCGGTCCGAAAAGTAGAAGCGAATATAGTCATCACTTTTTCCTCAAAGGTAAAGGAAAAAAACATTAAGAAAGGAAAGACTAAGGTCTCTAGGCCACCACAAGTGGAAAGTAAGAGAATTAGAAAACCAAAAGGCTTACCTAAGTGTAAATGCTTCTTTTGCAGCAAGAAATGACACTTCAAGGCAAACTGTAAAGAGTGGAAAGAATACCTAGATACCAAAGACAAATGTATGGAACTCTTGATAATAGAAGCTTGTTTAGTGGAAGACTCAATAGACCACTGGGTCATTGATTCGGGAGCCACTAATCATGTTCGTGTTTCACTGTAGGGGTTCGAGGAGACAAAAAATCTTAAAGATAAGAGCTTATCGTTGCGGACTGGGAATGGGACAAGTGTGGCAGCTGAAGTAGTGGGAGATGTGCATCTTTATTTTGATAATTTTAGGAAGATTATTTTAAAAGACGTTTTCTATTTAGAAAGTTTTAAAAGAAACTTAATTTCAATTACATGTTTATATAAAGATAGCTTAACCATGAATTTTAATAATGGATTACAATATTTAGAAATCACAATCTTATTTGTAATGGATGGATGTAAAATAATCTCTATTTTATCAAACCAAAGATGTAGATACTGCTCAATATCAAATAAAAGACTTAAAACTTCTCACTATAATGAGGCGCACCTTTGACATTTGAGACTTGGTCATATTAACCGAGAAATAATCACTAGACTTATGAAAGGCAACATCTTAAGTTCGCTTAAATAAGTTGATCTTCCACAATGTGGATCTTTCTTGGAAGGTAAGATGACTAAACGAGCTTTTAATGCAAAAGGAACGAGGGATGAAAAACCCTTAGAACTTGTGCACATTGACGTATGTGGCCCTATGAGCGATAGTGCAAGAGGTGGTTACGAGTATTATGTAACCTTTATCGATGACTATTCCAAATATGCGCATGTATACCTGATGCACCGCAAGAGTGAAACCTTTGATAAATTTAAAAAGTTTCGTGTGGAAGTGTGGAAACAACTATGTTTACCTATAAAGGCACTTCGGTCTGGTCGAGGTTGGGAATATTTATCTGATGAGTTCTTAAGGCACCTCATAGAGAATGAGATTCTATCCCAATTAACCGCGTTGGGCACTCCACAACAGAATGGCATGGAAGAGAGAAGAAATCAAACATTGTTAGACATGGTATGTTCGATATTAAGTTATTCGAAGCTGTCAACCTCTTTTTAGGGATACGTTGTACAAACGACTTGCTATATTCTGAATGATGTGCCAAATAAGGCAGCACCGAAAACTCCATACAAATTGTGGCATGGTAGGAAGTTGAATCTTATACATTTTAGGATTTGGGGATGTCCAACCCACGTATTGGATAAAGATGCAAGAAAGTTGGACTTACATAGGCTGGAGTTCTTCTAATCTGGCAGAAGTGTTTTTAACACTGAGTCTGCCGAACATGAAGATGATGCCCTATTCACATATGACAAAGCAATGCAGAGTGTTGATTCCAAGCTCTAGAAAAGAGCTATGAAAGTTGAGATAGACTCTACGTATTCCAACTCAATGTGAGAACTTGTAGAATTATTAGAAGGGACAAAACTCATAGGGTGTAAGTGGATCTACAAGAGGAAAAGAAACGTGGATGGAAAAGTGGAAACTTATAAGGCCAGACTTGTAGCAAAAGGTTGTACTCAGAAAGAAAACATTGATTACGAAGAAACATTCTCTCTAGTTGCCATGCTCAAGTCAATCTATATATTACTATCCATGGCGGCAACTCTCAATTACGAGATTTGACAAATGGATGTTAAGATAGTGTTTTTGAACGACTATCTTGAATAGAGCATCTACATGATGCAACCAACCAGATATATAGCTAAAGGAAACGAGCATAAAGTTCAGAAACTGCTTAGATCCATATATGGACTTAAGCAAGCGTCCTGCTCATGGAATCAAAGATTCGATCAAGCGATCAAGACTTTTTGATTTGAGCAAAATGTAGATAAACCTTGTGTTTATAAACGTTTAGGGGATGTAAATGTGGTCTTTCTCATTCTATCTTTCGATGATATTCTACTCATTGGGAATGATGTAGGAACATTGTCATTGGTTAATCTGTGGTTAACCCAACATTTTTGCATGAAAGACTTGAGAGAAGTTAATTTTGTTATAGGTATTCAAATTCTAAGAGATCGAAAGAACAAAGTGATAGCACTATCTCAAGCTTCATACATAGACTAGTTATTGGAGCATTATACAATGATTGATTTGAAGAAGGGAAATCAACCCTCATTATCGAGACTTCATCACTCTTTAGAAGACTGTCCTAAGACAGCGAAAAAAAGAGAGAACATGAGAAAGGTTCCTTATGCTTCGGCAGTAGGAAGTCTCATGTATGTTATGTTGTGCACACACCCATACATTTGTTTTGTAGTGGGGTTGGTAAGTCAATATCAGGCGAATTCAGGACCAAGACATTGGCAAGTAGTTAAACATATACTCAAGTAATTACAGAGAACGAGGGATTATATGCATGTGTATTTCAGAGGAGATTTTACTCCTATCAGATATACTGATTCTAACTTCCAAACATGTCGAGATTCGAGGAAATTGACATTGAACTATCCCTTTATCCTAAACGGCGAGTCCATAGTGTGAATAAGTGTCAAGCAGGGTTACACTGCTAACTTTAATATGGAGAACCGAATATGATATATGGAAAAGCTATGGCATTATAACATTACAGGTATAGCTAAACCTAGTAGTGTGCCTTAAGGGTAGTATTTTCGCCAAAGATCGTATAACTTTAATAGTGGATGTAGTCAAAGATCGCATATGAGGACAAACCCTGGGGATATTTTTTGCCAAGAATCTACTACCTAGAGAGTTCTCTGGGAATCATATGGAGGGGCACAAAAAATACGAAACACGACTCATCTGCTTCACTAGGGCAAGTTGGATACTGTTGGATCTTGTGCCTTACGGGTAGTATTTTCGTCTAAGAACACTTGTACTTTTTTGAATAAATTGGTAATAAAATTATTCATGAATTACATTAATACTTTGTATTATTGTCCTCAAATGGTTTTTGCATGCAAAGCAAAATGGAAGAAAATGTTGCTCATTGGTTTTCTAAATGTTTAACTAATACTAAGCGATATTACGTGGTTGAATCGTAGTACAAAAAGAGAACTTGTATTCGTAGACAAACCTAAACATGTTCTTAGTCTAATAAAAAATGAATAAACCGATTAAAAGACTAATATGTCATCTATCAAGTTCAATTGGGGAGATGTCTTCTCTTGGGTATCGGAGCGGATGACTCCCAAAAGATAGAAACATAGATGTGACTAACTAGACTGATAGTACATCGAACAAGACCTAAGCATAATAGATCCTGAATTTGTTTGTGGATTTATCCACTTGTGACGTTCATAGTGTGACATGCCTAAATCTTGAGTGGATGGTGGCTATGTATGCATGACTCGTACACTTTAATATAAGTTAAAGCCTAAGTTCAAAAAAATAAGGATCCGAAAGCTGGTGCGTTAGGTGTATGACTTTTGTAGTATGTAGCGTCATTCACAATAGTGGAATTCATAGCCCAAAACATGGGTAAATTATATCCTCTCATTGGCATTACATGGTTGATGAAAAATAAATATGCCACAAGTCGCCTTTCTTTGTGATGGATGACTTTATCACTATTTGATAGTGATTGACTTTTCATGAAGAAAGATGTAATGGTTACCATGAGATAAAATAGGATCATATTGGGAGAACGAATATTATCCGAAAGAGATCAAGGATATCCTATGCGGGTAACACACTTATGATAAGATTATTAGACGAGCACTGAGTAGTTTCTTTCATAATGGTATGTCGTTGGGGAGAGCTCAGTCACGATACTATAGTGGAATGATTTCATGACTAAATGAGTTTATAATTAATAGACGAAAAGCCAAAACTTAATTATAAATCATTTAAGCCTCTGCTACGTATGTCCAATCGGTCCCTCCGCTAGCTCGTTGAAACCAGAAATGAATTGTGTGTTTGAATAGAAATGAACGAAATAAATATGAAAAGAGAAATTGGAAACATTCAGGAACGATTATGGTTTTCTTCGAAATGTAGAAATGAAATAATTTGGAATTAAATGTAGGTTTCCAAAAATGAAAATGAAAATGATCCATTTGCAATCCTATATGGATTATTTAAAAAATGGTTTATATCTTTGGACTATTTTGAAGCTCGAATATGAAAATAAACGACTTGGTCATAGTAAGCATGTTGAGTTGTGAAATATTAAACATATTTTCTTAAAATTTTACCGAAGGAAAAATCGTCAAAATTCTACTACGGGTAAAATCGTCAAAATTTTTATGAGGGTAAAATAGGGATGAGAAAATTGTTTTATATATAAATATTATAGTTTATTTTGGGAAATAGAAAAACTAAATCGGGTTGGATCATATTACAGATTACTGGGTCAAAATGGCCTAGGAAGTACTTGTAATTGGAACCGATGTGAGAGAGACCCAAAAACCCCTCATAGACGTGAAGGGGGAGGCAACCCTAGTAGGAATACTAGGGTGTGTCGTCCATCCTAATCCTATTCTAAATAGAATGTTTTTTTTTTCTATTTGAAATAAACCACTAGAACTTAACAAGGGTTTTACTTTCTCTTCTTATAAATAGATGGCACTGGTAGAGGTATTAACACACGTTTGAGAGATTGTTATTCTGCCGAAAAATAGAGAGAATATATTCTAAACTATTACATATATTTTTCCAGAATAACAATTCTACCAGTTTCTATTAAGAAGAGAGAATTTTTGTTGCCACCGCATAGGAGAGAAAACGTTTTCTAGTTCCTTATTTCAATTCAATTGGTTCGAGCCCACACTCGAAGCAATTTGTGGTATAAGAATAGAGAAAAAGATCGTTTGGTTGAAATCCGGGAACAATGTATGCCTCGTTAAGCTGAACACATAAGTAAAAATTCAGTTAAATTTTATTGCTATAAATATCACGAACCAGGTCGGTTTCAAATTTTAATTTTCTGCTGTGCAAGAAAACCATTTTCAAACCGAGATTTTCCAACAGTAGCCAATACATATACTAATTATCAACATTTCCAATATCAATCAAAGCACATAACCATCTTAGTATCAAATACTAAAACAACATATCCAATTTACCCCAAGTATGACCAATTCCAATTTACCTATCAATAGCCAACCATTCCTTACATACCAATTCAATATTAGCCATGAACCAAACATTCTTTATAACATATCATCAACATTATATTATCCTTGTATTATAATACACAATTCATTTACCTTGTTGTCATATTATTCAGCTCATTTCTAGAGTCTATCAGCTCATTTATGTTTGTTTTGGCCCCCAGGGCTCCATTTTAACTGATTTATGTTATTGTCAACGTGTTTCCATCCATCCCAATTTCACATATATACATAACTAGTTAAAAAAGCATCATATATTACCATATTCACATCATTTATCAAACTTATAATTTACAACCCTTATTAACTTGACTCAAACTCGGACGGATACTTGGATCCTCTAACCAACACACCAGACAAGCATTGAAGTGCATCATTGGATAAACAGAAGTAGGATAACTGGCACGTAACATGAATACTGGCATGCCAAATGCATCTTGGCGCACGGAGTGCATATCTGGCATACGAGGTGCATCTAGGCACGTAAACTGTATCCTGGCGCATAAGCGCATAATCCCATACACAACTCAATCCTATGGTATGCCAATTATATCTGACACAGCCCGAACAACTAATAGGGTACAATATTCAAATCATTTACAATTTAGTAAAATTACCATTTATCAATTATATTCACAATCCAATCAATCAACATATCACATAAGCTTCATGTCATTCAATACATTTTCATCAAACCTTATAGCACATATCATGTTTCGAGCAACTCATAGTATTTTAAAACTTATTCAATTTAGTCTCTCACATCGACAAATCCATAATCAAGTTCAATTCAATAACTTTTATTATCACAAAGTACTCACCTTGATATTTCTAAATGCAATTAACATGAAGATGCAATCAATTAAAACAACCTTAAATCTTAAATGTACAAATCGTGGTCTCACGTCACTCGTCGACAACTCTCACTTTTCTTTTCCCTATCAAAGGTTCTGCGTCAACATTAGCTACGAATAATAACAAAAAATATAACACATTATCAAATTCTAGTTAGTTAATAACCAAATACCAATTTACGCACAATTTGCAATTTATTCGATTTACTCCCTAAAACCAGGACAAATATAACATTCAATTTAGGGCTTTGGATTAAAAATTGATTTCACCAAAATTCATTAGGGACCTTCTATTTTCTATTCCTATCAACATTTCATAAAAGCTTTACATTTTATTCAATTTGGTCCCTAATTTATGAAACTAAAAATTAAGCTTTAAAATTTAGTCATTTTGTTAATCTAAGCTTAATTTCTAACAATTTCACACCAATTCCATCTAATTCTCAACAATGACAACTTTCAAAAACTTTGACAGTTTTACACATTGGTACACATTGGTACATGGGCTAGCTAAATCAAGCTCTCATGACCTCAAATCTATAAAAATTACAAGAAAAGGACTTGATTACACTTACCAATTTGTGGTCGAAAGCTTGAAGGAACTTAAGGTTTTCTTTCTTTCCAATATTGTGGACAGTGAGAGCTTTAAGATGACGACAAATTGGTTGTCATCCCACTATGTTATTATTTATACTAAGCTTAACATTGTTTTAGTTTAATTAATCATAATTAAATTATTATTAAACATAATTTAAATCATAATTTAGTCTTAATAGAATTTGACTTCACCGTCCACTATCTCATGACTAAAAATGGTTAAGTAACCATTTTGGTCCTTTGGATAATTGCTATTTAGATCCCCAAGCCTTATCCTAATAAAAAATCTATAGGGATTAAAATATTAAAATTTAGTCCCTCGGCCTTAATTAATGACATTTTCGACTAAATTTCTTAACCAAATTTTAATTCGTCAACATAGTAACTCCGTAAATATCTCAATTTACTATTTAAGGACTCAATTTACGGAAACAAAGTCCCAAAATCGTATTTTCTGACATCATTGGAAATCAGGTTATTAAATTAAAGATCTGACATCACGATGTGACCTTTTTTTTCATAAAAATCCATATGTACCATTTTCATATGCCTATTTCCATCTTTTAGCTTCAAATATCTCAATCAAATTTTACTAGTTTGTTAAGTTAACAAAATGATCAAGATTTATCAATTGTTTTCACTAGAAATGTTATACACATGCTTTATTTTAACCTATGTACATGCCATAATCTATTGCCAAAAGATCAAAACCATACTCTCTTCGAAGCCTTGAGATGTGATGAGATGAGGTTGAATCTTCACCTTAGAGCTTCAACTCGAGTCTCGTACATCAAGAATTTAAACTTATGATTACCTTAATTAGATTTAACATGTCAATACTTTAAATATAACATATTTAAGTTAGCTAAATAATCATTGATTGTTTATTTTCACTTACAATCTTACAATCTTACACTTACCGATTCAATATCGAATTCACTTAACCCTTTTTGTTTTGCCCATAGTAGACTCAACTAAACATGCAGGATACCTAAAAAGAACACTAAAAATGCACTAGAGTGCCAATGTCACTGAGTTGCATTGAAGTGCCAATATCATTGTGTTGCATCGAAGTGCCAATATCACTAATTTGCACCAAAGCCCTATTGCCATTTGCACCGAAGTGCCACTATATCCAACATGTTCATATATTGTCTATTTGGGCATTTATATTTATATTTTCATTTTCATCACTACCACTTATCAATTAATAGCATATAAAACTTTACACTATTTAAGATTTAGTCCTTATTTTCATAAAAATCAATATTCACTAAATTATCACTTTAATATCACTTAGAATTAAATTCACTACCATAAACACTTCACTAAAGTGATCCATTAATACTTTATTGCACATATCAAATTTCGATCATTTTGCTATCTAGTCTTCTTTGCATAAATTTCACTTCACTTTCTTTACAATCTTTTCAATTTAGTCCCTACTAGTATATATTTTAATTAATCACCATCCTGTCACTTAGTATTTACTTCGCTTCTCTTTATCATTACACTTGAATATATTATTTCAAAATCTTAATACACTTAGTCATTTTTGTATATTTTATGATTTGGTCCTTTTCAATATGAAATTCGAGAATCATTAAAAATTCACTTGAATATTACTTTGTAATTAATTCACTATCACTTAACACTTTATTTAAGCGAATTATCATAATATTTTATTTCATACTTAAATTTTTGTACACTTTTCAATTTAGTCCTTTTTACTATAATTTCACCACACTTAATTTATTCATTTTGTTGTTGAAGTTAATTTCATATATTCACTTCTTTCTATAAGAATTTCATAATAAATATTAACATTTTCCTAGTGTAATTAAATCTTAAGAACACTAACTTAACAAATAGAATATAATCCACACCTAAATTCTAATTTGGTAAGGTAAGATTCTTGGTGTACTTACCTTTATTTTGTTAGGAATTCACTATTTTTTCTTTAATTTTCTTCCTTCTTCACTTTAGTCACCACCTTCACCTTGATTCCAACACTTTCATTATTTCTTCTCTTTTTCTACTTCATGAACACATCAAATACATAATCAAAACTCATACTAAAAATCATTTTCATATATTTATACTTCAATTAAACATGAATTCTATTAAAATTCTTGAATTTCTTACCTTGTATCTTTAATCCCTTCCATTTCTTCTCAACTTTCACCACTTTCACTTCCAATTATTTTCTTCCAAGATGATAATCTAACTCTCTAGGATTTCCACTTCACTTTTCATTTTTAGTGGCTATGGAAATTCCCCATGAATTTTGGGTAAAAATGGTGAAATTGATGGAAAATGACTAATTTGTAAAGAAATAAAAGTTTCTGTCCTCTCATTTTTTCACTCACGTTGGAAGCTTGAAAAATGAAAAATGAAGAATGTTCTTCATTTTTCCTTCCTTTTATATTAACTTAAAATACATAAAATATTAATAAAGTATCTTAATAAAATATTATTAAAATAATTTCACCCAATCAAAATTTAACACCATACCCATAATTATCATGATATTTCTATTTCAAAAATGACTATTTTACCCCTCAACATTTTATTTGGTAAAATTATGATTTAGTCCCTTATATTTGGTAAAATTATCCACTTATTCAATTAGTCTCTTCCTACAAATTTTGTCACAAATTTTTTTGATAATTAAACTTTTGGTCCTTTAACTGTTCTAAATTTACACTTTAACCCTTCAACTTTTGAATATTCATGCTTTGACCCTAATTACTTTTCACTTTTTTACAATTTAGTCAATACCTTAGATTTATTTTTCTCAATACACGAGTCCTTTAAATTTCTTCCAATATCTAGTTGCCTTCTCTGTTAACACTAGTAGTTCTTATCTAATTTTCTTAGAAAATTCTAACACGTATCATCTTGTATTAACACTATTCTTGACTTAGGGGGTTTTAGGGATGTTACACGAGAGATCCTTCTCCTTAAGGATCGAATATAGTGAACCTCTATTATAAATCATGCAGTGTCTCCCATGTCGAGTATTTAGAAAATGTATTAGCCCACTCCACCAGTTTTTTTTTGTTATAGCTTGATTCCCATTTTTAACCATACATGTGTCCACTATAAATATTGGTTCCTTGGTCATGGCTCCTTTTGTCACACCCGATTTCCTTTTAGTTTGGAAATTAGAAACATTTGGGGTTAAATTAAAAGAAACCGTACACTAGCGGCCTTTACTAGAAAATTAGGAAACTTTAGTGACTGATTGGGACATGGTTGAGATCCAATTCAGGTTCCATTGGATTAGAACCAGCTAGTTTCTTAGTGGGAGACAAATGATTAGTAATGGATGGTTTCTATGGGGTTGATAATCGAGCGTGAACGGCTATAGGAAATGACTTCTTAGGGAGAATTCTTCTCAAATCTGTTTCACCTTCTTCTTTTCTTCATCTTCTTTCTTAGGTTGCTCCGAAGAATAGATAGTTATGGGAAGCTCTATATGGAGCAATGATCATGATGTTTGAGTAGAAAAGGTAGAGAATCCAACAAGCTGCTAAGGTTCTTAGTCCTTCTATATACATAAGATTAAGAAAATAAAGTTAAGGATTTCCAAAAACCTTTTCAACGGTTCTTCATGTTTCTGGAAAATTGAGTTTTAAGCTGAGAATACTGAGTTTAACTCATGATTATGGTTGCCATGCTTACTCCTTGGAGATTGGAAGCTCTAGCGTTTAGAAAGGCTGAGCTAATAAGGCAAAGAAACAAAAAGTGAGTTTCTATACTCCATCCCTGGAATTAGGGGTGATTATTCGATCGAGTCCAGTTAAATCGAGTTAAAAAAATTTGAGTTAGTCGTGTAATAGCCCGATTTTGGGCCTAGTCAGAACAGTGGTTTTGGGACCACAAATCTGACACAGTAAAGTTCATTTTTATTATATTTTTATGGTCTACAGTTTCACGGAATGATTTCGTGAAAATTTCGTTCAAAAATTTTGACGTTTGGGCACTCAATTTAGTCAAAAGGACTAAATTGTAAAAAGTGCAAAAGTTGAGTTCTACATGTTAGAGGTGTCTAATTGCTATGGGATTTAAAATTAGATGTCCTTATATGATAATTAGACCATTTTTTAAGATAGTGGACAAAAATGGAAATGGTGAGATAAAATTTTAAAGTTTGGCAAAAAGGGCATTTTGGTCATTTGGTTAATAAAGGAATAAAAAGGGAAAATAAAGCAAAAATTTGCTCATCTTTCTTCTACCTTGGCTGAATTTCATAAGGGCTCCATAGCTAGGGTTTTTCCACTTTTCAAGCTTGATAGTAAGTGCATTCTAGCCCCATTTTTAATGCTCTTTACATTTTTAAAGTCCTCGTAACCCTGTTTACCTATTTCTACCATTATTTTGTAGTAGGGTTCATGTTTAAAAATTTACCCATGTGTGACATGCATGTATTTTGATGTTTGATGGAAGATATTGATTGTTTAAGTTGTGATAAACAACTTTTACTAAGTGATTTTTAATGAAAATGTATAAAAAGGACATATTTGTAAAAAGTTGTAAAATGGGTAGTCAAAATATGATTTAATGAAAAATGTGGGCTGTTATGAGCATGATTTCGGTTCGACTAGGCTTGGGATTCAAGGAAAATGGATACATTTCATTTTACGAGCCTAGGGACAGAAATATAAATATGTCAAAGTTTAAGGGCAAAAGTGTAATTTTGCCATAATAAGACTTTGGACTGAATTGAGTAATGTGGATAATAAATAAGTTAAATTTGCTATTATAGATCAAGAAAGACGAGGTTCGGACCTTGATCGGGGGAAAAACAAGGTTATTGACGATTAGGTCCATTTCTACTTTTTTTGTACCGAGGTAAGTTCGTATGTTTAATAAGCATCAAATTATATATGTATAAATGCTTAATTGTTAAAATTGTGGTAAATGCTATATTATTGAAATGAAATGTGAATTTTATTGAGTACGTTACTACGAAAATTATCGACAGAGATCCGATACCGTGAAAGTTCCGGTTGAACCTTAGGAATAGATAGGATACAAATGTCATGACATTAGGGTCACTAAGATTACGTGTAAGACCATATCTAGGATATGGCATTGATATGAGACTTCGTGTAAGACCATACCTGGGATATGGCATCGAAGTGAGACTTCGTGTAAGACCATAGCTGGTCTATTGGCATCGATGCGAGATTACATGTAAGACCATATCTGGGATATGGCATTGGTACAGTACTGTGTGTACGAGATCCCCGAGTATCCTTTAGTATTCCAAATGGTTCAACGGGAAATTCAACGAGTATGTCAAAGAATAGAAAGAGTATGTAAGTATTATGAATTGGTACAGATATGTACGTAAAGTTTATAAGCATTGACTTAATGAAATTGTGAGTTCATGATTTTCCACGAGAATGATTTTATGAAAAGCTTGTGATTATTGGTCTATACTTGTGATGTTTGTATGTGATAAACGATAGAATGTAAATGATATGTGGATGCCTTGTGTATGGCTGATTGGGTTGAAAGTATATGCTTGGATTGGTGCTATGTTTTGTTGTGTATGTTAGTGCATGGAAGAGTGGCAAAAAGGCTTTGTAAATAGCCTTATATTTGTCCACACGAGTAGACACACGGGCGTGTGTCTAGGCCGTGTGCGACACACGGTCTACCCCACGGGCATGTGTTTCGACCGTGTGTGTAACACCCCTGCATTCAATGTCACATTTACACAATATACAACACATTATTATTTCTCAATAATTCATCCACACAGCTAATTAACTTAATAATACATCCACACAGCTATTTTACTCAATAATGCGATCACATGGCTAATCCACACAGTTAACCCACACAGCAAATGTCTCGGTGGTTTCGCACTTAGCACACCACAATCGATTAATAAGGTGGTATCGCACTTAGCCTACCACAAAGGTAATCATAGGGGTTCCTCACTTAGCCCACTAAACGATATACCTAACGAATGCATCCCACATTGCCAGCTCATCGTCAATATGCATTAGGATGGTATCGCACTTAGCCTACCATCTAGCATTATCACTACACATTCACATGTCTACTTACTCAATTAAACATCCATTCACAATTCTACTACATTCATTCTACTTGGACCACATAGGTTCTCAATCAATCTCGAACAAGCTACACACTAGCTATCATCAACAAATTGTAAGTATGAATGCATTGTTTATGCATAGACTTACCTCGGTACTCAAAAGTATTGAGACTTGCAATTTAGTCCACCACCTTGCAATTTATTCACTATAGATCAAGAAAGACTTACCTCGATTTCGATCCGGGCTTTGTCTTTCTTGATCTATAATGAATAAATCAGCTTATTCAATACATACATTGACTAAATTGATCCACATCTCATACTTTAGCAAAATTACTATTTTACCCTTAAACTTTCTCATATTTACACTTTAGCCCCAGAGGCTCGTAAAGTGATTTTTATTCAACTTTCTAGTCTTTCATGCTTAACCGAACCACTTATTCAACTAAAGCTATCATCAATTCTCACTAAAACACACATGTATGACCAAACTTAAGATTTTCACAATCAAGTCCCTACATGCATTTTCATGGAAAATCACTTAACAAAAGATGTTTCTACTACATCAAGCTTTCATAATCTTCCATAAAACAACAAAATACATGCATTTCATGCATGACCACATTTTTGAACATCCTTTATAGCTCATCAAATAGCTAAAAATAGCTTACTCATGGTACCGGGACTTCAAAAATACAAAGAATATAAAAAACGAGGCTAGATACACTTACTAGCAAGCTTGAAAAATTGAAGAACCCTAGCTATGGCTTCCTTCAAATTTTCGGCAATGAGGGGAAGAAGATGAGCATGATTTTGTCATCTTTTCTCCCTTTTAATCACTTATTTGATAAATGACCAAAATGCCCTTTTTGATAAACTTTCTATTTTAACTCATCCATGCCCATTTTTGTCCAAAAATTAGAATTTGGATAAATTGCTATTTAAGGACCTCTAATTAATAATCTAAAGCTATTTCACACATATAGCTTCTAGAAACACACATTTTGCAACTTTTGCAATTTAGTCCTTTTGGACAATTCAACCATAATCTCACAAAATCGCTTCATGAAACTTTCACACTAGCATGCATACAAGGCATAAAACTCAAAAACTCATTTATAACCCTCGGATTTGTGGTCTCGCACCACTATTCTAACTAGGCCCTAAACCGGGATGTTACAACTCTCCCCCCTTTAGAGATTTTTGCCCCCGAAATTCTTACCAGTAAAGAGGTTTGGATGTTGCTCTCTCATAGCTTCTTCCGTTTCCCACGTAGCCTCTTCCACACCATGTTTCTGCCATAACACTTTCACTAGTGCTATGCTCTTATTTCTCAACTGTTTCACTTCTCGAGTCAAGATCTTAATCGGCTCCTCTTCATAAGACATATTCGGTCTTATCTCAATTTCCATCGAAGGAATCACATGTGAAGGACTGGAGCGATACCGTTGCAACATCGACACATGGAACACATTATGAATCCTTTCCAACTCTACCGGCAAAGCCAACCGGTATGCTACAGGCCCAATTCTATCAGTAATCTCATACGGCCCTATGAATCTTGGACTCAATTTCCCTTTTCGTCCAAATCTCATAATCTTCTTCCACGGGGACACTTTTAAAAACACTTTGTCACCCACTTCAAACTCAATTTCTTTTCTTTTCAAATCGCACAGACGACACAGCCGGTCAAAGCGACTCTCGTGACTATTACGGATTACTTTCACCTTCTCTTGATTTCTTTCACTAGATCGACCCCATGGATCCGCTTCTCACTAAGCTCGGTCCAATACAAAGGAGTCCGACACTTACGACCATACAAAGCCTCATACGGTGCCATCTCAGTATACTCGATCGATAATCGTTGTTATAGGCGAATTCGACCAAAGGTAGATATCTCTCTCCACTACCTTCGAATTCTAACACACAAAGATCGAAGCATATCTTCCGTAACTTGAATCACTCTTTTTCAGATGACCATCGGTTTCTGAGATGGAACGCGATCTTTGAAATTCAATCTCGCACCCATGGCCTCTTGCAACTTCTTCCAAAATCTCAAAGTAAACCTCGGATCTCTATCCGATATAATGCATTCTGGTATACCATGCAATCTCACTATCTACGCCACATACAACTCGGCTAACTTATCCCGGTGAATAATCAACACGTCATTGGAATAAAGTGAGCCGACTTTGTCAATCAATCCACAACAACCCACACAAAGATCTTTCTTTCTGAGTCATCGGCAACCCCGTTACAAAATCCATGGTAATCCGATCCCACTTCCATTCATGTACCATTACTGGCTGAAGCAATCCCGAAGGCACTTGATGCTCAGCTTTCACTTGTTGACAAATTAAACACTTTGTCACAAACTCAAATATCTCTTTTCATATACCGCCCACCAATACAAATTCCTCAAGTCGTTGTACATTTTCAGATCGCCGGATGTTCGACAAACATCCACCGTGAGCCTCATGCAAAACCTTTCAAATCAACTCCTCATCTTTAGGAACACAAATTCTGTCACGATACATCAGACAACCATTCAATTCCACTCAAAAATCAGAATCACTTTTCTGATCTGCATTTAGCTATCTTAGCTTGCATCTCACTGTCATTTCTCTGAGCCTCACATATTTGTTGAACAAATAGCGCTTAGCTCTCAACTCGCCAAAATAGCACCATCGTCGGACAATGCTAAACTCGTGCTCATAACTCTTAGAGCATACAAGGATTTCCTACTCAGGGCATCCACAACCACATTCGCTTTTCCCGGGTGGTAGTCAATGACTAACTCATAGTCTTTCAACAACTCAAGCCACCGCCTCTGTCTCAGATTCAGATCCTTCTGATCCATCAAATACTTTAAACTCTTGTGATCCGTAAAGATTCAGCACTTCTCACCATACAAGTAATGTCGCCAAATATTTAACGCAAAAACAATCGCAGCTAACTCCAAATCATGAGTCGGATAATTTTTCTCGTGCGGTTTTAGCTGCCTCGAGGTGTAAGCGACTACCTTACCCTCTTGCATCAACACGCAACCAAGACCATTAAATGACGCATCATTGTAAACCACGAACTCTTTCCCTGATTCTGGTTGAACCAAAACTGGTGCCTCAGTCAACAAGGTTTTCAATCTCTTGAAACTCTGTTGACATGTCTCAATCCATTCAAATTTGACATCTTTATGCAATAGTTCCGTCATTGGGGTGGCAATCACAAAGAACCCCTTTACGAAATGTCTGTAATATCCCGCTAATCCCAAGAAACTTCTAATTTCTGACACGTTCCTCGGTGGTTTCCAATCCACAACAGCCGATATCTTACTCGGGTCAACTCTAACACCATCACCTGACACCATGTGTCCTAGGAATCCGACCTCTCGGAGCCAAAACTCACTCTTGCTAAACTTAGCATACAACTGCTTATCTCTCAAAGTTTGCAAGACAATTCTCAAATGCTCTTCGTGATCATTCTTATCTCGAGAATAGATCAATATATCGTCAATAAAGACAACTACAAACTTGTCCACATACGGTCTGAAAACACGGTTCATCAAATCCATAAAAATCACCGGTGCATTCGTCAAACCAAATGGCATAACCAAAAACTCATAATGGCCATACCTTGTCCGAAATGCAGTTTTCAACACATCTTGCTCTTTCACTCTGAGCTGATAATAACCAGACCTCAAGTCTATCTTGGAGAACACTTTAGCTCCCTTCAGCTGATCAAAAAGATCATCAATCCTTGGTAAAGGATACTTATTCTTCACCGTCACCTTGTTCAGTTGTCTATAGTCTATACACAACCTTATAGACCCATCTTTCTTCTTCACGAATAATACCAGGGCACCCCACGGCGAGTAGCTCGATCTTGCAAAACCTTTATCTGTCAACTCTTGCAACTGGACCTTCAGTTCTTTCAACTCTACAGGTGCCGTTCTGTACGGAGCAATTGAAATAGGTGCCGTTCCCAGAACCAACTCAATTCCAAACTCGACCTTTCTCACTGGAGTTAATCCAGGTAACTCTTCCAAAAATACATCTGGATACTCACATACCACTGGCACCGTTTCAAACTCTACTCCAACCTCGTATTCAACACAAAAGCAAGATAGGACTCACATCCTTTTCTCAAACATTTTTCAACAACTAGGGAAGAAATCATCACTGGTAGACTATCCGATCCACCTGATTCAACCCGAACCACATCTCCACTCTCACATTTCAATTCAATAAACTTACTACCACAGTTCACTCAGACACTATGGGTAGTCAACTAATCCATGCCTAGGATTAAATCAAACTCATCAAACGACAACAACATAAGGTTTTCTGGAAAATAATGATTCTCAATCAATAAAGGACAATTCTTACACATTTTGTCCACTAACACATGCTTTCCTAACGAGTTTGACACCTTAACCGCTATGTCCGTAGACTCAACGGTCATACTCAAACTAGATGCTAATCTCATGCAAATATAAGAATTAGTAGACCCTGGATCTATTAAAGCAATAACAAAGGTGTCATAGAGAGAAAATGTACCTGTTATCACATCTAGGGAGGATGCTTCTTCGCGAGCATGAATAGCATACGTCCTCGCAGGTTCTCGACCCTCTGGTCTCACAGCAGAATCTCTGGGTGCACCTCTACCACTAGCCCCACCTCTTGGGTTCCTTGGTGGTCTACCCCTCGTAGACACATCACTAGGTCTCAGCTCTTGCCTCTCTTCCTTATCATCCCTCTCGGGACAGTTACGGATAAAGTGGTCAGGGGAACCACACTTATAACATTTTTAAATATTTCCCTAACACTCTCCGGTATGGTACCTACCACAACTTGGACACTCCGATTTATTCTTTGTATTGCCCATACTTTCCATCGAGGGGGCTTGGACTCTCGAACCCGAATGAGTATTGCCCAAGTCTCGATGCGAATAACCCTCTGGTGCCGTCGTCTGAGGATTCACTTCTTTGGATCTTTTCAACCGGGCTTGATATGATTTGCCCATCGGTTGTTTTCTCGCATCTCGGGCTTCACTCACAGCCCTTCTCTTTTTTTTACTCAATTACTCGGCCTTACTTGCCCTTTCAACCAACACAACAAACTCTTTCAACTCCAAAATACCAACTAGGAGCTTAATATCCTCGTTCAGTCCATCTTCGAACCTTTTACACAAGATGGTCTCTGTCAACACACATTCTTGAGCGTATTTGCTAAGCCTAACAAACTCACACTCATACTCTGCTACTGACATCCTTCCTTGCTTCAACTCAAGGAATTCCTTCCTTTTCCGATCAGTAAATTGCTGGCTTATATACTTCTTTCAGAATTCTTCCAGAAAGAAGTCCCCCGTCACCCGCTCTCTTGGGACTACCAACATTAGTGTTTTCCACCAATGGTATGCCAAATCTCTCAGTAAGGATACGGCACACTTCAAGCTCTCTTCAGGTGTACATGAGAGTTCATCGAACACCCTCATCGAGTTCTCCAACCAGAACTCCGCCCTCTCAGGGTCATCATCTACCTTAGCTCTAAACTCCTCAGCCCCGTGCTTCCTAATCTTATCCACCGGGGGTTTCGATATCCTCACTACATCCATACCTCGAGGAGCCACTGTATTTGGCTGAGGTATAGGAGGAGGTGGAGGAGGTTGAGCGGTAGGGTTCGCTCGAACATAGTTCGAGTACCAATTACTCATCATCTAGAGAAAGGCTTCCCGTGCCTCTTCCCCTTGACCCCTAACCTCGGGTCCACTCTCAACGGACGCGGTTCCTTGCGCAGGAGCCGATGCATTACTAGCTGCTTCATCAGCAGTCAATGGATCGAAATCCATATTCTATATAAAACAAGATTTAAAATCATCAGAAGCCACACACTATCATTGTACACTTATGGCATGTATAGCTAGACTCTTACACCCGCTACGGTAATCCTAGAACCGACTAAACCATAGCTTTGATACCACTAAATGTAACACCCCTGCATTCAATGTCACATTTACACAATATACAACACATTATTATTTCTCAATAATTCATCCACACAGCTAATTAACTTAATAATACATCCACACAACTATTTTACTCAATAATGCGATCACATGGCTAATCCATACAGTTAACCCACACAACAAATGTCTCGGTGGTTTCGCACTTAGCACACCACAATTGATTAATAAGGTGGTATCACACTTAGCCTACCACAAAGGTAATCATAGGGGTTCCTCAGTTAGCCCACTAAACGATATACCTAACGATATGTAACAGCCCGATTTTATCCTTAATCAGAACGGTGGTTTCGAGACCATGAATCCGAGTTAGAAAAATATTTTAATATTATATTTGATATCTATGAATTATTTTTGAGCAATTGTTAAAATATTGTGGGTTAACTTGTCCGTTTGTGTGTTCAATTTAAGAAAAAAGGGCTAAATTGCATAAGTGGCAAAAGTAGCTTTCTATGTAATTGAGTGGCTTAATTAATGTGTCTTTTAATGAGGAGGATTTACGTTGCAAAATTTCCTTTTTATAATAGTAGTGGACAGCAACATGCATGAATATTAGGTAAATTTTTTGTTATTATATGTTATGTTAATATTAGTAATAAGAAAATGATTTTTCTTTTTATTTAAGTTATAAAATTATGAAACATAGTGGAAAGAAAGAGAACATGCAAATGTTCATCTTCTTGGCCGAATGTGAGAAAGGAACAAACACCATTTTTGGAGCTTTAGGTTTCGGCATCTAGGAGGCCTAATTCGGGTATGTTCTTGGTTCGATTTTTGTTAATTTCTATGTTTTTGAGATCGCTGCTTAGTATTTTAGGAAGCCCATGCTTGAATTTTGGAATTTAGTGTGAATTTCGCGAGTTGCCATTGAAGGGAGATTATTGTTTTTGTTATTTGATGAGGAAATATTAACTATATAGGTTAGATTATTAAGTTTTGTCTTTGAATTTTTGATAAAATTGAGAGATTTGAATTAAATTGTAAAATAAAAATTTTAGAGGTTAAAATGTCAAAGAAATGAGTTGTATAGGCTTGTAATGGGAGGAGGAAAATTCGGCTCTAAAGAATGGTAGCCAAATTTTGGGTAATTTGTGAGTTGTGTATTAGGGACTAAATTGTAAAAGTTGCAAATGTCAGGGTAAAATGGTAATTTGCATAATTATATGATTTTGGATTAAATTGAATGAAAATATATTTGAATGAGTTTAATTTGGAATTAATTAGATCAAGAACAAAAGGAGATGAGATTGGATCGGGGAAAAACAAAGTTAAACGAATAGCCGGGAAGCTTAATCCGTCAATTTCTGAGGTAAGTTTTAAGAAATTGGATTAAATTGAATTTTATTCTATATTATGCGCATATGTTAAATGATTTTAAGTAGGTTAATTATCATAGTGCCGAATGTGTTAATGGATTTAGCATGAGTTGGCCGAATGTAAGACTTGGTATTTGTATATGTAAACTTTGATTAGTTGAGTTGTTTGAATATGTATGTATGAAATATGAGATGGTTATATGTAAGGATGATATGAGAGATGATTGTTTTAAATTGGTGGATATATGTTTATATGTATAATAAGGGTGCCGAATGTAATAGTGTGTATCAGAATAAATGAGTTATTTGTAAACCTTTAATTATATGAGTATATATGAATAAATATTAGAACATATGTGTATTTTGTAATGAGGAGAAACTGGATTGATGGCACTATGTGTGCGAGCTTATATACCGAGCACAGTGTGTGCGAGATCGGTTGTCTGGGCACTATGTGTGCGAGCTTATATAACGAGAACTGTGTGTGCGAAATCGGTCGTATGGCACTGTGTGTGCGGGAAATAAGTAATGGCACTAAGTGTGTGATACATTACTAGTAAATGGCACCAAGTGTGCTCTTTTTTTTAAGTAACGGCACTAAGTGTGCGATACGTTACATGAGTTGCACTGTGTGTGCAGATTATCGGACCTCTCAAGGACACGAACCAATGAATGGAGGTAACCAAAAGTGACATGTAGGTAAGTAATGTATGATAATTGAGTAGCTTGGTATTAATGAGGTAAGTTGTTCTTATATACTAAAGTATAAAAATGTGTTGTATTTATTTATCTTTGAGCTAATTCGAAATGGATATAGGGCATGTGAACATTCGGTTTTGGAGATCTAATGATCATGATAGTGTTGAATGGTAATATGCTATATGTATTGTTGTTATGAACTCAGTAATGATTAAGTTGAATTAAACAAATTTGCATAATGGTTAGATGTACATATTTCCTTTTGTTTATAACTTACTAAGCTATATAAGCTTACTCTATGTGTTTATTTTACTATTTTATAGATCTTAAAGTTGAAGCTCGAGCTCGGGGATTCATTGTCAAAGTCAATCACACTATCGACTATCTTTGGTACTCTTTTGATGAGTTAAACTATGAAAACTATGGCATGTATAGGCTATACTACTCTTTTGAGCTTATATTTTGAATTTGATGTATAATATGCCATGCGAAAATGGCTTCACTTCTATCCATGAATTGACTGAATATGTTCGAGTTGGTATATATATGTTTGTGAAATTTCAGTTTTGAATATAGCTTGATTTGGTAGGTATGTTTCATGAGATTATGAATGGCATATTACTATGTGATGGGTTGGTTTAAAATTATCAAGTTTGATTATAATGCTTAGGCATGTAGGGTTTTGTGGCAAGCATTTTTGGAAATTTTATACCTTGATAATATATATATGTGCAGCATGTACGAATGCATGTTTATGATTTTGAATAATGCATATAGTATGTTAAGGTAAGTGATGAACATATGTACAATTATATGTATGTACCGTATGTCAAGTTTGTGAAAATGAAATGTTTGGCCATGACTTGATCTAGTTTGGAGTCTAAATTTTCTATTGAGTGTTATGGTATATTCGGTCATGGGAAATGAGTGCTAAGGTGTGCTATTGATGATATATATATGTATGTAATGATTAATGCGGAATGTAATAAGCAACTATGAGATAAATGAGTTGGTTTGATATTGATATTTTTAGTATACTTGAATGTGGATTAAGTATATTGGTCAATGGTATAATCGTATGTGGTAATGAAATGAGAAATGTACATAATCGAAAGTGATGCATATGCTCAGAAATGGTATATGATTGAATGTAATGTTGATTATAGAATTGAAATAAATGAATAATTACCATATACCTATTCGGCTTTTGCATTTGAATGACCAAATGTGTAGTGATTTGCTAGTTGATGATAATGATATTATTCGTGATATGTAAGTTAATGTTTTGAAATTAGAGGGGATATACCTGTTCAATCGTAATAGTATGAATTGGTATACACATTATTAAAATAGTAGTTTTATAAAGTACATTGATTTGTGTTCGGTCGAGTAATGCCTCGTAACCCTAGTCCGGCGACGGATACAAGTTAGGGGTGTTACATTTGATTGGTATCAGAGCTACGATTTAGTCGGTTCTCGGACTAACGTAGCGCGTGTGAGTCTAGCTATACATGCCATATTTTATAATGTGATAGTGTGGTGACTTCTGACAGTGAAATGTGTTTCCTTCTTTCATATAGTAAATAGATCCTGATCCGGAGCGAGCTATAGTTGACGATGTCGAAAGCATGGCGCCTGCTCCCGTGCAAGGGACCGCGCCAGATGAATCTCGACCAGGTGCGAGTAATCCCGATGAGGGGGCTAAACAAGCCTTCTATAGCATGATGAATGATTGGTTCAGTCAGTATATTCGAGCCAATCCGGCTATTCAACAACCCTTAAATTAGAACACTCCCCCTGTGGTACCGGTGGTACCCTCGATCGATAATCCTGAGAGAACAAGCAAGCCTCCAGTTGACCGAATTAGAAAACACGAGGCTCAAGAGTTTAGAGTCGAGGATGATGATGATGCTGAGCGAGCCAAATTTTAGCTCGATAACACCATTCGTATCTTCGATGAGCTATCATGCACACCGGATGAGTGCCTGAAGTGCGCTATATCTTTACTACGGGATTCTGCCTATTATTGGTGGAATACTCTCGTATCGGTTGTTCCAAAAGAACGAATTACCTGGGACTTCTTTCAGACGGAATTTCGTAAGAAATACATCATTCAGCGATTCATAGACTCCAAACGCAAGGAATTTCTCGAGCTTAAACAGGGTCGTATGACCGTATCTGAGTACGAGCACAAGTTTGTGAGACTTAGTCGCTATGCTCGCGAGTGTGTTTCGTCTGAGGCTGCTATGTGCCGAAGATTTGAAGAAGGGCTAAACGAAGATATAAAACTTCTGGTTGGCATCCTTGAAATAAATGAGTTCATAGTACTTGTTGAGCGAGCTTGTAAAGCCGAAGAGCTAGGGAAGGAAAAGCGTAAAGCCGAATTTGAAGCTAGAAACTTTCAAAAGAGATCTACGGGTAAATTTTCTCAAGTTTCAACAAAGAAGTTCAAGAATGATGGTAGCCGGTCCAAACCTAACACAGGGATCTCTATACGAGAATGACCACCAGTGAGTTCTTGGGCTACATCGATTGCTAGTGTTGGCAATACCCGACCGAATAAGCCCGAGTGTCAACAGTGTGATAGACGATATTTTGGTGAATGTTGGGGTAAATCTAATACTCGCACTTTTTACAAGTGTGGTTCGTAGGATCATTTTATTCGGGATTGCCCGGAGACAGCTGAAAAGGGTATTGCACAAAGTGCGAGACCGAGCAGCACTGCAGCTAGAGGTAGACCATCTCGTAATGTGGGAGGTAGGAGCGGCGCTCAGAGGGGGACTTCAGATGCAGCTATTCAATCAGAGGCCCGTGTGCCAGCCAGAGCTTATGCTATTCGTGCCAGGGAGGAGGCTTCATCTCCAGATGTCATCACCGGTATATTCACTCTTTTTGATACTAGTGTAATTGCTTTGATTGATCCCTGTTCAACTCATTCGTATGTGTGTGAAACATTAGTATCCAGCAAGACTCTACCTGTTGAGTCTACTGAGTTTGTGATTCGGGTTTCGAACCCCCTGGGTCGGTGTATGCTAGTTGATAGAGTGTGCAAGAATTGCCCTTTAATGATTCGAGACTCATGTTTTCCTACTGATCCGATGTTGTTACCATTTGACGAGTTTGACATTATTCTCGGTATGGATTGGTTAATCGTATACGATGCAAAGAGAGGAATTGCGACGAAAGACTATTGATTTGAGGTGTCAGAATAACGAGATAATTCGAATTGAATCTGTGGATTTGAATGGGCTACCAGCTATGATATCTTCGATGTTGGCTCGACAGTATTTGAGAAAGGGTTGCGAAGCGTATCTTGCGTATGTGATTGACAGCAAAGTAACTGAAAAGAAGATTGAATCTGTTTCGGTTGTTTGTGAGTATCCGGATGTGTTTCTGGAGGAATTGTCGGGATTGCCACCTATTCGGGAGGTAGAGTTTGGTATTGAGTTAGTGGCAGGGATGACTCCAATTTCGATAGCTCCGTATAGAATGGCACCGACCAAATTAAAAGAGTTGAAGGCTCAGTTGCAAGAATTGACAGACAAAGGTTTTGCTCGACCGAGTTTCTCACCCTGGGGTGCACCAGTCTTGTTTGTGAAAAAGAAGGACGGAACTTTGAGAATGTGCATAGATTATCGACAACTCAATAAAGTGACCGTAAAGAATAAATATCTGTTACCACGTATCGATGATTTATTTGATTAGCTTAAGGGAGCTTCGGTATTCTCGAAAATTGATCTGAGGTCAGGTTACTATCAGCTGCGAGTTAGAGACTCGGATGTACCAAAGACTACTTTTCGGATGAGATACGACCATTACGAGTTTTAGTAATGCCATTTGGACTCACTAATGCCCCTGCTGTTTTCATGGATTTGATGAATCAGGTATTCAGACTGTATCTAGATTGGTTTGTGGTTGTATTCATAGATGACATACTGATCTATTCGCGTGATGAAACCGAGCATGCTGAGCATTTGAGACTTGTGTTACAAATTTTGCGTGATAAGCAGTTGTACGCAAAATTCAGCAAATGTGAGTTTTGGTTGAATGAAGTTAGCTTCCTGGGGAATGTTGTTTTAGCATCGGGCATTCGGGTTGACCCGAGTAAAGTTTCGGCTATACTTGATTGGAAACCTCCGCAGAATGTTTCTGAAGTTCAGAGTTTTCTGGGACTTGCTGGATATTATAGACGCTTCGTGAAGGGGTTTTCTATGATTGCAGCTCCGATGACAAAGTTGTTGCAAAAAGACATTAAATTCGAGTGGTCAGAAAGGTGCCAGAAGAGTTTTGATCAGCTGAAAACCTTGCTAACAGAAGCTCCAGTGCTTGTTCAGCCAGAGTCGGGTAAGAAATTTGTTATTTTCAGTGATGCATCCTTAAATGGGCTGGGCTTTGTTTTGATGCAAGAGGGTAAAGTTGTAGCCTACGCCTCGAGACAGTTGAAGCCACATGAAAAGAACTATCCGACGCATGATCTCGAGTTGACTGCTATAGTCTTTACTTTGAAAATATGGCGTCACTATTTATTCGGTGCGAAATGTCACGTTTATTCTGATCATAAGAGTTTAAAGTATTTAATGACTCATAAAGATCTGAATTTGAGACAACGAAGATGGTTGGAGCTGTTGAAAGATTACGAGCTCGTGATTGATTATCACCCGGGGAAAGCTAATGTGGTGGCTGATGCACTTAGCCGGAAGTCACTATTTGCGCTACGTGCAATGAATACAGATATAGCTATGGCTGATGATGGTGTGATTATTGCAGAATTGAAAGCAAGACCACTGTTCGTACAACAGATTCGCGAAGCTCAAGAGGTTGATAATGACTTGATAGCAAAAAGGAGTCAATGTGGCTCGAGTGTTGATCCAAATTTTTAGTTAGATGCTGAGGGGTGTCTACGGTTTAAGAATAGGATATGTGTGCCAAAGAATCCTGAGTTGATTCGAATGATTTGTGATGAACCTCTTGATAGTAAATTGTCGATTCATCCGGGTAGTACGAAGATGTATAACGACCTGAGACTGCATTACTGGTGGCATGGTATGAAACGAGATATTTCAGACTATGTGTTGAAGTGTTTAATATGTCAACAACTGAAAGCCGAGCATCAGGTGCCATCGGGACTACTTCAACGATTATGATACCTAAGTGGAAGTGGGATAGAGTCACAATGGATTTCGTATTTGGTTTGCCGTTGACGCCGAGTAAGAAAGACTCAATCTGGGTTATTGTCGATAGATTGACGAAATCGGACCATTTTATTCTGGTATGTACGGATTTCTCACTTGATAAGTTAGCTGAGTTGTACATATCTCAGATCGTACGATTGCACGGAGTACCTAGTTCTATTGTTTCGGATAGAGATCCGAGGTTTCAATCGCGGTTTTGGAAGAAACCGCAAGATGCTCTAGGTACCAAATTACATTTTAGTACTACTTTTCACCCTCAGTCGGATGGTCAATCTGAGTGTGTTATTCAAATACTCGAGGATATGTTGAGATGTTGCGTTCTCGAGTTTGAGGGTACGTGGGAACGATACTTGCCTTTGATTGAATTTTCATACAATAATAGCTTTCAATCAAGTATCAAAATGGCACCCTATGAAGCTTTGTATGGACGTAAATGTCGTACACATCTATATTGGACCGAGCTAAGCAAAAGCAAGATACACGGGGTTGATTTAATTAGAGAGACTGAGCAGAAAGTAAAAGTAATTCGAGAAAGTTTGAAAGCCGCCTCAGATCGTCAGAAGTCGTATGCGGACTTGAAACGTAAAGATATAGAGTTTCAAGTGGGTGACCGAGTATTTTTGAAAGTCTCGCCGTGGAAAAAGATACTTAGATTTGGTCGTAAAGGAAAGCTGAATCCGAGATTTATTGGACCGTACGAAGTTATTAAGCGTATTGGGCCGGTTGCGTACAGACTTATGTTTCCATCTGAGCTAGACAAGATTCACAATGTTTTTCATGTATCGATGCTTCGACGATACAGATCCGATCCTTCTCATGTGATTAGCCCATCAGAAATTGAGATTCAGCCTGATTTAACTTATAAGGAAGAACCGATTCGTATTTTAGCTCGTGAAGTGAAAGAATTACGAAACAAGAAAATCTCGTTGGTTAAAATAATGTGGCATAAACACGGGGTTGAGGAAGCAACCTGGGAACTCGAGGAATCAATGAAAGAACGTTACCCACACCTTTTCATTGGTAAGATTTTTGGGGACGAAAATCCCTTAAGGTGGGAGAGTTGTAACAGCCTGATTTTGTCCCTAATCAGAACGGTGGTTTTGGGACCACGAATCTGAGTTAGAAAAATATTTTAATATTATATTTGATATCTATGAATTATGTTTGAGCATGTGTTAAAATATTGTGGGTTAACTTGTCCGTTTGTGTGTTCGATTTAAGAAAAATGACTAAATTGCATAAGTGGTAAAAGTAGCTTTCTATGTAATTGAGTGGCTTAATTAATGTGTCTTTTAATGAGGAGGATTTACGTTGCAAAATTTCCTTTTTATAATAGTAGTGGACGGCAACATGCATGAATATTAGGTAAAATTTTTATGTTATTATATGTTATGTTAATATCAGTAATAAGAAAATGATTTTTCTTTTTATTTAAGTTATAAAATTATGAAACATAGTGGAAAGAAAGAGAACATGCAAATGTTCATCTTCTTGGCCGAATGTGAGAAAGGAAAAAACACCATTTTTGGAGCTTTAGGTTTCGGCATCTAGGAGGCCTAATTCGGGTATGTTCTTGGTTCGATTTTTGTTAATTTCTACGTTTTTGAGATCGTTGCTTAGTATTTTAGTAAGCCCATGCTTGAATTTTTGAATTTAGTGTGAATTTCGTGAGTTGCCATTGAAGGGAGATTGTTGTTTTTGTTATTTGATGAGGAAATATTAATTATATAGGTTAGATTATTAAGTTTTGTCTTTGAATTTTTTATAAAATTGAGAGATTTGGATTAAATTGTAAAAGAAAAATTTTAGAGGTTAAAATGTCAAAGAAATGAGTTGTATAGGCTTGTAATGGGAGGAAAATTCGGCTCTAAAGAATGGTAGCCAAATTATGGGTAATTTGTGAGTTGTGTATTAGGGACTAAATTGTAAAAGTTACAAATGTCAGGGGTAAAATGGTAATTTGCATAATTATATGATTTTGGATTAAATTGAATGAAAATATATTTGAATGAGTTTAATTTGGAATTAATTAGATCAAGAACAAAAGGAGACGGGATTGGATCGGGGAAAAACAAAGTTAAACGAATAGCCGGGAAGCTTAATCCGTCAATTTCCGAGGTAAGTTTTAAGCAATTGGATTAAATTGAATTTTATTCTATATTATGCGCATATGTTAAATGATTTTAAGTAGGTTAATTATCATAGTGCCGAATGTGTTAATGGATTTAGCATGAGTTGGCCGAATGTAAGACTTGGTATTTGTATATGTAAACTTTGATTAGTTGAGTTGTTTGAATTTGTATGTATGAAATATGAGATGGTTATATGTTAGGATGATATGAGAGATGATTGTTTTAAATTGGTGGATATATTTATATATGTATAATAAGGGTGCCGAATGTAATAGTGTGTATCAGAATAAATGAGTTATTTGTAAACCTTTAATTATATGAGTATATATGAATAAATATTAGAACATATGTGTATTTTGTAATGAGGAGAAACTGGATTGATGGCACTATGTGTGCGAGCTTATATACCGAGCACAGTGTGTGCGAGATCGGTTGTCTGGGCACTATGTGTGCGAGCTTATATATAGAGCACTGTGTGTGCAAATCGGTCATATGGCACTGTGTGTGCGGGAAATAAGTAATGGCACTAAGTGTGCGATACATTACTAGTAAATGGCACCAAGTGTGCTCTTTTTTTTAAGTAACGGCACTAAGTGTGCGATACGTTACATGAGTTGCACTGTGTGTGCGGATTATCGGACCTCTCAAGGACGCGAACCAATGAATGGAGGTAACCAAAAGTGACATGTAGGTAAGTAATGTATCATAATTGAGTAGCTTGGTATTAATGAGGTAAGTTGTTCTTGTATACTAAAGTATAAAAATGTGTTGTATTTATTTATCTTTGAGCTAATTCGAAATTGGATATAGGGCATGTGAACATTCGGTTTTGGAGATCTAATGATCATGATAGTGTTGAATGGTAATATGCTATATGTATTGTTGTTATGAACTCAGTAATGATTAAGTTGAATTAAACAAATTTGCATAATGGTTAGATGTACATATTTCCTTTTGCTTATAACTTACTAAGCTATATAAGCTTACTCTATGTGTTTATTTTACTATTTTATAGATCTTAAAGTTGAAGCTCGAGCTCGGGGATTCATCATCAAAGTCAATCACACTATCGACTATCTTTGGTACTCTTTTGATGAGTTAAACTGTATGGCATGTATAGGCTATACTACTCTTTTGAGCTTATATTTTGAATTTGATGTATAATATGCCATGCGAAAAAGACTTCACTTCTATCCATGAATTGAGTTAATATGTTTGAGTTGGTATATATATGTTTGTGAAATTTTGGTTTTTAATATATCTTGATTTGGTAGGTATGTTTCATGAGATTATGAATGGCATATTACTATGTGATGGGTTGGTTTAAAATTTTCAAGTTTGGTTATAATGCTTAGGCATGTAGGGTTTTGTGGCAAGCATTTTTGGAAATTTTATACCTTGATAATACATGTTTATGTTAAGGTAAGTGATGAACATATGTACAATTATATGTATGTACCGTATGTCAAGTTTGTGAAAATGAAATGTTTGGCCATGACTTGATCTAGTTTGGAGTCTAAATTTTCTACTGAGTGTTATGGTATATTCGGTCATGGGAAATGAGTGCTAAGGTGTGCTATTGATGATATATATATATGTATGTAATGATTAATGCCGAATGTGATAAGAAACTATGAGATAAATGAGTTGGTTTGACATTGATATTTTTAGTATACTTGAATGTGGATTAAGTATATTGGTCAATGGTATAATCGTATGTGGTAATGAAATGAGAAATGTACATAATCGAAAGTGATGCATATGTTCAGAAATGGTATATGATTGAATGTAATTTTGTTTATAGAATTGAAATAAATGAATAATTACCATATGCCTATTCGGCTTTTGCATTTGAATGACCAAATGTGTAGTGATTTGCTAGTTGATGATAATGATATTATTCGTGATATGTAAGTTAATGTTTTGATATTAGATGGGATATACCTGTTCAATCGTAATAGTATGAATTGGTATACACATTATTAAAGTAGTAGTTTTATAAAGTACATTGATTTGTGTTCGGTCGAGTAATGCCTCGTAACCTTAGTCGGGCGACGGATACGGGTTAGGGGTGTTACACGATAGCATCGCACATAGCCAGCTCATTGTCAATATGCATTAGGATGGTATCGCACTTAGCCTACCATCTAGCATTATCACTACACATTTACATGTCTACTTACTCAATTAAACATCCATTCACAATTCAAATATATTCATTCTACTTGGACCACATAGGTTCTCAATCAATCTCGAACAAGCTACACACTAGCTATCATCAACAAATTGTAAGTATGAATGCATTGTTTATACATAGACTTACCTCGGTACTCAAAAGTATTGAGACTTGCAATTTAGTCCACCACCTTACTTCTGCCTCGGTTTTGATCCGGGCTTCGTCTTTCTTGATCTATATTGAATAAATCAGCTTATTCAATACATACATTGACTAAATTAACCCACATCTCATCCTTTAGCAAAATTACTATTTTGCCCCTAAACTTTCTCATATTTACACTTTAGCCCTAGAGGCTCATAAAGTGATTTTTATTCAACTTTCTAGTCTTTCATGCTTAGCCGAATCACTTATTCAACTAAAGCTATCATCAATTCTCACTAAAACACACATGTATGACCAAACTTAAGATTTTCACAATCAAGTCCCTACATGCATTTTCATGGAAAATCACTTAACAAAAGATGTTTCTACTACATCAAGCTTTCATAATCTTCCATAAAACAATAAAATATATGCATGTCATGCATGACCACATTTTTGAACATCCTTTATAGCTCATCAAATAGCTAAAAATAGCTTACTCATGCTACCGGGACTTCAAAAATACAAAGAATATAAAAAACGAGGCTAGATACACTTACTAGCAAGCTTGAAAAATTGAAGAACCCTAGCTATGGCTTCCTTCAAATTTTCGGCAATGAGGGGAAGAAGATGAGCATGATTTTGTCATCTTTTCTCCCTTTTAATCACTTATTTGATAAATGACCAAAATGCCCTTTTTGATAAACTTTCTATTTTAACTCATCCATGCCCATTTTTGTCCAAAAATTAGAATTTGGATAAATTGCTATTTAAGGACCTCTAATTAATAATCTAAAGCTATTTCACACATATAGCTTCTAGAAACACACATTTTGCAACTTTTGCAATTTAGTCCTTTTGGACAATTCAACCATAATCTCACAAAATTGCTTCATGAAACTTTCACACTAGCATGCATACAAGGCATAAACCTCAAAAACTCATTTATAACCCTCTGATTTGTGGTCTCGCACCACTATTTCGACTAGGCCTTAAATCGGGATGTTACAATGTGTCCCTTGCACCTTAATTGTTGCAAAATAGAATGCTCAGTAATGAGCACACGGGCAGAGACACAAGCGTGTGTCTCACCTGTGTGGGCTTGACGACCTCGAACACGGCCGTGCCTCGCCGTGTGAAGTCTGCACCTATTTTATGAAAAATTATAAAAATTTATTCAATCACACGGCCTAAGCACACAGGCGTGTGACTTGACCGTGTGACCTCAATTTGATGATGTCGTCATAAACATAATGCTCCCTAATTTGAACACGGCCTGAAACACGGGCGTGTCTTAAGGTCACAGGGGCGTGTTCCGAACCCACACGGGCGTGTAACCCCTTTTTCATGAAATTTTTTTCTAAGTTTTCCAAAAGTTTCCAAAGTTCTCGGTTTAGTCTCGAACCACTTTCGATGCATGTTTTGGGCCTCGAAGGCTCGTTTTAGGGATGATATGAATGTTTTTGAAAAGTTTTAAATTTGAGTGGAAATTCATGTCTCAGTTTTGAATGTTTGCTTGTGAATAAGTCTGGTAATGCCTCATACCCTATTCCGATGTCAGATACGGGTAAGGGGTGTTACATTTAGTGGTATCAAAGCTACAGTTTAGTCGATTCTTGGACTAACGTAGCATGTGTAAGAGTCTAGCTATACATGCCATAAATGAACTGTGATAGTGTGATGACTTCTGACAACTTTAAATTGTGTTTTCATATAGTAATAGATCCCAATCGAGCTGAGGCTGATGAAGTCGAAAGTAATGCCCCGTGTAACACCCCAAACCCGGCCCAAACATTACGACCGAATTTGGTATGTTACAGAGGAAAACATTTTGTAAAAATTCCTTTAGCCGCTTAAGTTTGGGTGAAAACATCTCATTTTATATCGTTTTGTTAAAACCATTCAGGTGTGTGAAGAAACCGCACTTAATTATATTTAAAGATCTATTAAGTTAGGTTGTTACCGATATTGAATGTACCCGATGGCACAATAAAACATTTTTGCGTTTAAAAATTTAAGAAACCGTGTGTACCCATTTTAAAGTCATTAAGTAATTTAAACAAATTATCCAAAATATGTAAAGTAAGCAAAATAAAAATCTTAGGAGGCCTTATTACAACTTGAACAAATAAATCCAAAATAAAATAAAAATAATTCAAAGTTCGTTTAATCACATTCCCACTGCATGGCCACCTCGAGTCAATCCGGCTCCTCATCCGCGATCTACGAGTCACCTGAAAAAGTTAAAGGAGAAGGTGAGTCACCAAGACTCAATGTGTAACCCTTCCCCCAGTTTAGTGCAACATCATACACAATTTATAACTAAGTTAACATGCACTAAATTTAACATGCACCCAACCTAGCCATCCAATGCTCCTTTCTCTACCCCGTGTGGTACCAAACCACTGGTGGTGCCAAACCACTGGTGTCCAAAGACACGATATCCATCAATATTGTGGTGCCAAACCACTGGTGACTCGAAGTCACGAATAGTAGTGATGGGGCCAACCCATCGTGTGATACCAAATCACTGGCGTCAATCCCATTGTATTATCTGTGGGGCCAACCCACTGTGGTACCAAACCACTGGGACGAGATGCTATGAGGTGCCAAACCTCTGGTGACCATAGTCACGAAATGTGGTACCAAACCACTGGTGTCCGTAGACACGGATATCACTTCCCCCTCCACTCGTTTAACCCACATCAGTCAATGATATGCATTTAACAAAAAAATCATGCCAACATGTTTATTTAACAACATATACCAAATATGTCATGCTTCCCAAAAGCATCATAAAGAAAACTCATAACAACAAGGACTTACCTGAATCCTTGCCTATACCATGATGGTATTAAATCCCATTCTACATCAAATCAGTTTAGCATATACAATGCCTTTAGCACAGTTATTAGTTATAAAGTGTGTATGTACACACCTGTTACTAACGATAGCCCTAAATCCCAAAGAGTCAATCGGCCACACTAGATTTCCTTGCCCCTATATTCGACCATACATGAAAGTTAGTGTCCTAGACCATTCGGCCAAACCAAATAAATCCAAAGAGTTAATATTCGAAACCCGAGACCTTACCTACACGTCCTTTGAATGCTAGCCACCACACACCAAGTGTTTCTGCTTCCCTACAATCGGCAACCATCCATATTAATAGCCTTCGGCTTTTCGATCACTAAAAATATAGTCTATTTAAGTAGATCCTTACCACCACTTACCAACCGATTGCTAACGAATGAAGGCTTGGTTTGAATACCTCGAAATCCCGGAGCACCTAGATAGAATCAGTTTCAACACACTGATTAGCCCAAATCATCAGTGTATTTCGGCCCTTTTTTACTCATCCCAAATCGACAGAACATAAGAGAGAAGAACAGTAAGCATTCGGTTAGAACACTTACCTTCTCAAATTGATTGCCAAAGAATATCCGAAGAGATCTATACCTCCTTTAACATTCGACCAAAGTGCTTCAAAATAGGAGAAGGGAATTTCGACACACCAAAGGAGTATATTCGGCTAGATGTAAAGAAAGAAATATGGGGGTTTCGGTTTGAGAAGGGAAGAAAAGAAATAAGTGGGAGATGAGAGTGTAGGGGATTCGGCCAAAGAAAAGAGAAGAGGATCAATGGTTTTCGGTTTTGAGAGAATGAGAAAGGAGAGAAAAAAATCAAAGATGGAAGAGTAGAGAATTTCGGCTTACTTGCAAATGGAGAAAAGAAAAAAAACAAAAGATGAATAGGTGCCTTAAGAAAATTCGGCACCCCCCTTCACCTAGTCTCCTTGCCGTCCACTCCTCTTCAACAATGAGTTCAAAATTTCGGCAACTCCCCAAATCACTCTAGGCCAAGCATTTGAAATTATTCAAAGGAATTTGAATAAATCAAGTTCCTACTTTTTCTCTCTGCCAACTCTTTAAACAAATATTCAAATAAAATCCAATTAAAATCCTAATAATATCCTTATTATCCTGAAGTTTAAATTGAACATTTCTCTCTCTCTTTTGCCGTCAAAATAAAGAGCAAAAAGGGAACTTCCACGACTCGAACATAGGCTCCCCTTGCTCCCCTTGTGGCGTCAATTCCAGCTCCTCAGTGGCCTCCCTTTTTGCCACTTTTCCAAGGCCTTTTTAGTGACAAATTTCCCCTCATTTAACTTGTAACCCCTACTTACTAAGGCTCCCTATCTTTAAAGCTTACAAATAAAAATTTTTTCTACTATTCGAGCCTACTCAAGATCCATGATTAAGCCTTATTACACCGCAACAACATCATAACAATCCAGTCACAAGCAAAATAATTCAATCACAAATAACCCCAATTTTAGGATGTTACAGTTCTACCCCCCTTAAAAATAATTTCGGCCTCGAAATTACCCGATCAAAAGAGATGGGGGTATTCTTTGCCGCATCACATCCTCGGGTTCCCACGTAGCTTCCTCCGCACCATGGTTTCGCCACAAAGACTTTCACCAAAGGTATTGACTTTCTATGTAAAACCTTGACATCTTGATCTAAGATCTGAACTGGTTCTTCCTCAAAAGATAAGTCCACGTTTACCTCAATCTACGCCACTGCACAACGCGTGTGATGGATCGACCGATATCGCCTAAGCATTGACACATGGAAGACGTCATGAATCGACTCGGCTCTGCGCGTGGCACTCGAGTTGATAAGCTACCGGTCCCACTCGCTTTAACATCGTGATATGGGCCGATGAACCTTGGGCTCGGCTTCCTTTTCGCCCAAATCTCAATACCTTCTTCCAAGGCGACACCTTCAGAAAAACTTTATCCCCTACTGCGTACTCCATTTCTTTGCGCTTAAGATCAGCGTAGGACTTCTGCCTATCCGACGCTTCCTTGAGACGAGCTCGAATTACCTTAACCTTGTCTTCAGTTTTTGTCACCAACTCTGGACCCAAAACTTGTCGTTCACCCAACTCCGTCCAACATGTAGGAGTACGGCACTTTCGTCCATCTGATTGCTTCATATGGTGCCATCGGATACTCGCTTGATAACTATTGTTATAAGTTTAATTCTCGCTAACGGTAGGTACTCCTCCCAACTACCACTGAAATCCAAAACACATCCTCTCAGCATATCCTCTAAAATCTGAATGACCCTTTCCGACTGCCCGTCAGACTGTGGATGGAATGCTGTACTGAAATCCAGTCGTGTGCCCAAAGCTTGATGCAACGCTTTCCAGAACCTTGATGTGAACCTCGGATCCCTATCCGAGATAATTGATACTTGCACGCCATGCAATCTTACTATTTCCGACACATACAGCTTAGCTAGCTTCTGAAGTGAGTAATCCACCCTTACCGATATGAAGTGAGCTGATTTAGTCAGACGGTCCACAATTACCCAAACTGCGTCCTTCCTGCTGGGCGTGAGGGTAGTCCATCGACAAAGTCCATAGTGATCCTTTCCCATTTCCACCGAGGATCTTCACGGTTGGAGTAACCACGATGGCGGTGGTGTTCGGCCTTAACTGGCGACACGTCGGACACTTTCCCACAAATTCGGTTACCTCACGCTTCAACCCTGACCACTGCGCGCCGCAAATCTCCATACATCTTGCTACCTCCAAGATGCATAGCGTATGGGCTGCTATGTGCATCTTGAAGAATCCTTTGCCTCAATTCCACATCCTTTGGCATACAGGCTCGTCCTTGAAAACATAGTACACCATCACCAGACAAACTATACCCTTCCAAACCACCATCTTGAACTTGTAACCTCCGCGCACTCAAACTGTCATCTACCAATTATTTTTCCTTAATCTCCTCGATCCAAGTTGGCTTAACTTGCAGCTCTGCCAAAAGACTTCCATCATCGTATAGACTGAGGTGAGCAAACATCGCTCTTAAGTCCGTCACGACCTTTCGGCTCAACGCGTCAGCCACCACGTTAGCCTTGCCCGGATGGTACTCAATTGAGCGATCGTAGTCCTTCAACGACTCAATCCATCGTGACGCCTCAAGTTTAAATCCTACGGGTCAAAAGATACCTCGGACTTTTGTGATCCGTGTAGACTATCGACTTCTCCCCATACAAGTAATGCCTCCATATTTTCAAAGCGAAGACTCGCCGCTAACTCCAAATCGTGAGTTGGATAGTTAACCTCATGCGGTCTTAGGCGACGGGATGCATAAGCCACTACTTTCCCTTCTTGCATTAACACACACCCCAAACCAAGTATGGGATGCATCACAATAAACCGTGAACAACTTTCCGGCCTCTGGTGAACCGTAACCGGAGCTTAGTCGAATCTTCCTTAGCTTGTCAAAGCTTTCTGCCGCTTCTCCGACCATACAAATGGAACTCCTTTCCATAATAACTTAGTCAACGGCGCTGCGATTAAAGAGAATCCTTCCACAAATCTTCGATAGTACCCGCGGACCAGAAAACTTCGAATTTACACGCCATCGACCTAGGCGGTTTCCATTCCAACACCGCCTCAACCTTACGAGGGTCCACTCTAATTCCTTGGTGATACTACGTGACCTAAGAAAGCCACCTCCTAAGCCAAAATTCGCACTTTCGAATTTGGCATATAATCGCTTCTCCCTTAGTACTTGTAAGACTATACGCAAATGCTGTCATGCTCCTCCTCAGTCTTTGAATAGACCAATATGTCGCCTATAAACACCACGACAAACCGATCAAATCTTCTTTGAAACACCCTATTCATTAAGTCCATGAATGCTGCCGGTGCGTTGGTCAACCCAAATGGCATCACCAAAAACTCGTAATGCCCATAGCGAGTATGGAATGCCGTCTTGTGCACATCAACCTCCTTCACCTTAAGTTGATGATAACCCAACCTAAGATCTATCTTCGAGAACACCGATGCACCCTTCAGTTGGTCAAACAAGTCATCAATCCGGGGCAACGGATACTTGTTTTTGATCGTTAACTTGTTTAGCTGACGGTAGTCGATACACATTCGCATGGAACCGTCCTTTTTCTTGACAAACAACACAGGTGCTCCCCACGGAGATATACTTGGTCGGATAAACCCTCAGTCCAAGAGTTTTTGAATTTGAGCCTTCAGCTCCACCAATTCCTTTGGTGCCATTCGGTATGGTGCTATAGACACAGGTGCCGTTTCGGGCAACAAGTCTATACCAAACTCAACTTCCCGATCCGGAGGCAGACCCGGAAGTTCTTCTGGAAATACATCAACGAATTCCCTTACTGTTCGAACCTTCTCAACTGTTGACTCCTTAGCCTCCAAGGCACATATACGAACCAGAAACGCCTCACAACCCTTCTTGACCATCTTCTCAGCCTTCAAAGCAGATACCACGTTAGATAGGCAATCTCTTCTATTACCTATCATGACCACTTCATCACCCTCAGCCATCTTTAGAACCATACGCTTAGCAGCGCAGTCCAACCTTGCTTGATACTTAACCAACCAGTCCATTCCAAGAATCAAATCGAACTCCTCAAACGGCAGTTCCATCAGATCAGCCATAAATACTACCCCTTGGAGTTCTAAGGGTACATCACAATATAGCTTGTCCACAAATACAGAGTGACCTAGAGGGCTAATTACTGTCATCTCCCTAGAAGCAGTCTCAAAGTCTAAGTTCATAGTCTCTACCACACTACTAGCAACGTATGAATGCGTCGAACCCACATCAATTAATGCAACATATGGAAGACCAAAAATTAGGAACGTCATCGGTTATGACGTGCAGTGCGTCACCTCCTCTCGGCGCCTTGTGCGCAGAGACTAAACCAGGCTGTCTCGCCTCTGTGTTGCCTGCACCTCTGCCCGGTGTACCGCGACCTCGACTAGAACCATTACCTCCTCTACCATTACCACGACCCCTCTGTGGTGGTCCTTCGTTTCTAACCTGAGTACGGTTCTGACCCTCTGGCTGATTCTTAGCTAACTTCCGAGGACAGTCCCTTACACGGTGATCTAACGATCCACATTCAAAACATCCCCTTTCACCGGTCCAACAACCTCCCAAATGTGATTTCCCACAGCGATTACACTGAGCTGGTCTCTGATTAGCAGCCATGGGCCTCCCTGCCTGATTCGGCCCACTCTGCCTAGCCCTCTTCTGTGTATTACTACCCGATCTAGACGACCCAAATCCTTTTTTCTGCTTATTCCTATCATAGTTCTGTCTCACGGACTCCTTGACCCCTTCGGCTACCTTAGCCTTTTCCACCAGAACAACAAACTCACGCTCCTGCTGTGGAGCAATCAGCAACCTTAACTCATCCCTAAGTCCGTCTTCAAAGCGGACACAACGATCATGCTCTGTTGACACAATTCCCCGAGCATAGCGACTCAGCCTCAAGAATTCTGCTTCATACTCCGATACAGACTTATTTCCTTGTACCAACCCCAGAAAAGCTTTCCTCTGCGCATCAGTGTAGCTGGTGCCCACATACTTCTTCTGATAAGCAGTTTTGAAATACTCCCAAGTAAGATCATCTGTCTTAGCACCATCCCGAACCGTGAGCCACCATTGATATGACTCATCCTTTAGAAGCGACACTGCTCCTTTCAGCTTTTCCTCATTCGTCAGGTCAAGATCATCCATGATTCTCTCGGTCGATTCTAACCAATATTCCGCCGCACTGGGTGCCACTCCCGATACACACCGGAATACCTCCGCTTCGTTGGATCGGAGTCGCTCGGGTACAGACTTTCGAGTTCCCAAATTTCCTCCCGCACCAGACCACCAACTCTAGAACTCGCAAAGACACTGCGATAGCTGACGTCATCCCCGTTTGGGCTTGCCGCTCAACGCCCACGGTGGGGTGGTGGTGGCGGTGGTGCCTCATTGTCCGATCCTTGACGACCTAACGGGTTCCGACACGGTGATCCCGCCTCCACCGCATCCACGATGGCCACGCCCTCTAGAGCTCATTCTAACTATTGCGCTTTGTCGATTAAGAAATTTTCATGGATTAGTACTTGTTTCACTTGGTTATCCGCAAAGAATTTTATAAAGAGAGTTTAATAGAGATTCTTTCGATCAATCAAAGGTTTAAGTCCTCTATCCTAGTTTACACAGAAGGGCACATCCATTCCCTAATACCTTTCATACTTATTCACTCATCCCAGGGGTAGTTTCGTCTTTTTCCTACAGGGGTATTTTCGTAAATTTCCAAAGTCAGGGTATTATTTATTGTAACATCCCGAAATTGGGCCTAGTAGGATTGGGCCCAATGGGCTTTGAGCGTAGTAGCGTTTAAAATTTTTTTTTAAAGAGCAAGAGATCGGCATTAACACAAGTTAGACTTATTAGGTAAGTTATTTTGGAAGGTTAGAGGGCTTCTATGAAGTCCCGAGATCAAATATTAGCTTTGGGGAAATTTTGGTTTTAGGTGAAAAAAACCTGGAAGTTGGCGAGTAGGCCTTAAGAATAAAATGTAGAGGAAAATGACACAAGTGGAGTGTGTGGTGGAGTGGCAAAGTGACGCCACATAAGAGACAAGGGGTGACGCCACAAGGAAGGAATGAGGTCCAAGGTTCAAGTCTTGGCTTTTGCATTTTGGTTTTCTTTTACTTGGACCTCGTAATTTGGCTATAGATTTATATTTAGTTGTGCATGGTTTAAGACACAAGAGGAGCTTGTGGCCAAGTGGCTAGCGTGGATTATGTTGCAAGGGAGCACAGGTTCGAATCACATGAGAAGCAAGGGAGTATTTATTTTGCTGTCTGAGGCGGGAATAGTTTCATTGAATTTAAACTCTATCGACGAAGGATCCCACATCGGAAAGATACAAAGAAGGAAGGTGAAGAGCTAGCTATATAAAGAGCATTCCAGAGGAGGGTTGACACACCTTGGAAGGCGTTTGGGCACAGGAGTGGTGGAGCGCGGATTAACACCGAGTCCTATCGGTGTGTAACTCTCTCTACTCTAGTTGTAGAGCGGCAAATGCCGGAAGTGCGGTCCACGGCAATAGTAGCCACACGAGCGTGCGAATGTACGTGTAGGGCTTCGACGCGCGATAGTTGAGGCCGTCGGTGAGTATTCTTGTGGGTTGGGGTCGCTTGGGCGCGATGGGCGAAGTGGGCCCAATGGCCCGTGGGCCCTTATGAGTAAATTGTGCGATTGTGTAGTATATAGTGAACTAGACTAGGTGGAACTTATATACATGGCTAGATTTGTGCTAGGTGGGCCACACGCAGGCGTGTGGGCCCGAATGGGCCGGAATCGAGTTTTAGGCCCAATTTGTCCCAGACGACAGGAAATGGTAGCCGAGTCGCTCGGTGACATTTGGGCCTTTGGGAAAGGCCATTGTAGGTGCAAAATTACGAAAATACCCTTGGTGGGTAAATTACCAAAATACCCCTGAAGGGTATATTACGAAAATACCCTTAGTGGGTACATTACTGAAATACCACTGAAGGGTAAATTACGAAAATGCCCTTGGTGGGTAAATTTACGGTTATACCCTTAGAGGTTGATTAGGGTGATTATGTTGTTTTATGTCTATCTGATTATGATGGTAATTCATGTTATACTTATATTTGATATATGTCTAGCATACATGACATACTGCATACACGAATTATTATGTCATATTGCATGGGTATGATGAGGGGAGGGGGAAGATGATATCCGTGTCTTTGGGACACCAGTGGTTTGGCACCACCAGTGGTTTGATACCACAGATTGATTATTGTGACTTTGGGTCACCAGAGGTTTGGCACCTCGCCTCGCCCCAGTGGCTTAGCACCACAGTGGGTTGGCCCCACAGTTGATTATACGGGATTGACGCCAGTGATTTGGTATCACACGATGGGTTGGCCCCATCATTGGATTATTCGTGACTTTGGGTCACCAGTGGTTTGGCACCACAATTATGGATATCGTGACTTTGGGTCACCAGTGGTTTGGCACCACCAGTGGTTTGGTACCACATGGGGTAGAAATGGAGTGCGGATGGCTAGGTTTGGGTGCATGATATGCATATTTTCATATGAAATTGTGTGAGGGCTCTGTTGGATGGGGATTTACACACCGAGTCTCGATGACTCACCCCTTAGTTAAATTTTGCGTGTAATCATTAGATCGCGGATTTGGGAGCTGAGGTGGACTCGTGGAGGCCATACATATGTTTACTCGTAAATTCGTTTCTTTTATTTGGACTTATTTTTATTTGAGTTTTTGTTATGTAATAAGGCCTTGGGTATTTTATTTGGTTTCAGCTTTCAATTTGCTTATTGCTTATTATTAAATGATCAATATGGGATTTTCCTAAAATGATAATAAACCATTTCTTATTCAAAATTACTTAAACTCGATTTCTCACCACAACTATAAAGAATATGAGCTTTTTAACGAATGCACAGTTTTTAGACATTCCTTTCATGTGACATGCCAGATTCGGTCGTAACGTTTAGGCCGGGTTTGGGGTGTTACAATTATGGTATCAGAGCCTAGGTTCAAAAACTCGGCTGTGGGTTTGGGTTCAAAAAAATGTTTTCAAAAGATGGTTTGGAAAATGGTTTAGAAAAATATATATCTGTTTTTTTTTTTTGAAATATGGCACCCGAGTCTCGGCACCAATCCATGCACTGTAAGTTTTCGATACTTTGCTTTGTTATATGTTTGTATTTTGAATATCTATTCGTGTGTTTGGGTTGGATGTGATGTTCGGATATAGAGTTGATTGCGCATTTAAATATTTGTCCGCTTTAATGGTTAGTTTTTTTTTTTTTTGTATGTGTAGGATTTCTAAATTCTAGTTAAAAGTACATTAGGGTTATTGGAATCGAGAGTGCGCAGCGTGAGCACAGCGTTGTAGGTTAGGTGGTACGAATGTTCCTGTAGTTGGAAATTTCGAGGACGAAATTTCTTTAAGGAGGGTAGATTTGTAACATCCCGAAATTGGGCCTAGTAGGATTGGGCCCAATGGGCTTTGAGCGTAGTAGCGTTTAAAAATTTTTTTAAAGAGCAAGAGATCGGCATTAACACAAGTTAGACTTATTAGGTAAGTTATTTTGGAAGGTTAGAGGGCTTCTATGAAGTCCCGGGATCAAATATTAGCTTTGGGGAAATTTTGGTTTTAGGTGAAAAAAACCACGGAAGTTAAGGAGTAGGCCTTAAGAATAAAATGTAGAGGAAAATGACACAAGTGGAGTGTGTGGTGGAGTGGCAAAGTGACGCCACATAAGAGACAAGGGGTGACGCCACAAGGAAGGAAGGAGGTCCAAGGTTCAAGTCTTGGCTTTTGCATTTTGGTTTTCTTTTACTTGGACCTCGTAATTTGGCTATAGATTTATATTTAGTTGTGCATGGTTTAAGACACAAGAGGAGCTTGTGGCCAAGTGGCTAGCGGCGTGGATTATGTTGCAAGGGAGCACAGGTTCGAATCTCATGAGAAGCAAGGGAGTATTTATTTTGATGTCCTGACGGGAATAGTTTGATTGAATTTAAACTCTCTTGACGAAGGATCCCACATCGGAAAGATACAAAGAAGGAAGGTGAAGAGCTAGCTATATAAAGAGCATTCCAGAGGAGGGTTGACACACCTTGGAAGGCGTTTGGGCACAGGAGTGGTCGGAGCGGATTAACACGAGTCCTATCAGGTGTGTAACTCTCTCTACTCTAGTTGTAGAGCGGCAAATGCCGAAGTGCCGGTCACGGCAATAGTAGCCACACGAGCGTGCGAACGTACGTGTAGGGCTTCGACGCGATAGTTGAGGCCGTCAGTAGTATTCTTGTGGGTTGGGGCTGCTTGGGCCGCGATGGGCCGAAGTGGGCCCAATGGGCCCGTGGGCCCTTATGAGTAAATTGTGCGATTGTGTAGTATATAGTGAACTAGACTAGGTGGAACTTATATACATGGCTAGATTTGTGCTAGGTGGGCCACACGAGCGTGTGGGCCCGAATGGGCCGGAATCGAGTTTTAGGCCCAATTGTCCGGTACGACCGGAAATGGTAGCTGAGTCGCTCGGGGTGACATTTGGGCCTTTGGGAAAGGCCATTGTAGGTGCAAAATTACGAAAATACCCTTGGTGGGTAAATTACCAAAATACCCCTGAAGGGTATATTACGAAAATACCCTTAGTGGGTACATTCTATGAAATACCTTTGAAGGGTAAATTACGAAAATGCCCTTGGTGGGTAAATTCTACGGTTATACCCTTAGAGGTTGATTAGGTGATTATGTTGTTTTATGTCTATCCGATTATGATGGTAATTCATGTTATACTTATATTTGATATATGTCTAGCATACATGACATAATCTGCATACACGAATTATTATGTCATATTGCATGGGTATGATGAGGGGAGGGGAAGATGATATCCGTGTCTTTGGGACACCAGTGGTTTAGCACCACCGGTGGTTTGATACCACAGATTGATTATTGTGACTTTGGGTCACGAGAGGTTTGGCACCTCTCGCCTCGTCCCAGTGGCTTAGCACCGGTGGGTTGGCCCCACGATTGATTATACGGGATTGACGCGGTGATTTGGTATCACACGATGGGTTGGCCCCATCATTGGATTATTCGTGACTTTGGGTCACGGTGGTTTGGCACCACAATTATGGATATCGTGACTTTGGGTCACCGGTGGTTTGGCACCACCCGGTGGTTTGGTACCACATGGGGTAGAAATGGAGTGCGGATGGCTAGGTTTGGGTGCATGATATGCATATTTTCATATGAAATTGTGTAAGGGCCTGTTGGATGGGGATTTACACACCGAGTCTCGATGACTCACCCCTTAGTTAAATTTTTGCGGTAATCATTAGATCGCGGATTTGGGAGCCGAGGTGGACTCGTGGAGGCCATACATATGTTTACTCGTAAATTCGTTTCTTTTATTTAGACTTATTTTTATTTGAGTTTTTGTTATGTAATAAGGCCTTGGGTATTTTATTTGGTTTCAGCTTTCAATTTGCTTATTGCTTATTATTAAATGATCAATATGGGATTTTCCTAAAATGATAATAAACCATTTCTTATTCAAAATTACTTAAACTCGATTTCTCACCACAACTATAAAGAATATGAGCTTTTTAACGAATGCACAGTTTTTAGACATTCCTTTCATGTGACATGCCAGATTCGGTCGTAACGTTTAGGCCGGGTTTGGGGTGTTACATTTATTGTGTTTGGCCTATGACCGAGTCCTCTTGGTTAGGGTGAACCAAAGCTACACACCAGGTAGGAATCCTGCGAAGAGGAGGTGAGTCACGAGGACTGCTTAAGTACCAAGCTCTTCCGGATCCAGTCCTAGACATGCGCACAAGGGTTACCACACCCTAACTCGGCGACTTGGTCGTAGGTTTGTTTAATTAAGCATTTAAAGTCTTATGTCTTTTGTTGGAGTGGGCTAGTCCTAAAGTTCAAACACCTATCATACTATCTACGTTCCATACCTACCCTTCTACCAATAATAATTCATACGAAGAGAAGTACTTACAGGCGGATTGGTGCAGGAGACTCGGGCAATCTTTGTTCAAAACCAAAAATATTTCAAAAGGCCTACCAAAACATTTTGGGCCTTGGGCCCCCACAGCTGAGTTTTGAACTGGGCTCTGATACTAATTTTGTAACACCCCAAACCCGACCCAAACATTACGATCGAATTTGGTATGTTACAGAGGAAAACATTTTGTAAAAATTCCTTTAGCCGCTTAAGTTTGGGTGAAAACATCTCATTTTATATCGTTTTGTTAAAACCATTCAGGTGTGTGAAGAAACCGCACTTAATTATATTTAAAGATCTATTAAGTCAGGTTGTTACCGATATTGAATGTACCCGATGGCACAATAAAACATTTTTGCGTTTAAAAATTTAAGAAACCGTGTGTACCCATTTTAAAGTCATTAAGTAATTTAAACAAATTATCCAAAATATGTAAAGTAAGCAAAATAAAAATCTTAGGAGGCCTTATTACAACTTGAACAAATAAATCCAAAATAAAATAAAAATAATTCAAAGTTTGTTTAATCACATTCCCCTTTGCATGGCCACCTCGAGTCCATCCGGCTCCTCATCCGCAATCTACGAGTCACTGAAAAAGTTAAAGGAGAAGGTGAGTCACCAAGACTCAATGTGTAACCCTTCCCGGTTTAGTGCAACATCATACACAATTTATAACTAAGTTAACATGCACTAAATTTAACATGCACCCAACCTAGCCATCCAATGCTCCTTTCTCTACCGTGTGGTACCAAACCACTTTGGTGGTGCCAAACCACCTGGTGTCCAAAGACACGATATCCATCAATATTGTGGTGCCAAACCACTTTGGTGACTCGAAGTCACGAATAGTAGTGATGGGGCCAACCCATCGTGTGATACCAAATCACCGACGCCAATCCCGTTGTATTATCGTGGGGCCAACCCTTTGTGGTACCAAACCAACTTTGGGACGAGGCGCTATGAGGTGCCAAACCTCGGTAACCATAGTCACGAAATGTGGTACCAAACCCATTGGTGTCCGTAGACACGGATATCACTTCCCCCTCCACTCGTTTAACCCACATCAGTCAATGATATGCATTTAACAAAAAATCATGCCAACATGTTTATTTAACAACATATACCAAATATGTCATGCTTCCCAAAAGCATCATAAAGAAAACTCATAACAACAAGGACTTACCTGAATCCTTGCCTATACCATGATGGTATTAAATCCCATTCTACATCAAATCAGTTTAGCATATACAATGCCTTTAGCACAGTTATTAGTTATAAAGTGTGTATGTACACACCTGTTACTAATGATAGCCCTAAATCCCAATGAGTCAATCGGCCACACTAGATTTCCTTGCCCCTATATTCGGCCATACATGAAAGTTAGTGTCCTAGACCGTTCGTCCAAACCAAATAAATCCAAAGAGTTAATATTCGAAACCCGAGACCTTACCTACACGTCCTTTGAATGCTAGCCACCACACACCAAGTGTTTCTGCTTCCCTACAATCGGCAACCATCCATATTAATAGCCTTCAGCTTTTTGATCACTAAAAATATAGTCTATTTAAGAAGATCCTTACCACCACTTACCAACCGATTGCTAACGAATGAAGGCTTGGTTTGAATACCTCGAAATCCTGGAGCACCTAGACAGAATTGGTTTCAACACACTGATTAGCCCAAATCATCGGTGTATTTTCGGCCCTTTTTACTCATCCCAAATCGATGAGAACATAAGAGAGAAGAACAGTAAGCATTCGGCTAGAACACTTACCTTCTCAAATTGATTGCCAAAGAATATCTGAAGAGATCTATACCTCCTTTAACATTCGGCCAAAGTGCTTCAAAATAGGAGAAGGGAATTTCGACACACCAAAGGAGTATATTCGGCTAGATGTAAAGAAAGAAATATGGGGGTTTCGGTTTGAGAAGGGAAGAAAAGAAATAAGTGGGAGATGAGAGTGTAGGGGATTCGGCCAAAGAAAAGAGAAGAGGATCAATGGTTTTCGGTTTTGAGAGAATGAGAAAGGAGAGAAAAAAATCAAAGATGAAAGAGTAGAGAATTTCGTCTTACTTGCAAATGGAGAAAAGAAAAAAAATAAAAGATGAATAGGTGCCTTAAGAAAATTCGGCACCCCCCTTCACCTAGTCTCCTTGCCGTCCACTCCTCTTCAACAAGGAGTTCAAAATTTCGGCAACTCCCCAAATCACTCTAGGCCAAGCATTTGAAATTATTCAAAGGAATTTGAATCAATCAAGTTCCTACTTTTTCTCTCTGCCAACTCTTTAAACAAATATTCAAATAAAATCCAATTAAAATCCTAATAATATCCTTATTATCACGAAGTTTAAATTGAGCATTCTCTCTCTTTTTGCCGTCAAAATAAAGAGCAAAAAGGAACTTCGCGACTCGAACATAGGCTCCCTTGCTCCCCTTGTGGCGTCAATTCCAGCTCCTCGGTGGCCTCCTTTTGCCACTTTTCCAAGGCCTTTTTAGAGACAAATTTCCCCTCATTTAACTTGTAACCCCTACTTACTAAGGCTCCCTATCTTTAAAGCTTACAAATAAATTTTTTTTCTACTATCCGAGCCTACTCAAGATCCATGATTAAGCCTTATGACACCGCAACAACATCATAACAATCCAATCACAAGCAAAATAATTCAATCACAAATAACCCCAATTTTAGGATGTTACACCCCGACTCCCGTTCAAGGGGCAGCGCCGTCTGATAGTAGACCTCCCACGGTTAGTCAAGGAGAAGGGGGCAAGGAAGCCTTTCTCCATATGATGAATGAGTGGTATACGAAATTTGTTCGAACAAATCTGAATGCCCAACCTCCTCCACCCCCGGCCATTCCTCGACTGGTTCCTGTAGCCCCACAAGGTATGGACTTTGTAAGAATGAATAAGCCCCCGATTGATAAGATCCGAAAGCATAGGGCTGAAGATTTTAGAGCTAATGTGGATGATGATCCCGAGAGAGCCGAGTTTTGGCTCGAAAACTCCATCAAGGTATTTGATGAGTTGTCCTCCACGCTAGATGAGTGTTTAAAGTGTGCTATCTTGCTTCTGAGAGATTCTGCATACCATTGGTGGAATACACTTGTATCTGTAGTTCCGAGAGAAAGGGTCACTTGGGACTTCTTTCAAGAGGAGTTTCGAAAGAAGTATATTAGCCAAAAGTTCATCAACCAGAAACGTAAAGAATTTCTTGAGCTGAAACAGGGTCGTATGACGGTGGCTATCATGTGCAAAAGATTTGAGGATGGATTGAACGAAGATATTCATGTGTTAGTCGGGATTTTGAGAGCTGAAAAGTTTGTGGTATTGGTTGAACGGGCTTGTAAGGCCGAAGAATTGAACAAAGAGAAGAGAAAAGCTAATCTTGAAGCTAGAGACTCGAGGAAAAGACCGATGAGTAAGTCATTTCCATCTCAATCTAAGAAATCGAAAGAGATGTATTCCCGTTCAAATGTTTTAGCAGGGTATTCACGCAAAGATAGTGAGAAACAACATTCGAGTTTTAAATCTCAAGCTACTTCGATGCCAAGTGTGGGTAATGTAAAGTGGAACAGGCCCGAATGTCAACAATGTGGAAGAAGACATCCCGATGAGTGTAGGATGAATGGCCGGGCATGTTTCAAGTGTGGCTCTCAAGAACACTTTATCCGAGATTGTCATGAAATAGCTGAGAAGGAAAAATTTTAGAGTGTGAGGCAGAGTAATACTGCTAATAGAGGTAGGCCACTGAGAAATACTGGAAATAGAGCTAGTAGTAAAGGTGTGATGAATGATACAGCTGTGAGATCCGAAGCTCGAGCACCTGCTAGAGCTTATGCCATCCGTGCTCGTGAATAAGCGACATCTCCCGATGTTATCACTGGTACTTTTTCTCTCTATAATACTAATGTAGTTGCATTGATCGATCCTGGATCGACGCATTCTTATGTATGTGTGAAATTGGTAGCTAGTAAGAGCTTGCCTGTTGAGTTTACTAAGTTTGTGATTAGAGTGTCAAACCCCTTAGGCAAACATGTTTTAGTTGATAGAGTTTGCAAGAATTGTCCCTTGATGATTCGAGGTCACTGTTTTTCGGCTGATTTAATGCTGTTGCCATTTGATGAATTCGATGTTATTTTGGGTATGGATTGGTTAGCATTGCATGATGCAGTAGTGAACTGTAAAAGAAAGATTATTGAACTGAAATGTGAAAATGGTGAAATTCTTTGGATTTATTCAGATGAGTCGGGTGAGTTACCTGTCATGATTTCTTCGATGACTGCCCAAAGATATGTAAGAAAAGGCTGTGAAGCTTACCTTGCTTATGTGTTGAATACAAAAGAATCTGAATTGAAAGTTGAATCGGTGCCGATAGTTTGTGAATATCCGAAGGTGTTCCCGGAAGAGTTACCTAGGTTACCTCCAGTTAGAGAAATTGAGTTTGGTATTGACATAATACTAGGGATCTCGCCGATATCTATTGCTCCTTACAGAATAGCTCCGACTGAATTGAAAGAATTGAAAGCTCAGTTGCAAGAGTTGATAGATAAGGGTTTTGCGAGACCGAGTTATTCTCCTTGGGGTGCTCTGTTATTATTCGTAATAAAGAAAGACGGGCCTATGAGACTTTGTATAGATTATCGACAGCTCAATAAGGTAACCATTAAGAACAAGTATCCTTTGTCGAGGATTGATGATTTATTTAACCAACTAAAATGAGCGACAATGTTCTTGAAGATAGATTTGAGATCTGGTTACTATCAGTTGAGAGTAAAAGAGGCAGATGTGCCGAAAACCGCTTTCAGAATAAGGTACGAACACTATGAATTCCTTGTTATGCCTTTTGGGTTAATGAATGCTCCTGCAGTTTTTATGGACCTAATGAATCGAATCTTTAGACCATATTTGGACAAGTTTGTAGTTGTTTTTATTGATGACATACTAATTTATTCTCGTAATGAGTCCGAGCACGCCGAACACTTGAGAACTATTTTGCAGACTTTAAGAGATAAGAAGTTGTATGTTAAGTTCAATAAAAGTGAGTTTTGGCTCTGAGAAGTCAGATTTTTAGGACATATTGTCTCAGGTGATGGTATTCGGGTTGATCCAAGTAAGATTTCGGCAATTGTTGATTGGAAACCGCCAAGGAATGTATCCACAGTTAGAAGCTTTTTGGGCTTAGCCGGTTACTACCGCCGGTTTGTCAAAGGGTTTTCGATGATTGCTACCCCTATGACCAAGCTGTTGCTAAAAGATGTCAAATTTGTATGGTCCAAAAAATGTCAGCAAAGTTTTGAGAAGTTGAAAGCTTTATTGACTGAGGCGCCAGTTTTAGTGCAACCTAAACTTGAAAAGGAGTTTGTGATTTATAGCGACGCGTCATTGAATGGATTGGGATGTGTATTGATGCAAGAGGGCAAAGTGATAGCCTATGCCTCGAGATAATTGAAGCCACATGAGAAGAATTACCCGACGCATGATTTGGGATTAGCCGCTATTCTGTTTGCTCTAAAAATTTGGAGACATCATCTGTACGGTGAGAAATGTCATGTTTTTACTAATCATAAGAGCTTGAAGTACATGACTCAAAAATATTTGAACTTACGGCAACGAAGATGGCTTGAGTTACTGAAAGACTATAAGTTGGTGATTGACTATCACCCGAGTAAAGCGAATGTGGTCGCCGATGCCTTGAGTAGGAAATCTTTGTTCGCTTTGAGAGCGATGAATACACGGTTGACTTTGTCCAGTAATGGTTCAATTCTAGCCGAGTTGAGAGCTAGACCGTTGTTCCTTCAATAGATTTGTGAAGCTCAGAAATGTGATAGTGATTCGCAAGCTAAGAGAGCTCAGTGTGAATCGGGCAGTGATTCAGATTTTCATATCGGATCTGATGGTTGTGTGATGTTCCGAGGTAGAATGTTTGTACCGAAAAATGATGAACTTATTTTGAAAATTCTTTGTGAGGCACATAATGGTCGCTTGTCTGTGCATCCGGGTAGTATGAAAATGTATAACGATTTGAAGGCATTGTACTGGTGGCCAGGTATGAAACGAGATATTTCAGAGTTTGTTTCGAGATTTTTGGTTTGTCAACAAGTGAAAGCCGAACACCAAGTACCTTCGGGTTTACTTCAGCCAGTGATGGTACCCGAATGGAAATGGGACAGAGTTACGATGGATTTCGTAACGGGTTTGCCTTTGACCCTGAAAAAGAAAGATGTCGTCTGAGTTGTTGTCGATAAATTGACGAAATCAACTCATTTTATTTCGGTACGTACCGATTATTCGCTTGATAAGCTAGCTGGGTTGTACATTTCTGAGATTGTAAGATTGCACGGGGTGCCTACTTCGATTATTTCAGATAGAGATCCGAGGTTCACTTCGCGATTTTGGAAAAAGTTGTAAGAAGCTTTGGGTACGAAGTTGAACTTTAGTACCACTTTTCATCCGCAAACCATTGGTCAGTCCGAAAGGGTAATACAGATTCTTGAAGATATGCTCCGATGTTGTGTTTTAGAATTTGAAGGTAGTTGGGAGAAATATCTACCTTTAGTCGAATTTGCTTATAACAACAGTTTTCAATCGAGTATAAAGATGGTGCCTTATGAGGCATTGTATGGCCGCAAGTGCTGAACACCTTTGTATTGGACCGAGCTCAGTGAGAAGCAGATTCACGGGGTTGATTTGGTAAGGGAAACTGAAGAAAAAGTAAAGGTAATCCGAGATTGCTTGAAAGCCGCTTCAGATCGACAAAAGTCGTATGCATACTTGAAAAGAAAAGAGATCGAATTTCAGGTCGGTGTCAAAGTCTTTCTGAAAGTATCTCCGTGGAAGAAGATTCTAATATTTGGCCGTAAAGGCAAGTTGAGTCCACGTTTCATTGGGCCGTATGAAGTTATTGAAAGAATAGGGCCAGTGGCATATCGGTTAGCTTTACCGAAAGAGTTGGAAAGGATCCACAATGTGTTTCACGTGTCTATGTTATGTCGTTACAGATCAGACCCTTCACATGTGATTTCCCCGACAGAGGTCGAGATTTGACCCGATATGACTTATGGTGAAGAACCGATCAAGATTTTGGCTCGGGAAGTTAAACAGTTGAAAAATAAGAGTATAGCCCTAGAGAAAGTTTTATGGCAACGACACAGAGTCGAAGAGGCTACATGGGAACCTGAGGAAGCTATGCAAAAACAGTAACCAAACCTATTCTCTGGTAAGATTTTTGGGGACGAAAATCCCTAAGGGGGGAGAGTTGTAACAACCCAATTTTGGGCCTAGTCGGAACAGTGGTTTCGGGACCACAAATCTGACACATCAAAGTTCAATTTTATTATATTTTTATGGTCTACAGTTTTATGGAATGATTTCGTGAAAATTTTGTTCGAAAATTTTGACGTTTAGGCACTCAATTTAGTCAAAAGGACTAAATTGTAAAAAGTGTAAAAGTTGAGTTCTACATGTTAATGGTGTCTAATTTCTATGGGATTTTAAATTAGAGGTCTTTATATGATAATTATACCATTTCTTAAGATAGTGGACAAAAATGGACATGGTGAGATAAAATATTGAAGTTTGGCAAAAAGGGCATTTTGGTCATTTGGTTAATAAAAGAATAAAAAGGGAAAATAAAGCCAAAATTTGCTCATCTTTCTTCTACCTTGGCCAAACTTCATAAGGGCTCCATAGCTAGGGTTTTGCCACTTTTCAAGCTTGATAGTAAGTGCATTCTAGCCTCGTTTTTAATGCTCTTTACATTTTTGAAGTCCTCGTAACCCGGTTTACCCATTTCTTCCATAATGTTGAAGCAGGGTTCATGTTTAAAAATTTACCCATGTGTGAAATGCATGTATTTTGATGTTTGATGGAAGATATTGATTGTTTAAGGTGTGATAAACAACTTTTACTAAGTGATTTTTAGTGAAAATGTATAAAAATGACTTTTTTGTAAGGTAGTAAAAATCTGATTTGATGAAAAATGTGGGCTGTTATGAGCATGATTTAAGTTTGGCTAGGCTTGGGATTCAAGGAAAATGGATACATTTCATTTTACGAGTCTAGGGACAAAAATGTAAATATGTTAAAGTTTACGGGCAAAAGTGTAATTTTTCCATAATAGGATTTTGGACTGAATTGAGTAATGTGAATAATAAATAAGTTAAATTTGCTATTATAGATTAAGAAAGACGAGGTTCGGACCTTGATCGGGGGAAAAACAAGGTTATTGACGATTAGGTCCATTTCTGCTTTTTTTGTACCGAGGTAAGTTCGTATGTTTAATACGCATCAAATTATATATGTATAAATGCTTAATTGTTAAAATTGTGGTAAATGCTTTATTATTGAAATGAAATGTGAATGTTATTGAGTATGTTACTATGTAAATGACCTACAGAGATCCGATACAGCGGAAGTCCCGGTTGAACCTTAGGAATAGATATAGGATACAAATGTCATGACATTAGGGTCACTAAGATTACGTGTAAGACCATATTTGGGATATGGCATCGATATGAGACTTCGTGTAAGACCATATCTGGGATATGGCATCGATGTGAGACTTCATGTAAGACCATAGCTGGGCTATTGGCATCGATACGAGATTACATGTAAGACCATATCTGGGATATGGCATTGGTACAGTACTGTGTGTACGAGATCCCCGAGTATCCTTTAGTATTCAAATGGTTCAACAAGAAATTCAACGAGTATGTCAAAGAATAGAAAGAGTATGTAAGTATTACGAATTGGTACAGGTATGTACATAAAGTTTATAAGCATTGACTTAATGAAATTGTGAGTTCATGATTTTCCACGAGAATGATTTTATGAAAAGCTTGTGATTATTGGTCTATACTTGTGATGTTTGTATGTGATAAATGATAGCATGTAAATGATATTTGGATGCCTTGTGTATGGCTGGTTGGGTTGAAAGTATATGCTTGGATTGGTGCTATGTTTTGTTGTGTAGGTTGGTACATGGAAGGGTGGCAAAAATGCTTTGTAAATAGACTTATATTTGTCCACACGGGTAGACACACGGGCGTGTGTCTGGCAGTGCGTCACGACCTGATCCGCCTAACGGCGTGTGTTTCGGCCGTGTGTCCCCTGTACCTTAATTGTTACAAAATAGAATGCTCAGTAATTAGCATATAGGCAGAGACACGGGCGTGTGTCTCAGCCGTGTGGACGGCACGGCCTCGAACACGGCGTGTGCCCTGGCCGTGTGAAGTCTGCACCAATTTTATGAAAAATTATAAAAATTTAATCTATCACACGGCCTAAGTAGACGGACGTGTGACCTCAATTTGATGATGACATCATAAATAGAATGCTCCCTAATTTGAACACAGCCTGAAACACGGGCGTGTCTTAGGGTCACACGGGCGTGTCCCGAACTGTAACACCCCTAACCCAAAACTGCCGCCAGAATAGGGTTAAGAGGCATTACCGGATAATAAGATCATTTCACAACCCAATTACGACACAAAGTCAATCATCATCATAATACATCAAACATAATCAAATAGTCCCTTATTAAGGCGTATAAGACCTTAAACACATGCTAGAGAGGGGTCGGGACTAAACCGAAACACATACAGAAACTTCATGAAAATCTAAAACTTTTCTAAGTTTCAAGGGATACACGCCCATGGGGGTTGGTCGTGTGCCTCCCACGGCTGCTAGACACACCCGTGTGTCCTCCCCGTGGTCTATACTGACTTAGTCCCCACGGCCATTAGGCACGCCCATGTGTCCTGATCGTGATCCTATACTGTCTTCCCCACCACGGTCACCAAGCACGCCCGTGTGCCATGGCCGTGTGCTCTTAGCTAGTTACTGACTTGTACACCACGGTTAGCTGACCACCCCGTGTCGAGGCCGTGTGCTACTAAGCTGTAATCTGCCATTTCACCCACGGTTTGTAGGCACGCCCGTGTGCCTTGACCGTGCGACATTATAGGCCATTTTGCAAGGCCAACATGCCACCCACTTAGGTCAAACCTACAAGCAACACATACCAAAACATATCATGCACATAAGGCAACCAAAAACTTACCAATATGACTATCCAATCTATGCATTCAATTTCCATTCCAATCATAACAAATTCAATACCAAAATCTATCTCATCACAAGTATAATACATTCAATACCAAACATCATTCCTTCTCAATTTCACTAATTCCTACTAGAATTTTACCAACACAAAGTTACCATTTAATAGTCAATTTCTCAACCCACAAATCATGCCAAAAGATGCATCACATATATCAAATTCATTCATGATAAGACTAACACATATCTAGCCACATCTCATGGCTACTTACAAACATAAAACATGATTCAAATGACCAGCCTATACATGCCATATTTTAACTATGTACATCTTTCCAAAATACCCAAAATAGATTGCCGATAGTGTGGTGAGATCTTGGCGATCCCCGGATCCGAGCTAGCTTTCTTCGACTCTGCAAGCGAGAGAAAGAAATCACACGATGATAAGCTTTCTATAGCTTAGTAAGTTCGATATACAATATAATCGTGTCATTAAACCAAACCAATATAATCAATAACCATCACATAGATCATTTCTCTCTCTTATCCATACTATATCATCCCTAGTCCAGATACTCATTCATCCATCTATAGCTTTATCTATAAATTCATCAACCACAAAGTTTCAAGACATACCTTGGCTAACACATAGTTATTCAATTTCCAAGCTACTCAATGCTTAATATTACTTGTTGATCATCCTTTAATATTCAATCAACTTATTCGCACACTCGATTGCTATATACATGGCGGTACATATTAGTCATCGCACACTTAGTGCCAAATTTTCCAACCGACTTATCTCGTAACGCACACTGAGTGCCAATTCTATAAGCGAAGCTTTCATAACATCGCACACACGGTGCTATTCTTTTCTATTTCGATTTTAATATCGCACACTTAGTGCCCTTAACTAAATCCTGCACATAGCATCTCAATTTCATACACATATACACATTCATTTCATAATATAAAAACATATGTTAATAACATGTATTATATCCGAACTTACCTCAGACGTCGACTGTCAATACGGTCGATTAATCGAGCACTTCATCTTTGCCTCGATCTCGATCCGAACCTCTTCTCTCTTGGTCTATACACATTCAAATTCAATCCATTCAATTACCAAATCATTCATTTAAATCCACACACACATATTTATGGCATTTTACACAATAGCCCTCACATTTTCACATTTTGACACTTTAGTCCCTATTTCGCAAAATCACCAAATTCACATAATTTCTCATAGTATAAGCTTGGCCGAATTTTACTAATGTCCATACAAACCCACACATTTCATTTATTTTGCATTTTAACCCTTCAATTTGCTATTTTCATAATTTAGCCCTAATTAGCTAAATTCACTAAAAATTCAAAAACAACACATGTTAATCCAACACCAAGTTCTCATATTTTACTATCAACTAGCACATAGCTCAAATTTTCATCATTGACTCATCACAAAAACATCGTCAATTCAAAAAATTACAACATGGGTTAGCTAGAGCACGAAGCAACGATTACGAAAATGTAGAAATTATCAAAAACCGAAGCCAAAACATACCTTAATTTAAGCTTGGAACTAGCCGAAACTTAGAAAACCATGGATGCTTTCTTTTCTTCAACACATTCGGCCAACAAGGATGAATAATGGCCTATTTCCATGCTTTTTGTTTTATGAAATTATGACTTAATTATCATTTTACCACTTTTCCCTTTTATTAATCATATAAGACAAAATACAATAAGGTTATTAAGTCATTTAGCCATCCACTAACTTAATAATGGTGTAATTGTCTCATAAAGCCTCCACATTAATAAAACAACAACATTTAAGTACTTATGATTCAGCACATAGCTTTTACTCTTTATACGATTAAGTCCTTTCTCTTAATTCGACACACAAACGATCAAATTATCTCACAGAATTTTCACACAGACTAAGTCACATACCATTCACACAGAAAATAACATTAAATTAACATTCTGACCTCAGATTTGTGGTCTTGAAACCACTGCTCCGACCAGGGTCTAAACCGGGCTGGTACAACTCTCCCCCCTTAGGGATTTTCGTCCCCGAAAATCTTACCAGTGAATAGGTGAGAATATTGCTCTCTCATAATGTTCTCAGGCTCCCACGTAGCCTCTTCAATTCCGTGTTTGTGCCATGATACTTTCACTAAGGAAATTTTCTTATTTCTCAACTCTTTAGTCTCTCGTGCCAAGATTCAGATCGGTTCTTCACTATACGACAAGTCTGACTGAATCTCAACCTCAGTAGGAGCAATCACAAGAGATGGGTCTGATCTGTACCGTCGAAGCATTGACATATGAAACACGTTATGAATCTTTTCTAGCTTAGATGGCAATTTCAATCTATAAGCAACCGACCCAACTCATTCAATAATATCATACGGTCCGATGAACCTTGGACTCAGCTTGCCCTTTCGGCCAAATCGAAGTATTTTCTTCCACGGAGACACTTTCAAAAACACTTTATTACCGACCTCAAATTTGATATCTTTTCATTTCAGATTTGCATAAGACTTCTGACGATCTAAGGCTGCTTTCAAACTATCACGAATCACTTTCACTTTCTGTTCAGTCTCTTTTATCAGATCAACCCCGTGAATCTTATTCTCACTCGATTCGATCCAATACAATGGAGTTCGACACTTTCGACCATAAAGAGCCTCATATGGTGCCATTTTGATACTAGATTGATAACTATTGTTATATGCAAACTCAATCAATGATAAATGCTTTTCCCACGTGCTTTCAAATTCAAGTATGCAACATCTCAGAATGTCTTCAAGAATCTGAATGATTCGCTCGGATTGACCATCTGTTTGCGGATGAAAAGTAGTACTGAAATGCAATTTTGTGCCTAAAGCATCTTGTAATTTCTTCCAGAATCGCGAGGTAAATCTCGAATCTCTGTCAGACACAATAGATAGAGGTACCCCGTGCAATCTCACGATCTCATCAATATATAATTCAGCCAATCTATCAAGTGAATAATCTATTCTCACTGGAATAAACTTCGTCAATCTATCAGCTATCACCCAGATCGCATCTTTCTTGCTCGGAGATAAAGGCAAACCCGACACAAAGTCCATCGTGATTCTCTCCCATTTCCACTTAGGAATCATAATCAGTTGTAATAAATCGGACGAAACTTGATGTTCAGCCTTAACTTGCTGACAAACTAAACATTTCGACACAAAGTCAGAAATGTCTCTTTTCATACCATGCCACCAATAAAACTGTTTCAGATCATTATACATTTTAGTACTCCCCGGATGTACAGTCAAATGACTATTGTGAGCTTCATTCAAAATCATTTGAATCAACTCTGAATTTCTTGGAACACAAATCCGATCTCTGAATCTCAAACAATCATCACTATCAACTCGAAATTCTGATTCAACATTCAATTCACATTGAGTTCGTTTAGCCATCATTTCAACATCATTTTTCTGAGCATCACTAATTTGCTGTACAAACATCGGCTTTACTTTCAATTTAGCTACAACGCCATCATCACATAGATCTATCAGATTAATCGTAGCTCGCAAAGCATATAACAATTTTTGGCTTACGGCATCAGCTATAACATTAGCCTTACCCGGATGGTAATCTATCACAAGTTCGTAATCTTTCAATAACTCTAACCATCTCCTCTGTCGCAAGTTCAAGTCTTTTTGAGTCATCAAGTACTTTAAACTCTTATGATCAGTATAGATGTGACATTTCTCCCCGAATAGATAGTGACGCCAAATCTTCAATGCGAACACAATCGCAGCCAATTCAAGATCATGCGTTGGGTAGTTCTTTTCATGCAGTTTTAACTGTCTTGAAGTGTAAGCAATGACTTTCCCTTCTTGCATCAGCACACAGCCCAAACCATTCAATGATGCATCACTTTGTAAACTATGAACTCTTTGCGATTCGAGTTGAATCAAAGCGGTGCTTACAGTAACAACACTTTCAAGCGCTCAAAACTCTGTTGGCACTTTTCTGACCACTCAAATCTAACATCCTTTTGTAACAACTTTGTCAATGGAGTTGCAATCATCGAGAAGCCTTTCACAAATCATCTATAATATCCTGCTAGTCCCAGAAAACTACGGACTTCAGACACATTTCTCGGAGGCTTCCATTCCAAAATAGCAGAGATTTTACTCGGGTCAACTCGTATCCCAGCATCTGATACAATATGCCCCAGAAAACTGACCTCATGCAACCAAAATTCACATTTGCTAAACTTTGCATATAACTGTTTCTCACGTAGTGTTTGTAGCACGATTCTCAAATGTTCGGCATGCTGCGTCTCATCTCGCGAATAGATCAAAATATCATCAATAAATACCACAACAAAAGCGATCCAAATACGGTCTAAATATCTCGATTCATCGGATCCATAAAAACTGCAGAGCATTTGTTAGTCAAAAGGCATCACAAAGAAATTCGTAATGTCCATACCTCGTTACAAAGCGGTTTTGGCACATCGATTCTTTAACTCTCAAGCGATAGTAACCGGATCTCAAGTCTATCTTTGAAAACACGGTAGCTCCTTTCAATTGATCAAACAAATCATCGGTACGAGGCAACGAATATTTGTTCTTTATCGTCACTTTATTCAACTGTCGATAATCAATACACATTCTCATAGTTCCATCTTTCTTTTTCACAAATAACACAGGAGCTCCCCAGGGTGAGAAACTCGATCGTGCAAATCCTCTGTCAGTCAATTCTTGCAACTGAGATTTCAACTCTTTCAATTCGGTTGGGGCCATTCTATATGGAGCTATCGAAATAGGAGCAGTTCCCGGCACTAACTCAATACCAAATTCCACTTCTCGAATTGAAGGAAATCTTGGTAACTCTTTAGGAAATACATCTGGAAACTCACAAACCACAGACACCAATTCAACTTTCTTTTCCGACACCTTTGTATCAATCACGTACACCAAATAAGCTTCACAACCTTTTCTTACATAGTTCATAGCTTTCATCGCAGATACAACAGCTGGTAATCCTTTCATATCACTGGACTCAATTCGAACTATCTCACCATTCTGACTCTTCAATTCAATATTCTTCCTCTTACAGTTCACGATGGCATTATGCAAAGTAAGCCAATCCATACCCAAAATTATGTCAAATTCATCAAATGGTAGCAACATCAAGTTGACCGGAAAACATAAATCACAAAACATCAATGAGCAATTCTTGCACACCTTATCCACCAAAACACACTTGCCTAAGGAGTTCGATACTCTAATCACAAATTCGATGAGACTCAACGGTAGAGTCTTATTCAATACTAAGTTCATACACACATAGGAATGGGTTGATCCAGGATCTATCAATGCAACAACATCAATATCAAATAAAGTGAAAGTACAGGTGATGGCGTGCGGAGATGATGCTTCCTCTCGTGCGGCGTATAGCATAGCCTCGGCAGTGCTCTCGCTTCCCGACCTCACAAATTGTGTCGGTTGTCCCACTTTGACTTTCGCTCACATTCTGTTGTTTACGGGTGGTCTACCTCTAGCCGTCACATTACTTGGTCTTTCATTACGAACATTCTCCTCTTCGACCATCTTTGGGCAATCTCGAATAAAATGATCTCGAGATCCACATTTATAACAAACTCTATTGTTGTACTTGCCCCAGTACTCTCCCACATGTCGTCTTCCACACTGTCTGCACTCAGGTTTGTTACTCTTAACACTACCAACACTTGTTCATTCGAAGCTTGAATTTGTAAACCAGTACTTTGTCTCGAACGATCTCTACTTGTATGTCCCAGCGAAACATTTGAACGATTTCTTTCATCTCTATATCTCTTTGCTGAAGGTTGAGAGAACTTATTCATCTATCTCTTTCTTTCATCACGAGCCTCAGAATCGGCTTTCTTCTTCTCATTACTAAGCTCCTCAGCTTTACATACTCTAACACAACAAATTCATTTATATTTAGTATCCCAACCAAAAATTTAATGTCTTCATTCAATCCCTCTATGAAACGTTTGCACATAGTAGCTTCGGTCGAAACACATTCCCTCACGTACTGACTCAATCTTACGAATTCCCGTTCGTACTCGATGAATGAGACAAGCGACCTGTTTCAACCCTAGAAACTCTTTACGTTTCTAATCAATGAAACGCTGACTAATATATTTCTTTCTGAACTCAACTTGAAAGAAGTCCCAGGTGACTCTCTCTCTCGGAACTATAGATATCAATGTTTTCCACCAGTTATAAGCCGTGTCTCTCAACAAGGAAACTGCACACTTAATGCACTCGTCAGGATTTAACGACATCTCATCGAATACTCTGATTGTATTCTCAAGCTAAAACTCGGCTCGCTCAGCATCATCATCAGATGTGGTCCTAAACTCCTCGGCCCTGTATTTCTGAATCTTATCTACAGGTGGTTTATTTAATTTGATCGGATCTGCAACTTGTGGTACAACAGGTACTTGTGAGGGTGGAGGTTGTGGAGTAGTTGGATTCATTCGAACAAACTCCGTAAACCATTCACTCATCATACGGAAGAAGGCTTGCTTAGCCTCTCCTCCCTCACTACCCTCATTCGGCCTAGATGTGGCCGGCGCTGTCCCTTGAGCGGGAGCAGGCGCATTACTCTCTACGTCATCAGCAACTGCTCGATCGGGATCCATTACTATAAGAAAACACATTTTCAACTGTCAGCATTCATCATACTATCGCAATTTCATATATGGCATGTATAGCTAGACTCACACGCGCTACGTTAGCCTGAGAATAGACTAAACCGTAGCTCTGATAACAATAAAATGTAACACCCCTAACCCGAAACTGCCGCCAAAATAGGGTTAAGAGGCATTACCGGATAATAAGATCATTTCACAACCCAATTACGACACAAAGTCAATCATCATCATAATACATCAAACATAATCAAATAGTCCCTTATTAAGGCGTATAAGACATTAAACACATGCTAAAGAGGGGCGGGACTAAACCGAAACACATACAGAAACTTCATGAAAATCTAAAACTTTTAAAGTTTTGGGGATACTGCCGTGGGGTAGGGGCGTGATCCTCCCACGGTGCTAGACACACCCGTGTGTCCTCCCGTGGTCTATCTTGACTTAGTACCCACGACCATTAGGCACGCCCGTGTGTCTCGACGTGGTCCTATCTTGTCTTCCCACCACGGCCACCAAGCACGCCCGTGTGTCATGGCCGTGTGCTCTTAGCTAATTCTTGAATTGTACACCACGGTTAGTCGACACCCCTGCGCCGAGGCCGTGTGCTACTAAGCTGTAATCTACCATTTTACCCACGGTTTGTAGGCACGCCCGTGTGCCTTGACCGTGCGACATTATAGGCCATTTTGCAAGACCAACATGCCACCCATTTAGGTCAAACCTACAAGCAACACATACCAAAACATATCATGCACATAAGGCAACCAAAAACTTACCAATATGACTATCCAATCTATGCATTCAATTTCCATTCCAATCATAACAAATTCAATACCAAAATCTATCTCATCACAAGTATAATACATTCAATACCAAACATCATTCCTTCTCAATTTCACTAATTCCTACTAGCATTTTACCAACACAAAGTTACCATTCAATAGTCAATTTCTCAACCCACAAATCATGCCAAAAGATGCATCACATATATCAAATTCATTCATGATAAGACTAACACAAATCTAGCCACATCTCATGGCTACTTACAAACATCAAACATGATTCAAATGACCAGCCTATACATGCCATATTTTAACTATGTACATCTTTCCAAAATACCCAAAATAGATTGCCGATAGTGTGGAGTGAGATCTTGACAATCCCCGGATCCGAGCTAGCTTTGCGACCTTTGCAAGCGAGAAAGAAATCACACGATAAGCTTTCTATAGCTTAGTAAGTTCGATATACAATATAATCGTGTCATTAAACCAAACCAATATAATCAATAACCATCACATAGATCATTTCTCTCCCTTATCCATACTATATCATCCCTAGTCCAGATACTCATTCATCCATCTATAGCTTTATCTATAAATTCATCAACCACAAAGGTTCAAGACATACCTTGGCTAACACATAGTTATTCAATTTCCAAGCTATTCAATGCTCAATATTACTTGTTGATCATCCTTTAATATTCAATCAACTTATTCGCACACTCAGTGCTATATACATGGTCGGTACATATTAGTCATCGCACACTTAGTGCCAAATTTTCCAACCGACTTATCTCGGTAACGCACACACAGTGCCAATTCTATAAGCCGAAGCTTTCATAACATCGCACACACAGTGCTATTCTTTTCTATTTCGATTTTGATATCGCACACTTAGTGCCCTTAACTAAATCCTGCACATAGCATCTCATTTTCATACACATATACACATTCATTTCATAATATAAAAACATATGTTAATAACATGTATTATATCCGAACTTACCTCAGACGTCGACTATCAATACGGTCGATTAATCGAGCACTTTATCTTTGCCTCGATCTCGATCCGAACCTCTTCTCTCTTGGTCTATACACATTCAAATTCAATCCATTCAATTACCAAATTATTCATTTAAATCCACACACACATATTTAGGGCATTTTACACAATAGCCCTCACATTTTCACATTTCGACACTTTAGCCCCTATTTCGCAAAATAACCAAATTCACATAATTTCTCCTAGTATAAGCTTGGCCGAATTTTACTAATGTCCATACAAACCCACACATTTCATTTATTTCGCATTTTAACCCTTCAATTTGCTATTTTTACAATTTAGCCCTAATTAGCTAAATTCACTAAAAATTCAAAAACAACACATGTTAATCCAACACCAAGTTCTCATATTTACTATCAACTAGCACATAGCTCAAATGTTCATCATTGACTCATCACAAAAACATCATCAATTCACAAAATTACAACATGGGTTAGCTAGAGCACGAAGCAACGATTACGAAAACGTAGAAATTATCAAAAACCGAAGCCAAAACATACCTTAATTTAAGCTTGGAACTAGCCGAAACTTAGAAAACCATGGATGCTTTCTTTTCTTCAACACATTCGGCCAACAAGGATGAATAATGGCCTATTTCCATGCTTTTTGTTTTCTGAAATTATGACTTAATTATCATTTTACCACTTTGTAACAACCCAAACCCGGCCCAAACATTACGACCGAATTCGATTTGTTACGGAGGAAAAACCTTGTGAAAACCATTTCGATACCTATTCAATTTTTATTGAAAACTTCTCGTTCTCGGTTATCTTGCCAAAGCTACCCTTAAATTTAATTTGGGAATTTAGTTAAGTCCGATTATTATACCAGTTTCCAGTGTGCCCGATGGCACGATCAAACTTTTTTGTGTTAACTTAAGAAAACGTGGGATTTTAGTTCAATTTAATAGTATGGTTTTAAAGTGAATAGCCAACATATAAAAAAAAAAAACACAAGTAAGTTTATGGAGGCCTTATTACAACCAAAATAAAAATAAGCAAATTTGAAGTCCTATAAATTTAAATCCTTTGCATGGCCACCTCGAGTCCAACCGGCTCCTCAACCGCCATCTACGAGTCACCTGAAAAAAAATGTTAAAGGAGAAGGTGAGTCACCAAGACTCAGTATGTAACCCTTCCCCGTTTAAAAACAACATTTCATACACAACATATAACGATTAACATGCAGTATATCGTGTGCCCAACCTAGCCAACCAAAGCGCCTTTGTCTACCCCACGTGGTACCAAACCACCGTGACCGTAGTCACGATGTGTTACCAAAACACGGTGGTGCCAAACCACCGGTGACGTATAGTCACAATGTGCTACCAAAGCACTGGTGTCCGTAGACACAAATCGGGTGATGGGGCCAACCCATCGCGTGTGATACCAAATCAGCGCGAGACGATCCCATATCTCAAGTGGGGCCAACCCACGGTGGTGTTAACCACGGGGACAAGTCGCTATGAGGTGCCAAACCTCCTGGAGGTACCAAACCTCGGTGACATATAGTCACGATGTGTTACCAAAACACGGTGCTCGTCGACGAAACATCACTTTGCCCCTCCTCTCATGTAGCCCATAACGGGTAAATAGTTAACAACAGATCTCATGCATTTATCACATGTATCAATAAGCCATGCTTCCCAAAAGCATTAAAGTAATCTCACATTAATGAGAGACTTACCGGGATCCTCACTTGTACCGTTAAGGTACCAATCGCATCTACATCAAGCGCATTTACATACAAACATATATAACACAACATTAAGCGATATAAGTGTGTATGTACACACACGATGTTGATGAGAAGTCTAAATCGAAAAGAAATGTTGGCCACCCTAGATCTCACTTTGTACCTATATTCGGCCAACTATGGGATTAGTCTTAGGGCCTATTCGGCCAAATCAAATTATTGGGAGGGTTCCTTGTGAACCCGAAATCTCACCTTCACACTTTTGGACACCAACCGCAACACCCAACTCCGAACCGCTACGATTCCATGAATCGGCACTCAACAAGTTAGTAGCCTTCGGCTAAAACGAATATCAACTGACCAACTAAAGTAGATCTTACCGTTACGTACCACAAATCGAATACTAGAGATCGGGGCCTGAATCGACTGCTTCACTTCCCTGAGTACCTAACAAGAATCGGTTACCACTTGTTTAGAAGACTTAATCATTGCCGAAATCGGCACTTATCCCCCCCTAATAGAAATCGACAAAACACAGAGGAGAAGAAAGATGGCATTCGGCCATACCTACCTACCTTATGAACCGATTGGAGATGAGTTTAGAGAAGATTACCCTTGCTTGAATATTCGGGCGAGAGGTAAATAATGGAGAGACAAGGGTGTTGGAGTTTCGGCAACAAGGAGTAGAGGTTCGGTTAACAAAGAAATAAAGAAAAGGGAGTTTGAATGTGGAGTTTCGGCTAAAGAGGTTGGGAAAAGAAAAGAAAGGTTTTAGGGGATGTGCTTTCGGTTTGGAGAGGATGGAGAAGAGAAAATAGTAAATGGGAGACTTTTGGGAGAATTCGGCTAATAGGAAAAGAAACCAAAGAAACTTGGGCACCCCCTAGTACCCCTTGCCGTCCACTCTCCTTGCTCAAGGAGTTCAATTTCGGCACAACACCTAAAAATCCTCTTGGCCACCTATTTGATTTAATTCAAAATAGCTTGAATTAATCAAATAATAATCTCCTAATAATCCATCCATTATCCCTTTTATTAATACTATAATTAAGCAAATAAAACTCTCCTATTATCCTTTGATAATAATACCTAATAAAAGAGTTTGAAGGAGAAAAACTCTCCCCCTTGTGCCGTCAAATAAAAAGCGAAAAGGAGGATTATGTGACTCGAACCAAGGCTCTCCCTTGTTCCTTGGTGGCGTCACATGCTAGCTCCTAAGTGGGCTTGCTTTGCCACTTTACCAAGGCCTAATTAGTGTTAAATTACCCACATTTATTCTTATAACACCCACTTACTAAGGCTCCCTTCTTTTAAAATTAAAACTGAAATTTCCTATCAAACCAGAAGCACACTCAAAGCCTTAAATTAAGCTCTATTATTCCATTAATAATATCACATGTGATTCATAATAAGAAAATAGTCAAATTCCAAATAACCCCATATTTGGGATGTTCGATTCTACCCCCTTAAAATAAATTTAGTCCTCGAAATTCCTTGGTCAAAAGAGATGGGGGTATTGTTTGCCTCATCACCTCCTCGGGCTCCCACGTAGCTTCTTCTACTCCGTGGTTCCGCCATAATACTTTCACTAAAGGCACTGCCTTCCTTCGTAGAACTTTCACATCTCGGTCTACAATCTGAACCGGTTCTTCTTCAAAAGATAAATCCGAGTTCACCTCAATCTCGCTCTTGCATCTGGCACAACGCGTGCGAAGGATCGACCGATACTGAGTCTCGGCATTGACACATGAAATACGTCATGAATCGATTCGATTCTGCCGCGGCTCTAGGCGATAAGCCGCGGTCCTACTCACTTCACAACGAGATATGGCCCGATGAACCTTGGGCTTAACTTCCCTTTCCGTCCAAATCTCAACACCTTTTTCCAAGGCGACACTTTCAGGAAAACTTTGTCTCCCACAGCATACTCCACTTCCTTGCGTTTGAGATCGGCATAAGACTTCTGCCTATCCGATGCTTCCTTGAGACGAGACCGAATCACCTTGACTTTGTCTTCCGTCTCGGTTACCAATCTGGACCCGAACTTATCTTTCTCCCAACTCCAGTCCAACATGTAGGAGTACGACACTTCGTCCATATAGGGCCTCGTATGGAGCCATTTGAATACTCGCTTGATAACTATTGTTATAAGCGAATTCCGCTAATGGTAGGTACTCCTCCCAACTACCACTAAAATCCAAGACACAGCCTCTTAACATGTCTTCTAAAATCTGTATCACCCTTTCCGACTGTCCGGTCGACTGTGGATGGAAAGCCGTACTGAAATCTAACCGTGTACCCAAAGCTTGATGCAACGCTTTCCAAAACCTTGACGTGAATCGGGATCCCTATCCGAGATAATCGACTTCGCACGCCATGCAACCTCACTATTTCTCCCACATACGACCGCTTAGCTTCGGAGTGAGTAATCCACTCTCAGGCATGAAGTGAGTGATTTAGTCAGCGATCCACAATTACCCAAAGCGCATCCTTCTTGGTGGGCGTAAGGGGTAGCCCACTAACAAAATCCATGGTGATCCTCTCCCATTTCCACCGAGGATCTTTATCGGTTGAAGTAGTCCCGATGGTGGTGATGTTCAGCCTTAACTCGCGGCACGTCGGACACTTCCCCTACGAACTCCGTTATCTCACGCTTCAACCGAGCCACGTAATCATTTTCGCAAATCTCCATACATCTTGCTTCCCCGGGATGCATAGCGTATGGGCTGCTATGTGCATCTTGGAGAATTTTACGCCTTAATTCTGTATCCTTTGGCATACATACTCGTCCTTGAAAACAAAGCACTCCTTCACTAGAATTGGTGTACCCTTCCAAACCACCGTCTTGAACTTGTACCCTCTTAGAGCTCAAGCCCTCATCCACTACTTCGCTTTTCCTTAACCTCCTCGACCCAAGTCGGCTTTACTTGGAGTTCCGCCAAAAGACTCCCATCATCATACGGACTTAACCGAAGCGAACATTGCTCTTAAGTCCGTCACCACCTTCAGGCTCAATGCGTCGGCTACCACATTAGCCTTACCGGATGGTACTCGATTGAACAATCATAGTCCTTTAGTAGTTCAATCCATCGACGCTGTCTCAGATTCAGATCCTTCTGAGTCAGAAGATACCTCAAGCTTTTGTGATCCGTGTAGACCATCGACTTCTCTCCATACAAGTAATGTCTCCATATCTTGAGCGAAGACGATGCCATTGCTAACTCTAAGTCATGAGTTGGGTAGTTGACCTCATGCGGTCTTAATTGACGGGATGCATAGGCTACTACCTTCCCATCCTGCATCAACACACATCCCAAACCGGTGTGAGATGCATCACAATAAACTGTGAATAACTTTCCTGCTTCAGGCTGTACCAAAACCGGAGCTTCAGTCAAAATCTTCCTTAACTTATCAAAGCTTTCTTGCTTGCTTCTCCGTCCATACAAGCGGGACACCTTTCCTTAGCAACTTAGTTACTTGGCGCTGCTATTAGAGAGAATCCTTCCACGAATCTCAGATAGTACCTGCTAAACCAGAAAACCGTATTTGACCACCGCCCTAGGTGGTTTCCACTCCAATCTTGCTTCAATCTTGCGAGGGTCTACCTAATTCCTTGGTGACACTACATGACCTAAGAAAGCCACTTCCTAAGCCAAAATTCACACTTACCGAATTTGGCATATAATCTACTCCCCCTCAATACTTGCGGAACTATCAGTAAATGCTTGTCATGCTCCTCTTACGTCTTTGAATAAACCAATATATCGTCTATGAACACCACGACGAACTGGTCCAAATCTTCTTTGGAATACTCTATTCATCAAGTCCATGAATGCCGCCGGTGCATTGGTCAACCGAATGGCATTACCAAGAACTCAAAATGCCCATACCAGGAGTTCGGAATGCCGTTTTGTGAACATCGCCTCCTTCACCCTTAATTGGTGATAACGACCTAAGGTCTATCTTCGAGAACACCGAGGCACTCCTTTGATTGATCAAACAAGTCGTCAATCCGAGGCAGCGGATACTTGTTCTTGATCGTTAACTTATTTAAGCGGCGGTAGTCGATGCACATCCGCATGGAACCGTCCTTCTTCTTGACAAACAACACAGTGCTCCCCACGGAGATATACTTGGTCGTATAAACCCTCTATCTAAGAGCTCACGAATTTGAGCCTTTAGCTCCACCAATTCCTTTGGTGCCATTCGGTATGGTGCTATGGACACAGTGCCGTTCGGTAGCAAGTCTATACCAATTCGACTTCTCGATCCAGAAGGCAAACCGGAAGTTCTTACGGGAACACATCGATAAATTCCCCAACCGTTCGGACCTTTTCAATTACTAACCCTTAGCTTCCAAAGCACGATTTGAACCAAATCGCCTCACAACCCTTCTTGACCATCTTTTCACCTTCAAGGCGGTCACTACATTGGATAGATAATTCCTTCGATCACCTATCATAACCACTTCATCACCTTCACCGTTTTAAGGACCATGCGCTTAATGGCGCAATCCAAACTCGCTTGGTACTTAACCAACCAATCCATACCAAGGATCAAATCGAACTCCCCAACGGTAGTTCCATTAGATCGACTACAAATACTACCCCTTGAAGTTCTAGAGAGTGCGCCTCTATAGAGTTTATCTACGACTACGGAGTGACCTAAGGGGCTAACTACAGTCATCTCCCTAGAAGCAGTTTCAGAGTTTAGGTCCATAGTTCCTACCACACTACTAGCAATGTACGAGTGCGTCGAACCCACATCAATCAATGCAACATAAGGAAAACCGAAAATTAGAAAGCGTCAGGTTATGACATCAGGTCGTCACCTTCTTCGCGACACCTCATTTGCGTAAACTAAACCAGTCGCCTAGCCTCTGTGTTGCCTGAACCTCTGCCTTGAGTTCCACGACCTCAGTTAGGACCGTTGTTTCCTCTAACATTACCACGACCCCTCTGTGGTCCTACATTTCTATCCTGAGCACGGTTCTGACCCTCTGGCTGCTTCTTAGCTAGTTTTTGGGGACAATCTCTGACGCGATGCTCCAAAGACCCACACTCAAAACATCCTTTGTCACCGGTCCAACAACCTCCCCAATGGGTCTTTCCACAGCCCGATTGACCGAGTCGGCCTCGATTAGCGATCGTGGGCCCTTGCTGATTGGGCCCACTTGGCCTAGCCTTTTTCTCGAGCACTTCCGTTTGATCCGGTGACCAAAACTTCTCTTACGATTGTTCTTACTATAGTTACGCCTCACGGCCTCCTTGATTCCTTTCCGGCTACCTTAGCCTTCTCCACTAGAGATGAGAACTCACGAACTCTTTGTGGGGCAATCGGTAACCTTAAATCATCTCGAGTCCGTCCTCAAAGCGGACACAGCGCTCATGTTCGATGAGCCACGATGCCTCTCGCATATCTACTCGACCTTAGAAATTCCGCCTCATATTCCGATCACGGACTTAGTTCCTTGCACTAATCCCAAAAAGCCTTTCTCTGTGGCGTCGGTGTAGCTAATGCCCACATACTTTTTCCGATAGGTGGTTACGAAATACTCCCAAGTCAAATCATCTCTTTGTAGCCCCATCTCGAACCGTAAGCCACCAGCGATACGCTTCATCCTTTAGAAGCGACACCGCCCCTTTCGGCTTCTCTTCCTCGGTCAGTCAAGGTCATCCATGATTCTTTCGGTGGACTCTAGCCGAGATTCCATTGCATTGGGTGCCACTCGACACACCTCGGAATACCTCCGCTCCGTTAGATCGGAGTCGCTCGGTCGATTTCCGAGCTCCTACATTTCCACCAGCCCCACCACCATCTCCAAGACTCGCAACCACGACTTGCGAGCACCGACTCGCCACCGTGCATTCCGGCTCCTCACTCTAAAAGTAGGAGGTGGTGGTGGCGATGGTACCTCATTTTCCGAACCTTGTCGACTGGTGGGTTCGGACACATCATCATCCTACCCTACCACGCCCCACGGCGTCCACGTCCTCTAGAACTCATTCTATCTACGCGCTTTTAATCTTATTAAGAAAAATTTTATGCGTTAGCATTTGTTTCACTTTATTACTCATGAAGAAATTTTATGGATAAGATTTAATCGAGATTCTTTCGAACAAACAATGTTTGATTTCCTATCCTAGTTCACACAAAGAAGTCCATGCATCCATTCCTTAATACTTTCCATACCTATTCACTCATCGGACATTTACGCCCATTTCTAACCTGAGGGGTATTTTCGACTTTTTCCTACTGAGGGTATTTTCGTAATTTTCCGAACCAAAATATGTTGTTGATGATTTCCAAAGCTAAGTTATTGAATATTTGTAGAATAGTTGAAATTTTTGGGCAAAACCGTCGAATTAATATTTTATGGGTCGGGGCATTTTGGTAATTTTACTCCTAAGGGTATTCTGTAATTTTTTCACAAGTCAAGTTTTCCAGAAAAGCGTTGTAAAAGTAGTGTTCTAAGGTTTAAGAGAGTTATTGGACAAGTTTTGAAAACATTAGGGCTTGTTGTTTCGTTCTATTTTGAAAAACAAGGCTAATTCCTTTTCGGGTTTTAATCATTGTGTTTAGCCCATGACCGAGCCCTCCGGTCGGGGTGAACCAAAGCTACGCACCAGTGCAGAATTCGAGTGAATAGGAGGTGGGTCACGCGGACCGCTTAAATACCAAGCTCTCATCGAACCTTTCTAGACATGCGCACGGAGGTTGCCACACCACCGAGCCTACGAGTTAGGGTGAACCGAAGCTACGCACTGTAGGATACTGCGAAGAGGAGGTGAGTCACGAGGATCGCTTAAATACCAAGCTCTTAGGATCCAATCCTAGACATGCGTCATGGGGTTACCACACCTAGCTCATTGACTAAGTCATAGGTTGGTTTAGTTCTTTAAGTCTTATGTCTTGTTTGTGTGTGAGCAATCTAGCCTTAGGGTCCAAGTCCTATAAGTCTATCTCGTTCCATGCTTCCTACCCCTTCTACGAATATAATTCACAAAGAGGTTTAGATGTACTTACAGGCGGATCGGTCTGCGGAGACTCGGGCCATGCCGCTTAAAACCCAAAACAATTCAAAAGGCCTATTAAAACATTTTTGGGCCTTGGGCCCCCACAGCCGAGCTTTGAACTTGGCTCTGATACCAATTTTGTAACAACCCAAACCCGGCCCAAACATTACGACCGAATTCGATTTGTTACGGAGGAAAAACCTTGTGAAAACCATTTCGATACCTATTCAATTTTTATTGAAAACTTCTCGTTCTCGGTTATCTTGCCAAAGCTACCCTTAAATTTAATTTGGGAATTTAGTTAAGTCCGATTATTATACCAGTTTCCAGTGTGCCCGATGGCACGATCAAACTTTTTCGTGTTAACTTAAGAAAACGTGGGATTTTAGTTCAATTTAATAGTATGGTTTTAAAGTGAATAGCCAACATATAAAAAAAAAAACACAAGTAAGTTTATGGAGGCCTTATTACAACCAAAATAAAAATAAGCAAATTTGAAGTCCTATAAATTTAAATCCTTTGCATGGCCACCTCGAGTCCAACCGGCTCCTCAACCGCCATCTACGAGTCACCTGAAAAAAAATGTTAAAGGAGAAGGTGAGTCACCAAGACTCAGTATGTAACCCTTCCCCCGTTTAAAAACAACATTTCATACACAACATATAACAGTTAACATGCAGAGTATCGTGTGCCCAACCTAGCCAACCAAACGCCTTTGTCTACCCCACGTGGTACCAAACCACTGGTGACCGTAGTCACGATGTGTTACCAAAACACTGGTGGTGCCAAACCACTGGTGACGTATAGTCACAATGTGCTACCAAAGCACTGGTGTCCGTAGACACAAATCGGGTGATGGGGCCAACCCATCGTCGATACCAAATCACCGCGGCGACGATCCCATATCTCAAGTGGGGCCAACCCACGGTGGTGTTAACCACGAGGACAAGTCGCTATGAGGTGCCAAACCTGCGGAGGTACCAAACCTCTGGTGACATATAGTCACAAGTGTGTTACCAAAAAACTTGGTGCTCGTCAACACGAAACATCACCGCCCCCTCCTCTCATGTAGCCCATAACAAGTAAAGCGATTAACAATGAGATCTCATGCATTTATCACATGTATCAATAAGCCATGCTTCCCAAAAGCATTAAAGTAATCTCACATTAATGAGAGACTTACGGGATCCTCACTTGTACCGTTAAGGTACCAATCGCATCTACATCAAGCGATTTACATACAAACATATATAACACAACATTAATCGATATAAGTGTGTATGTACACACACGATGTTGATGAGAAGTCTAAATCCCGAAAAGAAACGTTGGCCACCCTAGATCTCACTTTGTACCTATATTCGGCCAACTATGGATTAGTCTTAGGGCCTATTCGGCCAAATCAAATTATTGGGAGGGGTTCCTTGTGAACCCGAAATCTCACCTTCACACTTTTGGACACCAACCGCAACACCCAACTCCCGAACTGCTTCGATTCCATGAATCGGCACTCAACAAGTTAGTAGCCTCTGGCTAAAACGAATATCAACCGACCAACTAAAGTAGATCTTACCGTTCACGTACCACAAATCGAATACTAGAGATCGGGCACAGAATCGATCGCTTCACTTCCACGAGTACCTAACAAGAATCGGTTACCACTTGTTTAGAAGACTTAATCATTGCCGAAATCGGCACTTATCCCCTAATAGAAATCGACAAAACACAGAGGAGAAGAAAGATGGCATTCGGCCATACCTACCTACCTTATGAACCGATTGGAGATGAGTTTAGAGAAGATTACCCTTGCTTGAATATTTGAGGGCGAGAGGTAAATAATGGAGAGACAAGGGTGTTGGAGTTTGGCAACAAGGAGTAGAGGTTCGGTTAACAAAGAAATAAAGAAAAGGGAGTTTGAATGTGGAGTTTGGCTAAAGAGGTTGGGAAAAGAAAAGAAAGGTTTTAGGGGATGTGCTTTCGGTTTGGAGAGGATGGAGAAGAGAAAATAGTAAATGGGAGACTTTTTGGGAGAATTCGGCTAATAGGAAAAGAAACCAAAGAAACTTGGGCACCCCTAGTACCCCTTGCCGTCCACTCTCCTTGCTCAAGGAGTTCAATTTTCGCACAACACCTAAAAATCCTCTTTGCCACCTATTTGATTTAATTCAAAATAGCTTGAATTAATCAAATAATAATCTCCTAATAATCCATCCATTATCCCTTTTATTAATACTATAATTAAGCAAATAAAACTCTCCTATTATCCTTTGATAATAATACCTAATAAAAGAGTTTGAAGGAGAAAAACTCTCCCCCTTGTGCCATCCAAATAAAAAAGCGAAAAGGAGGATTATGTGACTCGAACCAAGGCTCTCCCTTGTTCCTTGGTGGCGTCACATGCTAGCTCCTAAGTGGGCTTGCTTTGCCACTTTACCAAGGCCTAATTAGTGTTAAATTACCCACATTTATTCTTATAACACCCACTTACTAAGGCTCCTTCTTTTAAAATTAAAAACTGAAATTTCCTATCAAACCCGGCACACTCAAAGCCTTAAATTAAGCTCTATTATTCCATTAATAATATCACAGCAGTTCATAATAAGAAAATAGTCAAATTCCAAATAACCCCATATTTGGGATGTTACACACTTTGCCCTTTTATTAATCATATAAGACAAAATACAATAAGGTTATTAAGTCATTTAGCCATCCACTAACTTAATAATGGTGTAATTGTCTCATAAAGCCTCCACATTAATAAAACAACAACATTTAAGTACTTATAATTTAGCACATAGCTTTTACTCTTTATACGATTAAGTCCTTTCTCTTAATTCAACACGCAAACGATCAAATTTTCTCACAGACTAAGTTACATACCATTCACACAGAAAATAACATTAAATTAACATTCCGACCTCAGATTTGTGGTCTCAAAACCACTGTTCTGACCAGGGTCTAAACTGGGCTGTTACACGAACCCACACGGGCGTGTGACCCCTTTTTCATGAAAAATTTTCTAAGTTTTCCAAAAGTTTCCAAAGTTCTCGATTTAGTCCCGAACCACTTCCGAATACATGTTTTGGGCCTCGAAGGCTAGTTTTAGGGATGATATGATTGTTTTTGAAAAGTTTTAAATTTGAGTGGAAATTCATGTCTCGGTTTTGAATGTTTGCTTGTGAATAAGTCCGGTAATGCCTCGTACCCTATTTCGGCGTCGAATATGGGTAAGGGGTGTTACAAGTCGAGTTGACGAATCATATTTTATCAATTGAACTCAATTTGAATTTTTTTTTTCGAATCGAATCGAATTGAGTGAAAAAATTTCAAGTTAAGTCGAGTCGAGTTAACGAATCATATTATTTATACTCAATGTTGCATTTACATGGACCGATTATTTAACTAGTAGACGAAGTACAAGATTATTTAACTACATAAACAATATAATTGTTTTACCTTTTAATATAATGAGTAAATAATTATCAAAACAACGTAATTTTGCCTTTTAACTAAATAGTTTTGACTTTTAACTTTAGAAAAGGTAAACATTTATCAAAACGACGTAGTTTTGCCTTTTCTTATTCGAATTTTTGGATAACTCTAATTGTGTAATTCATATTCGAGTTAAACCAAAAAACTTAATTTTTTATTCGAGTTGATCCGAATAACTTGATTAACTCAAATAACTCGAACTATTTAATTCAAATTTTGAATTTTTTATCGAGTTTTTCTGACTCGAACCAGATTTTACTCACCCCTACCTGGAATGTTGTGTGGCTGGAATGTTTATGTGTTGAGTACTGTGATGATGCATGAACTCTGCTGAATGTGAATGCTAAACATGCATAAGATTGTTGTGGTATATGGGTATCCACCAATGTAGTTAAATATGTACGAAATAATTATGGTTACATGTTTAAAAAGGTAACGTACTCCATGTATTGCATGATTATAATAGTAGGAAAACGTGTACAACCCATTTTCAGTAAAATCAGAACAGTGATTTCGAGACCACAAATCTGAAGTTGAAAATTTTATTTTATTATTAATTTATTGCCTAAAGCATGATAGAAGTACCGTACAAAAATTTTGTTAAGAGATTTTACTGTTTACATGCTCAATTTGATAAAAAAGGACTAAATCGCGTAAAGTGCAAAAGTTGAGTTCTAGTAGCTAAAAGTATTAAATAGCTATAGAACCTTAAAGTAAGAGTACTTATATGGTAATTAGAACACTAATGAAGATAGTGGAATGTGATGGCTTAGCATTTTTGTAAATTTTAATGTTTTTAAAGGTTATAATTGTAATTTGGTAATTAAATCATAATTAAAATAGGTAAAGTGCATTCATCTTCTTCATTTCATAAAGCCACCACCGAAAATTTCTTGTTCTTCTAAGCTAGGGTTTGACCATCTTCATTTTTACCTAATTGGTATGTATTTTTGTCTAATTTTTAATGATTTCTATGTTTTCGGGATTGTTGTAGCTTAATCTATCTAGCTCAAGGACTAATTTGTGAAAATTTTATACTATTACATTTTAACCATTAATGAACATGCATGAGTTTTGTTGAGTTATGGAATAAAATGATTAGTTGTTGTTAGATAAACAACTTTTGTAAAGAGATTTTTTATGAAAATGCCAAATAAGGATTAAATTGAAAATTAAAAAAATTTAGATGGTGAAATTGTGAAATAAATGAAAAATAGGGCTTTATAGGGATCTAATTGATATTCGGCTATAGTGGGTTAGGGTTGAATTACATGAATTTCAATTTTTAAGAGTTAGGGACTAAATTGTAAAGAAATTAAAAGTATATGGGCAAAATGGTAATTTTTCCAAAATATGATTTTGGGTTAAATTGAATGAAATATATATTGAATTGAGTTAAATTTATCCGTATAGATCAAGACAAACATCGTAGACTTTAGATCAGGGCAAAGAGAAAGTCTCGGATTAATAGTCTTTGTATCTACGTATACTCGTCGAGGTAAGTTCGTGTAATTAAATTGTGTATATATGCTTTTGATTGAAATATACTTGTGTCGTGAATTGCTATACGTATATGCCAGTTGCATATCCAACAACGTACGACTATTACCGAGCCCCGTTTGAACCTTAGGAATTCGTCCTGAACGTCCTATCGATGGCTGAGGTTGGCATGTCATTGGGGTTTACATGATACGAGTGCTAGTCCTGAACGTCCTATCGATGGCTGAGGTTGGCATGTGTTGCGGATACTCCACAGTTCGTGTGAGCAGCATCGTGTAGATACGTTTCAACCCACAGCTCGTGTGAGCATAACCATTTTCACAGCTCGTGTGAGCATACTGATTCACAGCTCATGTGAGCATACATGTACAAGATTTGACGGATTACAGTTATATGAGTTAGCACACTATGTGTGAGCTATACCGGGTATCCAACGGTATTCTAAATGGTTCAACGGGCATTATTCTGATACGAAATGGTAAGGGTTCATTACGAACTATTACAGGGATACATATGAATTATATGAAAATGTTGTTACATGATATATGGAAAATTGAATTGGATGATACATGTATATGAAACTTAATCAATTGTTGTGTTCATCCATGATTATTGGTTTGTATATATATTTACATGGCCAACATGGTTGGTGTATATGTGCTTAGGCATTTGGCCAAATTATGTTGGGATATGCTATGTTTATCTTACCTATTTTGTGATTAAATGGTAAGTTATGTTTTAAGTTATACAAACTTACTAAGCTTAAATGCTTACTCTTTGTTATTTTTCGTGTTTTATAGTAAAGCAGAAGCTCGTTCGGGTTGGGAGCTTGTCGGAGCTATATCACATTATCCATCGGCTCTTTCGGTACTTTCGGACTTTAATTTTGGTTATAATGGCATGTATAGGTATTTTGGGTTAATGTTGGCCATGTGTTTGGTTGTTGAAATGGCCATTTGGTTTGGTTTGTGTTATTGCATTTTGGTGATGAATTGAACTTAGTTTTTGGCATGTAAATATTAGCCTTAAAATGGTTGATGATTTTCTTGGTGTGTTTGAATGATGGAAGATGATGGTGATAGCTGAATATGCATATTGTATAAGTCTTGTAACTTGATATTAATTGGTACTTTGTTATGAAAAGCATATATGTTTATTGAAGTTAGTGATTGAATGGCATATTTGGTGCCCTTTGATAAGCTTTGGTAAGTTTTGGTAAGTAAACTAAATGGCATGTATACATGTAAATATGCCTATAAGTTAGTTGATTATTTGGCTAAATTGAGTTCATGGTTATACATCATTTTGGTGTCTTGTTATGGCTTGTATATATGTACATTTTTGGTTGTAGGTATATGCCTTGATGGATGAGAAAAATGGCTTGTAAAATGGTCTATTTTCGTCCACACGAGCAGAGACACGAGCGTGTGTCTCAGCCGTGTGGGGCACACGGCTAGGCGACACGACCGTGTGTCCCATGTAGCTTTCGAAGGGTTGCAAGTCAGGCTGTTACACAGCCTAGCACACGGCCTGACACACAGGCGTGTGAGGTTATTTCGAAGGGTATATGGCCTGGCACACAGGCGTGTGGCTTGGCCGTGTGATCCAAGTTAGTGAGTTACACGGGCACGGACATGGGCTAGGACATGCCCGTGTGTCCCTACTTTGAATGTCCACACGACTGTGTGACCCCTACAGTGTTGAAAATTTTCAATGTTTTCTGAAAAATTCTCTGAGTTTTCGATTTAGTCCTGCCTTGTTTCTAACGCGTATTTAGGGCTTCAAGGGATCCTGTAAGGGTCAATATGTATGTTTTTACTTGGTTTTAATTTGCTTATTGATATGATATGAAATGTTTATAAATATGTGTTCGTATGATTTGAAAACTCCAGTAATGCTCTGTAACCCTATTTCAGCGATGGATATGGGTTAGGGGTGTTACAAAACGAATGGAAATTATTGATGGGTTAAATGAAGATAGGATTGGAAAATGGTGTTTTCGTATTCTGCCATATGGTGTTGCTGAGTGCAAACCGTGATGTGCGAAGCTCTAGGCCTTGCGGAGGGGAAACTTCAGTGTTCGAGCATCAAGGTAGTTTTGGCGAACTAGAGGAATGTGAGTATGAATAGGGAAAAAGGAGTTTCATTAAGATTCTGCCATACGGTGTTGTTTAGTGCAAACCGTGATGTGCGAAGCTCTAAGCCTTTCGGAGGGGACACAACGGTGTTCGAGTGTCAAGGTGAAATGTTAAATAGGTCCTTCAAGATGGCATCGTGACTATGATTATTAGGTTGCATAGAGAAACACCATGATGGCGATCAGTAGGCTCTATGGGGAAACACCGCGACGGTGATAAGGTCCTATGGGGTGACACCTCAAAGGAGGTCTAATGTGTAAGACCATAGCTTGGTTATGGCAACAAAAATAGTTTGTCAGGACAGTAAACACGGGGTAGTTTTTCGAGACAGTAAACATGGTGTAGCCTGTTGGGATAGTAAACACGGAGTAGTCTGCCAGGACAGAAAACACGGGGACGTTTGCCAAGACATTAAATATGGGACTATAGGTGAAAGAACATAGCTCGGCTATGGCAGCATATGGATTGCACCTGGTCAATAAATACGGGTGGTCCACCAGGACTATGAATATGGAAAGTCATGCAAATGAGAAGAATTGCGAGAGTATTGGCAGGCGATAGCCAACTAGCAGATTTGAGGATTCCGCCAAGAAAGGAATAAAGATAATAGAACTGGGAAAAAATTTGCCTAACAATAAATAGGGAGGCCGGTAGGGTGTATGGTGATAATCCAACTAAAATCTTTTAAGGGAAGGATGTGCAATTAACGCTAGGTATATAGGCAGTGGAAGGGGATCTACATGTAAATCACGGGTAAGGAATCCACCATTAAAAACTGCCAAGCAGCATTCAGATAAGCTCTGCTTGTGAGTAGAATGTAACATCCCGGTTTAGGGCCTAGTCGGAATGGTGGTGCGAGACCACAAATCCGAGGGTTATGAATGAGTTTTTGAGGCTTATATTATATATGCATGCTAGTGTAAAAATTTCATGAAGCAATTTTGTGAAATTGTGGTTGAATTGTCCAAAAGGACTAAATTGCAAAAGTTGCAAAATGTGTGTTTCTAGAAGCTATATGTGTGAAATAGCTTTAGATTATTAATTAGAGGTCCTTAAATAGTAATTTATCCAAATTCTAATTTTTGGACAAAAATGGGGATGGATGAGTCAAAATTTGAAGTTTATCAAAAAGGGCATTTTGGTCATTTATCAAATAAGTGATTAAATAGGTGAAAAGAGGATAAAAATTCACTCATCTTCTCCCCCAAGCTGCCGAAAATTAGAGAAGCCATTGTTAGGGCTCTTTCAATTTTTCAAGCTTGCTAGTAAGTGCTCTTAAGCCCGATTTTTGATATTCTTCGTATTTTTAAAGTCCTAGTAGCATGAGTAAGCTATTTTTAGCTATTTGGTGAGCTATTATGGATGTTCAAAAATGTACGTATGTATGACATGCATGTATTTTGTTGTTTTATGGAAGATTATGAAAGCTTGATGTAGTAGAAACATCTTTTGTTAAGTGATTTTCCATGAAAATGCATGTAGGGACTAGTTTGTGAAAAACTTTAGTTTGGTCATACATGTGTGATTTAGTGAGATTTGATGAATGCTTTAGTTGAGTAAGTGGTTCGACTAAGCATGAAAGAGTAGAAAGTTGAATAAAAATCACTTTAAGAGCCTTTGGGGCTAAAGTGTAAATATGAGAAAGTTTAGGGGCAAAATAGTAATTTTGCTAAAGTATGAGGAGTGGGTCAATTTAGTCAATGTGTGTATTGAATAAGCTAATTTTTTCAATATAGATCAAGAAAGCCAAAGCCCGGATCAAAATCGAGGCAAAAGCAAGGTGGTGGACTAAATTGCACATTTCAATACTTTTGAGTATCGAGGTAAGTCTATGCATAAATAATGCATTCATACTTACAATTTGTTAATGTTAGCTAGTGTGTAGCATATTTGAGAACCTATGTGGGATGAATGTAGTAGAAAATGTGAAATGAATGTATGATCGAGAATGATTAAGTAAGTAGACTTATTCATGTGTTGTGATAATGCTAGATGGTGGGCTAAGTGCGATACCATCCTAATGTATATTGACGATGAGCTAGCTATGTGCGATGCTATCGTGAGGTATATCGTTTGGTGAGCTATGTGCTGAATCACTATGAATACCTTTGTGGTAGGCTAAGTGCGATACCACCTTATTAATCAATTGTGGTGTGCTAAGTGCGAAACCACTGAGATAATAGCTATGTAGATTAACTGTGTGTATTAGCTGTGTGTAATAGCTGTGTGGATTAGTTATGTGAACTAAATGTGTGGATAGTCTGCGTAGATAAGTTATGTGGATAAACTGTGTAGATGTATTACGAGAAATAATGATGTGTTGTATATTGTGTAAATGTGACAAAGAATGCAGGGGTGTATTTTGATGGTTATGAGTATGTGACTCATGATGTGTTGGAAATGTGGTAAGGGATAGAAAGAGTAAGCATAGTTGTGAATTACTTGTTGGTATAATGCTAATGGTTGCTTAGCTTATACTATGTTGCTTAATTGTTTATGTGTAAACTTACTAAGCTCAAAGCTTACTCTCTTTCTTTTCCCTTGTCTTATAGATTAAAAGCGTTGAATCGAGATACGAGGATCATCAGAAGATAGCCCACATATCAGCACACTTTGGTACATGAAACTTAATGTTTTGTATATGGCATGTATAGGGGCTAGACAAGTTAGTGGATTTTGTTGTAAATGGCTAAGATGTGTTGGCCTTTAGATGGATAGCTTATTTTGTATAATGCCATGGTTGTTGGCTATTACATTATATGAAAGAAATATGTAGTTTTCTATGTGAGAATGCACTTCAATTTGAGTTGATTATGATGGTGTTAGATGAGTATATGTTGTGTATGTTAGAAGGGTGAAAAGAACTTGACACTTAGTCTTGTTCTTGACCATGTGGATAGACACACGGGCGTGTGTCTAGGCCATGTGTGACACACGACCAGCCCACGGGCGTGTGCTGTGGCCGTGCGTCCCCTGCATGTTAATATTTTAAAACAGAATAGACCATGGACTAGTCACACGGGCGTGTGCCTAGGGCGTGTGGGATTAATCAGTGTTGGCCACGGGCTAGCCACACGGGCGTGTGTCTAGACTCTAGGCCGTGCGAGGGAAGTCAGTGTTCACCACGGTTGGGGAGCACGGGCGTGCCATGGCCGTGGGGCATTTGGCAGAATGCTTGGGTTTTTAGGGACGGTCTGGGGACATGGGCATGTGTGCTCATGCACGGCGTGTCTAATCTTCTTGCGGGCGTGTGAGACTGTATAAAGAGAAAAATTTTAAGGATCGTAAAAGTTCCGGATTAGTCTCGAGAGCCCTCGTGTGTATGAGTGAGGCCTCGTAAGTCGAGAATGAGGTTAGAGTGAGTAATGACGTTGAGCCTAAGTGGCGATTAAGTGGTTTGAGACCGGTAACGCCTCGGGCTCGGTTCCCGGTGTAGAACCCGGGTAAGGGGTGTTACATAGAATACCTTGGAAGGTTGATGGGAAATCTTCTCTTAACATAAGACTTTTTGAACCCGTGGTTCATACGGGGAGGGTTAGTTGTTTGTACTAAGGTTAGACTAATTGGAAAATAGGGGTTAGTTAGAACTAATTGATTGAAAGAGGTACTAAAAAGGATAATTCATGTGACAGATATGTCTGTCAAGACTATTCCTCTTTAAGGGGAAACTATTCAAAAAGTACCTGTCAAAGGGCTAGTTTAGTAAGGAAGAATCATATAAAAGATTGTAAGCTTGAATGGTGACTTAGATGACAGTCTGTTGAATCTGTAGGCCAGAGTGGTCTACAGCAGACTAATACGTTACACTTAAAAGTATGGAATCACGAATAAGGCAGGTTACGAGAAAGTAATCCAATCACTATTCAACCCAAGTGGGACTTAGCCTGGCAGAGTGGCGTGGGATATCATTAGTTAACCTAACAGATAGGATATTAGCAAGTCCTTTAGGACTATAGTAAGCAAAGGGAATCTGCCAGGGACTAGTTAGGTTTGACATATTCGTCAAAGAGGATGTAAACTAGGGGACGTTAGGATAGAAGTTAGAAAAACCACCATAAAAGTACATGGTGGGAAAGAGGAACTCTACTAGTATATGACCTCTAAACCTTGAAATTAAAGATTTAAGATAAAAGCTTTATGTAGACGGATATTTGGAGCAGTGGTCGAATGGAAGAAAGAATGCATGAAAAAAATGGTTAGAGTCCGCAGTTATGGCGAAACCTCTAAGAACCCACCAAAACTAGTTGAATGGCAATAGGATCAAATAGGGAAGATCACTTAGTAGTCTATTCGCCAATAGATAAGTTCGGGGAATGAATCACAGACCGTTGACCCATATTGAGACAAACTGTCCAAAGATAATTAGGGAGTTAAATGTGTCTAGATTCTCTTTCACTACCCCGTCAAGTTTGGGGCTATTTTGTGTAGTATAGAAAGAAACTCACTAAGTTCTTTTGAACTTACAGAAATATGGCCTATGTGGCAATAATTAAAGGTGATTAAGGTTCATAAGGTGGGACTAAGACAGATCGTGCCAGACAGAGTTAGATTAAAAGATCTTTGTCAATATAGTGTCATGCACACAGAAGGGGGTACCATTAGAGGCTTCGCTTCGAAGTCTAACATATTGTAATTAAACAATTACCTTATAGATTGAAATTAGTGACCGTAAGTCTTTATTTCAATTTAAGGTTTGTGTTGTAAAATATTTATTAAAAGGGTAATAAAGTCTGTCTTTAAAATAGTTAAGTTTAAAAGTTACGAGTAGGACCAATCAGGTTCAGTTGTGACACTTCGTACCCGGATTCGACGATCAAGTCGAGTAAGGGTGTTACACATTTAGTTCCCACTAATGGTAGATTAGACTAACTTGGTGCCTTTCTCACATGTTTCTTAAGTTGGAAAACATGTAAAATAGGATGAATCTAGATCCTAGTGGTAGCTTTAAATGATAGGCCAGGTATCATAAAGAGTTTCATACATTTTCCTTCGGTGGTCAGGTATTCCTTCCACTCCTTTACAATTTTCCTTGAAGTACCATTTCTTACTATAGAATAAGCATTTAGACTTAGATAAGTCTTTAGGCTTTTTGGTTCTCTTCCTTTCCACTTGTGGTGCCCAGAGACCTTAGTCTTACTCTTCTTAGCACATTTTCCCTTCCCTTTTGAAGAATAAGCAACAACTATATTCGCTTCTGTGCTTTAGATCGATTGACCGCCATTCAACATGAACTCATAGGATTATAACTCCTTCATGAGTTGAGTAAGCGTTAGAGTCTTATTCCCAAGGTTATATGCGACTTGAAAGCATGCAAAATCCTTGGACAAACTCTTGAACACCATCTCAATCTGGGTGTTCTGGTCCAAATTGGCCTCATTGTTTGTGGCCTTGGCAAAGTATCCCATTAGATTAATTATATGGTCTTTGACCGAAGTGTTGGGCTTTTGCTAGGCATTCATCAAACTAGTAATTTCTGACTATCGAGCCAAGGCAGCTTTGTATTCGATCATGTCTTCTAGTTTGTCTGGAATCAATTTGGCAGTCTTACGGCTCTCTATTTGTTTATAAAGTGTGCTGGTCATGCTTGCCAACATATAGCAATGAGTTATCTCATCAGACTCCTCCCAACATTTTCTAGCCTCAACTTGAGTGGTTGGAGGGCAATTATTATCAAGAATTATTTTATGTTTCTCACAGCTCAAGATAATAACCAAATTCCTTTTCCATTCGTTATTATTATTTCCATTCAATTTGTTTCCATTGAGTATGTTTAATATGGGAGTAGGTGTCATTTTCGAACTGAAAATAAAATATTCATTCATTAAGCAAATATTTGAAAACGTTTTGCAATATTACGATATGCATTAAGATGATACATGTTTCTAACATTAAACCTTGAGAACATTTGTAAGTCGTTGCAATGATAATTCCTACACCCATTGAATCAAGTCACCGTGGGGTGATCATGATCAACTAGTAAGAATATGAATTTCCATCCAATTAGTACATGAACCTAATTCCTTAGGCATTCACAAGTACTAATAATTGTGTAATGTTTGGCTGTCATTCTAACTTAAGTAGAGCTTCGTAAGAAGTTATATAACTAGAAGATCTTGAGCGTAAAACCATCAACTCAATACCTGTTACATCATGCACAAAAAATGAGTCATCGTGGGATAATCTCACTAAGTAATATGTTGTGACTAGTTGTCCTCTTTAAAGATAGAACTTTTTGCTATATCGCATGATAATACCTACCAAAGAGACCGGTCTAACTATCATATGATTAGAAGATAATTCTACTTAATTTCAGGAAATCTCCTCAGTGTGGTCTACATGACAATCCTACCGCGGAGGTAGTTAAATTGCCATGCTATCATAAGAGACCGTTGATGAAGGCCGTAGGTCTTGTTGAGGGATGTTCTATAACACCCCTTTCCCGATCCAGTCATTGGACCTGAGCTACAAAATGCTACAACAGTTATCGGAACAAATCACACACAAATCAAGCTTTAAAATTTCATTAAACAAAAAAAATATTATAATTTCATACATCATGCAAATTACAGTCAAAATCGGACCTCAAATGTGTAACACTCAAAACCCGGCCTAGAATTTTAGACTGAATCCCGTATGTCACATTGATCACCGAAGTGATCGTAGGTAAATTTTTACAAAGTAATTTATAACGACAAATCAAAACATTTAATCATTTAAAATGTGGGCAGTTAAAATACGTTAAGTTTAGTGTATAATAAGCATAATTAAAATAATTTAATACTTATCTCAAAATCTGTACCACGGTATTATAAAACCTTACATTTCAAAACTCTGAATGATAAAACAGAACCTGAACATATAACGTTTACTAAATTTTCTCCGAGACTGTCCGAGACCTCCGCATATCGAGCCCAGCGTCAGACTTCAAAAGAGTACCTGAAAAGGAAACACTAAGGGGGGGTGAGCTTCACGAGCTTAGTGTGAGTCGGGAACAAGTCTAAATTAAAGATACAAAATTTAAAACAAGAGACAGAAATAGGGTATTCACATCAGAAGCGCAATAGAATTTCATACACACATGGAATCAGAAGTCACCCCAGAACTGGTACCCAAACAGAGCTTAACAATCGAAGAACATTAGGTTCACATAAAAGTCTCAGCACAAATACTAATCAGACAAACAGATCACAGACAACTAGTCTTTCAGTCAGAACTCTGTGGATGTATGCAGCCTAATAAAAACCCACCCATCCGGCCAACACACCTCTCCGTCCCCCAATCACACCCAAAAGAGCGGTTAAAGCTCATCCAAAAAAACACTCCAATTAGGACCAAATAGGCCCATCCAACCCTACACACCATATTGAGTCATCCCGGGTTGCTTGGCAATAATGACTTATCAGAATGTAGTTGAACTTCCAGATCAGATAAAAATACGAAGCAAAGGTGGCGATATGTCTTTATCTGATCTTGAAGGCGAAAATCCATGATGAGACAAATTGCAGTTTGAACTGCCAAATCAGAAATATATATACGTAGCATAGCTAATGTACATGCGATACAGTGCAATGCGGTAAACCGCTATACCGGTGAATTTGCAGTTAAACTGCCATATTAGATAAGGGTACATAGCATAGCTACCGTACATACGGTACAGTGCGATGCAATAAACCGCTATACCAATAAATTACAGCATAACTGCCAGATCAGATAAGAATCAGTGTCCCTTCTCTTCACAATCCCATCCCAAAGTATTTTATGTAGATGTATGTATGCATACAATCTCACAAAACAAAGACACGGTATCAGACAGTCAGACAGAATAGCTGTCCGCACATACCCAAAAAAACAAATTCAGATTCAAACACTTCACATAATAGTCACACCGATACACTCAGGCCGAAGCCCAGATCAGAATTCTTAACTACCCTTGTTTAAGCTTAGCCAAGGGTTGAAGCGCACAACACATTTTCAGATCAGAAAGGCACACCGAACCAATATAAGTGTCTTAAGACCACACGCCTGTGTGCTCTAGCCGTGTGGAAATGCCTAGGCCGTGTGGGAGGTCAAATGCCCGTGTGAAAGGGGCACACGGCCGTGTGACCGAGGCACACGCCCATGTGAAGGGAGGCACACGGCCGTGTGGCAAAGGCACACGCCTGTGTGGACCAGGGACATGGCCGTATGAACAGGCTGTGTAACTCTCTGTCCATTTGCACTAAATTCAAGTACGGGGCTGACACGACCGTGTAAGGGTCTCACACGCCACTGTGTCCACCCGACACGGCCGTGTGTCCCAAAACACATGCCCGTGTGGAATCCCTAAATCCCCAATTCAATCACACGGCCGTGTGGCCAGGCCGTGTGGCATCGAATCACTCAAACCCTAATCCCTAAAATCACACGCCCGTGTACCCGAGGGATACGGTCATGTGAGAAACAATAAAATCCCCAAGTCGTCTACAAGGTTGTGTGGCACCCAAATTTCGCCCGGAACCCGAATTCCCAAAAGCACACGGCCGTGTATATCGACACACGCCCGTGTGGCCACCTGTGTGGTCATGAAACCACCCTAAAAGAGCCCCAAAAATCGTGCTTTTAGCCACGCAACACTCACCCGCCCTCGATAGTTTGAAAATATACCAAAATACACTATTTCTAAGCATAATACGATGATACAACATCGAGTTTAGCAGGTTTACAAACACCCGCACCTATGATGTCGAATTTTAGTAAAGGAAAAAAAGCATTTGCCATTAAAACAGAAAGAGATAAGAAACCCATACCTGATTCGTGAGCGAAATTGTTCGGGTGCCGTCTCGATGACTAGGAAACGAAGCTCTTCAAATACAGCAGACAAAGATCGTTTTCGCAGAAAAAGAAAAGAGCAAAAAGAAAAGTAAGAAGAGTGAGAGGAAGAGGAGAACGTGTAACCCAGAAAAATATAAATAAAAATAATAATAATAGTAAAATAAAATAATTATAATCCTAATGATAAAAGGAATTAATAATTAAAAACTTAAAAACCAGTTTGCTATTTAAGAACATAAAAAATATATCACAAAATACGCACACCCAGAGACTCGAACCCAGAAGCCAGAGATACATTAATACTCACATAACCACCAGACCAGCAGGCCCATTCTGTCACTCTAGCACGAAAATAAACACTAAAGCACGCCCTTCTCTATGACCCTAACCACAAAACCCTAAAACTTCTAGCCCCAAAATTCGGGGTGTTACATCTCGCCCCTTCTTAAAGAAATTTTTTCCATGAAATTTCCAACTAACAGAACAGTGGTATAACACAAGCTACACCACCACGCTCCCGCTGCGCACTCTAACTCGAGCAGAGCCAAATCAAACCTAAGACCTCATACACACACCAGAACACTTAACCACTGTAGCAAATACACATTTGTCCTATCACACACACAACTTCAATACTTTAATCTAAACGACCAGACCTTCACAATCATACCTGTCTCAAAATCATCGAGGACAGATGATCTGTGGACCCACATCGAAAACATGCTCCCGTCTTTTTCCAACAATTTCTAGGATGGTGCTTCTTACAATGCTCACAGAACGGAGCGCTCGTACCACTACCGGTACCTTTTGCAAAATCGCTATTGTCACTCAAATACGTTCTAACACGCTTCGCAGGACGAGGCTCCAACCTCGGAGGATTGCGATCTCTCTTTTTCCCACAGTCTACACACGTAGCTTGGAGTGTTTCACTAGACTCCCTTATCCTAGTCTCAAACACTTTCTCTAGTACTTCCCTCACTGCTCAAGTCAACACCTCAGTACCAAGCTCCGGGTTATCGCTACCCATAGTTGGAAAAATTAAACTATCCTATGACTCCTAACCAGACACACGCCCCGGAGGAGCCGATGACTCCTTGCGGTCTTGCTTACCTTCAGAATCCATATCCGCCCTATGGCTAACTTGAGATATCTACACATCCAGAAAAAAAAAAAACACAGCTTGAACACATAAATCTATATTTCTAATCTTACAGTTTCAGATTCCTACCTGGACCAGCATCAGAGTCTCAGACAGTTCATTTTCGTATCACATTTCCAAAACATAAATCTTTTTAACTTACCGTGGTAAATTTTTTCAAAAATTTCTTTTTTTTAAAACACCCACTTTCGCATACAGACACGTAGAAGCACAGTCCGAGTTTTTGTAAACTTGGCTCTGATACCACTAAATGTAACACCCGAAACCTGGCCTAAAAGTTTAGATCGAATCCCGGATGTCACATTGATCACCAAAGTGATCGTAGGTAAATTTTTACAAAGTAATTTATAACAACGAATCAAAACATTTAATCATTTAAAATGTGGATAGTTAAAATACGTTAAGTTTAGTGTATAATAAGCATAATTAAAACAATTTAATACTTATCTCGAAATCTATACGACGGTATTATAAAACCTTACATTTCAAAAATCTGAATGATAAAATAGAAACTGTACATATAACGTTTACTAAATTTTCTCCGAGACTGTCCGAGACCTCCGCATACCGAGCCCAACATCAGAATTTAAAAGAGTACCTAAAAAGGAAACACTAAGAGGGGGTGAGCTTCACGAGCTCAGTGTGAGTCCGGAACAAGTCTAAATCAGAGATATATAATTCAAAACAAGAGACAGAAATAGGGTATTCACATCAGAAGCGCAACAGAATTTCAAACACACAAGGAATCAGAAGTCACCCCGGAATTGGTGCCCAAACAGAGCTTAATAATCGGAGCACATTAGGTTCACAAAAGTCTCAGCACAAATGCTAATCAGACAAACAGATCACAGACAACTAGTCTTTCAGTCAGAACTCACAGACAGATGCGGATGTATGCAGTCTAATAAAAACCCACCCATCCAGCCAACACACCTCTCCGACCCCCGATCACACCCCAAAAGCACTGTTAAAGCTCAACCAACAAAACACTCCAATTAGGACCAAGTAGGCCCATCCAACCTTACACACTATATAAAGTGATCCCGGGTTGCTCGGCAATAATTACTTATCAGAATGCAGTTGAACTGCCAGATCAGATAAATATACGCAGTAAGGCTGACGTATGTGCTGTACAGTACAGTGTGGAAATTTGTAGTATAGACAAATTACAGTTTGAACTGCTAGATCAGATATATATACACGTAGCATAGCTAACGTACATGCAGTACAGTGCAATGCGGTAAACCGCTATACCGATGAATTTACAGTTAAACTACCAGATCAGATAAGGGTACGTGGCATAGCTAACGTACATACGGTATAGTGCGATGCGGAAAACCGCTATACCAGTAAATTACAGTTTAACTGCCAGATCAGATCAGAATCAGTCTCCCTTCTCTTCACAATCCCATCCCAAATATTTAATGCAGATGTATGTATGCATACAATCTCACAAAACAAAGCCATAGTATCAGACAGTCAGACAGAACAGTTGTGCACACACACCCAACAGAACAGATTCAGATTCAAACACTTCACATGACAGTCACACCGATTCACTCAGGCCGAAGCCCAGATCAAAATTCTTTACTACCATTGTTTAAGCTTAGCCAAGGGTTGAAGCGCACAACACATTTTCAGATCAGAAAGGCACACCGAACCAATATAAGTGTCTTAAGATCACACGCCCCTGTGCTCTGGCCGTGTGGAAATGCCTAGGCCATGTGGGAGGTCAAGTGCCCGTGTGAAAGGGGCACACGGCTGTGTGACTAAGGCAAACCCCCGTGTGAAGGGAGGGACACGGCCGTGTGGACCAGGGACATAGCCGTGTGAACAGGCCGTGTAACTCTCTGTCCATTTGCACTAAATTTGAGTACGAGGCTGACACGACCGTGTGAGGGTCTCAAACGCCCGTGTGCCTACCCGACACGGCCATGTGTCCCAAAACACACGCCCGTGTGGAATCCCTAAATCCCCAATTCAGCCACACGGCCATGTGGCATCAAATCACTTAAACCCTAATCCCCAAACTCACACGCCCGTGTGCCCGAGGGACACGGTCGTGTGAGAAACGATAAAATCCCTAAGTCAGCCTCACGGCCGTGTGGCACCTAAATTTTGCCCGGATCCCTAATTCCCAAAAGCACACGACTGTTTGTATCGACACACGCCCGTGTGGCCACCCGTGTGGTCATCAAACCACCCTAAAATAGCCCCGAAAATCATTCTTTCAGCCACGCAGCACTCACCCACCCTTGATAGTTTGAAAATATACCAAAACACACTATTTCTAAGCGTAATACGATGATACAACATCAAGTTTAGCAGGTTTACAAACACCCGCACCTATGATGTTGAATTTTAATAAAGGCGAAAAAGCATTTGCAATTAAAATAGAAAGAGATACGAAACCCACACCTGATTCGTGAGTGAAAACATTCGGGTACCGTCTCGATGACCAAGAAACAAAGCTCTTTAAATATCGCAGACAAAGATCATTTTCGCAGAAAAAGAAAAGAGCAAAAAGAAAAGTAAGAAGAGGGAGAGGAAGAGGAAAACATGTAACCCAGAAAAAGATAAATAAAAATAAAAATAATAGTAAAATAAAATAATTATAATCCTAATGATAAAAGGAATTAATAATTTAAAACTTAAAAACCAGTTTGTTATTTAACAACATAAAAAATATATCACAAAATACGCACACCCAGAGACTCGAACCCAGAACCCAAAGATACACTAGTACTCACACAACCACCAGACCAGTAGGCCCATTCTGTCACTCAAGCACGAAAATAAACACTAAAGCACACCCTTCTCTGTGACCCTAACCACAAAACCCTAAAACTTCTAGCCCCAAAATTCAGGGTGTTACAAAATGAGATTACAAAAGCTCTTAAGTTGACTCGAGAACAAATAAGGACTAAACTAAAAACTTTTTCTAAAATAACGAAAATTTTGCAAACCAAGGTCACATGACTGTGCCCAGGCCGTGCAACTCACTATGGTTGTGTGGACCAAAATCGATCAATTCTTCCAGTATTCACACAACCGTGTCACCAACCCATGTGTGACATACGGTCGTGTGCCAAATCTTGTAACAAACGGGAACTGTGTGGTTCCAATGTCTCATACATTACAATGATCACACGGTCGTGTCACCATCCAGTGTATGTCACACGACTGTAAGCCATGCCATGTGGTACAAAATATGCCATTTGGTGTATAATTCATGCCAAACTATATCAGTAGCCTAAATGACGATCCAGTGGACACTTAAACCTGCATAAAAAAATCAAAACATATACCAAAACATTTATTAACCAATCACAAGTCAACTCAACTCATTGCAAGTCAACTGACCATTTGCTAAATATGCCAATCTATGAATTCATCAAACTCTTCAAACATGTACAAAACATTCATTTAACTCCATCACAAATACCAATTTAACATGCCTCATTTGGCACCAAGCATCTCACCTACTTGTACATTTTATACGATTGAAATCATGTACACATTCAATACTTATTCGTTTTCATACTATTAATTATGTATCAAACCACTCACTAGGACAAATAAAACATTAGCTTCCATAACTCATACACATACATTAAGATACAAGACATTCATTTACATATCATGGCAATTTATCAATACCAAATTCACAACTCAATACAGCACACTTTATACCTAAACATAACATTATAATTTATCAATTCCATGTCTATCCATATAATTCAATTTAACCATTCATATTCTTTAATCTTAGCTTACCATATTACCGTCAAACTTATTTATATACATGTTTTATAAGCATTCAATGTAACAGCCCAATTTTGACCATAATCGAAAACAGTGGTTTCGGGACCACAAATCCGAGTCGATAGAATATTTATATACTATATTGGGTGTCTATGATTTATGAGTGTGCATGTACAAAAAATTTCGTGAATTAATTTGACCGTTTGTGTGTTTAATTTAAAGAAAAGGGTTAAATTGCGTAAGTGGTAAAAGTAGCCATTTATTAAATTAAGTGGCTAAATTGATTTGTGTTCTTTTGTATGAGTATTTAAGTTGCAAATTTACATTTTTTGCATGTTAGTTGACGGTATTGGCTTTAATTTTATATTAAAGTGTTTTATAAACATAATTTTTAAAGTTAAAATGTTAAGTTATAATATATGTTAATATTATTAAAATAAAGAAACATTTTAATCATCATCATTTTCATTTCTTCTTCACTGAAACTAAAAGAAGAAAGAACTAAAGCTTTCAACTATTCGACCTTTGCATGCTTAAATTGAGGTATGTAACTAGCTCAGTTTTTAATAATTTTTACGTTTTTGAGATCGTTTCTTCGAATACTATCCGACCCATGTTAGAATTTCTAATTTTGATGCTTATGTGATGTTCGGCCATTGATGAAAGCTTGTGTTTTGTGATGTTTGATGATTTTATATTAAAGATATGTTTTAGATTAACATGTTATATATTGAAGATATTGATGATTTTGAGTAGATAGGACTAAATTGTGATTTTGTAAATTGAAGGGGTCAAAATGTGAAATAAATGGATTTTATGGACTTGTATGAACATGATTAACATTCAGCCCTAAAGGAGTGATTTCAAATTTTGTGTATTTTGTGTTTTTTGCAATAGGGACTAAATTGTAAAAATTATAAAAGTCAGGGGTAAAATGGTAATTTGCATAATTATGTGTTTTTGGATTAAATTGAATGAAAATATATTTGAATGAGCTTAATTTGGAATTATTTAGATCAAGAACAAAAAGAATCGGGATTGGATCGGGGAAAGGCGAAGTTGAACGAATAACCGGGAAACCCTAATCTGTTAATTTCCAAGGTAAGTTTTAATGCAATTGGGCTGAATCGAACTTTATTTATATTGTATCATATTTAATTAATAGAATTAGATGTGTTTAATGTGGGTTTGCCGAATGTGAGGTTGATTGGAAGTTGGATTAAATTGAGTAAAATGTATACCTATATGGTAATGATGCAAATAGATATGGGAGATATTAAATTAGAGTATGAACATAGCCAAAGGAATTGTTAGTTACAAGCTAATGTTTTGGCAGAATGTGATATAGAATTTGGTATGAAATAATAAAGTTATATATATATGTGCTTATATGTGAAGTTGTGGAATTGATCTTATATGTATAAGTGTACATTTAAATGAATAATAGGTTTACAAAATACACTAAGTGTGCGAACTTATCACCGAGCACTAAGTGTGTGAAATCGGTCACATGGCACTAAGTGTGCGAGCTATTAAAGTAACGACACTAAGTGTACGATACGTTACAGAAAATTTGCACTAAGTGTGCGGAATGTCAAAGTAACGGCACTAAGTGTGCGATACGTTACTGAATCTTAGTAATAAGTGTGCAGGTTTGATGCTCTGTAAAAGATGCTTACTATTAATACCGTTAAGTATAGTAAAAGGATCGGGTCTACAACAATGTATTATGCACGAATGGTAAAGTTTGGAGTGGTGAATGAACTAGAAATATGAATTATATATATATCGACTTGTGTTTGATGGGAGCATGAAATGTAAGTAGAGGTTCGGTAAGTAATAGATGTACATGCTATTTATTTTATCATGTTAAGGTAGTATATGGATATATATGCATATAACGTTTGCTATGAAATCTACTTTTGTATATTTGACTATTCGGCAATGAGGTTATAATTGAATTTATTTACTAAATCATAATAAACTTATATGTGATGTAATTGCTTGAAACTTACTAAGCTGTGAAAGCTTACTTGTTCTTGGTTTTTTCCGCATTGTACATCACTTTTAGGGGTTCATCTCGTGCTCGGGGATCATCGTTGAAGTTCAGCACACTATCGTCAATATTTTGGTATCTCTTTTGTGAGTGAACTTTAAGTCTATTGCATGTATAGGCTAAATTACTTTTATTTTGACTCAAATGATGTATATGTATATATATAAATGCCATGCAAAAATGGCTTTATTTTCTATGCTTGAGTTGGTTGAATATGTTTGAGATGTCTTATATGTTTGTGCATATTCGGTCATAGTATAAACTTGTTTGGTCTGTATGTGTTTCATGAAATTTTGTAAGGGATAGTATCTTTATGTTCAAATAAGAATGCCATGCGTGACTATAAGCTTATCTTGGAAGTTATTTTATATTAGGTTATCTGTAATACTTGAGTGTTTAACTTTGGTTTGAATAAGGTATATCATACTTAGTGGATAACGGATAAATTTTGCTTATATTTTTTTACATGCACTTACAAGACAAGATATGAATGAATAAGGTTAAACTATAGGCATGTAGTAATGAATTTGATGTATTAATGATCAAAGGGAATTATTCTCACTCATAAATATTCGGTTATGGCATTATTTTAGTTGTTATTTATGTTTTTCTTAGATTGATTATATATATGCATATGTTCGGTCATGGGGTTTTAAAAATGTTAAATCATTGTTGTTTATAATTAGTTATAGTATGCATGTGATTGAATATAGGTGGTCAATTGATTGGTTTAAGTTAACTATAGATAAACCTATATATATATTTGGCTATGCTATTCGAAATGACCAAATGAATAGTGTTTTGCTAATTGAATGTAATTAGTTTTAATTGATGATAATGATATCATTTGTGATATGTTCGTTAATGTTTTGATATTAGAAGGGATGTACATGTTTAATCGTGAAAGTATAGATTGGTACGCATTTATTAATGAAGTAGTTTTTATAAGGTGCATTGACTTGTGGTCGGATAAGTAATGCCGTAACCCTAATCCAGCGACGGATACAGGTTAAAGGTGCTACATTTGATTGCTATCAGATCCAGGTCTAGTCGGTTCTCGGACTAACGTAGCGCGTGTGAGTCTAGCTATACATGCCATATTTTATTATATGATAGTGTGATGACTTCTGACAATGAAATGTGTTTACTTCTTTCGTATAGTAAATGAATCCTGATCCCGAGCGAGCTATAGCTGACGATGTCGAGAACGTGGTGCCTGTTCCCGCGCAAGGGACCGCGCCGGATGAATCTCGACCAGCTGCGAGTAATCCTGATGAGGGGGCTAAACAAGCCTTCTATAGTATGATGAATAATTGGTTCAATCAATATATTCGGGCCAATCCAGCTGTTCAACAACCCCTGAATCTGAATACTCTCCCTGTAGTACCGGTGGTACCCCCGATTGTTAATCCTGAAAGAGTAAGCAAGCCTCCAGTTGACAGAATTAGAAAACACGGGGCTCAAGAGTTTAGAGCCGAAGATGATGATGATGCTGAGCGAGCTGATTTTTGGCTTGATAATACTATTCATATTTTTGATGAACTATCTTGCACACCTGATGAGTGCCTGAAGTGCGCCATATCTTTATTACGAGATTTTGCCTACTATTGGTGGAATACACTTGTATCGGTTGTTCCAAAGGAATGAGTTACCTGGGACTTCTTTCAGGTGGAGTTTCGTAAGAAATACATCAGCCAGTGATTCATAGATTTGAAATGTAAGGAATTTCTCGAGCTTAAACAGGGTCGTATGACCGTATCTGAGTACGAGCGCAAGTTTGTGAGACTTAGTCGCTATGCCCGTGAGTGTGTTTCATCTGAGGCTGCTATGTGCCGGAGATTTGAAGAAGGGTTAAATGAAGATATAAAACTACTGGTTGGCATACTTGAAATAAATGAGTTCGTAGTACTTGTTGAGCGAGCTTGTAAAGCCGAAGATCTGGGGAAAGAAAAGCGGAAAGCTGAGTTTGAAGCTAGAGACTTCCGTAAGATATCAGTAGGTAAATTTCCTCAAATGTCATCAAAGAAGTTCAAGAATGATAGTAGCCGATCCAAAGCTAACACAGGGATCTCTATACGAGAATGACCACCAGTGAGTTCACAGGCTACCTCGATTGCTAGTGTTGGTAATACCCGATTGAATAAGCCTGAGTGTCAACAGTGTGGTAAACGGAATTTTGGTGAATGTTGGGGCAAGTCCAACAATAGAGCTTGCTACAAGTGTGGTTCACAGGATCATTTTATTCGGGATTGCCCAGAGACAGCTGAAAAGGATAACGCTCAAAGTGCAAGACCGAGCAGTACTGCAGCTAGAGGTAGACTACCTCGTAATGTAGGAGGTAGGAGCGGCACTTAGAGAGGGACTTCAGATGCGGCTATACGATCAGAGGCCCGTGTGCCAGCTAGAGCTTATGCCATTCGTGCCAGAGAGGAGGCTTCATCTCCAGATGTCATCACCGGTATATTCACTCTCTTTGGTACTAGTGTAATTGCTCTGATTGATCCTGGTTAAACTCATTCTTATGTGTGTGAAACATTAGTATCCAGCAAGACTCTACCTGTTTAGTCTACTGAGTTTGTGATACGGGTTTCGAACCCCCTGGGCTGGTGTGTGTTAGTTGATAGAGTATGCAAGAATTGCCCTTTAATGATTCGAGACTCGTGTTTTCTGGCTGATTTGATGCTACTACCATTTGATGAGTTCGATATTATCCTCGGTATGGATTGGCTAACAGTGCACAATGCAGTAGTGAATTGCAGACGAAAGACTATTGATTTGCGGTGTCAGAATAACGAGATAATTCGAATTGAATCTGCGGATTTGAATGGGCTACCAGCAGTGATATCTTCGATGTTGGCTCGACAGTATTTGAGAAAGGGTTGCGAAGCTTACTTTGCTTATGTGATTGATAGTAAAGTAAGCGGAAAGAAGATTAAATCTGTACCAGTTGTTTGTGAGTATCCAGATGTGTTCCCGGAGGAATTGTCGGGATTGCCACCTGTTCGGGAAGTGGAGTTTGGAATTGAGCTAGTGCTAGGGATGACTCCGATCTCGATAGCTCCGTATAGAATGGCACCGACCAAATTAAAAGAATTGAAAGCTTAATTGCAAGAATTGATAGATAGAGGTTTTGCTCGACTGAGTTTTTATCCCTGGGGTGCGCCAGTCCTATTTGTGAAAAAGAAAGACGGAACTTTGAGAATGTACATTGATTACCGACAACTTAATAAAGTGACTATAAAGAATAAATATACGTTGCCACGTATCGGCGATTTATTTGATCAGCTTAAGGGAGCTTCGGTATTCTCAAAAATTGATCTGAGGTCAGGATATTATCAGCTGCGAGTTAGAGACTCGGATGTACCAAAGACTGCTTTTCGGACGAGATACAGCCATTACGAGTTTTTAGTGATGACGTTTGGACTCACTAATGCCCCTGCTGTTTTCATGGATCTAATGAATCAGGTATTCAGACCGTATCTAGATCAGTTTGTGGTTATATTCATAGATGACATTTCGATCTATTCACGTGATTTAAACCGAGAGCATGTCGAACACTTGAGACTTGTGTTACGATTTTTGCGTGATAGCGAGTTGTACACGAAATTCAACAAATGTGAGTTTTGGTTGAATTAAGTTAGTTTTCAGGGCATGTCATTTCAAGCATCGGGCATTGGGTTGACGAGTAAAGTTTTCAACTATACTTGATTGGAAACCTCCACGAATATTTCGAAGTTCGTAGTTTTTACGGGACTTGCAGGGTACTATAGGACGCCGTGAAAGGGTTTTCTATGATTGCAGCTCCGATGACAAAGTTGTTGCAGAAAGACATTAAATTCGAGTGGTCAGAAAGGTGCCAGAAGAGTTTTGACCAACTAAAAACTTTGTTAACGGAAGCTCCAGTGCTTGTTCAGCCAGAGTCGGGTAAGGAGTTCGTTGTCTTCAGCGATGCATCCTTAAATGGTTTAGGCCGTGTTTTGATGCAGAAGGGTAAAGTTGTAGCTTATGCCTCGAGACAGTTAAAGCCGCACGAAAAGAACTATCCGACTCACGATCTTGAATTGGCTACTATAGTTTTCGCTCTGAAAATATGGCGTCACTATCTATTCGGTGAAAAATGCCATGTCTATTCGGATCACAAGAGTCTAAAGTATTTAATGACTCTGAAGGATCTGAATTTGAGACAGCGACGATGGTTGGAACTGTTAAAAGACTACGAACTTGTGATTGATTATCACCCGGGGAAGGCTAATGTGGTTGCTGATGCACTTAGCCAAAAGTCATTATTTGCTCTATATGCAATGAATGCAAATATAGCTATGACTGATGATGGTGCGATTATTCTAGAGTTGAAAGCCAGACCGTTATTTGTTCAACAGATTTCTGAAGCTCAAAAGGTTGATAATGATTTATTAGCAAAAAGGAATCATTGTGGCTCGAGTACTGATTCAGACTTTCAGTTAGATGCTGAGGGATGCTTACGGTTTAGAAATCGGATATGTGTGCCTAAGAACCCTGAGTTGATTCGAAAGATTTGTGATGAAGCTCATAATAGTAGATTGTCAATTCACCCGGGTAGTTCGAAGATGTATAACGACCTGAGACAACATTACTGGTGGCATGGTATGAAACGGGATATTTCAGACTATGTGTCGAAGTGTTTGACATGTCAACAAGTGAAAGTCGAGCATCAGGTACCATCGGGATTACTTCAACCGATTATGATACCTGTGTGGAAATGGGATCGAGTCACGATGGATTTCGTATCTGGGTTGCCATTGACGCCGAGTAAGAAAGACTCAATTTGGGTTATTGTTGATAGATTGATGAAATTGGCCCATTTTATTCCGGTGCGTACAGATTTCTCGCTTGATAAGTTAGATGAGTTGTACATATCGCAGATTGTATGATTGCACGGAGTACCTATTTCTATTGTTTCAGATAGAGATTCGAGGTTTACATCGCGGTTTTGGAAGAAACTGCAAGATGCTTTAGGTGCCAAATTGCACTTCATTACTGCTTTTCACCCTCAATCAGATGGTCAATCCGAACGTGTTATTCAAATACTCGAGGATATGTTATGATGTTGCATTCTTTAATTTGAGGGTACGTGGGAACAATACTTGTCTTTGATTGAATTTGCGTACAATAATAGTTTTCAATTGAGTATCAAAATGGCACCTTATAAAGCTTTGTACGGTCGTAAATGTCGTACACCTCTATATTGGACCGAGCTAAGTGAAAGCAAGATACACGGGGTTGATTTAATTAGAGAGACTGAGCAGAAAGTAAAAGTAATCCGAGAAAGTTTGAAAGCTGCGTCAGATCGTCAGAAGTCATATGCGGACTTGAAACGTAAAGATATAGAATTTCAAGTGGGTGACCGAGTATTTTTGAAAGTCTTGCCGTGGAAAAAGATACTTAGTGGTCGTAAAGGAAAGCTGAGTCCGAGATTTATTGGGCCGTACGAAGTTATTGAGCGTATTGGGCTAGTTGCGTACAGACTTATGTTGCCATCTGAGCTAGACAAGATTCACAATGTTTTTCATGTATCGATGCTTCGACGATACAGGCCCGATCCCTCTCATGTGATTAGCCCGGCAGAGATTGAGATTCAGCCTGACTTGACGTATGAGGAAGAACTGATCCGCATCTTAGCTCGTGAAGTGAAAGAATTACGAAATAAGAAAATTTCGTTGGTTAAAATAATGTGGCATAAGCACGGGGTTGAGGAAGCAACCTGGGAACTCGAAGATTCGATGAGAGAATGCTACCCGCATTTATTCACTGGTAAGATTTTCGGGGACAAAAATCCCTTAAGGGGGGAGAGTTGTAACAGCCTGATTTTGACCCTAATCAGAAACAGTGGTTTCGGGACCACAAATTCGAGTCGATAGAATATTTATATATTATATTGGGTGTCCATGATTTATGAGTGTGCATGTGCAAAAATTTTCGTGAATTAATTTGACCATTTGTGTGTTTAATTTAAAGAAAAGGATTAAATCGCGTAAGTGGTAAAAGTAGCCATTTATTAAATTAAGTGGCTAAATTGATTTGTCTTCTTTTGTATGAGTATTTAAGTTGCAAATTTACCTTTTTTGCATGTTATTGGACGGTATTGGCTTTAATTTTATATTAAACTATTTTATAAACATAATTTTTAAAGTTAAAATGTTAAGTTATAATATATGTTAATATTATTAAAATAAAGAAACATTTTAATCATCATCATTTTCATTTCTTCTTCACCGAAACTAAAAGAAGAAAGAAAGAACTAAAGCTTTCAACTATTCGGCCCTTGCATGCTTAAATTGAGGTATGTAACTAGCTCAGTTTTTAATAATTTTTACGTTTTTGAGATCGTTGCTTCGAGTACTATCCAACCCATGTTAGAATTTCTAATTTTGATGCTTATGTGATGTTCGGCCATTGATGAAAGCTTGTGTTTTATGATGTTTGATGATTTTATATTAAAGATATGTTTTAGATTAACATGTTATATATTGAAGATATTGATGATTTTGAGTAGATAGGACTAAATTGTGAAATTTGTAAATTAAAGGGGTCAAAATGTGAAATAAATGGATTGTATGGACTTGTATGAACATGATTAACATTCGGCCCTAAAGGAGTCAGTTCAAATTTTGTGTATTTTGTGTTTTGTGCAATAAGGACTAAATTGTAAAAATTGTAAAAGTCAGGGGAAAAATGGTAATTTTGTGTATTTTGTGTTTTGTGCAGAAATCCTACGCCGATCTCAAGCGTAAGGATATAGAATTTGCAGTGGGTGATCAGGTCTTCCTAAAATTTTTGCCTTGGAAGAAAGTTTTGAGGTTTGGACGGAAGGGCAAGCTAAGTCCCAGGTTTATCGGGCCTTATCGGGTATTAAAACGTGTGGGACCAGTGGCGTATCAGGTTGAGTTGCCTTCAGAATTGAAACAGATACATGATGTGTTCCATGTCTCGATGTTGAGGCGCTATCATTCGGATCCGTCTCACATTGTCCCAGTGGAGGAAATTGAGGTAAGACCAGACCTGTCTTTCGAAGAAGAACCAGTGCAGATCTTGGACCGAGATGTTAAGGTGCTAAGAAGAAAATCAGTCCCTTTAGTCAAAGTTTTGTGGCAGAACCACGGTTAAGAGGAGGCCACGTGGGAGCCAGAGGATGTTATGCATCAGCAGCACCCTCATCTCTTTTGACCCGGTAAATTTTGAGGCCGAAATTTCTTTAAGAATGGTAGAACTGTAACATCCGAGAATTAGGGGCTTTGCATTTGCTATGTTTCTGTGTGTTTAGTGTGTTTGCGGGTCCCGGGAAGGCTCGGGGTTAAGCCTGAGCGTTGGTGAAAATTTTCTTTTTAGGCTCTTTAGGGGGGAGAGCTAGCAGAGGCATGTCTTAAGAATAAATATTTGGGTTTGTTGACACAAGAAAAGATGTGGTAAAGTGGCAAGGAGACGCCACCTTGAGTGCTTAGAAGTGGCGTCACATGGGAGCTGTGGGGAGAAGGGGTTCGAGTCGTGTCGTCAGCAATTGGAAACTTTATGTGCCTGGGGAGGTTGAGTGGTGGTTTCGGCAAGGGCTCTTCATGGATGGGGGTTGAATGAGTCAAATGATTTGAAAGTGTGGCCATGAGTGAAAGGTGGAGTTTGAATTATTCAAACCGATTTGAATGATGGGAGGAGAGTGAATGTAGGAGAAAAGTGTGGGATTTGAGGCTTGGTGAGGATGTTGGCCGGTTGTGGAAGCTTGTTAGGGGGAGTTGGATTCGGGTTAGTGATAGCTAGGGGTGTGCCAAAATCTTGCCTAGTTGCTTTTGACATTTTCGATTTGAGGGGGTAGGTGTGCCGTTTTTGGGTGCACTTTGGGTAGCTTAAACCTTGAAGATGCCAAATGTCCTTAACCCTTCTCATTTTCGGCAGAGCCATCTTTTCTTAGCAAGCATCACTTTTTATTCTATTTTCTCTCAAATTGAAACATCTTTTGGTGGCTAGCCGAATTCCTTCATACTATTTCAGTTTCCTGCTTTTACAACCCTCTTTTTCTTTTATTTCATACTCATTCCACACTTCACTTCTCCTTAGCCGAACCCTACTATCACCTTCTCCTTTGTCAAGCCGAAATTCTCCCTCCCCTCTACCAGTTTCTTTTCTAGTCGAACATAAGAGTGGTGTTTGGTGCCTTCCCCATTTCATTTGTTTTTCTTCCATCTGTTTCTTCATAGCTGAATCTTCCTTGTGTGTTTGTTCCTCTTCGCTCGTTCTTGTTCCTTGGATTGCCGTCACTCATACTCCTAACCTTCTCAAATCGGCTTCTTCTCTTTTGATTATTTCTTTTCCCTTGCTGGTTGTTAAACCGAAGGGGTTAACTTGGTACTTTGGATGCTTTGGCCGAATGTAGGAGGGGCTTTGTGTTTGTATTCTTTTCTGCATCTAGCCTACGGTTGGAAGATTCTTGGGACTTAGTCGATTTCGTAATCCAAGCCTGAAGCTTTCGGTTTCTATCAATCTAGGTAAGAAACCTCTTCGTTTGAGCGTGTGCTCTTACTTTTATCTTCTTTAGTGCCTTAACCCGGTCTTCTGACCAAGATCTTTTTCATGGATTCGAATACTAGCCAAGTAAAGGAGGGGGTTGGACTCGTAGTCCCTACCCCTAAGTTCAAAAAACGTGCGGTATCGGCAGTACGAGACTTTCCACCGGGTTGTGGACCGGCTTCGGAGCGGGATAGGCAGATCGCTGTGATCCCTGCGAGTGAAGGTGTTAGCGAGATTGATAGCTTAGTTCTCTGTGTTAACAAGTGTGTAGTTCTCACACCTTCTTCTGTCATTTTCTTCAAACACACACACATATATATATATATATGCTTTATTAAATGCCGAAACTTTGGCATATGCTGCTTTTACCCATGGAGGGTAAAAGCAAGACATCAGGTTAGTGAATTCTGATTATGTTATATATGCGATTATGCTGACATGATTATACGTGCACTCTGATCATATGATATATATGTCGATATCTATTGCATTCATACACCATGATGTCATGTTTGCATAGTGGATGGGTATATGCTATAAAATGAAGGGGAAGTGTATCTGGTGACTATGTCACATTAATCAGTGGCTTTTGTCACACTCGTTCGGTGGCTCGCCACACTGCATTCGTGGCCTTGCCATTTGATCACAGTGACTCTGTCACAATTTGATGATGAGCAGCTAACTACAGCATGATTGCCATCGATGGTGTGTAGCGGTGAGGGTCGATTGTAGAAATCCCCATTGGTGTGATTGGCAGGTAAGGGTGGTGTGTAGCGGATGGATAACTAGGTTGGGTTGGGATTTGCATCATAATGCATTAATTTCTGATTATCTGCTATTCTCTGCTAAATGGGCCAAAGCTCAGTCTGATTCTGTGTGGGCTTCGCCCAAAGTGATTTGGAAGGGTCGAGGCCCAACTATGGTGATTGATGAGTAATTGCACACTGAGTCTTCTTGACTCACCCCCTCTGCTTAAATGTTGCAGGTAATTCTTAGTTCAGCGGACATGGGCTGGGATCGACTCTGAGGTGGCCATGCACTTTATGTTTAGTAAAATTTTGCTTTTCTCCTCTTAGACTTATTTACTTTTAATTTTGGGATTTTGTTATGTAATTAGGCCACCTTAATTTGGTTTAATTTTGATCAAAACTCTGGACGTTTTGAATACAAATAATCGATAAGACGTTTTTTTTCAAAATGAAAATTTAAAGTTTCTCTCGCAACTTAATTAACGATTTTACAGACGGATTTTTTTCGACAAACTTCTAGCTTAATCTAGTGTAACAACATGCATTTTCAAACGTCACCTAAACACAAGAATTGGGCTAACGTAAAATTTTCCTTAAATGATTATTGGGCTTTCAAACGAACTACTGATCTGGAGTTTTCAAAAAGGAATTTAAAAGTTTTTCTGAAGTTCGGGTAGTTTTACAAATTCTTCCCAAGTGACATACCAGATCCGGTCGTCGTGTTTGGTCCGGGTTTTGGATTTTACAATTTGGTATCAAAGCCTGGTTTCAAAAACTCGGCCATGGGTTTTGGGTTCAAAACGTTTTCTAAAGTTGGTCTAAAAATGATTGGAAAAATATATATATATATGCAAGTTTTCTAGAAGCATGGCACCCGAGTCTCCGGCACCAAGTCCGTACGGTAAGTTCTTCTGACTAAGTTATGTGAATTGCATAAATTAGATATGATGTGTTATGAAATTTAGAATTAAGAAACTCTGCTTTAGAAATGGAAACCTTTAGGTATATGTGTGTTTTGCGGGAAACTACTCAAAACTCCATTCTCATAAAACTACTCAATAATCAACAGTGAAAAGAAAAGCTAATGCATAAAATTTGTAAACCAGATTAAAACGAATCGGTAAACATGAGTGCGAGAGGACATGGACGTGTTGCATGTGGCCGTGGTAGAGGTCGGGGTGTTGAGGCTGAGTTCTCGGAAGCAAGGCAGGAGCCTGAGGGTGAAGCACCAGCATCACCTGTGGCAGAAGCAGGATCTTAAGATAGGACTGGTGGAAATGATGCCTTGTCTCAAGCGATGTTGAGGGTTTTGGAGCGAGTTGCTAGAGCGAGCTCTGGGGCAGTTTCTCGAAAGTCTATTCCTGAGCGACTTCGAGCAAATGGGGTAGAGGTATTCAGGGGTATTTCTGGTGTGGCCCCAAATGTAGCCGAGTACTGGCTGGAGGCAGTCGAGCAGATTATGGATGATCTGGATTACACAATTGAGGAGAAATTGAAAGGAGCGGTGTCTCTTCTTCGGGATGAGGCATATCAGTGGTGGCTCACCGTAAGAGAGGGTACTCCAGCGGATCGAATTGACTGGGATTTCTTTAAGACGGCATTTCAAGGGAAATACGTTGGGGCAAGTTATGTAGATGCTCAGAGGAAAGCATTCCTGAATTTGGTACAAGGGGGCAAATCTGTGGCTGCGTATGAGGCAAAATTTCTGTGATTGAGCCGTTATGCCCGAGGAATAGTTGCGACTAACTACGAACGTTGCGTACGATTTGAGGATGGGTTACGAGATGAGCTGCGGGTGTTGATAGCTCCGCAGCGGGAAAGAGATTTTGCCACTCTGGTTGACAAAGCTAAAATAGCTGAAGAGGTTAAGCGGACTGAGACTCAAAACAAGAAGAAGGATAAGAGTAAGAATAAGAGGAGTTTTGGGTCGTCGGGGTCGTCTGGAGGTTTTCATAAGAGGCCTAGGTTTGATGGGCCAGCTCGAGTTACGAGGCCTGCGGCAATGGGCCAGATTCGATCATGTGCTCTGTGTGGGAAAAGGCATTCTGATGAGTGTAGGAAGAGAACCGGTGGATGTTTTAGGTGTGGATCTATGGATCATATGGTTAAAGATTGTCCACAAGTAGATTAGGTGCAGTCTGTTGGATAGAGTTTTGATAAGTTCAAGAGAGGTGGGCAGCAACCACAGAGAGGTCGTGGTTCGATTGGAAGAGGGAATAGTTTCGGTTGGGGACGTGGAGCACCGGGCAGAGGTGCTGGGAATACAGAGGCGAGACAGCCTGGGTTAGTCTATGCAGCTAGACGCCGAGAGGAGGGTGATGCACCAGACGTCATAAATGGTACGTTTCTCATTTTTGGTTTGCCCTTTACTGTATTGATTGATATTGGGTCGACGCATTCCTATGTGGCTAATATGGTGTCTGGAACTTTAAACATGAACTCTGAGATTACTTCTAGGGAGATGACTGTACTTAGTCCTTTAGGACAATCTGTAGTGGTAAACAAACTCTTTAGGAATGTGCCTCTAGAAGTACAAGGGTTGTTTTTCCCGGCTGATTTGATGGAACTACCGTTCGGGGAGTTCGATTTAATCTTAGGTATGGATTGGTTGGTAAAATATCGAGCAAACTTGGATTGTGCTGCTAAACGCATGGTGTTAAGGACTCCTGAGGATAATGAAGTTGTAGTGATAGGCGAAAGGAGAAAATACTTGTCCAATGTAGTGCCTGCTTTAAAGGCGAAAAGAATGGTGAGAAAAGGATGTAAGGCTTTCTTAACTTTCGTTCGTGCTCTTGAGGCCAAGGAGTTGACTTTGAAGGATGTCAGAACAGTGAAGGAGTTTTTCGATGTTTTTCCAGAGGAGCTTCCAGGGTTACCTCCGGATCGCGAGGTGGAATTCGGTATTGATCTTTTTCCGAGAACAGCGCCAGTGTCTATTGCCCCATATAGAATGGTGCCGAAGGAGTTAGTGGAATTGAAAGCACAGATTCAGGAATTGTTGGATCGGGGTTTTATCCGACCAAGTGTATCTCTATGGGGAGCGCCGGTGTTGTTCGTGAAGAAGAAGGATGGGTTGATGCGTATGTGAATTGACTACCGTCAGTTGAATAAGTTGACCATCAAGAACAAATACCCACTGCCGAGGATTGACGATTTGTTCGATCAACTTAAGGGGGCTTCGGTCTTCTCGAAGATAGATTTGAGGTCGAGTTATCATCGACTTAAGGTCAAGGAAGCGGATATTCATAAGGCGGCGTTTGGACTCGCTTATGGTCACTATGAGTTTTTAGTGATGCCGTTTGAATTGACAAATGCACCAGCTGCGTTTATGGACATGATGAATCGAGTGTTCCAACCCTATCTGGACCAGTTTGTTGTGGTATTCATAGACGACATTCTGGTATACTCCAAGATGGAAGAAGAGCATGATTCGCATCTTTGGGTGGTTCTGCAGATTTTGAGGGAGAAGCAGCTGTACGCCAAATTCAGTGAGTGTGAATATTGGTTAAAAGAAGTTACCTTTTTGGGTCATGTTGTATCGGCAGAGGGAATTAGGGTTGATCCCCAGAAAATTGAAGCTGTGTTGGACTAGAAACCGCCTAGGTCTGTGGCGGAGATTCGAAGTTTCTTGGGTTTGGCCGGATACTACAGAAGGTTCGTTGAAGGATTCTCCTTAATTGCGACACCCTTAACTAAGTTGTTGCGGAAAGGGGTATCATTTGTTTGGACTGACAAACAACAGGAAAGCTTTGAGAAGCTGAAGAGGATCTTAACAGAGGCTCGGTTTGATGATTGACTGAGGTCGGGAAAGAGTTCGTGGTCTATTGTGATGCTTCACACACAGGATTAGGGTGTGTGTTAATGCAAGACGGGAAGGTAGTTGCGTATGCGTCTCGGCAGTTAAGACCGCATGAGTTGAACTATCCCACGTATGATCTGGAGTTGGCTGCGGTAGTGTTCGCTTTGAAGATCTGGAGACATTACCTGTACGGGGAGAAGTCCATTATCTACACCGACCAAAATAGTTTAAAATATCTCCTCACTCAGAAGGAGTTGAATTTGAGGCAGCAGAGGTGGATTGAACTATTGAAGGGTTACGACTGCTTGATCGAATACCATCCGGGTAAAGCTAACGTAGTGGCGGATGCGTTAATTCAGAAAGTGATATCGGATTTGAGGGCGATGTTTGCCCATCTCAGCTTGTATGATGATGGGAGTATGCTAGCTGAACTTCAAGTAAAGCCGACATGGGTTAGTCAGATCAAAGAGAAGCATTTATTGGATGATGTCTTGAGTGCTTGACTTCTGCAGGTACAGAATGGTGGGGTAGAGGATTTTGGTTTGAACAGTGATGGGGTTCTTTGTTTCCGTGAGAGGGTTTGCATGCCGAAGGATGTTGGGTTAAGGCAGATGATTCTTCAGGAGGTGCATAGTAGCCCTTACGCTATGCATCCTGGTGGGAATAAAATGTATCGGGATCTGCGTGAGCAATTTTGGTGGCCTAGTTTGAAGTGGGAGATTACCGAGTTTGTGGGTAAGTGCTTGACGTGTCAGCAGGTAAAAGCGGAACATCAGTTGCCTTCAGGGTTATTGCAGTCGGTGAAGATTCCACAGTAGAAATGGGAGAGAATCACGATGGAATTTGTTAGTGGGCTACCTCTTACGCCTACTAAGAAAGATTCGGTATGGGTGATTGTTGATCGATTAACAAAGTCCGCCCATTTCATACCTATTCGTGTCGACTATTCTCTGCAGAAGTTGGCTAAGCTGTATGTGGCGGAGATTGTGAGGTTGCATGGGGTACCAGTGTCGATCATATCGGATAGAGACCCCAGGTTTACGTCGCGTTTTTGAAGGCGCCGCATCAAGCATTGGGTACAAGACTAGACTTCAAAGACATTTCATCCACAAATCGATGGTTAGTCCGAGAGGGTAATTCAAATCTTGGAAGATATGTTGAGAGGGTCGTGTTATTGACTTGTGGGTAGTTGGGAGGAGTTTCTACCGTTGGTGAATTAAACTTATAACAACAAACTACCGATCCGATATCGGATGGCGCCCTATGAAGCGTTGTATGGATGGAAGTGTCGTACTCCTACCTGCTGGACGAAATTGGGTGAACGTCAGATGTTGGGTCTGGAACTGGTTTCGGAGACAAAAGAGAAAGTTAAATTAAATCGAACTCGATGGAAGGAGGCTTCTGACAGGCAGAAATCCTACGCCGATCTGAAGCGTAAGGATATAGAATTTGCAGTGGGTTATCAGGTCTTCCTGAAAGTTTCCCCTTGGAAGAAAGTTTTGAGGTTTGGACGGAAGGGCAAGCTAAGTCCCAGGTTTATCAGGCCTTATCGGGTATTAAAACGTGTGGGACCAGTGGCGTATCAGCTTGAGTTGCCTTCAGAATTGAAACAGATACATGATGTGTTCCATGTCTCGATGTTGAGGCGCTATCATTCGGATCCGTCTCACATTGTGCCGGTGGTGGAAATTGAGGTAAGACCAGACCTGTCTTTCGAAGAAGAACCAGTGCAGATCTTGGACCAAGATGTTAAGGTGCTAAGAAGAAAATCAGTCTCTTTAGTCAAAGTTTTGTGGCGGAACCACGGTTAAGAGGAGGCCACGTGGGGCAGAGGATGTTATGCGCGTCGCAAAGACCTCATCTCTTTTGACTGTGTAAATTTTGAGGCCAAAATTTCTTTAAGAATGGTAGAACTGTAACATCCGGGAATTAGGGGCTTTGCATTTGCTATGTTTCTGTGTGTTTGGTGTGTTTGCGGGTTCCGGGAAGGCTCGGGGTTAAGCCTGAGCATTGGTGAAAATTTTCTTTTTAGGCTCATTAGGGGGGAGAGCTAGCAGAGGCATGTCTTAAGAATAAATATTTGGGTTTGTTGACACAAGAAAAGAGGTGGTAAAGTGGTAAGGAGACGCCACCTTGAGTGCTTAGAAGTGGCGTCACATGGGAGCTGTGGGGAGAAGGGGTTCGAGTCGCGTCGTCAGCAATTGGAAACTTTATTTTTGCGCCTGGGGAGCTTGAGTGGTGGTTTCGGCAAGGGCTCTTCATGGATGGGGGTTGAATGAGTCAAATGATTTGAAAGTGTGGCCATGAGTGAAAGGTGGAGTTTGAATTATTCAAACCGATTTGAATGATGGGAGGAGAGTGAATGTAGGAGAAAAGTGTGGGATTTGAGGCTTGGTGAGGATGTTGGCCGGTTGTGGAAGCTTGTTAGGGGGAGTTGGATTCGGGTTAGTGATAGCTAGGGGTGTGCTGAAATCTTGCCTAGTTGCTTTTGACATTTTCGGTTTGAGGGGGTAGGTGTGCCATTTTTGGGTGCACTTTGGGTAGCTTAAACCTTGAAGGTGCCAAATGTCCTTAACCCTTCTCATTTTCGACAGAGCCATCTTTTCTTAGTAAGCATCACTTTTTATTCTATTTTCTCTCAAATTGAAACACCTTTTGGTGGCTAGCCGAATTCCTTCATACTATTTCGGTTTCCTGCTTTTACAACCCTCTTTTTCTTTTGTTTCATACTCATTCTACACTTCACTTCCCCTTAGTCGAACCCTACTATCACCTTCTCCTTTGTCAAGCCGAAATTCTACCTCTCCTCTACCAGTTTCTTTTCTAGTCGAACATAAGAGTGGTGTTTGGTGCCTTCTCCATTTCATTTGTTTTTCTTCCATCTGTTTCTTCATAGCCGAATCTTCCTTGTGTGTTTGTTCCTCTTCTCTCGTTCTTGTTCCTTGGATTGCCGTCACTCATACTCCTAAACTTCTCAAATCGGCTTCTTCTTGTTTGGTGGTAAGTGTGCTTCTTCTCTTTTGATTATTTCTTTTCCCTTGCTGGTTGTTAAACCGAAGGGGTTAACTTGGTACTTTGGATGCTTTGGCCGAATGTAGGAGGGGCTTTGTGTTCGTATTCTTTTCTACATCTAGCCTACGGTTGGAAGATTCTTGGGACTTAGCCGATTTCGTAATCCAAGCCTGAAGCTTTCGGTTTCTGTCAATCTAGGTAAGAAACCTCTTCGTTTGAGCGTGTGCTCTTACTTTTATCTTCTTCAGTGCCTTAACCCGGTCTTCTGACCAAGATCTTTTTCATGGATTCGAATACCAGCCAAGTAAAGGAGGAGGTTGGACTCGTAGTCCCTACCCCTAAGTTCAAAAAACATGCGGTATCGGCAGTACGAGACTTTCCACCGGGTTGTGGACCGGCTTCGGAGCGGGATAGGCAGATCACTGTGATCCCTGCGAGTGAGGGTGTTAGCGAGATTGATAGCTTAGTTCTCTGTGTTTACAGATGTGTAGTTCTCACACCTTCTTCTGTCGTTTTATTCAAACATGTATATATATGCTTTATTAAATGCCGAAACTTTGGCATATGCTGCTTTTACCCAAGGAGGGTAATATCAAGACATCAGGTTAGTGAATTCTGATTATGTTATATATGCGATTATGCTGACATGATTATACGTACACTCTGATCATATGATATATATGTCGATATCTGTTGCATTCATACACCATGATGTCATGTTCGCATAGTGGATGGGTATATGCTATGAAATGAAGGGAAGTGTATCCGTGACTATGTCACATTAATCTGGTGGCTTTTGCCACACTGCATTCAGTGGCTCGCCACACTCTATTCTGGTGGCCATGCCATTTCAGTCTGGTGACTCTGTCACAATTTGACGATGATCAGCTAACTACAGCATGACTGCCATCGATGGTGTGTAGCGGTGAGGGTCGATTGTAGAAATCCCCATTGGTGTGATTGGCAGGTAAGGGTGGTGTGTGGCAGATGGATAACTAGGTTGGGTTGGGATTTGCATCATAATGCATTAATTTCTTATTATTTGCTATTCTCTGCTAAATGGGCCAAGGCTCAGTCTGATTCTGTGTGGGCTTCGCCCAAAGTGATTTGTAAGGGCCGAGGCCCAACTATGGTGATTGATGAGTAATTGCACACTGAGTCTTCTTGACTCACCCCCTCTGCTTAAATGTTGCAGGTAATTCTTAGTTCAGCGGACATGGGCTGGGATCGACTCTGAGGTGGCCATGCACTTTATGTTTAGTAAAATTTTGCTTTTCTCCTCTTAGACTTATTTATTTTTAATTTTGGGATTTTGTTATGTAATAAGGCCACTTTAATTTGGTTTAATTTCGATCTAAACTCTGGACGTTTTGAATACAAATAATCGATAAGACGTTTTTTTTCAAAATGAAAATTTGAAGTTTCTCTCACAACTTAATTAACGATTTTACAGACGGATTTTTTTTCGACAAACTTCTAGCTTAATCTAGTGTAACAACATGCATTTTCAAACATCACCTAAACACAAGAATTGGGCTAACAAAAAATTTTCCTTAAATGATTATTGGGCTTTCAAACGAACTACTGATCTGGAGTTTTCAAAAAGAAATTTAAAAGTTTTTCTGAAGTTCGCGTAGTTTTACAAATTCTTCCCAAGTGACATACCATATCCGGTCTTGGTGTTTGGGCCGGGTTTGAGGTGTTACAGGTGTTACATTCGAGAATAAGTAATTCATAAGGACTATAACCAATATCACTCAAGATGAACACTTATACATTTCAAACCTATATACATGCCACATAACCGAGTCTAGAACAATTTATGAGTCTACAGAGACTAAAGGTGGATAGTGTGAGCTTTGGGTGATTCGATAGCCGAGTTCCGCAAAATGCCAACTACAGACACAAAAAACGAAACAGAGTAAACATTTACATGCTTAGTAAGTTCATAGATTTAAAAACCGTAACTTACCTCATTATACAATTAACAAAACAAAATAGCTAATTACATTACTTTCCTGTAATCAAATTTTGAAACATTGAGGTGAGTTCATGACATCTAAATCATATAACCATATAATTTATACATATCAATCCAATACAATGTCATCCAATTGTAATAATCAAATACATTTCATCAATCAGTCATTTCTTCGTTCATTAACAGTTTAGCCTAATGAACTATCATTAACAGATATGGATACGTGGGTGACCACACCACACCAGCAATAGGCACTGAAGTGTTTAAACAATAGGCACCAAAGTGCTGGGTAGTAGGCACCGTAGTGTGAATCAGTAGGCACCGTAGTGAAAATCCTATAAAAGCATGCAGCTAACCCTATTGGCACTTTTAACAACAAAAGCTCCAAAAATCATCAATAGAAAAATTTTAAAACTTTAACAATTTTACAATTTAATACCCGAGTTAGCTAAATCAAGCTAAAATGATCTAAAAAATATAAAATTTACTAGAAACGGGCTCGAATTAGCTTACATGCAATAGTTGATTGCTTGGGAGAATTTGAAGCTTCCTCTTCTCCTCTACAATGGTGTTCGAACGGTTGAGGGAAGATGAGAATGAAACATTCTCTTTCCTTCCACTATTGTTTTCTTTTAATTAGCTTAATATTTCTTTCATTTTAAATTGATAATTTCATACTAATAAAGGCTTTAATTCATGTCTAACCGGCCACTCTAACTCATTGTGGTCAATTTTTCATATGAAACCTTGATCATTTACTAATTAAGCCTTTTGAACCTTAAAAATCAAATGCGATTAATTTTTACTACTTTTACAATTTAGTCCTCTCACCTTACTAAGCTACCAATTCAATAAATTAACGAATTGAAATTCACTATAACATTATAATAAACTTGTAAATATTAAATAATATTATTTACGAACTCGATCATTAAAAAATGGGGTTTCAAAACCACCAATTTGGGCACCACTAAGAATGGGCTATTACACCTTCCCCCACTCAATATTTTAAAAAACATGCAAGGTTTTTAATGTTCGGTTTCAATCATGAATGATCAATATATGCATGTATATGTGGCGTTCTTCCCTAAACTATATGACATGCTTATCATACACGTAACACCCTATTACCCGACCCGATCGTTAGATCCGAATAACGGAATGTCACATTCGTTTTCGGAGAAACTTTCATCAAATAATTCAAACTTATATACTATTTATATAAATTTCATTCACATACATTACAAACATAATAAATTGAAGTCTACATGGACCTAATTGTGAAATTTAGACATGAAATAGAATTGATTTGTAAAATTTCAAAGTTTTAAAGTTGGTATCGATATTTAATTTCTAGGTATCGGTACTATATCGATACCATATTTGAATAACGATACCAAATCACTATTCTATTTGTTATGCAAAATAAAGGTATCGATATTTATTTTCTGGTATCGATATTTTAAGGAAAGTATTGATACTCATATAAAAATCGTTACCACTTTGGCATTCTTTTTCTTTTTAAAATTATTCATATGGCCAAGTATCGATACCAAATGCCAATATATTGATACTTAAGCTCAGAAATGGTAAAATACAATCTTTAATATGTCTATTTCATGCCAAACTCACTTGAACTTAAATGGTACCACTTACATACAATTATAGACCTAAAAAGAATCAACCAAAGACATACAAATTCATAACCAAACATCATCACATTTCTACAAACTCACAATCAACATGGCATACATCATTTAACCTTATAAAACATCATAAAATAATTCAATTTCAACTGCACAAGCATGCATCAAACCTACCACTATTTCAAGCACAACCTAAGCATATCAATAGCTTTTCTTCACCTAGATCAAAACGCATTACTTATTCACCACTTGAGCAATAAGCATACATGCCTAAGCTACTCAAAAGATCACCATCAACAAGATCATTACCAACACTTACATATACATAATATATACACATGATAATTAAAGTGCCAAACTCATCCAAATTTATAACATAGCATAAACACTTGAGTCCGAGATTGCCACTGGATGTTGAAGTTAATGATCAAATCAAAAGTACCTAACCTTCACACGGAATGTAACATCCCGGTTTAGGGCCTAGTCAGAATAGTGGTGCGAGACCACAAATTCAAGGGTTATGAATGAGTTTTTTAGGTTTATATTATGTATGCATGCTAGTGTGAAAATTCATGAAGCAATTTTGTGAAATTGTGGTTGAATTGTCCAAAAGGACTAAATTGCAAAAGTTGCAAAATGTGTGTTTCTAGAAGCTATATGTGTGAAATAGCTTTAGATTATTAATTAGAGGTCCTTAAATAGTAATTTATCATAATTCTAATTTTTGGACAAAAATGGGCATAGATGAGTTAAAATTTGAAGTTTATCAAAAAGGGCATTTTGGTCATTTAGTTATTAAGTGATTAAATAGGTGAAAAGATGACAAAAATTCACTCATCTTCTCCCCCAAGATGCCGAAAATTTCAATAGCCATTGTTAGGGCTCTTTCAATTTTTCAAGCTTGCTAGTAAGTGCTCCTAAGCCCGGTTTTTGATATTCTTCGTATTTTTGAAGTCCTAGTAGCATGAGTAAGCTATTTTTAGCTTTTTGGTGAGCTGTTATGGATGTTCAAAAATGTACATATGTATGACATGCATGTATTTTATTGTTTTATGGAAGAATATGAAAGCTTGATGTAGTAGAAACATCTTTTGCTAAGTGATTTTCCATGAAAATGCATGTAGGGACTAGTTTGTGAAAAACTTTAGTTTGGTCATACATATGTGATTTAGTGAGAATTGATGATAGCTTTAGTTGAATAATTGGTTCGGCTAAGCATGAAAGACTAGAAAGTTGAATAAAAATCACTTTACGAGCCTTTGGGACTAAAGTGTAAATATGAGAAAGTTTAGGGGCAAAATAGTAAATTTGATAAAGTATGAGATGTGGGTCAATTTAGTCAATGTATGTATTGAATAAGCTGATTTATTCATTATAGATCAAGAAAGACGAAGCCCGGATCGAAACCAAGGCAAAAGCAAGGTGGTGGACTAAATTGCATATTTCTATACTTTTGAGTATTGAGGTAAGTCTATGCATAAACAATACATTCATACTTACAATTTGTTGATGATAGCTAGTGTGTAGCTTGTTCGAGATTGATTGAGAACCTATGTGGTCCAAGTAGAATGAATGTAGTAGAATTGTGAATGGATGATTAATTGAGTAAGTAGACATGTGAATGTGTAGTGATAATGCTAGATGGTAGGCTAAGTGCGATACCATCCTAATGCATATTGACGATGAGCTGACTATGTGTGATGCTATCGTGAGGTATATCGTTTAGTGGGCTAAGTGAGAAACCCCTATGATTATCTTTGTGGTAGGCTAAGTGCGATACCACCTTATTATTCGATTGTGGTGTGCTAAGTGCGAAACCACCGAGACATTTGCTGTGTGGGTTAACTGTGTGGATTAGCCATGTGATTGCATTATTGAGTAAAATAGCTGTGTGGATGTATTATTAAGTTAATTAGCTGTGTGAATGAATTATTGAGAAATAATGATGTGTTGTATATTTTGTAAATGTGACATTAAATGCAGGGGTGCATTTCGATGGTTATGAGTATGTGACTCATGATGTGTTGGAAATGTGGTAAGGGATAGAAAGAGTAAGAATAGTTGTGAATTACTTGTTGGTATAATGCTAATGGTTGCTTAGCTTATACTATGTTGCTTAATTGTTTATGTGTAAACTTACTAATCTCAAAGCTCACTCTCTTTCTTTTCCCTTGTCTTATAGATCAAAAGCTTTGAATCGAGACACGAGGATCATCAGAAGACAGCCTGCATATCAGCACACTTTGGTACATGAAACTTAATGTTTTGTATATGGCATGTATAGGGGCTAGTCAAGTTAGTGGATTTTGTTGTAAATGGCTAAGATGTGTTGGCCTTTAGATGGATAGCTTATTTTGTATAATGCCATGGTTGTTGGCTATTACATTATATGAAAGAAAGATATAGTTTTCTATGTGAGAATGCACTTCAATTTGAGTTGATTATGATGGTGTTAGATGAGTATATGTTGTGTATGCTAGAGGGGTGAAAAGAGCTTGGCACATAGCTTTGTTCTTGTCCATGTGGATAGACACACGGGCGTGTGTCTAGGCCATGTGTGACACACGGTCAGCCCACGGGCGTGCGCTTTGGCCGTGCGTCCCCTGCATGTTAGTATTATAAATCAGAATAGACCATGGACTAGTTTGCACGGGTGTCCGCTCAGGCGTGTGGGATTATCTGATGTTGGCCACGGGCCAGCCACACGGGCGTGTGTCTAGACTCTAGGCCGTGTTAAAGTAGTCAGTGTGCACCACGGGTGGTAAGCACGGGCGTGTGCCTTGGCCGTGGGGCATTGGCAGAATGCTGGGATTTTAGGCACGGTTTGGGGACATGGGCGTGTGTGTCCATACGCGGGCGTGTCTAATCTTGCATGGGCGTGTGAGACCTGTATAAAGAGAAAATTTTTAAGATTGGAAAAATTTCCGGTTTAGTCTCGAGAGTCCTCGTGTGTAGGAGTGAGGCCTCGTAAGTCGAGAATGAGGTTGTTGAGATGACTTCAGAGAGTAGTTACGATGAGCCTAAGTGGCGATCAGGTGGTTTGAGTTCGATAATGCCTCGGGCTCGGTTCTGGCATAGAACCCGGGTAAGGGGTGTTACATTTAGTGGTATCAGAGCTATGGTTTAGCCATTTCTAGGACTACCGTAGCGGGTGTAAGAGTCTAGCTATACATGCCATAAGTGTACAATGATAGTGTGGTGGTTTCTGATGATTTAAATCTTGTTTTATATAGTATATGGATTCCGATCCATTGACTGCTGATGAAGCAGCTAGTAATGCGCCAGCTCCTGCGCAAGGAACCGCACCCGTTGAGAGTGGACCTGAGGTTAGGGGTCAAGGGGAAGAGGCACGGGAAGCCTTTCTCCAGATGATGAGCAATTGGTACTCAGATTATGTTCGAGCGAACCCTAATGCTCAACCTCCTCCACCTCCTCCTCCTATACCTCATCCAAATCTAATGGCTCCTCAAGGTATAGATGTAGTGAGGATATCGAAGCCCCCGGTGGATAAGATTAGGAGGCACGGGGCTGAGGAGTTTAGAGCTAAGGTAGATGATGACCCTGAGAGGGCGGAGTTCTGGTTGGAGAACTCGATGAGGGTGTTCGATGAACTCTCATGTACGCCTGAAGAGAGTTTGAAGTGTGCCGTATCCTTGCTGAGAGATTCGGCATACCATTGATGGAAAATGTTGACGCAAGTGGTCCCGAGAGAGCGGGTGACGTGGGACTTCTTTCTGGAAGAGTTTTGGAAGAAGTATATAAGCCAGAGGTTTACTGATCAAAAAAGGAAGGAATTCCTTGAGTTGAAACAAGGAAGAATGACAGTGGTAGAATATGAGCGTGAGTTTGTTAGGCTAAGCAAATACGCTCAAGAATGTGTATCGACTGAGACCATCTTGTGTAAGAGGTTTGAAGATGGGCTGAATGAAGACATCAAACTCCTAGTGGGCATTTTGGAGTTGAAAGAATTTGTGGTATTAGTTGAGAAGGCAAGTAAGGCCGAAGAGCTGAGTTCAGAAAAGAGGAGGGCTATGAGTGAAGCCCGAGATGCTAGAAAGAGGCCGATGGGCAAGTCATATCAAGCCCAGTTGAAAAGATCCAAGGAAGTGAATCCTCGGACGACAGCACCAGTGGGTTATTCGCATCGAGACTTGGGCAATACTCGCTCGGGTTCGAGAGCCCAAGCTCCCTCGATGGAAAGTGTGGGCAATACAAAGAGTAAACCGGAGTGTCCCAGTTGTGGTAGGTATCACACGGGAGAGTGTTGGGGAAATACTCAAAAATGTTATAAGTGTGGTTCCCCTAACCACTTTATCCGTAACTGTCCCGAGAGGGATGAAAAGGAAGAGAGGGAAGAGCTGAGACCTAGTGATGTGTCTACGAGGGGTAGACCACCAAGGAACCTGAGAGGCGGGAATAATGGTAGAGGTGCGCCCAGAGATTCTGCTGGGAGACCAGAGGGTCGGGCACCTGCGAGTACGTATGCTATTCGCGCTCGCGAAGAAGCATCCTCCCTTGATGTGATAACGGGTACTTTTTCTCTCTATGACACCTTCGTTATTACTTTAATAGATCCAAGGTCTACTCATTCTTATATTTGCATGAGATTAGCATCTAGTTTGAGTATGACCGTTGAGTCTACGGACATAGTGATTAAGGTGTCAAACCTGTTAGGAAAGCATGTGTTAGTGGACAGAGTGTGTAAGAATTGTCATTTATTGATTGAGAATTATTGTTTTCCGGCGAACCTTATATTGTTTCCGTTTGATGAGTTTGATTTAATCCTAGGCATGGATTGGTTGACTACCCATAGTGTCTTAGTGAACTATGGTAGTAAGTTTATTGATTTGAAATGTGAGAGTGGAGATGTGGTTGAGTTGAATCAGGTGGATCGGATAGTCTACGGTGATGATTTCTTCCTAGTGGTCGAGAAATGTTTGAGAAAAGGATGTGAGTCCTATCTTGCTTTTGTGTTGAATACTCGAGAGGTTGGAGTAGAGTTTGAAACAGTGCCAGTGGTATGTGAGTACCCAGATGTATTTCCGGAAGAGTTACCCGGATTACCTCCAGAGAGAGAGAGGTTGAATTTGGAATTGAGTTGGTTCCGGGAACGACACCTATTTCGATTGCTCCGTACAGAATGGCACCAGTAGAGTTGAAAAAACTGAAGGTTTAGTTGCAAGATTTGACAGATAAGGGTTTTGTAAGACCGAGCTACTCATCGTGGGGTGCTCCGGTATTATTCGTGAAGAAGAAAGATGGGTCTATGAGGTTGTGTATAAACTATAGACAACTGAACAATGTGACGGTGAAGAATAAGTATCCTTTACCAAGGATTGATGATCTCTTTGATCAACTGAAGGGAGCTACAGCGTTCTCCAAGATAGACTTGAGGTCTGGTTATTATCAGCTCAGAGTGAAAGAGCAAGATGTGTTGAAAACTGCATTTCGGACAAGGTATGGCCATTATGAGTTTTTGGTTATGTCGTTTGGTTTGACAAATGCACCTGCGATTTTTATGGATCTCATGAACCGTGTTTTCAGACCGTATGTGGACAAGTTTGTAGTTGTCTTCATTGACGACAAATTGATCTATTCTCGGGATGAGAACGATCACGAAGAGCATTTGAGAATTGTCTTGCAAACTTTAAGAGATAAGCAGCTGTATGCTAAGTTTAGCAAGAGTGAGTTTTGGCTCCGAGAGGTCGGATTCCTAGGACACATGGTGTCAGGTGATGGTGTCAGAGTTGACCCGAGTAAGATATCGGCTGTTGTGGATTGGAAACCGCCGAGGAACGTGTCAAAAATCAGAAGTTTCTTGGGATTAGTGGGATATTACAGACGTTTCGTAAAGGGGTTCTCTGTGATTGCCACCCCGATGACGAAACTATTGCATAAAGATGTCAAGTTTGAATGGACTGAGACATGTCAACAGAGCTTCGAGAGACTGAAAATAATGTTGACTGAGGCACCGATTTTGGTTCAACCAGAATCGGGGAAAGAGTTCGTGGTTTACAGTGATGCGTCATTTAATAGTCTCGGTTGCATGTTGATGCAAGAGGGTAAGGTAGTCGCTTATGCCTCGAGGCAGCTAAAGACGCACGAGAAGAATTATCCGTCTCATGATTTAGAGTTGGTTGCGATTGTTTTTACGTTAAAGATTTGGGGACATTACTTGTATGGTGAGAAGTGTCGAATCTTTACGGATCACAAGAGTTTAAAGTATTTGATGGATCAGAAGGATCTGAATCTGAGACATAGACGGTGGCTTGAGTTGTTGAAAGACTATGAGTTAGTCATTGATTACCACCCGGGAAAAGCGAATGTGGTTGCGGATGCCTTGAGTAGGAAATCCTTGTATGCTCTAAGAGTTATGAGAGCGAGTTTAGCATTGTCTGATGATGGTGCTATTTTGGCAGAGTTGAGAGCTAAGCCACTATTTGTTTAACAAATGTGTGAGGCTCAGAGAAATGACAGCGAGATGCAAGCTAAGATAGCTAGGTGCGGGTCGGAATGTGATTCTGATTTTCAAATGGGTTCGAATGGTTGTTTGCTTTATCGCGACAGAATTTGTGTTCCTAAAACTGGGGAGTTGATTCGAAAGGTTTTACATGAGGTCCACAGTGGATGTTTGTCAGTACATCCGGGCAGTACAAAAATGTACAACGATTTGAGGAAGTTTTATTGGTGGCCAAGAATGAAAAGAGATATTTCAGAGTTTGTGGTAAAGTGTCTAATTTGTCAACAAGTGAAAGCTGAGCATCAAGTGCCTTCGGGATTGCTTCAGCTAGTGATGATTCCCGAATGGAAATGGGATCGGGTTACCATGGATTTTGTGTGGGGTTGCCGATGACTCAGAAAGAGAGATCTTTGTGTGGGTTGTTGTGGATAGATTGACAAAGTCGGCTCACTTTATTCCGAAGACGTGTTGATTATTCACTGGATAAGTTAGCTGAGTTGTATGTGGAAGAGATAGTGAGATTGCATGGTGTACCTGTGTCTATTATATCGGATAGAGATCCGAGGTTTACTTTGAGATTTTGGAAGAAGTTGCAAGAGGCCATGTGTACGAGTTTGAATTTCAGCACTGCGTTCCATCCGCAAACCGATGGTCAATCTGAAAGAGTGATTCAAGTTCTTGAAGATATGTTTCGATGCTGTGTGCTAGAATTTGAAGGTAGCTAGGAGAGATATCTACCTTTGGTCGAATTCGCCTATAACAACAGTTATCAGTCGAGTATACAGATGGCACCGTATGAGGCTTTGTATGGTCGTAAGTGTCGGACTCCTTTGTATTGGACCGAGCTTAGTGAGAAGCGGATCCATGGGGTTGATCTAGTGAAAGAAACCGAAGAGAAGGTGAAAGTAATCCGTAATAGTCTAAGAGCTGCTTCGGACCGATAGAAGTCGTACGCGGATTCGAAAAGAAAAGAAATTGAGTTTGAAGTGGGCGACAAAGTGTTTCTGAAAGTGTCCCCGTGGAAGAAGACTATGAGATTTGGACGAAAAGGGAAATTGAGTCCAAGGTTCATAGGGCCGTATGAGATTACAGATAGAGTTGGGCCTGTAGCATACCGGTTTGCTTTGCTGGTAGAGTTGGAAAAGATTCATAACGTATTCCATGTGTCGGTGTTGCGACGGTATCGCTCCGATCCTTCACATGTGATTCCTTCGACGGAAATTGAGATAAGACCGGATATGTCTTATGAAGAGGAGCCAATTAAGATCTTGGCTCGAGAAGTGAAACAGTTGAGAAATAAGAGCATAGCACTAGTGAAAGTGTTATGGCAGAAACATGGTGTGGAAGAGGCTACGTGGGAAATGGAAGAAGCTATGAGAGAACAACATCCAAACCTCTTTACTGGTAAGATTTTCGGGGACAAAAATCTCTAAAGGGGGAGAGTTGTAACATCCCGGTTTAGGGCCTATTCAGAATAGTGGTGCGAGACCACAAATCAGAGGGTTATGAATGAGTTTTTGAGGTTTATATTATGTATGCATGCTAGTGTGAAAGTTTCATGAAGCAATTTTGTGAAATTGTGGTTGAATTGTCCAAAAGGACTAAATTGCAAAAGTTGCAAAATGTGTGTTTCTAGAAGCTATATGTGTGAAATAGCTTTAGATTATTAATTAGAGGTCCTTAAATAGTAATTTATCCAAATTCTAATTTTTAGACAAAAATGAGCATGGATGAGTTAAAATTTGAAGTTTATCAAAAAGGACATTTTGGTCATTTAGTTATTAAGTGATTAAATAGGTGAAAAGATGACAAAAATTCACTCATCTTCTCCCCCAAGCTGCCGAAAATTTCAATAGCCATTGTTAGGGCTCTTTCAATTTTTCAAGCTTGCTAGTAAGTGCTCCTAAGCCTGATTTTTTACATTCTTCGTATTTTTGAAGTCCTAATAGCATGAGTAAGCTATTTTTAGCTTTTTTATGAGCTATTATGGATGTTCAAAAATGTACATATGTATGACATGCATGTATTTTGTTGTTTTATGGAAGAATATGAAAGCTTGATGTAGTAGAAACATCTTTTGCTAAGTGATTTTCCATGAAAATGCATGTAGGGACTAGTTTGTGAAAAACTTTAGTTTGGTCATACATATGTGGTTTAGTGAGAATTGATGATAGCTTTAGTTGAATAAGTGGTTCGGCTAAGCATGAAAGACTAGAAAGTTGAATAAAAATCACTTTACGAGCCTTTGGGACTAAAGTGTAAATATGAGAAAGTTTAGGGGCAAAATAGTAATTTTGCTAAAGTATGAGATGTGGGTCAATTTAGTCAATGTATGTATTAAATAAGCTGATTTATTCATTTTAGATCAAGAAAGACGAAGCCCGAATCAAAACCGAGGCAAAAGCAAGGTGGTGGACTAAATTGCATATTTCTATACTTTTGATGTAACATCCTGGAAAGGGCCTATGCATTTTCGGTTTAGTTCTACGAAGTGACATGTTTTAGGTACTAAGAATAAATTTTGAATATTTTTGGAAACCCGGAAATGAATGAAAAGGAGTTAGAAATGAACATTTTTGGAAACCTGAAAATGTATGAAAATGGATGGAAATGATTTGGAGATGATTCAAAATAGGAAAGTGAACATTTCTGGAAACTTGGAAATGTAAGAAAATGTCAAGTTTACAGAGCCGAACGAAAATCTTTGGAAACTTAGAAATGACCTAGAAATGACGAGTTTTAAGGTTTAAAAGGGGAAATTAAGGCAAGGTGGCCTTAAAAGAAAAAGTTTGTGAAATTTGACACACAAACAGGCTTGGAAAAGTGGCCTGAAGATGCCACTTAGGGCCTCTGGAAATGGCGCCACATGCAAGGTGTTGGGCCTGGGTTCGAGTCACTTGGGAAGCAAATAAAAGAAGTGTTATTTTTGCTTCTAGAAGACTGAGGTGGACGGCACATGGCTATAAATTAAGAGCTTTTATTATTTTATAAATAGTGGATAAATAAGGGATTTATTTATCATTATTTTCAAGAGATAATTGTTGGATTAAATTCTTTTAATTTGAATAAAGAGATAAAGAGGAAAATAAGGGAGAAGTGATGGCCAAGTAAGGGACTTTGAGTTTAATAATTTCGGCTAAGTAAGGATAGTTGCTGAATTATCTTTTATTTTAAGTGATAATTAAAGGATAAAGTTATCAGATAGAGGAGTGGTGGCCAAGTAAGGGACTCCTTAGATGATAATTTCGGCTATAAAAGGAAGGAGGGCTACTCATCAATTTGTGCTTCCTCCTTTCTCCGCGAATTCTTAGTGCTCTCTTCTCTTCTTTTCTTTCTTTTCTTTTGTCAAGTCGAGATTAAGTAATTGTTGGAACCTAGCCGAATATTTTCCTCTCCATTAGAAGCCATAGCCGAATCTCCCGTGAATCTAAGCAAGGAAGTAGTCGATCAAGTATTAAGGGGATCTCTCGGGTTTCTACAACTCATCGACTACAAGGAGGAATATTTCGGGATCTAAGGTAAGAAACTATAAGATCCAAAGGTCTTGTTTTGAGTTTTAATGTTAGATTAAACCTAACATGCGATTATAGGAATTTCGACATCCCTAGGAAAGCAAGGAATACTTTTAGGATTTGAGATCACAAAGAAGGAATACAACAAAGTTTTGGGACTTGATTCTTAAGTCAATCGGCAACAAGGTAGGTTTTCAGTATAAAAATCCTACTAGGATTTGGTTTTAAAGCCAAAAACGTTTATTAATGTGTTTAAATGATTGGCCGAATATAGGAGTTAAGGATCTAAATCGGTGAGATCGGTTCTTCGGGATTTCAAGGACTTTGTTAAGCGAATCAGTGTGTACCCCACACTAACTTTTAATAAGATTTATGGTAATACGTAATATATGCATGTTTATAAGAATGTGGCTAAGGTACCATAATATGGTACAAAGTACTCAGGTACGTTTCCTACTTCCACTAGGATTACGAAATATGTTATTTATAACATGTGAAAATTTATAAGAATGTGAATTTAAGTAGGATATGCATGATATGAATAATATGGGTCATTCGGGATATATGAAAAGGGGAAGTGAATGTGATGACTACGGTCTCACTATCTTAATGTGGTGACTTCGGTCACATTATCCGAATGTGGTGACTTGGTCACATTATCCGAATGTGGTAAACCGGTTACATTATCTCGAATGTGGTGTCTCATGACACAATTATCCGTGGCTATGCCACAAAAAATTTTATATGGGCGATGAGCACGTCGATCGCTGGCGACTATCTTCGATGGTGTGTAGCGGATGGAGGGTTGACTTAGTAGTCCCACGGTGCAGCAAAAGTTGGTACGGGGATGTGTAGCGGATGGCACCTAGGTTTGGGTTTGGGTTGCATCATCATTTTTATCTCATTATATGAATAAGTATTGGATATGAAAAATGTATGCCTCGATCTATTGAATTTTAGTGTTGTGTACACATTGAGTCTCATTGACTCACCCTGTTGTGGGACTATTTTTCAGTGTGACGAATGGAAATTACAAAATTGCCCTTAACTTATAAAATTACCAAATGACCACGATTTCCAAAATTTTCGCAACATCACCGTTTGAAAAGTACAATTCTCAAAATGAACCCTCAAAGTTTTGCAACCTTTGAAATATCCCGATTTATAAGATTTTACAAATTTACCCCTGGCTTGGAAAAAATCACCAAAATACCCCTAGGTCCAAAATCACGAAATACCTCGAATTTCAAAATTTTTCAAAATACCCGGAATTTAAAAATACCAAAATAATTTGTGTGAAAATCACCAAAGAACTCTTTCTTTTGGAAAAAATTTCAAAATACCCAGAGGACAAAATTACGAAAATACCCACAGGTAGTGGAAAAACAATAACAATGAAAACTACAACGTTTTCTCTGAATGAACGAAAGTTCATAATTGTTTGATGGATGTACGAATGAATGGAAAGACTGTGTGCATGTATGAATAATGAAAGAACCACTCCTAAATTCTTTTTCATAAAACTTCTTTCGGGTAAACAAGTGAAAGAAAGACTAATTCATAAAACTTCTTAATCAGATTACGACGTTAGAAATGAGCTCTAAAGGACGTGGTCGTTGTGGACGAGGTAGAGGAAGGATGACGGTGTCAGAACCCGTTAGATCGGGTCAAGGGTCCGACAATGAGATACCATCGCCACCACCACCCCCATTTGTTGGTGTTGAGAGCAAGCTCAAGCTCGGGGATGATGCCGTGTCGCAGCCGTGGCCGCGAGTTTTGGAGTTGGTGGCTAGTGCAGGAGGAAATTCGGGAACCCGTAAAAGTGCGGCTCGAGCGGCTTCGAGCTAATGGAGCCGAAATGTTTCGTGGAGTATCGGGTGTGGCACCCGCTCACCGAGTAATCTTGGTTGGAAGCAACAGAGCGCATCATGGATGAGCTTGACTTGACCCCTGAGGAGAAGTCAAAAGGAATGGTGGCACTGTTACGCGATGAAGCGTATCAGTGGTGGTTGACTGTTCGGGATGGTGCCACGGCTGAGGATCTGACCTGGGAATATGTTAAGGAAGCATTTCAGAAGAAATATGTGGGAACCAGGTATACAGATGAGCAAAGGAAGGCTTTTCTGGGGCTGGTTCAAGGGATCAAGTCCGTGGCGGAGTATGAGGTTGAATTCCTGAGGTTAAGCCGATATGCTCGAGGAGTAGTGGCAACTGAGCATGAGCGCTGTGTCCATTTTGAGGACGGGCTAAGGGATGATCTGAGACTGTTGATAGCACCGCATCAGGAGCGGGAGTTTCCTGCTTTAGTGGAGAAGGCTAAAGTGGCTGAAGGAATCAAGGATTCTACAAAGCAGATTGTGGATCGGAATAGGCCCAAAAGAGGTTTTGGATCGTCTGGGAAGGCTCAAATCCAAGAGTTGTTGGATCGTGGGTTCATACGACCCAGTATGTCTCCATGGGGAGCACCAGTTCTATTTGTAAAGAAGAAGGACAGAACTATGCGTATGTGCATAGATTACCATCAGTTGAATAAGCTGACAATCAAGAACAAGTATCCTTTGCCAAGGATCGATGACTTGTTCGATCAGCTGAAGGGGGCCACAGTATTCTCAAAGATAGACTTAAGGTCGGGATATCACCAGTTGAAGGTGAAGGAGGAAGATATCCATAAGACCGCCTTTAGGACAAGATACGGCCATTATGAGTTTGTAGTAATGCCGTTTGGATTGACAAACGCTCCAGCTGCGTTCATGGATATGATGAACCGAGTTTTTTCAACCCTACTTGGATAGGTTCGTCGTTGTGTTCATCGACAATATCTTGGTGTACTCCAAGTCTGAAGAGGAGCATGATGAGCACTTACGGGTTGTGTTGGAAGTGTTAAGGGAGAAAAGGCTCTATGCCAAATTCAGCAAGTGTGAATTTTGGCTGAAGGAGGTGGCATTTTTAGGACATGTGGTATCCGCAGAGGGAATAAGAGTGGATCCTAGGAAGATCAAAGCAGTGTTGGATTGGAAACCACCTAGGTCCGTGGCTGAAATCTGAAGTTTCTTAGGTTTGGCAGGCTATTACAGAAGGTTCGTGGAAGGATTCTCGTCAATAGCCGCGCCCTTGAAAAAGTTACTAAGGAAGGAAGTACCTTTTTAATGGACGGATAAGCAACAGAAGAGCTTTGAAAAGCTTAAGAAGGTGTTGACGGAGGCTCCGGTGTTAATTCAAATAGGAGGTGGGAAGGATTTTGTGGTGTCTTTGTGACGCCGCATACGGGATTAGGATGTGTGCTAATGCAAGAAGGAAAAGTGGTCGCTTATGCGTCTCAACAGATTAAGGCCTCATGAGGTTAACTACCCAACTCATGACTTGGAACCGCGCGATGGTTTTCGCCTTAAGGTTTGGAGGCACTACCTCTATGGAGAAAGGTCGGTGATCTACACGGACCACAAGAGCCTTAAGTATCTGTTGACTCGAAGGAGTTGAACTTGAGGCAACGAAGGTGGGTGGAGTTGTTGAAGGACTATGACTGTTCGATAGAATATCATCCGAGCAAGGCGAATGTGGTAGCTGATGCCCTAAGTCAGAAGGTTGTGTTGGATCTAAGGGCTATGTTCGCTCACTTAAGTTTGTACGATGATGGAAGCCTGTTGGCAGAATTGCAAGTCAAGCCCACATGGCTGAAAGAGGTGAAGGAGGGACAGTTGGTTGATAAGGATCTAAGAGCTAAGTTACAGCAAGTGCAGAACGGGGAATTAAAAGATTATGGCGTTAATGATGAAGGAGTATTGTGTTACAAAGGAAAAGTTTGTATGCCGAAAGACAAGGAGTTAAGACAAAGGATTCTTCGGGAGGCGCATAGTAGCCCTTATACTATGCATCCCGGAGGCATTAAGCTGTACAGAGATCTAAGGGAACAATTTTGGTGGTCTGATCTTAAGCGGGAAGTTACTGAATTCATGGGAAAATGTCTGACGTGTAAATAAGTTAAAAATTTGAACACCAAGTTCCATCGGGATTGCTTCAACCAATCGAGATTCCGCAATGGAAGTGGGAGAGAATTACGATGGATTTCGTTAGTGGGCTTCCCCTTACGCCTACTAAGAAGGACTCGGTATGGGTGATAGTGGACCGTTTGACTAAGTCTGCGCACTTCATCCCGGTAAGAGTTGACTATTCTCTTGAAGTCGCTAAGTTATATATGGCGGAAATTGTGAGGTTACATGGTGTACCAGTATCGATCATCTCCGACAGAGACCCAAGGTTTACGTCTCGGTTCTGGAGGGTTCTTCATCAAGCTTTAGGCACTAAGTTGGACTTCATTACGGCTTTTCATCCACAATCGGGACAGGCGATGCAACGAGTTATACAAGTGTTGGAAGATATGTTGAGAGGTGTGTGATGGATTTCCGAGGAAGTTGGGAAGACTATTTGCCTTTAGCTTAGTTCGCCTACAACAACAAACTATCGGGCTAGCATTCGGATGGCACCATATGAAGCATTGTATGGTCGGAAGTGTAGAACTCCTACTTGTTGGGTGAGTTAGGAGAACGTCGAGTTTTGGGTCCGTAATTAGTGGCAAGGCAAGAGAAGGTTGAGATGATTCGAGCACGGTTAAAGGAAGCCTCGATAGGCGTAAGTCGTGACGGACCTTATGCGGAAGGAAATAGAGTTTGAAGTGGGAGACCAAGTGTTTCGAAAGTCTCGCCTTGGAAAAAGGTAATTAGGTTCGGTCGCATGGGAAGTTAAGCCCAAGGTTTATAGGGCCCTATCGAGTAATCGGCGAGTTGGAGCAGATGGCATACCAATTGGAGTTGCCACAGAGTTTGCGCGTAGATGCACGACGTATTCCATGTATCCATGCTACGTCGTTACCGATCGGATCCGTCTCATGTGGTACCGTCGAAGAAGTAGAGATAAGGCCAAACTTATCGTATGAGGAAGAGCCAATTCAAATATTGGAACGTGATGTGAAAGTGTTACGTAGGAAGTCGGTTCCTCTAGTCAAAGTGTTATGGCGCAACCATGGATCGGAGGAAGCTTCGTGGGAACGAGAAGAGACGATGACAAAGAATACCCTCAATTATTTTAGTTAGGAAATTTCGAGGACGAAATTTTTTTAAAGGGGTAGAGCTGTAACATCCCGGAAAGGGCCTATGCAATTTTGGTTTAGTTCTACGAAGTGACATGTTTTAGGTACTAAGAATAAATTTTGAATATTTTTGGAAACCCGGAAATGAATGAAAAGGAGTTAGAAATGAACATTTTTGGAAACCTGAAAATGTATGAAAATGGATGGAAATGATTTGGAGATGATTCAAAATAGGAAAGTGAACATTTCTGGAAACTTGGAAATGTAAGAAAATGTCAAGTTTACAGAGCCGAACAAAAATTTTTGGAAACTTAGAAATGACCTAGAAATGACGAGTTTTAAGGTTTAAAAGGGGAAATTAAGGCAAGGTGGCCTTAAAAGAAAAAGTTTCTGAAATTTGACACACAAACAGGCTTGGAAAAGTGGCCTGAAGATGCCACTTAGGGCCTCTGGAAATGGCGCCACATGCAAGGTGTTGGGCCTGGGTTCGAGTCACTTGGGAAGCAAATAAAAGAAGTTTTATTTTTGCTTCCAGAAGACTGAGGTGGACGGCACATGGCTATAAATTAAGAGCTTTTATTATTTTATAAATAGTGGATAAATAAGGGATTTATTTATCATTATTTTCAAGATATAATTGTTGGATTAAATTCTTTGAATTTGAATAAAGAGATAAAGAGGAAAATAAGGGAGAAGTGATGGCCAAGTAAGGGACTTTGAGTTTAATAATTTCGCTAAGTAAGGATAGTTGCTTTGAATTATCTTTTATTTTAAGTGATAATTAAAGGATAAAGTTATCGAGGATAGAGGAGTGGTGGCCAAGTAAAGGGACTCCTTAGATGATAATTTCGGCTATAAAAGGAAGGAGGGCTACTCATCAATTTGTGCTTCCTCCTTTCTCTGCCGAATTCTTAGTGCTCTCTTCTCTTCTTTTCTTTCTTTTCTTTTTCAAGTCGAGATTAAGTAATTGTTGGAACCTAGCCGAATATTTTCCTCTCCATTAGAAGCCATAGCCGAATCTCCCCGTGAATCTAAGCAAGGAAGTAGTCGATGAAGTATTAAGGGGATCTCTCGGGTTTCTACAACTGTCGACTACAAGGAGGAATATTTCGGGATCTAAGGTAAGAAACTATAAGATCCAAAGGTCTTGTTTTGAGTTTTAATGTTAGATTAAACCTAACATGTGATTATAGGAATTTCGACATCCCTAGGAAAGCAAGGAATACTTTTAAGGATTTGAGATCACAAAGAAGGAATACAACAAAGTTTTGGGACTTGATTCTTAAGTCAATCGGCAACAAGGTAGTTTTTTGAGTATACAAATCCTACTAGGATTTGGTTTTAAAGCCAAAAAGGTTTATTAATGTGTTTAAATGATTGGCCGAATATAGGAGTTAAGGATCTAAATCAGTAGATCGGTTCTTCGGGATTTCAAGGACTTTGTTAAGTTTAATCAGTGTGTACCCCACACTAACTTTTAATAAGATTTATGGTAATACGTAATATATGCATGTTTATAAGAATGTGGCTAAGGTACCATAATATGGTACAAAGTACTCAGCATGCGTTTCCTACTTCCACTAGGATTACGTAAATATGTTATTTATAACATGTGAAAATTTATAAGAATGTGAATTTAAGTAGGATATGCATGATATGAATAATATGGGTCATTCGGGACATATGAAAAGGGGAAGTGAATGTGATGACTACGGTCTCACTATCTCGAATGTGGTGACTTCGGTCACATTATCTCGAATGTGGTGACTTGGTCACATTATCCGAATGTGGTAACCGGTTACATTATCTCGAATGTGGTGTCTCATGACACAATTATTCAGTGGCTATGCCACAAAATTTTATATGGGCGATGAGCACGTCGATCGCACCGATCGCCTTCGATGGTGTGTAGCGGATGGAGGGTTGACTTAGTAGTCCCCACTGTGTGCGGGTTGGTACGGGGATGTGTAGCGGATGGCACCTAGGTTTGGGTTTGGGTTGCATCATCATTTTTATCTTATATGAATAAGTATTGGATATGAAAAATGTATGCCTGATCTATTGAATTTTAGTGTTGTGTACACATTGAGTCTGTTGACTCACCCCGTTGTGGGACTATTTTTCAGGTGACGAACAATAATGGACCGGGTTCGGTGGAAGCTTAGGGATGGCCATGCTCAGCTTGAAGTTTTATTCAATATGGATATTTAAATTTATTTAAGTATTTTAGAATTTTATTTTGGGATTCTACTTGATGTAATAAGGCCATAAGTTACACTTCTTTACTTTTATTTTTAATTACTATGTTACGAATTATTTTCAATTAAAGTTAAGTAAAATTTATTTCTTTAAAAATAAACCCTAATTGTTTTTTCATCTTAATTAATTTTATTTTAAAATAAGATAAATGGGTTTTTTAACTCAAGCCCAACCCAAAACAATAGTTTTTAATAATCGCACAAGTTTTCCTCTGGTAATAAAAGAATTTTGTAACCAGTTTACTTAAGGAACATACCAGATCCGGTCCAGGCTCGTGGGTCGGGTGTGGGGTGTTTCATTTGAGTATCGAGGTAAGTCCATGCATAAACAATGCATTCATACTTACAATTTGTTGATGATAGCTAGTGTGTAGCTTGATTGAGATTGATTGAGAACCTATGTGGTCTAAGTAGAATGAATGTAGTAGAATTGTGAATGGATGTTTAATTGAGTAAGTAGACATGTGAATGTGTAGTGATAATGCTAGATGGTAAGCTAAGTGCGATACCATCCTAATGCATATTGACGATGAGCTGGCTATGTGTGATGCTATCGTGAGGTATATCGTTTAGTGGGCTAAGTGAGAAACCCCTATGATTATCTTTGTGGTAGGCTAAGTGCGATACCACCTTATTAATCGATTGTGGTGTGCTAAGTGCGAAACCACCGATACATTTGTTGTGTGGGTTAACTGTGTGGATTAGCCATGTGATTGCATTATTGAGTAAAATAGTTGTGTGGATGTATTATTAAGTTAATTAGCTGTGTGGATGAATTATTGAGAAATAATGATGTGTTGTATATTGTGTAAATGTGACATTGAATGCAGGGGTGCATTTCGATGGTTATGAGTATGTGACTCATGATGTGTTGGAAATGTGGTAAGGGATAGAAAGAGTAAGCATAGTTGTGAATTACTTGTTGGTATAATGCTAATGGTTGCTTAGCTTATACTATGTTGCTTAATTGTTTATGTGTAAACTTACTAAGCTCAAAGCTCACTCTCTTTCTTTTCCATTGTCTTATAGATTAAAAGTGTTGAATCGAGACACGAGGATCATTAGAAGACAGCCCGCATATCAGCACACTTTGGTACATGAAACTTAATGTTTTGTATATGGCATGTATAGGGGCTAGACAATTTAATGGATTTTGTTGTAAATGGCTAAGATGTGTTGGCCTTTAGATGGATAGCTTATTTTGTATAATGCCATGGTTTTTGGCTATTACATTATATGAAAGAAAGATGTAGTTTTCTATGTGAGAATGCACTTCAATTTGAGTTGATTATGATGGTGTTAGATGAGTATATGTTGTGTATGCTAGAGGGGTGAAAAGAGCTTGGCACATAGCTTTGTTCTTGTCCATGTGGATAGACACACGGGCGTGTGTCTAGGCCATGTGTGACACACGGTCAGCCCACGGGCATGCGCTTTGGCCGTGCGTCCCCTGCATGTTAGTATTATAAATCAGAATAGACCACGGACTAGTTGCACGAGCGTGTGTCTAGGGCGTGTGGGATTATCCAGTGTTGGCCACAGGCTAGCCACACGGGCGTGTGTCTAGACTCTAGGCTGTGTTAAAGTAGTCAGTGTGCACCACGGGTGGTAAGCACGGGCGTGTGCCTTGGCCGTGGGGCATTGGCAGAATGCTGGGTTTTTAGGCATGGTTTGGGGAAATGGGCGTGTGTGTCCATGCACGGGCGTGTCTAATCTTGCACGGGCGTGTGAGACCTGTATAAAGTGAAAATTTTTAAGATCTGAAAAAGTTCCGGTTTAGTCTCGAGAGTCTTCGTGTGTAGGAGTGAGGCCTCGTAAGTCGAGAATAAGGTTGTTGAGATGACTCCAGAGAGTAGTTATGACGAGCCTAAGTGGCGATCAGGTGGTTTAAGTTCGGTAACGCCTCGGGCCCGGTTCCAGCGTAGAACTCGGGTAAGGGGTGTTACACGGAAAACAAAATCATATTTGAACATTAAAACATAACATAAAACATTTCATATGCATAAGTTAAAAAAATGAATAATGAAATGCAATTTACATATCATCTATGCCAATTCACATATTCCATTATACAATTTAACACATCTTACTATATGATTTCATAGCAAATCACTTCACATAACACTGCTCAACTCATTTCACTAATAAACATTCCATTTCATATGCAATTGCCATTTCAATTCCCATAATATGCATTCAAAGATCATAGTAATTTTAATTCATCTTGTTTCACAGACTGTGATTTCGATTCCCTTTTTATTTCCGTATTAACATTACTTGGACTTGGACAGATACCCGAATCCAACCAACACACCAATTTGGCACCCGGTGCCTGACGAATAAATCCATAATAATGAATTGCACCCTGCGCTGGCCAATAAAATCGACAATTAAATATGCCCAGCATTGGTCGATATAACCGAAAAATGGGGTGCCCAGCACTCCCCAACATGCAATCATATAACCCTGAGCTCTTCCTATCCTATGACATGCCAATTATACCCGACCTTGCCCGAACAATTAATAGGGTAACAAATCTCTCAATTCATATCACAATTTCATCATCTAGTTATTCATTCCAATATCAAAATCACAATAATCTAATTCATAATTCCCATTATATACGGATATTTCATAACCATAATAGCACAATTTCACATTTCAAATAATACCTAATATTTTTGAAACTATTCAATTTAGTCCATAATACAAATAACCAATCTATCAATCTCGTTCAACTCAATTCAAAACATTTTTCTCACAACTAACTCACCTTGATATTTTACCATGCAACAATTCATAATGCAACAAAATTAATTAGTTTGGATTATAGAGACAAACTGTAAACTCCGAGCTAGTCGTCGACAACTTTATCTTTTCCTTCTTTTAACAAGAGATCGGAGTCGACGTTAGCTACAGATTAAAACAAACATACAATATTATCAATACACAACCCAAAATTACATTCAATTTCTAATTTATGTAACTTTTACATTTTATTCAATTTAGCCCCTAAAATCAGGACTAAAATAACTTTCACATTCAACCCCAATTCTAATGCCAAATTTACTAAAGTCCCTATAGGACCTTTTATTTTTCATTTTAACCACTAATTTCAAAATTTATTCACTTTAGTCCCCACTGAACAAAAACATCAATTTATTTTACAATTTAGTCATTTTCCAACTCTAAACTTTCGATCTATCAAATTAACCCCTAGAACTTTAACTATCCATCAAAGGAAACATTCAAAATATTTGACAATACTGAAAAATATAGTATGGGTCAGCTAGCTTAATCTACTGGGATTCCGAAAACATAAAAATTACAAGAAAATGAACTAATTTGACTAACCAATTGAAGCTTAAAACCCTTTAAACCCTTAGCTGATATTCTTCTTCTTGTAGCTATGGTGATTCGGTCATGCAAGGAAGACGAGAGAATTGTTTCTCTTTCCTTCCATTAGTTTTACATATTATTATTATTAAGAATATATTTTAATTATTAAATTACATTTCTAACCTTAATTAAGCTTAACAATAGCCACAACCGTCCACTAGCCTCACCTTGATGAAATATTTGCCATATAAGACCCTTACTTGAATTCTAATTAGAGGTTTCATAAGAATTGAACTTTTGACCCTTTTATGATTTAGTCCCTGAACCTTAATTAAGCACTAATTCTACTAAGTTACCTAACCAAAATTCAATTCAATTCTAATGTAACTTCGTAAAAATTTAATAAAAATATTTACGATTTTGGTTTACAAAATTGAGATTTTAAAAACTCATTTTTCGACACCATTGACTTTGGAGTTGTTACAGTACATATGCATGAACATACATTTGTAGTTATATAAATATCATCTTGCTTATAACATATTTAAACGCATAAAAAATTTAAATGACCCTGACCAGCCAAAGTTTCCATGATTCCATCCTAGCAAAAGTAAAAAAATTATAAAATTCACCCTAAAGCATACTTTAGGTCTTCTATTTTACCAACACGGAATTCTGTTGCAGTACCGGTTCACATTTCGTCGTCACCCTCTTCCTGCCACTATTTTTGTGTCGTCGCTGCCATTGGCCACCGTCGGGCTATTTCGGGTCATCATCGGACCATGATCGCTGTGAAGTCAGAGTTTTAAAATTAATAAAGAGAATGATCGAACCTGGAAACTAACTATGACAACGATTGAGGCAAGTGCACCTATCGAATAGTAGTATAGCTTAGGCAAGACCGGATTGTCAAACCCAAAGGAACTAAAAGTACTAATACTAACTTTCTTTCTATTATTTAGCCTAAGAATTAAGCGAATGGTTGTTTAATCTAAATTAATTAACTACTAAACTTAAAGACTCTAAGACAAAGAAGAATGAATTTGGGAGAATACTTGAGGAAAAACCAATTAATTAAGACGACACCCAAGGAAGAATCCACCTAAACTTCACTTGTTATCTAACTCACGAACAGACGATTTATTCACTTGACTTGATCCGTAGGATTCCCTAATTTATATTAAACCCTCTCTCGAGGCGAATAACATCTAACCCTAGGTTGATTAATTGAAATCTCTTTCTAATTAAAACCCTAGAATTGCATTAAATCGATCTATGGACTCCTATATTAGGTTTCACCCCTAATCCGCAACGCCTCGTCACCTATCTCTAGGCGCGCGATCAACTCCGCTTAACTATGCTAGATCTACTCTTAGGCGGGGACTTTTGCTCCTCCACCTAAGCACATCCAACTTGAATTAATATCCGCGAAATATCAACACAAGAATTAAGAACACATAATTAAGAACAAATCAAATATTTATCATATAGTTCAGTAAACGATAACAAGATTCATCTAAGTTTCATCCCCCTCAGGTATCTGAGGGTTTAGTTCATAACAATAAAAGAAAACATCTCAGAAGAAAAGATAAAACAAAACATAAGAAATCCCTAAAACCCCCTGAAGGAATTGAAGAGGAGATCCTCCATCTTGAGTATAATTTCGGCTTCTTGAGATGGAACAACTGGCTATCCCTGAGCGAATCCCTACAAATCTGCCTTCTCTGGCCTAGCAAGACGCCCCTAAACGGTAGATTTTGAAACACCCCAAACCCTGCCCACGAGCCCTGACCGGATCGGGTATGTTCCTCGAGTAAAACAATTCAGAATTCGTTTGTTTACTTTGGTAAATTTAAGTGGTTTTGGAAAAAAACTCGTTTTGGGTTGGGTTCGGTTGAAAATCTTATTCGTTTTGAAATCAGGGATTTATTAAAACCTTGATTTTATATTTAAAAGACATGCCAAATTTATTTTTAAAGTTTACTTGCACGTTGGAAAATATTTGTGTTTAAGTGTCAAAACATTTAGCATTTATCTTTAAGAAAAGTGTCTTAAGCTTTTAGTTTGATAAAAATTCGTATCATAATGAAATAATTAAAATGCATGCATAAACAGTTTCATACTAGTGGCCTTATTACATCAAAGAAAACCCAAAATAAAATTCAAACTTAAAGTTCAAAATAAAATAAAGTAGAATAAAAGCTGAGCTGAGCATGGCCACCATTAAGCTCCTGCCGACCCGGTCCATCACTGAGTGTCACCTGAAAAATATTCCCACAACGGGGTGAGTCAAACAAACTCAGTGTATAGCAACCACACTAAGCCCTAATGATTCAGGCATATCAGATCATACATATACATATCACAATTTACAAATAATGATGCATTCCCGAACCCAAACCTAGATGCCATCCGCTACACATCACCCGTACCAACCATCACACCGTGGGGACTACTAAGTCAACCCTCCATCCGCTACACATCATCGAAGGCAGTCGCTGCAGACGACTAGCACATCGCCCTTATAAATTCGTGGCATAGCCACCAGATAATAATTTTGTGACATAAGTCACCACATTCAGATATTGTGACATGAGTCACCACATTCGGATTATGTGACCGAAGTCACCACATTCAGATATTGTGGTATAAACCACCAGATCACTTCCCCTTTCCATATAACCCATATGCCCCATGTCATACAAATCATGCAATTATCATGGCTTAGGCCTTATTTCACATTCTTATCAATGTTCACATATGTGCCACAATGAGATATTCATAATATCATAACTACTGATGTAGTAGTAAGTTAACGATACTGAGTACTTTGTACCATTGCATGGTACCCTTAGCCACATCTTACTTATTCTTACTAACACATTCAATAAAACATAACCATAAATCTATTAAAACTTAGGGTAGGGCTACACACCTGGTATTACCGCTTTACCGAAATCCCAAAAACCCGATCTACTGATTTAGATCTCAAGTTCCTACATTTAGTCAATCGCTTAATGTTTAGCAAAAGCCTATTCGGCTATATGACAAAATCCCAAAGGATTAACGTAACCAACTTCTTACCTTGCTACCGATTTGATCACTAATCAAATCCCGAAACTTTGTGATACTTCTTCCTTGAAATCGGCCCACACTAGATCACTTAACAGGTTAGCTTTCGGCTTTTGGATAATTAAGAAATGGATTGAACCACCAAATATGGCCTTGGCCGATTAGTATTTTCACTTACCTTTGCGAATCTAAAATCCCGAATGATCTTACATTGTAGTCGACTTAGCAGAAAACCCAAATCCTCCTTCAAGGGTTGGCGAGAGAGATCATTAAGGAGTTAGAATCTTGATTTCGACTAAAAGAAAAGAAATAGAATGATGATAATAGAATCCTTACCCTCAGTGTTGGAATCGGCAACCCCCTTTATTTGAACCCACAGAGCTATTCGGCTATGGCCTAGATGTTGGTCACTTGGTTTTGGCTTTTTGGAGTCTTGCGAAAAAAAAGAAGAGAGAATAGAGTGTAGAGGGATTCGGCCAAAGTGAGAGGAGAGAATGGGAGGATGGTATTCGGCTATGTCAATGAGTAGAAAAAGGGAGAACACAAGTTACTCTTTCTTGGAAATTTTCGGCACAAGTGCAACAAAGAAGAGAAGAGGAGAATTTTCGGCACTTCACTAGAGAAAGAAAAGAAAAACTGAGAAGAACCTCTAGACTTCTCTTTAGAAATTCGGCTATGACCAAAATTGATCACCAAAGAGTCATTTGGCCGGCCACACACATCCCCTTATCAATCTCCACATTTTTCTCCTATTTCCTCTCTTTATCACTTCATTCAAAATAATAAAATAACTCAACAATTATCCTTTTATCCCCTAGCCGAATTTTAAAAGAAACCAACCACAATTAAAGCTCATCTCCTCAATGTCTTATTGCCGTCCAACTCTCTCCTAGCTTGATGCAAAAACACTCCAAAAGTGCTCCCCTTGCTACTCGAACCTCGGCCCTGCTCACATGCATGTGACGTCACCTACCAAGGCCCTTAAGTGGTGCCTCCAAGCCACCAAGCCCATTCTTGTGTCCTAATTCCCCTACAACTTTTCTTAAGACCATATCGCTTAGCTTCCTCTTTTAGATTTAAAATCTAACAATTTCTAAGGCATTCTTCTACACACTAAAGTTCTAAAAATTCATAAAACACATTCATAACACACAAAGGCATGCTTTCACATATATTTAAGCACAAATGCATAAGCCCAAAATCCAGCATATTACAGATTTAGGCTCCCGTCGACTCCCCCCTTTTAGGTCATACTTAGGGTGTATTTATAGGCTTTTGGAATGTGTTTCTTTGCCCCTAAGTATCCAAATTCGATTGAAATTGCTCTTTTCCGCGGCAGGGACACGACCATGGCACACGCCCGTGTGAATTGTCTTTAGGCCGTGTTCAGACTTTATTAATGAGGCACAGCCATGTATTTCATGGCTTAGACCGTGTTCAAGATTATTGAGGAGGCACGGCCATGTGGTCTTGGGCCCAGGCCGTGTTGATTTTGTGCTTTGGCCCATTTGGCTTGTTTTAAGCCCGTTTCTTGTTATTTTCATCCTCCGGTGCTTTCCTGAGTATAAAACATGAAAAGAAAGGATTAAGGGCACCTTTTTACATAAATCAAAGGATAAATCATCCAAAAGTATGCTAAATGTGGGATTAAAATATGTTACTTTTACGGTTTATCACATACCCCCACACTTAAGCTTTTGCTTGTCCTCAAGCAAAATTCTCAACTTACAATTAAAACAAACTTTCCATGATTCAATATTCCTATCAACAATGTCTCATCATAATTCATAGATAATTTATACATGGATAATTTAACTCAAAGAGTCCTAAAGATTCAAACAACCTAAGTCATACATTTGTAGCAGAAAACATAGGTGTTTCCCCTAATCTAAATAATTAACTCTGATTCAAAATCTACAAGGATTGATGTAACATCCCAAAAATGGGGTTATTTAGAATTTAATTATTTTTCTTATTATAAACAGCTGTGATATTATTTATGGAATGTTAAGGCTTAATTGTGGATTTTTAGTAAGCTCGAGTAGCGGGAAAAATGTTATTTTCAAGCTTTGAGGTAGGGAGCCTTAACAAGTGGGGGTTATAAGAATAATTGGGGATAAATTGGACATAAGATGAGCCTAGAATAAGTGGCAAAGCAAGCCCACTTAAGAGCTAGCATGTGACGCCACCAAGGAGCAAGGGAGAGCCTTGGTTCGAGTCACAAAATCCCCTTTCTTTTGCTCTTATTTGGAATGGCAACAAGGGAGAGTTCTCCTCGTTTAAACTCTTTTAAATAATGGGATAATAATAGGATTTAGTTAGATTTTTAAGTAGATTAATTAATAGATTAATAGATTAATCTCTAAGTATTAGCCAGAGAAAATATAGGCCTTGGAATTAATTCAAATTATTTGAATTAATACAAATGTGTGGTCAAGAGTAACTTGGAGTGTTTTGCCGAAATTTGAACTCTCCCTAGGGAGAGTGGACGGCAAGCATAGGAGGGGGGAAACCGAATTTCTTTGTTATTTTCTTCATTATTTCGGCTAAGGCTCAATCTTTTAATTTTCTTCTCTTTATTCTCTCAAAACTAAAAACCCTTTTTCTTTTAGATCTTGGCCGAACCTCCTATACTTCACCCTCCATCTATTTCTTTTCAACCTTCAACAAAACCAAATGCACCATTGATTCTTTCCCATCTTCTTTTTCCCTTTTCCTGTTGGCCGAATACCCTCCTCTTCTGTTGCCGAAACTCTAAACACCTTCTTCCCTCATTATTTTTCTCTCTAGCCGAAGTACTCCACACCTTGGTGCCGAAACTCTTTTTTTTCCCATTTGGTGTATCTTTGGCCGAATATTAAAGCAAGGGTACCCGGGATTTTGAAGTATTCGATCCAAGCCTCAGTCCTTGTAAATCGGTTTTGGTAAGGATCTATTCTTTTTGGTATTCGATTAAGCCAAGGGCTACTAATAATGATGGTGACCGATTGTAGGAAGTGAAGCAGATTTGTGAACCGGGTACCGAAGTGGGTACTTAGAGGCAAATAGGTAAGGTTTGGGTTCAATTGGTAACCCCTTTAGATTTATTTGATTTGGCCGAATAGGCCATAGTACTAATCCCATAGTTGGCCGAATATAGGTGCAAGTAGATCTAGGTGCCGACTCTTCTTTCGGGATTAAGACTTCTCGTGGTGTGACAGTGTGTACATACACACTTATAGTGATTAATGTTGTGTTATATATATATTTTGTATGAAAATCGCTTGATGTAGATGCAGATTGGTACCTTAACGGTACAAGTGAGGATCCGGTAAGTCTCTGTTAAGATGAGTTTACTTTAATGCTTTTGGGAAGCATGGCTTATTGACACATGTGATGAATGCATGAGATCCGTTGTTGCTTGTTTATCTACTGTGGGTTATATGAGGAGGAGCGGTGATGATGTTTCGTCTTTGACGAGCACCAGTGTTTTGGTAACACATCGTGACTATATGTCACGAGAGGTTTGGTACCTCCAGAGGTTTGGTACCTCATAGCGACTTGTCCCCTGTGGTTAACACCACCGTGGGTTGGCCCCACTTGAGATATGGGATAAATCGCGGTGATTTGGTATCACACGATGGGTTGGCCCCATCACCCGATTTGTGTCTACGGACACGGTGCTTTGGTAGCACATTGTGACTATCGTCACGGTGGTTTGGCACCACGGTGTTTTGGTAACACATCGTGACTACGGTCACCAGTGGTTTGGTACCACATGGGGTAGACAAAGGCGTTTGGTTGGCTAGGTTGGGCACACGATACTCTGCATATTAACTGTTATATGTTGTGTATGAAATGTTGTTTTTCTTTAAAAACGGGGAAGGGTTACAATACTGAGTCTTGGTGACTCACCTTCTCCTTTAACATTTTTCAGGTGACTCGTAAATGGCGGTTGAGGAGCCGGTTGGACTCGAGGTGGCCATGCAGTGGATTTAAATTTATAGAACTTTAAATTTGGTTATTTTTATTTTGGTTGTAATAAGGCCTCCATAAACTTTATTTGTGTTAATTTTTTTTTATATGTGGATATTCACTTTAAACTATATTATTAAAACTGAATTAAAATCACATGCTTTCTTAAATTAACACGAAAATGTTTTATCGTGCCATCGGGCACACTTGAAATTTGTATAATAACCGGACTTAATTAAACTTCCAAATTAAATCCAAGTATAGTTTTGGCAAGATAACCAAAAACAAGGGTTTTCAATGAAACTTAAATTGGTTCTAGATGGTGTTCAAAAGTTTTTTTCCGTAGCAAATCAAATCAAATTCGGTCGTAATGTTTGGGCCGGGTTTGGGTTATTCTGAAATTAATATCGAGCCAGTTCGAAGCTCACTGTGGGGCCCAAGGCCCAAAAATGTTTTAGTAGGCCTTATGCAATGATTTTTGGTTTTTAAGCAAAGCATGGCCCGAGTCTCGGCACCAATCCCGCCTGTAAGTATATCTAAACCTCTTGGTGAATTATATTCAGTAGAAGGGTAGGAAGCATGGAACGAGATAGACTTATAGGACTTGGACCCTAAGGTTAGATTACTCAAACACAAACGAAGCATAAGACTTAAGGAACTAAACCAACCTATGACTTAGTCAATGAGCTAGGGTGTGGTAACCCCTGCACGCATGTCTAGGATTGGATCGGAAGAGCACGGTATTTAAGCGGTCCTCGTGACTCACCTCCTCTTCGCAGTATCCTGCAGTGCGTAGCCGGTTCACCCTAACTCGAGAGGGCTCGGTGGTGTGGTAACCTCCGTGCGCATGTCTAGAAAGGTTCGGTGAGCTTGGTATTTAAGCGGTCCGCGTGACCCACCTCCTCTTCACTCGAATTACGCTGCCTGGTGCGTAGCTTTGGTTCACCACGACCCAGGAGGGCTCGGTCATAGGCTAAACACAATGATTAAAACCCGAAAAGGGAATTAGCCTTGTTTTTCAAAGCAGAATGAAACAACAAACCCTAACGTTTCCAAAACTTGTGCAATAACTTTCTCAAATCCTAGAACATCACTTTTACAACGTTTTCTCGAAAAACTTGACTTGTGAAAAAAATTACGAAATACCCTTAGGAGTGAAATGACCAAAATGCCCCTGACCCATAAAATATTAACTCGATGGTTTTGCCCAAAAATTCCAATGATTTTATAAACATTCAAAAACCTTGCTTTGAAAATCATCAGCAAAATATATTGGTTCTGGAAAATTGCGAAAATACCCCTGTAGGAAAAAGACGAAAATACCCCTGGGTTAGAAATGGGCAGAAATGTCCGATGAGCGAATAGGTATGGAAAGTATTAAGGAATGGATGCATGAACTTCCTTGTGTGAACTAGGATAGGAAACTGAAACTTTGTTTGTTCGAAAGAATCTCTGATTAAACCGTATCCATAAAATTTCGTCGCGAGTAATAAAGTGAAACAAATGCTAACGCATAAAATTTTTCTTAATCAGATTAAAAGCGCGGTAGATAGAATGAGTTCTAGAGGACGTGGACGCCGTGGACGTGGTAGGGGTAGGATGACGGTGTCTGAACCCGTCAGGTCAGGACAAGGTTCTGAAAATGAGGTACCACTGCCACCACCACCTCCTACTTTTAGAGCAGAGGAGCCGGATCAGACCGGTGGCGAGGCGGTGTCGCAAGCTGTGTTGCGAGTCTTGGAGATGGTGGCTGGGGCTGGTGGAAATGTGGGAGCTCGGAAATCTGTCCCCGAGCGACTCCGATCTAACGGAGCGGAGGTATTCCGAGGTGTGTCAGGAGTGGCACCAAAGTGCGGTGGAAATCTTGGCTAGAATCAACCGAAAGAATCATGGATGACCTTGACTGACCGAGGAAGAAAAGGCAGAAAGAGGCGATGTCGCTTCTAAAGGATGAAGTGTATCGGTGGTGGCTTACGGTTCGAGATGGGGCTACAGCAGATGATTTGACTTGGGAGTATTTCAGAACCACCTATCGGGAAGAAGTATGTGGGTATCACCTACACCGACGTGTGAGAGAAAGGCTTTTAGGATTAGTGCAAGGAACTAAGTCCGTGTCGGAATATGAGGCGGAATTTTTAAGGTGAGTAGGTATGCGAGAGGCATCGTGGCTCACGAACATGAGCGCTGTGTCCGCTTTGAGGATGGACTCGAGATGATTTAAGGTTCTTGATTGCCCCACAGCAGGTTCGTGAGTTCTCATCTCTAGTGGAGAAGGCTAAGGTAGCCGAAGGGATCAAGGAGGCTGTGAGGCAGAGCTATAGTAAGAACAATCAGAAGAGAGGTTTTGGGTCAGCTGGATCAAGCGGTAGTGCTCGAGAAAAGGCTAGGCCAAGTGGGCCCAATCAGCAAACAAGGCCCACGATCGCTAATCGAGGCCGACTCGGTCAATCGTTGTGGAAAAACCCATTGGGGAGGTTGTTGGACCGGTGACAAAGGATGTTTTGAGTGTGGGTCTTTGGAGCATCGCGTCAGGGATTGTCCCCAGAAACTAGCTAAGAAGCAGCCAGAGGGGCAGAACCGTGCTCAGGATAGAAATGTAGGACCACAGAGGGTCGTGGTAATGGCAGAGGAAACAAGGGTCCTAACCGAGGTCGTGGAACTCAAGGCGAGAGGTTAAAGGGCAACACCTGAGGCTAGGCAGCCTGGCTTGGTTTACGCAGCGAGGTGTCACGAGGAAGGTGACGCACCGGATGTTATAACCGGTACGTTTTTAATTTTTGGTTTTCCTTATGTTGCATTGATTGACGTGGGCTCGACGTTTTCGCGTACATTGCTAGTAGTGTGGTAGGAACTATGGACCTAGACTCAAAGCGCTTCTAGGGAGATGACCGTAGTTAGCCCTTTAGGTCACTCCGTAGTCGTAGATAAACTCTATAGAGGCGTACCCCTAGAACTTCAAGGGGTAGTATTTGTAGTGATCTAATGGAACTACCGTTGGGGAGTTCGATTTGATCCTCGGTATGGATTGGTTGGTTAAGTATCAAGTTTAATTTGGATTGCGACCAAGCGCATGGTTCTAAAGGCGGTGAAGGTGATGAAGTGGTTATGATAGGAGATAGGAGGAATTACCTATCCAATGTAGTGACGCCTTTGAAGGGTGAAAAGATGGTCAAGAAGGGTTGTGAGGCGTATTTGGTTCAAATCGTGCTTTGGAAGCTAAGGGGTTAGTAATTGAAAAGGTCCGAACGGTTGGGGAATTTCTTTGATGTGTTCCCGGAAGAACTTCCGGTCCGCTCCGGATCGGGAAGTCGAATTCGGTATAGACTTGCTACACAGGCGGCACTGTGTCCATAGCACCATACCGAATGGCACCAAAGGAATTGGTGGAGCTAAAGGCTCAAATTCGAGGAGCTCTTGGATAGAGGGTTTATACGACCAAGTATATCCCCGTGGGAGCGCTGTGTTGTTTGTCAAGAAGAAGGGCGGTTCTATGCGGATGTGCATCGACTCACCGTCGATTAAATAAGTTAACGATCAAGAACAAGTATCCGTTGCCTCGGATTGACGACTTGTTTGATCAACTGAAGGGTGCCTCGGTGTTTTCGAAGATAGACCTTAGGTCAGGATATCATCAATTAAAGGTGAAGGAGGCTGACGTTCACAAAACGGCATTCCGAACTCGGTATGGGCATTTTGAGTTCTTGGTAATGCCATTCGGGTTGACCAATGCACCGGCGGCATTTATGGACTTGATGAATAGAGTATTTCAACAGTACTTGGACCAATTCGTCGTGGTGTTCATAGACGACATATTGGTTTATTCAAAGACAGAAGAGGAGCATGACAAGCATTTACGGATAGTTCTGCAAGTATTGAGGGGGAAGCAGTTATATGCCAAATTCAGTAAGTGTGAATTTTGGCTTAGGGAAGTGGCTTTCTTAGGTCATGTAGTGTCAGCTGAAGGAATTAGGGTAGACCCTCGCAAGATTGAAGCAGTATTGGAGTGGAAACCACCTAGGTCGGTGGCTGAAATACGAAGTTTTCTGGGTTTAGCAGGGTACTATCGGAGATTCGTGGAAGGATTCTCTCTAATAGCAACAGTTAACTAAGTTGCTAAGGAAAGGTGTTCCATTTGTATGGACGGAGAAGCAAAGCAAGGAAGCTTTGATAAGCTAAGGAAAATTTTGGAAGCCCCGGTTTTGGTACGACTGAAGCGGGGAAGTTATTCACGATCTATTGTGATGCATCTCACACCGGTTTGGGATGTGTGTTGATGCAGGAGAGGAAGGTAGTAGCCTATGCATCCCGTCGATTAAGACCGCATGAGATTAACTACCCAACTCACGACTTAGAGTTAGCGGCGATCGTCTTCGCTCTGAAGATATGGAGACATTACTGTATGGGGAGAAGTCGATAGTCTACACGGATCACAAAAGCTTGAGGTATCTTTCGACTCGGAAGGATCGAACACGAGGCAGCGTCGGTGGATTGAACTACTAAAGGACTACGATTTGTTCAATCGAGTACAATCCGGTAAGGCTAATGTGGTAGCCGACGCATTGAGCGGAAGGTGGTGACAGACTTAAGAGCAATGTTCGCTCGGTTGAGTCTATATGATGATGGGAGTCTTTTGGCGGAACTTCAAGCAAAGCCAACATGGATTGAGAGATTAAGGAAAAGCAACTAGTGGATGCGGGCTTGAGCGCTAAGAGGGTACAAGTTCATGATGGTGGCTTGGAAGAGTACGATCTGTCTAGTGATGGAGTGCTTTGTTTTCAGGACGAGCATGTATGCCAAGGGATACGAGAATTAAAGGAGAAAAATTCTCCAAGATGCACATAGCAGCCCATACGCTATGCATCCCGGGGAAGCAAGATGTATGGAGATTTGCGCTTGATTACTGGTGGCCTAGGTTGAAGCGTGAGATAACGAGTTCGTAGGGAAGTGTCGCGTGTCGCGAAAGTTAAAAGTGAACATCGATTACCATCGGGACTACTTCAACCGATAAAGATCCTCAATGGAAATGGGAGAGGATCACCATGGATTTTGTTAGTGGGCTACCCCTTACGCCCACCAAGAAGGATGCGATTTGGGTAATTGTGGATCGCTGACTAAATCAGCTCACTTTATGCGCAGGTGAGAATGGATTACTCACTCCGAAGCTAGCGAAGGCGTATGTGGGTGAAATAGTGAGGTTGCATGGTGTGCGATGATCGATTATCTCGGATAGGGATCCCGATTCACGTCAAGGTTTTGGAAAGCGTTGCATCAAGCTTTGGGTACACGGTTAGATTTGAAGACGGCTTTCCATCCACGATCGACGGACGATCGGAAAGGGTGATCTGATTTTAGAGGACATGTTAAGAGGTTGTGTCTTGGATTTTAGTGGTAGTTGGGAGGAGTACCTACCATTAGCGAGATTTCGCTTATAACAATAGTTATCAAGCGAGTATTCAAATGGCTCCATATGAGGCTCTATATGGACGAAAGTGACGTACTCCTACATGTTGGACAGAGTTGGGAGAGCGATAAGTTCTGGGTCCAGAATTGGTAACCGAGACGGAAGACAAAGTCAAGGTGATTAGGTCTCGTCTCAAGGAAGCATCGGATAGGCGAGAAGTCTTATGCCGATCTCAAACGCAAGGAAATGGAGTATCTTTGTGGGAGACAAAGTCTTTACGAAAGTGTCGCCTTGGAAAAAGGTGTTGAGATTTGGACGGAAAGGGAAGCTAAGCCCAAGGTTCATCGGGCCATATCTTTGTTGTGAAGCGAGTAGGACCGGTAGCTTATCGCCTAGAGTTGCCGAAGCGAGTCGATTCATGGCGTATTTCATGTGTCAATCTTTGAGGCGGTATCGGTCGGATCCTTCGCGACGTTGTGCGATGCGAGAGATTGAGGTGAATTCGGATTTATCTTTTGAAGAAGAACCAGGTTCAGATTGTAGACCGAGATGTGAAGGTTCTACGTAGGAAGAAAGCGTGCCCTTAGTGAAAGTGTTATGGCGGAACCACGGAGTGGAAGAAGCTATGTGGGAGCCCGAGGAGGTGATGCGGCGGCAATACCCCCATCTCTTTTGATCAAGGAATTTCGAGGGACGAAATTTATTTTAAGGGGGTAGAAGCTGTAACATCCCAAAAATGGGGTTATTTAGAATTTAATTATTTTTCTTATTATAAGCAATTGTGTGATATTATTTATGGAATGTTAAGGCTTAATTGTGGATTTTTAGTAAGCTCGAGAAGCGGGAAAAATGTTATTTTCAAGCTTTGAGGTAGGGAGCCTTAACAAGTGGGGGTTATAAGAATAATTGGGGATAAATTGGACATAAGATGAGCCTAGAATAAGTGGCAAAGCAAGCCCACTTAAGAGCTAGCATGTGGCGCCACCAAGGAGCAAGGGAGAGCCTTGGTTGAGTCACAAAATCCCCTTTCTTTTGCTCTTATTTGGGCGGCAACAGGGGAGAGTTCTCCTCAGTTTAAACTCTTTTAAATAATGGGATAATAATAGGATTTAGTTAGATTTTTAAGTAGATTAATTAATAGATTAATAGATTAATCTCTAAGTATTAGCCAGAGAAAATTTAGGCCTTGGAATTAATTCAAATTATTTGAATTAATACAAATGTGTGGTCAAGAGTAACTTGGAGTGTTTTGCCGAAATTTGAACTCTCCCTAGGGAGAGTGGACGGCAAGCATAGGAGGGGGGGAAACCGAATTTCTTTGTTATTTTCTTCATTATTTCGGCTAAGGCTCCATCTTTTAATTTTCTTCTCTTTATTCTCTCAAAACTAAAAACCCTTTTTCTTTTAGATCTTGGCCGAACCTCCTATACTTCACCCTCCATCTATTTCTTTTCAACCTTCAACAAAACCAAATGCACCATTGATTCTTTCCCATCTTCTTTTTCCCCTTTTCTGTTGGCCGAATACCCTCCTCTTACATTGTCGAAACTCTAAACACCTTCTTCCCTCATTATTTTCTCTCTAGCCAAGTACTCCACACCTTGGTGCCAAACTCTTTTTCCCATTTGGTGTATCTTTGGCCGAATATTAAAGCAAGGGTACCCGGGATTTTGAAGTATTCGATCCAAGCCTCGATCCTTGTAAATCGGTTTTGGTAAGGATCTATTCTTTTGGTATTCGATTAAGCCAAGGGCTACTAATAATGATGGTGACCGATTGTAGGAAGTGAAGCAGATTTGTGAACAAGATGCAGAAGTGGGTACTTAGAGGCAAATAGGTAAGGTTTGGGTTCAATTGGTAACCCCTTTAGATTTATTTGATTTGGCCGAATAGGCCATAGTACTAATCCCATAGTTGGCGAATATAGGTGCAAGTAGATCTAGGGTGCCGACTCTTCTTTCGGGATTAAGACTTCTCGTGGTGACAGTGTGTACATACACACTTATAGCGATTAATGTTGTGTTATATATATATTTTGTATGAAAATTTGCTTGATGTAGATGCAGATTGGTACCTTACTTGGTACAAGTGAGGATCCGTAAGTCTCTGTTAAGATGAGTTTACTTTAATGCTTTTGGGAAGCATGGCTTATTGACACATGTGATGAATGCATGAGATCGTTGTTAACTTGTTTATCTATTGTTGGTTATATGAGAGGAGGGGCGGTGATGTTTCGTCTTCGTGAGCACCAGTGTTTTGGTAACACACTCTGTGACTATATGTCACCAGAGGTTTGGTACCTCCAGAGGTTTGGTACCTCATAGCGACTTGTCCACGTGGTTAACACCACCGTGGGTTGGCCCCACTTGAGATATGGGATAAATGCGCGGTGATTTGGTATCACACGATAGGTTGGCCCCATCACCCGATTTGTGTCTCACGGACACGGTGCCTTGGTAGCACATTGTGACTATACGTCACAGTGGTTTGGCACCACCAAAGTGTTTTGGTAACACATCGTGACTACGGTCACCGGTGGTTTGGTACCACATGGGGTAGACAAAGGCGTTTGGTTGGCTAGGTTGGGCACACGATACTCTGCATATTAAGCTGTTATATGTTGTGTATGAAATGTTGTTTTTCTTTAAAAGCGGGGAAGGGTTACATATTGAGTCTTGGTGACTCACCTTCTCCTTTAACATTTTTCAGGTGACTCGTAAATGGCGGTTGAGGAGCCAGGTTGGACTCGAGGTGGCCATGCGGTGGATTTAAATTTATAGAACTTTAAATTTGGTTATTTTTATTTTGGTTGTAATAAGGCCTCCATAAACTTTATTTGTGTTATTTTTTTTTATATGTGGATATTCACTTTAAACTATATTATTAAAACTGAATTAAAATCACATGTTTTCTTAAATTAACACGAAAATGTTTTATCGTGCCATTGGGCACACTTGAAATTTGTATAATAACCGGACTTAATTAAACTTCCAAATTAAATCCAAGTATAGTTTTGGCAAGATAACCAAAAATAAGGGGTTTTCAATGAAACTTAAATTGGTTCTAGATGGTGTTCAAAAAGTTTTTCTCCGTAGCAAATCAAATTCGGTCGTAATGTTTGGGCCGGGTTTGGGTTGTTACAATTGACTTCCTCACTAAAGATTCAATCAAATCACTCGAAGTGTTTAAGGTTCAGAATTAAGCACTCAAATGTCAAACCTGAAAAGTTAATCCCATAGGCTTGCATGAAAATCAAATCTCCACCACTGTAATATGAGATGATGCACAAATCAAAAGGTCTTTGAAAGGGTTGTAACGGGGCTTGGGTTATAGGTGTGGTTAAAGGCTGAATTAGAGGGTTAGAATTGAGATTGAATTGACAAATTACCTAACCAGAAACAACGCACTAAGTAAAAGTGATTACATCAATTTGAAAAAATACTAATACTACGAGCTTCTTCTTCAATATTTGGAATTCAAACGTATAATCTCTTTAATCACAAAACTAAAAATGAATAAACTCTTTTTGATTTTGATTGATTTTTTTTACGAACAAATCATAAATACATAACAAAGGATAAATTACTGAAATAAAAAACATAGTTAGGCTATTAATCAAATCAACTCTCAATATAAGGGTAGTCAAAAGGAATGGTGATAACAAAAACAAAGGGTTTTGGGTTAATATTAGTGGGTGAGTCAATAAAAAGGGTTGTTAGGTTTAAACGGGGTTCACTAGGGGTTAATTATGAAGGTAGGTTTTTAGTGGAGTAAGTGGGTTAAATCCTAGGTGCCTTTATCATTTCTGTATATCAAATCAAAGGTGTGGTCTCGACATGTATAATCGATGCAAGTTCTAGAATAACAAATCAATGTTGACACATTCATAATCAATAATGTGAGCAAGAAAAAGGATATATACTCTTATAAGGCTCAAAATCTCACAAAAATTATGGGTATTTTGATATCAACCTCGTAAATTTCAAACTTCAAAGTAATATTTAAGTTCAGGTAGACAACCTATAAAATTTTTATTTTCTTAAAAAATAGACTTATCATGCTTGATTCTCTAGTATTCTTAGAATTCAATCAGCAATGCATAATTATCAATGACTTAATCTAAAACATATCAATAAAAATCATAAATCACGAAAATTTCATCCTAATTAGTAATATGAGAAAATTACTTAAAAACAAGACTAAATTCAGGGATTTGAGAACAATGCAAAAAGTTTGGCACCTAATTTCAGGAATTTGAGAATAATTAAAAAAATTAGGCACCTTTTTAGGTTGTTCACTCCCCCACACTTAAGATGTACATTGCCCTCAATGTACAAAGTTAGATAATAACACAATAATACTAAAATCATAAGATATGGGGAGAAGTGAAACTTCCTGAATTATGGATGAAATCCTTGGAGGATGTGGAAAATATGTTGGAGGGGTCGGTCTGGATGACGATCCTGCGCTAGATGAAGAAATTGGGTAGCTCGTGGAGGATTAGCCAGGATATAATAATAATAATTAAAACTATACTAATTAAATAATTAAAGAATAACAAGCTAAAGTGAAGAAAAATAAAGATGAAACTAAAATTAAAAGAAAAGATAAATGGACCGTAGGGTCCTTATTGTTGGATGTGATTTCTAAGGCTGGGGATATGGTGGTGGTCGTGGTGTGATTCCTAGCGAAACTGTAGAACTGACACTAAGAAACTAAAATAAAATAAACTAAGTTAAGCAGAAGAGAAGTAAAGATAAGGAAATTGAAGCAAAAGAGAAAAACGAAATTAAAACTAAATGGCCTCAAATGTCCTTGGCTTGTCGAATGATTGAAGCGGCCGGCATGAACTTATGTAGGTCGGTCTCCCTAAGGGAGACTGTGATGGGATCCTTCCGTTTCTTAGACATGGCCAAAGATTGAGAAGAATGCTATAAGAATGAAGAATGCTAAGAGTGTATGGTGTATAAGGGTGCAAGGGAGGAAGAAGGGTGAAAATTAGGTGAGAAGAGGGAGGGGTGGGTGGTTTAAATAGAATTCTCAAATCAGGTATAACCCCACGCCCGTGTATCGTGGGCGTGGCATCTCACATGGCCGCATCGCACAGTCGTGGTGAGCTTTGTTTGTTTCTCCCACGCCCATGCTCTGGTCGCCACGCCCGTTGGTGCTAAGTCAGTGTCGTCCACGGCCACGTCGCACGGCCGTGGCATTTTGTCGGCACCCGTGGGTAGGTGGTTGGAGTCCGTGACTCAAAGATTTAATTCTTTCTGACTTGTACCCTCTCTGCTGTGTCAGTACGGCGATTCTGTACTTCCACACGGCCACGACCACGACCGTGTGTAAGGCCGTGTGGCCTGGAAATTTTCACTTTTGGTTAGTTTAAAGTTAGATACTATAAAGAAAAGATAAAATAGACAAAATAAAAATGTAAAAGTTAATGGGGTTAGTATTCGGGTTGCCTCCCAAGAAGCGCTCGTTTATAGTCTTAAGCTAGACTCTCCTCTCATTTGTATGTTCATGGTGGTTTGAGGAGTTGAAAGTCCTTCCTCATGCTATTGGTATTATCATGATAGATTTTAAGTCGAGATGCGTTTATATTGAAAGTGCCAAAGATAGGGTTACTTACCTTGACTGTTCCGTATGGAAAAACACTGATTACCCTAAACAGTATTTCTTTGTTTGTGTTCGGGTCAGGGGGAGATGTTTGAGGGTCTATTTTTTCTATCAATACCTGATCTCCGATTTTGAAATTATTTGATTCGTGGAGTGGTTCTGGTTCTACTTCGTGTATTCCTAATTTCTCCTTGAAATGCGTCTTCCACTCGTCTAGATCACCGAATTGAATCCCTCGTTCCTCATGAGTTATTTCTTTGTTAACACTGGGTCTAGGATTGGGTTCAGTTGTATTCTTTTGTGGTGCTTCCTGAAAAGAAGGGTTAACCGAATGGTTATCAATAGAGTTTGTTTTCTCACATTGATTACTCGATGTTCTAGCTGAATCAAGAGTTTTGAGAGTGACTGCCTCTGCTACCTACACTAAGTATGAGTTCTCTGCATCAATATCAATTTTAGTCTGGCGGTTGCTAAAAATGGTCTTCCTAAGATTGAAGGGATCGAATTATCCTCATCCATGTCTAAAACGACAAAGTCTATCGGGAATACGAATTTTTCAACTTTTTACGAGTACATCTTCGATTATACCCCCTAGGAATTCTAACAGTTTTATCACTAGTTGAATGCTCATCCTAGTTTGTTTGGGTTTTCCTAGACCTAGTTGTTTAAACAATTTATAAGGCATGACATTTATGCTTTGCCCTAGATCACCTAACGCATTATCAACAGTTAGTCTACCAATTAAACATGGAATTATAAAACTCCTGGATCTTTTAATTTACGTGGTAGTTTATTTTGCAAGATTGCCGAGCACATTGCATTTAGTTCCACGTGTGATGCCTCGCCTATCCTTTCGCTTGTTCGTCAAAAGTTCTTTAAAAATTTTCTAGAATCGCATCCGTGAAAGAGCTTCAAGTAACGGTAAGTTAATATGTAATTTCTTTAAAAGTTTAAGAAACTTACCAAACTGCTCCTCTATGTCGCTCTCCTTAATGCTTCAGGGTATGGTATGCGAGGTTGGTATTCTTTGATTACCGATTTTGGCTTATTATTACTTACCTCAACCTTACCTTCTTTGACCTCATCCTCTTGCCTTGAATTGGGCTCGTCTAACCCTTCACTTTCTTGAGCTGTTATGGCTTGGATTTGCTCCTTTGGGTTAATCTCAGTGTGGCTTTGTAGACGCCCTTGCGGTCGTTCGGAAATTATCCTTGCAAGTTGTCCAACTGTGTTAGTAAGTTGTCCAACTGTCTTAGTGAGTTCCCTGACTTGGCTCTCGATCCCTTTAATTGATGCCTGTTGATTCTTAAGGGTGGTCTCAGTGTCTTGGAGACGGTTATCTGTAGCTGCCATGAATTTTGTCAGCATCTCTTCAAGGTTCGACTTCTTCTCTTGTAGATAGGTCTGATTTTGGAAATTTTGAGGAGGTTGTTATCTTTGATTTCCTTGATTTCCTTGTCCTCCCCATGAAAAATTCGGGTGGTCCCTCCAACCTGGGTTATAATTATTACTATAAGGATTATTATTAGATCTGAAATTGTTACCTATATAGTTCATCTGTTCGCTTTCTGTGCCCGGTTGGTAGGGTGGGTACTCAGGATTCGCCATAGTTTCACTTGCGTCGCACTGCATTACTGGATGTACCTGCGAAGAACACAAACTATCAAGATTTTTATTCATCATCTCTACCTGTGTTGATAGCATGGTTACTGCATCGATGTTGAAAACTTCGGCTAATTTTGTTTGTTTTGTCCTTGTAACCTACTACTGATAGTTATTCAGTGACATCTCTTCAATAAACTCGTAGGCTGCTTCAGGAGTTCTGTTGTTCAGGGTTCCACCGGTGGCTGAATCAATTAGTTGCCTCGTTGAGGGGTTTACACCGTTATAGAAAGTTTGGACTTGGAGCCACAAGGGTAAACCATGGTGCGGACATCTTCTCAAGAGATCCTTGTATCTCTCCCATGCATCGTATAATGTCTCTAAATCCATCTGCACAAAAGAAGAGATATCATTTCGTAATTTGGCCGTTTTGGCCGGTGGGAAATATTTTAATAAAAAAATTTTGGTCATTTGATCCCATGTGGTGATTGACCCTCGTGGTAATGAGTTTAACCACTGTTTGGATTTATTCCTTAATGTAAAGGGAAATAACCGAATCCTTATGGCATCATTAGAAATGCCATTTATTTTGAAGGTATCACAGAACTCTAAAAAATTAGCTATATGAGTGTTTGGATCTTCGTCCTGCAAACCATCAAATTGAACAAATTGTTGAATCATTTGTATAGTGTTAGGCCTTAATTCAAAATTATTAGCAGCCTATATAGTGAGCCTAACAATACTTGATTCGGCTCTCGTTAAATGAGGTTTAGCATAATCATACATAGTACGTGGAGCATTATTTTCTGCCACATCTTGGGGTGGTGGATTATTCTCGTCCATCCCTTCAGTAGGATTGGATTCGCCTTCTTGCTCTTTTTCTGTGTAATATAGGGCTCGCCTAATTTCTCTGCGATTCCTTCGAGCGGTAGCTTCAATATCATTGTCGTATACTAGTGGTCCACTCGGGTTCCTTCTAGTCATAAACTAGAGGTACCTGGAAGGAAGAAGTAATAAAAGAAGAAAAATTAGAAAATAAAATAAGAAATAAAATTGAATTGTAAAAAATAAAAATGGCTAAAGTAATAAAAATAGAGTGTTCTTAATATTTTAGTTCCCCGGCAATGGCGCCAAAAACTTGATCACTGTGAAGTCAGAGATTTAAAATTTATAAAGAGAATGATCGAACCTGGAAACTAACTATGACAACGATTGAGGCAAGTGCACCTATCGAATAGTAGTATAGCTTAGGCAAGACCGGATTGTCGAACCCAAAGGAACTAAAAGTACTAATACTAACTTTCTTTCTATTATTTAGCCTAAGAATTAAGCGAATGGTTGTTTAATCTAAATTAATTAACTACTAAACTTAAAGACTCTAAGACAAAGAAGAATGAATTTGGGAGAATACTTGAGGAAAAACTAATTAATTAAGACGACACCCAAGGAAGAATCCACCTAAACTTCACTTGTTATCTAACTCTGAACCATACGATTTATTCACTTGACTTGATCCGTAGGATTCCCTAATTTATATTAAACCCTCTCTCGAGGCGAATAACGTCTAACCCTAGGTTGTTTAATTGAAATCTCTTTCTAATTAAAACCCCTAGAATTGCAATAACTCGATCTATGGACTCCCATATTAGGTTTCACCCTAATCTGGCAACGCCTCGTCACCCTATCTCTAGGTGCGCGATCAACTCTGCTTAACTATACTAGATCTACTCTTAGGTAGGGACTTTTGCTCCTCCACCTAAGCACATCCAAATTGAATTAATATCCGCGAAATATTAACACAAGAATTAAGAACATATAATTAAGAACAAATCAAATATTTATCATATAGTTCAGTAAACGATAACAAGATTCATCTAAGTTTCATCCCCCTCAGGTATCTGAGGGTTTAGTTCATAACAATAAAAGAAAACATCTCAGAAGAAAAGATAAAACAAAACATAAGAAATCCCTAAAACCCCCTGAAGGAATTGAATAGGAGATCCTCCGTCTTGAGTACAATTCCGGCCTCTTGAGATGGAACAACTGGCTATCCCTGAGTGAATCCCCACAAATCTGCCTTCTCTGGCCTAGCAAGACGCCCCTAAACGGTAGCTTTAGGCTCCCATCGACTCTTCCCTTTTAAGTCATACTTAGGGTGTATTTATAGGCTTTTGGAATGTGTTTCTTTGCCCCTAAGTATCCAAATCTGATTGAAATTGCTCTTTTCCGCGGCAGGGACACGGCCATGGCACACGCCCGTGTGAATTGTCTTTAGGCCGTGTTCGGACTTTATTAATAAGGCACGGTCATGTATTTCGTGGCTTAGACCGTGTTAGAGATTATTGAGGAGGCACGGCCATGTGGTCTTGGGCCCAGGCCGTGTTGATTTTGTGCTTTGGCCCGTTTGTCTCGTTTTAAGCCCGTTTCTTGTTCTTTTCATCCTCCGGTGCTTCCCTGAGTATAAAACATGGAAAGAAAGGATTAAGGACACCTTTTTACATAAATCAAAGGATAAATCATCCAAAAGTATGCTAAATGTGGGATTAAAATATGTTACTTTTACGGTTTATCAGACCATCACCAACCACAGCCGTCGATGACCGCTATCGACCACAACTGTAACTCCCCGCTCTCGATTCGACCGTCGGGTCCGAGTTAAGGGATGCTACAATCGTTTTCGAAGCAACTAATGGCGGAAACATTGAAACTAAACCATTCAAACATGCAAGCATTTCATAATTACATTCATTATATGATGAATAGACTTTCCTGAGACTTAATTGAATATACGTAAGCTTAATTGTTAATCCGTACATGAAATAAGACCAAATTACGAAATTTCAAAAAAAATTAGCAGGTACCGAAACCCTTAAATTGGTACCAATACCATTTTTAGTTTCGATGTTTGGAAAATTAAAGTTTAAATAATTAGGTATTGATACTAAACTTATAGTACTGATATTTCTCTTTAGGTATCGATACCTTACCTTAGTATCGATACCGTTTTAGCATTCTATTTTGCAACAATTTAAAACAAAAGTTCAATAGTATCGGTACCTGTGTATAGTATCGATATTCTAACATCAAGTAGCAATGTAACACCCCAAAGTTAGGGGTTTTTAATTTTACTTAAGTTCATGTTGTGCTTGATCGGCTAGCTATTTGAGTGTGTATGGGGGTCCTAAGGAGGCCTGGGTTCGAGTCTGAGCTTTAGAAAAATTTTAGTTTTTGGCCCTTAAGGGAGAGGGTCATTTATGATAGAACTTAAGTATAATTGTGTGCGTTAGGATGGCACAAGATGAACTTGTAGCTCAGTGGCAGTGGCATCATTGGGAAGGCAAGGAGAGTGGGGTTTGAATCCCACAAGTTGCAATTGAGGACTTTTATTTTGTAACTTGAGAGTGGAGGAAGCAGAGTTCGGATCAAACTCTTCAATGGGAGTTAGAGATGTAACAGCCCGGTTTAGACCCTAGTCAGAATAGTGGTTTCGAGACCACAAATCCGAGGTTGAAATAATAATTTAATGTTATTTTTTGTGTTGATTCTATGTGACATAGTCTGTGTGAAAATTTTGTGGGATAATTTTATCGATTGTGTGCCGAATTAAGAGAAAGGACTTAATCGCGGAAAGAGTAAAAGCTATATATTTGATTTATAAGTACCTAAGTGTGGTTGTCTTTTTAATGTGAAGGCCTTATGAGGTAATTAGCCCATTATTAAAATTAGTGGATGGTAGATGGACATAAATGGCCTAATATTTGCTTGATAAATGGTTGATTCATTAAGGGCAAATTGGTAAAACATGAAAAAGTTGATATTAAAATAAAACAAAAGCTAAATGGTGCTCATCTTTGTTTCCATCAACCGAAAATAAGAAAAGAAGATGAGGGTTTGAGGCTTTGTGAATTTCGGCAATAGTGAGCTTTAATTGACCAAGAAAGGAGAGGTTCGGATCGAGATCGAGGCAAGGAAAAAGTGCTCGATTAATTGACCGTTTCGATAATTCGACGTCCGAGGTAAGTCCAGACATAATGCGTGTAATTAACTATGCTTAATGTTATGAAATGAATGGTATGATATATCAAATTGTAAATGCTATGTGAGAGCTCTAGTTATGTGGCACTAAATGTGCGTATTCAGAAATGTGACCAATATAATTAGCACTGTGTGTGTGAAGTAATATAAACTTCGGCTTTGTGGTTAGCACTGTGTGTGCGATATTGATATAAGTTCGGATATAATACTAGTTGTAAACTATATCTTTGTGATGTAAATTTGAATGAATAAATGTATATGATAATGATATTAGAAATGCTATGTGTGGATTTTGAAATAGAGGCACTAAGTGTGCGAAATTAGAAAAGATATAGAAATGAATAGCACTGTGTGTTCAAAAAGATTGAAGCTTTGGTTTATCAAATTGGCACTGTGTGTACGATACCGATATAAATTCGGCTTACCGAATTGGCACTGTGTGTGCGATATCGATATAAGTTTGGCTTATTGAATTGGCACTGTATGTGTGATACCGTTATAAGTTCAGTTTATTGAATTAGCACTAAGTATGTGAATAAATCAAGAGAGTAGCAAAGATTGATCGTAATGTAAAACCGAGTGATTGAGAAGCATATTGGTAACTATGTGTTGACAAAAAGGTACGTATTTAACCTTTGTGGTCGACGAGATTATGTATGATTTCATAAATGGTTAAATTTGATTATTGGATATGAATGATGATATGTATGAAACCTATGTGGTTGGTGAATTTGAATGTAGATGAATGGAATGCTATGTGAGGGTTAGACATGGTTGAGTTTGTGTATCATAAGTAAATTATCTATGTGATGTTTTAAATTGTAGATTGATTCAATTTAATGAGTTAATTGTATTATGCCTCGAACTTACTAAGCTTTGAAAGCTTACTGTGTGATTGTTTCTCTATTTTACAGTGTCAGTAAAGCTAGGTCAGATTCGGGAATTGTCAGCATCTTTATCGCACTATCGGCAAACTAATTTGGTACTTTTGGAAAGATGTAAATAGATGAAATATGGCATGTATAGGCTAGAAGTTATGGTATGTTTTGGGAATGTTTAATCCTTGCCATGTGAGTTGGCTTGGAAGTGAAATGATGTTAACTTATGAATGAGTTATGTTTATGTGATGTGAAGTACATTTTGGTATGGCTTGGTGATAGTGATATGTTTTTAAGTATGGTAAGATTAGTAAAGTATTGATGCCATAATAATATAATGATTTTGTGGATGAGTCATGCTTGATAGTGTATGTGATTTGGTTGATCAAGATGGTTTATAGGTTGACATATTTTGTAATGTGAATTGTATGTGATGACATGAAATTGGTTGCTAAATTGTGTGTGGGAACATTAAAAGTGCTTGTAGGTTTGACCTTTGTGTGGGAGGTAATTTGGCCTTGTAAATGGTCTATAATGTCACACGGTTATGGCACACGGGCGTGCCTAAGACCGTGGGTGAATTGGCAGAATGTAGCCTAAATAGCACACGGCCTCGACATGGGCGTGCCAGCTGGCCGTGGTGTACAAGTCAGTAGCTAGCTAAGAGCACACGGCCATGGCACACGGGCGTGTTTGGTGGCCGTGCTGGAAAAGTTAGTTTATGGCCTAGTAGCACATGGTCATGACACACGGGCGTGCCTAGTGACCGTGTTGATATAGTCAGTATATAGACACGGATGGACACACGGGAGTGTCTAGAAACCGTGGAGGACACACGGTCTCCTCCCACGGGCGTGTCTCTCCTGTATTTTAGAAAAGTTTTAAATTTCTAAAAATTTCTGTATGTGTTCTGGTTTAGTCCCGACCCCTCTCTAGTATGTGTTAAAGGTCTCGTGGGCCTCAATAAGGGACTAATTGATTATGTTTTGATGTGCTTTGATGATGATTGACTTTGTGTCGTGATTTGGATGTGAAATGATTTGATTGTTCGGTAATGCCTCTTAACCCTATTCCGGTGACGGTTCCGGGTTAGGGGTGTTACAGGAGACTTGGTGAAAAGTTTCAAATGGATGGAGGGGATCAATACTAAGAGATTTCGGTGGAGGAAATCAAGGGAGTGATGAGAGTGGGAGTGTTGGCCGAAATTGGGAGTGTGGCTAAGTGAGAATTTCGACTGGAGAGGGGTATTAGGAAGCATTTTCGGCAACTTGAGTGTGTGTGCAAACCGAAAGTTCCTTTGTGTTGTGCTACTTCTCCTTTTGTTCTTTTCAGGATTTCTCCTTGGAAGCATTTCATGCACTTTTCCTTCTCTTCTTATTACCTTTCGTGCATCCTTTCTTTTGTTTTGCTAATAGCCTAAACACTTGGTTGGCTGAATCACTACCCTCTTCCCATTTCTCTTCACACCTCGTTCGTCTTCTTTCCTTTTCTCTAAGCCGAATACCTACACTTCTTCCTCTCTCGGTTTCTTTGATAGCCGATCACAAACTTTCTTAAAACCTTGATTCTTCTTCAGTGGACCGAACCTTTTAGGCCGAATCTACATACCCTTTTGTTCTCTGTTGTGAGGGCCGAAACTTCTTGTTGGACAACTACCGAATTTTGTTGTGCATTGGTAATGGGGGAGTAATGCTAATAAATCTTGTAATTAAGTATTAGTTAGATCGCTTGTGATTATTTGAGCAAACTTCGGTTTCTCCTCTTTTCCCTGTGGGGGGTCGAATGTTGGATGGTTGTTAACTCTCTCTCTTGCTCTTCAAATATTGCTAGAGACTCATTTTCATTAGTCAAGGAATAGGGCCGATTACCGTTGCACTGTAGGAGATCGCGTCTTATGGTAAGTGAATTTGGGTGAGTAGTATATTTCGATATTATGGATCTTCAAGGGCGTTGAGATAAACTAATGGTCATTGTTATCATAGGTGCATCAGGGAGTGTCTCAATCAGCAATCCAAAGCAGGTGTGTAATCTCACACTCCTGTTTGTTTTGTTAATGCTATGATCTGTGAATCGGTTAAAAGCTGAAGAACCAAAAAGTCGAAATAACGGCATCCGAGATCACTCGAGCGTGCGAGCGTTTGTAGTGATAAATCGAGCCACAAACGTTGGCGATAGCCCTTTGGGAGTGCCACGAACTCTCTCGTGGGACTAAGGCTGTAATGGGCCTTGTTGGGCCGAAGTGGGCCAAGTGGGCCCATTGGGCTAATGGGCCCACAGGGGCGAAATCCATGGTAAGTGTCGAGTGATAGATGCGGCTGCGAAGTCAGCAGAACCGTGACCGAAAATGGGCTGAATGGGCCACACGAGCGTGTGGGCCCGCTTGGGCCGAAATTGGGCTTTAGGCCCAACTGCACCGTTTTGACCAGAAAGGGAACCTGTGTCGCTTGAGGAGATAGTAGGCCTTCGAAAAGGCCGTTAGATGACTTAAATTACCGAAATACCCTTTACGAGTAAAATTACCGAAATACCCTCTATGGGTAAAGTTACCGAAATACCCTCTATGGGTGAAGTTACCGAAATACCCTCTATGGGTAAAGTTACCGAAATACCCTCGATGGGTAAAGTTATCGAAATACCCCCAAGGGGTGAAATTACCGTTTTACCCCTGAAACGACAAAATGATCGTTATACCCTTAGTGGTAGTTTAAATGATGTTTATGTGATGTTTATATAATCAGATATGATTGTGATACTAATCGCATACATGACATATTGCATTGGGTTGGGTTTTTCGATTTGGAGGAAGTATGAATTACGATGGGCTCACCACATACACACCGTTGTTATAGTGGCATTGTCACGTATTCTGATTCTAGTGGCACAGCCACGTATACCGTTGTTAGCAACTAGACTGCACAATTGGAGAGTTTGGATGGGTGGGTCGACATGGTCCCCACATGGAGAGTTTGGTTGGTACGAATGGAGAGTTTGGTTGGTATGGGTTGGGTTACATGTCCATTGCATTGTTATGATATAGGGCTTAGGCCCAGATTGTTACCGAATAGGGCTTAGGCCCAGACTGATACTGTATGGGCTCGGGCCCAGACTGTGACCGTAATAGGGATTACACACTGAGTTCTCGTAACTCACCCTTTTTCTTTAACTGTGCAGGTAATCCCCAGCCTTAGTGGATTTGGAGCTGCGAGGGACTCAGAGGTGGCCACACGACTGACATGCTTTAAAACTGAACTTAGCGACTCAATTTTTATTTTATTATAATTATTGGGTTAATAATTTTTGTAATAAGGCCATTGGGATTTTCATTTTAACTTTTATTTTGTACTTCTTTCATTTACAAACTGCTAGGCTATTAAACACGGGTTTTTAAAACAATAACTACTGTTTTCAAAATATCACGTTTCCGCAACTATTTAAGTCAGACTTCCGCTACAAACAAGGTTTTAAAAATAACAATATTTTTACAAGGGAATGACTTTGAGCAAATCTGGTTTTGTTAAGCAACGAAAAATGAGATTTTTAAACGGTAAAAAGTTTTAAATTGAAGAAGGGTTTTCAATGAACACGTAGTTTTCAAATAACATTTTGATGTGACACGTTAGATCCGGCCATAACGTCTAGGCTGGGTTTTGGGTGTTACAACCAATACTTTAATCCAGTATTGATACCGTTTTGAAACTCGTTGTTTTAAAAATTAACTGAAAAATACTAAGTATCGATGCCTTCACCTATGGTATTGATACTTCAGTACCAATTATGTAAAAATCATGTATTTTGGTCCCAATTTCATGCCAATCCAAAATATATTCTAATGGTGCCTTTATGCACCCTAGAAATCTGCATAAAACTAACCAAAAATGCATACCATTTCATCATTTAAACTTTAACAAAACCAACCAATTCCTCATGCCATAATTTGGTACCAAAACACATCAAATAACTCACCTAAATACCAACTAAACTTCCTGCATTCAAGTTATTAAACTAACATTCACCCATGCTAATTCTAAGCTCAAATCATACTTTCTACATTCAAATGAGTCATTCAACAAGGTACACATATAAGCCTATTAAATGTACATATCTTTTGTACCAAATTGTAACCAATTCAAATTTATGTATAACTACACCATATGAACTTACCTGGAAAAAAAACTACAATATTAAGATGTCAAGGACTAATTTAAAAATTTCCCCTTTCCTCGATTATCTTCTGATTGGTTCAATTCTCGATCTATAATAATAATTCATTTCAAGTATCAATTTCCAATACTTTATAACATTCTATTTTATGCATATGACAATTGAATTTCATTTTTTTAATGTTCCCTAAATTTTTTCATTTTTATCAATTTAGTCCCTAAAATCAAAATTGCTATAACTTTCAAATTTGAGCTTCGATTTCGAAACTGATCTCAATTCTATCCTTCTACAGCCTTATATTATCAATAATTATAGAATTTCATACCAATTTTGAAATATGTACACTTTAGTCCCTATGTTCAAAACTAATAACTTTCACTTTACAAATTAGTCCTTCTTCACTTATAAACTTAAAGTCTAACAATTTAATACCGAAAGCTTCAAGAAATCATCAATGGTAACTTTTGAAAACTTTAACAGCTTTGCAAAGTAATACACGAGTTAGCTAAATCGAACTCCCAGGATCTCAAAAACATAAAAATTTACAAGAAAAAGGACTAAAAATCACTTACCAATTGAGATCTTAAGACTAAAAAAATTGAAACCCTTTTTCCTTTGTTTTCTTTCACGAGGAAGAAGATGAACATTCAATTGTTTTGATTTTTCCTTTTAATTTAATATATACTTGTATTAACTTTAATTAATTCTACTTAACTTAGTTAAACTATAATTAACATTTCTTAATCAATTTTAATATAAAATAATAAAGACATACATCATTCTCCACTATCTATAAAAAAAGAGAGTGTCAAATTGCTTAATTATTCCATTGACTAATTAAAAATCCACAACGATTAAACTTTTACCACTTTTACGATTTAATCATTATACATTAATTAACTATCCATTCAATAAATTTACTCGACCAAAAATCAATATAACACTATAATATACTTGTAAATATTAAATAATAATATTCATGGACTCGATCATTGGAATATGGGGTTCCAAAACCACCGTTTTCAGTACCACTAAAAAACGGGTTGTTATAACAGTCGCCAAGCACAGTCATTGACCATTATCGTCGACCCTTACCATTGATCATCACCATCAGACCACTGTCGGTCTCGCGACAGTTTAGTTGGGTCGGGTTTGCGTCGTCTCGATCAGCCTGCATACGACTCAGTTCTCTAGTTCCGTTGAAAAATTTAGGTTATAAAATTCCTATGTCCGTTTCTGGCTTACATGTTTTATTTTAAAATAATAAAATTAAACATTTTTCTGGCTTACATGTTTTATTTTAAAATAATAAAATTAAACATTGCATAGAGATGATAGTCCATGATCTATAATATACATACCTAAAAAAATAATAAATTACATTTAATTTTCTAAGAATCACAACTTTTAAAAAATTACTTTATCATACATAATAATAAAATAATATCATACATTCATTCACATACAATTACAAGAATGTCACATCCTATCAAAATTAATCACATATAAAGAAGAGAGAGCATTTCGGTCTCAATTTATACTATAAACATAGCACAACCTGGTGCTCTTATATCAATTGTTTAAAAAAAATTGGTTCGAAAATAGTTTTCTTAAACAACGAAAAATAAAAATTTTGAAAACCAAGTCGGATCATGATATTTATAGAAATAAACCTTTTACAAAAATCACACATGTGTTTTCGGCTAAACGGATCCTTGTCGTTCCTGGCTTTCAATCGAACGACCTTCTCTTCTATTTTCGTACCATAAACTTCTTCGAGTGTGGGCTCAAAGAATTTAAATCAAACACAGAACTAGAAATAGTTTTCTTTATTTTTAGTGTGAAAACCAAAATCTCTTCTTAATAGAAACTGACTTCGGAAAATAGATTTAATACTTGAGAATAAACTCTCACTATTTTCGGGCAGAGTAACAATATCTTAAAGTTATATATTTTGCCCTACCGGTACCATCTATTTACAGAGAGAAATAATAAAAATCCTTATTGAATTGTAGAAGTTTATTTCAAATAGAAAAATGAACTCTTAGTCTAACTAGGAGTATCGGGGGTGGCAACCCTATTTAATAATACTAGGGTTTGTCGTCCCTCCCTTTAACATGAGGGGTTTTGGGGCCTCTCTCATATCCTCCCTGAAGAGCTCAGCTCTATTGGACCGGAGTCGTTCTGTAACCGACCCTCGGCCCCCAGATCTAGTATTGGGCCCAGCGACCCTCTCCAAAATCCTTAGCATAGCCTGGGACAATGCGTCATCCCCAGCCATGCAATCTTGGGACCCAGTCTCAGTAGCAGGCGACACTGGCGTCTCACTCGTATCCAAATTCGGTATGCTACCCAGTGAAGAGGACTCAGCTCGAGCTCCTCTGCGGCCTCTACGTCGGTCTCTAGTACCCCGTCCGTGGATACTTCGTGCACTCATTGTCTAATCATGTTTATCTAAATTAACAGTTTTATGAATCAATTATAGTTCCAGTGTTTATTAACAAATGTTTTATGTAAAACAGTATCAGTTATTCAGAGTTCGTTTTGAGAAATCGTGATCTCACTCTGATTTCAGTTTCTCTACAATTTTCAAAGATACACTAACTAGAGTGTTTTTTGATCTGATTTACTACCTATAGTAGTTTAAGAATATACTACCCATAACAGATTTGATTTAAAACAAATCACGATTAAGAATACTTTACGAGGATCGTAGTACGAGACTCGGTGTACCACTTACTTAGTAAATACATTTCAAATCATTTGAAATCAATCAATTTTTCAAAGCCCATTTTTATAAAACCCATAATCCACAAGCCGAGTTTTGTAACCTGGCTCTGATACCACTAAATGTAACAACCCAAATCCGGCCTAGACGTCATGGCCGTATCTGGCAATGTCACACGATAGTGGTTTTAAATTTTTATTGTTACGATGAAAACATTCCATGTTATTATCTTTAGTAAACCTTTGTTAGAACTTAGGAAGTCGTCTTTATTCATGTAGAACATTTGTTTTGAAACATCCCTCATTGCGGAAGCTTTAATAAATCAATCTAAGTGATCATGCATTTAGAAAATATTTTAACTTTTTTTTTGAAAACCGAATTTCCTACGACCAATAGGTATAAATCCATAAAGTAAAATAAATAAATAAAACCCAAATTTGAAACCAAAGTCCCAGAGGGTCCTTAAATTACAACCCAAATAATAAATAATAAACAAATCATAACTCGTAAATTGAAAACCATGAAGTCCAAAAATTATTGTGGTCACCGCTGAGTCCTCCGTCGCACCGATCCGTCTAAGTCTAGGGATTGCCTGTGCATATTAAACAAAAAGGGTGAGTTTATGTAAACTCAGTGTGTAATCCCCCAAAAACAAACAAACAATCAGTATTCACAGTACACAGTTGAACAGTCTTGGGCCTAAGCCCTTTTCAGTAACAGTGATAGTTTGGGCCTTAGCCCATCTTAGTACAGTGTCAAAAATGCAATAGCGCCTTAGCCCATAACAAAGATCGAAGCGATATGATTATGCAAAGAGCAAAATCCTACCCAACCAGCCTCTACACACCATCTCCGTCCAACCCTACACTCCATGTGGGGATATAATCAACCCACCCACCCCTACACTCCAAGTAGTACCGAATGCGGAATAAATCAGTAGTTTACAGCTGAGCTGCCAGTAAATTAGGCTTAAAGCCTCTCAGTACATTTCCTCCGAATAACAACCCCCAATCCAATGCAATGCAACATACAATGGATGGTAGGCTATTATGCAATTTCAGTACATATATATTCAGTTCAGATATTAACATGCTCAGTACAGATATCATTCAGTCAATTTCACACATTTAGGGGTCTAAGTAGCGCTTACCGACCCTACAGTAGGTTCACAGTCAACTTGGGCGACCCGTGCAACCTTAAAAACATTTCGGTAAAAATGGGCCCACATGCCCATGTGATCCTCCCGTGTGGGCCCACACGCCCGTGTGGCCCACTCGGCCCAAATTGGCCTTGGCCGTGTGGTCCATTTTTAAAGTAACCCATGCTAGCTCAATACTCATATATGTTTTCACTATTTACTTATATGTTCATTCAAAGCTGTCTACTTGAGTCATTATCACTAAATTATTTATATCTTGAGCTACAAAATTTCAAATTAAGATCCTCTTGATGTTTTTGAAACTAGACTCAAATACATTTCTACCATAAAATTTTCAAAATTTATAGTTTATCAAATAAATACAGTAAAATCTTTAAAGTTATACCTATTTTGCTATTTAACAGTTTCAATCTTTCCTTACTAAAAATTATTTATCTCTTAGTGCAGAATTTAGATGATGTTTTCGTTTGTTTCTATTGAAAATAGACTCATTAAGGATTTAAAAATATAAATTTAAGCCCCTAATTATTATTTTTTACATTTTTTGATGATTTTCCTAAGTCAGAACAGGGGAACCCAAAATCATTCTGACCTTGTCTCACAAAATTTATTATATCGCATGATTTACAATTCCATTGCTTACAATGTTTCTTCCATGAAAAACTAGACTCAATAAAATTTAATTTCATATTTTATTCAACCTCTAACTCAATTCACACTATTTTTTTATAATTTTTCAAAATTAGACTACCGCTGTTATCCAAAACTATTTTTGTGCAAAATGTTGATTTCCAAGTTTATAACACCCTTATTTCCTTTCTCTACAATTTTTCGCATTATTTTCTCTTATTTCTCTTATTTCTCGACAACAAGCAATTTCACATTTCATCGAATCTCGTTTTCTGTGTTTCGGGTACACACCTGGTATCGATTCGCTGCGCAAAGTAACCTGAGCCTTCAAAAACCTATATTTGACCAATATATCCCTTAATTAATCACTTGATTCGTCAATCAAACCAAATATCCGCAACATAAAACTCGAGAAACTAAACCAACGACGATTCAAAAACTTACCGCGATGAATCCGATAACCAGTCGTCTCCACACACTGGAATATCTGCTTAAAACCTTTGAACAACATCTAAACGAGAGTAAAACGAACCCTTTGTTAATTGCCTACTCGAAATGCAATAACTAAGGGGAAAAAATTCCACTTACTGAAATAGATGAAGTCAAAAGTTGCACCCAAAGAGATGACTCGCAAAAAAATACAGAAACGAAAAGAGAGGGGAAAGAGAAGAAACAAGATTCGGCCAAAGGGGAACAAAAACCAAAAGTGAACAAGAAGGGAGAAGAAACGGCAAAGAAACAAAAGTCTAACATCAGAAAATTTGTTGGGAAAAAAGAAAATAGAAAACTGATAAGAAGAAAATCTTATTTTGATAACTTCTCCCCAATTATCTCCTAAAAACACTCCCTATTAACCCACTAAAACAAACTACTCAGCAGTCCAGTTTAATTTGAACTCCACCACGCCACACGCATCAAACAAAAATTAGTTCCCCTGCTTACGCAGGGACTCGAACACAGGACCTCCTACAGACTAACACTCTGCTTAACCACCAGACCAGCAGGCCCATTCTGATATACTTTTACCAACAATCAAATAAAAGCCTACTGAACAAGAGTAAGGACTAATTCATTCAAAATACCAAAATTTGCCCAAGCGAAGGCTTGAACTTGGGACCTCCCAAACACTCCCAGAACACATAACCACTAAAGCTGACAGATATTTGTGTCATATTTTCACAATAACGAAAATAGAAATTTTGGGGCGTTACACACATCCTTTTTTAGCAATTCAATCAAGGGTGTAGTTATGGTACCATACTGTTTGATAAACATACGATAATAGCCAGAAAGCCCTAAGAAACCTCTTAATTCCTTCACAGATACAGGTACTAGCCAATGAAGTACACACTCAACCTTGGAGGTGTCCATTGCTACTGATCTGCTTGAGATGATATGGCCTAAGTATTCTATTTTGAAGTGCCAAAATTGCATTTACCTTTTTTGGCATATAATTAATTCTTTCTTAGTAGTTGTAAAACCTTTTTAAGATGTGACAAATGGTTAGACCAGGTGACCGAGTATACTAGAATGTCATCAAAGAACACTAAAATCGATTTCCTTAGGAGAGGCTCAAACACTGCATTCATTAAAGCTTGGAAGCTTGATGGGGCATTGGTCAGGCTAAAGGGCATGATTAGGAATTTATAACGACCCTCATATGTTTGAAAAGCTATTTTATGAATATCTTGTCCCCGCATCCTAATTTGATGGTAACCAGACCTCAAGTTTAATTTGGAGAAGAAATTAACTTATCCAAGCTCATCTAGCAACTCTTTTTTTATTGGAACGAGAAATTTGTCCATGATAATGAGTTGATTAAGCTGTCTGTAGTCAACACAGAGCCTCCTACTACCATCTTTACTTTTTATCATGACAATAGGTGAGGCAAATGAACTACTGTTATCTCGAATGACTTCTGCCTGTAACATCTCTTTTACCAACCTTTCCATTTCACTATTTTGTACTGTTAGATAACTGTAAGGTCAAATTTTCACTACCATGTTTTCATCCTTAAGGGGAATTTTATGATCTTGTAACCAAGGTGGATGCAATCCACTAGGGACCTAAAAAACATCATCATATATTGTCAATAGTTATTGCAACTCTTCATTAGGAGCCTTGGTAGTTGTTGCTAAAGTTGTTTGACCGTCTGAAGTCATAACCACTGTGCACGGTCCTTGTCCCAACAAAGAAAAATACTTTAAAGATTGTGTGGTAGACATGATTTGAATAGCCCCGGGGAATTATGCCTTGAAGGGTGCAAGAGTGTCATTGGTAAAAAAAATGCATTGTTAAGGAAGCAAAGTTCCAAACAATGAATCCCAAAGACATCAACCATTGAATTCCCAACACTAGGTCATATCTTTTCAGTGGCAACACCATGAAATCAGTGACAAATTGATTCCTTTGAGCTCCCCAAGAAACTCCTTTACAATGTCCTTAAGTTGTCAGACTGCCTCCATTAGCAATGGTTACTTTAGGTTTGCATTGATGTTCCACAGGTAGACACAATTTCCTCACTAGCTTAGCATAAAAAAAGTTACGAGTGTTACTTGAATCCACTAAAATGATTACCCAAGTGGCCTCAATTTGAGTTGCAGTCCTCATAGTATTGTGACCTTGGGACCCTTGGATTGCATGTAGTGACAGAATAAAGGATGTGAGGGCCTCTCCCTCCTACTTTGTAACTTCTAGGTGCTCCTGAAAGTCTTGGAATTCTTCACCATTATCATCAAGTTGGGGGTCCATTAACAGTTGATATAATTGTGATCTCATGTGTTTATGGCCAGGGCTATACTTAGCTGCACACTAGAAACATAGACCCACTGAGATAGCTCAGTTTGGAGCAAAGCAACATCTTGCTACAAATGACCCATTTCTTTTTGAAGTCAAGTAGTCACTCCTTCACCAACCATAGAGGATCAATAGGCTCTGATACCTTTGTTATAGTCAATTTAGAGAAGAATAAAGCAAAGAAGAAGGAGAAAGAGAGAGATAAAGAAGAAACATATTTCATTCACTGACAATACATAATTGTCCTTAATATACTCCTTTTGCTTAAAATGGAAATAAAACAACGATTATGGGTTGGTTATGGAAGTTGTTATTTGGAAAATGTAACCACCTCTCTAATGCACCGTTTCACTAACTACGCAACCCGCAAAACTCACCGTTTTGTTAATGGATTTTAGCCAAAACACAGCGCAACAATAACTATTTTAACATAAAGAATTTTCCACCATAACAGGAAGTTGTCATACCTCCAACCAAAAAACCCACCACCAAAGAGAAGGAAAGACCGCAGCAAGATTAAGAGAAAGAAGCATCGTCATGATCGTGGGGATCGTCGAGACTGTCGAACGTTCGGATGCCACAACCTTTATTATTGATATCAACAACTAGATTACAAAAATCTATTTTCGTCAGATTGGCTTCACCAAGTTTGACACCTTAAAACTATTGAATAAAGTCTAAATTCTTTATTTACATAAAACAAAATCCAATGTTTTAGATTTTTATATTGAATCATGATTTTATTGAAAACATTATAATGCTGGAATTAAAATTCTTCAAAAAATAAAAATAAAAATCTGATTTAGGTATCACAAATTATATTTTTCTTATCTTAATCTTAAAAACATAAACACAAAATCTTAAATGTGTAGTGAAAAATATAGGTGATGAAATCTTATGTAAAAATGTATTATGAAAATTTTATATTAAAATTAAGTGAGACTTAGTTAAAATGGTCGTGGTTGTGGTCGAGGACATACTAGTAATCTTTATCATGGTGGTCATAACAATGATACTTCTAACCACCAAAAAAAGAATAACAATGAAAGACAATAAAGAAGTGGTCAAAATAATCCTTCAAAGATTGTTGAGAATATATGCTACCGATGTGGTATGAAGGGGCATTGGTCACGTACCTGTCGTACGTCTGAGCATTTAGTGAAAATTTATCAAGCATCCATTAAAAAGAAGGGAAAGCATATGGAGACAAATTTTATATCCCAAAATGATGAAATAGAGGCAAAAGATGAAGATATTCACTATAATACTAAAACTAACCATACCTACGAGGGTGATAAATTTAATGACCTTAATAATATAACTCACCTAGATGTGGCAGATTTCTTTGAGAATCATTAGAAAAATTGATGTTATTTTGACATTTTTATGTTGTTTTGAGTATGTTTCATTTTCTTGCATAAAGAATAATTTATATATTTAATAAATATTTGCAATGTTTCTCACATTATATTTTGTTTTTTTTTATGAAAAATATGAATATTCAACAAAATTTCGATGGACCCAAAATCAATGGAGACATGTGTCTTGCAGATAGTGCTACAACACATACAATACTCAAAGATAAGAAATATTTTTTTCTCATTTGACAATAAGTAATGCCTATGTTAATACAATATCGGGTAGTTCAAAACTTATTGAAGGTTCTGAAGAGCTATTATTTTATTACCTAAAGGTACAAAATTTGTCATTGATGATGCTTTATATTCCACTAAGTCTCAAAGAAATTTATTGAGTTTGAAAATATATTCATCTTAATGGATATCATATTGAGACTATGAATGAGAAAAATATTGAATATCTATATATTACAAATGTTGAATGTGGAAAGAAATATGTTTTGGAAAGGCTACCTGCTTTTTCATCTGGTTTATATTATACACATATTAGTACAATAGAGTCACATGTTACTACAAACCAGAAGTTTGTAGAACCACAGACTTTTACTATTTGGCAAGACCGACTAGACCATCCTGGATCTATTATGATGTGGAAAAGCTTCAAGAATCCAATTGGACACCCATTAAAGAACCAAAAGATTCTTGAATTCAAGGATTTATCTTGTGTTGCTTGTTCTCAAGGAATATTGATTATTAGACCATCACCAGCTAAAGTTGGTGATAAACCATAATTTATACATATTTTAACCCCATGCTTGGCTTATTTTTGATGAATTTTCATTAGATTTGATGAATTCAATGCTCCTAATCCTTTTATTTTATGTTTTACACTCAGGAGAGCTTAGGCAGTCGAAAAGAACGAGAAATGGGCCAAAAAGGGATAAAATGGGCCTACCTCAGAAATCAACACGGCCTGGACTATCGCACACGGGCAGACCACATGGCCGTGTGTGACGAGCAGAATCAAACACGGCTTAAGCTATCGTACACGGGCGTGTCCCTGCCGAACCCAAGTCTACTTGTGGGCCAAAAAAGGTGCTCTAAAGCCTATATAAACACTCTAGGGGAGGACCTAAGGGACGACGCAGATTAGATTGAAGAAATTACTCGAAGGAGGCCGTCGGAATCATCTCGGAAGCGAATTCACTCCAAGATTGAAGATCTCCATCAAGTTCTTTAGAAGTTTTTGGGTTCTTTATGTCCTGTTGTTTTCTTAATTCTAAGATATTTTCCTCATACGTTATGAACTAAACTCCCTAAATACCTAGGGAGGATGAAACCTAGATGAATCTTATTATTTAATTATCTGAATTACATGATAAATACTTGTTCTTGTTCTTAATTATGTTTCTTAATCTTGCTTTAATATTTTCAGGATATTAATTCAAGTTTAATGTGCTTATTCAGTGGAGCAAAAGTCCCTGTTTAAGAGAAGATCTAGCATAATTAAGCGGAGTTGATTGCAACCCTAGAAATAGGATGACATAAATCTGCCGGATTAGAGTCAAATCTAATAAGAGAATCCATAGATCGACTTAATGCGACGATAGGGGTTTTAATTAGAAAGAGATTTCAATTAATCAACCTAGAGTCAGTTGTTCTTAGTCTCGAAAGAGATATTGACATAATTTAGGGATTTCTACGGATCAAGGCAAGTGAATAAATCGTTTAATTTAGAGTCAGAATAATAAGTGAAGTCTCGGTGGATTCTTACTTAGGTATTGTCTTTATTCATTGGTTTATTCGATTATTTTTTTCACTCTCTGTCGCGTTCATAGTAAATTAGTTAGTTAAATTTTAGATTAACATAAATCCCCTTAATTATTAGGCTAAATAATAAAAAGATAGTTATTACTAGTAATTTTAGTCCTTGAGGATACGATATTCCGGACTCATCAAAGCTATACTACTGTACGATAGGTGTGCTTGCCTTTATCGAAATATTAGTTAGTTTCGAGCCCATCAGTTGGTATTGAATCTCTCGCATTTCTAGAACGTATTCAAGGTGATATATGTGGGCCCATTCATCCACCATGTCGACCATTCAGATATTTTATGGTATTGATAGATGCATCTGTTAGGTGGTCACATGTGTGTTTATTATTGACTTACAACCTGGCATTTGCGAGATAACTTGCTCAAATAATTCGATTAAGAGCAAAATTTCTAGATTATGCAATCAAAACTTGTAACAGCCCGGTTTTAGCTAAATGGAAACAGTGGTTTCGGAACCACAAATATAATGTCAAAAAATTATTTTAATATTCTTTTATGTGTTTACAGCATGACAGCATGTAAGTGTGAAAATTTCGTGAGCTAATTTTATTGTTTAATAGCTCAATTTGAGAAAAAGGACTAAATCGCGTAAAATGCAAAAGTTGCATTCTATTTGTTAAAGGTGTCTAATTTCTATTATTTATTAAATGAAGGGTCCTTATGATGTTATTAGACCATTGATAGTGGAATTTGACATAGATGGCCTTATATTAGATGATTTAAATGGTTTTTATTAAAGGTTATTATAGTAATTTGGTTATAAAAGATATATTAAATGAAACAAAACATAAAGCCATCTTTATGTTCATCTTTTATGGCCAAATGAAGCTTGAAGAAAAGATAAAATAGGGTTTTTCATTCAGTTAGATTAATTTAAGCAATTAAGGTATGGTTTTAGCTCGGTTTTTAATGATTTCTATGTTTTTGAGATCGTTGATTTTTATTCTAGCTAGCCCATGCCTTAATTTTTGAAGTTGTTAATGATTTTGTGAAGTTCCATTGATGAATGCTTGAGCTTTTGAATGTTTTATGATGAAAAATGAATATTTGTTAATAGTTATACAAGTTTTGTTAAGTGATTTTGAGTAAAAATGCCTTTTAGGGGTTTAATTGTTAAAAGTGTAAATTGAGGGGTTGAAATGTGAAATAAATGAAAGTGTTGAGCTTCTAGGGACCTATATGAAATTCAGCTAGGCTTGTGTTTAATGAAATTTCATGAATTTTGTGTATTTGTGAAATAGGGACTAAATTGTAAAAATGTGGAACTTTAGGGGCTAAAGTGTAAAAATGCCCAAATATGTGTTTGTGGACTGAATTGAATGATTTTATGAATAAATGAGTTAATTTTGAATGTATATAGATCAAGAACGAAAGAAATCAGATTTAGATCGGGGAAAATCAAAGGTTATCGAATAGTCGATCCAGTCCGTTTATCCCGAATACAAGGTAAGTTCATATGCAAATAAAGGTCTTTAAATTGAATTATATATGTTTAATTTTCATTGAACTGCTATGAATGTTGAATGATCAAATACGGGCAAGAATCGACAAGGTTACAATATTCAAAAGTCCCGTACGAACCTTAGGAATAGTAAAGGATACGAATGTCATGACATTAGAATTAACGAGATGTGATTATGTGTAAGACCATGTCTGTGACATTGGCATCATTATGTGATTACATGTAAGACCATATCTGAGACATTGGCATCATTATTTTATTTCGTGTAAGACCATAGCTGGGCTATCGGCATCGATATGTGATAACATGTAAGACCATATCTAGGATATGGCATTGTACGAGCTATATGAGATTTTCGAGTATCCTTAACAATTCCAAAAGGTTTAACGGGCAAAGTCAAGTCGAGAAAGATTGTGTGATTGAGTTAAGTAACTCAGGTATGTATGAGATTCATACAAGTATTGAAAAGGGAAGTATTTGATGAATTCACTTATGATATTGAATAGGTATACATTGGGAAAGGTTTGTGAGCTTATATGTGGTTACTCATAGTTTGCCTATTGATGGAAATGATGTTGATTCATGTGGTAATTTTATTTGTATATGGCTTACTAAGCTTTTAAAGCTTACTTCGTGTGTTATTTCCCTGTCTTATAGATAATCAAAACTAGCTCGGATACGAGAATCGTCAGAGACTTCATCGCACTATCGATCATCTATTTTGGTACTTTTGAAGCTATGTATATATGGTATATGGCATGTATAGACTAGTTGTAGTACTTTGGTTGTGAATATAGCCATGAGAATTGGCTTGTAAATGAATATGTTTGCTTTGTATATATAGCCATGAATGATGGCTTATTTTGGTATGTTTTGGTATAAATGCGGCTAAGGTATTATATATGTTCAAATGGTTATATTTTGAGTTTGGTAAATGATCTATATGGTGTGATTGAAGTTGATAATTTGAGAAGTCATGTGCTTGTGAATGAATGCTTGATGATATAAATTTTGAATAGGTATTTGGCATTGACTTGAGTATTGAATTTGGTTGAATTGGATATGGTATAAATGATGCATTTGAATGATGATTTTGGCTGCCTATTGTATGATGAAATGGTACCATTTTGGTTGTTAGGTGTGCATGAGAAAAGGGTGGCAAATTGGCCTTGCAAATGGCTTATTTTTGTCCACACGGGCAGAGACACGGGCGTTTGTCTTAGCCATGTGCGACACATGGTCATGTTACACGGCCATGTGTCCCCTGGTCTTGAAATTGAATTGAAGTCAGTATGCTCCACACGGCCTCACACTCGGGCGTGTGATTGGTCGTGTGGCACAAGTTAGTATACCCCCTAAATGGCACACGGCCTAGCACAAGGGCGTGTGACTTAGCCGTGTTGCATAAGTCAGTATACCCTACAGGATTGGCACGGCCTAGCACACGGCCTGGCACACGGGCGTGTGTGGCCATTTCGAAAGGCACACGGGCTAGACGCACAGGCGTGTGGTCAGCCGTGTGACCCAAGTCAGTATGTATGCCTTGTTTTCACATGGGCATGTCTGGAGCCGTGTGAGGCACACGGCCTGTTCACATGGGCGTGTGACCCTTGTATGTTAGAAAAATTTATAAGTTTTCCAAAATTTTCGCATGTTATTAGTTTAGTCCCGAACCACTTCTAAAGCATGTTTAAGGCCTTGTAGGCCCTTATAAGGGACAATGTGGTTATGATTGAATGACATTTGAGTATGAATGCATAAATGTATGAATTATGTATGTTAAATGATGTTGATTGATCGGTAATGCCTCGTAACCCTATTCTGACTGTGAATACGGGTGAGGGGTGTTACAAAACTATTCGTCTTGATAATACTTGTGAGTTTATATCCGAAGCTTTTAATGATTATTGTATTTCAATTGGGATAAAAGTTGAACATCCTATAGCTCATGTTCATACACAAAATGGTTTAGCTGAATCGTTTATCCAATGCCTCTAACTAATAGCTCGGCTATTGCTTATGAGAATAGAACTCCCTGTTAGAGCTTGGGGATATTCTATTTTGCATGCAGCGGCACTTGTGCGCTTAAGGCCAACAAGTTATAATAAGTACTCCCTATTACAATTGGCTTTTGGTCAGAAGCCAAATATTTCCCATCTTAGAATGTTTGGATGTGCAGTATATGTTCCAACTGCTCCACCACAACGCACAAAGATAGGTCCTCAAAGGAGGTTGGGAATATATGTTGGTTATGAATCTCCTTCTATAATTAAATATGTTGAACCATTAACTGGAGATTGATTTATTGCATGATTTATTGATTGTCATTTTGATGAAACAACATTCCCAACATTAGAGGGAGAGAAAATAAAATTGGTAAAAGAAATTACATAGAATGGATCATCATTATCTCAATTAGATCTTCACATAAGTCAATGTGAACAAGAAATTCAAAGAATCATACATTTGCAAAACATCGTCAATCAATTGCCAGATTCATTTACTGACATAAAGAAATTTACAAAATCTCACATACCAGCTGAAAATGTTCCAATACGAATTGATATCCAAATAGGGAAAATTGTTAGTGCAAAAGAAAGTAATCCACACTTGAAGTGTGGAAGGCCAATCGGTTCCAAAGATAAAAATCCTCATAAAATGAAAGGAGTAATTATTCAAGATGGTAATATTGTGGAGGCAAGTGCCCAATAAGAGGTCAAAGATATAACTAATCAAAAAACCCCAGAAGAGGTTCAAGTACCTGAAAATGGTGATAACGAAGAGATCTCAATAAGTTATGTTACTTCAAGAAAAAGATGGAACCGAAAAAATATATTTGTCGACAACAGTTTTGCTTATAATGTTGCTATTGAAATAGCAAAAGAAAATGAGGATCCTGAGCCTAAATCTATTGAGGATTATAGAAATAGAAAAGATTGGCCAAAATAGAAAGACGCAATTCAAGTAGAATTAAATTCATTTTCTAAATGTGAGGTTTTTGGACTTATAGTTCAAAAACATAAATATGTAAAGCCGGTAGGATATAAATGGATATTTGTGCAAAAACGAAATGAGAAAAATGAAGTCGTAACATATAAAGCATGACTTGTAGCAAAATGTAACACCCCATACCCAAGTCCTAGACTGAGACTGGATACGAGACATTACCATACTTGAACATAAGTAGACATGTACTTACGGGCTGTAAAATTTTGTTTCAAAACAGAAACTTCTCTTTCTTAATCAAAACATACGTTTCATGGGCCTACGAGGCCTTAAACACTTATCCGGAAACTTTCGGAACTCAATCTGGAACTTTTCCTCGAAACAGGGGTCACACGCCCATGTGACTTGGGACACGCCCGTGTACCCCTAAGACATGCCCGTGTCTTCCACCCGTGGTCGACACTGACTAATTTCACACGGCCTTGACACGCCCGTGGCTTTGGCCCGTGTGCTAAACTTTGGCATTCTGACTTATCCATACGGTCCATACACGGGCCCGTGTACTTCGTGCCGTGTGGCAATTCAAATTACAAGTGCAAGGTGCGGACTTCACGGCGGGCACACGCCCATGTGTTAACCGTGTGTCACACACGGCCTAAACAAACGGCCGTGTGATTATCCCGTGGTCTATACTGACTTAAAACACTAATGTGCAGGGGACACACGGCCTAGACACACGCCCGTGTGTCTATCCCATGGGCACCTAGAGGCTATTTTCCAAGCCAATTGCCACCACGAGATCAAGATCAATCCAATACTCAATTCAATAACTCAAGTATTACATCTAACATGAACAAGGATGCATACTTCATTGATAGATAAAAACATACATACTTAATCATTCATGACCCATCTCTTTGGCCATATACTAAAAGAATACTAAGCTTGATAGCCAACACTTTGGCTAATTCTAAAACATAACTCAAAATGAAATGCTTCCTATACATGCCATACTTAATATAAACAACTTGGCTATACCAAAATAGTGATTGATAGTGTGCTCCGAGCTCCAATGACGATGATCCACGAGATTAGCTTGGCGGGACTACATGGAAAGAAAGAATTAAAGACGTAAGCATTTCGCTTAGTAAGTTTGCATGTAATGCATATAACAACGTATATATATATATATATATATATATACTTAACATATATATATATATATACTTAACATACTCATTCATCATAAGCAAAGGCATTGCTAAGTTCACATGCTTGAGCTTACTTACTCTTAATGATTCTTACACTTATCATGGTACTTACTAGTCTAGTGCTTGTAAGGTAAACAAGGTACCTGTATCACTTAATCATATAGATTAGCATTGTAACATCCTAAATTAGGGGTTATGCGTTTGGAGCATAACTCGAGTGATTAGTAGGCTTTAAGTGTGGTTGGATATATTTTAGGAGTTTTTGAGAACTTTAGGTGAAGGGGAAAAACTTTGGAAAATATTAGAATTTTAAGTGAAAAGGGGAAACTAGGCAAGAAGGCCTTAAAATAATTTTGTGGAGTTTAGGACATAAGAAATTAATTGGTAAAGTGGCTTAAGGATGCCACTTAAGGCTTGGGCAAATGACGCCAACAAGGGTCCAGAGTTCGAGTGCAGGTGATGGCATGGGAGTATTTTATTTTTCCTTCTTGCGTTAGGAAGGGAAGGTGGGGGCAGGAGGTATTAAGAGAAGTTATAGGCGCTTTTGACATAACACAAGCCTTGGTAAAGTGGCTTCCATGCGCCACTTAAGGGCCTAGAAGTGACGCGCTGGAGCAGTCTCGGGTTCGAGCGGCGAGCAGCAGAGGCGTGTTTTTATTTTTATTGGCTTTTGGCGTTGGGCAAGGGGAAGCTAACGAAGGAGCTCTTAAAAGAATTTGTGCCGAATTTAAGTCACAAAAGACGCCTTGGCCGAGTGGCTAAGGGCGCTATAGAGAGGCTGCCAACCAGGGAGGTCCTAGGTTGGAACAAAGGAGCTGCAATTGGGGTTTTTATTTTTCAATCTTTGGCGCCAAGAGAGAAGATGAGAATTGGACGGCACATGGGCAATTGGAAGATAAGGATAAGCTTGGTGTTTAAATTCGGCAGAAAGTGTGGGATAAACAATATTTTTATTAGTTTTATTATTATTTGGAAGTGCTTTTAATTTGGATATTTTTGTCAAACTTATATTATTTAGAATTTTTAATTGGACATGGTTTTCAAATGACAAAATCTTTAATGTTTTTCCCAAAAGTGAAACCAGTCTTCAAACGTTTTTCCGCAGTGGCATCTCAAATTCGGTCGTAACGAATGGACCGGGTTTGGGGTGTTACAAGCATACTTTGTTACGATAAGCATAATCTTAACTTCATCATTCATAACATGAATAATACTCTTAGTTAACTTTGACTAGCATACTTTGATGATAGCTTTACTTGCTTAACTTTCTTGCTTTCTCATTTATTCTTTACTCTTTTGCCGGATGAATTACTATGAATAACCAAGGATACTGAATCTCATCTCACAAATATCTCGATGCCAAAGCCATACCCTAGATATGGTCTTACATGGGATCTCTCAACTTGGTGTCGATGCCATGTCTTGACATGGACTTACCTGAAGTCTTCCTTGTGTGTTCCATTGGGAACTTACCATTGCCATGTCTTGACATGGTCTTACTTGGTATCTTTACTCATGAACGGGTTAATGCCGAGCCTTGGCTTGGACTTACATGAAATCTTCCTTGTTACTCACCAATGCCATGCCTTGGCTTGGACTTACATGGGATCTCTATCTCATGATAGCTTTTCAATGCCAAGACTTGTCTTGGACTTACATGACATCTTTACATGGTGACTCACCAATGCCATGCCTTGGCTTGGGCTTATATGGGTCTTCATCTCATAATAACTCTTGAATGCCAAGACTTTTCTTGGTCTTACATGATAACTTGCTTGATTGCTGATGCCATGCCTTGGCTTGGTCTTATACGGACTTCCTTGTCTCATGTGATAGATCGAGTATCCTAAGTAATTCAACTTCAATCGGGACTTTCTCATACTTAATCTCATTGATTTCTTTGTTTAACATAGCATCAAAAATCTCATGGAATTAAGATATATTCTACATCATATTAAGAAATTCAATGATATTAATCATAAAGCTTAGAAATAATACAAACTTACCTCAATGTATAAAATGTATGTAGAAATGCAATTTAGTCCTCGACGTTGTTCTTGCCCCGATTTCAATCCGGGCTTCGTTTTTCTTGATCTACAATAATAATTTAGCTCATTTAATACACACATTGACTAAATTGACTCTTAACTCATACTTTGGCAAAATTACCATTTTGCACCTAAACTTTCTCATAATTACACTTTTGCCCCAAGGCTCGTAAAGTGATTTTTATTCAACTTTCGTGAACTTCATGCTTAGTTGATTCATTCTCTTAACTATAGCAACAATCAATTCTCACTATTTCTATCATGTATGACAAATTTCACAACTTTTACAAACTAGTCCTTACTAGCATTTTTCATGAAATTCATTTAGGAAAAGATGTTTATCTAACATCAAACTCTCATAATATTTCATAAAACATCATTTTACAAGCATGTCATACATGAGTAGATTTATGAACAAGAATTCTAGCTCAACTTATAGCTATAAATAGCTAATTCATAATACGATGACTCCAAAAATACGAAGAATATTAAAAATGGGGCTAGGATGCACTTACTAGCAAGCTTCAAAAATTGAAGAACCCTAGCTATGGAGTCTCTCAAATTTTTGGCACAAGGGGAAGAAGATGAATAAGATTTTTGTCATCTTTTTCCCTTTTTAATCATTTAATTGATAAATGACCAAAATGCCCTTCTCACTAAACCTTCAAAATTTCTAACTCATGTCCATTTTTGTCCAAAAATTATAATTTGGGCAAATTGCTATTTAAGGACTTCTAATTAATATTCCAAAGTTATTTCATACTAAAAGCTTCTAGAATCTCAAATTTTACAACTTTTGCAATTTAGTCCTAATGGACCATTCAATGACAATTTCATAAAATTTCTACATGAAACTTTCATACTATCATGCAACCATATCTTAAACCTCAAAACTCATTTTACTACTTCGAATTTGTGGTCTCGCACCACTGTTCCGACTAGGCCCTAAATCGGGATGTTACAATTCTCCCCCTCTTAGGGATTTTCGTCCTCGAAAATCTTACCAGCGAATAGGTTTGGGTACTGGTTTCTCATGCTCTCTTCTGGTTCCCACGTAGCTTCCTCTATCCCATGTCTTTGCCACAACACTTTCACTAGGGCAATACTTTTATTTCTTAGATGTTTGACCTCCCGAGCTAAAATCTTAACTGGTTCTTCACCATAAGTCATGTCGGGATGAATCTCTATCTCTGACAGGGCAATTATATGTGAAGGGTCTGATCGGTAGCGTTGCAATATGGACACGTGAAACATATCATGTATCTTTTCTAACTCTGATGGCAAAGCCAATCGATAAGCTACCGGCCCAAATCTCTCGGTAATCTCGTGTATGGTCCGATAAAGCGTGGACTCAACTTGCCTTCTGACCAAATCGAGAACCTTTCTCCATGGTGACACTTTCAAGAAAACTTTATCCCCGACTTGATACTCTATCTCTTTTCTTTTTAAATCCGAGTAGGATTTTTGTCCATTCAAAAGCGACCTTTAAACTTTCTCGAATTACTTTCACCTTACATTCGGTTTCTCTAACCAAATCAACCAGTGAATGTGGTTTTCCTTGAGTTTAGTCCAATATAAAGGCGTTCGACACTTACGCCCATATAAAGCCTCATAGGGCGCCATCTTCAAGCTCGACTGAAAACTATTATTGTAGGCAAATTCTACTAATGGGAGAAACTTTTCCAACTGCCTTGGAATTCAAGAATACAACACCGGAGCATATCTTTGAGTACTTGTATTAACCTCTCTGACTGACCGTCAGTTTGAGGATGAAAAGCTGTACTAAAACTCAATTTTGTACCCAAGGCCTCTTGTAACTTCTTCCAAAATCTGGAGGTGAATCTCAAATCTCTATCCGATATGATTGACAAAGGAACTCCATGTAGCCTTACTATTTCTGAAACATACAAGTTTGCCAACTTGTCGAGTGAGTAATCCACTTGTACAGGTATGAAATGGGTCGACTTCGTAAGTTTGTCAACCACAACCCATACAGCATCTTTCTTGCTTGGTGACAACGGTAAACCCGTTACAAAATCCATGGTGATACGGTCTCATTTCCACTCGGGAACTGAAATGGGTTGAAGCAAACCCGAAGATACTTGGTGTTCACCTTTACTTGCCGACAAATCATGCATTTGAAACAAACTCAAATATCTTTCTTCATTCCACGGCCACCAATATCATGTTGCTTCAAGTCATTATACATCTTGGTACTACCCGGATGTACAGATAAACATCCGTTATGTGCCTCATGCAAAATTCTCTGAATAAGCTCCTCCTTTCTCGGTACACAAGTTCTATCTTTGGACATCAAACTTCCATTGGGACTAATCTGGAAATCAGACTCAACATCTGTCTCGCACTGAGCTCTTTTGACTTGCAATTTACAATCCTCTTTTTGAGCTTCAATGATCTCTTGGAGAAACATTGGTCTAGCTCTCAACTCAGCTAGAATAGAACTATCGTCGGATAAAGTCATCCGCGAATTCATTACTCTTAATGCAAATAGGGACTTTCTACTCAAAGCATCGACGACCACATTCGCCTTTCCAGGATGGTAGTCAATGACTAACTCATAGTCTTTTATCAACTCTAACCATCTCCGCTGCCTTAAGTTCAACTCTTTCTGCGTCATCAAGTACTTCAAACTTTTGTGATCGGTGAAAATCTGACATCTTTCACCATATAAATTGTGCCTCCAAATCTTCAATGCGAAGACTATGGTAGCCAACTCTAAATCGTGCGTCGGATAATTCTTCTCATGGGGCTTTAGCTGTCTTGAGGCATAAGCAATCACTTTGCCTTCTTGCATAAGTACACAACCTAATCCGTTTAAGGATGCATCGCTGTATATCACAAACTCTTTCCCTGTCTCGGGTTGTACTAAAACCGGAGCTTCTATCAATAATGCCTTTAGTTTCTCGAAACTTTGTTGGCATCTTTCTGTCCACTCAAACTTCACATTTTTTTGTAACAATTTCGTCATCGGAGTTGCAATCATGGAAAACCCCTTGACAAATCGTCTATAATAGCCAGCTAGGCCTAGAAAAGTTCTAATCTTAGAGATATTCCTCGGTGGATTCCAGTCCATTATGGCTGAAATCTTACTTGGATCTACTCAAACTCCATCTCTCGAGACAATATGTCCCAGAAATCCTACTTCCTTGAGGCAAAATTCACTTTTACTGAACTTGGCATAAAGCTGATTTTCTCGTAGGGTCTGCAAGACCGTTCGTAGATGCTCAGCATGCTCATTCTCATCTTGGGAATAAATCAATATGTCATCAATAAAAATGACTACAAACTTGTCGAGGTATGGCCTGAAGATGCAGTTCATTAAGTCCATGAATACCGCAGGAGCATTGGTCAAACCAAAGGGCATGACTAAAAATTCATAATGCCCATACCTCGTTCGAAAAGCGGTCTTGGATACATCTGAATCCTTTACTCTCAACTGGTAGTACCTAAATCTCAAGTCTATCTTAGAGAACATAGTGGCCCCCTTCAATTGATCGAACAAATCATCGATACTTGGCAATGGGTACTTGTTCTTTACTGTCACTTTATTAAGCTGACGGTAATCTATGCACAATCTCATGGTGCCATCTTTCTTTTTCACAAATAAAACTGGAGCACCCCATGGAGAACAACTTGATCTTGCAAAACCTTTATCTGTCAAGTCTTGCAAGCGTGACTTCAACTCTCTCAACTCCGTTGGAGCCATTACGTAAGGAGTAATAGATATTGGTGCGATGCACGGGAGCTAGCTCAATTTGAACTCAACCTCTCTAAGCGGTGGTAGTCCTGGTAATTCCTCGGGAAAAACATCCAAGTACTCACATACTATCGGTACTGACTCAACCTTTAATTCTGTTTCTCTATCATTCATTACAAAGGCCAAATATGCCTCATACCCTTTTCTTATGTATTTCTGTGCCGTCATATGAGAAATCATTACTAGTGATCTACCTTGTTAAATACGATTCTACATGGAGAGTGTCCCCATTCTCACATCTCATCTCAATATATTTCTTCCCACAATTTACTATTACATCATGGGTGGTAAACCGGTCCATACCAAGAATGATGTCAAACTCATCAAATGGTAACAACATAAGGTTTGCTTTAAAATAATGACCTCTAATCATCAATGGGCAATCATTACATACTTTATCGACCAGCACACTTTAGCCTAATGGATTAGACACTTTAATCACAAATTCATGAGACTCTATAGGCATACTCATCTTTGTATACTAGTTTCATGCAAATGTAAGAGTGTGTGGATCGGGATCTATTAAAGCAATAACTTTAATATCATGAAGAGAAAAGGTACCGTAATAACATCGGAGAAGATGCCTCTTCGCGGCGCGAATGGCATACGTCCTTGCAGTGCCCTACCCTCGAGTCTCGCAACCTCGCTCTTTAGGGTTACCTCTACCACTTGCTCCACTACCGGGTTCTTCTTGCGGTCTTCCTCGACCATACTCCCGGATCTCGGGTTACGAGTTCTCTCTTCTTTCATCATCTCGGGATAATCTTTTATAAAGTGATCACGAGAACCACATCTGAAACAAGCATTTTCATGCGCTCGGCACTCACCGGATAGCGTCTACCTTGATGGGCATTAGGTCTATCGGATCAAGTGTTCCCCCACACTAGCGACTAAAGTAGTCTGCGCCTTATTTCCCGAATACTGTTTACGCTTGTTTCTACTTGAAAACCCTGTGGATGAAGCCGGTCGGGTGGAGAAATCTCTTGACTTCTTGGAAGAGGGTTGGAATGACTTATTCCACTGTCTCTTTCTCGAGTCACGAGACTCCATTTCAGATTTTCTCTTCTCTTTTACTAGCTCTTCGGCTTTACAAGCCCGCTCCACTAACACAACAAATTCTTTTAGTTCTAAGACAGCAACAAACAACATAATGTCCTTATTTAGTCCATCTTCGAATCTCTTGCTCATGATGGCCTCGGTGGATATACACACTCGAGCGTATTTACTGAGTCGTACAAACTCGCGCTCATAATCAGTCACAGACATCTTGCCTTGTTTCAGTTCTAGGAATTCCTTTCTTTTCTGATCGATGAATCTTTCACAGATGTACTTCTTTCTGAACTCTTCTTGAAAGAATTCCCATGTAATATTTTCTCTTGGTACTATCGACACCAAGGTGTTCCACCATTGATAGGCAGAATCTCTTAAAAGAGAAACTACACACTTCATGCATTCCTCAGAAGTGCATGACAACTCATTAAATACCCTGATGGTATTTTCTAACTAAAACTCGGCCTTTTCCGGATCATCATCCTTTCTAGCCCGGAATTCTTCTACCCCATGTTTCCTAATCCTATCAACTGGAGGCTTCTCTCCTCTTACCACCTCCACTACTTGAGGGGCTACCGGGATAGGTTGAGGAATAGGCGGGGGTGGAGGGGTTTGAGCATTCGGGTTCGTAAAAACAAACTCCGTATACCACGTGTTCATCATATGGAGGAAGGCTTCTCTAGCCTCTTCTCCCCCTCTCTAACTCACCGGAGTGGGTCTATTCTCATTCTCGTTAGGCACCGTCCCTTTAGCGGGAGCCGGCGCGTTACTTTCTACGCCATCCGCTATAGCTCTTTCGGGATCCATTTACTATATGTATAAACATAATTTAAGTCGTCAGGAGTCGTCACACTATCATTATAAAAACATTCTTACGTATGGCATGTATAGCTAGACTCGTGCTCGTGCTACGTTAGTCCTAGAACCGGCTAAACCGTAGCTCTGATACCACTATATGTAACACCCCATACCCAAGTCCTAGACTGAGACTGGATACGAGACATTACCATACTTGAACTTAAGTAGACATGTACTTACAGGCTGTAAAATTTTGTTTCAAAATAGAAACTTCTCTTTCTTAATCAAAACATACGTTTCATGGGCCTACGAGGCCTTAAAAACTTATCCGGAAACTTTCGGAACTCAATCGAGAACTTTTCCTCGAAACAGGGGTCACACGCCCATGTGACTTGGGACACGCCCGTGTACCCCTAAGACATGCTCGTGTCTTCCACCCGTGGTAGACACTGACTAATTTCACATGGCCTTGACACGCCCGTGGCTTTGGCCCGTCTGCTAAACTTTGGCATTCTAACTTATCCACACGGTCCATACACACGCCCGTGTACTTCAGCCGTGTGGCAATTCAAATTATAAGTGCAAAGGCGGACTTCACACGGCAGGCACACGCCCATGTGTTAACCGTGTGTCACACACGGCCAAACAAACGACCGTGTGATTAGCCCGTGGTCTATACCGACTTAAAACACTAATGTGCAGGGGACACACGGCCTAGATACACGCTCGTGTGTCTATCTGTGTGGGCACCTAGAGGCTATTTTCCAAGCCAATTGCCACCCTGAGATCAAGATCAATCCAATACTCAATTCAATAACTCAAGTATTACATCTTGATAAACCGTAATGATAACATATTTTAAACCCACATTTAGCATACTTTTGGGTGATTTATCCATTGAATTATGTAATTTGGTGCTCTTAATTCTTTAATTTCATGTTTTATACTCAGGAGAGAACCGGAGGATGAAAAGAACGAGAAATAAGCCTAAAACAGAGTAAATGGGCCATATCACGAAATTTACACGGCCTGGGCTCAAGACCACATGACCGTGCTCCTTCAGCAGGTTCGAACACGGCTGGCCACGACTCACATAGGCGTGTGCCATAGGTGTGTCCCTGCCGTGACAAAGAGGAATTTCACTCAAATTAGGATACTTAGAGGCGAAGAAACACATTCCAAAGTCTATATAAACACCCTAAGCATGACCTAAAAGGAGGAGTCGACAGAAGCCTTCTGTCGGGGGCGTCCAGCTAGGCCAAGGAGCCGAGCCAGAGAGGTCAGAAGTGTGGGATTCACTCGAAGAAAGCCAGTTGATTCATCTCAAGAAGCCAGAGTCATACTCAAGATGGAAGATCTTCTCTTTAATTCCTTCAGGGGGTTTTAGGGTTTTTCTTATGTTTTGTTTAATCTTTTCTTCTGAGATGTATATTTTTATAATTATGAACTAAACCCTCAAATACCTGAGGGGGATGAAACCTAAGATGAATCTTTTTATCGTTTGCTGAACTATATGATAAATACTTGATTTGTTCTTAATTATGTGTTCTTAATTCTTGCTTTGATATTCCAGGATATTGATTCAAGTACTGATGTGCTTAGGTGGTGGAGTGAAAGTCCCTGCCTAAGAGTAGATCTAGCATAGTAAGCGGATTTGCTCGCACGCCTAGACATAGGGTGACGAAATTTTGCCGAATTAGGGTGAAACCTAATATGGGAGTCCATAGATCGAGTTAATGTAATTCTAGGGGTTTTAATTAGAAAGAGATTTCAATTAATCAACCTAGGGTTAGACGTTGGTCGCCTCGAGAGAGGGATTAATATACATTAGGGAATCCTGCGGATCAAGTCAAGTGAATAAATCGTCTGGTTCAGAGTTAGATAACAAGTGAAGTCTAGGTAGATTCTTCCTTGAGTATCGTCTTAATCAATTGGTTTTTCTCACGAGTATTTTCCCAATTTTGTTCTCTTTGTCTTAGCATCTTTAGCTTAGTAGTTAGCTAATTTTAGTTTAAACAACAAATTCCCTTGTTTCTTAGGCTAAATAATAAAAAGAAAGTTAGTATTAGTACTTCTGGTTCTTTTGGGTTCGACAATCCGGTCTTGCCACTAAGCTATACTATTGTTCGATAGGTGCACTTGCCTCAATCGTTGTCACAGTTAGTTTCCAGGCTCGATCATTCTTTATATAAATTTTTAAGACTCTGACGTACACGATCAAGTTTTTGGCACCGTTTCCGGGGAACCAAAATATTAAGAATGCTCAATTTTTATTACTTTAGCCATTTTTTTTATTTTTGCAATTTACTTTTATTTTGTTTTTAACTTTGCTAATTTTTCTTCTTTTATTTGTTCCTTGCAGGTACCTCTAGTTAATGACTAAAAGGAACCCGACAGGACCTCTAATTTACGATAGTGATATTGAAGGTACCGTTCGTAGAAATCGTAGAGAGATAAGGCGAAGCTTATCTTAAATAGAGGAAGAGCAAGAAGACGAAACCAATATCACCGAAGAGATGGCTGAGAATAATCCGTTACCTCCAGAGATGGTCGAAAATCATGCTCCTCGAACTATGTATGATTATGCTAAACCTAATTTAATTGGAACTGAATCGAGTATTGTTAGATCTACTATTGTTGCAAATAATTTTGAATTGAAACCTAACACTATACAGATGATACAACAGTTTGTTCAGTTTGATGGTTTGCAGGATGAGGATTCTAACACACACTTAGCAAATTTTCTAGAATTCTGTGATACCTTCAAAATAAATGGCGTTTCTGATGATGTCATACGTCTTCGGTTGTTTCCCTTTTCATTGAGGAATAAAGCCAAACAGTGGTTGCATTCTCTTCCCCGAGGATCAATCACTACATGGGAACAAATGACCGAAAAGTTTTTATTAAAATATTTCCCGCCGGCCAAAACGGCCAAGTTGAGGAATGATTTCTCTTCTTTTGTACAAATGGATCTAGAAACTCTTTACGACGCGTGGGAGAGATATAAGGACTTATTGAGAAGGTGCCCTCACCACGGGCTACCTCTATGGCTACAGGTTCAAACCTTCTGTAACGGTGTGAACCCCTCAACTAGGCAGTTGATCGATTCAGCAGTCAGTGGAACCCTAAATAATAAAACACCTAAAGCAGCTTACAAATTTATAGAGGAGATGTCACTGAATAACTATCAGTGGCAAGTCACAAGGACAAAGCCCACAAAAGCTACCAGTGTTTTCAACCTCGACGCAGTAACCATGCTATCAAATCAGGTAGAGATTTTAAATAAGAAGGTTGATGGTCTATGTGGTTCTTTGCAGGTACAACCCGTTATGCAGTGAGAAGCAAGTGGCGGTATGGCGAATCCTGAGTACCCACCCTACGGACATGGCATAGAAGGCGAACAAATGAACTATGTAAGTAATAATTTTAGATCTCAAAATAATCCTTATAGCAATACTTACAACCCAGGTTGGAAGAACCACCCCAATTTCTCATGGGGTGGTCAAGGAAATCAAAGGCAACAACCCCCTCCAAACTTCCAACAACAGCCCTACCCACAGGAAAAGAAGCCGAACCTTGAGGGGATGTTGACAAAATTCATAGCGGTGTTAGAAACATGTTTCCAAAACACCGAAACAGCACTCAAAAAGTAAGAAGCATCGATTCAAGAGATCCAGAATCAGGTAGGTCAACTTACCAAGATCATGTCAGAACGACCACAAGGTAGATTGGCAAGCAACACTAAAACTAACCCAAAGGAGCAACTTCAAGCCATAACCGCTCATGATAGTAAAGGGTTAGATGAGCCCAAATTAAGGCAAGAGGATGTGGTAGAGGAAGGTAAGGTCAAGGTAAGTCATGATAAATCAAAACCGGTAATCAAAAAGTACTAACCTCGCATACCATATCCCGAAGCAATGAAGAAAGATAACACAGAGGAACAGTTCTGTAAGTTTCTTAAACTCTTAAAGAAATTACATATTAACTTACCATTTCTCGAAGCTCTTTCGCAGATGCCAGATTCAAGGAAATTTTTAAAAGAGCTTCTAACAAACAAACGGAGGTTAGACGAGTCATCGCACGTGGAACTAAATGCAATGTGCTCAGTAATTCTACAAAATAAATTACCACAAAAATTAAAAGATCCAGGGAGTTTTACAATTCCATGTTTAATTGGTAGTTTATCTATTAATAACGCTTTAGCTGATTTAGGGGCAAACATAAATGTTATGCCTTATAAAATGTTTAAACAACTAGGTCTAGGGAAACCCAAACAAACTAGGATGAGCATTCAATTAGCTGATAAGACTATTCGAATTCCTAGGGGTATAATCAAATATGTGCTAGTAAAGATTGATAAATTCGTATTCCCAGTAGATTTTGTTGTTTTAGACATGGATGAGGACAATAGTATCCCCTTAATTTTAGGGAGACCCTTTTTAGCAACTGCCAGAACTAAAATTGATGTGGGTACAGGTGAATTAATACTCTGTGTAGGTGACGAATCAATCAGTCTTTAGGCTCTCGACTTGGCTAGGACATCAAGCAATCAAGGTGAGAAAATAAATTCTATTAATGACCATTCTGTTAAACCTTCTTTTTAGGAAGCACCACGAAACTACACACCCGAGCCAGATCATACATCTCATAACAACAAGGAAATAATTCATGAGGATCGAAGGCTTCATATTGATGAACTAGACGAGTGGAAGACACATTTCAAGGAGAAACTAGGAATACACGAAGTAAAACCGAGGGAACCACCAGACGAGCTAATAAGAACAAAAAATCACTTTAAAATAAGAGATCAGGTATTGTTAGATAATAAATATCCTCGAATTGTTCCTCCCGACCCTAATACAAACAAAGAAATATCTTTTAAGGTAATCAATGTCTTCCCATACGGAACAGTCGAGGTAAGTAATCCTATTTTCAGCACTTTTAAAGTAAACACTACTCGACTTAAACTTTATCATGATAGTAGAACTGATAGCATGAGAGAGGATGTTCAACTTTTCAAGCAGGATAAGTCTATTTTCCAGAAGTAAAAATTTTTGTTAGGTTGTCTACCTGAATCTAGTTATTACCTTGAAGTTTGAAACTTACGAGGTTGACATCAAAAGCCATAAATTTTGTGAGAGTTTGAGCCTTTTAGAGCATATATTCTTTTTCTTGCTCATTTTATTGATTATGAGTGTGTCAACATTGATTTTTTATTCTAGAACTTGCATCGATTATACATGTCGAGACCACACCTTTGATTTGATATACTAAGATGATAAAGGCACCTAGGTTTTAACCCACTTACTCCACTAAAAGCCTACTTCCATAATTAACCCCTAGTGAACCCCTTTAATCCTAACAACCCATTTTATTGACTCACCCACTAATATTAACCCAAAACCCTTTGTATTTGTTATCACCATTTTTTCTTGACTACCCCCATATCGAGATTTGATTTGATCGGTTACTTAACTAGTTTCTTTAGATTAGTTGTTAAATTCTATCTTACTACTGTTACTTGATTTGTTCTTAAAAAAAATCGAAGTATATTCATTATTAGTTCCATGTTCTATGAGCTTAAAACAGTGAAATTCACATCTTTAGAAGAAGCTCGTGTTATTATTAGTATTATGAGTTTTCAATTAATGTAATTATTTACTATTAGTTTGTTGTTTCTAGTTAGGTAATTTGTCAAGTCAGTCTCGATTCTAACCCTCTAATTTAGCCTTTATCCACACCTTTAACCCAAGCCCCGTTATAACCCTGTTAAAGACCTTTTGATTTGTGTATCATCTCATATTATAGTGGTGGAGATTTGATTTTCATGCAAGCCTATGGGATTAACTTTTCATGTTTGACTTATGAGTGCTTTTTCCTGAACCTTAAACACCTCGAGTGATTTGAGTGAATCTTTAGAGAGGATGTCAATCCTTGTCGATTTTGAATCAGAAGGTAATTATTTAGAAGAGGGAAAACACCTACATTTTCATGCTACAAAAATGTATGACTTAGATTGTTTGAATCTTTAGGACTATTTGAGTTGAATTATCCATGTATAAATTATCTGTAAATTATGAAAAAACATTATTGATGAATATTATGAATCGAGGAAATTTGTTTTAATTGTGAGTTGAGAATTTTGCTTGAGGACAAGCAAAAGCTTAAGTGTGGGGGTATTTGATAAACCGTAATGATAACATATTTTAAACCCACATTTAGCATACTTTTGGATGATTTATCCCTTGAATTATGTAATTTGGTGCTCTTAATCTTTTAATTTCATGTTTTATACTCAGGAGAGCACCGGAGGATGAAAAGAACGAGAAACGGGCCTAAAACAAAGTAAATATGCCATATCACGAAATCGACACGACCTGAACCCAAGACCACACAGCCGTGCTCCTTCAGCAGGTTCGAACACGGCCTGGCCACGATTCACATGGGCGTGTGCCATGGGCGTGTCCCTGCCGTGAGGAATTTCACTCAAATTAGGATACTTAGAGGTGAAGAAACACATTCCAAAGTCTATATAAACACCCTAAGTATGACCTAAAAGGGGAGTCGATAGAAGCCTCTGGGGCGTCTAGCTAGGCCAAGGAGCCGAGCCAGAGAGGTCAGAAGTGTGGGATTCACTCAAAGAAAGCCAGTTGATTCATCTCAAGAAGCCGGAGTCATACTCAAGACGGAAGATCTTCTCTTTAATTCCTTCAGAGGGTTTTAGGGTTTTTCTTATGTTTTGTTTTATCTTTTCTTCTGAGATATATATTTTTATAATTATTAACTAAACCCTCAGATACCTGAGTGGGATGAAACCTAAGATGAATCTTGTTATCGTTTGTTGAACTATATGATAAATACTTGATTTGTTCTTAATTATGTGTTCTTAATTCTTTCTTTGATATTCCAGGATATTGATTCAAGTACTGATGTGATTAGGTGGTGGAGCAAAAGTCCCTGCCTAAGAGTAGATCTAGCATAGTTAAGCGGAGTTGCTCGCGCGCCTAAACATAGGGTGACGAAATTTTGCCAGATTAGGGTGAAACCTAATATGGGAGTCCATAGATCGAGTTAATGCAATTCTAGGGGTTTTAATTAGAAAGAGATTTCAATTAATCAACCTAGGGTTAGATGTTGGTCGCCTCGAGAGAGGGATTAATATACATTAGGGAATCCTACGGATCAAGTCAAGTGAATAAATCGTCTAGTTTAGAGTTAGATAACAAGTGAAGTCTAGGTGTATTCTTCCTTGGGTATCGTCTTAATCAATTGGTTTTTCTCACGAGTATTTTCCCAAATTCGTTCTCTTTGTCTTAGCATCTTTAGCTTAGTAGTTAGTTAATTTTAGTTTAAACAACAAATTCCCTTATTTCTTATGCTAAATAATAAAAGGAAAGTTAGTATTAGTACTTCTGTTCCTTTGGGTTCGAAAATTCGGTCTTGCCACTAAGCTATACTACTGTTCGATAGGTGCACTTGCCTCAATCGTTGTCACAGTTAGTTTCCAGGCTCGATCATTCCTTTATATAAATTTTTAAGACTCTGACGTACAGGATCACATCTAACATGAACAAGGATGCATACTTCATTGATAGATAAAAACATACATACTTAATCATTCATGACCCATCTCTTTGGCCATATACAAAAAGAATACTAAGGTTGATAGCCAACACTTTGGCTAATTCTAAAACATAACTCAAAATGAAATGCTTCCTATACATGCCATACTTATTATAAACAACTTGGCTATACCAAAATATCGATTGATAGTGTGCTCCGAGCTCCGATGACGATGATCCACGAGATTAGCTTGGCGGGACTACATGGAAAGAAAGAATTAAAGACGTAAGCATTTCGCTTAGTAAGTTTGCATGAAATGCATATAAAAACGTATATATATATACTTAACATACTCATTCATCATAAGAAAAGGCATTGCTAAGTTCACATGCTTGAGTTTACTTACTCTTAATGATTCTTACACTTATCATGGTACTTACTAGTCTAGTGCTTGTAAGGTAAACAAGGTACCTGTATCACTTAATCATATAGATTAGCATAGTTTGTTACGGTAAGCATAATCTTAACTTCATCATTCATAACATGAATAATACTCTTAGTTAACTTTGACTAGCATACTTTGATGATAGCTTTACTTGCTTAACTTTCTTACTTTCTCATTTATTCTTTACTCTTTTGCCCGATGAATTACTATGAATAACCGAGGATACTAAATCTCATCTCACAAATATCTCGATGCCAAAGCCATACCCTAGATATGGTCTTACATGGGATCTCTCAACTTGGTGTCGATGCCATGTCTTGACATGGACTTACACGAAGTCTTCCTTGTGTGTTCCATTGGGAACTTACCATTGCCATGTCTTGACATGGTCTTACTTGGTATCTTTACTCATGAACGGGTTAATGTGTAACGACCCGAATTTGGGCCTAGTAGACTTGGGCCCATTGGGCCTTTGGCATGGAAGCGTTTAAAATTTTTGAGAACAAGAGAACGAAACAAATGTAAGTTGGACCTATTAGGTGAGTGCTTTTGGAAGGTTACGGGGTTTCTATGAAGTCCCGAGTTCAAGTTAGGCCATAGGAGAAATTTATATTTTTTGGCACTTTAGTGGGGAGAGCTAGTGGAAGCAGGACTTAAGGATTATTAAATGTGTTAGCTAACACAAGAAGCAAGGTGGCCTAGTGGTGTGGCGTCACAAGGGAAGCATGGAGGGGAAGAGTTCGAGTCCCACAGGTACCTTTTGGTAGCTTTTATTTTGTGCTGGGCAGGTGGAAGAAGTAGAGTTCAGCTAGAACTCTGCCCTGGTGGTTGAGGACTCTGTCAAACCATTTGAATGGGTGAGGGAGAGTGAATTGTGGAGCAAATTAAGGAGTGAATTGTGGGATTGAGGTGAGAGGGGGTGGTTGGCCGAATGTGGGAGCTTATGGGAGGTGAAATTCGGCTAGGGGCTGATTTTGGCAAGGGAATTTGGCATTTGATGTAGGTAGCAAACCGAAATTTTTATCTGTGCATTCATTTTCTTTTTGGCATTTCAGGTCTTTTCCATTCACTGGAGCTATTGCCGAAATTCTCAATTCTTTTTCCTCTCTTTTCATTTGTTTTTCTTCACAATAGCCGAACCCTCCCCTACTCACCTTTCCTCCCTTTTCGTCCATTTCTTTTCTCTTTTTCTGTTTTGTTTTCTTCTTCTACACTTTTTCCTCCATAGGCCGAGTCTTTCCCCTCCTCTCCAATTGGAATTTATTTCTTTATTCCTTGCTAATAGCCGAAATTGAGTAGCCTGAAGCGTGAGGGACTGTTGTCTGCCGAATCTACCTTGGCTACTCGGCACTGTTGTGAGCACAAGGTAATACCTTTCTCCTATTTCTTTTCCATCGGTTCTTTCTTTTCTATTTTCTCTAAAGCCAAAACTTCCATTCTTCTTGCAAGGCCGAACCTCTTCTTCTCATACGGCTCATCTCTGCCCTGAGGCCGAATCTTTTGGAGTGCTTGTATACCTCATACCGCTTTTCTAGTCTTGGTTTTCGGGGGTTGGTTGGTAAGTGGGTTTAAGGCCGAATATAGGTGGTGAGATTATGTTCTTTGGTTTATTTATTTTATTCAAGCCGAAAGGCACCCATGTTTTTAAGTTGGATGTAAGTTCTAATGGCTAACATTTCTCCTCGATTTCAATGTTGCAGGGGACTCGACGGGTGTAAACCAAGGAAATCGTTTATACAATCCTCCCTTGCAGTGAACTTCTCGGATTGTTGGTATTTTGGATATAGTGCCGAGTATCGCAAATTGTAATTAGGTGTGTAATCTTACACCCACTTCGATGATTGCCTGTGGTGTTCTATGAAACGGCCAAAAGTCGAAAAGTCGAAAAGCCGGCAACTGTGACCACTCAAGCGTGCAAGTGCTCGTAGTGGTAAATCGAGATACGAATCGTGTCGTTAATTCGTGGAGAGTGTCACGAGCACTCTCGCGATACCGAGGCTGTAACGGGCCGAAACGGGCCAAACGGGCCTAACGGGCTATCCAGCCCATTTGGGCCAAACGGTTGGAAAACTAGCAAATGATAGATTCGAATGCAAAATCTGTAACTCTGGAACCGGAACCCTACGTTTTGGGCCACACGAGCGTGTGGGCCCGTTTGGGCCTAAAATGGATTTTAGGCCCAATAGCTTCGGAGAGACCCAGAAAGGGTTCTGTGTCGCTCGAGGCAACAATAGGCCTTCAGAAAGGCCGTAGATTGTAAAATTACCGAAATACCCTCGATGGGTAAAATTACCGAAATACCCTTAATGGGTAAATTACTGAAATACCCTTAATGGGTAAATTACTGAAATACCTTTGGTGGGTAAAATTACTGTTATACCCTTAGGGGCAGATTTGGTAAGTTTTTGTATAATTTGTTTAATTGCCATGACAGTACATTGTTGCATACATTGAATTATTATGCCACAACATTTTGCATTGGGTTGGGTTATGTAATTGGAGGAAGTGATTGATCTGTTAGGGTCGCACGGGTCGCCCGAGATGACTGTGGACTCACCGATTTGTCTGTTAGGGTTGCACGGGTCGCCCGAGACGACTGTGGACCTTCCGACGGCTTTAAGCTGCATATATTCTGTGATGAGCAGCTTGACTGCCATCAAGGTGTGTAGCGGATGGATGGGTCAATTTAGAAATCCCCACAGGTGTGTTGGGCTGGTACGGGTGGTGTGTAGCGGATGGATTATTAGGTTGGGCTCCATTCTATATGTGCATGATTATGTTTATAGGGCTAAGGCCCAGATTGTTAATGAATAGGGCTTCGGCCCAGTCTGTTTCCGTATGGGCTCGGGCCCAGTTAATAACCGATTAAGGGATTACACACTGAGTTCTCGTAACTCACCCCTCTGTTTTAACCTTGTAGGTAATCCCCACTGATAGCGGATTTTGGAGCTGCAGAGATCTCGGTGGTGGCCATACATCGGATTTGTTCCTCACGAAGCTCAGTAAATTTGGTTTTTATTTTATTATTTAATTTTGGTTATTGTTTTGTAATAAGGCCATTGGATTTATTTTACTTTTTTTTAACCTTCTTTTCGGCATTTACTGAACTGTTAAGCGTTTAAAAATTGGGTTTCTTAAAACATTAATAATTGATTTTCAAAATAGCACGTTTTCGTAACTATTCACGTTCAATTTTCACAACAAAAGCAATTTTCAAAATAACAACAACTTTTCAAAAACTGACATCAAGTAAATCACATTTTTATAACCAAACAACAAAGCTCGATGTTTTCAAAAAGAATACGAACTATTTAACAAACACGCAATTTTTAAACAACCCTTCTATGTGACATTCCAGATCCGGTCATAAAGTCTGGGCCGGGTTTGGGGTGTTACATAATGCCGAGCCTTGGCTTGGACTTACATGAAATCTTCCTTGTTACTCACCAATGCCATGCCTTGGCTTGGACTTACATGGGGTCTCTATCTCATGATAGCTTTTCAATGCCAAGACTTGTCTTGGACTTACATGACATCTTTACATGGAGACTCACCAAAGCCATGCCTTGGCTTGGGCTTATATGGGTCTTCATCTCATAATAACTCTTCAATGCCAAGACTTGTCTTGGTCTTACATGATAACTTGCTTGATTGCCGATGCCATGCCTTGGCTTGGTCTTATACGGACTTCCTTTTCTCATGTGATAGATCGAGTATCCTAAGTAATTCAACTTCAATCGGGACTTTCTAATACTTAATCTCATTGATTTCTTTGTTTAACATAGCATCAAAAATCTCATGGAATTAAGATATATTCTACATCATATTAAGCAATTCAATGATATTAATCATAAAGCTTAGAAATCATACAAACTTACCTCAATGTACAAAATGTATGTAGAAATGCAATTTAGTCCTCGACTTTGTTCTTGCCTCGGTTTTGATCCGGGCTTCGTTTTTCTTGATCTATAATAATAATTTAGCTCATTTAATACACACATTGACTAAATTGACTCTTAACTCATACTTCGGCAAAATTACCATTTTGCACCTAAACTTTCTCATAATTACACTTTTGCCCCAAGGCTCGTAAAGTGATTTTTATTCAACTTTCATGAACTTCATGCTTAGTTGATTCATTCTCTTAACTATAGAAACAATCAATTCTCACTATTTCTATCATGTATGACAAATTTCACAACTTTTACAAACTAGTCCTTACTAGCATTTTTCATGAAATTCATTTAGGAAAAGATGTTTATCTAACATCAAACTCTCATAATCTTTCATAAAACATCATTTTACAAGCATGTCATACATGGGTAGATTTATGAACATGAATTCTAGCTCAACTTATAGCTATAAATAGCTAATTCATAATACGAGGACTCCAAAAATATGAAGAATATTAAAAACGGGGCTAGGATGCACTTACTAGCAAGCTTCAAAAATTGAAGAACCCTAGCTATGGCGTCTCTCAAATTTTCGGCACAAGGGGAAGAAGATGAATAAGATTTTTATCATCTTTTTCCCTTTTTAATCATTTAATTGATAAATGACCAAAATGCCCTTCTCACTAAACCTTCAAAATTTCTAACTCATGTCCATTTTTGTCCAAAAATTATAATTTGGGAAAATTTCTATTTAAGGACTTCTAATTAATATTCCAAAGCTATTTCATACTAAAAGCTTCTAGAATCTCAAATTTTGCAACTTTCGCAATTTAGTCCTAATGGACCATTCAATGACAATTTCATAAAATTTCTACATGAAACTTTCATACTATCATGAAAACATATCTTAAACCTCAAAACTCATTTTACTACTTTGGATTTGTGGTCTCGCACCACTGTTCTGACTAGGCCTAAATCGGGATGTTACACAAAAGGATTTTCGCAAAGGCCCGGCATTGATTATGAAGAGGCATATTCTCCTGTGGTGGATGCAATTATGTTTAGATACCTTATTAGTCTGGTAGTACGTGAAAAAATTGACATGCATCTAATGGATGTTGTTACAACCTATTTGTATGGTATACTTGATAGTGAAATTTATATAAAAATCCCAGAAGGATTTAAAATCCCTGAAAGAAATAGAGTTTCCTGGGAAAATTGCTCAATCAGATTAAAAAAAAGTTTATATGGATTAAAACAATCTGGGCGTATGTGGTACAACCGTCTTAGTGAATATTTGTTAAAAGAAGGTTATAAAAATGATCAAATATGCCCATGTGTTTTTATAAAAAGGTTTGGATCAAACTTTGTGATAATTGCTATTTATGTTGATGATCTAAATATTATTGGAACTCCTGAAGAGCTTCAAAATGCAGTAAATTATTTAAAGAATTTGAGATGAAAGATCTTGGAAAAAAAAGTTTTTTCTTGGCCTGTAGATCAAGCATTTAAAAAATATAATTCATGTCCATCAGTCAACTTATACGAAAAAGGTCTTAAAGAAATTTTATATGGATAAAGCACATCCAATTAGTACCCCAATGGTTGTACAATCGTTAGATGTGAATAAAGATCAATTTCGCCCTTGTGAGAATGATGAAAAATTTCTTGGTCCTGAAGTACCATATCTAAGTGCCATAGGAGCATTGATGTATCTTGCAAACAACATAAGACCTGATATAGCTTTTGCTGTAAACTTGTTAGCAAGATTTAATTCTTCTTCAACACGTAGACATTGGAATGGAATTAAACATGTATTTAGATATCTCAGAGGGACCATTGATATGGGGTTATTTTATTCAAATGATTCAAAATCCCTATTAGTTGGCTATGCTGATGTTGGATATTTGTCGGGTCCACATAAAGGTTGATCTCAAACAAGATATTTATTTACATGTGGAGGTACTGCCATATCATGGCATTCGACAAAGCAAACATTAGCTGCTGCCTTTTCAAATCATGCTGAAATAATTGCAATGCATGAGGCAAGCCGAGAGTGTGTTTGGATAAGGTTATTAACCCAATATATCTCGAAGATATGTAATTTTCCTTTATAGGAAAAGATGCCAACTATCTTATACGAAGATAATGCAGCATGCATAGCTCAATTAAATGGTGGTTATATGAAAGGTGATAGAACAAAACATATTTCATCAAAATTATTCTTCACTCATGATCCTGAGAAGAAAGGTGATATAGAAGTTCAACAAATTTGTTCTAGTGATAATTTAGTAGATCTTTTTACCAAGGAATTGCCAACTTCAACGTTTGAAAGAATACTACACAAGATTGGAATCCGTCAACTGAGAGATGTAATGTGATTTTTCCATTAGGGGAAGTAAAAAACACATTGTACTTTTTTCCTTTAACCAAGGTTTTGTCCCACTGGGTTTTCCTGGTAAAAGTTTTTAATGAGGCAACTTGTAATAGGAGATTGTGTACTCTTTTTTCTTTATTAGGTTTTTATCCCACAGGGCTTTTCCTAATAAAGGATTTAATGAGACACATTTTTATTTAAAAGACATCCAAGGGGGAGTGTTGTAAATACATTAGATGGATGTCTATAACCTTTAAACATTTATGAAAGAAGTGAGTTAAAACCCCCCATTCATTATTAAAGATGCTTAATGTACGTGTTAATGAAGCAGTTAAATAAGCTTTTTTTATTTATGTTGCATTGAATGTCAATGACTTATATATATAGAACTCTTTTGTAAATGAAAAGAAGATATGAGGAAATTCTCTATTTACTTTAAGTGTTCTTTTATTTGATTGTTTTATAACAGTTTTAAAACTTTCAAGAGACATTTTTATTAACAGATGAGGGACCAAAATGTAACAATTTGATAATGTTTATGAAAATTACATAAATTTTGAAAGTTGAGTAACCAAAACATAATATTTGTAACAACCCGAATTAGGGCCTAGTCGAAATAGTGGTGCGAGACCACAAATCCAAAGTAGAAATATGTGTTTTATGATTTTTATGAGGCTTATGATGTGGTTGCATGATTGTGTGAAAATTTAATGAGGAAATTTTATTTATTAGTGATCAATTTGTCCATTAGGACTAAATTGCAAAGATTAGAAAATATGAGATTCTAGAAGATTTAAGTATGAAATAGAATTATAAAAATTAATAGAGGTCCTTATTTAGCAATTAGACCATTATATGTTTAGATGGACAAAAATAGACATGGGAAGGAAAAATTTCAAGAAAGGACCATTAAGGGCATTTTTGTCATTTGGTAAATAAAAGATTAAAAAGGGAAAAAGAAGTCAAAAATTGTGTCCATCTTCTTCTCCCATGGCCGAAAATCACTAAGGAGCCATAGCTAGGGTTTCTTCAACTTCCAAGCTTGATAGTAAGTGCATCCTAGCCCCGTTTTTAATGTTTTTCGTATTTTTGAGATCCCCGTAGCTCGATTTAGCTATTTCTAGCTATATTTTGAGCTAGGGTTTATATTCAAAAATTTACCCATGTATGACATGCATGTATTTCTAGCTATATGGCATCGGCACCGAACATAGATTCCGTATAAGACCATGTCTGGGACATGGCATCAGCATCGAATAAGGAAGGTCCCGTATAAGACCATATCTGGGATATGGCATCGGCACCAAATAAGGAAGGTCCCGTATAAGACCATGTCTGGGACATGGCCTCGGCACCAAAGGAAGATCTCGTGTAAGACCATATCTGGGATATGGCATCAACATCTATGTACGATCTCGGATAAGACCATGTCTAGGATATGGCATCGACATCGAGCTAAGAGATCTCGTGTAAGACCATATCTGGGATATGGCATCGGCATCAAGAGGTGATCCCATGTAAGACCATATCTGGGATATGGCATTGGCATCGTAATATATGTGTGATGAGGTTTAGTATCCTTCGATATTCTGAGTAATTCAACGGGCAAAAGAGCTAAGTATGCAAAGATGGTAAGAGCTAAGCTATATAAAGATGACAAAAAGTTACATTTAAGTGAAAGATGATTACGATTTAAGTTTATATTTATGAAAGCATAAGTGCTAAATTATGTGATGAAGTGATACAGGTACCATGATTAAAATACGAGTTATGATACCCTAATGTGATATGTAATGGGTAAGCTTAAGTATGAGTAAGTATGTCAAAGTACTTGAGAACTTATGTTATTATTGTTCTATGAGATGAATGAATTTTGCCATGAGTATTTATGTTGCTATTTTAATTCATGCAAACTTACTAAGCTATATGCTTACCCCTCCCTTTTCCTTTTTCCTTGTAGTATCGCCAAGTTAGCTCGGGGATCGTAGGACGTCGGAGCTCGGATCACACTATCAACTAATCTTTGGTATAGTAAAGTTGATTCATTTTGAGTATGGCATGTATAGAAACTTGGTCATTTTGTACTATGTCATATTTGAAAGCCAAAGTGTTGGCTATTAATGTTATACACCCATTTTGTAAATGGCCATTAGTATTTTGCCAATAAATGTCAAGTTTATTATTTTAATGATGATGAGTTTCATGAAGTAAATGTTCATGCAATAGATGGAGTAAAATGTGAGATGTATGAATGATGAATAGGGATTCTTCCTAGTGTATTATTACCATGCTATATGTTGCTTGAGTTGACATATATGTGTTTATGTTTCAGGGTGGCAATTGGCTTGGTAAATAGCCTTCTAATTGTCCACACGGGTAGACACACGGGCGTGTGTCTAGGTCGTGTGAGACACACGGTCAACCCCATGGGTGTGTTGATAGGCCGTGTGTCCCCTGCATCAAATTTGCAAGAATTTTATTCGCCACACGGGCCAGCACACGGGCGTGTGCCTAGGCCGTGTGCACTTAAGAGATTGTTGACGTCATAAACAGAATGCAAGGGTTTTCTCACACGGGTGAGGACACGGGCGTGTCTAGGCCGTGTGGAGGACACAGGCCATAGACACAGGCATGTGTCCGGCCGTGTGAAAACCCCTGTAGGTTCAAAATGAAAAATAAATTCCATACGGGCTGGGAACATGGGCGTGTGTGACCACACGGCCTGCCCACACGGGCGTGTTCCATTCCAGACGGATGTGTGGCCCTGTTTTAGGTAAAAATTTCTAAGTGCACCAAAGTTTCCGGGTTGGTTCCGAACCATTCTGATTGTATGTTTAGGGCCTTGTGGGCCCATAATAAGGATGTTATGTTTATGAATGAGAAGTTTTAAGTTGAAACGAAATTTTACAGCCCAAATGTTGTATGTTTAAGTAAGTAAAGTACGGTAATGTCCCGAATCCGATTCCGGTGTGGAATACGGGTAAGGGGTGTTACAATATTAATCAAATTTTAGGGTAAATTGGTGTAGTTTACCCTAATTAAAAAAATTATGTCAGATTTCCATTAAGTATATAACGGTGAGTGACTAAAATTTTAAAATTTGAAAACGTTAGTGATAAAATCGAAAGCTTTTAAAGTTGGATGACCAAAATAAAACCTATCCAAAATTAAGTTACCACCCAAATAGTTTACTTATTTATACATTAACAATTTAGTGTTTGCACCTTGAGAGAATGAGATGATATATAGGGTTGAAACCTTACAAACACAAAACCTTAATCACTTGCTCTTTTTAATTTATCGTCTTACTTCGTATATAGACAAAAGAACAGCAACTAAAAATGACCCAAAACACCAACATAATAACACATACCAAGATCAAGCATCAGAAAGCAGAAAATAATCATCAACCACACCACTGTGAGATAATCAAGATATAAACCCAAAAATAGACATCATCACACACATCCATAAAACCACCAAAGCATGTAATAGATATCTCACGAGGCAATGAAATATTACTGACGAGTGTGCTATCACTGTCCCATTATCAACTCCAAAGACACTGTGAAGCCGCACCTTCACAAGCAGAACAGAAGACACTGATAACTCCACCAAACATTCCAAAATTCAGATCATCACTACAACAAACCAATCTTATGATGAATACAAAGTCATAAAAGGAATGATAAATTACACTCTTAGTCACTATAATGCTAAATTATAGGTAAGTTTTTATTTTGGTCACTTAATTAAAAAAAATTATAATTTGATTACTAAACTATTCGAAAGTTTTCAATTAAGTCGTTAGACTATTAAAATTGATGTTATATGGCTTTCTCTATTCATACTACCAGCATCAATCAAAATCTCTCTTTCCCTTTTTCTTCTACAATTCAATTTTTTTTTCATGAAACAGTTTTGGACGTCATGAATCTTTGAACCAAAATTTAAACAGGGTTTCTTTCCTTACGCTAACCGTCAAATCGACTTGGATCAAAAGTATGTTCTAGCTGTCAATGGGTACTAATCCATTGTACAGAGCGTCAAATTGTCACTTGGAGCATCAAATAGTTTAGTGACCAAATTATAATTTTTTATTTTAAGTGATCAAAACTAAAATTTATCCATTATTTGATGATTAATGGTGTAGTTTAATATAAAAAGAAAAATAACACAAGTTGTCTCCACATATTCTCTCAATCCACCAATCCATAAACCAAAGATATTATAGTTAATCAACCATATAAAAACAAGCAGATATCAACACATTCCCTTTTCACTTTTACATAGAATTTACAGAGTCGAATTAAGCCACTCAACTCAATTGTTAAAATTAAAATTGATCTGAGAAATCCAATTGCTTTGATGCTTTTGATTGCATGCTAAGAGGAAAGGCATAAAGAGGATTAGTTTAATAAGCAAAGACATAATGAAAGCAGCATGGCCATTCGTGAAAAATGTTGTCATTTCCAGAGTTTGTAGTTTTTAAGGGCTTTTATTAATTTATAGTTTGAATGATATTTTCATTAGTTTGAAACAGCTAATAAGCAAGCAAAACATAAGCAACGATGATTTTAAAATATTTTTTTTTACTGAAAAGTTTGTCCAAATTAGCATGAGAGGAAGACAGTCTACTAAAAAATTAAACATAAAATTAACCACATCAGTCGTTTCCAATCATTTTTGTTCATTCTGACCTACTACATGATGGGTACTATCGACCTCCTTCTGCTGGCCAAATTTCATTTATTCCACGATTTAAATATTTCAAGCATTCATTTTGATTAATTTATATAAATATTCTGGAAAAAAATATTTTAAAAATTAGGCTGAATTTCTTAAAGTTGATCAATTTATGTTGTTTTTGGAAAGGGAAAGGAAAACACGCTCTGTACGCGTTTTCACTGTCACATCAATGAAAACGCACATTGTAGGACGCATTTTCCTTTCAATGGTAACTTTTCCAACGATTAGTAGGGCTCCAACAACCATAAAAATTCCTATATAAACCCTTCTAACCTTCTTTCTTTTCAACCACATATTCCATACTTATTCTTTCTTCCTAAATTCTCAATCTTCAATCTTCAATCCTTAATCTTTAATCCCCAATTTCCAATTTTATATTTTCTATCTTTAGATTTTAATTTTCAATTTTGAATTTTTAATTTTCAATCCTCAATTATTTTTTTAAATTTTTTTTTAATTTTATTATCTTCGATTTTATTATTTTTTATAAGTTTTAAATGGCAAATCAACTTATTCGTTTGGTAATGAGCATGTCTCCAGCATTCAATTACAAATGATAAGAAAATTTATTAAATTATTTAAATTTAAATAGTTAATTATTCTGTTGTTTAGATTATTAACTTTTTACGTTTATATACTCAAACCGAAGATCGAATTTCGGAGACATACATAAACAACTTACGTGAAGGTGCACCAGAGGTCATAAATGGAAACTTGCGAGATGTAGGCTTTTTATACGTTGCTCGCATGCTCATGGGGACTAAATTGGATCCCCCACTCATCAGTGCTTTGTTCGAGAGATGGAGACCGGATACACACATTTCATCTTCTATGCAGCGAGTGTACAATTATACTCGAGAACGTCAATTTACAACTCGGTCTACTGGTCGATTGGGATGTCGTTACGAGGCCAGTTGTTAGTGTCGATTGGAGTGCAACATACGAGCAACTGCTAGGGAAGGTGTTGAACAAGTTTAAGGGTAGCCAGATCGAGTGGAAATGGTTGGAGGAAAACTTCCAAACTATCGAGACTTTAGCGAGCAGCGTTGAAATGGAATAATTCGCGCGCGCATTCATCTTGAGGTGGCTAATATTACTAGCATACTTGAAGGAATCATGACGAATTAGTTGGGGATCAGCGTTGTTGGAAACATTGTACTGAGAAATGTGTCAAGCGACGATACTGGATAAAGCTAAAATCGGTGGTTGTATGCTCCTTTTCCAATCATGGTCATGGTATTGACTACCATTTTTATGTCCCCGAGAGGAACTCCCTTACAAATTCCCACTCATCATATGATAAAAATCATTCCACAATATCATTACCAATTTTATTTTAAATTGTTGTAATTTTGAAATAACATATTATATGTGTAACATCCCCAAACCCGGCCCATTCACTACGACCGAATCTGGTTATGTTAGTGAAAATATTTCTGACTTAGAATAAAATAGTAAAAATTTATTTTATCTTGGAAACCATGTTCTTTTGAAAAAAATATACTTTAGACTTGATATTATAAAAATGTCCATATTAAAACACTTTATTATCTTATGAATACTTTAAATAAGTAGATTAGAGTAAAATCATTTTCACTAGCTAGTAATTTAATATAATCCAGTCACAATTTAAAATAACAATAAAATAATTCCCAAAGTAAATAAAAAAAAAAACAAAAAAAAAGGCCCTTATTACATCAATATTTAAAAGATCAAGTACTTAATAACTTAAAATATTTAAACTCTTCCTTCTGCATGGGCCACCTTGCAGCCTCTCCGATCCCGGTCCAACTCTACGCATCACCTGAAATGGTTAATAAGAATAGGGTGAGTCCACTGACTCAGTGCATAATCACCTCACATATTTCCATACTTATGGGCTTGGCCCAATACCAAACAATTCACATCGCAAGTCATGCACGTATGCATCTCAGCCCAACCCACTATCCAACCATACGCCAACCTTAGCGGACTTCGCCTAAGGCCGTGGATAAACCACCACCGATCACATCGTGATCCAAAATCCTTACCTCGGCAACTCATCGCTCAAGGTCGTGGTGAGCCACCGATCAACCAATCGTGATCCCGATATCAAAATCGTCTCACGGTGATGCACATAGCCATCAACCGCCGAGATGGGCACCGAGCCACACCTCCTTGAGGTAGCACAAAGCTAGCCTTCAAGCGCTAATGTAGCCTCGAGCTATCATTAGACCACGTACATCTGTGTACACTTCTTCCTTCTTCAATCCAATCCCATGCCCATGTGTCAATAAATCATGCAAGAATATCATATAGAGTGAGTATTCATCACTTATCACTACCACATTGTACATATATAAATGTATATCAAGATTAACTTACCATCACGATTATTCATCACTTATGCCATTATAAGCGGCTATTACACATAATACACATATAAACATGTTAGCAAACCAAACCACAGAAATAGTGCGATGATTACGCACCTTACTAGCACAATCGATCAAAACCCGCAAACGATACTTGACTAAGAACCTTGTCGAAAAATCCCTGGTAAAACGAATCCCGAGAGCCCCTTAGCACTTTTAACGCTAGCTAGAAGCAAAAGAACCCCCACCACCTTACTACCCCAAAGTTGGCTTGATAGTAACCTTGAGAATCAATGCTCTAGAAAAGAATGAAGAGGAGGAAAAGTATGGGTAAGGCTCAACAAGGGGTTCGGCTAACACAACATAAAGGAGAAAGGCTTTTCAACTTTAGAAGATGGGAATAGATGACTTAAAGTTTCGGCTAAGGTGATTTTTATGAAGGAAGAGTGGTGTTTAGCAATACTAGCAATTTCGGCAAAAGAGCAATTGGTCAAAAGGAACAAAAAGGTGAGCACTTCCCCTATTTAAAGCATTCGGCAACCCCTCCTTGAAGACTCCAACATCCAGGCCATTTCCTAAAATTTTTCCTAGCCACTAATTCAACCGAAATTGAATTAATCAAACCCCAAATCTGCTCCCACCAACCATTTTAAAACAATTCAAAATTTAAAAACAAAATAAAACCCACCTTTATCCTATATCCCCTTCAATTTAAAAAGAATAAAAACATAATAATTATCCTTACTCCAAATAGAAATTAAAAGGATAAAAGCTTAATCCCTTTCAATTTAAAAACCATGTGCCGCCCAATTGCTTCAAATCACGCCCAAAAAAATAAAGAAATAAAACTTCAATGTGCCGCCCACTCACGTCAACCAAAGACAGAAAAGAAGGAAAAATCCCCCACAGACCTCCAAGGCTCGAACACACGTCTGGGGAACCAACGACCACGTAGCGCCCGGTGCCATTCGGCCTAGGTCTTTATTTTGTAATAAAATGCGCCACAATTTTTTTAAACCTTCTCACATCTTAACGCCAAACTGCAAAATAACAAAATTTCGCCTCCCCGCGCCTTGAACTCACGACTGCACAAGCCCCTTTCCAAGTAGCGCCTCACCCACTCCGCCCACACGCCTTTCATGTCCATAGAGCCCCAACATTTATTTTTAAAACCTTTCTACTTCACCCATCACAATTAAAAAAAACCAAAAGCTGCTGCTTTGCCCCACTCGAACCAAAGACTTCTTCCCCTTCAGCGCCTAAGTGGCGCATGAGAGCCACTTCGCCTAGCTATTCCTTGAGCCAAAAATTACCGAAAAATATACTTAAGGCCTCCCTAGCCCGATTCCTTCTTAGCACTAAAAATCCAAAATTTTCTAAAGTCTTCCCCTTTCATCCAAACATTCTTAGACCTCTAAAACTCATCCAAGCACTCCCAAAAACCTACTAACACTTGATTTATACCCAATATGCACAAATGTACCCTAAACCAGGTGTTACAATTCTACCCTCCTTAAAATAATTTCGTCCTCGAAATTACTTGTCTAAACTAACAATCCAATTCCTCCCACTACGCTATGGTCGCGCACTCGATCTTAAAGAGCTAACATACCTTCTAGGCACCGTTTCTAAGTTCATACTCACGGTTCCAACTACTTTATGAGCAACAGATCAAACAATCACCAAAACGAACAAAACAACAAAGAATATTCCAGACTTAAGGAACTTACCAGTTGACCCATCAGGCACATCATTATCCTCTCTCCGACGAACTGCATAAACCAGTCCTGGTTGCCTTGCCTCAGTGCCACCATTACCGCGGTCTACTGCTCCCCGACCTCGGCCGGAACCATTTCCTCCATGGTTCGGACCACGACCTCTTGTCGCTTGCTGACCACCTTTGCCTGGTTGCACATAACCTTGACCTTCTGTCCGAGTCCTATTCGGATTCTGGGGACAATCCTTAATCAGATGAGTCTTGGACTTGCATCTGAAGCATTCCCGAACCCGATTCCAGCATTCGCCAACATGATACCTTCCGCACTTCGCACACGGACGATCTGGATTTCCGGCGGCCGGCTTAGCAATATAAACAGGAGTATCAACCCTCGGTCTTTTCTGAACCCTCTCAACCACTTCTGGCGATCCAACACTTCTCTTATCACGGTTCCTTTCTCTATTGTGCCTCTCAGCCTTCTTGACCTCCTCAGCTATCCGGGCCTTCTCCACTAAAACTGCGAAGTCTCTTTCCTGATGCGGAGCAATCAAAACTCGCAGCTCATCCCGTAGCCCATCTTTAAATCTGACGCATCTCTCATAATCCGTTGCCACGATGCCCCGAGCATACCGACTCAAACGTAGAAACTCAGCCTCGTACTCCGCTATCGACTTGCTACCTTGCACCAAATTGAGGAACGCCTTCCTCTGAGCGTTCACATAGCTTGCTCCGACATACTTCCCTTCGAACTTGATCTTAAAGTAGCCCCAGTCCACTCGATCCGCAGGGGTACTTTCCTTAACCGTGAGCCACCACTGGTAGGCCTCATCCCGTAGCAACGAAACAACACCCTTAAGCTTCTCCTCAGCAGTCAAGTCTAAGTCATCCATAATCCTTTCAACAGCCTCAAGCCAGTATTCTGCCACGTTCGGAGCTACCCCAGACACTCCTCTGAAGACCTCGGCCCCATTCGCCCTAAGCCTTTCGGGCACTGACTTCCGAGTCCCACTGCCCCTACTGGCTCCTGCCACTCGTTCGAGCACTCGCAACACAGCTTGTGACACTACATCGTCTCCTCACCGATCCTCTTTGTTCAACCTCACACGGTGGTGGCGGTGCATCGCTCTCGACCCATGGCGTGACCCAACCGGTTCCGATACTGACATCCTGCCTCTACCACGTCCACGAGTATTGCGACCACGCCCCCTAGAACTCATATCTAGCCTCGATTTAATCTGGTGGACTTCGGGCCGGAGGTACAGGTGCCATGCCAGAAAAACCTGAAAAATTTCTTAAAAGCCCATATTTTTAAAAAGCCCATTTTGAAACGTTTTTGGGCCCAAAACCCTCAAAGCCGAGTTTTGAACCGGGCTCTGATACCAAACTGTAACATCCCCAAACCCGGCCCATTCACTACGACCGAATCTGGTTATGTTAGTGAAAATATTTCTGACTTAGAATAAAATAGTAAAAATTTATTTTATCTTGGAAACCATGTTCTTTTGAAAAAAATATACTTTAGACTTGATATTATAAAAATGTCCATATTAAAACACTTTATTATCTTATGAATACTTTAAATAAGTAGATTAGAGTAAAATCATTTTCACTAGCTAGTAATTTAATATAATCTAGTCACAATTTAAAATAACATTAAAATAATTCCCAAAGTAAATAAAAAAACAAAAAAAGGCCCTTATTACATCAATATTTAAAAGATCAAGTACTTAATAACTTAAAATATTTAAACTCTTCCTTCGCATGGGCCACCTTGCACCTCTCCGATCCCGGTCCAACTCTACGCATCACCTAAAATGGTTAATAAGAATAGGGTGAGTCCACTGACTCAGTGCATAATCACCTCACATATTTCCATACTTATGGGCTTGGCCCAATACCAAACAATTCACATCGCAAGTCATGCACGTATGCATCTCACCCAACCCACTATCCAACCATACGCCAACCTTAGCGGACTCCGCCTAAGGCCGTGGATAAACCACCACCGATCACATCGTGATCCAAAATCTTACCTCGGCAACTCATCGCTCAAGGTCGTGGTGAGCCACCGATCAACCAATCGTGATCCCGATATCAAAATCATCTCTACGGTGATGCACATAGCCATCAACCGCCGAGATGGGCACCGAGCCACACCTCCTTGAGGTAGCACAAAGCTAGCCTTCAAGCGCTAATGTAGCTTTGAGCTATCATTAGACCACGTACATCCTGTGTACACTTCTTCCTTCTTCAATCCAATCCCATGCCCATGTGTCAATAAATCATGCAAGAATATCATATAGAGTGAGTATTCATCACTTATCACTACCACATTGTACATATATAAATGTATATCAAGATTAACTTACCATCACGAGTTATTCATCACTTATGCCATTATAAACGGCTATTACACATAATACACATATAAACATGTTAGCAAACCAAACCACACGAAATAGTGCGATGATTACGCACCTTACTAGCACAATCGATCAAAACCATAAGCGATACTTGACTAAGAACCTTGCCGAAAAATCCACAGTAAAAGCGAATCCCGAGAGCCCCTTAGCACTTTTAACGCTAGCTAGAAGCAAAAGAACCCCCACCACCTTACTACCCCAAAGTTGGCTTGATAGTAACCTTGAGAATCAATGCTCTAGAAAAGAATGAAGAGGAGGAAAAGTATGGGTAAGGCTCAACAAGGGGTTCGGCTAACACAACATAAAGGAGAAAGGCTTTTCAACTTTAGAAGATGGGAATAGATGACTTAAAGTTTCGGCTAAGGTGATTTTTATGAAGGAAGAGTGGTGTTTAGCAATACTAGCAATTTCGGCAAAAGAGCAATTGGTCAAAAAGGAACAAAAAGGTGAGCACTTCCCCTATTTAAAGCATTCGGCAACCCCTCCCCTTGAAGACTCCAACATCCGGCCATTTCCTAAAATTTTTCCTAGCCACTAATTCAACCGAAATTGAATTAATCAAACCCCCAAATCTGCTCCCAGCCAACCATTTTAAAACAATTCAAAATTTAAAAAACAAAATAAAACCCACCTTTATCCTATATCCCCTTCAATTTAAAAAGAATAAAAACATAATAATTATCCTTACTCAAACCGAAATTAAAAGGATAAAAGCTTAATCCCTTTCAATTTAAAAACCATGTGCCGCCTAATTGCTTCAAATTTCTTTGCCCAAAAAAATAAAGAAATAAAACTTCAATGTGCCGCCCACTCACGTCAACCAGCAGACAAAAGAAGGAAAAATCCCCCAGACCTCCAAGGCTCGAACACACGTCCCTGGGGAACCAACGACTCACGTAGCGCCCGGGCCATTCGGCCTAGGTCTTTTTTTTTGTAATAAAATGCGCCACAATTTTTTTAAACCTTACCTCATTATAACTTGACTGCAAAATAACAAAATTTCCGCCTCCCTGCGCCTTGAACTCACGACTGCACCAAGCCCCTTTCCAAGTAGCGCCTCAGCCACTCCGCCCACCGCCTTTCATGTCCATAGAGCCCCAACATTTATTTTTAAAACCTTTCTACTTGAGCCCATCACAATTAAAAAAACCAAAGCTGCACTGCTGCGCCCCACTCGAACCAGTGCACTTCTTCCCCCCTTCGCCTAAGTGGCGCATGAGAGCCACTTCGCCTAGCTATTCCTTGAGCCAAAATTACCGAAAAATATACTTAAGGCCTCCCTAGCCCGATTCCTTCTTAGCACTAAAAATCCAAAATTTTCTAAAGTCTTCCCCTTTCATCCAAACATTCTTAGACCCTCTAAAACTCATCCAAGCACTCCCAAAAACCTACTAACACTTGATTTATACCCAATATGCACTGACCCCTAAACCGTGGTGTTACAATTCTACCCTCCTTAAAATAATTTCGTCCTCGAAATTACTTGTCTAAACTAACAATCCAATTCCTCCCACTACGCTATGGCTGCGCGCACTCACGATCTTAAAGAGCTAACATACCTTCTAGGCACCGTTTCTAAGTTCATACTCACGGTTCCAACTACTTTATGAGCAACAGATCAAACAATCACCAAAACGAACAAAACAACAAAGAATATTCCAGACTTAAGGAACTTACCAGTTGACCCATCAGGCACATCATTATCCTCTCTCCGACGAACTGCATAAACCAGTCCTGGTTGCCTTGCCTCAGTGCCACCATTACCGCGGTCATCGCTCCCGACCTCGGCGGAACCATTTCCTCCATGGTTCGGACCACGACCTCTTGTAAACTGGCGACCACCTCGCTGGTTGCACATAACCTTGACCTTCTGTCCGAGTCCTATTCGGATTCTGGGGACAATCCTTAATCAGATGAGTCTTGGACTTGCATCTGAAGCATTCCCGAACCCGATTCCAGCATTCGCCAACATGATACCTTCCGCACTTCGCGCTGCGGACGATCCGGATTTCGCGGCGGCTTAGCAATATAAGCGGGAGTATCAACCTCGGTCTTTTACGAACCCTCTCAACCACTTCTGGCGATCCAACACTTCTCTTATCACGGTTCCTTTCTCTATTGTGCCTCTCAGCCTTCTTGACCTCCTCAGCTATCCGGGCCTTCTCCACTAAAACTGCGAAGTCTCTTTCCTGATGCGGAGCAATCAAAACTCGCAGCTCATCCCGTAGCCCATCTTCAAATCTGACGCATCTCTCATAATCCGTTGCCACGATGCCCCGAGCATACCGACTCAAACGTAGAAACTCAGCCTCGTACTCCGCTATCGACTTGCTACCTTGCACCAAATTGAGGAACGCCTTCCTCTGAGCGTTCACATAGCTTGCTCCGACATACTTCCCTTCGAACTTGATCTTAAAGTAGCCCAGTCCCACTCGATCCGCAGGGTACTTTTCCTTAACCGTGAGCCACCACCGGTAGGCCTCATCCGTAGCAACGAAACAACACCCTTAAGCTTCTCCTCGGTCAAGTCTAAGTCATCCATAATCCTTTCAATGACCTCAAGCGATTCGCCACGTTCGGAGCTACCCCGGACACTCCTCACGAAGACCTCGGCCCCATTCGCCTAAGCCTTTCGCGCGCGACTTCCGAGTCCCACCGCCCTCTGCGGCTCCACGCCACTCGTTCGAGCACTCGCAACACGGCTTGTGACACTACATCGTCTCCTCCGATCCCGATCCTGTTTGTTCAACCTCAACGGTGGTGGCGGTGCATCGCTCTCTCGACCCATGGCGTGACCCAACCGGTTCCGAGCATCGACATCCACGCCTCTACCACGTCCACGAGTATTGCGACCACGCCCCTAGAACTCATATCTAGCCTCGATTTAATCCGGTGGACTTGGGGGAGATGCAGTGCCATGCCGAGAAAAAACACGAAAAATTTCTTAAAAGCCCATATTTTTAAAAAGCCCATTTTGAAACGTTTTTGGGCCCCAAAACCTCAAAGCCGAGTTTTGAACCGGGCTCGACGATAAATCGTAACATCCCCAAACCCGGCCCATTCACTACGACCGAATACGGTTATGTTAGTGAAAATATTTACGACTTAGAATAAAATAGTAAAAATTTATTTTATCTTGGAAACCATGTTCTTTTGAAAAAATATACTTTAGACTTGATATTATAAAAATGTCCATATTAAAACACTTTATTATCTTATGAATACTTTAAATAAGTAGATTAGAGTAAAATCATTTTCACTAGCTAGTAATTTAATATAATCTAGTCACAATTTAAAATAACATTAAAATAATTCCCAAAGTAAATAAAAAAAAACAAAAAAAAGGCCCTTATTACATCAATATTTAAAAGATCAAGTACTTAATAACTTAAAATATTTAAACTCTTCCTTCTGCATGGGCCACCTTGCGCAGCCTCTCCGATCCCGGTCCCTCTACGCATCACCTGAAATGGTTAATAAGAATAGGGTGAGTCCACTGACTCAGTGCATAATCACCTCACATATTTCCATACTTATGGGCTTGGCCCAATACCAAACAATTCACATCGCAAGTCATGCACGTATGCATCTCACCAACCCACTATCCAACCATACGCCAACCTTAGCAGACTCCCTGCCTAAGGCCGTGGATAAACCACCACTGATCACATCGTGATCCAAAATCCTTACCTCGGCAACTCACTGCTCAAGGTCGTGGCTGAGCCACCGATCAACCAATCGTGATCCCGATATCAAAATCATCTACGGTGATGCACATAGCCATCAACCGCCGAGATGGGCACCGAGCCACACCTCCCTTGAGGTAGCACAAAGCTAGCCTTCAAGCGCTAATGTAGCCTGAGCTATCATTAGACCACGTACATCCTGTGTACACTTCTTCCTTCTTCAATCCAATCCCATGCCCATGTGTCAATAAATCATGCAAGAATATCATATAGAGTGAGTATTCATCACTTATCACTACCACATTGTACATATATAAATGTATATCAAGATTAACTTACCATCACGATTATTCATCACTTATGCCATTATAAGCGGCTATTACACATAATACACATATAAACATGTTAGCAAACCAAACCACGAGAAATAGTGCGATGATTACGCACCTTACTAGCACAATCGATCAAAACCCGCAAAGCGATACTTGACTAAGAACCTTGTCGAAAAATCCCTGGTAAAACGAATCCCGAGAGCCCCTTAGCACTTTTAACGCTAGCTAGAAGCAAAAGAACCCCCACCACCTTACTACCCCAAAGTTGGCTTGATAGTAACCTTGAGAATCAATGCTCTAGAAAAGAATGAAGAGGAGGAAAAGTATGGGTAAGGCTCAACAAGGGGTTCGGCTAACACAACATAAAGGAGAAAGGCTTTTCAACTTTAGAAGATGGGAATAGATGACTTAAAGTTTCGGCTAAGGTGATTTTTATGAAGGAAGAGTGGTGTTTAGCAATACTAGCAATTTCGGCAAAAGAGCAATTGGTCAAAAGGAACAAAAAGGTGAGCACTTCCCTATTTAAAGCATTGAAGCACCCCCCCTTGAAGACTCCAACATCCGGCCATTTCCTAAAATTTTTCCTAGCCACTAATTCAACCGAAATTGAATTAATCAAACCCCAAATCTGCTCCCACCAACCATTTTAAAACAATTCAAAATTTAAAAACAAAATAAAACCCACCTTTATCCTATATCCCCCTTCAATTTAAAAAGAATAAAAACATAATAATTATCCTTACTCAAGTTAAATTAAAAGGATAAAAGCTTAATCCCTTTCAATTTAAAAACCATGTGCCGCCCAATTGCTTCAAATCTGTTTGCCCAAAAAAATAAAGAAATAAAACTTCAATGTGCCGCCCACTCACGCCAACCAGCAGAAGAAAAGAAGGAAAAATCCCCCCCAGCCTCCAAGGCTCGAACACACGTCCTGGGGAACCAACGACCACGTAGCGCCCGAGGCCATTCGGCCTAGGTGTCAACATTTTTGTAATAAAATGCGCCACAATTTTTTTAAACCTTCTCATTATAACGCTTGACTGCAAAATAACAAAATTACGCCTCCCCGCGCCTTGAACTCACGACTGCACCAAGCCCCTTTCCAAGTAGCGCCTCAGCCACTCCGCCCACCTGCCTTTCATGTCCATAGAGCCCCAACATTTATTTTTAAAACCTTTCTATTTCAGCCCATCACAATTAAAAAAAAACCAAAACTGCTGCTGCCCCCACTCGAACCAGCGCACTTCTTCCCCCTTCAGCGCCTAAGTGGCGCATGAGAGCCACTTCGCCTAGCTATTCCTTGAGCCAAAAATTACCGAAAAATATACTTAAGGCCTCCCCTAGCCCGATTCCCTTCTTAGCACTAAAAATCCAAAATTTTCTAAAGTCTTCCCCTTTCATCCAAATATTCTTAGACCCTCTAAAACTCATCCAAGCACTCCCAAAAAACCTACTAACACTTGATTTATACCCAATATGCACAGCCCCTAAACCAGGGTGTTACAATATGAATAGGTGGAACAACCCCGCAAGACACAGTGGTATACCGATCGAGCTCAAACGACTAGCTCTAGATCAAAAAACCGAAGAGAAGGTTAGTTTATGAATTTCAAAGTTATATAATATGTATTCTAGCACTTGAAATTAAATATTACGCACGTTCTAAAAATCATAAATTCGTAATACAGTTTGTATGGATGTCATATGTGGATTCAATGATTCAATAATGCATCTTGGTTGAATTTTTGGCCAATCACAACATTTGGAATGTCAAAGTGCCATTGGTCATTTTTGTAACGGTTGAGATGTACAAATCCGACCCAGTCATGCTGTAACACCCCTAACCCGTATCCGTCAACAGATTAGGGTTACGGAGCATTACTGTACAATCAAAAACATTTAAATGATATATCCAACATTAATATAATATATACACATCCCGTCTCTAAATCGAGCCCTCGGGGCTTTAGAAATACCTCAAAAACGATTCGAGACTAAATTGAAGAATTTGGAAAGTCCAAGAAAAATTTATAAAATTTTGAATACAAGGGTCACACGGTCGTATGCCTTACACGACTAAAATGCACGCTCGTGTCCTAGGTCGTGTAACCTTCAAACTAGGGACACACGGCTGTCTCCCAGCCTGTGTACTCACCCGTGTAACTCTTTGAGTAGGGTTACACGACCATGTCACATACTCGTGTGTCAGGCCGTGTAACTCTTGAAATAGCCCCACACGCCCGTGTGCCAAGCTGTGTGTTAAGATGTGTAACTCACTGACTTGCATACAAATAAATACTCAGATGACACACGGCCGTGTCGCCAGGTCATGTGCCACACACGGCTGAGACACACGCCCATGTGTCAGGCTGTGTGGACCCAAAATTAACCTTAAACAACAAGTTTACCATTTCAAACTTACTTGTAACCTAAGTAAACCATTTTCCAATCAAAAGACCTATTCAGAGTGACAAAAATCAAACCAAAAACATACTAATTCATCCATCTAACATCCAACCAATATGCCACTCATAGGCACCTCAAACACATATAAGTAATGCTAACTTAAACATACCAAAAACCTACCACAAATTCAAGCATCATATCTCATTACATACAAAGATTAAAAACACAACACAATTGAAACATTCTTACTCCAACACCTTGCAACCAAAATGCTTTATACATTTATTAAATAAAAGTGTTCCTAAAGGACTTATCTAGTCATGCAACATAATTCCAAAACCATTCATTAACAACAAGCATAAACATACCAACTTATAGCATTTACATATTCACCAAAACATCATAATACCAAGGACCTCTCCTAATACATGACACTTTAACTAACTACAACAAGTACCAAAATGACTACTGAGATGATAATGATAGTGTATGAGCTTCCTAGTCGAACCAATCAAAGCAACAATTCCAATAGTCCTACAAAAACAAATCAAAATAATATGCACTAAGGAGCTTAGTAAGTTCGATAATAAACTCATTTGCTATCAACTACCAAATTTCCAAAGGATGTTAACTTTTAATTCACTGGCACTACGCCTTCTAGGCACAAAGCCTGAATAACAATATAATTCAACATTTAAACATCATTCCATAATAGACTTTAAAGATTTAGTCACTAACAAGGTATTTAATTCAACTAAAAATAAACATAAAACGAACTTACAAGACTAGATTGTAGTAATTGCAAAGCACAAGAACTACTCTAAAATCTTTCATTTACAATGATTGTTAACTCATTTTGTGATCCAAAACAATATTTTAATTCAATTGAGTACTTCTAAACATCAATTTAATCCATAATTCATTTTTATGCAAAATTACTATTTTACCCCTAGCATGTTAACTTTTCACAATTTAGTTCTTAATCTCATAAATTGAAATCTAAGCATTTTAATCCCCCATTCAAGCTAACCAAATTTATAAGGGGTTTATATCATCCCAAATAAACCATTATCTCATAAATTTAACATGAATTTTACCATTTTTACAAATCGATCCCTAAATGTAAATTTCGTCAAAAATCACTTTACAAAACTTGCTTATTTATTAATAAAGATTCATAATCTAGAATTAAACATTAAGAATAATTCAATAAGATTAATGGCATAACCCTCAACGTTTAATAGCTTTAGAAATTAATCCCCGGGCTAGCTAGATTAAGCTACAACAATCTTGAAAACATAAAAATCATTAAAAACGGGGCTTGAATGCATACGATGCAAGAAGAAATAGAAACCGAAGCTCTCTCCCCCTTCCTATGGGGATTTTGGCATGAAACAAGGTGAAAAGAAAAAGATGATAGCTTGTTTTCATTCATTTCTTAACTTAATTTTCCTTTTAATTACTAATTTACTATTTTAACCTTTAAAAATTTCCATAACTACATTAGTACCTTGCCATGCACATCTAATAACTCATACATATGGTCTAATTACCATTTAAGTCCATTCACTTTAAAGTTTCAAAGCCAATTGACCCTTTTAACTAATAGAACTCTATTTTTACACTTTTTATGATTTAGTCCTTTTCACTTAATTAATCATGCAAACATCAAAATTTATGAATGAAACATTAATACGACCTTAATAATATCCTATAGACATTAAAATAATAATAAAATAATAATTTACTCGTCAGAATTGTGGTTCTGAAACCATTGTTCTGATTTCACTAAAAACAAGTTGTTACAACTCTCCTCCTTAAAAGAATTTTCATCCCCAAAAATCTAACCAGAAAATAGATTTGGGTATTGTGATTTCATCAATTCTTTTTGTCTCCCATGTAGCCTCTTCAACCCCATGACTATTACACAATACTTTAACCAATGGTACCTTTTTGTTTCGGAGTTCCTTTACCTCACATGCTAAAATCTTGATTGGTTCTCCAAAATATGACAGATCAGGCTGAATCTCTACTTCACAATGATCTACTATATGCGAAGGATCTAATCTATATCGTCTCAGCATAGAAACATTAAAAACATCATGAATCTTTTCAAGTTCCGGGGGTAGAGCTAACCTGTAAGCTACTGGACCAACTCTTTCAATTATTTCGTACGGCCCAATAAACCTCGGACTCAACTTCCCTGTTCTGCCAAAACGTAGAATCTTTTTCCACGGAGAAACTTTTAAAAACACTTGATCGCCCATAGCAAACTCAATATCCTTACGCTTCAAATTTGCATAAGATTTCTGATGATCTGTCGCGGCTTTCAAGTTATCACAAATTGATCTGACTTTGTCTTCAGTATCTCAAATTAAATCAACCCCTTCCAACTTCCTTTCACTCAACTCTGACCAACATAATAGACTTCTACATTTAGGCCCATATAAAGCCTCATATGGTGCCATTTTCAAGCTCACTTGATAGTTGTTATTATAAGCAAACTCAACTAATGACAAATATTTCTCCCAACTACCCTCAAACTCAATAATACAACACCAAAGCATGTCTCCTAAAATCTGAATTAATCGTTCAGATTGACTATCCATTTATGGATGAAAAGTCGTACTAAACTTCAATTCTGTACCCAATGCCTCGTGTAACTTACCCCAAAATCTTGAGGTAAACCTCAGATCACGATCTGAAATGATTGATAATGGAACACCATGTAATCTAACAATTTCATTAACATAGAGTTCAGCTAGTTTTTCCAATAATAATTGTAACAGTCCGGTTTAGACCCTAGTCGGAATAGTGGTTTCGGGACCACAAATTCGAATCAAAAAAATATTTTAATAATATTTTTCCGTGCTTATAGTATGTGAATTAGCATGTGTGAAACTTTCGTGAACTAATTTGTCCGTTTGTATGTTTAATTTGAAAAAAAAATGGACTAAATCGCGTAAATTGCAAAAGTGCATTGATAATTGTTAAAGTGCTTTAATGCCATGTTCTTTTAATATGAAGGGCTTAAAGTGAAATTAGGCCATTTGTTTATAGTATGGACGGTTTAAGGTATGTTTATTAAGTGTTTATAATTTCTTCATTAAGGTTAATTTAGTAAATGTGTTAAATAATGTAATTTAATAAAATAAAAGCATGAAAAAGGCCATTATCATCCTTCTTCCACCGAAAGTTAGAAAAGAAAAAGAAGGTTTGAAGCTTGCGATATTCGGCCATGGATGTTCTTTGATTCAAGGTTAGTTTTTGTTCGGTTTTTGATAATTTCTATGTTTTTGTAATCGTTGCTTTGAATACTTCAAAACCCATGCCTTAATTTTGTGAATTGATGATGATTTTAAAATGTGCCATTGATGAATTCATGGGTTTTTTGTTGTTTGAAGATGAAAAATGAAAGATATGTGATAGATTAACATATTGTCTTTGGACTTTTGATGAATTTGAGTAATTTGGACTAAATTGAGAAAATAATATTTTGAGGGACTAAAATGTGAAATAAATGAATTGTATGGACTTGTATGAAACTTGTAAAAATTTGGCTAGGCATGGGCGACATGAAATTTTGTGTATTTTGTGATTTTATGAAATAGGGACTAAAATGTCAAAATGTGAAAATATGAGGGCTAAATTGTAAATTGCCCTAAATGTGTGTTTTTAGATTAATTGAATAAATTGGCGAATAAAAGAGTTAAATTTGAATATATATAGATCAAGAACCGAAGAAAACGGATTTAGACCGCGAAAAGTCGAAAATGATCGAATAGTCGAATCCGTCTGATTATCCGAATCCGAGGTAAGTCTATATACAAATAAATGTATTTGAATTGGCTTATTTATGTATCTATGAAATTTATTTGTAATGAATTAGTACGAGATGTTATACACATGGAAATTGAGAAAGTATCGATCGAGTGTCAATATCCGAAAAGTCCCGTACGAACCTAGAAATAGATAGGATTTTATATGTCATGACATAAGTTTCTGATATGTAATATCGTGTAAGACCACATCTGGGACGTAGGCATCGATATGAGAATTACATGTAATACCATGTCCAGGACATTCGCATCATATTTGATTCGTGTAAAACCCTGTCTGGGACAGTGGCATTGATATTTAGTTACATGTAAGACCACGTCTGGGACGTTTGCATTGTACAATTATTCTGAGTATTCCAAGTATCCTATTTAATTCTGAATGGTTCAACGGGCAATTCCAAGAAATGAAAGACTATGTGGAATGTATAATCGAATCAGGTATGTTTGAAATGTACACATTGTATGAGTATCAATGGTAAGTGTATATATGAACTTACAAGGTGAAATATGTGCATAGATTTGATGAAATAAAATGTGATATATGCATGAAGACGTTATGAGCAAAAGTGATACTATGAGTAATTAATTGTGGGTAAGAAATGGCTAAACCAATGAGCCAAAGAGAATGTTATGAATTTGCAATTGAGAAACATTAATGATCTTGTATTAATATGATTATGTGCATTATATGTTAAGTTTATTTGTTTATGGCTTACTAAGCTTTTGGAAGCTTACGCTTTATCTGTTTGCATTGTTTTATAGATCGTTAAAAGCTACGAAAGGCTCGGGGATCATCGTGGAATGTCATCACACTATCCATTCACATTTTGGTACCTTATGATCATGTATATATTAAGTATGGCATGTATAGTCTAGTTGAAATAGATTATGTTTGAAATGTGTGTATAGCCATATGATATGGCTAAATAATTGTATGTAATGTGAATGAGTAGTCATGATATATGATGCATAGTTTGGTATGGTTTGATGGCTAATGTTTGAGCTAATGAGATGGTCAAATCTATGATAATATCTATGATGCAAAAATTAGCATATTGTTGATGATGGATTGACACTTTGAATTGGTAAGTTTTTGAATGGTTTATACTTAGAAATGCTTGTGATGAGATTGAGATAAATGTTGCATAAGTTGGTATGTTTGATATGTTTTTGAATGGTTAGAAAAGATGGTCATTTTGATCTGATTTGAATTGGTATAATGCTTGTAGGTATAACCTAATGTATGGGTGGCAATTTGGCCTTGTAAATGGCCTATAATTGCACACACGGTTGAACACATGGGCGTGTAGCTCGATCGTGTCCTTCGTGGTTGTATTTCAAAACAAGTCAGGCTCGACCACGGGCGTGTGACTGGCCGTGTGGTGCAAGTCAGTGTCGACCACGGGGGAGACACACGGGCGTGTCTCAGGCCATGTGGACAAGTCAGTATGTATGCCCTGTTGTGCCACGGCTCAGACACATGGGCGTGTCTGAGGCCGTGTGAGGCACACGGCCTGCCCACACGGGCGTGTGACCTCTGTAACTTTGAAAAATGTTTGATTTTTGAAAAAAATTTGTATGATTCCGGTTTAGTCCCAACTCTGTTCTAACGCATGTTTAAGGTCTCGTAGACCTCATTAAGGGACTATGTGCTTGTGTATTGTCATGTTTTGATGATGATATACTTTATGATGTGAATTATTCGCAAAAGTTTTCGATTGTCTGGTAATGCCTCTTAACCCTAGACCGGCGATGTTACGGGTTAGGGGTGTTACATTTGATTGGTATTAGAGCTACGGTTTAGTCGATTCTAGGACTAACGTAGCGTATGAGAGTCTAGCTATACATGCCATATATACGAACTGTGATAGTATGATGAATCCTGACGTGTAAAATGTGTTTTCGTATAGTAATGGATCCTGAAAGAGCCATAGCTGACGATGTTGAAAGCAATGCGCCTGCTCCCGCTCATGGGACAGCGCCATCTGATTTGAGACTGGCTACTAGCGGTCAGGAAGGAGAGGCTAAACAAGCCTTCTTCTAAATGATGAATGAGTGGTTCACTCAATATGTAAGAACGAATCCGGCTGTTTCACAACCTTCGCCCCTGCCTAGTCCTCCTCAGACTTCAGTTGTGCCTCCGGTAATGAATCTGAATTTGATGAATAGGCCTCTCGTCGATAAGATTCGTAAATATGGGGCCGAAGAGTTCAGGGCCACTAGTGATGATGATGCTGAGAGAGCTGAGTTTTTTCTAGAGAACACAATCTGAGTGTTTGATGAAATGTCATTGAACCCTAAAGAATGCATAAAATGTGTTGTTTCCTTGTTACGAGACGTAACTTATCAATGGTGGAAGACTTTAACTTCTGTTGTTCCTAAGGAACGTATTACTTGGGATTTCTTTCAGTCTGAATTCCGGAAGAAATATATCAGCGAGAGATTTATTAATCAGAAATGAAAAGAATTTTTGGAATTGAAACAGGGACGCATGACTGTCACCGAATATGAACGAGAGTTTGTGAGACTAAGTCAATATGCTCGGGAATGTGTCTCAACTGAAGCGATAATGTGCAAAAGGTTTGAAGATGGTCTGAATGAAGATATTCATTTGCTTGTTGGGATTCTAGAAATAAAAGATTTTGTTGTGCTTGTTGATCGAGCATGTAAAGCTGAGGCACTCGGGAAAGATAAAAGAAAAGTTGAATCGGAAGCCAGAGATGTGAGAAAGAGATTTTCTAGTAAATCATTTCAATCTGCTTCAAAGAAATTCAGATATGAGCATAGCCGTTCAAAGGCTAATGTGGGATATTCAAACAGAGATCGTGTTAGATCGCAGTCGAACTCCAAAGCTCCATCTACTTCGACAGCTAGTGTGGGAAATGTCCGATCCGAATGACCTGAATGTAACCATTATGGTAAAAGACATTCGGGTAGTTGTAGATTAAATGATCGAGCCTGTTTCAGATGTGGATCATTAGACCATTTCATCCGAGACTGTCCAGAGTCTGTTGAGCAAGAGATTGTTCAAAATCCAAGGTCAGACAATGTTTCAGCTAGAGGTAGACCTTCTCAAAATACAAGGAATGTCAGTGGTAGTCAGAGAGCTACGAAAGATACAGTTGCGAGATCTAAAGATAGGGCACCTACTAGAGCATACGCCATTCGAGCCCGTGAGGAAGCTTCATCTCCAGATGTTATTACGGGTACATTTACTCTTTATGATACTTCTGTGATTGCATTGATAGACCTAGGATCTACTCATTTGTATGTATGCATGAACTTAGTATCCAGTAAGACTTTGCCTGTAGAGTCTACTGAATTTGTTATTAGAGTATTGAACCCCTTAGGTAAAAGTGTCCTAGTTGACAAAGTATGCAAGAACTGTCCGTTGATGTTTCGAGATGTTTACTTTCCGGCTGATCTGATGCTATTAACTTTTGATGAGTTTGATATAATTTTGGGTATGGATTGGCTAACATTGCATGATGCTATTGTGAACTGCAAACGAAAGACTATTGACTTGAGATGTCAGAATGATGAAATAGTTCGGATTGAATCTAATGATTTGAATGGGTTACCTGCTGTGATATCAGTGTTGAAAGCTCAGAGTTATGTGAAAAAGGGTTGCGAAGCCTATTTTGCCTATGTGATTGATTCGAGAGCGACTGAAAAGAAAGTTGAATCTGTGCCAGTTGTTTGTGAATTCTCTGACGTATTCCCTGAAGAACTACCGGGGTTACCTCCGATACGAGAAGTTGAATTCAGTATTGATTTAATACCGGGAACGACTCCTATTTCGATAGCTCCGTATAGAATGGCACCAAAAGAAATGAAAGAATTAAAGTCACAGTTGCAAGAGTTGACCGATAGAGGATTTGCACGTCTGAGTTTCTCACTTTGGGGTCCTCCCGTTCTATTTGTGAAAAATAAAGATGGCACGATGAGAATGTTCATTGACTACCGTTAGTTGAACAAAGTGACTATAAAGAACAAATATCCTCTGCCGAGAATTGATGATTTGTTTGATCAGCTTAAAGGAGCCACTGTGTTTTCAAAGATAGATATGAGATCAGGATATTACCAGTTGCGAGTAAAAGATTTAGATATTCTGAAAACTGCTTTCAGAATGAGGTACGGGCATTATGAGTTTTTAGTTATGCCTTTTGGACTAACAAATGCTCCTGCTGTTTTTATGGATTTAATGAACAAAATTTTCAGACCGTATTTAGATTGATTTGTTGTTGTATTCATTGACGACATTTTGATTTATTCGCGTGATGAAACTGAGCATGCTGAACATCTGAGAATCGTGCTACAAACTCTACGAGATAAGCAATTGTATGCGAAGTTCAGTAAATGTGAATTTTGGTTGCGTGAAGTTGGTTTTCTGGGACATATTGTGTCAGCATCTGGTATACGAGTCGATCCGAGCAAGATTTCAGCTATTTTGGAGTGGAAGCCTACGAGAAATATGTCTGAAGTTCGCAGTTTTCTGGGACTTGCTGGTTATTATCGAAGGTTTGTAAAAGGCTTTTCGATGATTGCTACTCCGTTGACTAGATTGCTGCAGAAAGATGTGAAGTTTGAATAGTCTGATAAATGTCAGAAAAGCTTTGATCAATTGAAAACTTTGTTAACCAAGCTCGGTTTTAATGCGATGAGAATCGGGTAAAGAGTTTGTGATTTATAGTGATGCTTCGTTGAATGGTCTGGGATGCGTTCTGATGCAGGAAGGCAAAGTTATAGCTTATGCCTCGAGACAAATAAAGCCGCATGAAAAGAATTATCCAACACACGACCTCGAGTTAGCTGCGATTGTGTTTGCTTTAAAGATTTGGCGTCACTATCTTTTTGGTGAAAAATACCATGTGTTTTCGGATCATAAAAGTCTGAAATATTTGATGACTCAAAAAGACCTGAATTTGCGACAAAGATGATGGTTAGAGCTGTTGAAAGACTATGAGCTTATGATAGATTATCATCCGGGTAAGGAAAATGTTGTTGCTGATGCATTGAGTCGAAAATCGTTGTTTGCATTATGTACGATGAATGCTCATTTAGACTTGTCTGATGATGGTTCAGTTTTAGCTGAATTGAAAGAGAAACCGTTGTTTTTACAGAAAATATATGATGCTCAGAAAGTTGATAATGAAATGTTAATGAAACGAGCTCAGTGTGGTTTGAATTCTGATTCAGAATTCCGAGTGGATAATGATGATTGTTTGAGATTCAGAGATCGGATTTGTGTTCCGAAGAATCCAGAGTTATTACAGTTAATTTTGAATGAAGCTCATAACAGTCGTTTATCTGTTCATCTGGGAAGTACAAAAATGTACCATGATTTGAAGCAACATTATTGGTGGTCTGGAATGAAAAGAGATATCTCTGATTTTGTCTCGAATTATTTAGTTTGTCAGCGAGTTAAAGCAGAACATCAGGTTCCATCTGGTTTGTTACAACCAATAATGATTCCCGAGTGGAAATGGGATAGAGTTACAATGGATTTTGTTTCAGGGTTGCCTTTGACTCCGAGAAAGAAAGATGCAATTTGGGTCGTAGTTGATAGGTTGACGAAATCAACCCATTTTATTCGGTATGATCTGATTACTCACTTGATAAGTTAGCTGAGCTTTACGTTTCTGATATTGTTAGATTGCACGGAGTGCCACTGTCTATTGTGTCTAACAGAGATCCGAGGTTTACTTCACAATTCTTGAAGGAACTGGACGAGGCCTTAGGTACTAAATTGCATTTTAGTACAGCTTTTCACCCACAAACAGATGGTCAATTCGAGCGGATTATTCAGATTCTCGAGGATATGTTGAGATGTTGCATTCTTGAGTTTAATGGTATGTGGGAATAATATTTACCATTGATTGAGTTTGCATATAATAATAGTTTTCAATCGAGCATGAAAATGGAACCTTATGAGGCCTTGTATGGATACAAATGTCGAACACCTTTGTACTGGACCGAGCTCAGTGAGAATAAGATACACGGGGTTGACTTGATCAAAGAAACTGAATAGAAAGTGAAAGTGATTCGTGATAGCCTGAAAACTACCTCTGATCGTCAGAAATCTTATGCAGATTTGAAACGAAAAGATATTGATTTTGAGATCGGTGATAAAGTGTTCTTGAAAGTATCTCCATGGAAGAAAGTACTCTGATTTGGACGTAAAGGCAAATTGAGTCTGAGGTTCACCGGGCCGTATGAGATCATTGAACGAATTGGACCTGTTGCATATCGATTGTTGTTGCCACCGAAACTATAAAAGATTCACAATGTATTTCACATGTCAATGCTTAGACGATACAGATCTGACCCAGCACATGTGATTTCTCTGTCTGAGATAGAAATCCGATCTAATATGCCTTATGAAGAAGAACAGATTCGTATTTTAGCTCGTGAGATTAAAGAGTTGAGAAATAAGAAAATTCTGTTAGTAAAAGTATTGTGGCATCGACACGGAGTGGAAGAGGCTATGTGGGAGTCTGAAGATACTATGAGACAACAATATCTGAACCTGTTTAACGGTAAGATTTTCGGGGACGAAAATCCCTAAGAGGGGAGAATTGTAACAGTCCGGTTTAGACCCTAGTCGGAATAGTGGTTTTGGGACCACAAATCTGAGTCAGAAAAATATTTTAATATTATTTTTCCGTGCTTATAGTATGTGAATTAGCATGTGTGAAAGTTACGTGAATTAATTTGTCCGTTTGTATGTTTAATTTGAAAAAAAGGGACTAAATCGCGTAAATTGCAAAAGTGCCTTGATAATTGTTAAAGTGCTTTAATGCCATGTTCTTTTAATATGAAGGCCTTAAAATGAAATTAGGCCATTTTTTTATAGTATGGACGGATTAAGGTATGTTTATTAAGTGTTTATAATTTATTCATTAAGGTTAATTTAGTAAATGTGTTAAATAATGTAATATAATAAAATAAAAGCATGAAAAAAGGCCATTATCATCCATCTTCCACCGAAAGTTAGAAAAGAAAAAGAAGGTTTGAAGCTTGTGATATTCGGCCATGGATGTTCTTTGATTCAAGGTTAGTTTTTGTTCGGTTTTTGATAATTTCTACGTTTTTGTAATCGTTGCTTTGAATACTTCAAAACCCATGCCTTAATTTTGTGAATTGATGATGATTTTAAAATGTGTCATTGATGAATTCATGGGTTTTGTGTTGTTTGAAGATGAAATATGAAAGATATGTGATAGATTAACATAGTTTGTCTTTGGACTTTTGATGAATTTGAGTAATTTGGACTAAATTGAGAAAATAATATTTTGAGGGACTAAAATGTGAAATAAATGAAATTATCGACTTGTATGAAACTTGTGAAAATTTGGCTAGGCATGGGCAACATGAAATTTTGTGTATTTTGTGATTTTATGAAATAGGGACTAAAATGTCAAAATGTGAAAAAATGAGGGCTAAATTGTAAATTGCGGTAAATGTGAGTTGTTGGATTGAATTGAATAAATTGGTGAATAAAAGAGTTAAATTTGAATATGTATAGATCAAGAAGCGAAGAAAACGGATTTAGACCGCGGAAAGTCGAAAGTGATCGAATAGTCGAATCCGTCTGATTATCCGAATCCGAGGTAAGTCTATATACAAATAAATGTATTTGAATTGGCTTATTTATATATCTATGAAATTTATTTGTAATGAATGAGTACGAGATGTTATACACATGGAAATTGAGAAAGTATCGATCGAGTGTCAATATCCGAAAAGTCCCGTACGAACCTAAGAATAGATAGGATTTTATATGTCATGAAATAAGTTTCCGATATGTAATATCATGTAAGACCACGTCTGGGACATAGGCATCGGGATGAGAATTATGTGTAATACCATGTCCGGGACATTGGCATCGTATTTGATTCGTGTAAGACCCTGTCTGGGACAGTGGCATCGATATTTAGTTACTTGTAAGACCACGTCTGGGACGTTGGCATTGTACGATTATTCTGAGTATTCTGAGTATCCTATTTAATTCCGAATGGTTCAACGGGCAATTCTGAGAAATGAAAGACTATGTGGAATGTATAATCGAATCAGGTATGTTTGAAATGTACACATTGTATGAGTATCAATGGTATGTGTATATATGAACTTACCAAGGTGAAATATGTGCATAGATTTGATGAAATAAAATGTGATATATGCATGAATGTGTTATGAGCAAAAGTGATACTATGAGTTATGAATTGTGGGTAAGAAATGGCTAAACAAATGAGCCAAAGAGAATGTTATGAATTTGCAATTGAGAAACATTAATGATCTTGTATTAATATGATTATGTACATTATATGTTAAGTTTATTTGTATATGGCTTACTAAGCTTTTGGAAGCTTACTCTGTGTGTGTTTGCATTGTTTATAGATCGTTAAAAGCTACGAAAGGCTTTGGGGTCGTCGTGGATCGTCATCACACTATCCATTCACATTTTGGTACCTTATGATCATGTATATATTAAGTATGGCATGTATAGTCTAGTTGAAATAGATTATGTTTGAAATGTGTGTATAGCCATATGATATGGCTAAATAATTGTATGTAATGTGAATGAGTAGTCATGATATATGATGCATAGCTTGGTATGGTTTGATGGCTAATGTTTGAGCTAATGAGATGGTCAAATCTATGATAATTTCTATGATGCAAAAATTAGCATATTGTTGATGATGGATTGACACTTTGAATTGGTAAGTTTTTGAATGGTTTATACTTAGAAATGCTTGTGATGAGATTGAGCTAAATGTTTCATAAGTTGGTATGTTTGATATGTTTTTGAATGGTTAGAAAAGATGGTCATTTTGATATGATTTGAATTGGTATAATGCTTGTAGGTATAACCTAATGTGTGGGTGGCAATTTGGCCTTGTAAATGGCCTATAATTGCCCAGACGGTTGAACACACGGGCGTGTGGCTCGACCGTGTCCTTCGTGGTTGTATTTCAAAACAAGTCAGGCTCGACCACGGGCTAGACACACGGGCGTGTGACTGGCCGTGTGGTGCAAGTCAGCGTCGACCACAGATGAGACACACGGGCGTGTAGCTCGACCGTGTCCTTCGTGGTTGTATTTCAAAACAAGTCAGGCTCGACCAAGGGCGTGTGACTGGCAGTGTGGTGCAAGTCAGTGTCGACCACAGGGAAGACACACGGGCGTGTCTCAGGCCGTGTGGACAAGTCAGTATGTATGCCCTGTTGTGCCACGACTCGGACACATGGGCGTGTCTGAGGTCGTGTGAGGCACACGGCCTGCCCACACGGGCGTGTGACCTCTGTAACTTTGAAAAATGTTTGATTTTTGAAAAAAATTTGTATGATTTCAGTTTAGTCCCAACTCTGTTCTAACGCATGTTTAAGGTCTCGTAGACCTCATTAAGGGACTATGTGCTTGTGTATTGTCATGTTTTGATGATGATATACTTTATGATGTGAATTGTTCGCAAAAGTTTCCGATTGTCCGGTAATGCCTCTTAACCCTAGACCGGCGATGGTTACGGGTTAGGGGTGTTACAATAATCCATTCGCACAGGAATGAAATGTGCAGATTTCGCTAGTCGATCTACAATAACCCAAATTGCATCTTTCTTTCTCGACGTTAACGTCAATCCCGTGACAAAATCTATTGTAACTTGGTCCCATTTCCACTCTGGAATCATGATCGATTGTAATAACCTAAACGGGACTTGATGCTCAGTTTTTACTTGCTGACACACCAGAAATTTCGACAGAAAATTAGAAATTTCTCATTTCATTCTTGGCCACCAATAAAACTATTTAAAATCAGCATACATCTTCGTACTTCCCGAATGAATAGAGTACACACTACTATGAGCTTCTTTTATCAAATTTTGTCTAAGTTGCAGATCATTAGGTACACATAACCTTTTGGGAAAGTACAAATTACCATCATCACGAATGTTAAATTTAGTATCCTGACCAGTTCCATCCATCTTCCGTTTGACTATTAACTTTGGATCAACAAGCTGCAATTTATGTATATTCTGTAAAAACAAAGGCTTAACCTTGAGCTCAACTAAGATAGAACTATCGTACTTCATTTGTAATTCTGTATTCATCGATCGAAGGGCGAAAATAGATTTACAGCTCTAAGCATCAGTAACCACATTTGCTTTACCAGGATGGTAATCAATCACAAGTTCGTAGTCTTTTAAAAATTCTAACCACCTTCTCTATTTCAGATTAAATTCTTTTTGGGTCATCAAATATTTTTGAAGCTTTTGCGGTTAGTATACACATGGCACTTTTCACTATACAGATAATGATGCCAAATTTTTAAAGCGAGCACAATCGCTGCTAATTCCAAATCGTGCGTCGGATAATTCTTTTCATGAATTTTTAGTTGCTGAGAGGCGTACGCGATGAACTTTCCTTCCTACATTAATACACACCCCAAACTATTCAGAAAGGCATCTCTATAATCAACAAATTCCTTCCCTGATTCAGGTTGCATCAACACTGGAGCTTCTGTCAATAAAGTCTTTAATATTTCGAAACTTTGTTGACACTTATTTGACCAAACGAAACATACATCTTTTTGCAACAGTTTCATTATAGTGAAGCTATAATAGAAAATTTATTTACAAAATGACGATAGTACCCAGCTAACCATAGAAAGCTTCGTACTTCTGATACGTCTCGTGGGTTTTTCCAATTCAAAATAGCTGAAATTTTGCTCGGATCTACTCTTATACCATCTCTCGAGATCACATGGCTGAGGAATCTGACTTCATTAAGCCAAAATGCACCTTTACTAAATTTATCTTATAGTTTATTTTCTCGCAAAGTCTACAATACAATCTTCAAATGTTGAGCATGCTTGTCTTCACTTTTAGAATAAATCAAAATGTCGTCAATAAAGACAACAACGAATCGATTAAGATGGGGTTGAAAAACTCGATTCATTAAATCCATAAATACTGCTAGAGCATTTGTCAACCCAAACGGCATAACCAAGAACTCATAATGTCCATAGCAAGTTCTGAACACTGTCTTTGGTACGCCTATTTCTTTCACTCGCAACTGATAATATCCCGATCGAAGGTCAATCTTTGAAAACACCGAAGCTCCTTTTAATTGATCAAAAAGGTCATCGATAAGAGGTAATGGTGTAACAGCCCGATTTAGGGCTAGTCAGAATAGTGATCTTGGGATCACTAATCCGAGGTTAGAGAAAATTATTTTCATGTTATTTTATGTGTTATAACATGTTTATAAGGATGCATGGAAATTTTGGTGCCTTAATTTTAATGATTTCATGCCTAATCGCAAAATAAAACTAAATTACATAAAGTGCGAAAGTTCTATTTTATTTGCTAGAGGTACCAAATAGCTATAGAATGTAAATTGGAGGTATTTAAAGTGTAATTACACCTTCCTAAGAGAGATGGACGGTCAAGGGGACAAGGAATTTGAAATTTGACAAGAGTTGGTGACTTTTGTTGACTAAATGAATAAAATAAGATGAAATAAGCAAAAGGCTATCATCTTTTTATTTTCTTCTCTTCTTCCACCGAAAATACAAGCAAGAAGGGGGGTTCTTGAAGCTCAAAATTTCAGCAACCCATTTTCCCTACAAATCAAAGAAAATGAGATTCGGACCTAGAATGGGAGAAAAGAGACATATGGGCAAATAGGTCCCTTTCTACCATTTCGATATTGAGGTAAGTTCGTGTGCAAATGTTGCAATTACGTACGGGTATTTAATATTCTGTTGCTGTATGGAATGTATATTTATGCTATGAATGTATTAAATATGTTTTGACGAGATGTCAAGAGAATTGAATCTAAGAATAATGGGAAATGCAAATAGCATGATATGATGATAGTTAAGGTCCCGTGTAAGACCACATTGGAATATGGTTTCGGTGTGAAATATTGAATAATACCATGTCAGGGACATGGCATCGATATGATATTTCGTGTAAGACACTATCGGGGGCACGATGTCGATGTGATGTTATGTGTATGCGACTCAAAAATGTTATTTAACAATTTGAGTGATTCAACAGGTATGTTGAAAATGAGAAAGTATGTAGTTGTACCACGAGAGGTACAGGTATGTGTTAGAATTAAATTGTGGTGAATTAGGCATATGATGAACCCATAAGGGTTTATGTGTAAACAGTGCATTTTATATACACACTGTTGTTATTGGTTAGTATATGGCATGATTGAGAACATGTATGATTCAATGTGGATTGAATTCGATAGTTATTGTATAGTTTCGTATGAATGACAAAATAGTTGTGTAAAGGTATAATAATCACACTCGATGGTGGGCTAAGTGCGATACCACCTTATTAAGTAACCACGATGGGCTGTGTGCGATACCATCGTTATATTGATATTTGGTGGGCTATGTGCGATACCCCCGTAACTATTCTTTTGGTGGGCTATGTGCGATACCACCGTAACTATTCTTTTGGTGGGCTAAGTGCGATACCACCCTATTAAAGATCGATGGTGGGCTAAGTGCGAAACCACCGAGTAATTTAGCATGGTAATTGGTTTAGTGATAAATTATGACGTGTTGTATCATGAGAATTTGTGGTGATAAATACAGGGAATGTATGTGAGCATTAAGCTCGATATATGGTAAGAAGGTGGTAGGAGACGGAATGAGTAAGCATTTTTAAGGTGTAACATCCCCAAACCCGGCCTATTCACTACGACCGAATCTGGTTATGTCACTGCGGAATGACGGTTAAAAATCTTTGTCTTTAGAGTAAAACTTGAAAACTTTGTTAACTTTCGGGAAGTAAGTCCATTAAAATTATTAAATAATATAAGCTTGGTTTGAATTAAAACTTTACTATAATTTATTATAATATAAATCCCTTGTAAAAATATTACTAAATACGATATAACCTTTATCAACTATAAATAGAGTACTTTAATCAAAAGTGGCCCTTTATTACATCAAGTAAAATTCCAAAATATTGATAATATAAAATACTTAAATGGAGTAACACATCTTTCGCATGGGCCACCTTGTGTCCTCTCCGATCCCGGTCCAATCTACGATCACCCGAAATGGTTAATGAAAAGAGTGAGTCCACCGACTCGATGCATAATCACAACACAGTTTCCAGCGTATGGGCTTGGCCCCATACCAAACAATTCACATAGCAAGTCATGCACATATGCATCTCGGCCCAACCCACTCCAACCAGTAACACCAACCTTAGCGGACTCTCGCCTAAGGCCGTGGATAAACCACCACCGATCACATCGTGATCCATAAATCTTACCTCGGCAATCTCATTTGCCGAGGCCGTGGGTGAGCCACCGATCAACCAAAGTGATCTCAACATCAATAATCGTCTCACGGTGATGCACATAGCAATCAACCGCCGAGATGGGCACCAAGCCAACATCTCCCTTGAGGTAGCACAAAGCTAGCCTTCAAGCGCTAATGTAGCCGGAGCTATCATTAGACCACGTACACCTCGTGTACACTTCCTCCTTCATCGAATCAAACCCCACCTCATGCAAATATATAGATGCTTCATGTTAAGTCATTGTATCACATAGGTATATAAATATACACATATACAATTATACATCACAAACAATCTTACCATCACCAGGTACTCATCACTTAAGCCATTATAAATGGCTACCACACCTAACACACAGGTTTAAACGTTAGCAATCAAACCGAGAAATAGTGCGATGATTACGCACCTAAATGATACCAAAACCAACGCGCTCGCTACCTCGCGCACCGCAGACTAACGGACTTACAAAAGGTTCCCAATGATAGGCTCTTCTCCCTACAATCGGCCTTGCTAACCACTACCCTTTGCTCTAACAAGAATCCACCACCACCGGAAGTTCGGCTCGGGGACTTGCAACAAAAGTGGAGTAAGAGAATAAATGGTGATTCGGCAATGACTCTAAAATGGTGTTGAGATATTCGGCAATGGCGGGCTTTTAAGGGTGATTTGATTTGAAGCAAGGTCAAAGAAAGGGGTGAAGGGGAGGGGAAAATGGATAAGCCAACTTCCGGCTTTGGCTACAACAAAATGAAAGGAAAAGAAAGGGTGTTCTTGACTTATTTTCGGCAAGAGACTAAGGGAAAATAAAATAGAAGAAGCAAGAACTTTTAGTGAGGGAGAAAGCAAATGGTGAATGAACAATGAGCACCTCCCCCCCTATTTATACTATTCGGCCAAGCTCCAAGCTCCCAAAAAAACCTAAAATCTCTCCTAAAACACCTCCCTTCCATCCATTCAAAATAATTTGAATGGGTCAAACTTACCTAGCCAAATTTAAAAAGAGAAGACCAAGTCTTCCTCCACCTTTCAAGCCTCCCAAAACCGTCCAATACCCCTCCTCCATGACGCCAAAAAAAACAACCCACAATGCCATCCTTGCAACTCGAACACTGGCCCCCTTCCCCTTCAAGTGGCGTCACTTCTTCATGCTCTAAGTGGCGCCTCCTTGCCACTCTGCCACACCAATCTTTGTGCCAAAACCCCACCAAAAATTCTCTTAAGGCCCTCTCCATCCAAACTCCCCCTTTTAGCCCCTAAAACTAAAAATTTACCAAAGCAATCTACCACCACCTAGGGTTCTCAGGACCCCTAAAACTTACCCAAACACACACTGAAGTGTGCCAACACCCGAGCTAAGCACCAAAAATCTAACCCCTAAAACCAGGGTGTTACAATTCTACCCTCCTTAAAATAATTTTCGTCCGAAATTACTTAGCTAACGAACATCTGTACAACCTATCTTACCACCTTCGCTTATCTTTGCGTAACTCGATCTTAAAGAGCTAACATACCTTCTAGGCACCGTTTCTAAGTTCATACTCAAGGTTCCAACTACTTTACGAGCAACAGATCAAACAATCACCAAAGCGAACAAAACAACAAAGAGTATTCCGGACTTAAGGAACTTACCGGTTGACCCATCGAAGCACATCATTATCCTCTCTCCGACGAATCGCATAAACTGCAGACACGTTGCCTTGCCTCAGTGCCACCATTACTGCGGTCTCATCGCCACACGACCTCGGCGAAACCATTTCCTCTATGGTTCGAACGCGACCCCTGCTCGGCGCTTGCCGACCACCTCTGCTGGTTGCCCATAACCTTGGCCTTACGCTCGAGTCCCATTCGGATTCTGGGGACAATCCTTAATCGAGATGAGACTTGGACTTGCATCTGAAGCACTCTCGAACACGATTCCGGCGATTCGCCAACATGGTACCTTCCACCGCTGCGCACACGGACGATCCGGATTCCTCTCGGTTGTCTTAACAATATGAGCAGAGTCTCAACCCTCGGTCTCTTACGGACCCTCTCAACCACTCTCGGCGTTCCAACACTTCTCTTATCACGGTTCCTTTCCCTATTGAGCCTCGGCCTTCTTGACCTCCTCGGCTATTCGAGCTTTCTCCACTAAAGCGGTGAAGTCTCTTTCACGATGCGGAGCAATCAAAACTCGCAACTCATCCCGTAGCCCATCTCAAATCGACGCATCTCTCATAATCGGTTGCCCACGATTCCCCGAGCATACTGGCTCAAACGCGAAACTTCGACCGTACTCCGCTATCGATTTGCTACCTTGCACCCAGATTGAGGAACGCCTTCCTCTCGAGCATCCACATAGCTCGCTCCGACATACTTCCCCTCGAACTTGATCTTAAAATAACCTGATCCACTCGATGCGGGGTACTTTCCTTAACCGTGAGCCACCACTGGTAGGCCTCATCTCGCGACAACGAAACAACACCCTTAAGCTTCTCCTCGGCGATTAAGTCTAAGTCGTCCATAATCCTTTCCATCGCCTCAGCCGATTACTCGCCACGTTCGAGCTACCCGGACACTCCTCAAGACCTCGGCTCCATTTGCCCTAAGCCTTTCGGTCATCGACTTCGAGTCCCATCGCCCCCATTGGCTCCTCGCCACTCGCTCAAGCACCCGCAAAGACTGCGATCGCGCGTCGTCTCCTCCGGTCCCGATCCTGTTGTTCCACCTCAACGGTGGTGGCGGCACATCGCTCTCTGACCCATGGCGAGACCCAACCGGTTCAGACACTGACATCCTGCCTCTACCCCGTCCACGAGTATTGCGACCACGCCCCCTAGAACTCATACCTAGCGCCTCGATTTAGTCTGTTTAAAAAGTTTTATGCATTAGAAATTATTGTTTCACTATTTTATCCACGAGCAATTTTATGCAATGAAGTTTCGAGAGTAGTTCTTTCGAGCAATCAAGTTTCCTTCCCTACCTGAGGGTAATTTCGTCATTTTCCTACTGTGGGTATTTTTTTAGAAATTTTAAAACTAAGGGTTTTAAAGCAGTGAGGCAAATCCCTTTCGGGTTTTAATAATTGGTTTAGCCTATGAACAAGTCCTCTTGGTTAAGGTGAACCGTAGCTACGCACTGTAGGATTCCAATGAAGAGGAGGTGAGTCACAAGGATCGCTTAAGTACCAGTGCTCTTTAGGATCCACTCCTAGACATGCGCACAATGGTTGCCACACCTTAACTCGGCGACTTAATCACGGTGTTTGTTTAGTAACCTTAAGTCTTATGTATGTGTTTGAGTAGACTAGTCCTAGGGTTCAATAGCCCTAATATTCTAATCTACGAGCCCAAATAAGCCCATAACAATTCACATATAACAAATCACTTCAAAAGTCCGAAGTACTTACAGTGGACTTGAATTCTGAGGTACAAAGTGCCATGCCAGAATACCTGAAAATATTTCATAAAAATCCATATTTTTGAAAAGCCCATTTTGAAAATGTTTTTGGGCCCAAAACCCTCAAAGTCGAGTTTTGAACTGGGCTCTGATACCAAACTGTAGCATCCCCAAACCCGGCCTATTCACTACGACCAAATCTGGTTATGTCACTGCGGAATGACGGTTAAAAATCTTTGTCTTTAGAGTAAAACTTGAAAACTTTGTTAACTTTCGGGAAGTAAGTCCATTAAAATTATTAAATAATATAAGCTTGGTTTGAATTAAAACTTTACTATAATTTATTATAATATAAATCCCTTGTAAAAATATTACTAAATACGATATAACCTTTATCAACTATAAATAGAGTACTTTAATCAAAAGTGGCCCTTTATTACATCAAGTAAAATTCCAAAATATTGATAATATAAAATACTTAAATGGAGTAACACATCTTCTGCATGGGCCACCTTGTGTCCTCTCCGATCCCGGTCCAATCTACGCATCACCTGAAATGGTTAATGAAAAGAGTGAGTCCACTGACTCAGTGCATAATCACAACACAGGTTTCCCGCGTATGGGCTTGGCCCCATACCAAACAATTCACATAGCAAGTCATGCACATATGCATCTCAGCCCAACCCACTCCAACCGTAACACCAACCTTAGCAGACTCCCTGCCTAAGGCCGTGGATAAACCACCACTGATCACATCGTGATCCATAAATCTTACCTCGGCAATCTCGCTGCTCGAGGCCGTGGCTGAGCCACCGATCAACCAAAGTGATCTCAACATCAATAACTATCTACGGTGATGCACATAGCAATCAACCGCCGAGATGGGCACCAAGCCAACATCTCCCTTGAGGTAGCACAAAGCTAGCCTTCAAGCGCTAATGTAGCCGGAGCTATCATTAGACCACGTACACCTCGTGTACACTTCCTCCTTCATCGAATCAAACCCCACCTCATGCAAATATATAGATGCTTCATGTTAAGTCATTGTATCACATAGGTATATAAATATACACATATACAATTATACATCACAAACAATCTTACCATCACCAGGTACTCATCACTTAAGCCATTATAAATGGCTACCACACCTAACACACAGGTTTAAACGTTAGCAATCAAACCGAGAAATAGTGCGATGATTACGCACCTAAATGATACCAAAACACAAACGCTATCGCTACATGCACCCGCAGACTAACGGACTTACAAAAGGTTCCCAGCGATAGGCTCTTCTCCCCTACAATCGGCCTTGCTAACCACTACCCTTTGCTCTAACAAGAATCCACCACCACCAGGAAGTTCGGCTCAGGGACTTGCAACAAAAGTGGAGTAAGAGAATAAATGGTGATTCGGCAATGACTCTAAAATGGTGTTGAGATATTCGGCAATGGCGGGCTTTTAAGGGTGATTTGGTTTGAAGCAAGGTCAAAGAAAAGGGGTGAAGGAGAGGGAAAAATGGATAAGCCAACTTCCGGCTTTGGCTACAACAAAATGAAAGGAAAAGAAAGGTTGTTCTTGACTTATTTTTTGCAAGAGACTAAGGGAAAATAAAATAGAAGAAGCAAGAACTTTTAGTGAGGGAGAAAGCAAATGGTGAATGAACAATGAGCACCTCCCCCCCTATTTATACTATTCGGCCAAGCTCCAAGCTCCCAAAAAAAACCTAAAATCTCTCCTAAAACACCTCCCTTCCATCCATTCAAAATAATTTGAATGGGTCAAACTTACCTAGCCAAATTTAAAAAGAGAAGACCAAGTCTTCCTCCACCTTTCAAGCCTCCCAAAACCGTCCAATACCCCTCCTCCATGACGCCAAAAAAAAAACAACCCACAATGCCATCCTTGCAACTCGAACACTGGCCCCCTTCCCCTTCAAGTGGCGTCACTTCTTCATGCTCTAAGTGGCGCCTCCTTGCCACTCTGCCACACCAATCTTTGTGCCAAAACCCCACCAAAAATTCTCTTAAGGCCCTCTCCATCCAAACTCCCCCTTTTAGCCCCTAAAACTAAAAATTTACCAAAGCAATCTACCACCACCTAGGGTTCTCAGGACCCCTAAAACTTACCCAAACACACACTGAAGTGTGCCAACACCCGAGCTAAGCACCAAAAATCTAACCCCTAAAACCAGGGTGTTACAGAAGGGTTGAATAGGTAACCATGAATTTAGGAGTAAAACTCATTATAATACCTTGTGATTGAGTGTAATCAATGAATATCAATAATTGATTATTATTTGTATATGAACTTACTAAGCATTATTGCTTACTCCTTTCCTTTCCCAACTCTTATAGGTTAGCTTAACTAGCTCGGGTTGGATACCGCCGGAGATGTTTTCACACTATCGAGCAGACAATTGGTATGAGGTTTCAAGTCCTTAAGAGTTATGGCATGTATAGGGATCTTATTTTTGTTTAGGTTAAGTTATAGTTAATGTGCCAAATGTGTTGGCCTAAATGAGTCGTGAGACGATTGTGTATAGCCATAGATGGTGGCTCAAGTAGATTGTAATTGTACTAGAAATAGTTCTCCATCATGTATGGGATGAAGACTTCATTTTTATGATTAAATGTGATAATTCAAGAGTCATAATTGATGATATGTGAAGTTTTATGTGATGGTGTATGAATGTGTGCAAGTGAGAGTGGCAAAGGGCTTGGTAGATAGCCTGCTAATTGTCCACATGGGTAGATACACGGGCGTGTGTCTAGACCGTGTGGGAGGCACGGCTAGCACATGGGCGTATGCCCCAGGCCGTGTGAAGTCTGCTCCTTGCACTTGGAATTTAAATCGCCACACGGCTGAAGCACACGGACATATGTATAGGCTGTGTGGATAAGTCAGAATGCCAAGGTTTAGCACACGGGCCAGGGCCACGGGCGTGTCAAGGCCATGTGAAATTAGTCAGTGTCTACCACGGGTGGAAGACACGGGCATGTCTTAAGGGAACATGGGCGTGTCCCTAGACCCCCACGGGCGTGTGGCCCTTGTTTTGTTGAAAAGTTTCTCAAACTCGTAAAAGTTCCCGGAATAGTTTCGATATCTCTCGAAAGTATGTTTAGAGCCTCCTAGGTCAAGTATGTGCAAGTGATGGGTTTAAACGAAATTTTATAACCCTATTCGAGATGTTTAAGCAAGATTAGTTAGGTAATGCCTCAAACCCTGTTTTGGCTTGAATACGGGTAAGGGGTGTTACATTTAGTGGTATCAGAGCTATCGTTTAGTCGGTTCTCGGACTAACCTAGCGTGAGTAAGAGTCTAGCTATACATGCCATAGATGGACCGTGATAGTGTGATATCTCCCAGCTCTAACGAAATTGTTTTGTTAAAACAGAGATGATTCCCAATTGAGCTAATTCCAATATTTTTTTAAGTGATAATGAGGTAATTGAAATGTGCTTATGCATTGTTGAAACTCAGAGAGGTATGAATAGAAGTTTATGACATGTGTGTGATAAGGTATGAAATGAGATAATTCTAAGTTGAGGATTGAAATGAGAGTTATAAAGTGATAAGCTTATCTATATTGGTTGATATGCATACGATGTTATATACTCAACCTATTGGGTTAGGAGCATATAGTGAGTAAATTTACCCAGAGAACGGGATATGTGTGTATGTACAACTGTTAGAATGATGTATGATCAATATGTCCATATAGTTGAATCTCTTATGCGACTGTTAAAGTAGAGGATGTATAATGTTTTATTTCGTGACTCTGTATGAAGCCACACATATTATAGCGTAGGAGTCATGTAACGCCCCAAATTTTGGGCCTAGATGAATTGGCCTTTGGGCTTTGGGTCTCAAAAAATTTTTAAGTGAGCGAGAAAATGACAATTGGCATGTGGGCTTTGAGGGTTAATGAATTTAGAGTGTCTAAGGGTGTTCGAGATGTCCTGGGATCAAGTAAGGGTATAGGAAAAATTTTGGTTTTAGCCCAAGGGAACTGTGACTTCAGTTAGTAGGCAAGAAAAATGACACAAAAGAGCTTTACCACTTAGGGAGACGGGAGGTGGCGTCATTAGCAGGCAAGGGAGTCCAAGGTTCGAGTGGTGGCATGGCATTTTATTGGGGATTTAATTTTTGCCTTCTAGATGGTTAGTAGTGGCGTTGGATGTGAACTCTGAAGGAAGTGTTCATAAGAGAAAATTAAGGAAGGGATAAAGGAGCTTATCTTAGAGAAAATTTAGGATGAATTGAGGAGTTATCAGGGAGAAAAGTTAGGAGCTGAGAAGTGTGAAGAGTTGGTGTCGTTTTGGGAAGTGGGAAGTGTATAAATTCGACTTAGGAGGGTAAATGAGTGCCGTTTTTGGGTCTTTTAGGGGGTATTACGAATTTTCATTGTGGCTTTTGGCATTTGGAGAGTTTTGCAAATAGGTCAGTCTTTCTTTTCTTGACCGAATATCCTGTAGTTACCCTCACGCAAGCACATTTGATCTTTTCTTTTCTCCCCCTCATTTTGTTCTTCTGTTACCGAATTCTTCCATTACCGAAAAACCATCATTCCTTTTTGCCGAAATCCCTATTGGTGATGCGTTCTTCTTCTTTCTCTGGAAGCCGAATACTCCCTTATAATCGAATAGCCCTATCTTTTTTGCCAATTCCTTGTTGTTTTTCCTCCATCACAAATCGATTGATGTTATCTACTCTTAATCAAGTTTTAAAAGCTGGATCTCGTTCAGTGACTATCTAGGCTGCAGGATCAAAGGTTGGATTCGGTATGTACTTAGTCAATCTTCTTAGTGTGTTTTGGTAAAAGTCGAAGGGCTATCTAACCTCTCCTTGTCGTTAACCTTGTATTAACAAGGGTAGGGTTCAAAGATCGCAAGCGTAATAAGGATCGTTAGCCAGTGGTAAGTGTACTCGTCTCAATTGTGGTTTAGTGGATGGCCGAATGTAAGTATGGCTTATAGAGGTGACTTATGTGCAGTATGAGTCACTTGATTTTGATGATATATGTTTGGGTGCAGATCTAGGGGATATTCGCAAATAGTAGCTAAGGAAGGGCTACTAGAACTGGTGGCACACGGTAAGGTTACGGTGAGGTTTTGGTTTTTTGATAAAGAATGTATTAAGCCCTTAGTTAATTGTTAAGTGATGTCTATTGTAGGTTCGTGATTAAGGGGTTTGCAGCACACGTTATTACCAAGTGTGTACAAACACTACACACACACGATGGCGGCAACACCGAAAAGCTGAAAAGTCGAAAGTGGCTAAATGGGCCTGCCGAGCTCGTGGGCCCAAATTGGCAAGGATTGATATGTGTATTTGAATATTGAATTGACATGAAAGGGGTGTATGGTTTGATTATGATCGGGCCTAATGGGCTACATAAACATGATCGGGCCTAATGGGCTATATAAACATGAATGGGCTTAGTGGGCCTTATGGGATTTTAGAAATGTATGCTAGGGTTTAATGGATTCTAGGCCTAGTTCTGATAAATTCTTAAAATTGCATAAGACTTAATTTATTAATCAAACATGTCCGTGGACAAGTCGATTAGTTAGAGTGCGTGCAGACATATGCATGTCTAGGATTGGATCGAGGGAGAGCTTGGTACTTAAGCGGTCCTAGTGACCCACCTCCTCTTCTCTGAGATCCTACCTGGTGCATAGTGTTTGTTCACTTTAACCGCGAGGACTTGTTGATGGGCCAAAGTTCATAACTAAAACCCGAGATGAAAGAAATTACAAAAATACCCCTGTAGGGTAGAAATTACGGAAATACCCTTGTAGGGTAGAAATTACGGAAATACCTCTGTAGGGTAGAATTACGGAAATACCTCTGTAGGGTAGAATTACGAAAATACCCCTGGGTAGTGAAATGACTAAAATACCCCTAGGTGCTTAACGTGTGAAAATGTGTATGTTGCATTCATGAAATATATGTTGCAGTTGGGTGGGTTTGATGATACGGAGGAAGATATGTGAGGATCGCATAGTCGCTTGACGACCGTGGATCCACCGGTGACTTTAAGCCCATTATATGCTTAGCAACTTTGCTGCAACGTTTGAGTAGTGCCACTGTTGGTGCTACCTTTGGAGTGTAGGGCTGGGTGGGTTAATATTTATATCCCCACAGGAGTGTAGGGTTGGTACGGGTGGAGTGCAGGGTTGGATTTGGGATGGGTGCATTGCATTCATGTGATATTGATATGATATGAGGTCATTGTGGGCTAAGGCCCAAGACCACCAATTTTGATAGGGCTTAGGCCCAACGTGATAATTGTGATAATTGCATGTTAATTGGATTACCAAGGGTCGTACACACTGAGTTTCGAAACTCACACCCTTTAATTAAATGTTTCAGGTGATCCTCAGTAGATGGTTCGACGTGGAAGAGGACTCGGGACGGCCACCCTTCAAGCTACTTAGAAGTTTTTTTTTCTTTATTTGTTTCGAATAACTCTATTTTAATTACTTTATTTTCATTAGGATGTAATAAGGCCATGTACCTCCAATTTGATTTTACATTTGGGTTTTAATTATTGTTACAACTATTTAATTATTAAACTTTAATAAATTTCTAAAGTTTAAACATGATTTTTGAAATAACTATAACATATGGACGTTTTTCGTAAAACATGGGCTTTTATTATAATTTAACAAGTTGCAAGGATTTTGGGTTTCTAAATCCTAATCTTAAGTTTTTATTAAGAAAAGTCATTTTGGAATTTTCCTTTGATGTGACATCACCAAATTCGGCCATAACGTCTGGGCCAGGTCTGGGGGTGCTACAAGTCAAATTGGGAAGTTTGATTAAGTAGAATGCAGGAGATGAGTACGGTCGTTCAAGGACAAATTGATGAATAAGACCATGGTAGGACCATGGCAATACTTGTGATCCCATATAAGACCATGTCTGGGACATGGCATTAGCAACGATACATGATCCCGTGTAAGACCACATCTGGGACCTGGCATTTGTATGGAATCGTGTAAGACCAAGACTAGAGCATGGCATCGACGTACGATCTTGTGTAAGACCATATCTAGGATATGGCATCGGCATCGACATGAGTTTCCATGTAAGGCCGTATTTGGAATATGGCATTGGTGGTGATATGAAATTTCGTGTAAGACCATAGCGAGGCTATGGCATTGTGATGACATGTAAGATTATAGTTAGGCTATAATGTTGTAATACGAGTAAGACCGTAGTTGGACTATGGCAATCAAGTAAACGACGTACTCAAACCCATAAGACATTCTCTAAATTAATAAGCAATGGTAAGAGAAATTGGAGTTTAATGTTGAGTACTCGAGTAGACATTAATGTGGAACTTGAGTAAGTGAAGTCACTGTTCGAGATTATGGGTGATTGAAACAATTGTTGTAACACCCCTTACCCGTATTCTACGCCGGAACTGGGCTCGAGGCATTACCGAAATAAAACCGCTTGATCGCCACTTAGGCTCAACGTGACTACTCTCTCTTAGTCACCACAACGACTTCATTCTCAACTTATGAAACCTTACTCATATACACGAGGGCTCTCGAGACCATATTGGAAACTCTTACGAATTTAAAATTTTTCCATCCCAACAGGGCTACACGCCCGTGTAAGATGATACACGCCCGTGTGTAGTCACACACGCCCATGTCCACAAACCGTGCACAAAACTCAAGCATTCTGCCAAAGTCCCACGGCTAGGGCACACGCCCGTGCTCTCCACCTGTGGTGAACACTGACTACTCTACACGGCCTAAAGCCTAGACACACGCCCGTGTGGCTAGCCCGTGGCCTATAACACTCGAATCTGCCAAAGTGACACGGCCAAGTCACAAGCCCGTGGGCTGGCCGTGTGTCACACATGGCCTAGACACATGCCCGTGTGTCTATCCACATGGACAAGAAGAAAGCTATTTGCTAAGCTCTTCTCACCCCTCTAGCATACACAACATGTACTCATTCAACACATCCATAACCAACTCATTTTGAAACACAATCTTACATGGATAACTACATCTTTTATATAATAAAGTTGCCAACAACCATGGCATTATACAAAATAGTTTATCCATCTAATGGCCAACACATCTTAGCCAATACAACAAAATTCACTAGCTTATCTAGCCCCTATACATGCCATATACAAAACATTAAGTCCAATGTACCAGAGTGTGCTGATAGTATGGGCGATCTTCCGATTAATCCGCGTATCACGATTCAATCCTTGTTCTCTATAAGACAAGGGAAAAGAAAGGAGTAAGCTTTGAGCCTAGTAAGTTTACACATAAACAATTTAAGCATTCTAGTATAAGCTAAACAACAATTAGCATTATACTAACATATGTAATTCACATCCACTACTATTCTTACTCTTTCTATCCCTTACCAAATCTCCAACACATCATGAGTCACATACTCATAATCATTGGCATGCACCCCTGCACTCAATAGCACATTTACACAAAATACAACACATCATTATTTCTCAATAATACATCCACACAGCTAAATTACTCGGTGGTTTCGCACTTAGCCCACCACAATCAGATCATAGGGTAGTATCGCACATAGCCTACCACAAAGGATAAATATAGTGATTCCGCACATAGCTCACTAAATAATATGCTTAACAATAGTATCGCTTTTGACCCATCATTGTTAAGTATCAAGGTGGTATCGCACTTAGCCCACTATCAAACATTATCACTACACATTCACATGTCTACTTGTAATACATTCATCCATTCACAACTACTATATCATTCATTCCACTAGAATCAAATAGGTTCACAATTATGCTACACATTAGCTAGCATTAACAATGTATACGCATAAATGCATTATTCATACGTAAACTTACCTCGATACTCAAAAAGTATGGAGATGTACAATTTAGTCCACGACCTTGCCCTTGCCTCGGTTAAGATCCGGGCTTCGTCTTTCTTGATCTAAAATGAAAAATCAACCCGTTCAATACACACATTGACTAAATTGACCCTTATCTCATACTTTAGCAAAATTACCATTTTGCGCCTAAACTTCCTCATATTTATACTTTTGCCTCAAGGCTCGTAAAGTGATTTTCATTCAACTTTCTAGCCTTTCATGCTTAGCCGAATCATTTACTCAACTAAAGCCATCACCAATTCTCACTAAATCACTCATGTATGACCAATCTCAAGACTTTCACAAACTAGTCCCTACATGCATTTTTCATGGAATTCACTTAGCAAAAGATATTTCTACTACATCAAGCCTTCATATTCTTCCATAAAACATCAAAATACATGCATGTCATACATGGTTACATTTTTGAACATCAATCCTAGCTCAACATATAGCTAAAAATAGCTTACTCATGTTACTAGGACTTCAAAAATCTGAAGAATATAAAAGCGGGGCTTGGATGCACTTACTAGCAAGCTTGAAAAATTGAAGAACCCTAACAATGGCTTCTTGAAATTTTAAGTGACTTGGAGAAGAAGATGACTGAAATTTTGTCATCTTTTTCTCTTTTAATCATAATTGACAAATGACCAAAATGCCCCTTAGTCAAACTTTTCCAATACCATCCACTCATGCCCAATTTTTTCCAAAAATTAGAATTTGTGAAAATTACTATTTAAGGACCTCTAATTGATAATCCAAAGCTATTTCATACAATTAGCTTCTAGAATCTCACATTTTGCAACTTTTCCAATTTAGTCCTTTTGGACAATTCAACCGCAATTTAACAAAATTGATTCATGAAACTTTCACACTAACATGCAAACATAGCATAAACCTCAAAACTCATACATAAACCTCAGATTTGTGGCCTCTCACCACTATTCTGACTAGGCCTTAAATCGGGATGTTACAATTGTAGCATGAGTAAGCGTGAAAACTCGCCTGGAGCGAGTTGTGTGACTACGATGATATTTCATTAATGATGAATGTTAAATCATATGTATGTAGTCACGAGAATCAAGTTAGGGGCTCTACGACCTCACCCTCTTACCACTGTTGAATCATGATGAGATGTTTATGAGAGTCAGGTTGAGTAAGTTTGTATGTGATTAATGCAATATTTATGCTAGCATAATTGAGGATGCTTTGTATCACATTGATACATGATACTCTACTAAATAGAGTAATTGTTGTTGAACATGAGGTTGAAGTCCTAGGGGACTATAATGAATGTAATAATGCTATCATCGAGATGAGAAATGAGTAAGGTCCCGTATAAGACCATGTTAGGGGCATGGCCTCGGCACCGAATTGAGATTTCCGTATAAGACCATATTCAGAATATGGCTTCAGTAATAAATGTGAGAATCGTATAAGACCATACCCGGGATATGGCATTGGCATTTAGAAGTGACTCCATATAAGACCACCTCGGGGATGTGGCATTGGCTTTGTACCTACAGTAATGACGATGAATATACGTCTTTGACTATCCCTAGTAATTAATGGGATAAGTAGATGAGTTCAGAAGTAGAAATGAGAATTTTACTAAAGTCATGTGAATGAGTGAATTCAGGTACTTGTGAACGAGTCACGAAGAAATGAGTACGGTATGTGGCACGATATGTGCTAAATAAGGGCAAGTGTGAGTAAGTATGGACAGAAACCTATGACTTGTGTATGGTTAATTAATGCCATGAATGGATTATAATGATCTCCTTGAGTATTATGTATTAATATCTGTTGCCTTTCAGGGGTGATGTAGTTGTTCTTTTCATGAATCGTCATCGTGTGAGAATTTTAGCTGATTGTAAAATCAGACAAAACAGTTGTCGATTTGGTTGATTGAAATTGACATTCCTTTATCTCTTTGTAACCTTATTCTGTTACTTTGAGGAGAAAGTTGGTGATGAAACTTTATGTGAGATTCCTCTTATATTTCCGCTGATCATGGTTATCTTTAAAGTGTGTGTGTTCTTTGAGTGGTGATAGTCATATCTACTATGATTGCGCTTTTGATTTGATCATAGAAAGGTGATAATTCTAGTATAAGAAGTGAAATCACAAGTTTCACGTTGTGCGATGGGTTTTCGGGCAAGCCGAATAGAGTTAATGCATTCGATTTAGATGTCCATGCTATCGTGAGATGTGACGATAGCAAAAGTTTTAGATTAGCATATCAAGAGAAACTCAGACGAAAGTGTGTTCGAAATATATTCTCAGTGTGGAGAAAAGAGTAGATTGATGTATTGAGATATGATTTGAGTTCTGTGTATATTTACGTATGAATCAATAAGGAGAATGAAATTTTATGCGTACATGAGTAGGGAGCATGATACAGGGGTACGTTCATTGAAATATTTTAACCGTGATGGTTAAGTTGAAAGCCATTACAGGTGTTATTAATTGAAAGTTTTAGTACTGAGTTCAGTATGAATCGAGGAAAAGAGTTTGTAAATTCGTATGGTGTACTAATGAAATTGAAAGGTGTTTTAATACCCGAGTGTAAAGTGGTAGTTTACATCTTTGAATGGTTAGAATTCCATCGAAAGAGGTTATTAGATTGGTGATCCTGAGATGATCACTTTTGTGACTGAGTTGTGAAATAGAGGTTATAATATAAATTGTGGGAAAACATCATGTGTTTTTTGAATCCTAATGAGATAGAGTTTCTAATGCTGCAGAAAATTTGAATGTTAGTTAATGAAAATGGCTTGAACTATTTCAATGGTGCGTATAGTTATTGAAAGACTTCTCAGATAGTAGACATAGTACATCCGTCTGGATGGAAGATTCTTGTTAACCGATGCGAGTTAGTCAATCGATTGACCTTAGTTGGTACTATCCTGGTTCCAGCAAGGTAAATGACTAGAGCGAGTTCTCCTTTCGAGACAAAGGAGTTCAGAAGTGAAATAATGGATGGTATTTTAATTAAGCTCTGAATGAGTTTGACTAAGACGTTAAAATTCAGGTCGAATAAGATTTCCTTTGTTGATGTTACCTTGAGGTAGAAATTGTGTGTTGATGAATTCAGAACTTATACCGATGGTTTTGGTATAAGACTTAGTAATAGCATGTCTACTCATGCAAGACTAAGAAAAAGTGCAATTATATGCATAATTTTTTGACAATTGAGTACATTTCACGATATGATTGAGTTTATGGTCAGAAGTAGTCGACCACTAAAAGCTGAATTTTCAAAGCTTGCAAGTTAGGACTATTACAGTCGGTGAATATCCTAGTGATAAAGTGAGATAAAATACAATAGATTCCAAATTTGAAGTGACTTGGTTTCCAAGGAGGGGGATGTCATCCGAATTTTAGTGAAGTGTGCGATAAAGATCCGAATGATCATTTTGGCATGTGCAGAGTTCACAGTTATAAGATTTCTGAGTATATGTGCCCGGGAGGAAGAGTAATCTAGGTCTCAAGTGGTGCTTCGACCTTGTGTACTACGACTTAAAGGTTGTTGGCGAGAGAAACTTAAGGATAAGTCGATTTGTGATTTGGATGAGTTGGTGGAAACGTTGCAGGAATGTTAAGAGCAACTTCTCCTGGTAAGATTTTTGGGGACGAAAATCCCTAAGGGGGAGAATTGTAACAGCCCGATTTAAGGGCTAGTCAGAATAGTGATCTCGGGATCACTAATCCAAGGTTAGAGAAAATTATTTTCATGTTATTTTATGTGTTATAACATGTTTATAAGGATGCATGGAAATTTTGGTGCCTTAATTTTAACGATTTCATGCCTAATCGCGAAATAGGACTAAATTGCATAAAGTGCGAAAGTTCTATTTTATTTGCTAGAGGTACCAAATAGATATAGAATGTAAATTGGAGGTCTTTAAAGTGAAATTACACCTTCCTAAGAGAGATGGACGGTCAAGGGGACAAGGAATTTGAAATTTGACAAGTATTGGTGACTTTTGTTAACTAAATGATTAAAATAAGATGAAATAAGCAAAAGGCTATCATCTTTTTATTTTCTTCTCTTCTTCCACCGAAAATACAAGCAAGAATGAGGGTTCTTGAAGCTCAAAATTTCAGCAACCCATTTTCCATACAAATCAAAGAAAACGAGATTCGGACCTAGAACGGGAGAAAAGAGACATATGGGAAAATAGGTCCCTTTCTACCATTTCGATATTGAGGTAAGTTCGTGTGCAAATATTGCAATTACGTACGGGTTATTTAATATTCTGATGATGTGTGGAATGTATATTTATGCTATGAATGTATTAAATATGTTTTGACGAGATGTCAAGAGAATTGAATCTAAGAATAATGGGAAATGCAAATAGCATGATATGATGATAGTTAAGGTCCCGTGTAAGCCCACATTGGAATATGGATTCAGTGTGAAATATTGAATAAGACCATGTCAGGGACATGGCATCGATATGATATTTCGTGTAAGACCCTATCGGGGGCACGATGTCGATGTGATGTTATGTGTATGCGACTCAAAAATGTTATTTAACAATTTGAGTGATTCAACAGGTATGTTGAAAATGAGAAAGTATGTGGTTGTACCATGAGAGGTACAGGTATGTGTTAGAATTAAACTATGGTGAAATCGGTATATGATGAACCCATACTGGTTTATGTGTAAACGGTGCATTTTATATACACATTGTTGTTATTGATTGGTATATGGCATGGTTGAGAACGTGTATGATTCAATGTGGATTGAATTCGATAGTTATTGTATAGTTTTGTATGAATGACAAAATAGTTGTGTGAAGGTATAATAATCACACTCGATGGTGGGCTAAGTGTGATACCACCTTATTAAGTAACCACGATGGGCTGTGTGCGATACCATCGTTATATTGATATTTGGTGGGCTATGTGCGATACCCCCGTAACTATTCTTTTAGTAGGCTATGTGCAATACCACCATAACTATTCTTTTGGTGGGCTAAGTGTGATACCACCCTATTAAAGATCGATGGTGGGCTAAGTGCGAAACCACCGAGTAATATAGCATGGTAATTGGTTTAGTGATAAATTATGACGTGTTGTATCATGAGAATTTGTGGTGATAAATGCAGGGAATGTATGTGAGCATTAAGCTCGATATATGGTTAGAACGTGGTAAGAGACGAAATGAGTAAGCATTTTGAAGGGTTGAATAGGTAACCATGGGTTTAGGAGTAAAACTCATTATAATACCTTGTGATTGAGTATAATCAATGAATATCAATAACTGATTATTATTTGTATATGAACTTACTAAGAATTTTGCTTACTCCTTTCCTTTCCCATCTCTTATAGGTTAGCTTAACTAGCTCGAGTTGGAGACCACCGGATATGTTTTCACACTATCGAGCAGACAATTAGTATGAGGTTTCAAGTCCTTAAGAGTTATGGCATGTATAGGGATCTTATTTTTGTTTAGTTTAAGTTATAGTTAATGTGCCAAATGTGTTGGCCTAAATGAGTCGTGAGACGATTGTGTATAGCCATAGATGATGGCTCAAGTAGATTGTAATTGTAATAGAAATAGTTCTCCCTCGTGTATGGGATGAAGACTTCATTTTTATGATTAAATGTGATAATTCAAGAGTCATAATTGATGATATGTGAAGTTTATGTGATGGTGTATGAATGTATGCAAGTGAGAGTGGCAAAGGGCTTGGTAGATAGCCTGCTAATTGTCCACTTGGGTAGACACACGGGCAAGTGTCTAGACCATGTGGGAGGCACGACTAGCACATGGGCGTATGCCCCGGGCCGTGTGAAGTCTGCTCCTTGCACTTGGAATTTAAATTGCCACATGGCTGAAGCACACGGACGTGTGTATAGGCCGTGTGGATAAGTCAGAATGCCAAGGTTTGGCACACTGGCTAGGGCCACGGGCGTGTCAAGGCCGTGTGAAATTAGTCAGTGTCGACCACGGGTGGAAGACACGGGCATGTCTTAAGGGAACATGGGCGTGTCCCTAGACCCCCACGGGTGTGTGGCCCTTGTTTTGTTGAAAAGTTTCTCGAACTCGTAAAAGTTCCCAGAATAGTTTCGATATCTCTCGGAAGTATGTTTAGGGCCTCCTAGGTCGAGTATGTGCAAGTGATGGGTTTAAATGTAATTATATAACCCTATTCGAGATGTTTAAGCATGATTAGTTAGGTAATGCCTCCAACCCTGTTCCGGCTTGAATACGGGTAAGGGGTGTTACAGATGGATACTTATTCTTTATAGTCATCTTGTTCAATTGCCTATAGTCAATGCACAATCTCAATGACCCATCTTTCTTTTTAACAAATAGCACAGGTGCACCCCAGGGCGATACACTCAGTCTAATAAAACCTATGTCTATTAGTTCTCGCAACTGCGCTTTAAGTTCTTTAAGTTTAGCTGGAGCCATTCGATACGGCACAATCGAAATTGGAGTTATACCGTGTAACACCCCTTACCCGTGTTCAAAACCGGAACCGGATACGACGCAATACTCAACTCAATTTACTTAAACATACAACATTGGGTCATAAAAAATTCGTTTCAAATTAAAACTTTTCATTCATATTCATAACATCCTTATTGTGGGCCTACGAGGCCTTAAACATACTTATGAAGGTTTTGGAATTAAACCGAAAACTTTTACACACTTAGAAAATTTTTGCCTAAACAGGGACCACACGCCCGTGGAAAATGGAACATGCCCGTGTGACATATCACATGCCCGTGTTCCACACTTGTGTCCCTCACACGACCTCGACACGCCCGTGTCTTAGCCCGTGTGCCAAAACCATGGCATTCTGTTTATGACGTCATCACCTCACTAAGGTCACACGGCCAAGGAACACGCCTGTGTCCTTAGACTGTGTGCCGAATTAAATTCCAAATTTCAGGTCCAGACTTCACACGGCCTGGGCACACGCCCATGTCCATGGCCGTGCCTCCTACACGGCTGAGACACACAGCCGTGTCTCTGCCCATGTGTTTACTACTGGGCATACTGACTTGTAAACCTAGCATGAAAGGGGACACACAGCCTATCCACACGCCCATGGGGCTAACCGTGTGTCACACACGGCCTAGACACACGCCCGTGTGTCGACCCATGTGGACAATTATATGGCTATCTACCAAGCCCTTTTCCACCCTACCAAGCAACCACACTTATACCAAATCAATTCAACATATATTATGACCATATGGCACCTCTAAGAACTCAAAATCAAGACATCCACGCAAGCATACAATTCATGAAATTCATCATCATTGAATATATGAACATGTCAAGTATAGGCCAACTTCCCATGACCATTTACAAAATAAATTGAACAACTTTAATAGCCAGCACTTTGGCTAGCAAATATGACATAATAAAATGACCAAGTCCTATACATGCCATACTCAAAATGAATCTAACTTGGCTATACCAAAAAGTAGTCGATAGTGTGATTTCCGGACTCCGACATTCCATGAATTCTCGAGCTAACTTGGCAATGCTACAAGGAAAAGGGAAACAAGAAGGGGTAAGCATAAAGCTTAGTAAGTTTGCATGAAAATAAATAGCAACATAAAACTCATAATATCATCCATCCATGGCATTGAATAAAACCCCAAAGTCTCAAGCACTTGCCATAACTTACTCGTATTTGCTTTTATCGAATACATGCAATAACACATAACGTAAACTTTTCTCGTGAATTACTCACGGCACCTGTATTCACTCAATCACATAGCTTTAGCACCAAACTCATTTCTATTACAAGCTTAACTATTTATCCCACTAAATCTCTTGGGATATTCAAAGATACATATTCATCGTCACCCACATAAATACGAAGCCAATGCCACATCCCAGATGTGGTCTTACATGGGGTCACCTCTGAGTGCCGATGCTATATCCTAGATATGGTCTTATACATGATCTCACATCAATTATCGATACCATATCCCAGATATGGTCTTATACGCTTTTTTATATTCAATGCCGACGCGATATCCCAGATATGGTCTTATACGGGATCTCAATTCGGTGCCGAGGCCATGTTCCTGACATGGTCTTACACGGAACCTTATTCATCTCATGTCTCGACAATAGTATTCTCACATTTATTATAGTCCAACCGGGACTTCAAAATCACAACTCTCATCATTTTCTCATTCAACACCATCATTCAATTTCATAGCAATATGTGCATCATTATAATATCAAACATTCTCAAATATATTAGCATGATGTTGAATTTATCACAAACAAACTTACCTCGGTTTCAGAATAGGTCACTTGCCGATTTAATCCGATACCTTGCCTTTTTCTCGGTCAAGGTTAATTCCCCGTTCTTCTTGATCTATATAATAGCCAATTAGCTCATTTAATAATCTCATTAATCAACACGTCTCAAAATTCATACTTTGGCAAAATTACCATTTTGCCCTCACACTTTCACAAAATGACTATTTTACCCCTAGGCTCGTAAATAATTTCTAATCGAATTTCCTCCTCTTACAAGCCTAGGTGAACATTTATTTCTCTTATTACAACCATCAAAACTCAATATTTCACACATTTACCTCTTATTTTACAACCTTTACAAAAAGGTTCTTCTAGGTGTTTTCATAGTAACACCTTTCATAAAAGTTGTTTATTAAACATCTATGACTCATTTTCTTCCATAAAAATGCAGTAAACAACATACATGCTCTCATGGTAGAACTCTAAACTTTCCACCATTTTGCAAAATAGTCCCCTCGATAGATAGCTTAAGCTTTAGGGGTTCCAAAAGTACAATTTTTATCAAGAAATGATCATCAAGTCACTTACTTGTAAAGAGAGAAGCTTGCTGAAATTTTTGAGTTCTCAACCCAAATTTTTGCTACTAATTTTCGGTGGAAGGAAGGAGAAGAAAAGATGATATATTTTCTTCCTTTATTTTAATATAAAATCCCAAGTTAGTCCACCTAATCCACCTACTTGACCAAATTTTGACCTCTACTGTCCCCTATGCCCGGCCAACCATTATTTAAGGGGCTAATTTCCCTTTAAAGACCTCCAAATAATATCCTATGGCTATTAGGCACCTTTAGCTTATAAAATGGAATTTTCGCACTTTATGCGATTTAGTCATTTTTCGCGATTAAGCATGAAATCGCTAAAATTAAAGTACCAAAATTTCCATGCACCTATATAATCATACTATAACTCATATAATAATATAATAATAATATAAAAATAATTTTCTCTGACCTCGGATTAGTGATCCCGAGATCACTGTTCTGACTAGCCCCTAAATCGGGCTGTTACAATTCCCCCCTTAAGGACTTTCGTCCCCGAAAATCTTACCGATGAAAAGGTTGGGATATTGGTTTCTCATAGCCTCCTCGGGCTCTCAAGTAGCCTCTTCTACTCCATGTCTTTGCCATAGCACTTTCACAAGGGCTATACTTTTGTTTCTCAACTGTTTGACCTCTTGTGCCAAAATCTTAACTGGCTCTTCGCCATAAGTCATGTCCACTCGAATCTCTACCTCTGATTATACAATCACATGCGAAGGGTCTGATCGGTAGCGACGTAACATAGACACGTGGAAGACATTGTGAATCTTTTCCAACTCCGGTGGCAAAGCCAAATGATAAGCTACCGGTCTTATCCTCTCGGTAATTTCATAAGGTTTGATAAAACACGGACTCAATTTGCCTTTCCGGCCAAATCTGAGGAGTTTTCTCCATGGTGATACTTTCAGAAACACTTTATCACCTACTTGGAACTCAATCCCTTTCCTTTTTAAATCCGAATAGGACTTTTGTCTATCTGAGGCCGCTCTCAGACATTCACGTATCACCTTTACTTTCTCTTCAGTATCTCTAACTAAATCGACCCCGTGAATCTGACTCTCTCTGAGTTCAGTCCAATACAAGGGCGTTCAGCACTTACGCCCATATAATGCCTCACAAGGCGCCATCTTCAAACTCGACCGAAAGCTGTTATTGTAGGCGAATTCCACCAACGGTAAGTATTTCTCCCAATTACCTTGGAATTCCAAAACACAACACCGAAGCATGTCTTCAAGTATTTGTATTATTCTTTCCGGCTGCCCATCAGTTTGCGGATGGAAAGCTGTGCTAAAGCTCAATTTTGTGCCTAAGGCCTCTTGCAACTTTTTCCAAAACTGTGACGTAAATCTCGGATCTCTATCCGAAATAATTGACAACGGTACACCATGAAGTCTTACTATTTCTGACACATATAAATTCGCAAACTTATCAAGCGAGTAGTCAACACGTACTGGTATAAAATGAGCTGACTTAGTAAGTCTATCAACCATGACCCATACGACATATTTCTTTTTCAGTGACAACGGCAAACCCGTCATGAAGTCCATAGTAATACGGTCCCACTTCCACTCGGGAACCATAATAGGCGGAAGTAGACCCAAAGGTACTTGATGTTCAGCCTTCACTTGTTGACAAATTAGGCATCTTGATACAAACTCCGAAATGTCTTTCTTCATACTTGGCCACCAATACCATTTCCTCAAGCCATTATACATCTCCGTGCTGCCTGGATGTACAGACAAACATCCACTATGTACTTCATGTAGAATCTTTTGTATAAGTTCATCATTTCTGGGTACACAGACCCTATCTCGAAACATCAAACATCCATCAGGACTTATCCGAAAGTCCAACTCAACATTTGATTCACATAGAACTCTTTTAGCTTCTGAGCTTCACAAATCTCTTGAAGAAACATTGGTCTAGCTCTCAACTCAGCTAGAATAGAACCATCATCTGACAAAGCTATCCGTGTATTCATGGCTCTTAGCGCAAATAGGGATTTCCTGCTCAAGGCATCGGCGACCACGTTCGCCTTTCTCGGATAGTAGTCAATTACTAACTCGTAATCTTTTATCAACTCTGACCATCTTCATTGCCTAAGGTTCAACTCTTTTTGAGTCATCATGTACTTTAGGCTCTTATGATCAGTGAACACCCGAAATTTCTCACCATACAAATGGTGTCTCCAAATCTTTAGTGCAAATACAATTGCAGCCAACTCTAAGTCGTGGGTAGGGTAATTCTTCTCATGCGGCTTTAATTGCCAAGAGGCATAAGCAATCACCTTATCCTCTTGCATGAATAAACAACCTAATCCATTCAAGGATGCATCGCTGTAAACCACAATCTCTCAAAACTCTCAAAATTCTGTTCCCGGTTCAGGTTGCACTAAAACAGGAGCCTCAGTCAACAACGTCTTCAATCTCTCAAAACTCTGTTGGCACTTTTCTGTCCAATCAAACTTCACATCTTTTTGTAGCAACCTCGTCATCGGAGTAGCTATCATGGAAAATCCCTTGACAAAACGCCTATAGTAGCCGGCTAGGCCCAGAAAACTCCTAACCTCAGTTACGTTCCTTGGTGGCTTCCAATCTACAATTGCTGAGATCTTACTCGGGTCGACTCTAATTCCATCTCCCGAGACAATGTGCCCTAAAAATCCAACTTCCTTAAGCCAAAATTCGCTTTTACTAAACTTGGCATACAATTGTTTATCTCTCAAAATTCGCAGAACCGTCCTCAAATGCTTAGCATGCTCGTTCTCGTCCCGAGCATAGATCAATATATCGTCGATAAAGACTACCACAAAATTATCCAAATACGGTCGAAAAATGCGATTCATCAAATCCATGAAAACTGCAGGGGCATTTGTTAAACCAAAAGGCGTGACCAAAAATTCATAGTGGCCATACCTTGTCCGAAATGCAGTTTTCGGCACACTCGAATCTTTGACTCTCAACTGATAATATCCATACCTCAATCCTATCTTGGAAAACACCGTGTCTCCCTTCAATTGTTCAAATAAATCATCGATTCTTGGCAACGGGTACTTGTTCTTCACAGTTACCCTATTGAGTTGCTGATAATCTATACATAACCTCATGGAACCATCTTTCTTCTTCACAATAATACGGGAGCACCCCACGGAGAATAACTCGGCCTTTCGAAGCCTTTATACGTTAACTCTTGCAACTGTGCCTTCAGTTATTTTAGCTCGGTTGGAGCCATTCTGTATGGAGCAATAGAAATGGGGGCAGTACCAGGAGCTAACTCAATCCCAAATTCGACTTCTCTAACTGGAGGTAACCCTCGCAATTCTTCCGGAAAAACATATGGATACTCACATACTATGGGCATTGATTCAATTCTTAACTCAGTCTCCTTAGCATTCATCACAAAGGCAATGTAAGCTTCGTACCCTTTTCTTAAATACTTCTGAGTCGACAAGAAAGATATCAATACTGGCAATCTGTCTTGCTCATCTGATTCAACACGAATAAGATCCCCATTTTCCCATTTTAGCTCAATAAATTTCCTTCCACAATTCACTATCACATCATGAATAGTTAACCAACCCATCCCAAGGATGACATCAAATTCATCAAACGGCAATAGCATGAGGTTAGCAGGAAAACAATGACCCCTAATCATCAAAGGGCAACCTTTGAATACTCTATCAACCAACACACATTTGCCTAGGGGATTTGACACTCTTATCACAAATTCAGTAGACTCTACAGGCATACTCATGTTAGAGACTAATTTCATGCAAATATACGAGTGGGTAGACCCCGGATCAATCAATGCTATAACATGAGTATCGTAAAGAGAAAATGTACCCGTAATTACGTCGGGGGAGGACGCCTCTTCGCGAGCACAAATGGCATATGTTCTCGCCGGTGCTCTACTATCAACTCTTGCAGTCTGCTCTCTAGATGAATTTTTGCTACTCATTTTGTTTCTCGGGTTTCTCTGTGGTCTTCCTCTAGTAATACTTCCCGGTCTTGCATTCTGAGGTTTCTCTTTCTCACCCGCCTCGGGGCAATCCCTGATAAAATGGTCTAGAGATCCACACTTGAAACAAGCTTTCTCCTTAGCTCGACACTCCTCGGAGTGACGTCTGCCACACTGCGGGCATTCTGGTCTACTCGGTCGAGCGTTGCCAACACTAGCAACCAAAGTGGTCTGAGCTTTCGACCCCGAGTACTGTCTACCCTTACTTCTGCTTGAAAACCCAGCTGAGGTGACAGATCGATTAATGAAATCTCTTGACTTCATGGACGAGGATTGGAATGACTTGCCTAACTGTCTCTTCTTGGAGTCGCGAGACTCAATTTCAGCTTTCTTTTTCTCTTTAACTAGTTCCTCAGCCTTACAGGCTCGATCTACCAGCACCACAAACTTTTTTAGCTCGAGGACACCAACAAACAAACAGACATCCTCATTTAAACCATCCTCGAATCTTTTACACATAATGGCTTCTGTCGATACGCACTCTCGAGCGTATTTGCTGAGCCTTACGAACTCACGCTTATATTCAGCCACCGTCATTCGACCTTGCTTTAGCTCTAAGAACTCCTTTCTTTTCTGGTCGATGAACCTTTGACTAATGTGCTTCTTCCGGAATTCTTCTTGGAAGAGTTCCCAATTAACTCTCTCCCTTGGTGCCACCGACACAAGGGTGTTCCACCACTGATAGGCCGAATCTCTCAAGAGAGATACCGCACACTTTATGCACTCTTCAGGCGTGCATGACAACTCATCGAATACCCTGATGGTATTTTCAAGCCAGAATTCTGCCCTCTCTGGATCATCATCCTTACTAGCCCGAAATTCTTCGGCTCATTATTTTCGGATCTTATCGACCGGAGGTCTTTCTCTTCTTACTACCTCTACCACCTAAGGAGCTACAGGAGCGGACTGAGGAATAGGTGGGGGTGGAAGGGGTTGACCATTAGGATTTGCTCGAATATACTCGGTGTACCAATTGCTCATCATATGGAGAAAGGCTTCTCGAGACTTCTCTCCCTGGCCACAAATCTCGGGTCTACTCTCTACCGGCGTGGTCCCTTACGTGGGAGCCGGCGCATTACTCGCAGCATCATCGACTGCAGTTCTATCGGGATCCATTACTATATAAAAATACAATTTAAAACGTCAGGAGTCGTCACACTCTCATTAGGTAAATACTCATATGTATGGCATGTATATCTAGACTCATGCTTACACTATGTTAGTCCAAGAATCGACTAAATCATAGCTCTGATACCACTAAATGTAACACCCCTTACCCGTGTTCAAAATTGGAACCGGATACGAGGCATTACTCAACTCAACTTACTTAAACATACAACATCGGGTCATAAAAATTTCGTTTCAAATTAAGACTTTTCATTCATATTCATAAAATCCTTATCGTGGGCCTACGAGGCCTTAAACATACTTACGGAAGGTTTCAAAATTAAACCGGAAACTTCTACACACTTAGAAAATTTTTGCCTAAATAGGGGCCACACACCCGTGGGAAACGGAACACGCCCGTGTCCCTCACACGGCCTCGACATGCCCGTGTCTTAGCCCGTGTGCCAAAACCATGGCATTCTATTTATGACATCATCACCTCACTAAGGTCACACGGCCAAGGAACACGCCCGTGTCCTTAGACCGTGTGTCAAATTAAATTCAAAATTTTAGGTGCAGACTTCACACGGCCTGGGCACACGCCCATGTCCATGGCCGTGCCTCCCACACGGCTGAGACACACGGCCATGTCTCTGCCCGTGTGTTTACTACTAGGCATACTGACTTCTAAACCTAGCATGCAAGGGGACACACGGCCTATCCACACACCCATGGGGCTAACCGTGTGTCACACACGGCCTAGACACACGCCCGTGTGTCAACCCGTGTGGACAATTATATGGCTATCTACCAAGCCCTTTTCCACCCTACCAAGCAACCACACTTATACCAAATCAATTCAACATATATTATGACCATATGGCACCTCTAAGAACTCAAAATCAAGACATCCACGCAAGCATACAATTCATGAAATTCATCATCATTGAATATATGAACATGTCAAGTATAGGCCAACTTCCCATGACCATTTACAAAATAAATTGAACAACTTTAATAGCCAACACTTTGGCTAGCAAATATGACATAATAAAATGACCAAGTCCTATACATGCCATACTCAAAATGAATCTAACTTGGCTATACCAAAAAGTAGTCGACAGTGTGATTTCCGAACTCTGACGTTCCACGAATTTTCGAGCTAACTTGGCAATGCTACAAGGAAAAGGGAAACGAGAAGGGGTAAGCATAAAGCTTAGTAAATTTGCATGAAAATAAATAGCAACATAAAGCTCATAATATCATCCATCCATGGCATTGAATAAAACCGCAAAGTCTCAAGCACTTGCCATAACTTACTCGTATTTGCTTTTATCGAATACATTCAATAACACATAACGTAAACTTTTCTCGTGAATTACTCACGGCACCTGTATTCACTCAATCACATAGCTTTAACACCAAACTCATTTCTATTACAAGCTTAACTAATTATCCCACTAAATCTCTTGGGATATTCAAAGATACATATTCATCGTCATCCACATAAATATGAAGCCAATGCCACATCCCAGATGTGGTCTTACATGGGGTCACCTCTGAGTGTCGATGCCATATCCCAGACATGGTCTTATACAGGATCTCACATCAATTATGGATGCCATATCCCGGATATGGTCTTATACGCTTTTTCATATTCAATGCCGATGCCATATCCCAGATATGGTCTTATACGAGATCTCAATTTGGTGCCGAGGCCATGTTCTCGACATGGTCTTACACGGAACCTTATTCATCTCATGTCTCGACAATAGTATTCTCACATTTATTATATGCCTACCAGGACTTCAAAATCACAACTCTCATTATTTTCTCATTCAACACCATCATTCAATTTCATAGCAATATGTTCATCATTATAATATCAAACATTCTCAAATATATTAGCATGATGTTGAATTTATCACATACAAACTTACCTCCGTTTCAGAATAGGTCACTTGCCGATTTAATCTGTTACTTTGCCTTTTCCTCGGTCAAGGTTAATTCCTCGTTCTTCTTTATCTATCTAATAGCAAATTAGCTCATTTAATAATCTCATTAATCAACACGTCTCAAAATTCATACTTTGGCAAAATTACTATTTTGCCCTTACACTTTCACAAAATGACTATTTTACCCCTAGGCTTGTAAATCATTTCTAATCAAATTTCCTCCTCTTACAAGCCTAGGTAAACATTTTTTTCTCTTATTACAACCATCAAAACTCAATATTTCACACATTTACCTCTTATTTTACAACCTTTACAAAAAGGTTCTTCTAGTTGTTTTCATGGTAACACCTTTCATAAAAGTTGTTTATTAAACATCTATGACTCATTTTCTTCCATAAAAATGCAGCAAAAAACATACATGCTCTCATGGTAGAACTCTAAACTTTCCACCATTTTGCAAAATAGTCCCCTCTATAGATAGCTTAAGCTTTAGGGGTTCCAAAAGTACAATTTTTATCAAGAAATGATCATCAAGTCACTTACTTGTAAAGAGAGAAGCTTGCTGAACTTTTTTTAGTTCTCAACCCCAATTTTTGCTGCTAATCTTCGGTGGAAGGAAGGAGAAGAAAAGATGATATCTTTTCTTTCTTTATTTTAATATAAAATCCCAATTTAGTCCACCTAATCCACCTACTTGACCAAATTTTGACCTCTATTGTCCCCTATGGCCGGCCAACCATTATTTAAGGGGCTAATTTCCCTTTAAAGACCTCCAAATAATATCCTATGGCTATTAGGCACCTTTAGCTTATAAAATGGAACTTTCACACTTTATGCGATTTAGTCCTTTTTCACGATTAAGCATGAAATCGCTAAAATTAAAGTACCAAAATTTTCATGCACCTATATAATCATACTATAACTCATATAATAATATAAAAACAATATAAAAATAACTTTCTCCGACCTTGGATTAGTGATCCCGAGATTACTATTCCGACTAGCCCCTAAATCGGGCTGTTACATATCGGGCACTAACTCAATGACAAATTCAACCTCTCGCTCTGGTGGTAAACCCGGTAATTCCTCAGGGAAAACATCTGAGAATTCACAAACCATCGGCACTTGGTCCACTTTCTTCTCTGACACTTTGGAATCCAAAATGTAAGCCAAAAATGCTTCACAGCCTTTTCGCACTAACTTATATGCTTTCATTGCCGAGATTATATTTGAAATACTATCTGATCTACCGGACTCAATAGAAATTACTTCACCATTTGAACCTTTCAACTCAACTCTTTTCTGATGACAACAAACCACAACATCATGCATATTTAACCAATCCATACGCAAGATGGCATCAAACTCATTGAAAGGTAACAACATTAAATTGGCAGGAAAGTTATAGCCTTGAATTTTCAATGGACATTGCTTGCAAACCAAATCAACTATAACACTATGGCCTAAAGGATTCGTGACTTTAACAACACAATCGATTGACTCTACATGTAAATTCTTTTCCTTGACTAACGTAGTGCATATATATGAATACGTCGACCTCGGGTCAATTAATGCATACACACTAACATTAAAGATAAAAAAGTGCCTGCAATAACGTCAGGAGCCAAGGCTACCTCTCACGCACAAATGGCATATGTTCTAGCAGGAGCCCTAGCTTCATATTTGACCTTTGTCTCTTTAAACCCACCTCTGTTGACCCCAACCGAAATACTATTTCTAGTTTTTCTACCTCGAGTAGGAGTGGTCACCGATTTCTCATTGTGCTCTTTATTAGGCTCTTTTCAATTTGGACACTCTCTTTTAAAATGGTCTAGAGATCCACATATGAAACACGTCTCGTCGTTAACTCTGCAAACACCAAGGTGAAATCGTCAACATTGCTTGCACTCAATTCTATTTGTATTCCGTACATTGCCCACACTAGCTACTGAAAGAGCTAGAGCTTTCTTGCTACTTTGCCTCGGTTGATCCCTTCCAGAAAACCCTGATGGAGCGGAGAACTTATTACTAGATTCCTTCCATTTCTTCTATAGAGAACTCGATAAAGCTTTGGACCCACTACATTTGCCGAATTCACATCTTTTTTCTTCATTTCATCTTTTACTTTCACAAATCTCTTCTATTTTCTAGGCTCAATCTGACAATACTACAAATTCACAGATCTCCATAGCTCCTACTAACATTCTGATCTCATCCTTTAATCAGTCTTCAAAACATACACACATATCTTCTCCCGTAGGCACTATCTCACGTGCATATTTGCTAAGCTGAACGAACTGTCTCTCATATTCTGCTATTGTTCTACTTCCTTACTTCAACTCAAGAAATTCTTTCTTCTTTCGTTCCAGATATCATTTGCTGATATACTTCTTTCAAAATTTAGACTTAAATAGCGTTTGATCATATACTTTTTTCGAAATTCAGACTTAAAGAAGTCCCAACTGATTCTTTCTTTCTGTAGTACTGCCGTTAATGTGGACCACCATTGAAATGCTTCTTCCTTTAACAACGATATTTTACACCATAAACAATCTTCAGAGGAACACAACATTTTGTCAAGCACCTTTTGAGTATGTTCTAACCAATACTCAGCATTGGTTGGGTCATCACTTACATTACCATAGAATTCAACGGCTCCACACTTTCTAACTTTATCTATGGTAACTCTATGGATACGTTGTTTACTCGAACTTTGAGGGTTAGAAGAATGAGTTTGTGGAATTATAGAGTTTACCTTTAAGTACGTATCGTACATATCATGCATCATACGAAGAAATGCATTAGGTACTACCTCTCCAGATCCTTGCGGTCCAGGTTCATTCCGCGTACTTTCCTCATCAATAGGTGGAATAAAACTTTCTATCTCATTAGAATCTACTCGATTGGATCCCAACGGCATCTTTTATCTATATACATACATTTCAAAAATAATCAAAAGCTATCACACTATCATCGGTTAGTAAAGTGGCATATATTTCATAGACTCTATACATGCTACGTTCAGTCCGAGAACTGACTAAATCGTAGCTCTGATACCACTAAATGTAACACTTTAATCCTTATTCGTTGCTATATTAGGGTTACGAAACATTACTATACAATCAAAAACATTTAAACGATATCTCAAACATGAATACAAACATATCATATATAAATCATACACACACATTCTGTCCCTAAATCGAGCCCCCGGGGCTTTAGAAATACCTTAAAAATGATTTGGGACTAAATTGAAGACATTTGGAAAGTCCAAGAAAAAGTTAGAAAATTTTGAATATAGGGGTCACACGGCTGAAATACACGCCCATGTCTCAGGCTGTGTAACCTTTGAACAAGGGACACACGACCGTGTCCCAGCTCGTATACTCACCCGTGTAACTCTCTGGGTATGGGCACACGGCCGTGTAACTTCCTCAATAGCCCCACACGCCCATGTGCCTGGTCGTGTGCTAGGCCGCGTAACTCACTGACTTGCATACAAACAAATACTCAGATGACACACGGCCGTGTCGCCAGGCCATGTGCCACACACGACTAAGACACACGCCCTTGTGTCTGGCCGTGTGGACCCAAAATGAACATTAAACAACAAGTTTACCATTTCAAGCTTACTTGTAACCTAAGTAAACCATTTTCCAACCAAAAGACCAATTCAAAGTGACAAAAATAAAACCAAAAACATGCTAATTCATCCCTCTAACATCCAACCAATATGCCACTCATAGGCACCTCAAACATATATAAGTAATGCTTACTTAAACATACCAAAAACGTACCACAAATTCAAGCATCATATCTCATTACATACCAAGCTTAAAAACACAACACAATTGAAACATTCTTACTCCAACACTTTGCACCCAATATGCTTTATACATCTACTAAATAAAAGTGTTCCAAAAGGACTTATCTAGTCATGCAACATAAGTCCAATACCATTCATTAACAACAAGCATAAATATTCCAACTTATAACATTTACATATTCACCAAAACATCATAATACCAAGGACCTGTCCTAATACATGCAAACTTTAACCAACTACAACAAGTACCAAAATGACTACCGAGATGATGATGATAGTGTGCGAGCTTTCGAGTCGATCCAATCACAGCAACGATTCCAAAATTCCTACAAAAACAAATCAAACTAATAAGCACTAAGGAGCTTAGTAAGTTCAATAATAAACTCATTTGCTATCAACTACCAAATTTCCAAAGGATGTTAACTTTTAATACAACGACACTAAGCCTGCTAGGCACAAAGCCTGAATAACACTGGCACTAAGCCTACTAGGCACAAAGCCTGAATAACACCGACACTAAGCCTGCTAAGCATAAAACCTGAATAACATCGGCGCTAAGCTTGCTAGGCACAAAGCTTGAATAACACTGGCACTAAGCCTGCTAGGTACAAAGCCTGAATAACACTGGCACTAAGCCTGCAAGGCACAAAAGCTGAATAACAATATAATTCAACATTTAAGCATCATTCCATAATAGACTTTAAAGATTTAATCACTAACAAGGTATTTAAATCAACTAAAAATAAACATAAAATGAACTTACAAGGAACTACTCCGAAATCTTTCCTTTTCCACGATTGTCAACTCGTTTGTGATCTAAAACAATATTTCATTCAATTGAGTACTTCTAAATATCAATTTAATCCATAATTCATTTTATGAAAAATTACCATTTTGACCCTAGCATTTTAACTTTTCACAATTTAGTCCTTAATCTCATAAATTGAAATCTAAGCATTTTAATCCCCTATTCAAGCTAACCGAATTTATTATAGACTTATATAAACCCAAATAAACCATTATTTCATAAATTTAACATGATTTTTACCATTTTTACAAATCAATCCCTAAATGTAAATTTCATCAAAAATAACTTTACACAACTTGTTTATTTATCAACAAAGATTCATAATCTAGCATTAAACATCAAGAATCATTCAAGAACATTAATGAAATAACCCTTAATCTTTAAAATTTTTACAAATTAATCCCTAGGCTAGCTAGATTAAGCTATAACGATCCTGAAAACATAAAAATCACTAAAAACGGGGCTTGAATGCATACGATGCAAGAAGAAATAGAAACTGAAGCTCTCTCCCCCTTCCTATGGTGATTTCGGCATAAACAAGGTGAAAAGAAAATGATGATAGCTTCTTTTTATTCTTATCTTATCTTAATTTTCCTTTTAATTACTAATTTACTATTTTAACCTTTAAAAACTTCCATAATTAATTAATACCTTGCCATGCACATCCACTAACTCATACATATGGTCTAATTACCATTTAAGTCCATTCACTGTAAAGTTTCAAAGCCAATTGACCCTTTTAACTAATAGAACTCTATTTTTGCACTTTTTACGATTTAGTCCTTTTCACTTAATTAATCATGCAAACATCAAATTTTTTTAACAAAATTTTAATACGACCGTAATAATATCCTATAGACATTAAAATAATAATATAATAATTTACTTGATGGATTTGTGGTCCTAAAACCACTGTTCTGATTTTACTAAAAACGGGTTATTACACATACGGTAGCTCGGTGTACACAAGTATTCCGCTGCCACCCTAGTAGCTCGATGACCTGCACAAGATTGACTTGTGGGAGAGACTCGAGGAAGATTGGCCAACATTCCACAAGAAGTATATCGAGATGTTGGAGCGTAGGTACGATCTCTTACCAACACCTAAACCATTTCTCACACCGGAGTTGGCAACGTCTTCGGATTACATGGGTTGGTTCAAGCATAACGGCAAGTTGTATCTACTGCCAACTTTAGAGAGGGGTAAGCAACATCGCCATAGAAAGCCAAGACTGTAACACCCCTTACCCGTATTCAACGCCGGAACCGGGCACGAGGAGTTACCGTATTAAAAACCTCAAGATCGCCACTTAGGCACAACATGACCACTCTCTTTGGCCATCACAACCACCTCAATCCCGACTTACGAGGCCTCTCTCAAACACACGAGGGCTCTCGAGACCATATCGAAAACTCTTACGATCTTAAAATTTTTCCATCTATACAGGGCTCACACGCCCGTGTAAGATTTGGCACGCTCGTGGATGTCACACACGCCCATGGTCACTACCCGTGCATGAAACTCAAGCATGATGCCAATGCCCCACGGTTAGGGCACACGCCTGTGCCTTCCACCCGTGGTGCACACTGACTACCTTAACACGGACTAGAGTCTAGACACACGCCCGTGTAGCTAGCCCGTGGCCAACACTGATTAACACACACGTTCTAGGCACACGCTCGTGTGACTAGTCCGTGGTCTATTCTGATTTAAAAGGGAAACACGGCCAAGTCACACGCCCATGGGCTGACCGTGTGTAACACATGGCCTAGACACACGCCCGTGTGTCTACCCACATGGACAAGAACAAAACTATTTGCCAAGTTCTTTTCACCCTTCTAGCATACACAATCATGCACTCATTCAACACATCCATAATCAACTCAAAGTCTTACAATCTCATATAGATAACTTCATCTTTTCATATAATAAAGTGCCAACAACTATGGCATTATACAAAATAGATTATCCATCTAAAGGCCAACACATCATAGCCATAAACAACAAAATTCACTAACTTGTCTAGCCCCTATACATGCCATATACAAAACATTGAGTCTAATGTACCAGAGTGTGCTGATAGTTTGGGCGATCTTCCAATTGATCCTCGTATCTCGATTCAACACTTTTTCTCTATAAGACAAGGGAAAAGAAAGAGAGTAAGCTTTGAGCTTAGTAAATTTACACATACACAATTAAGCAACATAGTATAAGCTAAACAATAATTAGCATTATACTAACATATAATGTACAACTATGCTTACTCTTTCTATCCCTTACCACATTTCCAACACATCATGGGTCACTTACTCATAACCATTGACATGCACCCCTGCATTCAATATCACATTTACACAATATACAACACATCATTATTTCTCAATAATACATCCACACAGCTATGCTACTCACTATCACATCCATACAGCAAATCTCTCGGTGGTTCCGCACTAAGCCCACCACAATCAATTGATAAGTTAGTATCGCACTTAGCCTACCAACAAGGTATTCATAGTGGTTTCGCACATAGCCCACTAGATAATATACCTAACGATAGCATCGCACATAGCCAGCTCATCGTCAATATGTATTAGGATGGCATCGCACTTAGCCCACCATTTAGCATTATCACAACACATTCACAAATCTACTTACTTAATCATTCATCCATTCATTTCACTTGAACCACATAGGTTCTCAATCATTCTCAACCATGCTATACACTATCTAGCATTAACAAATTGTAAGTATGAATGCATTGTTTATGCATAGATTTACCTCGATACTCAAAAGTATAAAAACGTGCAATTTAGTCCACCACTTTGCTCTTGCCTCAGTTTCGATCCGGGCTTTGTCTTTCTTGATCTATAATGAATAAATCAGCTTATTCAATACACACATTGACCAAATTGACCCACATCTCATACTTTGGCAAATTACTCTTTTGCCCTAAATCTTTCTCATAATTACACTATTGCCCCAAGGCTCGTAAAGTGATTTTTATTCAACTTTCTAGCCTTTAATGCTTAGCCGAATCACTTACTCAACTAAAGCAATCATCAATTCTCATTACATCGCACATGTATGACCAAACTCGAGATTTTTACAAACTAGTCCCTACATGCATTTTCTATGGAAACTCATTTAGCAAAAGATGTTTCTACTACATCAAGCTTTCATAATCTTCCATAAAACATCAAAATACATGCATGTCATACATGGCCACATTTTTTAACATCCATCATAGCTCATCAAATAGCTAAAAATAGCTTACTCATGCAACAAGGACTTCAAAAATACAAAGAATATCAAAAATGAGGCTAGATGCACTTACTAGTAAGCTTCAAATTTTTGAAGAACCCTAACAATGGCTCTCTCAAATTTTCAGCAGCCTTGGAGAAGAAGATGAATGAATTTTGTCATCTTTTCTGCTATTTTAATCACTTAATTGTTAAATGACCAAAATGCCCTTTTTGATAAACTTTCTATTTTAACTCATCCATGCCCAAATTTGTCCAAAAATTAGAAATTGGGAAAATTGCTATTTAAGGACCTCTAATTAATATTCTAAAGCTATTTCACACAAATAGCTTCTAGAATCTCACATTTTGCAACTTTTTCAATTTAGTCCTTTTGGACAATTCAACCGCAATTTCACAAAATTGCTTCATGAAACTTTCACACTAGCATGCATACATAGCATAAACCTCAAAAACTCATTCATATACCTCAGATTTGTGGTCTCGCACCACTATTCCGACTAGGCCCTAAATCGGGATGTTACAACTCTCCCCCCTTTAGAGATTTTTGCCCCCGAAAATCTTACCAGAAAAGAGGTTTGGATGTTGCTCTCTCATAGCTTCTTCCGTTTCCCATGTAGCCTCTTCCACACCGTGTTTCTGCCATAACACTTTCACTAGTGCTATGCTCTTATTTCTCAACTGTTTCACTTCTCGAGCCAAGATCTTAATCGGCTCTTCATCATAAGACATATCCGGTCTTATCTCAATTTCCGTCGGAGAATCACATGTGAAGAATCGGAGCGATACCGTCGCAACATCGACACATGGAACACATTATGAATCTTTTCCAACTCTACCGGCAAAGCCAACCAGTTTGCTACTGGCCCAACTCTGTCTAAAATCTTATACGGCCCTATGAATCTTGGACTCAGTTTTCCTTTTTGTCCAAATCTCATAATCTTCTTCCATGGGGACACTTTCAAAAACACTTTGTCGCCCACTTCAAACTCAATTTCTTTTCTCTTCAGATCCGCGTACGACTTCTGTCGGTCCGAAGCAACTTTCAGACTATTACGGATTATTTTCACTTTCTCCTCGGTCTCTTTTACTAGATCGATTCCATGGATCCGTTTCTCACTAAGCTCGGTCCAATACAAAGGAGTCCGGCACTTACGACCATACAAGGCCTCATACGGAGCCATCCGTATACTTGATTGATAACTGTTGTTGTAAGCAAATTCGACTAAAGGTAGATATCTCTCCCAACTACCCTCAAATTCTAACACATAGCATCGGAGCATATCTTCGAGAACTTGAATTACTCTTTCAGACTGACCATTAGTTTGCAGATGGAATGCAGTACTAAAATTCAACTTTGTTCCCAAAGCCTCTTGCAACCTCTTCCAAAACCTCGAAGTGAACCTCGGATCTCTATCCGATATTATAGACACAGGTACACCATGTAACCTCACTATCTCTGCAACATAGAACTCAGCTAACTTATCTAGTGAATAATCAACACGTACTGGAATAAAGTGAGCCGACTTCGTTAGTCTATCCACAACAACCCACACAGCGTCTCTCTTTTTCGGAGTCATCGGCAACCCCGTCACAAAATCCATGGTAGCCCAATCCCACTTCCATTCGGGTACCAACACTGGCTGAAGCAATCCCGAAGGCACTTGATGCTCAGCTTTCACTTGTTGACAAATCAGAAACTTTGTTACGAACTCTGAAATATCTCTTTTCATACCCGGCCACCAATAAGATTTCTTCAAGTCATTATACATTTTCGTACTGCTCGGATGTACTGACAAACATCCACTATGGGCCTCATGCAAAACCTTTTGGACTAACTCCTCATCTCTAGGTACACAAATTCTGTCACGGTACAGCAAACAACCATTCGAGCCCACTCGAAAATCGGAATCACTTTCTGACTCACGCTTATCTCTCTTAGCTGACATCTCACTGTCATTTCTCTGAGCTTCACGTATCTGTTGAACAAATAGTGGCTTAGCTCTCAACTCTGCCAGAATAACACCATCATCAGACAATGCCAAACTCGTCCTCGTAACTCTTAGAGCATACAAGGATTTCCTACTCAGGACATCCGCAACCACATTTGCTTTTCTTGGGTGGTAATCAATGACTAACTCATAGTCTTTCAACAACTCAAGCCACCGTCTCTGTCGCAAATTCAGATCCTTCTAATCCATCAAATATCTCAAACTCTTGTGATCCGTAAAGATTCGGCACTTCTCACCATATAAGTAATGTCACCAAATCTTTAATGCGAAAACAATCGCAGCCAACTCCAAATGAGCTGGATAATTCTTCTCGTGCGGTTTCAACTGTCTCAAGGCGTAAGCGACTACCTTACCCTCTTGCATCAACACGCAACCGAGACCATTAAACGATGCGTCACTGTAAACCACGAACTCTTTCCCCGATTCTGGTTGAACCAAAACCGGCACCTCAGTCAATAATGTCTTCAGTCTCTCGAAACTCTGTTGACATGTCTCAGTCCATTCAAACTTGACATCTTTGTGCAATAGTTTCGTCATCGGGGTAGCAATCACAGAGAACCCTTTTACAAAACGTCTGTAATATCCTGCTAATCCTAAGAAACTTCTAACTTCCGACATGTTCCTCGGCGGTTTCCAATCCACAATAGCCGATATCTTACTCGGGTCAACTCTAACACCATCACCCGACACAATGCGTCCTAGGAATCCGACCTCACGGAGCCAAAACTCACTCTTGCTAAACTTAGCTTACAACTACTTATCTCTTAAAGTTTGCAAGACAATTCTCAAATGTTCTTCATGATCGTTCTCATCCTGAGAATAGATTAATATGTCGTCAATAAAGACAACTACAAACTTGTCCACATACGATCTGAAAACACGGTTCACCAGATCCATAAAAATCACCGGTGCATTCGTCAAACCAAACGGCATAACCAAAAACTCATAATGGCCATACCTTGTTCGAAATGCAGTTTTCAACACATCCTGCTCTTTCACTCTCAACTGATAATAACCAGACCTCAGGTCAATCTTGGAGAACACTGTAGCTCTCTTCAATTGATCAAAAAGATCATCAATCCTTGGTAAAGGATACTTATACTTAACCGTCACTTTGTTAAGCTGTCTATAGTCTATACATAACCTCATAGACCCATCTTTCTTCTTCACAAACAATACCGGAGCACCCCACGGTGAGTAGCTCGGTCTTGCAAAACCCTTATCTATCAACTCTTGCAACTGAACCTTCAGTTCTTTCAACTCTAAAGGTGCCATCCTATACGGAGCAATCGAGATAGGTGCCACTCCCGGAACTAACTCAATCCCAAACTCAACCTCTCTCACTGGAGGTAATCCGGGTAACTCTTCCGTGAATACGTTCGGATACTCACATACCACTGGCACTATCTCAAACTCTACTCCAACCTCTCGAGTATTCAACATAAAAGCAAGATAGGACTCACACCCTTTTCTCAAGCATTTATCAGCCACTAAGGAAGAAATCATCACTGGTACACTATCCGATCCACCTAATTCAACCCGAACCACATCTCCACTCTTACATTTCAAATCAATAAACTTACTACCATAGTTCACTAAGACACTATGGGTGGTCAACCAATCCATGCCTAGGATTAAATCAAACTCATCAAACGGCAACAACATTAGGTTTGCCGGAAAGCAATGACTCTCAATCATCAAAGGACAATTCTTACACACCTTGTCCACTAACACATGCTTACCTAACGGGTTTGACACCTTAACCACAAAGTCCGTAGACTCAACAGTCATACTCAAACTAGATGCCAATCTCATGCAAATATAAGAATGAGTAGACCCTGGATCTATTAAAGCAATAACAAGGGGGTTAAAGAGAGAAAAAGTACTCGTTATCACATCAAGGGAGGATGCCTCTTCGCGAGCGCGAATGGCATACGTCCTCGCAGGTACCTGACCCTCCGGTCTCACAGCAGAGTCTCTAGATGCACCTCTACCACTATTCCCGCCTCTCGGGTTCCTTGGTGGTCTACCCCTTGCAGACACATCATTGGATCTCACCTCTAGCTTCTCTTCCTTATCATCCCTCTCGGGGCAATTTCGGATAAAATGGTCAAGGGAACCACACTTATAATAGTTTCGACTGTTACCCCAACACTCCCTGGTGTGATATCTACCACATCTTGGACACTCCGGTTTGTTCTTTGGATTGCCCACACTTTCCATCGAGGTAGCTTGGACTCTCGAACCCGAACGAGTATTGCCCAAGTCTCGATGCGAATAACCCACTAGTGCTGTCGTCCTAGGACTCACTTCCTTGGACCTTTTCGACTGGGCCTGATACGACTTGCCCATCGGCCTCTTTCTAGCATCTCGGGCTTCACTCACGACCCTTTTCTTTCTCGTATTCAACTCTTGGCCTTACTTGCCCTTTCGACCAACACCACAAATTCCTTCAACTCCAATATACCCACTAGGAGTCTGATGTCCTCATTCAGTCCGTCTTCGAACCTCTTACACAACATGGTCTCTGTCGACACACATTCTTGAGTGTATTTGCTAAGCCTAACAAACTCACGCTCATAATCCGCTACTGACATTCTTCATTGCTTCAACTTAAAGAATTCCTTCCTTTTCCGATCAGTAAACCTCTGGCTTATATACTTCTTCCGGAACTCTTCCAGAAAGAAGTCCCACGTCACCCGCTCTCTCGGGACCACTGACGTCAACGTCTTCCACCAATGGTATGCCGAGTCCCTCAGCAAGGATACGACACACTTTAAGCTCTCATCAGGTGTACAAGAGAGTTCATCGAATACTCTCATCGAGTTCTCTAACCAGAACTCTGCCCTCTCAGGGTCATCATCAACCTTAGCTCTAAACTCCTCAGCCCCGTGTTTTCTAATCTTATCTACCGGGGGTTTCGATATCCTCACTACATCAATACCTTGAGGAGCCACAGGAATTGGCTGGGGTATAGGAGGAGGAGGTGGAGGAGGTTGAGCATTAGGGTTCTCTCGAACATAATCCGAGTACCAATTGCTCATCATCTGGAGAAAGGCTTCCCGAGCCCCTTCCCCTTGACCCTTATCCTCGGATCCACTTTGAACAGGCATGGTTCCTTACACAGGAACCGACGCATTACTAGCTCCTTCATCAGCAGTCAATGGATCGGAATCCATATTCTATATAAAACAAGATTTAAAATCATCAGAAGCCACCACACTATCATTGTACACTTATAGCATGTATAGCTAGACTATTACACCCATTCACGGTAGTCCTAGAACCGACTAAACTATAGCTCACGATACCACTAAATGTAACACCCCTTACCCGTATTCAACGGCGGAACCGGGCACGAGGTGTTACCGTATTAAAAACCTCAAGATTGCTACTTAGGCACAACATGACCACTCTTTTTGGCCATCATAACCACCTCAATTCTGACTTACGAGGCCTCTCTCAAACACACGAGGGCTCTCGAGACCATATCGAAAACTCTTATGATCTTAAATTTTTTCCATCTATAAAGGGCTCACACGCTGTGTAAGATTTGGCACGCGCCCGTGGATGTCACACGCGCCATGGTCACTACCCGTGCATGAAACTCAAGCATCTCGTCAATGCCCCAAGGTTAGGCACACGCCGTGCCTTCCACCCGTGGTGCACATCGACTACCTTAACACGGCCTAGAAGTGCGGACACGCCCGTGTAGCTAGCCCGTGGCTAACAGCGATTAACACACACGTTCTAGGCATACGCCCGTGTGACTAGTCCGTGGTCTATTCTCGATTTAAAATACTAACATGCGGGGGACGCGACGGCCAAGTCACACGCCCATGGGGTGGACAGTGTGTCACACATGGCCTAGACACACGCCCGGTGTGTCTACCCACATGGACAAGAACAAAGCTATTTGCCAAGTTCTTTTCACCCTTCTAGCATACACAATCATGCACTCATTCAACACATCCATAATCAACTCAAAGTCTTACAATCTCATATAGATAACTTCATCTTTTCATATAATAAAGTGCCAACAACTATGGCATTGTACAAAATAGATTATCCATCTAAAGGCCAACACATCATAGCCGTAAACAACAAAATTCACTAACTTGTCTAGCCCCTATACATGCCATATACAAAACATTGAGTCTAATGTACCAGAGTGTGCTGATAGTTTGGGCGATCTTCCAATTGATCCTCGTATCTCGATTCAACACCTTTGCTCTATAAGACAAGGGAAAAGAAAGAGAGTAAGCTTTGAGCTTAGTAAGTTTACACATACACAATTAAGCAACATAGTATAAGCTAAACAACAATTAGCATTATACTAACATATAATGTACAACTATGCTTACTCTTTCTATCCCTTACCACATTTCCAACACATCATGAGTCACTTACTCATAACCATTGACATGCACCCCTGCATTCAATATCACATTTACATAATATGCAATACATCATTATTTCTCAATAATACATCCACACAACTATGCTACTCACTATCACATCCACACAGCAAATCTCTCGGTGGTTCCACACTAAGCCCACCACAGTCAATTGATAAGGTAGTATCGCACTTAGCCTACCAACAAGGTATTCATAATGGTTTAGCACATAGCCCACTAGATAATATACTTAACGATAGCATCGCACATAGCCAGCTCATCGTCAATATGCATTAGGATGGTATCGCACTTAGCCCACCATTTAGCATTATCACAACACATTCACAAATCTACTTACTTAATCATTCATCCATTCATTTCACTTGAACCACATAGGTTCTCAATCATTCTCAACCATGCTATACACTATCTAGCATTAACAAATTGTAAGTATGAATGCATTGTTTATGCATAGACTTACCTCGATACTCAAAAGTATAGAAACGTGCAATTTAGTCCACCACTTTGCTCTTGCCTCGATTTTGATCCGGGCTTTGTCTTTCTTGATCTATAATGAATAAATCAGCTTATTCAATACACACATTGACCAAATTGACCCAGATCTCATACTTTGGCAAATTACTCTTTTGTCCCAAATCTTTCTCATAATTACACTATTGCCCCAAGGCTCGTAAAGTGATTTTTATTCAACTTTCTAGCCTTTCATGCTTAGCCGAATCACTTACTCAACTAAAGCAATCATCAATTCTCATTACATCACACATGTATGACCAAACTCAAGATTTTTAAAAACTAGTCCCTACATGCATTTTCTATGGAAACTCATTTAGCAAAAGATGTTTCTACTACATCATGCTTTCATAATCTTCCATAAAACATCAAAATACATGCATGTCATACAAGGCCAAATTTTTGAAAATCCATCATAGCTCATCAAATAGCTAAAAATAACTTACTCATGCAACAAGGACTTCAAAAATACAAAGAATATAAAAAAACGAGGCTAGATGCACTTACTAGGAAGCTTCAAATTTTTGAAGAACCCTAAGAATGGCTCTCTCAAATTTTCGACAGCCTTGGAGAAGAAGATGAATGAATTTTTTCATCTTTTCTCCTATTTTAATCACTTAATTATTAAATGACCAAAATGCCCTTTTTGATAAACTTTCTATTTTAACTCATCCATGCCCAAATTTTTCCAAAAATTAGAAATTGGGAAAATTGCTATTTAAGGACCTCTAATTAATATTCTAAAGCTATTTCACACAAATAGCTTCTAGAATCTCACATTTTGCAACTTTTGCAATTTAGTCCTTTTGGACAATTCAACCGTAATTTCACAAAATTACTTCATGAAACTTTCACACTAGCATGCATACATATCATAAACCTCAAAAACTCATTCATATACCTCGGATTTGTGGTCTCGCACCACTATTCTGACTAGGCCCTAAATCGGGATGTTACAAAGACGAAGGCCCATCAATTCTAGGTTGGGAGATGGAGACACGGCGAGATCTACATTTGTATCGGAGGACCTGATTGTCATGCAACCTCTCGGTCAGTGTGGTTCATTTATTTTTGCTTCTAATCGAGTTTTTTTTGTCACAACCATCACAACACGCACACTCATTCCTTGCATCATCAGCTTCAGTTTTGGTTTATTTTACACAACCACCACAGTACGTACAATCATTCCCTACATCAACAAATTCAACACTAGTTTATTTTACACAACCACCACAACACACCCCATCATTCCCTACATCAACACGTTTTCTTGGGATATATTATGCACGATTGTCACCCATCGTGTCATATTACATGTTAATCCCGCCAGCAACACTAACGCATTTGGTATCGCCTTCTATTCTTACATTTCATCTATAATTGGGCCATGCGACACCATATAGTGGCCCACCGATAGTGTCGTAAACACCCTTAAAATTGTTGTTCTACCGTGGTGGGTCATCCTCGCAACCGTCGACTCAACCTGAGGGGTTTCACAATGGCAAACTAGGACACGATCACAGTCAACCATGGAACAAGGAGACGAAGTCAGCGATGAACCCCGACGTGCATGTCAAGGTGAATCCGAAATGTAACACCCTATACCCAGCCCGGTCGTCGAGCCCAAGTAACAGGATGCTACACCACCATCACATATCACATTCATTATAAATCGTCCCATTAGCAAGCAAGCAAAATTTATTTTAGCATTTATTAGAATTTTAAGTCAAACATATCCTAATCATCATATAAGCATGCTAAACATACATGAAACGAACTTATAACAAGAATTAAACATGCTTTTAAACCATTAAGCAAAAATTCTGAATAAATCACGTAGGTATCGATATTGAATCAAAGGTATCGATAATTCTCCTAGATGGTATCGATACCACCAAGAAATTCGATACCAAATTAACATTTTGTTTCTTGTCTAAAATCAAAACCCAAGAAAATATCTGTACATTTCAAAAAGTATCAATTTTATTACCCCGAGTGTCGATACTTGTGCTATGGTATCGGTACCAAATTTTGTTACTGACTTCCTGCACATTCAAAAATGACGGAGGTATCCTTTTTAAAACTCGAATATCGATACCTCTGCTCCAAACAAAAAAAATACAACATGTTAAAGCAATTAGTCCAAACTAACTTAAATCTATTCAAGATGCAACTTTCACCACATCAAACAATTGTTAAAATGATTACAATAACAGTTCGAAACATTAAAAATATGTTCGAGTAAGAATCAACATATCAAGCTTGATATCCATAAATCTTAAAAGCAATAAAGTTATGTAAACATCCAAAACAACATGGCATCAATCAACTAAAAATCTACCACATTACCTTATTCTCACAATTCAAAGAATAATAATATCACCTATATAAAAACTAAAGCCTAACTTGGATCACTTCCTTGGTATCCCCACACTGTTCACACCGCAACGCTGATAGTCTGTAAAGGTTTTGAAAGGAGTGGGTGAGCTTAATCAAGCCCAGTGAATGTCAGAACAACCACAATATATACACAATATCAAAGGTTAAACAAGAGCATGCTACAACACATTCACAACCATATTCTAAACAAGTCACAATAACATATTCACGCTTCATTAAATCATAAAACTAGCATATACACTCACATATAACTACACTCAACTCAATAATTTATTTTTCAATAATTCACCAAGACTAACAATGTATACATGCTTTAATAACTCACAAGTCTGGCTTATATATTCACATGCATTCACAAGTTAAATGAAAATGACCCAAACCACAATTACATATGCAATTTACTATGAGAATATACTAACATTTTCATGAAACTTAAATAAACTCATTTAGCATATTATTTACATGTTTATGCATCCATCTCACATCATATTATCACAATAAATAAGATCACGTAAAAGTGGGCTCTATCACCATACATCGGATACACGGATCTCCAACACACTAAATGACTCGTAGAGTCAAACATATCCTGAAAGCGTAGCAATTAGCTAACATTCTCCAACACACCAACATATCCCAGTGAATGGAGCTTAGCTCACATTCCCTTATCTCTCCAAACTGTCCTGAGGCCTCAATGCCTAAATCACAAAACACAAAGGTAAGTACTCACAATCCTACGGCCTGCCAATTATATCCAATGGTTTTAAGAGATCATAAGGCCAAAATATTCATAATTACATAATTTTAATTACTGATTTAATGCACATAACTCTGTTCATATTCATCAATTTTCATCACAAACTTGTACACATTGCATGCTTATTGAATTCACATTGAATTGCACTTTAAGTGCCACAACAATTCTCATTGAGCCATCACATATCTGACCACATATGTGTGCATTACAATTTGTACATCATATATCACATACAAGTATTCTCACATATTACCTATCATAATAATACCATATTCCACAATTCAACACATATGTACTTATAGAAATATCGCTCACTTTCTCTGCATATTTGCATTATTAGCATATCATTATCACTGTCATTTGAGATGTATATCATGCCCACAACACAACACAATTCATAATAGTCATCACATAAGTCTCATATCACAATATCGCATCATAATAATCAATCCACAATTATTCACATAATCATATAATTTGCCAAAATAAAACAAGGGAAATAGAAATCTTACACTCGAAACTTAGGATAGGGGTTTAGGCTATTCCTGAGCTCCTAATTAATACTATGAATCGTGTCTACTAGCAGTGATTCCAAACACTCACCGTTCACGCTTTTGCCTAGTCGCTAAAAGCTCAAACTAGCTTTTCCTTTCCTTTTGCCTTACTCGTCGAAGGCTCCAACACTTCTGTTTCTTCACCAAATTTAACCACACAATAACCATGATTAAAATTTAGCTATAGACACTCTTAAAATAACCAAAACATAGGCCTAAATTAGTTCATCTTGGAACCAAAATCTTCGACATAGCAAACTTGAAACTCAATTATTTCGGTCTATACTTAATCTTTTTGCCTATAAATGATTCCATTCATCTAATTATTCACCTAAAAATAATTCTCAACCTTAAAACTATGCAAACTACCCAATTCATGGTATCAAAAATTTTTGACATGTTATGGCAATTTTCGTGAAAATTCAATAGAACTTAAGAAATCTTTAACGAAATGTTAATCAGTTTAAAAACCTTCTATTCATATCAAAATTATTTGAAAAAAAAAATTGAAACCATATTTTTATCCAAAATCCCGAAATCCACCATTAACGACCCAATTTTTGGCTTTTATTCAAAACATTCGATCTAATGGTAAACATTCTATTTAAAAGACCAGACAACATCTAAAACTAATAGAAATATGAATTGTTACCTTCGATGGAAGAAAAATAGAGGTTTAGTCGTAAATCCGTAAAACCCACAAACTTGAGAGATGACAAAATCAATGGTGTTTTTAGTGTTTTTCTTGATTAACTCGATTAACTCAAATTTTTTCACTCAATTAGATCGAATGCTTGTTAGATTTGTAAAACAAATCTGAAATAAAACTTAATAAACCATGATCTATCATGTCAAATCATCAAGAATAAATCAAGAACAAAACTAGATGCAGAAGCGTACCTGAATCCATGAATTCCTTTGGAGTTTTACCAGATTTTGGGGATTTGATCTTCAAAATTAGCACACAAGAAATTCATAGAATATATGCTCTCTCTTTCCTAATGATGGGATATTAGAAAAGATATCTTGTGTATAATTTGGGGACCATAACCCTAATATTTATAACCTTGGCATATTAGTTCTTATCAAATTCTAATTAGCCCATCATTAATTAGAATTTGATTAGAAGAGTATCTACACATATTTGACCCATACTTTATTTAGTAATTAAAAGCCCAATAAAATTCTAACCAAATTAGATCACTTTTAATTTGGGCTAACCTGTCATGATAGTAAATAATAACATGTAATTATCCTTATTATATATGTGATGTCCAAATTTTCCAACAATCTCCCACTTGGACCACATATATATACTAATTACTTTATAATTACATGTCATTATATAACCTTATGAGCTCAAAATTTTACTATCATATCCAAAAGGTATTCCGAACAATCTCGTCCATTAATTATGTTAACATAGAACCAAGGCGACTTTCATTACATATATCGTAACTAAATCAAACCATGATCACGTATATTAACACAACCAAATGACATAAATCAAGTATGGATGTGTAGCATGGAAATTACATGCAATATGATCTAAACATGTCTATTTCCAACTGGTCCTCCTTAATGAGATCAAACCTTACCAAAATCAGAGTGTGAATAAACCAAATAAACTTTATTTCTGCAGAAAATAAACTTAATATCTTTAAACTGAAATAACTAAAAATGTGTCTATAACATAAAAGCATTTAAAAAATACAAACTCCCACTAAAACCAAATATCCTTTAAATGACATTACACCCATATGAACAGTGTGCTCTTATAAAACCTTAGGTGTAGTTCCTTAGTAAGCGGATCCGCAATCATGGAGTTTGTCCTAATATGCTTTATAAGCACCTAACCACTCTGAACTTTTACTTTAACAACCAGGAACTTAAAGTCTATGTGTTTTTACTTTGATGTGCTCCTGTTGCTACTGGAATAAAAGATTGCAATTTGTTTTCACAATTTGCACCTTAGTGAAAAAATCTTATATCCATATTTCATCAAAATCGGAGTCTTTATACCTGATGATTTCTAACTGATTAGACCTCTGATATGTGAGAGTGTAATCTTTTGTTCTTTGAAAATACCTTATAACCCTCTTGAATGCTATCCAATGGTGCAAATCAGGGTTGCTTAAAATATCTACCTAACATCCCAATAGTGTACACAATATTCCAATGTATACAAACCTGAACGTACATTAGACATTCCACTGCTAAAATGTAAAAAAATATAATGCATTTTTGTAATTTCAAAATCATTCTTAGGGTATTGATTGAGGCTATACTTATTATTAACAAGCAGTATGTCATTAACAAATAAACCCAGAAATATGTACTTACTCCCAATGAATTTGTGATACACACAATCATCAACAATATTTATCTTAAAACAAAACGAGGCAATTATTTGATGAAACTTATGGTACCATTGGCGAGAAGCTTGTTTGAGTCCATAGATGGATTTTGTCAATTTGCAAACCATATTCTTTGAGTCTTCTGACTCAAAATTTTCTAGTTGCACCATATAAATTGTTTCTTCAATATCGCCATTAAGAAACGCAGTTTAAACATCCATTTGATGTAACTCAAGATCAAAATGAGCAACAAGCGCCATGATTATCCTAAATGAGTCTTTCGATGAAACTGGAGAGAAAGTCTCTGTAAAATCAATACCTTATTTCTAAGTATATCCTTTAGCTTCAAGACGCGTTTTATACCTCTCCACATTACCATTTGCACCCCTCTTTGTTTTAAATATCTATTTACAACCAATTGGTTTTTCACCTTCAGGTAATGGGACAAGTTCTCAAACTTTATTGTCTCACATAGACTTATACTCATCTTTCATGGCATCAATCCACTTTTGAGAATTAGAACTTTTCATGGCCTGATGAAAGTTGATTAGATCATCTTCCATCATTCCATTATCATCCTCATGTTCTTGGAGAAATACAACATAATCATCTGGAATAGCATTTCTCCTTTCTCTTGTAGACCTCCTTAATGGCACTTGTTCTTGAGGTTGTTGAGTTTGTTCTTCTGGAACAATTACCTCATTTTGAATGGGAAGTTGTTCAACATTGTCTTGTAGAGGTTCTGGATTCACTTCTTGATCAATGATAGGTATAAGAACCTGAACATCGTCAAAAGTGATAGTAGGAACTGAGTTAGAATCCGATTCCTCCTCAAAAACAATGTATCTAACCTTATTTCTCCCCCCAAACTCAACATCCTCAAAAAATGTTGCAGTTCCCGTCTCAAAAATATTCCTTATTATGGGATCATAAAACTCATAGCCCTTAGATCGCTTAGAATTTCCTTAACCCTTAACTTTATAGACATCAAAGAAGTCAGAAGTGATGTCATTTTAACCTTATCATTTTTAGCAAAGTGTTTCTTAATTTCGTCAAGGAAACCTTGGCCTGAGTAAACTTTTTAGATTCTATGCCCCTAAAGGCTTCTGAAATGTTGTGCCTCATGATCATTAGACTCTTGCAATTTGAACGATCCCACCTCTCAAAATTCCTTTTAATATAGGGGGTGCTTTCCGCAGTGAGAGGTGCAAGTAGTTCTTCCCTTAGTGCAAGGTCTATGTTCATACAGCCAAGCACTATAAATAAGTGCCTTTTTCCATTCATTGAAATTAGTCCCATTAAGCATGGGTATAGAATTTATATTAGAGATATTTTGGCGAAGAGAATATGAATTAGTGAATATAGAACAAAAAATAAATAAAAATAAGCTCACATCAATATTCATAAGTAAACAATAAATTCAGGATAATGGCTAATCACATCTCAAGATACCAAACACAACATTAATATCAAGTCTTTGGACAGTAATATTAACAGTAAGCAATACTCTTGTTGTAGCAATCAAACATTGACAATAAGTTATGTCAAACAATTAATTAATCTTTGGACTAACTTATTGCTCACATAAAATACCTTATAATTGTCACACATTTATCACCACAGATGTCGTTGAAGTTCTGCCAAATATTAACTTACCTTTGGGTTAATTAATAAACGCATGAATCACAAAAACATATAATCATCTTAATATTTCAAATAGACTAATCTACACAAAAGAGGTCACTTTGGCGACATTTTGTTTCAACTAATTTATTTAAAATATTAGACATTCTTAATTAAAAGTCAAAATATGAATTTATTTGTTTCAAAATATCTCTTTTAATTTCATCTTTTAATCAAATTAAAAGATAATAGTATATATATATGTATATATATATGTATATATATTTATCCCAAAACAACATACAATGATGTTGGCAAATATAATAATAGTTGTATAAATCATAAACCATAAATAACCTCACATAAGACTTCAAATTTAAACCAAAATAATTTGAATAAAGGTAAACCTCATCTTAAGATATCAGACACTCCATTAATATTTCATCTTTGGACAAAATATTAACTTGTAAGAGATATCTTGGTGTAATAATCAAACATTGACAATAAGAACATGTCGAACAATAAATCTTCCTTTGGGCCGATTTATTACTCACATGTAAAACCGAATAATCGTCACATGTTTATCACCATAGTAGCACATGTAATATTATTAATGTAACATCCTGAAATTTAAAATTTTATGCTTTGCATTATATCATGCAATAGGCTAGTTGAGAATGTTAATTTTGTATGTTTGGGGGTCCTAAGAAGGCTTGGGGTTAAGTTGGGCCTTAGTAAAATTTTTGTGTTTAAGCCCTTAAGGGGAGAAGGCAGGTGGCATCAATATTTGAGGAAATAAGAGTGTGCTTTGCTAGCACAAGTGGAGCATATGGTGGAGTGGTGTGGCGTCAAGTGGAGAGCATGGAGGGAAGAGGTTCGAATCCCATATATTACAAATTTGGGGATTTATTTTTGTGTTTCTCTTCCAAGTGTCGGCCATGGTGATAATTAAGGTAAGGAAGACTTTTTATTTATGGAAAGATGACTAAGGATTATGGTAAGGAGGAAAACAAGGGAAAATGAAGGAAAGAAATCAAATAAAAAGGCAAGGGAGGGAACATGTTGGCCGAATTTTAGGAGTTGCCAAGGGAAGGAATTTATGGTCAACATGCATCTTTTTGGTTAAGGTGTAATCGGTTTTGGTAATGGGGGGTGTGCCGAATTTTGTTAGGCATTTTGAAGAGCTTTTGATTTCTTTTTTTTTTTTTTTGAAAGTCTTTTCTTTGTTCATTTGGTACCTCTTTTCCTTGCTTAAAACCGATACCATTTGGGAGCCTTTTTTTCTTTTCTTCTTTTCATCTTTGCCTTAGCCATCTTTTATTCTTTTATCATTTTGGTGCCTTTTTCTTTCAATCTTTTCCTTGGTTGCCAAAACACAAGTCTCTCTTTTTGTTCATCTCTTTCATAGCGTTAGCCGAAACTTTGACATTTCTCTTGTCCATCTCTTCTTTTTCTTTCCTCATTAATTCTTTAACCTTTCTCTCATTTTCTTTAATCGATTTTACATAGAGGCTGAATCATCCTTGTTCTTTTTCTCTAATAGCCGAACCACATAACACTATATCCCTTTTTCTTTTCTTTTTCTTTTAGGTGTTGGGCACACTCTCTTCCTTGACCGAATCGGTGTTATTGAGGGGTTGGCCGAAACTTTCATTTTGTTTTTGTTGACTCATTCTTAGTCACAAGTCGAATCGATTTTAGTTGAGTTTATCATCAATTAAGGTAAGGTGTTTCTTCAAAGTTTATTTCGATATATTTTATTGTGTGGTGATTCCGCTAAAATGAATCGATGGATTTGACTAAACGGTTATTATAGGGATTAAATCGCTCGTTTCATCCACTCATTGTTTCTTCGGAATAAGTGGTAAGCCAAATCCTATTCCAAAACAAATACATTCTCTCATCATAGAACTTTCTAACCGAGATCTTTTCAATGGAGGCAAGTGGTAACGATTTGAAAGGAAAAGCGATAGTAGGAGACAAAAGGAGTGGATTTGCAATTCCTACTCCTAAGTTCAAATGAAGGGCGGTATCGGCGGTTCGGGATTTTCCACCGGGTTGTGGACCATCATCCGGTGAAAATAGACAAATCGTGGTCGTTCATGATACTAAGGGTAAGCGTTTCAATAGATCGTTTGATTTAGGTTTAGATTAATAGAATCTCGTTTGCTGGATTAATCGAGTGTAATGGTGATTTAGGTGCCGACGATCAGGAAGGATTAATCCTCACGTGTCAGTGTGTAATCTCACACCGAAATCCAAATAGACTCATGATTAGATATCACGTTGGAAAATAGATCGTTATTATTTATATGGCTAAAAATCGTAATATGGCACAAATCGAGAAATTTGCTTAAATTACATTATTTCTATAGAATTGTCAAAATCGGTATTAAAATTGTTAAATTTATGAAAATGCCCCTTTGGGTCGATTTACGAAAATACCCCTATGGGTCGAATTGCTAGAATCCCATAGTGAGCCGAATTACAAAGTTCTATAATGTGCCGATTCACCGTAATAAATTATTGGATTAATGATTGTTGTACATATATGTGGATATTATGCTTTATTATGTATGTTGCATGTTACATATCGTATGGGTTGGGAAAAATGTATGAAGAGCATTGTAGCCTGGTGGCATTGCCACAAAATATTCATTATAATGTTTACTTATGATTTCGGTGGCTTGACCACGAAAATACTATATGAAAGCGGCTTGGCATAGCTGATACTCGGTGGCTCGCCACAAATATTATGAAAAGCGACTTGATCTGCGGCGACAGTGTGAATGGCGGGGTGGGTTGACTTGATCCCCACAGGTGTGATTGGGTGGTGGGGTGTGATGGATGGATGGGTTGGGTTGCATACATTAACTTCATTTTGTTATTGATTATGTAAATGGGCTTAAGCCCAAGTTATTGCTAAATGAATTGAGGCCAGATGGATGACGGTAAGGGGATTATACACTGAGTTCTAGTAACTCACCCTTTTCCTTAACCCTTGCGGGTAATGCTCGATGAGGTGGACTTGGGCCATGGATGACTCGATGGAGCCCATACTTCGGAAGTGGTGTTTTTTTTTTTTTTGAACTTTAGATTTCTATTTACTTTATTACTTTTACTATTTTGGGTTTAAAGTTGTAATAAGGCCTCTAGGATAAACTTTAATTTGCTTTATGTTTGGACGTATTTATTATTTTACTTAAATTGTTTAAAACGGGGATTTTTCTAAAATCATAAATAACGGTTTTTCCAAAGTTAATTAACAAATGGATTTTATAACATATTTATAAATAATTTAACTCGAATTCCCTTTCGGATTATCGACATTATTTTCAAAAGTCACGATTTTAAAAATATCACGAATTTGAATATCAATTCTTCAATTAAACTCTCGAGATTAGTAGTATTTTATCGAATATTTTTTTCAAACTGGTTTTTTTTCAAATAATACTTATTTTAGTACAAATTACAAGTTCTTTAACACGTTTTATTCATGTGACATGTCAGATCTGGTCGTAACGCATGGGCCGGGTTTGGGGTGTTACAATTAACCTTCATTTGGGCCGATCAATATCAACATAACTTAAGTTACATGCACACAAACTTTTATATTTTAAAACAAAATAATTTATACAAAAAAAATCACTTTGGTGACTTATTGCTTCAATTAAGTTATTTTAAAATATATGTAAACATACCAATATTCAAAATTAAAATTTCCCCAATAGTCAAATGTCAAAACTATTTTTTTTATTGCTTTATAAACTCTAAAATAACCCAAAATAAGGTTGTCTTAATAATGCATTAAAAAACCGAAAACATTAATTTTTGACTATTTCTTTTCTTTTTTTTTTTTGTTCCAAAACCATATATATCAAAACTAAACAGAAATAACGTAGTGGTTCAAAGCCAAATAATTAAGCATATGTATTCATAATTTTGGCATGGATAAAAACACCAAAGCAATTCACGCATATACATGTATTCATAATCAAATAGAAAAACTTACCCTGAATTTACCATGTAAATCCAAAGTTGTATTTATGATTAAACAGATATTCACATGAATACTTGAAAAATATTTTCAAACCAATAAATCTCAAAAAAAAAAAATCATAATAGTTGACATATCCCACAATTCATACAATAAACCATATCATCATAATTTAACCAAATATTTGGAACCATAAGATGCCAAAACTTAAGATTATAGAACCAAACTTAAAACCAAATTATTTAAACACATATTATGATTAACATCAATTTGCATCAAAATCTAATTTCATCATAATTAAACCATAAAAATATAACCCTGATCAACTTGCCTTACATATCCCAAGTAAATCCAAATTCAAAATATATGCTTTAACTGAATAGTATGAGAAGAATAAGCATATAAACTCAATAATAAATAATATATTCTATCAACTATATATTGAATTCAAGAATTAATGATTATAAAAACTGAATTCAATTGTACAATTGTTGAACCAGATTTGAATTAAAAAATGATTATAGTGAAACCCTAAAATTGAATCGATAAAAAAAATTTAAAACTAACAAATATTACCATCAATCTTAAGGATTCAACATATATAATGAATTCATTGATAAACAATCGGTATATAAGAGACACTTTACCTGAAGCAATTTCTTTTACCAACCATATATCATCATGTAAAATTCTGAACATAATTACTAAAGTGTCTCCAAAACAATATATATATATAACCGTAAAACTGTAAAACAAGCGATTAGCGATTAACAATTCATCTATTGATATAATCAAATATATATCATAAAAATTTTCTAATGAACCCAAACCTACACAGCTTTTTAAATATTTATTAAAACTGTATAAACAACATAAAATCTTCAGTTTTTTTTTTTAAATTCTCAAATAAAACTGTAAATCTTTCCAGTTATACGAAAATTAAAACCTTAAAACTTTATTTAAAACTTTAAAATTTTATTTAAAGAATCAAAACCCAAAAATTTATCAGGAATATCAAAGATTCAACATAATATATAATTAAAATATCAAATCCATAAAATTAAAAAAAGAAAAACGAATCAATCCAAAAATAATAAAGAATCAATTCATTCTCAATGATTCAACATGACAAAGCTCGGATGTCACTTGTTAGATTTGTAAAATAAATCTGAAATAAAACTTAATAAACCAGGATCTATCATGTCAAATCATCAAGAATAAATCAAGAATAAAACTAGATCCGGAAGCGTACCTGAATCCATGAATTCCTTTGGAGTTTTATCAGATTTTGGGGATTTGATCTTCCAAATTAACACACAAGAAATTCAGAGAATATTTGCTCTCTCTTTCCTAATGATGGGATATTAGAAAAGATATCTTGTGTATAATTTGGGGACCATAACTCTAATATTTATAACATTGACATATTAGTTCTAATCAAATTCTAATTAGCCCATCATTAATTAGAATTTGATTAGAAGAGTATCTACACATATTTGACCCATACTTTATTTAATAATTAAAGCCCAATAAAATCCTAACCAAATTAGATCACTTTTAATTTGGGCTAACCTATAATGATAGTAAATAATAACATGTAATTATCCTTATTATATGTAACGACCCGAATTTGGGCCTAGTAGAATTGGGCCCATTAGGCTTTGGGCTTTGGGTCTTGGAAAATTTTTAAGTGAGCAAGAAAATGACAAACGACATGTTGGCTTTAAGGGTGTAATAAACTTGGAGTGTCTAGGGGTGTTGGAGAAGTTTTGGGTTCGAACTTTGAGGAGAAGGAATTTTTAATTAATTATTAAAGGAACCAGGGCGGTGAGTAGTTGGGCTTTTAGAAAAAAATAGGGAAAAATGGCATCAAAGAGCCTTGTGGTGGAGTGGCAAAGTGACGCCACTTAGGGTATAGAAAGGTGGCGTTATGGGCTAGCAAGGAGATCCTAGGTTCGAATCCTAGCTTAGTATTTTTTTTGAGAGTTTAATTTTGGCCTTCTAGAAGGTTGGAAGTGGTGTGGTGATGGACTCTAAGGAGAGTGATCAGAAGAGAAAATTTAGGAAAATGATTGGGGAGTTAGCAAGGAGAAAAACGAGGAGATGAGATGGGGAAGAGTTGGAGCCGATTGGGACTTTGCAGAGTTTCGGTTTTGGGTATAAATAGAGGGTGCCAAATTCCCTCTGTGCTATTTCGGCAATTGGAATTCCCTTTGTGCTATTTCGGCAACTATAGTGCTCTGCCGAATTCTCCTCCACTTTTTCTGTTCTAAACCTCGCCTCTTCCTTATGTGTTTTCTTTTCTTCTCTCCTAAAGCCTTAAATCGAATATCATTCTCTTCTTTCTCCATTGCTTGTGTCGTCCCACCTTCATCTCAATTGTTGGGGACCAAATATTCGTGACTTCAAAAGCCGAAAACCTTTGCTCTTGAAGCCGATTTCTTCATCGCCCCAAACCTTGTGCCGAATATTCTAGTGACCAAATATCTATCGTGCTGTCATCATTCCTTTGATTTTTGGTGGATCAGATCTTGGAAAAAATTGGAATCAAGCTTAGATCTACAAGTCCCTGCCGAAAAGCTATCCATACGTTTCGGCTTTTGGGTAAGTGTTCTTGATTTTGGGATAAGTTGGCTGAACAGTCTATAGTAAGGGAAAGGGTGACTTAAGTGGATATAAGTCACCTATTATTTTGTCTTTAACGATTAAGATTGATGCAGATCTAGGGGATATTCGTGAGTAGTAGCTAAGAAAGGGCTATTAGGACTGGTGGCACACGATAAGGTTATGGTAAGGCTTCGGTTTTTGGTAAATATTATGGTTAAGTGTGTGATTGATTGGAGGTTGGTATTGGTTGTAGGTTCAAGGCTGAGGATAGTGTAACACGTCTCATTTACCAGGTGTGTACATACACTTCACACACGACAAATCGGCAAAAGCTGAAATATCAAAAAACTAGAATACCGAAAAGCCGAAAAGCTGAAAAGCTGAAAGGTTGGCACCAGCAACCACACGAGCGTGCGAACATTTATGTGGGAACACCGATACAATTACTGGGGCGAGATAGCGATCTCATGGTCTCGGGCCACTGTTTGGCCGATCGGGCCAGATGAGGCTAAATAGGCCTGCCGAGCTCGTGGGCCCAAATCGGAAAGAGTTGATATGTGAAATTGAATGGTGGATTGATATGGATGGTTTTATAATTTGATTATGATCGGGCCTAATGGGCTACATAATCATGATTGGGCTTAATGGGCTATATGGACATGATTGGGCTTAGTGGGCCTTATGGGATTTTAGAAATGCATTCTAGGGATTTAATGGACTCTAGGCCTAGTTCTGATAAATTCTTAAATAGCATAAAACTTAATTTAATAATCAAACATGTCTGTGGACAAGTCGCTAGGTTAGAGTGTGGCAGTGGACATATGCATGTCTAGGATTGGATCTAGGGAGAGCTTGGTACTTAACCAGTCCTAGTGACCCACCTCCTCTTCTCTGGGATCCTACCTTGTGCATAGTGTCTGTTCACTTTAGCCGCAAGGACTTGTTGATGGGCCAAATTTCATAACTAAAACCTGAGATGAAAAAAATTACGAAAATACCCCTGTAGGGTAGATTTACAAAAATACCCCTAGGTAGTGAAATGAATAAAATACCCCTAGGTGCTTGATGTGTGAAAATGTGTATGTTGCATTCATGAGATATATGTTGCACATGGGTGGGTTTGATGATACGGAAGAAGATATGTGAGGATCGCATAGTCGCTTGACGATTGTGGATCCACCAGTGGCTTTAAGCCCATTATATGCTTAGCAGCTTTGCTGCAACGTTTGAGTAGTGTCACTGTTGGTGCTACCTTTGGAGTGTAGGGATGGGTGGGTTGATATTTATATCCCCACAGGAGTGTAGGGTTGGAAGGGAAATGGAGTGTAGGGTTGGATTTGGGATGGGAGCATTGCATTCATGTGATACTGATGTGATATGAGGTCATTGTGGGCTAAGGCCAAAGACCACCGATTTTGATAGGGCTTAGGCCCAACGTGATAATTGCATGTTGGTTGGATTACCAAGGGCCGTACACACTGAGTTTCGAAACTCACACCCTTTTATTTAATGTCCATTAATATACCCATGAATGACATGCATGTAAAATGATGTTTTATGGAAGATTATGAGAGTTTGATGTTAGATAAACATCTTTTCCTAAGTGAATTTCATGAAAAATGTTAGTATGGACTAATTTGTAATAGTTATGAAATTGGTCATACATAATAGAAATAGTGGGAATTGATTGTTGCTATAGTTGAGAGAATGAATCAGCTAAGCATGAAGCTAACGAAAGTTTAATAAAAATCACTTTACGAGCCTAGGGGTAAAAGTGTAATTATGAGAAAGTTTAGAGGCAAAATGGTAATTTTGCCACAGTATGAGTTATGAGTCAATTTAGTCAATATGTGTATTAAATGAGGTAAATTATTATTATAGATCAAAAAAAATGAAGCTCAGATCGAAACTGAGGCAAGAACAAAGTCGAGGACTAAATTACATATCTACATACATTTTGTATATTGAGGTAAGTTTGTATGATTTCTAAGCTTTTTGATTAATATCATTGAATTGCTTAGTATGATGTTGAATATATCTTAATTCCATGAGATTTTTTTTAATGCTATGTTAAACAAAGAAATCAATGAGATTAAGCATGAGAAAGTCCCGATTGAGGTTGAATTACTTAGGATACTCGATCTATCACATGAGACAAGAAAGCCCGTATAAGACTAAGCCAAGGCAAGGCATCGGCAATCAAGTAAGTTATCATGTAAGACCAAGAAAAGTCTTAGCATTGAAGAGTTATTATGAGATGAAGACCCATATAAGCCCAAGCCAAGGCATGGCATTGGTGAGTCTCCAAGCAAAGATGTCATGTAAGTCCAAGACAAGTCTTGGCATTGAAAAGTTATCATGAGATAGAGATCCCATGTAAGTCCAAGCCAAGGCATGGCATTGGTGAGTAATAAGGAAGATTTCATGTAAGTCCAAGCCAAGGCTCGGCATTGACCAGTTCATGAGTAAAGATACCAAGTAAGGCCATGTCAAGACATGGCAATGGTAAGTTCCCAAGGGAACACACAAGGAAGACTTCGTGTAAGTCCATGTCAAGACCTGGCATCGATACCAAGTTGAGAGATCCCATGTAAGACCATATCTAGGATATGGCGTTGGCATCGAGATATATGTGAGATGAGATTCAGTATCCTCGGTTATTCATAGTAATACATCGAGCAAAAGAGTAAAGAATAAATGAGAAAGCAAGAAAGTTAAGCAAGTAAAGCTATCATAAAAATATGCTAGTTAAAATTAACTAAAAGTATTATTCATGTTATGAATGATGAAGTTAAGATTATCCTTACCATAGCAAAGTATGCTAATCTATGTGATTAAGTGATACAGGTACCTTGTTTACCTTACAAGCATGAGACTAGTAAGTACCATGAGATATGTAAGAATTATTAAGAGTAAGTGAGCTCAAGTATACGAGTTCGACAATGCCTTTATTTATGATGAATGAGTTATGTTAAGCAAATATGTTGCTATATGCACTACATGCAAACTTACTAAGCTAAATGCTTACGTCTTTAATTCTTTCTTTCCATGTAGTCCCACCAAGCTAACTCGTGGATCATTGACGTCGGAGCTCGGAGCACACTATCAATCGCTATTTTGGTATAGCCAAGTTGTTTATATTAAGTATGGCATGTATAGGAAGCATTTTATTTTGAGTTATGTTTTAAGAAGAGCCAAAGTGTTAACTATCAAGTTTAGTATTCTTTTGTATATGGCTAAAGAGATTGGCCAATATTTGCCAAGTTTATTTATACCAATGTTGATGATTATACATCATTGTTCATGTTTTCATGTAGTACTTGAGTTTTTGAATAGGGTATTAAATTGATCTTGATTTCAGAGTGAAAAATAAAGGCTTGGTAGATAGCCTTCTAATCTCCCACAGGAGTAGAGACACGGGCGTGTGTCTAGACCGTGTGGAAGGCACGGCTAGAACATGGGCGTGTGCCCAGGCCGTGTGAAGTCTGCACCTTGCACTTGGAATTTGAATCGCCACACAGTTGAAGCACACGAGCGTGTGTATGGACTGTGTGGATAATTCAGAATGCCAAGGTTTGGCACATGGGCCGAGGCCACGGGTGTGTCAAGGCCGTGTGAAATTAGTCAGTGTTGACCACGGGTGGAAGACACGGGCATGTCTTAGGGGTACACGGGCGTGTCTCAAGTCACACGGGCGTGTGACCCCTGTTTTGAGGAAAAGTTTACAAAGTGAGTAAAAGTTTCCGGTTGAACTCTAAAAGTTTCTGGACGTGAGTTTAAGGCCTCGTAGGCCCATGAAATGTATGATTTGACTAAGAAAGAGAAGTTCTAATTCGAAACAAAATTTTACAGCCCGAAAGTACATGTTTTAGTAAGTTCAAGTATAGTAATTTCTCGTAAACAGTCTCAGTTTCGGAATCGGGTATCGAATCGTTACACCTAAAGCCTTAAATCGAATATCATTCTCTTCTTTCTCCATTTCTTGTGCCATCCCACCTTCATCTCAATTATTGGGGACCAAATATTCGTGACTTCAAAAGCCGAAAACCTTTGCTCTTGAAGCCGATTTCTTCATCGCCCCAAACCTTGTGTCGAATATTATAGTGACCAAATCTCTATCATGTTGTCATCATTCCTTTGATTTTTGGTGGATCGGATCTTGGAAAAAATCGGAATCAAGCTTGGATCTACAAGTCTCTTTCGAAAAGCTATCCATACGTTTCGGCTTTTGGGTAAGTGTTCTTGATTTTGGGATAAGTTGGCCGAACATTCTATAGTAAGGGAAAGGGTGACTTAAGTGGATACAAGTCACCTATTATTTTGTCTTTAACGATTAAGATTGATGCAGATCTAGGGGATATTCGTGAGTAGTATCTAAGAAAGGGCTATTAAGACTGGTGGCACACGGTAAGGTTATGGTAAGGCTTCGGTTTTTAGTAAATATTGTTGTTAAGTGTGTGATTGATTGGAGGTTGGTATTGGTTGTAGGTTCAAGGCTGAGGATAGTGTAACACGTCTCATTTACCAGATGTGTACATACACTTCACACACGACAAATCGATAAAAGCTGAAATACCAAAAAACTGGAATGTCGAAAAGCCGAAAAGCCGAAAGGTTGGCACCGACAACCACACGGCCTGCGAACATTTGTGTGGGAACACCGATACGATTACCGGGGCCGAGAGATCGATCTCATGGTCTCGGGCTACTGTTTGGCCGACCGGGCCAGGCAGGGCTAAATGGGCCTGCCGAGCTCGTGGGACAAATCGGCAAGAGTTGATATGTGAAATTGAATGATGGATTGATATGGATGGTTGTATGATTTGATTATGATCGGGCCTAATGGGCTACATAATCATGATTGGGCTTAATGGGCTATATGGACATGATTGGGCTTAGTGGGCCTTATGGGATTTTAGAAATGCATGCTAGGGTTTTAATGGACTCTAGGCCTAGTTCTGATAAATTCTTAAATAGCATAAAACTTAATTTAATAATCAAACATGTCTGTGGACAAGTCGCTAGGTTAGAGTGTGGCAATGGACATATGCATGTCTAGGATTGGATCTAGGGAGAGCTTGGTACTTAAGCGGTCCTAGTGACCCACCTCCTCTTCTCTGGGATCCTACCTGGTGCATAGTGTCTGTTCACTTTAGCCGCAAGGACGTGTTGATGGGCCAAAGTTCATAACTAAAACCCGAGATGAAAGAAGTTACAAAAATACCCCTGTAGAGTAGATTTACAAAAATACCCCTGGGTAGTGAAATGACTAAAATACCCCTAGGTGCTTGATGTGTGAAAATGTGTATGTTGCATTCATGAGATATATGTTGCACTTGGGTGGGTTTGATGATACGGAGGAAGATATGTGAGGATCGCATAGTCGCTTGACGACTGTGGATCCACAGGTGGCTTTAAGCCCATTATATGCTTAGCGACTTTGCCGCAACGTTTGAGTAGTGCCGCTGTTGGTGCTACCTTTGGAGTGTAGGGATGGGTGGGTTGATATTTATATCCCCACAGGAGTGTAGGGTTCGAAGGGTAATGGAGTGCAGGGTTGGATTTGGGATGAGAGCATTGCATTCATGTGATATTGATGTGATATGAGGTCATTGTGGGCTAAGGCCCAAGACCACCGATTTTGATAGGGCTTAGGTCCAATGTGATAATTGCATGTTGGTTGGATTACCAAGGGCCGTACACACTGAGTTTTGAAACTCACACCCTTTTATTTAATGTTTCAGGTGACTCTCAGTAAATGGCTCGATGTGGAAGAGGACTCAGAGGTGGCCACTCTGCAAACTACTCAGAAGTTTTTAATTAGTTTCGAATGACTTTATTTTAATTACTTTATTTTCATTGGGATGTAATAAGGCCTTGTATCTCTAATTTGACTTTACATTTGGGTTTTATTATTGTTTCAACTGCCGAATTATTAAACTTAAATCATTTTTTAAAGTTTAACATGGTTTTCAAAATAACAATAACATATGGACGTTTTCTTAAAACATGAGCTTTCTTCATAACTTAACAAGTTTTTCCTAAGCTATGGCTGTTTTCAATTATTACGTTTCCGCAACTCAATTATTAAATACCAAGTTTTATAAATTGTTTGTTTTTAAATAAAACTTCCTCAACTAAAAAGGGGTTTGTAATCAACATTTTACTCTTTGAAGGGTTTTCAATGAAAACAAGGTTTTCGCTAAAACACTTCAATGTGACACGTCGGAATCGGGCCTAACTTCTAGCCCAGGTTTGGGGTGTTACATTTAGTGGTATCAGAGTCAAGTTGCAAAGCTCGGGCTGTGAAATGGGCCTTAGATTTTGGGTTTTTAAAATAAGCAGATTAAAAAGTTTTTGCAGGATTCTTGAAGTGTGGTTCACCGAGCCATCGACATCAAGCCAAGTAAGTTTTTCTGTTATTGCACTTGTTTAAATTTCTGAACTATATTTAGATATTGGGCTACTTTAAACAATAGGTTATTAGAGACTAAAGCCCGTTGGAAACTTAAGCATGTAGTGGATTTACGACTGCAAAATAACTTTTAAATTGTTACTTGCATAAGACATGTGCTTTAAACAGTGGAACTATGAACTAATTTCATAAAATTCTAATCCAGAAATACGCACGCAACGATGAGCGCTAGAAGAGGTGAAGGAGGCCACGGCAGAGGCCGTGAAAGTGTTAGGGCTGGGTCGTTGACGTCGGGCCATATGCCCAACATTGGAGTAGAGGAGGCTCCAGCCTCACGATGGTGAGCGCAGGACCATATGAGCAGTGCCGCTATAGAAGATGCAGTATCGCAGGCCATGTTAAGGATTTTGGAAAGGGTCGCTAGGCCCAATAATGGTATGGGAAGTCGTGGGTTGATCCTGGAGCGACTCTGAGCTAATGGGGCGAAGATTTTCAAAGGAGTAGTTTGGGTGGCCCCAAATGTGGCGGAGTACTGGTTGGAAGCTACGGAAAGGATAATGGACGACCTGGACTGCACGGCGAAACAAAAGTTGAAAGGGGCGATATCCTTACTTAGGGAGGAAGCTTATCAGTGGTGGTTGACCGTAAAGGAGGGCAACCAACCGGAGCAGATCACCTGGGAATTCTTCAAATCGACATTCCAGGGGAAGTACATTAGAGTGGGTTATGTGGATGCCCGAATGAGGGAGTTTTTGAGTCTGAATCAGGGAGATAAGTCGGTAGCAGAGTATGAGGTTGAGTTTTTGCGCCTTAGTCGATATGCTAAAGGAATAGTCGCAACTGAGTACGAGAGATGCGTACGGTTCGAGGATGGGTTAAGAGACAACCTTAGGGTACTTATAGCTCCACAGAGGGAGCGGGTCTTTGCGGTCTTAGTGGAGAAAGCAAAGGTAGCAGAGGAGGTGAAGCGCACTGAGCGCTTGAATCGGGAGAAAGAGAAAGGCAAGAATAAAAGGGAGGCTGAGTCTTCTGGTGCGGGGCAAAGGCTTAGAGCTAAGGTCAGAGTTGATGGGCCAGTTAGCGCGGGGCCCTACTGCTAATCCAGGGGTGCCACCTTGTGCTGATTGTGGGAAAGGTCATACAGGAAAATGTTGGAAGAGAATAGCAGCTTGTTTGAGCTGCGGATCTATGGAACATAGGACTAGAGAGTGCTCGAGAAGGCCAGATCAGATGCGAGCCGATGGCAGAGGTAATTTTCAGCTGCAGAGGGGTGGTCAACAACCACCAAGGGGCCATGGACAAGCCAGAGGCGATAATGGCAATGGCCGTGGACGTGGAGCACCGAGCGGAGGTGCAGGTCATACTGAGGCGAGGCAGCCAGCTTTGGTTTATGCTGCTCGTCACCGGGAAGACGGGGATGCCCAAATGTGATAACGGGTATGTTTTATGTAGATACGATATTTTGGGTATAGAAACTGTATGCGTGCAATGTTTATCTGCTCCAGTGAGTAGGTTTTTTTTTGGGTAAGTGTAAGAGGGTTCAATTAGAGTTAAAATGTGTTAGTGTTATTAAAATCAGAGTGAGCAGCGAAAGCATAGTGGTGTGACTTGAGCGGTGCGATTAATAGTTAGTTTGAAATTTCAAGGACGAAATTTCTTTAAGGGGGTAGAGTTGTAACGCCCCGAATTTGGGCCTAGTAGAATTGGGCCCATTGGGCTTTGGGTCTCAGAAAATTTTTAAGTGAGCAAGAAAATGACAAACGACATGTTGGCTTTAAGGGTGTAATAAACTTGGATTGTCTAGGGGTGTTGGAGAAGTCCTGGGTTCGAACTTTGAGGAGAAGGAATTTTTAATTAATTATTAAAGGAACCAGGGCGGTGAGTAGTTGGGCTTTTAGATAAAAATAGGGAAAAATGGCATCAAAAAGCCTTGTGGTGGAGTGGCTAAGTGACGCCAGTTAGGGTATAGGAAGGTGGCGTTATGGGCTAGCAAGGAGATTCTAGGTTCGAATCCTAGCTCAGTATTTTTTTTTGGAGTTTAATTTTGGCCTTCTAGAAGGTTGGAAGTGGTGTGGTGATGGACTCAAAGGAGAGTGATCAAAAGAGAAAATTTAGGAAAAGGATTGGGGAGTTAGCAGGGAGAAAAATGAGGAGATGAGATGGGGAAGAGTTAGAGCCGATTGGGACTTTGCAGAGTTTCGGTTTTGGGTATAAATAGAGGGTGCCAAATTCCCTCTGTGCTATTTCGGCAATTGGAATTCCCTTTGTGCTATTTCGGCAACTATAGTGCTCTGCCGAATTCTCCTCCACTTTTTCTGTTCTAAACCTCGCCTCTTCCTTATGTGTTTTCTTTTCTTCTCTCCTAAAGCCTTAAATCGAATATCATTCTCTTCATTCTCCATTGCTTGTGCCATCCCACCTTCATCTCAATTGTTGGGGACTAAATATTCGTGACTTCAAAAGCTAAAAACTATTGCTCTTAAAGCCGATTTCTTCATCGCCCAAAACCTTGTGCCGAATATTCTAATGACCAAATCTCTGTCGTGCTATCATCATTCCTTTAATTTTTGGTGGATCGGAACTTGGAAAAAATCGGAATCAAGCTTGGATCTACAAGTCTTTGCCGAAAAGCTATCCATACGTTTCGGCTTTTGGGTAAGTGTTCTTGATTTTGGGATAAGTTGGCCGAACAGTCTATAGTAAGGGAAAGGGTGACTTAAGTGGATACAAGACACCTATTATTTTTTTCTTTAACGATTAAGATTGATGCAGATCTAGGGGATATTCGTGAGTAGTAGCTAAGAAAGGGCTATTAGGACTGGTGGCACACGGTAAGGTTATGGTAAGGCTTTGGTTTTTGGTAAATATTGTGGTTAAGTGTGTGATTGATTGGAGGTTGGTATTGGTTGTAGGTTCAAGGCTGAGGATAGTGTAACATGTCTCATTTACCAGGTGTGTACATACACTTCACACATGACAAATTGGCAAAAGATGTGAAACATCAAAAAACCGGGATGCCGAAAAGCCGAAAAGCCGAAAAGCCAAAAGGTTGGCACCGGTAACCACACGAGCGTGTAAACATTTGTGTGGGAACACTGATATGATTACCGGGGTCGAGAGAGCGATCTCATGGTCTCGGGCCACTGTTTGGCCGACCGGGCCAGACGGGGCTAAATGGGCCTGCCGAGCTCGTGGGCCCAAATCGAAAAGAGTTGATATGTTAAATTGAATGATGGATTGATATGGATGGTTGTATGATTTGATTATGATCGGGCCTAATGGGCTACATAATCATGATTGGGCTTAATGGGCTATATGGACATGATTGGGCTTAGTGGGCCTTATGGGATTTTAGAAATGCATGCTAGGGTTTTAATGGACTCTAGGCCTAGTTCTGAAAAATTCTTAAATAGCATAAAAATTAATTTAATAATCAAACATGTCTGTGGACAAGTCGCTAGGTTAGAGTGTGGCAATGGACATACGCATGTCTAGGATTCGATCTAGGGAGAGCTTAGTACTTAAGCGGTCCTTGTGAACCACCTCCTCTTCTTTGGGATCCTACCTGGTGCATAGTGTCTGTTCACTTTAGCCGCAAGGACTTGTTGATGGGCCAAAGTTCATAACTAAAACTTGAGATGAAAGAAATTACGAAAATACCCCTATAGGGTAGATTTACAAAAATACCCCTGGGTAGTGAAATGACTAAAATACCCCTAAGTGCTTGATGTGTGAAAATGTGTATGTTGCATTCATGAGATATATGTTGCACTTGGGTGGGTTTAATGATACGGAGGAAGATATGTGACGATCGTATAGTCGCTTGACGACCGTGGATCCACCGGTGGCTTTAAGCCCATTATATGCTTATGCTTTTTTTCGCAACGTTTGAATAGTCTTCTTTGTTGGTGCTACCTTTGGAGTGTAGGGATGGGTAGGTTGATATTAATATCCCCACAGGAGTGTAGGGTTGGAAGGGAAATGGAGTGCAGGGTTGGATTTGGGATGGGAGCATTGCATTCATGTGATACTGATGTGATATGAGGTCATTGTGGGCTAAGGCCCAAGACCACCGATTTTGATAGGGCTTAGGCCCAATGTGATAATTGCATGTTGATTGGATTACCAAGGGTCGTACACACTTCGAAACTCACACCCTTTTATTTAATGTTTCAGGTGACTCTCACTAAACGGCTCGATGTGGAAGAGGACTTGGAGGTGGCCACACTACAAACTACTTAGAAGTTTTTAATTAGTTTCGAATGACTTTATTTTAATTACTTTATTTTCATTAGGATGTAATAAGTCCTTGTATCTCTAATTTGACTTTAAATTTGGGTTTTATTATTATTTCAACTGTCGAATTATTAAACTTAAATCATTTTTTTAAAGTTTAACATGGTTTTCGAAATAACTATAACATATGGACGTTTTCTTAAAACATGAGCTTTCTTCATAACTTAACAAGTTTTTCCTAAGCTATGGCTGTTTTCAATGATTACGTTTCCGCAACTCCATTATTAAATACCAATTTTATAAATTGTTTGTTTTTAAATAAAACTTCCTCAACTAAAAAGGGGTTTGTACTCAACATTTTACTCTATGAAGGGTTTTCAATGAAAACAAGGTTTTCGCTAAAACACTTCAATGTGACACGCCGGACTCGGGCCTAACTTCTAGGCCTAGTTTGGGGTGTTACGTTTAGTGGTATCAGAGTCAAGTTGCAAAGCTTGGGCTGTAAAATGGGCCTTAGATTTTGGGTTTTTAAAACAAGCAGATTAAAAAGTTTTTGCAGGATTCTTGAAGTGTGGTTCACCGAGCCCTCGTTATCAAGCCAAGTAAGTTTTTCTGTTATTGCACTTGTTTAAATTGCTGAACTATATTTAGATATTTGACTACTTTAAACAATAGGTTCTTAGAGACTAAACCCCGTAGGAAACTTAAGCCTATAGTGGATTTACGACTGCAAAATAACTTTTAAATTGTTACTTGCATAAGACATGTGCTTTAAACAGTGGAACTATGAACTAATTTCATAAAATTCTAATCCAAAAATACGCACGCAATGATGAGCGCTAGAAGAGGTGCAAGAGGCCACGGCAGAGGCCGTGAAAGTGTTAGGGCTGGGTCGTTGACGTCGGGCCATATGCCCAACGTTGGAGTAGAGGAGGCTCCGGCCTCACCAGTAGCTGAGACGGGACCATATGAATAGGCTGCCGCTACAGAAGATGCAGTATCGCAGGCCATGTTAAGGATTTTGGAAAGGGTCGTTAGGCCCAATAATGGTATGGGAAGTCGTGGGTCGATCGCAGAGCGACTCCGAGCTAATGGGGCGGAGATTTTTAAAGGAGTAGCTGGGGTGGCCCTGAATGTGGCGGAGTACTGGTTGGAAGCTACGGAAAGAATAATGGATGACCTGAACTGCACGGCGGAACAAAAGTTGAAAGGGGCGATATCCTTACTTAGGGAGGAAGCTTATCAGTGGTGGTTGACCGTAAAGGAGGGCAACCAACCGGAGCAGATCACCTGGGAGTTCTTCAAATCGACATTCCAGGGGAAGTACATTGGAGTGGGTTATGTGGATGCCCGAAGGAGGGAGTTTTTGAGTCTGAATCAGGGAGATAAGTCGGTAGCAGAGTATGAGGCTGAGTTTCTGCGCCTTAGTCGATATGCCAAAGGAATAGTCGTAACAGAGTACGAGAGATGCGTACGGTTCGAGGATGGGTTAAGAGACAACCTTAGGGTACTTATAGCTCCACAGAGGGAGCGGGACTTTGCGGTCTTAGTGGAGAAAGCAAAGGTAGCAGAGGAGGTGAATCGCGCTGAGCGCTTGAATCGAGAGAAAGGGAAGGGCAAGAATAAAAGGGAGGCTGAGTCTTTTGGTGCAGGGCAAAGGCCTAGAGCTAAGGTCAGAGTTGATGGGCAAGTTAGAGCGGGGCCCCCTACTACTAATCCAGGGGTGCCACCTTGTGCTGATTGTGGGAAAGGTTATACAGGCAAATGTTGGAAGAGAATAGCAGCTTGTTTGAGCTACGGATCTATGGAACATAGGATTAGAGAGTGCCCAAGAAGGCCAGATCAGATGCGAGCCGATGGCAGAGGTAATTTTCAGCTGCAGAGGGGTGGTCAATAACCACCAAGGGGCTATGGACAAGCCAGAGGAGATAATGTCAATGGACGTGGACGTAGAGCACCGGGCGGAGGTGCAGGTCATACTGAGGCGAGGCAGCCAGCTTTGGTTTATGCTGCTCGTCGCTGGGAAGACGGGGATGCCCAAATGTGAAAACGGGTATGTTTTGTGTGGATACGATATTTTGGGTATAGAAACTGTATGCGTGCAATGTTTATCTGCTCCAATGAGTAGGTTTGTTTTTTGGGTAAGTGTAAGAGGGTTCAATTAGAGTTGAAGTGTGTTAGTGTTATTAAATTAAGAGTGCGCAGCGAAAGCATAGTGGTGTGACTTGAGCGGTGCGATTAATAGTTAGTTTGAAATTTCGAGGACGAAGTTTCTTTAAGGGGGTAGAGTTGTAACGTCCCGAATTTGGGCCTAGTAGAATTGGGCCCATTGGGCTTTGGGTCTTAGAAAATTTTTAAGTAAGCAAGAAAATGACAAACGACATGTTGGCTTTAAGGGTGTAATAAACTTGGAGTGTCTAGGGGTGTTGGAGAAGTTCTGGGTTCGAACTTTGTGGAGAAGGAATTTTTAATTAATTATTAAAGGAACCAGGATGGTGAGTAGTTGGGCTTTTAGATAAAAATAGGGAAAAATGGCATTAAAGAGCCTTGTGGTGGAGTGGCTAAGTGACACCACTTAGGGTATAGGAAGGTGGCGTTGTGGGCTAGCAAGGAGATCCTAGGTTCGAATCCTAGCTTAGTATTTTTTTTTTTTTTGGAGTTTAATTTTGGCCTTCTAGAAGGTTGGAAGTGGTGTGGTGATGGACTCTAAGGAGAGTGATCAGAAGAGAAAATTTAGGAAAAGGATTGGGGAGTTAGCAGGAAGAAAAACGAGGAGATGAGATTGGGAAGAGTTAGAGCCGATTGGGACTTTGCAGAGTTTCGATTTTGTGTATAAATAAAGGGTGCCGAATTCCCTCTGTGCTATTTCGGCAATTGGAATTCCCTTTGTGCTATTTCGGCAACTATAGTGCTCTGCCGAATTCTCCTCCACTTTTTCTGTTCTAAACCTCGCCTCTTCCTTATATGTTTTATTTTCTTCTCTCCTAAAGCCTTAAATCGAATATCATTCTCTTCTTTCTCCATTGCTTGTGCCGTCCCACCTTCATCTCAATTGTTAGGGACCAAATATTCGTGACTTCAAAAGCCAAAAACTTTTGCTCTTAAAGTTGATTTCTTCATCACCCCAAACCTTGTTCCGAATATTCTAGTGACCAAATCTCTATCGTGCTATCATCATTCCTTTGATTTTTGGTGGATCGGATCTTGGAAAAAATTAGAATCAAGCTTGGATCTACAAGTCTTTGCCGAAAAGCTATCCATACGTTTCGGCTTTTGGGTAAGTGTTCTTGATTTTGGGATAAGTTCGCCGAACAGTCTATAGTAAGGGAAAGGGTGACTTAAGTGGATACAAGTCACCTATTATTATTTTCTTTAACGATTAAGATTGATGCAGATCTAGGGGATATTCGTGAGTAGTAGCTAAGAAAGGGCTATTAGGACTGGTGGCACACGGTAAGGTTATGGTAAGGCTTCGGTTTTTGGTAAATATTGTGGTTAAGTGTGTGATTGATTGGAGGTTGGTATTGGTTGTAGGTTCAAGGCTGAGGATAGTGTAACACGTCTCATTTACCAGGTGTGTACATACACTTCACACACGACAAATCGGTAAAAGCCGAAATATCAAAAAACTGGAATGCCGAAAAGCCGAAAAGCCGAAAGGTTGGCACCGGCAACCACACGAGCGTGCGAACATTTGTGTGGGAACACCGATACGATTACCGACACCGAGAGAGCGATCTCATGGTCTTGGGCCACTGTTTGGCCGACCGGGCCAGACGGGGCTAAATGGGCCTGTCGAGCTCGTGGGCCCAAATCGGCAAGAGTTGATATGTGAAATTGAATGATGGATTGATATGGATGGTTGTATGATTTGATTATGATCGGGCCTAATGGGCTCCATAATCATGATTGGGCTTAATAGGCTCTATGGACATGATTGGGCTTAGTGGGCCTTATGGGATTATAGAAATGCATGCTAGGGTTTTAATGGACTCTAGGCCTAGTTCTGAAAAATTCTTAAATAGCATAAAACTTAATTTAATAATCAAACATGTCTGTGGACAAGTCGCTAGGTTAGAGTGTGGCAATGGACATATGCATGTCTAGGATTGGATCTAGGGAGAGCTTGGTACTTAAGCGGTCCTAGTGACCCACCTCCTCTTCTCTGGGATCCTACCTGGTGCATAGTGTCTGTTCACTTTAGCCGCAAGGACTTATTGATAGGCCAAAGTTCATAACTAAAACCCGAGATGAAAGAAATTACGAAAATACCCCTGTAGGGTAGATTTACAAAAATACCCTTGGGTAGTGAAATGACTAAAATACCCTAGGTGCTTGATGTGTAAAAATGTGTATGTTGCATTCATGAGATATATGTTGCACTTGGGTGGGTTTGATGATACGGAGGAAGATATGTGAGGATCGCATAGTCGCTTGAGCGGCCGTGGATCCACCGGTGGCTTTAAGCCCATTATATGCTTAGCGACTTTCTTTGCAACGTTTGAGTAGTGCCGCTGTTGGTGCTACCATTGGAGTGTAGGGATGGGTGGGTTGATATTTATATCCCCACAAGAGTGTAGGGTTGGAAGGGAAATGGAATGCAGGGTTGGATTTGGGATGGGAGCATTGCATTCATGTGATACTGATGTGATATGAGGTCATTATGGGCTAAGGCCCAAGACCACCGATTTTGATAGGGCTTAGGCCCAATGTGATAATTGCATGATGGTTGGATTACCAAGGGCCGTACACACTGAGTTTCAAAACTCACACCCTTTTATTTAATGTTTCAGGTGACTCTCAGTAAACGGCTCGATGTGGAAGAGGACTCGGAGGTGGCCACACTGCAAACTACTTAGAAGTTTTTAATTAGTTCCGAATGACTTTATTTTAATTACTTTATTTTCATTGGGGTGTAATAAGGCCTTGTATCTCCAATTTGACTTTACATTTGGGTTTTATTATTGTTTCAACTGCCGAATTATTAAACTTAAATCATTTTTTAAAGTTTAACATGGTTTTCGAAATAACTATAACATATGGACGTTTTCTTAAAACATGAGCTTTCTTCATAACTTAACAAGTTTTTCCTAAGCTATGGCTGTTTTCAATTATTACGTTTTCGCAACTCCATTATTAAATACCAAGTTTTATAAATTGTTTGTTTTTAAATAAAACTTCCGCAACTAAAAAGGGGTTTGTACTCAACATTTTACTCTATGAAGGGTTTTCAATGAAAACAAGGTTTTCGCTAAAACACTTCAATGTGACACGCCGGACTCGGGCCTAACTTCTAGGCTGGGTTTGGGGTGTTACATTATATATGTGATGTCCAAATTTTCCAACAATGCTCACCCCTACTTTACAAGAAAAATTAATAAATAAACGAATATATTAGTGTTTTCATTGCATGAGTTAGTGTTTTAATTATCTCTTCTACACTTCAATAATTAATATTAACTTTGGCATGTGAGTTCTACATGTGCAATTTCTACATTTTCCTCTATCAAATTTATCTCGGGAATCCTGAGTTGCAAGGGCTCAAAAGAAATCAAGTTCTGTAGTTGAAATGGCCAGACAGAAAATGATCCCTATATGGGGGCATTTTCATCTGACATGATAGTGAAAACGCTTCTTACAGGGGGCATTTCCAAGCCACATGTCTGACATGTCAGTGGCCATTTTAACCACCACAGCTTGATTGCTTCTGAGCCCTGCAACCTGGGATTCTTGGAATAAAATTTTTTCCCTTTATACCCCACCCCATCCCTTATGTAAATCCTCCATCTTCATTCCCTACTCACCACATCTCAATCTCCTCTAAATTGTTTTCTTCTTCTTCTTGCATGTTGAAATTTTCAGGTTTAAAGATTTATTTCTCTCTCACTTTGAGGGAGACGTAGTCATAGTTTTAAGTTGTGTTTGTGTTCATAGTGATGTCATGGAGCTCAGTAACCTACAAATTCCACATGCCGTGTGAGTATAGTGCCATCACTTGAGAAGCCAGGATTACTTTGCAGCTCAAGGTCCAAGATAGCGGTGATTATACCATCTCAGGTTGAAGTGTAACTAAGGCTTCAAGTTTACAAAGGTTATGCTGTCAAGGAATGTAACATAAATAGGGCCCTAGGCGACGTTGCTAATGCTGGAACGACAATAAGTCTTCTCACCAAAAAAGCATGTTTTACAAAACTCAAACATAGGTGCGAGGAAGGAAAACACAAGGAGTCTTCTAGTATAATCAAGTTATTCGTGTTGTCCACCTCCACCGAAGGCGGTGACCTTGTTAGTATAACATGTTACACCCGAATGCTGTCACAAGTTATAATAACGAGGTCTACCTTCGGTAGTGGTGGATAAGACGCATTACTTGATTGTACTGAAATACTACTACGTTTTTCTTCCTCATATTTATGTTTGAGTTTTATAAAGCATCCTCTTCTGATGAGAAACTCGTTGTCGTGCCCACATAACCACTGTCAACTACGACCACCATTTATGCCCTATCCTTTGACAACATAACCTTTGTAAATTGGAAGCCCTAGTTACACTTCAACCCCAGACCGTATAATCACCGTCAACTAGGACCTTGAGTTGCAACGCGATCCAGCTTTCTAGGTGATGGATCCATACTCACATGGTAGATAAAATTTGTAGGTCACCTAGCTCCACGGCACCATCGTAAATTCAAATATTCTTTAAAATTATAATTATGTATATCTTAAATATGAACAAAAATAAATCTACAAACTTTTAATTTCTAACCGCAAGAAAAAAACAATTTTACCAAAGTGAGAATGCGCCTTGTAGGACGCGTTTTTATTCCCTCTCCTAAAAATGCGTCTAATAGGACACGTTTTTCTTTCTCTCTGTAGATTAATAAATTTTAAGATTTTTCAATTATTTTTTTCCAACATATTTATATAAATCACTCTTGATTAAATTTATTGAACATAAATATTATATGCACGAATACTTCAAAAAGAAAATAAGTAATTTTGGTCACGTAATTAACAAAAAAGTAGCAATCAATTCCTTTATTTTGAGCTTTTCTTTTTCGTTTTTTGTTCCATCACGAAGATGGTGAAAGACTGAAATGACAAAACTCGCACCTACTCGTATTAAATAAATCATGAAAACTGCATCACCTCCGGTCATCAGTGGGGTTCCGACAAGTATTACTGCATGTCTGGTACGTTATCCTGGAATCACTTAAAATCTAAATCATAGATATGATTTCGGCCGTCCTTTTTCTTTTATCTTTTTTTTTTTTTTTTTTTTTATATTCATTGAGTAATTAAAGCTTAATTATACAAGCACGGCACCTTCCAAGTTAAATGAAAGATTTATATACCGAAAGGGTTTTCAGGAAAAAAGGCATTACTATACTATTTTTATTTTTTCATGTTGTTTTCATGTTTTAGAAGATTTTTCTCTAAAGAGAAAAAGTATTCGGTGGAGAATTTAAAATTTTTTTTTAAGGGTTGAAATTAAATTATATATTTTTAAAAAATTAAATATAATTTTATTTTTGTATTGATTTATATTTTTATAGTTTTTAAAAAATTAAATTAATATTTTAATATTTTTAAGGCTCAAATTATAATTTTATTATATATTAAATTAAAATTTTATACTTTTTGAGTGGGCTAAAGAAGCAATTTCCCATTTTAGTTCCTGCCAAGCCCCCCTCCCTTCACCTCTGAAAACGAGATGAGTTAGGTGATGATGGAGAGAAAAATTGGGGTAAACTTTAAAATATTAAGTTTTAGTGGATTGCAATGTTATTAATCTCACATTGCTAACAAATACTAACTAGGATGACAATTCTGATTTGAAGAGGATGAAAATAGACCTCCCCGGATATTTATTATCTAAATTCGCATTCGCTATTTGAACAATAAATTTAGACATTTGCGAATATCCGACCCCCACTTATCTGGTTACAAAATATTTTAAATTTTCTTTCAATAAGGTTTGAGCACTTCTTCTTTGACAATTAAAACTATATTTTAACCATTAAAGCTAATCTTCAACATTAATTAAAATTTACACAAACTAATAAATAACATATAAATATTAGTAAAAACATTTTCTAAAATTAAATATTTTAATCAATAATAAATTTAAATATAATAAATTTAAATATGTTTAAAAAATTATCAAAAATATATATCTTATTTAACATGTAGCTTATTTTAAATTTTATTCTTTTATAGTCGTAAACCTAATTGAACAATGAGATGGAATCATATGAATTTTTAGATTTATGATTATTCATTTTATTATTTGATGAACTTAATTAGTTAAATTATTTTAAACAAAAAAAATAACTAATATTTATATAATTAAAATAAATATTAAAATATGAATTTATTTTGTAATGCGACATAATTATCTTAGTACTTATTATATTATAAAAATAGTATACATACACTTTTAAGGACAAATAATATATCAATTGTTATATAATTAAATTATGAATGTATATTAATTGTTATAACATTATGATATTATTACAATGTGCATTCTTCTATTAATGATGTGCAACCTAAACCTTAAACATGTAACTAATTTTATGGTATACTATAATATATACAATCAATATTATATAATTAAGGTATATTAGTCATGCATATTATAATAACATAATTGTGTACAGGGTTACATATCAAATTTCATTTGGAATGTTGGTTGAAAATAACATCGCTATATGCCAAATTCTATCGGATTGACCAAAGAGGTTTCATGAGGATCCCTTTCACTAATAAGGAAGGTAAGAAAAGAGAAACAAATGAGCAAAAGTGATTTATTTGAAATTAGGATTGGCCAGTAAAAAGAAAAAAAAACTTTTCTGTGGGAGTGAGCTAGTTGATGTAAAAGAAGAGCTAAGCCTATATACAATTAGTTACATATTTAATGTTTAAATTGCATATCGTTAATAGACGAATGCATATTATAATTGTTAGACAAAATATGTTAGCGAACAAAATATATAAATATAAATAAATATTTATATATAAAATAAAATATAAATAGAATAATTTATATTTCAATTGTCAAATACGAAAATAAATAAAAACCGTAACAAAACGATTGAAATCAAAAATAAGAATAGAGATTTGCTAAACGTTGAGACCTGTTTAACACAATTTCCTTGAGACAGATTCGGCCGCTCTTACGGTACTTGGAGAAATGTTGATCGAATGTCTCCCAGGATACAACAACACAATGATCAAAGTGGTAGCACCTCTGCAACGATCAACGAACAAATGTTGCCTTTTTCTATCACCAGAACGTTGGAAAATATGGAGAGGAAAAGAAGAATTTTGAGAGCAAAATAAATTCGGTGTGAGAGGATATCAGTGTGGCAAAAATTCTACAGAATTCATAACCTTTTATATGCATTTAGCATGGTGGAATTTTGGAAAAATCCACAGAATCTACCATTAAATGAGCCATTTTGGAAATAAATAAGATAGATGTCCTTATATAAACATATTATGTCTGTTGAGGAAAAATAATTTCGTGTTGGGCTAAAATATCCACAGACCCATTTTGGGCCTGATCGGTTCATACATTCGCATCGTCCACGTCGTGCATGTGCGCCCTAACCCCAACAGGTTTGGACCTGCATCTTTATCCATAGAATAAAGTATCTAGGCATATATATTTCTTCATATTTCGTCTTCTATGAAGTTTCTTTTTTTGTTACAGCTGATAAAAATCGTGGTAAGAACGTGTTTCGTTCTAATGCTCGAAAATGATATTCTAAATCTTTTATATGCTCTCCATTACTTGTGTGGATAAGGCCTGTGTTATATAGTATATAACTTCGATCATAGGGATCAATTTCTAGTCACATAGCTTCATAATAATTCTGTAACGCCTCCTAACCCCAACGGGTTTAGACTAGCTCCCCCCACCCCTGCGCTCAAGAAAGGGTTCCAAGCTTAATCATTCAATCACCTTTCAAGAGGGTTCCCATATATAAACACATCTCACACTTGGTATTTAACCAATGTGGGATCTAAGCTTTTCTTTTCCTCAACAAATATTTCCAAGTAGCTTACTTTGAGCATCAATTTCTCATTCATCACTCAACCATTTTGAGCATATGATATACCGTTGTAAAGGTCTCATGGAGTAGAATATGAAACCATAATTTTATAATTGAACTCTCCACCTTTACCTATTGAGAATATGCCTCAAAGTTCCTATAAAATGCAATTTTTCCAACAACAATATCATAATGTCATAGTAATTATTTTACATTCATAATTTAATTATATAACAGTTAATATATAATATGTCCATGTAAGTATACTATTTTATATAATATAATATGTACTAAATATAATTATTTCAAAATAAATTCATATCATAGTATTTATTTTAATTATATAAATATTAATTAATTTTTTGTTTAAAAAATTAGCTAATTGAATTTATCAAATAATAAAAGGAATAACCGCAAATCTAGAAATTCTAATGATTCCATCTTATTATTCAGTTAAGTTTACAAATACAAAAGAATAAGATTTAAGAAAAGCTACATGAGATTTAAGAGAACAAAATGATAAATGAGATATATTTTTCTATAAAAAATTAAACATATTTAAATTTATCATTGATAGTTATATTTAAATTTATTATTAATTATTCTATTTAATTTTAGAAATAATTTTATTACCATTTATATGTTATTTATTAGTTTGTATAAATTTTAACAAAAATTGAGGACTAGCTTGATGGTTAAAGTAAAAATTTAGTCATCAAAGGTCATGTGTTTGAATCTTGTAGTAAACAAAATTCTATATAATTTGTAACCAATGCAGATTCATATATTTAACGAATAATGATTTGGGTAAACTACACCAATGGTCACCCTAAAATAGAGTTTATCCTATTCTGGTCACTCTGAATTTTTTTTCTCAATTTAGTCACATTAAATAAAAAAATTTGTGAATCGATCAATTGCCGTTAATTTATCCGTTTCCTTTTAATGGATTGTTGACTGTGCAATCCACCTCATATTTTTCACATATTTTACTTTTATTTTTATTTCATTTTTCTTTCTCCCTCTTTTTCCTCCATAAGTGAACATCACAACCGCTGTTCACCTCTCCACAATTGTTGGAGCTTCGATCGATATCAATTACGAAGAAACATTCTCTTCAGTTATCATGCTCAAGTCAATCCACATATTGTTATCCATTGTGGTGGCTCTTGATTACGCAATTTGGCAAATGGATTTCAAAAAAACGTTCTTGAATAGCTATCTTGAAGAGAGCATCTATATGATGCAACCTACCGGATATATAGCTAAAGGAAACAAGCATAAAGTTTACAAACTGCCTAGATCCATATATGGACTTAAGCAAGCATCCCGCTCATGGAATCAAAGGTTTGATCAAGCGATCAAAACTTTTAGTTTTGAGCAAAACGTTGATGAACCTTGTGTTTATAAACATATTAAGGATGGAAAGATAGTCTTTTCTCATTCAATATTCGATGACACTCTACTTATTGGAAATGATGTAAGGACATTGTCATTGGTTAAATTGTGGTTAACCCAACAGTTTAGCATGAAAGACTTGGGAGAAACTAACTTTGTTCTAGGCATCGAATCCTAAAGGATTAAAAGAACAAAGTAATAACTTTATCAAAAGCTTCATACACAGACAATATATTGGAATGTTATGCAATGAATAATTCAAAGAAAGTAAGTCAACCATTTATATCAGGCTTTCATCTTTCTTTAGAATATTGTCCTAAAACAGCGACAGAAAGAGAATACATGAAAAATGTTCCTTATGCTTTGTCAGTAGGAAGTCTCATATATGCTATGTTATGCACACATCCAAATATTTGTTTCAAAGTAGGGTTGGTGAGTCGATATCAAGTGAATCCTAATCTAGGACACTAGCAAATAGTTAAGCTATACTCAAGTATTTACAGACAATGATGGATTATATGCTTGTGTATTCCGGAGGAGATCTTACCCCTATTGATTATACCGATTTTAACTTCTAAATTTGTCAAGATCCAAGGAAATTGACATCGGGTTGTGTCTTTTTCCTAAGTGATGAGTCCATAGTATGGAGAAGTGTCAAGTAGGGTTGCTCTACTAATTTCACTGTGGAAGTTGAATATATGGTAGGTAATGTAACAGCCCGTGTAACATCCCCAAATCCGGCCCATTCACTACGACCGAATCTGGTTATGTTATGGGAAAAACTTATTGGCGAAAACAGGTTGCCATTTAACTTTTTGTCTAAGCTCCTCTTGACTAGTTTTACTTGCAGAAATCCTGGGCATGTTTGTTTGCAAACCGTTAGGTTACTTTGAAATCTCGGGGTTTCGTTTTTAAAACTCTTAGTTGTCAATTTGCTTAGGTTGGAAAACGTTTAAAACATCAGGCTCAAGTGGCTTATGCTTAGTTCATAAAAGTAACATTATTCCCAAATCTCTTTAGACATAAGTTACCGAAAGAAAACCAAATAACTTAAGAGGCTCTTATTACAACATAATGATTCCAAGTACTTGGTAATAAAGTGCATAAAGAAAATATTAGAACGTCCTTTGCATGGGCCACCTTGTATCCACTCCAACCCGGTCCGATCATCCTTCCACTGCGATGTTGGATAAGAGATTGGGTGAGTCATAATGACTCGATGTGTAACTAAACCATCGAAATCCACCCACATGCTAACCACATAACATCCCAATTATCAAATGCAACATGCAAGTATAACTATTTAGACATTACCACAACTGGGCTTGGCCCACCTTCAAATTATTACAAAAAGCTGGACCAGGCCCTTTCCACATTAGTCCACATATCAGCGGGCTTGACCCATGTCCACGTATGTCCCCAAAACATACCTATTCATTGGGCTTGGCCCATTCTCATATTATTTCATAAGCGGAATAATGCAATCATGAAACCCACCCAAACCTAGGGTCCATCCGCTACACACCCCCTTATCCGACCTACCACACACACGAGGACTATCGAGTCACCCTCTCCTTTTTCCTCCAAAAAGGCAACCAATGCCATCCACGATGTAGCACAAAGCTGACATCAACCACGATGGAGCACACAGCAATCCATCAAGCCACGATATGGCATAAGCCGATATCAATCAAGGTAACCACGCGAACTAAATCGCAAAGATCCACAACGCGACCTCGATCGGCAGCGCCAATCCACGATGTAGCACAAAGTCGACATCAACCACGTACTCGAAGTACACGTACCTTCTTTTCATAAACCCACCCATGCACATGTAACATAATATAATGCGTAGATGATGCATGTGCATGCTATTCACAATCATAGGCATACTCACACAATAAAATCAGTGTTCACATAATTACAAACTTTGCTACTAACCTGATCATCGTCATACCCCTTTTTGGGTATTTATCACACTTTTACCACTGCACTTATTAGTAAGCATATAACATAAGCGGATATACTCAAATCCCGGAAACAATGGTTAATTACACACCTTATTACTAAGAGTTCTAGACTCTCGATCCTCGACGCTATCGTCTAGCGAAACTACGACTATTTGCTTAATGCTTCCTGTTCCTGGCCCACACCCCGGTGGCCAATCACGTACAGCAGAAACCGCTCTTTTCTTAAACTTTGGGACAGGGGCCTTCCCTTGCCCACTCTGACTGGTTGTGGCCTCCATGGAAAAGCTTAATCAGGTAAACAGGTTAACCCTCAAAACACCACTTAAGCATTTAACCTTAATAAATAATCTTACCTCCACTTGATCAAACTGACTGCTACAACGGAGGCTTGGCCAACCACTAAAACCCCAAGTATCTCAGTCACGGAACTCGAAAAGATCTAAGCTAACACTCGGCCCCAAGTGCTATCAAGTTGAGGGAAGGAAATTCGGCAAAGGGGTGATGGATGTAGATTCGGCTATTAATTAAATCAAGGAGAGGGAATAGCAATTTCGGCCAAAGAGGTATTTTAAAGGAGGGACAAAGAAGAAGTGTGGGGTGTATTCGGTTTTGAAGTGAAAAGGGAAGGGAAATAGGGAGAGTGGAGGGTTCGGCCAACAAGCTTTGGGGATGGGGAACAAAATTCGGCAAAGGAGAGGAGAAGAGAGGAGAAGAGACAGATGGATGAATGAAATGAGCATCCCCCTCCCCTATTTATACTAGAAGGCCAAGCTCCAACCCCCAAAAATAGCTCCCAAAATCTTCCTAGAATAGCTCTCCCTACCACCCATTTTAAAAGTTTGAATAAGTCAAACTTTTACTAATAAATTAAAAAAAGATGACCAAGTCTTCTCCACTTTTAAGCCTTTCAAACCGTCCATCCACCCCACCAAAATGACGCAAAAACAAGGCCAAAATGCTACCCTTGCGAATCGAACCTGAGCCCCTTCCCCCCTGCAAATGGCGTCACTTCTCCATGCTCTAAGTGGCGCCTCCTTGCCACTCTACCAAGCCACTCTTTATGCCAAAATTCCACCAAAAATTCTCTTAAGGCCCCCTCTATCCAAGTTCTCCTTTTTAGCCCCTAAAACTAAAAATTTTCTAAGGCAACCTACCACCACCTAGGGTTCTCAGGACCCCTAAAACTTACCCAACCACACACTGAAGTGTGCCAACACTCAAGCTAAGTACCAAAAATCTAGCCCCTAAAACTAGGGTGTTACAGCCCGCCTGACGAAGTCTTGGTATCTGGTTACTGTTTGGTGTCCTAGTAAAATAAGTGTAGATATGAGTAAGTAAAGTGTTTATTTTGCCTAAGTATAGGATTCTTTGTATACGCCACTTGGTGAACTCTTAGCTTTGGCATAAATATATGGTTTGGCGAACTCTTCTGTTAAGTGTACACCACCCAGATGCTTTAGCAAACTCATTTGGTTTGCAGTTGCATAGATTTGTTTATTATTTTAGTAAGAAAATTTAGTTAGTTAAGTTGAGACTTAGTTAGAATGGAACTAAGCTACTGTAGATGAAAAAACTTAAATTATGATAAGCGCACTTAATAACAGGAATCAAGAGTGTTAGTGGCATTATCTAATCTTTTCACTAAACCTTGTCTCCATGCTTAAGTATATATGGATAGTAGTTCCTTCACCGAAAATCTTTGCCTTTTCTTTGTATTCATCTTCCTCCTTAATTTTATTTGCACTTTTTGAAAACATAAGTCCAGAAAACCTCTCCAAAGTTGTGTTCGCTATAGTCAACTAACTTACACGTTTGTTTTAGCTTACTGGTAATTTCTGATGAACCCTAGGTTATTTTTGAATTTATTTACATATTTTTGGTTATGCATGTATAAGTTTTAGATTGGTGTGTAAGGAAGGAAACTTCCTGATTTTGGGTTTTATGTTGATGTTTCTTGCATGCATTTTTAGATTCAATAGAGTAGTGATATGATATGTTGAATTATCCCTATTTTTAGCTCAAGAAGCTACTAAAGGTTCGAGTGACACAAGAAAAGGACTTGCTATATAGACTTTGCTATACTTCTGGTTAGCTCCTTGTTACTTCCATGTGTGTGGTATTCTTTACTTTATAGTTTTGTAAGGTAAGTATTCTTACCTTGTAAAGGATAACAAAAATATGTGTATGAATAATGGTTGTCCAGAGTTGTCAGTCTGATTCAGTATGTGGTGCCCCAAAACTGGCTGGGACGGTCTGACCTGAATTTCGAAAATCACATTAGCCACTGAAGTGACAGTCCATTAAAACCACCACAAAGCACACCAATCACCAATCACACCTCACACAATTATTCATGGAATATTTGATAACCTAAAATCATGCTTCCATTACACTACTTAGATCATCAAGTCATCAGTATAATTCGTCAATTGAATTTTTAACAAGAAAATATTCTAAAAGCTTCAATTGAACATTCATGCAGGTGATAGGGTATTTAAAAGGTTATATTTGAAAGGATTTTAGAAACAGTTTTATTTAAAAACATGTGTTTAGATTTAGATCGTAATATGATAAATAGTTGAAAAAACTTTGTTTCATAAGGTTTAAGAATAGTATCGTAGGAGTATATATAAAAGTTTTGTTTAGAAGATTGAGTAAAGCCTCACACTCAATTTCATAAAGTTATTATTCAATTAGTTCACAAGTAGTTAACAGTTTACGTAATTTGTCCAATTTTATATTTCATGCATACAAAACTCATGATTAATTTCCAAATCACATATAAAATATATAAGACTTACTTTAATAACCAATGGCTCCTCAACCTGCACTTACAAGTTAGTAGAACAATTACTCATACCATTCATCAAGCATTCATAATCAACCATTCAATCATCTATCTGAAGTAGTAATAAAAGCTCCAAATCAAACCAATTAAAGAGTCCACAATGTCCAATTACAAACCATTAATAGTTCAAATTCTAAAACCCTATAGATTAGTCCCACATTGCCTTCCTTATTGAGTTGGAAACACATCAAACATACTCAAGGTAAATTGCCTTGCTTTGGATCACTTGGTAGCTCACTTCTCCTCGTTTCAACTATATCCTTACATTGTTAAAAATAAAAAAGTGTGAGCTTTTTCAAGCCTAGTGAGTACTCAACGATTGCCACAAGTAGTCACAATATCCAAAGATAAAAGAAAGCATAGTATCACAATTAATCATGGTAAGCAATCAAGCATAACTCATAGCGTTCTCATTGATGTGTTGGCACAATGTAATCATGAAGCATATATACAAAATATATTACATTGGATAGCATGATATCCAAATACAACAAATATAATGTGTAGCATAAAGCTATCACCCACCAAACACAACCAAACATATCCTCCAAACACAACTAAACATACCTTCCAACACAACCAAATATAGCCTCCAAGCAGAACCAAATATACCCTTCAAACACATCCACTTAAACATGTATACTTACTATTTTATGCACACTTTCACATATCACACAACTCATGTTCATATCACATATTCAATTCTCATATCATATTCAATCATAAACACATAACATTTTCATTGTAATCTTAATATACATCACATAACATATCACATTTAAGCATCATTTGCAAATCATCATTAGTTTAAGTAGAAACTCTTACTTATGGAACTTATCATAGGTGATTAGGCTACCTAAGCTCCCCTTTAACACTTTTATTTGTGCATAATTGTAGTACAGCAACCCACTCACCTTGCAACCTTGACTTTAACGGTAAAAGCTCAAATAAGCTTTTATTTGCCTTTGTCCTTGCTTGTAGAACCTTCCAGCGAGTCCGACACTTTGCATTCAAACTAAATACATTAAAAAAACATTATAAACAACCTTAAACACATTTAAATAATATAAAAAATGCAAACCACAACTCACCTATCATACTTACCGAAAACTAGCTAGTTTTGTCGAAAATGCGATTTCACCACTCAAATCTAGTTTCTAAACCTTAGTTTTGATTCTAAAAATCCTAAATATCATCTAATTACACATTTAAACCTTCAATTTAGGCCAATTACACGAATCTCATTTTTTCTAGAAAAATCAAGCTAAACATGTTCTTTAAAAAGAGGGAAATGTCCAAATCCTTTGAATTCCTTAAAGATCTTTAAAATTGACTTTAAAAACCTTTTAATAGGATCAAAATAAGTTGAAAATAGCTTTGAAATTGCAACTTACCTTAGTAAAATGAGATCAACCATTTTCAAGATTAAAATCAACTTAAAATCAAATGATTTATTGAGATATTGATTTAATTGATTAAAACTGAATTTGAAAAGATAACACACTTAGTTTGATCATGAAAAGTCAGAATGTTACCTCAATTTTGTAAAATCGATGAGCTACGAAGCTAATTCGAGTTTTGAACTTTAAAGAAATTGAGGTTGAAAACATGAGTATTCTTCAAAATTGAAGAGAGATTTTGTGTTTGGAGAGCTTGAAAATAAAAATGAATGAACTAATTTCGAAAGAAAAACTTTGATTTGGTGTATGGAAATTTTTTGAAGAAGATGAAGAATGGGAGGGAAGAAGACGCGAGGGTTGTTAAATAGGCAACCCATTTTTAAAAATTGGGCCATTACATATTTAACCACCTCCGGTTTCTTCCCTTTTTCAAATAGGTCCTTAATTTTAAATTAAAACCAATTTCAAAATTATTTTTTAATCAAACCTCATTTTTAAAAATCCGTTCTAACCAAATTAGTTCCCGAACACCTAGTTTTAATTTCCTAACAAAAAATTATTAATTCTAATTATTTTAATATTTTATTTAATCAATTCCTCATTATTTGATTATCTAATCTAATTAGGTTTCCGGTTCACTAACCCCCGATCCTACTTACCCAATTCTACTGACCCGATTTTTTGGGTGTGAAGCAGTATGTCTAAGATAAAGAGTATGGGTCATTTTCATGTTAAGCCACTATCATCTGCTTCTGATATGATATGATCTGATATGTGAATATGAAATTGAAGATATATGTTTGTGTAGCCTCCGGTAAGGCAGAGGTATTGCAAACCAAATTGGTAAATCACAATAAAATATGCTACTGAATGATTCTGATATGGGGAGCTATAAGGGAGCATTTATATGAATGAAATGAAAACATATGATATTCTTCTGACTTTGAATTCTGGTTATGTGGCTGACATGAAAATGGAATGTCTAAGTTATGTCTTGTTGGCGTATAGTATTCATCCATGTGATACGCCATCAGTGCACTAAGTCTGTCTGAGTCTTGTATACGCCATTGGGTGTACTCTGTGATACTGTGAGAAGTTTCTTTGAAGAACTGAATTGTACTATTAGTATTCTTACTTAAGATCTTTGTGGAACTCACTAAGTTCTTATGAACTTACCCCATTACCCTTTCCTTCTCAGGCCTACTATGTGAATGAGAATTATTCGAAAGACTATGGCAAAGGGCATATGCTTCTGTTAGACATTTAATTAATTGTACTATGCAAGACATATGGGGTTGATGTCTAGTTGTATTTTGAGAAAGATTTGTATTTGAAACTTATGTTTGATAAACTATGTTTTAATGAAGATTAGTTTAAGTTTATGGAATGGATTCGTAGTGTTATATTTCGAATGATGTAAATATCTTATTGAAGTTTTTACGCCATTTGGCTCATAATTTGTTTCAGTATTTTTTTAAAGGATTATTTCAAACACTACAGTTTTACAAAGTTTACGCCAGAAACAGATTTAAAGATAGATTATTTCTAAGTAGTGACACGTCATACTTGGATCCTTCTAAGGGATTGGGTTTGGCGTGTTACAGGTAAAAATTTATAACATTGTAACAATGCGAAAATAGCTAAACACCAAAGAAACCACATGAGGACACAACACACTAACAGAAAGTATCATAAAGGAGACGGTAGAAATTGATGGAATAGTGGATGTAGTCAAAACTGCATCTGAGGATAACCTTGTATATTTGTTTTACCAAGATTCTGTGTAACAGCCTGATTTAGGGGCTAGTCGGAACAGTGATCTCAGGACCACTAATTCGGGGTCGAAGAAAATTTATTTTAATTTTATTTTATGGGTTATAGCATGATTATAAGGGTGCATGAAAATTTTGGTGCTTTAATTTTAGCGATTTCATGCTTAATCGCGAAAAAAGACTAAATCGCATAAAGTGCAAAAGTTCTATTTTAATTGCTAGAGGTGTCAATTAGTTAAGGAATATTAATTGGAGGTCCCTAATGTGCAATTAGGCCTTATTTTAAGAGGTGGCCGGCCATAGGGGACAAAGAATTGACCTTGTCATATTGTTAGGTGAAAATTGGTGATAAAAATTTATTTTTATAATAAAATAAAGAGAAGAAAAGATATCATCTTTTCTTTCCCTACTCTCCACCGAAATTCTCAAGAAAAACAGCCATGGGAGCTTGAAAATTTTTAGCAACTCCTCACCTCTACAAGTAAGTCATCTTGATGACTATTTTTGATGATTTTTGTACTTTTGGAACCCCTAAAGCTTAAGCTAGCTAATGAGAGGACTATTTTGCAAAATGGTTAAGAGTCTAGGGTTTTTCCATGAGAGCAATTGAGTTGTTTGCTGCATTTTTATGGAAGAAAATGAGTGTTATTTGTTAGATAAACAACTTTCGTGAAGGGTGTTATCATGAAAACACCTAAAAGGACCTTTTTGTAAAGGTTGTGAAATGAGTGGTAAATGTGTGTAATAGTTGAAATCTTGAGTTGCTATAGAAGGGAATATGAATCAGCTAGGCTTAATTAGCAAAGAAGTTGGATGAGAATCGATATACAAGCCTAGGGGCAAAATCATAATTTTGCCAAAGTCTAAGGGCAAAATCATAATTTTGCCAAAGTCTAAGGGCAAAATGGTAATTTTGTCAAAGTAGAAATTTTAAAATGTATTGATTAGTGTGGTGATTAAATGAGTAAATTTTATTGTTCTATATCAAAGAAAATGAGATTCGGACCTAGGACGGGAGAAAAGAGAAATATGGAAAACTAGGTCCCTTTCTACCCTTTTCGGTATCGAGGTAAGTTCGTGTGCTAATAATGCAACTATAAGTGAAGTATTTAATATTTTGATGTTGTATGAATTATATATTGACTCAATGAATATATTAAATACGTTTTGACGAGATGTCGAGAACTGAAAGTCTTCAATTGAATCTAAGAATAGAGGGAATGCAAATATCATGATACTATGATAATTAAGGTCCCGTGTAAGACAATATTTAGAATATGGCCTCGGTGTGAGATTTCGTATAAGACCATGTCAGGGACATGGCATCGATATGATATTTCATGTAAGACCCTATCGGGGTATAATATTGATATGATACTATATGTATGAGACTCAAGAGTGTTCTTTAGCATTTTGAATGATTCAACAGGTATGTTGAAAATGAGGAAGTATGTTGTTACACCATGAGAGGTGCAGGTATGTGCCCAGAACTCACTTGAGGTGAATTCGGTATATGAGGAAACCATGGTGAGTTATGTGTAAACGATGCACCCTGATTTCATATGTTATATTTATTAATGCATTGCGTGAATGTGAATGATTATTGTAGAAATCTATTTAAGAATGATAGTGTGTGAGGATGTTCCCGGATGAGCATTCGAAATAGGAAAATGTATGTGGATAAATATTCGTGAATGTGTAATAATGGTGGGCTATGTGCGATACCACCTTATTAATTATTTAATGGTGGGTTGTGCGCGAAACCATTGAGTATTTATTATTATTCCGGGGTGATATCGAGAAACTTGACTAAGTGAAATTTGCATGTGGCTTTGTCGTGATAAATGCAGGGTATAAATGCAAGCAAAGATGAACCATGTGTTATGATATGAGTTTGTGACAGGTGAAAGTTTAAAAATGAGTAAGCATTATGAATGATTGAATGGGTATTCATAAGCTTAAGTGAAAATCTCATTATATTACCTTGTGGTTGAGCATAATAAATAAATGTCAATAGTTTCTTATCATTTGCATATGAACTTACTAAGCATTATTGCTTACTGCTCTTCCTTTCCTATCTTTTATAGGTTAACTTAACTAGCTCGGGTTGGAAATCACCGGAGATGCTTTCACACTATCGAGCAGTCCCTTGGGTATGAGCTTTCAAGTCTTCTTGAGATATGGCATGTATAGGGATCTTATTTTGGACTAATTAAGTCATAGTTACAGTAGCCAAATGTGTTGGCCTAAAAGAGTTATGGGTTGGTTGTGTATAGCCATGGATGATGGCTCATGTCGATTGTAATGGTGCTAGTAATAGTTCTCCCTCGTTTATGGGAAGATAGTTTGATTTTCATGATTCAAATGTGATAATTCAAGAGTTATAATTGACGATTTGAGAATTTTATATGATGATGTGTGAATGTGTGCAAGTGAGGGTGGCTAAATGGCTTGGAAAATAGCCTTGAATTGGTCCACACGGGTAGACACACGGGCGTGTGTCTAGACCGTGTGTGACACACGGCCTGTCCCATGGGTGTCTGACTTGGCCGTGTGTCCCCTGAATGTTAGTGTTGCAAGTCAGTGTCGACCACGGGCTAGTCACACGGGCGTGTGCCTAGGCCGTGTGCCCATAATTGGTTGCTGACGTCACAAACAGAATACCCAGGTTTTTATAGACTGGTAAGGACACGGGCGTGTCTATGCCGTATGAAGCACACGGGCCAAGAACACGGGCGTGTGTCCGGTCGTGTGAAAACCCCTGTAGGTTCGAAATGAAAATAAATCCCACACGGGTTAGGGACATGGGCGTGTGTGACCACACGGCCTTCCCACACGAACGTGTCCCATTTCACACGGGCGTGTGGCCCCTGTTTAAACAAAAAAATTTAAATGCATAAAAAATTCCGGTTGGGTTCCGAGAGCCTCCGTATGCTTGATCAAGGCCTCGTAGGCCCTTAATGAGAAATGTTAAGTTGGGATGAAGTTTTATAGCTTAAGGTTGTATGACCATGTGAGTTAAGTACGGTAACGCCTCATACCCGGTTCCGGCGTAGAATACGGGTAAGTGGTGTTACATTTAGTGGTATCAGAGCTATAGTTTAGTCGATTCTCGGACTAACCTAGCGTGTGAGAGTTTAGCTATACATGCAATATTACTACTCATGATAGTGTGATATCTCCCGGCTCTAACGAGATTGTTTTGTTAAGGCAAAGATGATTCCCAATCGAGCCATTTTTGATAATGGTGAAAATGATAATGAGATAATTGAAATGTGCTTATGATGTGATGAAATTCAAGAATGTATGAATGGAAGTTCATGACATGTGTGTGATAAGGTATGAAATGAGATAATCCTAGGGTGAAGAATGAAATTAAAGTTATAAGGTGATAAGCTTATCCATGTTGGTTCGATGTGCATACGGTGTTATATACTCAACCTATTTGGTTAAGTGAATATAGTGAGTAAACTTATCCAATGAACGGGATATGTGTGTATGTACAACTGTTTGAATGATGTATAATCAGTATGTCCATATAGTTGAATCTCATGAAAGACTGTTAAAGTAGAGGACATATAATGTTTTGTTTTATGACTCTGTTACGAAGCCACAAATATTATGATAGTGTGGGAGTTAAACTGGGAAGTTAAATTAAGTAGAACGCAGGAGATGAGTACGGTCGTTCAATGATAAATTGATGAATAAGACCATGGTTGGACCATGGCAGTACATGTGATCCCATATAAGACCATGTCTGGGACATGGCATTGGCAATGATACGTGATTCCGTGTAAGACCATATCTGGGATATGGCGTCGGCATCGAATAGCGATTCCGTGTAAGACCACGTCTGGGACCTGGCTTCAGTTTGAAATCGTGTAAGACCATATCTGGGATATGGCGTCGACATCGATATAAGATCCCATGCAAGACCATATCTAGGATATGGCATCAGCATCGACATGTGTTTCCATGTAAGACCGTATCTGGGATATGGCATTGGTATCGATATGAGATTTCGTGTAAGACCATAGCGAGGCTATGGCATCGTGACGACATGTAAGATTATAACTGGGCTATGATATTGTGATACGAGTAAGACCATAGTTGGACTATGGCAATCAAGTAAACGACGTACTCAAACCCGTAAGACGTCCTCTAATTTGATAAGTGATGGTAAGAGAAATCAGAGTTAAATGTTGAGTACTTGAATAAATATTACTATGGAGCCTGCGTTAGTAAAATCACTGTCCTGGACTTATGGGTGATAGAAACAATTGTAACATGAGTAAGCGTGAAAACTCGCTTAAAGAGATTTGTGTAATTACGATGATATTTCATTAATGATGAATGTTAAGTCATATGTGTGTAGTCATGAGAGTCAAGTTAGAGGCTTTACGACCTCACCCCCTTACCACTGTTGATTTATAATGAGATTTTTTTTACGAGAGTCAAGTTGAATGAGTTCATGAGTATGAAATAAAAGAGTTCAGTGGCGAAACAATAAGTAATGTATATAGTGATAAAGGTAGTTAGAAGGTGAGAAACAGTTTTGGGAAGAATATCTGAATGTTTTAAAGATTGTCACCTGGTTATGCAATGTTACGAGTAAAGAGAAAGTTAGCCTCGGCTATTTGACTCAATTGAGTAGGAAGCCTAAGGAGTACTTACGAGATTCTTTCCAAATTGATGTTCATTAGTGAAAGGAATAATAAAGGAGTTTATGATGACGGAAATGGTTAGAGAAACAATATTGAATGTGAAAGTGTTTGATTATGACAACCATAGTTGAATGAATTATAATGACCCCTTTGAGTATTACGTATAGATATCCATTTCCCTTCGGGGGTTATGTGGTTGTTCTTTTATGAAATTGTGATTGTAACGAGAATGTTAGAAGATTGTAAAATTAGGCGATATTATTGTCGATTCGGTTGGTTAAGTAATCGACACTTCTTTACCTTTTCGTAACTCTATTTTAGTATCTTGAAGTGAAGTCGGTGATAAAATTTTTATGTGAGACTATTCTTATGTTTCTGCGATCATGGTTATCACAGTAAAGTGTGTTCTTGAGTTGTGATAGTTATATCTACCATGATTACGCTTTTAGTTTGATCATAGAAAGGTGATAATTCTAGTACATGAATATCTCTGATTTTCGTATAAGATGTTAATATCGACAAAAGTATAAGAAGTGAAATCACAAGTTTCAATTTGTGCGACGGATTTTTCAGGTAAGCCGAATAAAGTTAATGCATTCAATTGAGATATCCTTGTTACCTTGAACTAAGGCGATAGTAAAGGTTTTCGATTTGCATAACAAGAGAAATTCAAAGGATTGTGTGTTTGAACAACATTCTCAGTATGGAGAAAAGAGTAGATTAACTTATTGAGATATGATTCGAGCTATGTGTATACTTACGCATGCTTCAACAAAGAGAATAAATTTTGTGTATTCACTAGTAGGTAGATGGATAGTCTGAATAAGGAAATTATATTCTAGGGGGCATAATACAGAGATATGCTTATTGAAATATTCTAACCGGGATGGAAAAGTCAAAAGCTATTGAAAGGTGTTTTAATACCAGAGTGTAAAGAGGTAGTTTACATCTTTGGATGGTTAGAGTTACATCGAAAAGAATTGTTAGATTGGTGATCCTGAGACGATCACTTTTGTGTCTGTGTTGTGAAATTGATGATATAGTATGATCCGTGGAAAAACATCATGTGCTTTTTGAATCCTGATGAGCTAGAGTATCTAATGTTGCGAAAAAATTTGAATGTAAGTTAGTAACGATGGTTTGAGCTATTACAAGAGTATGTATAGTTATTGAAATACTTCTCGGATAGTGGATATAGTACAGATATCTGGATGGAAAAATCCCCGTCTAATCAATGCGAGTTAGTTACTCGATTGACCTTAGTTGATAATATCCTAGTTTTAGCGATGTTAATGGCTAAAGCGAGTTTTCCTTTTAAAACAAAAGGAGTTCAGAAGTGAGATAGTGAATTGCATTTTAAGTAAGTTCAGAATGAGTTTGTTTCCGATGTTAAAATTCAGGTCGGATAAGATTTCCGTTGTTATTGTTACCTTGAGATAGAATTTGCATGTTGATGAATCCAGAACTTATGCAGAAGTTTTGGTATGAGGCTCAGTAGTAGCATGTTTGCTCATTCAAGAACAAGAGAAGGTGTAGTTATATGCATAAATGTTTTGACAATTGAGTACACGTCACGATATGATTGAGTTTATGTTCAGAAGTAGTTGACCGGTTAAGATGAATTTTCAGAGTGTTCAAAGTCAGAACTATTGCAGTCGGTGAAGATCCTAGGGAGAAAGTGTGATAAAATACTATAGATTTCGAATTTGGATTGACATGATTTCCCAAAGAGGGGGATGTCATCCGGATTGTAGTGAATTATTCTATAAAGATCTGAATGATCATTTTAGCATGTGCAGAGTTCACATTTGTCAAATTACTGAGTATATGTGCCCTGGAGAAAGAGTAATCTAGGTTTTAAAGTTTTGCTTCAACCTTGTGTACTACAGCTTAAAGGTTTTTGGCAATAGAAATTTGAGGGTAAATCGATTTGTAATTTTGAAAAGTTGGTGGAAACGTTTCATGAATGTTGAAAGCAACTTCTTCTGGTAAGATTTTCGGGGACGAAAATCCCTAAGGGGGGAGAATTGTAACAGCCTGATTTAGGGGCTAGTCGAAACAGTGATCTTGGGACCACTAATCCGGGGTCAGAGAAAATTTATTTTATTTTTATTTTATGGGTTATAGCATGATTATAATGGTGCATGAAAATTTTGGTGCTTTAATTTTAGCGATTTCATGCTTAATCGCGAAAAAGGACTAAATCGCATAAAGGGCGTGTAACATCCCGATTTAGGGCCTAGTCAGAATAGTGGTGTGAGACCACAAATCTGAGGTATATGTATGATTTTAGAGGTTTATGCTATGTTTGCATGTTAGTGTGGGAGTTTCATGAAGCAATTTTGTTAAATTGCGGTTGAATTGTCCAAAAGGACTAAATTGCAAAAGTTGCAAAATGTGAGATTCTAGAAGCTATTTGTATGAAATAGCGTTGGATTATCAATTAGAGGTCCTTAAATAGTAATTTTCCCAAATTTCTAATTTTTTGACAAAAATGGGCATGAGTGGATGGTATTGGAAAAGTTTGACTAAGGGGCATTTTGGTCATTTGTCAATTAAGTGATTAAAAAGGGAAAAAGATGACAAAATTTCATTCATCTTCTTCTCCAAGCTGCCGAAAATTTCAAGAAGCCATTGTTAGGGCTCTTCAATTTTCAAGCTTGCTAGTAAGTGCATCAAGCCAGCTTTTTTATATTCTTCGTATTTTTGAAGTCCTAGTAACATGAGTAAGCTATTTTTGGCTATATGTTGAGCTAGGATTGATGTTCAAAAATGTAACCATGTATGACATGCATGTATTTTGATGTTTTATGGAAGAATATGAAGGCTTGATGTAGTAGAAACATCTTTTGTAAGTGAATTCCATGAAAAATGTATGTTGGGACTAGTTTGTGAAAGTCTTGAGATTGGTCATACATAAGTGATTTAGTGAGAATTGATGATTGCTTTAGTTGAGTAAATGACTCGGCTAAGCATGAAAGGCTAGAAAGTTGAATGAAAATCACTTTACGAGCCTTGTGGAAAAAGTATAAATATGAGGAAGTTTAGGGGCAAAATGGTAATTTTGCTAAAGTATAAGATAAGGGTCAATTTAGTCAATGTGTGTATTGAATGGGTTGATTTGTCATTTTAGATCAAGAAAGAGGAAGCCCGGATCTTAACTGAGGCAAGGGCAAGGTCGTGGACTAAATTGCACATCTCCATACTTTTTGAGTACCGAGGTAAGTTTACGTATGAACGATGCATTTAAGCGTATACATTGTTAATGCTAGCTAATGTGTAGCATGATTAAGAACCTATTCGATTCTAGTGGAATGAATGAGATAGTAGTTGTGAATGGATGAATGTATTACAAAGTAAACATGTGAATGAGTAGTGATAATGCTTGATAGTGGGCTAAGTGCGATACCACCTTGATACTTAACAATAATGGGCTGTGTGCGATACTATTGTTAAGTATATTATTTAGTGAGCTATGTGCGGAATCACTATAATTATCCCTTGTGGTAGGCTATGTGCGATACTACCTTATGATATGATTGTGGTGGGCTAAGTGCGAAACCACCGAGTAATTTAGCTGTGTAGATGTATTATTGAGAAATAATGATGTGTTGTATTTTGAGTAAATGTGCTATTGAGTGCAGGAGTGCATGTCAATGATTATGAGTATGTGACTAATGATGTGTTGGAGATGTGGTAAGGTATAGAAAGAGTAAGCATAGCGGTGGATGTGAATTACATATGTTAGTATAATACAAATTGTTGTTTAGCTTATACTAGAATGCTTAAATTGTTTATGTGTAAACTTACTAAGCTCAAAGCTTACTCCTTTCTTTTCCCTTGTCTTATAGAGAACAAGGATTGAATCGTGATACGCAGATTAATTGGAAGATCGCCCACACTATCAGCGCACTCTGGTACATTAGACTTAATGTTTTGCATATGGCATGTATAGGGGCTAGGTAAGTTAGTGAGTTTTGTTGTTTTGGCTAAGATGTGTTGGCCATTAGATGGATAAACTATTTTTGTATAATGGCATGGTTGTTGGCTACTTTATTATATGAAAAGATGTATTTATCCATGTAAGATTATGTTCATTATGAGTTGGTTATGGATGTGTTGAATGAGTACTTGTTGTGTATGCTAGAGGGGTGAGAAGGGCATCACAAATAACTTTGTTCTTGTCCATGTGGGTAGACACACGGGCATGTGTCTAGGCCATGTGTGACACACGGCCAGCCCATGGGCGTGTGACTTGGCCGTGTGTCCCCTGTACGTTAGCCTTTTAAGTCAGAATAGACCACGGGCTAGCCACACGGGCGTGTGCCTAGGCCGTGTAAAGTGGTCAGTGTTTAGCACGGGTGGAGAAGACGGGCGTGTCTAGGCCGTGTGAATTTAGTCAGTGTCGACCACGGGTGGAAGACACGGGCATGTCTTGAGGGCACACGGGCGTGTCCCATTCCACATGGGCGTGTGACTCTTGTCTAAGTGAAAGAAATTTAAGATCGATAAAGTTTCGGTAGAGCCTCGGGAGCTCTCGTATGTATGTTTAAGACCTCGTAGGTCCTTAATGTGAGGTAGTTGTGGTAGCTATTGAGAGTAGTCACGTTGAGCCTAAGTGGTGATCAAGTGGTTTTAACTCGGTAATGCCTCAGGCCCGGTTCCGGTGTAGAATATGGGTAAGGGGTGTTACATTTAGTTGTATCAGAGCTATGGTTTAGTCGGTTCTAGGACTACCGTAGCGGGTGTAAGGGTCTAGCTATACATGCCATAAGTGTACAACGATAGTGTGGTGTTTCTGATGATTTTAAACCCTGTTTTATATAATATATGGATCCCGATCAATCGACTGCTGATGAAGCAGCTAGTAATGCGCCGACTCCTGCGCAAGGAATCGCGCCTGTTGAGAGTGGACCCGAGGTTAGGGGTTAAGGGGAAGAGGCTCGGGAAGCCTTTCTCCGGATGATGAGTAATTGGTACTCAGATTATGTTCGAGCGAACCCTAATGCTCAACCTCCTCCACCTCCTCCTATACCTCAGCCAATTCCAGTGGCTCCTCAAGGTATTGATGTAGTGAGGATATCGAAACCCCCGGTGGATAAGATTAGGAAACATGGGGCTGAGGAGTTTAGAGCTAAGGTAGATGATGACCAGAGAGGCGAGTTACGGCTAGAGAACTCAATGAGAGTATTCGATGAACTCTCTTGTACACCTAAAGAGAACCTGGAGTGTGTCGTATCTTTGCTGAGGGACTCGGCATACCATTGGTTGAAGACGTTGACGTCGATAGTCCCGAGAGAGCGGGTAACGTGGGACTTCTTTCTGGAAGAGTTCCAGAAGAAGTATATAAGCCAGCGGTTTACTGACCGGAAACGGAAGGAATTCCTTGAGCTGAAGCAAGGAAGAATGCCAGTAGCAGAATATGAGCGCGAATTTGTTATGCTTAGCAAATACGCGCAAGAATGTGTGTCGACAGAGACCATCTTGTGTAAAAGGTTTGAAGATGGACTGAACGAGGATATTAAGCTCCTAGTGGGTATTTTCGAGTTGAAAGAGTTTGTTGTGTTGGTTGAAAGGGCAAGTAAGGCCGAGGAATTGAGTAAGGAAAAGAGAAGGGCTGTGAGTGAAGCCCGAGATGCGAAAAAGCGACCGATGGGCAAATCATATCAAGCCCAATCGAAAAGATCCAGGAAGTGAATCCTCGGACGACAACACCAGTGGGATATCCACGTCGAGACTTGGACAACACTCGTTCAGGTTCGAGAGTCCAAGCCACCTCGATGGAAAGTGTGGGCAATCCGAAGAACAAACCGGAGTGTCCAAATTATGGTAGGTATCATACCGGAGAGTGTTGGGGAAACAACCGAAGTTGTTATAAGTGTGGTTCCCCCTACCATTTTATCTGAAATTGCCCCGAGAGGGATGTCAAGGAAGAGAAGCAAGAGACAAGACCTAGCAATGTGTCTGCAAGGGGTAGACCACCAAGGAACCCGAGAGGTGGGACTAGTGGTAGAGGTGCGCCCAAAGACTGCCCGTGAGACCAGAGAGGGTCGGGCACTGCGAAGACGTATGCCATTTTGCGCGGGCGAAGAGGCGTCATCCCCAGATGTGATAACGGGTACTTTTTCTCTTTTTGACACCTTTGTTATTGCTTTAATAGATCCAGGGTCTACTCATTCTTATATTTGCATGAGATTGGCATCTAGTTTGAGTATGACCATTGAGTTTACGGATATTATGGTTAAGGTGTCAAACCCGTTAGGTAAGCATGTGTTAGTGGACAAGGTGTGTAAGAATTTCCCTTTGTTGATTAAGAGTCATTGCTCTCCTGCAAACCTTATGTTGTTGCCGTTTGATGAGTTTGACTTAATTCTTGGCATGGAATGGTTGACTACCCATGATGTCTTAGTGAACTGTGGTAGTAAGTTTATCGAATTGAAATGTGAGAATGAAGATGTTGTTCGGGTTGAATCAGGTGGATCAGATAGTCTACCAGTAATGATTTCTTCCCTAGTGGCTAAAAAATGTTTGAGAAAAGGGTGTGAGTCCTATCTCGCCTTTGTTTTGAATACTCAAGAGGTTGGAGTAAAGTTTGATACAGTGCCGGTGCTATGTGAGTATCCGGATGTATTCCCAGAAGAGTTACCCGGATTACCTCCAGAGAGCGAGGTCGAGTTTGGGATTGAGTTAGTTCCGGGAACGGCACCTATTTCAATTGCTCCAAATAGGATGGAACCTTCAGAGTTAAAAGAACTGAAGGTTCAGTTGCAAGAGTTGACAGATAAGGGTTTTGCAAAACCGAGCTACTCATCGTGGGGTGCTCCGGTAATATTTGTAAAGAAGAAAGATGGGTCTATGAGTGAAACACCCCACACCCGGCCCACGAGCCTGGACCGGATCTGGTATGTTCCTTAAGTAATCTGGTTATAAAATTCTTTTATTACCAGAGGAAAACTTGTGCGATTTTTAAAAACTATTGTTTTGGGTTGGGCTTGAGTTAAAAACCCATTGATCTTATTTTAAAGTCCAATTAATTAAGATGAAAAAAAAACAATTAGGGTTTATTTTTAAAGAAATAAATTTTACTTAACTTTAATTGAAAATAATTCGTAACATAGTAATTAAAAATAAAAATAAAGAAATGTAACTTATGGCCTTATTACATCAAGTAAAATCCCAAAATAAAATTAAAATACTTAAATAAATTTAAATATCCATATTGAATAAAACTTCAAAGTGAGCATGGCCATCCCTAAGCTTCCGCTGAACCCGGTCCATTATTGATCGTCACTGAAAAATAGTCCCACAGCAGGGTGAGTCATGAGACTCAATGTGTACACAACACTAAAATTCAATAGATCGGGCATACATTTTTCATATCCAATACTTATTCATATAATGAGATAAAAATGATGATGCAACCCAAACCCAAACCTAGGTGCCATCCGCTACACATCCCCGTACCAACCACGCTGCAAGTAGGGACTACTAAGTCAACCCTCCATTCGCTACACACCATCAAGGCGATCATTTGCGATCGACGTGCTCATCGCCCATATAAAATTTGTGGCATAGCCACCAGATAATTGTGTCATGAGACACCACATTCAGATAATGTAACGAAGTTACCACATTCGGATAATGTGACCAGAAGTCACCACATTGAGATAGTGAGACCGTAGTCATCACATTCACTTCCCCTTTTTCATATATCCCGAATGACCCATATTATTCATATCATGCATATCATACTTAAATTCATATTCTTATCATATTTCACATGTTAAATATAACATATTTCGGAATCCTAATAGGAGTAGGAAACGTACCTGAGTACTTTGTACCATATTATGGTACCTTAGCCACATTCTTATAAACATGCATATTTTACATATTACCATCAATCTTATTAAAAGTTAGTGTGGGGTACACACCTGATTCTTTTAACGAAGTCCTTGAAATCCCGAAGAACCGATCTACTGATTTAGATCCTTAACTCCTATATTCGGCCAATCATTTAAACACATTAATAAACCTTTTTGGCTTTAAAACCAAATCCTAGTAGGATTTGTATATCAAAACCTACCTTGTTGCCGATTGACTTAAGAATCAAGTCCCAAAACTTTGTTGTATTCCTTCTTGCATTCGGCCAATCATTAAAACACATCATAGGTTAGTTTTGGCTTTTGGGAATAAATCCAAATACTTAAAATAGGCTTTGGCGAATGTCTTAAACACATACCTTTGTGATCTCAAATCCGAAAAGTATCCTCGCTTTCCTAGGGATGTCGAAATTCCTATAACCATATGTTAGATTTAATCTAACCTTAACACATAAAATATGGCCTTTGGCCGAATATACATGTGTCTTACCTTAAATCCTTGAATCCCGAAACTCTCTTAGCAGAAATTCCTTAGATCTGAAATCCTGAATTCCTCCTTTAATATTCGGTCAAGAGACAACAAAAGGGTCAATTCCTAGATCTCGATTTAAAGAATTTGAAGAACAAAAATCCATTGTTCTTACCTTAATACCTCGATCGATTGCACCCTTGCTTGGAGTCACAAAGATTCGGCTTGACAAAAGAAAAGAGAAGAGAAGAGAGGAGAAAAGAAGGATTTTGGAGAGGAAAAGAATTGATGAAAGAGAGGCTACTTGGCCAAAGAAAATTCGGCAGAGAAGGAGAGTTTGGCTAAAGGATTTTCGGCAAACACTTAGAAAAGATGGAAGAATAGCCTTAATCTTCCTTCTTTAGCCGAAATTACTAGGCTAGAGTCCCCTACTTGGCCACCACTCTTCCTTTGTGATAACTTTATCACCTAAATTTAAAATAATTAAAAGAATAATCCTTTAATTATCTCTCCAAATTAAATCCTTATTTATCCCCCTAATTAGCTGTATTTTAAAGAGGATAAAACTCCTCTTTTTAAAAGCCTTGTGCCGTCCACCTCTCTGCTTCTAGAAGCAAAAAATAAAATTTCTTTATTTGCTTCCCATGTGACTCGAACCTTGGCCTAACACCTTGCATGTGGCGCCATTTCCAGAGGCCCTAAGTGGCATCTTCAGGCCACTTTTCCAAGCCTGTTTGTGTGTCAAATTTCACAAACTTTTCCTTTTAAGGCCACCTTGCCTTAATTTTCTCTTTTAGACTTTAAAACTCGACATTTCTAAGTTTCCAAAAATTTTCGTTCGGCTCTGTAAACTTGACATTTTCTTACAGTTCCAAGTTTCTAGAAATGTTCACTTTCCATTTTTTGAATCATTTCCAAATCATTTCCTTACATTTCCTAGTTTCCAAAAATGTTCACCTTCCATTTTTAAACTTAACATTTCCATACATTTTCAGTTTCCAAAAAAATGTTTATTTCTAACTCATTTTCATTCATTTAGGGTTTCAAAAATATTCAAAATTTATTCTTAGTACATAAAACATGTCACTTGTAGAACTAAACCGAAAATGCATAGGCCCTTTCCAGGATGTTACAGTTCTACCTCTAAAAAAATTTCGTCCTCGAAATTTCCTAACTAAAATAATTGAGGGTATTGTGTTGCCGCATCGTCTCTTCAGTTCCCACGAAGCTTCCTCCTATCCATGGTTGCACCATAACACTTTGACTAGAGGAACCGACTTCCTCCGTAGCACTTTCACATCACGTTCCAATATCCGAATCGGCTCTTCCTCGTAGGATAAGTCCGCCTTAGCTCTACTTCTTGACAGGTACCACATGAGACGGATCCGATCGGTAACGATGTAGCATGGATACATGGAATACGTCGTGCATCTGCGCAACTCTGGTGGCAACTCCAATTGGTATGCCATCTGCTCCAACTCGCCCGAAGACTCGATAGGGCCCTATAAACCTTGGGCTTAACTTCCCTTGCGACCGAACCTCATTACCTTTTTCCAAGGCGATACTTTGAAACACTTGGTCTCCCACTTCAAACTCTATTTCCTTCCGCTTAAGGTCTGCGTCACGACTTACGCCTATCGGAGGCTTCCTTTAACCGTGCTCGAATCATCTCAACCTTCTCTTGATTTGGCCACTAACTCTGGACCCAAAACTCGACGTTCTCTAACTCGGTCCAACAAGTAGGAGTTTTACACTTCCGACCATACAATGCTTCATATGGTGCCATCCGAATGCTAGCTTCGATAGCTGTTGTTGTAGGCGAACTCGGCTAAAGGCAAATGGTCTTCCCAACTTCCTCGGAAATCCATCACACGACCTCTCAACATATCCTCCAACACTTGTATAACTCGTTGCATCGCCCGATCGATTGTGGATGAAAAGCCGTAGTGAAGTCCAACTTAGTGCCTAAAGCTTGATGAAGTGCCCTCCGAGAACCGAGACGTAAACCTTGGGTCTCTCGTCGGAGATGATCGATCTTGGTACACCATGTAACCTCACAATTTCGCCACATATAACTTAGCTACACAAGAGAATAGTCAACTCTTCACGGGATGAAGTGCGCGGACTTAGTCAAACGGTCCACTATCACCCATCTCGAGTCCTTCTTAGTAGGCGTAAGGGAAGCCCACTAACAAAATCCATGGTAATTCTCTCCCACTTCCATTGCGGAATCTCGATTGGTTGAAGCAATCGATGGAACTTGGTGTTGCCTTAACTTGGCGACACGTCAAACATTTCCCCACAAGTTTGGTCACTTCCGCTAAGATCGGACCACCAAAATTGTTCCCTTAGATCTGCATGCGACTTAATACCTGCGGGATGCATAGCATAAGGGCTACTATGCGCCTCCCAAAGAATCCTTTGTCTTAACTCCTTGTCCTTCGGCATATAGACTTTTCCTTTGTAACACAATACTCCTTCATCATTAACGCCATAATCCTTTAATTTCCCTGTTCGCACTTGTCAGAACTTAGCACTTAGATCCTTATCAACCGAGTGTCCCTCTTTCACCTCCTTGACCATGTGGGCTTGACTTGCCACTCGCCAACAAAGCTTCCATCATCGCACAAACTTAAGTGAGCGAACATAGCCCTTAGATCCGACACAACCTTCCGACTTAGGGCATCGGCTACCATATTCGCCTTGCCCGGATGATATTCTATCGAACGATCGCGATCCTTCAACAACTCCACCCACCTTCGTTGCCTCAAGTTCAACTCCTTACGAGTCAACAGATACTTAATGCTCTTGTGGTCTGTGTAGATCACCGACCTTTCTCCATAGAGGTAGTGCCTCCAAACCTTAAGGGCGAAAACCATCTGCTGCGGTTCAAGTCATGAGTTGGGTAGTTAACCTCATGAGGCCTTAGTTGCCGAGACGCATAAGCGACTACTTTTCCTTCTTGCATTAGCACACATCCTAATCCCGTATCTGAAGCGTCACAAGACACCACAAAATCCTTTTGACCTGCGGTGAATTAACACCTGGAGCCTCCGTCAACACCTTCTTAAGGTTGTCAAAGCTCTTCTCTGTTGCTTATCGGACCATTCAAAGGGTACTTCCTTCCTTAGCAACTTTGTCAAAGGCTCGACTATTGACGAGAATCCTTCTCACGAACCTTCCAGTAATAGCCTGCCAAACCTAAGAAACTTTGAATCTCGACCACGGACCTAGGTGGTTTCCAATCCAACAACGCTTCGATCTTCCTAGGATCCACTCTTATTCCTTCTGCGGATACCACATGCCCTAAGAATGCCACCTCCTTCACCAAAATTCACACTTCTTTGAATTTGGCATAGAGCTTCTTTTCCTTAATACTTGTAATACCACTCTGAGATGTTCATCATGCTCCTCTTGGACTTAGAATACACCAAAATATCGTCGATGAACACAACGACGAACCTATCCAAGTAGGGTTGAAAAACTCGATTCATCATATCCATGAACGCGGTGAAGCGTTTTTCAATCCAAACGGCATCACCACACACTCAAAATGGCCGTATCTTGTCCTAAAAGCGGTCTTATGGATATCCGCCTCCTTCACCTTTAGCTGGTGATATCCCGACCTTAAGTCTATCTTTGAGAATATCATGCCCCTTTCGGTGATCGAACAAGTCATCGATCCTTGGCAAAGGATACTTGTTCTTGATGGTCACTTATTCAATCTGACGGTAATCTATGCACATACGCATAGTTCCGTCCTTATTCTTACAAAGCAGAACCGGTGCTCCCCATGGAGACACCTTTGGGTCGTATGAACCCACGATCCAACAACTCTTGGATTTGAGCCTTGAGCTCAACTAACTCCTTTGGCGCCATTCGGTATGGAGCGATAGACACAGAGTCACATTCCCGGTAGTAAGTCTATTCCAAACTCCACCTCCCTATCTGGGGTATTCTTGGTAATTCCTCCGGAAATACATCTTCAAAGTCTTTCACCGTTCTAACTCCACTGACACCTTCTTTCTTTCCACCTAACGCACTTACGAAGGCTAAGAACGCCTTGCACCCTTTCTTAACCATTTTCTCAGCCTTCAACGCTGAAACTACGTTGGACAGGTAGTTTCTTCTCTCTCCGATCATTACTACTACTTCATCCTCCGGGGTCCTTAGTTCCATTCGTTTAGCCGCACAATCCAACACGGCTCGGTGCTCTACTAGCCAGTCCATTCCAAGTATAAGTTCAAACTCCCCGAAAGGTAGTTCCATTAAGTCAGCCCGAAAGTTCACTCCCTGAATCTCTAGGGGTACATTCCGAAAGATCTTATCCACCATTACAGTTTGGCCTAATGGGCTTACTACAGTTATCTCCCTATCAGAAAGTTTAGAGTCTAGGCCTAGTGTTTCCACTACACTACATGCAACATATGAATGGGTCGAGCCCACATCAATTAAGGCATAATAAGGCTTGCCATAAATAAGGAACGTACCGGTTATAACATTCGGTGCGTCTCTGTCCTCCCTACGGCGAACCGCATAAACCAAACCCGGTTGCCTTGCCTCAGCATTAGCAGCACCTCTGCCCTGTGCTCCACGTCCTCTACCGGCACCGTTACCTCGATTACTCGAACCACGACCTCGTTGAGGTTGCTGTCCTCCTCTACCAACCTGACTAACATTCTGAGCGGCTGGCCGATTTTCATCTGGTTTCTTAGGACAATCCTTGAGCATATGGTCCTTGGACCCACACCGAAAACATCCTCCCGTATTTTTCCAGCACTCCCCTAAGTGCTTCTGTTTCACTTGATTACCCGCGAAGGAATTTTATGAAAAGAGTTTTAGGAGTGGTTCTTTCGTATGTACTCAGTCTTTCCATTCATTCATTCATACATCCATCAAACAATTATGAACTCTCGTTCATTCAAAGAAAGGTTGTAGTTTTCATTGTTATTATTTTTCCACTACCCAGGGGTATTTTCGTAATTCTGTCCTACAGGGGGTATTTTCGTAATTTTTCAAAAGGAAAAAGTTCCTTGGTGATTTTGTCATAAAGTATTTTGGTATTTTTAAATTAAAGGGGTATTTTGAAAAATTTTGAAATCGGTGGGTATTTCGGTGATTTTGGACCTCGGGGGTATTTTGGTGATTTTTTTTTCTCCAAGCCGGGGTAAATTTGTATAAATCGGAAATCTTTCGGAAAATTTTGTAAAGATGGTTTTCATGAATTTAGAAGAAAGTTTTAAGAGTTCTAAAACTAGGGTTTTGTTGTTTTTATAAAAACACGGCTAATTCCCTTTTGGGTTTTAGTTATTGTGTTTAGCCTATGACTGAGTCCTCTTGGTCAGGGTGAACCAAAGCTACACACTAGGCAGGATTCGAGTGGAGAGGAGGTGAGTCACGCGGACTGCTTAAATACCAAGCTCCCACTGAAACTATTCCTAGACATGCGCACAGAGGTTGCCACACCTCACTGAGCCCTGCAGGTTAAGGTGAACCAGGAAGCTACGCATAGTGTAGGATTCCTGCGAAGAGGAGGTGAGTCACTAGGACTGCTTAAATACCAGGCTCTTCCGGATCCAATCCTAGACATGCGCATAGGGGTTACCACACCCTAACTTAGTGACTTAGCCATGGGTTTGTTTAACGTTCCTTAAGTCTTATGTGTTTGTGTTTGAGTAGACTAGTCCTAGGGTTCAAGTTCCTATCATGCTATTCTACATTCCATCCCTTTTCTACCCTTCTAATATTCATTACACATAATCACACAAAAGGTTAGGGGTACTTACCTGGTGGACTGCGGGTCGGAGACTTAGGAGCCATGCCAGAAAACCTGTTTATTTCATAAAATCCTTTCAAAAAGCTTACTTGGCTCGATTTGAAAACGTTTTGGGCCTTAGCCCACAGGCCGAGAGTTTAAAACTAGGATCTGATACCAAACTGAAACACCCCACACCCGGCCCACGAGCCTGGACCGGATCTGGTATGTTCCTTAAGTAATCTGGTTACAAAATTCTTTTATTACCAGAGGAAAACTTGTGCGATTTTTAAAAACTATTGTTTTGGGTTGGGCTTGAGTTAAAAACCCATTGATCTTATTTTAAAGTCCAATTAATTAAGATGAAAAAAAACAATTAGGGTTTATTTTTAAAGAAATAAATTTTATTTAACTTTAATTGAAAATAATTCGTAACATAGTAATTAAAAATAAAAGTAAAGAAATGTAACTTATGGCCTTATTACATCAAGTAAAATCCCAAAATAAAATTAAAATACTTAAATAAATTTAAATATCCGTATTGAATAAAACTTCAAAGTGAGCATGGCCATCCCTAAGCTTCCGTCGAACCCGGTCCATTATTGATCGTCACGAAAAATAGTCCCACAAGCGGGGTGAGTCATGAGACTCAATGTGTTCACAACACTAAAATTCAATAGATCAGGCATACATTTTTCATATCCAATACTTATTCATATATGAGATAAAAATGATGATGCAACCCAAACCCAAACCTAGGTGCCATCCGCTACACATCCCCGTACCAACTTTGCACACCATGGGGACTACTAAGTCAACCCTCCATCCGCTACACACCATCGGCGCGATCATTTGCGATCAATGACGTGCTCATCGCCCATATAAAATTTGTGGCATAGCCACAGATAATTGTGTCATGAGACACCACATTCGAATAATGTAAGAAGTTACCACATTCGGATAATGTGACCAAGTCACCACATTCAGATAGTGAGACCGTAGTCATCACATTCACTTCCCCTTTTTCATATATCCCGAATGACCCATATTATTCATATCATGCATATCATACTTAAATTCACATTCTTATCATATTTCACATGTTAAATATAACATATTTCGGAATCCTAATAGGAGTAGGAAACATACCTGAGTACTTTGTACCATATTATGGTACCTTAGCCACATTCTTATAAACATGCATATTTTACATATTACCATCAATCTTATTAAAAGTTAGTGTGGGGTACACACCTGATTCGTTTAACGAAGTCCTTGAAATCCTGAAGAACCGATCTACTGATTTAGATCCTTAACTCCTATATTCGGCCAATCATTTAAACACATTAATAAACCTTTTTGGCTTTAAAACCAAATCCTAGTAGGATTTGTATACTAAAAACCTACCTTGTTCCCGATTGACTTAAGAATCAAGTCCAAAAACTTTGTTGTATTCCTTCTTGCATTCGGCCAATCATTAAAACACATCATAGGTTAGTTTCGGCTTTTGGGAATAAATCCAAAAACTTAAAATAGGCTTTGGCCGAATGTCTTAAACACATACCTTTGTGATCTCAAATCCCGAAAAATATCCTTGCTTTCCTAGGGATGTCGAAATTCCTATAACCATATGTTAGATTTAATCTAACCTTAACATATAAAATATGGCCTTTGGCCGAATATACATCTGTCTTACCTTAAATCCCTGAATCCCGAAACTCTCTTAGCCGAAATTCCTTAGATCTGAAATCCCAGAATTCCTCCTTTAATATTCGGTCAAGAGATAACAAAAGGGTCAATTCCTAGATCTCGATTTAAATAATTTGAAGAACAAAAATCCATTGTTCTTACCTTAATACCTCAGTCGATTGCACCCTTGCTTGGAGTGACAAAGATTCGGCTTGACAAAAGAAAAAGAGAAGAGAAGAGAGGAGAAAAGAAGGATTTTGGAGAGGAAAAGAATTGATGAAAGAGAGGCTACTTGGCCAAAGAAAATTCGACAGAGAAGGAGAGTTTGGCTAGAGGATTTTCGGCAAACACTTAGAAAAGATGGAAGAATAGCCTTAATCTTCCTTCTTTAGCCGAAATTACTAGGCTAGAGTCCCCTACTTGGCCACCACTCTTCCTTTGTGATAACTTTATCACCTTAATTTAAAATAATTAAAAGAATAATCCTTTAATTATCTCTCCAAATTAAATCCTTATTTATCCCCCTAATTAGCTGTATTTTAAAGAGGATAAAACTCCTCTTTTTAAAAGCCTTGTGCCGTCCACCTCTCTGCTTCTAGAAGCAAAAAATAAAATTTCTTTATTTGCTTCCCATGTGACTCGAACCTTGGCCCAACACCTTGCATGTGGCGCCATTTCTAGAGGCCCTAAGTGGCATCTTCAGGCCACTTTTCCAAGCCTGTTTGTGTGTCAAATTTCACAAACTTTTCCTTTTAAGGCCACCTTGCCTTAATTTCCTCTTTTAGACTTTAAAACTCGACATTTCTAAGTTTCCAAAAATTTTCGTTTGGCTCTGTAAACTTGACATTTTCTTACATTCCCAAGTTTCTAGAAATGCTCACTTTCCATTTTTTGAATCATTTCCAAATCATTTCCTTACATTTCCTAGTTTCCAAAAATGTTCACCTTCCATTTTTAAACTTAAAATTTCCATACATTTTCAGGTTTCCAAAAAAAAATGTTTATTTCTAACTCATTTTCATTCATTTCCGGGTTTCCAAAAATATTCAAAATTTATTCTTAGTACATAAAACATGTCACTTCGTAGAACTAAACCGAAAATGCATAGGCCCTTTCCAGGATGTTACAATGAGGTTGTGTATAGAATATAGGCAACTCAATAAAGTGACGGTGAAGAATAAGTATCCTTTACCAAGGATTGATGATCTTTTGATCAAGCTGAAAGAGCTCTGATGTTCTCCAAGATCGACACGAGGTGCAGTTATTACCAGTTGAGAGTGAAATAGCAAGATGTGTTGAAAACTGTATTTCGAACAAGGTATGGCCATTATGAGTTTTTAGTCATGCCGTTTGGTTTAACGAATGCACCTACGATTTTTATGGATTTGATGAACCGTGTCTTCCGACCGTATGTGGATAAGTTTGTAGTTGTCTTCATTGATAACATATTGATCTATTCTCGGGATGAGAACGATCATGAGGAACATTTGAGAATTGTCTTGCAAACTTTAAGGGATAAGCATTTGTATGCTAAGTTTAGCAAGAGTGAGTTTTGGCTCCAAGAGGTCGGATTCCTAGGATACATTGTGTCGGGTGATGGTGTCAGAGTTGACCCGAGTAAGATATCGACTGTTGTGGATTGGAAACAGTTGAGGAACGTGTCATAAGTAAGAAGCTTCTTGGGATTGGGAGGATATTACAGATGTTTCGTAAAGGGGTTCTCTGTAATTGCTACCCCGATGATGAAATTGTTGCGTAAGGATGTCAAGTTTGATTGGACTGAGCCATGTCAATAGAGTTTTGAGAGATTGAAAACATTGTTGACTGAGACACCGGTTTTGGTTCAACCAGAATCGGGGAAAGAGTTCGTGGTTTTCAGTGACGCGTCATTTAATGGTCTCGGTTGCGTGTTGATGCAAGAGGGTAAGGTAGTCGCTTATGCCTCGAGGCAGTTAAAATCGCACGAGAAGAATTATCCGACTCATGATTTGGAATTGGCTACGATTGTTTTCGCGTTAAAGATTTGGTGACATTATTTATATGGTGAGAAGTGTCGAATCTTTACGAATCACAAGAGTTTGAAGTATTTGATGGATCAAAAGGATTTGAGTTTGCGACAGAGGCGGTGGCTCGAGTTATTGAAAGACTATGAGTTAGTCATTGATTACAACCCGGGAAAACCGAATGTGGTTGCGGATGCCTTGAGTAGGAAATCCTTGTATGCTATAAAAGTTATGAGCACGAGTTTAGCATTGTCTGATGATGGTGCTATATTGGCAGAGTTGAGAGCTAAGCCACTATTTGTTCAACAGATATGTGAGGCTCAGAGAAATGATAGTGAGATGCAAGCTAAGAGAGCTAAGTGTGGATCAGAAAGTGATTCTGATTTTCGAGTGGGTTCGGATGGTTGTTTGTTGTACCATGACAGAATTTGTGTACCTAGAGATGAAGAGTTGATCCGAAAGGTTTTGCATGAGGCACATAGTGGTTATTTGTCAAGACACTGGCAAGATGAAAATGTACAATGACTTGAAGAAGTCTTATTGGTGGCCAGGTATGAAAAGAGACATTTCTGAGTTTGTCGCGAAGTGTCTGATTTGTCAACAGGTAAAAGCTGAGCATCAAGTACCTTCGGGATTGCTTCAGCTAGTGATGGTTCCCGAATGGAAATGGGATCGGGTTACCATGGATTTTGTGATGGGGTTGCTTATGACTCCGAAAAAGAGAGATGCTGTGTGGGTTGTTGTGGATAGATTGACAAAGTCGGCTCATTTTATTCCAGTACATGTTGATTATTCATTGGACAAGTTAGCCGAGTTGTATGTTGCAGAGATAGTAAGGTTACATGGTGTGCCTGTGTTTATAATATCAGATAGAGATCCGAGATTTACATCGAGGTTTTGGAAGAAGTTGCAAGAGGCCATGGGTACGAAGTTAAATTTTAGTACTGCGTTCCATCCACAAACAGATGGTCAGTCTGAAAGAGTGATTCAAGTTCTCGAAGATATGTTTCGATGCTGTGTGTTAGAATTCGAAGGTAGTTGGGAGAGGTATCTACCTTTGGTCGACTTTTCCTACAACAACAGTTATCAGTCGAGTATACATATTGCACCGTATGAAGCTTTGTATGGTCGTAAGTGTCGGACTCCTCTGTATTGGACCGAGCTTAGTGAGAAGCGGATCCATGGGGTCGATCTAGTAAAAGAGACTGAGGAGAAAGTGAAAGTAATCCGTAATAGTCTGAAAGTTGCTTCGGACCGATAGAAGTCGTACGCAGATCTGAAAAGAAAAGAAATTGAGTTTGAGGTGGGTGACAAAGTTTTTTTGAAAGTGTCTCCGTGGAAGAAAATCATGAGATTCGGACGAAAGGGGAAATTGAGTCCGAGATTCATAGGGCCGTATGAGATTATAGATAGAGTTGGGCCAGTAGCATACCGGTTGGCTTTGCCGGTAGAATTGGAAAAGATCCATAATGTGTTCCATGTGTCGATGTTGCGACGGTATCGCTCTAATCCTTCGCATGTGATTCCTTCAACGGAAATTGAGATAAGACCGGATATGCCTTATGAAGAGGAGCCAATTAAGATCTTGGCTCGATAAGTGAAACAGTTGAGGAATAAGAGCATAGCCCTAGTGAAAGTGTTATGGCAGAAACACGGTGTGGAAGAGGCTACGTGGGAACTGGAAGAAAACATGAGAGAGCAACATCCAAACCTTTTTACTGGTAAGATTTTCGAAGGCAAAAATCTCTAAAGGGGGGAGAGTTGTAACATCCCGATTTAGGGCCTAGTCGAAATAGTGGTGCAAGACCACAAATCCAAGGTATATGTGTGAGTTTAGAGGTTTATGCTATGTTTGCATGTTAGTGTGGGAGTTTCATGAAACAATTTTGTTAAATTGCGGTTGAATTGTCCAAAAGGACTAAATTACAAAAGTTGCAAAATGTGAGATTCTAGAAGCTATTTGTATGAAATAGCTTCGGATTATCAATTAGAGGTCCTTAAATAGTAATTTTCCCAAATTCTAATTTTTGGACAAAAATGGGCATGAGTGGATGGTATTGGAAAAGTTTGACTAAGGGGCATTTTTGTCATTTGTCAATTAAGTGATTAAAAAGGGAAAAAGATGACGAAATTTCATTCATCTTCTTCTCCAAGCTGTCGAAAATTTCAAGAAGTCATTGTTAGGGCTCTTCAATTTTTCAAGCTTGCTAGTAAGTGCATCCAAGCCCCGTTTTTTATATTCTTCGTATTTTTGAAGTCCTAGTAACATGAGTAAGCTATTTTTGGCTATATGTTGAGCTAGGATTGATGTTCAAAAATGTAACCATGTATGACATGCATGTATTTTGATGTTTTATGGAAGAATATGAAGGCTTGATGTTGTAGAAACATCTTTTGCTAAGTGAATTCCATGAAAAATGCATGTAGGGACTAGCTTGTGAAAGTCTTGAGATTGGTCATAAATGACTGATTTAGTGAGAATTGATGATTGATTTAGTTGAGTAAATGATTCGGCTAAGCATGAAAGGCTAGAAATTTTAATGAAAATCAATTTACGAGCCTTGGGGAAAAAGTATAAATATGAGGAAGTTTAGGGGGAAAATGGTAATTTTGCTAAAGTATGAGATAAGGGTCAATTTAGTCAATATGTGTATTGAACGGGTTGATTTGTTATTTTAGATCAAGAAAGACGAAGCCCGAATCTTAACCGAGGTAAGGGCAAGGTCGTGGACTAAATTGTACATCTCCATACTTTTTGAGTACCGAGGTAAGTTTACGTATGAACGATGCATTTATGCGTATACATTGTTAATGCTAGATAATGTGTAGCATGATTGAGAACCTATTCGATTCTAGTGGAATGAATGAGATAGTAGTTGTGAATGGATGAATGTATTACAAAGTAGACATGTGAATGGGTAGTGATAATGCTTGATAGGGGGCTAAGTGCGATACAACCTTGATACTTAACAATAATGGGCTGTGTGTGATACTATTGTTAAGCATATTATTTAGTGAGCTATGTGCGGAATCACTATAATTATCCCTTGTGGTAGGCTATGTGCGATACTACCTTATGATCTGATTGTGGTGGGCTAAGTGCGAAACCACCAAGTAATTTAGCTGTGTGGATGTGTTATTGAGAAATAATGATGTGTTGTATTTTGAGTAAATGTGCTATTGAGTGCAGGGGTGTATGTCAATGATTATGAGTATGTGACTCGTGATGTGTTGGAGATGTGGTAAGGTATAGAAAGAGTAAGCATAGTGGTGGATGTGAATTACATATGTTAGTATAATGCTAATTGTTGTTTAGTTATACTAGAAAGCTTAAATTGTTTATGTGTAAACTTTCTAAGCTCAAAGCTTACTCCTTTCTTTTCCCTTGTCTTATAGAGAACAAGGATTGAATCGTGATACACGGATTAATCGAAAGATCCCCCACACTATCAGCGCACTCTGGTACATTAGACTTAATGTTTTGTATATGGCATGTATAAGGGCTAGATAAGTTAGTGAGTTTTGTTGTTTTGGCTAAGATGTGTTGGCCATTAGATGGATAAACTATTTTTGTATAATGCCATGGTTGTTGGCTACTTTATTATATGAAAAGATGTATTTATCCATGTAAGATTATGTTCATTATGAGTTGGTTGTGGATGTGTTGAATGAGTACTTGTTGTGTATGCTAGAGGGGTGAGAAGGGCATCACAAATAACTTTGTTCTTGTCCATGTGGGTAGACACACAGGCGTATGTCTAGGCCATGTGTGACACACGGCCAGCCCATGGGCGTGTGACTTGGCCGTGTGTCCCTTGCATGTTAGCATTTTAAGTTAGAATAGACCACGGGCTAGCCACACGGGCGTGTGCCTAGGCCGTGTAAAGTGGTCAGTGTTCACCACTGGTGGAGAACACGGGCGTGTCCAGGCCGTGTGAATTTAGTCAGTGTCGACCACAGGTGGAAGACACGGGCATGTCTTGAGGGCACACGGGCGTGTCCCATTCCACATGGGCGTGTGACTCTTGTCTAAGTGAAAGAAATTTAAGATCGATAAAGTTTCGGTAGAGCCTCGGGAGCTCTCGTATGTATGTTTAAGACCTCGAAGGTCCTTAATGTGGAGGTAGTTGTGGTAGCTATTGAGAGTAGTCACGTTGAGCCTAAGTGACGATCAAGTGGTTTTAACTCGGTAATGCCTCGGGCCCGATTCTGATGTAGAGTACGGGTAAGGGGTGTTACAGTGCGAAAGTTCTATTTTAATTGCTAGAGGTGTCAATTAGTTAAGGAATATTAATTGGAGGTCCCTAATGTGCAATTAGGCCTTATTTTAAGAGGTGGTCGGCCATAGGGGACAAAGAATTGACCTTGTCATATTGTTAGGTGAAAATTGGTGATAAAAATTTATTTTTATAATAAAATAAAGAGAAGAAAATATATCATCTTTTCTTTCCCTTCTCTCCACCGAAATTCTCAAGAAAAACAGCCATGGGAGCTTGAAAATTTTCAGCAACTCCTCACCTCTACAAGTAAGTCATCTTGATGACTATTTTTGATTATTTTTGTACTTTTGGAACCCCTAAAGCTTAAGCTAGCTAATGAGGGGACTATTTTGCAAAATGGTTAAGAGTCCAAGGTTTTGCCATGAGAGCAATTGAGTTGTTTGCTGCATTTTTATGGAAGAAAATGAGTCTTAGTTGTTAGATAAACGACTTTCGTGAATGGTGTTATCATGAAAACACCTAAAAGGACCTTTTTGTAAAGGTTGTGAAATGAGTGGTAAATGTGTGTAATAGTTGAAATCTTGAGTTGCTATAGAAGGGAATATGAATCAGCTAGGCTTGATTAGCAAAGAAGTTGGATGAGAATCGATATACGAGTCTAGGGGCAAAATCATAATTTTGCCGAAGTCTAAGGGAAAAATGGTAATATTGCCAAAGTAGAAAATTTTAAATTTATTGATTAGTGTGGTGATTAAATGAGTAAATTTTATTGTTCTAGATCAAAGAAAATGAGATTCAGACCTAGAACGAGAGAAAAAAGAAATATGGACAAATAGGTCCCTTTCTACCCTTTTCGGTATCGAGGTAAGTTTGTGTGCTAATAATGCAACTATAAGTGAAGTATTTAATATTTCGATGTTGTATGAATTGTATATTGACTCTATGAATATATTAAATACGTTTTGGCGAGATGTCAAGAATTGAAAGTCTTCAATTGAATCTAAGAATAGAGGGAATGCAAATATCATGATACTATGATAATTAAGGTCCCGTGTAAGACCATATTTGGAATATGGCCTCGGTGTGAGATTTCGTATAAGACCATGTCAGGGACATGGCATCGATATGATATTTCATGTAAGACCCTATCGGGGTATGATGTTGATATGATACTATATGTATGAGACTCAAGAGTGTTCTTTAGCATTTTGAATTATTCAACAGGTATGTTGAAATTGAGGAAGTATGTGGTTACACAATGAGAGGTGCAGGTATGTGCCCAGAACTCACTTGAGGTGAATTCGGTATATGAGGAAACCAAGGTGATTTATGTGTAAACGATGCACCCTGATTTCATATGTTATATTTATTAATGCATTGCGTGAATGCGAATGATTATTGTAGAAATCTATTTAAGAATGATAGTGTGTGAGGATGTTCCCGGACGAACATTCGAAATAGGAAATGTATGTGGATAAATATCCGTGAATGTGTAATAATGGTGGGCTATGTGCGATACCTCCTTATTATTTGTTACCGATGGGTTGTGTGCGATACCATCGTGCTTAGTATTAATGGTGGGCTATGTGCGATACCACCTTATTAATTATTGAATGGTGGGCTGTGTGCGAAACCACCGAGTATTTATTATTATTCCGGGGTGATACCGAGAAACTTGACTAAGTGAAATTTGCATGTGGCTTTGTGGTGATAAATGCAGGGTATAAATGCAAGTAAAGATGAACCATGTGTTATGATATGAGTTTGTGACAGGTGAAAGTTTAGAATGAGTAAGCATTATAAATGATTGAATGGGTATTCATAAGCTTAAGTGAAAATCTCATTATATTACCTTGTGTTTGAGTATAATAAATAAATGACAATAGTTGCTTATCATTTGCATATAAACTTACTAAGCGTTATTGCTTACTCCTCTTCCTTTCCTATCTCTTATAGGTTAACTTAACTAGCTCGGGTTGGAAACCGCCGGCGATGCTTTCACACTATCGAGCAGTCCTTTGGGTATGAGCTTTCAAGTCTTCTTGAGATATGGCATGTATAGGGATCTTATTTTGGTCTAATTTATTTTAGTTCGATAGGTGCACTTGCCTCAATCGTTGTCAGAGTTAGTTTCCAGGTTCGATCATTCTCTTTATAAATTTTAAAACTCGACAGACATACAATCAAGTTTTTTGGCGCCATTGCCGGGGAACTAAAATATTAAGAACACTCTATTTTTATTACTTTAGCCATTTTTATTTTTTTGCAATTCAATTTTATTTCTTATTTTATTTGCTAATTTTTCTTCTTTTATTACTTCTTCCTTCCAGGTACCTCTAGTTTATGACTAGAAGGAACCCGAGAGGACCACTAGTATCTGACGGTGATATTGAAGCTACCGCTTGAAGGAATCACACAGAGAAATTAGGCGAGCCCTAAATTACAGTAAAAGAGCGAGAAGGCGAGATCCAATCCTCTTGAAGGGATGGGCGAGAATAATCCACCACCCCAAGATGTGGCGAGAAAATAATGCTCCACGTACTATGTATGATTATGCTAAACCTCATTTAACAGAGCCGAATCAATTATTGTTAGGCCTGCTATAATCAATTAATAATTTTGAATTAAAGCCTAACACTATACAAATGATTCAACAATTTGTTCAATTTGATGGTTTGCGGGACGAAGATCCAAACACTCATATAGCTAATTTTTTAGAGTTACGTGATACCTTCAAAATAAATGGCGTTTTTGATGATGCCATAAGGCTTGATTATTTCCCTTTTCATTAAGGAATAAAGCCAAAGCGTTGGTTAAACTCGTTACCACGAGGGTCAATCACCACATGGGATCAAATGACCAGAAAAATTTTATTAAAATATTTCCCACCGCCAAAACAGCCAAATTACGGAATGATATCTCTTCTTTTGTGCAGATGGATTTAGAGACATTATATGACGCATGGGAGAGATATAAGGATCTCTTGAGAAGGTGTCCGCCCCATGGTTTACCCTTGTGACTCCAAGTCCAAACTTTCTATAATGGTGTAAACCCCTCAACGAGGCAACTAATTGATTCAAAACCACGGTGGAACCCCGAACAATGAGAACTCCCGGCGACCCTACGAATTCATAGAGGAGATGTCACTGAATAACTATCAGTGGCAGGTTACAAGGACAAAACCAAAAAAATCAGCCGGAGTTTTCAGCATCGATGCAGTAACAATGCTATCAACACAAGTAGAGATGATGAATAAAAAGATTGATAGTTTGTGTTCTTCGCAGGTACATCCAGTGATGCAGTGCGACGCAAGTGGAAGGCGTGGCGAATCCCGAGTACCCACCCTACCAACCGAGAAAACACGTAAAGCGAACAGATGAACTATATAGGTAATAATTTCAGATCTAATAATAACTCTTATAGTAATACTTATAATCCAGGTTGGAGGAACCACCCAAATTTTTCATGTGGAGGACAAGGAAATCAAGGAAATCAAATACAACAACCTCCTCAAAACTTCCAAAATCAGCCCTATCCACAGGAGAAGAAGCCGAACCTTGAAGAGATGCTGACAAAATTCATGGCAGCTACAGATAACCGTCTCCAAGACACTAAGACCACCCTTAAGAATCAACAGGCATCAATTAAAGGGATCTAGAGCCAAGTCAGGGAACTCACTAAGACAGTTGGACAACTTACTAACACAGTTGGATAGCTTGCAAAGATAATTTCTGAACGACCGCAAGGGCGTCTACCAAGCAACACTGAGATTAACCCAAATGAGCAAATCCAAGCCATAACAGCTCAAGAAAGTGAAGGGTTAGATGAGCCCAATTCAAAGCAAGAGAATGTGGTCAAAGAAGGTAAGGTTGAGGTAAGTAATAATAAGCCAAAACCGGTAATCAAAGAGTACCAACCTCGCATACCATATCCCGAAGCATTAAGGAGAGACGACACAGAGGAACATTTCGGTAAGTTTCTTAAACTTTTAAAGAAATTACATATTAACTTACCGTTACTTGAAGCTCTTTCACAGATGCCAGATTCTAAAAAAATTTTAAAAGAGCTTTTGACGAACAAACGAAGGATAGACGAGGCATCACACGTGGAACTAAACGCAATGTGCTCGGCAATCTTGCAAAATAAACTACCACGGAAATTAAAAGATCCAGGGAGTTTTACAATTCCATGTTTAATTGGTAGTTTATCTATTGATAATGCGTTAGCTGATCTAGGCGCAAGCATAAATGTCATGCCATATAAATTGTTTAAACAACTAGGTCTAGGGAAACCCAAACAAACTAGGATGAGCATTCAACTAGCTGATAAAACTGTTAGAATTCCTAGGGGTATAATCAAAGATGTACTCGTAAAAGTTGAAAAATTTGCATTCCCAGTAGACTTTGTCGTTTTAGACATGGATGAGGATAATTCGATCCCCTTAATCTTAGGAAGACCATTTTTAGCAACTGCCAGGACTAAAATTGATATTGATGCAGGAGAACTCATACTTCGTGTAGGTAACGAGACAGTCACTCTCAAAGCTCTTGATTCGGCTAGAACATCGAGTAATCAAGGTGAGAAAATAAACTCTATTGATAACCATTCGGTTAACCCTTATTTTCAGGAAGCACCACAAAAGAATACAACTGAACCCGATCCTAGACCCAGTGTTAACAAAGAAATAACTCATGAGGAACGAGGGATTCAATTCGATGATCTAGACGAGTGGAAGATGCATTCCAAGGAGAAATTAGGAATACACGAAACAGAACCAGAGCCACTCCAAGAAGCAAACAAGTTCAAAATCGGAGATCAGGTATTGATAGAAAAAATAGACCCTCAAATATCTCCCCCTGACCCTAACACAAACAAAGAAATACCGTTTAGGGTAATCAGTGTTTTTCTATACGGAACAGTCGAGGTAAGTAATCCTATCTTTAGCACTTTCAATATAAACGCATCTCGACTTAAATTCTATCATGATAATGAAGCTGATAGCATGAGGAAGGACTTTCAACTCCTCAAACCACCATGAACATACAAATGAGAGGAGAGTCTAGCTTAAGACTATAAACGAGCGCTTCTCGGGAGGCAACCCGAATACTAACCCCATTAACTTTTACATTTTGTCTATTTTATCTTTTCTTTATAGTATCTAACTTTAAACTAACCAAAAGTGCAGATTTCCAGGCCACACGGCCTTACACACGACCGTGGCCGTGGCCGTATGGAAGTACAGAATCGTCGTACTAACACGGCAGAGAGGGTACAAGTCAGAAAGAATCAAATCTTTGAGTCACGGACTCCAACCACCAACCCACGGGCACCGACAAAATGCCACGGCCGTGCAACGCGGCCGTGGACGACACTGACTTAGCACCAACGGGCGTGGCGACCTGAGCATGGGCGTGGGAGAAACAAATGGAGCCCACCACGGTCGTACGATGCGGCCATGTGAATCGACACGCCCATGATACACGGGCGTGGGGTTGTACCTGATTTGAGAATTCTATTTAAACCACCCACCCCTCCCTCTTCTCACCTAATTTTCACCCTTCTTCCTCCCTTGCACCCTTATACACCATACATTCTTAGCATTCTTCATTCTTATAGCATTCTTCTCAATCTTTTGGCCATATTGAAGAAACGGAAGGATCCCAGCACAGTCTCCCTCAGGGAGACCGACCTACATAAGTTCATGCCGGCCGCTTGAATCATTCGACAAGCCAAGGACATTTGAGGCCATTTAGTTTTAATTTTGTTTTTCTCTTTTGCTTCAATTTCCTTATCTTTACTTCTCTTTTTCTTACCTTAGTTTATTTTATTTTAGTTTCTTAGTGTCAAGTTCTAAAGGCTGCTAGGGAATCACACTACGACCACCACCATATCCCCAGCCTTAGAAATCACACCCAACAATAAGGACTCTACGGTCCATCCATCTTTTCTTTTAATTTTATTTCAATTTTTATTTTTCTTCACTTTAGCTTGCCTTTCTTTAATTATTTAATTAGTATAGTTTTAATTATTATTATTATATCCTGGCTGATCCTCCATGAGCTACCCAATTTCTTCATCTAGCGCAGGATCATCATCAAGAACTCCCCTCCAACTTATCTTTCACCTCCAATTCAAGGATTTCATCCATAATTCAGGAAGTTTCACTTCTCTCCATATCTTTTGAATTTCTACTTAATTGTCTATATATATAACTTTGTAAATTGAGGGCAATGTACATCTTAAGTGTGGGGGTGAACAACCTAAAAGGTGCCTAATTTTTTCATTATTCTCAAATTCTGAAATTAGGTGCCAAACTTTTTGCATTATTCTCAAATCCCTGAATTTAGTCTTGTTTTTAATTAATTTTCTCATATTACTAATTAGGATGAAATTTCCATGATTTATGATTTTTATTGATGTGTTTTAAATTAAGTCATTGATAATTGTGCATTGATAATTAAATTCTAAGAATACTAGAGAATCAAGCATGATAAGTCTATCTTTCAGAAATTAAAAATTTTCTAGGTTGTCTACCTGAATTTGAATGTTACTTTGAAGTTTGAAATTTACGAGGTTGACATCAAAATACCCATAATTTTTTGTGAGATTTGAGCCTTATAAGAGCATAAAATCTTTTTCTTGCTCACTTCATTGATTATGAGTGTGTCAACATTGATTTGTTATTCTAGAACTTGCATCGATTATACATGTCGAGACCACACCTTTGATTTGATATACAAAAATGATAAAGGCACATAGGATTTAACCCATTTACTCCACTAAAAACCTACCTTCATAATTAACCCCTAGTGAACCCCGTTTAAACCTAACAACCCTTTTTATTGACTCACCCACTAATATTAACCCAAAACCCTTTGTTTTTGTTATCACCATTCCTTTTGACTACCCTTATATCGAGATTTGATTTGATTAATAGCCTAACTATGTTTTTTATTTCAGTAATTTATCCTTTATTATGTATTTATGATTTGTTCGTAAAAAAAATCAATCAAAATCAAAAAGAGTTTATTCATTTTTAGTTTTGTGATTAAAGAGCTTATACGTTTGAATTCCAAATATTGAAGAAGAAGCTCGTAGTATTAGTATTTTTTCAAATTGATGTAATCACTTTTACTTAGTTCGTTGTTTCTGGTTAGGTAATTTGTCAATTTAATCTCGATTCTAACCCTCTAATTCAGCCTTTAACCACACCTTTAACCCAACCCCGTTACAACCCTGTTAAAGACCTTTTGATTTGTGCATCATCTCATATTACAATGGTGGAGATTTGATTTTCATGCAAGCCTATGGGATTAACTTTTAATGTTTGACATTCGAGTGCTTAATTCTGAACCTTAAACACTTCGAGTGATTTGAGTGAATCTTTCGTGAGAATGTTAATCCTTGTAGGTTTTGAACCAGAGGTAATTATTTAGGTGAAGGGAAACACCTATGTTTTTATGCTACAAATGTATGACTTAGGTTGTTTGAATCTTTAGGACTCTTTGAGTTAAATTATCCATGTATAAATTATCTATGAATTATGATGAGACATTTTTTATAGGAATATTGAATCATGGAAAGTTTGTTTTAATTGTAAGTTGAGAATTTTGCTTGAGGACAAGCAAAAGCTTAAGTATGGGGGTATGTGATGAACCACAAAAGTAACATATTTTAATCCCACATTTAGCATACTTTTGGATGATTTATCCCTTGATTTATGTAAAAAGGTGCTCTTAATCCTTTATTTTCATGTTTTATACTCAGGAAAGCACCGGAGGATGAAAAGAACAAGAAAGCGGGCTTAAAATGAGCCAAATGGGCCAAAGCACGAAATCAACACGGCACGGCCCAAGACCCACACGCCGTGCCTCCTCAATAATCTCGAACACGGTCTAAGCCACGAAATACACGGCGTGCCTCATTAATGAAGTCCGAACACGCCTAAAAGGCGATTCACACAGGCGTGTTCCATGGTCGTGTCCTCGCCGCAGAAAGAGCAATTTCAATCGATTTGGATACTTAGGGGCAAAGAAACACATTCAAAAGCCTATAAATACACCCTAAGTATGACCTAAAAGGGAGAGTCGATGGGAGCCTAAAGCTACCGTTTAGGGGCGTCTTGTTAGGCCGAGAGAGGTAGATTTGTGGGGATTCGCTCGGGGATAGCAGTTGATCCATCTCAAGAAGTCGAATTCTACTCAAGACGGAGGATCTCTCTTCAATTCCTTGAGGGGTTTTAAGGATTTCTTATGTTTTGTTTTATCTTTTCTTCGAGATGTTTTCTTTTATTGTTATGAACTAAACCCTCGGATACGAGGGGATGAAACTTAGATGAATCTTGTTATTGTTTATCTTGAACTATATGATAATATTTGATTTGTTCTTAAATATGTGTTCTTAATTCTTGTGTTCTCAAGAACACATAATTAAGAACAAATCAAATATTTATCATATAGTTTAGCAAACGATAACAAGATTCATCTAAGTTTCATCCCCCTCAGGTATCTGAGGGTTTAGTTCATAACAATAAAAGAAAACATCTCAGAAGAAAGGATAAAACAAAACATAAGAAATCCCTAAAACCTACGAGAAGGAATTGAAGAGGAGATCCTCCGTCTTGAGTATAATTTCGGCTTCTTGAGATGGATCAACTGGCTATCCCTGAGCGAATCCCCACAAATCTTCCCTCTCTATCCTAGCAAGATGCCCCTAAACGATAGCTTTGGGCTCCCTCTTTCAGGTCATACTTAGGGTGTATTTATAGGATTTTGGAATGTGTTTCTTTGCCCCTAAGTATCCAAACCGATTGAAATTGCTCTGCCACACGGCAGGGCACGCGACCTCGCACTGCGCTGCGTGTAAGTCGTGGCCAGGCCGTGTGGACTTCGTTGATGAGGCATGGTCGTGTATCTCGTGGCTAGACTGTGTTTCGAGATTATTGATGAGGAACGGCCGTGTGGTCTTAGGTCCAGGCCGTGTCGATTTCGTGCTTTGCCCCATTTGGCCCATTTTAAGCCCGTTTCTCATTCTTTTCATCCTTCGGTGCTTTCCTGAGTATATAACATGAAAATAAAGGATTAAGAGCACCTTTTTTACATAAAATAAGGGATAATTCATCCAAAAGCATACTAAATGTGGGATTAAAATATGTTACTTTTACGGTTTATCAGTAAACAAATATTGGGTTAGATTAAATTATAAAGTGTTGAGTCAAAAGTCCAAGAAGCACATATGATTGGATCCAATACATGAGAGGCCCAATCTACCTCACATAACATATGAGGGGCGACAACCTTAAAGGAATTTAAGAGGGTGTGTCGCCCCCTCTCTCCTAGTTATACTAGTAGAGTGCTTTCTATTAAATGAATATTATTTTTTTAACCTTATTCAGCCAAGATTTTTTTTATCTCTCCCAATAAATAGATGACACTGGTTGACCTAAAATACACACTTCCTCATTATTGAGTTATCATTATTCTGCCTGAAAATAGTAGTGATTTATACTTTGAATAAATTCTATTTTTTGAGAATTACGATCTTTATTGGTTTCTATTGAGAGAACTACTTTCCTACTGAAAGTAATAATATCGTTTTATGTTCTATGTTTGGTTCGTGTTGCTAGAACCCATACTTGATGCAATTCGGGGTACAAAGAGAGCAGAAAAGATTGTTTGGTTGAAAGCTAGGATCAACTTGAGTCCGTATCGCACAAAGCACAAGTACCTTTCATTAAAAGTTTATTGTTATAAATATCACATACTGGCTCGACTTTTGAGAATTTTTAAAATTTTACTATAAATGTAAATCAATTTCTTAATCTAATTTTCAAAAATTATCCCTATAATCCATACTAGATATAATATTTGTTCTAGTATTGTTGATTACCTTGCTTGTTGTTGATCTTATTTTCTTGTACTTATGGGATATTCTAGGCTTGGTGAGTCACAAATTTTTGCCCAAATTCTCACAAATGGTACCAATTGTTATAATAATTAAGATATAAAAAGTAGTTGGGGTGGATTATGGTGGTGGTTCACACCATATAGGTGACACCCCACACTCGACTTGGTCCCCAGTTCTGAATGTGTGACACCGCATTCATTGCCAAAGCAACTCAAACTATTTATGCTTTAAATTTAACATGAAAACCAAACATAAATCGATTCATATCAAGCCATTTAAATTTATTAAATTCATTATTTAGACTTTTAAAAAAATTAGAAACATTTTAAAACGATTCCTAGGTGTTTGAAGGTGATTGAGGACCGAATACGGTCTTTAAAGCTCGAAACAACTCAAAATAGAGGAGGAACCCTGTTCTGTCATAGTTGTATCGATACAAGTTGAAGTCCTTGCTACTGCTCAAATTTGCTTACTGACTTACTTGTATAGAAACAATTATGCTTGGACCTAAAAATCACCTTAAAACTCCCCTATTTTGACCTTTAGCATTATGAAACCAAAACCATGACTTGTGAAACTCATAAATCAAATTTAACATACCGTTCACACCCATACTAATATGTTTAAACCTCATGGACCCTATCATGCTCATAAGTTACCAAACTTAAACATCAAATTAGCTTACTTGGCAGGCAAGCAACCTATCATTCATATGCATAACACTCATAAATCTATTTCATATATCTTCCATGACATACTAATCATATAACCATATATAAACATCATCAACACACATATGTAAACTTAGATTAAAATTTAAATAGTATTATGTATCCAAAATCATCAAAAGGGACTCCAACTATAACTTGTAACTCTAGGTACATGCCAACATAAAACTTAATATCAAAAGGACAATGCAAACATTTCTAAGCTGAGAAGATAGTCTTGGATGCTATTGATCAACGAAACTCCACTGAACCTAAACGTTACGTGCGCATGGAAATAAATAAATTCATAAGTTGAGCAAAGAAACTCAGTGGTGCTAACATAATATGATAACAATGCATATACAAATTAAGTAAACATGTTATTAATTCATTTATAATACAATCTAAAATGAAGATTACTCTCTCTTAAATTCATTTCTTTACTGTTTTCTCATGAAATCAAAGTTCAGTTTATGTATTGTATGTTAAAATATAGATATGCCTCTAGGGCTTTGCATTCCAATCTCAAGTATCATCAACTTGATTCATTTCATAACATCATTCATATCTCAATCTCATTTTAAAGCATAAGACATTTTCATATCAAAATCACACATCATTTTTACTTTAGCCACATTGTATTAATGTTGTGGTCCTTATTAACCGGATACAAAACAAATACACAAATTACTTTATTGATATAAGCTCATAGACAACCAATGCTTAAGAGCTACCAATACATTCCCACAGACACCTAGTGCTTTGGAGAACTATCAATAGATTCCCATAGACACCCAATGCTCTAGAGAACTATATAATAAAATACAACAAGTGCTAAGCGATACATTTCCACATACACCTAGCGCTTTGGAGAACTATCGAAATGATATGCTCCTAGCGCTAAATATAAATCCAATATTACGAATCCTATGGCATGCCAACTATACCCATAACTCTATTTGAGACTTGTTAATAGGGCACTCATAATATTCAATATACATGGCTCCATCTAGTATCATTTCCTTTATCATTCTTTCATGATTTGTGACCACATCACAAATATAAACATACATATACATGTTCACAATGGTTCAACATGTAACACCCTTTGTCCGACCCAATCGTCGGGTCTAAGTCACAAGATGCTACGATCATTGCCAGAGCAACTATAAGCAATTAGTCATCTTTCAACATGTAATTAAGCATTAAATACATTGAAAAAATGTCACACAATCATTTCTGAGTCTCACTCGAGCTTACAAAAGTTCCTTTGCTAACCTGAGTGTGAATCAGGACCAAAATGTAAAGCTTTCTAAAAGTCACAGGCTAACGTCACGACCTAAAAGTTTCCTCGTTGCAGTGTCGCCAACTCAGTGACTCACATCACGGCAACATGTATACTTATGTCACGACGCCACTCATTTTTGGTCGAGATTGCGACATCAAATACCCCTCATCGAGATGTTGCCCTTTTTTTTTCCAAAATACACATTTGGTACCAAATTCAATTAACTTCAAACCATTTTCCAAGTGTTTCATTCAACATTTAAATATATTCAACTCCATTTTTACCTATCCATGCCAAATGCTATCAGTTACAATCTCAAAAGACATTCATTACACCAATTGGAAACTAAACACAACTATGAGATTAACATAATTCAATCTGAGCATACTCTAAGCCAAGAAGCATGTTTAACATTTAACTTACCCTTTCCAAATCATCAACTCAACTTAACAAATTCATATAACAACTTAGTCAATTCCAACTATTATTGTTGCGAATTTTTATATGCCAAACCTACCATTTGGGATCATTGAACATACAAGCATCACACAAGACATAAACATACAACAATATGATCACATAGCACTCCAATTACATAAGTTCCAACCATTATCAACTGCGGTGTTCAAGCATCAATGTTAGGGGGTGTAAAAGAGGTAATTGTAACACCCCTAACTCGTATCGGTTGCTAGAACAGAGTTACGGAGCATTACCGGAGTTTACATAACATTTACAAATAAACCATGTCAATCACTATTCAGTTTCTGAGATTATTCATAACGTCCCTTAAATGGACCCTCGAGGCCCAAAACGAGTATTAGAATCGAGTCAGGACTAAATCAGGGACTCAGAGAATTTTTCGCAAAATTCTAAAATTTTCCAAGATGCAGGGTTCACACGCCCGTGCTGCAGGCCATGTTTGACCTCGTGTAACTCTCTAACTTGTGCCACACGGCCGGCCACACGCCCGTGTGCTAGGCCATATGGTTAATTTTTTTCGAAAATAGTTGCAGGTTTCACACTGCCAAGACACGCCCATGTTCTAGGTCGTGTAGCACACGCGGCTGAGACACACGCCCGTGTCTCTACCCGTGTGCTCAATTATGAGCATTCTATTTCTCAAATTTAAGGTGCAGGGGACACACAGCCTAACCACACGCCCATGTACCAGGCCGTGTGTCACACACGGTCTAGACACGTGCCCGTGTGTCTGCCCATGTGGACAAAATAAATCCATTTCTAGCTTCGTTTCTCACCCACAATCATACCAATGACCTGCACTAAAACCCACATCCAAATACCAACCTTTTCAAGCATTCAAATTAAGCAAACTCTATCATTCAACATGGCATATCATCAAATGCATACATGTTTATAATCTTACCTTGGTTTAGTCCATATGTAGACATAATTTGATCAACTACTTAATATATACGTAGCTACCATAGTATGACATTACAAGTATATCAAAACAAACCATTACTAGCCATTCCAATGGCTAGATTACAAGCATCATTTTCAAGCCACTAATGGCCAAGTTATCCTATACATGCCATCATACCAAAATGATTTTACTATATATACCCTAAATAAACTAGTAGATAGTGTGATGGTGCTCCACTGATCTCCAACCTTCGTGAGCTTCCGAGTACTATAAAACAGGGAAAATAAAACTAAGTAAGCATTACATGCTTAGTAAGTTCGTATAACAGGAATTAAAACTTACCAATATACATTTATTAACATTAAGCATTCAATAACATACTCTTTCATCAATTTGGCAAATTTACCTCTACACATACACTCAATCAAACAAGTTAGTTACATAAGTGTTCACACATGCATCAAGTAAGCATAGATGAGCTCATCATACTATATTCCTTCAAGACATTATTCATTTCATCCCATAATTCTCTTATCATGCCAAGAGTTGTGTCCGTTGAATCATTGAAATTTTGATGCATACTCAAGTAGTACACTCAAGGTGTACAATTCAATAACCCGTCAATTCTTATTCAAAAGTACCCATTAGGGCACTTAATCAAAGAACACACTCTCGAGCCACATATAGTATAACAGGATTACCAGTCCAGGCTAAATCCTTTGTGTAACGTATGCTTAGAAGAGCTCAATTAGGATTACCAGTCCAGGCTAAATCCTAATTGTAACATATGCTCGAGAGGGATTATATCATGATTACCCGTTCAGGCTAAATCCTTTCTATAACGAGGTCAATAGGATTACTCATCCGGGCCAAATCCCGTCAGCAACAAATGCAGGACCTCATTCATTTTGGGAAAGCATATATATTCATCGGAATTCAATATTCAAACGGAACTTAACCCTTTTTCACCGTTTCAAACATGTATTCAATTCTCCATTATAGCAATCAAATAATTCACATCAATATAAGTCACATTCCATACAAACACAACATTCAATTTAACATATTTACTTGCTCGATTAAGTTACATGAACTTACCTCGGCACTTGTTCGCGTTTAAAAATCTACTAATCCGAAACTTTTTCTTTTCCTCAGTCTAACCTCGAATTTCTGTTATCCAGATCTATATAAATGAATTTATTCATCAATTTATCACATTTCATATTCAAGTGGACTCAATTTACATCCTAGGCAAAATTACCATTTTGCCCTCAACTTTTCCATAAATTCCAATTTCGTCCTTAGGCTCGGAAAATGAAATTTATGCAATTATCCCTATTCCAAGTCGAACCAAAATTTCAATATACAATTTACAGCACATATATTCTATAAATTTTAGAAATTTTCTTCAATTTTCACAACTTTACATTTTAGGCCCTAAATCATGTTTCCATCAAAAATCACTTTGTAAAAGTTGTTTATCTATCAACAACCTTTCATTTTCCACCATAAGTTTCAAATTTTCAGCACATTCATCCATGACTTAATTTCCATACTTTGATAACTTTTCAAATTTATCCCCCAAATAGATAGATTAAGCTATCCCGGTTTCAAAAATATCAAAATTACTAAAAACGAGACAATAAAACTTACCCAATTAAGCCAAGAAAGTTTTTTCTCTCTCTCCTAAGGTTTCCATGTATTTTGGGGTTGAAGATGATATAAAATAAGATGATAATTCTTTTATCATCTTTTAATTAATTAAATTATTTCAATTTCCAATTTAGTCCTTGCCCTTTTTCTAAATTTCCATGGATGAGTCACCAAAATATCTACATACTTTTATTTAATGGTCTAATTACCATGTAAGGACCTCAAGTTTTGAATTTCATAGCTATTTAATCCTTCTAGCTACTAGAATTCAACTTTTGCATTTTATGCGATTTAGTCCATCACGTAATTAAGCACTTAATCGATAAAATTTTCTTATTAGATTTTTCACATGAAATTTCTAACATAATACGGACCATGTAATAAAATTAAAATAAATTTTATTTTTGACTCGGATTTGTGGTCTCGAAACCACTGTTCCGATTTCACTGAAATTGGGCTGTTACAACTGTCCCCCTTAAGGATTTTCGTCCTCGAAAATCTTACCAGTAAAGAGATTCGGGTATTGCTTCCTCATGGTATCCTCCGGTTCCTGGGTAGCCTCTTCTATACCGTGGCGTTGCAAAAGAACTTTTACTAATGCTACCTTTTTATTTCTTAACTCTTTTGTTGAACTTTTACTAATGCTTCTTTTTTTATTTCTTAACTCTTTTGTTTCACGTGCCAAGATTCTGATTGGTTCCTCACTATAAGTCATATCAGGCTAAATCTCAACTTCAGTTGGTGAAATAACTTGTGAAGGATCCTATCGATACCGTCGTAACATAGACACATGAAAAACATTATGAATCCGATCAAGTTTTGGTGGTAAAGCTAACCGATATGCAACCGATCCAATTCTTTATGTAATCTCATAGGGTCCAATGAACTGTAGACTTAGTTTTCCTTTACGACCAAACCGAAGAACTTTCTTCCAAGGCGATACTTTCAAAAATACTTTGTCACCAACTTGAAATTCTATTTCTTTTCGTTTAAGATCAGCATAGGACTTTTGACGATCAGAGGCTGCTTTCAAACTGTCTCGAATTACTTTCACTTTTTCTCCGGTTTCATGGACTAAGTCAACTCCGTGTAACTTTTTCTCACCGAGTTCTGTCCAATACAATGGAGTTCTACATTTACGACCATACAAAGCTTCATACGGTGCCATTTTGATGTTGGACTGATAACTGTTATTGTAAGCAAATTCAACTAAAGGCAAATGCTTTTCCTAGTTACCTTCAAACTCAAGTATACAACACCGAAGCATATCTTCTAAAATCTGTATGACACGTTCAGATTGACCATCTGTCTGGGGATGAAATGTAGTGGTAAAGTGTAACTGAGTACCCAGAGCTTCTTATAATTTGCTCTAGAATCGAGATGTAAACCGAGGATCTCTATATGAAATAATGGAGACAGGTACTCCATGCAATCTGACAATCTTAGAGACATATAATTCAGCGAATCTGTCAAAAGAATAATCCATACGTACCGAAATAAAGTGTGCAAACTTTGTCAACCGATCAACAATCACCCAAATGGCATCTTTCTTCTTTGGAGACAGGGGTAATCCAGATACAAAGTCCATGGTAATTCTTTCCCATTTCCATTCCAGTATCGTAACTGGCTGTAATAATCCCGAAGGCAACTGATGTTCAGCTTTTACTTGCTGACATATCAAACATTTAGATACAAACTCAGAAATATCTCGTTTCATTCCCGGCCACCAGTACATCTTTTTCAGATCATTATACATTTTATTACTACCAAGATGAACAGACATGTTACCATTATGAGCTTCATTCAAAATCTTCTGTACTAGTTCTGAAATTTTCGATATACATACTCTATCTCTGAATAACAAACAACCATAAGTTCCGATCTGAAATTCTGAGTCAGGAGTCGGTTCACTTTGTATCCGTTTTGTTTGCAACTTATTATCATTTTTCTGAGCTTCAGATATCTGCTGCAAAAATGTCGGTCTAGCTTTTAACTCAGTTATGATTGAACCGTCATCAGATAATGACAATCAAGTATTCATAGCTCGCAAGGAAAATAGGGATTTTCTGCTCAGAGCATCAGCAACCATATTGGCTTTTCCCGGATGATAATCAATAACCAGATCATAATCTTTCAATAACTCAAGCCACCTGCGCTGACTCAGATTCAAATCTTATGTGACATCAAGTACTTCAAACTTTTATGATCAGTGAATATATGACATTTTTCACCAAACATGTAATGCCGCCAAATTTTCAATGCAAACACAATGGCTGCCAATTCAAGATCATGTGTCGGGTAGTTTCTTTAATGTGGTTTTAGCTGTCTTGAAGCATAGGCTACTACTTTACCTTCTTGCATCAAAACACAGCCTAAGCCATTCAATGACGCATCACTGTAAATTATAAATTCATTACCCGATTCCAGCTGAACTAACACTAGAGCTTCTGTCAATAAAGTTTTTAACTTGTCAAAACTCTGCTAATATTTATCAGACCACTCAAATTTCACATCTTTTTGCAATAGACGGGTCACCGGAGATGCTACCATTGAGAACCCTTTTACAAACCTTCGATAATACCCAGCCAATCCTAAAAAAATTTAGACTTCTGACACGTTCTTAGGTGTCTTCCAGTTAATAATAACTGAAATTTTATTCGGATCCACCTTGACACCTTCAGTAGATACTATATGGCCAAGAAAACCAACTTCCCGTAGCCAAAATTCACATTTACTGAATTTGGCATACAATTGTTTCTCACTTAGAGTTTGCAACACTATTCTCAAATGCTCAGCATGTTCATTTTCATCTCGGGAGTAAACCAAAATGTCATCTATAAATACCTCCACAAACCTGTCTAAGTATGGTCTGAAAATTCTGTTCATCAGATCCATAAACACTGCAGGTGCATTTGTCAAACCAAATGCATCATAAGAAACTCATAGTGCCCGTATCTGGTTCTGAAAGTTGTCTTGGGTACTATAACAGCCCGTTTTTGGTCAAATCAAAATAGTGGTTTCGGGACCAAAAATTAGAAGTTGAAATATTTATTTTATTATTATTTTAATGTCTATCGCATGATAATATGTTTGTGTGAAAATTTCGTTAAGAAATTTTATCATTTGAATGGTCAATTTGATAAAAAGGACTAAATCGCGTAAAGTGAAAAATTGGAGTTCTATTAGATAAAAGTATCTAATGGCTATGAAATTAAATAGAGGAGGTCCTTATGTTGTAATTAGACCATTTAGAATTTTAGTGGACACTTTTGGACACGTGTTAGATGAATTTTAATGTTATATACTTAAGGTTAATTTGGTAAATTATGAAATAACATAGTAAAATAATAACATAATGCATACGGCTATCATCTTTCTTAGTTTCTTCCACTGAATTATCAAAGATTAAAAGCCATGGGAATGAGCTAGGGTTCGGCTACTTTGAATGCTCAATTGGTGAGTAAAATTTGTCCTGTTTTTAATGATTTCTATGTTTTTGAGATCGTTGCAGCTAGGTCTAGCTAGCCCAGGGACTAATTTGCAAAACTGTTAAAGATTTTGAATGTTTCCATTGATGAATAAGCATGTGTTTTGAAGTTTCTTGATAGATTATGAATGCTTGTTGATAGATATACAAGTTTTATTAAGTGATTTTTGAAAAAAATTGCAAAATAAGGATTAAATTGAGAAATGTTGAAACTTTGTGGTTAAAATGTGAAATAAATGAAAAATATGGGCTGCTAGGGGTATAATAGTAATTCAACTAGTATGGGTTAATATTGAATTTCATTAATTTGTGACTTTATGAAATAAGGACTAAATTATGAAAGTTGTGAAATTCTAGGGGTAAAAGTGTAAATGTGCTTAAATGTGTGTTTTGGATTAAATTGAATAGAGAGATTATTAAATAAGTTAATTTTGAATATATTTAGATCAAGAAAAGTGAAATTCGGCCCTAGATCGGGGGAAAACTAAAGTTATCGACTAATCAACCTATTTCGTCGTTTTCACATCCGAGGTAAGTTCGTATATTGTAAGTTTTGATACAAATGTATTTCATATGCTTTGATATTGCATAAATTGTGAATACGAGACTATGGATATGATCGATAGTGATTTGACGATGATTCGACATTTGAAATCCTGGTTGAACCTTAGGAATAGTTTAGAATACTAGTGACATGTCATTAGAGGATACATTGAGTTGGCTTCAGGCCATGATATTAGCACTTATGGTGCGAGTTATACTAATTTGGCTTCGGGCCATGAATATCGACTAATTTGGCTTCCGGCCATGATATCAGTATTTCGGATATAAGCTACCTTGATTTGGCTTTGGGCCATGGTATAGGTACTTAGTGTGTGAGACTCTTGAGTATCTGACTTTTATTTCGAATGGTTCAACGGGTAAATGAAAGATGTGATTGAGTATGAGAATTATATGAGATGGTACATGTATGTACGTGACATGTATAAGCTTTAGTTCGAAGAAACTTGTGAATAATGTGATTAATATCATAATTGTGTATATGAGAGGTTTGTTAGCTAATATATGCTAAATGTTGATATATATATTCAAATTGTTGAATTATAATCTTGAGATTGAATTGAGTTTATTTTATACGAGCTTACTAAGCTTTATAGCTTACTTTGTTTATTTTCCCGTGTTTATAGTGTTATCAAGCTAGCTCAGATTCGGGGATCATCGGAGATCGCTTCACACTATCCACCTATCACTTGGTACCTATGAACTTTGGTATTTTAAGTATATGGCATGTATAGGGACTTGGTCTTTTGGTATATGTATTTTGGCAATTTGTGTTGGCTTGTAAATATTAGGTTTGGTTTATATATACTTAGCCATGTGAGTTGGCTTATAATGGTGAATTTGATGATGTATAAAAGTGTGCAAATGGTCTTTGTTTGAGTTTAGTAATTGCCTTATAAATGTTAGTTATGATAGTATTTGATGCTTGTTGAAAATGGATATGGTGAATATCAAATTGTTGATGAATTGGTAATTAGTATGCTTATGAGTTTAGGTAATTTGATTCATGTTTGAAAATGATCATATTGATGAATGAATAGGGTAAAATTTGGTATGTATTTGAATTGCGTATTGTGATATGGTGAGTCTTGTATTTGTTGGTATTAAAATGGAATAAATGATGCTTGGTTGAAGTTGATTGAATGCTTATTTATGTCTTGTATTGGTACCAATTGGTTTGAAGTAGGTGTGTACAAGTTTGGGTGGCAAATTGGCTTGGTAAATAGCCTATTTTTATCCACACGAGCGTGTGTCTCAGCCGTGTGTCACACATGGATATGTTACACGGCTGTGTGTCCCCTAGTGTTGAATTTGAAACCAAGTCAGTATGCTCCATACGGCCTTACACACGGCGTGTGACTTGGCCGTGTGGCATAAGACAGTATACCCTATAGGATTGGCATGGCTTAGCACACGGCCTGGCACACGGGCGTGTATGGCCAATATTTAGGGCACACGGGCGTGTGTGTTGGCCGTCTGACCCAAGTCAGAGAGTTACACGAGGTCAAACAAGGGCTAGGACACGGCCATGTGCTCCCATTTCGAATGTTCACACGGCCTGTGACACGGGCGTGTCTGTGGCCGTGTGAGAGACATGGCCGGGCCACACGGGCGTGTTTCCCCTGTTTTGAGAAAAAATTTCAAGGTTTCGTGAAAGTTTCTTAAGTTATCAGTTTAGTCCCGAACCATTCCCAAAGCATGTTTAGGGCCTCGTAGGCTCGTATTAGGGACATATTGATTGAGATTAAATGATAATTGTATGAAATGTGAAAATGTATGCAGAGTGAATATTTAATTGTTTTATAAGTTCGGTAATGCTCCATAACCCTATTCTGGCATTGAATACGGGTGAGGGGTGTTACAGGTACATCTGAATCTTTTACGCGTAACTGATAATAGCCAGAACAGAGATCAATCTTTGAAAATACAGTGGCACATTTCAACTGGTCAAACAGGTCATCAATACGAGGCAATGGATACTTGTTCTTTATTGTAACTTTGTTGAGAGTTGTCTATAATCAATGCACAGCCTCAACGATCCATCTTTCTTTTTTACAAATAGAACCAGCGCACCCCAAGGTGAAAAACTAGGTCGAGCAAAACCTCTGTCAATCAATTCTTGCAACTGTGCTTTCAACTCTTTCAATTCAGTAGGAGCCATTCTGTAAATTGCTATGGATATCGGTGTTGACCCCGGAACAAGGTTAATAGAGAACTCCACTTCTCTAATCGGTGGTAAACTAGGTAATTCTTCCGGAAATACATCAGGAAAATTCAAAAACAACCGGCACTGATTGAATCTTCGACTCAGATACTTTAGTATCCAGTACATATGCAAGGTAAGCATCATAACCCTTTCTGACATACTTTTGTACTGATATTGCTGAAATCACTTTAGGTAATCCATCCAGTTTATCAGATTCAACATGAAGTAATTCACCGCTCTGACATTTCAATACAATATATTTCTGCTTATAGTTCACCACTATATCATATTGGGTTAACCAATCCATTCCCAAAATCACATCAAATTCATCAAATGGCAATAACATCAAGTCAGCCGAAAAGCAATAACCTTTTACCATCAACGGACAGTTTTTACAGACTTTATCCACCATAACACACTAGCCCAGGGGGTTTGAAACTTTAACCACAAATCCAGTGAATTCAACAAGTAAATTTTTAACAGACACTAAGTTTGTGCATATGTATGAATGTGTGGAACCAGGATCAATCAAAGCAGTAATATCATTATTAAGTAGAGAAAATGTACCAGTAATGACGTCTGGGGCAGAAACATCTTCTCTAGCCCGAATAGCATATGTCCTTGCCGGTGCTCGTGCCTCAGATTTAACTGTTGTATCTCTTGTAGTACCTCGGCTACCACTAACATTGTCGGGGTGACGAGCTGGTCTGCCCCTCGAAACAGGATTACTCGGCTTTGGATTCAGTTCAACTCCTTTTTCAACCCTTTCCAGATAGTCTTTAAGAAAATGATCAAGGGATCCACATCGGTAACAAGCTCCACTTCTAAACCAACATTCTCCATGATGAAATTTATTACAATGCTAACATTTTGGTTTGGGATTACCGACACTGCCCACACTAGTTACAGATGGAGATGAAGATCTCGGGTTAGAGCATTGAGAACCTCGCTCTCTTCCTGAATATCCCGTAGAGGTGGTAACACGATCATAGTACTTCTTTAATTTATTAGAAGCAGAATATTGTGATTTACTCATAATTCTTTTACTAGAAACCCGAGCTTCTCTTTCAGCTTGTTTCTTTTCTTTACTCAATTCTTCAGCTTTATGTGCCCGATCAGCCAGTACCACAAATTCCCTCAATTCAAGAATCCCAATCAACAGTTTAATATCTTCATTTAAACCCTCCTCAAATCATTTGAACATGTCAGCTTCAGATGGAACCCATTCTCTAGCATACTTGCTCAATCGAACAAATTCTCGTTCATATTCAGATACAGTCATATTCCACTGTTTGAGCTCTAAAAATTCTTTCTTTTTCTGATCTAGGAATCTCTGACTAACATACTTCTTTCTGAATTCAGTTTGGAAAAATTCTCATGTAATATTTTCTCTAGGTACCACCGAAGTTATGGTATTCCACTAATGATAAGCTGTATCCTTCAGTAAAGACACTGCACATTTCAAACATTTAGCAGGTGTACAAGATAATTCATTTAAAACTCGGATGGTATTTCCAACCAAAATTAAGCCCTTCCTGGATCATCATCTGTGGTAGCTCTAAATTCTTTTGCCCCATGCTTACGGATTTTATCTACCAGAGGCTTACCAGTTCTAACAGGTTCAGCACCCTGTGGCATCTCAGGAACTGGTTGAGGAACAGGCGGGGGAGGTGGTTGCACAGCGGGATTTGTTCTTAAATACTCAATAAACCATTCATTCATTAATTGAAAGAAGGCCTGTTTTGCCTCCTCACTTCGGCCCTCAGATACGGGCCTTTCACTACCAGATGCAGATGCAACTCTTTGAACTGAAGCTAAAGCATTGCTCCCAGCTTCCTCGGATTCAGCTCTAGCTTGGTTGGATGATATTACTAGATGTAAAACACATTCAAAATGATAAGGAGACATCACACTATCACAAATTATATAATGGCATGTATAGATAAACTCGTGTTTGCTACGTTAAATCTGAGAATCGACTAAACCGTAGCTCTGATAGCACTAAATGTAACATCTCTAACCCGTAGTCGCCGGAACAGAGTTACGGAGCATTACCGGAGTTTACAGAACATTTACAAATAAATCATGTCAATCACTGTTCATTTTCTGAGATTATTCATAACGTCCCTTAAATGGACCCTCGAGGCCCAAAATGAGTATTAGAATCGAGTCAAGACTAAATCGGGAACTTAGAGAAATTTTTGCAAAATTCTAAAATTTTCCAATATGCAGGGCTCACACGCCCGTGGGGTCCAAGGGACACGCCCGTGTGACCCTAGGACATGCCCATGCTGCATGCCGGGTTCGACCCCGTGTAACTCTCTGACTTGTGCCACACGGCCAGCCACACGCCTGTGTGCTAGGCCATGTGGTTAATTTTCTTTTTTCAAAAATAGGTGCAGGGTTCACACGGCCAAGACACACACCCATGTTCTAGGCCGTGTAGCACACACGACTGAGACACACACCCGTGTCTCTGCCCGTATGCTCAATTTTGAGCATTCTGTTTCTCAAATTTAAGGTGCAGGGGACACACGGCCTAACCACACGCCCATGTACCAGGCCGTGTGTCACACACGGTCTAGTCACACGCCCGTGTGTCTGCCCGTGTGGACGAAATAAAGCCATTTCTAGCTTCATTTCTCACCCACAATCATACCAATGACCTGCACTAAAACTCATATCCAAATACCAACCTCTTCAAGCATTCAAATTGAGCAAACTTTATCATTCAACATGGCATATCATCACATGCATACATGTTTATAATCTTACCTTGGTTTAGTCCATATGTAGACATAATTTGATCAACTACTTAATCTATATGTAGCTACCATAGTATGACATTACAAGTATATCAAATCAAACCATTACTAGCCATTCCAATGGCTAGATTACAAGCATCATTTTTAAGCCACTAATGGCCAAGCTATCCTATACATGCCATCATACCAAAATGATTTTACTATATATACCCAAAATAAACTAGTAGATAGTGTGATGATGCTCCACTGATCTCCAACCTTCGCGAGCTTCCGAGTACTATAAACTAAGGAAAATAAAACTAGGTAAGCATTACATGCTTAGTAAGTTCCGATAACAGGAATTAAAACTTACCAATATACATTTATTAACATTAAGCATTCAATAACATGCTCTTTCATCAATTTGGAAAATTTACCTATACTCATACACTCAATCAAACAAGTTAGTTACAAAAGTGTTCACATATACATCAAGTGAGCATAGATGAGCTCATCATACTATATTCCTTCAAGACATTATTCATTTCATCCCATAATTCTCTTATCATGCCAAGAGTTGTGTCCGTTGAATCATTGAAATTTTGATGGATACTCAAGTAGTACACTCAAGATGTACAATTCAATAACCCGTCAATTCTAATTCAAGAGTACCCATTAGGGCACTTAATCAAAGAACACACTCTCGAGCCACATATATTATAACAGGATTACCAGTCCAGGCTAAATCCCTTATGTAACGTATGCTTATAAGAGCTCAATTAGGATTACCAATCCAGGCTAAATCCTAATTGTAACATATGCTCGAGAGGGATTATATCAGGATTACCCGTCTAGGCTAAATCCTTTCTATAACGAGGTCAATAGGATTACTCATCCGAGCCAAATCCCGTCAGCAACAAATGCATGACTTCATTCATTTCGGGAAAGCACATATATTCATCGGAATTCAATATTCAAACGGAACTTAACCCTTTTTCACCATTTCAAACATGTATTCAATTATCCATTATAGCATTCAAATAATTCACATCAATATAAGTCACATTCCATACAAACACAACATTCAATTTAACATATTTACTTGCTCGATTAAGTTACACGAACTTACCTCGACACTTGTTCGCGTTTAAAAATCTACTAATCCAAAATTTTTCTTTTCCTCGGTCTAACCTCGAATTTCTGTTGTCCAGATCTATATAAATGAATTTATTCATCAATTTATCACATTTCATATTCAAGTGGACTCAATTTACATCCTAGACAAAATTACCATTTTGCCCCTAACTTATCCATAAATTCCAATTTCGTCCCTAGGCTCGGAAAATGAAATTTATGCAATTTACTCCCTATTCCAAGCCTAACCGAAATTTCAATATACATTTTACAGCACATATATTCTATAAATTTCAAAAATTTTCTTCAATTTTCTCAACTTTACATTTTAGTCCCTAAATCATGTTTCCATCAAAAATTACTTTGTAAAAGTTTTTTATCTATCAACAACCTTTCATTTTCTACCATAAATTTCAAATTTTCATCATATTCATCCATGACCTAATTTCCATACTTTGATAACTTTTCAAATTTGTCCCCCAAATAGATAGATTAAGCTATCCCGGTTTCAAAAATATCAAAATTACTAAAAACGGGACAAGAAAACTTACCCAATTAAGCCAAGAAAGTTTCTTCTCTCTCTCCTAGGGTTAACATGTATTTTGGGGTTGAAGATGATATAAAATAAGATGATAATTCTTTTATCATCTTTTAATTAATTAAATTATTTCAATTTCTAATTTAGTCCTTGCCTTTTTCTAAATTTCCATGGATGAGTCACCAAAATATCTACATACTTTTCTTTAATGGTCTAATTACCATGTAAAGATCTCAAGTTTTGAATTCCATAGCAATTTAATCCTCCTAGCTACTAGAATTCAACTTTTGCATTTAATGCGATTTAGTCAATCCCGTAATTAAGCACTTAATCGATAAAATTTTCTTATCAAAATTTTCACATGAAATTTCTAACATAATACGGACCATGTAATAAAATTAAAATAAATTTTATTTTCGATTCGGATTTGTGGTCCCGAAACCACTATTCTGGTTTCACTGAAATTGGGTTGTTATAGTAATGGGGGAATGATTCGGGTAATATGAATTTTGGAAAGGTATTTACCACGACGACGGTATCGACTAGTCCTTCGAGGCGACACTGCGACGATGGTATATGGCGTAAGACCATAGTCAAAAGACACTATGGCAGTCGAGTATGAGATACATAGCGTAAGACCATAGATGAAAGACACCATGGTAGCATGGTACAAGGTATAAGGTATAAAGTGTAAGACCATAGATGAAATCCTATAGAGATTATGGAAAGATGACCAAAAGTAGGGAAAGTCCTATAGAGTCATTATGCGAGTAAGAAAGCACAAGGAATAGGGAGTTCGTATGATCATTAAATCTCCCAAGCAAGATGGTCGATGAGAATGAATGAGAAGGGGTTTATACCCAAAGGAAGGTTCAGCATGTTTCAAATCGCGAGACGAACATACTAAGAGTAACGCGGTAAGAATCCACCAATTGGGACGGACCATCCTATACCGCCACTATAGTATGGAGAATGCTAGGTGCGGTCTATGCCATTAAATCTGTGGTGCTCCTAATGAATTACAATAAGTTTTAAATTTTGCAAAATATTTCTTGTCTCCTGAGCTAGAGAATCGAAATGACATATTGGATGGAATCTCAGTAAGTACGCCTGAACTTACGTTTGAAATGTATGGTTGCAGAGTCAATGGGTGGCTCGAGAATCGTAAAGGGGGATGAAGCCAAACATAGTCAGGCCCATGAGAATGGTGGTAGTTGTATCATGCATATAGAGGGGCACCCTTTGAGGACACGTCTCAAAGATTTATTAAGTATAACCTTATCCAAGTTACAAATCTTATTAAGATGTAATATCTATCCGAGTCTCTTAAGTTGAAATGGTGACATGATCCTAGTATATGTATGGAATAATAATTATTTCAATGTTTAAATTGAGGAGTTATTATTACTTATGAAAATTAGTATCAATTAAGGGTGTTACATTTTAGAAGTATGTATATAATCTAGCTAGGGTTGCAAATAGCTGGTTAGGAATTTATTAAGAGATTAGTGTAATTGTGGCACTCGGCATTCAGATTCGGTAGACGGGTCGGGTATGGGGTGTTAAATTACAATTCTCCCCCTTAAGAAATTTCATCCTTGAAATTCACTTAAGAAAAAATGGGGTTATTGAGACCTCATAGCTTCTTCTGGCTCCTATCTAACCTCTTTAGCACTATGATGGTGCTATGAAACATTCACCAATGCAACATGTTTATTTCTCAATTCTTTCATTTCCCGAGCTAATATGTTTACAGGTTCCTCGTCGTTGGTCAAATTACTTTGCAACTCGATGTCGACGGGAGTTAAAACATGAGAGGGATTGGATCTATATCTTCTTAGCATCGACACAATGAATTTTTTTTTTTTGAATCTTGTCTAATTCCAAAGGTTGAGCTAAACAATATGCTGCAGATCCAATTCTTTTGATAACTTCACACGGTCCAATGAACCTCAGACTGAGCTTCCCTTTTCTGTCGAATCACAAAACTTTCTTCGAAGGTGAAACTTTTAGAAAGACTATCATCAATTTGAAAATCGATATCCTTTCTTTTCCGATCAGCATAAGATTTTTGTCTATCAGATGCAACTTTTAGGGAATCTCTAATAATTCAAAATTTATTTTTCTTTTCCTGCCTCAAGTTTTTTCATGCTATCTTTCTTTCACTCAACTCTGACCAGCACAAAGGAGTTCTGCATTTACGGTCATATAAAGCTTCGTAAGGTGCCATTCTAATGCTTGATTGATAACTATTATTGTAGGCAAATTCAGCCAATGATAAGAACCTTTCCTAGCTTCCCTTGAATTCAATTACACAATAACGCAACATATCTTTGAGTACTAGGATTACTCGCTCAAATTGACCATCAGTCTAAGGATGAAATGTCGTACTAAAATTCAATTTGGTGCCCAAAGATTCATGCAATTTACCCCAAAAAGGTAAAGCTCGAATCTCGATACGAAATTATAGATAATGGCACACCATGGAATCTCACAATTCCTTAAATGTACAATTAGGTCAATCTCTCCAGGAAATTATCAACTATCACAAGAATAAAATGAGCAGACTTCATCAACTTGTCGACAATTACCCAATTAGAATCTTTCTTTTTTAGAGATAATGAAAATCCTGTTACAAAATCCATAGTGACTCGCTCCCACTTTCATTCAAGAATCATTATAGGTTGTAATAATCTTGAAGGGACTTGATGTTTTTCCATAACTTGTTAACACTTCAAACACTTACCTACGTACTTGGTTATCTCCCTTTTCATGCCCGAAAACTAATACAATGATTTCAAATCATTATACATATTATTTCAACTTGGATGCAATGCATACGAACTACTATGAGCCTCATCGAGAATATCTCGCTTCAACATTGAATCATCCAGTACACAATCTATTTCGAAAATATAAACTCCCATCGCCACTTATATTGAATTCACTGGTTTGATCATTTTTAGCTAACTTTTTCTTAGCTTCCAACTCACCATTGTCTTTTTGTACTACTCAAATTCTTTGAAGAAACACAGATTTAGCTCTCAACTCAGATAAAACAGAGCCATCTCACTCAAAAGTCATATATGAATTCATTACTTTCAAAGCAAACAAATATTTTTTACTCAAGGCGTCAGCCACAGCATTGAATTTTCTAGGATGATAATCTATGATCAGATCATATTCTTTAAGCAATTCGAGCCACCCGTGGCTTATCAAATTCATTAAAAATTCAAAGACAAAATATGTTAACCCAACATTAAACTTTCATATTCCACCAACTATCAACACAAAGCTCACATATTCATCAATGGCACATTTCAAAATCATCATCAAATTCCAAAATTAAGACATGGGCTTGATAAAACACAAAGCAACGATCACAAAAACGTAAAAATTATCAAAAACTGAAGTAAAAACATACCTTAATTAAGCTATAAATATGCCGAATGCTCAAAGCTCATACACCCTTTCTATTCTTAAATTTTCGGTGATAAAATGTATAAAAAAGATGAGCATTTGGCTTTGTTTTAATTAATATTATCTTTATTTATCAATTACCATTTTTAACCTTAATTTCAACATTAAAAATCCACTAATTTGTGTCCATCTTTGTCCACTCACCCTTATTCATGGTCTAATTGCAACATAAGGACTTCTCATTTAAGAAGCCATGACAATTAAGCACTTTAACAATCAGCACACAGCTTTTGCATTTTATGCGATTAAGTCCTTTTTTTGCAAATTAAGCACACAATCGATAAAATTTTCACACAAAAATTTCACACATGCTTAATCACATAATGTAAACACAAAAAATAATATTAAAATAATTTTTTGACCTCGAATTTGTGGTCTCGAAACCACTGTTCCAACTAGGGTCTAAATCGGGCTGTTACAACTCTCCCCCCTTAGGGATTTTCGTCCCCGAAAATCTTACCAGTGAATAAGTTTGGATATTGCTCTCTCATAACATCTTCAGGCTCCCATGTATCCTCTTCAACTCCGTGTTTGTGCCACAACACTTTCACTAAAGAAATCTTCTTATTTCTCAACTCTTTGATCTCACGTGCCAAAATTCGAATCGGTTCTTCATTATACGATAAATCTGACTGAATCTCAACCTCAGTGGGAGTAATTACATGCGATGGATCAGATTTGTATCGTCGAAGCATCGACACATGAAACACATTATGAATCTTCTCTAACTCAGGTGGCAACAACAGTTTATAAGCAACTGGCCCAATTCTTTCAATAATCTCATACGGTCCGATGAACCTCGGACTTAATTTCCCTTTTCTGCCGAAACGGAGTATTTTCTTCCACGAAGACACTTTCAAAAACACTTTATCACCGATCTAAAACTCAATATCTTTTCGTTTCAAGTCTGCGTACGATTTCTGACGATCTGACGTAACTTTCAGACTATCGCGAATCACTTTCACTTTCTGTTCAGTCTCTTTGATCAAATCGACCCCGTGTATCTTATTCTCACTAAGCTCAGTCTAATACAATGAAGTTCTGCATTTACGGCCATAAAGAGCCTCATATGGTGCCATTTTGATGCTAGATTGAAAACTGTTATTGTACGCAAACTCAATCAACGGCAAATGTTTTTCCCACGTACTTTCAAACTCAAGGATGCAACATCTCAACATATCCTCAAGAATCTGAATGATCCGCTCGGATTAACCATCCATTTGCGGATGAAATGCAGTACTGAAATGCAACTTTGTGCCTAAAGCCTCTTGCAATTTCTTCCAAAACCGCGAGGTAAATCTCGGATCTCTGTCAGATACAATAGATAGTGGCACCCCATGCAATCTCACAATCTCAGAAATATACAATTCAGCTAATTTAACAAGTGAATAATCTGTTCTCACCGGAACAAAATGAGCTGATTTCGTCAATCTGTCAACTATCACCCAAATTGCATCTTTCTTTCTCGGAGATAAAGGTAGTCCCGACACAAATTTCATCGTGATTCTCTCCCATTTCCACCCAGGAATCATAATCGGTTGTAACAAACAGAATGGAACCTGATGTTCAACTTTAACTTGCTAACATATTAAACAATTCGAAACAAACTCTAAGATATCTCGTTTCATACCATGCCACCAATAAAACTGTTCCAGATCATTATACATTTTTGTACTTCCCGGATGAACAGCCAAACAACTATTGTGAGCTTTGTTCAAAATCAACTGAATTAACTCTGAATTCCATGGAACACAAATCTGATTTCTGAATCTCAAACAATCATCATTATCCACTCGAAATTCTGAATCAGAATTTAAACCACATTGAGCTCGTTTTTTCATCATCTCATTATCACTTTTCTGAGCATCACAAATCTAACGTATAAACATCAGCCTCACTTTCAACTCAGCCAAAACCAAACCATTATCACACAGATCTGTTTGAGTACTCATTGCTCGCAAAGTAAATAAAGACTTTCGGCTCAAAGCGTCAGCAACAACATTAGCTTTTCCCGGATGATAATCAATTACTAATTCTTAGTCTTTTAGTAATTCTAACCATCTCCGCTGTCTCAAATTTAGTTCTTTCTGAGTCATCAGATATTTCAAACTCTTGTGATCAGTATAAACGTGACATTTCTCACCAAATAGGTAATGACGTCAAATCTTCAATGCAAATACAATCGCGGCTAATTCAAGATCGTGCGTCGGATAATTCTTTTCATGCGGCTTTTACTGTCTCGAAGCATAAGCTATAACTTTGCCCTCTTGCATCAGCACACAGCCCAAACCATTCAACGATGCATCACTGTAAACTATAAATTCTTTACCCGATTCAGGTTGGACTAACACTGGTGCCTCTGTCAACAATGCTTTCAATTGTTTAAAACTCTGCTGACACTTTTCTGACCACTCGAATTTAACATCTTTCTGTAACAATTTCGTCAACGGAGTCGCAATCATCGAAAAGCCTTTCACAAACCGCCTATAATATCCCGCTAGTCCCAGAAAACTACGGACTTCAGACATATTTCTCGGAGGCTTCCACTCTAAAATTGCTGAAATCTTGTTCGGATCAACTCGTATTCCCACAGCTGATACAATATGTCCCAGAAAACCAACCTCACGCAACCAAAACTCATATTTGCTAAACTTTGCATACAATTTCTTTTCACGCAGAGCCTGTAACACGATTTTCAAATGCTCGGCATGTTGCGTCTCATCACAGGAATAAATCAAAATGTCATCAATAAACACCATGACAAATCGATTCAAATACGGTCTGAATATCCGATTCATCAAATCCATAAACACTGCAGGAGCATTCGTTAGTCCAAAAGGCATAACTAAGAATTCATAATGTCCGTACCTCGTTCTAAAAGCGATTTTGGCAAGACATCTCGATTCTTTAACTCGTAGCTGATAATAGCCCGATCTCAAATCTATCTTAGAAAACATTGTAGCTCCTTTCAGCTGATCAAACAAATCATCGATTCGCGGTAGAGGATATTTATTCTTTATCGTCACTTTGTTCAACTGTCGATAATCAATACACATCCTCATAGTTCCATCTTTCTTTTTCACAAACAACACAGGAGCACCCCAGGGCGAGAAACTCGGTCGTACAAATCCTCTATCTGTCAACTCTTGCAACTGAGACTTCAACTCTTTCAATTCTTTTGGTGCCATTCTATACGGCGCTATTGAGATAGGAGTAGTCCCCGGTACTAAGTCAATACCAAACTTGACCTCTCGTATCGAAGGTAATCCCGATAATTCTTCAGGAAACACATCTGGGAACTCGTAAACTGCAGGCACAGATTCGACTTTCTTTTCTGTCACTTTTGTATCTATCACATACGTAAGATAGGCTTCGCAACCCTTTTTCACATAATTCAAAGCTTTCACCGAAGATACAACAGCTGGTAACCCATTCAAATCACTGGATTCAATTCGAACTATCTCACCATTTTGACTTTTCAAATCAATACTCTTTCGTTTACAATTCACAATAGCATTATGCAAAGTGAGCCAATCCATACCTAGAATTATATCAAATTCATCAAATGGTAGCAGCATCAAATTAGCCGAAAAACAAATATCTCGAAACATCAATGGATAGTTCTTGCATACTTTATCAACCAGAACACACTTGCCTAAGGGGTTCGATACTCTAATTACAAATTTAGTAGACTCAACAGGCAGAGTCTTACTAGATACTAGATTCACACACACATATTAATGAGTAGATCCTGGATCTATCAATGCAATCACATCAGTATCAAACAAATTAAAAGTACCAGTTATGGCGTCTGGAGATGTCGCTTCTTTACGAGCGCGGATAGCATAAGCTCGGGCAGGTGCACTCGCCTCAGATCTCACAGTTGTATATGTTGTTCCTCTCTGGCTACCACTCACATTTCTGGTGTTTCTTAGTGGTCTACCACTAGCCATCATATTACTCGGCCTCGCACTCTGAACATTGTCTTTCTCAGCTAACTCTAGGCAATCTCGAATGAAGTGATCTCATGATCCACATTTATAGCAAACTCTATTATTATACTTGCCCCAGCATTCTCCAACATGTCGTCTCCCACACTGTCTACACTCAGGCTTGTTGCTTTTGACACTTTCAACACTTGATTCAATTGGAATTTGAGTTCTTGGACCAACACTTTGTCTCACACATTCTCTACTCGAATGTCCAAACAAAACATTTGAACGATTGCTTGCATCTTTGAATCTCTTTGATGGAGGTTGATACGACTTGCTCATCGATCTTTTTCTTTCATCTCTAGCTTTGGATTCTGCATTCTTCTTTTCTTTGCTCAGTTCTTCAGCTTTGTAAGCTCTTTCAACTAACACTACAAATTCATTCAAATCAAGTATTCCAACCAACAATTTAATGTCTTCATTCAGCCCTTCAATGAAACGTTTACACATAGTAGCTTCGGTCGAAACACATTCTCGCGCATACTGACTTAATCTCACAAACTCCCGTTCATATTCTGTAACTGACATACGGCCCTATTTTAGTTCAAGGAATTCTTTACGTTTCTGATCTATGAATCGTTGGGTGATATACTTCTTTAGAAATTCAACTTGAAAGAAATCCCAGGTGATTCTCTCTCTCAGAACCACATATATCAACGTTTTCCACTAATTATATGCCGTATCTCTCAACAATGAAATAGCACATTTCAAGCATTCATCAGGAGTCAATGACATCTCATCAAACACTCGAATTGTATTCTCGAGCCAAAACTCAGCTCGTTCAGCATCATCATCGACCGTAGCTCTAAACTCTTCAGCCCCATACTTTCGAATTTTATCCACAAAAGGCTTACTCAATCGGATTGGATCTGTCACGTGTGGCACTACAGGTACTTGTGGGGGTGGAGGTTGTTGAGCAGCCGGATTCATTTGAACGAACTTCAAAAACCACTCACTCATCATTTGGAAGAAGGCTTGCTTAGCCTCTCCCTCTTGACTACTAGCAATCGGCCTAGATTCAGCTGGCGCTGTCTCTTAAGCGGGAGCAAGTGCATTGCTCTCAACATCATCAGCAACAGCTCGATCGGGATCCATTTACTATACGAAAACACATTTTTAACTTTCAGGATTCATCACACTATCGTAATTATATATATGGTATGTATAGCTAGACTCACACGCGCTACGTTAGTCCTAGAATCGACTAAACCGTATCTCTGATACCAATAAAATGTAACACCCCTAACCCGTAACCGTCGCTAGAATAGGGTTAAGAGGCATTACCAAACAATCGGAACATTTACAATCATTTCTCAACACAAAATATAACACCATTCAAACATATCAATATATATACATATAGTCCCTTAATGAGGTATACGCGACCTTAAACACATGTTAAAAAGGGGTCGGGACTAAACCAAACATATACGAAATTTTCCAAAAATTAAACATTTTTCCAAGCTACAGGGGTCACACGCCCTTGTGGGTAGGCCTTGTGCCTCACATGGCATCGGACACGCCCATGTGTCCAAGCCGTGGCAAAACAGGGCATTCATACTGACTTGTCCACTTGGCCTGAGACACGCCCGTGTGCCTCACCCGTGGTCGACACTGACTTGTACCACACGGCCAGTCACACGCCCGTGTGTCTAGCCCGTGTGCGAGCCTGACTTGTTTCAATTTGCAAATTTGAATGACACAGTTGAGCCATACGCCCGTGTGCTCAACCGTATGGGCAAATATAGGCCATTTTCAAGGCCAATTTGCCATCCACACTAAGGGTCTCACCTACAAGCACAAACCAATTCAATTTCATACCTCAAATAGCATTCAAACATACCAAAACATACTCAATTTAATCTCTTAACATCATCATTCCTTTTCCTATTTAATCCATCTCAACTTACCATCACAAAGTAACAATTAAACTTACAAAGACATGTAATTTATGCATAATTTAATCCCTACCAAAACCATCATAAAACATACCATTTCCATTCTACTAATTTATACCAAAATGATTACTCACATAGATCACATATGCACATCTTTAACCATCTTTTTACACATCCAAGGCAAATACCAAAAATCATCAAATTACCAAGCCATATCACATGGCAAGGCTAAAACATTCAAAACATATCATAGTCACTAGCCTATACATGCCATATTCTAAATATACACGACTTTCTAAAGTACCAAAATAGATAGCCGATAGTGTGATTGAGTCACTGGCGATCCCCGGATCTGAGCTAGCTTTAAAGACACTGTAAAATAGAGAAAACTACACACAATAAGCTTAAGAGCTTAGTAAGTTCGTTATATAATACATTTAACTCAATAATACATTATCAATGTACAAAATAAACCATCACTTAGATAGATTCACAACTATATACAATATCATCCTTAGCCATATGCTCACACAATCATCTATTTATGCTTACTCACAAGTATCTCTGAAGGAAATACCCATTCCTTCCATGTATGCCACGTTTAATATGCTTCTACTAGTTTTTCTACCTTCACCTTTTTGGCAGATTCCTCTAGTTAACATTCGTACCCGATCATTCATATGTACCATGATCATTTTGTTCACCTACTCACCCCACGAATAGTACAGTAACCTCTCATTTTCTACTCTTGTAGGCTCTCTGTTCATCAACCTGGCGGACTCTATTTTTGGCCATGAAATTTACTTTTTTATCAATAGATAACGTCATAGCTAGACATGGGCTATTGATTCCGAAGAAACCTTCTCTTTGGTTACCATGCTCAAGTCAATCCGCATATTATTATCCATTACGGTAGCTCTCGATTATGAGATCTTGCAAATGGATGTCAAGACAGTGTTTTTGAATGACTATCTTGAAGAGAGCATCTATATGATGCAACCCACCGAATATATAGCTAAAGGAAACGACCATAAATTTTGCAAACTACTTAGATCCATATATGGACTTAAGCAAGCCTCCCACTCATGGAATCAAAGATTTGATCAAGTGATCAAGACTTTTGGATTTGAGCAAAACGTAGATGAACATTATGTTTATAAACATTTAAGGGATGGAAATGTGGTATTTCTCGTTGAGATTCTACTAATTGGGAATGACGTAGGGACATTGTGATCGATTAAATTGTGGTTAACTCAATAGTTTAGCATGAAGGACTTGAGAGAAACTAATTTTGTTCAAGGCATTCAAATACTAAGGGATTGAAAGAACAAAGTGACAGTACTATTGACCTGACGTCAAATGTGGTAGTTATTCTGGGTCATTTCCGCACTTAACGAGTTTGTTTTCTTGGCATTTTAATATTAATTATTATATTTTTGATATTAGTAGGTTAGGAACTAAAAGTTAATTAAATAAGTTTTTTTTTGCATTTTCTGCTATTTTGATGATTCGTAAGATCGACTCATGCCTCGGGAGTAACTAATGGGTTATTTAAGTGTGTAGGATGTCAATTTAGGTCTAAAATACAAGGAATAATGATCGAGCCACGAGACAAAGAAGCTCGAAAGTACAATGAAGATGATAAGGCCCAGAATGCACTTGTTGTCGTGACGAGAAGCTTCCTCTCATCACGACAACACGACGATTAGGGGAGGCAATTCATGGTGGCAACGTCATGACGAGGATCACTCCCACATCTTGATGATGTGGCGATGGTCAACCAAAATATGGTTGATTCCTTGGACAAAACTTTAGGGAAATTTCCATATTCGGACCCTAGCATTTCTCAGAATATTTTATTTATTGGTATCTAAGTGTATCTCGGGTTGAGTGGTCACCAAGTAGGTCGTTTCCTATATAAAAAACCTTAGGATCATCGGAATTTGAGGCAAACCTAGATAGATAATTTTTCTATTTAGTTTTAGTTTTCTTTTCTTTTCATGTTCATTTAGTCAGAAGTTTTCTATTTTGATGTGAAGACAATTGCGAGTGGATATTGCTCTGGCACCGCACTTCAATATATTCATCAGATTTCTCCTATCTCTTTTTCTTTTATTTATATTTCTGGTTCTCTGATCAATTAGCATTTGTATGAATAATTGAATAAGTTATTGTGTTTATTTCATATCTTGCATAATTATACTATTAAACTAATTTATTTGTTAAGTGATTATTTATCCAAAATTGGTTGTTTATTCAAGAGTACTTAATATATTAGGGAGTGACACCCTAATATAATATCAAGAAAGGTGAGACCATAAGGGTATCCTATAGTGTATAACTTGTGCCAAGTGGAGAGACCGGAATGGTATCCATATGCTTAGGAAGAGATTGGAAGGGTGACTTAGGTGGTAACCCTTAATAAAGATAAACTGAGAGGGTAGTCTTAGTTAAAGGTTATAAATAACTCAATCTAGAACAATTAATTATTTAATTAGATAATTAGGGATTTAATCGATCATAAGCTAAAGGCTTACATTATCGACACTAGGAATAGGAAAGTCCATTAGGTTAATTTAGGTATGTTAATTTAATTAGTTTAATTAAAATATTAATTTGGATTCGCACTACTAATTCGTGACTTGATTAGATTAGTAATTATTTTATCTAATTAATTTAATACAGATTTCTCCAATCTGCAATCCCTTGGGTATGATCATCAAAATGCTTACCAGTGTTTCTTTGTAAACTTTACTATATTACAATTTGACCCATACGCTTGCGAACACTGCCATTTAATTTGATATATTTTTGGTGTTCTATTTTTACTATAAACGGTAACACGTTTATAGGCAGTCAACTATCTCAAGCTACATACATAGACAATATATTGAAGCATTATTTCGAAGTGTAACACCTCTAACTCTTCTCCGTCAACAAATTAGGGTTACGAGCATTACAACTGAATCAATCATAATTTAAATTCAAGCTATTTCATTCAAGTCACAGTAAAAATTATGCATACAGTCCTAAATATGAGTTTACAAGTCCCTAAAAATGATTTTAGAACTAATAAGGGCTAATTTGAAATAATTCTAGAAGTTTAGGGTGAAATTTCAAAATGCTTAAAATAGGGGGCACACGGTCGTGTAGCCAGGCCTTGTGGAATACCTCCAGGCCATGTGACTTTCGAAATGGGGACACACGGCCGTGTCCTAGCCCGTGTCCTTACCTGTGTAACTTTCTGACTTAGACCATACGACCGTGTCCCTGGACATGTGTTAGCCCGTGTGTGACACTACTCTTATGGTATTATTCCACACGTTCAGGGCACACGCCCGTGTGTGTGCTACTCCGTGTGACACACAACAATGTGTGAGACCGGGTGCACCTAAATGTACCTTAAAACTTAAGTTTACCATTTCTTACTTGCTTGGGCATTAAGCAACTCAAATACCAACCATTTCCCTTCCTAGCACTACCTCGTGTGTGACACACGGCTGTGTGACAGATCGTGCCTCAGGTCGTGTGCACCTAAATGTACCTTAAAACTCTAATTTAGAATTTCTTACTTGCTTGTGCATTAAGAAACTCAAATACCAACCATTTAACCTATCCAAAACACGATTAAACATACCCAAAACATGCCAAAACAACCATTTTAGGTGCCTAACCAATGTACCTTCATTGGTACCACATTTTATATCATCAATTATGCAAGCAAAGCAATCAACCATTCAAACTTCAAATCATACCACATTTGCCACAATTAAACTAACTTTAATCTCTTTATGTTACCAAACTTTTGAAGCTATGCACATACCAAAACATTAGACTAAGTTACCATACCAACATTACCTAAACTATAACTATATATACAAGTGGCCAACATTTCACATTAAGCCAAACAACATTACACCAACAAATCCATTAACAACCAAAGGCTTCCTAGGTACATGCCATTACAAAAATAAACATCACCATATTTGAGCTTGGGATCGTTGTTGGATGCTGAGTTGACGATCAAAAGAGAAGTACCTAACCTGCACACTGAAAACAAAACCGCACGCTGAGTAAAGCTCAGTGATATTTCTATAATCTGAACATTTAAAGACAGAATATGATACATGAATGCTCAATTTAAATTATACAATCATACTACTATATAAATATGCAATCACAAGATATCACCATTTCTATTTCATGTATATTACCACATTATTTCTTGATATGTTCAACGTTTACAAGTATTCAAACTTAATTGGTTCTTAACATATATTTCCAATTTACATCATTTTCTATATAAATAGTTTTTCATAGATCACTTAACTATTCACTTATATAATGGCACAATCCAACCCCATTTCCAATCCATGAGTGTATTACTCATATATTTCATTTATGATCACAACATAATTCACATTCATTTTCCAATCCTTTTTTTCATTTCACTTCATTACTAATTACCCCTATTAACACGACCCGGACTCAGACGGATACACGGATCCAACCAAAACACTAGTTTGGCACCTAGTGCCTTATTGGATAAATTCGAAGTAATAATTGCGCCTAGCGCTATATAGATTGACACCCAATGCCTCATCAGTTAAATCGAAGCAAATTGGCACCCAGTCCTTCACAAACTCGAGGTCAAAGAAATCCCTGAACTCTTTCTATCCTATGGCATGCCATCTATATCCGACTTAGCCCGAAATAGTTAATAGGGTTCCATTTCACTTTCAATTACATCAAATGTCCAATTCTCGTATATGCACACATAAACATATATTCAATTTGATATTCATATATCAATGTATCATAATATACCAATTCAATCCATTTCAATCAATCATGAGTTCAATTCAATCTCAAAGTACCAAAATACTCACCTCAAAAGCTTACCATATGCAATAATTCAAATGCAATAACTTATAACTTAGTTCGGATTATAAAAACACAAACTGTGGATTGCGAGCTATTTAACATCGATTTTATATTTCCTCTTTTTAGTCGAGGATTCTAGTACGACGTTAGCTACCGAATAAAACAATTAAAATACATTAATATTACACAATTCAATTCCACATTGAATATTTCCATTTTCTATCCAATATTTTCTTAAATTTCAATTTAGTCCCTGAACCGAGACAAATTTTAACTTCCACATTTAACTCTATATTTTTATACTAATTTCACTTTAAGCTAAATTTAGATCCCTATTTTCAATTATACCCTTAAATTTCAAAATTTTCACACTTTAGTCCCTATTGTTCAAAATCAAGAATTAACTTCACTATTTAGTCCTTTTTCACTTTAAACTTAGAAATCTATCAATTTAACCCCTAGTATTTAAACTATTCAACAATAACAACATTTAAAATCTTGAGCGATACTAAAAATTACAATATGGGTCAGGTAGCTCTAAGTACCGGGATTCCAAAAACATAAAATTTACAAGAAAAAGGGACTAAATTGACTAACCAATTGAAGTTGAAACTTATAAGTCCCTAGGGTGTCGTCAGTCTCTCTTTCTTTCTCTCTTTCTTTTCTGTTCTTTCTTTTCTAATTTGTTTGTATGTTAACATTTCATTCCTTTCCGCTATCTTTCTTATTTCTTTTATTTTGTTTTTATTATAATATTACATATATATGCACATTTCATATTATTTATTTTTATAACATATATATAACATACAAATTAATGTCGTCCACTATACTTAAGTAATTGTATAGTTACTACTTTGGTCCCTCAATTAATTTTTAATCTATAATTCAACTTTTAATACATATGCAATTTGATCCCTACACCTTAACAACTTCAAATTCATGCAAATTCACTTAACCAAAATCTAATTAACTACTAAACTAACCTTGTAAATATTAATTAAAAATATTTACGTGTTTTTTTTACTAAAACAAGGTCCCGAACTTCTTTTTTCGACACCCTAACTATCTAGTCGTTAAAATTCTCCCCCTAACTATCGGGTCGTTACAATTCTCTTTCGGCTCCCAAGTCGCTTCCTCGACACTATGACTACGCCATAGAACATTCACTAACGGGACATGCTTGTTACGCAACTTTTTCACCTCGTGAGCCAAAATCTCGACCGGTTCTTCTTCATAAGACAAGTCAGGTTGAATCTCAATGTCTTCCATCAAAATAACGTGAGACGGATCCGATCAATATCTTCTAAGCATTGAAACATGAAAAACGTCATGCATTTTCTGTAATTCCGTAGGCAAAGCAAATCGATACGTAACTATCCTACTCTTTGAGTGATATTATATGGTCTGATAAAACGAGGACTCAGCTTCCCTTTTCGGTGAAATCTTAATTTTCTTCCGAGGTGAAACCTTGAAAAATACTTTCTCGCCAACAGCAAATTCAATATCTCGTCATTTCAAACCTGCATACGATTTCTATCTATCGAAGGTTGTTTTCAATCTATCTAGAATTCCCTTAACAATATCTTTCATTCTTGAATTAATTCTGGCCCAACCACTTTTCTTTCACACAATTCCATCCAACAAACAGGTGTTCGACACCTAAGACCATATAAAGCTTCGTACGGAGCCATTTGGATACTCGATTGGAAACTATTGTTATATACAAATTCGGTGAAAGGTAAATAACGTTCCTAGCCTAATTCAAAATCAATTACACAATACGAAGCATATCTTCCAAAATTTGAATAACAAGCTCAGATTGTTTGTCTATCTGCAGGTGAAAGGCTGTGCTAAAATTGAGTCTCGTACCAAGAGATTCGTGCCTCTGTTTCCAAAATCTCAAATTGAATTGCGGATCTCGATAAGAGATTATTGACATAGGGACACCGTGCAATCTCACAATTTCTTGAATGTAAACTTCAGCAAGCTTTTGGAGTGACCAATCAGTCTTGACCGCAATGAAATGAGCCTATTTCGTAAGTTGATCAACAATCACCCACACAACATTTTTCTTACTTAACGATAAAGGTAACCCCGTAACAAAAATCTATTGTGATATGTTCTCATTTCCACTCAGGAATAGAGATAAACTGAAGTAATCTTGTGGGAACCTGATGTTCTGCCTTAACTTCCTGACAAGTTAAGCATTTAGCTACGTACTCAACTATGTCTCTTTTCATTCTTGGCTACCAATAAGATTCTCGCAGATCACAATACATTTTCGTTCCTCTAGGATGCAAAGCAAAATAACTACATAAGCTTTGCAAAGTATCAACTCTTATAGTTCTGCAACATCCGAAACACAGATTCAGTTATGAAATCTCAAGCAATCACAATCATCAATACTGAAGTTTTCTATTGTGCCATTCTGAACCATTTCTCTTTTCTTCACTAACTTGACATCATCTAATTGCACTGTCTTGATCCGATCAAACCTCACCGATTTGATTTTTAATTTAGCCAACAAGCTTCCATCGCCATTGATAATAAGTTGAGCAAACATTTCTTGCAATTTAACCACTGTCTTTCTACTCAACACATCAGCTACGACATTAGCTTTACCAGGATGATAACCAATAATGCAATCAAAATATTTTAAATGCTTGACCAACGATGTTGTCTCAAATTCAACTCCTTTTGAGTTAGGAGGTATTTGAGACTCTTATGATCGGTATAGATGTGACATTTTTCACCGTGCAGGTAGTGTCTCCAAATATTTAAAGCAAAAACCACAATAGCTAATTCTAAATCGTGCGTCGGAAAATTGTGTTCATGTGTTTTTAGTTGACGAGACGCATATGCGACCAATTTCCCATCTTGCATCAAAAAACAACCAAGGTCACTCAATGAAGCATCACTATAAACCAAAAAGTCCTTTCTCGATTCTGGTAAAGTTAAAACTGGCGCTTCAGTCAACATCTGTTTCAATTTCTCAAAACTTTCTTGGCATTGATCGTTTTAGATGAATTGAACATTCTTACGCAACAACTTTGTCATCAGCAAAGCAATCTTCGAAAATCCATTCATAAATCTCCAATAATAACGAGTTAGCCCAAGAAAACTGCGAACCTCTAACATATTTCTCGGTGCTTTCCACTGAAAAATAGCCTCAATCTTTTTTTAATCAACTCTAATTCCATCTGCCGAGATAACATGCCCTAAAAATACAACTTCTAATAACTAGAATTCACACTTGCTAAGCTTTCTACATAACTGATGTGTCTAAAACTAACTACGATCACAATAAAGGCAAGCACACCTATCGAACAGTAGTATAGTTATGGTAAGACCGGTAATATCGTATCCACAAGGACCAAGAGTACTAGTAATTACTATCCTTTTATTATCTAGCCTAAAAATTTGAGCGATTTCTTTTTAAACTAAAACTAATTAATTAAAACACGATAAAGAATGAATTAGGAAAATACTTTTAGACAACTTATGTGATGGAGGCAATACCTAAGGAAGAATCCACCTAGACTTCACTTATTACTTTTGATTCATATGATTTATTCACTTGACTTAATCCATAGAAATCCCTGATTTATGTTAATATCTCTTTCAAGACCAAAAACAACTGACTCTAGGTTGATTAATTGAAATCTCTTTCTAATTAAAACCCCTATTGTCGCATTAACTCGATCTATGGATTCCCTTATTAGATTTGACTCTAATCCGGCAGATTTTCATCGCCCTATTTCTAGGGTTGCAATCAACTCCGCTTAAATGTGTTGATCTACTCTTAAACAGGGACTTTTGCTCCACTGAATAAGCAAATTCGACTTGGATCAATAACCTGAATTATCAAAACAAGAATAAAAGCTCACAATTAAGAATAATGACAAGTATTTATCTTATAAATCAAATAATAATAAGATCCGTCTTAGGTTTCATCCTCCCTAAGTATTTAGGGAGTTTAGTTCATACTAATAGAGGGAAACATCATAGAATAGGAAAAACAACAAAACATAAGAAAACCCAAAAACTTCTAAAGAACTTGATGGGATATCTTCAGTCTTGATGGAGATCCTTCTTTCGAGCTGCTCCTAAAGGCTGTCTTCGAGTGTTTTCTGCCTTCTATTCCGCGTCGTCTTTAGGTCACCCCCTAGGGTGTTTATATAGGCTTTGGAACGTCTTTCTTTGCCCACAAGTAACCTTTTCTAGATAGAATTAATCTTTGATACGGCAGGGATATGGCTTCTGCTCGCCACACACGACCGTGTTTGATAGCCCAGGCCGTGTTGGTTTCTAAGGTAGGCCCATTTTGTCCCTTTTTGGCCCGTTTCTCGTTCTTTTTGATTCCCTAAGCTCTCCTGAGTATAAAACATGAAATTAAGGGATTAGGAGCATCGAATTCATCAAATCTAATGAGAATTCATCCAAAAATAAGCCAAGCATGGGGTTAAAATATGTGTAAATTATGGTTTATCAAATATCCCCACACTTAAGCGTTTATTTGTCCTCAAGCAAAATTCTCAACTCACAATAAGAATTAACTTCCTAGACTCATAATTCTCATTAATAATGTCTCATCATAATTCACAGATAATTCATACATTGATAATTTAACTAGAAGAGTCCTAGAGATTCAAACAATCTAAGTCATAGGTTTTTGTAGTATGAAAACATAGGTGTTTCCCCTTACCTAAATAATTACCTTTGTTTTAAAACCAACAAGTATTGACATCCTCACTAAAGATTCACTGAAATCACTCAAAGTGTTTAAGGTTCAAAATTTAAGCACTCAAATGTCAAACATGAAAAGTTAATCCCATAGGCTTACATGAAAATCAAATCTCCACCACTATAAAATGAGATGATACACAAATCAAAAGGTCTTAAAAAGGGTTGTAACGGGGCTTGGGTTTAAGGTATGGAGAAAGGCTGATTAGAGGGTTAGAATCGAGATCGAATTGATAATTTACCTAACTAGAAAAATAAACTAATACTGAATAATTACAATTGAAAAATAACACGAGCTTCTTCTCAAAATGTGAAATTAAACGTTTAAGCTCAAATAACATAGAACTAATAATGAATATACTTTCATTTTTTTTTAAGAATAAGAACAAGTACATGATATAAGATGAATTTAACTACTGAAATAAAGAATGTAGTTAGGCAATTGATCAAATCAAATCTCGACAAAAGGGGAGTCAAGAAAAATGGGGAAGCAAAAATTTGGTTTTGGGTTAATATTAATGGGTGAGTCAAGAAAACGGTTGATTAGGAGGCTTCAAAGGGGTTCACTAGGGGTTAATTATGAAGGTAGGCTTTTAATGGAATAAGTGGGTTAAAACCTAGGTGCCTTTATCATCTCAGTATATCAAATCAAAGGTGTGGTCTTGACATGTATAATCGAAGCAAGTTCTAGAATAACAAATCAATATTGACACACTCATAATCAATAAAGTGAGCCAGAAGAATATGCTCTAAAAGGCTCAAAATCTCACAAAAATTATGGTTTTTGATGTCAACCTTGCAAATTTCAAACTTCAAAGTAATATTTAAATTTAGGGAAACAACCTATTAATATTTAATTCTGAAAACAGACTTATCATGCTTGATTCTCTAATGTCTTAAAGTTTAAACCATCGATGCACAATTATCTATGACTTAATCCAAAACATATCAATGAAAATCATAAATCAAAAGAAATTTCATTCTAATTAGTAATATGAGAAAATTTACTTAAGAACAAGGCATAATTCAGGGACAGTATTGTTGACACCTCCCCACACTTAAGATGTACATTGTCTTCAATGTACAAAAATAGATATCGACAATATAGAAAATCATAAGATAGGGAGAGAAGTGAAACTTCCTGAATTTTGGATAAACTCCTTAGAAATCAGCATGATGAACTAGGCAGAGGTGAACGATGGGAGGATACTCTGGTGGTGTAGCCGTTCCTTACTAGTGCCTTAAACCTTTTGAAACTGACCTGTCGAGTCGATGAAGCAGCCGGTATGAACTTATTGTACCTTAAGCTAAATTTAAATGGTATGAAGAATAAGAACAGCATAATAAATAAAATGAAGATAAATCATGGAAAAGAGATATGAATTTTGAAAAAAATAAAGGGAAAAAGAGTGACCGTCGGTGGCAGGGATGGTGGTTGGTGTGGTGGCTAGGGTTGGGAGAAGAAGAATTGGGGAAGAAAGTGAGAAGAAGGGGGTTTAAATAGAAATCAGGGCACCTAGTTGCTGCCCACGCTCGTGTTCACTGGGCGTGTTAGGTCACACGGCCGTGTGGTGCCTCGTTCGTTTCTCCTACGCCTGTGTAGAGGTTTCCACGCCCATGTTGCTTAATCAGTGTCGGCCATGGTCTAAAAGAACGGGCGTGTCGCACGCCCGTGTTACTTTCTCAGTGTCGACCACGGCCGTATCACACGGCGGCTTCAGGAGTTTTGTTATTCAGGGTTCCACCGGCGACTGCATCTATCAATTGCCTAGTTGAGGGGTTCAAACCGTTGTAAAAGGTTTGAACTTGTAACCATAGAGGTAACCCATGGTGTGGGCACCTTCTCAACAAATCCTTGTATCTCTCACACGCGTTGTAAAGCGTTTCTAAATCCATCTGCACAAAAGAAGAGATATCATTCCTTAATTTTGTAACAGTCCGGTTTATACCCTAGTCAGAACAGTGGTTTCAGGACCATAATTTCGAGTCTGAATATTATTTTAATATTATTTTCTATGTTTACTGTGTGTGATTAAGCTTGTCTTAAAGTTTCGTAAGTTAATTTGTCCGTCTGTGTGTTTAATTTGACGAAAGGATTGAATTGCATTAAATGTAAAATTAGCATGCTATTTGTTAAAGTACCTATGTGTTGTGGCTTTTTAAATAAGGAAGCCTTATGTGGCAATTAAGCCAATTATAAGATAGTGGGTAATTAAATGACAAAATAACCTTATTGTTATTTGTCTTATATGTTTAATGAATGGATAAAATAGTAAAATGCATAATAATATGTTTGTAATAAAATAAACAAATGAAAAGATGAATGTTATCATCTTTGGGGTGCCGAAAGTTTGAAGAAAGAAAAAGAAGAAAACTTGCTAGGGCATTCAGTCATTGTATTGCAAAATTTAGATATGTTTTGACTTTAGATTTTGATGATTTTTGTGTTTTTGAGATTGTTGCTTAGTCTACTATCAAGCCCATGTTGTAATTTGAAGAAATGATGATGTTCATGAGATGTGCCATTGATGAAATAGTGAGCTTTGTGATAAATTTAAGTGTTAAATGAAAGATATGTGTTAAATGAACATGTGTTGTTCTTGAATTTTTGATGAATTTAGCTAATTAGGGCTAAATTGTGAAAATAATATTTTGAGGGACTAAATTGTGAATTTGATAGAAAATATGGGTTTGTATAAGATATATGAGCATTCGGCTAAGCATGATTAAATGGTGATTTTGTAAATTTGATGTTTTGAGAAAAATAGACTAAATTGATAAATTGTGCAAATGTGAGGGCTAAATTGTAATTTTCCCTAAATGTGTGTTTTTGGTTTGAATTGAATGTGTTGATAAATAAAAGAGTTAAATTTGAATATGTATAGATCAAGAACCAAAGAAATTGGACTTAGATCGCGGGAAAGCGAAAGTGACCGAGTAGCCGTTTCTGTTTCAGTTAAATTAAATTCGAGGTAAGTCATTATACAAGTAAACGTGTTTGTATCGAATTATGTATGTTTATGCGACTATTGATAATGATAAATGCTTACGAGATGTTGTGTATATGAATTCTGAGATAAGATCGACTTAATGATAATGTCCGAGAAGCCCCGTACGAACCTAGGAATAGATAGGATTAGCTATGTCATGACATAGGTGTCTGTTCTGAGATATCATGTAAGACCACGTCTGGGACGTCGGCGTTGATTTGAGATTTCGTGTAAGACCACGTCTGGGACGATGGCATCGATATGAGATTTACATATAAGACCATGTCTGGGACATTGGCATCGTATTGATTCATGTAAGACCCTGTCTGGGACAGTGGCATCGATATCTGAGTACATGTAAGACCTCGTCGGGGACGTTGGCATTGTACGACTATTCCGAGCTTTTTGAATATCCTATTTAGTTTCGAACGGTTCAACGGGCAAGTTTGAGAAATGAACAACTCTGTGATTTGTACATCTGTTTTAGGTACGTTTAAAAAGTACACTATGTCTGTATGAAAGGTAAGTATCTATATGAACTTACTATGATGAATATATGCAAAGAAATAATGAGATTTCATACGAAGATATGCTTGTATAAGCTTTGTGTATATGTGATATTGGAATTGAAGAATGTGGTAAGAAATGGCTTAACAATTGAGCCAATGAATGTATGAGATGAATTTGCTATAAGAACCATTGATGTTATTGTATCAATTTGGTTATATACATTTTATGATAAGTTTATTTGTATATGGCTTACTAAGCTTTTGAAAGCTTACTCTGTGTGTGTTTGCTCTATTTTATAGATCGTCAAATCTACTGAAGGCTCGGGACCGTTGAGGATCGTCATCACACTACTCAAACTCATTTTGGCATCTTTTGAAAATGTATATACTAAGTATGGCATGTATAGGCTAGCTAAGTGGTATAAGTTGAGATATGAACTTAGCCATGTGATGTGGCTAGATATATGTATTGATAATATGCATAAGTGATTTGGTATATAATGATGGTTTTGGTTTGATTATATGTTCATGATATGGTAAATCTTGTGGAAGGTAGATTGGTGCCAAATGGGCATATATTTGTGATCTATGAAATAAATATGTGTTTGGTAAGATGTGAAAGTACCATGCATGGTTAGACATGTGAATTTGTTATGCAAACTAGTATATGATTTGGCATGAATGGAAATGAGATTGAATGAAATATTATGTTGTTTGATTGACATGTCTTGGCTTGTCAAATGTGCATGAAATTAATTTGTTCTTTGCTTGTAGGATTGACCCTAGCATGGGTGGCATATTGGCCTTGCAAATGGCCTGTTTTGCCTACACGGTCATGGCACACGGGCGTGCCTAATGGCCGTGTGATTAAGTCAGTAAATAGCATAAGAGTACACGGTTAGGGTACACGGGCGTGCCTGGTAGCCGTGTGAATTAGTTAGTATATAGCCTAAGAGCACACGGCCATGGCACACGGGCGTGCCTGGTGGCCGTGGAGATAAGTCAGTATACAAGCTCTGTTTTGGCACGGCCAGGACACATGGGGGTGTCTTGCAGTCATGGGAGGCACACGGCCTGACTGCACGGGCGTGTGACCTCTACAGTGTTAAAAAAAGTTTTAAATTTTTGAGAATTTCCGTATACGTTCGGTTTAGTCCCAACCCTTCTCTAAAGCATGCTTAAGGTCTCGGTGACCAATTTAAGGGACATAGTGATTGCGATTGACGATTTGTATTATGAAATGTTTATAAAAGTTTTCGTTCTGTCCGAAAATGCCTTTAACCCTAATTCAGCGACGGATACGGGTTAGGGGTGTTACAAATTTAGCCGTTTTAGCCGACGAAAAGTATTTTAATAAAAAAAATTTCGGTCATCTGTTCCCATGTAGTGATTGATCCTCGTGGTAACAAGTTCAACCACTGTTTAGCTTTGTTCCTCAACGAGAAGGGAAACAACCGAAGGCGAATGGCATCATCAGAAACGCCAAGTGATTGTTTGGATCCTCATCCTGCAAACCATCAAAAGTGAATAAAGCTGCGAATCATCCGAATAGTGTTAGGTTTTAGTTCAAAATTATTTGCAAGAACAACAGCAGGTCTAACAATACTTGATTCAGTTCCTGTTAAATTAGGTTTAGCATAATCATACATAGTACGAGGAGCAGGGTTTTGATTCACCGGATTTGTGGCAACCACAGGAGGTAGCGGATTATTGTCAGCCATCTCTTCAGTAGTATAGATTTCGTCTTCTTACTCTTCTTCTATGTATTGTAGGCTTCGCCTTATTTCTCTTTGGTTTCTGCGAGCGGTATGTTCTATCTCACTGTCAAAAATCAAGGGTCCTGACGGGTTCCTTCTAGTCATAAACTAAAAGTTCCTGCCAGAAGTAAAGAAAGAAAAATTAGAAAAGTAGAAAAAATAAAAAGTAAAAAGTAAATTGCAATAAAATAAAAATGGCTAAAGTAATAAAAATTTAGTGTTCCTAATATCTTCACTCACACATGGCGCCAAAAACTTGATGTTTCTAAAACTAACTACGATCACAATAAAGGAAAGCGCACCTATCGAACAGTAGTATAGTTATGGTAAGACCGGTAATATCGTATCCACAAGGACCAAGAGTACTAGTAATTACTATCCTTTTATTATCTAGCCTAAAAATTTGAGTGATTTTTTTTAAACTAAAACTAATTAATTAAAACACGACAAAGAATGAATTAGGAAAATACTTTTAGACAACTTATGTGATGGAGGCAATACCTAAGGAAGAATCCACCTAGACTTCACTTATTACTTTTGATTCATATGATTTATTCACTTGACTTAATCCGTAGAAATCCCTGATTAATGTTAATATCTCTTTCAAGACTAAAAACAACTGACTCTAGGTTGATTAATTGAAATCTCTTTCTAATTAAAACCCCTATTGTCGCATTAACTCGATCTATGGATTCCCTTATTAGATTTGACTCTAATCCGGCAAATTTTCGTCACCCTATTTCTAGGGTTGCAATCAACTCCGCTTAAATGTGTTGATCTACTCTTAATAGGGACTTTTGCTCCACTGAATAAGCACATTCGACTTGGATCAATAACCTGAATTATCAAAACAAGAATAAAAGCTCACAATTAAGAATAAGAACAAGTATTTATCTTATAAATCAAATAATAATAAGATCCGTCTTAGGTTTCATCCTCCCTAAGTATTTAGGGAGTTTAGTTCATACTAATAGAGGGAAACATCATAGAATAGGAAAAACAAAAAAATATAAGAAAACCCAAAAACTTCTAAAGAACTTGATGGGAGATCTTCAGTCTTGATGGAGATCCTTCTTCCGAGCTGCTCCCGATGGCTGTCTTCGAGTGTTTTCTGCCTTCTATTCCACGTCGTCTTTAGGTCACCCCCTAGGGTGTTTATATAGGCTTTGGAACGTCTTTTTTTGCCCACAAGTAACCTTTTTTCGGATAGAATTAATCTTTGATACGGCAGGGACACGCCCATGTACGATAGTCTTGGGCCGTGCTTGCTTCTGCTCGCCACACACGGCCGTGGGGTCTGTCCGTGTACGTTAATCCAGGCCGTGTTCGATTCTGCTTGTAACACACGGCCGTGTTTGATAGCCCAGGCCGTGTTGGTTTCTAAGGTAGGCCCATTTTGTCCCTTTTTGACCCGTTTCTCGTTCTTTTCGACTCCCTAAGCTCTCCTGAGTATAAAACATGAAATTAAGGGATTAGGAGCATCGAATTATTCAAATCTAATGAGAATTCATCCAAAAATAAGCCAAGCATGGGGTTAAAATATGTGTAAATTATGGTTTATCAATAACCATTTCTCTCCTAACACTTGCAAAACAATTCTGAGGTGTTGCTCATGTTCAGATTTGGATTTCGAATAGATCAAGATGTCATCAATAAAAACTACCACAAATTGATCCAAAAATGGTTGGAAAATACGATTCATGAGATCCATGAATGCTATCGGAGCATTTGTTAGCCCAAAAAGCATCACTAAGAATTTATAATGGCCATAACGCGTATGAAACGCCGTCTTCAGTACGTCACTATCTTTCACTTTCAACTAATAGTAACCCGATCTCAAATCGATCTTAGAAAAGACAGAAGCTCCTTTTAATTGATCAAATAAGTCATTGATACGAGGTAGAGGGTATCGATTCTTACTCGTCAACTTATTCAGTTTTTGATAGTAAATAAAGTGTCGCATTGAACCAAATTTCTTTTTGACGAAAAGCACTGGAGCTCCCCAAGGCAATATACTAGGGCGTATAAAGCCGCGATCTAGTAAATCCTGCAATTGCATCTTGAATTCTTTCAATTCTATTGGTGCCATACAATAAGGAGACATTGACACCGGAGTCGTACCAGGAAACACTTCAATTACGAATTCAACCTCTTGATCTGGTGGTAATCCTGGTAATTCTTTAGGAAACACATCAGGGAATTCACAAATAGTACAAATTTTACTGCTCTGACTATCACTAGAATTCGAATTGATAACATAGGCCAGAAAAGCTTCACAGACTTGATTGAGAAGTTTATCAGCTCGAATTGTTGAAATGATACAAGTTGAACCACTCGTTCGAACAACATTCACCTCAATCATATTACCGTCTTCACTTTGAACTACAAATTTCTTTTTACGATAATCTAGAATCACTCCATGCTCCGTAAGCTAATCCATACCCAAAACCAGATCAAAATTGCCAAACGACATTATTAACAAATCAATAGGGAATATTATATTATGTATCTCTAATGGACATCTCTTGCGCACTTGATCCACTAACCCAAATTGCCCCAATGGGCTTGACACGTCTAACGATACCCTAGACGTCTTAGATTTTAAACCTCCCAATTTAATTAACTCAGCATTAACATACGAGTGTGAAGATCCTGGATCTATCAAAGCATAAACAGGTTCTGAATGTAATAAAAAGATACCTGCCACAATGTCATTAGCATCGCCATCCTCATGTGTCCACACAACATAAGCTTAGGCTGGCGCTCTGGCCTCTGACTGATGAGTAACAGAACCATTTCCCTTCCTAGCACTACCTCGTGTGTGACACACGGTTGTGTGACAGACCGTGCCTCATGTCGTGTGCACCTAAATCTACCTTAAAACTCAAATTTAGAATTTCTTACTTGCTTGGGCATTAAGCAACTCAAATACCAACCATTTAACCTATCCAAAACACGATTAAACATACCCAAAGCATGCCAAAACAACCATTTTAGGTGCCTAACCAATGTACTTCATTGGTACCACATTTTATATCATTAATTATTCAAGCAAAGCAATCAACCATTCAAACTTCAAATCATACCACATTTGCCACAATTAAACTAACTTTCATCTCTTTCTGTTACCAAACTTTTGAACCTATGCACATACCAAAAAATTAGACTAAGTTGACATACCAACATTGCCTAAACTATAACTATATTTACAAGTGGCCAACATTTCACATTAAGCCAAACAACATTACACCACCAAATCCATTAACAACCAAAGGCTTCCTAGGTACATGCCATTACAAAAATAAGCATCACCATATTTGAGCTCGGGATCGTTGTTGGATACTGAGTTGATGATCAAAAGAGAAGTACCTAACTCGCGCATGGAAAACAAAGCGCATTTGTTGAGTAAAACTCGGTGATATTTCTATAATCCAAACATTTAAAAAATGAGAATATGATACATGAATGCTCAATTTAAATTATACAATCATACTACTATATAAATATGCAATCACAAGATATCATCATTTCTATTTCATGTATATTACCACATTATTTCGTGATAAGTTCAGCTTTTACAAGTATTCATACTTAATTGGTTCTTAACATATACTTCCAGTTCACATCACTTTCCATATAAATAGTTTTTCATAGATCACTTAACAATCCACTTATATAATGGTACAACCCAACCTCATTTTCAATCCATGAGTGTATCACTCATATATTTCATTTATGATCACAACATAATTCACATTCATTTTCCAATCCTCTTTTTCATTTCCATTTCACATACTTTGCCATCTCAATATCAATTACATAACTTTATTATTTAATTACCCCTATTAACATGACTCAGACTCGAACAGATACACAGATCCAACCAACACACCAGTTTGTCACATATTGCCTCATCGGATAAATTCGAATTAATAATTGCTCCCAACGCTATATAGATTGACACCCGGTGTCTCATTGATTAAACCGAAGCTAATTGGCGCCCAGTGCCTCATTGACTTGAGGTCAAAGAAACCCATGAACTCTTCCAATCCTATGGCATACCATCTATATCCGACTTAGCCTGAAACAGTTAATAGGGTTCCATTTCACTTTCAATTACATCAAATGTCCAATTCTCGTATATGCACACATAAACATATATTCAATTCGATATTCATATATCAATGCCTCATAATATACCAATTCAATCCATTTCAATCAATCATGAGTTCAATTCAATCTCAAAGTACCAAAGTACTTACCTCAAATGCTTACCATATGCAATAATTCAAATGCAATAACTTATAACCTAGTTCAGATTATAGAAACACAAACTGTGGATTCTGAGCCATTCGACGTTGATTTTATCTTTCCTCTTTTTAGTCGAGGATTTCGATACGACGTTAGCTATGAAATAAAACAATTATATACGGAGAAAGAGAATACGTGCTTTGGATTTCATTTATGAATACACACATTCGTTGCATATTGTATAGAGCAAATAATTTTCATAACGCATTCAGAACTTATATAATTTCATCGTGCATGTGCTCTTGAGAGATTCTGCTTTGCATAACATGCTCTACAGGCATCTGAAAAGGTACTTTCACTACTCGAAGAAAGGAAATTTGTTAAAGGAAGCTCACCCAGCAGGAGGAGCTTTCCTGCCTAGACAAGCTTCCTCTAATAAATTACCTATTCCCCGGTGTGAAAAGCCTATCGCTTTGAATAATTCGGACACTTTAAACACGTTTAGAATATGTTCATCACTCCTACAGTGTGCTTTCAAGGTTTTTCTTTGCAAACAGACCCTTCCCTACGGCTATAAAAGGGCTCTCACACATCAAGCTTCATCATCCCTCAGTCATATAATTTCTCTCAAATCCTCTCAATTATCCACTATAAACCATTTCCCAGTCTTAAAAATTTTGGTCGCTAAAAATATTTGGTTTACATTCGAGGTATTCTTGAGTCATCGGTGATGCGATATCGCTCTGAGCCACACGCATTTCATATATCATGCCGAGATGGGATAATTGCCTCCGAAACCTATCCTAGGGAAGTCAGTTATAGGGTGATTTTACTTTCTACGGTCAAGGGTGGAAGTCGACGTGGAGGTCTCAATCGACGGCCATTATGCAGCAATAGATTGGGGTATAATGGAAGAGCCAGATGACGGTCATTACGCGACCATGAGCTCAATCTTTTCAAATACCCAAAAATGATGTCCTATAAATACCATACAGAATTTTGATGACATATTCATACGGAAAAACTCTAGGGCTTCCCACTATAATAAGTGTATTTTTTTCCTCCATTTCTAGGCAACTGGTACCTTTAACCATCCTTTTTATTTGAAGGTCAGCACTGTCGTAGACGCAAGAGGACTCTCAGGCGAGGAGCGTCTGTTACGGTGTAGTAAAGGTGATGCTCCTTTTGGGGTGACGACAGTTGTCGTTATTACACAAACCATTAATAACTACGACCGTTGCCACGTTGACACGAGTTTGACCTCTACTGTGTCAGAACATCCGCTTTCCACCTTAAAGCCCTCTTGTGTCCACCTCGATGTCAACCTTCAGACAAGAATGAAAGGTTAAAGATACCGACTGCTTGGAAATAGAGAAAAAGATTACGTTGATTACACCAGAAGTTCCCAGAGTTTTTTTGTATGATTATGGCATCAATCTTATGTATGGTATATGTATGACATTGTTTATGGGTATCCAAAAAGCTTGACCTCCTGACCGCGTAACGATCGTCACCTAGCTCCCCGATTATACTCGAACTCGTGACCGCAGGACAGCCGTCGACTAGGATCTTCACCTAGACTTCGACCCCTGATCGTATCAAGCACTATTACCTTGAAACCTTATTTCCTCAAGATGGGTTTCTAAGGCGATGGTCCTATCCCACCATGACATATGAAATATATATGTACAGAGGCATGTTATCACATCCTCAACCCCTCAAAATTACCTAAGAACATCTGTCGTCTCAGTCGAAAACCCTAAATACTTTCAAAATACCCTAAAAACCCTAAAACCTAAAAAAAATAAAAAGCCCTAACCCTGGAGAGAGAAAGTGAAAGCGCGTCCAACTAGACGAGCTTTCTTGCCATCTATGTAGAAAGCGTGCCCAGCTGGACGCGCTTTCACTTTCTCTCTCCTAAAAACTGTCTATTTTCCTAATTAATTTTAAAACGCGCCTAGATAATTCAACAAACATAACCCTTTATATTTACAAATTTTGTCAATTTGATCCAAAAACACATCTTCGTCATAAATCGGAGTTATAAAACAAATTCAAAACCTTTAATTAAGTAAATTTATAAATAGCTCTTATTATACTATATTAAAAAATATATAAATAATATAATATTTCCTCAATGTATATATATTCTGTCTTTATTTATTGAAACAACCATAAAGAAATAGGAACATGGTAATGATGATACTACTTTCATATAAGGGAAAACATTTGCATGCAAGTGTTTAAGGCTTTTTATCTTGGTTTCCCCTATATCTTTTGATTATACTAAGACATGAAATACGGGTTTAGTGTTATGGTTGTTCACATCTCTCTTGTTTACTTTGAGGATAAAAAACACAAGAAGTTGGATTGTTTGGTTCAACAATCAGTCAATTATTTTGTAGGCTTATATGGCACTAGCTATCTTAAGAGAACCAACAGTAAAAAACCAAATTTCCAAATCTTTGTAAGTGCTCAAAAAGCCTGTTAAAGTTAACTCAATAGCTTCCTACCATGTTGGATTGCAACACTCCAAAGCTGAAGCTTTTTTTCTTTTTAGTTATACTTACAGACTGATGATCAAATGAAGTGTTAGAATTAAATGACCCGAATCCTTATTTAAATAAAATACAATGGTAAAATAAAATAAAAGAAGAATCCATATAGAACTACACTTCTTTTATTTTATTTTAAATAAGGTTTTCTAAACCTTATTAAACTCCATCTATTTGATATTGACTAGAATAAGGTGTTTCAATCTTACTACACTCATATTAGAATATGGTTTTACAAGCCTATAAATAGACATAGTCTATTCCTCTTATAATTATTCAAATTCGACATAGTGAATTTTCTTCTCCTCTGCCCGTGGTTTTTTCCCAAAAGGGTTTCCACGTAAAATCTGTGTGTTCTTTATTTTTATTTCTCTTTTCTTTACGATATATTTGTCATTACCGACGTTATATTTTTTACAAACTTGTATCAGAGCTTCCAGGTTTTTCATCTCGATCACGGTAATGGCGTCTTTGAAGTATAAAATTCCGCTGTTGGATCGCAACACCAGATTCGCGTTGTGGCAGATAAAGATGCAAGCAGTTCTTGCACAGATGGATTTAGAGGAAGCCCTGCTAGGGGTAGATAAGATGCCTTCGACATTGACAGAGGAAGAGAAGAAGCGCAAGGATTGAAAGGCATTAACACAGTTACATCTGTATTTGTCTAACAAAATTTTGCAGGATGTGATGAAGGAGAAGACCGCCGCTGCATTATGAAAGAGGCTAGAACAAATATGTATGTCGAAAAATCTAACCAGGAAGTTGCATATGAAGCAACGTCTTTATGCTCATCGTTTGGAGGAAGGTGCGTCTGCGCACGAACACTTAACAGTGTTTAAAGAAATTCTCTCAAACTTGGGGGCCATGGAGGTTCAATATGATAAGGAAGATCTAGGGTTGATTCTACTTTGTTCGTTGCCCCCGTCTTATTCAACCTTAAGAGACACGATTTTATATAGCTGCGAGTCTCTCACAGTTGATGAGGTTTATGATTCTTTAACCTCGTATGATAAGATGAAGCATCTTGTGGTTAAACTCGACTCTCAGAAAAAGGGTCTCATTGTTCGTGGGAGACAAGATCAGAATGCTGATGATGATCGTGGAAGGACACAGGACTGAAATCCTCGCGGTAAATCTAAGGGTAGATCGAAGTCTTCAAACAGAGGTAAAACTTGTAACTTTTGCAAGAAGAAAGGGCACATTAAATCTGAATGCTATAAGCTACAGAACAAGATTAAAAGGGAGGCTGCGAATCAAAAGGGAAAACAACCAGAAAATTTCGGTGAAGCTGATGTTGTAGAAGACTACAGCGATGGTGAACTTCTAGTCGCTTCTGTCAACAATTTTAAAGTGAGCGAGGAGTGGATACTTGATTCAGGCTGCACCTTCCACATGAGTCCCAATCGGGATTGGTTTACAACTTACGAAATAATGTCTGAAGGTGTTGTTTTGATGGGAAATAATGCTTCGTGTAAAATCGCAGGTGTTGGAACAATTAAAGTTAAGATGTTTGATGGAGTTGTCAGAATACTTAGTGACGTACGACATGTTCCAGAATTGAAGAGAAATTTAATTTCGTTAAGTACTCTTGATTCAAAAGGGTACAAATACACAGCTGAAAGTGGGATTTTGAAGATTTCCAAAGGTTCCCTCATTGTGATGAAAGGGCAGAGAAAGACTGCCAAGTTATATGTTTTGCGGGGGTTCTATCATTATTGTTGATGCAAATTGCCGCTTCCTCTTCCTTGTCAGATGATGATATTACTAAACTTTGGCATATGCGCCTAGGGCATATGAGTGAGAATGGCATGGCAGAATTGAGCAAAAGAGGACTTCTTGATGGGCAAGGAATTTGCAAACTAAAGTTCTGTGAGCACTGCGTTTTTAGGAAGCAAAAGAGAGTTCGATTCACCAGAGGAATCCATAACATGAAGGGAACATTACAGTATATTCATTCTGATCTGTAGGGGCCATCAAGAGTGCCTTCGAGAGGTGGAGCTAATTATATGCTAACTTTTATTGATGATTTTTCCAGAAAAGTTTGGGCATTCTTTCTAAAGCAGGAAAGTGATGTGTTTTCCGCATTTAAGTCTTGGAAAACTATGATTGAAAAATAGACGGAAAAATAAATAAAATACCTCCGCACAGACAATGGCTTAGAGTTTTGTTCTGATGAGTTTAATAAACTGTGTAAGTTAGAAGGGATCGTGAGACACTTGACAGTTCGTCATACTCCACAGCAAAATGGCGTTGCAGAACGAATGAACAGAACGATCATGGAGAAGGTTCGATGTATGTTGTCAAATGCCAACTTACCAAAGTCGTTTTGGGCCGAAGCAGCCTCTACTGCATGTTTTTCGATCAACTGATCTCCATCCGTTGCCATTGAGAAAAAGACTCCACAAGAGGTATGGTCTGATAATCCTGCTAATTATTCTAATTTAAAGATCTTTGGGTGTCCTGCGTATGCTCATGTTGATAATGGAAAATTGGAACCGAGATCCATTAAATGTGTTTTTCTTGGTTATAAAGCTGGTGTAAAAGGGTATAAGTTACGGTGTCCTCAAAATAGAAAAGTTTTAATTAGCAGAGATGTTGTTTTTGATGAAACTGCTATGCTACCTAACTTATCTCTTAAAGACTCTTCCAATAAAGAAAATCAAAAGTAGGTGGAGCATCAGATTAATACAGAGTTGACTCCTCAATCCAGTACAAAAATTGATAATAGAGTTGCTTCTTCACCACAATACTCTATCGCCAAAAATAGAACTAGAAGAGAAATTAAACCTCCAAAGAAGTATACCGAGGCTGATCTAGTTGCTTATGCTTTAAATGTGGCCGAAGATATAGATGCAAACCAAGAGCCGTCTAATTATTCTGAGGCGGTTAGCTGTGAAGACTCAGAAAAGTGGATGTTTGCTATGCAAGAGGAGATGGAATCACTCCACAAAAACAGAACATGGGATCTTGTGAAACTTCCTAAAGGTAAAAAGGTTGTTCGCTGTAAATGGGTGTTTAAAAAGAAAGAAGGGACTCCAGGAGTTGAAGAACCCAGATATAAAGCAAGGCTTGTTGCAAAGGGTTACAATCAAATTCCAGGAGTGGACTTCACAGATGTGTTCTCCCCAGTTGTGAAGCATAGTTCGATTCGAGCTTTGTTTGGTATTGTGGCCATGCATGATTTGGAGCTTGAACAATTAGATGTAAAAACTGTATTTTTGCATAGAGAACTTGAGGGAGATATTTACATGCAACAACCAGAGGGTTTTACAGTATCAGAAAAAGAGGACTATGTTTGCTTGCTGAAAAAGTCCCTTTACGGTTTGAAACAATCACCAAGACAGTGGTACATGAGGTTTGATTCCTTTATGACTTCTCATGATTTTAAAAGAAGTAGTTTTGACAACTGTGTTTACTTTAAGAAAAACAGTGATGGTTCTTTTGTGTATCTACTTCTTTATATTGATGACATGTTGATAGCAGCAAAAGATAAAGGAGAGATAAGAAAGGTCAAAGCCCAACTAAGTGAAGAATTTGAGATGAAAGATTTGGGACTAGCAAAGAAGATACTTGGTATGGAGATTCTCAAAGATAGAAAAGCAAGTAAATTGTACCTAAGTCAGAAGGGGTAAATTGAGAAAGTTCTTTGCAGGTTCAATATGCAGAGTGCTAAGCCTGTTAGTACTCCTTTAGTGACCATTCATTTCAGACTTTCATCGGCTTTGTCTCCACAATCAGATGATGAGATTGAGTACATGTCACATGTTTCATACTCTAGTGCAGTGGGATCTCTCATGTATGCTATGGTTTGTTCACGCCCAGATTTATCATATGCACGATCAGTGCGATTAGCGAGATACATGGCGAATCCCATAAAAAGAACATTGGAAAGCGATTCGGTGGATTTTAAGATACTTACGAGGTACTACCGATGTTTGCTTACGCTTTGGAAGAACTAGAGATGGAGTCATTGGGTATGTTGATCTTGATTTTCTTTGGAGACCTTGATAGAAGAAGATCTCTCACTTTGGTTATGTCTTTACAATCGGAGGTTGTGCAATCATTTGAAAGCTACTTTGCAAACTACGATCGCTTTGTCTACCATCAAGCCGAGTACATGGCGATTCACGAGGCTTGTAAAGAAGCTATTTGGTTGAAAGGACTCTTTAGTGAGCTCAATGAAGACCTTCAAATCAAGATGATTATTTTGTGACGGTGAGTGCCATCTTCCTTACAAAAGATCAAATGTTTCATGAGAGAACAAAACACATTGATGTTCGGTATCATTTTGTTCGTGATATTATTGCTCGTGGTGATATTGTTGTGAGCAAAATTAGTACTCATGAAAATCCTGCAGATATGATGACTAAGTCACTTCCTATAACCAAGTTTGAGCATTGCTTAGACTTGGTTGGTGTTCATTGTTAAAGTTAAACCCTTAAGGGGTTTTATGGAAGAGGTGGAGAACTTGTTCGTTGAGAGTTCGCGATGAAGAACTTGTTCATTGAGAATTCGTGTCAAGGTGGAGATTGTTAGAATTAAGTGACCCGAATCCTTATTTAAATAAAATAAAATGGTAAAATAAAATAAAAGAAGAATCTCTATAGAACTACACTTCTTTTATTTTATTTTAAATAAGTTTTTTAAACATTATTAAACTCCATCTATTTGATATTGATTAGATAAGGTGCTTCAATCTTACTACACTCCTATTAGAATATAGTTTTACAAGCCTATAAATAGACATAGTCTATTCCTCTTGTAATTATTCGAATTCGACATAGTGAATTTTCTTCTCCTCTTCCCGTGGTTTTTTCCCGAAAGGGTTTCCACGTAAAATCTGTATGTTCTTTATTTTTATTTCTCTTTTCTTTGCGATATATTTGTCATTACCAACGTTATATTTTTCATATGAAGGAAGCTACTTCAGGAATCAAAATGCAGCAGATGTTAGTCTTATCCATGGGGATGTGAATGCCAACGTATACAGTCCTCTAACAGAGGCAAGCTTGGTTTCTTCTTGCATGAATTGATGGCAAAAGACAATCAAAATACACTGTAAAATATTAATATATATATATTTGAGAAATTATTATATTATTTATATATTTTAATACAGTATAATAAAATTTATTTATGTATAATTTATGATTTAGATTTATGATGAAGATGTATTTAAGGACTAAATTGATAAAAATTTTAAAATTAAAATTAAATTGATATAATGTGTAAGAATTAAGGATTAAATGTATTATTATAATAATTAAAAAAACATGAGTGATAAACTCAAAGTTTTCGTAATTTGGTGATTAAAACAGAAGCATGGAATTGGTTGAGTAAGTACAATTTACACTTTAAAATTAAAATAACAAAGAGACGTTTTTCTTTATGAAAAATAAATAAAAAACGAAAAAAGGCGGAAGAAAAGGGAAGAAGGAAAGAAAGGGAGAGTAAAATGAAGCAGAAATTTCAGTACGAGCAGACGTTGCACAATCCCACATCCGTGCCCTTTGACTTTCTCGTTGTTCCGTCGTGAGCATCGGCCGATCCTCTCTGACCGCTTCCGGATTTTTCGACGCCGTTCGAATCTCTCTCTTTCTCTCTTCTTCACCTCCTTGACTGCCTATTGTTGAATCTGTAAGTTCCTTTTTAATTAATTGATTATATTGTTATTGTCGCTTTATTTTTTGTTGTTTTATGGATGATATTTTCCGGCACTTGAAAAGCTTGATATCAGTTAACTGTGTGGAATATGAAACGCAGCCGGTTTTGAACCCTAATTGAAGCTTTTTTTTTTCTTTTGTTTTTCAGATTTCGTTAAACTTTTGAGCTTTTTTTTTTTGGCACAGCTAGTAAATGTTCGAACCGATGATTCTTTGCTTCTTTTAATATTTTTAATTATCAAAGTCGAACAAATTTATGCTCACTAGTAGTTGAAGACTTTAATAATGTAAATGTTCGCGTCTTAAATGTTTCAATTTACATTATTTCTATTCTAAATTTGGATTTAGTCAGGCATATGGATGATTAATTGAGGAAGGTGGTCTCAACTAGCTGATTTTTTCGCTATTATTGTTTTTCCTCAGCTGAACTGTGTTATTTGCTAGTAATTATTTTTCAATTTACTCTTCAATTTATTTATTGTTGTTGATATCTAAAAGCATAAGACTCTCAAGCCCCTAGTAATTAACTGCATATTCATTTTTAATACTAATATTTCCGGTGCGTGCGCGTGTGTATTTATTTTAAATTTTAGCTTTGGTCTTGTTCTAATGAGGGAAATAAAATAAACTTGTAAAAATAATTCTTTTAAGGAAAATGAAACATGTGGTTAGCTTGAAGTAGTTGTATTTTGAGTTTGTTTAGTTGGTTGCAGTTGTTTTATCTTTTCAAATTATGAATTCCAAAGTTTTTGCTGTTGTTTTTTCCTTAAAAGTATATATTTTACAGGAAATATTTGCTGTTTATCCCCCATGCAGTACTTCACCTTGCGTTTAGCGTTGCTTGAATCAGTGGTGTGAATTTGCAATACTGTTCTTTTTTGAGGTATATGAGTGATCATGGGGTCAGCTTGTTGTGTAGCTGCAAGGGAAAGGACCCTTCCAAAGAGAACTGGAGTTGAGACTTTGCATAGAAATGCGACATGTTCGCCATCATGGAGCTTCCGATGGGATAGTCAAAGGTGTGTAGCTGATGAAATTGAAGAGCCTTCTTATCAGGTGTCTAATAGAGCTAGCAGAAATGTTAGCATGGAGAGAAAAGGGACATTAGGTTCTGGTAGGCGTAATATTTCTGATCAAAGAAATGCACTTGAGATTGAGAACTATGAAATACCCACTTGTCAAAAATTCCCTATCCGTGAAGATATGGGTAGGAATATGATGACCCCCTCTTCAGGTAAATTTATTTGTTAATAAGTAGGTAGCTTATCGAGATACCTTTTTCCTATAAGCATATTTACTGTACATAAGATTTCCGGAAACTTTTGCTTAGAACTTTTGTTCTATGTTCGTGGTCTTGAAATTATGTCGTTTGTATAATTTTGTCTATTAACTTGATGTGAAAGGCTCTAATGGTCTTCAATTCCCAGCTACCGCACCTTTAGTATGCAGGATTGCATGGTATTTACTAGTTGACTTCATTATCATAACTCATAAGAATGAACATAAAATATTATGTTTATTTATTTACTAGTTATATGCATTCTGTTATTGCCTACTACTCTATGTTCTCTCATTGCAGTTTTCAGTAATATGGCTTGGTGTCAGTTCCCCCCTTTCTATTATCTTTTCGTATTTTGTTTGAAATTGTTTTATGTTGATGCTGCAGACATATCTAGGGCAAGCAATTATTCCATTGAGGTAAGTTTGGATAGTTGAATAAGCTTTTTATGCTTGTGTGTGTTGTCTTTTTATCTTTTGGATGCTCTAGCCTATTCTACCCCCTTTTATGGTCTTTAACATGCCCATCTGATTATCCTGTAGGTGAAGAATTTGGCAGAATCGCCGGATATTGTGGATTCATCTGCACCAAAGCTTTCATTTTGTATGCCTTCACCACTCTCACCACCAATTACAAAAACTTTGTCTGGCCATATTCCTTCCAACTCAACCCCATCTAGATGGGCTCGCCATTCACCTGGGCACCGGCTACTGAGGCAGGTCTCTGATAGTCGAATTCTGGGACTGAAATCACCAAATAATTATTCAATGTCTGAAGGAAGGTCATCTTTTGTGCTCTCCACATGTAGCAATGACTTGACAGCTGGATCTCATGGTGGCTCTTCTGATGGCTGGTCTATGCGCACTTTTTCAGAGCTTGTGGCCTCTTCTCAAAGAGAAAGGTGGTCTTTTGATAGTGAACACTTTGGTTCTGGTGATGGCAAGATAAGTGGATGTAGCAGCAGGTTCTCGTATTCTCCATCCATAGGTATGCGAACTTGTGGGGCTTGCTCAAAGCTTTTGGCTGAGAGATCTTCATGGAGCTGCAATGAAATTTCAGTGGTAGCCGTACTTGTATGTGGACATGTTTATCATACTGAATGCTTGGAAACTATGACGCCAGAGGCTGACAGATATGACCCAGCCTGCCCAATATGTATGGTTGGAGAAAAGCAGGTCTCAAAGATATCCAGAAAAGCTTTGAAAGCTGAAGTGGAGTTGATGGCCAAACATCTTAAGTTATTCAAGAATAGAGTTAAAGACAGTTTTGCGGATGGTGATTGTAATGATTTTAACCATCAACAAAATGCCAAGCGAGAAGGAAAAGCTCCAAAATTAGAACCCAGTTCAAGCCGGAGAAGCTCCTTGGCAAAGCCTTTCTTGAAGCGCCACTTCTCAATTGGGTCTAAGTGGGGCAGATCAGTTTCAGAAAATGATTCTGCCAGAAAGAAAGGGTTTTGGGCAAGACATAGGAAAGATTGAGTTCCCTCCTCTACTGCCCTGAGGTGAGAGGCTTGTCCGTTCCATCATAAAAGCTTATCACTGTAGCATATATTGTCCTTCTTTCCCTTAATCCAAGGGTTGTGGACCATTCTTCACGAGTCAGGCTTCCAAGTCTCAACTCTCAAATGCAATCAAATCTCAGCTTCTTGAGTTAGAGATTCGCCACCCTGTTTTTAAGGTAATTCTATCAACAAGATAGCCATAGAAAATTTCCTACACTGATGACTGACCCATCTTATAACTTGTGCTCCTTTGGTGTTTTCCGTTATTTTGGTTGCCGATAAGCTAGTGTTAGGTAGGGCATGAGTCTTGAGGGCTACCAACTTTGAATTAGAGCAAGAGTAGAAATTGCGTAGTTTGGAATTCTCTAGGTAATATGATCTTCTAATGGTAGGGGGATTTTCGAAGTCCAAGGTAATGAAGTTATTTTCTTTATCTCTGGACATATTATCAAGGGAATTTTCTGTTTTATTAGGTTTCATTGAAAGATGCAACTGAATGTTATATATAATTATCTTCTGGATGACTGATCTGAAAGGGAACCTACAGTTTCAGCCATTGACCGAAGCACTGAATTGATTGGGAAAATGACTAGCAAGTATTCTACTGTCCTTTGCCGCTCAATTCTATTGATAATATATTAATGAACATGCTAACGTTGGGTATTGCAAATTTTCTTTTAACTTGAAGATTCTCTTCTTTGTTCTGACTACGGTCTCCCCTCCAGTTTTATAACAATTGAATCATAATAACTGTCTTTGTCCATTCAGAAGACTAGTACAGAAGTTATTTATTATAATAATTATAAAATAAATCAATTACATAATTTGTTTAACTTTTATCTAATTTTATTTTAAAATTAAGAAATTGAACCTTATCGACAAGGTTGCTTGAATGGGGACTGGCGGCACCGGGAATTGGTTGGGGCATTGAACAGATTTATTCGAGAATTGGTAAAGATTGATTGAATTGGGTGGTTGAATTAGGCTTCAATTTTTTTTAATATTTTTTAATAAATTTTCTAATGATTTATTTATCGAACTGGATGGATTGGTAAATCGATAGTTTGACCAGTTCAATTATAAAAACTTTATTAAATAAATATGAGTACAAAATGCAAAAAACTAGGATCTATCAAAATAATTCGTGCTTTAAATTATACTTGAACTAAAGGATAATCAAAACTTAAAATAGTCAAAATTTGAAAATGATTTTAAAAAATTTACAAATTAAGACGACCAAAATTGAACTGACCTAAAACCAATCTAATCTGCACATTGAGGACTATTAACCGACCTCTAATCTGCAAAGCTATACTATATACAGTATAATATTTGTTTATACGTTGCAAATTAGATCGAGGTAGCTACGAGAGACTTACATGCTACCTAGTTTACGACTATGAAATGAAAGAAAGTAAACAGAAAAGTAATGATGAACTAAATGTGCAAATTGAGTTTAACTATATCGATAATCGTTGATTGAATTGAATCTCAAGTTAATTAGCATTATTATTTATTACTATTACAACACCCAAAAAATTGTAAAGAATTATAAATAAAAAGTAAGCATTATATTAAAAAAATTATACCGAAAATCTATCCAGATCTATTGGATTTTGAAAAAGAAAATATATGAAAATTTCACTGGATAAAATAAATAGAATTCATGTACTTTCGAACTAATTAGACTCGGTTTTAACTAGATAAACAAATCTTATAAAACATAATCAAGCTTGGCTGAAATAAAGCCAAGAGTCGTTCTATAATTCAATTTTCTAGAACATGCAAGGCTCCATACATACAAGTGCCTGGAGCATATCAAGCTGTAATTATGGCAACATTGTTGTGCAACTCTTTGTCATGAAAGCTGTAATATTTAAAGATACATCATCCCGAATTTCTTAAATAAAGGCCAACATTTAACTTGAGCAAATTAGAAGACATCTAAAATATAATGCACTGCCCCGTACTCCATGGCTTCCAAAAACGGAAAAGAAGTAATCTCTCTACTCTTTCCCAAAATCAGTACTGTAGTGTGCACTAGATTCCAGTTTCTTGGCTTCGTTCAATTTTCTTACTGCCTGAAATTTTTCACCACATAGAGTGTGTGTGAGGTAAGCATATATTATCATCAGTTGTCCAGCTTTGTTTTCTCAATAGTTATGCCAAAATATAGTAAAAAATAGGAAGTTATAATGCACATAAGCCAAACAAAAGAAGGCGGTATTTCAAGTTCTAAGCTTCTACCTTCATGAAATCTTCATGGATTACATAATCACGTTCTGCACGAATCGCGGACATTCCAGCCTCCGTGCAAACATTTCGTAGATCAGCACCATTAAAACCCTAAACCAATGGTTGATTAAAAATATATTAGTTATGAGGATTACAGGCATGAAAAAGAAACAAGCCAACTTTGAATAACCTCAGCAAGTTTAACAACAGCCTCATAGTCAATTTCACCATGCTTGGCAATGCCAGCAGCATGGATCTTGAGGATTTCCATTCTCGATTGTTCATTTGGCAATGGAATTTCTATTTTTCTATCTAGCCTCCCAGGACGAAGAAGTGCAGGGTCAAGTACATCAGGTCGGTTTGTAGCCATGATCATTTTAACCTAAGCACCAGCAAAACAATTTTAAGTTGATAATATTTTCTCAAAAGTGACCTGTGTACAGAGTCAATGAATGACAAACTGAGAGAAATTTGAGTTCCAGACCATGGTAATCAGTTCAAAGTGTTAGAATATTTGCTTCAAATCACAATCTCGAACTATGTTCATAATAAAACAATGTACCTTTCCAAGCTGATCAAATCCATCAAGCTGATTAAGTAACTCCATCAGCGTTCTCTGTATTTCACGGTCAGCGCTTGTTCCTTCACTAAAACGGCGTCCACCGATGGCATCAATCTCATCCATAAAGATGATGCAAGGCTGAATAAAAAGAAACAAACATATGCGTGATATTAACAGAAACAAAAAAGAAGCAATAAAAAGATTTCAAAACTCCCAAGGCTCTCACTTGGTGATCACGAGCATATCCAAACATTTCTCTTATCAGCCTCGCACTTTCTCCAATGTATTTGTCAATTATTGCACTTGAAACGACCTGAATTCAGATGATAAGGTAATGCATTCATTCAAGGACAAGATAACATGTCACATATAAAACCACAAAGGCAAGTTACATGATATAAAAAAATACTGACCTTTAAAAAGTTAGCATCAATATTGCTTGCTATTGCTCTCGCTAACAATGTCTTGCCAGTACCAGGAGGTCCATAAAGGAGGACACCCTGCAATGAAGATGAGAAATTTCAAATGATTCCCAAACAAACATCACTTGATGACAGTGTGCATCACCCATCAATATATACAAAAGTACACTCTTTGAATCTCCAGAATTGAGAGACAAGGGAGATGGGAAGCAAGAATCACCTTGGGAGGTTTAATCCCAACTCTAAGGAAAAGCTCGGGGTTCATTAGAGGGAGCTCAATTGATTCCCTAAGTTCTCGAATTTGATCAGATAAACCACCAACAGCGGAATAGCTAACGTTACCGGGATCTTCATGTAGCATGTTGTAAACAACTGGATCAACCTGTTATCCAAAAAGTAAAACAATATCAGACATTTGAAAAGAGAACTTACTTTGATATCATAAAAACAGCTGAACTAAACAGGAAGCTAATATAACTTACTTCACGTGGAAGAGCCCGCATGATTGTAAGTGTTGTCATGTCAAGGACCACTCTAGTTCCAGAAGTCAGTTTCTCCTTGTCAACTTTGCTGCGGCAACCAACCACATAGCGAGGGCCACTGCTTGCTTTAACAATCACTGAAAGATCATATAAACATCCAACATATAGCAATTTATCAATTCTAAAGAAAAATGAATCAACAAACACTAAGAAATTCAAATGCAACTACTAAGATGCCAAACAATGAAATTTTACTAAAAAGAACACATCAATGAAGTTTGTAAGTTTGATATCCAAATGTTAAAGATGCTTAGCCACTTGGACAAACGTCTAAACTAAAAGAATAAGGCAACGGTGGAAAAGGAATAATTACGGCGTTCATTGTCAAGAGGCCTGAGAACTTCTCCAATGATCTGTCCAACACTCTGAAGAGACTTCAAATCGTCTTCTGTTTTGTTAAACTCCTTCTTAGCAGCTCTCAGATTCTCCCTACCTAAACATCCAACAGAATAGCTGTGTCAAAAACCATTCCATGTATGATATATATTAGTCGGAAAAACAAAAATCCGGACTTCAAACAATTAATTCACTATGCAATAGCCAAATCTACATGCATTTTTTTTCCTTTCGTTTCTTGGTCTTTTATTTTCTAAGAAAGCAAGAATTTAATTTTATCATTAAATAAAATCATCAGTCCAAGTCGAAGGCATTGAACAGCATAATTTTAGTTGAAAACAAAATAATTATGTACCACTGCAATCAAAGCTTACAGCTTTTCTCACCAATTTTTACCTACTTAAGGTATCTCTAAAAAGAACAGGGAAAAAAGGGAACTCTCAAAAAAGCTTATTTTCAAAGCAGCAAAACGAAAAAGCAGATGGAATTGAAGAATAACGAAAATGGAAAAGCAAAAACCTAAATCACAAATAGGGGGGAACAACGAAAAAATAATAATTCGGATGTAAAATGAAAGGCAGATCGAGGGAAAGAGAAAAATGGGGGGGGGGGGGGCATATTAGTATTAGATTATGAGATGAGATGGAAGGAGACCTGCACGAACCCTGGACTCGTACTCCTTGTGTTGAAGGAGTTTCTTTCGGTACTCCGCAATGGCATTACGGCGCCGTACAGCGTCTTCTCCATCGCTCATGGTCACAAATCCCAGATCAGAGATAGAAATAAGAATGCCTTTTTTTTTTTTTTGGCTTCTCTGAGGTTTCTTGAGTGAGGGGTTGTTTGTATTTTAAAGCCGCCTTCTGCTACGAACAAATTCCTTTTTATATGACGCTCTTTAAAATAGTTTACGTTTTTCCCCCACAAATAGTTTACTCATTTAATCGGGTTTTTTAATTAAAACTAGTTTCATGTGTATATCTTATTTACACATTTAATTTTTAATTAGTTTTAAAATAATATATTTTTAATTATTATAATTAATTTTTAGTTCAATCCTTAAATATAATTAAAATATATTAAATTATTTAAAATTTAAATATAATAAAAAATTTAAATCTAAAAATTAATATTTTGTAGATCAATAATTTTTTCAATAATATTAAAAAATCAAATCATAATTAAAACATTTGTAAAATATAATTTTTACCTCATGTAATTATTAATAAATGTAATTAAAATATATTAATTATTTTGATAATTCAAATATAATATTAATAAATAATTCCTATTATACAATAAAATAATTGATATATTATAAAATAATTTTTTAAAACTTTTTTATGTCAACTTTTACTTTAATTATAAGTATTTTAACTCAACTTTTTAAGTAACAATTTTTGTTAGCTCAATTTATCAAACCGAAAATGCCAAGAGGGGTGAATTGACTTTTAAAAAATTTTGTGTATGCTAGAAAGAAAGAATAGAAAATGAACACAAGAATTTAGAATGATTCGACCCCAATTGCCCACCCCACTACCTTAGCTTTCCACAACTAAGTATTTTTCCAAATTCACTAATTTGTTTAACTTTTGAGCCCAAGGTTTAATCTTACACTCTATTAAGATCTCTACCCAAATCTTGAAATATAACTCCTTTCAAAGAGATACAAATAAACAAACAAAGAAATAATCCTTACAAGATTGATGTGTTTGCAAATTAAGCTCAATTACAATGAAAAACACTTGAGCAAAAGAATACAAATAAGGCTCACAAGTGTTTGAAAAGAAAATATGAAAATATATGGCACAAAGGTTGTTTTGATTGACCTTTAAGCTTGAATATTCTTTTTTGTTATTGTAGGATATTTAGAAGCTGATATATATATATATATATATATATATATATATATATATATCCTTTAATTCATTTCCAACCGTTGTGATTGTTGAAAAAAATAAATAGAGTCGTTAGGGATTAAAATATCAGATCATTAAATTTACTTGCAACAAAAAGTATCGATACCAGAGGCATTTAATGCATGATTGAATCATGAAGACAAGTCCAGCGGACTGTCATAATTTGCATATGCCCATGGCCATGAGACTTGCATACATACATGAGTCTTTAAACCTTAGACTCCATAGAGTCTCATACTTAAGGAAAACCCTTGTAGGGTCATCACATACTTGTGCGCATAAATCTTCTTATAGTCCAACCGAACCTTCGCAAAGCCAAATAACATGTGGCACAAAGTGCACGACATGATATCTCATTATTCATTCATCTATCATTACATCCCTCCATACACTGCATATCAATTATTTTCATCAAAATAACACATATCAAGAATTCAACAATATATCGTAATCACTAGTAATTTACCCAGAAACTACTTATCAATACAACAACTTATGCTTACAACAGGGGTATGCATTTGCACACCAACTTAGGATGCATCAACATTACCGCAAAAATCTCATCAAGACCACAAACATGCAATGTAACTAGCAGAAAATTTAGAAATCACCATACACCAAAATTTGAGCTCACAACAACATGCACCTTATCTCATAATATACATCAAAAATTTGGGTAACTTTACCACAATAAGATATCACATCCTTGTAAGCATAACACATAACCAAAACAACACAGTAAAAAGGTATGTAAGACAAACACTGAATATTTAAGTTCAGGAACTGTAACACCCCTTACCCGTATCCTACGCTGGGATAGGGTACGAGGCATTACCGAATTTATTCACAAGCAAACATTCAAAACTGATACAGGAATTTCCACTCAAATTTAAAAATTTTCAAAAACCTTCATATCGTCCCTAAAACGAACCTACGAGGCCCAAAACATGCATCGGAAGTGGTTCGAGACTAAACCGAGAACTTTGGAAAACTTAGAAAATTTTTCATGAAAAAGGGGTCACACGCCCGTGTGACCCTAGGACACGCCCGTGCTTCAGGCCGTGTCAGCCATACTCAAGGTATCCACATATCATTTACATGCTTTCATTTATCACATACAAACATCACATACTTAGCATCTCAAACCATGCAATTTCCCACATTCATGAAAACATTATCATATGTATATATACTTAACCAATATTAACCAATATCAAATGGCCATTTACAAAATGAATTAACAACTATTGAAGCCATCACATATGGCCAAATCAATTATGACACATAACAAAAAGACCAAGTCCTTATACATGCCATAACTCAAAATATTGTAATCATAAGTACCCAAAATGATAATTTGATAGTGTGAATAGATCTCCAACAGTCTCCGATCCCCGAGCTGGCTTGGTGACACTATAAGACAAAGGAAAAGAAAAGGGAGTAAGCTTTAAAGCTTAGTAAGCTCCCATGCAAATAATAGGCATTATAACACACATTTAACACATAATTAACATGTTATAAATTAACATAAATGTCATTATAAATCTCATAGTCAAACTTACTCAATCACGAACTTACCGAGGGTTCATCACATATCGAGCTCATTAAGTATGAGTCTTATGTACATACCTGTACCCAAGTGTAACATACCAAAGTCTTTCACAACTTTAACATTTTTGTTGAACTACCCGTTGAACCACTTGGAATACTAAAGGATACTCGGGACATCTCGCTTTCACAGTACCATACCAATGCCATATCCCAGATATGGTCTTACATGGGATCTCATATCGATGCCAATAGCCCAGCTATGGTCTTACACGAAGTCTCATATCGATGCCATATCCCATATATGGTCTTACACGAAATCTCAATAACCCTAATGTCATGACATTTGTATCCTAACTATTCCTAAGGTTCAACCGGGATTTTCTCGCTTATCGAACTTTTTTGATTACGTTCAAAGAGTCGATCATAATTCATACAATAATAAAGAAATTAAAGCATAAATAACAGTGCATTATTTACACACGAACTTACCTCGGTACAAAAATAGTAGGAATGGGACCTAATCGTCAAATACTTTGTTTTTCCCCTGATCTAGGTTCGAACCTCGTTTCTCTTTATCTATAATAGAAAATTTAACTCATTTATTATTCACATTATTCAATTCAGTCCAAAAATCACATTATGGCAAAATTATATTTTTGCCTCTAGACTTTGACATATTTACATTTTTGCCCCTAGGCTCGAAAAATGAAATCCATTCAATTTCTTGGATTCCCAAGCCTAGCCCATCCTCTTTTATACTTATAGCAGTCCATATTTTTCATTTAATCACACTTTTACACACATTTTATAATCTTTTTACAAATAGGTCCTTTTGACATTTTCATCAAAAACCACATAGCAAAAGTTGTTTATCACATATCAAACATGCATAATCTACCATTAGACATCAAAATACACAAATATCCAACATGGGTCAAACCCTAGACCTTGATCTTTTCTTAAATTAATGGTATAAATAGGTAGATCGAGTGATAACGACTTCAAAAACATAAAGAGCATTAAAAACGGGGCTAGGATGTACTTACAATCAAGCTTGAAAGATGAAAAAACCCTAGCTATGGTGCTCTCCTAAGTTTCGGCCAAGGTTTAAGAAATATGAGCAAATTTTGGCTTTAATTTCCCTTTTTATTCTTTTATTTACCAAATGACCAAAATGCCCTTCACTTAAAACTTTGAAATTTTATCTCACCATGTCCATTTTTGTCCACTAACTTAACAAATGGTCTAATTACCATCTAAGGACCTTCAATTTAAAATTTCATAAAAATTAGACACCTCTAGCATGTAGAGCTCAACTTTTGCACTTTTTACAATTTAGTCATTTTTACTAGATTGAGTGCCCAAACGTCAAATTTTTCGAACGAAATTTTCACGAAATCATTTCGTAATCTGTAGACCATAGAAATGTAATAAAAAATAAAATTTTCTATGTCAGATTTGTGGTCCCGAAACCACTGTTCTGACTAGCCCTAGAATCGGGCTGTCACAACTCTCCCCCTAGGGATTTTCGTCCCCGAAAATCTTACCAGAGAATAGGTTTGGGTACTATTTTCGCATAGCTTCCTCAGGTTCCCACGTAGCCTCTTCGACTCTGTGTCGTTTCCATAAAACTTTCACTAGGGCTATACTCTTATTTCTCAACTGTTTAACTTCCCGAGCCAAAATATTGATCGGTTCTTCACCATAAGTCATATCGGGTCGAATCTCGACCTCTTTCGGGGAAATCACATGTGAAGGGTCTGATCTGTAACGACGTAACATAGACACGTGAAACACGTTGTGGATCCTTTCTAACTCTGTTGGTAAAGCTAACCGATATGCCACTGGCCCTATTCTTTCAATAACTTCATACGGCCCAATGAAACGTGGACTCAAATTGCCTTTACGGCCAAATCTTAGAATCTTCTTCCACGGAGATACTTTCAGAAAGACTTTGTCACCGACCTAAAATTCGATCTCTTTTCTTTTCAAGTCTGCATACGACTTTTGTCGATCTGAAGCAACTTTCAAGCAATCTCGGATTACCTTTACTTTTTCTTCAGTTTCCCTAACCAAGTCGACCCCGTGAATCTGTTTCTCACTAAGCTCGGTCCAATACAAAGGTGTTAGACACTTGCGGCCATACAATGCCTCATAAGGCGCCATCTTTATACTCGACTGAAAACTGTTGTTATAAGCAAATTCGACTAAAGGTAGATATTTCTCCCAACTACCTTCGAATTCTAAAACACAACATCGGAGCATATCTTCGAGAATCTGTATTACCCTTTCGGACTGACCGTCGATTTGTGGATGAAAAGCAGTACTAAAGTTCAACTTCGTACCCAAAGCTTCTTGCAACTTTTTCCAAAATCTCGACTTAAACCTCGGATCTCTATCCGAAATAATCGAAGTAGGCACCCCGTGCAATCTTACAATCTCAGAAATGTACAACTCAGCTAGCTTATCAAGCGAATAATCGATACGTACTGGAATAAAATGAGCCGATTTCGTCAATTTATCGACAATAACCCAAACGACATCTTTCTTTTTGGGGGTCAAAGGCAAACCCGTTACAAAATCCATCGTAACTCTATCCCATTTCCATTCGGGTACCATCACTGGCTGAAGTAAACCCGAAGGTACTTGGTGTTCGGCTTTCACTTGTTGACAAATCAAACATCTCGAAACAAACTCTGAAATGTAACGCCCCGAATTTTGGGCCTAGAAGAATTGGGCCTTGGGCATGGGAGCGTTTAAAATTTTTTGAGAATAAGAGAACGGTACAATTGCATGTTAGGTCTGTTGGGTGAGTGATTTTGGAAGGTTAGGGGGCTTCTATGAAGTCTTGGGGTCAAGCCATGTCATAAGGGAAAATTTTATTTTTAGCATTAGGGGAACCATGGCTCCTGGTTTAAGCCTTTTAAGTAATTGTGATTAAAAAGAGACACAAAGGAGCCTGTGGTGTAGTGGCAAGGTGGCGTCACAGGTGTGGCAAGGAGGTGGCGTCACAGGTATGGCAAGGAGGTCAGAGGTTCAAGTCTCACTGCATGCAAGTGGGATTGTTTATTTTTCTCATGAGTGGGCAAGAGTTGGTGTTGGATTCGAACTCTGTGTTGGAGAGTTTGAATGGGTCAAGTGAGGGATTTAAGGAGTGGATTATGGAGTGATAAGGGGAGGAAATCAAGGGGATTTGATTTGTTAGGGAGTTGGAGCCGAAATGGACAATAGGTAGGCACAGGTTTCGGTTTTGGCCATTTATTTTCGGGTGTTGGAGTGTTGTTTTTGTGATAGCCGATTTTTGCTTGTGTAAGTTCTCTCGTTTTCTTTTTTCATTTTGTCCCTTTTGGCCACTCGGTTTCAAGACTCTTTATTTTCAGGTTCACTTTGTTTTTAGCCAAAATAGCATCATCATTTAGGCCATTCTTGGTGCCGAATATACTTGTTCAACCTTAGGTCGATTTATTTCTCATTCTTCTCTTCACGATTTCTTTTCCTTCCTTTCTTACCTTTTCATCTCTAAACTGAATCCTTCTTCCCACTCTTTCAAATTCCTGCAGTGCTGCTCATTTACATAAAGCCGAAAACTTTCACTTTGCTTATTGAGAATCTTTAGTCGACTTCTACACTTTCCTTCTTCTATCTTCTTTGTTTTCGTCATCCATCTCCAATCCCCTTAGTTTCAAATCTACGACTGTTTAGCCAGTGAGCTCGAGTTAGTGATCTCTCCTCTTTGCTGAATGTGATAGTAAGTGATGGTTAATGCTTTTAACGGTTTTCGGTATTGATGGTATTCCTCTTTATCTGCCGAATCTCCCTTTCTTATCTTGACCGATGATTGGTTTGTTTAAGGTTCCTCGAGGTGCGATTAAAGGGCAAGTGATTAGTAGTAGCCGACTTCTTACTCTAAGGTTTCGATCAAGGTAAGTACTCGGTCAAGGAATCTTGGGTAAGGCCGAATGTTAGTTCTTGTTTGGGCACGTGTTTTCGTTGAATTAGCATATGATTAACTCTAGTTAGTAGATAATGTTAACTGATAAATTACGTTTGCGGTTCAGATAAGCCACAAGGAGGGGGAATTGATTCTTAACCAAGCGACCTAAGGAAAAGGATAGGCCGTTGTTATTCAGTCAAGGTAGGTAGTGGTTAATCGGTTTGGGGAATAAGTGTTATGATCTTTAAAGATGAAAAGGCTAACTATACCCCTTAACTGAATATAAGTTCGTTGCTAAAGGCTTGGAAGTACACTTCATAAACCAGGTGTGTACACACACCATTCCAACTGTAGATCGGCAAATGCTGAAATGTCGAAATACCGAAAATACGGCAACGGTTACCATACGAGTGCACAAACGCTCGTGTGGGGAAGTCGATACAATGACGGAGGCCACAATGAGCGGTCTCATGGTCTTGGACCATTTTTGGGTCTAATGGGCCAAAATGGGCCATGTGGGCCCAATGGGCTCATGGGTCCCATACATATAAAATTTACGAAAAGTGGCAAAAATTGAACTGGGCTATAACGTTCACATAGCCGTGATTGAAATTGGGCTGAATGGGGGTCGAATATTGGGCTTTGGGCCCATTTACACCGTTTGATCATATATGTTATCGGTGTCGCTCGAAACGACTGTAGACCTTCGGGAAGGTTGTTAAACGACCGAAATACCCCCATAGGGTAAAATGAATAAAATGCCCTACATGTTATATGATTATTATTGTATGCCGTTTATAGTATTTTTGCATTCATGTGATATTATGTTGCGTGGGGGAATGGGATCATTGATTTGGAGGAAGTGTATGACTTGTTAGGGTCGCATGGTCGCTTGACGACTGTGGATCCACCGATGGCTTTAAGCCGATTATGAGATTGGCAGCTCTGCTGCAATATTGGTTAGTGCCGCAACCGGTGCTACATAAGGAGTGTAGGGATGGGTGGGTCGATTAAATCCCCACAAGAGTGTAGGGTTGGAAGGGATTCGGAGTGCAGGGTTGGTTGGGCATTTGTGCATTGCATGATTTGATTTGATTGAGATATGGGCTCAAGCCCAACTGAGGCTATTATGGGCTAAGGCCCAAATGCCACCGTTACTGTGTTGGGCTTAGGCCCACATTGGTTACTGTAATGGGCTTAGGCCCGGATTGATGTGATGCATGCTTTATGATTGATAAGGGTTGTACACACTGAGTTTTCGTAAACTCACCCCCTCTTTTTAATTTTTTTCAGGTAATCCTCAGTAAGTGGTTCGACGTACTAGAGGACTCGGAGGTGGCCACACTACGAACAACTTTAAATTTTAGCATTCTATTACCTTACTTAAACCGCTTTCTTATTGGGTTGTAATAAGGCCTCTTTTAATTGCTAGTTTTTAATTTGGGATTTTTAGTTATTACACTTTCTATCTGTTAAAAGTAGATCGCGGTTTTCCAAAATAATAACTATTTTCAAAACACTGCACTTCCACAACTTAATCTTTAAACATCACATTTTCGTAAATTAGTTACTTTTAAACTTAGCTTCCACAACTGAAAAGGAATTTTGGGAATAAACTTAATAATTTTTATAAGCATCACGTTTTAAATAATAATAAATAAACTAACGTAACTGGGATTTTACTCAAGCTGTTAATTAAGAAGGATTTTCAATAAAAACATGGTTTTCGAAAAACACTTCAATGTGACACGCCAGATTCGGGCCTAACTTCTAGGCCGGGTTTAGGGTGTTACATGAAATATCTCGTTTCATACTTGGCCACCAGTACAATGCCTTCAAATCGTTATACATTTTCCTACTACCTGGATGAACAGACAAGCAACCATTATGTGCCTCACGGAGAATTTTCAGAATAAGTTCATCATTTTTCGGTACACATATTCTACCTCGAAACATCAAACAACCATCGGATCCGGTATGAAAATCTGAATCACTACCCTATTCACATTGAGTTCTCTTAGCTTGCAAATCACTGTCGCATTTCTGAGCTTCACAAATCCGTTGAAGAAATAACGGTCTAGCTTTCAACTCAGCTAGGATCGAACCATTATCAGACCAAGTCAACCTCGTGTTCATTGCTTTCAAGGCAAACAAGGATTTCCTACTCAGGGCATCTGCAACTACATTCGCCTTACCCAGGTGATAATCAATCACCAACTCATAGTCTTTCAGTAACTCAAGCCATCTTCGTTGCCACAAATTTAAATATTTCTGAGTCATCAAATACTTCAAACTCTCTTGATCAGTAAAAACATGGCATTTCTCACTGTACAAATGATGTCTCCAAATTTTTAGAGCAAACACAATAGCGGCTAATTCCAAATCATGTGTCGGGTAATTCTTCTCATGTGGCTTTAATTGTCTCGAGGCATAGGCTATCACCTTGTCCTCTTGCATCAACACACGCCACAATCCATTCAGTGACGCGTCGCTATAAATCACAAACTCCTTTCCCGATTCAGGTTGCACTAAAACCGGTGCCTCAGTCAATAAAGGCTTTAACTTCTCTAAACTTTGCTGACATTTTTCGGACCATACAAATTTGACATCTTTTTGCAACAACTTGGTCATAGGGGTAGCAATCATCGAAAACACTTTGACAAACCAGCGGTAGTAACCGGCTAAGCCCAAAAAGCTTCTAACTTCAGATACATTCCTTGGCGGTTTCCAATCAACAATTGCCGAAATCTTACTTGGATCAACCCGAATACCATCACCTGAGACAATATGTCCTAAAAATCTGACTTCTCAGAGCCAAAACTCACTTTTACTGAACTTAGCATACAACTTCTTATCTCAAGTGTTCGGCACGCTCGGACTCATTATGAGAATAAATTAGTATGTCATCAATAAAAACAAGGTCTAAAGATTCGATTCATTAGGTCCATAAAAACTGCAGGAGCATTCGTTAACCCAAAAGGCATAACAAGGAATTCATAGTGTCCGTACCTTGTTCTGAAAGCGATTTTCGGCACATCCGCCTCTTTTACTCTCAACTGATAGTAACCAGATCTCAAATCTATCTTCGAGAACACTGTCACTCCTTTCAGTTGGTCAAATAAATCCTCAATCATCAAAAAAGGATACTTGTTCTTAATGGTTACCTTATTGAGCTGTCGGTAATCTATACAAAGTCTCATAGACTCGTCTTTCTTCTTTACAAACAATACCAGAGCACCCTAGGGAGAATAACTCGGTCTCGCAAAACTCTTATCTATCAACTCTTGCAACTGAGCTTTCAATTCTTTCAATTCAGTCGGAGCCATTCTATATGGAGCAATAGATATTGGCAAGGTCCCTGGGACTATATCAATACCAAACTCAATTTCTCTAACTAGAGATAACCCAGGTAACATTTTCGGGAACACATCTGGATATTCTCAAACTATCTACACCGATTCAACTTTCAATTTAGATTATTTTGTATTCAACACATAAGCAAGGTAAGCTTCACAGCCTTTTCTTACATATCTTTGTGCAGTCATCGAAGAATCATAACAAGTAACTCACCCGAATCATCTGAATCAATCCGAAGAATTTAAACATTTTCACATTTCAGTTCAATAATCTTTCTTTGCCAGTTCACTACTGCATCATGCAATGTCAACCAATCCATGCCCAAAATAACATCGAATTCATCAAATGGCAACAACATTAAATCCGCCGGAAAACAGTGACCTCGAATCATTAATGGACAATTCTTGCAAACTCTATCAACTAGTACATGTTTGCCTAAGGGGTTTAACACTCTAATCACAAACTTAGTAAATTCAACAGGCAAGTTCTTACTAGTTACCAATTTCACACAAACATAAGATTGAGTCGATCCAGGATCAATCAATGCAACTACATTAGTATTATAGAGAGAAAAAGTACCAGTGATAATATCGGGAGATGTCGTTTCTTCGCGAGCACAGATGGCATAGGCTCTAGCAGCTGCTCGAGCTTCGGATCTCACAGCTGTATCTTTCGTCACACCTTTACTACTAGTTCCATTTCCTATATTTCTCGGTGGCCTACCTCTATTAGCAGTATTACTCGACCACACACTCTGAAATTTTTCCTTCTCAGCCATTTCAAGACAATCTCGGATAAAGTTCTCTTGAGAGCCACACTTAAAATAAGCCCGGTCATTCATCCTACACTCACCGGGATGTCTTCTTCCACATTGTTGACATTCGGGTCTGTTAGACTTTACATTGCCCACACTCGCCATTGAGGTGGCTTGAGATTTAAAACTTGAATGTTGCTTATCGCGATCTCTGCGTGGATACTCCGCTGAAAAATTCGAACGGGAATACATTTCTTTAAACTTCTTGGACTGAGATGGAAACGACTTACTCATCTGTCTTTTCTTTGAATCTTTAGCTTCGAGATCAGCTTTTCTCTTCTCTTTGTTTAACTCTTCGGCCTTACAAGCTCGTTCAACCAATACCACAAATTCTTTTAGCTCTAAAGTCCCAACTAACACACGAATATCCTCATTCAACACCATCCTCAAATCTCTTGCACATGATAGCCTCGGTGGAAACATACTCCCGAGCATATTTACTAAGTCTGACGAATTCTCGCTCAAACTTGGTCACTCTCATACGACCTTGTTTCAGCTCAAGAAATTTCTTACGTTTTTTATCGATGAACCGTTGACTAATATATTTCTCACGAAACTCTTCTTAAAAGAATTCCCATGTAACCTTTTCTCTCGGTACCACCGATACCAGTGTATTTCACCCATGGTATGCAGAATCTCTCAGAAGCGAGATAGCACACTTTAAACACTCATCCGGTGTGCAGGACAACTCATCGAATACTCTGATGGAGTTTTTGAGCCAAAACTCAGCTCACTCGGGATCATCATCCACATTCGCTCTAAAATCTTTAGCCCCATGCTTTCGGATCTTATCAACCGGGGGCTTATTCATTCTTACAAAGTCCATACCTTATAGGGTTACGGGGACCGATCGAGGAATGGGTGGGGGTGGAGGAGGTTGGGCATTCAGATTTGTTCGAACAAATTCTGTATACCATTCATTCATCATATGGAGAAAGGCTTCCCTGCCTCATTCTCCTTGACTAACTGTAGGAGGTCTACTATCTGATGGCGCTGCCCTTTGAGCAAGAGCCGGCGCATTACTTTCAACTTCATTAGCCTCAGCTCGATTGGGATCCATTACTATATGAAAACACAATTTAAAGTTGTCAAGAGTCATCACACTATCACAGTTCATTTATGGCATGTATAGCTAGACTCTTACACACGCTACGTTAGTCCAAGAATAGACTAAACTATAGCTCTGATACCACTAAATGTAACACCCCTTACCCGTATCTAACGCTGGGATAGGGTACGAGGCATTACCAAACTTATTCACAAGAAACATTTAAAATCGAGACAGAAATTTTCACTCAAATTTAAAACTTTTCGAAAACCTTCATATCGTCCCTAAAACGAACCTACGAGGCCCAAAACATGCATTGGAAGTGGTTTGGGACTAAACCGAGAACTTTGGAAACTTTTGGAAAACTTAGAAAATTTTTCATGAAAAAGGGGTCACACGCCCGTGTGGGTTCGGGACACGCCCGTGTGACCCTAGGACACGCCCATGCTTCAGGCCGTGTTCAAATTAGGGAGCTTTCTGTTTATGACATCATCATCAAATTGATGTCACACGGTCAAGTCACACGCCGTGTGCTTAGGCTGTGTGATCGATTAAATTTTCATAATTTTTCATAAAATAGGTGCAGACTTCACCAGCCAGGGCACACGCCAGTGTTCAAGGCCGTGCCGTCCACACGGCTGAGACATATGCCCGTGTCTCTGCCTGTGTACTCATTACTAAGCATTCTGTTTTCCAACAATTAAGGTGCAGGGGACACACGGCCGAAACACATGACCGTGGGGCAGACTGTGTGTCGCACACGGCCTAGACACACGCTCGTGTGTCTACCCGTGTGGACAAATATAAGGCTATTTACCAAGCCTTTTTGCCACCCTTCCATGCACCAACCTACAAAACAAAACATAGCACCAATCCAAGCATATACTTTCAACCCAATCAGCCATACTTAAGGCATCCGCATATCATTTACATGCTATCATTTATCACATACAAACTCCACAGACTTAGCATATCAAGCCATGCAATTTCCCACATTCATGAAATCATCATCATATGTATATATACTTAACCAATATTAAACAATATCAAATGGCCATTTACAAAATGAATTATCAACTCTTGAAGCCAACACATATGGCCAAATCAATTATGACACATAACAAAAAGACCAAGTCCCTATACATGCCATAACTCAAAATATTGTAATCATAAGTACCCAAAATGATAATTTGATAGTGTGAATGGATCTCCGACAATCTCCGATCTCCGAGCTAGCTTGGTAACACCATAAGAAAAAGGAAAAGAAAAGGGAGTAAGCTTTTAAAGCTTAACAAGTTCCTATGCAAAAAATAGGCATTATAACACACATTTAACACATAATTAACATGTTATAAATTAACATAAATGTCATTATAAATCTCATAGTCAAACTTACTCAATCACGAAATTACCGAGGGTTCATCACATATCGAGCTCATTAAGTATGAGTCTTATGTACATACCTGTACCCAAGTGTAACATACCAAAGTCTTTCACAACTTTAACATTTCTGTTGAACTACCCGTTGAACCACTTGGAATACTGAAGGATACTCGGGACATCTCGCATTCACAGTACCATACCAATGCCATATCCCAGATATGGTCTTACATGGGATCTCATATCGATGCCAATAGCCCAGATATGGTCTTACACAAAGTCTCATATCGATGCCATATCCCAGATATGGTCTTACACGAAATCTCAATAACCCTAATGTCATGACATTTGTATCCTAACTATTCCTAAGGTTCAACTGGGATTTTCTCGCTTGTCAAACTTTACATTCAAGGAGTCGATCATAATTCATACAATAATAAAGTAATTAAAGCATAAATAATAGTGCATTATTTACATACGAACTTACCTCGGTACAAAAATAGTAGGAATGGGACCTAATCGTCAAATAATTTGTTTTTCCCCTAATCTAGGTCCGAACCTCGTTTCTCTTTATCTATAATAGCAAATTTAACTCATTTATTATTCATATTATTCAATTCAGTCCAAAAATCACATTATGGCAAAATTATATTTTTTCCCCTAAACTTTAACATATTTATATTTTTGCCTCTAGGCTCGAAAAATGAAATCCATTCAATTTCTTCGATTCCCAAGCCTAGCCCATCCTCTTTTATACTTATAGCAGTCCATATTTTTCATTTAATCACACTTTTACACACATTTTATAATCTTTTTTACAAATAGGTCCTTTTGACATTTTCATCAAAAACTACCTAGCAAAAGTTGTTTATCACACATCAAACATGCATAATCTACCATTAGACATCAAAATACACAAATATCCAACATGGGTCAAACCCTAGACCTTGATCTTTTCTTAAATTAATGGTAGAAATAGGTAGATCGAGTGATAACGACTTCAAAAACATAAAGAGCATTAAAAACGGGGCTAGGATGTACTTACAATCAAGCTTAAAAGATGAAAAAACCCTAGCTATGGTGCTCTCCCAAGTTTCGGCCAAGGTTGAAGAAAGATGAGCAAATTTTGGCTTTAATTTCCCTTTTTATTCTTTTATTTACCAAATGACCAAAATGCCCTTCACTTAAAACTTTGAAATTTTATCTCACCATGTCCATTTTTGTCCACTAACTTAACAAATGGTCTAATTACCATCTAAGGACCTTCAATTTAAAATTTCATAGAAATTAGACACCTCTAGCATGTAGAACTCAACTTTTGCACTTTTTAAAATTTAGTCCTTTTTACTAAATTGAGTGCCCAAACGTTAAAATTTTTGAACGAAATTTTCGCGAAATCATTTCGTAAAATTGTAGACCAAAGAAATGTAATAAAAAAATAAATTTTTCTATGTCGGATTTGTGGTCTCGAAACCACTGTTCCAACTAGCCCCAAAATCAGGCTGTTATAGGAACTCACCGACATAATACCTCAAGGACGCATCACCTACTAGCTTTCCTTTCCCCTTGTTGTCTAGTACCTCTCCGTCTTCATTGGCTAAATAGTAACAACATATGGGATCGACCATGAGACATTTACAAGTATGATAATCGAGCTCTGACAACATGCATAGTAAATTCTCTACTTAACATGCTTCTTTTCCTTACAACCAACATTTAACCGGATATCCAAAGTTTATTTCTTTCATTCAAAATAAAAAATATACAGAAGAGTGTAGGAATGTTACCAGTTTACAAATTTCGCATTTGATCAAGCTAAATTGTTATTTTTCACCCTCATGCAGCTCAATCCCTTTATTCCTCTATCCCTAGTCCCAAAATATCCAGAAAGAAAATGATAGTTGAGAAAAAGTTGGAAGAAGGAAAAAAAATATTTGTTCTCCATTTTCCTTCTCCCCTTATCTAGCCACTCTCATATTGATCGTTCAACACTTTCCATGCAAGCACTAACCCGATTTAATATAAAATATTAGAAACAAGCCATTATTCCCAAACAGGTCTCTTAGAAAATTTGACAATCCTCACTAATGCCCAATTTAGCCTCTAAGTTTTACAATTTGGTACAAATAGGATGTCGTAGGATCAAATTGAAATATATAAAATAACTCAGGGTCTCCAGTCCAATATGACCAAGTCTTGATTAAAAAATCGGATGTGACAAATTCTTCAAATATACCCATATCAAACCAAGAGTTGTTTCTTGATTTTTTTGAAACCAAGATTCGAAATCTTGATTGTCGTAAGTTGGAAGTCATCTCCTTGAAGCTTTTGAAGTCCATTTAACACAAATTTTTGCAAGAACAAGTTCATTGTTGCTCGAATTGACTTGGATCTTGAACGATTGATTGGACCTTATGGTAAATTGAGTTTACCATTTGGTTGGGCTTAGAGTTGGGCCTTGGCGCATGCATCTAACATTTTTGGAAGGTCTATGTGCATTCTTTTGCTGATCTTTTTAATTTTTGAAAGATCTTTTTCAACTGCTTTTGGGTTTTTTCCAAGATAATTTGTTGCGCTGTAAAAACACTCGAGAGGAGTTGGAAATGAGATGCACAATGAAAGTGGTGATCTAGTTGCTGAAATGTAGATGGTGGCATTGATCTCAATGATGGAGAAAGATTTTGGGAAAATTGTACACATCCAATGGCCAAACATGACTAATAGAGATACAATTCTGATTGTTGCAAAGCTAAAGGTGACTATTATTGTAACTCTTACGCTGATTCAAACGTGTAACAACCCAATTTAGGGGCTAGTAGGAACAGTGGTTTTGAAACCACTAATCCAAGGCCGGAGAGAATTATTTTAATGTTATTTTATGAGTTAGAGCATGATTATATAGGTGCATGAAAATTTTGGTGCTTTAATTCTAGCGATTGCATGTTTAATTACGAAAAAGGACTAAATCGCATAAAGTGTGAAAGTTCTTTTTTTCAAGAGAAAGGTGTCTAAAAGCCATAGAATACTAATTGGAGGCCCTTAAAGTGCAATTATACCCCTAAAGATAGGGTGGCCGACCATAGGAGACAAACAATGTCAAATTGGTCAAAGTGGTTGATATTAGGTGGACTAAATTGATGTTTTATAATAATAAAAAAAAGAAAGAAAAGATATCATCTTTTCTCCTTCACTCCTCCACCAAAAATTAGAAGCAAATAGGGGTTTGAAAGCTCAAAAATTTCAGCAAACTCTTCTCCTTACTAGTAAGTGTTTTAGTGATCATTTCTTGATAATATTTGTACTTTTGGAACTCCTAAAGCTTAAGCTATCTAAAGAGGGGACTATCTTGCAAAATGGTTGAAAGTTTATAGTTTTTCCATTTGAGATTTTAAGTTGTTTGTTGCATTTTTATGGAAGAAAATACTTCATAGTTGATAAATAAACAACTTTTGTGAAAGGTGTTACCATGAAAACACCTAAAAGGACCTTTTTGTAAAGGTTGTAAAATATGTGGTAAATGTGTGAAATAATGAGTATTGAGGGCTGCCATAAGAGTAATAAATGTTTACCTAGGCTCGTTAAAGAAAGAAATTTGATTAGAATTGATTTCTGAGCCTAGGGGTAAAATGGTCATTTTGTGAAAGCTTAAGGGAAAAATGGTAATTTTGCCAAAATTATGATTATTGAAATGTATTTATTAATGTGATGACTAAATGAGCTAAATTGATATTATAGATCAAGAAGAACGAGGAATTAACCTTGACCGAGGAAAAGGCAAGGTATCGGACTAGAACGACAATTTGGCCTATTTTGAAATCGAGGTAAGTTTGTGTGTAATAAGTTCAACATCATGCTAGTATGCTTTAAAATGTTTGATATTTGTGAATATGTATAGCATTTCTATGAAATTGAGTAATGACGTTGAATGAGAAAATGATGGGAATTGTGATGTTGAAGTCCCGGTTGGACTTTAGTAAATGAGAGAGTAATATCATTAAGACTTGAGATGGGTAAGGTCCCGTATAAGACCATGTTTGGGACATGGCCTCGGCACCGAATTGAGATCCCGTATAAGACCATATTCGGGATATGGCATCGACAATTGAGATGAAATTCCGTATAAGACCATATCTGGGATATGGCATCGGCATCTAGAGGTGACCCCATGTAAGACCACGTATGGGATGTGGCATTGGCGTCGTATTTATGTGAATGATGATGATCATGTATCCTTGAGTATCCCAAGTGATTCAATGGGATAAATAGTTAAACTTATAATTGAGATGAAAGTGGTGTTGAAGCTATGTGACGAAGTGATACAGGTATATGTGAGTAATTCACGAGAATGGTTTACGAGATGCGGCATGATATGTAATTGGTAAGGGTAAGCATGAGTAAGTATGACAATGTGCTTAAGACTTTGTGTCTTTCTTCAACGAAATTAATGGATGACATTATGAGTTTTATTGTTGTTACTTATTTCATGCAAACTTACTAAGCTTTATGCTTACCCCTCTCATTTCCCTTTTCCTTGTAGTATTGCCAATCTAGCTCGGAAATTCATGGAACGTCAGAGTTCGAAAATCACACCATCAACTTCTCTTTGGTATAACCAAGTTAGATTTATTTTGAGTATGGCATGTATAGGACTTGGTCATTTTGTTATGTCATATTTGTTAGCCAAAGTGTTGGCTATTAATGTTGTTTAATTCATTTTGTAAATGGTCATTGGAAATTGGCCAATACTTGACAAGTTCTTATATTCAATGATGATGAAATTCATAAAATGCATGCTAGTGTGGATGTCTTAATTTTTAGTTCTTAGAAGTGTCTTATGGTCATGATGTATGTTGAATTGATTTGGGATAAGTGTGATTGCTTTGTAGGGTGACAAATGGCTTGGTAGATAGCCATATAATTGTCCACACGGTCAGCCCCATGGGTGTGTGGAGAGGCCGTGTGTCCCCATGCATGCTAAGTTTACAAGTCAGTATGCTCAGTAGTAAACACACGGGCAGAGACACGACCGTGTGTCTCAGTCGTGTGGAAGGCACGGCCATGGACATAGGCGTGTGCCCAGGCAGTGTGAAGTCTGCACCTAAAATTAGGAATTTAATTCGACACACGGTCTAAGGACACGGGCGTGTGCCTTGGCCGTGTGACCTTAGTGAGGTGATGATGTCATAAATAGAATGCCAAGGTTTTGGCACACGGGCTAAGACACGAGCGTGTCGAGGCCGTGTGAGGGACACGGGCCAGGGACACGGGCATGTGTCCGGCCGTGTGAAAACCCCTGTAGGATCGAGTTGATAAATAAATCCACACGAGTGTAGAATACAAGCATGTGATTTGCCACACGGGCGTGTTCCATCCTTCACACGGGTGTGTGGCCCTATTTTATGTCAAATTTGTCTAAGGGTTTAAAAGTTTTCGGTTTAGTCCCGAATTATTCCGGGTACAAGTTTAGGGTCTTGTAGATCTATAATAAGGACATTATGGTCTTGAATGAAAAGTTTTAAGTTGAAATGAAATTTTTATGAATCGATGTTGCATGATTAAGCAAGTTAAGTATGGTAATGCCTCGTACCCTATTCAGGTGTCGAATACGGGTAAGGGGTGTTACAAAGCGACTGTCTCCGCTAGTTAGATGAATATCAAAGGAGAGCTTTGTACTTAAGATGTTTTGGCAATGGCCAGGTTGCACCCAACTAATGAAGTAGGCTTGTGAGATAATAAAGAGAAATATTGCAAGAAAGGGTTAACGACTTCAGTTTGGTGGTTCGAAAATTGTAATTCATTGTTAGGGTGAGATAAATGTGGTTGAGGAAACTAGTTGGCTAGGTTGCTTGAAAGGAGAACCCATGACTTTTTTCTCAGATTCCCACAAACAGTGCCAATTGTCGGTGTCCACTTGTGGCAAGTTGTACGGAGTGGGCTGGACTACTATTTCAAAAGGGCTGCAAGGTAGAAAATAGTTAAAAAGAGACTCTAAGGTAGGAGTGATATTGGTTCGGTTTGATCGGATTCGTTTTGGAATTCAAGAAATGTCCATCATAATTTAATTTGATTTGATTCTCGTTTTTTCTATTTTAAAATTTGACATTGAATTTTTAGACTTGTTTTGACAAAATAAGCTTTGCTTCATAGATTTTGAATATTATTTGACAATAATTTTAAAGAAATAAAAATAATTAATAAACTTTTATATGGTATTTTTGTGAAACATATTTTATATATAGAACATTTAAGTTATTTTCACGATTTTAAATATAAAATATTTGTTTTATATCATAAAATATTAAAATTAATTATAAATTAAATAAAAAATAAAATTCTTTCCGATGCCAGGTAAACAAGGTTTTTTTAACTTACATTTCATAAACCGTCTAAACTCATATATGTCACACAAATATGAAAAATCCAAAAATCCTCTAAACACATGGAAAAACTTAGAAAAAACTAAACATACCCGTGCAGATACAGATACATGTCATTATCCACCATTCACACCCAAGTTCAAGTACCATTGCTGACCAGAAGCCAAGTAAAGAGATGAAGTGCAATTGTCTGACCTATAAATCACTAGTATCATTGATATGCATTGTTAATTTTGGTATCCACTAATCGACTAACAACCATGATCGAAGAGAAGTACAAAGAATTTGGTAAAATGGACCCACCCATCAAAACTTCCTTAGAAATCACGACCAAAACAACTAGGGAAAATTCTTCAACATCCGAGGAAAGATGAGAAGAATTGTAAGAGTGTATGACATCTAAAGTTGCTGATGCTGATAATGTTCAACCAGGACAAGTTGGATACAGCAAACCTGATCATATCCCTGATGTAGAAATGTACAAGCCGTTGCAAGAGAGCAATGTCTCAACATATTGCTACAGGAGATACTGGCTCACCTAGTGGGATAAATTACAGGTTGACCAGAGGATTAACGTGGATAGCAATAATCCTTATCCAGATTAAGTAATCCCTTCCAGTCAGCATGCTCATGGCACCCTTATTGCTGGTGATTACCATGTATGATTTTACAGAATTCAGTGGTATTTTGGGTTAGTGGTCAAGTGAACTTGCATTTGGTTTAAGGCATCATGAAAATAATATCTTTCCCCTGTCTGGAGATACCAATATGAGAGGTAACGACAAAGTGGCTGCTTCTTTGGGGCCACCAAAGACAGTGGAGTATCATTGCATGGAACCAGGAAACCAACGAGGCAAGCATGGAATTCCCCATTTATTACATGATCTTGTAGTCTAAAGAATGTCCCTCAAGGCTTATGGTGGTTCACTTGATATGATAACAGACCAAAACAAAAAAAAAGCAAGCCTTGAGATGTTACATGGGGAAGTTTCTTTGAATAATTGAGAAAGACAAAGCATTGTCATTGTCGAAACCATTTTTAATTTTGAAAAACGGGAGTCGACTTAAAAACGAAGAATGGAGTCGCCACCAATCATCCTTGCTTAGGTGTGATCGAATCACCTTATAAAACGTTTTGTTTTTATTAAAATATCAATTTTGGCCAGCGAAATTTGAGAAAACGAGTTCGGGAGTCGGTTACGTACGAGGAAGGATTAGCACGCTCGTAACGCCCAAAAATTGGTACCTAATTGATTGATTAATGTCCTAATGTCGAATACTTCGAAAAGATTTAAAAAAAACACAAAATCCTTTTTAAAAATTAAAACCTTTTAAAGGACATTTGATTCTTTGAATTTTAAAAGAAACATCGAAACTCAGTAAGTTAGAGTACGATCTTTCAAATTTCCAAACATCAAATATCCTTTTCGTCTTGGACATCCTTTCCCGAGATGAACAAAACGTTGCATCCAATGAGTTAGGACAACCTCTTAACTTCCCGAGAATAGGTTTTTTTATTTCAAAAAGGATATTTGGCTATGTAAATTCAACGAAGAAAATTGAAACCCGGTGAGTTAGGGCACAATTTCCTTCGAGACTTCCAAATGCCAAATATTTGCCTTCTTTAAATTTTTTTTGGATAAAACGTGGCAATTTAAAAATGAGATATATTTTTTAGAAACAATGACTTGAATAACATGTAACATTTACAAAACATAAATACCAAAGAACAATTCATTAAAAATACAAAGCATATTAACAATTAGCACTAATATAAACAATTAAGTAAAAGAACAACATAACATAGCGAAGAATACAAGCAGTGTAATAACAATACTAAGGTAAATAAAGATAGTAGATTTTAATTTTTTTAAAAAATGAATAATCAAATAAAAGATATGGAGTAGATAATAACAATTCAAAAATTTATAAAAACTTAAATAATAAACATGAAACTTTACATACAAGATTAAATATATATATAAAAAATGGGGTAAATGGTATATAATAAATGAATGTTATAACAATTTTGAGAAAAACAAAAAAGAAATATAAAAAATGATATGGCCAAAATCTAAGCCGGATAATAATAATATATTTTTAAACAAATAAATAATATAAAAAAACTTTAAATATAGAGATATATATATAGGATAACACATATAATATAATTATCTAATATATATATAGGCATAAAAATGTACATATTTAAAATAAATAATATATATAAAATTTTAGATTAATGATAAAACAATTTAATATTATACAATATACAAATCTTAAAATAATATGTAATATGTAAATAATATAGAATTTAATAAAATATAAGAAAATGAAATAATTATATAACACTAAAATAATAAAAATATAAAGAGGATTAAACATAAAGGAAACAGGGATTAAATTAAAGTAAAAATAAAACCTGAAGTAAAAATAAAAAGGACTAGTTTGGAGTGCGCGCCATACTACAGGGATCTATTGGGCAATTATGCTTTATCCCCAAAACGGCACCGTTCCAGCATCTACCTTAAAATGGCCTTAAGGACCAAATTGAAACAAAGGCCATAATTCAGGGCCAAATTAAAAATAAAAAAAGATGCAAATTGGACATAATTACAAAATTGCAATAATGCGGAAGGGCCTATAGAGCAATTAGACCCTCTAACAAAAACACGCGGATCCTCCCCGGGTATCGGGTCAACACGCGGATCTTGGCCCTTAAACGACGTCGTTTTAGTGCTTATTGACTTAAGCAAAAACGACGTCGTTTCTATGTTGCTATATAAATAATTTTTATACAAAAAATTTCATTTGAATCTGTTTTTAAATTTTTTTTGAAAATCCTCTCAATTCCTCCCTTCCTCCGTCTGGATTCTGATCATCGGACCTACGGACTATCAGTACACGCGCCACACGCGCCACCGTAAACGCCGCCATATACGGCGGCCGGAGGCCAGAGACTTCCGTTTTTCAACGTAAATCGAGAGGTAACTCTTTTTTTACTTATTTCTAGTAGTATTAGAGGAAAAAAATGATTTGTATGTCTTTGCATGTATCGAAAATGAAATAGAAAAAACTAAGCAAAATAAGACTGTCGAAAATCACCTCAGACTTTGTATAGTAATGGATCCCGATCGAGCAGTTGCTGACGATGTAGAGAGTAACGCGCCTGCTCCCGCTCAAGGGACAACGCCGGCCACATCTAGGCCGAAAGAAAGTAGTGTGGGAGGAGAGCCTAAGCAAGCCTTCTTCCGTATGATGAGTGAGTGGTTTTCAGAATTCGTTCAAACGAATCTGGCTGCTCCACAACCTCCACCCCCACAAGTACCTGTTGTGCCACAAGTGATAGATCCGATTCGATTGAATAAACCTCCTGTGGATAAGATCCGGAAGTATGGGGCCGAAGAGTTCAGGGCCACATCTGATGACGATGCTGGGCGAGCCGAGTTTTGGCTCGATAATACAATCTGAGTATTCGATGAGATATCGTTGACACCTGATGAATGTATAAAATGTGCCGTTTCGTTGTTGAGGGATACTGCGTATAATTGGTGGAAAATATTGATTTCTGTGATTCCGAGAGAGAGAATCACTTGGGACTTCTTTCAAATTGAGTTCATAAAGAAGTATATCAGTCAATGCTTCATTGATCAGAAACGTAAAGAGTTTTAGAGAGCTAAAAGCAGGCCGTTTGTCGCGATTCTGAGCACGAGCGAGAATTTGTGAGGACCGAGCGGTATGCACGGGAATGTGTTTCGACCAAGTCACTATGTGTAAACGTTTCATAGAAGGGTTGAACGAGGATATTAAGTTATTGGTTGGGATACTTGATATAAATGAATTTGTTGTGTTAGTTGAAAGAGCTTGTAAAGCCGAGGAGCTCAATAAAGAAAAGAAGAAAGCTGATTTTGAAGCTCGTGATGAAAGAAAAAGATCGATGAATAAGTTTTCTCAACCCTCGAAAAAGAGATTTAGATATGCAAGCAATCGTTCAAATGCTTCGTTTGGATATCCAAGTAGAGATCGTTCGAGACAAAGTGCTGGTCCACGAACTCAAGCTCCGATTGAATCAAGTGTTGGTAGCGTTAAGAGTAACAAACCTGAGTGCAGACAGTGTGGGAGACGACATGTGGGAGAATGCTGGGGCAAGTACAACAATAGAGTTTGTTATAAATGTGGAGCCCGAGATCATTTTATTCGAGATTGCCCAAAGATGGTTGAAGAGGAAAATGTTCAGAATGAAAGACCGAGTAATGTGACAGCTAGAGGTAGACTGCCGAGAAACACCAGAAATGTGAGTGGAAGCCAAAAGGGGACTACTGACAGAGCTGTGAGGTCAGAGGCAAGAGCACCTGCCCGAGCTTATGCTATACGTGCACGAGAGGAAGCATCATCTCCAGACGTCATCACCGGTACTTTCACTTTATTTGATATTGATGTCATTGCATTGATAGATCCAGGATCTACTCATTCATATGTGTGTGTGAATCTAGTATCAAGTAAGACTCTACTTGTTGAGTCTACTGAATTTGTGATTAGAGTATCGAATCCCTTAGGCAAGTGTGTTTTGGTGGATAAGGTGTGCAATAATTGTCCATTGATGTTTCGGGATGTTTGTTTTCCGGTTAATTTGATGTTACTACCATTTGATGAGTTTGACATAATTCTGGGTATGGATTGGCTTACTCTGCATAATGCCATCATGAATTGTAAAAGGAAGAGTATTGAGTTGAAGAATCAGAATGATGAGCTAGTTCGAATAGAATCCAAGGATATTAAAGGATTACCAGCTGTTGTATCCGCGATGAAAGCTATGAACTATGTGAGAAAGGGTTCTGAAGCTTATTTGGCATACGTGATTGATACAAAAGTGTCGGAAAAGAAAGTTGAATCTGTGCCCTGTAGTATGTGAGTTTCGGATGTGTTTCTTGAAGAATTACCGGATTACCTCTCGATTCGGGAAGTCGAATTTGGTATTGAATTAGTGTGGGGACCACTCCCATTTCGATAGCCCCGTATAGAATGGCACCAATGATTTGAAAGAGTTAAAGTCTCGATTGCAGGGAGTTGGTATGGATGATTTGCATGACCGAGTTTCTCACCCTGGAGAGCTCTGTGTTATTCGTGAAAAGAAAGATGGAACTATGAGAATGTGTATTGATTATTGTGATTGAACAAAGTAACGATAAAGAACAAATATCCGTTGCCTCGTATTGATGATTTGTTTGATGGTGAGAGGAGCTACTGATGTTTTCAAAGATAGATTTGAGATCGGTACTATCGGTTAAGAGTTAAAGAATCGATGTGCCAAAAGCGCTTCGAGCGAGGTACGGACATTACGAATTCTTAGTGATGCCTTTCGGACTAACAAATGCTCCTGCAGTGTTTATGGATCTGATGAATCGGATATTCAGATCGTATTTGGATCTCTTTGTAGTGGTATTCATTGACGATATTTTGATCTATTCGTGTGATGAGACGTAGTATGTCGAGCATTTGAGAATCGTGCTACAAACTCAGCATGAGAAATAGTTGTATGCTAAGTTTAGTAAATGTGAATTTTGGTTGCGTGAAGTTGGTTTTCTGGGGCATATTGTGTCATTTGCAGGATACGAGTTGATCCTAGTAAAATCTACGCTATATTAGAATGGAAGCCTCAGAAATGTGTCCAAGTCCGTAGTTTTTCGGGACTAGCGGGATATTATAGACGGTTTGTGAAAGGCTTCTCGATGATTGCGACTCCGTTGACGAAGTTGCTACAAAAAGATGTTAAATTTGAATAGTCGAGAAAAGTGCCATCGAGTTTTGAGCAATTGAAAGTGTTGTTGTGAAGCACCAAGTGTTAGTTCAACCGGAATCGGAAAAGAATTCATAGTTTCTGATGATGCACCGTTGAATGGTTGGGGGGTGTGTCTTTGATGCAAGAAGGAAAAGTTATTGCTTATGCTTCGAGGCGGCTAAAGCCGCATGAAAAGAATTACTCGACGCACGACCTTGAATTGGCGCGATTGTGTTCGCATTGAAAATATGGCGTCATTATTTATTTGGTGAGAAGTGTCATATCTTTCTGAGATCACAAGAGTTTGAAGTACTTGATGACTCAAAAAGAAATTGAATTTATGGCAGAGAAGATGGTTAGAGTTGTTGAAAGATTACGAACTTGTGACATGATTACCACGGGTAAAGCTAATGTTGTAGTGATGCTTTGAGCGAAAGTCCATATGTGCTTTGCAAGCAATGAATGCTCGAGAAAGATCGTGTGATGATAGTGCGGTTATGGCCGAGTTGAAAATAAAACCGATGTTTGTACATCAGATTCGTGATGCTCAGAAAAGTGATGTTGAAATGATGGTTAAACGAACTCAATGTGAACCGAACGCTGGATCAGAATTTTGAGTTGATAGTGAAGATTGTTTGAGATTTAGAGACCGGATTTGTATTCCAAGAAATTCAGAGTTGATTTTGATGATTTTGACTGAAGCTCACAATAGTCATTTGGTTGTACATCCGGGAAGTACGAAAATGTATAATGATCTCAAACGGTTCTATTGGTGGCATGGTATGAAAAGGGATATTTTCGACTTTGTGTCGAAGTGTTTAGTTTGTCAGCAAGTTAAGGCTGAACATCAAGTTCCGTCCAGTTTGTTACAACCGGTTATGATTCCTGAGTGGAAATGGGAGAGAATTACGATGGACTTTGTGTCGGGTTTGCCCTTATCTCCGAGCAAGAAAGATGCAATCTGAGAACCGATTATTCTTTAGATAAGTTAGCTGAATTGTATATTACCGAGATAGTGAGATTGCACGGAGTACCACTATCTATAGTGTCTGACAGAGATCCGAGGTTTACCTCTCGATTTTGGAGGAAATTACAGGACGCGTTAGGCACAAAATTACATTTCAGTACTGCATTTCATTCACAAACGGATGGTCAGTCCGAGCGAATCATTCAGATTCTTGAAGATATGTTGAGATATTGTATACTTGAGTTCGAGACTACGTGGGAAAAAAATTTATCGTTGATTGAATTCGCATACAACAACAGTTTTCAATCTAGCATTAAAATGGCACCATATGAGGCTTTCTACAGTCAAAAGTGTCGAACTCCATTGTATTGGTCTGAGCTGAGTGAGAATAAGATTCACGGGGTTGATCTTATAAAAGAGACTGAGCAGAAAGTGAAAGTAATTCGTGGCAGTTTGAAAGCGGCCTCAGATCGTCAGAAGTCTTATGCAGATTTGAAACGAAAAGATATTAAATTTGAGGTGGGTGATAAAGTGTTTTTGAAAGTATCTCCGTGGAAGAAGATACTTCGATTTGGCCGGAAGGGCAAGCTGAGTCCGAGGTTCATTGGACCGTATGAGATTATTGAACGAGTTGGCCCGACTGCTTATAGATTGATGTTGCCACCTGAGTTAGAAAAGATTCATAACGTGTTTCATGTGTCAATGCTTCGACGGTACAGATCAGACCCGTCTCATGTGATTGCTCCTACTGAAGTTGAGATTCAGTCAGACTTATCGTATAGCGAGGAACCAATCCGAATTTTGGCACAAGAGATCAAAGGGTTGAGAAATAAGAAAATCTCTTTAGTGAAAGTATTGTGGCACAAGCATGGAATTGAAGAGGCTACGTGGGAGCCTGAGAATGTTATGAGAGAGCAATATCCATAGCTATTTACCGGTAAGATTTTCGGGGACGAAAATCCCTAAAGGGGGGAGAGTTGTAACAGCCCGAATTAGACCCTAGTTGGAATAGTGTTTTTGAGACCACAAATCCGAGGTCAGAATAATATTTTAATATTATTTTTGGTGTTGATTATATGTGTTATAACCTATGTGAAAATTCTGTGTGATAATTTTATCGACTGTGTGTCAAATTGTGAGAAAGGACTTGATCGCATAAAAAGTAAAAGCTGTGTGCTGATTGTTTACACATCTAGTTATGTTAAATGCTATGAAATGAATGTTATAATGATATTGAAATGTGGATGCTATGTGATAGTTGAGCTTGAGTTATGTGGCACTAAGTGTGCGTATTCGGAAACGTGTTCAAGATGATCAGCACTGTGTGTGCGAAATAATATAAGCTTCGACTTTGTGGTTGGCACTGTGTGTGCGATACCGGTTGAAGAGTGGTTGGATATAATGCACTATGTGTGTGATGATAAATAAGCTTCGGCTAAATATCGGGGCACTAAGTGTGCAATTGAATCGAAGAAAGGATGATAGTTGATGGGAATGGAATAGTGAGTATTGAATAGCATATGTAATCGTCAACTAAGTGTTGGCTAAGGTACGCTCGAAACCTATGTGGTTGATGAAATTATGAATGTGTGAATGGAAGAGTTAATTGAACATAATAGTTGAATGGTATGATATATGTGATTGTAAATTAATCTATATGATGGTATGTTTTGGTATAATGTATTATGTTATGAACTTACTAAGCTTTGGAAAGCTTACTGTGTGATTTGTTTCTCTGCTTTGTAGTGTCAGTAAAGCTAGCTCGGATCCGGGGATCGTCAGCATTCTCTATCACACTATCGGCAATCTATTTTGGTACTTTTGGGAAAGATGTACATAGTTGAATTATGGCATGTATAGGCTAGTTTTGTAAGACATGTTTGAGATGTATAAATAGCCATGTGATGTGGCTAGATAAATGTTGGTAAAATGCATGTGTGGCTTTGATATATGGTGCATATTTTGGTATAGCTTGTGAGGAAAGAAAATGTCTTATAAATGGTAATCTTAGTGATGGTATGATGCTAGTATGATTTAGTAAATTTGGGGATGAATCATGATTGATAATGAATGTATTTAAGTTGTGTAATTTAGTTCCTAAGTTGACGTGTTAGAAATGAGATGATATGAGATGATATGTTGATCATTTGACATGAAAATTGGTTGCCAATTTATGTGTAGAAGTATGCTTAAATGTGCTTGTAGGTTTGACCCTTGTATGAGTGGTAAATTGGCCTTGGAAATGGCCTATAATGTCACACGGTTGTGACACACGGGCGTGCCTAGTGACCGTGGGGCTAAGTCAGTAGCTAGCCTAATAGCACACGGCCAAGACACACGGACGTGTCTAGTAGCCGTGTGAGAAAGTCAGTATATGGCCTAAGAGTACACGGCCTTAGCACACGGGTGCTTAGTGGCCGTGGGTGTAAAGTTAGATTCGACCATGGCCAAGGCACACGGGCGTACTTGGTGACCGTGGATGTGAAGCCAGATTCGACCATGGCCAAGGTACACGGGCGTGCTTGGTGGCCGTGGAGCAAAGTCAGTTTTGACCACGGGGAGGACACACGGGTGTGTCCAGCAGCCGTGGGAGGCACACGGCCTGCTTGCACGAGCGTGTAACCCCTGTATCTTCGAAAAGTTTTAAATTTTCAAGAATGTTTGTATGTGTTTCAGTTTAGTCCCGACCCTGTTTCTAAGCATGCTTAGGGTCTCGATGACCTACTTAAGGGACATTATGATTGAAATAGATGAACGGTTGTATGAAATTTTCTGTAAATGTTTCCGATCTATCCGGTAACGCCTTTAACCCTAGTCCGGCGACGGATACGGGTTAGGGATGTTACATTTGTAATCTTCAGTCTACTCCACTGTAACTTCAGGGAGATAAGACTTGCCATAATTTGTAGCTTTTATCTGTTCTACTACATCGTGTGGAAACAAGATTTCTTTGTCTTGACCGCTTTCATTTGTAACTTCAGGGAGATAGGATAATATCTTTGATCTGCTTCCTGCAATTTTAGGAAGATAAGATCTGCTGTCTTCAGTCTGCTCCACTGCAACTTCCGGGAGGCAAAGCTGATATCTTCAATCTGCTTCCTGCAACTTCAGGAAGATAAGATCTACTGTCTTCAATCTGCTTCGCTGTAACTTCAGGGAGGCAAGGCTGACATCTTCGATCTGCTTCCTGCAACTTCAGGAAGATAAGATTTGTTGTCTTCAGTCTGCTCCACTACAACTTCAGGGAGGCAGGCGAAAAGCTTCAATCTACCCTACTACATTGTCCTACAAAGGACATAACCTGTAGAATGGGTATATGCTTATGTCGAATGATTAAGATGTCCCGATCGAAATGAATCAAATGCTCCTAATTAGACGTGCTATGATATATGAATGCAGAAATGTTATAAGAATGATTCATATTTAAAGTGTTATCACTCATCAGGGTTTCATCTTTGTTCTTCTCGAAGTATCATATTCTGCTCAAATAATTTGCCCCATGGTAATTTCAGGGCCCACTCCACTTGAACCTTGGGACACAAGGCTTGTACCGTCTTCAAACTATCAAAACTTTTTCAATCCGTTCCTACTGCAATTTAAGGGTACAGGATCTGTTTCAACTTCAATTCATTCCACCGTAATTCAGGGGTTTTGAATCTTTTCCCATCAATTTGGTCTGTCATACCATTCCTGAATGTTATGACCCAATGAGAACGCTTGTAAAATGATCCTCTCTTAGGATTGATATTGCTCCACTCATTATTTTGTCCAATCACCATTTGGACAAAAAAAAATTCAAAGAAATAGTCTCACATAGAATTTCTTAAACAATTGTCTTGTTTCAGTTTCTTGTATTACCTAGAAATTTCCAGAGTAATATGTAGAACTTCTTTTGTGAAAATATTATTAGTTCATCAATCATTATTTCAATGCAACATGCTTATGAATAATGGACAGCAAATTAATTGATCTTGAGGATGATTCGAACTGAATAAATTATTAATAAAAAGGAAATTATCTGGGAAAACATCTTTGAGAAGAAAAAGAATCCAAAGATAGTAAATTGATATGAATAGGACAAAGACCAGGTGCCCTAGATATCGCAGATTGGGCTTCTATATACAAACTCCATGAAGACTGCTTTGAGCTTAACATGCGTTTAAAAGATCCAAAGTACTTTGTTGATGCCCCGATATGTAACATACTTCATTTCTTGTTGATTCAGGTATAGCAAGATCACTGCATGCCCTTCAAAATTTGAGCCGCCCTTTTCAGGTTTTAAACTCAAAACCCCTTTGGTCTCAAGGCGCCCTTTACGGGTTTTCGCCTACGCCTCTCCTCTCTTTTTTTTTTTGAAGTCTCAAAGAGCCTTTTGTGGGTTTTCACCTTGGCCTCTTCTCCTTTTTAAGCAAAATATTTTTTGACTGAATCCGAGTTCACAGGATTGGGTAAGCTTTTCCAACCCATTTCGGTCAAAATCAGTGCACCTCCAGAGAAAGCCTTCTTCACCACATATGGTCCTTCCCAATTCGGCATCCATTTTCCTCTGAAATCCCTTTATATGGGAAGGATCTTTTTCAGTACAAGGTCCCCCTCGTGAAATTCTCTTGGGCAAACTTTTTTATCATAAGCTCGCATCATTCGTTTTTGGTACATCTGACCGTTACGAATGGCCCTTAGCCTCTTTTCCTCAATCAAGCTCTACTGATCATATCGAGACTGGATCCATTCTGCTTCATCCAGCTTTATCTCTGACAAAACTCGAAAAGAAGGTATCGCTACTTCAATAGGTAGGACTGCCTCCATCCCGTAAACCAATGAGAAAAGAGTTGCCCCAGTAGAAGTTCTAACGGACGTTCGATAAGCATAGAGTGCAAATGGTAATTTCTCATGCCAATCCTTATAAGTCTCAGTCATTTTCCCTACTATCTTCTTAATGTTTTTAATGGCCGCTTCCACTGCCCCATTCATTTTTGGGCGATACGGAGATGAGTTGTGGTATTTGATCTTGAATTGACTGCAGACTTCTGCTATCATGCTGTTGTTCAAGTTCAGTGCATTATCTGATATGATCCTCTTGGGCATTCCATATCGACATATGATTTCCTTCTTCAAGAACCGGCTAACTGCTGAATTAGTAACGCTAGCGTATGAAGCAGCCTCCACCCATTTCGTGAAGTAGTCAATAACCACAAAGATGAATCGATGCCCATTCGAAGCTTTCGGTGAAATCGGCCTAATGAAATCCATGCCCCACATGGAAAAAGGCCATGGAGAATTCATAACATACAAAGGTGAAGGCAGTACGTGAATTTTGTCTCCATAAATCTGGCATTTATGACATCTTTTGGCATAGTTGATACAATCTCCTTCCATGGTGGACCAATAGTATCCGAATCTCATTATTTGTCTAGCCATTGTGAATCCATTAGCATGTGTTCCACAAACGCCCTCATGAACTTCTTCCAAAATTTTCCTAGCTTCAACAGCGTCAACACATCTCAATAGTACCTGATCTTTCCTTCTTTTGTACAAGATATCCCCATTTAAAACATAGTCACAGGCTAATCTTCTTAACGTTATTTTGTCATTCTCAGTTGCATGATTAGGGTACTCACGATTTCTTACGTATCACAATATATCATGATACCAAGGGTAGTCATCCTTTTCCTCATCTTCCATGTTACAACAATGAGCTGGAACTTCAAAAATACTCATCTGAATAGGTCTCATATGATCTAGTTTGTTTAGTTTAATCATAGAAGCCAGAGTTTCCAAAGCATCTACTATCTGGTTTTCATCACGTGGGAGATAATTAAAAGTGATGTCATCAAACTCCTCAATCAATCCCAAAACTATTTTTCGGTAATCAATCAGTTTGGGGTCTCTTGTCTCCCATTCACCTTTAAGCTGGTAAATTACTAATGCAGAATCTCCATATACTTCTAGCACTCTGATTTTACGCTCTACAGCTGCTCAAATTCCCATGACGTATACTTCATATTCTGTCATATTGTTTGTGCAATCAAAATCCAATTTGCATATGAACGGATAATGATCTCCACTTGGGGATACCAAGACTGTCCCAATTCCATTTCCTACAGCATTTGATGCTCCATCAAAGTTTAGCTTCGACGGATACTCTTCATTAGTTGCCACATACATTAGCTCTTCATTGGGGAAATCAAAGCTCAAAGGTTCATAATCTTCTAAAGCCCTGCTAGCCAAAAATTCTGCTATTGCGCTCCCTTTTATAGCCTTTTGGTTCACATAGACTATATCAAATTCAGAAAGCAAAATCTGCCACCTTGCCATCCTTCCATTCAGAGCAGTTGACTCCATCATATACTTTAATGGGTCAAGTTTCAAATTAGCTTGAGTTGCATGATATAGCATATATTGCCTCAACCTCCGAGTTGTCCAAATCAAGGCACAACACAATTTCTCAATTGACGAATATCTCATTTCACACTCAGTGAACTTTTTACTGAGATAATATATCGCCTTTTCTCTTCTTCCTAACTCATCATGTTAACCAAGCACACATCCCATGGAGTTATTGAACACTATCAAATACAGAATTAATGGTCTATCTGGATTAGGCGGAGATAGTACTGGGGCATTTGACAGATATTGTTTGACTTTGTCAAAAGCTTTCTGGCACTCATCGTCCCATACGCCTTGGTTGTGCTTCTTAAGAAGACGAAATATGGGATCACATTTCTTAGTTAATTGTGAAATAAACCGAGCAATGTAATTTAACCTTCCAAGAAAACCTCGAACTCCTTTTTGAGTGCGTGGTAGAGGCAATTCTTGTATAGCTTTGACCTTATCTGAGTCAACCTCGATTCCTCTCTCACTGACTACGAAGCTCAGTAATTTCCCTGACCGAGCTCCAAAAGTACACTTTGTCGTGTTGAGCTTTAATTGAAATTTTCTCAATCTCAAGAACAACTTCTTCAAATCTTTAATTTGTTCTTTTTCTGTTCGAGATTTGGCGATCATGTCATCAACATATACTTCAATCTCTTTGTGCATCATGTCATGGAATAAGGTTACCATGGCCCTTTGATATGTTGCTCCTGCATTCTTTAGCCTGAATGGCATCACCTTATAACAAAAGGTACCCCACAATGTTATGAAAGTAGTTTTCTCCATATCCTCAGGATGCATCTTTATCTGATTGTATCCCGAAAAACCATCCATGAAAGAAAACAATGAGTATCCCGCCGTATTATCCACCATCGTGTCAATATGAGGCAAGGGGAAATTGTCCTTTGGGCTGGCTTTATTTAAGTCCCTGTAGTATACACACATCTGAACCTTTCCATCCTTCTTAGGGACAGGAACAATATTGGCAACCCACTCTGAGTATTTAACCACTTGTAGAAAACCAACATCAAATTGTTTCTTGACTACTTCTTTTATTTTTAACACCACATCAGGCCTCATCCTTCGTAGCTTTTGCTGAACTGGCTTGCATTCTTCTCTTATGGGAAGGCGATGCACTACAATATCAGTACTTAGCCCAGGCATATCTTGGTATGACCATGCAAAGACGTCTTTGAATTCCCGTAGTGCGTTCCAATTCTTGCTTTGTCTCTTCGGCTATGTGCGTTCCAATTTTCACTACCTTCCCTTCCTCTAAGATTACATTCTCTACCACCTCTTTATGGGGTAAAATTTGTTTCTCCTCTTGTTCTACCATCCTTAACAAATTTGGAGGCAAGTCACAATCTCTGTCACCTTCAAAATTGTAACACCCCATACCCGAGTCCGAGGTTTAGACCGGATACGAGAAATTACTGTGCTTGAACTTGCTTAATCATGTACTTACGGGCTATAAAATTTCGTTCTAAATTAAGAACTTCTCTTTCTTAATCAACTTGTACTTTTCATGGGCCTACGAGGCCTAAAACTCATGTCCGTAAACTTTCGAAACTCAATCAAAAACTTTTCATGGAAATAGGGGTCACATGCCCATGTGAGTTGGGACATGCCCGTGTAACTCTGAGACACGCCCATGCCTCCCAACCGTGCTTAAAACTCGAGTTTACTGCCAAATTTCACACGGCCATGGCACGTCCGTGGTCCTAGCCCGTGTGAAAAACCTTAGCATTCTGACTTATAACACACGGCCATGGCACGCCCGTGAACTCAGACCGTGTACTACATCTTGATATACTGATTTATTTCAAACGGCCGTGGGATTGGTCCGTGGCCTATTCTGACTTATAAGACTAAGGTGCAGTTTATGCACGGCCTAGACACACGCCCGTGTGTCTAACCGTGTAGGCACTTAGGGGCTATTTACCAAGCCAATTGCCATCTTGAAATTAAGACCAAACTCAAGCTCAATTTAGCAACTCAATTATTACATCTTTCATGAACAATATAACATGCTTCATTGATATTAATAACATACATTCTTAGTCAAACTTGGCCAATCACTTAGCCATTTACAAAAGAATAAGAAACTTGACAGCCCATACTTTTGCCCCTTTCTAAGACATATACTCAAAATGAAATGTTTCCTATACATGCCATACTTAAAATCAACTTATATGAAATCTTCCTCTTGATAACTTGTTCAATGCCAAGCTTGGATCCTTGGAATTACAAGATAAACTTGTCAATGCCAAGCTTGGGTCCTTGGACTTACATGATAAAGTTGTCAATGCCAAGCTTGGGTCCTTGGACTTACATGATAAAGTTGTCAATGCCAAGCTTGGGTCCTTGGACTTACATGATAACTTGCTTGATTGCCGATGCCATGCCTTGGTTTGGTCTTATACGGACTTTCTCATACTTGATCTCATTAATTTCATTGTTTAACTTAACGTTAAACGATTTCATAATAACATAATACATTATACTAAGCAATTCAATGATATAAATCATAAAGCTTAGAAATCATACAAACTTACCTCAATATACAAAATGTAGCTAGGTATGCAATTTAGTCCTCGACCTTGTTCTTGCCTCGGTTTCGATCTGGGCTTCGTTTTTCTTGATCTATAGTCATAAAGAGATCATTTAATACTCACATTGACTAAATTGACTCTTAAATCATACTTTTGCAAAATTACTATTTTTCCCCTAAACTTTCTCATATTTCCACTTTTGCCCCAGGGCTCGTAAAATAATTTTCATTCAACTTTCTTAAACTTCATGCTTAGCCGAATCATTTTCTCTACTATAAAAATCATCAATTCTTGCTATTTTTAACATGTATGACCAATTTTCATAACTATTACAAAATGGTCCACACTATCATCTTTCATGAAATTCACTTAGAAAAATATGTTTATCTAACATCAAACTCTCATAAAATTCCATAAAACATCATTTAACATGCATATCAATCATGGGTAGATTTTTGAGCATGCACTTTAGCTCACTTTATAGCTAAAAATAGCTTACTCATGCTATCGGGACTTTAAAAATACGAAGAATATAAAAAATGGGGCTAAGATGAACTTACTAGCAAGCTTGAAAGATGAACAAACCCTAGCTATGGGTTCTTCAAAATTTCGGCACACACACAAGGAAGAAGATGAATGATTTTTATCATCTTTTTCCTTTATTAATCATTTAATAGGTAAATGACCAAAATGCCCTTCTATTAAAAATATCACCATTTACTAGCTCATGTCCATTTTTGTCCAAAAATTATGATTTGGGAAAATTACTATTTAAGGACTTATAATTGCTATTCTAGAGCTATTTCATACAAAATGCTTCTAGAAACTCACATTTTACAACTTTTGCAATTTGTTCCTTTTTGACCATTCAACTTCAATTTAGCAAAATTGCTTCATGAAACTTTCACACTAACATGCAAACATGGCATGAACCTTAAAAACTCATAAATTCACCTCGGATTAGTGGTCTCGCACCACTATTCCGACTAGGCCCTAAATCGGGCTGTTAAAATTCTCCCTCCCTTAGGGATTTTCGTCTTCGAAAATCTTACCAGCAAAGAGATTTGGATATTGGTTTCTCATACTCTCTTCTGGTTCCCACGTAACTTCTTCTATCCCATGTCTTTGCCACAATACTTTCACTAGGGCAATGCTTTTATTTCTTAGCTGCTTGACTTCTCGAGCCAAAATCTTGACTGGTTCCTCACCATAAGTCTTGTTGGGATAGATTTCTACCTCTGATGGGGTAATTACATGTGAAGGGTCTGATCTGTAGCGTCGCAACATAGACACGTGAAACACATCATGTATCTTTTCTAACTCTGATGGCAAAGCCAATCGGTAAGCTACCGGCCCAACTTTCCTGGTAATATCATATGGTCCAATAAAATGTGGGCTTAACTTGCCTTTCCGGCCAAATCTGAGAACTTTTCTCCATGGTGACACTTTCAAGAAAACTTTATCCCCGACTTGGTACTCTATCTCTTTTCTCTTTAAATCCGAATAGGATTTCTGTCTGTCTGAGGCAGCTTTTAAACATTCTCGTATCACTTTCACTTTCTCTTCAGCTTCTCTAACAAAATCAACCCCGTGAATTTGGTTTTCTTTGAGTTCAGTCCAAAACAAAGGTGTTCTGCACTTACGCCCATAAAGAGCCTCATAAGGTGCCATCTTTAAACTCGACTGAAAACTATCGTTATAGGCAAATTCTGCTAATGGGAGGAACTTTTCCCAACTGCCTCGGAATTCAAGAATACAACATCTGAGCATATCTTCGAGTACTTGAATTAACCTCTCGGATTGACCGTCAGTTTGAGGATGAAAAGCGGTACTAAAGTTCAACTTTGTACCCAACCCCTCTTGTAACTTCTTCCAAAATCTGGATGTGAATCTCGGATCTCTATCCGATATGATTGACAAGGGAACTCCATGAAGTCTTACTATTTTGAAACATACAAGTTTGCCAACTTGTCGAGGAGTAATCCACTCGAGCAGGTATAAAATGGGCTGATTTCGTGAGTCTATCAACTACAACCCATACGGCATCTTTCTTGCTCGGAGATAGTGGTAAACCCGTTACAAAATCCATATAGTAATCTGATCCCACTTCCACTCAGGAACTAAAATGGGTTGAAGCAAACCCGAAGGTACTTGGTGTTCAGCCTTTACTTGCTGACAAATCAAGCATTTGGAAACAAATTTTGAAATATCTTTATTCATTCTCGGCCACCAATACTGTTGCTTCAAGTCATTATACATCTTGGTACTACCCGGATGTACAGATAAACATCCATTATGAGCCTCATGCAAAATTTTCTAAATAAGCTCTTCTTTTCTCGGTACACAAACTCTGTCTTTGAACATCAGACTTCCATCGGGACTAATCCGGAAGTCAGACTCAACATCTGTCTCGCACTGATCACTCTGAACTTGCAATTCACTATCCTCTTTTTGGGCTTCAATGATCTCTTGGAGGAAAATTGGTCTAGTTCTCAACTCAGCTAGAATAGAACCATCGTTGGATAAAGTCATTCGTGAATTCGTTGCCCTTAATGCAAATAAGGATTTTCTACTCAAAGCGTCGGCCACCACATTCGCCTTCCCGGGATGGTAATCAATGACCATCTCATAATCTTTTATCAACTCTAACCATCTCCGTTGTCTTAAGTTCAACTCTTTCTGCGTCATCAAGTACTTCAAACTTTTATGATCAGTGAAAATCCGACATTTCTCACCATATAGGTGATGTCTCCATATCTTCAATGCGAAGACTATGGCGACCAATTCTAAATCATGCGTCGGATAATTCTTCTCATGAGGCTTCAATCGTGCGGAGGCATAAGCAATAACTTTGTCTTCTTGCATAAGTACACAACCTAATCCATTTAAGGATGCATCATTTGTAAATCACAAATTCTTTCAACATCTCGGAGTTGTACTAAAGCTGGAGCTTCATCAATAATGCTTTCAATTTTTGAAACTTTGTTGGCATATTTCGCCCACTCGAACTTCACATTTTTTGTGTAACTTCGTCATCGGGGTTGCAATCATGGAAAACCCCTTGACAAATCGTCTATAATAGCCGGGTGGGCCTAGGAAACTTCTAACCTCGAGAGACATTCCTCGGAGGATTCAGTCCATTATGGCCGAAATCTTACTTGGGTCTACTCGAACTCCTTCTCCCGAGACAATGTGTCCAGAAATCCTACCTCTCGAGCCAAAATTCACTTTTCTTGAACTTGGCATATAAGCGATTTTCTCGAAGAGTCTGTAAAACTGTCCGTAGGTGCTCAGCATGCTCATTCTCATCTTGGGAATAAATCAGTATGTCGTCAATAAAAACGACTACAAACTTGTCGAGGTATGGTCTAAAACTGCGATTCATTAAGTCCATGAATACTGTAGGAGCATTGGTCAAACCAAAGGGCATGACTAAAAATTCATAATGCCCATACCTTGTTCGGAAAGTTGTCTTGGACACGTCTGAGTCCTTTACTCTCAACTGGTAGTACCCCAATCTCAAGTCTATCTTGGAGAACACATTGGCTCCCTTCAATTGATCGAACAAATCATCGATCCTTGGCAAAGAGTACTTGTTCTTTACTGTCACTTTATTAAGCTGACGGTAATCTATGCACAATCTCATGGTGCCATCTTTCTTTTCACGAATAAAACTGGAGCACCCCATGGTGAACAACTAGATCTTGCAAAGCCTTTATCTTGTTAACTCTTGCAACTGTAACTTCAACTCTTTTAATTACACGTGAGCCATTCTGTAAGGAGTAATAGATATCGATGCGATCGAGAACTAACTCAATATTGAACTCAACCTCTACGATTGGAGGTAATCCAGTAATTCCTCGGGAAAGACATCCAAGTACTCACATACTATCAGATCGACTCAATCTTTGACCCTGTTTCTTTATCATTCATCACAAAAGCCAGATATGCCTCATACCCCTTTCTCATGTATCTTTGTGCCGTCATATGAGAAATCAATACCGACAATCTACTCTGTTTCTCTGATTCTATGTGAAGGGTATCCCCATTCTCACATCTCATCTCAATGTATTTCTTCTCACAATTAACTATTACATTATGGGCAGTCAACCAGTTCATACCGAGAATGAGATCAAACTCATCAAATGGTAACAACATAAGGTTCGCTTTAAAACAATGACCTCTAATCATTAATGGACAATCTTTACATATTTCATCAACTAACACACTCTTGTTTAAGGGATTAGACACTTTAATCATAAATTCTGTAGAGTCTATAGGCATACTCAAATCGAATGCTAATCTCATGCAAATATAGGAGTGTGTGGATCCGGGATCTATTAAAGCAATAACTTTAATATCATGAAGAGAAAAGGTACCCGTAACAACTTCATGGGAAGATGCCTCTTTGCGAGCGCGAATAGCATAAGTCCTCACAGGTGCTTTACCCTCGGGTCTCGCAGCCTGCTCTCTAGGGTTACCCCTTCCTCTTACCCCACTTCCTGGGTTTCTCTGCGGTCTTTCTCTGACCATACTCTCTTTCTCTGACCATACTCTCAGATTTCGGATTCTGAGCTCTCTCTTTTTTCCTCATATCTGGACAATCTTTTATGTAGTGGTCTTGCGAACCATATCTGAAGCATACATTTTCGTGTGCTCGACATTCTCCAAAATGGTGTCTGCCACACTGTGGGCATTTGGGTCTGTCAAATCGAACATTCCCCACACTAGCGACTGAAGTAGTCTGTGCCTTATTTCCCGAATACTGCTTACTCTTGTCCTTCCATGAAGATCTAGTGGAAGTAGCCGATCGGGTAGGGAATTCTTTTGACTTCTTGGATGAGGATTGGAATGACTTATTCCATTGTCTCTTTTTGGAGTCACGAGACTTTGCTTCAGATTTTCTCTTCTCTTTTACTAGTTCTTCGGTTTTGCAAGCCCTCTCGACTAGTACCACGAATTCCTTCAATTCTAGGACAGCAACAAACAATTTGATGTCCTCATTTAGTCCATCTTCAAACCTCTTGCTCATGATGGCCTCAGTGGACACACATTCTCGAGCGTATTTTTGAGTCTTACAAACTCACGCTCATAGTCGATCCAACGACATCTTGCCTTGCTTGATTCTAGGAATTCTTTTCTTTTCTCGGTCCACAAACCTTTGACTAATATACTTTTTCTTGAACTCTTCTTGGAAAAACTCCCATGTGATCTTTTCCCTCAGTACTACTGACACAAGGGTGTTCCACCATTGGTAAGCAAAATCTCTTAGAAGAGAGACTACGCACTTCATGTATTCCTCAGATGTGCATGAAAACTCATTAAATACCACGATGGTATTTTCTATCTAGAACTCGACTCTCTTTAGGATCGTCATCTTTTCTAGCCGAAATTCTTCAAACCCCATGTTTCCTAATCCTATCAACTGGAGGTTTAACTCCTCTTGCCACCTCTATCACTTGAGGGGCTGCAGGAATAGGTTGCGGAATAGGCGGGGGTGGAGGGGGTTGTACATTTGGATTCGTACGAACGAACTTCGTATACCATGTGTTAATCATATGGAGGAAGACTTCTCTAGCCTCTTCTCCTCCTTGACTCACCGTAGTGGGTCTATTCTCATTCTCATTTGGCACCGTTCCTTCTGCGGGAGCTGGTGCATTACTTTCCACATCATCCGCCACATCTCTGTCGGGATCCATTACTATATGTATAAACACAATTTAAGTCGTCAGGAGTCGTCACACTATCATTATAAAAACATTATTCCGTCTGGCATGTATAGCCAGACTCATGCTCATGCTACGTTAGTCCTAGAACCGACTAAAATGTAGCTCTGATACCACTAAATGTAACACCCCATACCCGAGTCCGAGGTTTAGACCGGATACGAGACATTACTGTGCTTGAACTTGCTTAATCATGTACTTACGGGCTATAAAATTTCATTCTGAATTAAGAATTTCTCTTTCTTAATCAACTTGTACTTTTCATGGGCCTACGAGGCCTAAAACTCATGTCCGCAAACTTTTGGAACTCAATCAAAAACTTTTCATGGAAACACGGGTCACACGCCCATGTGAGTTGGGACATGCCCGTGTAACTCTCAGACACACCCATGCCTCCTAACCGTGCTTAAAACTCGAGTTTACTGCCAAATTTCACACGGCCATGGCACGCCCGTGGTCCTAGCCCGTGTGAAAAACCTTAGCATTCTGACTTATAACACACGGCCATGGCACGCCCGTGGACTCAGACCGTGTACTACATCTTAATATACTAACTTATTTCACACGATCGGGCACACGCCCATGTTCTAACTGTGTGACATACACGGCCTTAACACATGGCCGTGGGATTGGTCCGTGGCCTATTCTGACTTATAAGACTAAGGTGCAGTTTATGCACGGCCTAGACACAAGCCCGTATGTCTAACCTTGTAGGCACTTAGGGGCTATTTACCAAGCCAATTGCCATCCTGAAATTAAGACCAAACTCAAGCTCAATTCAGCAACTCAATTATTAAATCTTTTATGAACAATATAAAATGCTTCATTGATATTAATAACATACATTCTTAGTCAAACTTGGCCAATCACTTAGCCATTTACAAAAGAATAATAAACTTGACAGCCCATACTTTTGCCCCTTTCTAAGACATATACTCAAAATGAAATGTTTCCTATACATGCCATACTTAAAATCAACTTGGCTATACCAAAATGGCGATTGATAGTGTGCTACGAGCTCCGACTTCAATGATCCACAGTTTAGCTTGGCGGGACTACATGAAAAGAAAGAATTAAAGATGTAAGCATTTAGCTTAGTAAGTTTGCATATAAAACACATATAAACATACTTGCTTAAATAAACCATTTGACATAATCAATGGTATCATAATTTCAACTATAAAGCTTATTTGCTCATACTAGGTTCTTACATGCCTTGTAATACTTACTAGTCTCATACTTGTGAAGTAAACAAGATACTTGTATCACTTGATCACATTGATCAACATACTTTAACATAGTAATCATAATCTCTATTTTATCATTCATAATATGACTAATATTTGTCCCCACTTGATAATGATTTTGCTTACTAAACTTTCTTGTTATCTCTTGTGAGCTTATCTTATTTGCCCGATGAATTCCTATGAATAACCGAGAATACCAAATCTCTTACCATGAACTTGATGCTAAAGCCATATTTTGGATATGGTCTTATATGGGATATCTCATCTTGGTTTCAAGGCCATGTCTTGACATGGACTTATATGAAATCTTCCTCTTGATAACTTGTTCAATGCCAAGCTTGGATCCTTGGAATTACAAGATAAACTTGTCAATGCCAAGCTTGGGTCCTTGGACTTACATGATAAAGTTGTCAATGCCAAGCTTGGGTCCTTGGACTTACATGATAAAGTTGTCAATGCCAAGCTTGGGTCCTTGGACTTACATGATAACTTGCTTGATTGCCGATGCCATGCCTTGGTTTGGTCTTATACGGACTTTCTCATACTTGATCTCATTAATTTCATTGTTTAACTTAACGTTAAACGATTTCATAATAACATAATACATTATACTAAGCAATTCAATGATATAAATCATAAAGCTTAGAAATCATACAAACTTACCTCAATATACAAAATGTAGCTAGGTATGCAATTTAGTCCTCGACCTTGTTCTTGCCTCGGTTTCGATCTGGGCTTCGTTTTTCTTGATCTATAGTCATAAAGAGATCATTTAATACTCACATTGACTAAATTGACTCTTAAATCATACTTTTGCAAAATTACTATTTTTCCCCTAAACTTTCTCATATTTCCACTTTTGCCCCAGGGCTCGTAAAATAATTTTCATTCAACTTTCTTAAACTTCATGCTTAGCCGAATCATTTTCTCTACTATAACAATCATCAATTCTTGCTATTTTTAACATGTATGACCAATTTTCATAACTATTACAAAATGGTCCATACTATCATCTTTCATGAAATTTACTTAGAAAAAGATGTTTATCTAACATCAAACTCTCATAAACTTCCATAAAACATCATTTAACATGCATATCAATCATGGGTAGATTTTTGAACATGCACTTTAGCTCACTTTATAGCTAAAAATAGCTTACTCATGCTACCGGGACTTTAAAAATACGAAGAATATCAAAAACGGGGCTAAGATGAACTTACTAGCAAGCTTGAAAGATGAACAAACCCTAGCTATGGGTTCTTCAAAATTTCGGCACACACACAAGGAAGAAGATGAATGATTTTTATCATCTTTTTCCTTTATTAATCATTTAATAGGTAAATGACCAAAATGCCCTTCTCTTAAAAATATCACCATTTACTAGCTCATGTACATTTTTGTCCAAAAATTATGATTTGGGAAAATTGCTATTTAAGGACTTATAATTGCTATTCTAGAGCTATTTCATACAAAATGCTTCTAGAAACTCACATTTTACAACTTTTGTAATTTGGTCCTTTTTGACCATTCAACTTCAATTTAGCAAAATTGCTTCATGAAACTTTCACACTAACATGAAAACGTGGCATGAACCTTAAAAACTCATAAATTCACCTCGGATTAGTGGTCTCGCACCACTATTCCAACTGGGCCCTAAATCGGGCTGTTACAACATCAAACTGTTTCTTGACTTCTTCTTTTATTTTTAACACCACATCAGGCCTCATCCTTCGTAGCTTTTGCTGAACTAGCATGCATTCTTCTCTTATGGGAAGGCGATGCACTACAATATCGATTTAGCTTGAGCATATCTTGGTATGACCATGCAAAGACGTCTTTGAATTCCCGTAGTAACTCAACGAGGTCTTGCTTTGTCTCTTCGGCTATGTGCGTTCCAATTTTCACTACCTTCCCTTCCTCTAAGATTACATTCTCTACCACCTCTTTATGGGGTAAAATTTGTTTCTCCTCTTGTTCTACCATCCTTAACAAATTCGGAGGCAAGTCACAATCTCTGTCACCTTCAAAATCCTGAGATTCCTCTAAACGCATGTCTCGCTCAAAAGGGAACTCTGAATCTGTAATATCGTTGCTCATGTCATTGATAACTAAGGACCTGTGGTAGGCACAAAGGAATGTACAAAGAAAAAATGAATTCAAGAACAACTATTCACATGATATGAATGAGAATAACAAAAATTTTTGAAGGAAATTAGAAGATCAAAAGAATATAAAAAATGAAAGAATATTTGCTCGAATTGATCATCAAAGATGTATTTTATTGAAACAAAGATGTCTGAACATGAGCCTATTTCAAAAATGAAATCTTATTGCTTCTAGGCTTTAAAACATTAAGTGTGTTCTGAACATTACTCTGTGTAATCTCTAAATACTACAGGAAGTTCCTCTGCATTCCAGTTATTCAAAACACTTCTAGGTTCATAAGGAAGAATGCCCAACAAGTTTCTTCGTTCAGTTCCTTCCTCGTGTATGGCATTGATATGGAGGTTTTCGTTTCTCAACAATCCTGTCTCGGAGTGAATTATCCTTCCTGATACAAAAGTCTGGGATATGTGAGGGAATGCCATTAATTCCCACTTGACTTCTTCCCCACTCAACCGTGCTCTCCTTCTCTCCTGCTTCTTTTCTATCTCTTTCTTCCTTTGTCTAGCATCTGGCTTGAAACCCAAGCCAAAACGATCTTTTTTCTCTTTCAGGATCGGAACTTGAATCCCACCTTGGAGATGTCTACCCAATCCTTTTCCCTGTAAGGTTCCTTTCCCCACCACCATTTGCAAGCCCATTCTCGTAATCCTGGATATCTTAGGTACCGGAACCTTATTCCCTTCCATAACAAATGTCGCGTTTACGAACTCTAAAGATCAAAAGGAGCATTAACGGCCTTCTCATTTGCCTCTAAATAGGGTGCATCGTTGGTAACAGTTGCTATGATGTCCTCTGTATTTATAGTAACCAGCCGGCCTTCTGTTACTAGTTTTAATTTTTGGTGCAGTGTTGAGGGCATTGCCCCTGCCGAATGAATCCAGGGCCTTCCCAACAAGCAATTGTAGGAGGGCTTGATATCCATCACCAAAAAATCCACTTCATATGTGTTTGGCCCAATAAAAAACGGTATGTCAATCCTTCCCATCACTCTTCTCTCAGTCCCATCGAATGCTCTCACTATGTTCTGGCATGTTTTCATGTGAGAACTGTCTATAGGCAATCTATTCAACGTTGACAATGGTAAGACATTCAAGGCTGATCCATTATCTATTAACACACTTGGCAGAGTGTATCCCTTGCAATGAGTAGTGATGTGCAGAGCCTTGGTCGATCCCATACCTCCAGGTGGAATTTCATCATCACTGAAATAAATAAAGTTGTCGGCACTTATATTTCTAACCAGACGGTCAAGTTTGTTGAAAAATATATCTTTAGTAACATAGGTTTCATTCAACACTTTCATCAATGCCTCGCGATGTACTTCTGAGCTTAAAAGCAATGCTAGCACTGATATGCGAGCCGATTATTTGCGCAGTTGCTCTACCACACTGTATTCACTGTGCTTCAAGAATTTCAGAAATTCTTTAGCCTCTTCCTCCTTTACTGGTTCATTGATAAGTGCCTCAGGTCCTTTCTCTCGTTCAACTTCCAAGGTCTTTGATTTCATTGGTTCTATTCTGACGTTTACCGAGTCGTAACGGCTTCCACTACGTGTGTAAGATCCTTTATTTTTGTCCACCTTGGAATTGCTAGCTAAGATTTCTCCTCCTAGTATTGTCAAATTACAGTCGTAATTCCAAGGTACCATTTTGTTATCCTTATAAGGAAAGGAAACAGGTTTCTGGATTACGACCTTTGGCGCCATCTATGTTCCGCCTTCCGTGTTTCTTGGTCGGGAGATGATGATCCTCGGATAATTGACTTTTTGGTTTGTCAACTCTCCTTTTGTCGCGCATATGTTTCCTCCCCCTGAGCCTTCTTCATAAAATTCCAATTCCTTATTGTCCATAAGGCTTTGCACCAAGACCCTGAACTCAACACATTCCTGGATCTCGTGCCCTTCTGCTTTGTAGAACTCACAATAGTCCCTTACTCCTTCACATCCTTCCACAGAATCTGATACTATTAATCCTCTTCCTACCACTTCTCTCCAGACAATTCTCAACGGGGTTTTTACCTCCGCAATATCCTCCTTGATCCTTCTCATGATACTTTTACCAATCGCAATTACCCCCTTATCTCCATGGTTAGGTAATGGATTTCTACACTTGGTGTATCATCAAACTTTACGATCCCCATCTTAATAAGTCTTTCAACTACCTTTTTGAAAGCAGTGCAATTTTCTATTGAATGCCCCGGTATTCCCGCATGAGAGTCACATTGAGCGTTTAAATCATACCATTTGGGATATGGGGGCTGTAACGATTTTAGATAAAATGGGGACACCACGTGTGTATCAAATAAACTTTGATACAACTCTCTATACATCATTGGGATTGGCGTAAATTGGAGCTTTTTATATTTTTTCTTTGTACCTGATTCCTACCTTATCGAACCTTGTTTCCCAGCGGTGATTACTTTTGGTTGGCTAACAGTAATTGCCTTCAAGTACCCTTTGTTATATGTGCTCGTATTATTCACCTCATTCTCCTTTTTCCTTGGAGCTGACCTTTTGGTGTTTTCCCCTGCTTCTATCCTGCCACCCCTTATGGCATTTTTAATCATTTCTCTTGTAACAGCCCGATTTAGGGCCTAGCTGGAATAGTGGTGTGAGGCCACGAGTCCGAGGTGAATTCATGAGTTTTAAGGTTTATGCCATGTTTGCATGCTAGTGTGAAAGTTTCATGAAGCAATTTCGTTAAATTGAAGTTGTTTGGTCCAAAAAGGACTAAATTGCAAGAGTTGTAAAATATGAGTTTCTAGAAGCTTTTTGTATGAAATAGCTTTAGAATATTAATTATGAGTCCTTAAATAGCAATTTGCCCAAATTATAATTTTTGGACAAAAATGGACATGAGTTAGTAAAATAGAAATTTTTAAAGAGAAGGGCATTTTAGTCATTTACCATTTAAATGATTAAAATGGGAAAAAGATGATAACAATTTCATTCATATTCTTCCTCATTGCCGAAATTTTCCAAGAACCCATAGCTAGGGTTTGTTCATCTTTCAAGCTTGCTAGTAAGTTCATCTTAGCCCCGTTTTTAATATTCTTCGTGTTTTTGAAGTTCTCGTATTATGAATTAACTATTTTTAGCTATAAAATAAGCTAAGATGCGTGTTCAAAAATCTACCCAAGAGTGACATGCTTGTAAAATGATATTTTATGGAAGTTTATGAGAGTTTGATGTTAGATAAACATCTTTTTCTAAGTGAATTTCATGAAAAATGCTAGTAAGGACTAGTTTGTAAAAATTATGAAATTGGTCATACCTATTAGAAATAATGGGAGTTGATGATTGCTATAGTAGAGAAAATGAATCAGCTAAGCATGAAGTTTAAGAAAGTTGAATGAGATTCATTTTACGAGCCTTTGGGCAAAAGTGCAATATGAGAAAGTATAGGGGCAAAATAGTAATTTTTCCAAAGTATGAGTTAAGAGTCAGTTTAGTCAATGTGAGTTTTAAATGATCTATTTATGATTATCGATCAAGAAAAATGAAGCCTGGATCGAAACCGAGGCAAGAACAAAGTCAAGGACTAAATTGCATATCTACATACATTTTGTATATTGAGGTAAGTTTGTATGATTTCTAAGCTTTATGATTTCTATCATTAAATTGCCTAGTATAATGTACATTATTATCATGGAATGATTAATGTTTTTCTAAACAAAGAAATCAATGAGATTAAATACGAGCAAGTCCCGATTGAAGATGGAATTTCCCAGGATACTCGATCTACCACATGAGATTAGAAAGTCCGTATAAGACCAAGCCAAGGCATGGCATCAGCAATCAAGCAAAGTTATCATGTAAGTCCAAGGCAAGCTTGGCATTGAATAAGTTATCATGTAAGTCCAAGGCAAGCTTGGCATTGAACAAGTTATCATGTAAGTCCAAGCCAAGGCATGACATTGGTGAGAACGAGAAAGACTTCGTATAAGTCCATGTCAAGACATGGCCTCGAAACCAAGATGAGAGATTCCATGTAAGACCGTATTTAGGATATGGCTTTGGCATCGAGCATGTGAGATGAGATTTAGTATCCTCGGTTATTCATGGAAATCCATCGGGCACACAAGTAAAGTTTAAATGAGATAACAAGAAAGTAAGTAAGCAAAGTTATCATCAAGTCGAGAATGAGTATTATACATGTTATGAATGATAAATTAGAGATTATGATTATTATGTTAAAGTATCTTTGATCAATGTGATCAAGTGATACATGTACCTTGTTTACCTCACAAGTATGAGACTAGTAAGTATCATGAGATATGTAAGAATCAGATATGAGTAAGTAAGCCTTATAGCTGAAATTATGATACCATTGTTTATGTCAAATGGGTTATATAAAGCAAGTATGTTGTTACGTGCATTATATGCAAACTTACTAAGCTAAATGCTTACGTCTTTTATTCTTTCTTTCCATGTAGTCCCGCCAAGCTAATCTCGTGGATCATCGTCATCGGAGCTCAGAGCACACTATCAATCGCTATTTTGGTATAGCCAAGTTGTTTATATTAAGTATGGCATGTATAGGAAGCATTTCATTTTGAGTTAGGTTTTAAAATTAGCCAAAGTGTTGGTTATCAAGTTTAGTATTCTTTTTGTATATGGCCAAAGAGATGAGTCATGAATGATTATGTATGTATGTTTTAATCTATCAATGAAGTATGCGTCCTTGTTCATGTTAGATGTAATACTTGAGTTGCTGAATTGAGCATGGGATTAATCTTGATTTCAGGGTGGCAGTTGGCTTGGTTAATAGCCTCTAAGTGCCCATACGGATGGACACACTGGCGTGTGTCTAAGCCGTGTGTCCCCTACACATTAGTGTTTTAAATCAGGATAGACCACGGACTAATAACACGGCCGTGTGTTTAGGCCGTGTGTACCACACGGTTAGCACATGGGCGTGTGCCCTGGGCGTGTGAAGTTTGCACTTTACACTTAGTAATTGAATTGTCATACGGCTAATGCACACGGGCGTGTGTATAGACCGTGTGAATAAGTCAGAATGACAAGGGTTGGCACACGGGCCAGGGCCACGGGCGTGTCCAGGCCGTGTGTAATTAGTCAGTGTCGACCACGGTCGGGAGACATGGGCGTGTAAAGGGGTGCACGGGCGTGTCCCAAACCACATGGGCGTGTGACCTCGCTTTAAAGAAAAGTTTCTGATTAAGTTTCGAAAGTTTTTATATACGCGTATAAGGCCTCGTAGGCCCATGAAATGTATGATTAGACTGAGAAATAGAAGTTTTTAATTCAGAACAAAATTTTACAGCCCGTAAGAGCATGATTAAGCAAGTTAAAGCATAGTAATATCTCGTATCCAGTCTAAGCCTTGGACTCAGATATGGGGTGTTACATTTAGTGGTATCAGAGCTACAGTTTAGTCAGTTCTAGGACTAACGTAGCACGAGCACGAGTCTAGCTATACATGCCATACGTAAGAATGTTTTTATAATGATAGTGTGACGACTCATGACAACTTAAATTATGTTTATACATTTAGTAAATGGATCCCGATAGAGCTGTGGTAGATGACGTAGAAAGTAACGCACCGGCTCCCGCTGAAGGGACGGTACCGAACGAGAATGAGAATAGACCCACTACGGTGAGTCAAGAAGGAGGAGAATAGGCTAGAGAAGCCTTCCTCCACATGATGAACACATGGTATACGGAGTTCGTTCGTACGAAACCGAATGCACAACCCCCTCCACCCCCACCTATTCCTCAACCTATCTCAATAGCCCCTCAAGTTGTAGAGGTAGTAAGAGGAGTGAAGCCTCCAGTTGATAGAATCAGGAAACATGGGGCAGAAGAATTTCGGGCTAGAAAAGATGATGATCCGGAAAAGGCTGAGTTCTGGATAGAAAATACTATCATGGTATTTAATAAGTTGTCGTGCACACCTGAGGAATGCATAAAGTGTGTAGTCTCTCTTCTAAGAGATTCTGCTTACCAATGGTGGAACACCCTTGTGTCGGTGGTATCGAGGGAAAGGATCACATGGGAATTTTTCCAAGAAGATTTCAAGAAAAAGTATATCAGTCAAAGGTTTGTGGACCAGAAAAGGAAGGAATTCCTAGAACTGAAGTAAGGCAAGATGTTAGTGACTGACTATGAACGTGAGTTTGTATGACTCAGTAAGTACACTCGCGAATGCGTGTCCACTAAGGCCATCATAAGTAAAAGATTTGAAGACAGGTTGAATGAGGACATCAAACTGTTTGTTACTGTCTTAGAACTAAAGGAATTCATTGTGCTAGTAGAGAGGGCTTGTAAAGCCGAAGAACTAGTAAAGGAGAAGAGAAAATATGAAGTAGAGTCTCGTGACTCTAAAAAGAGACAGTGGAATAAGTCATTCCAATCCTCATCCAAGAAGTCAAGAGATTTCTCCACCCGATCGGCTACTTCCACTTGGTTTTCAAGGAAGGACAAGAGTAAGTAGTATTCAGGAAGTAAGGCACAGACGACCTCAGTTGCTAGTATGGGGAACATCCGATCGGATAGACCCGAATGTCCACAGTGTGGCAGACGTCATCTTGGAGAATGTCGAGCACATGAAAATGCATATTTCAGATGTGGTTCCCAGGACCATTACATAAAAGATTGTCTAGAGACAATGAAAGAAGATAGAGCTCAGAACCCGAGATCCGGGAGTGTGGTCAGATGAAGACTGCAGAGGAACCCAGGAAGTGGGGCAAGTGGAAGAGGTAACCCTAGAGAGTAGGCTGCGAGACCCGAGGGTAGGGCGCCTGCAAGGACTTATGCCATTCGTGCTCACGAAGAGGCATCATCTCCTGATGTTATTACGGGTACCTTTTCTCTTCAGGATGTTAAAGTTATTGCTTTAATATATCCCGGATCCTCACACTCTTACATTTGTATGAAACTAGTATCCAGTATGAAAATGCCTATAGATTCTACAGAATTTGCGATTAAAGTGTCTAATCCTTTATGCAAGAGTGTGTTAGTGAATGAAGTATGTAGAGAATGTCCGTTAATGATTAGAGGTCATTACTTTAAAGCAAATCTTATGTTGCTACCATTTGATGAGTTTGACATCATTCTTGGTATGGACTGGTTGACCACCCATAATGTAATAGTTAATTGTGGGAAGAAATATATCGAGATGAGATGTGAGAATGGGGATAATCTCCATATAGAATCGATGAGATGAGCAAAGTAAATCACCGGCAGCGGTGATTTCTCATATGATCTGAGAGATATGTAAGAAAGGGGTGCGAAGTATATTTGGCCTTTGTGATGAATGATAAAGAAACAGAGTTAAAGATTGAGTCGAGATCGATAGTATGTGAATACGTGGATGTTTTTCAGAAGAATTACTGGGACTACCACCGTTAGAGAGGTTGAGTTCAAGCATTGAGCTAGCTCCGTCATTGCACCAATATCTATTACTCTTTTGAGAATGGGAGTTGAAGGAGTGAAGTCATAGTTGCAAGAGTTGTGAGACAAAGGCTTTGCAAGATCAAGTTGTTCACCATGGGGAGCTCCGGTTTTATTTGTGAAAAGAAAGATGGCACTATGAGATTGTGCATAGATTACCGTCAACTTAATAAAAAGTGATAAGAAAGAACAAGTACCCATTGCCAAGGATCGATGATTTGTTCGACCAATTGAAAGGAGCCTTTGTGTTCTCCAAAATAGACTTGAGATCGTGGTACTACCGGTGAGAGTAAAAGAATCGGATGTGTCTAAGACGACCTTTCAAACAAGGTATGGGCATTATAAATTTTTAGTCATGCCCTTTGGTTTGACCAATGCTCCTGCGGTATTCATGGACTTAATGAACCGCATTTTTAGACCATACCTTGACAGGTTTGTAGTCATTTTCATTGACGACATACTGATTTATTCCCGAGATGAGAATGAGCATGCTGAGCACCTACGGATAGTTTTACAGATTCTACGAGAAAATCACTTATATGCCAAGTTCAGTAAAAGTGAATTTTGGCTCAAGGAAGTAGGATTTCTGGGATATATTGTCTCGAGAGAAGGAGTTCGAGTAGACCCCAGTAAGATTTCGGCTATTATGGACTGGAAGCCACCAAATAATATCTCTGAGATTAGAAGTTTTCTAGGCCTAGCCGGCTATTACAGACGATCCGTCAAGGGGTTTTCCATGATTGCAACCCCAGTGACTAAATTGTTACAGAAAAATGTGAAGTTTAGTGGACAGAACGATGCCAACAAAGTTTCAAGAAGTTGAAAGCAATGTTGGATGAAGCCCCAGCTTTTTAGTACAACTTTGAGAGAGGGGAAAGAATTTGTAATTTACAGCGATGCATCCTTAAATGGATTAGGCTGTGTACTTATGCAAGAAGGCAAGGTGATTGCTTATGCCTCCAGACAGTTGAAGCCTCATGAGAAGAATTATCCGACGCATGATTTAGAGTTGGCTACCATAGTCTTCGCATTGAAGATACGGAGACATCACCTATATGGTGAGAGATGTCGGATTTTCACTAATCACAAAAGTTTGAAGTACTTGATGACGCAGAAAGAGTTGAACTTAAGACAGCGGAGGTGGTTAGAGTTGATAAAAGATTATGAGATGGTCATTGACTACCATCCTGGGAAGGCGAATGTGGTTGCCGACGCTTTGAGTAGAAAGTCCTTATTTTCATTAAGGGCATTGAATTCACGGATGACCTTATCCGACGATGGTTCTATTTTAGCTGAGTTGAGAGCTAGACCAATTTTTCTCCAAGAGATCATTGAAGCTCAAGAAGAAGATAGTGAATTGTAAGTCAAGAGAGCTCGGTCACGAGAGGCGGATGTTGAATCGACTTCCGGATTAGTCCCAATGGAATTTCGATGTTCAAAGATAGAGCTTTTGTATGCAGAAAAGAAGAGCTTATTCGAGAAAATTTTGCATGAGGCCCATAATGGATGTTTGTATGCTGTACATCCGGGTAGTACCAAGATGTATAATGACTTGAAGCACTTGATATTGGTGGCGAGAATGAAGAAAGATATTTCAGAATTTGTTTCCAAATGCTTGATTTGTCAGCAAGTAAAGGTTGAACACCAAGTACCTTCGGGTTTGCTTCAACCCATTTTGGTTCCGGAGTGGAAATGGGACGGTATTACTATGGATTTTGTAATGGGTTTACCATTGTCTCCGAGCAAGAAAGATGCTGTATAGGTCGTGGTTGATAGACTTACGAAGTCAGCCCATTTTATACCTGTACGAGTTGATTACTCACTAGACAAGTTGGCAAACTTGTACGTTTTAGAAATAGTAAGGCTTCACGGTGTTCCGTTGTCAATCATCTCGGATAGAGATCCGAGGTTTGCATCCAGATTTTGGAAGAAGTTACAAGAGGCCTTGGGTACAAAGTTGAACTTTAGTACCGCTTTTCATCTTCAAACTGACGGTCAGTCGGAGAGGTTAATTCAAGTACTCGAGGATATGCTCGGATGTTGTATTCTCGAATTCCGAGGCAGTTGGGAAAAGTTTCTCCCATTGGTAGAATTTGCCTACAATAATAGTTTTCAGTCGAGTTTAAAGATGGCGCCTTATGAGGCTTTATATGGGCGTAAGTGCCGAACGGCTCTATATTGGACTGAACTCAAGGAAAACCAAACTCACGGGGTTGATTTGGTTAGAGAAACTGAGGGGAAAGTGAAAGTTATATGAGAAAGTTTAAAAGCTGCTTCAGACAGACAAAAATCCTATTCAAATTTAAGAAGGAAAGAGATAGAGTACCAAGTCGGGGATAAAGTTTTCTTGAAAGTGTCACCATGGAGAAAGGTTCTCAGATTTTGCCGTAAAGGCAAGTTGAGTCCACGTTTTATCAGACCATACGAGATTACTGAAAGAGTTGGGCCGGTAGCTTATCGATTGGCTTTGCCATCAGAGTTAGAAAAGATTCACGATGTATTTCACGTGTCAATGTTGAGATGCTACCGATCAGATCCTTCACATGTAATTATCCCATCAGAGATAGAGATTCATCCCGACATGACTTATGGTGAAGAACCAATTAAGGTTTTAGCTCGGGAAGTCAAACAACTAAGGAATAAAAATATTGCCCTAGTGAAAGAATTGTGGCAAAGACATGGGATAGAGGAAGCTATGTGGGAACCAGAAGAAATCATGAGAAACCAGTATCCAAATCTGTTTGCTGGTAAGATTTCCGAGGACGAAAATTCCTAAGGGGGGAGAATTGTAATAGCCTGATTTAGGGCCTAGCCGAAATAGTGGTGCGAGGCCACGAGTCTGAGGTGAATTCATGAGTTTTAAGGTTTATGCCATGTTTGCATGCTAGTGTGAAAGTTTCATGAAGCAATTTCGTTAAATTGAAGTTGTTTGGTCCAAAAAGGACTAAATTGCTAGAGTTGTAAAATATGAGTTTCTAGAAGCTTTTTGTATGAAATAGCTTTAGAATATTAATTATGAGTCCTTAAATAGAAATTTTCCCAAATTATAACTTTTGGACAAAAATGGACATGAGTTAGTAAAATAGAAATTTTTAAAGAGAAGGGCATTTTAGTCATTTACCATTTAAATGATTAAAATGGGAAAAAGATGATAAAAATTTCATTCATCTTCTTCCTCATTGCCGAAATTTTCCAAGAACCCATAGCTAGGGTTTGTTCATCTTTCAAGCTTGCTAGTAAGTTCATCTTAGCCCCGTTTTTAATATTCTTCGTGTTTTTGAAGTTCTCGTATTATGAATTAGCTATTTTTAGCTATAAAATAAGCTAAGATGCATGTTCAAAAATCTACCCAAGAGTGACATGCTTGTAAAATGATATTTTATGGAAGTTTATGAGATTTTGATGTTAGATAAACATCTTTTTCTAAGTGAATTTCATGAAAAATGCTAGTAAGGACTAGTTTGTAAAAATTATGAAATTGGTCATACCTATTAGAAATAATGGGAGTTGATGATTGCTATAGTAGAGAAAATGAATCAGCTAAGCATGAAGTTTAAGAAAGTTGAATGAGATTCATTTTACGAGCCTTTGGGAAAAAGTGCAATATGAGAAAGTATAGGGGCAAAATAGTAATTTTGCCAAAGTATGAGTTAAGAGTCAATTTAGTCAATGTGAGTTTTAAATGATCTATTTATTATTATAGATCAAGAAAAATGAAGCCCGGATCGAAACCGAGGTAAGAACAAAGTCGAGGACTAAATTGCATATCTACATACATTTTGTATATTGAGGTAAGTTTGTATGATTTCTAAGCTTTATGATTTCTATCATTAAATTGCCTAGTATAATGTACATTATTATCATGGAATGATTAATGTTTTTCTAAACAAAGAAATCAATGAGATTAAATACGAGCAAGTCCCGATTGAAGATGGAATTTCCCAGGATACTCGATCTACCACATGAGATTAGAAAGTCCGTATAAGACCAAGCCAAGGCATGGCATCAACAATCAAGCAAAGTTATCATGTAAGTCCAAGGCAAGCTTGGCATTGAACAAGTTATCATGTAAGTCCAAGGCAAGCTCAGCATTGAACAAGTTATCATGTAAGTCCAAGCCAAGGCATGGCATTGGTGAGAATGAGAAAGACTTTGTATAAGTCCATGTCAAGACATGGTCTCGAAACCAAGATGAGAGATTCCATGTAAGACCGTATTTAGGATATGGCTTTGGCATCGAGCATGTAAGATGAGATTCAGTATCCTCGGTTATTCATGGAAATTCATCGGGCACACAAGTAAAGTTTAAATGAGATAACAAGAAAGTAAGTAAGCAAAGTTATCATCAAGTCGAGAATGAGTATTATACATGTTATGAATGATAAATTAGAGATTATGATTATTATGTTAAAGTATCTTCGATCAATGTGATCAAGTGATACAGTACCTTGTTTACCTCACAAGTATGAGACTAGTAAGTATCATGAGATATGTAAGAATCAGATATGAGTAAGTAAGCCTTATAGCTGAAATTATGATACCATTTTTTATGTCAAATGGGTTATATGAAGCAAGTATGTTGTTACGTGCATTATATGCAAACTTACTAAGCTAAATGCTTACGTCTTTTATTCTTTCTTTCCATGTAGCCCCGCCAAGCTAATCTCGTGGATCATTGTCATCGGAGCTCGGAGCACACTATCAATCGCTATTTTGGTATAGCCAAGTTGTTTATATTAAGTATGGCATGTATAGGAAGCATTTCATTTTGAGTTGTGTTTTAAAATTAGCCAAAGTGTTGGTTATCAAGCTTAGTATTCTTTTTGTATATGGCCAAAGAGATGAGTCATGAATGATTATGTATGTATGTTTTAATCTATCAATGAAGTATGCATCCTTGTTCATGTTAGATGTAATACTTGAGTTCTTGAATTGAGCATGGGATTGATCTTGATTTGGTGGTGGCGATTGGCTTGGTAAATAGCCTCTAAGTGCCCACACGGATGGACACACGGGCGTGTGTCTAAGCCGTGTGTCCCCTACACATTAGTATTTTTAAGTCAGGATAGACCACAGGCTAATAACACGGTCGTGTGTTTAGGCCGTGTGTACCACACGATTAGCACATGGGCGTGTGCCCTGGGCGTGTGAAGTCTGTATTTTACACTTAGTAATTGAATTGTCACATGGCTAATGCACACGGGCGTGTGTATAGACCGTGTGAATAAGTCAGAATTCCAAGGTTTGGCACATGGGCCAGGGCCACGGGCGTGTCCAGGCCGTGTGTAATTAGTCAGTGTCGACCACGGTCGGGAGACATGGGTGTGTAAAGGGGTGCACGGGCGTGTCCCAAACCACATGGGCGTGTGACCTCTGCTTTAAAGAAAAGTTTCTGATTAAGTTTCGAAAGTTTTTATATACACGTATAAGGCCTCGTAGGCCCATAAAATGTATGATTAGACTGAGAAAGAGAAGTTTTTAATTCGAAACAAAACTTTACAGCCCGTAAGAGCATGGTTAAGCAAGTTAAAGCATAGTAATATCTCGTATCCAGTCTAAGCCTTAGACTCGGGTATGAGGTGTTACATCTCCCACCATTACTATATCTGCAAAACTCTTTGTGGTACTTCCTATCATGTGAGTAATGAATGGGGCCTTTAAAGTATTGATAAAAAGCATTGTAGTTTCCTTTTCTAGGAGCGGTGGCTGAACTTGCATGGCAACTTCCCTCCATATCTTTCTGCATATTGCCTGAAGCTTTCATTTGATTTCTTCTCCATGTTTTGCAAGGTGATTTCACAAAGCGTCATGTCCGTCACATGATTGTATTGTTTCATAAATGCTTGTGCTAGGTCTCTCCAGAATTAATCCTAGCACGGCTCAATTGGTTGTACCACACGACGCCGCCCCCACCAAGTTATCTTGAAACAATGGATCAACGGTGATCGTTATTAACATACCCAGATCATCCGTCTACGTAACATGGTAATATGGGCTTCGGACGGCTAGTCCCATTGTACTTCTCAAATTCGGCATTTTGAACTTGTGAGGAAGCACCAAACTGGAACCAAGCTCAAGTCTTTAGCATCAATTCCATGGTGATTATCAGCGTTTTCCAAGGCCTTGAACTTTTCTTCTAACCATCTACAACGGTCCTCTAACTGCCTTGGTAATTCAATTCTCATCCCTTCCCTCTCTACTATATCTAAATCAGGGATGACAAGATTAGCAGGGTTATCTCCTGGGTTAGATCCTGAGCCAACTTGGAAATTCATGGGCACCCCAGTATCAGCTTGACCTTGTTGAGGCCTAATTGTAACAGATGGCCTTCGAAGATATGCTTCAGGTTGTGTTTGTGCATGCAGTGGGGTAAAACCCGGAGGATAATCCTTATTATCTTCTCCAGTATTAGTCATGGGACCTTTTCCCTTGTCCATTGCCCCATTTAGTAGCTGAGTCATTTGAGCCACCATATTTCTTTGGGCTTCCATCATTTGTTCCCTCATGTCTTGTTGGATCTTTGCCAACTGCTCTTGCAGCTGGTCTTGCATGTCTCTCTGGAATTGTTTGAGTCTTTGATCCATATTTTTTTGTCTTAGCACGTGTACCGTAACGGTGTTTAGTTTCCAGATTAACTTTTCCTTCTCTCTCTCTCTCTCTTTGTAATAACTTCAACTAATTAGAGTCTTTCTATGGATTTAAATGCATATGATGCGATGTAATGCAAATGCATGAATGCAAAAAGGTATCGATTTTGATTCAATTTCATTTAGAAAACTTTATTAGAAAACAAAATCAGACTACAAATATGCTTTCGCCCTAATGCCCAAAATCTTAACTTTCCTAAACAACAAGGCTAACTCTTGACCACGATCTGACTACAGCTCATATTTCATGCTCAACGTATCAGCCTGTACTGCCAGGGTCTGTAAATGATCAGCTACCTCTCGAATCTGAGCTATGGCTTCACCCATGAGGTAATCCCTATTTCTAACTTGATCCTAAAAATGGTGAAGCTCTTCCTTCCAATGCCCTTCTCTTGCTTTAAGAAGCTCGATCCGAAGTTTACAATTTTGTAATGCCGATTCTAATTTTTTGATCTTGCCCTTCATTTCCTCAATCTTGTTCAGACTTGATTTTAGCTCGATTGGTAAATTACGGCTTCGATGGTGATGAAGAGACCGTCCAAGTTCAGCCACTCTAGCCTTTAATCCATATTTCTCCTTCTGGCTTTCTGCCAAACTTCTTTCTAGGGCCTCATTTCGCGCTTGAACTTCTTGGAACTTCCTCTCCCAATGGTCAGCTTTGGCCTTTTCCTCTTTAATCTCCTGTTGCCACTGTTCTGAAGTCTTTCCCAATCCGACATATTTCATTGATAGACGTAGCTTCTTATATTTTGTCATTAAACTATCAAGATCTTCCTCGAACCTTTTCTCCCCTTTTCTTAATTTTTTGGCCTCTAATTTCTGAACATCCACATCTAATCTCAGGTTTATTTTTTCTTCTTCCAACTTCTCTATCTTCTTTCCAAGCTCTAAACTTATCCTTTCAAAATCTTGCTCTATGATTTCTAACTCTGATGGGACCACTCGTAAGTACTATTCCATTGATCGAGCGCCTTTTAAACTTGGGACAGGGATATTGTCATTAACTCTTCTACTCTACCATCCACTGTACTCTTGGGTCGTCATTGGACATACGTCCACTCTCTTCATACGATGGGTCTGATTCCAAGCATTAGAAATCTCCTTAACCCTATTTTTGTAGCTATCTTCCTTATACGAAAACTCACATTGAGCCAACCCATGTGTAGCCGGTATGAACTGCCTTGATCTGTATTGCCTCAGTACGAGCAAGGGTGCATATCCAATGGCTCCCCAAATTCCAAGTAGAGGGACCCAATCAAAACTCCCACACCGGTACAGAACTTCATCGGGAACCATTCAGGGAGCTCTCCACTCAACATCTTCTTCTTGGAGATTTCGTAGAAGCGCTATCCAATTTTCTTCTGATATGTCATCTCTCCTTGGAGTGGCCACTATCTCTTTTAATGGGGAGTAATTTTCTAAAAAGACCCGATAAGAAACCTTATCCACCATCCAGAAATGACTGTGGAACCAAGCCAACAACAACTGTGCACATCCTATAAATCTGCCTTCCCCAGCTCTCCTACATGCATTCAATGATCGAAATGTCTCAGCCAAGATTGCAGGAACATGTGTGACCTATTTTTCAAGTCGATTAAAAATATCTGAGACTGCTTCATCCACATATCCCAATGCCATAGGGAAGATCACTAATCTGTATATACTCAAAGCAAAAACATCGACTCTTTTTTTCATATCAGGATGTACTAGAATCAAATCCTTCAAAACTTTCCATGAGATGCACTTACACTCACCTTTTTGCTTGATTCTGGCTGTGACCCACTGTTCACTCATCCCTGTAATACTCATTAATTTCCTCCAAAAGGTCGGAACACTAGCAGCCCTTGAGTAAGCTTTATCAACTTGAATCTTGGGACAATGCAATAGAACTGTATACTCTTCCACCGTGGGTACCAAATCAACCCTTCCAAAAGTAAAGCAACTATACGCAGGGTTCCAATATTGGGTGATGGCCCGAAACAAATGTTCATCTACCTTAATGTCAAACAAGTACGGTAAATCCCCATAGCTGCAGTAAAACAACTGCTTGGTCTCGTCACTCCACCAATCCCATATTTCTCTTAATTCCTGTAGATTGTTTTGCGTCACACTGATGCGAGTGCAGTCCCATAATTCTGATGTGTACCCTTCGGCTAGGCTATCCCCTTTCTTTAATTGCGTTTGCTCTGACCACATGCGGACAGCTACATTGTCTTCCACTTTATCAAGAAATTTGTTCTCCATAACCAGCTTTCTAATTTAGTAACTGACCGTGAATCGATACCTTTTAAAATATGAAATGACATGCACCAAAATAAAGCACAACAAGTTAGTACCATGTAATAAAACATACAGCAAATAAAATAAACAAACACCTAACTGGGTGACCATTAAGGTTTGGCATAGTTCTACTTAAGGTGAGCCCTTACGTTTTCTACGTGCGGCTTAGCTCTAAAGTTGAGGTACCCGAACCAGCAGATTCCTTGATCCTCACCCATTATAGGCTCATACGGACCGAGTTCAGTTCAGGGGAATACATTTCCCTATGGCTGCACGGAGATGAAAATCTCACGAAGACATAGGTACGGATGTATCCCAAAAGCGATCCACTATCCTGCACGGAGGTCAAAACCTCACGAAGGAGTAGCTTCTCACTCCCACTTAAAAGGGTGTGACCACAACGGTCATGCAATGCAATGCAGAAATACTTTACAAGATTAGAACAACATGCGATAAAAAGGATCATAATTTTTCAAATCAAATTTTCAAATTTAGACGAAAGGACAGTAAATAATCAATTTTACGGCTTGACTCTCTTATTATGTCCCCAGTGGAGTCGCCAAGCTGTCGAAACCATTTTTAATTTTGAAAAACGGGAGTCGACTTAAAAACGAAGAATGGAGTCGCCACCAATCATCCTTGCTTGGGTGTGATCGGATCACCTTATAAAACATTTTGTTTTTATTAAAATATCAATTTTGGCCAGCGAAATTTGAGAAAATGGGTTTGGGAGTCGGTTACGTACGAGGAAGGATTAGCACCCTCGTAACGCCCAAAAATTGGTACCTAATTAATTAATTAATGTCCTAATGTCGAATACTTCGAAAAGATTTTAAAAAAACACAAAATCCTTTTTACAAATTAAAACCTTTTAAAGGACATTTGATTCTTTGAATTTTAAAAGAAACATCGAAACTCAGTAAGTTAGAGTACGATCTTTCAAATTTCCAAACATCAAATATCCTTTTTCGTCTTGGACATCCTTTCCGAGATGAACAAAACGTTGCATCCAATGAGTTAGGACACAACCTCTTAACTTCCGAGAATAGGTTTTTATTCATTTTTTTATTTCAAAAGGATACTTGGCTATGTAAATTCAACGAAGAAAATTGAAACCGGTGAGTTAGGGCACAATTTCCTTCGAGACTTCCAAATGCCAAATATTTGCCTTATTTAAATTTTTTTTGGATAAAACGTGGCAATTTAAAAATGAGATATATTTTTTAGAAACAATGACTTGAATAACATGTAACATTTACAAAATATAAATACCAAAGAACAATTCATTAAAAATACAAAGCATATTAACAATTAGCACTAATATAAACAATTAAGTAAAAGAACAACATAACATAGCGAAGAATACAAGCAGTGTAATAACAATACTAAGGTAAATAAAGATAGCAGATTTTAATTTTTTTTTAAAATGAATAATCAAATAAAAGATATGGAGTAGATAATAACAATTCAAAAATTTATAAAAACTTAAATAATAAACATGAAACTTTACATACAAGATAAATATATATATATATATATATATATAAGGGGTAAATGGTATATAATAAATGAATGTTATAAAAATTTTGAGAAAAACAAAAAAGAAATATAAAAAATGATATGGCCAAAATCTAAGCCGGATAATAATAATATATTTTTAAACAAATAAATAATATAAAAACTTTAAATATAGAGATATATATATAGGATAACACATAGAATATAATTATCTAAAATATATATAGGCATAAAAATGTACATATTTAAAATAAATAATATATAGAAAATTTTAGATTAATGATAAAACAATTTAATATTATACAATATACAAATCTTAAAATAATATGTAATATGTAAATAATATAGAATTTAATAAAATATAAGAAAATGAAATAATTATATAACACTAAAATAATAAAAATATAAAGAGGATTAAACATAAAGGAAACAGGGATTAAATTAAAGTAAAAATAAAACCTGAAGTAAAAATAAAAAAGGACTAGTTTGGAGCGTGCGCCATACTACAGGGATCTATTGGGCAATTATGCCTTATCCCCAAAACGGTGCCGTTCCAGTATCTGCCTTAAAATGGCCTTAAGAACCAAATTGAAACAAAGGCCATAATTCAGGGCGAAATTGAAAATAAAGAAAGATGCAAATTGGACATAATTACAAAATTGCAATAATGCGGAAGGGCCTATAGAGCAATTAGACCCTCTAACAAAAACACGCGGATCCTCCCCGGGTATCGGGTCAACACGTGGATCTTGGCCCTTAAACGACCTCGTTTTAGTTCTTATTGACTTAAGCAAAAACGGCGTCGTTTCTATGTTGCTATATAAATCATTTTTATACAAAAAATTTCATTTGAATCTGTTTTTAATTTTTTTTTTTTGAAAATCCTCTCAATTCCTCCCTTCCTCCGTCTGGATTCTGATCATCGGACCTACAGACTATCAGTACACGCGCCACACGCGCCACCATAAACCCCGCCATATATGGCGGCCGAAGGCCAGAGACTTCCATTTTTCAACGTAAATCGAGAGGTAACTCCTTTTTTACTTATTTCTAGTAGTATTAGAGGAAAAACGATTTGTATGTCTTTGCATGTATCGAAAATGAAATAGAAAAAAAAGTAAGCAAAATAAGACTGTCGAAAATCACCTCAGACTTTTGAAGATTTTGTGTTCTAATTTCTGTATTCGAAGATCGTGTCCTTTTACAGATTACATTAGGGTTTTTTATAGCCCCAAAATAAATCGAAAATACCATAAGTACATAGATTCTATATTGCTATATTTGCTACCTTTGCTGCGTTTTCTTTCCTTTTTGCAGGTGAACGGCGAAGATGGGGGCGCGATTCACGCACTAATGGCGGCGTGATGTCCAACGAGGAGGGCTGGTATGGAGGCACGGCGCAAGGCCCTTGCTAGGGTTTTCCAGAAGCTGAAAATGTTTAAAAGAAATGGGCCTGTCGGGCTTGTTAATTGGGTTAAGGTTAAAAGGTTTAATTGTCTGGGTTATTTGGGTGTTAGTGATTTGGGTCTAGGTGTAATTGTGCCTGTTTTGTAATCTGGACTGTAGGAGCCCAAATTTGCCCGGGCCCGTCAGAAACCATTATAAACCAGAAATAAAATATAAAACAATAATAAAATAGTCCAGTCTCTTTTACAAACCCATTTTAAAACCCAAATCAGGTATTAAAAAGCCCAATCAATTAGCCCAATGCAGCCCAACACTACCCTAGCCCATAACAGATAACAAAAGCAACCAGAAACCCTAGGGTTTCCCCTTCCGCCCATGACCTCCGGTGTCGCAAGCTTTCGGCAGCGCCCGCCACGCCCACGCGCACGGCCTCCGTATTCCACGGTGGCCACTACACTGTAAGAACAAGGACAAAAGGACAACGACAAACAACAATAGCAAAAATGATAGCAAATATAGAATAAAAATTGTATTTTCATTTTCATTTTCGATTCTTTCTTTTTCGGATATAAAAGAAAGCCGAAAAACATTGTAAGGGAGGGGGATTTTTTTTTAGACGAACACACAATTTACAAAAAAAGAAATACACAGAGAAATAAATAGAAAACAAAAGGTGATTTACCTTTCGGATTGATTGGTGTTATTGTTTTTTTATTTTTGATTTCATTTTGATTTTCTTTTCTTTTTCCTTTTCTCGACTTAAAACAAAAGAAAGAAAGGGGAAGGGACTTACCAAGAAGCACCCCGCGGTCGCGTCGCTGGAGACCCCTTTCTCCGTCGCGGATCGAACCCGAAAGAGGTCAAAAACCCCTTTTCTTTCTGTTTCTCGGGGCCAAGAAAGCTCGACCTTCAGTTATGCCCCAAAACGGTGGCTAAAAAACGGGTTTTTGCGCAACGCTTTTAAAAGGGTTTTAAAATGAGGGTTTCAATCCTTTTTTGGCATATAAAGAAATACGAAACGACGTCGTTTCGCAGTAGCTCTTCTGTTGCTAAAACGGCACCGTTTAGAGGAGCCGACCCGAATCCGACCCGCTCCTAGCTCGCGACCCGCGCGTTTCCGCCATGATGGGAAATTTGTGCATTTAGTCCCTACATTTTGCACTGTTAATTGATTGAGTTCTGCTTTTATTTCTACGTTCTTTAATTTTTCCTTAAATATTGCGCGCTTTTGTAATTTAGTCCAACTTAAACGCAGCGTTTTTGTAAACGGAAATATTGCACTTTTACTCCCCGTTTATTTATGCGTATTTTAGTTTGATCCTTGGTTCTGTTTTAATAATTTTATTTATCTATAAATCAGCCCTCTAATTATATTTTTATTTTGATTAAGCTTTAATTTTGTTTATAATTCTTGTAACTTTTTATAGTACTAAATTTAGTTATTATCCAAGTTTTTTTTTAAAATTGTTTTGGAAATTGGTTTTATAATGTTTTAATTTGTTTTATTTTAACGTATTTTATTCCTTATATAAATATTTTTACATCATTATGTTATATATATATATATTTACATATAAAATTTTACCAAAACGATTTCATTTCATATATATATTATTATCTTATAAATATGTGTCCTTTTTAAATCTATTTATATGCATATCTAGTTTCTTTTAAAATTATTTATGTATATATATTTTTCTATTTTTAATTTAGTATATATAATTTATCACTTTTAAAAAAATCATATTTTATCGTATATTTTAATTTATTCCAGATATTTTTTGTATACTATTACTTACATATGTTTATATATTTAAAGTTATTCATTTCTTATACATTTGTCGCATTTGAATTATGCCAATTTGTTTAATATTCTTGCAAAAATCGTCTTTTAATTTATGGATTTTGAATGTTAATATTCGTAAAGTATATGTGTACATACATACATATATGTAAAATTAGTATTAGAATTATTCCATTGATTTCGTACTGTTGTTGATATATGTATGTTAATTAATTTTCCTTGCCATTGATTCAATGTTTATTGATTATTGCTATCATGAATGTTTAATTCTCATTTTATATTTATTTGCTATTTGCGATTTAATTGTGTTGTATTTCGTTAGTAAATAATCGCCCCATATTGTTTGTTATTATGCCATAGCATTATATTCACTCAAAAATGTCATGTTCTAACACTATTTGAGCTCTAAAATCATTTTTTACTTAAAGTTTCAAAACAAAGTAATATTCGTGCGTTTGGAAATTCGAGGAAATCGTGCCCAATCGTTCTGGGTGTGGTTTTTTGTTTGACCAAATAAACGAATATCCTTTCAAATTTCGTCCACATTTTTAAAATAAGGTAATATTTGTGCGTTTGGAAATTCAAAGAAATCGTGCCCAATCGTGCTGGGTTGTGGTTTTTTGTTTGACCAAATAACCAAATATCCTTTTAAAATTCCGTCCATATTTTCAAAATAAGGCAATATTGGTGCGTTTGGAAATTCGAGGAATCGTGCCCTATCGTGCTGGGCTTTGGTTTCCGTTTGTCCAAATAACCAAATACCCTTTCAAAATTTCAATACATGAGTTGCGAGAATTTTGGGATGATATTGAATTCGAGGACTCAAATTGTCATACCCAATCGTGCTGGATGTGATACTTTATTCCTTCGGAACAAGGGAATCTCAATATTCAATCAAGTTATTCAAAATTATAGAAAAAAGAACAAAATTTCAAAATCATTTCAAACTTTTCAACATTAGGACATCAATTAATCAATTTGGTACCGATTTTGGGCGTTGCGAGGGTGCTAATCCTTCCTCGCACGTAACCGACTCCCGAACCTATTTTCTTCTTGAAATTCGTAGACCAAAATTTATTTTATAGGTGACTCGATCACACCTAAACAAAAAGGATTGGTGGCGACTCCATATTTTTAAAGTCGATTCCCGATTTTTCAAAACTCGAAAAAATGGTTTCGACATGGACATTGGACTTTTATTAATTGGGTTTTTATATTTGGTTTTGTATAGGCCCGGGCACAAATGGGCTATTACAGTCATGATAGAATACTAAGATACGAATCATGATTATATGACAGCCATTTGTAACATATAAATAGATTGGTGTAGTAGGAATATACAAGCAATTTCGAGTTTGATGTTCATACTAAGAAATACAAGCAAATAATGAAAGTATCGAACAAGACATACAAGAACATAATTTTAGTATATGGGAGACAGATATGTATAAGATCTATAAGATAAATTCTAGTTTCAGAAACAACTTACAGAATTCAAAGAGTAATTGAAGTTGATTCATGCTTTCAACATATGTAAGGTTATTCTCTGCTGCAATTCATCTTTCCTTGCCCTCACAACTTTGTCAACTATTTTGCCTTGTTTCATAAAGATAAAAGTAGGCATGCCTCCACGGTGTTAGAGTAGTAAACACTTACTAAGTCAGTAATCAGTTATTAAGTCAGTAGAAAAGCTGCTATTCAGCTTGCAATTTGTTAATAAGAAGTTAGCTAAATTTCTCTATAAATGTAATGTCAAATGTACAAGAAGAAGTCAGTCATTCAACAATTCAAAACAGAGGTTATTCTGTTGAAATGTTTTCATTCTATCAAACCCTTTTATACCTTAGTTCTTAACATGGTATCTTTCGCCAGTTGATCTCGGGATTCATGGCCAATACCAACTCCGCTGACTCTGCCTCCGTCGAACCTAGCTCGGCTACCTTCAATGGTGACCGTGTTGTGAATTCATTCCCTCGGCATAAGGTCGTTAAGCTTGACGATGGCATGTATGTTCAATGGCACAAGCAGGTGAAATTGATTGTAGATGGATACGATCTAACCGGTTTCTTAGATGGAACCGCACCTCCACCACCGCGCTTTATTCAAACTCCTGAAGAAAATCTTGTTCCTAACCCCTCGGCTTCGGTGTTTACGCAACAGGACTGGCTTCTAACGTCGTGGCTTTTCTCCACCGTTAGCCCATCCATTTTGCCTTCTTTTACTGATGCTCATACGGCATGTGATGTTTGGACCATGGAAACAAGTCAGTTTGCGGCTGATACATGAGCGAAACAGTCAAGAATACGTCATGAGCTTCATTCTTTAAAAAAAGGTACACTCACAATCAAATCTTACGTTGCTCATATTACAAATCTGTGTGCTCTTCTAGAGTCGTCTGGATCTCGCATCTCGGAAGATGAGAAGGTTCAAATCTTGCTCGTCGGTCTTCCACCAGAGTTTGAGGCGATTGTTTCCTCCGCGTCACTGTCGGCCGGCATTCTCTCATTTCAACGACTGGTAGATGCGCTGGTGGAGTGCGAGAATAGGCTTGCGCATTCGGTTTACGAAGTTGTTCTTCATGCAAATCTGGTGGAAGGTGAGCCGATGAGTGCACCGTCGCAAAGATTGGAGACCTCTGACCGTGGTGGTCGTGCATCCGGCCGTGGACGAGGGCGTGTTTTTCGATCTAGACTTCAATGTCAGATCTACTCGACATTCGGTCACGACACCCAGCGGTACTACTACCGCTACCACCGAGGCATGGAGGCGCCACCGTCGGGTTTTACACCGCCGTACTATAGTGATTCATTCAAGCTTGGTCTGCCGCAAGGTGAAGGGGTGCGTGAATGGGGGACTCCTCAAAAGTCGGCTAGGGTGTCTTATGGTCAACACGCCTATGATGATGGTCAATATTTTTTAATGGTTGGTTATTATGATGGTTATGGGGCCATTTATAATGATGGTCATGGGACCATGCCACGTGGGCCATCTTTGTCATCTATGCCCAATGTAAGTGGGCTGAATAGGATACCAATATGGGCAACACATGGTTTCTTCTAGGCCGAATATACATAGGCCGAATGTACATGAGCAAAGTTTTGGTTTGTCAAATGATGGTGGGCCATCTTCAGGTGGGCCTCCTAATACTAGGCACTATGCTAATGGACCTTCTAATGTCAGACCAACGGCGCCTATGGTTCCTAATACACCCGTTTCCAATAATGTCCAGGTTGACTCGTCTCCTGGGATTCGAAAAAATTTTAGACCGGTTGATGGTGACCCGGTTCCGTGGCCCACAAAACTCGGGGCTCAGGTTTACACAGGGTCTGACCCGTGCATTGGGCTTCCTCGGGTAGGCGATCTACATGCCTCGGATTACTCCGATTTTTTCGGGTCTCAAGCTAACACTACTCAGTTTGAGTCAGCCAGTGGTCACAATGACTCCTACATTCCCGTGCCCGTTGGTACCACATCACGGTATCCCGATTACGGTGCGATCATCATGTATCTTTGGGATTAAATCGGTCTTGCGCGACCCCACTCCGTACTCAGGTAACTCTTCTCTTTTAATGGGGGATGGGACTCCTGCTATGATTTCGTCGATTGGTAGTAGTATATTACCTACTCATTCAAAATTGTTGCGTTTATCTAACATCTTATGTGTGCCCAGTATACGCAACAATCTACTATCAGTATCACAGTTTACTAATGATAATGCTGTATTCTTTAAATTTCATTCGACACATTGTATTATTATGGATATCGTGACCCGGGAAGTTTTGCTGACGGGCCACATTTGTGAAGGACTATATCATTTTCCCGTACCTGTGATGACTACTCCGTTTACTGAGAATCCATTTGTTGCTCATACGAAGGTTCAAAATAAGACTACTGAGTGTCCGATTTTTACTCTGTGGCATAAACGCCTAGGACACCCATCAGCATCTGTAGTTAAGAATGTTTTAGATAAATGTCAAATTGTATCTAATAAATACAGTCTTGATGGTTTATGTACTGCTTGTCAACAAGGACAGTCGCATAAACTGTCGTTTCCTATGTCTAATACTGAGTATCAACCTTTTGATTTGATTGTCTCTGATCTTTGGGGTCCCGGGTCTGTTGCTTGTGCTGCCAATCGGTATTATGTGACGTTTATTGATATGAGCACTAGATTTACCTGGATTTATCTTCTCCGGTAAAAGTCTCAAACAGTAGAGTGCTTCACTAGATTTCAACAGCTGATAAAAATGCAGTTTGGTAAGACTATTAAGCAATTTCAGAGTGATTGGGGTGGCGAGTATCGGGCCTTCACATCTATCCTAGCATCTCAAGGGATTGCTCATCGATTGACTTGTCCGTATACTTCTGAACAAAATGGAGTGGCTGAACGCAAACATCGGCACATTGTTGAAATGGGCTTATCACTGTTGGCTCAAGTCGGCCTATCTATGGATTACTGGGGGTATGCTTTCTGGTGTGCAGTTCATCTTATTAATCGTCTTCCTACTGCGGTCCTCAAAGGTCAGTCCCCGTTTAAGGCTCTTTATGGATGTGACCCTACGTATGATCATCTTCGGGTTTTTGGTTGCTGGTGTTATCTATACTTATGACCATTTGCGGCTCATAAATTGGAGTTTCGCTCTCAACCGTCTACTTTTTGGGGCTATAGTACTCAACATAAAGGTTATCAGCGTCTTTTACCGAATGACGAAATAGTTATTTCCCGACACGTGTTTGATGAAAATAGGTTTCTGTTCTCTGAGCGTGGTTCGCAAGGACTGGCAACGGACTCGGATACATCTATTTCAACAGTAGTACCTTTGGTTCGGACTGTTTCAACTCGACCTGTGGAGTCTGTTTCAACATCCCCACCAATGATTAATTCATCACCTCAATCTATGGAGCCCGTTCAAGCGTCACCATCTATGACCACTTCATTGCCGGGTGATAGTGTGTCTATTGCTGCTTCTAAATCTCATCAACCAATTTTTGGGGAAGATAATGAGGAATTACCCTTAAACAACATCAATACGTCCTCATACACCGGTGAAAAGAGTTCTCTCGTGCCAGTGACCAACACTTATCCTATGGTTACACGGGCTAAAGCAGGTAGATTCAAACCGAAAGCTCTTTCTGTTGAAGCTGTCGAACCGCCTTCAATAGAAGAAGCCCTATCTACAGCTGAGTGGTGTGCAGCCGCTCAGGCTGAGTATGATGCTCTTGTTAGTAACTTCACCTGGGAGCTGGTCGCTCTACCACCAAATCGCAAGATCATCGGGTTCAAATGGCTGTTCAAAATTAAAAGGAACCCTGATGGCACAATTGCCTGCAGAAAGGCTCGATTGGTAGCAAAAGGTTGTTCTCAAACTCCGGGCTGTGATTTCAAGGAGATATTTAGTCCAGTAGTGAAATCTGCCACTATTAGAGTTATTCTATCCGTTGTTGTTTCCAAGAAGTGGCAACTGCGACAGGTAGATGTCAATAATGCTTTTTTAAATGGTGACTTAGATACTGAGATGTTTATGCAACAACCTTCGGGATATGTTCAGTATGATTCAACAGGCAAACCTCTTGTGTGCCGTCTGAAGAAAGCTTTGTATGGTCTCCGGTAAGCCCCTCGGGCTTGGTTTGAAAAGCTGAAGCAGTTCCTTGTGTCTATTGGTTTCAGTGCCTCGAAGTCTAATGTTTCCCTGTTTATTCGGGTTCAGACTGACTCCACACTTTATGTTCTGGTCTATGTTGATGACATTATCATTACCGGGAGTGTTCCTACTGCTATTGATTGGTTTGTTCGATTGTTAAATGATAAGTTTTCACTTAAGGACATGGGTGAGCTACACTATTTTCTCGGCATAGAGGTAACACGCTCTTCTTCCGGATATCTTCATCTCTGTCAGACCAAATACATACGGGATATTCTTGCTCGCGCTTCAATGTCAAATGCAAAAAGTGTTCACACTCCAATGATTAGCTCGTCCACTCTCTCCAAGGAGGATGGTGATCGTTTAGACGATCCGACTGAATATAGGAGCCTTGCTGGTGCGCTTCAGTACGTTGTAATTACTAGGCCTGATATTGCATATGCAGTAAATCGGATATGCCAGTTTATGCATAACCCTACCACGGTTCACATGGTTGCTCTAAAACGTATCTTGCAATATTTGTGTGGAACTCTTGAACTTGGAATTGTATTTTGACCATCTATTCGACTTTCTCTAGTTGCATATGCAGATGCCAACTGGGGGCTCGATTTTGACGATCGCCGGTCAACTTCGGGGTATTGTGTTTATTTTGGTTCCTCTCCTGTGTCATGATGCTCCAAAAAGCAGCAAGTGGTTTCTCGCTCTACGGCTGAAGCAGAATATAGGAGTCTCGCTGCAGCTACTAGTGAGGTTACCTGGTTACTTTCGTTACTTCAGGAACTACAGATTAAGTCTGATGATACTCCAAATATTTGGTGCGATAGTTCTAGTCTTTATTGCGATTATAAACCAATCTCGTGTTACATTCTAAGTTCAAACATGTTGAGTTTGACCTGTTTTTTGTTCGTGAGCGAGTTGCAGACGAGTCTATTTTGGTTGGTGAGGTTCCTGCTTGTGATCAAGTAGCGGATATTCTAACTAAACCACTATCAGTAACTATTTTTAATAGGTTTCGAACTTCTTTTCGGGTCTTGCCCGTCGGGCAGATGGGTGAATATTAGAGTAGTAAACAATTACTTAGTCAGTAATCAGTTATTAAGTTAGTAGAAAAGCTGTTATTCAGCTTGCAATTTGTTAAGAAGCAGTTAGCTAAATTTCTCTATAAACGTAATGTCAAATGTACAAGAAGAAGTCAATCATTCAACAATTCAAAATAGAGGTTATTCTGTTGATATATTTTCATTCTATCAAACCCTTTCATACCTTAGTTCTTAACACACGGCAAAATCTTGAGTCACGGTCTGCAAAATACATGAGCGTGTCGTGAAGTTAATATAAATCAAAAGCTATATTACAAACTATAATTAGCAAAGGCTTTTAAGAGATCTTACCTTCAAGTCATCCGCATCCACCTTCAAGAATAAGACATCGGGCAGCTTCTTAGCAAGTTCTACAACGACGGGTGTAATGAAACGGCATGGCCCGCACCATGAAGCTGTGAAACTTACCACCGCCTAACCAGGGAAATCTTTTTTAAAGAACAAGTAGGTAAAAAGCGAATCCCAATGACTGTAATCTTTTAATGCAAGCAATAACTACGCTAATGAAACAAGACCGTGCAAAGAACACTATATAAATCGCAGTAATGAACTCCTAGCAAGTAATAGTAAATTTGACATCTGATTTCAAGCCCATCAATGATTGAATCACGTAAACAATCAATTTCACTATTTAACCCAATTTTTTTTCGCTTAATTCAGTGCATTACCTCTGGGAATCCCGGGGAATCAAATTCAAACAAACAAAAGGTAAAAGCGAACCAAGTGAAGAAAACCCAGTTTCTCAAAATTTTGGGAAATTGAGAGAAAAGAATAAAATTCTACCAGTTTCATGGAGGCGTTTACTGTATGGAGCTGCTCGTTCCATGAAGCAAAAGTCTGGCAGTTGATTAATTGTCCCTCTTCCGCCATTGCTTTCCCTCCGATTCCTTACTCTCTCAAAAGTCAGGCTTATAAAGCCCAAATTATGATGCTTTACAGTGCTTGACTTGTGCGTAAATGTCTTTGGCCATGCCTGCCTACTGCAGATGATTATTATACACACCACGGATTGGTCGGGGGAAAACTCTATCCTTTTTATTATAACCCACATCAATTAATATATATATATATAGAGAGAGAGAGAGGTACTTTGTTATTTTGTACTTCATAGTCAATTTTTTTCTTTCACTTTATTCCTACTAAAATTTGAAAATAGTAAGCCAATGTTTACTTTACTGAAGTTATTAATATATGTTAAAATAACATTGAAGACGAATAGCATAATAAGAAATGATAGTATCATATTTTGACATGTGGTATAAAAATTTTATTTTTTGTCACGTGTCAAAATGTGAGCTTATCACATGATATCATATTATTGATTATCAATGTCACGTCAGCATATTTAACAATGTTAGTTAGGTATATAAAAGAAGTATCAAGTTGGATTATGATTTTTAAGTTTAGGCATCAATTATGTAAAAATAAATAAAAATTATGTAACAAGTAGGTTTAGATACTTTCGTATATATTAACCCTTTAAAAATAATTTTTTTAATAAAATTAAGATTTATTATTTTAAATTTTTTTTTACAATCTAAAAAACAAATAATTTAGTTATATTATTAAATATCTCAATTTATATTTTTATATTAGTAAAAAATGTTAGACTAAATTTAAAGTTAAACCTCTAATAAAAAATATGTCAATTTTTGAAGACTTAACTTATAAATTGATATTTAAACTACGGTTTTATTTTCATTTTGGCACTTAAATAAATTTTTTTGTCGCAAATGGTACCTATAATTAAAAATTACCATGTGGTAAAAAAAATAAAAAAGTATTATTTTCTTTTTACAAATACTAGAAACTTTATTACATGCATATGCATGTGGAAACCATGTATTTAAAACACATGTCAGTGCTTAAAATAACATATAATAATTAATGAAATGTATAATTTAAAACTAATTAATAATAACACATGAAGTATGTACGATATTAAAATAAAAAAAGTTAGATTAAATTGTAATTAAAATAAATTTAAACATATTGAATATATCATATTAAGATTACTAAATGAATACAATTATTTATCATGGTGTTGTCATCGATCCTAAGTTAGTGTCAAGTTAATTTGTGAAACTATCTTAATCAACAATATTATTAATATATACAATTGATGGAGCTAATAAAGTGTGCATAATAAAATTAAAATGTATTAAAATAGTAAAATAAAACTTTGGTTAAGTGATAAATTTGAAATTTTGCTAACCCAATTGACATGAGTTAAAATTCCATCATAGACATTTTTAATTTTCAAAAAATATAATTTATTTTAAATGTGAAAGGACATTAAAGTAATTTATATAACTGCGTTCGGAACCAGTTGATGGGTGACACCAACTCAATAAAGTGATTTATAAATAGTATATATATATATATATATATTTCTTTTTTACTTTATATTTTTTCGGTTATTCTTCCAAGGTTTTCAGAACCAGATTGATAGTTGAACCGGTCATACCACTAATTTTTGGTTTGATTAGTTCGTGTTATTAAAAATTATAAAAATAAAAATACTTTAAATACAAAAAACCATTTCAACTTTTTTTTTTTTAGTTTGGTTAAACTAATTTGCATCAATTTGCGGATCAATCGATTCAATCCATATCTCAAAACTGATATCTCTATTGGTTCTCCATCCAAATGGCTAGTCCGGTCCGGTTTTGAAAACATTAATTTTGATTGATGAAATAACTTTTTTAATTTCCTCAGGTCTAGCAAGCGGACAGTAAAGTTTGAAAAGAGAATTAATCACCAACATCTCAACTTCGGGAAGGCAAAATTCAAGCATTACTGACAGTATCAAACATTATAAAAGGAAAATAATGTAAAAGAAAAAAAAAGTAAGGGTGCGTTTGTTTGGTTGTAGTTGATTTTCCGGAAAACATTTTCCTCTTTTCCAGTGTTTGGTAGCCTGAAAAGCTTTTCCATTTGGAAAACATTTTCCAAACACGCGTAAAATGACTTCCTAATTTCTGGAAAACGTCTTACCGATTTCTAAAGGGTAAGACATTTTCCACAGCTCCTCTCTTCACTCTCTTCACCCTAACGAAGATCGTTTGTCACTTCATCATCTCTGCCTCGTCTTCTCTGCTGTCATCTCTGCCTCGTCTTCTCAGCGATCATTTCTGTTTATCGCTTCATAGATGCGTACGGATATTACTTTCTATAACAATTTTGGAGTTTGCCCCCTTTCTTTTTATTATTATTTATGGATAACAGTTATTATTCTCAATTGATTGTTCCTTGTTGTTGTTGCATGGTTGTTATGATCTGGGTAAATTTTGATTGGAATTTCAATTAGGGTTCATACTAATCAGAATGAATATGAGGGATAAAAAACAATTTCGTGTCTCTGCATGCACATTACATCCCATTAATCAGTTGCATTATATTGGTGTTTCAGCAATACCGAATCCTCATGCTTGGTTCTAATTTTTTTTTGATACACCAACAAAAGGTGCGCATACAATTTCTGTAATTTTGACTGCTATTTCCTGATTTCTTCACTTTTTTTTTTGTTTTTTTGTTTTTTCATTACCAAATAAGGCAAACAATTCAGTCAAAACTCTAAAATCATCATTTTGATGAGAAACGAACCACCATTGCTTTATAGAAGATCCTGGCTATTTTACATTTCAAGTTTTGATGTTTGAAAACTGGGAATGAGCAATCGTAGGTATGAGATTTAAGGGCATTTTGTGTGATTCTCTCTATCTTTTTCTTTGCGTAGTTAATGCTACCACAAAAGAAAAACCCCATTTCCCGCATTTCATATAAACACTTGTTAGTTTCCATTAATAGTCAAAAACTTCTCATTCATCACTGTTGGGTCATCCATGGCTCCCTTTTATGCCTGAAATTCCCAAGCTTGAAATTGGTTCTTTTTTATTTTACGTTTGTTGTTTTGTTTTATTATTACTTCTTGTTCTTCCATATATATATATTTTTGTTAATAGCTTGAGATAAAATTACTGCATTTTACTTTGCATCGAGAAATGGTTTGAATACTTCCATTTCGATCTGCTCTTTCTCTGTTTTGATTTTTTCATTATCCAGTGATTTTATCTTCTTTGATCTCTGATTTGCTATGGGTTTTCAGCTTGCTCTCTTTGAGTTCCACTTTCGGGTTTGTTCTTCCTTGTATATATTTTAATTCTTTGTCCATCTTTAGATGCTTGAATCTTTTTCAAGTGGTGGCTAAGTTCCTGTGATTATCATTTTCTTTCTCAAACGAATGAAAAGTATAAAAAGAAAAGTGGGAGGTGCTGAATTTCAATCGACATTCATGTGGTTTGGGTTCTATATTCGTTTATGAACAAAAGTAGTTATGTAATGTAAAATTTTCTTGATAATTTTTATCTGAGTTCTGAGCCCTAAGCTAAATTGCTTTCATCCAATAACATATAATATGTATATAGATAGATAAGATTGCTTGATATTGCATTACTTTGTGATTTGCTTTTACTTTGGGGAAATTACTTAACAATTAAGTGCAATGAGCTAGTGTTGCTAGTACCTCTTCTTCAGTAATGAATATTTTGAGTGTCTTTCAGTGAAATGCTATAATGAATTTGGCTTTGTCATGCAGCAACTAGTTTGTGTAAGTAGTTCAAGTAGGCCACGTTTAAGTTTGAACCAGCGACTTCCCGGAGTTTTGCTATGAGTAAGAGGTGCGTCCATTTCTTCAAACAGGTTGGTGCTTAGAACTCTCTGCAAGTTTCAAATTCATAGCACTTGCATTGGTTGTATTTACTGTGATTATTTACCATGTCAAGTAGAACTAGTAATTCTGCAAGTTTGAAACTCATAGCATTTGCATTAATGCACTTATGGCATAGTTCAGATATGAAGCTTCGTGCTTAAATTCTTTTAGGCAGTTGACTTGTTATTGGTTAGTTTTAATTCATAAGATCAGTGGTGGACTTTATTCAGCTTCATTGTTTAGTTTCCAGCATTAGTCTTAATACTCACTGCATTTGCTTACTTATGTCCTTGGTATTTGTTGTGCTTTTTACTTGCAAGTTTAATGCAACGTAACATATGTTAACCAAAACAGAGTGTCAATAGAGAACTGATGGTAGTTCTTGGAAATGCCATTATGTTTGGAGTTTTACCTATAATAGAAAAAGGCGGAGCAAGTAAGCTTTTCAAGTGCTTCAATTTCTTCCAATGAATGCTTGATTTATGTTTGTGCATGAACTGAGATATTGAGGCGGTACTGCAACTTGTCAACAGATTTTTTTTAAGTTATCTTTCCTTATTCATATTTTTAAAATATCATTTTTGATACAATAATATTTTCTTTTTAATATTATATGTTATTTTTCATATCATATCATCATTTCTCTTCCTCATATTACCTCTATATTTGTGTCTAAATATAAATTTTTGTGTGTCTTTGTAAATTTTGGGAAAAAATATATTTTTATTTTTGGATGATATTTTTATATTTTAATAATAGTATAATGTATATTCAAGTGCATGGATGTTAGTGGCATCGAATATATGATCTTTTCCATTCCATAAAGTACTTACCAAATATATACATATATTTACGTTTTAAATGACTTTGGTACAAAATATAAAACATACGTACCATCTTAACTATCATTATTATACGAAAATAAATAAATAATAACGTAATCTTTTTTCACTTTGCAGTACCCCGTTTGAAATATTTAGTATAAATTTTATATATAATGATAATACAAAATTAAGTTATTACCTTCCTAACTATTCTAACTACTGGAATAGTTGACAAAGTCAATGTTGTTATCCAATCAAAATATTCAAATGTTTTTGGACAGCTTAATTACATAGATGTCAACATGTCAAGTTGTCCCCAACTTAAAAAAACAGAATAAATTATAATTATTTTTTTTTTCCTTTTACTATCGTAGTCAGTATATATAATTATTCATATGATCTAAATCATTAATCCTTACATTATATAACATCACTGCTATAAATGAATCAATTAAACTATGTGGACTGATTATATGGCTAGAAATATTAGGTAGGTTTAGGGCTTAAGGTTATTGTTTCTATGTTATGTATGTTTTAGTAAATTGTTTTTTTTTTTTTTTTTTTTTTTGTTAATGTTGGTTTTGAAATTTTAGTTTGTTGGATTTTGAAATTATTATGTCTTGAATTTGTTAGATATTGATTATGTTTTAAGCTTGTTAGATATTGAAATTTATTGAATGTAGAATGGGCAAGGGCAACAAAGAAGGGATCTCCAAGCAATTCAGGTGGACAAAACCGATGGAACATGTTTTTCTTGAAATTCTAGCAGAGGAGGCCCAGAAAGGAAATAAGCCTTCTAATGCTTTCAAAGCAGTTTCTATTAATCGAGTTGTCGAAGCTATTTCTGAAAGATTCCAAGTCCAATGCGATGCGAAGCATGTGGAAAATCATTTGAGGACTGTAAAAAACCAGTGGCAGATTATATGCAAAATTCGAGGTGAAAGTGGTTTTAGATGGGATGATAACATGAAAATGATCACATGTGATAGAGCGACATATGATGCGGCAGTGATGGTAATATATGTATATATATGTTAAGTATATTTCAATTGTTTTTTACTTGTTACTCTAATTGTGTATAATATCCAACAGGCACACAAGAAGTATGAACCATTTTTGAATAAAAGCATCGACCATTATGATGAAATGGCTTTGGTTGTTGGCAAAGATATGGCAACAGGGAGTTTTGCTAGAACATTTGCTGACATAGATTTGGATGATGGTAACCAAGATTCAGTGCCTCTAGACTGCGACAATGAAGAGGCTGAAGAGGTAAGAACAAATGTATCTTCATCTGGCACATCTAAACGTAAAAGAAAAAATGTTCAAGAAAGTGTTGTTGATGAACAAATTAAATTTGTGGGTGAACAACTTGGCAAAATTGCTAATGCTTTGGAACAATTTACTGCGGATAAGACACCACAGCTTTACGAACAAGTGATGTCGATGGAGGAAGAAGGATTTGATGATGACTTATTGTGTTCTGTGTTTGATTATCTAGTGACTCATGAATCTGAGGCCAAAGCTTTTTTAGTTAAAAGTAAGAAGCATAAAAAAATTTGGCTTCAAAAATTTTCTCAAGGTTGAAGATATTGATACTTTTATGTGGTGTAATATTAGTTATGCACTTGGACAATGTTGTTTTTATTATGTGGTGTACTACTAATTATGCATTTGGATAATATTATTAATTTTTAGTATTAATTGTGGTTTGGAAGCTTATTTATAAATATTCAATCCTTGTTTTTTATTTTTTTTAACACAATTACAAATAATTTATTTGACTTTGGTTGTTTTCATTTTATGAAGGTTAGTAATTTAGCTTAATAATTGAGTATTATATATTTAATTTGATTTATTTATTTATAAATAAATCATTGTAATATATGTAAAAACAATTTAAAATATAAAAATTTATTAATATGTATATAAATTTATTAATATATGTAAAAATAGCTTTTTCGGAAAATATTTTCAGGAAATCTGCCAAACAACAAAAAATATTTTACACAGATTCATCCAAACACTAGAAAATATTTTCAGTAAATCATTTTCCAGAAAAGTAAATCATTTTCCAGAAATTATTTTCTGGAAAACATTTTATTGCCAAACAAACAGACCCTAAAAGTAATAAAAGAATATTTTTTAAAGTTTATATTATATGGCAATCTAGATTTTTAATATATATATATATATATATATATAATATTTTAATGTAAAATAAGTAACATAAAAATAATTTTAGTACCACTTATAATAAAAAAATATACCACGTTAGAAAAAATATAATTTTACGATTTAAATATATTTAAAACAATTGTTAAAATTTCATGTTATCTCATTTCTTTTTATATAATACATACTAAATGATGTTTTTAATAATAGAAAGGTTAATTCACGGTTTAGTTGTATTGATGTGATCCTCCTCTGTGTTGGGTTGGACTTCTACCTAAATGAAGATAAGAGGGACTTGCAGATCATATAAAAAACTGAAAAAGGCTGTGACTCTGAAACTTGAACTAATAATAAGATAGTTAATAGGTTTTAGGATTATCCCATACATTCTATAAATGGAATTTTTTATTTGTTAATTGGGTTGCCATCATTTGCTTTTAGGTAAAAGTATAAGAGTTGTTTGTAGTATTCTATTGAAAAAAATGAGTAAATTAGTATTTATAAGTTAGATAAAAAAGTAAATTTATCATTTGTTAAAAAAATTAATTATTTTTACTGTAAAAATTAGTTTTTTGTATGTCAGCGTGATGTACATGTGAGAAGTCACATGTCATTGTTTAATTATTCTATGAGTCACACCAACTTTAAAGATGAAATTTTTAATAAAAATGATTGATTTACTTTTTAATCTAATATACAAAGATTCATTTTTCAGTAATTTTTTTTTTTTTAACTCTTCAAATAGATGCAGTATAGAATTTTTACTTCCGCCTTTATATTTTACTGCCATTTCTTTTCTTTCCTGTTAAATGTAACAGCAGCACAAAAAGTCTGTGGCATGGTAACCCAAAGAGGGCCAAGTTTGCAGTTTAACCTGCTGTACTTCAGCTAAATTTAGGGCCCTGCAATATTGGACTTAAGAGATGAGTTGTTGGGTTCCTATAGTTGGATTTTCATTTGAAATATGGTCTCCATGCCTGGCTGCTCTTCCATACATGCATAATGATAATATTGGCCTATACGACTTTTTATAGCCTCGAAAGGGCAGTGCCTCCAACTTACTTGTTATGCAAGATTTTGTTTTACTCTACTTGTGAATGCGTTACCTACTTTACACACATGGAATAGAGTGGAGACAATCGAGTTGGCACCCTGAGTCCTTTCAACTCGGAAACATTCAGTGTACGAAGTTATAGCAGAATGGACCCCATTTGAGTATCACACTTTCACTTTGACCTTCCAAATCACATTCAGTGTACCAAGTCAGATGTCACCTTTATAACCCTCCCATCATTTCTCCTTTGTTTTTAGTTATTTTTAGGGTTGGGGTTCGAGTTTTATTTTATATAATTTATATATGATTTTTTTTAAAAAAAAATTATTTCATTAATTAATTTAAATGAATTTAAAAATTAATTAATCAGTCTGTGTTTATGGTGATTGATTTTAATTAACTTCAGAAAGAATTGTTCTTATCTCCAACCGATCACGCCGTTCCCTATTGTTAAATTCACCATTATCCATTTCCTCTTTTCTCTCCTCCAGAATTTCCTAAATCCAACTACTTTTTCCATTTCTTTTTTTCTTCAGTGTTTGCCACATGAGCTTGTGTACAGACAAGAGCCTAGGCCAAGTGTGTCTATGAGAAATGGCAGTGAGCTTTGCTGTCGACACGAGCTAACAGGGTTTCCATGCCAAACCCATCTTAAGACACGTTTCGGGCAAGCTTAATCACCCCCATTGGAGCTCTTATCTCCCCTTTTCTATCATATAAATACCATTAAACCCAATGTGCTTATCAGTTATCAAACACTTTCTTTCTCCACCTTTTCCTTACTCCCCCCAGGTTCCCTGTTGGATCAATGTCAACATCAATGACGGGTGGTGGCTTTGGAGAAAGAAAACAAGCGAGGAAGCCAGCACAAGCAAGCTCGAGAAAAGGGTGCATGAGAGGAAAAGGTGGTCCAGAAAACGCTCTCTGCACTTACAAAGGTGTGAGGCAGAGAACTTGGGGTAAATGGGTTGCTGAAATTCGTGAACCGAATCGTGGTGCTCGTCTTTGGCTTGGAACTTTCGACACTTCTCATGAAGCAGCAATGGCTTACGATGCTGCCGCACGTAAACTCTATGGCTCGGATGCCAAGCTCAATTTGCCTGAATTATGTGCCAACAACCCTCAGTCTCAACCTTCTTCAGCAGCTAATCCTCAGATGGCTCCGATGGTGAATTACCAACCCCAAAACGTGAGCAATTCAGGGATGAGTATGATCAGTTCATCATCAAATAACCCAACTATTAGGGTCAATGACATGACACCAATACCAGAATACAACAATGACTCCTCAGTAATGCCTTCTTTCCCCAACGAGAACATTGATCTTCAAGGGAACGTGGATGCAAAGTTTGGACAGATTACTGAAGATGGAATCGAGGGGTTCTGGGAAAATATGAACGCCAACTTGCCTCTTTTAGACGACTCCATTTGGGCTGAAACTGCTATGTCTTTGGAATTTCCAATGATGGGTGATCCAGGCAGTTTCGCTAGCAACCTTATGGAAGCAACTGGTTGGGACGCTTTGCAATCCCCATGGTGCAAGTAAATTTTAAAGCTAAACTAAGCTAAGCTTAACTAGATGCTGTTAAGATAAATGGTACGTCAAAGTCATAAGAATACTGTGCATAAATGTGTATATTATATAGAATATATGAGTTTCCTACTGTCTACACTCTATATCCATGAAAACTACATAGGGTGTTTTCTGTGGTTTATACCGTGGGTCGGAGTTTTTAACTATTCTTATTTTTATTTTATTTATGTTTTTCTAAGTATCAATCACGTGCTGTTTCCAGGCCTAGCCAACCAGCTTTCTATGTTCAAGTGAAAGGTTTTGTGAAAAGAACAAATATGTGTACATGTGCGACATATGTTTTGTCGTAGAATAGATTCGAAAACAGAAAAAATTACGTTGTCCACCAATAATACGAAGTGTAAGTTTTTCGATGCCATTGCTTGGTTTCTGTCAGGAATAAGTGGGGAAACTTATCAATCAATTCAAAAGTTGATTTTTATTATTAGCAATCATAATCTTTGCAGACTCTAATGAATTTACAACGTTATGAAAAGAACAAAAACAAAATGAATCCATGTTTAGTTTGGATATGCTCACTTCATTGAGTAATTCTTGTCTTTCCTTGTCAGCATCAGCAGTTTTTTAGCCTCTTGTTTTTCTTGGTACATACGACAACACACATTTGTTGGGGGTTTCAATTAAGTCCTATCAATAAGATGTCTTTATGGATGAAATTAGTGATTTTTTTCTTTATTTTTTTTCTTACCATTTTATAGTTAAATGTTAACATATTTTCATAGTATAGCACGTTTTCATAATATAATTAATGTATAAATGATTTCTCACAGTTTAATTAATCTAAACACGATTTCTCATTATATAATTAAGCTAAAAATCTTATAGCAGTTGATTCAACTTCATTTTTAATTAGTATAATTAAAGGTTTAATTTATTATCATGCCATATATTATAAAATAAGAAAAAAAATGAAAGGAAAGGAGTAAAAACTAAGTTCACGTGCATATATGGATATGTATGTATACAATTGCTATTTCATATATAGATGTGTGTATAATCAAAAAAATAATTAGTTGTAATATAATAAAATGTTTGGTTAAATTTGATATCACATGCAAAATGACGTACACAAAATACAAGAAAAAAAAGAAGCTAAATTTATTTTCTTAAAGGAAATATTATTACAAACTCTTAGGCTTAATTCTAGAACTAGATTTTATTTTATTTGGTTTTATTTCCTTATTTAGATTATGTAAACTTGTATAAAAACAAGCTAACCGATGGAATACAAGTAACGTTCATAAGTGTATTTTCTTTTCTTATTTTCATATATATTATTTTCTTCATTTTCTATAAAATATATAAACATAATTATGTCATTTAAACCTTTAAAAAAAAAAGTAAATTTCTCCAATACTCTTAAACATTTTGAAGGTCGCGAATTCAGTTTGACAATATTTAATATTTTACAAACTAATAAAACAATAATAATTAGAATATGAAATATTACAAATGCATTATTATGTCTAAAATATGAAAGTAAAAGCCAATTTCGTTCGTACTCACCAATCAGGTGCAACTTGATTAGAAATAATCTAAATAGATAATGTAACATATCTGGTAATCATGTGCAACTTGATTGAAGTAACACTTTAGTTGTGTTAGTGTAGGAAACCGACTTACGAAGGAATGGGACAAATGGAAAGTCTCCAGTGGAAGAAGGATCAATTGGAAGGACTGAGATGGGCGAGACCGACAGCTAAAGTTGATGGTGAAGTTCAAGAAATCGCCGAATAAGTTCGGTAGCACAACATAAATTTTTAACCATTGAACTTAATTAGTTTGTACATACTGTATATTATTTTGTTTTTGATTCATCAAAAATAGGAATTAGATGTGCATTTTATGCCAAAATTAGAAGGAACCAGGGTTCCGATGACGACAGAGGAGCTAGATGTTATTAAGGTGCATGTATGGGCAATCGGGGGTCGTCTACAAGACCCGAAGAGGCCAAATCGAAGCTGTGTCATGCCACATCTTACCTATGGCACGAAACAACCTCGAATTTAATGCAAACAGGGGAACAACTAGCATTGTGTTGCGCCATACCTTCTTTGTGGCGCGACACGTAAGCCAATTTTGAAAACATTTCGATCTTCGTTCGATGCAATCTTCAAAGATATCTCCCAAGTTTGCATAACAAATTCAACCCTGGAACGTCTCTATATGATGTCTTTATCAACAACCAACCCCCTCCAAGCCACCAACCTTAAATATTCTCCCGAATATAGCCATCTTCACCTATTGAGCTTAAACCAATTATTTGCGAAATAACACTGAATGGCAGCAAGACGAAGCATACATGGAAACTCCGAACCATTCAAACGACACATGGACATAAGACAAGCAAGAAGTAGCGTATCACAACCACAGAAGTAGACATTGGAATAAATGATTGTGCGAATACAACAACACTTGGAATATCAAGTTGCGTGCAATCAAGAACGTGGGAAGTTAGCAACCCGAGCAGCTGAGAAATATGGAATTAAAGATTTTCAATTGCCATAGCCACCCCCTAGAGAAAATCGCTCCAAGACCATCAAGCCACGAATTAATGGCACGCTGTCAACAACAAAGAAGAGTAAGCAACACTAAGGGAAGACGACATTCGAGCACATCTTGAATATACGGTGCAGGGTATTTCCTACATCAAGCTGATTGCGGAAGGTTATGCTAAAAGGTATAGCATAAGACTACTCCGTGGACGACACCATACCCACCACTATTCAATGACACAACCGTGAATGGGAATGTGACAAACCAATTGAGAGATCAACATCGAGCAGTAGGCATACTACAATGCAAGGCAACACTACTAGAGATAATAATTAGAGGGAAGCAATAATAAGGAAGCAAAATAATCGTGTGTCGACTACGAATGAAACCAATAAAAGCGATCACGACAAGAAGAAGAAGAGGAGACTTTGGAAGCTAGTGGAGGAGTTGGAATATTAGTTCGTTTGATTTTGAACATTTTTATATATTTGGATTTTTGTACTATATTTTTATATGGGATGATTTTTATTTGTTTTCTATAGTTTTTAAGTAGCTAGGATTTAGTATTCTCTATATATTTGTGTGTTGATTTTTCTTTGTAGGAACTTCACAATTTTTTACGGCACTACCATTGCGAGCTAACACCGAAAGAAGAAGTAGTCCCACCAATTGAGTTGCACATATCACGCCAATCGGGTAACCTCTTTATTTTTTATTTTTAATTGCACATTAGGGACATGTGGTGAATAAAGTGTGGGGGTGACTTAGGAAAATTTTAAAATTTTTTCTTTTCAGTTATTTATTTTCTTTTTGTAGTTTTTATTATTATTACATGTTTGTGCTTGAGCTTGTAGAAATACAAGTGATTGGTTAGAAGCATATACATAGGATGTTTGTTTAAATTGTAAATTTAGTCTAAAATTAAAAAAAAAATTAGGTTGTTTATATGTAGACTACTTAGTTCAGTTTATTAGACTGTAAATAGGAACAAGAGATTAAATATACCAAGTGATAAAGATAGATGCGAAAAGGTAATTATGTTTGTAGAATTGTAGGATGCTCGAATTAAGAAGAAAATACTCGATAAAATCCATGGTTATTGAAACAATGTAGTATGACTAGTATAACCTTTATAAAAAGTGCCCGACAAAAATCTTGATCGTATTGGCACAAATAAAAAATCAAAACGAATTATCGGGGAAATATTACTACATTAGAGTTCATAGCATGGACAAAAATAAACCGAGTAGGAAAAAAAATATTTGAGCTTACTATACTCTGCAAAAATAAATACTATATTCGTATACACATTTAGATGGAACTCTATATTTAATTTTCTTTAACTTGTGTACTTTGTAATTTAGTGAACTAATCTATTTAGGTGTAAATAACTTTGAATTATTTAACTTTCTTACTAGAGTTATATATTTAAGCAAATCTTCCTAGTGTTGATGCTCCGATCTAATTGTTTGTATCAAACTAGCTCAAGTATATTTTCTCCCTTTGCATGTTTATTTCCTACTTTTAGTTTTAGTTTATTTTTTGTTTTTATTTTATTTTGGGTAGTTTGCTTGAGGACAAGCAAATAATTAAGTGTGCGGGTATTTGACCTACTGTCAAATGTAGTAGTCAATTTGAGTTAATTTCGCATTTAAATAGCTTATTTTATAACCAATTTAGGATTTTATATTATGTTTTCAGCACTTAGGTCTTAGGATTAAAATTTAGTAAAATAAGTGTTTTTTTAACACATTTTGTAGGTGTTCTGATCCAATAGGCCGACACGGGCCTTAGGTTGTGCTAATTGGTTTAATTGAGTGTGTAGGATGAATATATAATGGCCCAATTGACGTGGAAACAAGGGTTGAGTGATGCGCAAGCTTCCCAGGACATTAAGGCACAAAGTGAACAACCAAGGTAGAGTTTGGGTGTTATATCGCACCACGCAAGGGGTGTGGCGCGTACGTCAATGTACTGCCCAAGTTTATCAGGTTATTTTCATCCGCACAATCAAACTTATACAAAGACCTAGGACATGCCGAAGACACATTAGGGGTTTGATGTAACTAAGTCATCCTAGACTCCTTCAAAAACCCTAGTAGGTTAGGAGTAGATTTAGATTATTTTCTTTTTGGTTTTTCTTAACTCTTTCGTTTCTCCTCTTGAAATAAGTTTTGATTCAAGATTTTATTTATTTAATTCAAGTACTTCAGTTTATATTTTCTTTTACATTCGATATAATTCCTTATTCCAATCAAAAGATTTGCTACTCCGTTCCCTATTCGAGATCAAATCCACGATTATTCAAATCTCTTTTCTCTTTTGAATCAATTGTGTTCTTCACATGATTTATTTAATCGAAGTTGCGATAATGAATAACATAAGTGGCTAAACCCCTAATGAGGGATTAACGAGTGGATGGGGATGTGATTAACGAATGATTTAGGGTTTCTCAAGAAGAATTAATTGGTATGAATTACGTGTGCTTAAACCACTAGGCTTGACAACCTTAGGAAGTTATCATAGGCTAGACAAGGTCAAGAGATAAGTCAAACCGAGTAAATCATAATTTATCCTGGTTGAGAAAGTGAGGTCGAGAGAAAAATGAGTATTAACTAATCGTAATTAGAGGCCAGGAGGTAATAATTAGTTAATCGATAGCTAATCCACCCTAAAACCCTAATCCGAAGTTAGTTATAATTCGTGAAGTGAGTTAATCTTCCTGATTGTTTTATTGATTTATTTCATTTGTTTAGTTTTCTTTATTTTTTTTCATTATTTATTTCTTTTTATTCCCATTATCTATTTTATGGTTCATCGTAATATAGGAATTAATTAATACTACTTAGACTTGTTATTGTAAAAGAATTTTCATTATTTATTCCATCCTCCATTGGGTACAATCCTCAGAATACTCCCAACGTATTTTGTTGTACAAACTATATGACAATTTGACCCATGCACCTGCGGACACTGCCCGTAACAGCCTGATTTTGGATCTAGTCGGAACAGTGGTTTCGAGACCACAAATCTGACAAAGAAAAAATTATTTTATTATATTTTTGTGGTCTATAGTTTTATGGAATGATTTCGTGAAAATTTCGTTCGAAAATTTTGACGTTTGAGCAGTCAATTTAGTTAAAAGGACTAAATTGCAAAAAGTGCAAAACTTAAATTCTATATGTTAGAGGTGTCCAATTGCTATGAGATTTTAAATTGGAGATACTTAAGTGGTAATTAGACCATTGGTTAAGTTGGTGGACAAAAATGGACATGGTTTGGTATGTTTCTATAGTTTTTCATTAAGGGCATTTTAGTAATTTGGTAATTAAATGAATTAAAAAGCCAATTTAAAAGCCAATTTTTGTCCATCTTCTTCATCATGGCCTAAATTCACAAGGGTAAAGCCATAGAAAGGGTTTGGCCACTTCCAATCTTGATTGTAAGTTCGTTATAGCCCCGTTTTTAATGATTTTTATGTTTTTGAAATCCTTGTAACATGATCTATCTATTTCTACCACTAATTTGAAGAGATGTCAAAGTATAAAATTTTACCCATGTTGAACATGTATGTATTTTGATGTTTGATGGTAGAAAATGCATGTTTGTTGATTGTTAAACGACTTTTGCTAAGTGATTTTCGGTAAAAATGTCAATAAGGACTTATTCGTAAAAGTCTATAAAATGAGTAGAAAAGTGTGATTAAATGAGAAATGTGGGCTGATATGAGTATGAAAATGGTTTGGCTAGGCTTGGGTTTTTAAGAAATTGAATGAAATTCATTTTACGAGCCTAGGGACTAAAATGTAAAAATGTTAAACTTTAGGGGCAAAAATGTAATTTTTGCCATAATGTGATTTTTGGTTGATTTGAATAGTATAATGATTAAATAAGTTAAATGTGATATCATAGATCGAGAAAAACGAGGTTAGGAGTTAGAACGGGAGAAAAATGAGTATATGGCGATTTAGTCCTTTTTGTCATTTTTATGCCGAGGTAAGTTCGTATGTTTAATAAGCATTAAATTATATGTGTATAAATGCTTGATTGATATAATTATGGTAAATGCTACATTATTGAAATGAATTGTGAATGCTATTGAGTACGATACTACGAAAATGACTGACGGAGATTTGATACAGCGAAAGTCCCGATTGAACATTAGGAATAGATAGGATACAAATGTCATAACATTAGGGTTACTGAGATTACGTGTAAGACCATATCTGGGATATGGCATCAATATGAGACTTCGTGTAAGACCATATCTGGGATATGGCATCGATATGAGACTTCGTGTAAGACCATAGCTGGGCTATTGACATCGATACGAGATTACATGTAAGACCATATCTGGGATATGGCATTGATACGGTGCTGTGTGTACGAGATTGCTGAGTATCCTTTAGTATTCCAAATGGTTCAATGGGAAATTCAACGAGTATGTCAAAGAAGAGAAACAGTATGTAAGTAATTACGAATCGGTACAGTTATGTACGTAAAGTTTATAAGCATGGACTTCATGAAATTGTGAGTCATGATTTCCACGAGAACGATTTTGTGAAAACCTTGTGATTATTAGTCTATACTTGTGATGTATCAAAATTCATGATAAATTCGGTTGACGATTATGTGATTGGCTTTCGTGCCAAATTGAGATATGATATAGCATGTTTTATTCATGCAAATTGTGATTTATCGGATATGAGAAAATGGGAAGATAAGAACTTAGGCAATTGAAAGATGTTAAAGTATATGCTTGAAATGTAAATACTCATAATTAATGTGTATGTTTACTATGAGGTTTGGAATGATTTGTTATTTGCTGTAATATGATACAAATGAGAGATTATGGTTGTTAGGCTAATGCCAAGATATGTTAAATTGTGCTTATAAGTTGATAGAGTAAATATTATGATTGAATAAGAATTATAACTGTGAGATTTATAGTAATTTGTATTATTTTGTGTTTAAATTGTTGGACTTGATAAAAGATTTGTAAGAGTTGCTTATTATTTTTGTACGGACTTACTAAGCTATATATATACAGCTTACCCCCTTCCTTTTCCAATGTCTTATAGGGTTATTAAGCTAGCTCGGGTTGGAGATCGCCGGAGATCCTATCACACTAACAAGCTATCATTTTGGGTATAAATGAATTCAAGCATTTTAAGTTTATGGCATGTATAGGGACTAAGTCAATTTGTTATATGTGTCATGATTAAATTAGCCATATGTGTTAGCTTGTACTTGTTAATGTTTCATCTTATGTATAGCCATGAATGATGGATTATGTTGATCATGAATTTATTCATATGTTAATGCCCTCTTGTGAATGTGAAATTAGTATGTTTTTAACGGGCTAAGTATGATGTTTTAAGCATGATGAATGATGGTATAAGAATGACATGTTATTGTCTTGTTTGTGGTTGTTTGATTGCATTTATATGCTTGAATTTGTGCCATGTGATGTTGTGTAGATGTGTGCAAGTGAGGGTGGCAAAATGGCTTGGTAAATAGCCTTATTTTTGTCCACACGGGTAGACACACGGGCGTGTGTCTAGGCCGTGTGTGACACACAGTTTGCCCCACGGGCATGTGATCCGGCCGTGTGTCCCCTACACCTTAATTGTTGCAAAACAGAATGTCCAGAATTGAGCACACGGGCAGAGACACGGGCGTGTGTCTCAGCCGTGTGTGCTACACGGCCTAACACACGGGCGTGTGGCACGGCCGTGTGGCACATGTCAAAGAGCACCCCTAAATCGAACATGGTTTGAAGCACGGGCGTGTCCCATGGTCACACGGGCGTGTCCTTTGAACAACACGGGCGTGTAAGCCTTGCATCTAGCAAAAATTTTCTAAGTTTTGTAAAAATTTCTAAATTTCTCGGTTTAGTCCTGAACCGCTTCCAATATCTGTTTTGGGCCTCGTAGGCTCGTGTAAGGGACTTTATGATTGAATATGGATGGTTTTAAATTGGACGCAAATTTTATGACTCGGAATTGTGTGATTTCTTGTGATGTGAGTCTGGTAATGCCTCGTACCCTGTTCCGACGTCGAATACGGGTAAGGGGTGTTACACCGCCGCTCTTATCTCTCATGTTTCTTGTGTTATATTTAACTATAAAAGATAACACATTTATAGGCGGTCAAGTTGTTGGCGTCGTTGTCAGGGAGGTTTCAACAATAAATTTTGAAAATAAAATTTTTACAATTAATAAGATAAGTAGGAACGTTAGGGCCTATAGATACAATTTTTAATTTTTTTTAGTTATTTTTATTTCTTTTTAGGTCGTGTATGAACCGAAGCTCCAACACTCTAATTGAACCTTACCCAAATCCGGAACAAATACTTAGACGTAACCGTCCAACCATGAACACCAATCCACCCGCAGTTATAAATTTACCTCGAGAAAATCCATTGTTTGAAGAGCCACGAGAACAACAAAGGAATAATCAGGAAGAAGTCCCAATAGCTCTGTAATGCCCTCCACCCGACCCGATGAACCGGATCCAAGTATTGGCTGTTACGCCTTATAAATGATGTAACTTAAACTTTTTGTTTATGTTTAAGTTTTATCTATGAATATGACTAAGTCTCTAGTGGACGTACATTGTATAGATTATATATACAATTCATGATAATAAAATTTCATCAATTTCTATTTTATCTCTGGGCCTACTATATACATATTGGAAAGATACTTAATAAACTTATGCTCAGACTTTAGCATGCCACTTAACTTCCTTTGTATGCATAACTGTAAACTCGAAATTATATAGAGTTTTTTTAAATATATTTTTACTACTTTTTTACTTAATAAATATGTTCATCTTGAGTAATTGTTATTAAAATAAGTGGATTTTACTTACTTAATAATATTGGGCATGAATTTATAAAGTATGTGAAATTGTGCTTAATTACATGATTTTTGTACATATTTTATATTATTTCATGTTAATTTATTAATATATGATTTTTCACTATGCAGGAGGACCATTGAAGATATCATTAATGTGAATGAAACATGGACATGGACATGCACAAATCAATTCATGTGGATGGCAAGACCATGCAACTTGGGTCATGAGGTTGATAATTTGACCTAGTAAAAGATGTACTAAAAGATGGACATGTCTGTGTAACAGCTCAATTTCAGTGGTTTCGAAAATAATAGTTTCGGGACCACAATTTTGATAAGTGAATTATTATTTTTAATATTTATTTATTGTCTACGAGATTATCTTAGGGCCGTGTTAAAGTTTCATTAAGAAATTTTGAAGTTTAAATGGTTAATTAAGTAAAAGAGACTAAATTGAAAAAGGTGTAAAAGTGGGTTTCTATTAGCTAAAAGGGCTAAATGGCTATGTAAAGGAAATTTAATGGGCTAAGATGATAATTATACCATATATGTTGATGGTGGAAAAAAATGGACATGATTTAGTTGTTTTTAAAGTTAAATTAGTAAGGGTAAAATAATAATTAAATAAATAAAACTTAAACTAAAATAACACAAAATGGTATCATCAAGAAAAACACCATTTTAGGGCTTGAAGGTTTGGCCAACACTTTGTTCTTGCATGGTATGATTTTGTGTCCCATTTTTAATGATTTTTATGTTTTTGAGTTCGTTTTAGCTTAATCTAGCTAGCTCGGGGGTTAATTTGCAAAATTGTTAAAGGTTAAGGGACTTGCCATGGTTGAATTTGAATATATTTTGAAGTTAATTGATAGATTTTTAATCTTAGTTGTTAAACAAACTTGTTTTGTTAAGTGATTTTTGATGAATTTTGAAATAGGGATTAAATTGTTAAAAGTGTAAATCCATGGGTTTTGTTGTGAATTGTTGGTAAGTATGGGTTTTTTCAAGGTTTTTTCAAGGTCCCTTGTAGAATTGGTTAATATGGATTTAGGTTAAAATGAATTATATTCAAGTTATGAGCTTAAGGACTAAATTGTGAAAATTTAAAGTATTAGGGGTAATTTCGTAATTTTACATAAATATGAATTATGGATTAAATTGAATACTTGAAGTACTTAATTGAATGAAATTATCTATTTAGATCAAGATAAACAACAACTAGACTTAAATCGAGGAAATACTAAAGCTTCAAATTAGTTTTCAACTCTACTTCTACGACCATAGTTATCGAGGTAAGTTCATATGAATTTTATGCTTATTAAACGTTACTTTGGTTGATTAATCATTAATTTTATGATATTTATAATTGATTCGGTAATAAAACAATATTCGAATACTTGATGGATAACGATTCCCGTTTGAACCTTAATAATTCTTAGGATACGAATGACATGTCATTAGGGATTTCATGTTTCGGGTGCTGGTCTTGAATGTCCTATTGATGGCTGAGGTCCTGCAATTGTTGCGGATTCTCCACAGCTCGTGTGAGCATCATCGTGTAGCTAACATTTTGACCCACAGCTTATGTGAGCAGGCCGATTTTACATATCCTATGAGCACTATTGAAAAGGAAAGGTTGTAGTTATATGGAAAGGCAACTATTATGTTTGAGCATTCCCGAGTATCCGATGTAATTCTAGATGGTTCAACGGGTAAGTAAAGGAAATGGCATGGTAAGCATACAATTGAAATGGTTCATGATATTATGAAAAGGTTGATGAGTTAAATGATGTGTATATGAAATCTACTTACTATATGATTGAACTCATATGTATCATGGATGAACCTACTAACTTGTGAGTTTGATGGTGCTTGTATAGGCTTTTACTAAGCTTAAGGTCTTGGTAATGACATTATGCTTATTTTGTAGTTTATTCTAAAGAAATGGTAAGTTATGTTTGAGTTTATACGAGCTTAATAAGCACTCGTTGCTTACGTAGTTACTTTCCTCTGTTTTATAGATTAGTGAAAGCTCGACCGGTTGGAAGTTTGTCCGAGATCTATCACACTATCCAACAACCATTTCGGTAGTTTTTGAGTATTTTGGCCAATGTTATATATGGCATGTATAGAACCTTTTGTAATGGTATTTCTTGAATGTGTAATGGATGTTTTGGTATGCATATGCCTTGAAGTTTATGTTTGGTTTGATGAACTTTAATGCCTTACCAAGTTAGATCATTTTGGCCACTTTTAAGTACTTGTATATAAGATCCTTTTGGTATGTTTGTGATGGCATGTAAATGGTCAAATGTGATATTATTTGGTAGATAAAATAACTAGGTTCTATGCTTGAAATGTGGCTATGTTGTTTTAATTTGATCAATGATATTTTGATACAAATATGGTGCCTTTGAATGGCATATTGGTTAGACAAAATAGGATGTTTGAAATGGTATGTTTATAAGTGTTTGAATGATGTTTAAATCTCTTGAATGTGTACACAAATGGGATGGTTGGTTAGGTGTGTTTAGGCCTTGAAATGACATGTTTTTAGGGTCAAAATATGGATCACACGACCTGGGACATGGGCTGTCACACGGCCGTGTATCATTTGTAAATTCCTAGTGTATTAAGTCAGTGAGTTACACGGTCTAGCACGCAGCCTGCGACACGACCGTGTGTCACAAGTCAGAGAGTTACATGGTCTGGCACATGGCCTGCGACACGGTCGTGTGACCCAACTCAGTGAGTTACATGGGTGGAGACACAGGCTGGGACATGGCCGTGTGTCCCATAGTTCGATTATTACACGGCCTGGCCACACAACAGTGTGACCCCAATTTTCAAAATTTTCAACTTTTTCCCAAATCTTCTGTTTTGTTTTAAATTAATCCCGAATTACTTCTAAGCTATTTTTAGGGCCTCGAAGGCTCGATTTAGGGACCAAATGCATATGATTGAATGGTTTTTAATATGATTAATTTATTTAATGTTATGATGTTAAATGTTATTCTGATTGTTCAGTAATGCTCCGTAACCCTAATCCGGCGATGAAGATGGGTTGGGGGTGTTACAGTTTGATTAATTATTGGACAAGGAAACCGTCTAACAAGGGGAAAATAAAGCCCACTTTCAACACAAGTAGATGGCTGCCTAAAAACAAGCTTTGGGGTATTTAATTGAAGGTCCTTACAGTTGGAAAATAATTAGAAATCAGCCTAACAACTTAGATGTTGAAACCGTCCACCCTATGGCTATTAATAGCCTTGGTTTGAATTCAAAATTAGTAGACTAAGTTATCCCCTTTTCCATGAATTGTGGTCGGTAATATGTGAGAGAAAAGGAAGGAATTTAAATTCTATTTTTAGCAAACTCTACCCCTTATCTTTACCTATAAATACCATACAAATCCCACTTCTCAAATCATCCCTTATCCTTCAACATTCATATCTCATTCATTCTCTCATTCATCATTCTCTTCCATTTCCCTTTTCCTTTCCTTTGCATAGCCACCATCTCCCTTTCCATCCTTTAGCTAACATAAACTTTGTCAGAAGCAATCTTTGGCTGACCACCTTGAAACCCTTAGCAAAGAAGCAACGAGTAGAACGGAGGAGCGCATTAGTCAGAATAGATCCGAAAGGCTGCTAAACTGAATAGAGTTTACTCTTTCCTCTTGTTATTTATTTTAATTATGTTTGCTTTGAGTTTATTATTTTTGACATCAACGATGATATTTTAAATCCTATTTGCTAGGATGATTATGTTAATTCAATAAGATTTATTTTATTCATGTTTAATATGTTTGGGCCTCAGTCGATCATGTTTTCAGTTAATATCATGATGCATTTCATTCATACGTGATTGGGTGCATTCAAATTAGCTGAGCAATCCTAACCAGATGACGACTAGTAGACGAATAATTGAAAAGTGCAATGCTCAATTTAGATCATTAAACCCGACTAAGTTGAGGTTTATAATATCTTTAGTTAGCTCTATTATCTTGCATAGTTTTTAGGTTTATGTGGTTAAACTGTTACAAACGTAAATGTCCTTCTGACCTCGCATAAATACTAAGAAACCCTTAGTTTAATATGATCAGTAAAATGCATATTTCACTAAGTAAAATATTTGAGAGGACTTAATTTGGTTTTCAAACTCATGAAAGATCGAGTTGCCATGGAAGTATTTTCGAACATTGTTAAGCATGATAAAGTAATTTAATTGATTAATATAAATATCCTAGCCTATTTTATGTTGATTGCTTTTGTTGCTAAAGTAATTTATTCATACATTTAGATCATTTGCATTTAGATAAAATTACATAGGGATCATCTTGCATTTGGATAAGTTAATTTAATCATCCACCATTCAAATTATTGTGTTTTATACCAAATTGTGAATTTATAATTTTACAAATAATCTATTAACATACACAGTCCTTGTGGATATGATAACTCATTTCACTTACTTATTACTTGAACGACTGTGTACAGTTGCACAAACCACGTTACATTTTTTTTGCGCCGTTGCCGGGGACTGTTGCCTTAATCATTCTTTGTGAATTTATTTTTACAACTTGGTTTTTTATATTTTTTATTTAATTTTTAACTCTACTAATTTATTTTTTCATTCTTTATTTTTTGTGATTTATTCTCAGGTGTTTTATGAGCATAAATCGAATGATTGATCTATTACCCGTAGACCTTGAAATCGAGCTGACTTTTAGACAAAGAAGACGTGAGAGATCTACGCAAAGGCAAGCCTAGATGGAACTTTGAAATCAAAATGATGGACAAGGTAATGGAGTCGAACAAGTGCACAATCCAATCTTTATTGTTGATGATAGGGATTGTGCCATAAGATAATACATTGTGCCACTGTTCAATTAGTTAAATCTGGGAATTAGAAGACCGGATATCAAGGCATCCAAATTCAAATTGAAACCAGTGATGTTTCAAATGCTTTAAACGGTAGGCCTGTTTAGTGGTATGCCTACAGAAGATCCACACTTACACCTTCGATTATTCATGGAGGTGAGTGATTCATTTAAAATAGATGGTGTGACTGAAGATGCATTAAGGTTGAAGTTGTTTCTGTACTCGTTGCGAGATCGAGCATGAGCATGGCTAAATTCATTGCCACCAAGTTCAATATCTACATGGTAAGAATTAGCAGAAAGGTTTTTGGTAAAGTATATTCCACCGAGCATGAACGTAAAGTTGCGAAATGAGATAACTACTTTCCAACAATTGGATGACGAGTCTTTATATGAGGGATGAGAAAGATTCAAGGAATTGCTTCGTAAGTGTCCTTATCATGGGATTCCTCATTGTATTCAGTTGGAGACATGTTATAACGGTCTCAACGCGCACACAAGATTAATGGTAGATGCTTCTGTGAAAGGTGCGATTTTGTCTAAGTCTTATAATGAGGCTTAAGAGATCATCGAAAGGATCGCAAGCAATAATTACCAATGGCCGACAAATCGAGTAGTTTTCGGAAGACGAGTAGCTGGAGTGCATGAAGTGGACGCGCTGACTTCACTTTCTGCTCAGGTATCTTTTATTTTCTCTATGTTAAAACAGTTTACCATTAATGGTTTAAATAAATTTGCAGCTCAATCACTAAGTCAGTATGATGTTATTTTTTGCGTATAATGTGGGGATGGTCATTCTTTTGAGAATTGCCCTTCAAATCCCAAATTAGTTTTTTATGTAAGGAACCAGTATCAAAATAGAAGTGGACAAGGACCATAGTCCAATTTCTACAATCCTTCGTGGCAGAATGATCCAAACTTTTCCTAGAGTAACCAAGGAAATGGACTGAACAACAATCAGATGCAACATAGACCCAACCAAACCCAAGGGTTTAACCAATAAGCCCCAAAACCACCTCAAGCTGAGTCATCAAACAGTTTGGAGGACTTGTTGAAAGCATACATGGCGAAAAATGACGTCTTGATCCAAAGTCAAGCAGCAACAATCCAAAGTCAAGTAGTAACGCTGAAAAATCTAGAGAACTAGATGGGTCAGTTAGTACTGAGCTTCATAGTAGATCGTAATGAGCCTTGCCAAGCGATACAGAAAATCCGAGAAATTTGGATAAGGAACATTGCAAGGTGGTCGAGTTACGAAGTGGTAAGATTTTGGAACCTAAGCATGTAACAACCTGTTTTCAGTGAAATCAAAACAATGGTTTTGAGACCACAAATCTGACGAGTAAATTATTATTATTATTTATTATTTTAATGCTTGTGGAGTGTTAAGAAGGTTGTAACAACCTGTTTTTGGTCAAATCAGAATAGTGGTTTCGGGACCACAAATCTAAAGTCAAAATATTTTTTTATTATTTTTTTAAAGTTTACAGCATGATAGAATTATTGTGTGAAAGTTTCGTAAAGAAATTTTACTGTTTGAATGCTTAATTCGGTAAAAAGGACTAAATCACGTAAAGCGTAAAACTTGTTTTCTATTAGCTAAAAGTGTCAAATAGCTATGGAACATTAAAGTAAAGGTCCTTAAGTGGTAAATAGGCCATTTATGGGTTAGTGGATGATGATAGCATGGCAATTGGTGTAATTCATAATATTTTTAAAGGTTAAATAGGTAATTTGGTTAATATAGGTTAATTAAAATAAAACAAAATCAAATTATCATCATCTTTCACCATTTTCAACCGAAACTTAAAAGAGAAAGAAGTCATTTTGTCTTCAACATTCGGCAATCTTAATCTCTTCAATTAAGGTACGATTTTTGCTCGATTTTTAATGATTTCTATGTTTTTGAGATCGTTGCTTCGTATTCTATCTAGCCCGTACCTTAGATTTTGAAACTGTTAAAGATTTAACATGTCTCCATTGTTGAATGTTTGAGTAAATTGATATTGATGATAGATTATGAAGGTTTATTGATAGATTTACTAGTTTTGTAAAGTGATTTTTGATAAAAATGTCAAAAAGGGATTAATTTGTGAAATTGTAAAATTATGTGGATAAAAGTGTGAATAAATAAAATATATGGGTTGCTAGGGACTCCATTAAAATTCGGCTAGCATAGTTAAGGGTATAATTGCATGAATTTGCATTTTTACAAGTTAAGGACTAAATTGTAAAAATGTCAAAATAGTAGAGGCAAAAGTGTAATTTTTCCATAAGGTGTTTTTTGGGCTAAATTGAATGGAATGAATATTGAATGAGTTAATTTTGATATTATTAAGATCAAGAAAAGAAAAGATCGGAACTAGGTTGGGGAAAAGGAAAAGTTGACGATTAGCCGATAGTTGTTAACCGAGTGATACGAGGTAAGTTCGTATAATTAGAATCGAACTTTTAAATACTTGTAATTATTTGAAATGAATGTATGTAATTGAGTAAATGGTTTACTTGAAATTCAAATGCCTTATTGATATATAATGATGGTTACCGAGCCCCGTTTGAACCGTAAGAATTTGTAGGATACAAGTGACATGTCACTAGGGTTACCATTTCGGTCGAGCTCCTGCATTTGTTGCAAAATCACCATAGCTTGTATGAGCTTACTGATATATCAACTCGTAAGAGTTTACTATTTTCAGCTCAATAGAGCTTACTGTTCATCAGCTCGGGAGGAGCTTACTGATCATAGCTCGAAAGAGCGAAAATGATAATGAATTGACGGATTACTGATTTATATGTTATGTATATCACCCGAGTATCTCTCGATATTCTAATAGGTTCAACGGGCATAAATTCTGTTATTGGTTATGTGAAAAAGATATGTGTTATATGGATGAGTTACTGTTACTGTTATCGAATGAATTACCGTTTATATGATTGAGAATGAAATGTTATAAATGATGTACATGATATATGTGAATTTGATATGATACAATGTTTGAGTATTAAATTGAGATAATGGATGATTACATGCACTTATATGACTAACTTGTTGATGAATGCTTGTGTATAGGCATTTGGCAAGTGATTTTGGTATATTTTATTTAATTTTTTGATTATGTATAGATGGTAAGTTTAATTTTGAATTATACGGTCTTACTAAGCTTTAAAGCCTACTCTGTTTCTTTTCCATGTTTTATAGAGGTTTGATAGCTCGCTCGATCCGGATAAAGTCGTAGTTACGCATCACACTATCCAGTTGTTGTTGGTACTTTTGAACTCTTGGATATTTGTAAATATGGCATGTATAGGCTAGTCATAAAGATGATAGTTATGGTTACTTGAGATAGAGATTTTGGTACATGTTGTGGTATAAGTTTAAGCCATGTGATTTGGCTTATCTTGGTGTAATGTTTTGGTTGTGTATAAGTGTTCAAATATGGTATGTTTTGGCAAGTAGTAGATGGAATGGAAATATGCAAATGTTGTCTTGATTTGTAATAGGCATATGAATGGAAAATGCATGATGTTAATTAGGTATTTGAATACTATGTCAAATTGGTATAAAATGTGTATGAAATGTTGTGGATTGGCTGCCTATTGGGTTATAAAATATTGCAATCTATTCTTGTGCATGCATGTATAAATAGGGTGGCAAGATGACTTTGCAAATAGCCTATTTTTGTCCACACGGATAGAGACACGGGCGTGTGTCTCATCCATATGCGACACCCAGTCATGTTACACGGCCGTGTGTCCCCTGGAGTTGATATTTGAACCAAGTCAGTATGCTCTACACGGTCTCACACACGGGCATGTGATTGGCCGTGTGGTACAAGTCAGTATACCCCCTAATTGGCACACGGCCTAGCACACAGGAGTGTGGCTTGGCCGTGTTGCATAAGTCAGTATACCCTACAGTTTTGGCATGGCCTAGCACACGGCCTAGCACACGGGCATGGGTAGCCACTTTGAAGGGCACACGGGCTAGACACACGGGCGTGTGGTTGGCCGTGTAACCCAAGTCAGTATGTACCCCCTGTTTTCACACGGCTGAAGATACGGCCGTGTCTGGTGGCCGTGTGAGACACACGGCCTGGTCACACGGGCGTGTGTCCTCTGTATTGAGAAAAATTTCAAAGTTTCGTAGAAGTTTTATAAGTTATCGGTTTAGTCCCGAACCACTCCTAAAGCATGTTTAAAGCCTTGTAGGCTATTGTAAGGGACAAATTGAATGATGATTGTATGAAATGATTGAATGCATGAGAAAAGTATGGTTATATGTGTTATAAGTCCGGTAATGCTCCGTAACCCTATTCCAGCATTGAATACGGGTGAGGGGTGTTGCAAAGGTTGTATAAAAATTCCGTTAAGAAATTTTGACGTTTGCATGCTTAATTAAGTGAAAAGGACTAAATCGTAAAATGTGCTAAAGCAGAGTTCTAGTAGCTAAAGGTGTTAAATAGCTATGAAACTTAATTGTAAGAGGACTTAGATGGTAATTAGACCATTTATAATGATAGTGGAATTATATGGCAAGGTTTTATTGAAGTCCTTAAAGTTTTTAAAGGTTATTTTAGTAAAATGGTAAATAAGCCATAAAACAAATAAGTAAACAAATATCATCTTCTTCTATTTTTTTTCTTCTTCAATCAAAACTGTCAAAGAAGCCATAGCTAGGGTAAAACTACTCCATTTTTGCCTGCATGATATGTATTTCAATTCCTTATTTAATGATTTTTATGTTTTCGGGATTGTTGTAGCTTAATCTAGCTAGCCCAGGGACTAATTTACAAAATTGTTAAAGGTTTAGGGTTTTTCCATGAATGTTCTTGCATTATTCTTGAAATTTAATTAGAGATTATGAGTCCTTGTTGTTAAATGAACAAGTTTTGTAAAGTGATTTTTGATGAAAATGTCATTTAGGGACTTATTTGTAAAAGTAGTAAAATTCCATGGTAAAATTGTGAGATGCTGATTTTTATGGGTTGGTATAGGTCCCTAGAGAATTCAGCTAGCATGAAATGAGGATGAAAATGCTTAAATTTCAATTTATGAGCTTAAGGACTAAATTGTAAAAAGGTTAAAATGTTAGGGCAAAATTATAATTTTGTAAAAAATGAATTATGGGTTGAATTGAATAATAGAACTATTAAATGAATTAAATTTATCTATTTAGATCAAGATAGACCTCGAACGGATTTAGATCGGGGAAAAGCGAAAGCCTCGGATTGATCGACTACGTTTTTACACTTTGTTTGTCAAGGTAAGTTTGTACGATTAAATAAGGTTTTAAAGTTATTTTGATCAATATGTTATTGTGTTATTTACCATGTAATTAAACGATGGAAATTCAACGATGTTACGATGATTGTTGAGCCCTATTTGAACCTTAGGAATACGTAGGATACAAATGACATGTCATTAGGGTTTTCATGTTTCAGTTGCTGGTCTTGAATGTCCTACCGATGGCTGAGGTCCCGTATTTGTTGCGAATACTCTACAGCTTGTGTGAGCAGCATCGTGTAGCTTACATTTTGACCTACAGCTTGTGTGAGCAGACCCATTTCACAGCTCGTGTGAGCAATGATGTAAAGGAAAAAGGAAAGGAAAGGTTATATGTTTAGCACACTTTGTGTGAGCTTTCCTGCATATCCAATGTTATTTTAAATGGTTCAACGGGCATGGAAAGGAAAGGAATGGTAAGTGTTCAAATGACTTATGTCATGAATCTATGAAAAGGGTTGAGAAGGAATTGTTCAATGAAAGCATATCTATGTTCATGAAAATGATGATTTCAAATGATGATGTTCATGTATACCTAGCTTACCTTATGTTAATTCAAGTGAATTATGAGTTGATGCACTAACATGTGTTATTGGTGGTGCTTAGGCTTGTGCCAAGCTTATGGTTGGATTGTATCATGTTTAAATTTTAAGGTTATGCATTGAAATGGTAAGTTATGTTCATGCTTTACAAACTTACTAAGCATTATATGCTTACGTAGTTTTCTTTCCTATGTTTTATAGATAATCGGAAGCTTGATCGGTTTGGAAGCTTATTAAAGATCTATCACATTATCCAGCAATTATATCGGTAGTTTTTGATGTTTTGGCCAAGGTTATAATGGCATGGATAGGTAGACTTGTGTTTGAATGTTGGTTGATAGTTTGACATGTATATGTAACACCCCTTACCCGTATTCGACGCCGGAACTGAGTACGAGGCATTACTAGACTTAACTTACTTACTCGTACAAAATCGGGCAATAAATTTTCTTTCCTACTTAAACTTTTTCATTCGAACTCTTAACGTTCTTATTATGTGCCTACGAGACCCAAGACATACACATGGAGTGACCCGAGACTGAACTGGAAATTTACGAACACTTAGAAAATTTTTTACTCAAAATAGGGCCACACGCCCGTGTGAGAGAAGTGGCACGCCCGTGTGGCATGTCACACGCCCGTGCTTCAGGCCGTGTCCAAAATAAGGGACATTCTATTTATGACATCAGCAATCCTTAGGGGCACACGGCCAAGCCACACGCCCGTGTGCTGGCACGTGTGACAAACTAAATTTTTCGCAAATTAGGTGCCGGGGACACACGGCCAGGCTACATACCCATGTGGTAGACCGTGTGTCACACACGGCCTAGACACACACCCGTGTGTCTACCTGTGTGGACAGTTATAAGGCTATTTACTAAGCCAATTGCCACCCTGAAAAACAACCACACTTATACCATTTCAAGCAATACATTCATAGCAATAATGCATTATTGATATTCATTAATTCATCATGCATCAACTTTACACACCACTCATTCAATTGTACGAGCTTGCACTTCATGAATTTCATCATCATTAAATAGATATAACATAACTAGTATTGGCCAATTCCAATGGCCATTTACAAAATGAATCAAGTAACATTAATAGCCAACACCTTGGCCAACCAATATGACATAGCAAAATGACCAAGTTCCTATACATGCCATACCCCAAATAATCAACTTTACTATACCAAAAGAATAGCTTGATAGTATGAATCGAGCTCCGACGTCCTACGATCCCCAAGCTAGCTTGGCGATACTACAAGGAAATGGAAAAGAAAAGGAGTAAGCATAAAGCTTAGTAAGTTTGCATGAAATAAATCGCAACACAAAGGCTTATGATAACATCCATTCATCTCATTGAATAATAACACAAGTTCTTAAGCACTTTTACATAACTTACTCATGCTTACTCTTACCAATCACATATCACTTATCGAACTCATTTCTCATAAGTTACTCATATGTACTCGTAACACTCATCACATGACTTTAGCACTTTTATCATCTTGAATATAGACTTAGCTCTTTATCCCGTTGAACCATTTGGGATATCGGAGGATACTTAAACTCGTCATACATGTAAAACGATGCCAATGCCATATCGCAGATATGGTCTTACATGGGATCACATCTCAACGCTGATGCCATATCCCAGACATGGTCTTACACGGGATCTCATATCGATCTCGATTCCATGTCCCAGACATGGTCTTACACGAGATCTCCATTTGGTGCTGAGGCCATGTCCCATACATGGTCTTATACGGGACCTTCCTTCGGTGCCGATGTCATGTCCCAGACATGGTCTTATACGGGACCTTCATTCGGTGCCGATGCCATGTCCCAGACATGGTCTTATACGGGACCTTCCTTCGGTGCCGATGCCATGTCCTAGACATGGTCTTATACGAGACCTTCCTTAATCTCATGTCGTGACAATGGTATCCTTTTTATTCCTAAGGTTCAACCGAGACTTTTACATAATATAATATCATCATACTTTCATCGAGATATAATTAATCAATCTCGTAAAAAATAATATACATTTCTCATTATATTAAGCAATTGAAGATATAATAGAATTATGTAGCTTTAACTTCACACAAACTTACCTCGGTACCAAAATATATATAGTTGTTCGATTTAGTCCACCACCTTATTCTTTCCTCGGTTTCGGTCCGGACTTCGTGTTTCTTGATCTATAATGACAATTTCTCTTATTTAATGATCACATTGGCTAAAATAACCCATGACTCATACTTTGGCAAAACTATGATTTCGCCCCTGAACTTTCACTTATTTACACGTTTGCCCCTAATCTTGTAAAATGATTTTCATTCAATTTCCTTGTATTTTAAGCCTAGCCGAACCATTTTCATAACTACAACAGCCCACAATTTCCACTAATTCACACTTTTATGACAAAGTTCATAACTTTTACAAACTAGTCCTTTTTATGAATTTTCCATGAAAATCAACTTAGAAAAAGATGTTTATCATGCATTAAACTTTCATATTCCTCCATAAATTATCAAAATACATCCATGTCATACATGGGTAGATTTTTGAACATGAACTCTGGCTCAAAATATAGCTGGAAATAGCTAAATCGAGCTACGAGGATCTCAAAAATACGAAGAACATCAAAAACGGGGCTAGGAGGTACTTACAATCAAGCTTGAAAGTTGAAGGAACCCTAGCTATGGTATCCTTGAGAATTTCGGCTAGCATGAAGAAGATGGACATGAATTTTGACTTCTTTTTCCCTTTTAATTATTTTATTATCCAAATGAAAAAAATGCCCTTAAGGCCCTTTTCTTGAGATTTTTTTTTCTTCCCATGCCCATTTTTGTCCATCTTGACATATAATGGTCTAATTTATAAATAAGGACTTCTAATAATTTTTATAATGCTATTTCATACTTGAATCTTCTAGAATCTCATATTTTCAATCTTTGCAATTTAGTCCTGGTGAATGAATTGATCACTAAATAATAAAATTTCTTCATGAAAATTTCACCTAATCATGCAAACATGTTATAGACCTCATAAAAACCATAAAACACATATTTCTACCTCGGATTTGTGGTCTCGCAACCACTATTCTGACTAGGCCCTAAATCGGGCTATTACAATTCTCCCCCTTAGGGATTTTCGTCCTCGAAAATCTTACCGGTAAAAAGGTTGGGATATTGGTTTCTCGTTGCCTCTTCGAGCTCCCATGTATCCTCTTCTACCCCATTTATTTACTATAGTACTTTCATAAGGGCAATACTTTTATTTCTTAAATGTTTGACTTCTCGAGCCAAAATCTTAACCGGCTCTTCACCATAAGTCATGTCCGGTTGAATTTCTACCTCTGTCGGTACAATCACATGTGAAGGGTCTGATCGGTAGCGACGTAACATAGACACGTGAAACACATCATGAATCTTGTCCTACTCAGATGGCAATGCCAAACGATAGGCTACCGGTCTTATCCTCTCGGTAAACTTATATAGTCCGATAAAGCGCGGACTCAACTTGCCTTTCCGGCCAAATCTGAGAACTTTCTTCCATGGTGACACTTTCAAAAATACCTTATCACCAACTTGGAACTCAATCTCTTTCTATTTCAAATCCGCATAGGACTTTTGCCTATCAGAAGCAGCTTTTAAACAATCACGAATCACTTTTACCTTCTCTTCAGTTTCTCTGACTAAATCGATCCCATGAATCTAGTTCTCTCTGAGTTCAGTCCAATACAGGGGCGTTTGGCACTTACGCCCATATAATGCCTCATAAGGCGCCATTTTCAAGCTCGACTGAAAACTGTTATTGTAGGAAAATTCTACTAATGGTAAGTACTTTTCCTAATTACCTTGAAATTCTAAAACACAACATCGAAGCATGTCTTCAAGTATCTGAATTATCCTTTTCGACTGTCCATCGATTTGCGGATGGAAAGCTGTACTAAAGCTCAATTTTGTGCCCAAGCCTTCTTGTAACTTTTTCCAAAATCATGATGTAAATCTCGGATCTCTATCCGATATAATCAACAACGGTACTCCATGTAGTCTTACAATTTCTGAAACATACAAATCCACCAACTTATCAAGCGAATAATCAATACGTACCGGTATAAAATGGGCCGACTTCGTAAGTTTATCAACTACAACCCATATGGCATCTTTCTTTTTCGGTGCCAAAGGCAAGCCCGCCACAAAGTCCATGGTAACACGGTCCCACTTCCACTCGGGAACCTTGATAGGCTGGAGTAATCCCGAGGGTACTTGGTGTTCAGCTTTCACTTGCTAAAAAATCAAGCATCTCGTTACAAACTCGGAAATATCTTTCTTCATACTCAGCCACCAATACCATTTCTTCAAATCATTATACATATTTGTGCTGCTTGGATGTACAGATAAACATCCACTATGTGCTTCGTGCAAAATTTTCCGAATGAGCTCATCATTTCTAGGTACACAGACCCTATCTCGAAACATCAAACATCCTTTGGAATTAATCTGAAAGTTTGACTCAACGCTCGACTCACACTGAACTCTCTTGGCCTGTAAATCGCCATTGCTTTTCTGAGCTTTACAAATCTCTTGGAGAAACATCGGTCTAGCTCTCAACTCAGCTAGAATAGAACCATCATCTGACAAAGCCATCCGTGTATTCATGGCTCTCAATGCAAACAGGGATTTCCTACTCAAGGCATCGGCAACCACGTTCGCCTTTCCCAGATGGTAGTCAATTACTAGTTCGTAATCCTTTATCAACTCTAGCCATCTTCTTTGTCTTAAATTCAATTCCTTTTGAGTCATCAAGTACTTTAGGCTCTTATGATTAGTAAATATCTGATATTTCTCACCATACAAATGGTGTCTCCATATTTTCAATGCAAACACAATAGCGGTTAATTCCAAATCATGGGTCGGGTAGTTCTTCTCCTGCGGCTTTAATTGTCTAGAGGCATAAGCTATCACTTTGCCTTCTTGCATGAGTACACAACCCAATCTATTCAAGGATGTATCACTATAAACCACAAATTCTTTTCCTGATTCGGGTTGTACCAATACTGGGGCCTCAGTCAACAATACCTTTAGTTTCTCAAAACTCTGTTGGCATTTTTCTGTCCATTCAAACTTTACATCTTTTTGTAATAGCCTCGTCATCAGAGTAGCTATCATGGAGAATCCCTTGACAAACCGTCTGTAATAACCAGCTAGGCCCAGAAAACTTCTAACCTCGGATACATTCCTTGGCGGCTACCAATCCACAATTGCTGAAATCTTACTCGGGTCAACTCTAATTCCATCTCTCGAGACAATGTGCCCCAAAAATCTGACTTCTTTAATCCAAAATTCACTTTTACTAAACTTGGCATATAACTGATTATCTCGTAAAATTTGTAAAACTGTCCTCAAATGCACAGCATGCTCGTTTTAATCACGAGAGTAAATCAATATATCATCAATGAAGACTACAACAAATTTATCCAAATATGGCCGAAAGACACGATTCATTAAATCCATAAACACAGCAGGGGCATTGGTTAAACCAAAAGGCATCACTAGAAATTCATAGTGACCATACCTTGTCCGAAATGCTGTTTTCGGCACATCTGAGTCTTTGACTCTCAACTGGTAATATCCAGACCTCAAGTCTATCTTGGAAAACACCGTGGCTCCTTTCAATTGGTCAAACAAATCATCGATCCTTGGAAATGGGTACTTATTCTTTATGGTTACCTTATTAAGCTGCCTATAATCTATACATAACCTCATGGAACCATCTTTCTTTTTCACAAATAATACGGGAGCACCCCACGGAGAATAACTTGGTCTTGCGAAACCTTTATCCGTCAACTCTTGTAACAGTGCCTTCAATTCTTTCAACTCGGTTGGTGTCATCCTGTACGGAGCAATTGAAATAGGGGTAGTACTAGGGACTAACTCAATGCCAAATTCAATCTCTTTAACCGGAGGCAACCCTGGCAATTCTTCCGGAAATACATCTGGATATCACATACTATTGGCACTGACTCAAATCTTAACTCAGTCTCTTTAGCATTCATCACAAAAGTAAGGTAAGCTTCATATCCGTTTCTTATGTACTTCTGAGCAGACATGAAAGAAATCATTGCAGACAATTTGTCTTGTTCATCTGATTCAACACGGAGAATATCCCCATTTTCACATTTTAATTCAATGAACTTCCTTCCACAATTTACTATCACATCATGAGCAATTAACCAATCCATACCAAGAATTAAATCAAATTCATCAAATGGCAATCGCATGAGATTTTCTGAAAAATAATGACCTCTAATCATCAAAGGGCAATCTTTGCATACCTTGTCAACTAACACGTATTTCCATAGGGGATTAGACACTTTTATCACAAATTCTGTAGAATCTACAGGCATGCTCATACTAGTTACTAATTTCATGCAAATAAGTGGGTAGATCCCGAATCAATTAAAGCAACAACATGAGTATCATAGAGAGAAAATGTACCCGTAATTACATCAGGGGATGACGCCTCTTCGCGAGCGCGAATAGCATAAGTCCTCGCAGGCGCCCTACCCTCAGATCTTTCAGTCTTCTCTTTAGGTGTATTCTTACTACTCGTTCCGTTTCCCAGATTTCCCTGTGGTCTCCCTCTAGTAGTGCTACCCGATCTTGCACTCTGAAATTTCTCTTTTTCACCCATCTCGGGGCATTCTCTAGTAAAATGATCTTGATCCACACTTGAAACAAACTCTCTCGTGTGCTCGACACTCACTGGGATGACGTCTGCCACACTGTGGACATTCCGGTCTACTTTGTCGAGCGTTACCAACACTAGCAACCGAAGTGGTTTGAGCTTTAGACCCCGAGTATTGTTTACCCTTACTTCTATTTGAAAACCCAGCTGAAGTGGCTGATCCGGTGGTAAACTCTCTCGATTTCTTGGATGAGGATTGAAATGACTTACCCAATTGTCTCTTCCTCGAGTCACGAGACTCAATTTTAGCCTTCATTTTCTCTTTGTCCAACTCCTCGACCTTGCAAGCTCTATCTACTAATATGACAAATTCCTTCAGTTCTAGGACACCAAAATACAATCAGATATCCTCATTTAATCCGTCCTCAAACCTTTTGCACATGATGGCCTCGGTGGATACGCACTCCTGGGCATATTTAATAAGCTTTACGAACTCACGTTCATATTCAGTCACCATCATTATACCTTGTTTTAACTCTAGGAATTCCTTTCTTTTTTGGTCGATAAACCTTTGGCTAATGTACTTCTTTCAGAACTCTTCTTGGAAAAATTCCCAATTAACTTTCTCCCTTGGTACAATCGACACAAGGGTATTCCACCACTGGTAAGCCAAATCTCTTAAAAGAGACACGACACATTTCATGCACTCTTCAGGTGTGCATGATAGTTCATCAAATACCTTGATGGTATTTTCAAGCCAGAACTCTGCTCTTTATGGATCATCATCTTTATTAGCTCGAAACTCTTTAGCTCGTTGTTTCCGAATTCTATCAATCAGGGGCTTTTCCATTCTTACCACTTCTACAACTTGGAGAGCTACAGGGGTAGGCTGAGGAATAGGTGGGGGAAGAGGGGGTTGCGCATTCGGGTTCGTTCGAATGAACTCCGTATACCAAGCATTCATCATGTGGAGAAAGGCTTCCCTAGCCTCTTCTCCTCCTCTCTGACTCACAGTTGTGGTCTATTCTCATTTTCATTTGGCACCGTCCCTTGAGCGGGAGCCGGTGCGTTACTTTCTACATCATCTGCCACAGCTCTGTCGGGATCCATTTACTATATGAAAACATAATTCAAATCGTTAGGAGTTGTCACACTATCATTATGTAAATACTCATACGTATGGCATGTATAGCTAGACTCGTTCTTACGCTACGTTAGTTTGAGAATCGACTAAACCATAGCTCTGATACCACTAAATGTAACACCCCTTACACGTATTCGATGCCAGAACTGGGTACGAGGCATTACTAGGCTTAACTTACTTACTCAAACAAAATCGGGCAATAAATTTTCTTTTCTACATAAACTTTTTCATTCGAAATCTTAACGTTCTTATTATGGGCCTACGAGACCCAAGACATACACATGGAGTGACCTGAGATTGAACTGGAAATTTACGAACACTTAGAAATTTTTTGACTCAAAACAGGGCCACACTCCCGTGTGAGAGAAGTGGCACGCCCATGTGGCATGTCACACGCCTGTGCTTCAGGCCGTGTCCAAAATAAGGGACATTCTGTTTATGACGTCAGCAATCCTTAGGGGAACACGACCAAGCCACACGCCCGTGTGCTGGCCCGTGTGACGAACTGAATTTTTCACAAATTAGGTGCAGGGGACACACGGCCAGGCTATATACCCATGTGGCAGACCGTGTGTCACACACGGCCTAGACACACTCCCGTGTGGACAATTATAAGGCTATTTACCAAGCCAATTGCCACCTTGAAAAATAATCACACTTATACCATTTGAAGCAATACATTCATAACAATAATACATTATTGATATTCATTAATTCAACATGCATCAACTTTACACACCACTCATTCAATTGCACGAGCTTGCACTTCATGAATTTCATCATCATTAAATAGATATAACTTAACCAGTATTGGCCAATTCTGTAACACCCCAAACTCGGCCTAGACGTTATGGTCGGATCTAGCATGTCACATCGAAAGGTAGTTGAAAAGCTAAGCGTTCATTGAAAATGTTGCATCTCTTTTGAAAACTCCGTGTTTCGATGTTTATTGATAAAAACCCGATTTACTTAATGTCCATTCTTATAAAGTTATTATTTTGAAAAAATTATTTTTGTTGTGAAAGTCGAACTTTTATAGTTGCGAAAACGTGATATTTTGAAAAACGGTTATTAACATTTTGGAAAGCTCAGTATTCAAACATCAAATAATTTAAAAATAGCCGATTTGAAAGTTAAAAGAAAAATAAAATCCAAAGGCCTTATTACAAAATATTAACCCAAACTAAATAATCTTAAAATAAGGTAAAAACTGAATTTACTAGAGTTCGCGAGAAATAACTCCGATGTATGGCCACCACCGAGTCCTCCGCGGCTCCAAATCCTCTATCGCTGGGGATTACTTGCAAGGTTAAAAGAAGGGGGTGAGTTACGAGAACTCAGTGTGTAATCCCCTAAATGGTCACTATCTGGGCCCGAGCCCATACGGCATCAATCTGGGCCTAAGCCCTAATATCATGATAATGCAGATAATGTAATGCAACCCAACCCAATCCAACCAATCACACCCCCGTACCAACCAATCGTCACCTGTGGGGATCAAGTCAACCCACCCCGCCAATCACACCAATATTGCAGACAAGCTGCTAATCACAATATTTGTGGCTGAGCCACCAGAGTCATAGTATATATATATGTGGCATAGCCACTAAATCAGTATGTGGCAGAGCCACAAGGCTACACTTCTCTTCAGTCTTTAACCCAACCTATGCAACAAATTATTAAATGCAATGCAACAATGTATAAAAAATGTAACCAAACTCATATACACAATATTCAACCATTATCAAGGGTATAACGGACATTTTCACCCCTTTGGGGTTATTTCAGTAACGCACCCATCAAGGGTATTTTGGTAATTTCGCAACCCAGTGTATTTCGGTAATTTACCCTCCAAGGGATATTTTGGTAATTTCACATTTAACGACCTTTCCGAAGGCCTACTGTCGCCTCGAGCGACTTGGGACCCTTTTTGGGTCTCTACGGTACTATTGAGCCTAAAATCCATTTTAGGCCCAAACGGGCCCACACACTCGTGTGGCCCATTACACGTGGTTTCGCTCTCAGTTTTGTAGATTTTGCAATCGCATCAATCATTCAGTATTTCTCCATCGATTTTGCCCCCATGGGCCCATAAGCCAATTGGGCCCATTTAGCCCGTTTCAGTTCGTTCAGGCCCGTTACGGCCTTGGTTTCGCGAGAGTGCTCGCGACACTCTCAATGATCCGTCGGCATCATTCGTGTCTCAGTTTACCACCACGACCATTCGCGTGCTCGAGTGGTCACAGTTGCCGGCTTTCCGGCTTTTGGCCGATTCACAGCACATCACATGCATTCATTGCGATAGGTGTGAGATTACACACCTGTTACAAGTGTAGATTGAAACCTTCGAGATTACGCACCTATTAAATCGATACACTTTAACCCATTAGTCTTAAACTTAGTAAGACATATCCAATAGGTTGAAATCGACAACTTAATCCACACCACTTACCAACAGCCAAGAGATCCACCGCAAGGGATAGGTGTTCGGTTGACCCTCTAATTAAGCACGTTGAGACCCTAGCAGAGTTTGGCATGAAAAATAGATGTTAGCAACACCTTAATCATGACCACAAACGAACTCAAGACAGCCATCCGACTTGAGTAAGAATCAACCAATGAGTATAACCTCACCGCCTATATTCGGCCTTAATCTTACTTACCAACCAACTTCCGAAATCCAAGGCTAGAAGAATGATGAGAGATAGAAGAGGATGACTTGATTCGACCTTAGTCAAAAAGAACCAGAGTGAGAGATTCGGTTTCAAAGGAAAGAGAAGAAATAAAACTAGAGGAAGGCACACCATACCTTAGGTCAAAAATGAGCCGAATGGGAGAAGAGATTCGACACAAGCAGCAAAAACACAGGATGAAGAACCCAAAGATGAGAAGAAACGAAGTAAGCCAATCGAAAGCTAGAAGGAAAGGGTTAGGGGTTTCGGCTATTGAGTAGAAAAAAGAATAATTGAAAGAGATGGGAGGTTGAACAAGAGTTGCACGAGTGGTAACTTTCCAACAGGTTCGGCCAAGTCTCAAAGAGAGAAAAAGAAAGATGGGAAAAAATGATTTCGGTAAACAGGAAATTGCCAAGAGAAAATAACCCCAAAATGCTTAAAGAATAAATGCCCAAAATGCACAAATGTAAAGGAATTTCGACACCCTCCTACTCAAAACCGAATGTGCACTCTTCCAAATGACAAGTCTTGACCGAAACTCCCCCATGCACTTCCCCATATTCGGCCACTACTACCTCTTCCCCTCAATCCCTTGATTCACTCCTCTTTTTGCTCCCCAACTTCCTCTCCATCACCCATTCAAATCATTTGACCAAGTCTCCAACCTCCAAGGCAGAGTTTGATCTCAACTCTGCTTCCTCATTCCTGAGCACAAAATAATAGTCACCCAAAATGCAGCTTGTGAGACTCAAACTCTCTCCCTCCTTACTTCCCTTGTGACGCCACACCCCTGTGCCACTTACTCACTTGTGTTAGCAAACCTATTTAATTAAACTTAAGTCCGAACACGCTAGCCCTCTTCCTAAAGAGCCAAAAACCAAAATTTTTCCTATGGCCCAACTTGAACCCGGGACTTCATAGAACCCTCTAAACACTCCAAACTCACACACCTAATAGGTCCAACTTGTAATAGTGTCGCTCTCTTGTTCCCAAAAAATTGAAACGCTCACGCCCAAGGCCCAATGTGCCCAAATTCTACTAGGCCCAAATTCGGGTCATTACGAATTCCAATGGCCATTTACAAAATGAATCAAGTAACATTAATAGCCAACACCTTGGCCAACCAATATGACATAACGAAATGACCAAGTTCCTATACATGCCATACCCCAAATAATCAAATTTACTATACCAAAAGAATAACTTGATAGTATGAATCGAGCTCCGACGTCCTACGATCCTCGAGCTAGCTTGGCGATACTACAAGGAAATGGAATAGAAAGGGAGTAAGCATAAAGCTTAGTAAGTTTACATGAAATAAATCGCAACACAAAGGCTTATGATAACATCCATTCATCTCATTGAATAATAACACAAGTTCTTAAGCACTTTGACATAACTTACTCATACTTACTCTTACCAATCACATATCACTTATCGAACTCATTTCTCATAAGTTACTCATATGTACCTGTAACACTCATCACATGACTTTAGCACTTTTATCATCTTGAATATAGACTTAGCTCTTTATCCAGTTGAACCATTTGGAATATCGGAGGATACTCAAACTCGTCATACATGTAACACGATGCCAATGCCATATCCCAGATATGGTCTTACATGGGATCACATCTCAACGTCGATGCCATATCCCAGATATGGTCTTACACGGGATCTCATATCGATGTCGATGCCATGTCCCAGACATCGTCTTACATGAGATCTCCATTTGGTGTCGAGGCCATGTCCCAGACATGGTCTTAAACGAGACCTTCCTTCGGTGCCGATGCCATGTCCCAGACATGGTCTTATACGGGACCTTCCTTCGTTACCGATGCCATGTCCCAGACATGGTCTTATACGGGACCTTCCTTTGGTGTCGATGCCATGTCCCAGACATGGTCTTATACGAGACCTTCCTTAATCTCATGTCGTAACAATGGTATCCTTTTTATTCCTAAGGTTCAACCGAGACTTTCACATAATATAATATCATCATACTTTCATCGAGATATAATTAATCAGTCTCGTAAAAAAAATAATATACTTTTCTCATGATATTAAGCAATTACAGACATAATAGCATTATGTAGCTTTAACTTCACACAAACTTACCTCGGTACCAAAATATGTATAGTTTTTCGATTTAGTCCACCACCTTATTCTTTCCTCGGTTTCGGTCCGGACTTCGCGTTTCTTGATCTATAATGAAAATTTCCCTTATTTAATAATCACATTGGCTAGAATATCTCATGACTCATACTTTGGAAAAATTACGATTTCGCCCCTGAACTTTCACTTATTTACACTTTTGCCCTTAATCTCGTAAAATGATTTTCATTCAATTTCCTTGTATTTTAAGCTTAGCCGAACCATTTTAATAACTACAACAGCCCACAATTTCCACTAATTCACACTTTTATGACAAATTTCATAACTTTTACAAATTAGTCCTTTTTATGAATTTTCCATGAAAATCAACTTAGAAAAAGATGTTTATCATGCATCAAACTTTCATATTCCTCCATAAATTATCAAAATACATGCATGTCATACATGGGTAAATTTTTGAACATGAACCCTAGCTCAAAATATAGTTGGAAATAGCTAAATCGGGCTACGAAGATCTCAAAAATACGAAGAACATCAAAAACGGGGCTAGAAGGTACTTACAATTAAGCTTGAAAGTTGAAGGAACCCTAGCTATGGTGTCCTTGAGAATTTCGGCTAGCATGAAGAAGATGGAAATGAATTTTGACTTCTTTTTCCCTTTTAATTCTTTTATTATCCAAATGACAAAAATGCCCTTAAGGCCCTTTTCTTGAGATTTTTTTCTTCCCATGCCCATTTTTGTCCATCTTGAAATATAATGGTCTAATTGCTAAATAAGGACTTCTAATAATTTTTTCTAATGCTATTTCATACTTGAATCTTCTAGAATCTCATATTTTTCAATCTTTGCAATTTAGTCCTAGTGAATGAATTGATCACTAAATAATAAAATTTCTTCATGAAATTTTCACATAATCATGAAAACATGTTATAGACCTCATAAAAACCATAAAACACTTATTTCTACCTCAAATTTGTGGTTTCGCAACCACTATTCTGACTAGGCCCTAAATCGGGCTGTTACAGTATATGTTATTTTGGTTGATGTACTTTTGATACTTTTGATGCCTTGATGATATGTGACAATATGACTAAGTATTAATACATTTTTCCATGAACAATATTGTATGTGATGGCATAGTTTTAATGTGGTCAAGATAAGGTAAGTTTTGAAATGTTATTGGACCTGATGTTTATGTATGAAATGTGGTAATGTTTTCCATGTTTAGGTAAGATTTGGTTGAATGCATTTGAGGTGCCTTGTTGGCATATTGGTTGGATGGATTTATAATTTATTGAATTGGTTATTTCATGCATGTTTTGGTAAGGTTTTGATGCTTTTGTCATGTGCACAAAATGCTTTTAGGTACATGCTTGTTTGGGTGATGGAAATGGCTTGATTTTGGCCAATTTCATGTCCACACGGCCTGAGACACGGGCGTGTGACTTAGCTGTGCATGACACACGGCCATGCGAGACGACCGTGTGTCCCCTGTAGGATTTAAGGCATGCAAGTCAGGCAGTTACACGACCTAGCACATGGCCTGGCACACGGGCGTGTGAGGCCATTTTAAGAGGTATACGACCTGGCACACGGGTGTGTGGCTTGGCTGTATGACCCAACTTCAAAAGTTACACAGGCATGGACACGACTGTGTGTTCCTATTTCGATTGTTACATGGCCTGAGACACGGGCGTGTGTCTCAATCGTGTGAGTCACACGACTTGGCCACACAGCCGTGTGACCATTGCAGTTCAAATTTTTTAACTTTTTCATGAACTTTCTGATTGATTCCAATTTAGTCCCGAATTGTTTTTAAAGTGTTTGGGCTCGATTAAGGGACGATATGCGTATATATGAATGGTTTATGATAAGTTTATGTTGAGGTTTGTAATGTATGTTTTAAAGTTATGCTTTTATAGTAATGCTCCGTAACACTATTCCGGCGACGAATACGGGTTAGGGAAGTTAGAAAGCATGTTGCGGTTAAAGATGAGCCTACTGAAAAAGAAGGGAAGTTAGCCAATAATTGAAGTCCCTACAACAGAAGAATTAGATGCTGAAAATATGATGAGGTAAACCCTAAACCAGTGAATTCTAAGAATATAACACCCTATTTTGTAGATTTGCCTTCGTAGAGAAGTTGTCCATATCAACCTAGAGTTCCATATCCTTAAAGACTTCAGCAGAATAAGTAGAAAAAAAAGGTACAATTCAAGAAGTTCTTGGATGTTTTAAAGTAGTTACTCATCAACATTCTATTGGTGGAGGCTTTAGAACAAATGTCCAACTATTTGAAGTTTATGACGGATATTCTGTCCAAGAAGAAACGACTTTGTAACACCCCTTACTCGTATTCAATGCCGGAATAGGGTACGAGGCATTACCAGACATAAACACAAGCAAACATACATTTTTGAGTCATAAATTTCCATCCAAATTAAAACTTTTCACACACATTCGTATTGTCCCTAAAACGAGCCTACGAGGCCCAAAACATGCATTGGAAGTGGTTCGGGACTAAATCGAGAACTTTAGAAAATTTTACAAAACTTAGAAAAGTTTTCATGTTACAGGGGTCACACGCCCGTGTGGATTTGGGACACGCTCGTGTGGATTTGGGACACGCTCGTGTGACCATGAGACATGCCCGTGCTACAGGCCGTGTTCAAATTAGGGAGCTCTCTGACTTGTGCCACATGGCCGTGCCACACGCCCATGTGCTAGGCCGTCTGGTTGATTTAATAGCCTGTGTGCTATATTCTGGACATTCTGATTCTCACAATTTAGATGCAGGGGACAAATGGCTGGAACACATACCCGTGGGACAAGCCGTGTGTCATACACGGCCTAGACACACGCCTGTGTGTCTACCCATGTGGACAAAAATAAGGCTATTTACCAAGCCATTTTGCCACCCTTTAATACACACACCTACACCATATAACATAGCACCAATTCAAGCATATACATACAACCAAATCAGCCACAACCAAGACATCAACACATCATTCACATGCTACCATTTATTATACACAAACATTACATACTTATCAACTCGTATCATGTAAATTCCCACATCCATGAAAGGCATCATCATATAAATTACTTATACCAACATTAGCCAATTTCAATGGCCATTTACAAAATGAAATTTCAACCAATATAAGCCAACACATTTGGCCAAATCAATTATGACACATAAAAAAATGACCAAGTCACCTATACATGCCATAACTCAAAATGTTAAATTCATTGGTACCAAAATAATTGTTGATAGTGTGAGTGGATCTCCGACGATCTCCGAACCCTGAGCTAGCTTGTGACACTATAAGACATGGAAAGAAAAAGGGGAGTAAGCTATATAGCTTAGTAAGTTCATGTGCAAATAATAAGCATCATAACTACACATTTAACATACAAATTATCATGATGAAAATTGGCATGAATGTTATTAAAATCTTATAGCCATAACTTACTCAATCATAACCTTACCAAGGTTTCATTACACATCGAGCTCATGAATTATGAGTTTTACGTACATACCTATACCAACTCGCAACATAACCATATCCTTTCACAACTTTGACATTCCCATTGAACACTCGAAATATTAACGGATACTCGAAAGTCTTGCACATAAGAGCCATATATGTAGCCAAAGCTACTTCATATCTCATAACACAAATAGTCTCGCTTTCGAGCTATTCACGGGCCTACTCATACAAGCTGTCAGTTAGGACATAGCTACGCAGTGATGCTCACACAAGCTGTCAGGTATCTGTAACACATGCCGGACTACCCAGCCACTGGTAGGACGTACGAGACCAGCACCCGAATTACATAATCTGTAACACCCCTAACCCGTATCCGTCGTCGGATTAGGGTTACGAGGCATTACCGATCTAAACACAGTTCAGTACAGTCATCTAATACAAAACATGATCAAAGTTACGACAACTTCTTTTAATAGTTTTCAAACTCAAAAATCAACCTTCTACTCAATTATAAAAGTCAAATTCGCATATATTGAAAACACTTAATCAAATAAAGTCAATCATGCTTTATTGTTTATAATACATAAATAATCCATACTTCAAAATTCAAACATGTCAATATTATTTATTTAATCAAATTGTCGAATCAACTATCATGCATCAAGGTCATACTACATATGCTTTATAAAGCATTATTCAAACCTTATAACCATCAAATTACATGGCATTCGAATATCTAGCTTTAAATCAAGCATATATTATTTCATATACTAAGCACATATTTCACAACATTCATTTGTGTATATATATATTCCATTAGCTAATTATTAAACATGCCATTTAACGACACATTTCGGTACTATTTATCTCATTCAAATAAGCAGCTAAAACAAATCCAAACTATGCCCAATTCGGACCATAATAATGCAACCATTTCGAAATGCATTTTGCCTAAACCAAACATACCATAATTGGACATCATATATATACAAGGCATCAACTAACACATAAATTTCAGCCAAAAACATACCAATTCATGCGCATTTCATACTTTAAAAAAAACATCACCCAATATTATACCAATTCCATCATCTCATAATCAATCACCTAACCAACAAGACAACCATATTAATTTGGTCAAATACATACGGTATCATAAAACATATATAAATTCTACCTGTCTTTAGCCGAATGTAAATACACACTTTATACCATATTTTATCTCACAAATGACCAAAGCAATTACATTATTAACAAATTACTGAATACATAATCAACCAATTACCAAAATTATTCATTCATTCATTTCCAAAACATAAAAAATATTATAACCACATCTTAAACCATGTAACATATTTCCCTTAATGAATTAAGTATCAAGGCTGAATACACACCAACCTAAACATCATTTTTAAGCCAACTCACAAGACAATTTATACATCAACACATAGGTCATCAATAAATCATACCAAATATCCAAATTCAAAAGCATAGCATAGTCATTTCATGGCAATTATAAACACATATCATAAGTCGAAGATGCATCCAACATTTACCTCATTACTTAACCGAATTATAAGACCATCCATCACAAGCATATATCAACATTAGTTAACTTATAAGTCATTCATGTCATATTCAATCAAACCATATAATAGCAAATTATACCAACTTTCGAGACTATATTATCATGCATATACTAAATACATCATATACCTATAATACACATATTACTTTCAAAATAGGCTTAAACCATAACTAAATTATACAACCATTAACCAATATGCCAAACACATCACACTTATATATATTATGACCGAAATTTGCATAAACTTAAGCATCATATATATCCATTAGATCAAAAGCATAAAAACCAAGCTTAACCAAAATGAATAAGCCATTTTCGCATGGCTCATATTTACATACCCCAAAATCAAGTATATTAACTAGTCTATACATGCCATAAGTTCGAATTCAAACTTAACAAAATACCGAAAAGAGTTGATAGTGTGATAGACTTCTCTGACGATCCCCGAGCTCGTAACCAACTTCCAAAATCTATAAAACAAAGAGCAAATACACACAGTAGGCTATCACAGCTTAGTAAGTCATAAGCAAATGAGACATTTAATCATATACATAATTTAATCTAGATAAACAGTAATAAGCCATCATAATTTCATATATATTTCCAACGTATAATTTCATATCTCAAAACATACACATACACATAATTCACATTAACATATGACATTATATCATCAATTCAAACATTCAACTTACCATATTTTCATAACTTTGTATGAGTACATACCTGAGCCTTTCTAACCTGAATTTTACACTCGATCTTAACTTATCATTGCCCATTGAACCATTCAAAATTAAAAAGGATACTCGGATAGTCGAACATTTCATACAATGCCAACGTCCCAGACGTGGTCTTACATGTAATCACATATCGATGCCACTGTCCCAAACAGGGTCTTACACGTAAATCACAAGTCGATGCCAACATCCCAGACATGGTCTTACACGATAACACATAATGGAATCCTATGTCATGACATATGTATCCTAGCTATTCCTAGGGTTCGTACGAGACTTTCAGACATTGTAACTCGATCGAATCAATCTCGTAAACATAGCTTCCAAGCTTATAAACATTCGGCCAACACATATACATAGTCATAAAATTAAATTTGACATATAAAATTCACATATATTCAAAATTAACAACATTTATATGCTTATAAACTTACCTCAGATATCGACGGACGGAATAAAACGACTATTCGATTATTTTTGTTTTCCCCCGATCCAAATACATTTTCTTTGGTTCTTGATCTAAACATATTCAAGTTGAACTTATTTAAACACCATTTTATTCAATTTAGTCTAAAAACACATAAATGGGCAAATTACCATTTTGCCCCTGACATTTTACACTTTTCACAATTTAGTCCCTATTGCATAAAACACAAAATATGCAAAATTTCAATGTCCCACGCTTAGGACGAATTTAACCCATAATCATACAAGTCCATATATTTCTGTTATTTCACATTTTAGTCCCTCAATTTATTATTTTTACAATTTAACCCTAATTACTCAAAATCATCAAAATTTCCAATACAAAACATATTAATCCAAAACATATCTTTCATAATCTATCATCTAACATCACAAAGCTCATAAATTCATCAATGGCTTAACTCAAAATATCCATCAAAATAAAAAATTAAAGCATGGGTTTTTTAAATTTCATAGCAACGATCTCAAAAACGTAAAAATTATCAAAAACCGAGCTAGTTACATACCTTAATCAAGCTTAGCTATGGCCGAATGTGGATTTATTTTTCTTTTTTCTTTTCCTTAGCTAGTTTCGGCTATTCCAAAGATGAACATGCATGGTTTTATGTTTTATGTTTTATTATATTAACTTAATTAATATATTTACTAAATTAACCTTATTAGTTTAATATAAACATATTATATATTATGCACATAATCGTCCATCATATTAATTCATGGTATAATTACAACATAAACACCTCCCACTAAAAGAAAAATCAATTTAGCACTTTAACAAATAGTTAGCCACTTTACAATTTACGCGATTAAGTCCTTTTATTTAATCGGACACTCAAACGATAAAATTAAATCACGAAAATTTCACAGATATAAATTCACATAGTAAAAACACAGATAATAATATTTAATAACTTTTCTAACTCGGATTTGTGGTCCCAAAACCACTGTTCCGATTAGGGTCGAAACTGGACTGTTACATAATCGTATATACATATGGGTTCCTAGTGACATGTCACTTGTATCCTATTCTATTCCTGAGGTTCAACCGGGATTTCTTGCTTGTCGAAACTTTGACGAATACTTCCATAAAGTAAATCACAATTCATACAACTTTAAAGCATTTAAAACGTAAATATAACAATGCATTATTTACATACGAACTTACCTCGGTACAAAAATAGTAGAATTTGACCTAATCGTCAAACACTTTATTTTTCCCCCGGTCTAGATCCGAACCTCATTTTTCTTGGTCTATAATAACAAATTTAACTCATTTAATACTCAAATTATTCAATTCAGCCTAAAAATCACATTATGGCAAAATTACATTTTTGCCCTTAAACTTTTGACATTTTACAATCTAGTCCCTAGGCTCGTAAAATGAAACGTGTTCAATTTATTTAATACACAAGCCTAGCCGAACCATTTTCATACCCATAAAAGCCCACAATTTCCATTAAATCACACTTTTACTACATATTTTATAACTTTTACAAATAGGTCCTTTTTGACATTTTTACCGAAAATCACTTAGTAAAGGTTGTTTATCCAACATCAAATTTGCATAATCTACCATTAAACATCAAAATACACAAATATCTAACATGGTTCAAACCCTAGACCTTGATTATTTCTTAAATTAGTGGTAGAAATAGATAGATCGGGTTACAACGATTTCAAAAATGTAAAGAGCATTAAAAACAGAGCAAGAACGGAATTACAATCGAGCTTGAAAGATGGCCAAACCCTAGCTATGGACACCCTTGAAATTTTGGCACTAGCATGAAGAAGATGAACCAAATTTGGCCTTTATTTTACTTATTAATTCATTTAATTAGCCAAATGACCAAAATGCCCCTAACTTAAAATATAAAAATTCTCTTCTTCATGTCCATTTTTGCCCACTAACTTAACCAATGGTCTAATTACCATCTAAGGACCTTCAATTTAAAATCTCATAGCAATTGGACACCTTTAACATATAGAACTCAAATTTTGCACTTTTTGTAATTTAGTCCCCTTTACTAAATTGAGTGCCCAAACGTCAAAATTTTCGAACGATATTTTCAAGAAATCATTCCATAAAACTGTAGATAATAAAAATATAATAAAAATAAATTTTACTGCATCGAATCTGTGGTCCCGAAACTACTGTTTCGACTAGACCCGAAATAGGGTTGTTACAAACTTAGTGAGTATGAGACTGTCGCTTTGATGAAGGAGTGTAGTGCGTTCTTACAGAACAAGCTACCTCCAAAATTGAAGGATCTTAGAAGCTTTACGATATCTTGCCACATAGGTAAATCATATTGCGGTAAAGCTTTTTGCGACCTTGGAGCAAGCATCAACTTGATGCCCAAATCTATTTTCAAACTGTTGGGAATAGGTGAAGTACGACCCACTCCTGTGACACTTCAACTTGCAGATCATTCGTTAGCATATCCCGAGGGAAAGATCGAGGATGTTTTGGTAAGAGTTGATAAGTTTATTTTTCCTGCTGACTTTATTGTGTTAGTCTTTAAAGCAAATAAGGAAGTTCTGATCATCCTAGGGAGACCTTTCCTAGCCACGGGAAGAACGTTGATAGATGTGCAAAAAGCAGAACTCACCATGCGAGTTAAAGATGATAAGGTAACGTTTAATGTTCGAAAGGCCATGAAATTTCCCGATCCAATGAAAAAGTGTTCAGTAATGGAGGAATTAGAAACCTTAGTTTCTATGGAAAGCAATTCTGAAGAAGACTTGTTGGAGAACACTTTAGGGTCTAAACCATTCGAAGATGAAAAAGGTAATGAAGGTTTGGTTTTGATGGAAGCCAATCTGCTGAGTTATGATCAACTATTGCGGTCCAAATCGCTAGGGTTGGAAGTTTGAGAATTAACACAACCCAAGTTGTCAATCGATGAATCGCCTAAACTCGAACTGAAGGTACTTCCATCCCATTTAAAATATGTTTATTTAGGTAACTATTCTACTTTGCCTGTGATTGTTTCAGTATAATTGATAGAACACCAAGAGGAGCAACTGATTGCTATTTTAAAGAAATTTAAAAAGGCAATTGGTTGGACCATAGTTGACATACGAGGTATAAGCCCTTCCTTTTGTACGAATAAGATTATTTTAGAGGAAGGTGAGCGAGGTAGAATCGATGGTCAAAGGAGACTTAATCCTATCATGAAAGAGGTAGTACAGAAGGAAGTAATCAAATGGTTAGATGTGGGAATTATCTACCCCATCTCAGATAGTTCTTGGGTAAGCCCGATACAATGTGTATCAAAGAAAGGTGGATCACGTTGTCGATAATGAATGTAATGAGTTAATCCCGACGAGAACTATCACGGGTTGGAGAATTTGTATTGACTATAGAAAGCTGAACAAAGCCAATCGTAAGGATCATTTTCCATTACCTTTTATGGATCAGATGTTAGATCGATTGACAGGTAATGAATTTAATTTCTTTTTAGGTGAATATTCAGAATACAACCAAATAGTTGTAGCCCTAGAAGACCAAAATAAAAACTACTTTTACCTATCCGTACGGTACATTTACTTTTAGGCGAATGCTTTTCAGCTTATGTAATGCACCTTCCACATTCTAGCGATGTATGATGCCAATTTTCACTGATATGATTGAAAATTTTGTTGAGGTTTTCATTGATGATTTTTCTATTTTTGGTAACACTTATAATGTTTGTTTTAGTAATTTGGAAAAGGTACTAAAGAGATACGATGAGGTGAATCTTGTCCTTAACTAGGAGAAATGCCATTTTATGGTTAATGAGGGAATTGTCTTAGGACATAAAATTTCCAAAAATGAAATTGAAGTGGATAAAGAAAAGGTGGATGTAATTGAAAGATTACCACCTCCAATTAGTGTGAAAGAAGTTAGAAGTTTCTTAGGCCATACTGGTTTTTATCGTAGGTTTATCAAAGATTTTTCAAAAAATTTCTAAACCTTTGTTTATGCTTTTAGAAAAAGATATTGTTTTTTATTTTAATAAAACATGTTTAGAAGCTTGAGAGGCATTAAAAAATCATTTAATCTCAACCCCAATAATTGTTACATTTGAATGGAACTCACCTTCTGAGTTGATGTGTGATGCAAGCAACTTCGTTGTTGGAAACAAAGTCTTTCATCCTATCTACTATGCAAGTAGAACTTTGACAGGAGCCCAAATAAATTATACGATAATTGAAAAAGAACTCTTTGCTATAGTTTTTGCTTTTGACAAGTTCTGTTCATATCTTGTAGGTACCAAAGTTACAATATTTACCGATCATGTTGCCATTTAGTATTTACTCATGAAGAAAGATGTTAAACCGGTGCTAATTCGTTGGATTCTTTTACTCCAAGAATTTGACATTGAGATTCAAGATAAAAAATGTAACACCCCAAACCCGGCCTAAAAGTTAGGCCTGAATCTGGCGTGTCACATTGAAGTGTTTTTTGAAAACCATGTTTTCGTTGAAAACCCTTCTTAATATTTAAAAACTTCTTGCCATTTAAAACTTGTTAACGCCTCAGCTTGCGTTTGTTTATTTTCAAATCGGGGTTCATTGAAAAAGGTTGTTCACTTTTAAAACGTTATTGATTTCCTTCAAAATCTCCTTCAATTGCGGAAGTTTTTTAAAACGTTGCGAAAATGTGATAATCGAAAACAGTTGTTGTAACGTAGTGTTTTGAAAACAATAATCATTTTAAAAAACCACGATTTACTTCTAACAGATGTAAATTAAAATAAAACCAAACCTAAAATTTAAAATCCAAAAACTTTAAGAGGCCTTATTACAAACCAAACCAAAATAAAGTACTTATGAATAACGTAATAGAAAAAAAAAGAAGCAGTTGTGTGGCCATCTCCGAGTCCCTCGCAGCTCCGAACTGTCTAAGTCTGGGGATTACCTGCACAGTTAAAAATGGGGTGAGTTTACGAAAACTCAGTGTGTAATCCCCCTAATAGAAAAATAGTCGATCGATAAAGCAGAATCTGTAAGCGATGGGCTTGAGCCCTATTCACCACAATGATAGCTTTCAGTGGGCCTAAGCCCATTGCCATATCGTTTGGGTCTCGGCCCATAATAGAATCGTTTGGGCCTAGCCCATATTCGTAACAAATCTCATAACCAGAAATGTAATAGTGTAAGAATGCACCCCACCCCAATCCAGCCAGCACACCACCCGTACCAACCAACACACCATGTGGGGATAAAATCGACCCACCCAGCCAGCACACCAATGTTAGCATCGATTGCAGAACTAACCGATATCGCAGCATAGCTGCCAGAATATAAGCGGCTTAAATCCGTCGGTAGGTCCACAGTCATCTCGGGCGACCCGTGCGACCCTAACAATTAAATCGGTAGGTCCATAGTTGTCTCGAGCGACCTGTGCAACCCTAACAATCAAATCGGTGGGTCCACAGTCGTCTCGGCCGACCCGTGCGACCCTAACAGATCAATCACTTTCTCCAATTCCAAAATCCCAATCCCATGCAGTATGTCATGTATGCAAAGCACATATATATAAATCACATAGCATACTCTAGAAAGGCAGACAAATCATAGCTCAGGTCAGTCAAAACATAGCATAAAACAATCATTTACCCACGAGGGCAAAACAGTCATTTTACCCTTTAGGGGTATTTTGGTAATCCTACCCTACAGGGGTATTTCGGTAATTTTACAAACCGAGGGTATTTCGATAATTTTGAAAATTAGGGGTATTTCGGTAATTTTGCAAACTGGGGGTATTTTGGTAATTTTTCAAACTGGGGGTATTTCGATAATTTTGCAAACCTTTCCAATGGCCTACCGTCGTTTCGAACAAGTCGAATGACTTATAGGGCCAAAATAATGGAGTTGGGCCCAAAGCCCACTATTCGGCCCAAGTGCAATTTCAGTCACGGCTATGCGAACTTCGCAGCCCAATCCATTGTTTGTCACTATCGTGAATTTTACCCATGCGGGGCCCATGAGCCCATTGGGCCCACTTGGCCCATCTCGTCCCAACGAGGCCCATTACGGCCTAAGCCCACGAGAACGCTCGTGGTGGCTCCTACAGTCTAGCACCCTTATTCATGGGCTCGGTTAACCACACGCACGCTCGCACGCTCGTGTGGCATCACACGCCATATTTCTGGCTTTTCGGCATTCAACCGACTCTACAATCTTAGCAGTATAACCATTACGTACTTTCGGCTTTTCAGCCTATTATCGAAAGTGGCATACAATTACACACCTGTTCGCGAGGCTAGATAAGATCCACGCTCCCCAAATCCTACAATCCACCAACATATCGTATCAGATTACTCCAATCAGGTTAACGTATACACCTAATCCACCACCATTATTAACTTAAACCACAATCACTCACCTTGCTAGGACTAACAGATACTAGCGCCTCCCTGCTGATCAAGGGCGATCTCCCCCTTCTAACATGATTTGGTAACATAAAAGTTGTTAGAAACCGTCAAACATTCGGCCCCCAGTAAAAAAAAAAGGAAAAACTGAAGCTTGTTAATAGAGTCAAAAGAAATCTTTGCAAATAACGAAATAATAAAGTGGTTGAAGCAACCCCCTTACCAAAATCGATAACCAACGAATATCGGCAGTAGTCAATCAAGAAGGTTCGGCCCTAACCACGGAGAACAAAAAGATTTGAGAAGAAGGGAGTATGTAGATTCAGCCTAATAGAGAAGGGGAAAACGAAGTTTAAAAAAGAAGAGATGGAAGCACAAGAGGGTCGGTTATGGAAGAAGTGATTAGAGAAGAGATGAAAGAAAGACTTCAAAGGATTGATCAAAACTGGGCACTCGATATTTATGTTCCAGCAAAAAGTGAGCAGTAGTGGAGAATAGAGATGAAGAGAACAAAGACCCGAATGGTCGAAAAATGTGCCAAGATGCGAAAATAACACCCGAAAATAACAAAGAAAATTTGGCACCTCTACACTCTCCTAAAGCCGAAATTGCACCAAATGCCCCACCCTTGGCCGAATTTCCCTTTACTCAAGCTCTCCCAACCGGCCAAGACTCCCCTCACAATCCAACTCCCTCAAACTCTCCACCAAATCCTCCTTGAATTGCTCCCAGCCTCCCATTCGAATTTGTTGACCAAGTCTCCAACCTCATCTGCGGAGTTTGATTCAAACTCTACCTCTCGCACCACCAAATCATAAAATAAAAGCCCCCTATTTGCATGTCATGGGATTCAAACCCCAACTCCCCTTGCCATCTTAGTGACGCCACCACCATCAAGCCACAAGCTCTTTTTGTGACACAAAAGCACACACATTTATACATAAGTCCTAACTGCTAACAGCCAATTCCACTTAAGAGCAAAAACTAAAAAATTTCCAAGGCCCAGACTCGAACCCAGGCTTCCTAAGAACCCTCAAATACCCTCAAATACTCCAATATTGCTAACCCAGCAGTACTAACATGCATTCGTGCCGTTTTCTTGCTCTCAACAATTTTAGGCGCTCCCAAGCCGAAGGCCCAATTCTTCTAGGCCCAGAATTCTGGGCGTTACAAAAAAGTTGTTGAAAATCAACTAGCCGATCATCTGTCGAGGCTGGAAAAAAATGAGATAACCTCTTCAGTTGTTCCAATTAATAAGAATTTTCCTGATGGGCATATCTTCGAGGTAAGTCGAATCTATGAAATACATTGGTTTGCTGATTTTGCTAATTATTTAGCATGTGGAATAATTCCTCGAGAAATGACATACCAACAAAGGAAGAAATTCCTTCATGATAGTTGGTATTATTTCTGGGAGGATCCATTTTTGTTTAAACAATGTGCAGATAACATAATCAGAAAGTGTGTAGCTAGAAGTGAAATTGAAGAGATTTTGTACCACTGCCATTCATCTCCAAGTGGGGGACACTTTGGTGGTTCCCGCACTACAGTGAAGATTTTACAAGTAAGATTTTTTTGCCTACAGTATTTAAGGATGCGTATGCATATGTGAAAAACTGTGATAGATGACAAAGAACCGAAAACATATCAAGGAGGAATGAGATGCCCTTAACAAATATTTTAGAGGTAGAACTATTCGACGCATGGGGCATTGATTTTCTAGGCCTGTTTCCTTCTTCGCATGGTAATAAGTATATTTTGGTAGCTACGGACTATGTATCCAAGTGGGTTGAAGCCGAGGTGTACCCAACAAATGATGTTAAGGTAGTCATGTGATTCCTACATAAGCATGTATTTACACGATTTTGGACTCCTAGAGCTATAATTAGCGAGGAAGGATCTCACTTTATAAATAAATGACTTAAGTGGTTGTGTAACAGCCCATTTTCGGTAAAATCAGAACAGTGGTTTCGGGACCACAAATTCGAGTCCGGAAAGAAAAATTATTTTAATATTATTTTATGATCTATAGTATGATAATAATGTTGTATGAAAATTTTGAAAAGAAATTTTACTGATTACATGTTTAATTTGATAAAGGACCAAATTGCACAAAGTGCAAAAGTTGAGTTCTAATAGCAAAAAGGATTAAATAGCTATAGAACTTTAAAGTGGATTTCCTTATATGGTAATTAGACCATTAAAAATGCTTAGTTGTTAGGGATGATGATTCATCCATGGAAAATAAAATAAAGAAAAGGATGAAATTGGAAAGATAAAAAATAAAAGGTGATAAATTAATTAAAGAACAAAATATCATCATTTTATGTCATATTCTTCCCCAAAATGCATGGAAACCCTAGGAAAGAGAAAGCAATCTTTCTTGGCTAATTAGGTAAGTATTCATGTAACATCCCAAAAATTTGAGTATTATTTGTGTTGGCTCGGGTATGAATTTTTGTGTGTTAGCATAGTCTTGTGAAGGCTTGATTCTATTTAGGAAGATAGAATAATTTTTAGTATGTTTATTTAATGAAGTGGATTAAGTGAGCTTAGCACTTAAGTTAATTTAAGTGTTAAATTAAAGCACAAGAGGAGTAAGTGGCAAGTTGGTTAAGGAGCTTGAAAGGTGGCTTGAGGTTAGAGGTTCGAGTATTATGGAAAGCATTTTTGAAGACTTTATTTTGTGTTCTAGCATTGATGGATGGTCAACCTATGTTTATGATAGGTTGGACCTTAAGTTTTTGGTAAGTTGAATTTTGGAAAAGGAAAGCATGAAATAGGGGATAAGAATCTTAAGGTTATGGAAGGTTGGGGAGACATAAGGCTTGGTTGTAGGAAAATGTTTTGGAAAGTATTCCAAGGCCTTTAGTGAATGTATGTGGACGGTATGGGTGTCTAAGGGGTGGCGAATTTTGTTAGGTAGCTTGGGGGGAATAGTTGGCCAATTTTTCCTTTTGAACATCTTTTTGCATTTTTGTTTTCCCTCTCCAAAAAACTCCCACCTTTGGCCGAATGTCTATGGTACTTTTGGTGCAAAATTGCTTTTGGTTTTAGCCTCATTTTGTTTGAAACAAATACCACTTTCTTTCTTTCATTTGTCCTTTTGAACCAAAACTACATTTTTGTATTTTGTGCATTTTCTTCTTTGGTAAAATAGGTGTTGACCGAATCTCATTTCTCCCATCCCTCTTCTTTTCTTCTTTTGATATTTGCTCAACCACATTCCCTTTCTCTTTCTTTTTGGCCGAACCTTCTCTTCCCTATCTTTACTTGATTTTTCTTCCATTGTTTACTAAAACCGAATTTCTCTCTCATTTTATCTTCTCTTCTACTTTCAGATTTCATATCCTATTAGACTCAAATCAATTGTTTTCTTTTCCTCATAACCAAATAGCCGAATCTTCTACTTCCTTTTAGTTTAGTTTGGCCGAATATTCAAGGGTAGACTCTCTTTGGTTTCTTCAATCGATTTTGGTTAATAAGTAAGTATTCTTGGCTGATTTTCCTATTATTTCTTTTCTCCTCTCTATGTTATTTTCTTGTGAACAAGGGCTGAACCTATGGGCATTTGTTGCAAGGTTTTAACCATTTTAGGAATCGATTTCTTTTAGGCTCCTCGGGACGTTGGAAGCAATCGATCTAAGCCTCGTATCTTTATCGATCGTTTTGGGTAAGCCTTTAGGTAAGATTGGTATTTCGAAGGATAACTCTTTGGGATTTTGATGTTGGCCGAATGGCCTTTGTTCATAATCTTAGTATTGATCGATTGTAGGACAAAGTGATCTAGTGCGGTAGATCGGATCATCGGATTTTAGTATTGCTTTGGTGAAAGATGTGTGTATCTTACACACTTTATAACTTGGTTTATATATGTATATTTGTGTGTTATATAACTAATCATATTATGAAAGTGGGTAAATCGATGAGATCTGGATATGATACCATGATGGTATGAATGAAGATTTGGGTAAGTCTGTTTCAATATGTTGTTAATACATGTGGATTGAAATCATGATCTACGATTTATGATATATTCGTTATGAGATACATATCAAAGTTTATTGACATGATTTGTTTATCTATTGCATTGGTATGGGCAATATGAGAGGAGGGGGAAGATTGATTCGTGTCTTCTGACACGGAGGTTTGGTACCTCCGGTGATTTGGTATCACATTCGTGTCTTCTGGACACCGAGGTTTGGCACCTCATAGCGACTCGTCCCTGTGGTTAATACCACCGTGGGTTGGCCCCACTTTTGAGATATGGGATCGTCTGCGCCGGTGATTTGGTATCACACGTGGGTTGGCCCCACAACTTGATGATTCGTGTCTTGGACACCGAAGTGGTTTGGCACCACCGGTGATTTGGTATCACATTCGTGTCTTGGACACCGTGAGGTTTGGCACCTCATAGCGTCTCGTCCCCGTGGTTAACACCACCGTGGGTTTGCCCCACTTTTGAGATATGGGATCGACGCCGGTGATTTGGTATCACACGGGTTGGCCCCACAGATGTATTATTTGTGACTTTGGTCACCAAAGTGATTTGGTATCACATTTATATCGTGACTTCTGGTCACGGTGGTTTGGCACCACCAAAGTGGTTTGGTACCACACGGGGTAGAAAAGGAGTTATGGATGGCTAGGTTGGGTGCATTATACATATATGTTGCTTTGTTATAATTTGTGTAAGTATGTGGTATTTACCGGAGAGAGGGAATATGCATCTGAGTCTTGGTGACTCACCTTCTCCCTTATCTTTTCAGTGATTCGTGAGATCGCGGATATGGAGTCGGATGAACTCGAGGAGGCCATGCAATAAAGTTTGGTTTTACATGAACTTCCATTTGGGTACTTTATTTTAATTTGGTTTTTATATTTTATGGATTTGTAATAAGGCCTGTTTAATTATGTTTTGGATTATTTTTATGTTTTGAATATATTTAAAATATGGCTTATAAATTACTTGGTTAATCTAATAATTGAGCTCAAAGTTTTCTAAACTAAAAACTCGCATAATGGTTTTAAAAATCTTACCATCGGGTAATATGAATAGTTCGATAGAAAAATTACAAGTTAAGTGTTTTCAACAAATTAAGTGATTTCCAAAATTCAGGTTTCTATACTCAATTGCAAACGGATTTTCAAAGTGATATTTCAAATTTTCTTAAAAAGATATAAATGTTTTCTATCCTATGATTTATCAACTAAGTTTTAAAGTTTTATGTAATTCAAAGTAAATCTCAGTTTTAACTTATTTTCTACAAATATAGAATTACAAAGGATTTTTCACTAAAATTAAATCGCTAACTCGTTTTTCCTCAAAACGTTTTCCCCTGTGACATACCAAATTCGGTCGTAGCGTATTGATCGGGTTTGGGGTGTTACAATTCAAGTTCCGTTTTTAGTAATTTTTATATTTTTGAGATCGAGATAACCTAATATAGCTATTTTGGGGATTAATTTGTAAAGTTATTAAAGTATGAAAATTTTGCCATGGATGAATATGCTGAAATTTTGAAATTTATGGTATAAAATGAAAGATTGTTGATAGATAAAAAACTTTTACAAAGTGAATTTTGATGAAAACATGATTTAGGGACTAAATTGAAAAGTTTTAAAATTCATGGAAAAATTCTGAATTTTATGAAATACATGTGCTGTAAATGTTACATGTAAAAATCGGCTAGGCTTGGAACAAGGATTAAATTGCATGAATTTCATTTTCCGAGCCTAGGGATGAAATCATCATTAATTAAAAGTTTAGGGGCAAAATAGTAATTTTGCCTAAGATGTGAATTGGACTGAATTGAGTTTAAATTGTATTAAATTGATGTTAAATTTACTCATATAGATTTAGATAGACCGAATTCGGACTTAGAATGAGGAAAAGAGAAAATGTCGGATTAGTAGATTTTACGTACACGAACATTTGTCGAGGTAAGTTCGTGTAACTAAATTGTGTATATTTATACGCTTGAATTAAATGTTGTGTATGCGAATTGTATAAATATCATATATATATATGACATTGAAAACATATCCGACAAAACTGATAAATGATAATGCCTGAAATAAATGATAATGCTCGATAAATGATAAATGATAATGATGTTACTTTTTATGCTTGAAATGAATGTGGAATGTGTTTATTTAAATTATATGAATATTATAAATGTATGAAATAATCACATGCCTGATAATGCCTGAAAAATGTTAAATCCTGTTTGAATAAATGAAAGTCGATGGATACGTGATTTCCTGTAATGAATATAGTTCTGCATATGTTGCGGACATTATAGCTCGGACGGGCATCCTGTTAAAAGCTCTCTCGAGCATTCCTGTTATATAGTTCCTTTGAGCATCCTAATCGGTAGTGATCCTGCATATGTTGCAGACTACTGCAGCTCTGTGTGAGCGTCTTGTTATGCGATCGGTTGTGATCCTGCATATGTTGTGGACACAAACACAGCTCTTTGTGAGCGTCCTATTATGCGATCGGTTGTGATCCTGCATACGTTGTGGACACAAACGCAGCTCTATATGAGCGTCCTGATGTGGCTCGCTTGAACTCCCTGTTACCTTATCCGATGCTCCCTGATATTAACTCTTCGGAGTTATATGTTAAGCTCTATAAGCTCCCTGATTAAAACTCTTATGAGTTTCTTATTTAGCCCGGATAAGTGTCCTGTTACATGATTATATGGCTCATCTGAGCATCCTCATATGTGGCTTGAGAGTGTGCTCCCTGGTTATGTGCCCTAAATGGGTACCCCTGAATATGAATTGACGGATCTTAATTTGTACACCTTGAGTGTACTACCTGTGAATCCATCGATATTTTGAATAAATTCAACGAGTAAAATTCTGACATGAAAAGATATGAATATGAAATGAGTTAATACACGTATCTACTTGAAACATATGAAAACAATGATATATGTTATGTGGAAGTAAGAGATGATGGTACATGAACATGGAATTTATTTGATGAATATGTTTATCCATGATTATAGATTTGTACACCTTGAGTGTACTACCCATGTGACATTGTTATTTCAAATAATTTAATGTGTAAAGTTCCGATATGAAATAATCTGAACTTAAGATGAATTATTATGAAGATGTACTTGAAATACCTGGATAAGATTTGTATATGTTATATAAATTCATGATGTGAAAAGTATATGAATATGAAAATTTAGTTATTGTTGAGCCATACATGTTTCCTGTTTTTTTTTATATGAAATATATGACTGACAAGGGTGATGAGGATATGTGTTAGGGCTCGTGATTCAGTTGATTGAATATGCCTTGTATGTTTATATTGAATTTAAATAAATGGTAAGTTTATTACCATGTTATACGAACTTACTAAGCATAATATGCTTACTCTGTTTTATTTTCCCCTATTCTATAGTAATTCAGAAGCTCATTGGATTGGAAGCTTGGCGGAGATCACTCACACTATCTATCAGCCCATTTTGGTATATACGGTAAATCAATTATGGTTATAATAGCATGTATAGGTTATTTAGGCAATAATGGCATGTAAATGTTTTGAATGAAACTAGCCATTGGAATGGCTTGTGTTTGACATATTTTGATCTGTTTATAAGTGGATCTATCATGTTTGAAAATGAATGTGACCATGCATGTGTACATTTGGTAAATAGATAAATATGAAAGATAGATTAACATGATAATAAATTGTCATTTGTGGTACCTAAGGGTACATTGGTTGTATGTGATATTATGTCATGTTTAAGACATGATTTGGACTTGTTTTGAATGCTTTGAAATGGTTTGTGAATGTGTTTAAGTGTTGGTGTAGGTGAAAGACAAGATGGGTGAGAAATGTGGCTTGGAAAATAGCCTATTTTTTTTGTCCACACGGGTAGAGACACGGGTGTGTGTCTCAGCCGTGTGTGACACACGACCTAGCACATGGGCGTGTGACCTGGCCGTGTGTCCCCTGCATATTTAAAATGTCAAAACATAATGCTCATAATTGATCACACGGCCTGGCACACGGGCGTGTGGCTTGGCCGTGTGACCCCTGTACCTACACACGACTTAGCACACAGGCGTGTGACTTGACCGTGTGACCCAAGTCAAAGATTTACACAGCCTAAGCTCACACGGGCGTTTGACCCCTACACCTAGGAAGATTTTTAAAGTTTCACGAAAAATTCTCTGAGTACTCGATTTAGTCCCTACCTGATTCTAATGCATGATTTGGGCCTCGAGGGTTCATGTAAGGGACTATATGATAAAATTTGATTGAAATCTGATATGATTACTAAAGAATTATGAAATGTCTATTATTTGTTCTGTAAACTCCGGTAATGCTCCGTAACCCTGTTCTGGCGACAGATTCAGGTTAAGGGTGTTACAGGTTGCTTGACAAGTATGATGTGAAGCATAAGATTGCTACTGCCTATCACCCACAGTCAAATGGGCAAGTTGAAAGGATGAATCGAGAAATCAAAGGTATTCTTGAGAGGGTGGTGCGCCCTAATAGAAAAGATTGGTCTCAAAGGCTTAATGATGCTTTATAGGCCTATCGAAATGATTTTAAGATGCCGTCAGGAATGACTTCCTATCGGCTAGTTTTTTGAAAGGCATGCCATTTGCCGCTCGAATTGGAGAATAAAGCTCACTAGGCCTTGAAACAATTGAATGTGGATCTTAAGCAAGCCGGTGAGAGAAGGATGTTACAACTTGATGAATCGGAAGAGTTGAGGTTATTTTCATACAAGAATGCCAAGATGTGTAAAGAAAAATATGTGTGTAACGCCCCGAATTTGGGCCTTGGGCATGGGAGCGTTTAAAATTTTAGAGAATAAGAGAACGGCACTAGTGCAAGTTGGACCTATTAGGTGAGTGATTTTGGAAGGTTAGGGGGCTTCCATGAAATCCCGGGTTCAAACCTAGGCTTCAGGAAAAATTTTGGTTTTAGGTGAATAAAGCCCTGGGGGTAAGTAAGTAGGCTTTAAGAATAAATTGTGGGAAAAAAAGACACAAAAGGAGTTGTGGTCTAGTGGCAAATGGCGCCACAGGGGAGACAAGGAAGTGACGCCATAGATGAAGCAAGGGGTTCAAGGTTCAAGTCTTGGCGCTTGCAATTCATTTTGTTTTTCTTTTAAATGAACTTAGACTTTGGCCCATAGGCTTATATTTAGTTGCGCATGTTCTAAGTCACAAAAGGAGCTTGTGTTGTGGTGGCATGTAGCGTCTGGAGCATAGGACAGGGCAAGGGTTCAAATCTCATGTCAAGCAAGGGAGTGTTTATTTTGCGGATTGGACGGCCAGAGTTTGTGTTGGATTTAAACTCTGCTGAAGGTGGATCCCACATCGGGAAGCTAGCATGAGAGTAGGCGAGAAGCTGGCTTTAAATAGAGCAAACCATGAGGAAAGTAAGCATACCTTCCTTGGCTTATCCCTTTCGCTTTGTGGCGTGCTCGTTTGGGTTAGGCGTTGGATCATTTGTTGATCTGTATGCCGTTGGGTCATGGTGGTGGTGACCGAAGTTGATCGGCACACCCCTTGGGGGTCAAGGGTGCGATCATTGTTGGCTTCTACGCAGAACAGTGTTCGGAGCGCGGATTAACTTCAGATTTCTATCAGGTGTGTGTATTTTGCACTACTCTAGCTGTAGAGCGGCAAATGCCGAAATGCCGGTCACACGGCGATGGTAGCCACACGAGCGTGCGAGCGCACGTATGGGAGCTTCGACGCGATAGTTGAGGCCATCATGAGTGTTCTTGTGGGTTTAGGCTGTTCGGGCCACGATGGGCCGAAAGGGGCCATGTGGGCCCGTGGGCCCATATGAATAAATTGTATGATTGTGTAGTAGATATTGGACTAGACTATGTGAATCTCATATCTGTGGCTAGACTTGGGCTAAATGGGCCACACAAGCGTGTGGGCCCATTTGGGCCGAGAATGGGCCCTAGGCCCATTCGCATCGTTATCTCTGTTTAGAATACCCTTGGTTTATAGAATTACTGAAATACCCTTGGTTTATAGAATTACTGAAATACCCTTGGTTTACAAACTTACTGAAATACCATTGGTTTACAAAATTACTGAAATACCCTTAGTTTACAAAATTACTGAAATACCCTTGGTTTACAAAATTACTGAAATACCCTTAGTTTACAAAATTACTGAAACACCCTCGACTAGTAAAATTACCGAAGTGCCCCCGATTTGTACAATTACCAAAATACCCTCGGTTTGTGAAATTACCAAAGTACCTCTAATTTGCAAAATTATTGAAATACCATCGATTTGTAAAATTACCAAAATACCCCCGATTTGCAAAATTATTGAAATACCCTCGATTTGCAAAATCACCAAAATACCCTCAGTTTGCAAAATTACCAAAGTACCCCTGATTTTTAAAATTACCAGAACACCCCCGATTTGTAAAATTACCAAAATACCCCTGATTTGTGAAATACCCCTGTAGGGTAGAAATACCGAAATACCCCTTTAGGGTAGAATTACCGAAATACCCCTGTAGGGTAGAATTATCGAAATACCCCTGTAGGGTAGAATTACTGAAACACCCCTGTAGGGTAGAATTACCATAATGCCCCTATGGGGTAGAATTACCGAAATACCCCTATAGGGTAGGATTACCGAAATGCCCTTGTAGGGTAAAATGACTTTTGCCCTTGCGGGTAACTGACTGATTAGAACTATGATTGATCTAACTGTGAATGTATGACTGTGTTTTAACTGATTTGACTGGGATTATATGGCTGATATGTTTTCAATATGTGTGTAAATGACTGTTTCTGAGCATGGCCATTTTGCATACACGTGTAATGATTGAGCATGACATACACGACATATTGCATGGGGTTGGGTTTTATGATTTAGAGGAAGTACCGTTATAGTGGCATTGCTATATTTACCGTTATAGTGGCATCGCCACATTTACCGTTATAGTGGCATTGCCGCATAATCTGATTATGGCTCTGTGCCAACCTAAACATGGCTCTGTGCCATCTTGATTATGGATTTGTGCCAATCGTATTTACCCGTGGCTATGTGCCTAACATATATATTGACGACTCTGTGTCGATCATATTTACCCAAGGCTGTGTGCCGATTATATTACCATCGCTGATGGCTATGTGCCAAACATAATACAGTTACCGATGGCTATGTGCCAATTATGAGACCGGTACTAAAGGCTTAAAGCCGCATAAATACTAGCAGCTAGGCTGCACCATTAGAGAGTTTGGCTGGGTGGGTCGACATTGTCCCCACATGGAGAGATTGGTTGGTACGGGTGGAGAGTTGGCTAGACAGGGTTGGGGTACATGCATGTTTTGCATTGATATGATTTAGGGCTTAGGCCCAGATTGTTACCGAATAAGGCTTAGGCCCAGATTGTTATCGAATAGGGCTTAGGCCCAGATTGTCACCGAATAGGGCTTAGGCCGAGGCTGTTACCGTAATAGGGGATTGCACACTGAGTTTTCGTAAACTCACCCTATTTTTAACTGTGCAGGTAATCCCCAGCTTTAGGAGGACCGGTGCTGTGAGGGACTCGGAGATGGCCACACGTCTACAGTTTCTTTATACTTTGGACTATATTTTTGAGAATCTAGTTTGGGTTTTAATTTTTGTAATAAGGCCTTGTAAGTGAAGTTGTGGGTTTTTGTTATGGTTTTATAATTGCTAGAAGTAGAACATGGTTTTCTAAATTAACTACTGTTTTTCAAAATATCATGCTTCCGCAACTGTCATAAATTAAGTTTCCGCAACAAGAAAGGTTTTAAAGATAATAATGTTTTATAAGAGAATGAATTTTAATAAACCACGTTTTGAAACTAAGCAAACAAAATCTGAGGTTTTAAAGGCAGAAAGTTTTAAATTGTAAGAAGGGTTTTCAATGAACGCGTAGTTTTCAAAAAGACTCTTCAATGTGACACGCCAGATTTGGGCCTAACTTCTAGGCCGGGTTTGGGGTGTTACAATGTGAGATGGCATGATAGTCATATAGAACCTCGTGAATCCAGAGCAGACTAGAAAGTGTTGTTGTTTAATTCAAAGCTGAGGTCATTTCCGGGAAAGCTCAAATCTTGATGGAAAGGACCTTATTCCATCTATAAATTCATCCATATAGAGCTGTAGAATTATATGACAACTATAGAGGTACGTCTAAAGTTAATGGTCAACGTCTCAAGCACTATTGGGATGGTGAAGTTGAGCGAATTAAAACCTCGTTCAAATTAATAGAACCTTAATTTTTATGATCTTACTTTTTTTAAAAATAATTAGAAATTATTTTCCTTAAATTAGTACATTTAATTAATTCTGTCTAAGGAGATCGAAACTTAAGCGGGACCATTGTGACCCCTCCAACATTTCCTGGGAATTAATTTAATGTAATCTTTTGAGAAGAAATTTTCTGATTAAATATATATTTTTTTCACTTTAATTTCTATTTTTAATGTGAACTTTAATTTGTTTATGTTTAATAAGGGGGTCAAATTGGCCAAAGTACTAATCAATTTATCTTATCTTAAGCACTCTAGTTTCTAAATATAGTTTGGGCTCAAGGCCTGAAACAACGAAGATGAGAAATTTACCCCATCATTGCCGTCCATAAGGGTTCCCCAAAACCCTAAAATTGCCACCATTTTTCCCCTCCATCTTTACTTGCTACTCAAGTAACTTAAAGTAGCTAAAATTTTGCTACAAATTTTCCCTAATTCACCACTATATAAACCCCTCTCTACCACCTTAAATTTCACAACCCTTCAAGCAATTAGCTTAAACCCTAACCACTCATTCTTTTTCCTTTTAGCCGTCAGCCTAAATCTAAAATTTTTTCCCCAAAATCCTTTCCTTTTCACAAAACCCTAGCTTACTGCCGCTGCAAGCCTTTTGTTGGAGCAAGCATATCACTGCCACACACCTATTGTCATCGCAAACCTGTCGCTGCTGTAAGCCTATTGCCGCCGTAAAATCCCTTGCTTCATCCATTGCCAAAAATTTGCTTATTTTTCGGGAAAGATCATCATGTCTCGAAAAAGAACTAGATTTTCCAAAACCTCTGCTGAAAATCCCATTATGATTCAAGACGAGGAAGTAAGAGAAAGGGTTGATTCCATCTTTAAGAATCAACCTATGATGTCGGAAAAAGGTTTCAACTTGGAAAGCAATGATAAGATGGTTGTGTCTTTACCGATTCGAAAGATGATTGATGCCCTCAATTGGAATTATTTTTGCGATGCACTATCATTACCCAATAAGGAGTTAGTTCGAGAGTTCTATGCCAATTTGACTAAGCCAGATGCTAATGAAGTTCTTGTTCATAAGAAAAAAGTACCCTTAACTTATAAGCCAAGTAATGATTTGTTTAACCTACCTGATGTTGAAGAAGATGATTATTTTACCATGATGAAAAACATAAATTGGGATTTTCTTCAACAAGTGCTTAATTTTGTAAAAAATCCGGGATCCCAATGGATTATAAGAAAGAATGGTAGTCATTCTTGTTGAAAGGAATGTCTAAAGTTATTGGCTAAGGTATGGTTTTACTTTGTTCGATATAGTTTCATGCCTATCTCACATAGTTCCACCATCTCGATGGAGCGATACTTTTGTTGTATGCAATTATGACAGAAAAGTCTATCAATGTTGGGAAGATTATTCATAAGGAGATCCAGAATTGTGCTAGAAAGAGGACTCGAAGTTAGTAGATATTTTTGGTGATTCATCCATGGAAAAATTAAAAGGCTAAGGACTAAATTGGAAATGAGAAAAAATTAAAAGATGATAAATAATTAAATAGAATTAATATCATTTTATATCATCTTCATCCCAAATTTTTCTATGGAAACCTAGGAAAGAGAAAACAAACTTTCTTGGCTTAATTTGGTAAGTATTCTTGTCCCGTTTTTAGTAATTTTTATATTTTTGAGGTAGGGATAGTTTAATTTATCTATTTTGGGGATTAATTTGAAAAGTTATCAAAGTATAGAAATTTTTCCATGGATGAATATGCAGAAATTTTTCCATGGATGAATATGTTGAAATTTTGAAGTTTATGGTAGAAAATGAAAGGTTGTTGATAGATAAACAACTTTTACAAAGTAAAATTTGATGAAATTGTGATTTAGGGACTAAATTGTAAAGTTGTAAAAATTGAAGAAAAATTCTGAATTTTGTGAAATACATATACTGTAAAATTTATACTAAAATTTTGGTTAGGCTTGGAATAAGGATTAAATTGCATGAATTTCATTTTCCGAGCTTAGGGACAAAATTGGAATTTATGAAAAGTTAGGGGCAAAATGGTAATTTTACCTAGAGTGTAATTTGAACTCAATTGAATATGAAATATGATAAATTGATGATTAAATTCATTTATATAGATCTGGACAACTCAAATTCGAAGCTAGATCGAGGAAAAGAAAAAAGTTTCGGATTAGTAGATTTTTATATATACGAACAAGTGTCGAGGTAAGTTCGTGTAACTTAACTATACATGTTAATATGGTTGAATTGAATGTTACATTTGGAATGAATGTAGTATGTGTTTATGTGAATTATATAAAAGTTATAAATACATGAAATGATTACATGATCGGAAATGTTCATAAGGAGTTAAGTTCCGTTTGAATAATGAAATTCGATGGATACGTGTGATTTCCCGTATTTGAATGTGATTATGCATATGTTGCAGACAGGATTTAGCTCAGATGAGTAATCCTGATATAGCCCTCTCGAGTATCCTGATATATAGTTCCTGCGAGTATCCTGATCGGTAGTGATTTAGCATGTGTTGCGCACTACCGCAGCTCTGTGTGAGCGTCCTGTTACATGACTCGATCGGTTGTGATCCAGCATATAATGCGGAGACAAACGCAGCTCTACGTGAGCGTCCTGATATAAGCTCTTATTACTTATGGGCTTCAAGACATGGCTCGCTTGAACTCTCTATTACCTTAAATGGCGGTCCCTGATATTAATTCTTCGAAGTTATCTATTAGGCTCTATGAGCTCCCTAAATAAAACTCTTATGAGTTTCCTGTTTAGCCCGAATAATTGTCCTGTTACATGGCTCATCTGAGCATCCTGATATGTGGCTCGAGAGGGTGCTCTCTGATTACGTGACCTAATGGGTACCCCTGATTATGAGTTGACGGTTTATAGTTTTGTACACCTTGAGTGTACTACCCAAGTATCCATCGAAATTTCAATGATTCAACGGATAAACTCCTAAAATGAGAAATTATGAGATTTAAATGAATTATATTTCGAATAGTCCCGAAATACCTGAAAATTTGTAACATGATGAGCTCATCTATGCTTATTTGATATACATGTAAATTATGTAATTAACTTACTTATTTGAGTGTATGTGTTTAGGTAAAATTGTCAAATTATTGGAAAGCATGTTATTGTATGCTTATTTTAATGAATGTGATTGGTAAGTTTATTTCCTGTTATACGAACTTACTAAGCATTAAGTGCTTACTAGGTTTTATTTTCTCTATTTTTATAGTGCTCGAAAGCTCGTTAAGGTTGGAGATTAGTCGGAGCAACATAACACTATCCACTAGCTTGTTTTGGTATAAATAATAAACTTATTTTGGTATAATGGCATGTATAGGTAACTTGACCATTGTTGGCGTATAAATGTTGTTTATAAACTAGCTATTGGATTGGCTAGCAGTGATTTGTTTTGGTATATTTATAAGGTTATATTATGACAAATACCTATGTGTTAAGTATATTAAGTATGGTTGTTCAAGTTATGCTTAACATATAATTTAAACAAGGGTAAGAATATAAACATGGATGCATATGATAAAATATCAAATTAGATATTAGAATTGACTTGGATTTAATGCTTGAATTGGCTGGTATATACTTCTAAGTTTTGGTGTAGGTTATTGGAAAATTTGGGTGAGAAATAAAGCTAGGAAATGGCTTTATTTTGTCCACACGGGTAGACACACGGGTGTGTGTCTTGACCGTGTGTGACACACGACCTAGCACATGGGCATGTGGTTTGGCCGTGTGTCCCCTGCATCTTAAATTTAAGAAACAGAATGCTCAGAATCGGGCACACGGGCAGAGACACGGGCATGTGTCTCAGCTATGTATGGTACACGGCCCAGAACATGGATGTGTGTCTTGACCATGTGGAACCTGCACTTAATTTTGGAAAATTAAATTAACCATATGGCCTAGCACACGGGCGTGTGGCTGGCAGTGTGGCACAAGTCAGAGAGTTACACGGGGTCGAACACGGCCTACAGAACGGGCGTGTCCTATGGTCACACGGGCATGTCCCTTGACCACATGGGCGTGTGTGCCTTACATCTAGGAAAAAAATTGGAAATTTCACGAAAAATTCTTTGAATTCTCGATTTAGTCCCGACTCAATTCCAATGTTTATATTGGGCCTCGAGGGTCCATTCAAGGGACAATATGATTAGTTTTGGATATGAATAGTAATTGACATGAATTACGTGAAATTATTCTGTAAACTCTAGTAATGCTCCGTAACCCTGTTCTGGTGACAGATACGGGTTAGGGGTGTTACAGAGTTAACCAACAGAACCAGAAACTGATGAGTCATCGAACAAGTCTGAAACATAAGCTAACTCAGTTATTGAGACAGAAGAAGTAGAATCTAAGGAAAATTCGAATGATCCTGAATCGATAAAGGAACCGAAAGTCTCTAAACCAAGAGAGGAGCAGAATGCTGATGAGCTAGTTGAACCAAGTGTTGATCCTGAGTTGACTATTCTAGTGCCCACTTCTTCAAACACTATAAAGAAATCGGAATTGTCAATTATGATGGATATGATGAATTTTATGCATAACCAACAACAAGCTTATTAGAAATATGCAAAATTTAAAGATGATTCTGTAAGAAATACATTTAAAAATATCTCTAACAGTTTTGTTCTTAAGTTCCCAGATTATATCTTTGAGTCATGGAAGGAAGATGAAAATGAAAGCGAGGATGAAACATCAAAAGAGGAAGACGAGGAAAATAAGTCAAATAAATAAAAGGGGGAATTTCTTGTCTTTAGTTTTTATTTCTTTTTAGATGTTTATTTTTATTTCTTAGTTAGAATTTTACTTTCACATAATAAAATAGCAAGCATGAATAATATAAGCTTAATGCCTCTTCAATAGAAAAAAAATAAAGTGATCTGGTAATGGGAATGAACATGTCTAGGATTGGATTGTGGAGAAAGACTTGGTCCTTAAGTAGTCTTTATGAATCACCTCTCATTTCTTGCAACCTTACCTAGTACTCAGTTTTCATTCATTACTTTGTTTTCGCAATGAGGACATTGCTTCTTTTTAAAGGGGGTAAGGTATTTCGCATGAATTTTTAATAAGGCATTTCGCATGAATTTTTAAAGTATGTTTCAATCTTTTTACTTAAGTATGCTGAAATAAATGAATGTTTAGAAAGAATTTTTGTTCATACGTATGTTCAAATGCAAGCATGACTTCTAATTTTATCTAAGTTATTTGTATGTTATCTTTAGTGATGGAATGCTTGTATGATCTTTAGTTTTATGTAGTATTTGCCATGAAAATTTTATTTCTTTAGAAATAGACATGCATGAAGGGTTTAAGTCTTTAGAATTGACTTAGTAACTTTCTTAAGGCAAAATCCTAGGAGGTATAAGAATCTAATATGATATAGGCACACTTTCTTTGGATCATTTGAGCCTTTCAAGCAGACCTTATTAAATTAACCCTTGAAACTTAATTATTGAGCTTAATGGCCTGTTTATTGCAAAGTACCTACATTATAAACCATATTATCATCTTTTTGATTTTATCCTATTCTTATGCACCTATCTTAACTGAATTTGTCTTGGTGATCAAAGTTTAAGGAAAAATATGAAAAGATTTACATTCTCTTCCCATGTTTTAAAAAAAAAAGAGAAAAAAGAAAATGAATAAAGAATAAAGAAAAGTTACTCAAATTCTAGAAAAAAATAAGAGCAATGAAAAGAGTGCTCAAATTCTCAGAAATAAAGAGCAAAGTTTGCTCAAAGTCTAAAAAAATAAAAGTTGACCATGAGTTCAGAATAAGTTTGGGGGTGTTCCAAAGACCCAATTTTATGAAGGTTGTGACATAAAAAGATCCAAGACAAGTTAGGGTTAAGATGATTGAACCTCAAAATTTCCTTCTATTTATCCCAACCTTTGGCCTACCCCATTACAACCTAGTAAAAGACCTATTGATTGGATGATTATACTGACTAGATTAATGAAGAGGAATTACTAAGCTCAACTTATGAAGACCACTAATTAAACATTGGGATTCCTATGTTTAGTTGATAAGGAAAGCATATTGATTGGTGAATGTTATGTTTGACTTTGAAAATGCATACAAACTATGATTCATGTTGATATTATGATGTGCTTAGTATAAAGTCTGGAAATATGTGAGGGAAAAGGAAGGAATTTAAATTCTATTTTTAGCAAACTCTACCCCTTACCTTCACCTATAAATACCATACAAATCTCACCTCTCAAATCAACCATCATCCCTCAACACTTATCTCTCATTCATTCTCTTATTCATCTTTCTCTTCCATTTCCCTTTTCCTTTCCCTTGCATAGCCACCATCTCTCTTTCCATCCTTTAGCCAACATAAGCTTTGTCAAAAGCATTCTTTGGCCGGCCACCTTGAAACCCTTAGTAAAGAAGCATCGATTAGAACGGAGGAGAGCATCAGTCGAAATAGATTCGAAAGGCTACTGAATTGAATAGAGTTTACTCTTTCCTCTTGTTATTTATTTATTTTAATTATGTTAGATTTGAGTTTATTGTTTTTGACATCAACAATGATATTTTAAATCCTATTTTCTAGGATGATTATGTTAATTCAATAAGATTTATTTTATTGATGTTTAATATGTTTTTGCCTAAGTCGATCATGTTTTCAATTAATATCATGATGCATTTCATTCATACGTGATTGGGTGCATTCAGATTAGTTGAACGATCCTAACCAAACGAGATGGCGGCTAGTAGATGCATAATTGAAAAGTACAATGCTCAATTTAGATCATTAAACCCGACTAAGTTAAGATTCATAATATCTTTAGTTAGCTCTATTATCTTGCATAGTTTTTAGGTTTATGTGATTAAACTGTTGTAAATGTAAATGTCCCTATGACCTCGCATAAATACTAAGAAACCCTTACTTTAATATGATTAGTAAAATGCATATTTCACTAAGTAAAAGATCCAAGAGGACTTAATTTGGTTTCCAAACTCATGAAAGATCGAGTTGCCATGGAAGTATTTCCGAACATTGTTAAGCATGATAAAGTAAATTGAATTGATTAATATAATTATCCTAGCCTATTTTATGTTGATTGTTTTTATTACTAAAGTCATTCATTCTTACATTTAGATAGTTTTCATTTAGATAAAATTGCATAGGGATCATCTTGCATTTGGATAAGTTAATTTAATCATCACATCATACTTTGTTAGTTTCATTTACTCTATTTTTTCACTTAGCATAGAAGTTCCTAGAACATACATGCTTACATGCAAGAGTCAGCCTAGGTGTAATATCCCGAGAATTGTGGCCTATGCATTTTGTTTAATTATATGGAATAGCATGTCTATGTGAACGGTGAATGTGTTCTATGAATTTTGTGAGTTTTGTGAACCTTAGTGTGTAAAGAAATGCCTTAGAAATATTAAGTTTTAAAGTTTTAAAAGGGGAACTAAGGCAAGGTGGTCTTAAGAAAATTTATAGAGGAAATGTGGCAAGAAATTGGGCTTGGAAAAGTGGCTTGGAGGTGCCACTTAGGGCCTCTGGAAATGACGCCATGGGCTATAAGGAAGGGCCTAGGATCGAGTCGCATGGGAAGCTAAATAAAGCTTTTATTTTTGCGGCAATAAGAAGAAGAGGTGGACGGCATGGGGAGCCTAAGGGAGGAGTTTAAGATGAGGGTGTAATCCTTTTAAAATTCGGCAAAGCTAGGGGATAATCATTGATTTTATTTGAATTATTTTTTTGAATGAGTAGTAGGAGAGAAAGGAGGAGAAAAAGGAGGAAGCTGATAAGAATTAAGAGTTGGCCGGCCAAGGGAGTATTTGGATGGTATTTTCGGCTAATCATAGTATAGGTGTGCCGAAAATTCTAATTCTCTTCTCATCTTTTCTTTTATGCCGAAATTTTCCAAAGAAGAAGCAACTTGAGCTCTTTCTCTCTTCTTCCTTTTCGCTATTCATCTCCACAAATCGAATCATACCAAACTCTATTCTCTTCTTCCTACTCAAATCATCAAAGGCCAAATACTTAAGATAACTCCTTGTCGATTGTTCATAAATCCCCAAAAGCCGAAACTAGAGTGATAATTATTTAGTCATAGCCGAATACCTTGGGGGTTTAAGCAAAGGTGCCAACAACTACAACACATAAGGTAAGGATTCAAGTTGTTGTTTTATGTCTTTTCTTAAAGCCGAAATCAAGACTCTAATGTTATTAATATCTCTTTGCCGAAACTATAGAGGAGGTTTGAGAATCGCTATATAGTCGACCATAAGGAGGAGAGCTTGGGTATCAAGATCTAAGGTAAGACATGATTTCGGCCAAGGGTCATTTATTATGATTTAATGTTAGAAATTGATCTAACATATGCCATGGTGATTTAAATGAGATACCCCCAATCAAGTAGTTTTTTTTTTTCAGGATTAAGATTCACAAGGTAGGTGAACATGTGTATTCGGCCAAGGCCATATTCAATAGTTTAGATCTATACTTTACTTGTTCGAAAGCCGAAAACTAACCTGTATAGTAATTCAGTGCTAGTCGATTTTAAGGAAGGAAATATCACAAGATTTCGGGATTGATTAATAGTCAAATCGGCAACAAGGGGTTAGGGATCTAAAGCGTTAGATCGGGTTTTTGGGTTTTCAGGAAAGCGTTCATACCAGGTGTGTACCCCACACTATTTCTCGATAGATGTATAGTTATGTTTTATTAAATATGTTAATAAGAATGTGAAAGAAATGGCTAAGGTATCATGCTATGGTACAAAGTACTCAGGTACGTTTTCTTACTCCTACTATGAGTAGAATATGATAAATATCTGTTATGGCACCTATGTGAAATTATAAGAATTTGAGTAAAGAACTTGGCATGATAATGCATGTTTGTATGACATGGGGCATATGGGTGATTATGAAAGGGGAAGTGAATTTGGTGGTTTTATACCACAATGTCTGAATGTGGTGACTTATGTCACGTTATCTAAATGTGGTGTCTCATGACACAAAAATATATTATCTGGTGGCTATGCCACAAATTTATAAGGGCGATGAGCACGTCGACTGCAGCGACTGCCTTCGATGATGTGTAGCGGATGGAGGGTTGGCTTAGTAGTCCCCACGGTGTGCAAGTTGGTACGGGTGATGTGTAGCGGATGGCATCTAGGTTTGGGTTCAGGTTTGCATCATTTTATTATTTAATTATATGCACATGTATGAACTGATATGCCTAAATTATTGGGATTTAGTGTTGGCTGTACACATTGAGTCTGTTTGACTCACCCCGTTGGGGAATATTTTTCAGGTGACACTCAATGATGGACCGGGTCGGCGGGAGCACAGTGGTGGCCATGCTCAGCACAGAATTTATTTTATTTTGGACTGTTTATTTGTTTCTAGTATTTCGAATTTATTTTGGGTTTGCTTTGATGTAATAAGGCCACTAGTATGAAACTATTTATGCATGCACTTTTAATTATTTTATTATGACACGATTCTTATCAAATTTAAGATTAACCCCAAAATAACTCAGTATTTTTATAAAACCACCCCAAATTTTCCAGGTAATAAACATGAAATTAAAACGTTTTACTCGAGGAACATACCAGATCCGGTCTGGGCTCGTGGGCCGGGTTTAGGGTGTTTCAGTTTGGTATCAGAGCCCGGTTCAAAACTCAGCTCTAGGGTTTTTGGGCTCCAAAATGTTTTCGAAAAATGGGCTCTTTAAAGGATAGCAGTGCATTAGCTCAAAGATGGCACTGCATCTCAGACCCAAGTCCGCTGTGAGTAAGTACCCTAAACCATTGTGTGACATACATGTGGGCTTTATGGGCTTTATGGGATGTAGACTAGCTTAAATAGACTCTGATGGACTATAGGCTTAGTGTAAACCACTTCTTAAACTTTCATAAGACTTAATTTCACTAAACAAACCCGTTAACGTGCCACAAGACTAGGGTGTGGTAACCGTCAGACGCATGTCTAGGATTGGATCGGAAGAGCTTGGTATTTAAGCGCAGTCCTAGTGACTCACCTCCTCTTCACTTTGGAATCCTGCAGTGCGTAGTGACTATTCACCTTAGTCGAGTTAGGGTGTGGCAATAGGCGACGCATGCCTAGGAGTGGATTCGAGGAGAACTTGGTATTTAAGCGCCCTAGCGACTCACCTCCTCTTATTTGGAATCCTACAGTGCGTGGTGACTATTCACCCTAGTTATGAGGACTCGTTGATGGGCTAAACCTTATAATTAAAACCCGAAAGGGACCAGCCACCCTAGTTTGGAAATTTTTTTTACCAAAATACCCTTATTTCATAAAATCACCAAGGAACCTTGAATTGGAAAATTTACGAAATTACCCCCGATTTACAAATTTTTAAATTAACCCGATTTATTACCAAAATACCCATGTAGGTGAAATGACGAAAATGCCCACAGGATAGGAATAGGACGAAAATGTTTGAATGATGAATCTGTGTTGAATGAATGTGCTCCTTTAAATTAGGATAGAAGACTTGAAACTTTGATCGATCGAAAGAACTACTTCTAAACTTCTTTCATAAAATTTCTTCATGGATAAACAGTGGAACAAAATACTAATGCATAAAAATTTCTTAGTCGATTAAAGCGCGATCGTAGACATGAGTTCTAGGGACGTGGTCGTAATGTGCGAGGACGTGGTAGAGGCGGAATGACCGATCGGAACCCGTTAGGAGTGCGGACAAGGGTCCGAAAATGAGGTACCAAGCACCACCACCACCGGTTCTTTGGTGTTGAGCGACAAGATCAGACGGGGATGATGCGATGATCGCGAGCAATGCTGCGAGTTCTTGAAATGGTGGTCGGAGCGGGGAGGAAATATGGGAGCTCGAAAATGCACCGAGCGACTCCGAGCCAATGGGGTGAAGTGTTCCGTGGTGTATCCGGTGTGGCACCCAAGATGGTGAGTATTGGTTGGAGGCAACCGAACGAATTATGGATGAGTTGGATCGACCACGAGGAGGCGAAAGGGATGGTGGCATTACTCCGCGACGAAGCCTATCAATGGTGGCTCACGATTCGGGATGGTGCCATAGCGTAGGATCTCACTTGGGAGTATGTCAAGGTGGCGTACGGAAGAAATATGTTGGTACTCACTATATTGATGCGCAAGAAAGCATTTTTGGGGCTGGTTCAAGGGAACAAATCCGTGGCGGAGTACAATTTGAATTTTAAGGTGAGTCGGTATGCTCGAGGATAGTGGCTATGGAGCATGAGCGGTGTGTCCGGTTTGAGGGCGGGCTTAGGGATGACCTAAGGTTGTTGATAGCTCCATGCAAATAGAGCGGGAATTTCTTGTGCTAGTAGAGAAGGCTAAGGTAGCCGAAAGAGTTAAGGACTCTGTAAGGCGTAACTACGATTGGAATAGGCGAAAAGAGGATTTGGACCAGCAGGTCATCCGGAAACGTGCAAAAGAGGCCTAGAGTTGATGGGCGCGAGGTCGACAAGCCCAGTACAGAGGGCGATGCACGCACATGTGCTTGAGTGTGGGAAAAACACTTAGGAGAGTCTTTGGAAGAAAACGGGAGGATGTTTTAAGTGTGGGTCTAAGGACCACATGATTAAGGATTGTCCGATAAAAATAGACGGGGCCGACCAACAGGCGCGTAATGGTAATCGATCCGGTAGAGGTGGGACAGCACCTCGCCGAGGTCGTCGTGGTCCGAATGGCGAGGTAATGGTTTTGGAAGAGGACGTGGAACACACTGGCGCAGAGGTGTTGGTATCTGAGAGGCAAGACAATTTGGGTCTAGTGTATACAGTTCATCGAAGGGAGGACGGAGACGCACCGGACGCGTCATAACCGTGATGCGTTCCTTATATCCGCAAGCCTTATTTTGCTTTGATTTATGTGGGCTCGACCCATTCTTATGTTGCTAGTAGTGTAGTTGAAACACTAGGCATAGACTCGAACTTTCTAGTAAGGAGATGATCTGAGTGAGCCCACTAGGTCAAAGCGTAGTGGTGAATAAGATCTTTGAGTGTACCTCTAGAGATTCAAGGAGTGATTTTCCTGCCGACTTAATGGAACTACCCTTCAGAGAATTTGACCTCATACTTGGCATAGACTGGCTTGTAGAACACCGAGCTATATTGGATTGTGCAGCTAAACGAATGGAGTTAAAGACGCCGGAGGATGAGGCGATAGTTATGATAGGAGAAAGAAGAAACTACTTGTTTAACGTAGTTTCAGCACTGAAAGCTGATAAGATGGTTCGAAAAGGGTGCAAGGCATTTTTGACTTTCGTCAGTGCGTTGGATGCAAATGAAGAGGGTGTTAGTGGAGTTAGAACAGTAAGGGAATTTGTGGATGTCTTTCCGGAGGAATTACCTGGAATACCCCCGGATAGGGAGGTGGAGTTTGGAATTGACTTGCTGCCTAGAACGGCGCCAATATCTATCGCTCCGTATAGAATGGCACCGAAGGAGTTGGTTGAGCTCAAGGCTCAAATCCAAGAGTTGCTTGATCATGGGTTTATCCGACCCAGTGTGTCTCCATGGGGAGCACCGGTCTTGTTTGTGAAGAAGAAGGACGGAACTATGCGTATGTGCATAGATTACCGTCAGTTGAACAAATTGACCATCAAGAACAAGTACCCTTTGCCAAGGATAGATGACTTGTTCGATCAGCTTAAGGGAGCGGTGGTATTATCAAAGATAGACCTAAGGTCTGGATACCATCAGCTTAAGGTGAAGGAAGCAGATATCCATAAGACAGCCTTCCGGACAAGGTACATGCATTATGAGTTCGTAGTAATGCCGTTTGGTTTGACGAACGGCCCAGCCGTGTTCATGGATATGATGAACTGGGTTTTTTAACCCTACTTGGATCGGTTCGTCGTTGTGTTCATCGACGATATCCTAGTATACTCCAAGTCTGAGGAAGAACATGATGAGCATCTCCGGATTGTGTTGCAAGTGTTAAGGGAGAAGAAGCTATATGCCAAATTCGGCAAGTGTGAATTTTGGCTTAAGGAAGTTGCGTTCTTAGGGCATGTGGTGTCTGCTGAAGGAATAAGGGTGGATCCTAAGAAGATTGAGGCAGTACTAGATTGGAAACCACCTAAGTCTGTGGCTGAGATTCGAAGTTTCTTGGGATTGGCAGGCTACTACAGAAGGTTTGTGTAAGGATTTTCTTCAATAGCCGCACCGTTGACAAAGTTGTTGAGAAAGGAGGTACCTTTCGTTTGGACGGATAAGCAACAGGAGAGCTTTGAGGAGCTTAAGAGGGTGTTGACGGAAGCTCCAGTTTTGATTCAACCTGAGGCAGGAAAGGATTTCGTGGTGTATTTTGACGCTTCCCATATAGGCTTGGGTTGCGTACTGATGCAAGACGGGAAGGTGGTAGCTTATGCATCTCGACAATTAAGGCCGCATGAGGTTAACTACCCGACGCATGATTTGGAATTAGCGGCGGTAGTCTTTGCTCTTAAGGTATGGAGGCATTATCTTTATGGGGAGAAGTCAGTGATCTACATGACCACAAGAGCCTTAAGTATCTGGCGACTCGAAAAAGAGTGAAACCTCGAGACAGCGAAGGTGGGTGGAGTTATTGAAAGACTACGATTGTTCTATAGAGTATCATCCGGGCAAGGCGAATGTAGTGGAAGATGCCCTAAGTCGGAAAGTAGTGTCGGATCTGAGGGCAATGTTTGCACATCTTAGCTTGTATGATGATGGAAGTTTATTGGCAGAGTTGCAAGTTAAACCGACATGGTTGAATGAGGTGAAGGAAAGTCAGTTAATGGATGATGATCTAAGTGCTAAGCTACGGCAAGTGCAGGGTGGAGAGTTGGAAGATTATAGTATTAATGACGAGGGAGTATTGTGTTTCAAGGGTAAGGTGCAGTATGCCAAGAACAAGGAGTTAAGGCAGAGGATTCTTCGGGAATCGCATAGTAGCCCCTATGCTATGCATCCTGGAGGTAGTAAGATGTATAGAGACCTAAGGGAACAGTTTTGGTGGCCTGGTCTTAAGAGGGAAGTTACAAAATTTGTAGGGAAGTGCTTGACGTGTCAACAAGTCAAGGCAGAGCACCAAGTTCCGTCAAGGTTGCTTGGTAGATAAAGATTCCTTGATGGAAGTGGGGAGAATCACCATGGACTTCGTTAGTGGGCTTCCCCTTACGCCTATTAAGAAGGACTCGGTATGGGTGATAGTGGACCGATTGACAAAATCTGCGCATTTCATACCAGTGCGGGTTGACTATTCTTTGCAGAGGTTGGCGAAGTTGTATGTGGCGGAAATTGTGAGGTTGCATGGAGTGCCAGTGTCAATTATCTCAGATAGGGATCCAAGGTTTACGTCTCGGTTCTGAAAAGCACTACATCAAGCTTTGGGCACCAGATTAGACTTCAGTACGGCATTTCATCCACGATCGAGGCCACCGATCTGGCGAGTGATCCAAGTGTTGGAAGATATGTTGAGAGGCTATGTGATAGACTTCAGTGGAAGTTGGGAAGAATATTTGCCTTTAGCAGAATTTGCATATAATAACAGCTATCAAGCCAGTATTCGAATGGCACCGTATGAAGCGCTGTATGGACGGAAGTGTCGCACTCTACGTGTTGGACGTAATTAGGGAATGACGAGTTTTGGGTCCGAGAGATTGTGGCGAGAATCAAGAGAAAGTTGAGGTAATTCGCACGATTGAAGGAAGCATCCGATGAGCGTAAGTCGTGACGCAGATCTTAAGAGGAAGGAAATGGAATTTGATGTGGGAGATCAAGTGTTTCTTAAGGTATCGCCTTGGAAGAAGGTGATGAGATTTGGTCGCAAAGGGAAGTTAAGTCCGAGGTTTATAGGACCATATCAGGTATTGAGGCGAGTTGGACCGGTGGCATACCAGTTAGAGTTGCCTTCAGAATTGAAGCAGATGCACGACGTATTCCATGTTTCTATGTTACGTCGTTATCGTTCGGATCCATCTCATGTAGTTCCGGTTGAAGAGGTTGAATTAAGGCCGGATTTGTCTTATGAGGAAGAGCCGATTCAGATTCTAGAACGCGATGTGAAAGTGTTACGGAGAAAGTCAGTTCCTTTAGTCAAAGTGTTATGGCGCAATCATGGATCGGAGGAAGCTTCGTGGGAGCCAGAAGAGGCAATGCGACAGTAATTCCCTCACTTGTTTCAGCCAGGTAATTTCGAGGGTGAAATTATTTTAAGGGGGGTAGAACTGTAATATCCCGGGAATTGTGGCCTATGCATTTTGTTTAATTATATGGAATAGCATGTCTATATGAACGGTGAATGTGTTCTATGAATTTTGTGAGTTTTGTGAACCTTAGTGTGTAAAGAAATGCCTTAGAAATATTAAGTTTTAAAGTTTAAAAAGGGGAACTAAGGCAAGGTGGTCTTAAGAAAATTTATAGAGGAAATGTGGCATGAAATTGGGCTTGGAAAAGTGGCTTGGAGGTGCCACTTAGGGCCTCTGGAAATGATGCCATGGGCTATGAGGAAGGGCCTAGGATCGAGTCGCATGGGAAGCTAAATAAAGCTTTTATTTTTGCGGCAATAAGAAGAAGAGGTGGACGGCATGGGGAGTCTAAGGGAGGAGTTTAAGATGAGGGTGTAATCCTTTTAAAATTCGGCAAAGCTAGGGGATAATAATTGATTTTATTTGAATTATTTTTTTGAATGAGTAGTAGGAGAGAAAGGAGGAGAAAAAGGAGGAAGCTGATAAGAATTAAGAGTTGTAGGCCAAGGGAGTATTTGGATGGTATTTTTGGCTAATCATAGTATAGGTGTGCTAGAAAATTCTAATTCTCTTCTCATCTTTTCTTTTATGCCGAAATTTTCCAAAGAAGAAGCAACTTGAGCTCTTTCTCTCTTCTTCCTTTTCGCTATTCATCTCCACAAACCGAATCATACCAAACTCTATTCTCTTCTTCCTACTCAAATCATCAAAGGCCAAATACTTAAGATAACCCTTTGCCGATTGTCCATAAATCCCCAAAAGCCGAAACTAGAGTGATAATCATTTAGTCATAGCCGAATACCTTGGGGGGGTTTAAGCAAGGGTGCCGTCAACTACAACACATAGGGTAAGGATTCAACTGTTGTTGTTTTATGTCTTTTCTTAAAGCCGAAATCAAGACTCTAATGTTATTAATATCTCTTTGCCGAAACTATAGAGGAGGTTTCGGGAATCGCCTATAGTCGACCATAAGGAGGAGAGCTTCGGGTATCAAGATCTAAGGTAAGACATGATTTCGGCCAAGGGTCATTTATTATGATTTAATGTTAGAAATTGATCTAACATATGCCATGGTGATTTCGACAGATACCCCCCAATCAAGTAGTTTTTTTTTCAGATTAAGATTCACAAGGTAGGTGAACATGTGCATTCGGCCAAGGCCATATTCAATAGTTTAGATCTATACTTTACTTGTTCGAAAGCCGAAAACTAACCTGTATAGTGATTCAGTGCTAGTCGATTTTAAGGAAGGAAATATCACAAGATTTTGGGATTGATTAATAGTCAAATCGGCAACAAGGGGTTAGGGATCTAAAGCGTTAGATCGGGTTTTTTTTCAGAAAGCTGTTCATACTGTGTGTGTAGTGTGTACACTATTTCTCGATAGATGTATAGTTATGTTTTATTAAATATGTTAATAAGAATGTGAAAGAAATGGCTAAGGTATCATGCTATGGTACAAAGTACTCAGGTACGTTTTCCTACTCCTACTATAAGTAGAATATGATAAATATCTGTTATGGCACCTATGTGAAATTATAAGAATTTGAGTAAAGAACTTGGCATGATAATGCATGTTTGTATGACATGGGGCATATGGGTGATTATGAAAGGGGAAGTGAATTTGGTGGTTTTATACCACAATGTCTGAATGTGGTGACTTATGTCACGTTATCTGAATGTGGTGTCTCATGACACAAAAATATATTATCTGGTGGCTATGCCACAAATTTATAAGGGTGATGAGCACGTCGATCGCAATGATCGCTTCGATGATGTGTAGCGGATGGAGGGTTAACTTAGTAGTCCCCACGGTGTGCAAGGTTGGTACGGGTGATGTGTAGCGGATGGCATCTAGGTTTGGGTTGGGTTTGCATCATTTTATTATTTAATTATATGCACATGTATGAACTGATATGCCTAAATTATTGGGATTTAGTGTTATTGTACACATTGAGTCTGTTTGACTCACTCCCGTTGGGGAATATTTTTCAGGTGACACTCGGTGATGGACCGGAGTGGGGGAGCACTGATGGTGGCCATGCTCAAACATGAATTTATTTTATTTTGGATTTGTTTATTTGTTTCTAGTATTTCGAATTTATTTTGGGTTTGCTTTGATGTAATAAGGCCACTAGTATGAAACTATTTATGCATGCACTTTTAATTATTTTATTATGACACGATTCTTATCAAATTTAAGATTAACCCCAAAACAACTCGGTATTTTTATAAAACCACCCCAAATTTTCCAGGTAATAAACATGAAATTAAAACGTTCTACTCGAGGAACATACCAGATCCGGTCTGGGCTCGTGGGCCGGGTTTTGGGTGTTTCACTAGGGACTCACCTGATAACCTCAAAAAGTAGCTTAGCCTTTAGATCCAACATTTAGTAGGATGCTACAATCTTCTATGCCTTATAGAACAGAAACACTTCATTAGAACCCGTCCAGGTAACCATTATCATTATTTTAAACCCAAGCATCTTTCAAAACCATGTTTCTTCAGTCATACTTATAGATCTATGTTTCCTTGACAGACAGAGTCATGAAACGTATTTTGTAGTGAAAAAATCACTTGAAACATCTAGGATTTCGAACTCAGTTCAGAGAAATGTTTCTATATCTCTTTATCCCTAAATCATTTTTGTTTTTTAGAGGAAAAAGGGAAAAAGATAAGCTTTTCTTAACCCAACTGGAGTGTTCTTTTAACTTAACCCAAGTCTCTATGGGAACTTGATAAACATCACATCAAGATTGAGTGGCGTTATCAAAATCTACCACCTCTAAGAACTTACGCGATTACTCCTTTAGCCTTTAACACTTCTAGTTCACGTTTTATCAATTCCTAACCAGTTTTCCTCACAATTTAGCTGGCACAGGACCATAATGGCTACGGGGTGTACGATGCCACTGACGTGAACTCACATCATAAAAGCCATTTTACATAACTATAAGTTTCATTTCACCACTCATAGTAATCGAACATGAAATCCTTACTTACTTTATTCTCATATTAGAGTCCTTCCATTTTGAATGCCAAGAAGTGCATTTGGGCGAATACTATTTCACTAATTGTACCCTTCTATGACTATGTGCCATATCCATATATTTGCACATTCATACCATTATTCCTTGTTTGGTCATACCTTATCATTTTCATGGTTTCCCTGAGTTATTTCTATTACAAAGGGCCTCATAGACAGAATACTTTTGGTTCGCCATAAAACTTCTTACGGAGCTTTTCTTTCAGAATCAACCGAGCTAGGGCGTACAAGCGTTTTCGAGGAGTTTCTTATGCTTAGCCAAATCCTTATTCTTACTCGCTCAAATCTTACTCTTTGTGCCTTGCTTCCAATAACATTGTTCGGCCATTAGGATTTCACCGGGCAGGATGTTACAGGCTCATTCGACATTGCGCGAGTACGCCCTACCTACACTGGACGCAGTGCGAGGAAGTATTGAGTGGTCGACGATTAATGCAAATAATTTTGAAATAAATAGGACTGTTATCCAAATGATCCAAAAGACATTGCAGTTCAAGGGGAACATGGTGGATGACTCGAATCAACACTTGAAGACGTTCTTACAATTATGTGACACCTTCAAGTATAACAGGGTATCCAATGATGCTATACATCTCCAGTTATTCCTGTTTTCATTATGTGATAATACGATCAATTGGTTAGACTCATTAGAACCAGGTTCCATCACCACATGGAACGATCTAGCGGAAAAATTTCTCTATAAATTTTTCCCGATTATTCAAAGCATTTAGTTGAGGCAAGAAAAAAAAATCAAAAAATATGAAGGTAAGTCTCTGTACGAGGTGTGGGAGCATTTCAAGACAACGCTAAATAAGTGTCGACACCATATAATGCAAGCCGTGGGCGACAACCTTACTGCATGTGGTCAAAGATTCGACCGAATGGAGGAGGAGATGGAAAAAATGAATACGGATATTTGACAAGTCCAATATACATGTGTATGACTAAAATCCCGAATGGATAGTCTTTGTGACCAAATGAGCCAGCTAATGAAAATGTTTCAAAAGCAAAATGGCCAGAGCTTTCCAAGTAAGACATAGAACAATCTTGGAAAGATGGGAAGGAGCAAGAAAAAGTGATCGTGATGCGATCGAATAAGGAATTGAAGTCACAATCTTTGGAATGGCCCTGCTTAAGGCTCTAGGAGCTGATGGTTTCTATGTGAAGTTTTATCAATCTTAGTGGGATATTTTTGGTCCTTTGGTTTGTTCGATGGTGCGTCTTGTGTTAGGGGATTGTCTGGTGGATCCTAGGATTAACAAAACTTTCGTTGTTCTAATCCCTAAGGTCGATGGTTCGAAAGCATCACTCAATTCTGTCCGATTAGTCTTTGTATGATTTTACATAATATTGCCACTAAGAAAATTGTTAATAGGTTGCGACCGTTAATGTTGAGGCTTACTAAACAAAACCAGACTAGTTTTGTGATGGGTAGAAGCATTTCAAACAATATTGTTATTGCTCAGGAGGTTGTGCATTCTTTGAGGAATTTTAAGGGCGAAAAATCTGGGATGATTTAAAAAATTGATCTTGAGAAGACATATGCCATAATCTATTGGGATTTCTTAAGGGATACACTTTCAGATAGGGGATTTCATCCGTTTTGATCATGGTAATTATGAATTATGTGTCAACGACTACTTTCTAGGTTCTCTATAATGGTGCTGTCACGAATGAATTTAGGCCTACTCGGGGGTTACGACAAGGAGACCTCTTATATCCTTATTTATTTGTGTTATGTATAGAGAGGTTGGGGCATTTAATTGATGAAACAATTGATGAGGGGAGGTGGAAGCCTTTTGTATTGTCCAAGAGAGGTCCTGCTTTATCACATTTATTTTTTGTTAATGATCTTTTGCTCTTTTGTGAGGCCGGTCTGAAGCCAGTAGAGATTTTCAATGATATTATGAATATTTTTTTGTCACTTCTTAGTTAAAAAAATGAATAAGAATAAATCTCAAGTATTTTTTTCGCCTAATGTTCCAAAGGCTTTAACTTTTGATATTTACAGGAAGGTGGGACATGGATGAGTGGATGATCTTATAATGTACCTTGGACTTTCGATTATTCATAAGAGAGTCGAAGTTAGCATATTTGAGTTTGTGATTAATAAAGTTTGTAGTAGACTCAATGGGTAAGAGGTGAATAAGCTACCACTGGCAGGTAGAATTACATTAACAAAGTTAGTGCTTTTATCTATTCCCAATTACTTTATGACTACAGTTTGTATACCTATCGTTGTGTGTGGTGAAATTGAAAAGTTGGGCCGTAAATTTATTTGGGGTTCCACTTCTTATATTAGGAAGTCGACTCTTTTAAAATGAGGTGATTATTATCGTCCGATAGAGGTTCTGGGTTTAGGAGTAAGAAGTTTAGTTGATTAGAACAAGTTATTCCTGTTGAAACTTGGCTTTCAATTTCTAACCAAGATTGATGATTTATGGGTTAAGATTGTGAGGAGTAAGTATAAAATTTATGGGGTGTAGCCAAACTCTATTGCAAGGAGTAATTTTTCTTATATATGGAAGTCTTTAATGAGGGCCTGGAATGATGTTTTAGATAATTGTCTATTCGACTATAAGGGATGGGTCTTTAACAAACTTTTAGAATGATAATTGTAACGCCCCGAATTTTGGCCTAGTAGATTTGGGCCTATTGGGTTGTAACGCCCCAAAAATCCTGAAACTTTAAATTTCTATGCACTGAGGTTGGTATGTATGAGTAGCACTTAGAATATTAATTTTAAGGTATTATCAGGATTATTTGAAGTCTTAGAGATAGGGAAGACCATAGGGAAAAATTTATTTTTCTTACTTTAGTGTACCCTATTCTTAGGCATTAGGCCTCTTAAGCAAATTAAGGGGAAAATAGGACACAAATAGACTTGTGGTCCAGTGGCAAGGTGGCGTCACTAGGGGAGCTATAAGGTGGCGTGAAGAGGTCCAAGGTTCGAGTAGTGGTAAAGTGTTTTTGGAGTGTTTAATTTTGCATAGTGGACGACCAGAGTTGTTTGGAATTTGGACTCTTTCGTTGAAGTGTTTGAATTGGTCTTGTGAGCTGATAAAGGAGGGAATTTTGGATGAGATAAGGGATATATCTTGGAGAAAAATTAGGAGATGAGAAGTGGGAAGAGTTGGTGCCGAATTAGATTGTGGGGGAAGGTAGGATTTGGCTATTGGCTATAAAAGGAGGTGCCGAATTCCTTTGAGAGGTTCCTTGGGTTCCATTACTTTTCTTTTTCTCCCCCTTAGCCGAATTCTTCCATTTGCCGAAAAAAAACCCATCATTCCTTTGCCGAATTTTGGTTTCTCTCTAGCCGAATTCCCCATACCTTCTCTTCTTAAATTCCTTTTCTTGTTCACCTTTAGTTTTAGCTGATCATTTCTCCTCTTCTTCTCCCTATTGGTGCCGAATTGTCTCTGTCGCCATACTAATATCAAAAGCCGAATTTAGGCTGTAGGATCGAAAGTGGATGTAACACCCCTTACCCGTATTCAACGTCGAAACCGGCACGAGGCGTTATCGAATTAAAGACCTCAAGATCGCCACTTAGGCACAACATGACCACTCTCTTTGGCCATCACAACAATCTCAATCCCGACCTATGAGGCCTCTCTCAAACACACGAGGGCCCTCGAGACCATATCGAAAACTCTTACGATCTTAAAATTTTTCCATCTATACAGGGCTCACACGCTTAGGTGTAAGATTTGGCACGCCCGTGGATGTCACACACGCCCATGGTCACTACCCGTGCATGAAAACTCAAGCATTCTGCCAATGCCCCACGGTTAGGGCACACGCCCGTGCCCTCCACCCGTGGTGCACACTGACTACCTTAACACGGCCTAGAGTCTAGACACACGCCTGTGTAGCTAGCCCGTGGCAAACACTGATTAACAAACACGTTCTAGGCACACGCCCGTGTGACTAGTCCGTGGTCTATTCTGATTTAAAATACTAATATGCAGGGGACACGCGGCCAAGTCACACGCCCATGGGCTGACCGTGTGTCACACATGGCCTAGACACACGCCCGTGTGTCTACCCACATGGACAAGAACAAAGCTATTTGCCAAGTTCTTTTGACCCTTCTAGCATACACAATCATGCACTCATTCAACACATCCATAATCAACTCAAAGTCTTACAATCTCACATAGATAACTTCATCTTTTCATATAATAAAGTGCCAACAACTATGGCATTATACAAAATAGATTATCCATCTAAAGGCCAACACATCATAGCCATAAACAACAAAATTCACTAACTTGTCTAGCCCCTATACATGCCATATACAAAACATTGAGTCTAATGTACCAGAGTGTGCTGATAGTTTGGGCGATTTTCCAATTGATCCTCGTATCTCGATTCAACAATTTTGCTCTATAAGACAAGGGAAAAGAAAGAGAGTAAGCTTTGAGCTTAGTAAGTTTACACATAAACAATTAAGCAACATAGTATAAGCTAAACAACAATTAGCATTATACTAACATATAATGTACAACTATGCTTACTCTTTCTATCCCTTACCACATTTCCGACACATCATGAGTCACTTACTCATAACCATTGACATGCACCCTTGCATTCAATATCACATTTACACAATATACAACACATCATTATTTCTCAATAATACATCCACATGACTATGCTACTCACTATCACATCCACACAAACAAATCTCTCGGTGGTTCCGCACTAAGCCCACCACAATCAATTAATAAGGTAGTATCGCACTTAGCCTACCAACAAGGTATTCATAGTGGTTTCGCACATAGCCCACCAGATAATATACCTAACGATAGCATCGCACATAGCCAGCTCATCGTCAATATGCATTAGGATGGTATCGCACTTAGCCCACCATTTAGCATTATTACAACACATTCACAATTCTACTTACTTAATCATTCATTTCACTTGAACCATAGAGGTTCTCAATCATTCTCAACCATGCTATACACTAGCTAGCATTAACAAATTGTAAGTATGAATGCATTGTTTGTGCATAGACTTACCTCGATACTCAAAAGTATAGAAACATGCAATTTAGTCCACCACTTTGCTCTTGCCTTGATTTCGATCCGGGCTTTGTCTTTATTGATCTATAATGAATAAATCAGCTTATTCAATACACACATTGACCAAATTGACCCACATCTCATACTTTGGCAAAAGTACTCTTTTGCCCCAAATCTTTCTCATAATTACACTATTGCCCCCAAGGCTCGTAAAGTGATTTTTATTCAACTTTCTAGCCTTTCATGCTTAGATCACTTACTCAACTAAAGCAATCATCAATTCTCACTACATCACACATGTATGACCAAACTCAAGATTTTTACAAACTAGTCCCTACATGCATTTTCTATGGAAACTCATTTAGCAAAAGATGTTTCTACTACATCAAGCTTTCATAATCTTCCATAAAACATCAAAATACATGCATGTCATACATGGCCACATTTTTGAACATCCATCATAGCTCATAAAATAGCTAAAAATAGCTTACTCATGCAACAAGGACTTCAAAAATACAAATAATATCAAAAACGAGGCTAGATGCACTTACTAGCAAGTTTGAAATTTTTGAAGAACCCTAACAATGGCTCTTCAAATTTTCGGCAGCCTTGGAGAAGAAAATGAATGAATTTTGTCATCTTTTCTCCTATTTTAATCACTTAATTATTAAATGACCAAAATGCCCTTTTTGATAAACTTTCTATTTTAACTCATCCATGCCCAAATTTGTCCAAAAATTAGAAATTGGGAAAATTGCTATTTAAGGACCTCTAATTAATATTCTAAAGCTATTTCACACAAATAGCTTCTAGAATCTTACATTTTGTAACTTTTGCAATTTAGTCCTTTTGGACAGTTCAACCGCAATTTCACAAAATTGCTTCATGAAACTTTCACACTAGTATGCATTCATAGCATAAACCTCAAAAACTCATTAATATACCTCAGATTTATGGTCTCGCACCACTATCCCGACTAGGCCCTAAATCGAGATGTTACAACTCTCCCCCCTTTAGAGATTTTTGCCCCCAAAAATCTTACCAGTAAAGAGGTTTGGATGTTGCTCTCTCATAGCTTCTTCCGTTTCCCACGTAGCCTCTTCCACACCGTTTTTCTTCCATAACACTTTCACTAGTGCTATGCTCTTACTTCTCAACTATTTCACTTCTCGAGCCAAGATCTTAATCGGCTCTTCATCATAAGACATATCCGGTCTTATCTCAATTTTCGTCGAAGGAATCACATGTGAAGGATCGGAGCGATACCGTCGCAACATCGACACATGGAATACATTATGAATCTTTTCCAACTCTACCGATAAAGCCAACCGGTATGCTACTGGCCCAACTCTATCTGTAATCTCATACGGCCCTATGAATCTTGGACTCAATTTTCCTTTTCGTCCAAATCTCATAATCTTCTTCCATGGGGACACTTTCAAAAACACTTTGTCGCCCACTTCAAACTCAATTTCTTTTCTTTTCAGATCCGCGTACGACTTTTGTCGGTCCGAAGCAACTTTCAGACTATTACGGATTATTTTCACTTTCTCCTCGGTCTCTTTTACTAGATCGACCCCATGGATCCGCTTCTCACTAAGCTCGGTCCAATACAAAGAGTCTGACACTTACGACCATACAGGGCCTCATACGGAGCCATCCGTATACTTGACTGTTAACTGTTGTTGTAAGCAAATTCGACTAAAGGTAGATATCTCTCCCAACTACCCTCGAATTCTAACACACAGCATCGAAGCATATCTTCGAGAACTTGAATCACTCTTTCAGACTGACCACGATTTACGGATGAAACGCAGTACTGAAATTCAACTTTGTTCCCAAAGCCTTTTGCAACCTCTTCCAAAACCTCGAAGTGAACCACGGATCCCTATCCGATATTATAAACACAGGTACACCATGTAACCTCACTATCTCTGCAACATACAACTCAGCTAACTTATCTAGTGAATAATCAACACGTACTGGAATAAAGTGAGCTGACTTCGTTAGTCTATCCACAACAACCCACACAGCATCTCTCTTTTTTGGAGTCATCGGCAACCCCGTCACAAAATCCATGGTAACCCGATCCCACTTCCATTCGGGTACCATCACTGGCTGAAGCAATCCCAAAGGCACTTGATGCTCAGCTTTCACTTGTTAACAAATCAGACACTTTGTCATGAACTCTGAAATATCTCTTTTCATACCCGGCCACCAATAAGACTTCTTCAAGTCATTATACATTTTTGTCTTTGCCGGATGTCTTGACAAACATCCACTTTGTGGGCCTCATGCAAAACCTTTTGGATTAACTCCTCATCTCTAGGTACACAAAAATCACATCACGGTATAGCAAACAACCATTCGAGCCCACTCGAAAATCGGAATCACTTTCTCGACTCACGCTTATCTCTCTTAGTGACATCTCACTTGTCATTTCTCTGAGCTTCACATATCTGTTGAACAAATAGTGGCTTAGCTCTCAACTCTGCCCGAATAGCACCATCATCAGACAATGCCAAACTCGTCCTCATAACTCTTAGAGCATACAAGGATTTCCTACTCAGGGCATCCGCAACCACATTCGCTTTTCCCGGGTGGTAATCAATGACTAACTCATAGTCTTTCAAAAACTCAAGCCACCGTCTCTGTCGCAAATTCAGATCCTTCTGATCCATCAAATATCTCAAACTCTTGTGATCCGTAAAGATTCGGCACTTCTCACCATATACGTAATGTCGCCAAATCTTTAACGCGAAAATAATCGCAGCAAACTCAAAAACATGAGTCGGATAATTCTTCTCGTGCGGTTTCAACTGTCTCGAGGCGTAAGCGACTACCTTACCCTCTTGTATCAATACGCAACTGAGACCATTAAACGACGCGTCACTGTAAACCATGAACTCTTTCCCCGATTCTAGTTGAACCAAAACCGGCGCCTCAATCAATAATGTCTTTAGTCTCTCGAAACTCTGTTGACATGTCTCAGTCCATTCAAACTTGACATCTTTGTGCAATAGTTTCGTCATCGGGGTAGCAATCACAGAGAACCCTTTTACGAAACGTCTGTAATATCCTACTAATCCCAAGAAACTTCTGATTTTTGACACGTTCCTCGGAGGTTTCCAATCCACAACAGCCGATATCTTACTCGGGTCAACTCTAACACCATCACCCGACACAATGTGTCCTAGGAATCTGACCTCACGGAGCCAAAACTCACTATTGCTAAACTTAGCATACAACTGCTTATCTGTTAAAGTTTATAAGACAATTCTCAAATGTTCTTCATGATCGTTCTCATCCTGAGAATAGATCAATATGTCGTCAATGAAGACAACTACAAACTTGTCCACATATGGTCTGAAAACACGGTTCATCAGATCCATAAAAATCACCGGTGCATTCGTCAAACCAAACGGCATAACCAAAAACTCATAATGGCCATACCTTGTTCGAAATGCAGTTTTCAACACATCCTGCTCTTTCACTCTCAATCGATAATAACTGGACCTCGTGTCTATCTTGGAGAACATTGTAGCTCCCTTGAGCTTGATCAAAAGATCATCAATCCTTAGTAAAGGATACTTATTCTTAACCAGTCACTTTGTTAAGTTGTCTATAGTCTATACACAACCTCATAGACCCATCTTTCTTCTTCACAAACAATACGGAGCACCCCACAAAGTGAGTAGCTCGGTCTTGCAAAACCCTTATCTGTCAACTCTTGCAATCGAACCTTGATTCTTTCAACTCTAAAGGTGCCATCCTATACGGAGCAATCGAAATAGGTGCCGTTCGAAACTAACTCAATCCCAAACTCAACCTCTCTCACCTGGAGGTAATCAGGGTAACTCTTAGGGAATACATCCGGATACTCACAAACCACTGCATTTGCTTTCAAACTCTACTTCAACCTCTCGAGTATTCAACATAAAAGCAAGATAGGACTCACACCCTTTTCTCAAGCATTTATCAGCCACTAAGGAAGAAATCATCACTGGTAGACTATCCGATCCACTTGATTCAACCTAAACCACATCTCCACTCTCACATTTCAAATCAATAAACTTATTACCACAGTTCACTAAGACACTATGGGTAGTCAACCAATCCATGCCTAGGATTAAATCAAACTCATCAAACGGCAACAACATTAGGTTTTCCAGAAAGCAATGACTCTCAATCATCAAAGGACAATTCTTACACACCTTGTCCACTAACACATGCTTACCTAACGGGTTTGACACCTTAACCACAAAGTCCGTAGACTTAACAGTCATACTCAAACTAGATGCCAATCTCATGCAAATATAAGAATGAGTAGACCCTGGATCTATTAAAGCAATAACAAGGGTGTTAAAGAGAGAAAAAGTACCCGTTATCACATCAGGGGAGGATGCCTCTTCGCGAGCGTGAATGACATACGTCCTCGCAGGTGCCCGACCCTCCGGTCTCACAGCAGAGTCTCTAGATACACGTCTACCACTACTCCCGCCTCTCGGGTTCCTTGGTGGCCTACCCCTTGCAGACACATCATTGGATCTCATCTCTTGCTTCCCTTCCTTATCATCCCTCTCGGGGCAATTTTGGATAAAATGGTCGGGGGAACCACACTTATAACAGTTTCGACTGTTACCCCAACACTCTTCGGTGTGATATCTACCACAACTTGGACACTCCAGTTTACTCTTCGGATTGCCCACACTTTCCATCGAGGTAGCTTGGACTCTCGAACCCGAACGAGTATTGCCCAAGTCTCGATGTGAATAACCCATCTGGGTGCCGACGCCCTAGGACTCACTTCCTTGGACCTTTCGATTGGGCTTGATACGACTTGCCCATCGGCCTCTTTCTAGCATCTCGGGCTTCACTCACAGCCCTTTTCTTTTCTGTACTCAACTCTTCGGCCTTACTTGCCCTTTCGACCAACACTACAAATTCTTTCAACTCCAAAATACCCAGTAGGAGTTTGATGTCCTCATTCAGCCTGTCTTCAAACCTCTTACACAATATGGTCTCTGTCGACACACATTCTTGAGCGTATTTGCTAAGCCTAACAAACTCACGCTCATATTCCGCTACTGACATTCTTCCTTGCTTCAACTGAAGGAATTCCTTCCTTTTCCGATCAGTAAACCTCTGGCTTATATACTTCTTCCGGAACTCTTCCAAAAAGAAGTCCCACGTCACCCGCTCTCTCGGGACCACTAACGTCAACGTCTTCCACCAATGGTATGCCGAGTCCCTCAGCAAGGATATGACACACTTCAAGCTCTCTTCAGGTGTACAAGAGAGTTCATCGAATACTCTCATCGAGTTCTCTAACCAGAACTCTGCCCTCTCAGGGTCATCATCAACCTTAGCTCTAAACTCCTCAGCTCTGTGTTTTCTAATCTTATCTACCAGGGGTTTCGATATCCTCACTACATCAATACCTTGAGGAGCCACAGGAATTGGCTGAGCTATAGGAGGAGGAGGTGGAGGAGGTTGAGCATTAGGGTTCGCTCGAACATAATTCGAGTACCAATTGCTCATCATTTGGAGAAAGGCTTTCCGAGCCCCTTCCCTTTGACCCCTAGCCTCGGGTCTATTTTGAACAGGCACGGTTCCTTACGCAGGAGTTGGCACATTAGTAGCTGCTTCATCAGCAGTCAATGGATCGGAATCCATATTCTATATAAAATAAGATATAAAATCATCAGAAGCCATCACACTATCATTGTACACTTATGGAATGTATAGCTAGACTCTTACACCCGCTACGGTAGTCCTAGAACCGACTAAACCATAGCTCTGATACCACTAAATGTAACACCCCTTACCCATATTCAACGCCAGAACCGGGCACGGGGCGTTACCAAATTAAAGACCTCAAGATCACCACTTAGGCACAACATGACCACTTTCTTTGGCCATCACAATAACCTCAATCCCGACCTACGAGGCTTCTCTCAAACACACGAGGGCTCTCGAGACCATATCGAAAACTCTTACGATCTTAAATTTTTTCCATCTTTACAGGGCTCACACGCCTGTGTAAGATTTGGGACGCCCGTGGATGTCACACACGCCCATGGTCACTACCCGGGCATGAAAACTCAAGCATTCTGCCAATGCCCCACGGTTAGGGCACACGCCCGTGCCCTCCACCCGTGGTGCACACTGACTACCTTAACACGGCCTAGAGTCTAGACACACGCCTGTGTAGCTAGCCCGTGGCCAACACTGATTAACACACACGTTCTAGGCACACGCCCGTGTGACTAGTCCGTGGTCTATTCTGATTTAAAATACTAACATACAGGGGACACACGGCCAAGTCACACGCCCATGGGCTGACCGTGTGTCACACATGGCCTAGACACACGCCCGTGTGTCTACCAACATGGACAAGAACAAAGCTATTTTCCAAGTTCTTCTCACCTTTCTAGCATACACAATCATGCACTCATTCAACACATCCATAACCAACTCAAAGTCTTACAATCTCACATAGATAACTTCATCTTTTCATATAATAAAGTGCCAACAACTATGGCATTATACAAAATAGATTATCCATCTAAAGGCCAACACATCATATCCATAAACAACAAAATTCACTAACTTGTCTAGCCCCTATACATGCCATATACAAAGCATTGAGTCTAATGTACCAGAGTGTGCTGATAGTTTAGGCGATCTTCCAATTGATCCTCGTATCTCGATTCAACACTTTTTCTCTATAAGACAAAGGAAAAGAAATAGAGTAAGCTTTGAGCTTAGTAAGTTTACACATAAACAATTAAGCAACATAGTATAAGCTAAACAACAATTAGCATTATACTAACATATAATGTACAACTATGCTTACTCTTTCTATCCCTTACCACATTTCTGACACATCATGAGTCACTTACTCATAACCATTGACATGCACCCCTTCATTCAATATCACATTTACACAATATACAACACATCATTATTTCTCAATAATACATCCACACAGCTATGCTACTCACTATCACATCCACACAACAAATCTCTCGGTGGTTCCGCACTAAGCCCACCACAATCAATTAATAAGGTAGTATCGCACTTAGCCTACCAACAAGGTATTCATAGTGATTTCGCACATATCCCATCAGATAATATACCTAATGATAGCATCGCACATAGCCAGCTCATCGTCAATATGCATTCGGATGGTATCGCACTTAGCCCACCATTTAGCATTATTACAACACATTCACAATTCTACTTACTTAATCATTCATTTCACTTGAACCATATAGGTTCTCAATCATTCTTAACCATGCTATACACTAGCTAGCATTAACAAATTGTAAGTATGAATGCATTGTTTGTGCTTTGACTTACCTCGATACTCAGAAGTATAGAAATGTGCAATTTAGTCCACCACTTTGCTCTTGCCTTGATTTCGATCCGAGGCTTTGTCTTTCTTGATCTATAATGAATAAATTAGCTTATTCAATATACACATTGACCAAATTGACCCACATCTCATACTTTGGCAAAATTACTCTTTTGCCTCAAATCTTTCTCATAATTACACTATTGCCCCCAATGCTCGTAAAGTGATTTTTATTCAACTTTCTAGCCTTTCATGCTTAGCTGAATCACTTACTCAACTAAAGCAATCATCAATTCTCATCACAACACACATGTATGACCAAACTCAAGATTTTTACAAACTAGTCCCTACATGCATTTTCTATGGAAACTCATTTAGCAAAAGATGTTTCTACTGCATCAAGATTTCATAATCTTCCATAAAACATCAAAATACATGCATGTCATACATGGCATAAACTTCAAAAACTCATTTATATACCTCAAATTTATGGTCTCGCACCACTATCCCGACTAAGCCCTAAATCGAGATGTTACAGTGGATTTGGTAAGTATTCGGTTAACCTCTCTTGCACGTTTTGGTAAAAGCCAAAAGGCTATCTAACTGACCTATCGTTAACTCTGTGGTAACAAGGATAAGGTTCAAAGATCGCAAGCGTTGTAGGATCGTTAGCAAGGGTAAGTGTTCTTTACTTCAGTTTAAGGGTTGGCCGAATGGTCATATATGTTGTGAGGGTGACTTGTGTTGGATGCAAGTCATATATTACTTAGGCTCTAATGTTTAAGTTGGTACAGATCTAGGGTCTAATTGTAGTTGGTGCTAAAGAAAGGAGCTATTAAGGCTTGTCGTACACGGTAAGGCTACGGTGAGGTTTCGATTTTTGATAAAGTTTGTATTTAGCCTATGATTAATGGTTAAGGAATATCGAATATAGGTTCGTGACTAAGAGGAATTCGTAGCACGCGCTATTACCAGGTGTGTACAAACACTACACACACACGATATCGGCAACGCCGAAAAGTCAAAAAGCCGAAAGTGGCTAAACGGGCCTGCCGAACTTGTGAGCCCAAAATGGCAATGGTTGATATGTGAGCATGAATAATGAATTGGCATGAAAGGTTGTATGATTTGATCGTATTCAAGTCCAATGGGCTATATGAACATGAAATTTGTTTAACGGGCTATATTAGCATGAAATTGGCTTAATGGGCTATATGAGCATAAAATGGGCTTAATGGGCCTTATGGGTTTTTAGAAATATATGTTAGGGTTTAATGAACTCTAGGCCTAGTTTGAAAAACTCTTGAATAACATAAAACTCTTGTAATAATCAAACATGTCTGTGGACAAGTCAATAGGTTAGGGTGTGGTAATGGACATATGCATGTCTAGGATTGGATCTAGGGAGAGCTTGGTATTTAAGCGGTCCTAGTGGCCCACCTCCTCTTTTCTGAGATCCTACCTGGTGCATAGTGTTTGTTCACTTTAACTGTAACACCCCAAACCCGGTCAATACACCACGACCGAATCTGGCATGTTACGGGGAAAATCGCGTTTGAGGGGTTAGGTTTCAGGTTAAAGATTCGATGAAAAACTCTTTGTCATATTTTATACTTGTCAAAATCTTGGGCATGATTGCTTTAAAACTGGTAGTGAATTTTGAAAACCGGAAATTTGAAAACTTGGTTGGCTCCATAAGTGAGACAAATACATATCGTTTGAGAATCCCAAGTAATCTCCTTTTTGATGCTTAAAAACATTTTGGGTTTAGTGTGAAAACCTCATCTTTCCAAGTTTTATCCAATATTAGTCCAATACTTTGTTAAGGCATATTTGAAATCACATTTAAACATATAAATAACCAAAGCATAACTTTAAAAGGCCATTTACAATCCCAAAAAACCAAATGAAAATAAAGGAAATAAAGTACCAAGTATTTAAATCGTTGGAAATCTGAATTTATTCATGGCATGAGCACCTCGAGTCCACCCGGCTCCATGTCCGCAATCTAAGTGTCACTGAAACGATAAGGGAGAAGGTGAGTCGCAAGACTCGGTGCATAAATCCCTCTCCCGAATAATGCAACATGCTAACTCACATCATAGCACGTTAATACAAGTAATGCACCCAATCCTAGCCATCCGCACTCCATTTCTACCCCATGTGGTACCAAACCACTGGTGGTGCCAAACCACAGTGACCCAAAGTCACGATATCCATAATTGTGGTGCCAAACCTTTGGTGACCCAAAGTCACGAATAATCCAATGATGGGGCCAACCCATCGTGTGATACCAAATCACCGGGCGTCAATCCCAGTATAATCGGTGTGGGGCCAACCCATTTGTGGTGCTAAGCCACGGGACGAGGCGCTATGAGGTGCCAAACCTCACGGTGTCCCAAAGACATGAATGTGATACCAAATCACCGTGACCGAAGTCACGAATCCAATGATGGGGCCAACCCATCGTGTGATACCAAATCACCGGGCGTCAATCCCAGATAATCAATGTGGGGCCAACCCACCGTGGTGCTAAACCAACTGGGACGAGACGACGAGGTGCCAAACCTCCGTGACCCAAAGTCACAATAATCAATCTGTGGTACCAAACCACTGGTGGTGCCAAACCACTGGTGTCCCAAAGACACGGATATCATATTCCCCCTCCTCTCATCTCACCCATAACATATCATACTAATGCAAATCGTGCAATATATGTAATCATGCTAACATGTTTAACATTGTATCTCATATCACATACATCATCGATCTTGATATCATATACCATTAATAGAACTCGTAATGAAACGGGCTTACCCGAATCCGTGCACATACCCCATAGGGTATCATATCAATCAACCACACTGTTTGACAATCAGGTTTATTAAACATATTACTAGGCAATGAGTGTGTTAGTTACACACCTATTAAAACGCAAGCTTTTCAACTCAACAAATCGATCTACAATCTTAACACACCTTGCTCCTAGAATCGGCCAAACATAGGATTAGTCACTTATACCATTCGGCCAAAACCAAATAAACCAAAGGGGTTAACATTCAACCCTTACCTTGCAAATGGGTTGGTTTCCTACCAAACCCCAAACCAAACGGTGGTTCTTCTGACAATCGGCCTTCCTCTAAAACACAAATAATCGGGTCTCACAAGGCTATGACTTTACTTGAAAACAAAAAGAATAGACTAAAAGAACTCGTTCTTACCACCACCTACCTATTGCTTTATAGAGAAAGAAGGCCCCTCTCGATTGCTCCCAAAATCCAGAAGTCCTACAATCCAATCGGTTACAACACAAGAGATTAACACCCTTCAACCAATGCCGAAATCGGCCCTAAATCAAACCCAAATCGATTGAGAAAAAGAAAGAGAGAAAATGACCATTCGGCCAAACTCTTACCTACCACCAACCTAAAGAAAACAAGAACCCAACACGTTCACCACCCTTCTAATATTCGGCCACCAAGGAACTACTAAGAGAGAGGAGAGTTTCGGCCAAGAGGAATAGAAGAAACAAATGGAGACAAACGGCTTGAGCTTTGAACAAAAAGACAGGAATAAGAGATGAGTAGAGAGTGGGGACTTTCGGTTTGAAAGCAAATAGATGAAGAAAGTGTTTTGGAGGATAAGATTCGGATACCAAAGTTTAAGAAGGGAAAAAGAAAAATGTGAGAAGGAGAGATACTAAATTCGGCTTGACACAAAGTGAAGAAGCAAAGAAATAGAAGGGTGAATAGAAAAAGAAGCAAAACACAATTGTGTCTTCCAGATGACATTCGGCTATCAATGAAAGTCAAGAGAAAAGAACAAAGCAAATTCGGCAAAGGTTGTTAGTACTTTCGGTTTCAAGAAAGAAAATGAAAAAAAATGAGAGAACACTCTTTAGAAAATTCGGCTAACAAAAGACCAAAGAAAGAACTTTTGCTTGACACTCCAAAGACCGAAAATGCACAAAAGCCTAAGTGAATTTCGGCTAACACCCCTCCCCACTTACCAAAACCGGCCACTCTCTCTACAAACTCCCCAACATTCGGCCACTACCCACAATTACTCCAAGCCACACATTCAAACTAGTTTGAACTAGTCTCCTTCCTAAATTCACTCTCCACCCACCATTTAAACACTTGACTTGGTCCATGGCAGAGTTTGACCTGCCCACAACTCTCCTCCTCCATGCCGTCAAAATGAGAGCAAAAATGTGGGATTTTCGCAGCTTGAACACAGGACCTCCTCCCCTGCAAGTGACGCCAAACACAAGCCCCAAGTGGCGCATGCTTTGCCATCTTACTAGCTCAACTCTTGTGCTAACTTTTCACCTAAAATTATTTATAAACCCCACTCCTTCACTCCTCTCACATAAAACTTAAAACCAAAATTTTTCCTACCACTCCGGCTTATACTAAGCTTACAACTAAGCTCCAAAACAACACAAAAGCAACATTGCAAAACAACCACATGCAAAACAATACAATAACAAAATAGCCCCTATCCCTGGATATTACAGTTCTACCCCCCTAAAAAAATAATTTCGGCCTCGAAATTACCTGATCAAAAGAGTTGAGGGTACTGCTGTCTCATCACATCCTCGGGTTCCCACGTAGCTTCTTCCACGCCATGGTTCCGCCATAGCACCTTTACTACAGAGGCACGCGACTTCCCACGCAAAACCTTTACATCCCGATCTAGGATCGCACGAGTTCCTCCTCCATGGTCAAATCGGATTCACCTCGATCTCTTCCATTGCTACGACATGCGATGGATCTCGAACGATAATGCCTAAGCATCAAAACGTGAAATACATCGTGAATCGACTCAACTCGCGGCAACTCAAGTTTGGTAAGCTCATGGTCCCACTCGTTTCAGCACCTTATACGCCCAATAAACCTCGGACTTAGCTTGCCTTTCCTTCCTAATCTCAATACTTTCTTCCATGGCGAGACCTTCGGAAAACTTGATCCCCACAAAGAAACTCTATATCTCTCCGCTTGAGATCGGCATAAGACTTATGCCTATCCGAAGCTTCTTTCAATCGAGCTGAATCAACTTAACCTTGTCTTGGTCTCTCGCAACCAACTCTGGTCCCAACAATTGGCGTTCACCCAACTCCGTCCAACATGTAGGTGAGCGACACTTTCTACCATACAACGCCTCATAAGGTGCCATTTTGATGCTTGCTTGGTAACTATTATTGTAGGCGAAACTCACTAATGGCGTAAACTCCTCCCAACTACCCTCAAATACGAACACAACCTCTTAGCATATCCTCTAAGATCTCAGATAACCCTTTCGATCGCCCGTCGATTTGCGGGTGAAAAGCCGTCTTTGAAATCCAAGCGCGTACCCAAAGCTCGATGCAACGCTTTCGAACCTTGACGTAAATCCGGGATCCCTATCCGAGATAATCGATCATCGCACACGTGCAATCTCACTATCTCTCGACACATACGGCCGCCAACCTCTCAAGTGAGTAATCAACCCTTACGGAATGAAGTGAGTCGATTTAGTCGACGATCCACAATTACCCAAACCGAGTCTTTCTTGCTCGGCGAAGAGGTAATCCACCGACGAAATCCATAGTTATTCTTTCCCACTTCCATTGTGGAATCTTCACTGGCTGAAGTAACCCCGACGGCAACTGATGCTCAGCCTTGACCTGCTGACATGTCAGACACTTCCCTACAAACCCCGTCACTTCTTTCTTCAGACCCGGCCACCAAAATTGCTCTCTTAGATCTCTATACATCTTGCTTCCTCTAGGATGCATAGCGTATGGGCTGCTATGTACGTCCTGAAGAATCCTCTGCCTCAGCTCAACGTCTTTCGGCATACAAGCTCTACCTTGAAAACACAACACTCCATCACTAGATAAACTGTAACCCTCCAAACCACCATCCTATACCTGAGACCTCTGCGCACTCAAAACCTCATCTTCCAACTGTTTCTCTCTGATCTGCTCAACCCAAGTAGGCTTAACTCGCAGCTCTGCTAATACTTCGTCGTCATACAAACTCGGATGGGCAAACATCGCTCTTAAGTCCGAAACAACCTTACATACTCAACGCGTCGCCACCACGTTAGCCTTGCCGGATGATATTCAATCGAACAATCATAATCCTTGAGCAATTCAATCCATCTGCATACGCCTCAAATTCAAATCCTTCGAGTCAAAAGATACTTTAGACTCCTGTGATCTGTGTAGACTATCGATCTCTCTCCGCACAAGTAGTGCCTCCAAATTTTCAAGGCGAAGACTACGTTTGCTAACTCCAAGTCGTGCGTCGGATAATTGACCTCATGTGGCCTCAAGCGCCAAGATGCGTAAGCCACAACCTTACCTTCTGCATCAAGACACAACCCAATCCCGTATGTGATGCATCGCAATACACCGTGAATTCCTTCCCGCCTCAGTTGAATTAAAACAGAGCTTGGTCAAAATCTTCTTTAGTTTGTCGAAACTCTCCCGCCGCTTCTCACCCAAACAAATGGAACCCCTTTCCTTAACAACTTGGTCATTGGCGCTGCGATCAATGAAAAACCTTCTACAAATCTTGGTAGTATCTCGCCAAACCCGTAAAACTCGAATCTCAGCCATCGACTTAGGCAGCTTCAATCCAAAAGCGCCTCAATCTTCCGAGGATCTACCCTAATCCCCTCAGCCGACACTACATGACCCAAGAATGTCACCTCCCTGAGCCAGAACTCGCACTTACTAAATTTTGCATAAAGCTGTTTTTCCCTCAGAATCTGCAGTACTATTCGCAAGTGTGCATCATGCTCCTCCTCTGTCTTTGAGTATACTAAGATGTCATCAATAAAAACCACTACGAACTGATCCAAATACTGCTGAAACACCTTATTCATCATATCCATGAATCTTTGCCGCGCGTTAGTCAACCCAAACGGCATTACGTAAATTCGTAGTGCCCATGCAGAGTACTGCATTTGTCTTGTGGATATCCGCCTCCTTCACCTTCAATTGGTGATACCCGGACCTTAAATCAATTTCGAGAATACCGAAGCACCTTTGGTGATCAAACAAGTCATCTATCCGCTGCAACGGATACTTGTTTTTGATCGTCGACTTGTTCATCCGCGGTAGTCTATACACATCCGCATGGTACCATCTTTCTTCTTAACAAAGAGTATCTGGCGCTCCCCAAGGTGAAACACTTGGCCTAATAAAGCCTCGATCCAACAACTCCACGGATCTCGAGCCTTTAATTCCACTAACTCCTTTGGCGCCATCCTATACGGAGCAATAGACACCGGCGCAGATTCCGTGCAGATCTATCCCGAACTCCACCTCACGATCCGGTGGCAAGCCCGGAAGTTCCTCCGAAACACATCAACAAATTCTTTAAACTGTCCGGACCTTTTCCACAAAGCAGATTCCTTAGCCTCCAAGGCATACACGTGAACCACATACGCTTCACAGCCCTTCCTGACCATCTTCTCCGCTTTCAGAGCAGATACCACGTTGGATAAGTAATCTCTTCTATTACCTATCATGACTACCTCATCACCCTCAGCCGTCTTTAGAACCAAGCGCTTAGCCGCGCAATCCAATCTAGCCTGGTATTTAACCAACCAGTCCATCCCGAGAATCAGATCGAACTCTCCAAACGGCAGTTCCATCAGATCAGCCACAAACACTACCCCTTGGAGTTCTAGGGGTACATCTCTATACAGCTTATCTACGACTACAGAGTGACCTAGAGGGCTAATGACTGTCATCTGCCTCGAAGTAGTTTCAGAGTTTAAGTCCATGGTCTCTACTATGCTACTAGCAACGTATGAATGCGTTGAACCCACACCAATTAAAGCAGTATATGGAGAACCAAAGATCAAAAACGTACCGGTTATGACGTCCGGTGCGTTGCCCTCCTCTCGGTGTCTCGCTGCATACACCAACCCAGGCTGTCTTGCCTCAGAGCTACCCACACCTGCGCGGTGCTCGCGGCCCCGACCGTAACCATTTACGCCATTACCACGACCCCTCTGCGGTGGCGGTCCATTATTCTGAATCGAGTACGGCCCGCCTCGGATGAATCCTAGTCAACTTACGCGACATCCCTCACACGGTGATCCAAAGAGCCACACTCGAAACATCCTTTTCCACCGGTCCAAAGAACCTCCCAATGAGATTTCCCACAACGGTTACACTGCATGCGGGTCCCGATTACAAACAATGGACCTACCAGACTAATTCGCCCACTTTGTCTAGCTCTTTCTGCGGATTACCCGACGACCCGTAAGATCCAAAACTCCTCTTATGTACATTTCCTATCCATGTTTTGCCTCACAGATTCTTTAACACCCTCGGCTACCTTAGCCTTCTCAACGGGGACGGCAAACTCACGCTCCCGCTGTGGAGCAATCAGCGATCTTAATTGTCTCTCGGACCATCCTCGAATCGAACACACCTCTCGTGTTCGGTGAGCCATAATGCCCCTAGCATACCTACTCGACTTCAAGAATTCGCCTCGTGCACGACACGCACTTACTCCCCGAACTAGCCTCAAAAATGCTTTTCGTTGTGCGTCAATGTAGCTAGCTCCAATGTACTTTTTTCCGATAAGCGACCCTAAAATAATCCCAAGTGAGATCCTCCGCTGCAGCCGTCTCTCGAACCGTGAGCCACCACCGGTATGACTCATCCCGAAGGAGCGATACTATCCCCTTGACTTCTCCTCGTGATCAGTCCAGATTATCCATGATCCGCTCCGTCGCTTCCACCAATACTTAGCCGTCTTTGGAGCGACACCGTAAACACCTCTAAATACCTCGGCCCCATTTGCTCGGAGTCGCTCAGTACGATTTCCTAGCTCCTGCGCCTCCACCTACTCGGCTACCCTTTCCGAACTCGCAAAGATCGCTGCGACATCGCGTCATCCCGATCGATCACGAAATTCACCACCTCCACCTGGTGGTGGTGCCAGATCTCATTCTCTCGACCCCACTGCAGACCCTACTGGTTGTAAACCGTCATCCTACCCGACCACGCCCACGTGTATTACGACCACGCCCACCCCGAGAGCTCATGACTACGGGCCTCGACTTAGCTGATTCGAAGTTTTATGCATCGTATTTATTCCGCTATTTAAAAGCACACATCTTATGAATATTTCTTATTAAAGAAATTTTTGTTTTCGCAAGTCCACACAAATCCTATTAGTTTGATTTCTAAGGTAACCTACTATTGCTAGTCATCACATCTCATCCAAAAAATCACAAGCAATAGTAAGTGGGTACTTACACGGGCGGATTAGTGCGAGAGACTCGGTGCCATGCCTTTCAAACTGTGCATTTAAAATAAAACATTTTAGGCCTCAGGCCCACAGCCGAGCCTTGAACTTGGCTCTGATACCAAAATTGTAACACCCCAAACCCAGTCAATACACCACGACCGAATCTGGCATGTTACGGGGAAAATCGCGTTTGAGGGGTTAGGTTTCAGGTTAAAGATTCGATGAAAAACTCTTTGTCATATTTTATACTTGTCAAAATCTTGGGCATGATTGCTTTAAAACTGGTAGTGAATTTTGAAAACCCGAAAATTTGAAAACTTGGTTGGCTCCATAAGTAAGACAAATACATATCGTTTGAGAATCCCAAGTAATCTCCTTCTTGATGCTTAAAAACATTTTAGGTTTAGTGTGAAAACCTCATCTTTCCAAGGTTTATCCAATATTAGTCCAATACTTTTTTAAGGCATATTTGAAATCACATTTAAACATATAAATAACCAAAGCATAACTTTAAAAGGCCATTTAACACCCCAAACCCGGTCAATACACCACGACCGAATCTGGCATGTTACGGGGAAAATCGCGTTTGAGGGGTTAGGTTTCAAGTTAAAGATTCGATGAAAAACTCTTTGTCATATTTTATACTTGTCAAAATCTTGGGCATGATTGCTTTAAAACTGGTAGTGAATTTTGAACACCCAGAAATTTGAAAACTTGGTTGGCTCCATAAGTAAGACAAATACATATCGTTTGAGAATCCCAAGTAATCTCCTTCTTGATGCTTAAAAACATTTTGGGTTTAGTGTGAAAACCTCATCTTTCCAAGTTTTATCCAATATTAGTCCAATACTTTGTTAAGGCATATTTGAAATCACATTTAAACATATAAATAACCAAAGCATAACTTTAAAAGGCCATTTACAATCCCAAGAAACCAAATGAAAATAAAGGAAATAAAGTACCAAGTATTTAAATCAGTGGAAATCTGAATTTATTCATGGCATGAGCACCTCGAGTCCACCCGGCTCCATGTCCGCAATCTAAGTGTCACCTGAAACGATAAGGGAGAAGGTGAGTCGCAAAGACTCGGTGCATAAATCCCTCTCCCGAATAATGCAACATGCTAACACACATCATAGCAATAATACAAGTAATGCACCCAATCCTAGCCATCCGCACTCCATTTCTACCCCATGTGGTACCAAACCCTTTGGTGGTGCTAAACCACTGGTGACCCAAAGTCACGATATCCATAATTGTGGTGCCAAACCACCGTGACCCAAAGTCACGAATAATCCAATGATGGGGCCAACCCATCGTGTGATACCAAATCACCTTTGGCGTCAATCCCGTATAATCACCGTGTGGGGCCAACCCCTTTGTGGTGCTAAGCCTTGGGGACGAGACACTATGAGGTGCCAAACCTCTGGTGTCCCAAAGACACGAATGTGATACCAAAATCTTTGGTGACCGAAGTCACGAATCCAATGATGGGGCCAACCCATCGTGTGATACCAAATCACTAGCGTCAATCCCGTATAATCAATCGTGGGGCCAACCTTTCGTGGTGCTAAGCCACTGGGACGACGACGAGGTGCCAAACCTCTCCGTGACCCAAAGTCACAATAATCAATGCGGTGGTACAAAACTTTGGTGGTGCCAAACCATTTGGTGTCCCAAAGACACGGATATCATATTCCCCTCCTCTCATCTCACCCATAACATATCATACTAATGCAAATCGTGCAATATATGTAATCATGCTAACATGTTTAACATTGTATCTCATATCACATACATCATCGATCATGATATCATATACCATTAATAGAACTCGTAATGAAACGGGCTTACCCGATCCGTGCACATACCCCATAGGGTATCATATCAATCAACCACCTTTGTTTGACAATCGGGTTTATTAAACATATTACTAGGCAATGAGTGTGTTAGTTACACACTGTTAAAACGCAAGCTTTTCAACTCAACAAATCGATCTACAATCTTAACACACCTTGCTCCTAGAATCGCCAAACATAGGATTAGTCACTTATACCATTGGCCAAAACCAAATAAACCAAAGGGGTTAACATTCAACCCTTACCTTGCAAATGGGTTGGTTTCTACCAAACCCCGAACCAAACGGTGGTTCTTCGACAATCGGCCTTCCTCTAAAACACAATTAATCAGTCTCACACAAGGCTATGACTTTAACGAAAACAAAAGAATAGACTAAAAGAACTCGTTCTTACCACCACCTACCTATTGCTTTACAGAGAAAAAGAAGGCCCTCTCGATTGCTCCCAAAATCCAGAAGTCCTACAATCCAATCGGTTACAACACAAGAGATTAACACCCTTCAACCAATGCCGAAATCGCCCTAAATCAAACCCAAATCGATTGAGAAAAGAAAGAGAGAAAATGACAATTCGGCCAAACTCTTACCTACCACCAACCGAAAGAAAATAAGAACCTAACACGTTCACCACCCTTCTAATATTCGGCGACCAAGGAACTACTAAGAGAGAGGAGAGTTTCGGCCAAGAGGAATGGAAGAAACAAATGGAGACAAACGGCTTGAGCTTTGAACAAAAAGACAGGAATAAGAGATGAGTAGAGAGTGGGGACTTTCGGTTTGAAAGCAAATAGATGAAGAAAGTGTTTTGGAGGATAAGATTTGGATACCAAAGTTTAAGAAGGGAAAAAGAAAAATGTGAGAAGGAGAGATACTAAATTCGGCTTGACACAAAGTGAAGAAGCAAAGAAATGGAAGGGTGAATAGTAAAAGAAGCAAAACACAATTGTGTCTTCAAGATGACATTCGGCTATCAATGAAAGTCAAGAGCAAAGAACAAAGCAAATTCGGCAAAGGTTGTCAGTACTTTCGGTTTCAAGAAAGAAAATGAAAAAAAAATGAGAGAACACTCTTTAGAAAATTCGGCTAACAAAAGACCAAAGAAAGAACTTTTGCTTGACACCCCAAAGACCGAAAATGCACAAAAGTCTAAGTGAATTTCGGCTAACACCCCTCCCCACTTACCAAAACCGGCCACTCTCTCTACAAACTCCCCAACATTCGGCCACTACCCACAATTACTCCAAGCCACACATTCAAACTAGTTTGAACTAGTCTCCTTCCTAAATTCACTCTCCACCCACCATTTAAACACTTGACTTGGTTCATGGCAGAGTTTGACCTGCCCACAACTCTCCTCCTCCATGCCGTCAAAATGAGAGAAAAAATGTGGGATTTTTGCAGCTTGAACACAGGACCTCCTCCCCTGCAAGTGACGCCAAACACAAGCCCCAAGTGGCGCATGCTTTGCCATCTTACTAGCTCAACTATTGTGCTAAATTTTCACCTAAAATTATTTATAAACCCCAGCTCCTTCAGCTCCTCTCACATAAAACTTAAAACCAAAATTTTTCCTACCACTCCGGCTTATACTAAGCTTACAACTAAGCCCCAAAATAACACAAAAGCAACATTGCAAAACAACCACATGCAAAACAATGCAATAACAAAATAGCCCCTATCCCTGGATATTACATTAACTGCGAGGACTTGTTGATGGGCCAAAGTTTATAACTAAAACCCGAGATGAAAGAATTACGGAAATACCCCTGTAGGGCAGAATTATAAAAATACCCCTGTAGGGTAGAATTACGAAAATACCCCTGTAGGGTAGAATTACGATAATACCTCTGTAGGGTAGAATTACGAGAATACCCTTGATTGTAAAATGACTAAAATACCTCTATGTGATGAGTATGAGTTTTATGGATGTTACTCATGTGCATGTCGCATTCATATGATATTCTGTTTAGGATGCATATGGGTGGGAATTATGGTTCAGAGGAAGAATTTGAGGATCGCATAGTCGCTTGACGATCGTGGATCTACCGGTGGTTTTAAGCCCATTATATGATTAGCAGCTTTGTTGCAACGTTGAGTAGTGCCGCTGTGAGTGCTACCATTAGTGTGTAGCGGAGGGGTGGGTCGAGCTAGAATTCCCCACAGGTGTATAAGGTTGGAAGGGAAATGGTGTGTAGCGGATGGATTTTTGGGGAGGGTTTCGCATTACCTTGTTTTGCATATGATATGATATGATATGATCTGATATGAGGTCATTGTGGGCTAAGGCCCATGACCACCGATTCTGATAGGGCTTAGGCCCAATGTGATGATTGTATATTAAATTGATTGCCAAGGGTCGTACACACTGAGTTTCAAAACTCACACCCTTTTATTTAATGTTTCAGGTGACGCTCAGTAGACGAATCGACGTGGAAGAGGGACTCGGAGATGGCCACATTGCAAGTTAATTAGAAGTTTTTTTTGTTTATTTGTTTCGAATGACTTTAGTTTAAATCCTTTATTTTCATTGGTTGTAATAAGGCCTTGTATCTCCAATTTGACGTTACTTATGGGTTTTATTATTATTTCCGCTGCTTAATTTTTATCTCAACTTAAATAAATTTTTAAAGTTTAACATGGTTTTCAAAATAACTATAACCTATGGGCTTTTATTTTAAAACATGGGCTTTCTTCTTAACTTAACAAGATTCAAGGATTTTGGGCTTTTAGGCCTTAGATTTTAACTTAGCAAAATTGTTTGAGATTGTGACTTTGATGTGACATTCTCGGATTCAGCCATAACATCTGGGACGGGTCTGGGGTGTTACATTAATTGGATTCGTCAGGTGGGCCCTCTAAGGAATTTTTATATGGGCTCTAAGCAACCAGATGATGCTTTGTATGTTTGTGATTTGGTTGATGAGAATGGTAATTGGGATTGGAGTCGTCTTAGATGTAACACCCCTAACCCATATCCATCGTCGAAATAGGGCTACGGAGCATTACTATAAAATCGTAACTTAAAAATTTCATTTCCAACATTAGATAAACCATAGCATAATTCATTAAATACATGCATATCGTCCCTTATTCAAGCCCTCGAGGCCTTAGAAACACTTTAGAAATGAATCGGGACTAAATTGGGAACAGATGAAACCTTAAGGGAAAATTTGGAAAATTTCACACTGGAGGGGTCACACGGCCGTTTGGCCATGTTGTGTGACTCACACAGCTGAGACACACGCCCGTGTCTCAGGCCGTGTAACATTTGAAATAGGGACACATGGTCGTGCCCTAGCCCGTTTCCGTGCCCATGTAACTATTTGACTTGGGCTACACGGCCAAACCACACGCCTATGTGCCAGGCCGTGTAACCTTCGAAATGTAACCATTAATACCTATAGGGGACACACGGCTGAGACACAGGCCCGTGTCTTAGGCCGTGTGGACTAAAAATAGGCTAAATTCGAGCAAAATTATATTATCTTTGTCACCGTTGTTTTTACTGGGTATGTGTGATATTGCTCTTCTGAATTTTCTCCGAGATGTCATCAATCTCTTTATTATTCAAGCATGGTTTATTTGTGAAAGATATTCATTGGTCAGTGGTAATTACACTTATTACCGTTATGAATTCTGGCTTGATCATGGAAATTTGGTAATATGGAACATAGATTATAGAAACTGTATTATTGCACTGAATGATATTGGAGCCACCTTGGTATTCCTCTTTTATTTGAAAAATAGTATTGAGGTTGAGGTATTGTTCCATTTATATTGTGGAAACGTCGGATCTATTATAGTATTATGGTTTTAACCTATCTGATGATTGTGACCTCAAAATAATTAAAAGCTTCGATATCCTTTTTAATTTTTGTGAAAGTGCTTTCTATGATAGCTACATCAATGATATGGATATTACAGAAATATGTAAGATTTGAATGGACTAATAAATATTAGAAAAGTTTTGATCAGTTGGGAGCCCTGATGACCGAAGCCTCAGTTCTGGTTTAGCCTGAATCGGGTAAGGAATTTATTATTACAGTGATACATCATTGAATGGATTAAACTATGTTTTGATGAAGAAAGGTAAAGTAATGGTCTATACTTCCTGCCAGATAAAGCTATAGGAAAAAGAATTACTCGATATATGATCTTGAATTGACAATTATTGTGTTTACTCTGAGAATTTGGTAATAGTATTTGTATGGTGAGAATATCATATACGTACTGATCATAAAATTTTAAAACCCCCGATAGAATAGAAAGATTTGAATCTCACACAGAGTAGATGGTTTGAATTATTCAAAAACCTTGATTTGATAATTGATTATCATTCAGGAAAAGTAAATATAGTTGCTGATATGTTGAGTAGAAAATTCTTTGTTTTGATTTATGAGTAATAAATACTCGATTGCTATTGTCTGAAGAAAGAATAATTTTAGCTGAGTATAAAGCTTAACCGATGTTTCTACAAAAGAACAGTGAAACTCAGAAAAGTGATATTGAGTTGTGGGTTAAATGAATACAGTGTGAAATAATTTCTGATTCAGAATTTCAGAATAGATTTGGAAAATGTCTGTTATTCAGAGATAGAGTCTGTGTACTAAAGAAATTAGAGCTTGTACTGAAAATTTTACATGAATGATCATAGTGGTACTATGTCCATTTATACGGGAATGATGAAATGCATAATGATTTGAAAAGAATGTATTAGTAGCTCAGAATGAAAGGTGGTATTTCCGAATCTATATTTAAATGCTGGATGTATCAGCAAGATAGAGATGATACTTTCAAGATGGTTATAATCAGTGAAAATACTGAAATGGAAATGGAACATAGTTACTATGAATTTTATATCAGGATTTTCCCTGACCATGAAAAAAAAGATACGAATTGAGTAATTGTCGATTGTTCAGTGAAGCCTGCACATCTTATCCTGGTATGAGTGGATTTCCCACTTGATAGATTGCTTGAATGATTTGTTTTTGAGATTGTCAGATTATATGATGTGCTAGCTTCTGTTATTTCTGATAGATATCTACAGTTCATATTCTGATTCTGAAACAAGTTACAAGAAACTCTGGTTACATGGTTACATTTTAGTACGGTATTTCATCCTCAGATGGATGATCAATCTGAACATATGATTTAGATTTTGGCAGATATGCTTCGATTTTGTGTACTTGAATTTGAAGGTAACTAAGAAAAGTATTTGTCTTGGGTTGAAATTACTTATAACGGTTAACAGTCACATATAAAATTATACTGTACGAGGCTTTATATGATAGCAAATGCAAAACTCCAGTGTTTTGGACGGAGTTTAGTGAGAAAAGATACATGTGGTAGTTTTGATTCGTTGAACCCAAAGAGAGATGAAAGGGACCTGAGACAGTTTAAAAGTAATATTTGATCGTCAGGAATTCGATGTGGATCTAAAAGGAAAAGAAATAGAGTTTCTGATGGTAACAAAGTATTTTAAAAAAATTACCATGAAAGAAAGTTATTCAGATTGGCTGTTCAGGAAAAATTAAGGCTGCGACTTACTGAGTCATATGAGATCATTGAAAAGAATTGGACTTGTTGCGTACTGATTAGTATTATTATCAGAGTTGTACAGAGTCCATAATGTTTTTATGAGTATATGTGTTATGACAGTATCGATCAGACCCATTATCTATTATCTCTCTGATAGAGATTGAAATTCAGCATGACACGACTTACAGTGAGAGATTGATTGATATTCTGGCACTAGAAGAGAAAAACCGAGAAATGAAAAGGTAGCCTTAGTAAAAGTTTCAGACAGTGACATGATATAGAGGGAGCTACCTAGGAATTGAAGGAAACTATGAGAGAGAGTAATGTCTGAACCTCTTTACTGGTAAAATTTTCGAGGACGAAAATTTCTTAAGGGGGAGAGTTGTAACAGCCCAATTTTGGTGAAATCGGAACAGTGGTCTTGGAACCACAAATCCGAGCTGAAAAATAAAATTTATTTTTATTTTATTATATGATCCATATTATACTAGAGATGTCGTGTGAAAATTTTGAAAAGAAAATTTTATCGATTATGTACTTAATTACGAGAAGGACCAAATCGCATAAAATGCAAAAGTTGAATTCTAGTAGCCATAAGGATTAAATAGCTATGGAATTAAAAAATTAAGGTCCTTATATGGTAATTAGACCATTAAAAAAAGTATGTAGATTTTTCTTGGTGACTCATCCATGGAAATATAGAAAAAGGGTAAGGACTAAATTGGAAAGTGAAAATTTTAATTAATTAAAAGATGATAAAATAGATATCATCTTATTTTCTCATCTTCTCCCCCAAAATAACACATGGAAACCCCAGGAGAGAGAGAAGAGACTTTCATGGCCAAATTGGGTAAGTTTCTTTGTCCCGTTTTTAGTAATTTTGATATTTTTAGAATCGGGATAGCTTAATCTCTCTATTTGGGGGATTAATTTGAAAAGTTATCAAAGTATGAAAATGGGTAATGGATGTATATGCTGGAAAATAGAAATTTATGGTAGAAAATGAAAGATTATTGATAGATAAACAACTTTTACAAAGTGATTTTTGATGAAAACATGATTTAAGGACTAAAATGTAAACTTGTGAAATTGAAGGAAAAATTCTAAAATTTTATGAATACTTGTGCTGTAAATTTTGTAATGGGGCTTTGATTGTGCTTGGAATAGGGAGTAATTTGCACAAGTTTCATTTTCCGAGCCTAGGGATGAAAATGGAATTTATGGAAAAGTTAGGGGCAAAATAGTAATTTTGCCTAGGATGAAAATTTAGTCCACATGAATGTAAAATATGATAAATTGATGTAAAATTTACTCGTATAGATCCGGATAGACCAAATTCGAAGTTAGAACGAGGAAAAAGAGGAAAATGTCGGATTAGTAGATGTTTGTACACGAACCTTTGTCGAGGTAAGTTCGTGTAACTAAATTGTGTTTACTTACATGCTTGCATTGATTATGTTTATGTAAATTGTATAAATGTCATAAATATGTGAAAGGATTACATATATGATCAAGCCCGATAAATAAAAATGTTCTAATTAATTGATAATGCCTGATAGCTGTTGAAAGGGTAAACGATGGAAATGTTGCTTTTATGCTCGGAATGGATGTGGAACATTATCACATGAATTATGTGGTGTTAAAGATGTATGAAATGATCACATACTGGAAAATGCTTGGAAATGTTAAATCTCTTTTGAATAAATGAAAATCGATGGATAAATGTAATTACCGAACTGAATGAGGTCCTACATTTGTTGCAGAATGAATTAGGCTCGAACGAGCAATCCTAATGAATTCATTATAGAAACGATTTAGCCCGGGCGGGTAATCCTGATTTAAGTCCTCTTGAGCATATTTTATAGATTGGATTTAGCCCAGACGGGTAATCCAGAATGGACTCTAAAGGGAATTCTTTGTCATATAAAGGATTTAGCCTGGACTAGTAATCCGACAAAGCCCTTAGAGTATATGTTACAGCTAGAATTTAGCCTGAACTGGTAATTCTACTGTATGATATTTGGCTAGAGACTGTACCTAAAAGGTACTACTGAATATGAATTTATGGACTATGGAATTGTACACCTCAAGTGTACTACCTGTGTATCCATCGATATTTCGAATAAATTCAACGGGTAAAGTTCTGACAAGAGCAAAGATGAATTTAAAACAAATTGACATGGAATGATACATATGATATGGAAATATGACATGAAAAGAATAGTACATGGAATACGAGAAGATGATATTTGTATATGGAAATTACTTGATGAGAATGTTCATCCTTGATCATAGACCCGTACACCTTGAATGCACTACTACTTGTGCAACCTTAATACTCGAATAAAATGAGTAAAGTCCTGCCATAAAATGATCTGAACTCGAAAAGAATTACTATGAAGCTATACTTGTATTAATAAGAGATGTCTATACATGTTAAATGAATACATGTTGTGGAAAGCATATGTGCATGGGAACTTGAATGTTTTTGAGCCCATACATGTCTTGATGTTACTATAGAATATATGACTAATAGGGGAAATGAGGATGTGTGTAGGGCTTGAGATCAAAGTGGTTGAATATGCCTTACTTAGTTACCTCAAATAGGATGAATGGTAAGTTAAGTACCATGTTATACGAACTTACTAAGCATTTTATGCTTACCCCGTCATATTTTCCCTTATTTTTAGAGTAAATCGGAAGCTCGTTGGATTAGAAGCTCGGTGAAGATCACTCACACTATCCATCGGCCCTTGCCGGTACAATATGGAAAATCAATTACAGTTGTAATGGCATGTATAGGATATATTGGCCATATTGGCATGTTAATGTAAATGATGCTTGTAATCTAGCCATTGGAATGGCTAGTAATGGTTGTTTTGAAATACTTGTAATGTTATGCTATGGTAACCATATGTATATGTTATGTAGTTGATCAAATCATGTTTAACACATGAATTGAACCAAGGTAGGATAGTAAACATGTATGCATGCAATGATAGGCCATCTTGAATGATGAAATTTGCTTATTTAAATGCTTAGAATGGTTATATTGTACTTGGTATGTTTTGGTGTAGAAAAATGGTAAATTTGGGTGAAAAGTGAGGCTAGGAAATGGCTTTATTTTTTTCACACGGGTAGACACACGGGTGTGTGTCTAGATCGTGTGTGACACACGGCCTACCCCATGGGCATGTAGACGGGCCGTGTGTCCCCTGCACCTTAATTTTGAGAAACAGAATGCTCAGAATTGAGCACACGGGCGTGTGTCTCAGCCGTGAGGCACACACGGCTTAGAACACGGGCGTATGTCTTGGCCGTGTAAAACCTGCACCTAATTCGAATTGAATTAATTAACCACACAGCCTAGCACACGGGCGTGTGGCATGGCCATGTGGCGCAAGTCAGAGAGCTACCTAGTTTTGAACACGGCCTGCAGCATGGGCATGTCCCAGGGTCACACGGGTGTGTCCCCTGGAACACACGGGTGTCTGAGCCTTGCGCCTTGGAAAATTTTGGAATTTCACAAAAAATTCCCTGAGTTCCCGATTTAGTCCCGACTTGATTCTAATGCTCGTATTGGGCCTCGAGGGTCCATTTAAGGGACATTATGAATGACCTCGGTGAATGAATAGTAACTTGCCTGAATTAATCGATAAATGTTCTGGTAGCGCTCTGAAACTCTGTTCCGAAAATGGATACGGGTTAGGGGTGTTACAAATTAACTATCTAAACATTGAAATTTCTTAAACAAACTGTAATACAACCTTAATAACACTCCGTAAATATTTATAAAAATATTTACTGCTCGGTTTATAGAAACGAGGTCCCGATACCTCATTTTCTAAAACTACTTGACTTTAGGGTCTTTCCACTTGAACCTAATTAATCATTCATATAACATAAATTACCATATTAAAAACCTTTTTAACCATATTTGACTCGTAAATATTAAATAATAATATTTAAGAACTTACTCGTCGGATTTGTGGCCTCGAAACCACTATTTTCGACACAACTGAAAAATAGGCTGTTACATTAGAAGTTTCTTACCAGACCCAATAGTTATGCAAATAGCTTTGGTGTTGTCGCCTTCACTGGATGCGAGGAATGGTCGGTTATCATGGAGATGGGCAACTAGTGTAACACCTCTAACCCATATCCATCGCCAGAACAGAGTTACAAAGTATTACCAGAGTTTACGAATGATATACAGTTATCACATATAATTTATTATTTATATTCGAAATCAAACATAATCAATCATATTTAAGGGACCACAAGTCCCAAAATATCTGCTAGATACAAGTCGGGACTAAACCGGGAACTCAGAGAATTTTTCTCGAAATTACAAAATTTTTCCTAAGTGCAGGGGTCACACGACCGTGTGGCCAAACCGTGTAGCTCACATGGCCGAGTGACATGCCCGTGTCCCAGGCCGTGTGGACATTTGATGTAAGGCACACGGCCGTGTTCCAGCCCGTGTCCAAATTAGGTTGCATACTGACTTAGTCACACGGCCGAGCCACACGCCCATGTGCTAGGCTGTGTGAGCATATTGATTTGCATAATTAAGGTGCAGGGTTCACACGGCCAAGTCACACACCCGTGTGCAGGCCGTGTGAAACACATGGCTGATACACACATCCGTGTCTCTACCCGTGTGGACAAAATAAGGCCATTTCCAAGCCTTATTTCTCACCCAAACTTATCTTCCACCTACATCAATATTTTAACACATTCACCAACCAATTCAAGACATTTAAACCAAGCCAAAACCAAGTCTTAATCTTGACATTTTACACATACAACCAATGTATCCTTAGGCGTCCCAATAGACAATTTATTATTATATCATTCTAAAACTTATACTTACCTAAATACGAAATGCATATATGCATAATCATAATCATACTTCAAACACGATAATACCATATATATATATCAAAACATGCCCATTACAAGCCATTCCAATGGCTATTTACAACAAAAACAAGTGTATTCCAACATTTGACCAATTTAACCTATACATGCCATTATAATCTAATTAAAGTTTGCTATTTATACCAAAAAGAGCTGAAGGATAGTGTGATCTTTCTCTGACCCGCTCCAACCTTTACGAGCTTTCGAGTACTATAAAATAGTGAAAATAAAACATAGTAAGCATTTAATGCTTAGTAAGTTCGTATAACAAGAAATTGACTTACCATTCATATTTATTTAAAATAAACATACAAAGTACATCCAAATCAAATTTATAAATAACCTAACAAATATACATCCTCGAGCAAGTTAGTTATGTATTTCAAATGCATTTCAAGAAAATAACAGAGATGAGCTCATCGTATAAACATTTTCATGTATTTTCAGGTAGATACAATTATTAATTCATTCAGACCTTATCTTAACTTATATCAGAACTTTGCTCGTTTAACCTTATAAAATATCGATGGACATTGGGTAGTACACATGAAGTGTACGAATTTGTAATTTGTCAATTCATATTCGAGAGTGTTCATAAGAAAACTTAAACGGGAAGCACTCTCTCGAGCCATATAACGGGAAGCTTATCCGAGCTTTATAACGGGAAGCTCATAAGAGCTTAAATCAGAAAGCTCATGCGAGCTTAATGGGTAACTCAGAAGTGTCATTAATCGGGAAGCTCCGAGTAGCCATATATCGGGAAGTTCAAGCAAGCCAATATCGGGAAGCTCATGAAAGAGCCTTTAATCGAAAAGCTCACGAAGAGCCATATATCGGGACGCTCATAAGAGCTGCGGTGTGTCCATAACACATGTAGGATCACAACCAATCGGGATGCTCCGAAGAGCTATTAATGGGAAGCTCGCAAGAACAATATAACGGGTAGCTTGAGAGGACTAATAAGGGGATGCTCTTTAGAGCTGTGTTGTGTCCACAACATATGCAGGACTACAACCAATACAGGAAACTTATAACCATCGATTTTCATTTGTTCAAACGGTACTTAACATTTATCGGGCATTTTCGAATATTTAATCACTTTCACATATACAATTCACATATATAAAATTTAATTTAAACATATAAATGTACACAATTTAGTTACACGAACGTACCTCGACACTTGTTCGTATACGAGAATCTACTAATCTGATACTTTTTGTTTTCTCGATCCAATTCCGTACTAGGTCTATCCGGATCTATAAATGAAATTCATGCAATTTAATCCTTATTCCAAGCCTAGCCGATTTTTACATATAACAATAATAGTCCATGTATTTCAAAAAAATAAAAAATTTTCCATAAATTTTCCATCTTTTCAATTTAGTCCCTAAATCACAATTTCATGGAAATTTCCTTTACAAAAGATGTTTATCTATCAACAACCTTTCATTTTCTACCATGAATTTCAAAATTATAGCATACTCATCCATGGAAAAATTTCAATACTTTGATATCTTTACTAATTTATCCCCAAAATAGCTAGATTAGGTTATTGCGATCTCGGAAATATAAAAATTACTAAAAAAGGGACAAGTCTACTTACCCAATTAAGCTTGCTTGAATTTATTTATCTTAGCTAGGGTTTCTATAGAAAATTTGGGGAAGATGATGAAATAAGATGATATTAGATTATTATCATCTTTAATTATTTCAATTTCTAATTTAGTCCTTTTCTTTATTTAATTTTCCATGAATGAATCATCATAATTATCTACTAACTCCATTTAATGGTCTAATTACCATATAAGGACCTCAAGTTTTGAATTTCATAGCTATTTGATCCCTCTAGCTGCTAGAATTCAACTTTTGCACTTTATGCAATTTGGTCCTTTCTATTAAATTAAACATGAAATCGGTAAAATTTTCATAACAAAATTTTCATACGTCTTTCCTATCATAATGCAGACCATGCTGTAATATTAAAATAATTTTACTTTTTGACTTAGATTTGTGGTCCCGAAACCACTATTTTGATTTTACTGAAAACAGGCTGTTACAATTAGAAATTCTTTTTCCACGGGCGAAAACCTATAGAGGTATGCATCACCTTGGTTAGACTGATAGTTCTAATGTTTAGAAATTGGTTTGGAAAGTTAAGGCACCTCAATGAGTTAGAGTGTTCATTTGGTTACTGTGGAAGAAGAGATTGTTAACCAATGAATAAAAAGTTAGGAGACATATGGTTTGTGAGGGCCACTATCTGAGATGTAGCAATACCCATGAGTTCGAGATACATGTTGTTAGGGATTGTTCCTTTTCACGGGTGATTTGGAGCTCAATTATACCACCTCAAGAACATGTATTTTTTTTCTCCTTACCACTTGATTAATGGATTTTATAGAACTTGCAAAACATAGGGGATTGTGGTAATCATGAGGTAGATTGGAAAACTTTGTTTCATATATTGTGCTGGTTGTTATGGAAAAATAGGAATATTTTTGTGTCTTTTGGTAGCCATAGATCTGTCCAAGATGTGGTAGATACATGTATTAGTTGGATGAGAAGTTACTCTCCACCATCGATGCCTATTTTCATATGGGCCCTATGGTTACCGCTATGAAGTGGTCAGCTCCAGCAAGTGGTTGGGTTCAACTCAGTACAGGTGTTACAGTTTCACTTAATTCTTACTTAGCTGCAATTAGGGGAGTCATTAGAGATGCTAATGGAAATTGGTTATGTGGTTCTTTGTGTAATGCCCCGAATTTTGGGCCTAGAAGTTTAGGGTGTTTGAGCCTAGGGCTAGTGAGGAGGTGGCACATATGTGCATAATTGTGCAATTTAGTGTCAGAATAGGCCTGCTGGTCTGGTGGTTAAGTTGAGTGTTAGTCACTTTGAGGTGCAGAGTTCGAATCCACGAGCATTCGGGACGTTTTATTTTGTTTTATTAAGCTATTACTTAGTGCTGCTTAAATTATTTTCTTTATGTTATTATTATTTCAGGTTACTTTTTATTGTTTTTTGGGGGGCATTATTCTCTGTTGGTTTTTACTTTCCCCTCTTCCCCTCTCTTCTCTTCACTTTTTGCTCCTTAAAAGTTTACTCAAAAATGATTTTATCTGCTGATACTGGGATTATCGTACCTCCGTCGTCATCGCCGTTCACGAACCAGGTGTGGGATCCTAACCTTCACTACAATTTTGGTTTTTTTGTAAATTTTCAGTTTCGACAAGTTTTGTATGTGTGTAATCCCTTATGTTGGGTTTTGAAAGTTGAAAGTGAGGGAAATATGTCACATATTGATGTACACTTGATGTGGGCAAGGTTGGGACGAGTTTGGTGGCCAAAATGACGGTGTCGTAGCCTCCCCAAAAGCCACACGGGCGTGTGCCGAGGCACAGAGCTGTGTGGGTTTGGGAACTAGGGTTTTCGACTAGTTTTGGTGCCACACGGCCGTGTGGCTGATTTTGGGGATTTCATCGATTTTCACACGACCGTGTCATTTGGGCACACGGGCGTGTGGATTTGAGAATTAGGGATTCAGAGTTTTGGGGTCACACGGCCTAGCCACACGGCCGTGTGATTGATTTGGGAATTTAGGGATCCCACACGGGTGTGTGTTTCAGAACACACGGCTGCGTCTGATTGGCACACGGGTGTGTGAGATCCTCACACGGCCGTGTCTGCCCTGCACTTGATTTTAGCGAAATTGGACAGTGAGTTACACTGCCTGTTCACACGGCCGTGCTCCTGCTCGACACGAGTGTGTGCCTCCGTCACACGACCGTGTGCTACCCTTCACATGGGCGTTTGGATCCCCACACGGCCTGGTTTGCTCCACATGGCCAGAGCACATGGGCGTGTGGCCCTATCTCGCCAAATAATACCTTTAGGGCGAATCTGTTTGTAATCGCAACTCTGTGTGTCTCAACCCTTGGCTAAGCCTTAGTAAGAGTAGTTAGGACTCTGTTCTGACTTTGTTTTAGGTGAGATTCGTGATTGAATGCATAACACATATGTTTTTGAATCCAGTCGATGGGGTGTGTGTGAGCAATTTGCTTCTATTTAATTGTCTGACTGACTGGTTGTGAATGACTGTCTGTATCTTTATACTCTGATTCTATTCATCTGCATACATACATACATATGCATAAACTATTTTGGGTGGGATTTTGAAGAGAAGGAAGATTGACTGAACTGGCAGTTTTACTACAACATACCGGTATAGCGGATTTCCGCATTGCACTATACCACATGTACGTTTTTTACTGCAATCTATCGGTATAACGGATTACCACATTGCACTGTACCGCATGTACGTTAGCTACGTCACGTCTACTATCTGATCTGGCAGTTCATACTGCATATCTGTACTGCAGTTTACCGCATTGCACAGTACAGCTTATACGCTAGCCTTGTTGCGTAATATACGAGAGTGGCAGTTTAACTGCATACTGTAGCCCCTAATACCCAGAGGGTCGTGGGCAGTCCCAATACCCAGAGGGTCGTGGACTTTACTGATATCGGTATTGTAACACCCCTTACCCGTGTCTGACGCCGGGACAGGATATGAGGCATTACCGTACTTAACCTTACTTGAACATGCATTATCGGGCTATAAAATGTCGCTCTGATTTAAAACTTTTCCTTCTTCTTCTCATCATGCATAATATGGGCCTACGAGGCCTTAAACACACATCCGAAAGATTTCGGAGTTCAACCGAAAACTTTTGCACTCTTGGAAATTTTTTGCCTAGACAAGGGTCACACGCCCGTGTGACATGGGACATGCCCGTGTGGGCAGGCTGTATGGTCTCACACGCCCAGGTCCCTAGCCCGTGTAGAATTTATTTTTCTTTCGAACCTACAGGCATTTTCACACGGCCGGACACACGGCCGTGTCAATAGCCCGTGTCCCTCACACGGCTTAGACACGCCCGTGTCCTTCACCCGTGGAGCTCTCTGTTTATGACGTCATCAAACCTATAATGGTACACGGCCAGGGCACACGCCCGTGTACTGGCCCGTGTGACGAATCGAATTCTCTCAATTAAAATGCAGGAGACACACGACCTATCAACACACCCATATGGGTTAACCGTGTGTCACACACGGCCTAGACACACGCCCGTGTGTCTACCCGTGTGGACAATTAGAGGCTATTTTCCAAGCCCTTTTGCCACCCTAAAACTTAAACTCATTCATTTTAGCACAAGAAATACATAATATAACAATATCAAACCATGAAAAATCCCTAAATTATCATTCATTCCATCCACATTTTACTCATTATCTTGCATGAACATTCATTTCATTGTACCCATCAACCTTAGAACATGAACTTGGCAATATTGGCCAATTCATCATGGCCATTTACAAAATGAGTGTGAAACATTAAGAGCCAACCCTTTGGCCTTCAAACATAACATGACACAAAATGATCAAGTTCCTATACATGCCATACTCAAAATGAATTAACTTTACTATACCAAAAGAATGGTTGATAGTGTGATCCGAGCTCCGACATTCTGTGATCCCCGAGCTAACTTAGCGAAACTACAAGGAAAAGGGAAAATAGAGGGGTAAGCATATAGCTTAGTAAGTTTACATGAAATTTTAAAGCAACATAATTGGTCAAACTAAATTCATCCATCTTATGAAACAATAGCAACATAAGTCTCAAATGCTTAGGCCTCTTATTCGTACTTACTCACACTTATTCTTACCCATCTCATGTCACATTATGATTTCGTAACTTGTACTTATTCATGGTACCTGTATCACTTAATCACATGACTTAGCACATATGCTATCATGAGCATGAACTCAAATCTTCATCATTCTTATCATAGGTGAAACTCAAGGTCATCCATAAATGAATTTAACTCTATACCATTTTACATACTTAGCTCTTTTGCCCACGAATTTATCAAATTATCGTAGGATACTCGAACTCATCTTTCATAAAATTTGATGCCAACGCCATATCACAGATATGGTCTTACATGGGATCACCCCTTGATGCCGATGCCATATCCCGAATATGGTCTTACACGGGATCTTATAACTCGATGTCGATGCCATGTCCCAGATATGGTCTTATACGAGATCGTACATGAATGTCGATGCCATGTCCTAGACATGGTCTTATACGAGATATTCCTTTGGTGCCGAGGCCATGCCCCAGACATGGTCTTACACGGGACCTTCTTTATTCAATGATAATACATGGGTAACCTCATTATTCCGAATCTTTAGCCGAAATTTCACATAACTTATTTTCACCCTTTCCTCATCGAGGCTTCATCACTTGATTTTCATAGCAATAACATACATTGTCATAATATTAAATAATTTCCAATATCGAACATTATGAAACTCTAACTTCATACAATTTTACCTCGATTCTTAAAATGTGTATCGATGTTTGATTTAGTCCTTGAGTTTGTTCTTGCCTCGGTTTCGATCCGGGCTTCGTGTTTCTTGATCTATAATAATAATTTCACTTGTTAAATACACACATTGACTAAATCGATTCATAATTCATATTTTGGCAAAATTACAATTTTGCCCCTAAACTTTTACATAATTACATTTTTGCCCCTAGGCTCGTGAAATGATTTTCATTCAACTTTCTTGTATTTCAAGCCTAGCCGAATCATATTCTCAATTATAGCAACTTTCAATTTTCACTATTTCCCTCATGTATGACCATTTTAATAACTTTTATAAATTGGTCCTTTTATGCATTTTTCATGAAAATCACTTAGAAAAAGATGTTTATCCTACATCAAAATTTCATATTCTTCCATAAAACATCAAAATACATGCATGTCATACATGGGTAAATTTTTGAACATAAACCCTAGCTCAAAATATAGCTAGAAATAGCTAAACCGAGCTACGAGGGTCTCAAAAATACGAAGAACAATAAAAACGGGGCTAGGATGCACTTACTATCAAGCTTGAAAGTTGAAGAAACCCTAGCTATGGCTCCTTGCAAATTTCGGCACTAGAGGAAGAAGATGGACATCATTTTTGCTTCTTTTTCCCTTTTAATTCTTTTATTAACCAAATGACAAAAATGCCCTTAATGATCCTTTCTTGAGATTTTTCCTTCCCATGTCCATTTTTGTCCATCATAACATATAATGGTCTAATTACTAAATAAGGACCTATAGTAATTTTTATAATTCTATTTCATCCTTAAATCTTCTAGAATCTCATATTTTCTATTCTTTGCAATTTAGTCCTAATGGACAATTAAATCACTAATTAATAAAATTTCTTCATGAGATTTTCACACAATCATGAAATCACCTCATAAGCCTCATGGAAATCATAAAACTCATATTTCTACATCGAATTTGTGGTCTCGCACCACTAGTCCGACTAGGCCCTAAGTCGGGCTGTTACAATTCTCCCCCTTAGGGATTTTCGTCCTCGAAAATCTTACCAGTGAAAAGGTCTGGGTGTTGGTTCCTCATAGCCTCCACGGGCTCCCATGTATCCTTTTCTACCCCATGTCTTTGCCAAAATACTTTCACAAGAGATATACTCTTATTTCTCAACTGTTTGACTTCTAGAGCTAGGATCTTAACTGGTTCTTCACCATATGTCATGTCGGGTTGAATCTCAACCTCTGTCGATGTGATCACATGCGAAGGGTCTGATCGGTAGCGTCGCAACATAGACACGTGAAACACATCATGAATCTTCTCTAATTCGAATGGAAAAGCCAAATGATAGGCTACCAGCCCTATCTTTTTGGTGATCTCATATGGTTCGATAAAACGCGGACTCAATTTGCCTTTCCGGCCAAATCTAAGAACTTTCTTCCATGGTGACACTTTCAAGAATACTCTATCACCGACTTGATACTCAATTTCTTTCCTTTTTAAATCCGAGTAAGAATTTTTTCGATCAGAAGTAGCTTTTAAACAATCGCAAATCACCTTTACTTTCTCTTCAGTTTCTCTAACCAAATCAACCCCATGGATCTGGTTTTCCTTAAGTTCAGTCCAATATAAAGGCGTTCGGCACTTACGCCCATACAAAGCCTCATAAGGAGCCATTTTCATACTTTACTGAAAACTGTTATTGTAGGCAAATTCTACCAATGGTAGATACCGTTCCCAGTTGCCTTGAAACTCAAGAACGCAACACCGGAGCATATCCTCAAGTACTTGTATTAACCTCACTGACTGACCGTCGGTTTGGGGGTGAAAATTTGTACTAAAATTCAACTTTGTGCCTAAGGCCTCTTGCAACTTTTTCTAAAATCTGGATGTGAATCTCGGATCTCTATCCGATATAATCGATAAAGGCACTCTGTGTAGCCTCACAATCTTAGAAATGTACAAGTTTGCCAGCTTATCCAATGAATATTCGACACGCACCGGTATGAAATGGGCTGACTTCGTAAGTCTATCGACTATGACCCATACAACATCTTTCTTGCTCGGTGTCAACGGCAAACCCATTACAAAATCCATGGTAACCCGATCCTATTTCCACTTGGGTACCATTATAGGTTGAAGCAAACTCGAGGGTACTTGGTGTTCAGCCTTTACTTGCTGACAAATCAAATATCTTGAAACAAACTCAGAAATATCTTTCTTCATACTCGGCCACCAATACCATTTCTTCAAGTTGTTATACATCTTAGTACTACCTGGATGTACAGACAGGCATCCACTATGTGCCTCGTGCAAAATATTTTGAATCAGCTCATCTTTCCTCGGTACACAGACTCTGTCTCGGAACATCAAACATCCATCAGGATTAATTCGGAAGTCAAACTCAACTCCAGTCTCACACTAAACTCTTTTGGCTTGCAAATCACTGTCATCTTTTTGAGCTTCGTAAATCTCTTGAAGAAACATCGATCTAGCTCTTAACTTAGTTAGAATAGAATCGTTATCTGACAGTGTCACCCATGCATTCATAGCCCTCAATGCAAATAGGGATTTCCTACTCAAAGCATCGACGACTGCATTCGCCTTTCCCGGGTGGTAATCAATAACCAACTCATAATATTTTATCAACTCTAACCATCTTCACTGCCTTAGGTTCAATTCTTTTTGAGTCATCAAATACTTTAAACTTTTGTGATCGGTGAAAATCCTACATCTTTCATCATACAAATGGTGTCTCCAAATCTTCAGTGCAAAACCATTGGCAGCCAACTCTAAATAATGCGTCGGATAGTTCTTCTCATGTGGCTTTAATTGTCTGGAGGCATATGCTATAACTTTACCTTCTTGCATAAGTACACAGCCCAATCCATTTAAGGATGCATTGCTGTAGACCACAAATTCTTTTCCCGATTTTGGTTGTACTAGAACTGGAGCCTCTGTCAACAATGCCTTCAGTTTCTCGAAACTCTGTTGACACTTCTTTGTCCATTCAAACTTTACATTTTTCTGTAACAGTTTCTTTATTGGAGTCGCTATCATAGAAAACCCCTTAACGAATCGCCTATAATAGCCGGCTAAGCTCAGAAAACTTCTAACTTCAGATACATTTTTCGCCAGTTTCCAATCAGCAATAGCTGAAATCTTACTTGGGTCAACTCGGACTCCATCTCCCGAGACAATATGTCCTAGAAATCCAACTTCCTTGAACCAAAATTCACTTTTGCCGAACTTGGCATACAATTTGTTATCTCGTCAAATCTGTAAAACTGTCCTTAAGTGCTCAGAATGCTGACTCTCATCTCGGGAATATATCAGTATATCATCAATAAAAACAACAACAAACTTATCAAAAAATGGCCGAAAGATGCGATTCATCAAATCCATAAACACCGCACGGGCATTAGTTAAACCAAAAGGCATGAATCTCTTATAGAGATTGAAATTCAGCCTGACACGACTTACAGTGAGAGATTAATTGAAATTCTGGCACTAGAAGAGAAAAGCTGAGAAATGAAAATGTAGCCTTAGTAAAAGTTTCAGATAGTGACATGATATAGAGGGAGCTACCTAGGAATTGAAGGAAACTATGAGAGAGAGTAATGTCTGAACCTCTTTACTGGTAAAATTTTCGAGGACAAAAATTTCTTAAGGGGGGAGAGTTGTAACAGCCCAATTTCGGTGAAATCGGAACAGTGGTCTCGGGACCACAAATCTGAGCCGAAAAATAAAATTTATTTTTATTTTATTATATGATCCATATTATACTAGAAATGTCATGTGAAAATTTTGAAAAGAAAATTTTACCGATTATGTACTGAATTACGAGGACCAAATTGCATAAAATGCGAAAGTTGAATTCTAGTAGCCATAAGGATTAAATAGCTATGGAATTCAAAAATTAAGGTCCTTATATGGTAATTAGACCATTAAAAAAAGTATGTAGATTTTTCTTGGTGACTCATCCATGGAAATATAGAAAAAGGGTAAGGTTTAAATTGGAAAGTGAAAATTTTAATTAATTAAAAGATGATAAAATATATATCATCTTATTTTCTCATCTTCTTCCCCAAAATAAAACATGGAAACCCTAGGAGAGAGAGAAGAGACTTTCATGGCCAAATTGGGTAAGTTTCCTTGTCCCGTTTTTAGTAATTTTGATATTTTTGGAATCGGGATAGCTTAATCTCTCTATTTGAGGGATTAATTTGAAAATTTATCAAAGTATGAAAATGGGTCATGGATTTATATGCTGGAAAATAGAAATTTATGGTAGAAAATGAAAGATTATTGATAGATAAACAACTTTTACAAAGTGATTTTTGATGAAAACATGATTTAGGGACTCAAATGTAAACTTGTGAAATTGAAGGAAAAATTCTAAAATTTTATGAATACATGTGCTGTAAAATTTGTAATGGGGCTTTGATTGTGCTTGGAATAGGGAGTAATTTGCACAAGTTTCATTTTCTGAGCCTAGGGACGAAAATGGAATTTATGGAAAAGTTATAGGCAAAATAGTAATTTTGCCTAGGATGAAAATTTAGTCCACATGAATGTAAAATATGATAAATTGATGTAAAATTTACTCGTATAGATCTGGATAGACCAAATTCGGAGTTAGAATGAGGAAAAAGAGGAAAATGTCGGATTAGTAGATGTTTATACACGAACCTTTGTCGAGGTAAGTTCGTGTAACTAAATTGTGTTTACTTACATGCTTGCATTGATTATGTTTATGTAAATTGTATAAATCTCATAAATATGTGAAAGGATTACATATCCGATCAAGCCCGATAAATAAAAATGTTCTAATTAATTGATAATGCCTGATAGTTGTTGAAAGGGTAAACGATGGAAATGTTGCTTTCATGCTCGGAATGGATGTGGAACATTATCACATGAATTATGTGGTGTTAAAGATGTATGAAATGATCACATACTAGAAAATGCTTGGAAATGTTAAATCCCTTTTGAATAAATGAAAATCGATGGATAAATGTAATTGCCGAACTGAATGTGGTCTTGCATTTGTTACAGAATGAATTAGGCTCGAACGAGCAATCCTAATGAATTCATTACAGAAAGGATTTAGCCCGGGCAGGTAATCCTGATTTAAGTCCTCTTGAGCATACGTTATAGATTGGATTTAGCCCGGATGGGTAATCCAGAATGGACTCTAAAGGGAATTCTTTGTCATATAAAGGATTTAGCCTGGACTAGTAATCCAACAAAGCCCTTAGAGTATATGTTACAACTAGAATTTAGCCTGAACTGGTAATTATACTGTATGATATGTGGCTCGAGAGTGTACCTAAAAGGTACTACTGAATATGAATTGACGGACTATGGAATTGTACACCTCAAGTGTACTACCTGTGTATCCATCGATATTTCGAATAAATTCAACGGGTAAAGTTCTGACAAGAGCAAAGATGAATTTAAAACAAATTGACATGGAATGATACATATGATATGGAAATATGACATGAAAAGAATAGTACATGGAATACAAGAAGATGATATTTGTATATGGAAATTACTTGCTGAGAATGTTCATCCTTGATCATAGACCTGTACACCTTGAATGCACTACTACTTGTGCGACCTTAATACTCGAATAAAATGAGTAAAGTCCTGCCATGAAATGATTTGAACTCGAAAAGAATTACTCTAAAGCTATACTTGTATTAATAAGAGATGTCTATACATGTTAAATGAATACATGTTGTGGAAAGTATATGTGCATGGGAACTTGAATGTTGTTGAGCCCATACATGTCTTGATGTTACTATAGAATATATGACTAATAGGGGAAATGAGGATGTGTGTAGGGCTTGAGATCAAAGTGGTTGAATATGCCTTACTTAGTTACCTCAAATAGGATGAATGGTAAGTTAAGTACCATGTTATACGAACTTACTAAGCATTTTATGCTTACCCCATTTTACTTTCCCTTATTTTTAGAGTAAATCTGAATCTCGTTGGATCGGAAGCTCGGCGGAGATCACTCACAATATCCATCGGCCCTTGTCAGTACAATATGGTAAATCAATTACGGTTGTAATGGCATGTATAGGATATATTGGCCATATTGGCATGTCAATGTAAATGATTCTTGTAATCTAGCCATTGTAATGGCTAGTAATGGTTGTTTTGAAATACTCGTAATGTTATGCTATGGTAACCATATGTATATGTTATGTAGTTGATCAAATCATGTTTAACACATGAATTGAACCAAGGTAGGATAGTAAACATGTATGCATGCAATGATAGGCCATGTTGAATGATGAAATTTGCTTATTTGAATGCTTAGAATGGTTGGATTGTACTTGGTATGTTTTGGTGCAGAAAAATGGTAAATTTGGGTGAAAAGTGAGGCTAGAAAATGGCTTTATTTTTTTCACACGGGTAGACACACGGGTGTGTGTCTAGACCGTGTGTGACACACGGCCTACCCCATGGGCGTGTAGCCAGGCCGTGTGTCCCCTGCACCTTAATTTTGAGAAACAGAATGCTCAGAATTGAGCACATGGGTAAAGACACGGGCGTGTGTCTCAGTCGTGTGGCACACACGGCTTAGAACACGGGCGTATGTCTTGGCCGTGTGAAACTTGCACCTAATTTGAATTGAATTAATTAACCACACGGCCTAGCACACGGGTGTGTGGCATGGCCATGTGGTGCAAGTCAGAGAGCTACCTAGTTTTGAACACGGCCTGCAGGACGGGCATGTTCCGGGGTCACACGGGCGTGTCCCCTGGAACACACGGGTGTGTGAGCCCTGCACCTTGGAAAATTTTGGAATTTCACAAAAAATTCACTGAGTTCCCGATTTAGTCCCGACTTATTCTAATGCTCGTATTGGGCCTCGAGGTTCCATTTAAGGGACATTATTAATGACCTCAGTGAATGAATAGTAACTTGCCTGGATTAATTGCTAAATGCTCTGAATGTTCTGGTAACGCTCTGAAACCCTGTTTCGACGACGGATACGGGTTAAGGGTGTTACAAATTAACTATCTAAACATTGAAATTTATTAAACAAACTTTAATACAACCTTAATAACACTCCGTAAATATTTATAAAAATATTTACGGCTCGATTTATAGAAACGAGGTCCCGGTACCTCATTTTTTAAAACTACTTGACTTTAGGGTCTTACCACTTGAACCTAACTAATCATTCATATAACATAAATTACCATATTAAAAACCTTTTTAAAACCATATTTGACTCGTAAATATTAAATAATAATATTAAAGAACTTGTTGGATTTGTGGCCTCGAAACCACTATTTCTGACACAACTGAAAAATGAGACCGTGTGGACATTCGATGTAAGGTACACGGCCGTGTTCCAGCCCGTGTCCAAATTAGGTTGCATACTGACTTAGTTACACGGCCGAGCCACACGCTCGCGTGCTAGGCCGTGTGAGCAAACTGATTTGCATAATTAAGGTGCAGGATTCACACGGCCAAGTTACACAACCGTGTGCAGGCTGTGTGACACACACGGCTAAGACAGACGTCCGTGTCTCTACCCGTGTTGACAAAATAAGGCCATTTCCAAGCCTTATTTCTCACCCAAACTTATCTTCCACCTACATCAATATTTTAACACATTCACCAACCAATTCAAGACATTTAAACCAAGCCAAAACCAAGTCTTAATCTTGACATTTTACACATACAACCAATGTATCCTTAGGCGTCCCAATAGACAATTTATAATTATATCATTCTAAAACTTATACTTACCTAAATACGAAATGCATATATGCATAATCATAATCATACTTCAAACATGATAATACCATATATATATATCAAAACATGCCCATTACAAGCCATTCCAATGGCTATTTACAACCAAAACAAGTGTATTCCAACATTTGACAAATTTAACCTATACATGCCATTATAATCTGATTAAAGTTTGTTATTTATACCAAAAAGAACTGAAGGATAGTGTGATCTTTCTCTGACCCGCTCCAACCTTTACGAGCTTCCGAGTACTATAAAATAAAGAAAATAAAACATAGTAATCATTTAATGCTTAGAAGTTCGTATAACGAGAAATTGACTTACCATTCATATTTATTTAAAATAAACATACAAAGTACATCCAAATCAAATTTATCAATAACCTAACACATATACATCCTCAAGCAAGTTAGTTATGTATTTCAAATGCATTTCAAGAAAATAACAGAGATGAGCTCATCGTATAAACATTTTCAAGTATTTTCAGGTAGATACAATTATTAATTCATTCAGACCTTATCTTAACTTATATCAGAACTTTGCTCATTTAACCTTATGAAATATCAATGGACATTGGGTAGTACACGTGAAGTGTACGAATCTGTAATTTGTTAATTCATATTCAGGAATGTTCATAAGAAAACTTAAACGAGAAGCACTCTCTTGAGCCATATAACGGGAAGCTTATCCGAGCTTTATAACGGGAAGCTCATATGAGGTTAAATCAGAAAGCCCATGCGAGCTTAATGGGTAACTCAGAAGAGTCATTAATCGGGAAGCTCCGAATAGTCATATATCGGGAAGTTCAAGCAAGCCAATATCGGGAAGCTCATGAAAGAGCCTTTAATCGGAAAGCTCATGAAGAGCCATATATCGGGACGCTCATAAGAGCTGCGGTGTGTCCACAACACATGTAGGATCACAACCAATCAGGATGCTCCGAAGAGCTATTAATGGGAAGCTCGCAAGAATAATATAATGGGTAGCTTGAGAGGACTTGTAACACCTCCACCCATATCCGTTGCCGGAATAGGGTACGAGGCATTACCGGAGTTTACTGAACATTTTCAAATAATTCTGAGTCATTTATTATTCATATTCTTAAAATAATCATAACGTCCCTCTATTGGGTCCTCGAAGCCCAAGACATACATTAGGAACGAACCGGGATTAAATCGAGATCATAGGGAATTTTTCGCAAAATCCTAAAATTTTCCTACATTGATTAGCGTACTTTAATATTGACAAACTTAATTTCTCGACATGTCTCACTTGAATTTATTACTTGTCCAAATATACATAATTTTCCTTGTATCAACGTATCAAAGTTAGTCTTATATTTACATGTCATGATACATATCATTCTCTTGCTGTTTCTTCATAAATATAAATTATTTAATTCATTATGACAATATTTCATGTACCATCATTTTCATGAGTTTAGTGTATATTTATTCCAGTAGCAGTTCATAATCTTGAATATGCATAATTATTTGGCAAGTTTCACATACATGTATTTTCCATGTCATATTTAAATTTTTATTCAACTTTTGCCTAATTTCCAGTTTAGTCCCAAAACCGAGACTAACTTTATTTCTTCATAATTAATCTTATATTTTCATACAAATTCTACTTTAAACTAAATTTAACTCCCTAATTTCACTTAAATCCATAAATTTCAAAAATTTTCACAATTACTCTAGTTTTTACAATTTTTACAATTTAGTCTCTTAACTAGTTAATCAAATCAACTAATTTTTCTCAATTAATACTTTATCCAAACATTCTAGGCTATCATACAACCCTTAATAGGACAGAAATTTAATATCAAATCCTAATATTTTAACTATTTTCACAATTTGATCCTAACAGCAGTATTTAACAAAATTACTTTATAATATCTTCATACAACAAAATTAAAGCTCTAAACCCACTTGATATTAATAATTTCTTCCAATGTATTAATTTATTCATACTTTTGATAATACCTTATATATATACCATTCTTATTTCTTTATTTCAATTCTCACCTTTCACATATGCCATGTCATTCAAATTTAGTTTTATCAGTAAATTTATTTCATTTGTCCCTATTAACTTGACTTGGACTCGGCGGAGTGGGCCGTGTGCCAATGCCAATGCCAATGCCAATTTGGGTCGTGTGGGCCACACGGGCATGTGGGCCCACACGGGCAGGCCACATGGGCGTGTGAGCCCATTTTTTTGGAAAACTCTGTAAGGTTACACGGGTCACTCAAGTCGACTGTGGACCTACCGTAGGGTCGATAAGCAATACTTAGACCCCTAAATGAATGATCTGACTGTCTGATTTCTGTACTAAGCATGTATGCTAATTTGAATGTATGAGTTTTAACTGCATAATAGCATGTCATTCTTGTATGTTGCATTGCATCGGGGTGGGCTGATTCTGATTGGAGGAAGTATCTGAAAGGCTCTTAAGCCTGTTATGGTCTTATACGGGATCTTATAACTCGATGTCGATGCCATGTCCCAGACATGGTCTTATACGAGATCGAACATGAATGTCGATACCATGTCCTAGACATGGTCTTATACGAGATCTTCCTTTGGTGCCAAGGCCATGTCCCAAGCATGGTCTTACACGGGACCTTCTTTATTCAATGATAATACATGGGTAACCTCATTATTCTGAATCTTTTGCCGGAATTTCACATAACTTATTTTCACCCTTTCCTCATCGAGGCTTCATCACTCAATTTTCATAGCAATAACATACATTGTCATAATATTAAATAATTTCCAATATCGAACATTATGAAACTCTAACTTCATACAAACTTACCTTGATTCTCAAAATGTGTATCGATGTTCGATTTAGTCCTCGAGTTTGTTCTTGCCTCAGTTTCGATCCGGGCTTCGTGTTTCTTGATCTATAATAATAATTTCACTTGTTAAATACACACATTGACTAAATCGACACATAATTCATATTTTGGAAAAATTACGATTTTGCCCCAAACTTTTACATAATTACATTTTTACCCCTAGGCTCGTAAAATGATTTTCATCCAACTTTCTTGTATTTCAAGCCTAGTCAAATCATATTCTCAACTATATCAACTTTCAATTTCCACTATTTCACTCATGTATGACCATTTTTATAACTTTTACAAATTGGTCCTTTTATGCATTTTTCATGAAAATCACTTAGAAAAAGATGTTTATCCTACATCAAACTTTCATATTCTTCCATAAAACATCAAAATACATGCATGTCATACATGGGTAACTTTTTGAACATAAACCCTAGCTCAAAATATAGCTAGAAATAGCTAAACCGAGCTACGAGGGTCTCAAAAATACGAAGAACATTAAAAATGGGGCTAGGATGCACTTACTATCAAGCTTGAAAGTTGAAGAAACCCTAGCTATGGCTTCTTGAAAATTCCGGCACTAGATGAAGAAGATGGACATCATTTTTTGCTTCTTTTTCCCTTTTAATTCTTTTATTAACCAAATGACAAAAATGTCCTTAATGATCCTTTCTTGAGATTTTTCCTTCCCATGTCCATTTTTGTCCATCATAACATATAATGGTCTAATTACTAAATAAGGACCTCTAGTAATTTTTATAATTCTATTTCATTCTTAAATCTTCTAGAATCTCATATTTTCTATTCTTTGCAATTTAGTCCTAATGGACAATTAAATCACTAATTAATAAAATTTCTTCATGAGATTTTCACACAATCATGAAATCACCTCATAAGCCTCATGGAAATCATAAAACTCATATTTGTACTTTGGATTTATGGTCTTGCACCACTATTCTTACTAGGCCCTAAGTCAGGCTGTTACAGGTATAGCGGATTACCGCTTTGCATAGTACCGCATGTACGTTAGCCTCGCTATGTACGACTATCTGATCTGGCAGCTCAGCTATAAATTTCTTTTTGTGCCGCATTCGGTACGACTTGTAAGTGTAGGGATGGGTGGGTTATTAAATCCCCACAGGAAGTGTAAGGTTGGACGGAGAGGTGTGTTGGCTGGATGGGTGGGTTTTTATTTTATAACTTATTTGCACTCATATGCATCTGATTGAATCTGTTTGGCTGAATGTGATACTGTGATTGGATGTGACTGTACTGTTCGACTAAAATGTTTGATTGATCTGTTTGACTGAACGTGTTACTATGGCTGAATGTGATTGACTGTTCGACTGAAAGGCACTCGTGCCTAAGAGAATTCTGTAGACTTGACTGTTACTGTACTGAGATGGGCTAAGGCCCAAACTGATACTGATTCTGAAAGGGGCTTAGGCCCAGACTGTAACTATTGAGAATTATTGCTACTGTATGACTGTAAAGTACATTGCTATTTGTTTGCTTTTGGGCAAATTCACTCAACTGTTAGCCATCTGTAAGTATGTTCTGGTTCTGAACTGCTCCTAGTTCTCTTTTTTTGCTTCTGTAGTTTAGATGGTTTGATCTCACACTGAGCTCGAGTAGCTCACCCCCTCTTCTGTTTTCTTTTTAGGTACAGTTCTGGTGTAACGCCCCGATTTTCTTATTTCGGCTTTTGTAATTTTGAGACATGAATATCTGTCTGCTTTAGTGGTTATGTGTTCTGGGGATGTGTGAGAGGTCCCAAGTTCAAGCCTTGACTTGGGCAAAATTTGGTATTTTTATGATTAAAACCATACCTCTAGTCAGTGGACTTATATTTTAATGCAGGTGAAAGATAACAGAATGGGCCTGCTGGTCTGGTGGTTAAGTGGAGTGTTGGAGTGTTGGAGGTCCTGTGTTCAAATCCCAGCATGAGCAAGGAAATAATTTTGCTGCTTATGTCGTATGGGTGTTTTGGTTTGGCCGAAACACTGAAATGGTTGAGTAGTTGAGGGTGAGTGGGAGCAAATTAAGGGATTGGGGATAGTGTTCAAGTTTAACCATTATTCTTTTGACAATTCAGTTTCTCCCTTTTGCTGAAAATTGTTAAACGTTCTTCCCATCTTTCCCCTAGCCGAATTTTATTTTGCTCTCCTCCCCTTTCTTTTCGATTTTTATTCTGCTTCTTGCTTGCACAACGCTCTCTTCGCGTGTTCGGTAAGTGATGGTTTCAATCATGCTTAACTGTTCCTTATGATTAGTTAGTAAAGAAGGGTTTTATGTGATGTTTAGGACGTCCTTAAGAGGCTGTGGATTTCCAGTCAGTGCCGACGAGGTGCGAATCCGTCACTGTTTGTAAAAGTAGGGGTCAACGGTAAGATTTAGGAATTGTTTGATCATACTGATTCGGTTTAGTATCAATTTAAGTGACTGAAATTGGGCTTTAGATTATTGATTTTAGGTTTCACTGTGTTCAGGAGTGATTACTCGTCAAAATCGAACCAGGTGTGTACCCGAAAACGCAGAAAATGAGGTTTCGACGAAAGCTAAAAACCTTCCTGTCGACGCCACACGGGAGTGTGGTCGCCCGTATAGTAGGCCGTGTGCAAGACTGTAAGTCACCACACGGCTGTGTGATAAACGAGCCCGGTCGTGCGTAGGCACACGATTGTTTGAGGGTCGAGCGAGGTCGTGTGTGAGACACAGGCGCGACCAATTGGGCTGTGTGGGCTGCACAGGCGTGTGGGCCAACACGGGTGAACCACACAGGCATGTAGGGTTCTGGGCCAGGCCATGTGGTCCACACGGGCAATGCCAAGTTAGGCTGTGTGGGCCACACGGGCGTGTGGCCCACACGTCCAGGCCATATGGGCGTGTGAGCCCATTTTTCTGGAAAACTCTGTAAGGATACACGGGTCGCCCAAGTCGACAGTGGACCTACCGTAGGGTCGGTAAGCAATACTTAGACCCCTAAATGAATGATCTGACTGTCTGATTTCTGTACTAAGCATGTATGCTAATTTGAATGTATGATTTTTAACTGCATAATAGCATGTCATTCTTGTATGTTGCATTGCATAGGGGTGGGCTGATTATGATTGGAGGAAGTATCTGAAAGGCTCTTAAGCCTGTTATGGTCTTACACGGGATCTTATAACTCGATGTCGATGCCATGTCCCAGACATGGTCTTATACGAGATCGTACATGAATGTCGATGCCATGTCCGAGACATTGTCTTATACGAGATCTTCCTTTGGTGTCGAGGCCATGTCCCAGGCATGGCCTTACACGAGACCTTCTTTATTCAATGATAATACATGGGTAACCTCATTATTCTGAATCTTTAGCCGGAATTTCACATAACTTATTTTCACCCTTTCCTCATCGAGGCTTCATCACTCGATTTTCATAGCAATAACATACATTGTCATAATATTAAATAATTTCCAATATCGAACATTATGAATCTCTAGCTTCATATAAACTTACCTCGATTCTCAAAATGTGTATCGATGTTCGATTTAGTCTTTGAGTTTGTTCTTGCCTCAGTTTCGATCTGGGCTTCGTGTTTCTTGATCTATAATAATAATTTCACTTGTTAAATGCACACATAGACTAAATCGACTCATAATTTATATTTTGGAAAAATTACGATTTTGCCCTCAAACTTTTACATAATTACATTTTCTCCCCTAGACTCGTAAAATGATTTTCATTCAACTTTCTTGTATTTCAAGCCTAGCCAAATCATATTCTCAACTATAAAAACTTTCAATTTCCACTATTTCACTCATGTATGACCATTTTTATAACTTTTACAAATTGGTCCTTTTATGCATTTTTCATGAAAATCACTTAAAAATGATGTTTATCCTACATCAAACTTTCATATTCTTCCATAAAACATCAAAATACATGCATGTCATACATGGGTAAATTTTTTAACATAAACCCTGGCTCAAAATATAGCTAGAAATAGCTAAACCGAGCTACGAGGGTCTCAAAAATACGAAGAACATTAAAAACGGGGCTATGATGCACTTACTATTAAGCTTGAAAGTTGGAGAAACCCTAGCTATGGCTCCTTGCAAATTTCGACACTAAAGTAAGCAGATGGACATCATTTTTGCTTCTTTTTCCCTTTTAATTCTTTTATTAACCAAATGACAAAAATGCCCTTAATGATCCTTTCTTGAGATTTTTCCTTCCCATGTCCATTTTTGTCCATCATAACATATAATGGTCTAACTACTAAATAAGGACCTCTAGTAATTTTTATAATTCTATTTCATACTTAAATCTTCTAGAATCTCATATTTTCTATTCTTAGCAATTTAGTCCTAATGGACAATTAAATCACTAATTAATAAAATTTCTTCATGAGATTTTCACACAATCATGAAATCACCTTATAAGCCTCATGGAAATCATAAAACTTATATTTCTACTTCGGATTTGTGGTCTCGCACCACTATTCTGACTAGGCCCTACGTTGGGCTGTTACAATTCTCCCCCCTTAGGGTTTTTCGTCCTCAAAAATCTTACCAGTGAAAAGGTTTGGGTGTTGGTTCCTCATAGCCTCCTCGGGCTCCCATGTAGCCTCTTCTACCCCATGTCTTTGCCACAATACTTTCACAAGAGCTATACTCTTATTTATCAACTGTTTGACTTCTCGAGCTAGGATCTTAACTGGTTCTTCACTATATGTCATGTCGGGTTGAATCTCAACCTCTATCGGTGTGATCACATGCGAAGGGTCTGATCGGTAGCGTCGCAACATAGACACGTGAAACACATCATGAATATTCTATAATTTGGATGGAAAAGCCAAATGATAGGCTACCGGCCCTATCTTTTCGGTGATCTCATATGGTCCGATAAAATGCGGACTCAATTTGCCTTTCCGGCCAAATCTAAGAACTTTCTTCCATAGTGACACTTTCAAGAATACTCTATCACCGACTTGATACTCAATTTCTTTCCTTTTTAAACCCGAGTAGGATTTTTGTCGATCAAAAGCATCTTTTAAACAATCGTGAATCACTTATCATTGTTTTCGCGATGTCAAAGTCTTAAAATTTATAAAAAGAATGATCGAACCTGGAAACTAACTATGACAATGATTTGAGGCAACCGCACCTATCGAACAGTAGTATAGCTTAGGCAAGACCGGATTGTCGAACCCAAAGGAACTAAAAGTACTAATACTAACTTTCTTTTTATTATCTAGCCTAAAATAAGTGAAATTGTTATTTAATCTAAATTTAACTAGCTACTAAGCTAAAGACGCAAAGACAAAAAAGAATGAATTGGGGAAATACTGTTGGAAAAACTCAGTTGAATAAGACGATACCCTTAGGAAGAATCCACCTAGACTTCACTTGTTATCTAACTCTGAACCAGACGATTTATTCACTTGACTTGATCCGTAAGACTCCCTAATGTATATTAAACTCTCTCTCAAAGCGAATAACGTCTAACCCTAGGTTGATTAATTGAAATCTCTTTCTAATTAAAACCCCTAGAATTGAATTAACTCGATCTATAGACTCCCATATTAGGTTTCACCCTAATCCGGCAAAATCTCGTCACCCTATCTCTAGGCGCGCGATCAACTCCGCTTAATTATGCTAGATCTACTCTTAAGTAGGGACTTTTGCTCCTCCACCTAAGAACATCAAACTTGAATCAATATTCCGGAAATATTAACACAAGAATTAAGAACACATAATTAAGAACAAATCAAGTATTTATCATATAGGTCAGCAAACGATAACAAGATTCATCTAAGTTTCATGCCCTTCAGGTATCTGAAGGGTTTAGTTCATAACAATAAAAGAAAACATCTCAGAAGAAAAGATAAAACAAAACATAAAAAATCCTTAAAACCCCCTAAAGAAATTGAAGGAGAGATCCGCCGTCTTGAGTAGAATTCCGACTTCTTGAGATTGATCAACTGGCTATCTTCGAGTGTTTCCCACAAATCTGACCATTTCAGCTCGGCTCCTTGGCCTAGCTCACCGCTCTCTTCTAAGTTATACTTAGGGTGTTTATATAGGCTTTTGAAATAGGTTTCTTTGCCCCTAAGTATCCTTTTCCGAGTGAAATTGCTCTTCTCATGACGGGGACACGACCATGGCACACGCCGTGTGAATCATCTTTAGGCCGTGTTCGGACTTTTAATGAGGTGACATGCCGTGTAAATCGTGATCAGGTCGTGTTCTAGTTCATCAGGAGACACGCCCATGTTGGATCAAGTCGGTAGCCGTGTCGATTTTCACTTTGGCCCAATTTGGTCCGTTTTGAGCCCGTTTCTCATTCTTTCCATCCTCCGGTGCTTTCCTGAGTATAAAACATGAAAAGAAAGGATTAAGAGCACCTTTTTACATAAATAAAGGGATAAATCATCCAAAAGTATGCTAAATGTGGGATTAAAATATGTTACTTTTACGGTTTATCACATACCCCCACATTTAAGCTTTTGCTTGTCCTCAAGAAAAATTCTCAATTTACAATTAAAACGAACTTTCCATGATTCAATATTCCTATCAACACTGTCTCATCATAATTCATAGATAATTTGTACATGGATAATTTAACTCAAAGAGTCCTAAAGATTCAAACAATATAAGTCATACATTTGTAGCACAAAACATAGGCGTTTCCCCTCATCTAAATAATTACCTCTGGTTCAAAATCGACAAGGATTGACATCCTCACAAAAGATTCACTCAAATCACTCGAAGTGTTTTAAGGTTCAGAATTAAGCACTCAAATGTCAAACCTGAAAAGTTAATCCCATAGGCTTGCATGAAAATGAAATATCCACCACTGTAGTATGAGATGATGCACAAATCAAAAGGTCTTTGAAATGGTTGTAACGGGGCTTGGGTTAAGGTGTGGATACAGGCTAAATTAGAGAGTTAGAATTGAGATCAACCTGAAAAATTAACTAACTAGAAACAACAATTTGAAAAATAAATAATTACATGAATTGAAACTTTGAAACTAATAATACGAGCTTCTTCTTCAATAAATAGACTTTAACTGTATAAGCTCGCTTTTCATCATACTAATACTGAATATACTTTGATTTTTTTTAGATCAAGTAATAATAAAGAACTTTAATAACTGAAATAAAGAACATAGTTAGGCAACTGGTCAAATCAAATCTCGACAAAAAGGGTAGTCAAGAAGAATAGTGATAACAAATACAAAGGGTTTTAGGTTAATATTAGTGGGTGAGTCAATAAAAAGGGTTGTTAGGATCAAAGGGGTTCACTAGGGGTTAATTATGAAGGTAGGCTTTTTATGGAGTAAGTGGGTTAAATCCTAGGTGCCTTTATCATTTCTGTATATCAAATCAAAGATGTGGTCTCAACATGTATAATCGATGCAAGTTCAAGAATAACAGTTCAATGTTGACACACTCATAATCAAAAAGTGAGCAAGAAAAAGAATATATGCTCTATAAGGCTCAAAATCTCACAAAAATTATGGGTATTTTGATGTCATCCTCGTAATTTTCAAACTTCAAAGTAATATTTTAAATTCAGGTAGACAACCTAGAAAAATTTTTAATTTCTGAAAAATAGACTTATCATGCTTGATTCTCTAGTATCTTAGAATTTAACTATCAATGCACAATTATCAATTACTTAATCTAAAACATATCAATAAAAGTCATAAATCATCAGAAATTTCATCCTAATTAGTAAAATGAGAAAATTACTTAAAAACAAATTAAAATTCAGGGATTTGAGAATAATGCAAAAAGTTTGGCACATAATTTCAGGAATTTGAGAATAATGAAAAAAGTTAGGCACCTTTTTAGGTTGTTCACCCCCCACACTTAAGATGTACAATGCCCTCAATGTACAAAGATAGATAAATAAGCATGTAATACTTAAACCAAAAGAGAAGAGGAGAAGTGACACTTCCTGAATTTTGGATGGATTCCTTGAGTCAGAGGTGATAGATGACTTATGTAGCAGTGAGTTACTCCTAGTGATTTGTTCATTATTTTTGAGTGTACAATTGAAACTGCAAAGTCATCAGTTAGATGTCTCAAAGCGAGAATTAAACAAGTGTTTGTTAGTAATACTCTAAGGTTAGATAGCCAATGATAACATGAATAAAATAAAGGTATGAAACATAAAAGGCAAAAGAGTTTAAATTAAGACAAATAAAAATTAAAATGAAATAACTAAAAAGAAAAGAAAACTAAAAATAAGGAAAATAAAAGGACTCAGAGGTCCTCATCATCAGTTGGGTCCTGCGGTGGTGTCGGTGAAGAAATGTGGAAGTGCTGACAAATTTGCTGGAGGGTGGCCTCGATGCCATAAAAACGTCGAGTTGTGTTAGTGAATTGCTGAGTACAGTACTGCTCGAACTGAGTAAGGCATGCAGAAATGTCCGAAAGTGAAGCTACTGCATGGGAGGGCCGCTGGCTCGGGAGTGGTGCCTTCTGTGGGGGTGGCTGAGTTTTTATATGGGTATTTGAGAGAAGGGGAGGTGGAGGAGTTATGGGGGTCAAAATGGTGGTGATTTCTTTGTGGTGGCCGAATTAGGGATGGAGAGTGTTGAGAGAATCGGTTAGGGTTGGGGTTTGGGGAAGATGAGAGTTTATGTTCCTTAAATAGGGGTGAGAGAATGGGCAGGGGCCACGCCCGTGTTCGATTTTAATCAGCCCGTGTTTTTTCGTGATTTAGAATTTTGGGCGCGTTCAGGGTGTTTGGCCACGACCGTGGTCAAGGTGCCACGCCCGTGTTCTTCTTCACACGGTTGTTTAGAACGGGCGTGTTTAGCCCGTGTTCGACAAGTCAGTATAGTCCATGATTGCTCAGCACGAGCATGTCTTGCTCATGTTTGGTAAGTCAGTATAGTCCACGAAAAGTCGGCACGGGCGTGGACTATTATCGCAGCCCGTGTTGGGAAAAAATTTTCTTCCTTGTCGTGCACGGCTACTAGCACGCCCGTGGTTTGTCCCCTAGCTTCCACACGCCCGTGTGCAAGGCCGTGTGGTCTAAAACCTGCACTTTATTGGATTAATTAGTATGGGATTAAATGCTAAAAATTAAGAATCTAATGTTAGTGAGGTTAGTGCTCGGTTTGCCTCCCGAGAAGCGCTTGTTTAAAGTCCTAAGCTAGACTTACCCTGTTTTCATTTCTAGAAGAAAGTTCACGGAGGTGAAGCTCCTCTCTCATATCCCTAAAATCTTCACCATTATAGATTTTAAGTCGGTGACCATTTACCTTGAATGTGCCTTGAGTGGGATGAGTTACCTCGATTGTGCCATAGGGAAAGATTTTGAGTACCTGATCTCCCATCTTAAGCTGGGTTGTCCCATCGTCAAGTTTGTCGTGGAGTTGCCTCGTTTTTTCTTCGTGTATTTTTAATTTCTCTTTGAAGTGTGTCTTCCACTCGTCTAGTCCTTCGGTCCGAAGCCTTCGTTCCTCATGAATTTCTTCTTTATCGACACGAGGTCTAGGATCTGGCATCTGCGAAAGAGCTTCTAGAAACGGCAAGTTAATATGAAATTTCGTTGAAAGTTTAAGAGACTTACTGAGTTGTTCCTCTTTGTGGTCTTTCTTTGTCGCATCGGGGTATGGCACACGGGGTTGGTACTCTGTAATCACCGGGTTTGGTAAATCATAGCTTACCTCAACCTTACCTTCACTTACTACAGGCTCTTGCCTTGGGTCAGATTCCACTAACCTTTCACTGTCATGAGCTGTTACGGCTTGAATTTGCTCTTTTGAGTTAGTTTCAGTGTTGCTTGGTAGACGCCCTTGCGGTCGTTCAGAAATTAACTTTGCAATTGTCCAACTGACTTAGTAAGTTCCTCAACTTGGTTGTTGATCCCTTTGATCGATGCTTGTTGATTATTAAGCGTTGTCTCAGTTTTTTGGAGACGGGTATCTGTGGCTGCCATGAATTCTGTCAGCATCTCCTCGAGGTTCGACTCCTGTTCCTGTTGGTAAGGTGGTTGTTGAAAATTTCGAGGAAGTTCTGGTCCTTGGCTACTTTGATCATCCCACGAGAAATTAGGATGGTACCTCCAACCTGCATTATAAGTGTCACTATAAAAATTATTTTGAGGTCTAGAATAGTTACCCATATAGTGGACTTGTTCGTTCTCTATGCCATATCCGTAGGGTGGGTACTCAAGATTCGCCATGCCTCCGCTTGTTTCGTACTGCATAATTGAATGTATCTGCGAAGAACACAAATCATCAAACTTTTTATTTAAAATCTCTATGTAATATCCGGGATTTGTAGCTTATGCATTAATGCTAAATGGTATGAAGTAGCATGCCTATGTGTGTTCTGATTGTGTTGTATGAATTGTGTGAACCTTAGAGTGTAGGTGAATACCTTAAAAATTATTCGATTTTAAGTTTAAAAGAGGAAGCTAGGCAGAGGAGGCCTTAAGAAAATTAGTAGGGGAAATATGACACAAAAATAGGCTTGTTTAAATGGCTTGGAGGCACCACTTAAAACCTTTGTAAGTGACGCCACAAGGAGTGTCAGAGAGGCCTAGGTTCGAGCTGCAAGGGAAGCAAATAGGAGAGTTTTATTTTGCTGCAAGATTGAGCAGTAGTGGACGGCAATGGGGCACTAGGGGATGAGTTTAAAATGTGGTCTAATCCTTTTAAAATTTCGGCTAAAGTAAGGGATAATTGATGATTTATTTTAAATTATTTTGATTGTGCAAGGAAGAGGAAAAATAGGAGAATAACAAGGGATTTGATAGTGAGAGGAGGAGTTGGCCGAATAGGGGACTCTAGGTGGAGTAATTTCGGCAAAAAGGGGGAAGTGAGGCCATTCTTAATTCTTTTCTTTTCTCTTTTGTTCCTCTGCCAAATTCTCTAGCAAATATCCTCTCTTCTCTTTTATTTTGTCAAAGCCGAAATACCCTATGTTCTAGCCGAATCTCCATCAGCAATCTTCTTCTTCTTTTGCAAACTCAATCAAAAGCCGAATATACCAATAACCCATAGCCGATTGGTTCATTAAAACCCCAAATGCCGAAACTTGTGTGATCATCATCTAGCCATAACCGAATATTGTTGTGGATTCAAGCAAGGGAGCAATCGATTTCAGTACTAAGGGTAACATCAGTCGTTATTCAATTTTCAATCCTTTCTCCTATTAGCCGAAAGTTGAATCTAATCCCAGTGATGCTCTTTGGCTGAATCATTGAAGGAGAATCTCGAGATTTCTTCTAAGTCAACAACAATAGAAGATCATTCGGGTTTTGGTTAGCTAAGGTAAGAAACGCATGATCTTAGGCCAAAGGCTATTTATTAAAGTTCATTGAAGTGATTGGAAATTGGATCTAACCCATGTCTATAGGGATTTCGACAACTTCATAGCAGAGACCACTTTGGGATTTAAGATTCGCAAGGTAAGGAGGTGTAATATTCGGCCATATTGGTTATTATGTTAGCCGAATCGACCATGGTTATTTTAGGGCGATGATGGTGGTATACAAGGATTTCGGATTCAAAATCGCAAGGTAAGTGCACATACACATTCGGCCAAGGCCCTATTTAGTGACTTAGATCTATTTCTTACTTATTCAAAAGCCGAAAACTAACCAAGTCAATTGATCTAGTGTTAGCCGATTTTAAGGAGGAAATACTACAACGTTTCGGGATTTGATTGGTAATCAAATCGGCAGCAAGGTAAGGATTTTGGTTGCAATAATTTTTCGGGATTTGATCATATAGCCGAATAGGCTTTTGCTAAGCATTAAGCGATTGACTAAATGTAGGAATTAAGGATCTAAAGCGTTAGATCGAGATTTTTGGGATTTCAGTGAAAACGATAAGTATATCAGGTGTGTATCCCACACTGAATCTTGATTGATTTACAGTATTATTTTAATATATGTGTTAATAATAATATGAAAAATGGGCTAAGGTACCATGCAATGGTACAAAGTACTCAGGTACGTAATCTTAACATCATGTTAATAAATGTTATGAACATGTGGAATATGGCATGTATGTGAACATTGATAAGAATGTGAAATAAGGCCTAAGCCATGATAATTGCATGATTTGTATGACATGGGGCATATGGGTGATTATGAAAGGGGAAATGATTGGTGGTTTTATACCCCAATATCTGAATGTGGTGACTTCGGTCACATAATCCGAATGTGGTGACTCATGTCACAATAACTGAATGTGGTGACTTATGTCACAAAATATATTATCTGGTGGCTATGCCACGAATTTATAAGGGTGATGTGCTAGTCGTCTGCAGCGACAGCCTTCGATGATGTGTAGCGGATGGGTGGGTCGATTTAGTAATCCCCACGGTGTGATGGTTGGTAAGGGTGATGTGTAGCGGATGGCATCTAGGTTTGGGTTCGGGATTGCATCATTATATTTAATTGCTATTTGTACATGTATGAATTGTTATGCCTAAATCGTTGGGATTTAGTGTTGGCTGTACACACTGAGTCTGTTTGACTTACCCCGTTGTGGGATATTTTTGGTGTGACACTCGGTGATGGACCAGGGTCGGCAGGAGCTCGATGGTGGCCATGCTCGGCCACAGGATTAATTTTATTTTGGACTTTTTATTGTTTTTAGTATTTCGAATTTATTTTGGGTTTTGTTTTTTTGATGTAATAAGGCCACTAGTATGAAACGGTTTAGGCATGCACTTTTAATTATTTTATTATGACACGATTCTTATCAAATTAAAGTTTAAGTAACTTTTCTTAAAAATAAACCTTAAAATATTTAGACACCTAAACACAAACGATTTTCGAATTAAATATTAACTCCAAAACAACTCGGTATTGTTTTTATAAAACCACCCCAAATTTTCCGAAGTTTACTCGAGGAACATACCAGATCCGGTCTGGGCTCGTGGGCCGGGTTTGGGGTGTTTCAATTTGGTATCAGAGCCCGGTTCAAAACTCAGCTCTGGGGTTTTTGGGCTCAAAACATTTTCTAAAAATGGGCTTTCTTTAATGGATAACAGGTCTGTTAGCTCGGCATGGCACCTGCGTCTCCGGCCCAAGTCCGCCAGGTAAGTACCCTAAACCATTGTGTGATATACATGTGGGCTTTATGGGCTTTATGGGACGTAGACTAGTTTAAATAGACTCTGATGGACTATAGGCTTAGTTTAAACCACTTCTTAAATTTTCATAAGACTTAATTTCACTAAACAAACCCGTTAACGAGCCGCAAGACTAGGGTGTGGCAACCGTCATACGCATGTCTCAGGATTGGATCGGAAGAGCTCTGTTATTTAAGCGGCCCTAGTGACTCACCTCCTCTTCGCTGGAATCCTACCTGGTGCGTAGTGACTGTTCACCTTAGTCGAGTTAGGGTGTAACAATAGGCAGACGCATGCCTAGGAGTGGATTCAAGGAGAGCTTGGTATTTAAGCAGTCCTAGCGACTCACCGCCGCTTCGCTGGAATCCTACCTGGTGCGTGGTGACTATTCACCCTAGTTATGAGGACTCGTTGATGGGCTAAACCCTATAATTAAAACCCGAAATGGACCAGCCACCCTAGTTTGAAAAAAAAATTACCGAAATACCCCCGAATTTCAAAATTACCGAAATACCCTTATTTCATAAAATCACCGAGGAACCCTGAATTGGAAAATTGACAAAATCACCCTTGATTTACAAAATTTTCAAATCGACCCCGATTTATTACCAAAATACCCCTGTAGGTGAAATGACGAAAATACCCCTAGGATAGGAATAAGACGAAAATGTTTGAATGATGAATGTGTGTTGAATGAATGTGCTTCTCTAAATTAGGATAGAAGACTTGAAACTTTGATCGGTCGAAAGAACTACTTCTAAACTTCTTTTCATAAAATTTCTTCGCGGATAATCAGTGGAACAAAAGACTAATGCATAAAATTCCTTAAAACAGATTAAAGCGCGATCGTAGAAATGAGTTCTAGGGGACGTGGTCATAATGTACGAGGATGTGGTAGAGGCAGAATGACCGACGTCGAACCCAGTTGGAGTCCGGACAAGGGTCCGAAAATGAGGTACCACCACCCCCACCACCAGCTGTTGGTTCTTGAGATGGTGGCTGGAGCAGGTGGAGGTATGGGAGCTCAGAAATCTGTACCCGAGTGACTCCGAGCCAATGGGGCCGAGGTGTTTCGTGGTGTATCTCGTGTGGCACCAAAGACGCTGGTGAGTATTGGTTGGAAGTGACAGAGCGAATTATGGATGAGTGGATCGACCACGAGGAGAAAGCGAAAGGAATGGTGTTGCTACTTCGCGATGAGGCATATCAATGGTGGCTCACGATTCGGGATGGTGCCACGGTGAGGATCTCACTTGGGAGTATGTTAAAGTGGCGTACCGGAGAAGAAGTATGTTGGAATTAGTTATCCGATGCAATGAAGGCATTTTAAAGTGGTTCAAGGGAACAAGTCCGTAGCGAGTACGAGGTGAATTCTTAAGGTTGAGCGGTGATGCTCGAGGTATCATGGCTACGGAGCATGAGCGATGTGTCCGATTTGAGGACGGCCTTAGGGATGACCTGAGGTTGTTGATAGCTCCACAGCAGGAGCGAGAGTTTGCAGTGTTGGTGGAAAAGGCTAAGGTGGCCGAAGGAGTTAAGGAATCCGTAAGGCGAATACTGGACCGGAGCAGGCAAAAGAGAGGTTTTGGGTCGTCGGTCATGCGGGAATCTGTGAGAAGAGGCCTAGAGTTGATGGGCGCGAGGTCGCTGAGTTATGACAGGAGGGCAGTATCGTACTTGTGATCAGTGTGGGAAGAGGCACCTAGGAGAGTGTTGGAAGAAGACGGGAGGATGCTTTAAGTATGGGTCTAAGGAACACATGATTAAAGACTGTCCTATACAAATAGACGGGGCCACCAACAGTCAAGGTTCTAATCAGTGGAAGAGAGGGACAGCGACCTCGGCAGGTCGTGGTCCGAATGGCGAGGAGGAAATGGTGCTTTGGAAGAGGACGTGGAACACGGTGTAGAGGTGTTGGTAATACGGAGGCTAGACGACCATGGACCGTATATGCGATTCGTCGGAGGGAAGACGGCGATGCACTGATGTTATAACGCAGTACGTTCCTTATTTTTGAGTTACCCTTTATTGCTTTGATAGACATAGGGTCAACTCATTCCTATGTTGCTAGTAAAGTATTCGAAACTTTACATGTGAACTTTGAGACTGTACCTAGGAAGATGACTATACTTAGTCCTTTAGGGTAGACTGTGATAGTAGATAAACTCTTTAAGGAAGTGCCTTTAGAAGTTCAGGGGATGCAGTTCCCAGCGGACTTAGTGGAACTACCATTCGGGGAATTTGATCTAATCTTAGGCATGGATTGGTTAGTGAAGTATTGTGCGAATGTGGATTGCGCCGCTAAACGCATGTCGTTGAGAACTCCCGATGATAAGGAAGTTGTGGTGATGGGCGAAAGATGGAACTATTTGTCGAATGTAGTATCCGCTCTTAAGGCGGAGAAGATGGTAAGGAAAGGATGTCCGGCTTTTCTGATGTGGGTCAGTGCCTTGGACACTAAGGAAACAAGTGTTGAAGGGGTTAGAACAGTAAGGGAATTTGTGGATGTCTTTCCAGAGGAATTACAGAATACCCCGGATAGGAGGTGGAGTTTGGAATTGACTTGCTCAGGAAGCGACTCCTGTGTCAATCGCTCCGTATAGAATGGCACCGAAGGAATTGGTTGAGCTCAAGGCTCAAATTCAAGAGTTGCTTGATCGTGGGTTTATTCGACCCAGTGTGTCTCCATGGGGAGCACCAGTCTTGTTTGTGAAGAAGAACGACGGAACTATGCGCATGTGCATAGATTATCGTCAGTTGAATAAGCTGACCATCAAGAACAAGTACCCTTTGCCAAGGATAGACGACTTGTTCGATCAGCTTAAGGGGGCAGCGGTATTCTCAAAGATAGACCTAAGGTCTGGATATCATCAACTTAAGGTGAAGGAAGCAAATATCTATAAGACAGCCTTCCGAACAAGATACGGGCATTATGAGTTCGTAGTAATGCCGTTTGGATTGACGAACGCCCAACCGCGTTCATGGATATGATGAACCGGGTTTTTCAACCTTACTTGGATAGGTTCGTCGTTTTGTTCATAGACGATATCCTAGTATACTCCAAGTCTGAGGAGGAACATGATGAGAATCTCTAGATTGTGTTGCAAGTGTTAAGGGAGAAGAAGCTCTACGCCAAGTTCAGCAAGTGTGAATTTTGGCTTAAGGAGGTCGCATTCTTAGGGCATGTAGTGTCGGCAGAAGGGATAAGAGTGGATCCTAAGAAGATTGAGGCGGTATTGGATTGGAAACCACCCAAGTCGGTTACAGAGATTCGGAGTTTTCTGGGCTTGGCAGGTTACTACAGAAGGTTTGTGGAAGGATTTTCATCAATAGCCGCACCTTTGACAAAGCTGTTGAGAAAGGAGGTACCTTTCGTTTGGACAGATAAGCAACAGGAGAGCTTTGAGAAGCTTAAGAGGGTTTTGACGGAAGCTCCGGTTTTGATTCAGCCAGAGGCAGGGAAGGACTTTGTGGTGTACTGTGATGCATCTCACACAGGATTGGGATGCGTATTGATGCAAGATGGGAAGGTAGTCGCTTATGCGTCTCGACAATTAAGGCCACACGAGGTTAACTACCCGACGCATGATTTGGAATTGGCGGCAGTGGTCTTTGCTCTTAAGGTGTGGAGGCATTATTTATATGGAGAAAAGTCAGTGATCTACACGGACCACAAGAGCCTTAAGTATCTGCTGACTCAGAAGGAGTTGAATTTGAGACAGCGAAGGTGGGTGGAATTACTGAAGGATTATGATTGTTCCATAGAGTATCATCCGGGCAAGGCAAATGTAGTGGCAGATGCCCTAAGTCAGAAAGTAGTGTCGGATCTGAGGGCAATGTTTGCACATCTTAGCTTGTATGATGATGGAAGTTTATTGGCAGAGTTGCAAGTCAAACCGACATGGTTGAATGAGGTGAAGGAAAGTCAGTTAATGGATGAGGATCTAAGTGCTAAGCTACGGCAAGTGCAGAGTGGAGAGTTGGAAGATTACGGTATTAATGACGAGGAGTATTATATTTCAAGGGTAAGGTAAGGTCCAGATGCCAAGAATGAGGACTTAAGGCAGAGAATTCTTCAGGAATCGCATGGTAGCCCCTATGCTATGCATCCTGGAGGTACTAAGTTGTATAGAGATCTAAGGGAACAGTTTTGGTGGCCTGGTCTTAAGAGGGAAGTTACCGAATTTGTAGGGAAATGCTTGACGTGTTAGCAAGTTAAGGCTGAACACCAAGTTCCGTCAGGATTGCTTCAGCCGATAAAGATTCCGCAGTGGAAGTGGGAGAGAATCACCATGGACTTCGTTAGTGGGCTTCCCCTTACGCCTACTAAGAAGGACTGGGTATGGGTGATAGTGGACCAATTGATAAAGTTCGCGCATTTCATCCCAGTAAGAGTTGATTATTCTTTGCAGAAGTTGGTGAAGTTGTATGTGGCGGAGATTGTGAGGTTGCATGGAGTGCCGGTATCGATAATCTCGGATAGGGATCCAAGGTTTACGTCTCAGTTCTGGAAAGCACTACATCAGGCTTTAGGCACCAGATTAGACTTCAGTACGGCTTTTCATCCACAATCGGACGGACAGTCCGAACGTGTAATCCAAGTGCTAGAGGATATGTTGAGGGGCTGTATGATAGACTTCAGAGGAAGTTGGGAAGAATATTTGCCGTTAGCGGAATTTGCATACAACAACAGCTATCAAGCCAGTATTCGGATGGCACCGTATGAAGCGTTGTATGGACGGAAGTGTCGCACACCTACGTGTTGGACGGAATTGGGGAACAGCGAGTTTTGGGTCCGAGAGATTGTGGCGAGAATCAAGAGAAAGTTGAAGTAATTCGCACGCGGTTAAAGGAAGCGCCCGGATGCGTAAGTCGTATGCAGATCTTAAGCGAAAGGAGATAGAATTTGATGTGAGGGATCAAGTGTTTCTTAAGGTATCGCCTTGAAAGAAGGTTATGAGATTTGGTCGCAAAGGGAAATTAAGTCCAAGGTTTATAGGACCCTATCGGGTATTAAAGCGAAGTTGGACCGATGGCATACCGATTAGAGTTGCCTTGGAGTTGAAGCGGATGCACGACGTATTCCATGTTTCTATGTTACGTCGTTATCGATCGGATCCATCTCATGTAGTACCAGTTGAGGAGGTGGAGCTAAGGCCATATTTGTCCTACGAGGAAGAGCCGATGCAAATTTTGGAACGAGATGTGAAAGTGCTACGAAGGAAGTCAGTTCCTTTAGTCAAAGTATTATGGCGCAATCATGGATCGGAAGAAGCTTCGTGGGAGCGGAAGAAGCAATGCGACAAAGAATACCCTCACTTATTTCAGCCGGTGTAATTTCAAGGACGAAATTATTTTAAGGGGTAGAACCTGTAATATCAAGGATTTGTAGCTTATGCATTAATGCTAAATGGTATGAAGTAGCATGCCTATGTGTGTTCTGATTGTGTTGTATGAATTGTGTGAACATTAGAGTGTAGGTGAATACCTTAGAAATTATTCGATTTTAAGTTTAAAAGAGGAAGCTAGGCGAGAGGAAGCCTTAAGAAAATTAGTAGGGAAATATGACACAAAAATGGGCTTGTTTAAGTGGCTTGGAGGCGCCACTTAAAGCCTCTGTAAGTGACGCCACAAGGAGTGTCGAGAGGCCTAGGTTCGAGTGCAAGGGAAGCAAATAGGAGAGTTTTAATTTCTGCTGCAAGATTGAGCGAAGAGTGGACGGCAATGGGGCACTAGGGGATGAGTTTAAAATGTGGTCTAATCCTTTTAAAATTTCAGCTAAAGTAAGGGATAATTGATGATTTATTTTAAATTATTTTGATTAAAGAGGAAGAGGAAAAATAGGAGAATAAAAAGGGATTTGATAGTGAGAGGAGGAGTTGGCCGAATAGGGGACTCTAGGTGGAGTAATTTCGGCAAAAAGGGGGAAGTGAGGCCATTCTTAATTCTTTTCTTTTCTCTTTTGTTCCTCTGCCGAATTCTCTAGCAAATATCCTCTCTTCTCTTTTATTTTGTCAAAGCCGAAATACTTTGTGTTCTAGCCGAATCTCCATCAGCAATCTTCTTCTTCTTTTGCAAACTCAATCAAAAGCCGAATATACCAATAACCCATAGCCAATTGGTTCATTAAAACCCCAAATGCCGAAACTTGTGTGATCATCATCTAGCCATAACTGAATATTGCTGTGGATTCAAGCAAGGGAGCAATCGATTTCGGAGACTAAGGGTAAGATCGATCGTTATTCGATTTTCAATCCTTTCTCCTATTAGCCGGAAGTTGAATCTAATCCCAGTGATGCTCTTTGGCCGAATCATTGAAGGAGAATCTCGGGATTTCTTCTAAGTCGACAACAATAGAAGATCATTCGGGTTTTGGTTAGCTAAGGTAAGAAACGCATGATCTTAGGCCAAAGGCTATTTATTAAAGTTCATTGAAGTGATTGGAAATTGGATCTAACCCATGTCTATAGGGATTTCGACAACTTCATAGCCAGAGACCACTTTCGGGATTTAAGATTCGCAAGGTAAGGAGGTGTAATATTCGGCCATATTGGTTATTATGTTAGCCGAATCTGACCATGGTTATTTAGGGGCAGTCGACAGTGGTATACAAGGATTTCGAGATTCAAAATCGCAAGGTAAGTGCACATACACATTCGGCCAAGGCCCTATTTAGTGACTTAGATCTATTTCATACTTATTCAAAAGCCGAAAACTAACCAAGTCAATTGATCTAGTGTTAGCCGATTTTAAGGAGGAAATACTACAACGTTTCGGGATTTGATTAGTAATCAAATCGGCAGCAAGGTAAGGATTTTGGTTGCAATAATCCTTCGGGATTTGATCATATAGCCAAATAGGCTTTTGCTAAGCATTAAGCGATTGACTAAATGTAGGAATTAAGGATCTAAAGCGTTAGATCGGGATTTTCGGGATTTTAGTGAAAACGATAAGTATATCAGGTGCGTATCCCACACTGAATTCTGATTGATTTACGGTATTATTTTAATATATGTGTTAATAATAATATGAAAAGTGGGCTAAGGTACCATGCAATGGTACAAAGTACTCAGGTATGTAATCTTAACATCATGTTAATAAATGTTATGAACATGTGGAATATGGCATGTATGTGAACATTGATAAGAATGTGAAATAAGGCCTAAGCCATGATAATTGCATGATTTGTATGACATGGGGCATATGGGTGATTATGAAAGGGGAAGTGATTGGTGGTTTTATACCCCAATATCTGAATGTGGTGACTTCGGTCACATAATCCGAATGTGGTGACTCATGTCACAATAACTGAATGTGGTGACTTATGTCACAAAATATATTATCTGGTGGCTATGCCACTAATTTATAAGGGCGATGTGCTAGTCATCTGCAGCGATAGCCTTCGATGATGTGTAGCGGATGGGTGGGTCGATTTAGTAATCCCTGCGGTGTGATGGTTGGTACGGGTGATGTGTAGCGGATGGCATCTAGGTTTGGGTTCGGGATTGCATCATTATATTTAATTGCTATTTGTACATGTATGAATTGTTATGCCTAAATCGTTGGGATTTAGTGTTGGCTGTACACACTGAGTCTGTTTGACTCACCCCGTTGTGGGATATTTTTCAGGTGACACTCAGTGATGGACCGGGTCGGCAGGAGCTCAGTGGTGGCCATGCTCAGCACAGGATTAATTTTATTTTGGACTTTTTATTGTTTTTAGTATTTCGAATTTATTTTGGGTTTTGTTTTTTTGATGTAATAAGGCCACTAGTATGAAACGGTTTAGGCATGCACTTTTAATTATTTTATTGACACGATTCTTATCAAATTAAAGTTTAAGTAACTTTTCTTAAAAATAAACCTTAAAATGTTTAGACACCTAAACACAAACGATTTTCGAATTAAAGATTAACTCCAAAACAACTCGGTATTGTTTTTATAAAACCACCCCAAATTTTTCGAAGTTTACTCGAGGAACATACCAGATCCGGTCTGGGCTCGTGGGCCGGGTTTGGGGTGTTTCACTCTAACTGGTTTGATAGCCTGGTTATTGGGTCGAAGTTGTAGATATCGGCTGCTTTTGTTGGCTTTGTCCTCATAACTTGCCACTGATAGTTATTTAGTGCCATCTCCTCTATCTGCCAAAATCAAATAAAAGAAAATTTAGCAAAGTAAAAAATAATAATAATAATAATGGCTAAAGTAATAAAAATTGAGCTTTCTTAATATTTTAGTTCCCCGGCAACGGCGCCAAAAACTTGATCGTTGTTTTCGCGATGTCAAAGTCTTAAAATTTATAAAAAGTATGATCGAACCTGGAAACTAACTATGACAAGGATTTGAGGCAACCGCACCTATCGAACAGTAGTATAGCTTAGGCAAGACCGGATTGTCGAACCCAAAGGAACCAAAAGTACTAATACTAACTTTCTTTTTATTATCTAGCCTAAAATAAGTGAAATTGTTATTTAATCTAAATTTAACTAACTACTAAGCTAAAGACGCAAAGACAAAAAAGAATGAATTGGGGAAATACTGTTGGAAAAACTCAGTTGATTAAGATGATACCCTTAGGAAGAATCCACCTAGACTTCACTTGTTATCTAACTCTGAACCAGACGATTTATTCACTTGACTTGATCCGTAAGACTCCCTAATGTATATTAAACCCTCTCTCGAGCGAATAACGTCTAACCCTAGGTTGATTAATTGAAATCTCTTTCTAATTAAAACCCCTAGAATTGCATTAACTCGATCTATGGACTCCCATATTAGGTTTCACCCTAATTCGGCAAAATCTCGTCACCCTATCTCTAGGCGCGCGATTAACTCTGCTTAATTATGCTAGATCTACTCTTAAGCAGGGACTTTTGCTCCTCCACCTAAGCACATCAAACTTGAATCAATATCTCGAAAATATTAACACAAGAATTAAAAACACATAATTAAGAACAAATCAAGTATTTATCATATAGTTAAAAGAAACGATAACAAGATTCATCTAAGTTTCATCCCCTTCTGTGTATATCGAAGGGTTTAGTTCATAACAATAAAAGAAAACATCTCGTAAGAAAAGATAAAACAAAACATATGAAATCCCTAAAACCCCCTGAAGGAATTGAAGGAGAGATCCGCCGTCTTGAGTAGAATTCCGGCTTCTTGAGATGGATCAACTGGCTATCTTCGAGTGTTTCCCACAAATCGACCTTTTTCGGCTCGACTCCTTGGCTAGCTAGCTCACGCCCTCTTCTAGGTTATACTTAGGGTGTTTATATAGGCTTTTGAAATAGGTTTATTTGCCCCTAAGTATCCTTTTTCGAGTGAAATTGCTCTTCTCCGCGACAGGGACACGGCCATGGCACACGCCCATGTGAATCGTCGTTAGGCCGTGTTCAGACTTTTAATGAGGTGACACGCTCGTGTAAATCGTGATCAGGTCATGTTCTAGTCTGTCAAGGAGACACGCCCGTGTTGGCTCAAGTCCAGGCCGTGTCGATTTTAACTTTGGCCCAATTTGGTCCGTTTTGAGCCCGTTTCTCGTTCTTTCCATCCTCCGGTGCTTTCCTGAGTATAAAACATGAAAAGAAAGGATTAAGAGCACCTTTTTTACATAAATCAAGGGATAAATCATCCAAAAGTATGCTAAATGTGGGATTAAAATATGTTACTTTTACGGTTTATCAATCACCTTTACTTTCTCTTCGGTTTCTCTAACCAAATCAACCCCATGGATCTGGTTTTCCTTAAGTTCAGTCCAATACAAAGGCGTTCGGCACTTACGCCCATACAAAGCCTCATAAGGCGTCATTTTCAAACTTGACTGAAAACTGCTATTGTAGGCAAATTCTACCAATGGTAGATACCGTTCCCAGCTGCCTTGAAACTCAAGAACGCAACACCGGAGCATATCCTCAAGTACTTGTATTAACCTCTCCAACTGACCGTCGGTTTGGGGGTTAAAAGCTGTACTAAAATTCAACTTTGTGCCTAAGGCCTCTTGCAACTTTTTCCAAAATCTTGATGTGAATCTTGGATCTCTATCCGATATAATCAATAAAGGCACTCCGTGTAGCCTCACAATCTCAGAAATGTACAAGTTTGCCAACTTATCAAATGTATAGTCGACACGCACCGGTATGAAACGGGCTGACTTAGTAAGTCTATCGACTACGACCCATACAGCATCTTTCTTGCTCGGTGTCAACGGAAAACGTGTTACGAAATCCATGGTAACCCGATCCCATTTCCACTCGGGTACAATAATAGGTTGAAGCAAACCCGAGGGTACTTGGTGTTCAGCCTTTACTTGCTGACAAATCAAACATCTTGAAACAAACTCAGAAATATCTTTCTTCATACTCGACCACCAATACCATTTCTTCAAGTAGTTATACATCTTAGTACTACCTGGATGTACAGACAGGCATCCACTATGTGCCTCGTGCAAAATCTTCTGAATCAGCTCATCTTTGCTCGATACACAAACTCTATCTCGAAACATCAAACATCCATCAGGATTAATCTGGAAGTCAGACTCAACTCCAGTCTCACACTGAACTCTTTTGGCTTACAAATCACTGTCATCTTTTTGAGCTTCGTAAATCTCTTGAAGGAACATCGGTCTAGCTCTCAACTCAGCTAGAATAGAACCGTCATCTGACAGTGTCACCCGTGCATTCATAGCCCTCAATGCAAATAGGGATTTCCTACTCAAAGCATCTGTAACACCCCAAACCCGAGTTCGAGGCTTAGACCGGATACGAGAAGTTACTATGCTTGAACATGCTTAATCAAGTACTTACGGGCTATAAAATTTCGTTCCGAATTAAGAACTTATCTTTCTTAATCAACTTGTACTTTTCATGGGCCTACGAGGCCTTAAACTCATGTCCGTAAACTTTCGGAACTCAATCAAAAACTTTTCATTGAAACAGGGGTCACACGCCCATGTGAGTTGGGACACGCCCATGTAAACCTGAGACACGCTTATGTCTCCTAACCGTGCTTAAAACTTGAGCTTACTGCCAAACTTCACACGGCCATGGCATGCTCGTGGTCCAGGCCCGAGTGAAAAACCTTAGCATTCTGACTTATAACACACGGCCATGGCACGCCCGTGGACTTAGACCGTGTACTACAACTTGATATTCTGACTTAAGGTGCAATGGTGCAGGGTACACACGGCTTAGACACACGCCCGTGTGTCTGACCGTGTGGGCACTCAGAGGATATTTACCAAGCCAATTGCCACCCTGAAATCAAGAGCAAATTCATACTATCTCAACAACTCAAATCACTACAACTTTAATGAACAATATAACATGCTCCATTGATATCAATAACATACATACTTAGTCAATCTTCGCCAATCATTTAGCCATTTACAAAAGAATAATAATAAACTTGATAGCCCATGCTTTTGCCCTTTCTAAGATATATATATACTCAAAATGAAATGTTTCCTATACATGCCATACTTAATAAAAACAACTTGGCTATACCAAAATAGCGGTTGATAGTGTGATTCGAGCTCCGACTTTAACGATCCACAAGTTAGCTTGGCGGGACTACATAGAAAGAAATAATAAAAGACGTAAGCATTTAGCTTAGTAAGTTTGCATAATGCACATAGCAACAGACTTGCTTAATATAAACCATTTGACATAAACAATGGCATCATAAATTTCAGCTATAAAGCTTACTTACTCATACATGATTCTTACATATCTCGTGAAACTTACTAGTCTCATACTTGAGAGGTAAACAAGGTACCTGTATCCCTTGATCACATTGATCAGCATACTTTAACATAATAATCATAATCTCTGATTCATCATTCATAACATGAATAATACTCATTTTCACTTGGTAATAACTTTACTTACTTAGCTTTCTTGTTATTTCATTTGAGCTTAGCTCGATTGCCCGATGAATTTATATGAATAACTGAGGATACTAAATATCATCTAAATTTCGAGGCCATGACTTAACATGGACTTATACGAAGTCTTTCTTGTTCTCACCAATGCCATGCCTTAACTTGGACTTATATGTGATCTCTTTCTCTTGATAACTTTTCAAGGCCAAGCTTGCCTTGGTCTTACATGATAACTTGTTCAATGCTAAGCTTGCCTTGGACTTACATGATAACTTGTTCAATGCCAAGCTTGCCTTGGACTTACATTATAATTTACTCAATGCCAAGCTTGCCTTGGACTTACATGATAACTTACTCAATGCCAAGCTTGCCTTGGACTTACATGATAACTCATTCAATGCCAAGCTTGCCTTGGACTTATATGATAGCTTGCTTGCTTGCCGATGCCATGCCTCGGCTTGGTCTTACACGGACTTTCTTGTATCATGTGGTAGATCGAGTATCCTAAGTTACTCAACTTCAATCGGGGCTTTCTCATGCTTGATCTCATTAATTTCTTTGTTTAACATAACATTGAACATTTTTCATAATAACATTGTACATTATACTAAGCAATTTAATGATATAAATCATAAAGCTTAGAAATCATACAAACTTACCTCAATATACAAAATGTACGTAGATATGCAATTTAGTCCTCGATTTTGTCCTTGCCTCGGTTTCGATCCGGGCTTCGTTTTTCTTGATCTATAGTCATAAATAGATCATTTAATACTCACATTGACTAAATTGACTCTTAACTCATACTTTGGCAAAATTACTATTTTACCCCTATACTTTCTCATATTTGCACTTTTGCCCTAAGGCTCGTAAAATAATTTTCATTCAACTTTCTTAGACTACATGCTTAGCTGATTCATTTTCTCTACTATAGCCATTATCAATTCTCATTATTTCTAATAGGTATGACTAATTTCAAAACTTTTACAAACTAGTCCCTATGCTCATTTTTCATGAAATTCACTTAGAAAAATATATTTATCTAACATCAAACTCTCATAAACTTCCATAAAACATCATTTAGCATGCATGTCATTCATGGGTAGATTTTTGAACATGCATCTTAGCTCATTTTATAGCTAAAAATAGCTAATTCATAATACGAGGACTTAAAAAACACGAAGAATATTAAAATCGGGACTAAGATGAACTTCTAGCAAGCTTGAAAGATGAGCAAACCCTAGCTATGGTTTCTTTGAAAATTTTGGCAATAAGGAAGAAGATGATAATGATTTTTGTCATCTTTTTCCTTTATTAATCATTTAATAGGTAAATGACCAAAATGCCCTTCTCTTAAAAATATCACCATTTACTAACTCATGTCCAATTTTGTCCAAAAATTATGATTTGGGAAAATTGCTATTTAAGGACTTATAATTTCTATTCTAAAGCTATTTCATACAAAATGCTTCTAGAAACTCACATTTTACAACTTTTGCAATTTGGTCCTTTTTGACCATTCAACTTCAATTTAGCAAAATTGCTTCATGAAACTTTCACACTAAAATGCAAACATGGCATGAACCTCAAAAACTCATAAATTCACCTCGGATTCATGGTCTCGCACCACTATTCCCACTAGGCCCTAAATCGGGCTATTACAGCATCGGCGACTACGTTCGTCTTTCCCGGGTGGTAATCAATAACCAGCTCATAATCTTTTATCAACTCTAACCATCTTCACTGCCTTAGGTTCAATTCTTTTTGAGTCATCAAATACTTTAAACTTTTGTGATCGGTGAAAATCCGACATCTTTCACCATACAAATGGTGTCTCCAAATCTTCAGTGCAAAAACAATGGCAGCCAACTCTAAATCATGCGTCGGATAGTTCTTCTCATGTGGCTTTAACTGTCTGGAGGCATATGCTATCACTTTACCTTCTTGCATAAGTACAAAGCCCAATCCATTAAAGGATGCATCGTTGTAGACCACAAATTCTTTTCCCGATTCTGGTTGTACTAGAACTGGAGCCTCTGTCAACAATGCCTTCAGTTTCTCGAAACTCTGTTGACACTTCTCTGTCCATTCAAAATTTACATTTTTCTGTAACAATTTCGTCATTGGAGTCGCTATCATAGAAAATCCCTTAATGAATCTCCTATAATAGCCGGCTAAGCCTAGAAAGCTTCTAACCTCAGATACATTTTTCAGTGGTTTCCAATCAACAATAGCTGAAATCTTACTTGGGTCAACTCAGACTCCATCTCACGAGACAATATGTCCTAGAAATCCAACTTCCTTGAACCAAAATTCACTTTGTTGAACTTGGCATACAACTGCTTATCTCGTAAAATCTGTAAAACTGTCCTTAAGTGCTCAGCATGCTCACTCTCATCTTGGTAATATATCAGTATATCATCAGTAAAAACCACAAGAAACTTATCCAAAAATGCCCGAAAGATGCGGTTCATCAAATCCATAAACACCGCAGGGGCATTAGTTAAACCAAAAGGCATGACTAAAAATTCGTAATGCCCATACCTCATTTGAAAAGAAGTCTTCGACACATCTGAGTCTTTTACTCTTAACTGGTAATATCCCGACCTCAAATCTATCTTAGAGAACACAGTGGATCCCTTCAATTGATAAAAAAAATCGTCAATCCTTGGCAATGGGTACTTTTTCTTCACTGTTACTTTATTAAGCTATCGGTAATCTATGCACAATCTCATAGAGCCGTCTTTCTTTTCACAAATAGCACTGGGCCACCCCATGGAGAGCAACTCGGTTTTGCAAAACCTTTGTCCGTCAGCTCTTGCAACTTGATCGTGTGTTAGAGTCTTAAAAAATTATATAAAGAATGATCGAGCCTAGAAACTAACTGTGACAACGATTGAGGAAAGTGCACCTATCGAACAGTAGTATAGTTTAGTGGCAAGACCGGATTGTCGAACCCAAAGGAACCAAAAGTACTAATACTAACTTTCTTTCTATTATTTAGCCTAAGAATTGAAGTGAATTATTGTTTAATCTAAAATTAACTAACTACTAAGCTAAAGACGCTAAGACAAAGAGAATGAATTGGGGAAATACTTGTGGGGAAAACCAATTGATTAAGACAATACCCGAGGAAGAATCCACCTAGACTTCACTTGTTATCTAACTCTGAACCAGACGATTTATTCACTTGACTTGATCCGTAGGATTCCCTAATGTATATTAATACCTCCGTCGAGGCTACTAACGTCTAACCCTAGGTTGATTAATTGAAATCTCTTTCTAATTAAAACCCCTAGAATTGCATTAACTCGATCTATGGACTCCCATATTAGGTTTGACCATAATCCGGCAGATTTTCATCACCCTATCTCTAGGCGCGCGAGCAACTCCGCTTAACTATGCTAGATCTACTCTTAGACAGGGACTTTTGCTCCACTCCCTAAGCACATCAATACTTAGATTAATATCCTGAAATATCAAAACAAGAATTAAGAACACATAATTAAGAACAAATCAAGTATTTATCATATAGTTTAGAAAACAATAACAAGATCCATCTTAGGTTTCATCCCCCTCAGGTATCTGAGGGTTTAGTTCATAATCATAAAAATATACATCTCAGAAGAAAAGATAAAACAAAACATAAGAAAAACCCTAAAACCCCCTGAAGGAATTGAAGAGAAGATCTTCCGTCTTAAGTATGACTCCGGCTTCTTTAGATGAATCAACTGGCTTTCTTCGAGTAAACCCCACGATTCTGACCTCTCCGGCTTGGCTCCTTGGCCTAGCTGGACGCCCCCCTAAAGGTTGGCATTTAGCGTGTTTATATAGGCTTTTGGAATGGCTTTCTTTGCCTCTAAATACCCTAATCCGAACAAAATTCTTCTTGGTCACGACAGGGACACGCCCATGTGGCACACCCATGTGAATCGACTTCAGGCCATGTTCGAGTCTGCTAAAGGGGCACGGCCGTATGGTGAAACCCCAAATTTGGCCCATTTGGCCCGTTTTCTGTTCTTTTTCGTTCTTTTCATCCTCCTATGCTCTCCTAAGTATAAAACATGAAATTAAAGGATTAAGAACACCAAATTCCATAATTCAAGGGATAAATCATCCAAAAGCATGCTAAATGTGGAGATAAAATATGTTACTATTACGGTTTATCAAATACCCCCACACTTAAGCTTTTTCTTGTCCTCAAGCAAAATTCTAAACTCACGATTAAAACAGAATTTCCTCAATTCATAATCTTCATTAGTAATGTCTTATCATAATTCATAGGTAATTCATACATTGATAATTTAACCGGAAGGTTCCTAAAGATTCAAACAATCAAAGTCATAGTTTTTATAGTACGAAAAATAGGTGTTTCCCCTTACCTAAATAATTACCTCTGATTCAAAATCGACAAAAATTGACATCCTCACTAAAGATTCACTCAAATCACTCGAAGTGTTTAAGGTTCAAAAATAGGCACTCAGAAGTCGAACATGAAAAGTTAATCCCATAGGCTTGCATGAAAATCAAATCTCCACCACTGTAAAATGATATGATACACAAATCAAAAGGTCTTTTATGGGTTGTAATGGGGCTTGGGTTAAAGGTGTGGATAAAGGCTAAATTAGAGGGTTAGTATCGAGATTGACCTGACAAATTACCTAACTAGAAACGACGAACTGATAATAAATAATTACATTAATTGGAAACTTAATACTAATAACATGAGCTTCTTCTAAAGATAATGAAATTAGCAGTTTGAGCTCAAATAACATAGAACTAATAATGAATATACTTCATTTTTTTTAAGAACAAAACAAGTACAATAATAATAAGATAGAACATAATAATTGGAATAAAGAAAATAGTTAAGTAACCAATCAAATCAAATCTCGATATAGTAGTAGTCAAGAGAAATGGTGATAACAAATACAAAGTTGGTTTTAGGTTAATATTAATGGGTGAGTCAATAAAAGGGTTGTTAGGATCAAAGGGGTTCACTAAGGGTAGGCTTTTTATGGATTAAGTGGGTTAAATCCTAGGTGCCTTTATCATCTTAGTATATCAAATCAAAGGTGTGGTCTCGACATGTATAATCGAAGCAATTTCTAGAATAACAAATCAATGTTGACACACTCATAATCAATAAAGTGAGCACGAAAAGGAATGTATGCTCTAAAAGGCTCAAAATCTCACAAAAATTATGGGCTTTTTGATGTCAACCTCGTAAATTTCAAATTTCAAGGTAATAATTAGATTCAGGTAGACAACCTATCAATTTTTAATTACAGAAAATAGACTTATCATGCTTGATTCTCTAGTTTCCTACAGTTTAAATCATCACTGCACAATTGTCAATGACTTAATCTAAAACATATCGATCAAAATCATAAATAAGAGGAATTTTATTCTAATAGTGATATGAGAAATTTTACTTAAGAACAAGACATAATTCAGGAATTTGAGAATAATGCAAAAAGTTAGGCACTTTTAAGATTCAACCCCCCCACACTTAAGATGTACATTGCCCTCAATGTACAAAGATAGATAGGAATTCATAAAAGATAGGGAGAGATGAAACTTCCTGAATTTTGGATGGATTCCTTGAGTTGGAGGTGTGGAAACTTTATTTGGAGGTGAAAGATAAGTTGGAGGAGGTGTCTCTGGTGGTGGTATGGTGGCTGCCCACTATTACTGCGCTAGATGATGAAATTGGGTAGCCCGTGAAGAAATAGCCAGGAAATAGTAAGACATATTTAAAATAAACTAATTATGTATTTAAAGACAAGAAAGATAAAGAGAAAGAACATAGAAAGTGAAATAAAATTAAAAGAAAAGATTAATGGACTGAAAAGTCCTTATCGTTAGATGGTTGGCGAGGTAGGTGTGATTTCTAAGGCCGTGATGTGTGATTCCCAAGCAGCCTGAAGAACCTAAAAACAAGAAACTAAAATAAGATACACTAAATTTAGTGGAAGAGAAGTTAAGATAAGGAAAATAAAGGAGAAGAGAAAAGAAAAATAACAACTAAATGGCCTCAAATGTCCTCGGCTTGTCGAGTTAATGAAGCGGCCGGCATGAACTTATCTATGTCGGTCTCGCAGAGGGAGACTGTGCTAGGATCCTTTTGCTTCTTCGACATGGATATGGTGTAAATCTAGAGTTTGGAAAAGGGCCAAGGAAGGAGAATATGGAAGGGGGTCTGAAAATGTATGGAAGAAGGGGAATGGGGAGTAGTTGAGAAGAGGGAGGGAGTGGTTTAAATAGAGTTTTGATGTCTGGTACATCCCCACGCCCGTGTACCATGGGCGTGTTGGGTCACACGGCCGTATCGCATGCCCGTGTTGTGCTTCGTTCGTTTCTCCCACGCCCGTTTCGTAGTCACTATGCCCATGTTTGATAAAACAGTGTCGACCACGGCGGTATCGCACGGCCATGGTGTTTAGTCGGAGCCTGTGTGACTTCCCTTAGTGTCGGCCACGGCCATATCGCACAACTGTGGCAATTTATAGTCGTCCATGATCTGGGAATCTTTCGTCATTGGCTCATACTACCTCTGCTATGTCAGTACGGAAGTCCATAGTGTCCACACGGCCACGGCCACGATCGTGTGCAAGGTCGTGTGGTATGGAAATTTGTGCCTAAATATAAATAAAAGAAAAGAAATAAAACTAAACTTAATTATTAGGGTTAGTGCTCGGGTTGCCTCCCGAGAAGCGCTCGTTTAAAGTCTTAAGCTAGACTTACCTCTCATTCGAATAATCAGGGTGGTTTGAAGAGTTGGACATCCTTCTTCATGCTATCTATCCTATTATTAGTATGTAGTTCAAGTCGAGTAGCGTTTATTTTAAAAGTGCCAAATGTAGGATTACTTACCTCGACTGTTCCGTATGGGAAGACATTGATTACCCTAAAAGGGATTTCTTTATTTGTATTCGGGTCATGAGGGGATATTCGAGGGTCTGCTTTATCTAACAATACCTGATCTCCGATTTTGAATTTGTCTGTCCCATAGAGTGGCTTTGGTTCTGCTTCGTGTATCCCTAGTTTTTCCTTAAAATGTGTCTTCCACTCATCTAATTCATCGATCTGAAGCATTCGTTCCTCATGGGTTATTTCTTTGTTGGCATGCGATATAGGATCTGGCTTAGTTGTGTTGTTCCGTGGTGCTTCCTGAAAAGAAGGTTTAACTAATTGGTTATCAATTGAATTTACTTTCTCACCTCTATCACTTGATGTCCTGGTTGAGTCGAGAGCCTGAAGACTGATTGATTCGTCACCTACACGGAGTATGAGTTCTCCTGTACCAACATCAATTTTAGTTCTCGCAGTTGCTAAAAAGGGTCTTCCTAAAATTAAGGGGATACTATTGTCCTCATCCATGTCTAAAACTACAAAGTCTACTGGGAATACGAATTTATCAATCTTTACGAGAACATCTTCGATTATACCCCTAGGAATTCTAATAGTTTTATTAGCTAATTGAATACTCATCCTAGTTTGTTTGGGTTTCCCTAGACCTAGCTGTTTAAACATTCTATAAGGCATAACATTTATACTTGCCCTTAGATCAGCTAAAGCGTTATCAACCAATAAACTACCAATTAAATAAGGAATCGTAAAACTCCCTGGATCTTTTAATTTCCATGGTAGTTTGTTTTGTAGAATCGCTGAGCACACTGCATTCAGCTCCACATGCGATGCCTCGTCTAACTTCCATTTGTTTGTCAAAAGCTCTTTTAAAAATTTTCTTGAATCTGGCATCTGCGAAAGAGCTTCAAGGAACGGTAACTTAATATGTAATTTCTTTAAAAGTTTAAGAAACTTACCAAACTGAACCTCTTTGTTATCTTTCTTCATTGCTTCGGGATATGGTATGCGAGGTTGGTACCTTTTGATTACCGATTTTGATTTATCATGACTTACCTCGACCTTACCTTCCTCTACCACATCCTTTTGCCTTAATTTGGGCTCATCTAACCCTTTACTATCATGAGCGGTTATGGCTTGAAGTTGCTCCTTTGGGTTAGTTTCAGTGTTGCTTGGCAATCTACCTTGTGGTCGTTCTGACATGATCTTGGTAAGTTGACCTACCTGATTCTTGATCTCTTGAATCGATGCTTGTTTATTTTTAAGTGTTGTTTTGATGTTTTGGAAACGTGTTTCTGACGCCGCTATGAATTTTGTCAGCATCTCCTCAAGGTTCGACTTCTTTTCCTGTGGGTAGGGCTGTTGTTGGAAGTTTGGAGGGGGTTGCTGTCTCTGATTTCCTTAACCTCCCCATGAAAAATTGGGGTGGTTCCTCCAACCTGGATTATAATTGTTACTATAGGGGTTATTTTGAGATCTAAAATTGTTACCCATATAGTGAGCTTGCTCGTTTTCAGTGCTCAGGTTGTAAAGTGGATATTCTGTGTTGCTCATTCCTTCTCCATTTGTATCGCACTGCATAACTGGATGTACCTGTGAGGAACCACAAAAACTATCAATCTTTTTATTTAAGAGTTCTACCTGATTGGATAGCATGGTTACTGCGTCGAGGTTGAAAACTTCGGCTGTTTTTATTGGCCTTGTCCTTGTGACTTGCCACTGATAGTTATTCGGTGACATCTCTTCTATAAACTCGTAGGCCACTTCAGGAGTTTTGTTATTCAAGGTTCCGCCGGCGGTTGAATCAAATAACTGCCTGGTTGAAGGGTTTACACCATTGTAAAAGGTTTGGACCTGTAGCCACAAGGGTAATCCATGGTGTGGGCACCTTCTCAATAGATCTTTGTATCTCTCCCATGCATCATAAAGTGTCTCTAAATCCATCTGCACAAAAGAAGAGATATCATTCCTTAACTTAGCCGTTTTAGCCGGCGGAAAGTATTTTAATAAAATTTTTTTGGTCATTTGCTCCCATGTAGTGATTGATCCTCGTGAAAGAGAATTCAACCACTGTTTGGCTTTATTTCTCAAGGAAAAGGGAAATAACCAAAGACGAATGGCATCATCAGAAACACCATTTATTTTGAAGGTATCACAGAATTCAAAAAATTCGCTAAGTGTGTGTTAGGATCCTCATCCTGCAAACCATCAAACTGAACAAACTGTTATATCATTTGTATAGTGTTAGGTTTCAATTCAAATTTATTTGCAGCAATAGCAAGTCTAACAATACTTGACTCAGTTCCTGTTAAATTAGGTTTAGCATAATCATACATAGTTTGAGGAGCATGATTTTCGGCCACCTCTGGAGGTAGCGGATTATTCTCAGCCATCTCTTTGATAGTATTGTTCTCGTCTTCTTGCTCTTCTTCTAGGTAAGTTAAGCTTCGCCCTATTTCTCTACGATTTTTGCGAACAGTTCCTTCAATATCACTGTCGTAAATTAAGGGTCCTGTCCGGTTCCTTCTAGTCATAAACTAGAGGTACCTGCAAGGAACAAATAAAAGAAAGAATATTAGCAATGTTAAAAATAAAATAAAAGTAAATTGCAAATAAAAAATGGCTAAAGTAATAAAAATTAAGCGTTCTTAATATTTTAGTTCCCCGGCAACGGCGCCAAAAACTTTGATCGTGTGTCAGAGTCTTAAAAATTTATATAAAGAATGATCGAGCCTAGAAACTAACTGTGACAACGATTGAGGAAAGCGCACCTATCGAACAGTAGTATAGTTTAGTGGCAACACTGGATTGTCGAACCGAAAGGAACCAAAAGTACTAATACTAACTTTCTTTCTATTATTTAGCCTAAGAATTGAAGTGAATTATTGTTTAATCTAAAATTAACTAACTACTAAGCTAAAGACGCTAAGACAAAGAGAATAAATTGGGGAAATACTTGTGGGAAAAACCAATTGATTAAGACAATACCCAAGGAAGAATCCACCTAGACTTCACTTGTTATCTAACTCTGAACCAGACGATTTATTCACTTGACTTGATCCGTAGGATTCCCTAATGTATATTAATACCTCCGTCGAGGCTACTAACGTCTAACCCTAGGTTGATTAATTGAAATCTCTTTCTAATTAAAACCGCTAGAATTGCATTAACTCGATCTATGGACTCCCATATTAGGTTTGACCCTAATCTGGTAGATTTCCGTCACCCTATCTCTAGGCACGCGAGCAACTCCGCTTAACTATGCTAGATCTACTCTTAGACAGGGACTTTTGCTCCACTGCCTAAGCACATCAATACTTGGATCAATATCCTGAAATATCAAAACAAGAATTAAGAACACATAATTAAGAACAAATCAAGTATTTATCATATAGTTCAGAAAACAATAACAAGATCCATCTTAGGTGTTATCCCCCTCAGGTATCTGAAGGTTTAGTTCATAATCATAAAAATATACATCTTAGAAGAAAACATAAAACAAAATATAAGAAAAACCCTAAAACCCCCTGAAGGAATTGAAGAGAAGATCTTCCGTCTTGAGTATGACTCCAGCTTCTTGAGATGAATCAACTGGCTTTCTTCGAGTAAACCCCACGATTCTGACCTCTCCGGCTTGGCTCCTTGGCCTAGCTGGATGCCCCCCTAAATGTTGGCATTTAGGGTGTTTATATAGGCTTTTGGAATGGCTTTCTTTGCCTCTAAGTACCCTAATCCGAATAAAATTCTTCTTGGTCACGGCAGGGACACGCCCGTGTGGCACGCCTGTGTGAATCGACTTCAGACCGTGTTCGAGCCTGCTAAAGGGGCATGGCTGTGTGGTGAAACCCCAGGCCGTGTCGATTTCTCACTTTGGCCCATTTGGCCCGTTTTAAGCCCGTTTTCCATTCTTTTCATCCTCCTATGCTCTCCTGAGTATAAAACATGAAATTAAAGGATTAAGAGCACCAAATTCCATAATTCAAGGGATAAATCATCCAAAAGCATGCTAAATGTGGAGATAAAATATGTTACTATTACGGTTTATCACAACTGTGCCTTCAATTCCTTCAACTCGGTTGGGGCCATTCTGTATGGAGCAATTGATATGGGTGTCGTACCAGGAACTAACTCAATACTGAATTCTACCTCTCTAACCAGAGGTAATCCTGGCAATTCCTCAGGAAAAACATCTGGGTACTCACATACTATCGGTACTGATTCAATCTTTAACTCAGTTTCCTTGGCATTCATCATAAAAGCAAGATGTGCCTCATACCCTTTTCTTACATACCTCTGAGCCAACATGTGAGAGATCACTACCGGTGACCTGTCTTGTTCATCTGATTCAACATGAAGAGTGACCCATTTTCACATCTCAACTCAATATATTTCTTTCCACAATTTACTATCACATCATGAGTGGTTAACCAGTCCATACCAAGAATAATGTCAAATTCATCAAATGGCAATAGCATGAGATTTCCCTTAAAACAATGACCTGTAATCATCAATGGGCAATCTTTACATACCTTATCAACTAGCACACTTTTGCCTAAAGGATTTGACACCTTTATTACAAATTTTGTAGACTCTACGGGCATACTTATTCTAGATGCTAATTTCATGCAAATGTATGAATGGGTAGATCCCGGATCTATTAAAGTAATAACTTTAGTATCATGAAGAGAAAATGTACCCGTAATTACATCAGGAGATGAGGCCTCTTCGCGGGCACGAATGGCATAGGTCCTCGCAGGCGCTCTACCCTCAGATCTCGCAGCCTGCTCTCTGTGCGTATTCTTACTCCTTGTTCCACTTCCCAGGTTTCTCTGTGGTCTTCTTCTAGCAGTGCCTCCTGGTCTTGCATCCTGAGGCTTCTCTTTCTCATCCCCTTCTGGGCAATTTCTAATAAAATGGTCTAGAGACCCACACCTGAAACAGACCTTCTTATTGGCTCGACATTCACCGGAATGACGTCTGCCACACTGAGGGCACTCCGGTCTACTCGGTCGGGCATTGCCAACACTAGCAACTGATGAGGTCTAGGCTTTAGACCCTGAATACTGTTTGCTTTTGCTTTTGCCTGAAAACCCGGCTGAAGTAGCTGATCGGGTAGGAAAGTCTCTTGACTTCTTGGATGAAGATTGAAACGACTTACTCATCTATCTCTTTCTTGAGTCGCGAGACTCCGCCTCAGCTTTTCTTTTCTCTTTCACTAATTCCTCAGCCTTACAAGCCCAGTCCACTAACACAACAAATTCCTTCAACTCGAGGACACCAACAAATAATTTGATATCTTCATTTAGTCTATCCTCAAACCTCTTACACATGATGGCTTCAGAGGACACACACTCCCGAGTGTACTTGCTGAGTCTCACAAACCCACGCTCGTACTCAGTCACCGTCATCTTACCTTGTTTCAGGTCCAGGAATTCCTTTCTCTTCTGATCAATAAATATTTGACTTATGTACTTTTTTCGGAATTCTTCTTGGAAAAATTCCCATGTAATTCTTTCCCTTGGTACCACTGACACAAGGGTATTCCACCACTGATAAGCGGAATCTCTCAAAAGAGAAACCACACACTTCATGTGCTCTTTAGGTGTGCAAGATAATTCATCAAATACCCTGATGGTATTTTCAAGCTAAAATTCGGCTCTTTCCAGATCATCATCTTTACTAGCCCGTAATTCCTCGGCCCCTTGTTTCCAGATTCTATCAACCGGAGGCTTTTCTCTTTTTACCACTTCTACCACTTGAGGATCTACAGGGGTAGGTTGAGGAATAGGCGGGGGTGGAGGAGGTGGAGCATTAGGATTTGCTCGAATGTACTCTGTGTGCCAATTGCTCATCATACGGAGAAAGGCTTCCCGGGCCTCTTCTCTCTGACCCAAAGTTTCAGGTCTACTCTCTACTGGTGCGGTCCCTTACGCAGGAGCTGGCGCATTACTTGCAGCATCATCGGCTGTAGCTCGGTCAGGATCAGGATCCATTGACTATATAAAAACACAATTTAAATCGCCAGGAGTCGTCACACTATCATTACACAAGTACTCTTACGTATGGCATGTATAGCTAGACTCATACTCACGCCACGTTAGTCTGAGAATCGACTAAACCTTAGCTCTGATACCACTAAATGTAACACCCCTTACCCGTGTCCGACTCTGAGAAGGATATGAGGCATTACCGTACTTAACCTTACTTGAACATGCATTATCGGGCTATAAAATGTCGCTCTGATTTAAAACTTTTCCTTCTTCTTCTCATCGTGCATAATATAGGCCTACGAGGCCTTAAACACACATTCGAAAGATTTCGGAGTTCAATCGGAAACTTTTGCGCTCTTTGAAAATTTTTGCCTAGACAAAGGTCACACGCCCGTGTGACATGGGACATGCACGTGTGGGCAGGCCGTGTGGTCTCACACGCCCATGTCCCTAGCCCGTGTAGAATTTATTTTTATTTCGAACCTACAGGCATTTTCACGGTGGACACACGCCGTGTCGCGAGCCGCGTGTCCTCACACGGCCTAGACACGCCTGTGTCCTTCACCGTGGAGCTCTCTGTTTATGATGTCATCAAACCCAAAATGGCACACGGCCGGCGGCACACGCGCCTGTGTCTTGCCCGTGTGACGAATCAAATTCTCATAATTAAAATGGAGGGGACACACGGCCTATCAACACACCCATATGGGTTGTTGTGTGTGTCACACATGGCCTAGACACACGCCCGTGTGCCTACTCGTGTGGACAATTAGAGGCTATTTTCCAAGCCCTTTTGCCACCCTGAAAATTAAACTCATTCATTTCAGCACAAGAAATACATAATATAACAATATCAAACCATGAAAAAGCCCTAAATTATCATTCATTCCATCCACATTTTACTCATTATCTTGCATGAACATTCATTTCATTATACCCATCAACCTTAGAACATGAACTTGTCAATATTGGCCAATTCATCATGGCCATTTACAAAATGAGTGTGAAACATTAATAGCCAACTCTTTGGCCTTCAAACATGACATGACACAAAACAATCAAGTTCCTATACATGCCATACTCAAAATGAATTAACTTTACTATACCAAAAGAACGGTTGATAGTGTGATCCGAGCTCCGACGTTCTGTGATCCCCGAGCTAACTTAGCGAAACTATAAGGAAAAGGGAAAAGAGAGGGGTAAGCATATAGCTTAGTAAGTTTGCATGAAATTCTAAAGCAACATAATTGCTCAAACTAAATTCATCCATCTTATGAAACAATAGCAACATAAGTCTCAAATGCTTAGGCATCTTATTCGTACTTACTCACACTTATTCTTACCCATCTCATGCCACATTATGATTTTGTAACTTGTACTTATTCATGGTACATGTATCACTTAATCACATGACTTAGAATATATGCTATCATGAGCATGAACTCAAATCTTCATCATTCTTATCATAGGTTAAACTCAAGGTCATCCATAAACGAATTTTACTCTATACCATTTTACATACTTAGCTCTTTTGCCCACGAATTTATCAAATTATCGTAGGATACTCGAACTCATGTTTCATAAAATTTGATGCCAATGCCATATCCCAGATATGGTCTTACATGGGATCACCCCTTGATGCCGATGCCATATCCCAGATATGGTCTTAGACGGGATCTTATAACTCGATGTCGATGCCATGTCCCAGACATGGTCTTATACGAGATCTTCCTTTGGTGCCGAGGCCATGTCCCAGACATGGTCTTACACGGGACCTTCTTTATTCAATGATAATACACGGGTAACCTCATTATTCCGAATCTTTAGCCAGAATTTCACATAACTTATTTTCACCCTTTCCTCATCGAGGCTAACTTATTTTAACCCTTTCCTCATCGAGGCTTCATCGCTCGATTTTCATAGCAATAACATACATTGTCATAATATTAAATAATTTCCAATATCGAACATTATGAAACTCTAACTTCATACAAACTTACCTCGATTCTCAAAATGTGTATCGATGTTTGATTTAGTCCTCGAGTTTGTTCTTGCCTCGATTTCGATCGGGCTTCGTGTTTCTTGATCTATAGTAATAATTTCACTTATTAAATACACACATTGACTAAATCGACTCATAATTCATATTTTGGCAAAATTACGAATTTGCCCCCAAACTTTTACATAATTACATTTTTGCCCCTAGGCTCGTAAAATGATTTTCTTTCAACTTTCTTGTATTTCAAGCCTAGCCGAATCATATTCTCAACTATAGAAACTTTCAATTTCCACTATTTCACTCATGTATGACCATTTTTATAACTTTTACAAATTTGTCCTTTTATGCATTTTTCATGAAATTCACTTAGAAAAAGATGTTTATCCTACATCAAACTTTCATATTCTTCCATAAAACATAAAAATACATGCATGTCATACATGGGTAAATTTTTGAACATAAACCCTAGCTCAAAATATAGCTAGAAATAGCTAAACCGAGCTACGAGGGTCTCAAAAATACGAAGAACATTAAAACGGGGCTAGGATGGACTTACTATCAAGCTTGAAAGTTAAAGAAACCCTAGCTATGGCTCCTTGAAAATTTTGGCACTAGAGGATGAAGATGGACATCATTTTTGCTTCTTTTTCCCTTTTAATTCTTTTATTAACCAAATGACAAAAATGCCCTTAATGATCCTTTCTTGAGATTTTTCCTTCCCATGTCCATTTTTGTCCATCATAACATATAATGGTCTAATTACTAAATAAGGACCTCTAGTAATTTTTATAATTCTATTTCATACTTAAATCTTCTAGAATCTCATATTTTCTATTCTTTGCGATTTAGTCCTAATGGACAATTAAATCACTAATTAATAAAATTTCTTCATGAGATTTTCACACAATCATGAAATCACCTCATAAGCCTAATGGAAATCATAAAACTCATATTTCTACTTTGGATTTGTGGTCTCGCACCACTATTCTGACTAGGCCCTAAGTCTGGCTGTTACAGGTATAGCGGATTACCACATTGCACAGTACCGCATGTACATTAGCCACGCTACGTACGACTATCTGATCTGGCAGCTCAGCTGTAAATTTCTGTCTGTGCCGCATTCGATACGACTTGTAAGTGTAGGGATGGGTGGGTTATTAAATTCCCACAGGAAGTGTAGGGTTGGACGGAGAGGTGTGATGGCTGGATGGGTGGGTTTTTATTTTATAACTCATTTGTACTCATATGCAACTGATTGAATCTGTTTGATCAATGTGATCATTGTGGATGAATGTGATCGCATCTTGTTAGACGTAAATGTTTGATTGATCTGTTTGACTGAACGTGTTACTATGGCTGAATGTGATTGACTGTTCGACTGAAAGGCACTCGTGCCTAAGAGAACTTTGTAGACTTGATCACATTATATCTTTGAGATGGGCTATGGCCCAAATCGACATCGATTTCAAAAGGGCTTAGGCCTGCATCAGAACTATTAAGAATTATTGCTCTTTGTATGATCAGAAAGTACATTGCTATTTGTTTGATTTTGGGCAAATTCACTCAACTGTTAGCCGTCGGTAAGTATGTTCTGGTTCTGAACTGTAACACCCCTAACCCGTAACCATCGCCGGTTTAGGATTAAAGGCGTTGCCGGATAGATCGAAAACTTTTACCGACATTTCATATTACAAATCATCAATCACAATCAAAGTGTCCCTTTTTATAGGTCAACGAGACCTTAATCATGCTTTAGAACTGGGCCGGGACTAAACCGAACACATATGAGAATTCTCGAAAATTTAAAACTTTTTCAATACTGCTAAGGTCACACGCCCGTGCAATCAGGCCGTGTGTCTCACACGGCTACCAAACACACCCATGTATCCTGGCCTTGCCAAAATAGAGCATGTATATTGACTTATTCACACGGCCACCAGAAACGCCCGTGTGCCATGGCCGTGTAAAATTAGGCTAGCTACTGACTTATTTACACGGCCACCAAGCACGCCCGTGTGCCACGGCCGTGTATCCTACTCAGGCACACTTCGAAGTGGCCCTTGAGCCACACGAAAGAGACACACGCCCATGTCTCTTGGCCATGTATGCAAAATAGGCCATTTACAAGGCCAAAATGCCACCCACACTTGAGTCATCCCTTCAAGCATAAACAAGCATATTTCTCAATACAATGGCAACCAAAAACACACCAAATGGTCATCATATTATCCCATCAATATCATTTCTAAACATGCCAATTTGCACAACCAATTCGCATGTAAATCCAAGCATAACCCATCCACAACTTCACTAAATCACTATGGCATCAATTCATCAATAAGCTTACCTTTCATAAGGCCATTTCATTACCATCAAGCCATACCAAAACATGCATCATATACCATATTCACTCATGCATATTACCAACATTTATCTAGCCAATTCACATGGCTATTTACATCTCAAACTTATACCAAATGACTAGCCTATACATGCCATATTTAGCTATATTCACATTTTCAAAATACCAAAACAAGTTAGAGTAGTGAGATGACGATCCTCGACGGTCCCCGAGCCTTCAGTAGCTTTGACGATCTATTACAGAGTAAACACACACACAGAGTAAGCTTTCCTAAAAGCTTAGTAAGCCATATACAAATAAACTTAGCATAAAATGCTCATAACCATATTTATTCAATGACATTAATGTTTTCTCAATAGCAAATTCATCACATATTCTTTGGCCCATTTGCTTAGCCATAGCTTGCCACAATTCTCAACTCAGTCATCACATATTCACATAGCTCATTCAAGCATATATTCACATAGTATCTCATCATTTTCATACACATATTCATCTTAGTAAGTTCATATAAACACTTACCTTTTTATACACACATAGTGTACATTTCAAACGTACCTGAATCAGATATACAACTCACAAAGTCGTTCATTGCTCAGACTTGCCCGTTGAACCGTTCGGAGCTAAATAGGATACTCAGAATGCTCGAATAGTCGTACAATACCAACGTCCCAGACGTGGCCTTACATGTAACCAGATATCGATGCCACTGTCCCAGACAGGGTCTTACACGAATCAATACGATGCCAATGTCCCAGACATGGCCTTAGACGTAAATCTCATATCGATGCCAACGTCCCAGACGTGGTCTTACACGTAAATCTCGAACCAATGCCAACATCCTAGACGTGGTCTTGCATGATATCACATAACGAACACCTATGTCATGACATGTACTATCCTATCTATTCCTAGGTTCAGACGGGGCTTCTCGGACATCCATATTTAGTCGATACCAATTCTCGAATTTCACATATATCTCATCTCGAGCATATTCATAGCAATTCAAATTTCATATATGCACAATTAAGTCAATTCAAATACATTTATTTGTATATTAACTTACCTCGGATTCGAATGGTTGATCAGATTCGGTTATTCGACTACTTTCGCTTTCCTGCGATCTAAGTCTGTTTTCCTCGGTTCTTGATCTATACATATTCGAATTTAATCCATTTATTCACTAATTCATTCAATTCAATCCAAGAACACATATTTAGGGCAATTTGCAAATTCGCCCTCGCATTTTCACATTTTAGTCCTTAACTCACAAAATCACAAAATACATAAAATTATCATATACCCGTGCTTAGCCGAATACACACTATGCTCATATCAATTCATACATTTCATTTATTTCACAAATTAGTCCTTCAAAATATTATTTTCACAATTTAGCCCTAATTAGCTAAATTCACCAAAAATTCAAGAACAAAACATGTTCATTAAACACATATCTTTCATTTAACACCAAAACTCATCACAAAGCTCACCATTTCATCAATGGCACATCTTATAAACATCATCGATTCTTCAAATTACAACATGGGCTTGATTGTAGACTAAGCAACAATCTCAAAAACATAAAAATCATCAAAAACCAAAGTCAAAACAAACCTTAATTTTGGCCACAAGCTAGCCGAATATTAGAAGCATTCAAACCCTTTCTTTTCTTTATGAATTTCGATGGTGGATGAGTTAAAAAGATGAACAAATGTTTTATTAAAGCTTTTGTTTAATTAATATTATGTTATTATTCCATTTACAAAATTAACCTTAATATAAAACATATATAACTTATAAAATTAATGGCATAACCGTCCATAGTCTCCCACTATCCTTATTAATGGCATAATTGCCTCATAAGGCCTCCCCATTTAAAAGCCATCTCCAATAGGTGTCTTTTCATAAAGCATGCAAGTTTTGCATTCAATGCAATTTAATCCTCTCCTCAAATTGAACATATAAACGGGCAAATTAACTCACAAAAATTTCACACATACTAATTCACATATCAGAAACATGAAAAATAATATAAAAAAATATTTTATGACTCAGATTTGTGGTCCCGAAACCACTCTTCTGACTAGGGTCTAAACCGGACTTTTACAATTCTCCCCCCTTAAGGATTTTCGTCCCCGGAAATCTTACCATTAAATAGATTCAGATATTGATGTCTCATTGAATCTTCAGGCTCCCACGTAGCCTCTTCCACTCCGTGTTGATGCCACAACACTTTCACTAACGGAATTTTCTTATTTCTAAATTCTTTCACTTCACAAATTAAGATACGGATCGGTTCTTCTTCGTAGGTCATATCAGATCAGATTTCAATCTCAAACGGAGGAATCACATGTGACGGACCGGATCGGTATCTACGGAGCATCGAAACATGAAATACATTATGTATCTTTTCTAGCTCAGGTGGCAACAACAATCTATACGCAACAGGTCCAACACGCTCAATGATCTCATACGGTCCAATAAACCTCGGACTTAACTTGCCTTTACATCCGAATCGGAGTACTTTCTTCCACGGAGATACTTTCAAAAAAACTTTGTCACCTATCTCGAATTCAATATCTTTACGTTTCAAGTCTGCATAAGACTACTGACGATCGTACGCTACTTTCAGACTATCACGGATCACTTTCACTTTCTGTTCAGTGTCTTTTATCAGATAAACCCCGTGTAACTTATTTTCACTGAGCTCAGTCCAATACTGAGGTGTTCGACATTTACGTCCATACAAAGCCTCATAAGGTGCCATTTTGAAACTTGACTGAAAACTATTGTTATATGCAAATTCAATTAGTGGTAAGTACTGTTCCCACGTACCGTTAAACTCAAGGATGCAGCATCTCAACATGTCCTCGAGAATCTGAATAATCCGTTCAGACTGACCATCTGTTTGCGGATGATAAGCGGTACTGAAATGTAATTTTGTACCCAAAGCTTCTTGTAGTCTCTTCCAGAACTGTGATGTAAACCTCGGATCTCTGTCTGATACAATGGACAATGGCACTCCGTGCAATCTTACAATATCAGAAATGTAAAGCTTAGCTAACTTATCAAGTGAGTAATCAGATTTCACCGGAATGAAATGGGTAGATTTCATCAATCGATCAACTACGACCCAAATCGCATCTTTCTTTCTCAGAGTCAGAGGCAAACCAGAAACAAAGTCCATCGTCACTCTATCCCATTTCCACTCAGGAATCAGAATTGGTTGTAACAAGCCAGACGGGACCTGATGTTCAGCTTTAACTTGCTGACAAACTAAACATTTCGAAACAAAGTCAGAAATGTCTCGTTTCATACCAGACCACCAATAATGTTGTTTCAGATCATGGTACATCTTTGTACTTCCCGGATGAACAGATAAACGACTATTATGAGCTTCATTTAAAATTGACTGAATCAACTCTGGCTTCCTCAGTACACTGATTTGATCTCGAAATTTCAAGCAATCATTATCATCTACTCAAAACTCAGAATTAGAGTTCGAATTACACTGAGCCCGTTTCGCTAACATTTCATTATCAACCCTCTGAGCATCGCATATCTGTTGTAAGAACAACGGCTTCTCTTTCAATTCAACTAACACAAAACTATCATCAGACAGATCTAATTGAGCATTCATTATACACAATGCAAACTTCCGGCTCAATGCATCAGCAACAACATTTGCTTTACCCGGATGATAATCAATTACAAGTTCATAATCTTTCAATAGCTCTAACCATCTTCTTTGTCGCAGATTCAAATCTTTCTGAGTCATCAGATATTTCAAACTTTTATGATCTGAAAACATGTGACATTTTTCACCGAACAGATAATGTCGCCAAATGTTTAATACGAACACAATCGTAGCTAATTCAAGATCGTGTGTCGGATAGTTCTTTTCATGCGACTTCAATTGTCTCGAGGCATAAGCTATAACTTTGCCTTCTTACATCAGTACGCATCCCAGACCATTCAACGAAGCATCACTGTAAATCACAAACTCTTTGCCTAATTCTGGCTATACTAGCACTGGAGCTTTGGTTAACAGAGTTTTCAACTGATCAAAGTTTTTCTGACATTGATCGGACCATTCATACCTCACATCTTTTTGAAGTAATCTAGTCAACGAAGTAGCTATCATTAAAAAGCCTTTTACGAACCTTCGATAATAACCAACAAGTCCTAGAAAACTGCAAACTTCAGACACATTCTTCAGAGGTTTCCATTCCAAAATAGCAGAAATCTTACTCGGATCAACTCGTATTCCTGATGCTGACACAATATGCCCCAGAAAACTAACTTCACGCAACCAGAATTCACATTTGCTGAATTTCGCATACAATTACTTTTCTTTCAGAGCTTGCAACACAATTCTCAGATGCTTAGCATGTTAAGTTTCATCCCGTGAATAAATCAAAATGTCATCAATGAATACAACAACAAATCGATCTAGGTACGGTCTGAAAATTTTGTTCATCAAATTCATAAAAACAGCAAGAGCATTCGTTAGTCTGAAAGGCATAACTAAAAACTCATAATGCCCGTACCTCATTCTGAACGCAGTTTTCGAAATGTCTGAATCTTTCACTCTCAACTGGTAGTAACCCGATCTCAGATCTATCTTTGAAAACACAGTAGCTCCTTTTAGCTGATCAAACAAATCATCAATCCTGGGCAACGGATATTTGTTCTTTATTCTCACTTTGTTCAACTGAGGATAATCTATACACATTCTCATCGTGCCATCTTTCTTTTTCACAAACAGAACGGGAGCACCCCAAGGTGAGAAAATCGGTCTTACAAACCCTCTGTCAGTCAACTCTTGCAACTGTGACTTCAATTCTTTCAACTCTGTAGGTGCCATTCGATACGGAGCTATCGAAATAGGTTTCGTACCAGGCAACAGATCAATACCAAATTCAACTTCACGTATCAGAGGCAATCCCGACAATTCTTCAGGGAATACATCAAAAAACTCACAAAAAACTGGCACTGATTCAACTTTCTTTTCAGAGACTTTTGAATCAATGACATAAGCAAAATAAGTTTTGTAACCCTTTCTCACATAATTCTGAGCTTTCAACACAGATATCACAGCAGGCAATCCGTTCAATTCACTAGACTCAATTCAAACTATTTCATCATTCTGACCTTTCAAATCAATTATCTTTCTTTTGCAATTCACAACAGCATCATGCAATGTCAACCAATCCATACCTAGAATGATATCAAATTCATCAAATGGTAATAGCATCAGATCAGCAGGAAAATAGGTATCTTGAAACATTAACAGACAATTCTTGCATATTTTGTCAACTAGAACACTTTTACCTAAGGGGTTCGATACTTTTATAACAAACTCAGTAGACTCTACATGCAAAGTCTTACTGGATACCAAATTCATGCATATATACGAATGAGTAGAACCAGGGTCTATCAAAGCAATCATAGAAGTATCATAAAGAGTAAATATACTCGTTATAACATCCGGAGATGAAGCTTCCTCACGAGCTCGGATGGCATACGCTCTGGCAGGCGCTCTAGCTTCAGATCTCACAACAGTATCTCTCGTAGTTCTCTGACTACCACTGACATTTCTTACATTTCAAGAAGGTCTACCTCTCACTAGAGCATTATCGGATCTCAGATTCTGAACAGTCTCTGGCTCAACAGACTCTAGGCAATCACGAATAAAATGATCTAACGATCCACATCTGAAGCAAGCCCGATCATTTAATCTACAACTTCTCAGATGTCTTTTACCACAATGCTTACACTCAGGTCGTTCGGATCGAACATTTCCAACACTTGACATTGATGTTGCCGGAGCTTTGGAACTCAAATGTGATCTAGCTCGATCTCTATTAGAATATCCCACATTAACTCTCGAACGACTTTGTTCATCTCTGAATTTCTTTGAAGCAGACTGACATGATTTGCTCGAAAATCTCTTTCTCGCATCTCTGACTTCTGACTCAGCTTTTCTTTTATCTTTTCCGAGTACCTCAGCTTTGCACGCTCGATCGAGAAGCACAACAAACTCTTTTATCTCCAAAATTCTGACTACCAAATGGATATCTTCATTAAGGCCATCTTCAAATCTCTTACACATAATTGCTTCCAACGATTCACATTTCTGAGCATACTGACTTATCCTCACGAATTCTCTTTCATATTCAGTAACAGACATACGACCCTACTTCAATTCCAGAAATTCTTTTAATTTCAGATCAATGAATCTCTGACTAATATATTTCTTCCGAAACTCATTCTGAAAGAAATCCCATGTGACCCGCTCTTTCGGAACAACAGAAATCAAAGTCTTCCACCACTGATAGGCCGCGTCTTGTAACAAAGATACAACACATTTTATACTTTCTTCTGGAGTCAAAGACATCTCATCAAATACTCGAATAGTGTTTTCTAACCAAAACTCGGCTCTCTCAGCATCGTCATCACTAGTAGCCCTGAACTCTTCAGCCCCATACTTACAGATTTTGTCAACCGGAGGCTTACTCAACAGATTCAGATTCGTAGTAGGAGGCATAGTAGATGTCTGAAGGGGATTAAGCGGGGGCGGAGGTTGTGAAACAGCCGGATTATTTCTCACAAACTGAGTGAACCACTCACTCATCATTTGGAAGAAAGCTCGTTTAGCTTCTCCCTCTTGACCGCTCGTAGCCGGTCTCAGATCAGATGGTGTTGTCCCTTGAGCGGGAGCAGGCACATTACTTTTTACATCGTTAGCTACGGCTCTTTTGGGATCCATTACTATACGAAAATCATATTTATAACTGTCAGGATTCATCACACTACCGCAATTTCATATATGGCATGTATAGCTAGACTCACACGCGCTACGTTAGTCTGAGAATCGACTAAACCGTAGCTCTGATACCAACCAAATGTAACACCCCTAACCCGTAACCATCGCCGGTTTAGGATTAAAGGTGTTACCGGACAAATCGGAAACTTTTACTGACATTTCATATTACAAATCATCTATCACAATCAAAGTGTCCCTTTTAATAGGTCAACGAAACCTTAATCATGCTTTAGAATAGGGCCGGGACTAAACCGAACACATATGAGAATTTTCAGAAATTTAAAACTTTTTCAATACTGCTGAGGTCACACGCCTGTGCAATCAGGTCGTGTGTCTCATACGGCTACCAGACACACCCATGTATCCTAGCCGTGCCAAAATAGAGCATGTATATTGACTTATTCACACGGCCACCAGACACGCCCGTGTGCCACGGCCGTGTAAAATTAGGCTAGCTACTGACTTATTTACACGGCCACCAAGCACGCTCGTGTGCCACGACCGTGTATCCTACTCAGGTACACTTCAAAGTGGCCCTTGAGCCACACGGAAGAGACACACGCCCATGTCTCTTGGCCATGTATGCAAAAAAGGCCATTTGCAAGGCCAAAATGCCACCCACACTTGAGTCATCCCTTCAAGCATAAACAAGCATATTTCTCAATACAATGGCAACCAAAAACACACCAAATGGTCATCATATTATCCCATCAATATCATTTCTAAACATACCAATTTGCACAATCAATTCACATGTAAATCCAAGCATAACCCATCCACAACTTCACTAAATCACTATGCCATCTATTCATCAATAAGCTTACCTTTCATAAGGCCATTTCATTACCATCAAGCCATACCAAAACATGCATCATATATCATATTCACTCATGCATATTACCAACATTTATCTAGCCAATTTACATGGCTATTTACATCTCAAACTTATACCAAATGACTAGCCTATACATGCCATATTTAGCTATATTCACATTTTCAAAACACCAAAACAAGTTGGAGTAGTGTGATGACGATCCTCGACGGTCCCCGAGCCTTCAGTAGCTTTGACGATCTGTTACAGAGTAAACACACACACAGAGTAAGCTTTCCTAAAAGCTTAGTAAGCCACATACAAATAAACTTAGCATAAAATGCTCATAACCATATTTATACAATGACATTAATGATTTCTCAATGCAAATTCATTACATATTCTTTGGCCCATTTGCTTAGCCATAGCTTGCCACAATTCACAACTCAGTCATCACATATTCACATAGCTCATTCAAGCATATATTCACATAGTATCTCATCATTTCCATACACATATTCATCTTAGTAAGTTCATATAAACACTACCCTTTTTATACACACATAGTGTACTTTTCAGACGTACCTGAATCGGATATACAACTCACAAAGTCGTTCATTGCTCAGACTTGCCCGTTGAACCGTTCGAAACTAAATAGGATACTCAAAATGCTCGGAATAGTCGTACAATGCCAACATCCCAGACGTGGCCTTACATGTAACCAAATATCGATGCCACTGTCCCAGACAGGGTCTTACACGAATCAATACGATGCCAATGTCCCAGACATGGTCTTACACGTAAATCTCATATCGATGCCAACGTCCCAGACGTGGTCTTACACATAAATCTCGAATCAATGCCAACGTCCCAGAAGTGGTCTTACATGATATCACATAACGGACACCTATGTCATGACATGTACTATCCTATCTATTCTTAGGTTCAGAAGGGGCTTCTCGGACATCCATATTTAGTCGATACCAATTCTCGAATTTCACATATATCTCATCTCAAGCATATTCATAGCAATTCAAATTTCATATATGCACAATTAAGTCAATTCAAATACATTTATTTGTATATTGACTTACCTCAGATTCGGATGGTTGATCGGATTCGGTTATTCGACTACTTTCATTTTCCTGCGATCTAAGTCTGTTTTCCTCGGTTCTTGATCTATAAATATTCTAATTTAATCCATTGATTCACTAATTCATTAAATTCAATCCAAGAGCACATATTTAGGGCAATTTTGAAATTAGCCCTCACATTTTCACATTTGGACATTTTAGTCCTTAATTCACAAAATCACAAAATACATAAAATTATCCTATACCCATGCTTAGCCGAATACACACTATGCTCATATCAATTCATACATTTCATTTATTTCACAAATTAGTCCCTCAAAATATTATTTTCACAATTTAGCCCTAATTATCTAAATTCACCAAAAATTCAAGAACAAAACATGTTCATTAAACACATATCTTTCATTTAACACCAAAACTCATCACAAAGCTCACCATTTCATCAATGGCACATCTTATAAACATCATCAATTCTTCAAATTACAACATGGGCTTGATAGTAGACTAAGCAACAATCTCAAAAACATAAAAATCATCAAAAACCAAAGTCAAAACATACCTTAATTTTGGCCACAAGCTAGCCGAATATTAGAAGCATTCAAACCCTTTCTTTTCTTTATGAATTTCGGTGGTGGATGAGTCAAAAAGATGAACAAATGTTTTATTAAAGCTTTTTTTTAATTAATATTATGTTATTATTCCATTTACAAAATTAACCTTAATATAAAACATATATAACTTATAAAATTAATGGCATAACCGTCCATAGTCTCCCACTATCCTTATTAATGGCATAATTGCCTCATAAGGCCTCCCCATTTAAAAGCCAGCTCCAATAGGTGTCTTTTCATAAAGCATGCAAGTTTTGCATTCAATGCAATTTAATCCTCTCCTCAAATTGAACATATAAACGGACAAATTAACTCACAGAAATTTCACACATACTAAATCACATATCAAAAACATGGAAAATAATATAAAAATATATTTTATGACTCAGATTTGTGGTCCCGAAACCACTGTTCCGACTAGGGTCTAAACCGGACTGTTACATGAACTGCTCCTAGTTCTCTATTTCTACTTCTGTAGTTTAGCTGGTTTGATCTCACACTGAGCTCGAGTAGCTCACCCCCTCTTCTATTTCCCTTCCAGGTACAGTTCTGGTGTAATGCCCCGATTTTTTATTTCAAATTTTGTAATTTTGAGACATGAATATCTGTCTGCTTTAGTGGTTATGTGTTCTGGGTATGTGTGAGAGGTCCCAAGTTCAAGCCTTGACTTGGGCAAATTTTGCTATTTTTATGATTAAAACCTTACCTCTAGCCAGTGGACTTATATTTTAATGCTGGTGAAAGATAACAGAATGGGCCTACTGGTCTGGCGGTTAAGTGGAGTGTTGGAGTGTTGGAGGTCCTGTGTTCAGATCCCAACATGAGCAAGGAAATAATTTTGCTGCTTATGCCGTGTGGGTGTTTTGGTTTGGCCGAAACACTAAAATGGTTGAGTACTTGAGGGTGAGTGGGAGCAATTTAAGGGATTGGGGATAGTATTCAAGTTTAACCATTATTATTTTGACAATTCAGTTTCTCCCTCTTGCTGAAAACTGTTGGACGTTCTTCTCATCTTTCCCCTAACCGAATTCTATTTTGCTCTCCTTCCCTTTCTTTTCGATTTTTATTTTACTTCTTGCTTTTACAACGCTCTCTTCGCATGTTTGGTAAGTGATGGTTTCAATCATTCTTAATTGTTCCTCATGATTAGTTAGTAAAGAAGGGTTTTATGTGATGTTTAGGAGGTCCTTAAGATGCTGTGGATTTCCAGTCGGTGCCGACGAGGTGCGAATCTGTCACTGTTTGCTAAAGTAGGGGTCAACGGTAAGATTTAAGAATTGTCTGATCATACTAATTCGATTTAGTATCGATTTAAGTGACTAAAATTGGGCTTTGGATTATTGATTTTAGGTTTCGCTGTGTTCAAGAGTGATTACTCGTTAAAATCGAACCAGGTGTGTACCCGAAAATGCAAAAAATGAGGTTTTGACGAAAGCCAAAAACCTTCCTGTTGACGCCACACGGGCGTGTGATCACCCGTGTGGTAGGCCGTGTGCAAGACTGTAAGTCACCACACGGCCATGTAATCGACGAGCCCGGTCGTGCGCAGGAGCACGGTCGTGTGAGGGTCGAGCGAGGCCGTGTGTGAGACACATGCCCGACCAATTGGGCCGTGTGGGTCGCATGGGCCGCATGGGCGTGTGGGCCCACACGGGTGAACCACACGGGAAGGCCACATGGGCGTTTGAGCCCATTTTTTTGTAAAACTCTGTAAGGTTACACGGATCACCCAAGTCGACTGTGGACCTACCGTAGGGTCGGTAAGCAATACTTAGACCCCTAAATGAATGATCTGACTGTCTGATTTTTGTACTAAGCATGTTTGCTAATATGAATGTATAAGTTTTAACTACATAATAGCATGTCATTCTTGTATGTTGCATTGCATCGGGGTGGGCTGATTATGATTGGAGGAAGTATCTGAAAGGCTCTTAAGCCTGTTATCTGGCAGCTCAGCTACAAATTTCTGATTATGTGCCGCATTCGGTACAACATAGTGTGTAGGGCTGGGTGGGTTGATTTTATCCCCACATGGTGTGTAGGGTTGGACAGAGTTGGTGTGTAGAGGCTGGTGGGTATGACTCTATTTTCTGTATATTCTGTCTGAAATGGGCTAAGGTCCTGTAATATGTCTGAATCTGTATCTGAGTGGGTTAAGGTCCACACCGTTTCTGTAATGGGCTCAGACCCGAACTATGAATGTATGTCTGTTATCTGATATTACTGTGTGTGTATGTTTTCTGTGGGGATTACAAACTGAGTTACGAAAACTCACCCTTTTCTGTTTAAATTGTTCAGGTAATCCCCAGCAGTAGACGAATCGGTGCAGCGAAGGACTCGGTGATGACCACGATTCTGGATATTTATTTATGGTTTTATCATTAATTATGGTTTGATTATATCGGGGTAAATTTTATGTAATATGGCCATTACGGATTTTTGTTTAATTTGGGATTTGAGACGTTTATGGTATTATGGTTAGAAGTAGGAAAACTCAAGTTTTCAAAATAAACAAATGTTTTATCAAATACACACGAATTCATAAATTATTTTAAAAGCTTCCGCAACGTATAATGTTTTTGAAAATGGATAATGAGTGAATAAACGACACATTTTTATGGCAACTTAAGATATCGAAAATGGCTTTATTGTAATTACGTTTTCTAAAGTACTATCATGTGACATCACCAGATTCGGCCATAACATCTAGGCCGGGTTTGGGGTGCTACATCTGGATTCTGTAGTTGGGCTCAGTACGCGGAGGTCTCGGACAGGCTTGTGAACAGCAACTGAGTAGTTTGTGTTTTTTGTTTTTACATTTGGTTTTGGACTGTAAAGATTTATAATACTGTGGTGCCATTACTGTTTTAAACTTTGTTTGTACATTATGTTTTGTTACGTTTGCGAACGGTATTTTTAAACGATTAAACGTTTTGGTTTGTTTTGAGATAAATATTTTTAGAAATGGAATTTTGAACGACTGGTTTTTGTTAAATTTTCCTACGATCACTTCGATGATCAATGTATCATCCTGGATTCGATCTAGACTTCTAGGCTGGGTTTGGGGTGTTACAATTTGATGGCATTAGGGAAGGAAAAAGTGTTCAGGATTGAAGCGAGGTCAATGTTAGAATGGCTACGTTTATTATGGGATAAGGGATATCACCAGGTTGAACTTGAATGTGTAAAACCCTTTCGGTGGAAATAATTTTTTCTCGAAAATCTATTGATAGTCATTTTATGGAACTACGAGCTATTCATAAGCTAATACAAAGGAATTGGAGGATATGTAGCCATCATATTCCTAGAGCTCATAACGTAGTTGCGGATTTCATAGCCAAGCATGTTGTTACAGGTTTTATAGGTATCTAGATGTTTATAGAACCCCACGTTCTGTGTGGAAACTAGTTCAGAAGGATATTATGGATTTTTGAATTCCTGATTATTTTTGTAATCGCTTAATATTGTTTTATTTACACAAAAAATAAATGTTTAATTATTTAAGTGATATATTAGTTATCATGGTAAATTGTTCTGTAAATAAAGATTTAAAAAACTAGTTGTTTTTTAAGTGATATATTAATTATTTAAGTGATATATTGGTAGCTCTGATACCAATCAAATGTAACACCCCTAACCCGTAACTGTCGTCGGACAGGGTTAAGAGGCATTATCGAACAATTAGAGCACTTCATATATGTAACATCCCGATTTAGGGCCTAGTCGAAATAGTGGTGCGAGACAACAAATTTGAGGTTTATGAATGAGTTTTTTGAGGTTTATGCTATGTGTGCATGCTAGTGTGAAAGTTTCATGAAGCAATTTTGTGAAATTGCAGTTGAATTGTCTAAAAGGACTAAATTGCAAAAGTTGTAAAATGTGAGATTCTAGAAGCTATTTGTGTGAAATAGCTTTAGAATATTAATTAGAGGTCCTTAAATAGCAATTTTCCAAATTTCTAATTTTTGGACAAAATTGGGCATCGATGAATTAAAATAGAAAGTTTATCAAAAAGGGCATTTTGGTCATTTAACAATTAAGTGATTAAAATAGGAGAAAAGATGACAAAATTCATTCATCTTCTTCTCCAAATTTGCTAAAATTTAGAGAGCCATTGTTAGGGTTCTTCAAAATTTTCAAGCTTGCTAGTATGTGCATCTAAGCCCCGTTTTTGATATTCTTTGTATTTTTGAAGTCCTTGTAGCATGAGTAAGCTATTTTTAGCTATTTGATGAGCTATGATGGATGTTCAAAAATGTGGCCATGTATGACATGCATGTATTTTGATGTTTTATGGAAGATTATGAAAGCTTGATGTAGTAGAAACATCTTTTGCTAAATGAGTTTCCATAGAAAATGCATGTAGGGACTAGTTTGTAAAAATCTTGAGTTTGGTCATACATGTGTGATGTAGTGATAATTGATGATTGCTTTAGTTGAGTAAGTGATTCAGCTAAGCATGAAAGGCTAGAAAGTTGAATAAAAATCACTTTGCGAGCCTTGGGGCAATAGCGTAAATAGGAGAAAGTTTAGGTGCAAAAGGGTAATTTTGCCAAAGTATGAGATGTGGGTCAATTTAGTCAATGTGTGTATTGATGAGTTGAATTATCATTATAGATCAAGAAAGACAAAGCCCGGATCGAAACCGAGACAAGAGCAAAGTGGTGGACTAAATTGCACATTTCTATACTTTTGAGTATCGAGGTAAGTCTATGCATAAACAATGCATTCATACTTACAATTTGTTAATGCTAGCTAGTGTATAGCATGGTTGAGAATGATTCAGAACCTATGTGATTCAAGTGGAATGAATGTGATGGATTTTGTGAATGGATGAATGATTGAGTAAATAGATATGTGAATGTGTAGTGGTAATGCTAAAAGATGGGCTAAGTGCGATACCATCTTAATACATAATGACGATGAGCTGGCTATGTGCGATGCTATCGTTAGGTATATTGTCTAGTGGGCTATGTGCGAAACCACTACGATTACCTTTATGGTAGGCTAAGTGCGATACTACCTTATTAATTGATTGTGGTGGGCTAAGTGCGAAACCACCGAGACATTAGCTGTGTGGATTAGCTGTGTGGATTAGCTGTGTGGATGTATTATCGAGAAATAATGATGTGTTGTATATTGGGTAAATGTGATATTGAATGCAGGGGTGCATGTCAATGGTTATGAGTAAGTGACTAATGATGTGTTGAAAATGTGGTAAGGGATAGAAAGAGTAAGCATAGTTGTACATTATGTGTTAGTATAATGCTAATTGTTGTTTAGCTTATACTATGGTGCTAATTGAGAGTCATTGCTTTCCGACAAACCTAATCTTGTTGCCGTTTGATGAGTTTGATTTAATCCTAGGCATGGATTGGTTGACTACCCATAGTGTCTTAGTGAACTGTGGTAGTAAGTTTATTGAATTGAATTGTGAGAGTGGAGATGTGGTTCGGGTGGAATCAGGTGGATCGGATGGTCTACCAGTGATGATTTCTTCCTTAGTGGCTGATAAATGTTTGAGAAAAGGGTGTGAGTCCTATCTTGCTTTTGTGTTGAATACTCAAGAGGTTGGAGTAAAGTTTGAAACAGTGCCAATTGTATGTGAGTATCCAGATGTATTCCCGGAAGAGTTACCCGGATTACCTCCAGTGAGAGAGGTTGAGTTTGGGATTGAGTTAGTTCCGGGAACGGCACCTATTTTGATTGCTCCGTATAGGATGGCACCTTTAGAGTTGAAAGAACTGAAGGTTCAGTTGCAAGAGTTGACAGATAAGGGTTTTGCAAGACCGAGCTACTCACCGTGGGGTGCTCCGGTATTGTTTATGAAGAAGAAAGATGGGTCTATGAGGTTGTGTATAGACTATAGACAGCTTAACAAGGTGACGGTTAAGAATAAGTATCCTTTACCAAGGATTGATAATCTTTTTGATCAACTGAAGGGAGCTACAGTGTTCTCCAAGATAGACCTGAGGTCTGGCTATTATCAGTTGAGAGTGAAAGAGCAGGATGTGTTGAAAACTGCATTTCGGATAAGGTATGGCCATTATGAGTTTTTGGTTATCTTTGTTTGGTTTGACAAATGCACCGGCGATTTTTATGGATCCGATGAACCGTGTTTTTGCACCGTATGTGGACAAGTTTGTAGTTGTCTTCATTGACGACATATTGATCTATTCTCGGGATGAGAACGATCATGAAGATCATTTGAGAATTGTCTTGCAAACTTTAAGAGATAAGCAGTTATACGCTAAGTTTAGCAACAATGAGTTTTGGCTCCGAGAGGTCGGATTCCTAGGACACATTGTGTCGGGTGATGGTGTTAGAGTTGACCCGAGTAAGATATCGGCTGTTGCGGATTGGAAACCGCCGAGAAACGTGTCGAAAATCGAAAGTTTCTTGGGATTAGCAGGATATTATAGACGTTTCGTAAAGGGGTTCTCTGTGATTGCTACCCCGATGATGAAACTATTGCACACAGATGTCAAGTTTGAATGGACTGAGACATGTCAACAGAGTTTCGAGAGACTGAAAACAATGTTGACTGAGGCACCGGTTTTGGTTCAACCAGAATTGGGGAAAGAGTTCGTAGTTTATAGTGACGCGTCGTTTAATGGACTCGGTTGCGTGTTGATGCAAGAGGGTAAGGTAGTCGCTTACGCCTCAAGACAGTTGAAACCGCACGAGAAGAATTATCCGACTCATGATTTGGAGTTGGCTGTGATTGTTTTCGCGTTAAAGATTTGGCGACATTACTTATATGGTGAGAAGTGCCGAATCTTTACGGATCACAAGAGTTTGAGATATTTGATGGATCAGAAGGATCTGAATTTGCGACAGAGACGGTGGCTTGAGTTGTTGAAAGACTATGAGTTAGTCATTGATTACCACCCAGGAAAAGTGAATGTGGTTACGGATGCCTTGAGTAGGAAATCCTTGTATGCTCTAAGAGTTATGAGGACAAGTTTAGCATTGTCTGATGATGGTGCTATTCTGGCAGAGTTCAGAGCTAAGCCACTATTTGTTCAACAGATATGTGAGGCTCAGAGAAATGACAGTGATGTCAGCTAAGAGAGATAAGTGTGAATCAGAAAGTGATTCCGATTTTTGAGTGGGCTCGAATGGTTTTTTACTGCATCTGTGTGATGAATTTGTGTACCAAGAGATGAGGAGTTAATCCGAAAGGTTTTGCATGAGGCCCACAGTGGATGTTTGTCATTACATCAGGCGATGCGAAAATGTACTATGATTTGAAGAAGTATTATTGGTGGTAGGGTATGAAAAGAGATATTTGAGTTCGTGACAAAGTGTCCGATTTGTCAACAAGTGAAAGCCGAGCATCAAGTGCCTTGAGATTGCTTGGCCGGTGTTGGTACCCGAATGGAAGTGGGATCGGGTTACCATGGATTTTGTGTGAGGGTTGCCGATGACTCAAAAAAGAGAGATTTTGTGTGGGTTGTTGTGGATAGACTAACGAAGTCGGCTCACTTTATTCGATGACGTGTTGATTATTCCTTTGGATAGGTTAATTTGAGTTGTATGTTGCGAGAGATAGTGAGGTTACATGGTGTACTTGTGTCTATAATATCGAGATAGGGATCCGAGGTTCACTTGAGGTTTTGGAAGAGGTTGCAAGAGGCTTTGGGAACAAAGTTGAATTTCGATCTTTGCGTTCCATCCGCAAACCGATGGTCAGTCTGAAAGAGTGGTTCAAGTTCTCGAAGATATGCTTCAATGCTGTGTGTTAGAATTCGAGGGTAGTTGGGAGAGATATCTATCTTTAGTCGAATTTTATTACAACAACAATTATCAGTCAAGTATACGGATGGCTCCGTATGAGGCCTTGTATGGTCGTAAGTGTCGGACTCCTTTGTATTGGACCGAGCTTAGTGAGAAGCGGATCCATGGGGTCGATCTAGTAAAAGAGACTGAGGAGAAAGTGAAAATAATCCGTAATAGTCTGAAAGTTGCTTCGGACCGACAGAAGTCGTATGCGGATCTGAAAAGAAAAGAAATTGAGTTTGAAGTGGGCGACAAAGTGTTTTTGAAAGTGTCCATATGGAAAAAGATTATGAGATTTGGACGAAAAGGAAAATTGAGTCCAAGATTCATAGGGCCGTATGAGATTACAGATAGAGTTGGGCCAGTAGCATACCGGTTGGCTTTACCGGTAGAGTTGAAAAAGATTCATAATGTGTTCCATGTGTCGATGTTGCGACGGTATCGCTCCGATCCTTCACATGTGATTCCTTCGACGGAAATTGAGATAAGACCTGATATGTCTTATGATGAAGAGCCGATTAAGATCTTGTCTCGAGAAGTGAAACAATTGAGAAATAAGAGCATAGCACTAGTGAAAGTGTTATGGCAGAAACACGGTGTGGAAGAGGCTACGTGGGAAACGGAAGAAGCTATGAGAGAGCAACATCCAAACCTCTTTACTGGTAAGATTTTCGGGGGCGAAAATCTCTAAAGGGGGAGAGTTATAACATCCCGATTTAGGGCCTAATCGGAATAGTGGTGTGAGACCACAAATCCGAGGTTTATGAATGAGTTTTTTTGAGGTTTATGTTATGTATGCATGCCAGTGTGAAAGTTTCATGAAGCAATTTTGTGAAATTGCGGTTGAATTGTCTAAAAGGACTAAATTGCAAAAGTTGCAAAATGTGAGATTCTAGAAGATATTTGTGTGAAATAGCTTTAGAATATTAATTAGAGGTCCTTGAATAGCAATTTTCCCAATTTTTAATTTTTGGACAAAATTGGGCATGGATGAATTAAAATAGAAAGTTTATCAAAAAGGGCATTTTGGTCATTTAACAATTAAGTGATTAAAATAGGAGAAAAGATGACAAAATTCATTCATCTTCTTCTCCAAGGCTGCCGAAAATTTAGAGAGCCATTGTTAGGGTTCTTCAAAATTTTCAAGCTTGCTAGTAAGTGCATCTAAGCCCCGTTTTTTATATTCTTTGTATTTTTAAAGTCCTTGTAGCATGAGTAAGCTATTTTTAGCTATTTGATGAGCTATGATGGATGTTCAAAAATGTGGCCATGTATGACATGCATGTATTTTGATGTTTTATGGAAGATTATGAAAGCTTGATGTAGTAGAAACATCTTTTGCTAAATGAGTTTCCATAGAAAATGCATATAGGGACTAGTTTGTAAAAATCTTGAGTTTGGTCATACATGTGTGATGTAGTGAGAATTGATGATTGCTTTAGTTGAGTAAGTGATTCGGCTAAGCATGAAAGGCTAGAAAGTTGAATAAAAATCACTTTACGAGCCTTGGGGCAATAGCGTAAATAGGAGAAAGTTTAGGGGCAAAAGGGTAATTTTGCCAAAGTATGAGATGTGGGTCAATTTAGTCAATGTGTATATTGATGAGTTGAATTATCATTATAGATCAAGAAAGACAAAGCCCGGATCGAAATCGAGGCAAGAGCAAAGTGGTGGACTAAATTGCACGTTTCTATACTTTTGAGTATCGAGGTAAGTCTATGCATAAACAATGCATTCAAACTTACAATTTATTAATGCTAGCTAGTGTATAGCATGGTTGAGAATGATTGAGAACCTATGTGATTCAAGTGGAATGAATGTGATGGATTTTGTGAATGGATGAATGATTGAGTAAATAGATATGTGAATGTGTAGTGATAATGCTAAAAGATGGGCTAAGTGCGATACCATCCTAATACATAATGACAATGAGCTGGCTATGTGCGATGCTATTGTTAGGTATATTGTCTAGTGGGCTATGTGCGAAACCACTACAATTACCTTTATGGTAGGCTATGTGCGATACTACCTTATTAATTGATTGCGGTGGGCTAAGTGCGAAACCACCGAGACATTAGCTGTGTGGATTAGCTGTGTGGATGTATTATCGAGAAATAATGATGTGTTGTATATTGGGTAAATGTGATATTGAATGCAGGGGTGCATGTCAATGGTTATAAGTAAGTGACTCATGATGTGTTGGAAATGTGGTAAGGGATAGAAAGAGTAAGCATAGTTGTAGATTATATGTTAGTATAATGCTAATTGTTGTTTAGCTTATACTATGGTGCTTAATTGCTTATGTGTAAACTTACTAAGCTCAAAGCTTACTCCCTTTCTTTTCCCTTGTCTTATAGAGCAAAAGTGTTGAATCGAGATACGAGGATCAATTGGAAGATCGCCCACACTATTAGCATACTCTGGTACATGAGACTCAATGTTTTGTATATGGCATGTATAGGGGCTAGACAAGTTAGTGAATTTCGTTGTATATGGCTATGATGTGTTGGCTTTTAGATGGATAATCTATTTTGTATAATGCCATAATTTTTGGCACTTTATTATATGAAAAGATGTAGTTATCTATGTGAGATTGTAAGATTTTTAGTTGATTATGGATGTGTTGATGAGTGCATGTTGTGTATGCTAGAAGGGTGAAAAGAACTTGGCAAATAGCTTTGTTATTGTCCATGTGGGTAGACACACAGGCGTGTGTCTAGGCCATGTGTGACACACGGTCAGCCCATGGGCGTGGGACTTGGTCGTGTGTCCCCTGCATGTTAGTATTTTAAATCAGAATAGACCACGGACTAGCCACACGGGCGTGTGTCTAGACTCTAGGCCGTGCTAAGGTAGTCAGTGTGCACCACGGGTGGAGAGCACGGGCGTGTGCCCTAACTGTGGGGCATTGGCAGAATGCTTGAGTTTTCATGCACGGGTAGTGACCATGGGCGTGTGTGACCTCCACGGGTGTACCAAATCTTACACGGGCGTGTGAGCCCTGTATAGATGGAAAAGTTTTAAAACTCGTAGAAGTTTTGATATGGTCTCGAGAGCCCTCGTGAGTATGAGTGAGGCATCGTAAGTCGAGAATGAGGTGACTTAAGAGAGTAGTCACAATGAGCCTAAGTGGCGATCTTGAGGATTTTATTATGGTGACGTGTAACACCCCATACCCGAGTCCAGGGCTAAGACGGGATACGAGACATTACCATGCTTGAACTCACTTAAACATGTACTTACGGGCTGTAAAATTTTGTTCCGAAATAGAAACTCTTCTTTCTAAATCAAAACGTACATAACATGGGCCTATGAGGCCTTAAACACATATCCGGGAACTTTCAGAATACAATCGGGAACTTTTCCTCGAAACAGGGGTCACACGCCCATGTGGCTTGGGACACGTCCGTGCACCCCTAAAACATGCCCGTGTCTTTCACCCGTGGTGGATACTGGCAAATTACACACGGCCTAGACACGCCCATGGCCCCAAACCGTGCCTAAAACCCAAAGATTCTCGCCAATGCCCCACGGCCAAGGCACACGCCCGTGCTTACCACCCGTGGTGCACACCGACTACCTTAACACGGCCTAGAGTCTGAGACCTGCGCCCGTGTAGCTAGCCCGTGGTCTATTCTGACTTAAGTCACTAAGGTACAGGGTGCACACGGCCTAGACACACGCCCGTGTGTCCATCCGTGTGGACACTTAGAGGCTATTTACCAGGCCAATTTCCACCCTGAAATTAAGACCAAACTCATGCTCAATTCAGCAACTCAAGTATTACATCTAACATGAACAAGGATGCATACTTCATTGATAGATGAAAACATACATACTTAATCATTCATGACTCATCTCTTTGGCCATATACAAAAAGAATACTAAGCTTTATAGCCAACACTTTGGCTAGTTTTAAAACATAACTCAAAATGAAATGTTTCCTATACATGCCATACTTAATATAAACAACTTGGCTATACCAAAATAGCGATTGATTGTGTGCTCCGAGCTCCGATGACGATGATCCACGAGATTAACTTGGCGGGACTACATGGAACGAAAGAATAAAGGACGTAAGCATTTAGCTTAGTAAGTTTGCATATAATGCACATAGCAACATACTTGCTCAATATAACCCATTTAACATAAACAATGGTATCGTAAGTTTCAGCTATTTAAGCTTACTTACTCATACTGATTCTTACGTATCTCATGGTACTTACTATTCTCATGCTCGTACGGTAAACAATATACCTGTATCACTTGATCACATAGATCAATATACTTTACTATGATAAGTATAATCTCAACTTCATCATTCATATCATGAATAGTACTCTTAACTAGCATAACTTGATAATAACTTTACTTACTTAACTTTCTTACTATATCATTTGAGCTTTACTCTCTTGCCCGATTAATTTCTATGAATAACCGAGGATACTGAATCTCATCCCACATAACTCGATGCCAAAGCCATATCCTCGATATGGTCTTACATGGGATCTCTTATCTTGGTATTGATGCCATGTCTTGACATGGACTTACTCAAAGTCTTCCTTGTGTGTTCCCTTGGGAACTTACCATTGCCATGTCTTGACATGGTCTTACTTGGTATCTTTACTCATGAACTGGTCAATGCCGAGCCTTGGCTTGGACTTACATGAAATCTTTCTTGTTACTCACCAATGCCATGCCTTGGCTTGGACTTACATGGAATCTCTACCTCATGATAGCTTTTCAATGCCAAGACTTGTCTTGGACTTACATGACATCTTTGCTTGGAGACTCACCAATGTCATGCCTTGGCTTGGGCTTACATGGGTCTTCATCTCATAATAAATCTTCAATGCCAAGACTTGTCTTGGACTTACATGATAACTTGCTTGGTTGCCGATGCCATGCCTTGGCTTGGTCTTATACAGATTTTCTTATCTCGTGTGGTAGATCGAGTATCCTAAGTAATTCAACTTCAATCGGGACTTTCTCATGCTTAATCTCATTAATTTCTTTATTTAACATAGCAATAAGAATTTCTATTGTAATAATGTACATTATACTAAGCAATTCCATGATAATAATCATAAAGCTTAGAAATCATACAAACTTACCTCAATATACAAAATGTATGTAGATATGCAATTTAGTCCTCGACTTTGTTCTTGCCTCGGTTTCGATCCGGGCTTCATTTTTCTTGATCTATAATAATAATTAGATCATTTAATACTCATATTGACTAAATTGACTCTTAACTCATACTTTGGCAAAATTACTATTTTGCCCTTAAACTTTCTCATATTTGCACTTTTGCCCCTAGGCTCGTAAAATAATTCTCATTCAACTTTCTTAAACATCATGTTTAGCTGATTAATTTTCTCTACTATAACAATCATCAATTCTCACTATTTCTAATAGGTATGACCAATTTCATAACTATTACAAATTAGTCCATACTATAATTTTTCATGAAATTCACTAAGGAAAAGATGTTTATCTAACATCAAACTCCCATAATCTTCCATAAAATATCATTTTACATGCATGATACACATGGGTAGATTTTTGAATATGCTTCTTAGCTCATCTTATAGCTAAAAATAGCTAACTCATAATACGAGGACTCCAAAAATACGAAGAATATTAAAAGCAGGGCTAGGATGACTTACTTGCAAGCTTCAAAAATTTGAAGAACCCTAGCTATGGAGTCTCCCAATTTTTCGGCACAAGGAAGAAGATGAATGAAATTTTTATCATCTTTTTCCCATTTTAATCATTTAATTGGTAAATGACCAAAATGCCCTTCTCTTTAAAAATTTACAATTTACTATCTCATGTCCATTTTTGTTCAAAACTTATAATTTGGGAAAATTGCTATTTAGGGACTTCTAATTAATATTCTAAAGCTATTTCATACAAAAAGCTTCTAGAAACTCATATTTTGCAACTTTTGCAATTTAGTCCTATTTGATCATTCCATGTCAATTTCACAAAATTTCTACATGGAACTTTAATACTATCATGCAAACATGTCATAAACATTAAGAACTCAATTTACTAACTCAGATTTGTGGTCTCGCACCACTATTCCGACTAGGCCCAAAATCGGGCTGTTATAATTCTCCTCATCTTAGGAATTTTCGTCCTCGAAAATCTTACCAGCAAACAGGTTTGGATACTGGTTTCTCATGATTTCCTCTGGTCCCACGTAGCTTCTTCTATTCCATGTCTTTGCCACAATACTTTTACCAGGGCAATACTTTTATTTCTTAGCTGCTTGACTTCCCGAGCTAAAATCTCAACTGGTTCTTCACCATAAGTCATGTCGGGATGAATCTCTATCTCTGACGGGGTAACTATATGTGAAGGATCTGATCGGTAGCGTCGCAACATGGACACGTGAAATACATCATGAATCCTTTCTAACTCTGATGGCAAAGCCAATCGATAAGCTACCAGCCCAACTTTCTCAGTAATCTCATACGGTCTAATAAAACGTGGACTCAACTTGCCTTTCCGGCCAAATCTGAGAACTTTTCTCCATGGTGACACTTTCAAGAAAACTTTATCTCCGACTTGATACTCTATCTCTTTTCTCTTTAAGTCCGAATAGGACTTCTGTCTATCTCGATCACGACTTTTAAACATTCTCGTATCACTTTCACTTTCTCTTCAGCTTCTCTAACCAAATCAACCCCGTGAATTTGGTTTTCCTTGAGTTCAGTCCAAAATAAAGGAGTTTTCCACTTACGCCCATATAGAGCCTCATAAGGCGCCATCTTTAAACTCGACTGAAAACTATTATTGTAGGCAAACTCTACCAATGGGAGAAACTTTTCCCAACTGCCTCGGAATTCAAGAATACAACATCTGATCATATCCTCGAGTACTTGAATTAACCTCTCCGACTGACCGTCAGTTTAAGGATGAAAAGAGGTACTAAAGTTCAACTTTGTACCCAAGGCCTCTTGCAACTTCTTCCAAAATCTGGATGTAAACCTCGGATCTCTATCCGAGATGATTGACAACAGAACACCGCGAAGTCTTACTATTTCTGAAATGTACAAGTTTGCCAACTTGTCTAGTGAGTAATCAACTCGTACAGGTATAAAATGGGCTGACTTCGTAAGTCTATCAACCACGACCCATACAGCATCTTTCTTGCTCGGAGACAACGGTAAACCCGTTAAAAAATCCATAGTAATACGGTCCCATTTCCACTCCGGAACCAAAATGGGTTGAAGCAAACCCAAAGGTACTTGGTGCTCAACCTTTACTTGCTGACAAATCAAACATTTAGAAACAAACTCTGAAATATCTTTCTTCATTCTCGGCCACAAATGTTGTTGCTTCAAGTCATTATACATCTTGGTACCACCAGGATGTACAGATAAACATCCGTTATGTGCCTCATGCAAAATTCCCTGAATAAGCTCTTCCTTTCTCGGTACACAAACTCTATCTTTGAACATCAGACTTCCATTGGGACTAATCCAGAAATCAGACTCAACATCTGTCTCGCACTGAGCTCTCTTGACTTGCAATCCACTATCTTCTTTTTGAGCGTCAATGATCTCGTGGAGGAAAATTGGTCTAGCTCTCAACTCAGCTAGAATAGAACCATCGTCGGATAAAGTCATCCGTGAATTCAATGCCCTTAATGCAAATAGGGACTTTCTACTCAAAGCGTCGGCGACCACATTCGCCTTCCCGGGATGGTAGTCAATGACCATCTCATAGTCTTTTATCAACTCTAACCATCTCCGCCGCCTTAAGTTGAACTCTTTCTGCGTCATCAAGTACTTCAAAATTTTGTGATCGGTGAAAATTCGACATCTCTCACCATATAGGTGGTGTCTCCATATCTTCAATGCGAAGACTATGGCAGCCAACTCTAGATTGTGGGTTAGATAATTCTTCTCATGTGGCTTCAACTGTCTTGAGGCGTAAGCAATCACTTTGCCTTCTTGCATAAGTACACAGCCTAATCCATTTAAGGATGCATCGTTGTAAATCACAAATTCTTTCCATGCCTCAAGTTGTACTAAAACTGGAGCTTCTGTCAACATCGCTTTCAGTTTCTCAAAACTTTGTTGGCATCTTTCTGTCCACTCAAACTTCACATTTTTCTGTAACAATTTAGTCATCGGGTTGCAATCATAGAAAACCCCTTGACAAATCGTCTATAATAGCCAGCTAGGCCTAGGAAACTTCTAACCTCAGAGACATTTCTCGGTGGATTCCAATCCATTATGGCTGAAATCTTACTTGGATCTACTCAGACTCCATCTCCCGAGACAATATGTCCCAGAAATCTTACTTCCTTGAGCCAAAATTCACTTTTACTGAACTTGGCATATAATTGATTTTCTCGAAGAGTCTGTAAAACTGTTCGTAGGTGCTCAGCATGCTCATTCTCATCTCGGGAATAAATCAGTATGTCGTCAATGAAAACGACTACAAACTTGTCGAGGTATGGTCTGAAGATGCGGTTCATTAAGTCCATGAATACCGCAGGAGCATTGGTCAAACCAAGAGGCATGACTAAAAATTCATAATGCCCATACCTTATTCGAAAAGCTGTCTTAGACACATCTGATTCCTTTACTCTTAACTGATAGTACCCTGATCTCAAGTCTATTTTGGAGAACACAATGGCTCCTTTCAATTGATCGAACAAATCATCGATTCTAGGCAATGGGTACTTGTTCTTCACCGTCACTTTATTAAGTCGAGCGGTAATCTATGCACAATCTCATGGTGCCATCTTTCTTTTCACAAATAAAACTGGAGCACCCTGGGGAGAACAACTTGACCTAGCAAAGCCTTTATCTGTCAACTCTTGCAATCGTGACTTCACTCCTTTAACTCCGTTGGAGCCATTCGTAAGGAGTAATAGATATTATTGGTACGAAGACGGGAGCTAGTTCAATCTTTGAACTCAACCTCTCTAACTGGTGGTAGTCTTGGTAATTCTTCGGAAAAACATCCACGTACTCACATACTATCAGTCTCGACTCAATCTTTAACTCTGTTTCTCTATCATCCATCACAAATTCCAAATATGCCTCATACCCCTTTCTTACGTATCTATGTGCTGTCATGTGAAAAATCATTGCCGGTGATTTACTTTGCTCATCTGATTCTATATGGAGAGTATCCTCATTCTCACATCTCATCTCAATATATTTCTTCCCACAATTAACTATTACATCATGAGTGGTCAACCAGTCCATACCAAGAATGATGTCAAACTCATCAAATGGTAGCAACATAAGATTTGCATTAAAGTAATGACCTCTAATCATTAATGGACAATCTTTACATACTTCATCAACTAACACACTCTTGCCTAAAGGATTAGACACCTTAATCGTAAATTCTGTAGAATCTATAGGCATATTCATACTGGATACTAGTTTCATACAAATGTAAGAGTGTGTGGATCCGGGATCTATTAGAGCAATAACTTTGATATCACAAAGAGAAAAGGTACCCGTAATAACATCAGGAGAAGATGCCTCTTCGCGAGTGCGAATGGCATAAGTCCTCGCAGGTGCCCTACCCTCGGGTCTCGTAGCCTGCTCTCTAGGGTTACCTCTTCCACTTGCCCCACTTCCTGGGTTCCTCTGCGGTCTTCCTCTGACCACACTCCCGGATCTCGGGATCTGAGCTTTATCTTCTTTCATTGTCTCTGGACAATCTTTTATGTAGTGGTCCTGGGAACCACATCTGAAACATGCATTTTCATGTGCTCGACATTCTCCAAGATGACGTCTGCCACACTTTGGGCATTCGGGTCTATCCGATCGGATGTTCCCCACACTAGCAACTGAGGTTGTCTGTGCCTTACTTCCCGAATACTGCTTACTCTTGTCCTTCCTTAAAAACCCAGTGGAAGTAGCTGATCGGGTGGAGAAATCTCTTGACTTCTTGGATGTGGATTGGAATGAGTTATTCCACTGTCTCTTTTTAGAGTCACGAGACTCTATTTCAGACTTTCTCTTCTCCTTTACTAGTTTTTCGGCTTTTCAAGCCCTCTCTACTAGCACAACGAATTCCTTCAGTTCTAGGACAGCAACAAACAATTTGATGTCCTCATTTAGCCCATCTTCAAATCTCTTACTCATGATGGCCTCGGTGGACACGCATTCTCGAGCGTATTTGTTGAGCCGTACAAACTCACGCTCATAATCAGTCACAGACATTTTGCCTTACTTCAACTCTAGAAATTCCTTTCTTTTCTGGTCCACGAACCTTTGACTGATATACTTTTTCTTGAACTCTTCTTGGAAAAATTCCCATGTGATCTTTTCCCTCGGTACCACCGACACAAGGGTGTTCCACCATTGGTAAGAAGAATCTCCTAAAAGAGAGACTACACACTTCATGCATTCCTCAGGTGTGCATGACAACTCATTAAATACCCTGATAGTATTTTCTATCCAGAACTCAGCCTTTTCCGAATTATCATCTTTTCTAGCCCAGAATTCTTCTGCCCCATGTTTCCTAATTCTATCAACCGGAGGCTTTTCTCCTCCTACCACCTCTACTACTTGAGGGGCTACTGGGATAGGTTGAGGAATAGGTGGGGTGGGGGGGTGCTTGCATTTGGGTTTCGTGCATTTAACGAACTCCGTATACCATGTGTTCATCATGTGAAGGAAGGCTTCTCTAGCCTCTTCTCCTCCTTCTTGACTCACCGTAGTGGGTCTATTCTCATTCTCGTTCAGCACCATCCCTTCTGCGGGAGCCGGCGCGTTACTTTCTACGTCATCCGCCACAGCTCTATCGGGATCCATTTACTAAATGTATAAACATAATTTAAGTTGTCAGGAGTCGTCACACTATCATTATAAAAACATTCTGACGTATGGCATGTATAGCTAGACTTGTGCTCGTGCTACGTTAGTCCTAGAACCGACTAAACTGTAGCTCTGATACCACTAAATGTAACACCCTATACCCAAGTCCATGGCTAAGACGGGATACGAGACATTACCATGCTTGAACTCACTTAAATATGTACTTATGGGCTGTAAAATTTTGTTCCGAAATAGAAACTCTTCTTTCTTAATCAAAATATACATAACATGGGCCTATGAGGCCTTAAACACATATCCGGGAACTTTCGGAATACAATCGGGAACTTTTCCTTGAAACATGGGTCACACGCCCATGTGGCTTGGGACACGCCCGTGCACCCCTAAAACATGCCCGTGTCTTTCACCCGTGGTGGATACTGGCAAATTACACAAGGCCTGGACACGCCCATGGCCCCAAACCGTGCCTAAAACCCCAGCATTCTGCCAATGCCCCATGGCCAAGGCACACGCCCGTGCTTACCACCCGTGGTGCACATTGACTACCTTAACACGGCCTAGAGTCTAGACACACGCTCGTGTAGCTAGCCCGTGGTCTATTCTGACTTAAGTCACTAAGGTGCAGGGTGCACACGGCCTAGACACACACCCGTGTGTCCATCCGTGAGGACACTTAGAGGCTATTTACCAAGCCAATTTCCACCCTGAAATCAAGACCAAACTCATGCTCAATTCAGCAACTCAAGTATTACATCTAACATGAACAAGGATGCATACTTCATTGATAGATTAAAACATACATACTTAAACATTCATGACTCATCTCTTTGGCCATATACAAAAAGAATACTAAGCTTGATAGCTAACACTTTGGCTAGTTTTAAAACATAACTCAAAATGAAATGTTTCCTATACATGCCAAACTTAATATAAACAACTTGGCTATACCAAAATAGCGATTGACTGTGTGCTCTGAGCTCCGATGACGATGATCCACGAGATTAGCTTGGCGGGACTACATGGAAAGAAAGAATAAAGGACGTAAGCATTTAGCTTAGTAAGTTTGCATATAATGCACATAGCAACATACTTGCTCAATATAACCCATTTAACATAAACAATGGTATCGTAAGTTTCAGCTATTTAAGCTTACTTACTCATACTGATTCTTACCTATCTCATGGTACTTACTATTCTCATGCTCGTGCGGTAAACAATATACCTGTATCACTTGATCACATAGATCAGTATACTTTACTATGATAAGTATAATCTCAACTTCATCATTCATATCATGAATAGTACTCTTAACTAGCATAACTTAATAATAACTTTACTTACTTAACTTTCTTACTATATCATTTGAGCTTTACTCTCTTGCCCGATGAATTTCTATGAATAACCGAGGATACTGAATCTCATCCCACATAACTCGATGACAAAGCCATATCCTTGATATGGTCTTACATGGGATCTCTTATCTTGGTATTGATGCCATGTCTTGACATGGACTTACTCAAAGTCTTCCTTGTGTGTTCCCTTGGGAACTTACCATTGCCATGTCTTGACATGGTCTTACTTGGTATCTTTACTCATGAACTGGTCAATGCCGAGCCTTGGCTTGGACTTAGATGAAATATTTCTTGTTACTCACCAATGCCATGCCTTGGCTTGGACTTACATGTAATCTCTACCTCATGATATCTTTTCAATGCCAAGACTTGTCTTGGACTTACATGACATCTTTGCTTGGAGTCTCACCAATGCCATGCCTTAGCTTGGGCTTACTTGGGTCTTCATCTCATAATAACTCTTCAACGCCAAGACTTGTCTTGGACTTGCATGATAACTTGCTTGGTTGCCGATGTCATGCCTTGGCTTGGTCTTATACGGACTTTCTTATCTCGTGTGGTAGATCGAGTATCCTAAGTAATTCAACTTCAATCGGGACTTTCTCATGCTTAATCTCATTAATTTCTTTATTTAACATAGCAATAAGCATTTCTATGGTAATAATGTACATTATACTAAGCAATTCCATGATAATAATCATAAAGCTTAGAAATTATACAAACTTACCTCAATATACAAAATGTATGTAGATATGCAATTTAGTCCTCGACTTTGTTCTTGCCTCGGTTTCGATCCGGGCTTTATTTTTCTTGATCTATAATAATAATTAGATCATTTAATACTCATATTGACTAAATTGACTCTTAACTCATAATTTGGCAAAATTACTATTTTGCCCCTAAACTTTCTTATATTTGCACTTTTGCCCCTAGGCTCGTAAAATAATTCTCATTCAACTTTCTTAAACATCATGTTTAGCTGATTCATTTTCTCTACTATAACAATCATAAATTCTCACTATTTCTAATAGGTATGACCAATTTCATAACTATTACAAATTAGTCCATACTATCATTTTTCATGAAATTCACTAAGGAAAAGATGTTTATCTAATATCAAACTCCCATAATCTTCCATAAAATATCATTTTACATGCATGATACACATGGGTAGATTTTTGAATATGCTTCTTAGCTCATCTTATAGCTAAAAATAGCTAACTCATAATACGATGACTCCAAAAATACGAAGAATATTAAAAACGGGGCTAGGATGACTTACTTGCAAGATTTAAAAATTTGAAGAACCCTAGCTATGGAGTCTCCCAAATTTCGGCACAAGGAAGAAGATGAATGAAATTTTTATCATCCTTTTTCCCATTTTAATCATTTAATTGGTAAATGACCAAAATGCCCTTCTCTTTAAAAATTTACAATTTATTTCTCATGTCCATTTTTGTCCAAAACTTATAATTTGGGAAAATTGCTATTTAAGGACTTCTAATTAATATTCTAAAGCTATTTCATACAAAAAGCTTCTAGAAACTCATATTTTGCAACTTTTACAATTTAGTCCTATTTGATCATTCCATGTCAATTTCACAAAATTTCTACATGAAACTTTAATACTATCATTCAAACATGTCATAAACCTTAAGAACTCAATTTACTAACTCAGATTTGTGGTCTCGCACCACTATTCTGACTAGGCCCTAAATCAGGCTGTTACATAATGCCTCGAGCCTGGTTCCGGCGTAGAACCCGGGTAAGGGGTGTTACAATATCCTTTTCTCTACACAAAGTTAATCATCAATCAAACATATTCAAATGTAAACATATAGTCCCTTAATGAGGTCTACGAGACCTTAAACACGTGTTAGAATAGGGCCATGACTAAACCGAAGTCATACGAAAATTTCAAAAAATTCAACATTTTTCTAAGTTATAGAGGTCACACGCCTGTGTGGGTAGGCCGTGTGCCTCACACGATCTCGGACACGCCCGTGCATCCAAGCCGTGGCAAAACAGGGCATACATACTGACTTGACCACACGGCCTGAGACACGCCCGTGTGCCTCACCCGTGGTCGAAACTGACTTGCACCACACGACCAGTCACACGCCCGTGTATCCAGCCTGTGGTCGAGCCTGACTTGTTTCACTTGGCAAACTTAAACAACACGGTCGAGCCACACGCCCGTGTGCTCAACCGTGTGGGCAATTATAGGCCATTTTCAAGGCCAAATTTGCCTCCCACACCTTGAATCACCAACATGCATCAAACCATTACCAATTCATGCCTCAAATGCAACCAAAACATACCATTTCAAGCACCAATTAATCATCAACAATACATTCTATTCTTATACTCAATTTCTACTCAATTAAGTCCATTCCAAAACACTATATTCACAACTTAAATCCTATAACTATGCATCATCTAGTCATGCCACAATTTCACACATAATGCCTTTCTCATCAACCAATTCAAGCATGAAAGGTACCATATTTATCTTACACATATCCCACACATATATTACTACACCATTCAACCTTTAAAGTATGTCTCATGGCAATATTTACACAACTCAAAACATGCCACATTCAATAGCCTATACATGCCATATACCATTTATACGCATATTTCAAAAGTACCAAAGTCGATTGCCGATAGTGTGATAAAGCCGCTGACGATCCCCGAATCCAAGCTAGCTTTATTGACACTGTAAAACAGAGATACAGATCACACAGTAAGCTAAAGAGCTTAGTAAGTTCGTAACATAATACATTCAAATTAACAAATCAACTCATTACACAAGTACATCCATCACATAGACCAACCCTCAATTATTCATACCATATCATTCATATCTAATAATCTCACTCAACCATTCATGAAATTATACACAATCTCTTCAACCACAAAGGTTCAATACATACCTTAGCTAACACATAGTTACTCACCATCCAAGCTAATTTATGCTCGATAATGCATCTCAATCGGCCCTCATTATTCATTAGGTTTAATCGCACACTTAGTGCCCAATTTATAGTCGAAACAGAAATACCATCGCACACTTAGTGCTTCAATACAAAACCGAACGTAATTCGATATCGCACATACAGTGCCAACTACAAAGCCAAAGCTTTTATTATTTTGCACACACAGTGCTAATCATCTCGATCACATTTCCAAATATGCACACTTAGTGCCACATAACTCGATTCTTCACATAGCATTTACAATTCAATAATACCATACCATTCGTTTTATAACATCAAACTCAGTTAAATACACGTATTATGTCTGAACTTACCTCGGACGTCAAAATGCCGGAATTAGCCGATCAATTGAGTACTTTATCTTTGCCTCGATCTCGATCCGAATCTCTCCTTTCTTGTTCTTGATTCAAAGAACTTGATAGCCGAATTTCACAAAGCTTAAAACCCTTTTATTTCTTCCAATTTTTGATGGAAAGATGATATGAAATGGCTATCTAATTGTTTGTTTTAATTAAATTATAACTTAATTCATCGTTTACCTTTTTGCCCTTAATGAATTAAACATTAAAACTTATAATGGTTGGTTATAAATGTCCATCAACCTTGCTAATGGTTTAATTACTACATAAGGCCTTCACTTTTATAAAGCCATGACAAATAGACTCTTCAATAATCAGCACACAACTTTTACCTTTTATGCGATTAAGTCCTTTTTCACAATCCGACACACAGTCGATAAAATTTTCACACGAAACTTTCACACAAGTTCAATCACATATTATGAACATCAAAAATAATATTAAAATATTTTTCTGACCTCGAATTTGTGGTCTTGAAACCATTGTTCCGACTAGGGTATAAACCGGGCTGTTACATTGAATCTGTTAAATAAGCCTCCGGTCGATAAAATTCGTAAATATGGGGCTGAAGAGTTTAGGGCTACCATTAAAGATGATGCTGAGAAAGCTGAGTTTTGGCTCGAGAACACAATTTGAGTGTTTGATGAAATGTCATTGACTCCTGATGAATGTATAAAATGTGTCGTATCCTTGCTACGAGATACAGCTTATCAGTGGTGGAAGACTTTGATTTCTGTTGTTCCAAAAGAATGGGTTACATGGGATTTCTTTCAGTCTAAATTCCGGAAGAAATATATCAGTTAGAGATTTATAGATAAAAAATGAAAAGAATTTCTGGAATTGAAACAAGGTCGTATGACTGTCACTGAATATGAATGAGAATTCGTAAGATTAAGTCAATATGCTCGGGAATGTGTTTCGACTGAATCCATAATGTGTAAGAGGTTTAAAGATGGCCTGAATGAAGATATCCGATTGCTAGTTGGAATTTTGGAAATAAAAGAGTTTGTTGTGCTTGTTGATCGAGCGTGTAAAGCTGAGGCACTCAGGAAAGATAAAAGAAAAGCTGAGTCTGAAGCCAGATATGTGAGAAAGAGATTTTTGAATAAATCATTTCAATCTGCATCAAAGAAATTTAGATATGAGCATAGCCATTCAAAGGCTAATGTAGGACATTCGAACAAAGATCGAGCTAGATCGCAGTCGAACTTCAAAGCTCCAGCTACTTCGATAGCTAGTGTGGGAAATGTCTGATCTGAACGACCTGAATGTAAGCATTGTGGAAAAAGACATCCGGGTAGTTGTAGATTGAATGATCGAGCCTGTTTCAGATGTGGATCACTAGATCATTTCATCCGAGATTGTCCTGAATCTGTTGAACAAGAGATTGTACAGAATTCGAAGTCAGATAATGCTTCAGCTAGAGGTAGACCTCCTAGAAATGCAAGAAATGTCAGTGGTAATCAGAGAGCTACGAGAGATACAGTTACGAGATTTGAAGCTAGGGCACTTGCCAGAGCGTACGCCATTCGAGCTCGTGAGGAAGCTTCGTCTCCAGATGTTATTACGGGTACATTTACTCTTTATGATACTTCTGTGATTACATTGATAGATCCAGGGTCTACTCATTCGTATGTATGCATGAACTTAGTATCCAGTAAGACTTTGCCTGTAGAGTCTACTGAATTTGTAATTAGAGTATTGAGCCCATTAGGTAAAAGTGTCTTGGTTGAAAAAGTATGCAAGAACTGTCCATTGATGTTTCGAGATATCTATTTTCTGGCTGATCTGATGCTATTACCTTTTGATGAGTTTGATATAATTTTGGGTATGGATTGGCTAACATTGCATGATGCTGTTGTGAACTGCAAACGAAAGACTATTGATTTGAGATTTCAGAATGATGAAATAGTTTGGATTGAATCTAATGATTTGAAGGGGTTACCGGCTGTGATATCAGTGATGAAAGCTCAGAGTTATGTGAAGCCTATTTTGCCTATGTAATTGAATCGAGAGCGACTGAAAAGAAAGTTGAATCTGTACCAGTTGTTTGTGAATTCCTTGACGTGTTCCCTGAAGAATTACTGGGATTGCCTCCGATACGAGAAGTTGAGTTTGGTATTGATTTAGTACCGGGGACGACTCCTATATCAATAGCTCCGTATAGAATGGCACCAACAAAATTGAAAGATTTAAAGTTACAGTTGCAAGAGTTGACCGATAGAGGATTCGCACGACTGAGTTTCTCACCTTGGGGTGCTCCTGTTCTATTTGTGAAAAAGAAAGATGGCACGATGAGAATGTGCATTGATTACCGTCGGTCAAATAAAGTGACAATAAAGAATAAATATCCTCTGCCCAGAATTGATGATTTGTTTAATCAACTAAAAGGAGCCACCGTGTTTTCAAAGATAGATCTGAGATCAGGATATTATCAGTTGCGAGTAAAAGATTCTGACATTCCAAAAACTACTTTCAGAATAAGGTACGGGCATTATGAGTTTTTAGTTATGCCTTTCAGACTAACGAATGCTCCTGCTATTTTTATGGATCTAATGAACAAAATTTTTAGATCGTATTTGGACGATTTGTTGTTGTATTCATTGACGACATTTTGATTTATTCGCGTGATGAAATTGAGCATGCTGAACATCTGAGAATCGTGCTACAGACTCTGCGAGATAAGCAATTGTATGCAAAATTTAGCAAATGTGAATTCTGGTTGCGTGAAGTTAGTTTTTTGGGACATATTGTATCAGCTGCGGGAATATGAGTTGATCCAAGCAAGATTTCAGCTATTTTAGAATGGAAGCCTCCGAAAAATGTGTCTGAAGTTCGTAGTTTTCTGGGACTTGTTGGTTATTATCGACGGTTCGTAAAAGGCTTCTCGATAATTGCAACTCTATTGGCGAGATTGGTTCAGAAAGATGTGAGATTTGAGTGGTCTAAAAAGTGTCAGAAAAGCTTTGGTCAGTTGAAAGCCCTTTTGACTGAAGCTCCAGTTTTGGTACAGCCGGAATCGGGTAAAGAATTTTTAACTTTTAGTGATGCTTCGTTTAATGGTCTGGGATGTGTTTTGATGCAGGAAGGCAAAGTTATAGCTTATGCCTCGAGACAATTGAAACCGCATGAAAAGAATTATCCGACACACGATCTTGAGTTAGCTGCGATTGTGTTTGCTTTAAAAATCTGGCGTCATTATCTCTTTGGTGAAAAATGCCACGTGTTTTCAGATCATAAAAGTCTGAAATATTTGATGACTCTGAAAGACCTGAATTTGCGACAAAGACGATGGTTAGAGCTGTTGAAAGACTACGAGCTTCTGATAGATTATCATCCGGCTAAGGCAAATGTTGTTGCTGATGCATTGAGTCAAAAATCGCTGTTTGCATTACGTGCGATGAATGCTCATTTAGACTTGTCTGATGATGGTTCAGTTTTGACTGAGTTGAAAGCAAAACCGTTGTTCTTACAGCAAATATGTGATGCTCAAAAAGTTGATAATGAAATGCTAGCAAAGCGAGCTTAGTGTGATTTGAACTCTGATTCAAAATTTCGAGTTGATGTTGATGATTAATTGAGATTTCGAGATCGGATTTGTGTTCCGAGAAACCCAGAGTTGATTCATTTGATCTTGAATGAAGCACATAACAGTCATTTATCTGTTCATCCGGGAAGTACAAAGATGTACCATGATTTGAAGCAACATTACTGGTGGTCTGGTATGAAACGAGACATCTCAGAGTTTGTATCGAAATGCTTAGTCTGTCAGCAAGTTAAAGCTGAACATCAAGTGCCATCTGGTTTATTACAACCGATAATGATTCCTGAATGGAAATGGGATAGAGTTACAATGGACTTTGTTTCAGGGTTGCCTTTGACTCTGAGAAAGAAAGATGCAATTTGGGTCGTAGTTGACAGATTGACGAAATCAGCCCATTTCATTCCGGTACGATTTGATTACTCACTTGATAAATTAGCTGAGCTATATATTTCTGATATTGTGAGATTGTACGGGGTGCCACTATCTATTGTGTCTGACAGAGATCCGAGGTTTACTTCACGATTCTGGAAGAAACTGCAAGAAGCTTTAGGTACTAAATTGCATTTTGGTACAGCTTTTCACCCACAGACGGATGGTCAATCTGAGCGAATTATTCAGATACTCGAGGATATGTTGATGTTGCATTCTTGAGTTTGATGGTACGTGGGAACAGTATTTGCCATTGATTGAGTTTGCATATAATATTAGTTTTCAGTCGAGCATCAAAATGGCACCTTATGAGGCTTTATACGGATGCAAATGTCGAACACCTTTGTATTGGACCGAACTTAGTGAGAATAAGATACACGGGGTTGACTTGATAAAAGAAACAGAGCAAATAGTGAAAGTGATTTGTGATAGTCTTAAAGCCGTGTCGGATCGACAGAAATCCTATGCAGACTTGAAACGAAAAGATATCGAATTTGAGATCGGTGATAAAGTGTTCTCGAAAGTGTCCCCGTGGAAGAACATACTCCGATTTGGACGTAAAGACAAATTCAGTCCGAGGTTCATCGGGCCGTATGAAATTATTGAGTGTATTGGACCTGTTGCATACAGATTGTTATTGCCACCGAAACTAGAAAAGATTCACAATGTGTTTCATGTGTCAATGCTTTGACGATACAGATCTGATCCCTCGCATGTAATTTCTCCGTCTGAGATTGAAATTCGATCTGATATGACTTACGAGGAAGAACCGATCCGGACCATAGCTCGTGAGGTTAAAGAATTGCGAAATAAGAAAATTTTGTTAGTAAAAGTACTGTCGCATCGACACGGGGTTGAAGAGGCTACGTGGGAGCCCGAAGATGCAATGAGAGAACGTTACCCTAACCTATTCACCGGTAAGATTTTTGGGGACGAAAATCCCTAAGGGGGGAGAATTGTAACAGTCCGGTTTAGACCCTAGTCGAAACAGTGGTTTTGGGACCACAAATTTGAGTCAAAAAATATTTAAATATTGTTTTCTGTGTTTATCGTATGTGAATTGATATGTGTAAAAGTTTTATGAATTAATTTTGTTTTTTGTGTGCTTAATTTGATAAAAGGACTAAACCGCGTAAATGATAAAAGTTGCTAACTATTTGATAAAGTGCTAAATTGCTTTGTTCTTTTAATGGTAAGTGTTTATGTTGCAATTATACCATGGATTATAATGATGGACGGTTATGTACATTGTATATAAAATGTGTATATATAATTATAAAGGTTAACATGGTAATTTAGCACATCAATGTAATAAATAAAACAAATGAAACATGATAGTGGAATGTTCATCCATCTACCACCGAAATTAAGAAAAGAAAGAAGGGTTTGAAGCTCTTTTATATTCGGCCAACATTTAGTTTGATTCAAGGTTAGTTTTTGTTCGGTTTTTGATAATTTCTATATTTTTGTAATCGTTGCTTCGAATACTTCAAAACCCATGCTTTAATTTTTGAATTTGGTGATGATTTTGAAAAGTGCCATTGATGAATGCTTGAGTTTTGTGATGTTAGTTGATGAAATATGAAATATATGTGTTAGATTAACATGTTTTGTCTTTGGATTTTTGGTGAATTTGAGTAATTTGGATTAAATTGTGAAAATAATATTTTGAGGCACTAAAATGTGAAATAAATGAAATGTATGGACTTGTATGAAGCACATAAATATTCGGCCAAGCATGGGTAATATGAAATTTTGTGTATTTTGTGATTTTGTGAAATAGGGACTTAAATATGAAAATGTGAAAATGTGAAGGCTAAATTGTAAAATGCCCTAAATATGTGTTTTTGGACTGAAATGAATGATTTGGTGAATAAATGGGTTAAATTTGAATATGTATAGATCAAGAACCAAAGAAAACAGACTTAGACCGAGGAAAGTTGAAAGTGATTGAATAGTCAAATTCGTTCGTCTATATTCGTACGAGGTAAGTCCATATATGATTAAACGTATTTAAGTTGAATTATTTATGTTCATTTGATATTGAATTGTGATGAATGGATTTGGATGAAATACGTGAGAAATCCAAGAAAGTATCGACAATGTATCAATATCTGAAAAGTCTCGTACGAACCTTAGGGGTAGATAGGATTTATATGTCATGACATAGGGTTCCGATATGTGATATCGTGTAAGACCACGTTTGGGACGTTGGCGTCGATTTGAGATTTACGTGTAAGACCATGTCTGGGACATCGGCATCGTATATGATTTCGTGTAAGACCCTGTCTGGGACAGTGGCATCGATATTTGATTACATGTAAGACCACGTCTGGGACGTTGGCATTGTACGAGTATTTCGAGTTATCCGAGTATCCTATTTGATTCCGAATGGTTCAACGGGCAATTCCGAGAAGTGAAATACTATGTGAAATGCGTAATTATTTTAGTTACGTTTGAGATGTACTCTATGTTTCAGTATGAAAGGTAAGTATATGTGAATTTGCTAAAGAGAAATATGTGCATAGAAATGTTGAGACATAATGTGATATATGTAACATCCCGATTTAGGGCCTAGTCAGAATAGTGGTGCGAGACCATAAATCTGAGGTTTATGATTGAGTTTTTGAAGTTTATGCTATGTTTGCATGCTAGTGTGAAAGTTTCATGAAGCAATTTTGTGAAATTTCGGTTGAATTGTCCAAAAGGACTAAATTGCAAAAGTTGCAAAATGTGAGATTCTAGAAGCTATTTGTGTGAAATAGCTTTAGAATATTAATTAGAGGTCCTTAAATAGCAATTTCCCAATTTCTAATTTTTGGACAAAATTGGGCATGGATGAGTTAAAATAGAAAGTTTATCAAAAAGGGCATTTTGGTCATTTGACAATTAAATGTTTAAATGGGAAAAGATGATAGAAATTCATTCATCTTCTTCTCCAAGGTCACTAGAAAATTCAAGGAGCCATTGTTAGGGTTCTTCAAATTTTTCAATCTTGCTTGTAAGTGCAACCAAGCCCCATTTTTGATATTCTTCGTATTTTTGAAGTCCTAGTAGCATGAGAAAGCTATTTTTAGCTATATGTTGAGCTAATATGGATGTTCAAAAATGTACCCATGTATGACATGCATGTATTTTGATGTTTTATGGAAGAATATGAAAGCTTGATGTAGTAGAAACATCTTTTGCTAAGTGATTTTCCATGAAAATGCATGTAGGGACTTGTGTGTGAAAGTCTTGAGTTTGGTCATACATGTATGATTTAGTGAGAATTGATGATAGCTTTAGTTGAGTAAATGGTTCGGCTAAGCATGAAAGGCTAGAAAGTTGAATAAAAATCACTTTACGAGCCTTGGGGCAAAAGTGTGAATATGAGAAAGTTAGGGGCAAAATAGTGATTTTGCTAAAGTATGAGATAAGGGTCAATTTAGTCAAAGTGTGTATTGAATAAGTTGATTTATTCATTATAGATCAAGAAAGACGAAGCCCAGATCGAAACTGAGGCAAGAGCAAGGTGGTGGACTAAATTGCACATCTCTATACTTTTGAGTGCCGAGGTAAGTTTATGCGTAAACAATGCATTCATACTTACAATTTGTTAATGCTAGCTAGTGTGTAGCATGATTGAGAATGATTAAGAACCTATATGGAATGAATGTGGTAGAAATTGTGAATGGATGTATGATTGAGTAAGTAGATATATGAATGTGTAGTGATAATGCTAAATGGTGGGCTAAGTGCGATACCATCCTAAGGCATAACGACGATGAGCTGGCTATGTGCGATGCTATCGTTAAGTATATTGTCTAGTGGGCTATGTGCGAAACCACTATGATTACCTTTGTGGTAGGCTAAGTGCGATACTAGCTTATTATTTGATTGTGGTGGGCTAAGTGCGAAACCACCGAGACATTAGCTGTGTGGATTAGCTGTGTAGATGTATTATCGAGAAATAATGATATGTTGTATACTGTGTAAATATGATATTGAATGGAGGGATGCATGTCAATGGTTATGATTATTTGACTCATGATGTGTTGAAAATGTGGTAAGGGATAGAAAGAGTAAGCATAGTTGTACATTATATGTTATTATAATGCTAATTGTTGTTTAGCTTATACTATGCTGCTTAATTGTTTATGTGTAAATTTACTAAGCTCAAAGCTTACTCCCCTTCTTTTCCCTTGTCTTACAGAGCAAAAGTGTTGAATCGAGATACGTGGATCATTTGAAAGATCGCCCATATTATCAGCACACTCTGGTACATGAGACTCAATGTTTTGTAAATGGCATGTATAGGAGCTAGACGAGTTAGTGAATTTTGTTGTAAATGGCTAAGACGTGTTGGCTTTTAGATGCATAATCTATTTTGTATAATGCTATAGTTGTTAGCTACTTTATTATATGAAAAGATGTAGTTATCCATGTGAGATTGTAAGATTATGAGTTGGTTATGGATGTGTTGAATGAGTACTTGTTGTGTATGATTGAGGAGTGAAAAGAACTTGACAAATAGCTTTGTTCTTATCCATGTAGGTAGACACACGGGCGTGTGTCTAGGCCATGTGTGACACACGGTCAGCCCATGGGCGTGTGACTTGGCCGTGTGTCCCCTGCATGTTAGTATTTTAAGTCAGAATAGACCACGGACTAGCCACACGGGCGTGTGCCTAGAACGTGTGTGTTAATCAGTGTTGGCCACGGCCTAGCCACACGGGCGTGTGTCTAGACTCTAGGCCGTGTTAAGGTAGTCAGTGTGCACCACGGGTGGAGAGCACGGGCGTGTGCCTTAACCATGGGGCATTGGCAGAATGCTTGAGTTTTCATGCACGGGTAGTGACCATGGGCGTGTGTGACCTCCACGAGCGTGCCAAATCTTTCACGGGCGTGTAAGCCCTGTATGGATGAAAAAGTTTTAAAAATCGTAGAAGTTTCGATATGGTATCGAGAGCCCTCGTGAGCATGAGTGAGGCCTCGTAAGTTGAGAATGAGGTCGTTGAGGTGACTTAAGAGAGTAGTCAAAATGAGCCTAAGTGGGGATCTTGAGGTTTTTATTATGGTAACGCCTCGGGCCTGGTTCCGACGTAGAACCCGGGTAAGGGGTGTTACATTTAGTGGTATCAGAGCTATGGTTTAGTCGGTTCTAGGACTACCGTAGCGGGTGTAAGAGTCTAGCTATACATGCCATAAGTGTACAATGATAGGGTCGTGGCTTCTGATGATTTTAAATCTTGTTTTATATAGAATATGGATTCCGATCCATTGACTGCTGATGAAGCAGCTAGTAATGCGCCGGCTCCTGTGCAAGGAACCATGCCTATTCAAAGTGGACCCGAGGCTAGGGGTCAAGGGGAAGAGGCACGGGAAGCTTTTCTCCAGATGATGAGTAATTAGTACTCGGATTACGTCCGAGCGAACCCTAATGCTCAACCTCCTCCACCTACTCCCATACCTCAGCCAATTCCAGTGGCTCCTCAAGGTATTGATGTAGTGAGGATATCGAAACCCCCAGTGGATAAGATTAGGAAACACGGGGCTGAGGAGTTTAGAGCTAAGGTAGATGATGACCTCGAGAGGGCAGAGTTCTGGTTAGAGAACTCAATGAGAGTATTCGATGAACTCTCTTGTACACTCGAAGAGAGCTTGAAGTGTGACGTGTCTTTGATGAGGGACTCGGCATACAATGGAAGACGTTGACATCAGTGGTCCCGAGAGAGCGGGTGACGTGGGACTTCTTTCTGGAAGAGTTCCGGAAGAAGTATATAAGCTAGAGGTTTACTGATCAAAAAAGGAAGGAATTCCTTGAGTTGAAGCAAGGAAGAATGTCAATAGCAGAATATGAGCGCGAGTTTGTTAGGCTTAGCAAATACGCTGAAGAATGTGTGTCGACAAAGACCATCTTGTGTAAGAGGTTCGAAGATGGACTGAATGAGGATATTAAACTCCTAGTTGGTATTTTAGAGTTAAAAGAGTTTGTTATGTTGGTCGAGAAGGCAAGTAAGGCCGAAGAGTTGGGTAAAGAAAAGAGAAGGGCTATGAGTGAAGCCCGAGATGCAAGGTAGAGGCCGATGGGCAAGTCGTACCAAGCCCAGTCTAAAAGATCCAAGGAAGTGAATCCTCGGACGACAGCATCAGTGGGTTATTCGCATCGAAATTTGGACAACACTCGTTCGGGTTCGAGAGTCCAAGCCACTTTGATGGAAAGTGTGGGCAATCCGAAGAACAAACTGGAGTGTCCAAGTTGTGGTAGATATCACACCGGAGAGTGTTGGGGTAACAGTCGAAACTGTTATAAGTGTGGTTCCCCCGACCATTTTATCTGAAATTGCCCCGAGAGGGATGATAAGGAAGAGAAGCAAGAGATGAGATCCGGCGATGTGTCTGCAAGGGGAAGACCACGAAGGAACTCGAGAGCTGGGGCTAGTGGTAGAGGTGCGTCCAGAGGCTCTACTGTGAGACCGGAGGGTCGGGCACCTGCGAGGACGTATGCCATTCGCGCTCGCGAAGAGGCATCCTCCCCTGATGTGATAACGGGTATTTTTTCTCTCCTTGACACCTTTGTTATTATTTTAATAGATCCAGGGTCTACTCATTCTTATATCTGCATGAGACTGGCATCTAGTTTGAGTATGACCGTTGAGCCTACGGACTTTGTGGTTAAGGTGTCAAACCCGTTAGGAAAGAATGTGTTAGTGGACAAGATGTGTAAGAATTGTCCTTTGATGTTTGAGAGTCAATGTTTTTCGGCAAATCTTATGTTTTTGCCGTTTGATGAGTTTGACTTAATCCTTGGCATGGATTGGTTGACTACCCATAGTGTCTTAGTGAACTGTGGTAGTAAGTATGTCGAATTGAAATGTGAGAGTGGAGATGTTGTTCAGATTGAATCAGGTGGATCGGATAGTCTACCAGTGATGATTTCTTCCCTAGTGGCTGAGAAATTTTTGAGAAAAGGGTGAGAGTCCTATCTCGCTTTTGTGTTGAATACTCGAGAGGTTGGAGTAGAGTTTGAAATAGTGCTAGTGGTATGTGAGTATTCGGATGTATTCTCGGAAAAGTTACCCGGATTGCCTCCAGTGAGAAAGGTTGAGTTTGGGGTTGAGTTAGTTCCGAGAACGGTACCTATTTCGATTGCTCCGTACAGAATGGCACCTTGAGAGTTGAAAGAACTGAAGGTTCAGTTGCAAGAGTTGACAGATAAGGGTTTTGCAAGACCGAGCTACTCACCGTAGGGTGCTCCGGTATTATTCGTAAAGAAGAAAGATGGGTCTATGAGGTTGTGTATAGACTATAGATAGCTTAACAAAGTGACGGTTAAGAATAAGTATCCTTTACCAAGGATTGATGATCTTTTGATCAACTGAAGGAAGCTACTGATGTTCTCCAAGATAGACTTGAGGTCCAGTTATTATCGATTGAGGTAAAGGAGGCGAGGATGTGTTGAAAACTGCATTTCAGACAAGGTATGGCCATTATGAGTTTTTGGTTATGCCATTTGGTTTGACGAATGCACCAGCGATTTTTTGTGGATTTCATGAACCGTGTCTTCCGACCGTATGTGGATAAGTTTGTGATTGTCTTCATGGACGATATATTGATCTATTCTCGGGATGAGAACGATCATGAAGAACATTTGAGAATTGTCTCGCAAACTTTAAGAGATAAGCAGTTGTATGCTAAGTTTAGCAAGAGTGAGTTTTGGCTCCGAGAGGTCGGATTCCTAGGACATATTGTGTCAGGTAATGGTGTCAGAGTTGACTCGAGTAAGGTATCGGTTGTTGTGGATTGGAAACAGCCGAGGAACGTGTCGAAAGTTTGAAGCTTCTTGGGATTAGCGGGATATTACAGACGTTTCGTAAAGGAGTTTCTCTGTGATTGCTACCCGATGAAGAAATTGTTGCATAAGGATGTCAAGTTTGATTGGGTAGGGCATGTCAACAGAGTTTTGAGAGATTGAAAACATTGTTGGTCGAGGGTTACGATTTTGGTTCAACGAGAATCGGGAAAGAGTTTGTGGTTTCTGATGTGGCGTCGTTTAATGGTCTCGGTTGCGAGTTGATGCAAGAGGGTAAGGTAGTCGCTTACGCCTCGAGGCAACTAAAACCGCACGAGAAGAATTATCTGACTCATGATTTGGAGTTGGCTGCGATTGTTTTCGCATTAAAGATTTGGCGACATTACTTATATGGTGAGAAGTGCCAAATCTTTACGGATCACAAGAGTTTGAAATATTTGATGGATCAGAAGGATCTAAATTTTAGGCAGAGGCGGTGGCTTGAGTTATTGAAAGACTATGAGTTAGTCATTGATTACCACCCAGGAAAAGCGAATGTGGTTGCGGATGCCCTGAGTAGGAAATCCTTGTATGTTCTAAGAGTTATGAGGACAAGTTTAGCATTGTCTGATGATGGTGCTATTCTGGCAGAGTTGAGAGCTAAGCCACTATTTGTTCAACAGATATGTGAGGCTCAGAGAAATGACAGTGAGATGCTAACTAAGAGAGCTAAGTGCGGATTAGACAGTGATTCTGATTTTCGAGTGGGCTCGAATGGATGTTTGTTGTACCGTAACAGAATTTGTGTACCCAGAGATGAAGAGTTAATCTGAAAGGTTTTGCACGAGGCACATAGTGGTTATATGTCAGTACATCCGGGCAGTACGAAAATGTACAATGACTTGAAGAAGTGTTATTGGTGGCCGGGTATGAAGAGAGATATCTCCGAATTTGTGGCAAGGTGTCTGATTTGTCAACAAGTGAAAGCTGAGCATCAAGTGCCTTCGGGATTGCTTCAGCCAGTGATGGTTCCCAAATGAAAATGGGATCGGGTTACCATGGACTTTGTGATGGGGTTGCCTATGACACCGAAAAAGAGAGATGCTGTGTGGGTTGTTGTGGATAGATTGACGAAGTCGGCTCACTTTATTCCAGTACGTGTTAATTATTCACTGGATAAGTTAGCTGAATTGTATGTGGCAGAGATAGTGAGGTTACATGGTATACCTGTGTCTATTATATCGGATAGAGATCCGAGGTTTACTTCGAGGTTTTGGAAGAAGTTGCAAGAGGCTTTGGGAACAAAGTTGAATTTCAGTACTGCGTTCCATCCACAAACAGATGGTCAGTCTAAAAGAGTGATTCAAGTTCTCGAAGATATGCTTCGATGCTGTGTGTTAGAATTCGAAGGTAGTTGGGAGAGGTATCTACCTTTGGTCGAGTTTGCCTACAACAATAGTTATTAGTCGAGTATACAGATGGCACCGTAAGAAGCTTTGTATGGTCGTAAGTGTCAGACTCCATTGTATTGGATCGAGCTTAGTGAAAAATGGATCCATGGAGTCGATCTAGTGAAAGAGACTGAGGAGAAAGTGAAAGTAATCTGTAATAGTCTGAAAGCTGCTTCGGACCGACAGAAGTCATACGCGGATTTGAAAAGAAAAGAAATTGAGTTTAAGGTGGGTGAAAAAGTGCTTTTGAAAGTGTCCCTATGGAAGAAGATTATGAGATTTTGACGAAAAGGGAAATTGAGTCTAAGATTCATAGGACCGTATGAGATTATGTGATGAGTTGGGCGAAGTAGCTTACCGGTTGGCTTTGCCGGTAGAGTTGGAAAAGATACATAATGTGTTCCATGTGTCGATGTTGCAACGGTATCGCTCTGATCCTTAACATGTGATTCTTTCAATGGAAATTGAGATAAGACCGGATATGTCTTATGAAGAGGAGCCGATTAAGATCTTGGCTCGAGAAGTGAAACAGTTGAGAAATAAGAGCATAACACTAGTGAAAGTGTTATGGCAGAAACACGGTGTTGAAGAGGCTACGTGGGAAACGGAAGAAGCTACGAGAGAGCAACATCCAAACCTCTTTACTGATAAGATTTTCGGGGGGAAAAATCTCTAAAGGGGGGAGAGTTGTAACATCCCGATTTAGGGCCTAGTCGAAATAGTGATGCGAGACCACAAATCTGAGGTTTATGAATGAGTTTTTGAAGTTTATGCTCTGTCTGCATGCTAGTGTGAAAGTTTCATGAAGTAATTTTGTGAAATTTCGGTTGAATTGTCCAAAAGGACTAAATTGCAAAAGTTGCAAAATGTGAGATTCTAGAAGCTATTTGTGTGAAATAGCTTTAGAATATTAATTAGAGGTCCTTAAATAGCAATTTTCCCAATTTCTAATTTTTGGACAAAATTGGGCATGGATGAGTTAAAATAGAAAGTTTGTCAAAAAGGGCATTTTGGTCATTTGACAATTAAATGTTTTAAATGGGAAAAGATGATAGAAATTCATTCATCTTCTTCTCCAAGGCTGCCGAAAATTCAAGGAGTCATTGTTAGGATTCTTCAAATTTTTCAATCTTGCTTGTAAGTGCAACCAAGCCCCATTTTTGATATTCTTCGTATTTTTGAAGTCCTAGTAGCATGAGAAAGCTATTTTTAGCTATATGTTGAGCTAATATGGATGTTCAAAACTGTACCCATGTATGACATGCATGTATTTTGATGTTTTATGGAAGAATATGAAAGCTTAATGTAGTAGAAACATCTTTTGCTAAGTGATTTTCCATGAAAATGCATGTAGGGACTTGTGTGTGAAAGTCTTGAGTTTGGTCATACATGTATGATTTAGTGAGAATTGATGATAGCTTTAGTTGAGTAAATGGTTGGCTAAGCATGAAAGGCTAGAAAGTTGAATAAAAATCACTTTACGAGCCTTGGGGCAAAAGTGTGAATATGAAAGTTAGGGGCAAAATAGTGATTTTGCTAAAGTATGAGATAAGGGTCAATTTAGTCAAAGTGTGTATTGAATAAGTTGATTTATTCATTATAGATCAAGAAAGACGAAGCCCGGATCGAAACCGAGGCAAGAGCAAGGTGGTGGACTAAATTGCACATCTCTATACTTTTGAGTGCCGAGGTAAGTTTATGCGTAAACAATGCATTCATACTTACAATTTGTTAATGCTAGCTAGTGTGTAGCATGATTGAGAATGATTAAGAACCTATGTGGAATGAATGTGGTAGAAATTGTGAATGGATGTATGATTGAGTAAGTAGATATATGAATGTGTAGTGATAATGCTAAATGGTGGGCTAAGTGCGATACCATCCTAAGGCATAACGACGATGAGCTGGCTATGTGCGATGCTATCGTTAAGTATATTGTCTAGTGGGCTATGTGTGAAACCACTATGATTACCTTTGTGGTAGGCTAAGTGCGATACTACCTTATTATTTGATTGTGGTGGGCTAAGTGCGAAACCACCGAGACATTAGCTGTGTGGATTAGCTATGTGGATTAGCTGTGTGGATGTATTATTGAGAAATAATGATATGTTGTATATTGTGTAAATATGATATTGAATGCAGGGATGCATGTCAATGGTTATGAGTATGTGACTCATGATGTGTTGAAAAGGTGGTAAGGGATAGAAAGAGTAAGCATAGTTGTACATTATATGTTAGTATAATGCTAATTGTTGTTTAGCTTATACTTTGATGCTTAATTGTTTATATGTAAATTTACTAAGCTCAAAGCTTACTCCCCTTCTTTTCCCTTGTCTTATAGAGAAAAAGTATTGAATCGAGATACGTGGATCATTTGGAAGATCGCCCACATTATCAGCACACTCTGGTACATATGACTCAATGTTTTGTAAATGGCATGTATAGGAGCTAGACGAGTTAGTGAATTTTGTTGTAAATGGCTAAGACGTGTTGGCTTTTAGATGGATAATCTATTTTGTATAATGCCATAGTTGTTGGCTATTTTATTATATGAAAAGATGTAGTTATGCATGTAAGATTGTAAGATTATGAGTTGGTTATTGATGTGTTGAATGAGTACTTGCTGTTCATGATTGAGGAGTGAAAAGAACTTGACAAATAGCTTTGTTCTTGTCCATGTGGGTAGACACACGGGCATGTGTCTAGGCCATGTGTGACACAAGGTCAGCCCATGGGCGTGTGACTTGGTCGTGTGTCCCCTGCATGTTAGTATTTTAAGTCAGAATAGACCACGGACTAGCCACACGGGCGTGTGCCTAGAACGTGTGTGTTAATCAGTGTTGGCCACGGGCTAGCCACACGGGCGTGTGTCTAGACTCTAGGCCGTGTTAAGGTAGTCAGTGTGCACCACAGGTGGAGAGCACGGGCGTGTGCCCTAGCCGTTGGGCATTGGCAGAATGCTTAAGTTTTCATGCACGGGTAGTGACCATGGGCGTGTGTGACCTCCACGGGCGTGCCAAATCTTACATGGGCGTGTGAGCCCTGTATGGATGGAAAATTTTTAAAAATCGTAGAAGTTTCGATATGGTCTCGAGAGCCCTTATGAGCATGAGTGAGGCCTCGTAAGTCAAGAATGAGGTCGTTGAGGTGACTTAAGAGAGTAGTGACAATGAGCCTAAGTGGCGATCTTGAGGTTTTTATCATGGTAACGCCTCGGGCCTGGTTCCGGCGTAGAACCCGGGTAAGGGGTGTTGCAATATATGTATGAATGTGATATGATCTAAAGAAATACATGGAGATGAGATTTGTTGATAAGCAAATGGTTAGATACCATTGAGCTAGAAAGAAGAAATATGAATAAGCTATTGAGATATGCTAAAGTTTTTGTATTTGAAATGGTTATAAATATTTATTATGTTAAGTTTATTTGTATATGGCTTACTAAGCTTTTGAAAGATTACTTTGTGTGTGTTTGCATTGTTTTATAGATCGTTAAAGCTACGGAAGGCTCAGGGACCATTGAGGATCATCACCACACTATCAAACTCTATTTTGGTACCTTTTGAAAGTGTATATATTAAAGTATGGCATGTATAGTCTAGTGAGTTTTGATTATGTTTTGAAAGGTGTAAAAATAGCCATGTGATATGGCTAGATAAAGAATGTGATGTGAATGAGTAGTTCATGTATGGTTAGAAAAGATGGATATTTTGGTATGTTTTGGGTACTTTTGATGCTTGGAATGATGTTTATTTGTGCTTGTAGGTATAGCCTAAAGTGTGGGTGGCAATTTGGCCTTGTAAATGGCCTATAATTGCCCACATGGTTGAACACACAGGCGTGTGGCTCGACCATGTCCTTCGTGTTTGTATTTTAAAACAAGTCAGGCTCGACCACGGGCTAGACACACGGGCGTGTGACTGGCCGTGTGGTGCAAGTAAGTGTCGAACACGGGTGAGGCACACGGGCGTGTCTTAGGCCGTGTGGACAAGTCAGTATGTATGCCCTGTTTTGCCACGGCTTAGACACACAGGCGTGTCTAAGGCCGTGTGATTCACACGGTCTGCCCACACGGGTGTGTGACCTCTGTAACTTTGAAAAATGTTTGATTTTCGAAAAGATTTTGTATGATCCCGGTTTAGTCCCGACCCCTTTCTAATGCATGATTAAGGTCTCGTAGACCTCATTAAGGGATTATATGCTAGTAATCTGCTATGATTTGACGATGTTGTACTTTATAATGCGAAATGTTTGTGAAAGCTTCTGATTGTCTGGTAATGCTTCTTAACCCTAGACCGGCGATGGTTACGGGTTAGGGGTGTTACAGCACCAAAGTGCAAGTGTTTGAAGACTAGATTAAGATCGCACCAAAGTGCTAGGAATAGGAGCACTGAAGTACAAGAGACAGAAGTACCAAAGTATAAATCAGGAGTCCCCTATTGGCAGGTCAATTGTATCTTAACTGTTTATCTAAGCTACCAGATTATTGTTTCAATATTTTTAGAATATTAGTAAACTCATGTATCTAATCAAATTACAACCTAATATCAGTATTCTTGGCGTAAACCACCACAATTTATATCGATAATTTAAATCATGGCATTATACCACTATGAAATTTCAAAGCTTTCATTTCCATGTCCATAGGGAGACATCTTACAATGTTCTTTCTTAAATAATTAGGATTCTAACATCATTCAACATAGTCAAACTTTACTTACTTGTCAAAAATCACATTTTTCAATCATACAAATATAAATTTACAATATTGTACTCAATATAATTTCAATAGATTCAATTAAACATAAAATAAGTATTTACAAAAGATTTCCATATTCTTTTGGTCGTTTCGGTATTTTAGGCTTGTATCGACATCTGTCGACTTAAGGTAAGACTTTGCACTTTGATATATTTTTGGTCATAGTGGTCTTATCTAATATTTTTCATGATGTTGACATGGTTTGTAACACCCCCAACCCGTATACGTCGCCAGAACAGGGTTACAAAGCATTACCAAAATTTACAGAACAAATAAACAAATATTTCATATTATATAGCATTCATATCAGAAACCAATCGAAATCAAGCATAATGTCCCTCATGTGAGCCCAAAAGGCCCAAAATACATATTAGAAACAAGTCGGGACTAAATTGGGTGCTTAAAGAATTTTTCAAAAAACATTAAAATTTTTCAAAGGTTCAAGGGACACACGCTCGTGTGGCTAGACCGTTTGTCTCACACAGTCAAGAGACACGCTCGTGTCTCAAGTCGTGTGGGCATTTGAAATAGGGACACACGGTCGTGTCCCAGTTCGTGTCCAAACTTATGAGCTATCTGACTTAGGTCACATGGCCAAGCCACACGCCCGTGTGCTAGGCCGTGTGAGCATTCTATTTTGTGCTAATTTAAGATACAGGGGACACACGGTAGTGTCACCTGGCCGTGTGTCACACACGGCTGAGACACACGCCCGTGTCTCTGCCCATGTGGAAAAAAATAGGTAATTTTCCCAGCCATATTTCTCACCCAATTTGTCATCCACCTAAATCAACATTTTTGGAAATCATCAAGCCATAACAAATCAATCAAAACAAGCCAAAACCATGTCTTAAACATGATATATTACCACATACAACCAATGTGCTCTTAGGCACCTCAAATGACAATTTAAAGACATGTCAACTAAATATTCATATTTATTTAGATAACCAAATGCATATATATATGCATAATCAAACTCACACTTCAAACATGATAAAACCACTTATATACACATCAAAATATACTAACACAAGCCATTCAAATGGGTAGTTTCATCAAAACATTTATATGTCGTCAATGGCCAAGTTAACCTATACATGCCATTATAACGAAAACTGATTTACTATATATACCGAAATAGGCCGATGGATAGTGTGAAGTGACTCTGATCAGCTTCCAACCAGATTGAGCTTCCAAATTACTATAAAACTGGGAAAATAAAACAGAGTAAGCATTTAAGCTTAGTAAGTTCGTATAACATGGAATTTTACTTACCATTCAATTACATTTAAGGTAACCATACAAAACAGATTCCAATCAACTTGGCCAAAAGCCTAAACACATATCTTCAACACGTTAGCCATGTAAGCACATATAATAGCCCATCATCATGGATGAACAAAACCATCAAGCAAGTTCCACATACATGTAACAATCATTTCATGCTTTAGTATATCAAGTAATATCATTTCCATGTACTTCATGTATATACGGGTAATAGTTCGTTTCGAACTTATATTATCTCATATCAGAATTTAGCCCATTGAACCATTTAAAATATCATTGGATACACGGGTACTACACATGAGGTGTACAAATCTGTAATCCATCAAATCATTTACAGGTATGCCCATACGAGCATGTAAATGGGAAGCTCTTCTGAGCCATATAACGGGAAGCTCATGTGAGCTGTATATCGGGAAGCTCATGCGAGCCAATTATCGGGAAGCTCATGAGAGCCATTAATCGGGAAGCTCATGAGAGAAAAATATCGGGATGCTCATAAGAGCTGTAGTGTGTCCGCAACACATGCATGACCACAATAAATCCGGGAACCCTAATGACATGTCATTTGTATCCTTCGAATTTTTAAGGTTCAAACGGGACTCGGTACTTGTCGAATATGTGATCAATAATATACATGGAATTTTATACAAATCACCCACACAACAATATTCAATTCAAATCATACAAATATACAATTTAGTTACACGAACTTACCTCGACAAGTGTTCGTAGATACAAAGGCTACTAATCCGATACTTTTTCTTTTCCTCGATCTAACTCTGTATTAGGTCTATCCGGATCTAATTAAGCAAAATAAGCTTGCTCGAACTCAACTTCCATGGCTAGGGTTTCCATGTTTTATTTTTAGGAAAGATGATGAAAATGATGAAAATTGGTTTTATTTTATTTATTTATCATCATTTTATCATTTACTTTCCAAAATTAACCTTAATAATTTACTAAATTCAAATGATGAATAATCTTCCTTATCTACTAACTCCTCTAAATGGTTTATTTGCCATATAAGGACCTCCAATTTTAAATTCCATAGCTATTTGATACCTTTAGCTACTAGAATTCAACTTTTGCACTTTATGCAATTTGGTCCTTTTTATCAAGCTAGGCATGTAAATGGTAAAATTTCTTAACGAAATTTTCATACGATATTTCTATCATAATGTAGACCATAAAATAATATTAAAATAAATTTTCTTTGAACTTCAAATTTGTGGTCCCGAAACCACTGTTCTGATTTCACTGAAAACAGGATGTTACAACTCTCCCCCTAAAGGAACTTTCGTCCTCGAAAATCTTACCAATAAAAAGGTTCGGATATTGTTTTCTCATAGTTTCTTCAGGTTCCCAGGTAGCTTCTTCTATTCTGTGTCATTGCTAGAGGACTTTTACTAAAGCTACCTTTTTATTTCTCAATTCTTTCACCTCACGTGCCAGAATTCTGATCGGTTCCTTATTGTATGTCATGTCAGGCTGAATTTTAACATCTGTCAGAAAAATAACATGTGAAGGGTTAGATCGATATCGTAACATAGACACATGGAAGACATTCTGAATTCTTTCAAGTTCTGACAGTAAAGCTAATATGTACGCAACAGGTCCGATTCTCTCAGTAATCTCATACGGTCCGATAAATCGCGGACTCAGTTTTCCTTTACAACCGAACAGGAGAATTTTCTTCTATGGTGAAACTTTCAAAAATACTTTTTCGCCAACTTGAAACTCTATTTCTTTGTGTTTAAGATTCGCATAAGATTTTTGATGATCAGAAGCTGCTTTCAAGCTATCTCGAATCACTTTCACTTTTTCCTCAGTCTCACAAATCAAATCAACTCCGTGTATCTTTTTCTCACTGAGCTCGGTCCAATACAACGGAGTTCAGCATTTGCAACCATACAGAGCCTCATACGGTGCCATCTTTATGCTTGACTGAAAACTATTATTATATGCGAATTTGACTAACGGCAAATATTTTTTTCAATTGCCTTCAAACTTTAAAACACAAGACCGAAGCATATCTTCAAGAATCTGAATCACACGCTCTGATTGACCATCAGTCTGAGGGTGAAATGCAGTGCTAAAATGCAACTGCGTACCTAGAGCTTCCTGTAATTTTTTCTAAAATCGCGATGTAAACCGTGGATCTCTATCTGAAATAATGGAGACTGGCACTCCATGTAACCTGACAATCTCATAAACATATAACTCATCCAATCTGTCAAGTGAGAAATCCATACATACCAGAATAAAATGTGTAGACTTCGTCAAACGATCGACGATAACCCAAATGGCATCTTTCTTTTTCAGAGATAGGGGTGACCCCGATACAAAATCCATAGTAACTCTATCTCATTTCTACTCTGGTATCATCACAAGATGTAACAATCCCGAAGTTACCTTATGCTCAACTTTAACTTGCTGACATATCAAACACTTAGATACAAAATCAGAAATATCACATTTCATTCCCGGCCACCAATACATCTGTTTCAGATCATTGTACATTTTATTACTTCCTGGATGAACAAATATAGTACCATTACGAGCTTCGTGAAAAATTTTTTGTATAAGTTTTGGATTCTTTGGAACACAAACTCTACCTCTAAATAACAAACAATCATCGGGTCCTATCTGAAATTCTGAATCAGAAGTCGACTTACATTGTACCCGTTTAGCTTGCAACTCATTATCACTTTTCTGAGCTTCACAAATCTACTGTAGAAATTATTGGTTTAGCTTTTAACTCAGCTAAAATTGAGCCATCATCAGATAATGACAATCGAGTATTCATTGCTCGAAAGGCAAATAGAGATTTTCTACTCAGAGCATCCGCAACTACATTTGCTTTTCCCGAATGATAATCAATAACCAAGTCATAATCCTTCAACAGTTCAAGCCAATTACGCTGTCTCAGATTCAAATCTTTTTGCGACATCACATACTTTAAACTCTTATGATCGGTAAATATATGACATTTTTCACCGAACAAATAGTGTCGCCAAATTTTTAGCGCAAAAACAATAGCTGTTAACTCTAAGTCATGTATCAGATAGTTTTTTTCATGTGGCTTTAACTGTCTAGAAACATAGGCTATTACTTTACCTTCCTGCATCAAAACACAGCCTAAACCATTCAATGACGCATCACTGAAAATCACAAATTCTTTACCCGATTTAATTTGAACGAAGCTGGTGCTTGATCAATGGGCTTTCAACTGGTCAAAACTTTATTGACATTTATCAGACCATTCAAATTTCACATATTTCTGTAATAACTGTGTCATTGGTGAAGCTATCATCGAAAACCCTTTTACAAATCTCTAATAATAACCAGCTAATCCTAGAAAACTTCGGACTTCAGATACATTTGTAACACCCCTTACCTGCATTCGACGCCGGAACAGGGTACGAGGCATTACCGGACTTAAACACAAACAAACATACATTTTCGAGTCATAAATTTTTGTACAAATTAAAAACTTTTTGCATTCAATCATAGAGTCCTTATTACGAGCCTACGAGGCCCAAAACATGCATTGGAAGTGGTTTTGGACTAAACCGAGAACTTTAGAAAATTTTACAAACCTTAGAAAATTTTCCATGTTACAGGGGTCACACGCCCGTGTGGATTTGGGACACGCCCGTGTGACCATGGGACACGCCCGTGCTATAGGCCGTGTTCAAATTAGGGAGCTCTCTGACTTGTGCCACACGGCCGTGTCACACTCTCATGTGCTAGGCCGTGTGGTTGATTTAATTTTCATAATTTTTCATAAAATAGGTGCAGACTTCACACGGCCGAGACACACGCTCGTGTCTCAGCCCGTGTGCTATATTCTGGACATTCTATTTTGCAACAATTAAGGTGCAAGGGACACACGACTGAAACACATGCCTGTGGGGCAGACCGTGTGTCACAGATGGCCTAGACACACGCCCATGTGTCTACCCGTGTGGACAAAAATAAGGCTATTTACCAAGCCATTTTGCCACCCTTTAATACACATCAAATCAGCCTCAACCAAGACATCAACACATCATTCACATTCTACCATCTATCATACACAAATATTACATACTTATCAACTCTTATCATGTAAATTCTCACATCCATGAAAGGCATCATCATATAAATTGCTTATACCAACATTAGCCAATTTCAATGGCCATTTACAAAGTTAACTTTCAACCAATAGAAGCCAACATATTTGGCCAAATCAATTATGACACATAACAAAATGACCAAGTCCCCTATACATGCCACAACTCAAAATGTTAAATTCATTGGTAACCAAAATAACTGTTGATAGTGTGAGTGGACCTCTGACAATCTTTGAACCCTGAGCTAGCTTGGTGACACTATAAGACATGGAAAGAAAAGGGGAGTAAGCTATATATCTTAGTAAGCTCCTATGCAAATAATAAGCATCATAACCACACATTAAACATACAATTAACATAATGTAAGTTAACATAAATGTTACTAAAATCTCATAGTTATAATTTACTCAATCACAACCTTATCGAGGGTTCATCACATATCAAGCTCATTAATTATGAGTTTTATGTACATACCTGTACCAATTCACAACATAACCATGGTGTTTCACAACTTTGGCATTCCCGTTAAATTTTCCGTTGAACCACTTGGAACACTAAAGGATACTCAGGAATCTCGTACACACAGTACCGTACTAATGCCATATCCTAGATATGGTCTTACATAAAATCTCGTATTGATGCCAATAGCCCAGCTATGGTCTTATGCGAGTCTCATATCGATGCCATATCCTAGATATGGTCTTACACGTAATCTTAGTAACCCTAATGTCATGACAGTAACGCCCCAAATTTTGGGCCTAGTAGAGTTGGGCCCATTGGGCTTTGGGTTTCATAAAAAAATTTTAAGTGAGCAAGAAAATGATAAATGACATGACAGCTTTAAAGGTTTAATGAATTTGGAGTGTGTAGGTGTGTTGGGGAAACTCTGGGTTCGAGTTTTATGGTGGAGGATTCTTAATTTAATTAATTAAGGAATCAGGGTTGTGAGCAGTGGGATTTTAAATAAAAATAAGTGAAAAACGGCACAAAGAATCCTGTGGTAAAGTGGCTAAGTGACTCCACTAGGGTGTAGAGAGGTGGCGACATATGCATGAAGGGAGGTCTGAGGTTTAAGTGCTAGCTTAGTTTTATTTTGGAATTTAATTTTAGGCTTCTAGAAGGCTGGAAGTGGCGTATAGAGGGACTCTAAGGAGAAGTGATCAGTAGAGAGAATTTAGAAGAAGGATAAGGGAGATATCATGGAGAAAAATTAGGAGATGAGCAGTGGATGAAGTGGTGCCGAATTGGACTTTAGGGGTAGCTAAGTTTCGGCTATAGGCTATATAAATGTGTGTGTGCCGAATCTGGGGTCCTAGGTAATGCCGAATTTTCCATTCTTTTTCTTTCTTTTCTTCCCCTCAATCGGTTCCTCCCATAGCCAAACTCTCTCATTGTCGAAATCTCCTAAAGTCGAATTCCTTTGTACTGAATTCTCTCATAGCCAAACTCTTCTATAGCCGAATTACCACCATCTTTTCTCTTGCCGAAATTCCTAATAGTTCCGAATCTTAGTGGTTGTTCCTCCACCACAAATCGATTGTTACCTACTCTTAGTCAAGTGTTGAAAGCCGAATCTAGTTAATAGCTATCTAGGTCGCAGGATCGAAAGGGGATTTGGTAAGTATTCGGTTAACCTCTTTTGTACGTTCTGCTAAAAGCCGAAAGGCTATCTAACTGTCCTTTCGTTAACTCTGTGATAACAAGGATAAGGTTCAAAGATCGCAAGTGTGGTAGGATCGTTAGCAAGGGTAAGTGTACTCAACTCGATTGTGGTTTAAGTGAATGGCCGAATGTGAGTTTGACCTATAGGGGTGACTTGTGTGGATTATGAGTCACTCAAATCTTAATGGTGTGCTTGTGAGTGCAGATCTAGGGGATACTCCTGATTAGTAGCTAAGGAAGGGCTATTAGAACCCGGTGGCACACGGTAAGGTTACGGTAAGGTTTTGGCTTTTGGTAGATATTTTGTTTAAGTACGGGTGATTGATTGAAGGTTGGTTGGTTGTAGGTTCAAGACCAAGGATAGTATAGCACGTCACAGTAACCAGGTGTGTACAAACACTACACACACATGATATCGGCAATGCCGGAAAGCCAAAAGTAGCTAAACGGGCCCAGTGGGCCCTAAGGCTAAGTTGGATGAAATTGATTGATTTGATTATATGAATTGAGTTAGGCATGCATGTTACATGATCTGGAATTGTTTTGGGGCCTAACGGGCCATATGAATGAGATTTGGGTCTAATGGGCCATAAGGATGTGAATTGGGCATAATGGGTTATATGAACGTAAAATGGGCTTGATGGGCTTTATGAAGATGTAGACAAGTATGCTAGGGTTTAATGGACTTTAGGCCTAGTTCTGAACAACTCTCAAACTGCATAAAACTTAATTCTAATAATTAAACATGTCCGTGGACAAGTCGCTGGGTTAGAGTGTGCCAACGGACATATGCATGTTTAGGAGTGGATCTAGGGAGAGCTTGGTACTTAAGTGGTCCTAGTGGCCCACCTCCTCTTCTCTGGAATCCTACCTGGTGCATAGTGTCTGTTCACTTTAGCCGCGAGGACTTGTTTATGGGCCAAAGTTCATAACTAAAACCCGATAGGGACCAAATACCCCTGATTTGAGATTTACCAAAATATCCTTAGATTTGAAAAATTACTAAAATACCCCTGATTGTAAAATTACCAGAACACCCTTGACTTGCGGAATCACCAAAATATCCCTGATTTACAAAATTAACTAAATACCCCTGTAGAGTAGATTTACGGAAATAATCTTGGGTAGTGAAATGACTAAAATACCCCTAAGTGCCGAATGGGTGGAAATATGTATGTTGCATTCATGGAATATATGTTGCACTTGGGTGGGTTTTGATGATACGGAGGAAGATTTGAGGATCGCATAGTCACTTGACGACCGCGGATCCACCGGTGGCTTTAAGCCCATTATATAGCTTTCTTTGCCGCAACGTTTGAGTAGTGCCACTGCTTTGGTGCTACATTTGGTGTGTAGGGATGGGTGGGTTGATATTTATATCCTTTGGTGTGTGTAGGGTTGGAAGGAAATGGTGTGCGGGGTTGGATTTGGGATGGGTGCATTGCATTCATGTGATACTGATGTAATATGAGGTCGTTATGGGCTAAGGCCCAAGACCACCGTTTTTGATAGGGCTTAGGCCCAATGTGATAATTGTATGTTGATTGGATTACCAAGGGTCGTACACACTGAGTTTCGAAACTCACCCCTTTTTATTAAATGTCTCAGGCGATCCTCAGTAAACGGCTCGACGTGGGAGAGGACTCGGAGACGGCCACACTACAAGATACTTAGAAGTTTTATTTATTTGTCTCAAAAGACATGATTTTAATTGCTTTATTTTCATTAGATGTAATAAGGCCTTGTACTCCGTTTTGACTTTGGATTTTGGGTTTTGTTGTTTCAACTGTTTACTTAATTATTAAACCTGAGTAATTTCTTATGTTTAAACTTGGTTTCTGAAATACTTTAAATAATAAATTGGGCTTTTACCATTTCTTAACAAGACTCAAGGATTTTGGGATTTTGGGTCTTAAATTTTTACTTAGCAAAATCGTTTTGAGTTATGCCTTTGATGTGACATTCCCGGATTCGACCATAATGTCTGGGCCGGGTTTGGGGTGTTACATTTAGTGGTATCAGAGCCCAGTTGCAAAGCTCGAGCTATGAAATGGGCCTTAGATTTTGGTTTTTAAAACGAGTAGATTAAAAAGTTTTTACAGGATTTTTGAAGTGTGGTTCACCGAGCCCTCGACGTCGAGCCAAGTAAGTTTTCTGTGTTTACCTTTGTTTAAATTACGGAACTATATCTAGATATAGGCTACTTTAAAATAGGTTTTTAGAGACTAAAGCCCATAGGAAACTTAAGCCTGTAGTGGATCTTCGACCGCGAAACAACTTTAAAAAAATTGTTACTTACATAAGACATGCGCTTAAAACAGTGGAACTATGAACTAATTTCATAAAAATTCTAATTCTGATAATATGAGAATCAACGATGAGCGCTGGAAGAGGGTCAAGGAGTCACGGTAGAGGCCAAGGAAATGTTAGGGCTGGATCATCGGCATCGGGCCATATGCCCAACGTTGAAGTGTGTTAGTGTTATTAAAATCAAAGTGCGCAGAGAAAGCATAGTGGTGTGACTTGAGCGGTGCGAACAATAGTTAGTTGGAAATTTCGAGGACAAAATTTCTTTAAGGGGGTAGAATTGTAACGCCCCAAATTTTGAGCCTAGTAGAGTTGGGCCCATTGGGCTTTGGGTTTCATAAAAAAATTTTAAGTGAGCAAGAAAATGAAAAATGACATGACAGCTTTAAAGGTTTAATGAATTTGGAGTGTGTAGGTGTGTTGGGGAAACTCTTGGTTCGAGTTTTGTGGTGGAGGATCCTTAATTTAATTAATTAAAGAATCAGGGTTGTGAGCAGTGGGCTTTTAAATAAAAATAAGTGAAAAACGGCACAAAGAAGCCTGTGGTGAAGTGGCTAAGTGACGCCACTAGGGTGTAGAGAGGTGGTGACATATGCATGCAGGAGGTGCGAGGTTGAGTGCTAGCTTAGTTTTATTTTGGAATTTAATTTTAGGCTTCTAGAGAAATTTGGAAGTGGCGTGTAGAGGGACTCTAAGGAGAAGTGATCAGTAGAGAGAATTTAGGAGAAGGATAAGGGAGATATCATGGAGAAAAATTAGGAGATGAGTAGTGGATGAAGTGGTGTCGAATTGGACTTTAGGGGTGGCTAAGTTTCGGCTATAGGCTATATAAATGTGTGTGTGCCGAATCTGAGGTCCTAGGTAATGCTGAATTTTCCATTCTTTTTCTTTCTTTTCTTCCCCTCAATGGGTTCCTCCCATAGCCAAACTCTCCCATTGCTGAAATCTCCTAAAGCCGAATTCCTTTGTGCCCAATTCTCTCATAGCCAAACTCTTCTATAGTCGAATTACCACCATCTTTTCTCTTACCAAAATTCCTAATAGTGTCGAATCTTGGTGGTTGTTCCTCCATCACAAATCGATTGTTACCTACTCTCAGTCAAGTGTTGAAAGCCGAATCTAGTTAATAGCTATCTAGGCCGCAGGATCGAAAGGGGATTTGGTAAGTATTCGGTTAACCTCTTTTGTACGTTCTGCTAAAAGCCGAAAGGCTATCTAACTGTCCTTTCGTTAACTCTGTGATAACAAGGATAAGGTTCAAAGATCGCAAGTGTGGTAGGATCGTTAGCAAGGGTAAGTGTACTCAACTCGATTGTGGTTTAAGTGAATGGCCGAATGTGAGTTTGACCTATAGGGGTGACTTGTGTGGATTATGAGTCACTCAAATCTTAATGGTGTGTATGTGAGTGCAGATCTAAGGGATACTCCTGATTAGTAGATAAGGAAGGGCTATTAGAACCCGGTGGCACACGGTAAGGTTACGGTAAGGTTTCGGCTTTTGGTAGATATTTTGTTTAAGTTTGGGTGATTGATTGAAGGTTGGTTGGTTGTAGGTTCAAGACCAAGGATAGTATAGCACGTCGCAGTAACCAGGTGTGTACAAACACTACACACATGATATCGGCAATGCCGGAAAGCCGAAAGTGGCTAAATGGGCCCAATGGGCCCTGAGGCTAAGTTGGATGAAATTGATTGATTTGATTATATGAATTGAGTTAGGCATGCATGTTACATGATCTGGAATTGTTTTGGGCCTAATGGGCCATATGAATGAGATTTGGGTCTAATGGGCCATAAGGATGTGAATTGGGCATAATGGGTTATATGAACGTGAAATGGGCTTGATGGGCTTTATGAAGACGTAGACAAGTATGCTAGGGTTTAATGGACTTTAGGCCTAGTTCGAACAACTCTCAAAGCGCATAAAACTTAATTCTAATAATTAAAACATGTCCAGTGGACAAGGCCATTTTGAGTTAGAGTGTGGCAACGGACATATGCATGTCTAGGAGTGGATCTAGGGAGAGCTTGGTACTTTAGCGGTCCTAGTGGCCCACCTCCTCTTCTCTGCGGAATCCTACCTGGTGCATAGTGTCTGTTCACTTTAGCCGCGAGGACTTGTTTATGGGCCAAAGTTCATAACTAAAACCTGAGAGGGACCAAATACCCCTGATTTGAGATTTACCAAAATATCCTTAGATTTGAAAAATTACTAAAATACCCCTGATTGTAAAATTACCAGAATACCCTTGACTTGCGAAATCACCAAAATATCCCTGATTTACAAAATTAACTAAATACCCCTGTAGAGTAGATTTACGAAAATACCCTTGGGTAGTGAAATGACTAAAATACCCCTAAGTGCCGAATGGGTGGAAATATGTATGTTGCATTCATGGAATATATGTTGCACTTGGGTGGGTTTTGATGATACGGAGGAAGATTTGGGGATCGCATAGTCGCTTGACGACCGTGGATCCACCGGTGGCTTTAAGCCCATTATAGCAGCTTTGCTGCAACATTTGAGTAGTGCCGTTGCTGGTGCTACATTTGGTGTGTAGGGATGGGTGGGTTGATATTTATATCCCCACAGGTGTGTAGGGTTGGAAGGGAAATGGTGTGCAGGGTTGGATTTGGGATGGGTGCATTGCATTCATGTGATACTGATGTGATATGAGGTCGTTATGGGCTAAGGCCCAAGACCACCGTTTTTGATAGGGCTTAGACCCAATGTGATAATTTTATGTTGATTGGATTACCAAGGTTTGTACACACTGAGTTTTGAAACTCACCCCTTTTTATTAAATGTCTCAGGCGATCCTCAGTAAACGGCTCGACGTGGGAGAGGACTCGGAGACGGCCACACTACAAGATACTTAGAAGTTTTATTTATTTGTCTCAAAAGACATGATTTTAATTGCTTTATTTTCATTAGATGTAATAAGGCCTTGTACTCCATTTTGACTTTGGATTTTGGGTTTTGTTGTTTCAACTGTGTACTTAATTATTAAACCTGAGTAATTTCTTATGTTTAAACTTGGTTTCCGAAATACTTTAAATAATAAAATGGGCTTTTATCATTACTTAACAAGACTCAAGGATTTTGGGCTTTTGGGTCTTAGATTTTTACTTAGCAAAATCGTTTTGAGTTATGCCTTTGATGTGACATTCCCGGATTCGGCCATAACGTCTGGGCCGGGTCTGGGGGTGTTACAATGACATTTGTATCCTATCTATTCCTAAGGTTCAACCGGAATTTCTCGCTTGTCGAAACTTTGTCGAATACAACCAAAGGGTAAATCACAATTCATACAATATTAAAGCATTTAAAATATAAATAACAATGTATTATTTACATACGAACTTACCTCAGTACAAAGATAGTAGAATTTGACCGAATCGTTAAATTCTTTGTCTTTCCCTCGGTCTAGGTCCATACCTTGTTTTTCTTGATCTATAATAACAAATTTAACTCATTCAATCATAACATTATTCAATTCAGCCCAAAAATCATATTATGGAAAAAATTAAATTTTTGGCCCTAAACTTTTGACATTTTACATTTTAGTCCCTAGGATCGTAAAATGAAATATGTTTAATTTCTTTAATACACAAGCCTAGCCGAACTATTTTTATACTCATACCAGCCCACATTTTTCATTAAATCGCACTTTTACTACATATTTTATAACTTTTACAAATAGGTCCTTTTGACATTTTTACCGAAAATCACTTTGTAAAAGTTGTTTATCCAACATCAAATTTGCATAATCTACCATTAAACATCAAAATACACAAATATCTAACATGGGTCAAACCCTAGACCTTAATCATACTTCAAATTAGTACTAGAAATAGGTAGATCGAGTTACAAGGATTTCAAAAACATAAAAGTCATTAAAAACGGGGCTAGAACGGACTTACAATCGAGCTTGAAAGCTTGAAAAACCCTAGCTATGTCTTCCTCTTGTAAATTTCGGCCAAGGGGTAGAAGATGAGCAAAAATTGGCTTTTAATTTGATTTTTAATTCTTTTAATTAGCCAAATAACCAAAATGCCCCTAACTTAAAACATAAAAATTCTCTTACTTCATGTCCATTTTTGTCCACTAACTTAACCAATGGTCTAATTATCATCTAAGGACCTTCAATTTAAAGTTTCATAGCAATTAGACACCTCTAGCTTCTAGAACACACATTTTGCACTTTTTGCTATTTAGTCCTTTTAACTAAATTAAGTGCCCAAACATCAAAATTTTCGAACGAAATTTTCACGAAATCATTCCATAAAACTGTAGACCATAAAAATATAATTAAAAAAATTTTACTGTGTCAGATTTGTGGTCCTGAAACCACTGTTCTGACTAGACCCAAAATCGGGCTGTTATAACATTTCTCGATGGTTTGCAGCTAACAATTGCTGAAATTTTATTCGGATCAACTCTAATGCCTTCAGTCGATATTTTATGTCCCAGAAAACCAACTTCCCGAAGCTAAAATTCACATTTCTAAATTTAGCATACAGTTGTTTATCTCGCAAAGTTTGCAAAACAGTTCTCAAATGCTCAGCATGTTCAGTCTCATCTTGGGAATATACCAGAATATCATCAATAAATACCATAAAAAATCTATCCAAATACGGCCTGAAAATTCTATTCATCAAATCCATAAACACTGCAGGTGCATTAGTTAAACCAAACGGCATCACAAGAAATTCATAATGTCCGTACCTAGTTCTAAATGTTGTTTTCGGCACATCTGAATCTTTCACCTATAACTGATAATAACCAGAACGAAGATCAATCTTTGAGAACACTGTGGCACCTTTCAACTGATCAAACAAATCATCAATACAAGGCAATGGATATTTATTATTAATTGTAACTTTGATGAGCTGACGGTAGTCAATACATAATCTCAATGATCCGTCTTTTTTCTTAACAAACAGAACCGATGCACCCCAAGGTGAAAAACTAGGTCGAGCAAAACTCCTATCAGTTAATTCTTGCAATTGTGCTTTCAATTCTTTTAACTTTGTAGGAGCCATTCTGCATGGTGCTATTAATATTGGTGTTGTTCCCAATACAAGATCTATGGCAAATTTGACTTCTCTGACCGGCGGTAATCTAGGTAACTCCTCTGGAAACACATCAGGATATTCACAAACCACTGGCACTGATTTAATCTTCGACTTAGACACTTTAGTATCCAACACATAAGCAAGGTAAACATCATAACCTTTTCTCACATATTTCTGTGCTGACATAGCTGATATCACATTAGACAACCCGTCTGATTTATCTGATTCAATACAAAGCATTTCACCATTCTGACATTTTAATACTATATGCTTTTGTTTACAATTTACCATAGCATCATGCAAAGTTAGCCAATCCATACCTAATATCACATCAAATTCATCGAACGGTAATAGCATCAAATCAGCCAAGAAATAGTAACCCTGTATCATTAATGAACAGTTCTTGCAAATCTTGTCAACTATTACATACTGACCTAGAGGGTTGATACTTTAACCACGAATTTAGTGGATTCAACAGGTAAATTTTTACTAGACACTAAATTCGTGCAAATATATGAATAAATCGAACCAGGATCAATTAAAGTAGTTACATCAGTATCAATAAGAGAAAAAGTACCAGTAATAACATCTGGCGCAGAAGCATCTTCACGTGCACGAATAGCATAAGTCCTAGCTGGTGCTCGTGCTTCAGATCTTAGAGTGCAGTCTTTTTTCACACCATGGCTACCACTCATATTTCCAGGATTACGAGGTGGTCTACCTCTCGTAGCTATGTTGCTTGGCCTCGAAGTTCGAATATTATCATTTTCAGGTTTCTTCGGGCAATCTCTAAGATAGTGGTCAAAAGAACCACACCTAAAACAAGCTCCACTCTTCATTCTACATTCACCAAAATGTAGCTTATTACAGTACTTACACTTGGGTTTGGTGTTTCTAACACTACCCGCACTTGCTACAGATGTAGCCTGAGATTTAGGACTAGAGCGTCGGGTACCTCTGTCTCAACCGGAGTATCCCGCAGAGGTAGTAGAACGGTCATGATATTTCTTTGATTTCTTCGATGCTGACTGATATGACTATCCCGTAAATCTTTTACTTGAAGTTCTGGCTTCAATCTCAGCTTGTCTTTTCTCTTTACTCAGCTCTTCAGCTTTATAAGCTCGATCAACCAATACAACAAATTCTTTCAACTCAAGAATCCCGATTAATAATTCTATATCTTCGTTTAAGCCATCTTTAAACCGGTTACACATTGCAGTTTCAGTCGAAATACATTCTCTAGCATATTTTCTCAATCGGACAAATTCTCGTTCATATTCGGACACTGTCATATGATCTTGATTAAACTCCAAGAATTTTTTACGTTTCTGGTTAAGAATTCTCTGACTGATGTATTTCTTTCGAAACTCAGTTTTGAAAAATTCCCAAGTGACCCTTTCTTTCGCTACAACAGAAATCAATGTATTCCACCATTGGTAAGCTGAATCTTTTAATAGAGATACTGCACATTTAAGACATTCAACTGGAGAACAAGATAATTCATCAAGAACTCTGGTGGTATTTTCTAACCAAAATTCAGCTCTTTCAGGATCATCCTCAGTTGTAGCACGAAATTCTTTTGCACCGTACTTACAGATTTTATCAACATGAAGCTTACCAGCTCTAATAAGTTCTATACTTTGAAGTATATTAGGAACCGGTTGAGAAACAAGAGGGGTGGAGGTTGTTGCACAGCTGGATTTGTTCGTACAAATTCAGTTCATCATTTGGAAGAAGGCTTCTTTAGCCTCTCCTCCTCGGCCCTCAGATACGGGCCTCATGCTACTTAAAGCTGCTCTATGCACAGAGGCTTGAGCATAACTTTCAGCCTCTTCGGAATTAGCTCAGTTGGATGACATTGCTATATGAAAACATGTTTGAAATGTTCAGGAGATATCACACTATCACAGGTTATATAATGGCATGTATAGCTAGACTCGTATATGCTACGTTAGTCTGAGAATCAACTAAACCGTAGCTCTGATACCAGTAAATGTAACACCCCTAACCTGTATCTGTCGCCGAAATAGGGTTACAGAGCATTATCAAAATTTATAGAATAAATAAATAGATATTTCATATCATATAGGATTCATATCAGAAACCAATCAAAATCAAGCATAATGTCCCTTATGTGAGCCCTCGAGGCCCTAAATACATATTAGAAATAAGTCGTGATTAAATTGGGTGCTTAAAGAATTTTCTGGAAAACATTAAAATTTTTCAAAGGTGTAGGGGACACACGACCATGTGGCTAGGCCGTGTGTCTCACACGGTCAAGAGACACACCCGTGTCTCAAGCCGTGTGGGCATTTGAAATAGGGACACACGGTCGTGTTCTAGCCCGTGTCCAAACTTATGAGCTCTTTGACTTTAGTCACACGGCCAAGCCACACGCCTGTGTGCTAGGCTGTGTGAGCATTCTGTTTTGTGCTAATTTAAGATACATGCAACACACGACCGTGTCACCTAGCCGTGTGTGACACACGGCTGAGACGCACGCCCGTGTCTCTGCCCGTGTGGACAAAAATAGGTCATTTTCCTAGCCATATTTCTTATCCAATTTGTCATCCACCTAAATCAACATTTTTGGACATCATCAAGCCATAACAAATCAACCAAAACAAGCTAAAATCATGTCTTAAACATGACATATTACCACATACAAACAATATGCTCTTAGGCATCTCAAATGACAATTTAAAGACATGTCAATCAAATATTCATATTTATCTAGATAACCAAATGCATATATATATGCATAATCAAACTCACACTTCAAACATGATAAAACCACTTATATACACATCAAAATATACTAACACAAGCCATTCAAATGGGTAGTCTCATCAAACCTTTTATATGTCGTCAATGGCCAAGTTAACCTATACATGCCATTATAACAAAAATTGATTTACTATATGTACTGAAATAGGCTGATGGATAGTGTGAAGTAACTCCGACCACCTTCCAACCAAATCGAGCTTTCGAATTACTATAAAATAGGGAAAATAAAATAGAGTAAGCATTTAAGCTTAGTAAGTTCGTATAACATGGAATTTTACTTACCATTCAATTACATTTAAGGTAAGCATACAAAACATATTCCAATCAACTTGGCCAAAAGCCTAAACACATATCTTCAACACGTTAGCCATGTAAGCACATATAATAGCCCATCATCATGGATGAACAAAGTAATCAAGCAAGTTCCACACACATGTAACAATCATTTCATGCTTCAGTATATCAAGTAATATCATTTCCATGTACTTCATGTATATACGGGTAATAGTTCGTTTCAAACGTATATTATCTCATATCAGAATTTAGCCCATTGATCCATTTAAAATATCATTGGATACACGGGTAGTACACACGAGGTGTACAAATCTATAATTCATCAATTCATATACAGGTATGCCCATACGAGCATGTAAACGGGAAGCTCTTCTGAGCCATATAATGGGAAGCTCATGTGAGCTGTATATCGAGAAGATCATGCAAGCCAATTATCGGGAAGCTCATGAGAGCCATTAATCGAGAAGATCGTGAGAGCCATTAATCGAGAAGATCGTGAGAGCCAAATATCAGGATGCTCGTAAGAGTTTTGGTGTGTCCGCAACACATGCAGGACCACAATCAATCCGGGAACCCTAATGACATGTCATTTGTATCCTTCAAATTTTTAAGGTTCAAACGGGACTCGGTACTTGTCAGATATGTGATCAATAATATACATGACATTTTATACAAATCACCCACACAACAATATTTATTTCAAATCATACAAATATACAATTTAGTAACACGAACTTACCTCGACAAGTGTTCGTAGATACAAAGGCTACTAATTCGATACTTTTTCTTTTCCTCGATCTAACTCTGTATTAGGTCTATCCAGATCTAATTAAGCAAAATAAGCTTGCTTGAACTCAACTTACATGGCTAGGGTTTCCATGTTTTTGTTTTAGGAAAGATGATGAAAATGATGATAATTTGTTTTATTTTATTTATTTATCATCATTTTATCATTTACTTTCCAAAATTAACCTTAATAATTTACTAAATTCCAATGATGAATAATCATCCTTACTTACTAACTCCTCTAAATGATTTATTTTCCATATAAGGACCTCCAAGTTTAAATTCCATAGCTATTTGATACCTTTAGCTACTAGAATTCAACTTTTGCACTTTATGCAATTTGGTCCTTTTTAACAAGCTAGGCATGTAAATGGTAAAATTGCTTAACTAAATTTTCATACGATATTTCTATCATAATGTAGATAATAAAATAATATTAAAGTAAATTTTCTTCCGACTTCGAATTTGTGGTATCGAAACCACTGTTCCGATTTCACTGAAAACAGGTTGTTACACGGTTCCTTCTCATATACACAAATCCTATTAAGTTCATATTTTCTTCCATAGAAACTTTAATAACATTTTCACATAATTAACTCTAAAGCCTCACTTGGTCACACACAACTTTTATATCACATTTTATAACATTCATTTCATGATTCTTAATCTTACTAACTTAGGGCAAGTATGAGTATCCATGATACTTACCTTGATGGATGCTTTACACCACTTAATCAAACTCCCATGAACACTAATCCATCATCAAATAAGCTTGGGCATCCTCGAATCACCATTTCCACATTTTCATCTAACCAAAATATACTAAAAAAATTAACATAAATTCTTTCTAAGCTTTTTTATATCATTTCTCAACAATTATCAAACTAATGGAAGTCTAGGAAACTATTTCTTACCAATCTTCACTCAACAAAGCTCCATAAATCTTAAGTTGAAATTAGTGAAATTGATGATGGTAATGAAAGTGGTAATTAAAATGATTATATCTATGAGATATATATATATATATATGTGTGTTTATATATATTCTTTTGCTAGAAATTGATGAACACAACATTAAAAGTTAAAATCGATTTTGATAGGTGTTTGAAAAATTGAAAATTAGATTACTATAAATTGATATCTTTCTCCATGTGGAAAAAAGCATACAAGTTTTGTAATTAATTAAAATCATGTATTTGATTCGGAGTTTTTTTAATTTTTATGTTATTGTGATAAAAAATTCAAAGACTCAAATTTTATCTACCATCATTTTATCACTCAATAAGGAAATGCAAAATGTCTTGTCATAAAAATAAATGGTTTTTTTTTAATACAATATTAGGAGTAGGGATAAGGATAACACAGTTCGAACCCGTGACAAATGGATATCTAATAAGAATTTTAACTATCGCTCCATTAAAGTTAAAACAAAAAAAATTATTAATTATTAATGATTAGATTGCAATTTTAAGCATTTAAGATAAATATATCAAAATTACAGAAATAAAAAAAATTAATTATGCAACATAAGTACGAGAACTTTTCACATAAATTTTCCTAAATTAAACTACTAGAGTTGAAGAGGCTACTTAATATAAAATTAATTGATGATAGGATATTATATGGATTTTTATCTAGTTGATGTGAAATTATGGTTGAAGGTGCTTAATAGATAGATGTTTATTTTAATTAGGGATGACAATAGAGCGGAGAAAAATATATGTTGTTAAATACATCATCGTTCCTTAGTTAGTATGTTTTGTCTCATTACCTGCCCTACTCCATTATGGATATATAATTTTGAAAACTATTTTCACCTCAATAAAAATTGGATGCATTGGTTACAATCCTACTTCACGTCAATTTATTTTTTTCTACTTGTCTTCAATATTCCGTCTTTTTAAAGGCAATCAAATGTTTAAGCATAATTCTTTTAAAAAAATTAAACATAAAATATATTGGATGATTTGCTTTTGGACGTTTATATTCTTGAATGTTTTCTTATTCTTTTATTTAGTGCTCATTCATGCTTCATATCTTATTGCTCTGATTTCTTTTATTTCTTTTTTTCATTTTTACTGTGCTTTGATTTTCGATCATTCTCTCCGGTATATTTCACCTTTTTTTTATCAATCATTTTCATATACCAAAAAGGGGAGAAATCTAGCAAAATTTGTAAATTTACTTAAAAGCAATCGCAAAACATAAATTCTAAATTAAAAAAGAACATTGCTAATTAGTATTAACCTTTTTTTAATATTGATTTTAAAGCCTTTATATTAATGGATTTTTGTCAAAATAATGTCTTCGTATAGTGCTTAAAAAAGGGGAGTTTAACTTGAAAATAATATTTGATTTAGGGCAGTTTTGGAAAGCAATTTTTTTAAAAAAATATATATAAAAAATGGGCAGATTGTTAGCTTTGATTTTCAACTATTTTGATAGAACAAACTTAATTATAAAATCCCTTAACCAATTTTCATAAATTATTTCAGTCTTATTCAAATATATTTTCAAGTGTTATAAACTCAAAAACAAAGTTTCCAAATAACTAAAACTTTCTACAAAAGTTTTTGATAACCCCCTAAGACCTCTAAAATGTTTCTAAACCACAATTTTAAATGTTCTTAGCCTTGTCTCGAGACACAAGCATGTTTGTCTCAAAACAGATTAACGTCGAAGCTAAAATTGTTTCAAGGGAACCTTGTATCGAGACAAAATTCATTCTGTCTCAAGACCAGCCAACAAAGCTAAAGTAAGCTATAGGGGAACCTTGTCTCGAGACAAAAGCATTATTGTCTCGATACAACAAAACTCAAAGCTAAGGTTTGCTTCAGGGGAGCCTTGTCTCGAGACAATCAAAAAATTATCTCAAGACATATAGCAAATTGTCTCGAGACCAAGTCATTGTGTCTCGAGACCTTAGGCTCAAACGGTCATATTTTTGTTCTTCTTTTCTTAAAAAAAGGGGTTTATGTCTCGAGACATATTGCTCCAGGCGACATTAAATGCACGAAAAAATGCTCCCAACAGCTCCAAACAGCTCCAAACGTTCATTATTCAATGAGAGGGTATAAATATCATTCAAGTACACTCATATGAAGACAAGAAACAAGTCCAGAAAGATCAACAGTTTAATTCCAATCATTTGTCATTGTTATTCTCATTCTCTTGTACACACTTGTGAGTTTATTTGTGATTCATTTTTTCAAGTGTTGTATTATTGTGTGAGAGTGCTCTTTTATTATATATCAGCCTTTTATAGGTGATAATTCTTTCCAAACTTTATTTCTCATTTTTGTGATGATTTACTTAAAGGGAAGTGACCCTATCTTGCCTTGTGAAAGGATAGATATTTTAAATGTTAAACATTGTCTCTAAAAGGTTCAAATCTAGTGAATTTGGGAAATATTTAGTTGTGGTAAGCTAAGGTAGTGGAGGTAGGCAATTGGGGTCAAACTACTATAAATTCTTGAGTCTCCATTGTTTGTCATAATTACTTCAAAAAATTTTAAACACCAATTCACCCCTCTTAGTGATTATTGATATTAACAACATGAGAAGGCTTTAAGCCTTCACTTAGAACCATCCCCAACCATTAGTTCTTCTCCCACTCATTATTATACTTTGAAGTATATTTTGGGAAATCTTTTAATTAAGATTTTCATTAGTTTGTAAACTTTTTAGTATTGGTGAAGTTATCATCTGGTGTTAGTGACCAAGGAAGTAGATAATTTGCTAAACCTTGTAAATTTGGTGTGTTCTCTCCTTTATTTATTTATTTTTTGCATTTATTGGTTTTTAAATCACATTTTAATATTCAATAGATATTTTTCAGGTTTATTCGTTGTACTTGGATAGTTTCAATTTGGTATTGGTGTTCCCAATTAGATTTCAGTGTTCAATATTCAAGGTACAGTTGTGTGGGATATTACTTTGTGTTCTCACCAATTGGTAGTAAACCTCGGTGAAGAAATGCTAATTTTCTTAGTGTGCTTTGTAGTTGTGACATTGTATGATCTTCCATATCATAAAATAAATTTTCACTATTGGAGATTATTTGTGATTGTTCAGTTACTGGATATAAGTGTAGTTGTGTGAAAGTGAATTTCTAAGAAAAGCTCTAGCTAGGAAAAACTTGGTATTTAAGAGCGTATTTATGACCCATCTCTTTTTCTTGGGAACTGTCGCGTGTGAATATAATATACAAATGTGTAAGTGTACATGCCGAATCAAGTAATAAATTAGTAAGTAAGATCATCTCCTCAGGGATCAGATAGGATTAATTCAGATAGGATTAATTCGGATAAGCTATTACTATAAACTATATGAATTAGGCTGTGGCAAAACAGAATAACAATTTGTAGAGGAGTAATCACATATGCAATATTAAAATCAAATAACTAACTTAAAATGATGTGGCAAAGATACAGAGACAAAGTTGAGAGGATCTACGTTGTTGAATGGGAAGGTTGGGATTACTAAGATTCTTTTCTCATAACACAATAATGCCATGGCAAAATTTTAACCAATCTATTATTCAGATTAAATATAAGGTAGTCTACTTCTTTCAAGAGTTAGACTTCAAGCTACCCTACCTAAGGCTTTGCATGTCTATGAGCCTTAAGAAGGATACACATCACTATTTCTTCCTTTCTCTGTACAGAGCGCATCGCTATGTCTAGAGTGCTGAGTATTCTGTCGAATACTCCCTTGTATCATTCGATCACAATCCAAATCATCTAACATTTTCAAAATTAAATCACATTTATGGACATACCATACATTCATCTATGTTTAAAGACTACATGCATGTAACATCCCGATTTAGGGCCTAGTCGGAATAGTGGTGCGAGACCATAAATCCAAGGTATATGTATGAGTTTTGAGGTTTATGCTATGCTTGCATGTTAGTGTGAAAGTTTCATGAAGCAATTTTGTTAAATTGCGGTTGAATTGTCCAAAAGGACTAAATTGCAAAAGTTACAAAATGTGAGATTCTAATAGCTAATTGTATGAAATAGCTTTGGATTATCAATTAGATGTCCTTAAATAGCAATTCCCCAATTTCTAATTTTTGGACAAAAATGGGCATGAGTGGATGATATTGGAAAAGTTTGACAAATGGGCATTTTGGTCATTTGTCAATTAAGTGATTAAAAAGAGAAAAAGATGACAAAATTTCATTCATCTTCTTCTCCAAGATGCCGAAAATTTCAAGAAGCCATTGTTAGGGCTCTTCAATTTTTCAAGCTTTCTAGTAAGTGCATCCAAGCCCCATTTTTGATATTCTTTGTATTTTTGAAGTCCTAGTAACATGAGTAAGCTATTTTTAGCTATATGTTGAGCTAGGATTGATGTTCAAAAATGTACCCATGTATGACATGCATGTATTTTGATGTTTTATGGAAGAATATGAAAGCTTGATGTAGTAGAAACATCTTTTGCTAAGTGAATTCCATGAAAATGCATGTACGACTAGTTTGTGAAAGTCTTGAGATTGGTCATACATGAGTGATTTAGTGAGAATTGATGATTGCTTTATTTGAGTAAATGATTCGGCTAAGCATGAAAGGCTAGAAAGTTGAATGAAAATCACTTTACGAGCCTTGGGACAAAAGTGTAAATAGGAGAAAGTTTAGGGGCAAAATGGTAATTTTGCTAAAGTATGAGATAAGGGTCAATTTAGTCAATGTGTGTATTGAATGAGTTGATTTATCATTATAGATCAAGAAAGACGAAGCCCGAATAGAAACTGAGGCAAGGGCAAGGTCGTGGACTAAATTGCACATCTCCATACTTTTTGAATACCGAGGTAAGTTTACGTATAAACGATGCATTTATGCGTATACATTGTTAATGCTAGCTAGTGTGTAGCATGATTGAGAACCTATTCGATTCTAGTGGAATGAATGAGATAGTAGTTGTGAATGGGTGAATGTATTACAAAGTAGACATGTGAATGTGTAGCGATAATGCTTGATGGTGGGCTAAGTGCGATACCACCTTGATACTTAACAATGATAGGCTGTGTGCGATACTATTGTTAAGCATATTATTTAGTGAGCTATGTGCGGAATCACTATAATTATCCTTTATGGTAGGCTATGTGCGATACTACCTTATGATCTGATTGTGGTGGGCTAAGTGCGAAACCACCGAGTACTTTAGCTGTGTGGATGTATTATTGAGAAATAATGGTGTGTTGTATTTTGAGTAATATCAATGATTATGAGTATGTGACTCATGATGTGTTGGAGATGTGGTAAGGGATAGAAAGAGTAAGCATAGTAGTGGATGTGAATTACATATGTTAGTATAATGCTAATTGTTGTTTAGCTTGTACTAGAATGCTTAAATTGTTTATGTGTAAACTTACTAAGCTCAAAGTTTACTCCTTTCTTTTCTCTTGTCTTATAGAGAAAAAGGATTGAATCGTGATATGCGGATTAATCAGAAGATCGCCCACACTATCAGCACACTCCGGTATATTAGACTTAATGTTTTGTATATGGCATGTATAGAGGCTATACAAGTTAGTGAGTTTTGTTATAATGGCTAAGATGTGTTGGCCTTTAGTTGGATAATCTATTTTGTATAATGCCATGGTTGATGGCTAACTTATATTATATGAAAAGATGTAGTTATCCATGTAAGATTGGGTTTCAATATAAGTTGATATTGGATGAGTTGAATGTGTATATGTTGTATGAGCTAGATGGGTGAGAAGAGCTTAGCATATAGCTTTGTTCTTGTCCATGTGGATAGACACACGGGCATGTGACTAGGCCATGTGTGGCACACGGCCAGCCCACGGGCGTGTGACTTGGCCATGTCAATTTGGCAGATTCAAGTGTTATGGGCCACGGGCTACCCACACAGGCGTGTGTCTAGGCTTTAGGCCGTGTAAAGTAGTAAGTGTTCACCACGGGTGGAGAGCATGGGCATGTGCCCTAGCCGTGGGACATTGGCAGAATGCTTGGGTTTTCATGTACGGGATGGGGGCATGGGCGTGTGTGACCTCCACGGGCGTGTCTAATCTTACACAGGCGTGTGGTCCCTGTATAGATGGAAAAATTTTAAATTCGTAAGAGTTTCCGATATGGTCTCGAGAACCCTCATGTGTATGAATGAGGCCTCGTAAGTCGAGAATAAGGTTATTTTGGTGACTTAAGGAGAGTAGTCACGTTGAGCCTAAGTGGCGATCAAGTGGTTTTACTCCGGTAATGCCTCGAACCCGGTTCCGGCGTAGAATACGGGTAAGGGGGTTACATTTAGTGGTATCAGAGCTATGGTTTAGTCAGTTCTAGGACTACCTTAGCGGGTGTAAGGGTCTAGCTATACATGCCATAAGTGTACAATGATAGTGTGGTGGTTTCTGATGATTTTAAACCTTATTTTATATAGTATATGGATCCCGATCAATTGACTGCTGATGAAGCAGCTAGTAATGCGTCGGCTCCTGCGCAAGGAACCGCGCGCTGTTGATAGTGGACCCGAGGTTAGGGTCAAGGGAAGAGGCTCGGGAAGCCTTTCTCCGATGATGATGAGTAATTGGTACTCGGATTATGTTCGAGCGAACCCTAATGCTCAACCTCCTCCACCTCCTCCTATACCTCAGCCAATTCCAGTGGCTCCACAAGGTATTGATGTAGTGAGGATATCGAAACCCCCGGTAGATAAGATTAGGAAACATGGGGCTGAGGATTTTAGAGCTAAGGTAGATGATAACCCCGAGAGGGCAGAGTTCTGGCTAGAGAACTCAATGAGAGTATTCGATGAACTCTCTTATACACCTGATGAGAACCTGAAGTGTGCCGTATCTTTGCTGAGGGACTCGGCATACCATTGGTGGAAAACATTAACGTCGATAGTCCCGAAAGAGAGGGTGACGTAGGACTTCTTTCTGGAAGAGTTCCGGAAGAAGTATATAAGTCAGCGGTTTACTGACCGGAAACGGAAGGAATTCCTTGAGTTGAAGCAAGGAAGAATGTCAGTAGCAGAATATGAGCGTGAATTTGTTAGGCTTAGCATGTACGCGCAGGAATGTGTGTCGACGGAGACCATTTTGTGTAAAAGGTTCGAAGACGGACTGAATGAGGATATCAAGCTCCTAGTGGGTATTTTGGAGTTGAAAGATTTTGTTGTGTTGGTTGAAAGGGCAAGTAAGGCCGAGGAATTGAGTAAAGAAAAGAGAAGGGCTGTGAGTGAAGCCCGAGATGTGAGTAAACGGCTGATGGGCAAATCATATCAAGCCCAGTCGAAAAGATCCAAGGAAGTGAATCCTCAGACAACAACACCAGTGGGATATCCACATCGAGACTTGGACAACACTCGTTCGGGTTCGAGAGTCCAAGCCACCTCGATGGAAAGTGTAGGCAATCCGAAGAATAAACCGAAGTGTCCAAGTTGTGGTAGGTATCATACCGGAGAGTGTTGGGGAAACAACCAAAGTTGTTATAAGTATGGTTCCCCCGACCATTTTATCCGAAATTGCCCCGAGAGAGATGACAAGGAAGAGAACCAAGAGACAAGACCTAGCGATGTGTCTGCAAGGGGTAGACCACCAAGCAACCCGAGAGGTGGGACTAGTGGTAGAGGTGCGTCCAGAGACTCTGCTGTGAGACCGGAGGGTCGAGCACCTGCGAGGACGTATGCCATTCGCGCCCGCGAAGAGGCATCATTCCCAGATGTGATAACGGGTACTTTTTCTCTCTTTGACACCTTTGTTATTGCTTTAATAGATCCAGGGTCTACTCATTCTTATATTTACATGAGATTGGCATCTAGTTTGAGTATGGCCGTTGAGTCTACGGAAATTGTGGTTAAGGTGTCAAACCTGTTAGGTAAGCATGTGTTAATGGACAAGGTATGTAAGAATTGTCCTTTGTCGATTATGAGTCATAGTTTTTCGGAAAACCTTATGTTGTTGCCGTTTGACAAGTTTGACTTAATTCTTGGCATGGATTGGTTGACTACCCATAGTGTCTTAGTAAACTGTGGTAGTAAGTTTATCGAATTGAAGTGTGAGAGCGGAGATGTTATTCGGGTTGAATCAGGTGGATCGGATAGTCTACCAGTGATGATTTCTTCCCTAGTGGCAGAGAAATGTTTGAGAAAAGGGTGTGAGTCCTATCTCGCTTTTATATTAAATACTCAAGAGGTTGGAGTAAAGTTTGATACAGTGCCGGTGGTATGTGAGTATCCGGATGTATTCCCAGAAGAGTTACCCGGATTACCTCCAGTTGAGAGTGAAGGAGCAAGATGTGTTGAAAACTGCATTTCGAACAAGGTATGGTCATTATGAGTTTTTAGTCATGCCGTTTGGTTTAACGAATGCACCTGCGATTTTTATGGATTTGATGAACCGTGTCTTCTGACCGTATGTGGATAAGTTTGTGGTTGTCTTCATTGACGACATATTGATCTATTCTCGGGATGAGAATGACCATGAAGAGCATTTGAGAATTGTCTTGCAAACTTTAAGAGATAAGCAGTTGTATGCTAAGTTTAGCAAGAGTGAGTTTTGGCTCTGAGAGGTCGGATTCCTAGGACACATTGTGTCGGATGATGGTATCAGAATTGACCCGAGTAAGATATCAACTGTTGTGGATTGGAAACCGCTGAGGAACGTGTCAGAAGTTAGAAGTTTTTTGGGTTTGGCAGGATATTACAGACGTTTCGTAAAGGGGTTCTCTGTAATTGCTACCCCGATGACGAAACTATTGCATAAGGATGTCAAGTTTGAATGGACTGAGACATGTCAACAGAGTTTCGAGAGATTGAAAGCGTTGTTGACTAAGGCACCGATTTTGGTTCAACCAGAATCGGGGAAAGAGTTCGTGGTTTATAGTGACGCGTCGTTTAATGGTCTTGGGTGCGTGTTGATGCAAGAGGGTAAGGTAGTCACTTACGCCTTGAGGCAGTTAAAACTGTATGAGAAGAATTATCTGACTCATGATTTGGAGTTGGCTGCGATTGTTTTCGCGTTAAAGATTTGGCGACATTATTTATATGGTGAGAATTGTCGAATCTTTACGGATCACAAGAGTTTGAAGCGTTGATGGATCAAAAGGATTTGAATTTAAGTCAGAGGCGGTGGCTCGAGTTATTGAAAGACTATGAGTTAGTCATTGATTACCACCTGGGAAAAGTGAATGTGGTTGCGGATGCCCTGAGTAGGAAATCCTTGTATGCTCTAAGAGTTATGAGCACGAGTTTAGCATTGTCTGATGATGGTGCTATATTGGCAAAGTTGAGAGCTAAGCCACTATTTGTTCAACAGATATGTGAGGCTCAGAGAAATGATAGTGAGATACAAGCTAAGGGAGCTAAGTGTGGATCAGAAACTGATTCTGATTTTCGAGTGGGCTCGAATGGTTGTTGGATGTACCGTGACAGAATTTGTGTACCTAGTGATGAAGAGTTGATCCGAAAGGTTTTGCTTGAGGCACATAGTGGTTATTTGTCAGTACACCCGGGCAGTATGAAAATGTACAACGACTTGAGGAAGTCTTATTGGTGGTCGGGTATGAAAAGAGATATCTCTGAGTTCGTGACAAAGTGTCTGATTTGTCAACAAGTGAAAGCTGAGCATCAAGTGCCTTCGGGATTGCTTCAGCCAGTGATGGTTCTCGAATGGAAATGGGATCGGATTACCATGGATTTTGTAACGGGGTTACCTATGACTCTGAAAAAGAGAGATGCTGTGTGGGTTGTTGTGGATAGATTGACAAAGTCGGCTCATTTTATTCCAGTACGTGTTGATTATTCACTGGACAAATTAGCCGAATTGTATGTTGCAGAGATAGTGAGGTTACATGGTGTGCCTGTGTCTATAATATCGGATAGAGATCCGAGGTTTACTTCGAGATTTTGGAAGAAGTTGCAAGAGGCTTTGGGTACAAAGTTGAACTTTAGTACCGCATTCCATCCACAAACAGATGCTCAGTCTGAAAGAGTGATTCAAGTTCTCGAAGATATGCTTCGATACTGTGTGTTAGAATTCGAAGGTAGTTGGGAGAGGTATCTACCTTTGGTTGAGTTTGCCTACAACAACAGTTATTAGTCGAGTATACAGATGGCACCGTATGAAGCTTTGTATGGTCGTAAGTGTCGGACTCCTCTGTATTGGACTGAGCTTAGTGAGAAGCGGATCTATGGGGTCGATCTTGTAAAAGAGAGGCGAGGAGAAAGTGAAAGTAATCCGTAATAGTTTGAAAGTTGCTTGGACCGGCGTAAGTAAATGACGGATCCGAAAAGAAAAGAAATTGAGTTTGAGGTGGGTGACAAAGTGTTTTTGAAAGTGTCCCCGTGGAACAAAATCATGAGATTCGGACGAAAGGGGAAATTGAGTCCGAGATTCATAGGGCCGTATGAGATTACAGATAGAGTTGGGCCAGTAGCATACTGGTTGGCTTTGCCGGTAGAATTGGATAAGATCCATAATGTGTTCCATGCGTCGATGTTGCGACGGTATCGCTCCGATCCTTCACATGTGATTCCTTCAATGAAAATTGAGATAAGACCGAATATGTCTTATGAAGAGGAGTCGATTAAGATCTTGGCTCGAGAAGTGAAACAGTTGAGGAATAAGAGCATAACCCTAGTGAAAGTGTTATGGCAGAAACACGGTGTGGAAGAGGCTACGTGGGAGCTGGAAGAAAGCATGAGAGAGCAACATCCAAACCTCTTTACTGGTAAAATTTTTGAGGGCGAAAATCTCTAAAGGGGGGAGAGTTGTAACATCCCGATTTATTGCCTAATCGGAATAGTGGTGCGAGACCACAAATTCGAGGTATATGTATGAGTTTTGAGGTTTATGCTATGCTTGCATGTTAGTGTGAAAATTTCATGAAGCAATTTTGTTAAATTGCGGTTGAATTGTCCAAAGGGACTAAATTGCAAAAGTTGCAAAATGTGAGATTCTAGGAGATAATTGTATGAAATATCTTTGGATTATCAATTAGAGGTCCTTAAATAGCAATTTTCCCAATTTTTAATTTTTGGACAAAAATGGGCATGAGTGGATGATATTGGAAAAGTTTGACAAAAGGGCATTTTGGTCATTTGTCAATTAAGTGATTAAAAAGAGAAAAAGATGACAAAATTTCATTCATCTTCTTCTCCAAGCTGCCGAAAATTTCAAGAAGCCATTGTTAGGGCTCTTCAATTTTTCAAGCTTGCTAGTAAGTGCATCAATGCCCCGTTTTTTATATTCTTTGTATTTTTGAAGCCCTAGTAACATGAGTAAGCTATTTTTAGCTATATGTTGAGCTAAGATTGATCTTCAAAAATGTACCCATGTATGACATGCATGTATTTTGATGTTTTATGGAAGAATATGAAAGCTTGATGTAGTAGAAACATCTTTTGCTAAGTGAATTCCATGAAAAATGCATGTAGGGACTAGTTTGTGAAAGTCTTGAGATTAGTCATACATGAGTGATTTAGTGAGAATTGATGATTTCTTTAGTTGAGTAAATGATTCGGCTAAGAATGAAAGGCTAGAAAGTTGAATGAAAATCACTTTACGAGCCTTGGGATAAAAGTGTAAATATGAGAAAGTTTAGGGGCAAAATGGTAATTTTGCTACAGTATGAGATAAGGGTCAATTTAGTCAATGTGTGTATTGAATGAGTTAATTTATCATTATAGATCAAGAAAGACGAAGCCCGGATAGAAACCGAGGCAAGGGCAAGGTCGTGGACTAAATTGCACATCTCCATACTTTTTGAGTACCGAGGTAAGTTTACGTATAAACGATGCATTTATGCGTATACATTGTTAATGCTAGGTAGTGTGTAGCATGATTGAGAACCTATTCGATTCTAGTGGAATGAATGAGATAGTAGTTGTGAATGGATGAATGTATTACAAAGTAGACATGTGAATGTGTAGCGATAATGCTTGATAGTGGGCTAAGTGCGATACCAGCTTGATACTTAACAATGATGGGCTGTGTGCGATACTATTGTTAAGCATATTATTTAGTGGCCGTGTGCGACACACGGTCATGTTACATGGCCATGTGTCCCCTGGTGTTGAAATTAAAACCAAGTCAATATGCTTCACATGGTCTCACACACGGGCGTGTGACTGGCCGTGTGGTACAAGTCATTATACCCCCTAATTGGCACACGGCCTATCACACGGGCGTGTGAGTTGGCCGTGTTGCATAAGTCAGTATACCCTACAGTTTTGGCATGGCCTAACACCCGGCCTGGCACACGGACGTGTGTGGCCACTTCGAAGGGCACACAGGCTAGACACACGGGCGTGTGGTTGGCCGTGTGACCCAAGTCAATATATACCCCCTGTTTTCACACGGCTGGAGACACAGGCGTGTCTGGTGGCCGTATGAGACACACGGCCTTGTCACACGGGCGTGTGTCTTCTGTATTGAGAAAAATTTTCAAAGTTTCATGGAAGTTTTATAAGTTATCGGTTTAGTCCCGAACCGCTCCTAAAGCATGTTTAAAGCCTCGTAGGCTCTAGTAAGGGACAAATTGAATCATGATTGTATGAAATGATTGAATGCATGAGAAAAGTATGGTTATATGTGTTATAAGTTCGGTAATGCTCTGTAACCCTATTCCGGCAGTGAATACGGGTGAGGGGTGTTACAGCAATAGCATAGCTTGATCTTCATTATTTATATTAGCCTCGACATTCTTCAGGTCATTCCAGAGAGTAATGAATTCACTAATGTGAGCCCTAATGGACGCACCTTCGGCCATACGAAACATGTATATGTGTTGTTTTAATACCAACTGATTAGTCAAAGACTTTTTCATGTAAAAGGATTCAAGCTTCCTCTATAAGGCTGATGTCATTTTCACCTTAAGCACCTCCTGCAACACATTGTTCATGAGGCATAACTGAATTGTAGATAGAGCCTTCTCATCAAGCTCATCCCATTTTGAATGATCCGAATCCACTTTCTTTAGGCCATTCTAAACTAATATTGTAGTCATCCGAACTTGCCATAAACTGGAATTTATAATCCCGTCGAACTTCTTGATATCGAATCTCATTTTTTTCATCTCTGAATGGGTTGATTACATAATCCTAACCAAGCTCTGATACCTATTTGTTGGGGGTCGAGCCATATAAACAACGAGAAAGAAGGAATGGAGAAAATTGGGCATACAAATTTATATGAAAAACCCCTCAAATCAATAGGATAAAAACCACGGAAAAGGAGACTTTACTAATGAGCAAACAAATGAAGAGTACAAGATGGAGAACTTCAAAACAAACCCTAACCCCAAATACAAAGCTCTCTAGCTAAAACACAAAATTCCCTCAAAGCTCTCTCAAAGCCTTTTCTTAATGTTGTTCAATGTTGTTCTTCCTTATGGTTACTAAAGGCACTTTTATAGGCTAGGGTTAGAGGGCTAATTTGACTAAAATATCCCTAGAGTAATCAGAGTTTAACTAAGAGAAGAAACTCATTTATTTGGGGAACACATCGTGTTGTGGTGACGTCATATGTCTCCTCATCGTGACGTTCCATGTCGCATCGTCAGGACGTCATCTCTGTTTTGTCTTTGCTTCGAACATCTTCGCATTGTTGCAATGACTCCATTTTTCTAATTGCAACGACGTGTGTAAAATGCGAGACACCCTCCATGATTTGAGTGCCAATTGTAACACCCCTTACCCGTGCCCGAAGCCGGGACCGGGATTGAGACATTACCTAACTAATCTCACTTGACATCTCGAAACGGGCTATAAAATTTCGTTTAAACTCATCACTTGCACGTACTCGGCCTAAGAGGCCCCAAACATACCTCTGAGAGGTATCGGAACTATTCTGGGAGCTTTTACGAGCTCGGGAACTTTTTAACCAAAGCAGGGCCCACGCCGTGTGTTGGTCTAGGACACGCCCGTGTGCCCCTAAGACATGTCCGTGTCATTCACCCGTGGTCGATCTCGACCAACTTCACACACGGCCTAGACACGCGCGTGTCTTCCACCCGTGGTCAATTCGACGACTAACACACACGGCGCATAGACACGCCCGTGTCTTCTACCCGTGGTCGATTCTGACTAACTTCACACGGCATAAACACGTCCGTGTCTTCTACCCATGGTCGATTTAAATTCCACAATTAATGTGCAGACTTCACACGGCCTGGGTACACGTCCGTGTCCCTAGCCCGTGGAGCGTACTGACTTTCAAATCTAGCATGCAAGGGGACATACGGTCAATTCACACGCCCATAGGGCTGACCGTGTGTCACACACGGCATAGACACATGCCCGTGTGTCTATTCATATAGACAATTAGATGGCTATCTACCAAGCCTTTTGCCACCCTACATTGCACACATGCAAACACCAATCTATTTCAACACAATTCATAACCCAAAGGCATATCCAAGTACTCAATTCAACAACCATACACAAGGGCATACACTTCAAAAAGTCACTTTCTTTAAACATAAAAATTTGCCAGGTATCAGCCTAACTTAATAGACCATCACAAAAGGAAGTTTTGATGCCTTACAAAGCCAACACTTTGGCCAACAATTACGACCTAACAAAATACTTGAGTCCTATACATGCCATACTCAAAATAAGTCTAAATTGTTATACCAAATTGGTGTCGATAGTGTGATTTCCGAACTCCTACGTCCCCATTCCTCGAGTTATCTTGGCAATACTACAAGGAGGAAGAGCAATGAAAGGGGTAAGCATAAAGCTTAGTAAATTTGCATGGATATGAATAGCAACAATAAGCTCATAAAATAATCCATTCATGACATTAACTAACTATACACAAGTCATAGGCTTCTTGCCATACTTACTCACAATTGCCCTTATTTAGCACCTACCGTACCACATATCGTAATCGTTTCTTCGTGACTCATTCACGAGTATCTGTATTCACTCATTCATATGACTTTAGTACAAATCTCTTTCTACTTCTAAACCCATCTACTTATCCCTTTAATCACTAGGGATAGTCAAAGACGCATATTCAACATCGTTCATGTAGGGACGAAGCCAATGCCACATCCCCGAGGTGGTCTTACATGAAGTTACTTCTAAACGCCAATGCCATATCCCGGATATGGTCTTATATGGATTTTCACATCAAGTATCGATGCCATATCCCGGATATGGTCTTATACGATTTTCATATTCATTACCGAAGCCATATCCCGGATATGGTCTTATACGAGATCTCAACTCAGTGCCGAGGCCATGCCCCGGACATGGTCTTATACGGGACCTTACCTATTTCATATCTCGATGATGGCATTTTCATATTCACATGGTCCACTAGGACTTCAACATCTCATTCAACATCAATTTAATTGAGTGTCATGCATCAATATGATATCAAGCATTAATCACATACAAACTTACCTCGATTCTAAAATGAGCTAACTCGTCGGTTTAGTCCAAGACTTTGTTCTTTCCCCGATCGAGGCGGATTCTCGGTTCTTCTTGCTCTATAATAGCAATTTAGCCCATTTTAATCACCTCATTAATAAAAGCATTTCAATAATCATGCTTAGGCAAAATTACTATTTTGCCCCTAGGCTTTGGCAAAAATGACCATTTTGCCCCTAGGCTCGGAAATAATTCTAATCACATTTCTACCTTCCATAAGCCTAGGTGAACATTTAATACTCTTATAGCTATTATCAAAACTCATCATTTCACATAATTACCACAATTTTGTAACATTTTCATCAAGGTCCAATTAGGTGTTTTCATGGCAACACCTTTCACAAGAGTTGTTCATCTAACAACCAAGACTCATTTTCTCCCATAAAAATGCAGCTAATAACTATGATAGCTCTCATGGAAAAACTCTAAACTTTTCACCATATTGCACAATAGTCCCCTTATTTGAAAGCTTAAGCTTTAGGGGTCCCAAAAGTACAACTATTTTCAAGAAAAGATCACTAGAACACTTACTTATGAAGAGAAGAGTGTGCTGAAGTTTTGAAGATTTCTTCCCTTTATTTGCTGCTAATTTTCGATGGAAGAGTGAAAGAGAAAAGATGATATCTTTTATTTCCTTATTTTATTAATACTAGTCAAATTAGTCCACCTACTATCACCAACTTTGACCATCATTGACAAATTTGTCTCCTATGCTAGTCTATAGTCGGCCAAGCAAATATTGGGGGTTTAATTGCCTTTTAAAGACCTCCAATTATCAATTTATGGCTATTTGGTACCTTTAGCTTATAAAATGGAACTTTCGCACTTTATGCAATTTAGTCCTTTTTCACGATTATACAAGAAACCGCTAAAATTAAAGCACCAAAATTCTCATGCACATATACTATCATGCTCCGACTCATAATATAACATGAAAATAAGGTTCTCAATTCTTAGATTAGTGACCCCGAGATCACTATTCCGACTAGCCCCTAAATCGGGCTGTTACACCAATAAGAAACACTTTTTCGAGCAAGAAGAGTATAAGCTTCAATTCAACTTACCGATAGCTTACCTAGCATGGAGGAAAGGTCATCATGGTTATGGGACCGCTTACTCTATTGTCAATCTAAATGCCGAAACTCTTTTCCAAAGAAGCACATGGCATAAGAATTGGGATCTAACCTCTGGCAAGCTACAAGCTATACGTGAAGTCTTGACTAAGTGTAGGTTTGGATGGACGGTGCGGTACGGTACGGTATGGTGCGTTTAGCTTACTTTTTGTCTTACGCTACAGTATCTAATCTCACTGCTACCACTGTTTTTACACTAACCGCAGGTAAACGCACCATCCATCCAAACCCACCTTAAGGTGGCATCATTAGGAATATTCATTCATATCATCATGCTTCAAGATAAAAAGATAAAAGAAGTTCAGACCAAAGCAAATTCGTGGCACTAGAAATATAAACCTTGGACTGATGACATTCAAATCCTATGCTTTCATCAAGTCAGTAATATGGAACAATTGAGGAGACAAGCAGTCCATCCAAATCAACCAATGGGCAAAAGTTGCAGCTGATTGGAAGGTTTCACATATTATTGATCCACCAATATTTATATTATCAGTTGCTTACTACTTGTTTTAATAAAAAATAATTAAATAGTAACTTGGGTCCATGTAATTTTATTACTTAAACAGTAATTTGGGTCCATCTATATTATTAAGGTGGGTTTGAATGAATGGTATGTTTACTTACGGTTAGTGTAAAAAAAGCGGTGATGATAAAATTAAATACTATAACAATACTATAACATGAGACAAAAAATAAATTAAATACACCATAACACATCGCACTATCTATACAAAATCAACCCTAAATTTCCTATTGGAATTAGATTCTATACAAACTGTACCGATTGGGTTTGATTCGCTGCCGCACCAAGAAAAATGTCCACATTTATGAGCAAAGCTGGTTGGAAGATTTTAATAATGATGAAAAAAACAAAAGGGTGTTTTCAAGCAATGTTGGTTGTGGGTCACTGTGTTAACTTTTTCCTTTATAGATTCCGTGTCAAACTAGGTTTTATCTTAATTGGAAGAAATTAAAATATTTGGATGCTTATACATAACCATGCATACGTGGGTGGATGATTTTCTTTTGGGACAAAAAGACAATAAAATAGGATTGCAAGTTGACTCTGCAACAAAGATTGAAACCTTTTCTATAAATTGTACAAACAATCTTACCAAAATCACATTTTCTAGAAAAAAATCTCTCTGTATTTCTTTTTAAGTACCTTTTTAATTAGGAGTGAGCATTCGATCGAATCGAATCGAATCGAATAAAAAAATTTCGAGTTAATCGAGTTGACGAATCATATTTTATCATCCTAATTTGATTTGAAATTTTCTCGAATCGAGTCGAGTGAGATGGAATTCGAATCGAATCGAATCTAATATATTTGTTAGAGTTAAATTTTAAAAAATAATTTTGAGTCCTTGTAACCATTGTCACCCATCGTAATAAAATTTGTTCACCTTAACCAAATTTTTTATTAACTTTCATCACTAAATAATTTATTTATTAATCTTTTATATACGAGTTAGCTTCTTTGCTTGATTAGTTGTTTCAATTATCTTCAGATTCTTGTCACTATATATTTTGGAATTAAAAAATATATTAAATGTAAAAATGTGATTTTTTTAATAAAAGTTATTTTAAAGATAAAATGTGAAATTGATACCAATATAAAATTTTAACACGAATATTTTATGGCATAATTAATAATTCAATTTTAATATAAATATTCAATATGACTAAACAATTCAATAATATAAATAATATAAAATGTGAAATTTAATTTAATAATATAAATAGTAGATATAAATAAAATTATTACTATTTATGTTTAGTGATTTTTTTTTGGATAAAATTAATTTTTTATTTGAGAGTAAAGGGTGAGAAGTAAAAGTTTAGGGGAAAAATAAAAAGTTTTGGAGAATAAAAGTTTGAGGGAAAGTAAATAGGAGAGTAAAATTTTGAAGGGAAAATATTAAAAAAAATTGGAGGGGAGATGGGTTTGGGGTAGATGGGAGGTGAGATAGGAAGGGAGTAAAAGTTTTAGGGGAAAAGTGGGAGAGAGTAAAAATTTTGGGGGAAAATAAAAAGTTTTGAGGGTTTTTGGGAGTAAAATTTTGAGAAAAAGTAAATGGAGAGTAAAATTTTGGTAGGAAATGGATTTTGGGTAGATTGGGGGGTTGGGATGGGAGGGGGGTAAAAGTTTTGGGGAGAAAGTGGGAAGGAGTAAAAGTTTTGAGGGAAAAGTAAAAAGGTTTGGAAGTTTAGGGTAAAAATGTAAAATATTATAGTTTGATATTCGAATTATTCGAATTATTCGAGTTATTCAAATTCGAAAACTCAACTCGATTTGAACTCGAAATTCGAAAAAAAAATCGAGTTGACTCGAATAACTCGAATAACTCGATTCGTTTAACTCGAAATTCAATTTTTTTTTCGATTTTTTCGAGTCGAATCGAGTTTTGCTCACCCCTACTTTTAATTTTATAAAAATTAATTTAGTTCTCTATTTAATTTTTTATCTTTTTTAATACTTAAATTCATAGTTTTTTTTTTAAATCACTTCAAAATAGATGAAAAATTTAATATATATTTTTTAATTTTGTTGACTTGACATACACATGGATTACCATATAGATCACACATCAATATTTAATTATTTTTAAAAATTTTAAAAATTTAAAAATATTTTTAAAAATTAAAATTATTAAAAATTATAAAAAATTAATTAAATGTTGATATGTCATCTATGTGGCAATTTACGATATGCAAATTCAAAAACTAAAAAATAAAAAGTTAAATGAATAATTAAAATAATTTTTTTATAAAGTTGGAGAGAAAAAATCATTATATTTTTTTTTATGATGAGAAATATTTCTAACAATTTTGTAATTATAATTTATCATCAATTTAGTAGCTTTTCATGCAATTGACCAAATTATATTTATAAGAATTTTGTTTCATTGTACAAATAAATTTTACTTTTTTCTTTGTAAAACATTTACAAATCAATGAATTCTTTATCTCTTTTGGGGAAAACAGAACTTATAATATATATATATATATATATATATATAAAAGGAATTATTGGCTCAAACGTGGAAGTGAATGGACACCATGTTTCTATCACATAAACATGGAATAAAAAGAATGGAGTCAGTCCATCAATTGAACTGATTAAACAGAATTTAATGATTTGTTTTGATCCGAAAAATATATATAAATCCAAAGAGGGTCAAATCGATAATAAAAAAACAGTTTAACAAATAAAAAACATGGATTGAAATCTTAAAAATTGAGCTTTTTATATATTTTCATTTGTATTTAATAATATTTTAACCTTTAAACTTTTATTTTATATTTGTGTTGATTATTAATCATTTTTATTAAATATTTTACATTCAATAATTATTAAAATATTAAAAAGGAGAAGATTAATTTACAATTTAAATCACCAAACTTAATTCCTATTTTTATTTAAATCATAAACCTTTAATTTAATCAAATTACATCATTTAATTTTTATTATTAATAAATTGAGTCACTTGTACTAACACTGTCAAAATTATTTAACGAAAGGCTGAATCAATATATGTATTTGGCTTAAGCTTTTAAACTTAAAAAAAAAAAAAAAAAAAAAAAAAAACAATTAAGTCCCTATTTTTTTTTTCACTCAACTAGATATTTGAACTTTCAAAATGTATTAAAAAGGCCCTCAAAGTTTTTCAAAAAAACAACTAAGCCCCTGCTTTTTTTTCATTCTATTGGGTTTGAACTGTCAAAATATATCAAAAAGGCCCTTTGACCGTTAAAGTTAACTGCCCCTAATTTTTTCAATTAAAGTCACTCCGTGTCACAACCACGACATGACATGTGGCAAAAAAATTATAAAAACTAAAAATCAATAAAATTTATAAAAATATTAAATTTTAATAAAAATATTTAAAATTTATTAAAAATAGAAAAAAATTATAAAAATCGTAAAAAAATATAAAAAATTGTAAAATTTAGAAAAATCATTAAAAAATATAAAATGCATCAAAAAGGCTCTTTAACCATTAACTTTAACCGTTGATCGTTAAAGTTATCGACCCCTAATTTTTTTTTCAGTTAAACTCAGCACATTTTGCACACAGGGTGACATGTGGCGAAAAATGAAAAAAAATTTATAAAATCAATAAAAGTTATAGAAAAATTATAAAATATTTCTTTTGGTACGATAATTTTTATATTTTTTTTAAGAATTTTATATTTCTTTACATTTTTTATAATTTTCTTACGACTTGACAAAATTTTATAATTTTTTTTCTATATGTCTATATATTTTATAATTTTTTACAATTTTTATAAAGTTTTACAATAATTTTACGATTTTTATAATTTTTTCTATTTTTTATTTTTATTAAATTTTTAGGTTATGAGACGTGGTGGCTTTAGCTAAAAAAATTAGGAGCGGTTAACTTTAACGATCAACTGTTAAAGTTAATGGTCAATGGGCTTTTTTTTATGCATTTTGGCAATTCAAGTACCCAATTGATTGCAAAAAAAAGGGGGGGCTTAATTGCTTTTTTGAAAAAGTTTGAGGAACTTTTTTATACATTTTAAAAGTTCAAGTACCCAATTGAGTGAAAAAAGCAGAGGTTTAATTGCTTTTTTTGAAAAAGTTTAAGGACTTTTTACACCCTTAAGCCTATATATTTTTATACACCATCTTATTGGATTTTTTGGCAAATATCTTACTGGCATTTTAAGTAAAAAAGTAGATTTTTTTAGGGTTTTTCTCAATTTTTGAATTTGGGTAAACTAATAATAAAAATTAATCTTTTTATTTCCCATTTGATGTGAGATTGATAAATTTGTCAATTGATTTTTTTTTTTTTTTAAATGGAGTCTATGCTAAACATATTACTTGAGCCATTGGAACTCTAATTGCTTCATCCTACAACCCTTACACCTCGATAGGTTTGCTTACAGAAGCCATATTTGACTCTTTGTCAACTCAAATTATGGTTTATATAGCTTAAGTAGATCTAATTGCTGCTGATTTTTTGAGTAAGAGGATAAGCTGCAATTTCAGACTTCAAGTAATATCTTACTCCATTGTTTTCCTAAGAGCTAGTTTAATGGCTTCCCTTAATCTAGGCCTAATTTTTTTATCAGATTAGACTATTCATTACTTCATCTTCTAGGAATTATAGTTCTTTTTAAATTTCTTCAAGAAAAGGAAATGATGCTAACATAACCTAGATGGATGATATATTGACAGGCTCCTCACTTTTTTCACTTATTGTAAAAGATCCAAATCCAGATTTATAAATATTGAAATCAACACCCAAAGTGAGGGAAATTGGTGGTTCAATGATAATTGATGTGCAGTTCAAAGAGTTTGCTTGTAGATGAAACATATGTCTATATAATATGTCCTCAAATTGCTTTACAAGGAAGGCTAGTGAGCTTGGTTGTAGTTATAAATCTCTCTTCCCCTCATTCTTATGGAGTGTGCCTCGCATTTTGGACAAAACATGGTTGACGTCAGGACGAGGAAGAGCCAACGTCCCAACGACATGACACCGATGACACGACATCGACGTCACGATGAGAAGATTCGCCACGTCCTAATGACTCGATGAAGAGCGTCTCGACGAGGTAGCATGCCACGTCACGACGTGACGAAGTGTTCCCTACTCAACCAAGGTTATTCTCCTAGTTAAACTTTGTTATATTTTCTCAGTCTAACTTTGATTATTCTAGGGATGTTTTAGTCATATTTGTACACAAAATTCAGCCTATAAATAGATCTCTTAGCAACCCTAGATAGTTTAGAATAACAACAAAATTAAGAGATAGTTTGTGGGAATTTCATGGAATTTTTGTATTTCGGGTTCAGAGTTTATTTTTTTCTCTATTTTGTACTCCCTTTTTGGTTTTTTTCGAATTTAGTGAAATTTTCTTTGTTCGTGGTTTTTTATCCTCTTCGAAGTAGTTTTTCCACATAAATATTTGGGTCTAATTTTCTCGGTTTTCCTTCGTGTTTGTTACATAATTTGGGTTCGACCCAGCAAACTAGTATCAAAGTCTATTTGAAAGGGCCATTGTATCCTTGTTTTGATATGCTAATCAGCAAGGCCTTTTCTTTGAGGACGACAAGATGTAGTCGCATATGGGTTTTTGTGAGGGTTTTTGTGGTAACTATGGAAAGAATTTTGTTCCCAAATTATAACTTTGTATTCGGGTTTTGCGTATTGTATGTTTAGTACATTTAGGTTTATTTTCTCCATATTGTACTCTTGTTTGTTTACTCATTTAGTGAAAAGTCAAAGCTTCCTTTACCCGTGGTTTTTATTATATTCGGAGGGGTTTTTTCACGTAAATATTTGTGTGTTTGATCTTCTCAATTTTACTTGTTCGTTGATTATACAAGTCGATCCCTAACAATTCTTAATCCTTACATCTGCATCATTTATAGAAAAGAGAAAGAGAAAGAGAAACACATTTGTTGCCAATTCTACATGAGCAAGACAAAGTCAAAAATAACATTACGATGTTTAAGTGTGGTAATGAATGAACCAAATAATAAAGGTCTCTCTTTTTTTTCAATATCCTTGTTGTTTAAGATTAACTTCTTTTTGTTTGTTTAAGGTTGATTTCATTGGTGTATACAAATGTCATGTGCCTTTTAAATACGTAAGTCAAATCAAATTATGCCAGAGTGTCTATAGATATAGGAATTAACATTTTCACACTGGTAAGGGAGTATCACTACAATGGTTATCTCTCGCATACCCAAGAATGGACTAAAGCTTAATACTATGGTGACAACGATGGACTTGAAAGTATTCCACCTCTAGATTTTGGATGTAAGGTATAAAGATAAAACAATATGTTTAAAATTCCTTTGGGGCATTCCTAATGTAGATGGATCGCCTAATAGTTGGTTTCACAATGGCCTATTTTGGATTGATCTTCTAAATTATGTTGCCAAAGAAAAAACTATAGCGAAGTTCTAGAGTCATGTCATTTGTACTCAAAAGTATAGAATGAGTTAAAAGAGGATAAGATGAAGAATAAAAATAGGTTTGTAACACCCTCACCCGACCCGATTGTCGAATCCGAGTATAGAGTGTCACAAATAGACCCAATTTAAACTAAGGACCACATTACAAACTTAATGAATTTAAGTAAGACTTTATTAAATAATATATGTATCTTACATTCAAATCCTTAATATTCAAACAAAATATTACTATACCAAAATTTTGGACTTCTCAGTAACTACTTAGCTACAACATCATTGACCCCGAGGCGAAGCCTCTTATATTACCCCTTCCTATTTGCACGAAATCGCTACGACGTCAAAACCTTGGATTAATTCAAACTGACTTAGTCCCTTAGCAAGTTTCTTGGCACGTAAATCCTGCAACACAGGTCAAACCCTTGTAAGTTCGGATGAACTTAGTAAGTTTCTACATTATACGAAAATAGACCACATCTTACAGGGGTTTAATTAAATAGAAATAAATGCAAATAAACGCTCTACTTGTTTGCGAAATTTCTCTCAAACCCATCGTAGCAGACTTTATCTTATTCCCGATCCTATCTACTAGTGGATAGATTGTTGTGCGATCCTATCAGCCTTTAATCAGTCTTGACAGTTCCTTTGAATGGCTCGCCGTCTCCATGGATTCCATCCTTTTTTTTTACTTATATTCTTTCTTTCACCTATCCCCAATGTGGATTTCTTTTTCCTACCATCCTGCACTATTAATGCGGCCCTTTGGCCTACCTCCTAAAGTCCTTCGGTGGGTATTCCAAATCTGGTTAGTCCATAACGGACTCTTTTCCTTATCATAATCCTATATGACTTGCTCACATTCCTTTTGTTGGCATGACTATAAGGGTCTCGCGCCACTCCGGTGGACCAAATCTCACTTGGTCTAAATAGTGGTTGGATTACTTCTTCGTAATCTGCTTTAATCACATTACCTTACTCTTAAGCGTAGCACGCCCTTCTGCTACGGTCCACTACTCAATCAACTATCACTGAGTGGCCATCTGAGTTCACGATTACTCTTTCATACTGTATCCCCACATAACTAGCCTTTTTGGCTGATGCTTCTTCAATAGTTTCCTCTTTAAGAGAAATAGTCTTGACAGACATGACTGTTACCTAGCACCCCTTATTGGTACCTTCCTCTCGCATACATAATTTCATTAAATGTCTTTTGATGGTTCTTAATGGCACACTCACATCTGCGACCCTGGGGGTACATTTTCTCTTGCTTGACTTTACTCTAGTCATCCCTAGCACATCATCTCCCTTGTTTAAATTTTCTTGAGTTATCACCCATATGCCCTTACGACACACACGACTACTATTCTAGTAGTCTTTTCTTATTTTCCTTATGTTTCCCATTCATTGACGGATTCCTTCGACCCACTGGTTAACTATTTCGTGTCCATATTTCTAATTTCCTTCTAACCCTTTTTATTTTTTTTGCTTAAATTTCCACAAATACTACCTTTATTATCTACCCGTGTTTACTATCCCAGTAAACTACCCCGTGTTTACTGTCCCAGTTACCTATGCTATCATAACTGAGTTATGGTCTTACACAATATACCTTATATTTAATGTGTTGACGGACTCTATTGGTTGCCAAAATCTAACTATGGTCTTACACCTTGTGGTCCCCATGTTTATTGTCTCGGCGGACTATCCCATGTTTAATGTCTTGGCAAACTGTATTAGTTGCCATAACCCAACTAATGTCTCGAATGACCTTACCGCCGTCGTGGTGTTGCCCCATAAAGCTTGTTAACCGCTGTCACGGTGTTGCTCTATGGAACCTATTAGCCATCAACATCATCATATCTTGTATATATATTGATGCTCAAAGACATAAGTGTCCCCCTTCCTCCCCCACAGGCAATGCCCAGAGCTTCGCACATTATAGTTTGCTCCTAACAATCCTTGATGGAAGAATCATAACGGAATTCCAGTTATCTTTTTCCTTATACCTTCGCCCATTCTTTCATTCGACGTCTTATACCTTGATGCTCGAACACCATAGTGTCCCCTCTGCAAGGCTAGAGCTTCGTACATCACGGGTGCACTTAGTGACACCGTATGGCGATATCTAATAGAGTCACCCGTTTTCCCATCCTAACTTTTTCTAATCCCGGTGAATATCCCCTTTCATAATTTTCATATGCAATACATACATTGTATAAATAAAACATTATGGGATCATGCATATTGAATTAAAATGGCGGATACTTATAGACCCATGCAAATTTTCAACATACTGAACTAAAATTACAATTCGACCATGTAATATTGCTTAATATTAGTTAAATATGAGCCAATATTAATTTTCATTTTGCTTTGCATGCAAAAATCGTTAAGGACAATATACAGAGATATTAATGATACTGATAGATATTTTATTAAACTTATTTCTTTGAAAAATTACAAGTACATATAGACAAAAATCACTACATTAAGGGCACTAGATCCCAACAATTACAACATTATTTTGGTCATGAAGTTAATCCACTAAAAATACTATGATTGATCTCCCCATTATATACCATTATGAAGGCAACTTAGATTTATGCTTTTGTCCAATGACCTTGTTATTAGTGTGTTACCCCTCATAGGATATCTTTAATCATTTGGGTTAAATGTGTTAATTCATTATGATCCTATTTTATATCATGATCACCATAAAAAATAGTAATAACAATCATTCGTCCTTAATGAATGACCCGTGGTCATGTTCCTTTTTCATAATTCATGCAATACCAGTGAGAGGATATCATTTACTCTTTAATCGAGCTATGAATTTCACTATTGTAAATGAATCCATGTTATACATAAGTCATATACCCAACATATCAACTTTCAACTCCAATACCAATGGAACATGGGCTTTCAATATGTCAAAGTATATGAGTTAGATACACATGGTCAGTCACTTATATAGGATTGAGGTAAGTCATGGCATAAACGTCACAAGTGAATAAAATCATAAATGGATCCAAAATAAATTCTACTTAGGTCTTGCCTGGCGTACCAGTCGATCCAGACTATCACACTAATATTTCTAACTTTTGGGAGTCATTTGCTTCGACACCCAATACAAGGTATTTCCCAACTGGACCTAATAAATAACATGGTAGTCCTATGGATTAATTGCTCATTTTGATTCCTCAGGATACGAACAATTTAGATTACCTAATAATATAAGTTGTCTTCCTGCATCATAATCCATCCCTATGTTGCAACTTAATATTAGTTAAACCTTAGTTAATGAATGATCTAATATTTGCTTATTCATTTTTCTTTTCATGCAAAACCATTGAACAAACATATAAAGATATTAATTTAACTATGAAAAATTTTATTTAACCAATATGCTTGAAAAATTACAAGCATAATGATGAAATCACTGCACTAAGGGCACAAAACCTAATAGATCCTTAATAGTTTGCCAACGTTGGAGCTTTAGGTGAATGAAGGATTCAACTAGAAAATAAAGAAAAAATATTCTTACTTGGAACGATCATTTTTAAGAAGCTAATTGGGATAGGACCGATTAAAGCCATGGTGCTTAAAGCTTGGCTAGTTCAAGGTATGGTTGAGGTTTTCGACCCTACAAGTAACATATTTTTGTGTACTTAAAAAAAACATGACAAAAGAAGGGTGAAAATCCAAAGACCATGGTCCAACATGAACAAACACATTTGCCTTAAAAACTAGCTAGAGGGTGCTTTGTTGAATGAACTAGACTCTTTCTAAATCTGTGTTCTCGATTCAAGTTTCAAACTTGCTGCTCCACCTTTTTATGAGGGAGAACGTTATGAAAATTGACAATCATATGGTTGAAGTTGATTTTAGTTCTAAAAAGAGATCAAATGGAGTGGACTAATGCGTATAAGGGTGGAAACCATTGTGAACAAGCCCTTGGTTGCTGAGTTTAAAGTCAAACAACAAAATGATAAAGTTATTGAAGCCAAGTTCTGATATGAGAGGCAATTTAAAATTTGCTATCATTGTGGAAGGTTAGGTCATGAAAGTAATGAGTGCATTTTCAATGATGTTAACGTGATTGAGGAACTCTACGGGTCATGGTAAGAGTCGATGTTGGTAACAGAAGAACTCATCTAGTTAGTAAGAAATCTCTTACTACTAGTTCACTTCGTTCCAATGTTAAAGGGAAATTTATGCTTGATAGTTTTCATGAAATCGACCTATCTATTCTTGGTGAAATCTAGTAAATTGAATTTTGAAGATGAAGCATGTGATTCTCACACTTGGGTGAAGGCAATGAGCATTACTAGACCGAGCAAACCCTAAGGCTCATTTCAATGTGGTAGGTGAATAGAGCTGGACAAATAGAATGTTAACTTTTGTGTATGGGAAAGGTAAAAATCTCATCCAAAATCTCGACCATTTGATACATCAGTTATTACTAGTACTTTTGGGAGGTTTTCCAAATATTTTTCATCTCAAAATTTTAACTACGACTGTTGTTATTGAGGAATTTGGTCCCTTAGTTAAAGGGACCAAATTTCTCAATCTCCTTTGAGCTTGTGAAAAGAAGGCTTGAGGCCTTAAGTGATCCAGCTCTCAAGGTTAGCCCAAAGAAAGCTAAGTTGGTTACTTTGAAATTGAGGACCACCTAAGTAATGGGACCATTATGAATCCGAAGGAGCAAACCATGGGAGACTTCTACGAGTTGAGTTGTGACATGTTTTGAGTAGAACTTGATGAACCATTGGGAAAATGGTACCATTATTAGAGGGTTGGTAAAATTGAGCCCTTATTAAGATTCATAAGCGGCTCAGTCTAATGCACAACAAGAAAAGTTGAGGTTGAAAAGGGTGCAGCATGCTATCCAACTCTTTCGACTGAATGCTGAAGATAAGGTTGTTGTCACCTATCTGAATATAATGTTGGGATCAACTTTGAGGCAGGAGGGTGATAACAAAAGGGGTGTTGGATAACATCTCAAAGGAAGTTTAAGTTTGTTGTGGGATTTAATGTTCGGTCTTTAGCCGACTCAACATCTTGTGTTTGTGCTTAATGTATCCTTCCTTATCTTTTGCTTGGTCTTATTAGTTACTGAAATTAAGGACTAGAAGTATAGTTTAGATCATATGCATTTATATGACTCATTCATATAAATGACTGAAACGTCGATGTAAGGTGGCACCGTCTCTCAATTTTATTTCTAGAAAGATTAATTGAACTTATTTGTTTATGGGGATGTTTTTCGTGCTTTTTCACCAAGTTGGCATTGGTGTGTATTTGTCGTATGGACTTTCTTCTATTTTGCAATGAAATGATTTCTTGTAAGCATAAAAAACAATAAAAAAACAAGTCCCACAAAAATTATAAAAATGCTAAGCAACTTGAGAAAAAATCTGTTGTATTAAAATAGAATTCTTTTAAAAATATATATATCAAATCTTAAACGGGATATTTTCATTTCAGCAAACGAAAGAATAACGCGTGTCAAAATTTCATTATCCATCCACCTACTACTATCAATAATATTGGAACCACCGTTATAATCCGTTGTTTCCTCTTTGAAGGCTTCACTCCACAAAGCTCTTTGCTTTATCCCCTTCCAAAGATGGACCGCTTCTCTCTTCTCTTCCTCCTCCTTTCCTCCGTCGTTGCTTCGGCTGTCGTCTACGACGTTAATAGCGACGACGATCCTCTCATCCGTCAAGTTGTTTCCAATGGTGGTGTCGAGGAGGACTCCGATGACCATCTCCTTAACGCGGAGCACCACTTCACGCTGTTCAAATCCAAGTATGGGAAAACCTACGCATCCCAGGAGGAGCACGATTACCGACTGGGAGTCTTCAAGGCTAACCTGCGCCGGGCCAAGCGTCATCAGCTCCTGGACCCCAGTGCCGTCCATGGCGTCACAAAGTTTTCCGATTTAACTCCATCGGAGTTCCGCCGCCAGTATCTAGGCTTGAAACCGCTCAAACTCCCAGTCGATGCTCAAAAGGCTCCTATACTTCCGACTGACAACTTACCGGATGACTTTGACTGGCGTGACCACGGCGCCGTCACTGGCGTTAAAGACCAGGTAATATTAGAATATAATTAGTTTAATCACGCATATCATCCTTTTTATGTCATTAGTTAAATTTATCGCTTTGTTTATGATGATTCTTACTTGTTTATGTTTATATTTAGGGTTCCTGTGGATCGTGTTGGTCGTTCAGTGCGACGGGGGCTTTGGAGGGAGCCCATTATTTGGCGACAGGAGAGCTTGTAAGCTTGAGTGAGCAGCAGCTTGTTGATTGTGATCACGAGGTTTCAATCTTTCTTAATTTTCTTTACATCTCTTGATTATTTACCAAAAGAATTTTATCCTTCTACTTTACAAGACTTAAAAACCTAATTCTATTATTTTAATTTATCCGAATTTAATGATGATATTTTAGTAAAAACGAGAAGTTAATTAAATTGGATTGATATTGTTAAACCTTGTAGCAACTTATATGCAAGTAGTTTAACAATTGATTTGTAATAAATTAGTAAAATTTAACTAATTTAATTCATGTTTTTACTAACAACTGAACTAACTTGTCAGTTTTTGTGAAGTATGACAACCATTGTAGAGATTGATGCATTAGATGGGTGAAAACTGTCTGTTAAGGATGTTAATTAACTGGGAAAACTTTGATGCTGTTCTGTAATTTCAAAATTTTCTTTTACATGGTTTTTGGCTGCAAATTCAGTGCTAACATTTGGCTACTGGCTAAAAACACGCATCAATTATCAATCTAACAAACAACAATCCTTCAACTAAAGATTGGGTATTTTACAGTGTGATCCACAACAATATGGTGCGTGTGACTCAGGGTGTAATGGTGGTCTAATGACCTCTGCTTTCGAGTACACCCTGAAGGTTGGTGGACTTGAGAGAGAGAAGGATTACCCTTACACTGGGAATGACCGTGGTCCCTGCAAATTTGACAAGACCAAAATCGCTGCCTCTGTTTCTAACTTCAGTGTCATTTCTGTTGATGAGGATCAAATCGCTGCTAATTTGGTGAAGCATGGTCCCCTTGCAGGTAAGTTTCATGCCGTTTGGAGTGTCTGTTACGGTCATTGATTTGTGAACGAATCTAATCTAAATATGTTTTGGTTCTTGCAGTGGGTATCAATGCAGTTTTCATGCAGACATATATGGGAGGAGTTTCATGTCCTTACATTTGCTTTAGAACTTTGGATCATGGAGTTCTTCTGGTAGGGTATGGAGCTGCTGGTTACTCCCCAATCCGCTTTAAGGACAAGCCTTTTTGGATCATAAAGAATTCATGGGGAGCAAACTGGGGAGAGGACGGATATTACAAAATATGCAGAGGTCGCAATATTTGTGGAGTGGACTCCATGGTCTCAAGTGTGGCGGCTTTGCATACAAAGTCTCAGTAGCATTGCCCTGTAAATGACTGAGATAAGTAACAATAATATTAGTATCCATCAGTATGTCTTATCTCTGGATTTATGCCATCTGCTGAAACGGGTTTATTCCAATCCTGGTTTATGCAGCCACCTTTAAAAGGCTGCATTTAGTAGCTTTAGAATTTGAATCTCAGCATATGAACCTCTTTTTTCTTGGGCAATGATTTTCATTGTACCAAAGAAAAGGGGTGTATGCTTAGAGATGATTATTACTTATTTGTGTTGTAACCAAGTGTTGTGATGTATATCAGTCTACCTATATATGAATTTGGAACTTGGTATTATCTCTGGGCAGGCCAATGGCAGAATCCCCTTTATTGTTTCTCCTTTTTCGCGGTAACTCTTGTCCTTGATGATGGTTATAATACAGAGATGTTGAATCTAGCTGTTGGATACTAATACTCGCCATGTAGGGTAAAATGTGTGTTCTTTCCGTCTCTTTCTGTTCGCTAATTTTCCCGTGGTCTTCCTTTAACAAAAAGGTATAATAATCATAGAAGAAAAAGATTGTTAGATTACGGTACATGACGCATACAAGAGCGTCAATTCCTTTTTGTTTTCCAAGAGTGCTTTGTAGTTCGGGTAAATTATCAATAAAAGTCCTTTTTTTTCAAAATATACGGAAAAGGTCATATTTCTCAATTATTTACCGGAATGAGCTAATTTTCTTAAAATGCGTCCACGTCAGCGCGAAGTTAGGGGATGCAGCAGAAAAACGCGTCCCTAAGAAAGCGTTTTATGCCACATCAGCAAAAATCGCGTCCTTGAGGGCGCATTTTGCTGACGTGGCAAAAACGCTCTCTCAGGGACGCGTTTTTGCCCTCCACTTCCGTTAGGGTTTTCAGCTGTTTTTAGGGTTAGTGTTAGGGTTTTTGAGGTTTTAAGGTTAGGGTTTTGTGTTTTAGGGTTTTTAGGGTTTTGGGTTTTGGGGAAAAGTTAATGAATTAGAGTTTAGGGTTAATTAATTAAAATAATTTTAGGGTTAGGGTTTTTGAAAAAAAATATCAAACAATATAAAATTATTTTTTAACGAGAGTATCTGGTAAAATAATTTTGAGAAGACATTTCAACAAATAGTAACAAAACGCTCAAGCAGATGCACTGTCAAAGAAGAGTAATGAAAAAGCTCCCACGTGGATGCTTTTTGCTACTGATGAGTCTCTGGTAAAATAATTTTGAGAAGACGTTTCAACAAATAGTGACCAAAACGCTTCAAGCGGGATGAAGCTATCGACAAAGTACTAAAAAGAGCTTCCACATGGACGCTCTTTTGCTCTGATGAGTCTCTGGTAAAATAATTTTGAGAAGACGTTTACGAACAAATAGTGACCAAAACGCTTCAAGCGAGAATAATGCATCGCCGGAAGAGTATGAAAAAAGCTCCACATAGACGCTCTTTTGCTCTGAGAATCTCTGGTAAAATAATTTTGAGAAGACGTTTCTGAACAAATAGTGACCAAAACGCTTCAAGCAGAATGTACTGTCAGCAAGAGTACTAAAAAAAGCTCCCACGTGGACGCTCTTTTGCTACAGTAGTTCCTATTTGTCCTTAGACTATAAATGAGCCAAATTTCATTCTCAGGTTGCATAATAGAAATTGAGGCAAAAGTAAAATAGAAGCGAAGATGAGTGAAGCGTATTAGTCTTTGTTATTTACTATGATGGTGAGGTTCGTGACACCGAAGACGGTGTTTTTTTATCGGAGAACACAGCGCGACTAGTTTTTAACCAGAACATAGATTTGACAGAATTTCGCAAAAGAATTAGGCGAAAAATCTTCGGAACAACGCCAATGAAAGTTCAGTCTATTAAGTATAGATTTTGTGTTTCGGTTGATCCCATGAGATTTGGCTCATTCGACATCAAAGGTCCTCGGAGCTTGGAAGCAATGGTGGAGACTTATCTCGTCAGTGGATCACCCTATCTTGAGGTATATGTATAATTTTCATCGCCAAGTGATCTTCCTTCGACTTCAACATCTACTACTGTTCAAGGGGAATACACGACCCCAAGCTGACACTCTGTTAGTGGGAGGCGAGCACTGGAATCGCCGTGTGTTTGGTGGTAGTATGGAAAACACAACCCCTGCACGACACTCGATTGGTGGATGGGACATGCATATCCTTCCTTCGACGTTCAATGCTAGAAATACGTATTGGGGAACATTATCAAATTCTAGTAGTTGGCAATCCACATATGATTGGGGACGTTACGAAAGTTATTTAAGAAGGGATAATGCACTCCCCACGACATCCACAGGCGAGGGGACCTCGTTCGTTGCAGATGATGGTGGGTTGGATGATGAGTCCGATGTCGATCCACCTCGAGAGCCCGGCCCTGATGGTGCAGAAGTTGCATTATTTTCTGAACCGGAGCCTGTTCCAACCATACCAACCATAATATCGATCTATCTCAAGACGATGCGTTGGAGTTTCCTGAACTACCACACAGAAGGTGTGACCGTACAAGTTCGTCGTTAGATTCTGGTGAATTAGAAGTTGGTAAAGAGTTTTCCAACAAGTTTAGTTTTCTTGGTGCATTGAAACAATATAGCATCGAGAACGGGGTTAACTACAACGTGGTTAAATCCAAACTCGATAAGTATGAGGCCAAGTGTGCAGTGCAAGACGGTACATGTTCATGGAAAATCATGGCCTCGTTGAGGAAAAGGACAGGCTTGTGGGAGATTAAAAAGTACAAAGGTTCATATACATGTCTTGCCGGTAAAGTATCACTAGGTGTTTAGGGTTTTTGAATAATACTGATATTACGTAATGTTGCATTATTTAACGATTGCCGTTGTGTGTGTTTCACAAGATCATCCCAAGATGGATTGGATATGTTGGCTAGCTTAATAATTCGACGATGAAGGCGGATCCCAAGACTTCAGTGCCGGTCTTAATTGACAATATTCGTAGCCAATTGAAGTATACGCCCTCTTACCGCAAGACTTGGATAGCTAAGCAGAAGGCGTTGGAAAAGTTGCATGGTTGGTGGGACGCTTCATATAATGAAGTGTGGTAGTGGTGACAGGTGCTAGAGAGATATGTCCCAGGCAGCATAACAGACCTTGAAACGGTACCTGCGTACTACAATGATAGATTGCTCCGTGGACGCCAAGTGTTCAAGCGTCTGTTCTGGACATTTAAGAAATGCCAAGGCGCATTTCTATACTGCAAGCCATTGGTACAGATTGACGGTACCTTTATGTATGGTAGATATACGCATCGGCTATTGCTAGCTGTGACACAGGATGGCAGTGGGAGAATCCTTCCAATTGCGTTTGCAATAACACCGGGCGAGTCAGCTGAGGACTGGGATTTCTTTCTATCTAGGTTAAGGAGGCATGTCTGCCCCTAACCTGATATATGCGTTATATCGGATCGGGGCCCTGGAATACTAGCCACAATAGAGCGACAGGGAAGCCTATGGCATCGCACACACCATCGATATTGCCTAATGCATGTTTCGTCCAACTACCACGGGCAACATCGATCTACAAGTGAACGACGGCAAGTGACCAACATGGGTATGTAATATCTATTAATATAATTTCGTTTGTAATATTCAATTTATTCTTAAATGAATAGTGATATGTAATATTCGCTATCAACTTATATTGGCAGGGTACGAGATCAATAAGGACCGTTTTCACGAGATGTTGGTGATTTTGCGCTCAGTTAACGAAGAAGGCGCAAACTACCTATGCAACATACCTTTCGAACAGTGGACACAAGCATACGACGGTGGCCTACAATATGGTCATATGACCTCAAACCTGGCTGAATGCATAAATTCTGTTCTAAAAGGAACGCGTCATTTACCGATAACATCGGTTCTGCGAGAGACATTTTCATTTAGCGGCACTATTTTCGAAGCGAGCAGCGAGTTATAAAGGCCAAATACAGGGAGGCCATGTATGGTGCGCGAAGGTATTGTGAGAAATTAACAATGCGAAGGCACGAGCCAACACCATGCACACAGTATGTCACGATCGCGACAACCTATGGTTTCGTGTGACGGAGTTTGATAGACTGAACCAAGGTATTGTTGACGGGCAATATCGTGTACACTTGAGAAATAGGACCTGGGACTGTGGGATATTTGACGCACTTCGTTATCCATGCGCTCATGTAATTGCAGATTGTCAGAATCTCCGTATTGATCCCATGAGATATGTCGACGAAGTTTACAAAATAGAATACATGTACAACATGTGGAGTCACGTATTCCCACCAGTACCAAATGAACGTAAGTGGCCGTCTATATCGCTTGCTCTGTTTAAGCTGTTACTGGATAGAGAACTGCGTCGCAAACCAAAGGGTCGACCTTGCTCGACTAGAATACGCAACAATATGGATATCCGAGAAAAAGCCAACCAACGGAAGTTATGCAGATGGTGTAGGAACCCAGGCCATACATCTTTTAAAGATATAAAAAATTAATTACAATAAAAAAATATAAAAACAACTTTTATTTTATTAAAGATATAAAAAATAAATTACAATAAAAAAATAAAAAACAACTTTTATTTTAATAAATGAAACGATATAAAAAAGTTTATACAAATATTTTAAAAAAATCAATATGGGTGCCGATCGGAATTAGTGCCACATGGGGGTGGTCGACGGTTACGCGCTGGATTCCTCCTTGTTCCGGCGGGGATTCTGGTTCCTCCGGCTGGGGGTCTGGGGGTGGGTGTTGGGAGGATGACCCACCTTGATAAAATAATGAATGCGGAGGTGTTGCATCACCCATGGAGGAGGTGTTTGAATCCCATAAGGCATCGGAGATTGGTAAAAAGAAGAGCTCCCCGACGGTGCCTCGTGCGATCCCTCATGCGACGGCGGCCTATAGATCGGCGGTCTACTCGTAGTAGTCGGGAACGGACTCGAACCGGGCCATGCATTCCAACCTGCCATAAGACTGGGAAAAGGAAACATATAAGGGTTATGATACATATAAGGGCTAGGATACGCACCTGGCATAACCAAAAAAGGCTGTGATGTGGGTGTCGTCGTGGTGAAGTGTTGGGCCCGAGTGGATCGTGTGTGGCGCCGTTGATGGGCACAGTGATTGTGTCGGTCTTTGTTGATGGGCCCGCCCCATCATCCCTTCTCCTTGGATTTAAAGGGCCCCGTCGTTCCCTTTGTACACGAAGTTACCGTCGCCTCTCCTCTTCTGACAATAAATACGGCTTGCTATGGATCCTAAACCATGGCATGTATTCCGAAAAGCACGCTAACTCAGGAACGATGATCGGTTCCTGAGTAGGTATATAATCATACCGGTTTTCCTATAACTCGATATATGCTGACCAAAATCTTGGCCAATCCGTATGCAACTGCCGTAAGTCGACTTTGTGCTCATCATCGAGCACCTCAGGTGCCACGGGAATCGGTTGTCGGAATCCAAATTGACGCAGAACCCGATCTGACTGGTGCATCTCCACGGTGGCATAGTTGACCAATGGGACCTTCACATGCCAAATGTTTGGATTTTGAAAGAACTCATCCGGAATTACTGCCCGAATTGACGGATCCTCGTATGGTATCCATTGAAACTATATTAACATGATAAAAATATTAGTTATATACTAAATACTAAATACTAAATATTAAATACTAAATACTAAATACTAAATACGAAATACGAAATACGAAACGACTATTTTATTACGAAAATATATTTTATTTAATCTTGTGCTTCCGACCGTTGGTCTAATAGAAGCCGTATATCTTCAAGCGAGGTAGGTATTCCAACATAACTCGTCGAATGGTTCCACCTAATTAAATAATTTTTTAGCATACAATTATATTTTAAATCTACGTAATAATTGTAAAATCTAATATTAAATTTACCTCGTTATGAGTGGGAATGTATATGGGTGGTCCACTCGAGGACGTAAAAATAGAAAGCGAAACCGTGCCCATGATTGCAGTAGTGATAGGCAACCTCCGATTTTCGCTTTATTCGGTCGCGTCGCCCCGCACATCTCCCGATACAATTTCGCTAGCACGGCAGACCCCCAACTCAATTCACCGACTGCTCTAAAATCAACGAGTTTCAGCAGCCATCTCATATGTTCGAGGTTTCGTGACAAATCCGACATCAGATAGCCTCCAATCATCTCAAGAATATATGCCCGAGCATACCGTATTCTTTCTAATTCGGTCGAATCATTATCCGGCTCCGGGAATGTGTCTCGTAACCAGCCCATCTCGATCCGACCTCCGTTAATGTTATCCGGAATAGCACCCAAAAGCTCGTAGCATACGACTCCCCAATCACCAGAAGTTATGGACCCGATGATTGCGTACCCATCCACCAGCAATCCCAATTGCAAATGCACGTCTTCGAGAGTGATAGTACACTCTCCGTATGAAAGATGGAAAGTGTGCGTCTCGGGTCTCCACCTCTCTATCAACGCACTAATTAGCTTCGGGTCCAACTTGCACCCCCGGCCTATCGTGGCCACGTGCCAAAAACCCGCTTCTCGCAGGTAATTCTCGATCAACGGCGATGGCGGACCAGGCATATTGCGAATATATCATTGCAAAACCCGATCTACAGACTGTTTAAAAAATTATAAAATAAAAATTAATTAAAATTGCATAAACCTAAAAAATATTAAATAGTATTGAAAAAATAAAATTATAACTTACCATTGTCATTTGATCGACGGAGATGTGTTTATTGTCGAGACGAATTAATTCTCCGACCATTGCTAATACGATCGAATATTTTTAATTTAAAAAAAAACTATTTCAAAAACTTTTAAACAGGGCTTTTTTGTAAAAATTAAAGGACTTTTGTGAAATTCGAGAGGAACTTTAAAGGAATTTGAGAGAAATTTGAGAGGAATTTGAGAGAAAGTTGAGAGAAAATTGAGAGAAAATTGAGTAAGGACCTTTGTGTGAAAAAATGAAAGGGTGGGGGGGTTTATAGTTTTTTTTTTTACCGTTGGAGGCCCAACGATAAAAAAAAAAGACCGTTGGAAGCAAGCAAAACGCGTCCCTGAGGAAGCGTTTTTGCCACGTCAGCAAAGCGCGCCCTCAAGGACGCAATTTCTACTGATGTGGCATAAAACGCTTCCTCAGGGACACGTTTTCCTGCTGCATCCCCTGACTTCGCGCTGACGTAGACGCGTTTTAGGAGAAATTGACTCATTCCGGTAAATAATTGGGAAATATGACCTTTTCCGTAAATTTTGAAAAAAAAAAGCTTTTATTGGTAATTTACCCTTATCGTTCACCAATCGCTGCGCATAAAAATACAATAATACGCGTCAGCGAAAGGGCCTTTCAGTTACACCGTCTATTCTGTCTCTATAGTCTCAATAATATCTAAAAGCTACAAACCTTTATTCTCTGATTTGATTCCTGTCCCACGCAAAAAAAAAAAAAAATCTTGTCATTTCTTTTTTTTTGGGTTATGTGAGTAATTAGGGTAGATAATTGAATTCATCTTACCGGTTAATTATTTAACGATATAATAATTTATTTGAGATGATTTGATAAATAAGATTAAAAGAAATAAAAAATTAAATTAAGAATTAAAATGAGTATTTTTTTTTTATAAAATTAAAGGCGAAACAAATTATCATGCCTTACATAAATACAACTTGATGGTTTTAGACGGGTTATGAGGTAAGCAACGAAAATCTTCTGGCCCCATTCATGCCTCCTTCGTCATATTAAGCTAGGTGTTTATAATTTTTATATTTTTCTAATTTCATACTAATTGTAGGACTAAAATTAGTAAAAAAATAAGGATAATAAATTAGAATAATAAATAAGAAATCAAATCAATTCATTATTTTTAACTGTAAAATATAAAAATAGAAATAGTAAGAAGATTGCCTCAAGATAATAAGTTGAGTTTTCACACAAGATGGTTGTTAAATTAAATGTATAACATTAAACTATAAGTAATTATTTGATACATAATTTCTAGAGTTTTTAGACTCTTAAATAGACTTTTTCAATGGCAGAGTAGTCTGCTCAGCCCCATCCACAAGGAGTTTTGCACCTCAGTCTAGCTTAAATATAATTTAAATAATAAAAAATATTTTTAAAATTAAAATTTAATTATAAAAGTATATAAAATATTAATTAAAAATATAAAATATAATATTTTATTATTTTTTGAATAGTGAAATGAGCTTTTTAGGCAAGTCGGGTCGGCCCGAAAATGGACTTGAACATGAAATTTTTTGGAACCGGGCCTCGGCCCAACCCGACCCATGAACATCTCTATTCCATGAACATCTCTATGCACATGTATTCACATGTTTATTTTTTTAAATTAATTATATATTTTTATTTTATGAAATATAAAATAATATTACTTATGAAGACTTTTTTTTGGACAAAAAAATACCCGAAGGTCACTACCTCAAATTAAATTGTATCCGAAATAACAATGTTATGGTTATCACTAGGATAATCCATATCAAAGTTCAAGTTACAACACTTAGAAAGAGACCAATTACAAAGAAAATCGACTAATTTGTTACAATCGCGATTTTTTATATTTATTATAAAGAGACCAATTACTTATTGAGACTTAATTTAATTAGTAAGTGATTACTATTCTAATCTATTTTTAATATTTATTACATTATTTTATATGATTTTTATTATTTATTAATAAAAATAATATTAAAATAATATTTTGAATCCAGTACTCTATTATATAATAAATAAAAATAGAATTAATATAATTTTATCAATAATCATTCGTATAGATATTTTTGTTTTGTATTAGCTCATATGTATAATTAAATGAATTAAAACTTTGTTATATATATGATTATTTTATATGACTTTAGTTATTATTAATTATTAAATAATATTAAAATAAAAATATAAAAATAAAACTATTTTCAAATTTTATCGATTTTTATTATCCACCATAGTTTAAATGTATATAAATTCTATTATTATATTTATAAGACATTATTCATGATAAGTAACCTAATATTTTTATATTTACCCCATCAATTAATATTATTTTTGTTAATAATAATAAATAATATACTATAACAATTGATTTTTTGTGGTACCGAAAAATATTATTTCGGAACTCCATTTCCATAAATCGAGTATAAAAATATATCAAATATTGGTCTAGTAATTTTATCAAATTAATAGTTAATTAAGGCTCAGAGGCTAAATTGTAAAGTCATGTCACTATAGAGTTTTAATTGACGAAAGGCTTGGGGACTTAGATAGCAATTAATCAAAGGGTCAAAATGGTTAATAAGCCACTATTAAGTACAAGTTAATGAAAAATTATAACAATCTCCGCTAAGTAGAATTAAAAGTGGATTATGGTAATTAATTATGATTTAATTAAGTTAACTATATACTAATTAAACTATATATATAAATTTAAGTGGAAAGAAAGAGAATATCATCTTCTTTCTCTTTTTTCGTAGTCCATAGAAAGAAAAAGGTTGAAGAAACTTTTAAACCCTTGGTTATTCGACTATACATTTAGGTAAGAAATCCAAGCATTTATTCTTGTAATTTTTATAGATTTGTGATCATGGGAGCTTGATTTAGCTAGCCATGTACCAATTTCATAATATGTTAAAGTTTTAGTTGTAGGTTGCTTGAATAATTAGGCTTGAAATTGATATATTCTAAGCTTAGATTATAAAAGGACTAGATTGTAAAGTTAATTTAGCTTGCTATTAACTTTGTTACATTAGGGACCAAAAAGAATAAACATAAAACTTCTCATGAAATTATGTTATAAATAGAAAATATAAGGTCTCTAATGTGAATTTATGAAATTTGATTTTAATCCGAAGCTAATAATTGAGAGTTATGCTTATCCCGAGTTTAGGGACTAAACTAAAGAAAATGTAAAATATAAGGGAAATCAAAAAATAGATTTATATAGGTTCATGCCTATCACGGCATTGTGTGAAAATTTTTGGTATTGGTTTGGTATATAAAATAATTGTATAGATCAAGATTTGGATCAAAGTGGAACTAATAAGGGAAAGGCTAAAATTATGGATTAGTCCTTGAAGAATTCACTTGTTTTGGTGTTTTAAATAGGTATGTTCATATGGAACTTACTATATCGGTTTGTATGATATGTGTGTTTATGTTTCGTTTCATTATAATCATGTTAGAACATTGTAACACCCCTAACCTGTATCCGTCGCCGGAACAGGGTTACAGAGCGTTACTAGAGATTTTCGGAACATTTACAAACATTTCATGATAATCACTATTCATTTATCGAGATTATACATAACATCCCTTAAATGGGCCCTCGAGGCCCAATACGAGCATTAGGAACGAATCGGGACTAAATCAGGATCTCAGGAAATTTTTCGTGAAATTCCAAAATTTTTCCCAAGTACAGGGCTCATACGCCCGTGTGGTTTAAGGACACGCCCGTGTGGTCGGGCCGTGTGGTCTCACACGCCTGTGTCCCTAACCCGTGTAACTCTTTGACTTCTAAGGCATGAAGAAATTTAAGTCACACGGCCAAGTCACATGCCTGTGTGCTAGGCCGTGTGGCGAATTTTTATTTTCGAAATTAGGTGCAGTTTTCACACGGCCGTGTAACACGCCCATGTTCAAGGCCGTGTCAACCACACGGCTGAGACACACGCTCGTGTCTCTGCCCGTGTGCCCAATTCTGAGCATTCTGTTTTCTCGAATTTAAAGTGCAGGGGACACACGGCCTGGCTACACGCCCATGGGGTTAGGATATTGCCTCCTCATGATATCCTCCGGCTCTCAGGTAGCTTCCTCTAATCCATGTCGTTGCCAGAGCACTTTTACCAATGCCGCCTTTTTATTTCTCAGCTCTTTCGTCTCATGTGCCAGTATTTTGATCGGTTATTCATTATAGGTCATATCATGATGAATCTCCACTTCTTTTGGAGTAATAACGTGTGAAGGGTCCGATCTATATCGTTGTAACATAGATACATGGAAAATATTGTGAATCTTATCAAGCTCAGGAGGTAATGCTAACCGATATGCAACTGGCCCGATTCTTTCAATGATTTCATAAGGTCCGATGAACCGTGGACTCAATTTCCCTTTAAGAACGAATCGAAGAACTCTCTTCCATGGTGATACTTTCAAGAACACTCTATCACCAACCTGAAATTCCATCTCTTTTTGTTTCAAATCGACATAGGACTTTTGACGGTCTGAGGCTGCCTTCAAACTGTCTCGGATTATCTTTACCTTTTCCTCGGTTTCACGGACCAAGTCAATCCCGTGTATTTTTTTCTCGCTTAACTCTGTCCAATACAATGGAGTTCTACATTTGCGACCATATAGAGCCTCATACGGTGCCATTTTAATACTGGACTGATAACTATTATTGTAAGCAAATTCAATCAAAGGCAGATACTTTTCCCAGTTACCCCCAAATTCAAGTACACAACACCGAAACATATCTTCCAAAATCTGTATCACACGTTCTGATTGTCCATCTGTTTGAAGGTGGAATGAAGTACTAAAATGTAACTGAGTGCCTAGAGCTTCTTGCAATTTACTCCAAAATCGGGAGGTGAACCGAGGATCTCTATCTGAAATAATGGAGGCTGGCACTCCATGCAATCTTAATATTTCAAAAACATATAATTCAGCCAGCCTATCTAAAGAAAAATCCATATGTACTGGGATAAAGTGTGCTGATTTCGTTAAACGATCGACAATTACCCATACAACATCTTTCTTTTTCGGTGACAAGGGTAACCCCGATACAAAGTCCATGGTAATCCTTTCCCATTTCCATTCCGAAATCGTAAATGGCTGCAATAATCCCGAAGGCACTTGGTGTTCAGTCTTTACTTGCTGACATATCAAGCATCTAGAAACAAATTCAGAAATATCTCTTTTCATTCCCGACCACCAGTACATTTTCTTCAAGTCATTATACATTTTGTTGCTACCGGGATGCACAGACATAATACTATTGTGCGCTTCATGTAAAATCTTCTGTACTAGTTCTGAATTCTTCGGTACACACATTCTGTCTCTGAACAACAAACAACCATCTGAATTGATAAACCATAATTTACACATATTTTAACCCCATGCTTGGCTTAATTTTGGATGATTTCCCATTGAATTTTATGAATTCGATACTCCTAATCTCTTAATTTCATGTTTTATACTCAGGAGAGCTTAGAGAGTCGAAAAGAATGAGAAACAGGCTAGAAACGGAGAAAATGGGCCAAAGTAAGTGATCGTGTGTCGAGAGTCTTAATATTTATAAAATGAATGATCTAGCCTAGAAACTAACTATCACCACGATTGAGGCAAGCGCACCTATCGAATAGTAGTATAGCTTAGTGGCAAGACCGGAATGTCGAACCCAAAGGAACCAAAAGTACTAATACTGACTTTCTTTTTATTATTTAGCCTAAGAATTAAGGGATTTGTTGTTTATTCTAAAATTAACTAACTACTAAGCTAAAGACGCTAAGACACAGAGAATGAATTGGGGAAAATACTTGTGGGAAAAACCAATTGATTAAGACAATACCCAAGGAAGAATCCACCTAGACTTCACTTGTTATTTAACTCTGAACCAGAAGATTTATTCACTTGACTTGATCCGTAGGATCCCCTAATTTATATTAATACCTCTCTTGAAGCTACTAACGCCTAACCCTAGGTTGATTAATTGAAATCTCTTTCTAATTAAAACCCCTAGGATTGCATTAACTCGATCTATGGACTCCCATATTAAGTTTGACCCTAATCCGACAGATTTTCGTCATCCTATCTCTAGGGTTGCGATCAACTCCGCTTAACTATGTTAGATCTACTCTTAAACAGGGAATATTCCTCCACTGCCTAAGCACATCAATACTTGAATCAATATCCTGAAATATCAAAACAAGAATTAAGAACACATAGTTAAGAACAAATCAAGTATTTATCATATAGTTCAGAAAACAATAACAAGATCCGTATTAGGTTTCATCCCCCTCAGGTATCTGAGGGGTTTAGTTCATAATCATAAAAGAATACATCTCAGAAGAAAATATAAAACAAAACATAAGAAAACCCTAAAACCCCCTGAAGGAATTGAAGGAGAGATCCTCCGTCTTGAGTATGATTTTGGCTTCTTGAGATGAATCAACTGGCTTTCTTTGAGTAAATCCCACAATTCTGACCTCTCTGGCTTGGCTCCTTGGCCTAGCTGGACGCCCCCCTCAAGGTTGGCCTTTAGGGTGTTTATATAGGCTTTTGGAATGTCTTGCTTTGCCTCTAAGTACCCTATTCCGACTGAAATTCCTCTTTGTCACGGCAGGGACACGCCCGTGCAACACGTCCGTGTGAATCGAATCCAGGCCGTGGTCGAGCCTGCTAAAGGGGCACGGCCGTGTTGATTTCCTACTTTGGCCCATTTGGTCCATTTTTAGCCTGTTTCTCGTTCTTTTCATCCTCCTATGCTTCTCTAAGTATAAAACATGAAATTAAAGAATTAGGAGCATCAAATTCCACAAGTCAAGGGATAAATCATCCAAAAGTACGCTAAATGTGGGATTAAAATATGTATATATTACGGTTTATCAAATACCCTCACACTTAAGATTTTGCTTGTCCTCAAGCAAAATCCTCAACTTACAATTAAAATTAACTTCCCTCAATTCATAATTCTCATCAACAATGTTTCATCATAATTCATAGATAATTTTTACATGGATAATTCAACTCAAAGAGTCCTAAAGATTCAAACAATCTAAGTCATATATTTTTGTAGCATGAAAACATAGGTGTTTCCCCTCATCTAAATAATTACCTCTAATTCAAAATCGACAAGGGTTGACATCCTCACTAAAGATTCACTCAAATCACTCGAAGTGTTTAAGGTTCAGGAAAAAGCACTTGTAAGTCAAACATGAAAAGTTAATCCCATAGGCTTGCATGAAAATCAAATCTCCACCACTATAATATGAGATGATACACAAATCAAAAGGTCTTTAAAAGGGTTGTAACGGGGCTTGGGTTAAAGGTATGGATAAAGGCTAAATTAGAGGGTTAGAATCGAGATTGACCTGACAAATTACCTAACTAGAACAACGAACTGATAATGAATAATTACATCAATTGAAAACTTGTAATACTAATAACACGAGCTTCTTCTAAAGATGTGAATTTAACTATTTTAAGCTCATAGAACATAGAACTAATGATGAATAGATTTTCTAACATTTTTTTAAAGAACAAATCATATAATAAAAGATGGATTCAACTACTGAAATGAATAAAATAATTAGGCAACCGATCAAATCAAAACTCGATATAAGGGTGGTTAAGAGAAATGGTGATAACAAATACAAGATGGGTTTTGAGTTAATATTAGTGGGTGAGTCAATAAAAGGGTTGTTAGGATCAAAGGGGTTCACTAGGGGTTAATTGTGAGGGTAGGCTTTTAGTGGAGTAAGTGGGTTAAAACCTAAGTGCCTTTATCATCTCTGTATATCAAATCAAAGGTGTGGTCTCGACATGTATAATCGAAGCAAGTTCTAGAATAAAAAATCAATGTTGACACACTCATAATCAATAAAGTGAGCAAGAAAAGGAATGTATGCTCTAAAAGGCTCAAGATCTCACAAAAATTATGGGCTTTTGATGTCAAAATTGTAAATTTAAAACTTCAAGGTAATAATTAGATTCAGGTAGACAACCTAACAAATTTTTAATTCTGAAAATAAACTCATCATGCTTGATTCTCTAGTCTCCTAAAGTTTAAATCATCACTGCACAATTAACTATGACTTAATCAAAACATATCAATGAGAATCATAAATCAAAAGAAATTTCATTCTAATAGTAATATGAGAAAATTTACTTAAGAACAAGACATAATTCAGATTTGAGAATAATGCAAAAAGTTAGGCACTTTTCACGATAATTTTACCCCCACACTTAAGATGTACATTGTCCTTAATGTACAAAGAAAGATAATAGCAATATAGTAATAAAATCATAAGATAGGGAGAGAAGTGAAACTTCCTGAATTTTGGATGAAAAGAAACGGTAAAGTTAGAGAGAGGTGAAGGTGGGGGAGGATACTCCGGTGGTGGTGTGTGAGTCGTTAGTTATGACCCATTGAACCTAAATTTAAAGAAATCAAAATATAATAATATAAATTAAAGATTAGAAAGATAAAAGAAAAGAAATTTAAAAAAATGAAAATAAGAGAAAAAGGAAAAAGAATAAATGGACTCAAAGGTCCCACGGGCGTGTCGCACGCCAGTGTAGATTTCTCGATTTCGACCCATTTGAATCGCACGGCCGTGGTGTTTTATCATGACCGTGTTTTTTTGGGATAAGTTTTGTCTGTTTCCACACGGCCACGGCCACGCCCGTGTGCAAGGCCGTGTGGGTAGGGAAACCTGCGCCTAAAAATTTGGTTAGTTTTTTTAGTTAGATGCTAAAATTTAAAAATATGAAAATTAACGGGGTTAGTGCTCGGGTTGCCTCCTGAGAAGCGCTCGTTTAAAGTCTTGATCTAGACTTACCTGTTATTCGTACATTCATGGTGGTTTGAGGAGTTGAAAATCCTTTCTCATGCTATCAGTTCTACTATCATGATAAAGTTTGAGTCGAGTAGAGTTTACCTTAAAAGTGCCGAATATAGGATTACTTACCTCGACTGTTCCGTATGGGAAGACATTGAGTACCTTAAAAGGGTTTTCTTCGTTTGTATTAAGGTCTGAATGAGATATTCGAGGGTCTGTTTTATCTAATAATACCTGATCTCCGATCTTAAATTTGTTTGTCCCATGGAATGGCGTTGGTTCTGCTGCGTGTATCCCTAATTTCTCTTTGAAATTTGTCTTCCACTCGTCTAGCTCATCGATCTGAAGCCGTCGTTCCTCGTGAGTTATTTCTTTGTTGTCATGATGTCTAGGATCTGGCTCAGTTGTGTGGTTCTGTGGTGCTTCCTGAAAAGAAGGTTTAACTGAATGGTTATTAATAAAATTAATTTTCTCACCTTGATTACTTGATGTCCTAGCGAGTCAAGAGCACCAAGACTCGATTGATTCGTCACCTACACAGCAGTATGAGTTCACTGTACCAACATCAATTTTAGTTCTAGCGAGTTGCTAAAAAGGGTCTTCCTAAAATTAAAGGGATCGTGTTGTCCTAATCCATGTCTAAAACAACAAAGTCTACTGGGAATATGAATTTATCAATTTTCACGAGTACATCTTCAATTATACCCCTAGGAATTCTAATAGCTTTATCAGCTAATTGAATGCTTATCCTAGTTTGTTTGGGTTTCCCTAGACCTAGCTGTTTAAACATTTTATAAGGCATAACATTTATACTTGCCCCTAAATAAGCTAAAGCATTATCAACAGATAAACTACCAATTAAGCATGGAATTGTAAAACTCCCTGGATCTTTTAATTTTCGTGGTAGTCTATTTTGCAACATTGCTGAGCACGCTGCGTTTAGTTCTACATGTGACTCTTCGTCTAACTTTCGTTTGTTTGTCAAAAGCTCTTTTAAAAATTTCATTGAATCTGGCATCTGCGAAAGAGCTTTAAGGAACGGTAAGTTAATATGTAATTTCTTTAAAAGTTTAAGAAATTTACCGAATTGCTCGTCTGTGTTGTCTTTCTTCATCGCACCGGGGTATGGTATACGAGGTTGGTACTCTTTAATTACCGGTTTTAGTTTTTCATGGTTCACCTCAACCTTACCTTCCTCTACCATATTCTCTTGCCTTAAATTGGGCTCATCTAACCCTACACTATCATGAGCTGTTATGGCTTGAATTTGCTCCTTTGGGTTAGTCTCAGTGTTGCTTGGTAGGCTTCCTTGCGGTCGTTTGGAGATCAGCTTAGCAAGTTGCCCTATCTGGTTCTCGATCCCTTGAATCGATGCTTGTTGATTTTTAGGTGTTGTCTCGGTGTTTTGGAAATGAGTTTCTGACATCGCTATGAATTTTGTCAGCATTTCCTCAAGGTTCGGCTTCTTTTCCTATAGGTAGGGCTGTTGTTGGAAGGTTGGAGGGGGTTGTTGTCTCTGATTTCCTTGACCACCCCATGAGAAATTTGGGTGGTTCCTCCAACCTGGATTATAAGTATTACTATAAGGGTTATTTTGGGGTCTAGAATTGTTACCCATATAGTTCATCTGTTCATTTTCCATGCCATGTCTGTAGGGTGGGTACTCAGGATTCGCCACACCTCCACTTATTTCGCACTGCATTACCGGATGTACCTGCAAAGAACACAAACCATCAATCTTTTTGTTTAACATCTCTACGATTTGATAGCATGGTTCTTTGCGTCGAGGTTGAAAACTCCGGTTTGCTTTTGTTGGCCTTGTCCTTGTAACTTGCCACTGATAGTTATTCAGTGACATCTCCTCTATAAACTCGTAGGCCGCTTCAGGAGTTTTGTTATTCAGCGTTCCGCCGGCGGCTGAAATGATTAGTTGCCTTGTTGAAGGGTTCACATCGTTGTAGAAGGTTTGAACCTGAAGCCACAAAGGTAGCCCATGGTGAGGGCACCTTCTCAACAAATCCTTGTATCTCTCCCATGCATCATATAGTGTTTTTAGATCCATCTGCACAAAAGAAGAGATATCATTCCTCAACTTGGCCGTTTTTGCCGGTGGAAAATATTTTAACAAGAATTTTTCTATCATTTGATCCCATGTAGTGATTGACCCTCGTGGAAGAGAATTCAACCACTGTTTGGCTTTATTCCTCAAAGAAAAGGGAAACAACTGAAGACGGATGGCATCATCAGAAATGCCATTTATTTTGAAGGTATCACAGAATTCTAGAAAATTCGCTAAGCGTGTGTTAGGATCCTCATCCTGCAAACCATGGCTGAACAAAGCTGTTGTATCATACGTATAGTGTTAGGTTTCAATTCAAAATTATTTGCAAAGCAATAGTAGGTCTAACAATACTTGACTCAGTTCCTGTTAAATTAGGTTTAGCATAATCATACATAGTTCGAGGAGCATGATTTTCGACCACCTCTAGAGGTAGCGGATTATTCTCAGCCATCTCTTCGGTAGTATTGGTTTCGTCTTCTTGGTCTTCTTCTATGTAATTTAAGCTTCGCCTTATTTCTCTATGATTTCTGCGAATGGTACCTTCAATATCACTGTCGTAAATTAAGGGTCCTGTCGGGTTCATTCTAGTCATAAACTAGAGGTACCTGCTAGGAACAAATAAAAGAAAGAATATTAGCAAAGTTAAAAACAGAATAAAAGTAAATTGCAAAAAATAAAAAAAATGGCTAAAGTAATAAAAATTGAGCGTTCTTAATATTTTAGTTCCCCGGCAACGGCGCCAAAAACTTGATCGTGTGTCGAGAGTCTTCATATTTATAAAATGAATGATCTAGCCTAGAAATTAACTATCACCACGATTGAGGCAAGTGCACCTATCGAATAGTAGTATAGCTTAGTGGCAAGACCGGAATGTCGAACCCAAAGGAACCAAAAGTACTAATACTGACTTTCTTTTTATTATTTAGCCTAAGAATTAAGGGATTTGTTGTTTATTCTAAAATTAACTAACTACTAAGCTAAAGACGCTAAGACACAGAGAATGAATTGGGGAAAATACTTGTGGGAGAAACCAATTGATTAAGACAATACCCAAGGAAGAATCCACCTAGACTTCACTTATTATTTAACTCTGAACCAGACGATTTATTCACTTGGCTTGATCCGTAGGATTCCATAATTTATATTAATACCTCTCTCGAGGCTACTAACGTCTAACCCTAGGTTGATTAATTGAAATCTCTTTCTAATTAAAACCCCTAGGATTGCATTAACTCGATCTATGGACTTACATATTAGGTTTGACCCTAATCCGGCAGATTTTCGTTATCCTATCTCTAGGGTTGCGATCAACTCTGCTTAACTATGTTAGATCTACTCTTAAATAGGAATATTCCTCCACTGCCTAAGCACATCAATACTTGAATCAATATCCTGAAATATCAAAACAAGAATTAAGAACACATAGTTAAGAACAAATCAAGTATTTATCATATTGTTCAGAAAACAATAACAAGATCCGTCTTAGGTTTCATCCCCCTCAGGTATCTGAGGGGTTTGGTTCATAATTATAAAAGAATACATCTTAGAAGAAAATATAAAACAAAACATAAGAAAACCCTAAAACCCCCTGAAGGAATTGAAGGAGAGATCCTCCGTCTTGAGTATGATTTCGACTTCTTGAGATGAATCAACTGGCTTTCTTCGAGTAAATCCCACAATTCTGACCTCTCTGGCTTGGCTCCTTGGCCTAGCTAGACGCCCCCCTCAAGGTTGGCCTTTAGGGTGTTTATATAGGCTTTTGAAATGTCTTTCATTGTCTCTAAGTACCCTGTTCCGAGTGAAATTCCTCTTTGTCACGGCAGGGACACGCCCGTGTGAATCGAATCCAGGCCGTGGTCGAGCCTGCTAAAGGGGCACGGCCGTGTGGCTTGGGCCCAGGCCGTGTAGATTTCCTACTTTGGCCCATTTGGTTCATTTTTAGCCCGTTTCTCGTTCTTTTCATCCTCCTATGCTTCCCTAAGTATAAAACATGAAATTAAAGGATTAGGAGCATCAAATTCCACAAGTCAAGGGATAAATCATCCAAAAGTACGCTAAATATGGGATTAAAATATGTATATATTATGGTTTATCAGTAAGAAATCAACACGGCCTGGAGTTCACCACACGACCGTGCCACTTTAGCAGACTCGAACATGGCCCTGGGCTCGATTCACACGGGCGTGTCCCTGCCGTGGCCAAGATGAGTTTCATTCAGATTAGGATTCTTTTGGGCCAAGTAAGGCATCTCAAAGCCTATATAAACACCCTAGGGGGAAACCTAGAAAGAGAGCTCGATAGGACGTCGAATAGATACCGAGTAGAAGGAGAAAATACTCCAAGACAAAAGTCAGGGAGCGACTTAGGAGAAGGATCTCCATCAAGGTGAAGATCTCCCATCAAGTTCTTTAGGAGTTTTTTGGGTTTTTTTATGTTTTGTTGTTTTTCCTCTTTTATGATGTTTCCCTCTTTTAGTATGAACTAAACTCCCTAAATACCGAGGGAGGATGAAACCTAGATGAATCTTATTATTATTTGATTTATGAGATAAATACTTGTGCTTATTCTTAATTATGAGTTCTTATTCTTGTTTTGATAATTTAGGTTATTGATTCAAGTCGAATGTGCTTATTCAGTGGAGCAAAAGTCCTTGTTTAAGAGTAGATCAACACAATTAAGCGGAGTTGATCGCAACCCTAGAGATAGGCGATTTAAATCTCACTGGATTAGGTCAAACCTAATAAGGGAATCTATAGATCGAGTTAATGCGACGATAGGGGTTTTAATTAGAAAGAGATTTCAATTAATCAACCTAAAGTCAGATGTTAGTAGCCTCGAGAGAGGTATTAATATAATTTAGGGATTTCTACGGATTAAGCCAAGTGAATAAATCGCATGAATCAAAAGTAATAAGTGAAGTCTAGGTGGATTCTTCCTTAGGTATTGTCTATCTCATATAAGTTGTCCAAAAGTATTTCCCCAATTTACTCTGTGTCGCGTTCATATATAGTTAAATTAGTTAGTTTTAAAAATAAATTCCCTTAATTATTAGGCTAGATAATAAAAAGATAGTTAATACTAGTACTCTTGGTCCTTGAGGATACGATATTCCAGACTCACCATAGCTATACTACTGTTCGATAGGTGCGCTTGCCTTTGTCGAAATAATAGTTAGTTTCGAGCTCCATCAAGTTTTTGGCGCCGTTGCCGGGGACTAAGATATTAGGAAAACTAATTTTTTTATTACTTTAGCCATTTTATTTATTTACAATTTATATTTATTTTATTTTTAACTTTGCTAATTTTTCTTTTATTTGCTTCTGGCAGGTAATTCTAGTTTATGACTAGGAGGAACCCGTCAGGACCCTTGATTTTTGACAGTGATATAGAAGGTACCGTTCGCAGAAATCGTAGGGAAATAAGGCGAAGCCTACAGTACATAGAAGAAGAGTAAGAGGACGATACTAACACTACTAGAAGAGATGGTGATAATAATCCGCTACCTCCGTGGTTGCCGCAAACCCGGTGAATCAAAAATCTTGTTCTCGAACTATGTATGATTATGCTAAACCTAGTTTAACAGAACCGAATCAAGTATTGTTAGACCTACTATTCTTTGCAAATAATTTTGAATGAAGCCTAACACTATACAGATGATCCAACAATTTGTTCAGTTTGATGGTTTGCAGGATGAGGATCCAAACAATCACCTGGCAAATTTTCTTGAGTTTTACGACACTTTCAAGATTAATGGCGTTTTTTATGATGCCATTCGCCTTCGGTTGTTTCCCTTTTCGCTGAGGAACAAAGCTAAACAATGGTTAAACTTCGTTACCACGAGGATCAATTACTACATGGGAACAAATGACCGAAAAATTTCTGTTAAAATATTTTCCGCTAGCTAAAATGGCTAAGTTGAGGAATGATATTTCTTCTTTTGTGCAGATGGATCTAGAAACACTCTACGATGCATGGGAGAGATATAAGGATCTACTAAAGAGGTGCCCTCACCATGGGTTACCTTTGTGGCTACAGGTTCAAACCTTTTACAACGGTGTGAACCCCTCAACTATCTTGATTGATTGATTCAAACCGCTTGATGGAACCCTAAATAACAAAACCCCTGAAGCGGCCTATGAGTTTATAGAGGAGATGTCACTGAATAATAATCAGTGGCAAGTTACAAGGACAAGGCCAACAAAAGCCGCCAGTGTCTTCAACCTCGACACAGTGACCATGCTATCAAACCAGGTAGAACTCCTTAATAAGAAAATTGATGGTTTGTATGGTTCTTCGCAGGTACATCCAGTGATGCAGTGCGATACAAATGGAGGAGGGACGAACAATACAGATTACCCACCCTACAACCCTGGCGTAGAAAGCGAGCAGATGAACAATTTTAGACCTCAAAATAACCCTTATAGTAACACTTACAATCCAGGTTGGAGGAACCACCCAAACTTCTCATGGGGTGGTCAAGGAAATCAAAGACAACAACCCCCTCCAGGCTTTCAACAACAACCCTACCCACAAGAGAAAAAGCCGAACCTTGAAGAGATGCTAACAAAGTTCATCGCGGTGTCAGAGACACATTTCTAAAACACCGAAACATCACTTAAAAATCAACAAGCATCGATTCAATGGATCGAGAACCAATTAGGACAACTTGCTAAGATCATATCTGAATGACCACAACGCAGCTTGCCAAGCAACACTGAAACTAACCCAAAGGAGCAAATTCATGCCGTCTCTGTTCACGACAGTGAGGGGTTAGACGAACCAAAATTAAGGCAAGAGAATGTGGTAGGGGAAGGTAAGGTTGAGGTAAGCCATGATAAACCAAAACCGGTAATTACAGAGTACCAACCTCGTGTACCATACCCCAATGCGATAAAGAAAGACCGCACAGATGAACAATTCGGTAAATTTCTTATACTCTTAAAAAAATTACATATTAACTTACCATTTCTTGAAGCTCTTTCGCAGATGCCCAATTCAAGCAAATTTTTAAAAGAGCTTTTGACAAACAAACGGAAGCTAGACGAGGCGTCGCATGTGGAGCTAAACGCAGTGTGCTCAACAATTCTACAAAATAAACTACCACGAAAGTTAAAAGATCCAGGGAGTTTTACAATTCCATGCTTAATTGGTAGTTTAGATATTAATAATGCTTTGGTGATTTAGGGGCGTAGTATTAATGTTATGCCTTATAAAATGTTTAAACAAACTAGGTCTAGGGAAACCCAAACAAACTAGGATGAGTATTCAACTCGCGCAGATAAAACTATTAGAGTTCCTAGGGTATAATCGAAGATGTACTAGTGAAAATTGATAAATTCATATTCCCGATGAGACTTTGTTGTTTTGGACATGGATGAGGACAATAATGTTCATTTAATATTAGGACGGCCCTTTTTAGCAACTGCTAGGACCATTATCGATGTTGATACAGGGGAAGTAACACTTCGTGTAGGTGATGACATGATTAAACTCAAAGCACGTGATTCTGACAGAATATCTAACGATCAAGAGAATACAAGTCCTGTTAATATAAATAAACTTAACGTTCAATCTTCTTTATAGGAAATCTCTAAGGAAAAGATAACAGAGCCAGGATCTCGTGTTCATACTAAGAATACAACTGTTCATGAGGAACGAAGGTTACAAATCGATGAACTAGATGAATGGCGGACACACGTCAAGGAAAAACCGAAAAAACACGAAGAACCAAAGCAAAACCATGTCAAACTTAAAGATGAGACATACCAATTTCAGCTCGGGGATCAGGTACTGTTAGATGTAACCGACCCTCGAATAGCCACTTCAGAGCTTAATACAAACGGTGCAACTCCTTTTACGGTACTTAAGGTCTTTCCATACGGAACGGTCGAGGTAACTCATTCTAATTTCAGCACTTTTAAGGTAAATATTACCCGACTCAAACCATATGTTGATAGAATTGATAATAAGAAAAAGGAGTTTCAACTCCTCAAACCACCATGGTTATGCGAATGACAGGTAAGTCTAGCTTAAGACTTTAAACGAGCGCTTCTCGGGAGGCAACCCGAGCACTAACCCCACTAACGTCCATATTTTCGAATTTTAGCATCTAACTAAAAACTAACCACATTTTTAGGCGCAGGTTTCCCTACCCACACGGCCTTGCACACGGGCGTGGCCGTGTGGAAACAGGACAAAACTTATCCCAAAACACGGGCTGCAATAAAACGCCACGGCCGTGCGATTCGACTGTGGTCGAAACTGAGAAATCTACACGGGCGTGCGACACGCCTGTGGGACTTTGAGTCCATTTATTTTTCTTATTTTTCTCTTATTTTCATTTTTAATTTCTTTTCTTTTATCTTTCTCGTCTTTAATTTATATTATTATATTTTGATTTCTTTAATTTAGATTCAAAGGGCTGTTAACGAACGACCACACCACCACCGGAGTATCCTCCCCACCTTCACCTCTCTCCAACTTTACCGTTTCTTTTCATTGACTCCATCCGAAATTCAGGAAGTTTCACTTCTCTCCCTATCTTATAATTTTATTACTATATTGCTATTATCTATCTTTGTACATTGAGGACAATGTACATCTTAAGTGTGGGGGGGTTAACTACAGTATTATTTGAAAATCCCTGAATTATGTCTGATTCTTAAGTAATTTTCTCATATTACTATTAGAATGAAACTTCTATTAATTTATGATTATCATTGATATGCTTTGGATTAAGTCATAGGTAATTGTGCATTGATGGTTTAAACTTTAAGAAATTAGAGAATCAAGCATGATAAGTCTATTTTCAGAATTAAAAATCTGCTAGGTTGTTTCCCTAAATTTAAATATTACTTAGAAATTTGAAATTTGCAAGGTTGACATCAAAAACCATAATTTTTGTGAGATTTTGAGCCTTTAGAGCATACATTTTTCATGCTCACTTTATTGATTATGAGTGTGTCAACATTGATTTGTTATTCCAGAACTTGCTTCGATTATACATGTCGAGACCACACTTTTGATTTGATATACATAGATGATAAAGGCACCTAGGATCTAACCCACTTACTCTATAAAAAGCCTACCTTCATAATTAACCCCTAGTGAACCCCTTTGAGACTAATAAACCGTTTATTGACTCACCCATTAATATTAACCCAAGACCCATTCTTTTTGATTTATTGAGAATTTTTCCTTCTTGTTTTAACCCTTTTTGTCGAGATTTGATTTGAGCAGTTGCCTAACTATGTTCTCTATTTCAGTTGTTAAAAGTTATTTATTATTATTTGGATTTACTTATTCTTAAAAAAAAATTGAAATATATATTACTACTAGTTCCATGTTATCTGAGCTTAAGCGGAGAATCTCATATTTTGAAAAGCTCGATATTATTGATAAGTTTCAATTGATGTAACTATTCAGTATTAGTTTATTTTTCTAGTTAGATAAATTGTCAATTCAATCTCAATTTTTAACCCTCTAATTCAGCCTTTATCCACACCTTTAACCCAAGCCCCATTACAACCCTTTTAAAGACCTTTTGATTTGTGTATCATCTCATTTTACAGTGGTGGAGATTTGATTTTCAGGCAAGCCTATGGGATTAACTTTTCATGTTTGACTTTTTGAGCGTTTAATTTGAACCTTAAACACTTTGAGTGATTTGAGTGAATCTTTAGTGAGGATGTCAATTCATGTCAATTTTGGATCAAAGGTAATTTATTTAGATGAGGGGAGACACCTATATTTCGTGCTATAAAAATTTATGACTTAGATTGTTTGAATCTTTAAGACTCTTTAAGTTAAGTTATCAATGTATGAATTATGATAAGACATTATTGATGAAAATTATGAATTGAGGAAGTTAATTTTAATTGTGAGTTGAGGATTTTGCTTGAGGACAAGCAAAGGCTTAAGTGTGGGGGTGTTTGATAAACCATAATTTACACATATTTTAACCCCATGCTTGGCTTAATTTAGGATGATTTCCCATTGAATTTGATGAATTCGATGCTCCTAATCTCTTAATTTCATGTTTTATACTTAGGAGAGCTTAGAGAGTCGAAAAGAACGAGAAACAGGCCAAAAATGGAGAAAATGGGCCAAAGTAAGAAATCAACATGGCCTGGAGTTCACCACACGGTCGTGCCACTTTAGCAGACTCGAACATGGCCCTGGGCTCGATTTACACGAGCGTGCCACACGGGCGTGTCCCTACCGTGGCCAAGATGAGTTTCATTCGGATTAGGATACTTTTGGGCCAAGTAAGGCATCTCAAAGCCTATATAAACACCCTAGGGGGCAGCCTAAAAAGAGAGCTCGACAGGACGTCGAATAGACGCCGAGTAGAAGGAGAAAATACTCCAAGACAGTAGTCGGGGGAGCGACTTAGGAGAAGGATCTCCATCAAGACTGAAGATCTCCCATCAAGTTCTTTAGGAGTTTTTTAGGTTTTCTTATGTTTTGTTGTTTTTCCTCTTTTATGATGTTTCCCTCTTTTAGTATGAACTAAACTCCCTAAATACCGAGGGAGGATGAAATCTAGATGAATCTTATTATCATTTGATTTATGAGATAAATACTTGTGCTTATTCTTAATTGTGAGTTCTTATTCTTGTTTTGATAATTCAGGTTATTGATTCAAGTCGAATGTGCTTATTCAGTGGAGCAAAAGTCCTGTTTAAGAGTAGATCAACACAATTAAGCGGAGTTGATTGCAACCCTAGAGATAGAGGCGTGAAATCTCTTTGGATTAGGGTCAAACCTAATAAGGGAATCCATAGATCGAGTTAATGCGACAATAGAGGTTTTAATTAGAAAGAGATTTCAATTAATCAACCTAGAGTCAGATGTTAGTAGCCTCGAGAGAGGTATTAATATAATTTAGGGATTTCTACGGATTAAGACAAGTGAATAAATCGCGTGAATCAAAAGTAATAAGTGAAGTCTAGGTGGATTCTTCCTTAGGTATTGTCTATCTCATATAAGTTGTCCAAAAGTATTTCCCTAATTTACTCTGTGTCGCGTTCATATATAGTTAAATTAGTTAGTTAATTTTAGATTAAAAATAAATTCCCTTAATTATTAGACTAGATAATAAAAAGATAGTTAATACTAGTACTCTTGGTCCTTGAGGATATGATATTCTGGACTCACCACAGCTATACTACTGTTCGATAGGTGTGCTTTCCTTTGTCGAAATAATAGTTAGTTTCGAGCTCCATCATGAATCGATTTGAAACTCTGAATCAGGATCTGACTCACTTTGCACTCGTTTGGCCTATAACTTATCATCATCCTTCTAAGCCCCACAGATTTGTTGTCGAAACGTTGATCTATCTTTTAACTCAGCTATGATTGAATCATCACCAGACAAGGACAATTGGGTGTTCAATGCCCGCAAGGCAAGCAAATATTTTTGACTCAAAGCATCTGCAACCAAATTAGCTTTCCCTGGATGGTAATCAATAACGAGATCATAATCTTTCAATAATTCCAACCATATTCGTTGTCTCAAGTTCAATTCTTTTTGTGTCATTAAATACTTTAGACTTTTATGATCCGTAAAGATATGACACTTTTCACCAAAGAGATAATGCCACCATATCTTCAGTGCAAATACAATGGCTGCTAACTCAAGGTCGTGTACCGGGTAATTCTTTTCATGCAACTTCAGCTGTCTAGATGCATAAGCTACAACTTTACCATCTTGCATCAATACACAACCCAAACCATTCAATGATGCATCACTGTAGATTACAAATTCTTTACCCGATTCAGGTTGAACTAATATGGGAGCTTCTGTCAATAAGGCTTTCAATTTATCAAAACTTTGCTGGCACTTATCTATCCACTCGAATCTCACATCTTTTTGCAGCAATCGAGTCATCAGAGAAGCTATCATTGAAAACCTTTTAACAAATCTCTGATAATATCCGGCTAGCCCTAGAAAACTTCGAACTTCTGAAACATTCTTCAGAGGCTTCCAACTTACAATAGCTGAAATTTTATTCGAGTCTACCTTCTACAGATGCAACATGTCCAAGGAAACTAACTTCCTTTAACCAGAATTCACATTTACTAAACTTGGCATACAATTGCTTCTCATACAGAGTTTACAATATAGTTCTCAAATGCTAAGCATGCTCATTTTCATCCCGGGAATAAACTAAAATATCATCAATAAAAACAACCACGAACCTGTCCAGGTATGGTCTAAAAATTCTGTTCATTAAATCCATAAATACCGCTGGGGCATTCGTTAATCTGAATGGTATCACCAAAAATTCATAATGCCCATATCTGGTTTTGAAAGCTGTCTTCGGCACATCCAAATCCTTTACCCTTAGTTGATAGTAACCAGATCGTAGATCAATTTTTGAAAATACAGTGGCACCTTTTAACTGATCAAACAAGTCATCTATACGAGGCAACATGTACTTATTCTTTATATTGACTTTATTAAGTTGTCTGTAATTGATGCATAATCTCAATGATCCATCTTTCTTCTTTACAAACAATACCGATGCACCCCACGGTGAAAAGCTAGGTCGAGCAAATCCTTTATAAATTAATTCTTGCAATTGTACTTTCAACTCCTTTAATTCGGTGGGAGCCATTCTATATGGTGCTATCGATATCGGTGCCGTTCCTGGTACAAGGTCTATAGAAAATTCCACCTCTCTAGCTGGTGGTAAACCGGGCAATTCTTCTGGAAATACCTCAGGAAACTCACAAACAACCGGCACTAACTGGATTTTGAACTCAGACACTTTGGTATCCAGCACATAAGCAAGATAAGCCTCATACCCTTTTCTAATATATCTCTGTGCTGATATTGCTGAAATCACATTAGATGACCCGTCTAGTTTTTCAGATTCAACCCGAAGTTATTCACCATTTTGACACTTCAACACGATATATTTACGTTTACAATTAACTACTGCATCATGTTGGGTTAACCAATCCATTCCCAAAGTCACATCAAAATCATCAAAAGGTAACAAAATCAAATTAGCCAAAAAACAATGACCCTCTATCACCAACGGGCAATTCTTACAAATTTTATCTACCATAACATGCTGACCCAAGGGATTTGAATCTTTGACCACAAAATCGGTGAATTCAACCAACATATTTTTAACAGTCACAAGTTTCGTGCATATATATAAATGCGTTGAACCAGGATCAATCAAAGCAATAATATCAGTATCAAGTAAAGAGAATGTACCAGTGATAACATCTGGTGCCGAGGCATCTTCCTTTGCACGTATGGCTTACGTCCTCATCGTAGCCCGTGCCTCATATTTAGCAGTTGAGTCTTTTGTAACAGTGCGACTACCACTGACATTTCTGGGATATCGTGCTGGTCTACCCCTTGCAACGGGATTACTCGACTTAGGGGTTTGTTTTATATCTTTCTCAACTCTTTCTGGGTAATCCTTAAGAAAATGGTCGAGAGAACCACATTTAAAACATGCCCCACTTCTCATCCGACACTCTCCAAAATGCAATTTGTTACAGACATTGCATCGTGGCTTGGGGTTTCCAACACTCCCAACACTGGTTGCTAGCGGAGATAAAGACCTCGGGTTGGAGCGTTTAAAACTTCTTTCCTTTCCCGAATATCCCACTGATGAGGCAATACATTCTTGGTAACTTCTTAATTTTTTTGAGGTAGATGAATGCGTCTTGCTCATAAATCTTTTACTCGGAACCCGAGCTTCTCTTTTGGCTTGCTTTTTCTCTTTTCTTAATTCTTTGGCCTTGTGGGCTCTTTCAGCCAATACCGCAAATTCCCTTAATTCCAAAATCCCAATCAACAACTTAATGTCTTCATTCAGCCCTTCTTCAAATCATTTTCACATATCGACTTCAGTCTGAACCCATTCAGTAGCATACTTGCTCAGTCTAACAAACTCTCGTTCATACTCGGCCATTGTCATATTTCCCTGTTTGAGCTCTAAAAATTCTATCTTTTTCTGATCTAGGAGCATCTGACTAATATATTTCTTTCTGAACTCGGTTTGGAAGAATTCCCACGTAATATTTTCTCGCGGTACAACAGAAGATATGGTTTTCCACCAATGATAAGATGTATCTTTCAGCAAGGATACCGCACATTTCAAACATTCGGCGGGAGTACATGACAATTCATGGAGAACCCGAATAGTATTTTTCAGCCAAAACTCGGCCCTCTCTGGATCATCATCGGCCATAGCCCTAAATTCTTCAGCACCATATTTTCTAATCTTATCAACCGGAGCCTTACCAATTCTAACGGGTCCAGTACCCTGTGGTGTTTCATCGGGTTGTGTGGCAGGTGGGGGAGGTTGTTGAACAGCAGGGCGTGTTCTCATATATTCACTAAACCATTCATCCATCATTTCAAAGAAGGCTACTTTTGCCTCTTCACGACCCTCAGACATGGGCCTCCTACTACTACTAGTTGCGGCTCATTGCACAGAAGCTTGAGCAATGCTCTCAGCTTCCTCAGACTCATCTCGAGCTTGGTTGGAAGACATTACTATATGAAAATACATTTAAAAGTGGCTAGGAGATATCACACTATCATGATTTATATAATGGCATGTATAGCTAGACCCGTACTTGCTACGTTAGCCTGAGAATCGGCTAAATCGTAGTTCTAATACCACTAAATGTAACACCCCTAACCTGTATCCGTCGCTGAAACAGGGTTACGGAGCGTTACCAGAGATTTTCGAAACATTTACAAACATTTCATGTTAATCACTATTCATTTACTGAGATTATACATAATGTCCTTAAATGGGCCCTCGAGGCTCGATACGAACATTAGGAACGAATCGGGACTAAATCAGGATCTCAGGAAATTTTTCGTGAAATACCAAAATTTTTCCCAAGTACAGGGCTCACACGCCCGTGTGGTCTCACACGCCCATGTCCCTAACCCGTGTAACTCTCTAACTTCTAAGGCATGAAGAAATTTAAGTCACACGGCCAAGTCACACGCACGTGAGCTAGGCCGTGTGGTGAATTTTTATTTTCGAAATTAGGTGTAGTTTTCACACGGTCGTGTAACACGCCCGTGTTCAAGGCCGTGTCAACCACACGGCTGAGACACACGCCTGTGTCTCTACCCGTGTGCTCAATTCTGAGCATTCTGTTTTCTCAAATTTAAAGTGCAGGGGACACACGTCCTGGCTACACAGCCTAGACACGCGCCCGTGTGTCTACCCGTGTGGACAAAATGAAGCCATTTCTTAGCTTCATTTTCTCACCCAATTTTGCCAACAACCTACCCCAATACTTGCATGTATATACCATCCAAATCAAGCATTAAAACCAAGCCTAAACTAATATCTAACATGGCATAACATCACATGCAAATCATGTTTATAATCATACTTTTCGTACATATACAAGATAAACATACCCTATCTATCCACAATTAACACATAAGCATTGAGCATGAGATAACTTATAAACATACCAAATAATTCATTACTAGCCATTCCAATGGCTAGATTACAAAACATCACTTACAAGTCATCATTTGGCTAGATAAGCCTATACATGCCATTATACCAAAATGATATTTCAAAGTATACCAAAAAGGAGATAGTGGATAGTGTGATTATGCTTCGTGTAACACCCTTTACTCGTGTTCAACGCCGGAACATGGTACAAGGCGTTACCGGACAATAACATTTGTGACTGAACAATTTCAAGGCATAAATTTTCTTTTAAAATTTAAAACTTTTATGTTATATCATAAAGTCCCTAAAATGGGACTACGAGGCCCAAAATAGGCTTTGGGAGTGATTCGGGACTAAACCGAGAACTTTTAAAACTATTGAAACATTTAGAAAATTTCCTTGTTTTGGAGAGTCACACGCCCGTGTGGGCAGGCCGTGTGGTTACACCCGCCCGTGTGGCCCAGGACACGCCCGTGTCCTCCACCCGTGTAACTCTCTATTTATGATGTCATCATTTGTTTTGGATCACACGACCAAGTCACACACCCGTGTGCTAGATCGTGTCCTCCACACGGCTGAGACACACAGCCGTGTCTCTGCCTGTGTAGTAAAAAAGTTGGCTATTTTCCAAGCCAATTTCTACCCTATCATGCCCATACTTGAGTATAACTTGAATGACACATTTCATGACATATTAAAGCTACCAAAACATACACCACACACACGTAACGAGTCATAGCATACAATTTACTCAACCCTGGAATGCATCTTCATGGGTTTATAGCATAACCAATTTATTTGGTCACATTAAATGACCTTATACAACAATGAAATCCGAACATCATGGTTCATTATTCTAGGACAACTCATAGTAACATACACACATGACCCAATTCCCTATACATGCCATAACCTTAAGTATAATATCATCGATACCTAAATTGTAAGCTTGATAGTGTGATAGATTCTCCGGCGACTTCCAACCTGAGCTAACCTGAGTACATTATAAACACGGAAAACAACAGAGTAAGCTATAAAGCTTAGTAAGTACGTATGTAACTAATAAACAATTGATTACAATGCTTTTAACAATCCTCATTGTAAGCTCTCAAGATAATACCATCATTATTACATGAAATTTCACAATTCATTTATGTTCATCTTGAGTTGTTTACTTTAGTTACAGTCACTAAATTATTTTTATCCAGAGCTAAGGAACTCCAAATTAAGATCCGCTAATTTTCCCTGAAACTAGACTGACATATCTTCTTACCATAAAATTTCCAGAATTTTTGGTTTAGCAAATCAGTACAGTTTTTTCTTTAAATTCTCCCCTATTTCACTGTCTGATAGTTCCGACCTCTCTTCACTAAAAATTAACTATCTCATTGTACAAAACTTGAATGACATTACTGTTTGTTTATATTGAAAATAGACTAATTAAGAAATGCAAGCATATAAATTTTATCCCATGATTATTTTTGTACAAATTTTAATGAATTTTCCAAGTCAAAACAGGGGATTCCGAGATCATTCTAACCCTGTCTCACTAAAATCCAAATATCTCACCATATGAAATTCTTTTGCTTATCCTATTTCTTTTATGTAGAAATAGACTCAATAAGCTTTAATTTAATATCTCATTCAACCTATAATTAAATTTTCACCATTTTTGGTGAGTTTTTAAAATGATATAACTGCTGCTGTCCAAACCGTTCTATTGCTAATTTAACTCTTTCATGTTTCCTTTATATTAATTTTTTTCCTTTACACAAATATAACACTAAAGTATATCCATGGTTAGCCATTCCAATAACTAGTCATTATCAAATATTTACAAGCCAATCATTGGCCAATTTAACCTATTCATCAACAACAAAGACTTAAACATATCATTTCTCAATTTAATTTGGCCTAAAAGCCTCACACACGATCATCAATCACATTTACTACGTATCCATACCTCATAAGCATGGACTTATAATCACAAGGTCATTCTCATAGGTATAACTTACTCGTTTACATTCTTGCCAAAATTCGATTACATACCGAGCACATTGCTCATGAGTGTATACATACATATACCTACACTTAATCGTCAGATAATCACATTCATTTACACTTTAGTCATTTTTCATCTTTAACATAAACTTCAATTCTTTACCCCGTTGAACCATTTGGAATATCGAAGGATACTCAAAAATTTTCATACACGTAGTAGGATGCCAATGCCATATCCCAGATTTGGTCTTACATGAGATCGTATGTCGATGCCATGTCCTAGACATGGTCTTTCACTAGCTCTCGTCTCAATTCCGATGCCATGTCCCAAACATGGTCTTACACTGGCTCTCATAATGTGGCCGATGCCATGTCCCCGACATGGTCTTACACTAGCACACATATCACCCAAATGTCATGGCATTTGTATCCTATCTATTCCTAAGGTTCAACCTGGATTCTCATTCTTGATTCTTCACCACATCATCATCAACCGAATCCGTAGAAAAATATATATACAATTCATGCAATATCAAAATATTAATTACATAATATAATGTTGTATTATTTACACACGAACTTGACTTAAAATGGCGAAAGGGACCGAGTCGTCCAATATTCGTCTTTCCCCCGTTCTAAGTCCGAAACTCATTTTTCTTTATCTAAAATATCACATTGACTTATTTAGTTATTATACTATTCATTTCAGTCCAAAAATCATATTATGGCAAAATTACATTTTTGCTCCTAAACTTTGTCATATTTACACTTTTGCCCCTAGGCTCGTAAAATGATTTTTATTCAATTTCCTTGTATTTTAGGCCTTGCCGAACCATTTTAATAACTATAGCAATCCACAATTTGCATTATTTCACACCTTTACCACCTATTTTACAACTTTTACAAAATGGTCCATTTTAGGTGTTTTCATGAAAATCACTTAACAAAAGTTGTTTATTTAACAACCAAGATTCATTTTCTTCCATAAAAATGCAGCAAACAGCATGAATATTCTCATGGAAAAAACCTAGACTTTCAACCATTTTGCAAAATAGTCCCCTCATTAGCTAGATTAAGCTACAAGGGTTCCAAAAATACAAAAAATCATCAAAAATGGCCATCAAAATCACTTACTTGTGAGAGTTAGAAGTTGCTGAAATTTTCAAGTTTCGATGGCCATTTCCTTGGGTAAGAATCGGTGGAGAAGAAAGAGAAATAAAAAAGATGGTAACTTGTGCTATTTTTGTCCTATTACCCTATTAACTTATTTACCAAATTAAACCTTTTAATAACTTCACCAAATCCACCTACTACATGTCCATCTTTGTCTCCTCACTTTTCTATTGGTGTAATTACCATGCAAGTGCTCATACTTTTCAACTCTATAGCTATTTAGTGCCTTTATCAATTAGACCTCAAGTTTTGCACCTTACGCGATTTAGTCCTTTTTATAAAATTGAGCACTCAAACGAGGAAATTTCTTTATGAAAATTTCACACAACTTTAGTATCATACTGTAGACATCAAAATAATAATAAAATAAATTTTTTGATGTCGAATTTGTGGTCCCGCAACCACTGTTCCTACTAGGCCCAAAATCAGGATGTTACACTCCGACCGATCCTCCAACCTTCGCGAGCTTACGAGAACTATAAAACAAGGGAAAAGTAAATGGGGTAAGAATTTTCATGCTTAGTAAGTTCGTATAATGGAAAATAAACTTACCGGTTTTATCTATTCAAACAAGCATACATAAACATACATTTCATCCACTATAAGTAGTTCACCTAAACATATACACTTGATCAAGCAAGTAAGTCATATAACATCATATAAATATCGAGTAAAAATAAATGAGCTCATTATATACAAACATCCATTAATTCCACCTTTCCAAATTTTCAGAGTCTTTTCCGTTGAACTAATAAAATTTCGATGGACATTCGGGTGATGTACATAAGGTATACATATAAATTATCTGTCAATTCATACTCATTATTACCCATTGGGCATAAGTTCAAAGAGCACACTCTCGAGCCACATATTTTACCACAGGATTACCAGTCCAGGCTAAATCCCGATTTTTCAATCGACGTTCACAAGAGTCATTTAGGATTGTCAGTCCAGGCTAAATCCTATTAGTGACCAATGCTCCAAAGAGTTTAATTAGGGTTACCCGTCCGGGCTAAACCCAAATCTATAACATATGCTCGATAGGCTTAATTCAGGATTACCCGTCCGGGCTAAATCCCATTTGTAACATTTGTCATATCCTACTCGTTTCAAGAAATCATCATAATCTGTCAAACTTCAATGTTCAACCGGGACATGACATTGTATCCATATTTTCCAAATTATAGTTATTTCATTATGTTCATTGGAATGGTGGAAATGTGCAAGTGTACACAATCGCAACAAGTAATAAAGTGACAAGTAAATGTCGAGTTATCGTACCCATAGGGACTGTGAAAAGAATTATTTATGAATGCAATTTAAAACACTTTGGTGAAGAAAAATATTTTTATTTAGAAAAATGATTAAAAACTAAAGAAAACAAAGTAAAATAAAATAAAGTTCTAATGCACGATTTCAAAAGCTGATTTTAATCAAGGTGATATAATTGTGTTGGATTAATTACATTTCTTACCTTAGAATTATTAAACTTATGCTTATACTTGTTACGAATAAATCACGGCAACTCGGTAATTTGCTAACTTATGAACATATTTACAAATAAAAAATCCATTCATCTCTCGTACATATTTCTATGTTCATTCGATTAAACAGATTTATAAAGGTAAACATGTTATTGCACATACATACTTATTAAATTAAACAATCTTTCGCATATTTCTATGTCGATTCAAACGATTAATTCAACCTAATAAGCATATAAAAGACTTTGTGAAGTAACAAAGTGTAATTACCTTGAAACAATTTAATCACAACAATCTTGCAAGTTATGCAAGGCATATGTATTGCTAAATACAATGCTAATTTAATCTTCACCTGCCTTAGAAGAATTAAACATGCACTGATTAAGTACTGTGTCCATTAATTACAATTTCAATGCGTTTAAATAATTAATTCTATAGTTATCTAAACAATTATAATTCCAGAATAACTTAAGCATGATTTTACTTAATCAAGCATTTTACCGAGACCTATAACAACATAAACATAATTTTAATAATTCAAAAAGACGTCATGCAATCAACCCAACACGAATTAAATTCAAGCTAAATTGATTAAAATAACCATTTCAACAACAATAATATTCATAGATATGTTCATCGTATAAACAACAGAAATTAAAAAGATAGGGAACAAGAGGCAAATCCGGTGTTTCTCCGAGGCTTGACTGGTTGTTCCGTCCTTCGTCTCTGTTGTCCTCGCCGAGCAAGGCTTCTATGAATACTTGATTGCTTCCCAAGATGGCTGAAGAACACCTCTTTCCCAAGAGGAGAAATCAGCACAAGAGAAAGGGGAAATGGAATGGAAAAGAAGAGAGAAAACTTAAGAGAAGAAAAGAGAGGATGAGAGAATGTTGTTGGTGTGAGAGATGCCTTGAATGATCAGAAAGGGGTGGATTTTATAGCTGATTGTGGCTGCTAAAAATAGAAAATCCCATCAGCCAAAGAGACCCCCCTTTGCCGACCATATACGTGGCAAAGTTGATGGCTTCAACTTTGCTAAATACGGCATGGGGCAAATCTACAAAGCCACTAATTGTGGAGGGGGTTGAATGCAACTTTGACAAGTCTTCAAGAGCTTCTTTGCAAGCTTAATTAATCAGCTAATAGGCTGGTTTGGGTCAGCATCCGGACGGTTTGGGCTTCCCAATTGGTGGCTGGTTCGGTGCACTGAAATTGGTTCAACCAGTGCGGTTCAACTGGGCCCTTTTTCCATAATTAATTAATAATAATTTATTTAGCCAAAATTAAATTGGGAATAAATTGAAATTAATTAATTTATGATTTAATACTCATACTCGGACCTTCTTGGGCTGGAAATAAATTTTCCTCGATACTTCAAATTGCTTCTCGGGTTTTATTCTTCGAGCAGTGTCTGCCGAGCCAATTTTTGCCCTTTGTGCGAATCTGTCGAAAATGATCAAAGTTAATCAAAATTAACTATAAAATTAATTAAAATTCATCATGTTCATATTTTTAACACAATTTAATTATTTTATAGTATTTAATTATTTTCCGACAAGAATTTAATCGAAACTGCATAAATTTGAGTTAAAAAGGGCATGAAAAAGTGTATAAATTTTCGTGTTTCCACACCCCCAAACTTAATTCATTGCTCGTCCTGAGTAATGCACAAAATTGAAAAGAATTTTCTCGGAAACACTTTTGAAAAACTCCTTCAGAACAACATTCTTCCCAAAATCATGAAATTAATATACTTATGCTCGAAAACAAGAAATTCGATAATTATGCTACTCAAGTATATATATCGTTCAAATTACATCCAACAACTATTATAATAGAAAAATTAGACTAAATGTTTCTTAATAAAGACATGTTAATCCCTACCATTTTGATTTTAATCCCTTATTCAAAATTAAACTGCAATCATTAAGCTTAACTGATGTCTTCATATGTTGAACAGAGCAATTTCGCTCCACTAATGTAGGTAACATTGGAACTTTGAATCAATAGGTCTTTAACAGGGTTGTAACGTGGCTGGGCTTAGGGGTAGGTAAAAGATAGATAATTTTAGGTTTTAAAACCCTAGACTCAGCATAAAATCGAACCTTCAAAATTTTTACCCTTGATACACCAACTTATGCTCTTTCGTACATCTATTTTATTTCGAGTGCATGTTTTTTTTTAAATTCAATTTCGAGCACTCGCTTCACGTACTACAATTTTCGAGCAATTGATACTTCTTTTTAACTCCCCTAAACTTATTTTCAAACAATACTCTGAATAGTACTGAGTCCAATGTTTGGGACATTTTTAAGATAATTAAAAAGTTGATGGCTAACTTTGTAAGGGTTCAAATAAAATTAGGCTATAAGGTCTCAAAATTGGGTTTCAAAGGATAAAAATTTCATCATGGTTGGCTTGAAAGGCTCAAACGGTCCAAACAATAGTTGCCTAAATCATTTTCAACATTCCATGCTTCCTAGGATTTCGCCTCAAGAAATTACTAAGTCACTTCTAAAGACTTAAACTTTCATGCATGCCTAATTTTTTTCGTAGGGAACTAAAAATTTTATGGTACAAATTTGCATGCTTTATTAAAAATACATTCATATCATTATTAAGCTAACATAATAACTTATTGAAATAATAGAACTTTATTAATACTGAAGTTTAGCATACTTAACAAAATTTCAAATTATTGAACAAAATATATCCTAATCATAATTAAAAGAAAATTTTATTCTGAGCGGAATTAATTCAAATTTTCGGTCCCCCTACTTAAAGTGAACAATGTCCTCATTGTTTAAAGTGAATAGATACTATACACCAGGTAGGATTTTAGGAAAGAGGAGGTGAGTCAAATTGACTGCTTAAGTACCAAGCTCTCTCTAAATCCAATCCTAGGCATGTATATACCTATTGCCACACTTTAGCCTTTGTGACTTGTTCAGATTTTATTCGTGATTCCTATCTCTTGTTTTATTGTGCACAAATAAAAATTCCTAATTAACCTAATCCTAAAATATTAAATAACCTAGGAAAGAAAATGAAATAAAGTAAAGATCCCCCCTTTTTATTTATTTGTAGATCCCTCAGAATTTGACTCATCTTTTTCCTTCCTCGACATTGGAGTCCATGGTTCGAGTATAAAGTCTAGAAATTTAGGCACAAAATAAACGGGTAATGAAATATATATTTTAAATGCATATCTGATTGAGTCATCCCATATTTTTGAGTATCTCCAGTAATCTTGTTACTGCAGCTACAGGTGTTGTAGCATAGCCATTATACCAAACTGTTCACTTCGTGGAATGGTGCTAGATAAAGGGACTCTCAATGTCGAACTTAGGAAATCTGATAAGGGTGGTTTTTGTTTTTAGGCGGGTGGTTGAGTAGCCGATGGTAAGGTTTAGAGTTGAAGAGGGTGGCAGTTTTAAGGATAGTTTAGGTGCGGTAGTTGGTGACTTCGAATAAAGGTGTTTGGCGTGGTGATTCAGGGAGTTAAGGGCTGCAACATTAAGGGGTTAAGTGAGATGCACTATTCGGCTACTTGGGAGTGGCGGTGGAGCAAGGTAAGGGCTATAGGTTTGTGCGGAAAAGGGTTGAATATTTCCCTTCTTAGTAGTGTCTTAAGCCCAATGGCAGCTTCTTTTTGGATCCTAAGCTCCTATACTGAAAAAGAAACTCAAAGAAATTAGTGCTTGGGTTAAAAATTGACCCTTTATTTAACAAAACAAATACTTAAATTCTTTGGGCTACTTAGAAAAATATTTTTTTTTAAAAATTACATTAAATTAAACTCCCAGGAAAGACTGGAGGGGTCACGGATGGTCCCGCTTAAATCCCAGGAAAGACAGAGTTTTAATTAATGTAATGAACTAAAGAAAATTTTATCTAAGCCTACCATTTTATTCAAATGAGAAAAAAAAAACTAAACATATAAAATAACGATAAAGAAAGTAAAGAGAACTCCCTCCATTTTATTTAGGATCGTCATTGACCATGGTGGTGTCAAATGGCCATTTGTCATACCAACCATAACCATATAAGAAGTAATCATATTCTTTCCCATCAAATCTGTCCAACATCTTATTAGGGAAAGAAAATTCGTAATGATCTTTCCTGGTGGCCTTATTTAACTTCCTGTAATTCTTACAAATCCTCCAACCCGTGACTCGAATATCTGCAATAATCCATCCAACACCCTTCTTGTGCTTTTCCAAAACAACAAATGACTCTTCTTCTTGATTCTTGGTGAACTCAACTGAAATCATGATAGGTAAAAATGGAGATAAACCCAAACAATCATATTTCAAATGAGGAGGCAAAGTCTTCAGTTCCAAATTGACTGGCTCTTCAATCAACACTTTTGGTTGTGTGTACTCCCGAGATAATAACTCTAATGATTCCAGTGGAACTTCCTGAGTGAATCCCTTCGTTTTAGCTTCTAACAAAGCCAAACATTCCTTGTCTTCATCATCACTTGGGGAATCTGCTAGCAGAATACATTCTAACAGATCATTTATAGAATTGTGCTCCAGCACTGTAGAAGCCAGTGATTCCATCTTAGAAATAGCAGAACAGTCTTCAACTACATCTGGGGATTTAGCAGTATCGAAGTCATTAAAAGTCACCTTGTCAAAAAAAATTTCTTTCAACTGAGTATCTCGTTGCTGCTTCTGGAATCGTTGAGGATATGGCAATGGTGGAATCTTAGCTTTAACCAGACAACTCTTCTGTGGAAATTTTTCTACATCTGACAAGGGTGTTAGATAATCAGAACTAACTGGTTTAGAGTTTACCTCATCAAGAATCACTGAATCTGACTTCTGTGATACAGGAGTTTCAACACTTGGTTGAACTTCCTCTTTGTCTTGAGCTACAACAGGCTTATCTTCAACCTTGACAGTTTTGGGTTCCCATGTCTTCCCACTTTGTAAAGTGACGATTTTGCAATGCTCTTTGCCCGTGCTTCTCAGATTTTCTGTATCACTCGGCCAAATACCTTGGGGTCTGCTTTTGAGCTCATTGGCTAGCTGTCCCACTTGGTTTCCTAAATTCTTCAATGTTGCTGCTTGGCTTTTGATTAGTTCATCATTCTTCGCTATGTACGCCTTCAGCAAATTCTCAAGATTACTTGAAGATTCAGTTGGTGTGGGTTGTTGCACTTGTTGAGAATATTCTGATGGATAATTTGGTCGAAATGGCATAACAGAGTCGTTATGGTCCGCCCATTGATTACTCCATGGAGAAATTGGATGATTCTTCCATGAAGAGTTGTAAAAATTTGATTGCGGACCATTCCAAATCTGATTTCCTATGTAATAATTTGACTCTTGATTCGATGGGCAATTTTCAAAGAAATGGCCATCTCCACAGTATTCACAAGAAATATTCTCGAATTGGTTCGGCTGCTGACCTGACAGATTACCATTGAAACCATTAATAATTATGTTCTTAAGCATAGAAGACATAGATGATACCTGGGCTGCTAAAGAAGCAAGTGTGTCTGCTTTATGTACTACTGCTGTTCGTCTTTTTGAGGCTGCTCGGTTGGTTGGCCACTGATAGTTATTGCTGGCAATTCTTTCAATAATCTCGTAAGCATCGTTATAAGACTTAGAAAGAAGGGCTCCATTTGTCGAAGCATCCACCATCATTCTAGTATGAATACTGAGACCAATATAGAAAGTCTTCATTTGAACTCAGTAAGGAATGCCGTGATGAGGGCACTTTCGTAATAACTCCTTAAACCGATCCCATGCCTCATATAAAGATTCTTCATCAAGTTGCTGAAATGAAGTGATTTCATTTCAGATCTTGGCGGTTAAAGATGGAGGGAAATATTTCATTAAGAAACGTTCAACCAACTCTTGCCATGTAGTTATGGAACCGGACGGTAGGGAGTTCAACCATGCTCGTGCTCTATCTCTCAAGGAGTATGGGAATAATCTCAGTCTCAAGGCATCTTCAGTCACTCCGACTAGTTTAAATGAGTCACTCACTTCCATGAATAGCCGAAGATGAAGATGTAGATCTTCATTAGGAATCCCACTAAATTGACCCATATTTTGCAACATTTAGAACATGACCGGCTTCAGCTCGAATTGTTGTGCCTCAATTTTGGGTCTCTTAATACTCGGATTGAGCTCGTTGAATAGAGGAATGGCATATTGTTGAATGGCATAGTTTCTATCATTGGCAACAATGATCGGATTGTGAGTATTATAAGCGAATGTTCCTCTTGGATTTTGGTTTGGATTTTCAAAATTCATATCTTCAATCCTTCTTTGGTTCGCTTGTCTTCTCCTTTGTCAGAAAGTCCTTTCAATTTCAGGGTTTACAGGAAGTAAGTCAATAATTTGACAAATACTCTGAAACAAACACAAAAAAAATGGAATTAAAATTTAACAGAAAAAAAAAAGACCAAAATGCAAAATTAACAATTTCACAAATAATGTCTTTTAAAATAGTCCCCGGCAACGGCGTCAAAAACTTGGAACGGTGGAAATGTGCAAGTGTACACAATCGCAACAAGTAATAAAGGGACAAGTAAATGTCGAGTTATCGTATCTACTGTGGAATTTGTGAAAAGAATTATTTATGAATGCAATTTAAAACATTTTGGTGAAGAAAAATATTTTGATTTAGAAAAATGATTAAAAACTAAAGAAAACAAAGTAAAATAAAATAAAGTTCTAATGCACGATTTCAAAAGCTGATTTTAATCAAGGTGATATAATTGTGTTGGATTAATTACATTTCTTACCTTAGAATTATTAAACTTATGCTTATACTTGTTACGAATAAATCACGGCAACTCGGTAATTTGCTAACTTATGAACATATTTACAAATAAAAATCCATTCATCTCTCGTACATATTTCTATGTTCATTCGATTAAACAGATTTATAAAGGTAAACATGTTATTGCACATACATACTTATTAAATTAAACAATCTTTCGTGATATTTCTATGTCGATTCAAATGATTAATTCAACCTAATAAGCATATAAAAGACTTTGTGAAGTAACAAAGTGTAATTACCTTAAAACAATTTAATCACAACAATCTTGCAAGTTATGCAAGGCATATGTATTGCCAAATACAATGCTAATTTAATCTTCAGCTACCTTAGAAGAATTAAACATGCACTGATTAAGTACTGTGTCCATTAATTACAATTTTAATGCGTTTAAATAATTAATTCTATAGTTATCTAAACAATTATAATGCCAGAATAACTTAAGCATAATTTTACTTAATCAAGCATTTTACCGAGACCTATAACAACATAAACATAATTTTAATAATTCAAAAAGACGTCATGCAATCAACCCAACACAAATTAAATTCAAGCTAAATTGATTAAAATAACCATTTCAACAACAATAATATTCGTAGATATGTTCATCGTACAAACAACAGAAATTAAAAAGATAGGGAACAAGAGGCAAATCCGGTGTTTCTCTGAGGCTTGACTGGTTGTTCCATCCTTCGTTTTCGTTGTCCTCACCGAGCAAGGCTTCTATGAATACTTGATTGCTGCCCAAGATGGCTAAAGAACACCTCTTTCCCAAGAGGAGAAATCGGCACAAGAGAAAGGGGAAATGGAATGGAAAAGAAGAGAGAAAACTTGAGAGAAGAGAAGAGAGGATGAGAGAATTTTGTTGGTGTGAGAGATGCCTTGATGATCAGCAAGGGGTGGCTCTTATAGCTGATTGTGGCTGCTAAAAATAGCAAATCCCATCAGCCAAAGAGACCCCCTTGGCCGGCCATCTATGTGGCAAAGTTGATGGCTTCAACTTTGCTAAATATGGCATGGGGCAAATGAAAAAGCCACTAATTGTGGAGGGGGTTGAATGCAACTTTGACAAGCCTTCAAGGGCTTCTTTGCAAGCTTAATTAATCAGCTAATAGGCTGATTTGGGTGTAACAGGCCGATTTAGGGCCTAGTCAGAATAGTGGTGCGAGGCCACAAATCCGAGGTGAGTTTATGAGTTTTTAAGATTTATGTCACGTTTGCATGTTAGTGTGAAAGTTTCATGAAGCAATTTTACTAAATTGAGGTTGAATGGTCCAAAAAGGACTAAATTGCAAAAGTTGCAAATTATGAGTTTCTAGAAGCATTTTTTATGAAATAACTCTAGAATAGCAATTATGAGTCCTTAAATAGCAAATTGCCCAAATTATAATTTTTGGACAAAATTGGACATGAGTTAGTAAATGGTGATATTTTTAAGAGAAGGGCATTTTGGTCATTTACCTATTAAATGATTAATAAAGGAAAAGGATGACAAAAATCATTATCATCTTCTTCCTACTTGCCGAAATTTTCAAAGAAACCATAGCTAGGGTTTACTCATCTTTCAAGCTTGCTAGTAAGTTCATCTTAGTCCCGTTTTTAATATTCTTCGTGTTTTTAAAGTTCTCGTATTATGAATTAACTATTTTTAGCTATAAAATGAGCTAAGATGCATGTTCAAAAATCTACCCATGTATGACATGCTTGTTAAATGATGTTTCATGGAAGATTATGAGAGTTTGATGTTAGATAAACATCTTTTCCATAATGAATTTCATGAAAAATGAATATAGGGACTAGTTTGTAAAAGTTTTGAGATTTCTCATACATAGTAGAAATAGTGAGAATTGATGGTTGTCATAGTAGAGAAAATGAATCAGCTAAGCATGAAGTTTAAGAAAGTTGAATGAGAATCATTTTACGAGCCTTGGGGCAAAAGTGCAAATATGAGAAAGTTTAGGGGCAAAATAGTAATTTTGCTGAAGTATGATTTAAGAGTCAATTTAGTCAATGTGAGTATTAAATGATCTATTTATGACTATAGATCAAGAAAAACGAAGCCCGGATCGAAACCGAGGCAAGAACAAGGTCGAGGACTAAATTGCATACCTAGCTACATTTTCTATATTGAGGTAAGTTTGTATGATTTCTAAGCTTTATGATTTATATCATTGAATTGCTTAGTATAATATACAATGTTATTATGAAAATGTTTAATGTTATGTTAAATGTTATGTTAAACAAAGAAATTAATGAGATCAAGCATGAGAAAGCCCTGATTGAAGTTGAATAACTTAGGATACTCGATCTACCACATGAAACAAGAAAGTCCGTATAAGACCAAGCCGAGGCATGGCATCGGCAAGGAAGCAAGTTATCATGTAAGTCCAAGGCAAGCTTGGCATTGATCAAGTTATCATGTAAGTCCAAGGCAAGCTTGGCATTGAATAAGTTATCATGTAAGTCCAAGGCAAGCTTGGCTTTGATGAAGTTATCATGTAAGTCCAAGGAAGGCTTGGCATTGAATAAGTTATCATGTAAGTCCAAGGCAAGCTCGGCATTGAATAAGTTATCATGTAAGTCCAAGGCAAGCTTGGCATTGAACAAGTTATCATGTAAGACCAAGGCAAGCTTGGCATTGAAAAGTTATCAAGAGAAAGAGATCCCATATAAGTCCAAGTTAAGGCATGGCATTGGTGAGAACAAGAAAGACTTCGTATAAGTCCATGTTAAGTCATGGCCTCAAAATTTAGATGAGATATAGTATCCTCGGTTATTCATATAAATTCATCAGGCAAACGAGTTAAGCTCCAAAGAGATAATAAGAAAGCTAAGTAAGTAAGGTTATTATCAAGTGAAAAAGAATATTATTCATGTTATGAATGATGAATTAGAAATTATGAGTATTATGTTCAAGTATGCTGATCAATGTGATCTAGTGATACATGTACTTTGTTTGCCTATCAAGTATGAGACTAGTAAGTTTCATGAGTTATGTAAGAATCAAGTATGAGTAAGTAAGCTTTATATAGCTAAATTTATGATGCCATTGTTTATATCAAATGGTCTATATTAAGTAAGAATGTTGTTATGTGTATTATGCGAACTTACTAAGCTAAATGGTTATGTCTTTCATTCTTTCTTTCCATGTAGTCCCGCCAAGCTAATATCGAGGATCACCGTCATCGGAGCTCGGAGCACACTATCAATCGCTATTTTGGTATAGCCAAGTTGTTTTATTAAGTATGGCATATATAGGTAGCATTACATTTTGAGTAAATGTTTTAAGAAGAGCCAAAGTATAGGCTATTAAGTTTGTTATTCTTTTGTATATGGCTAAGTGATTGGCCAAGTGTGTATGTTTATAATTATCAATGAAGCATGTAGTTTTATTCAAGATGATGTAGTATTGATTTGTAGAAATGAGTATGAATTGTATCTTAATTTCGGGATGGCAATTGGCTTGGTAAATAGCCTCTAAGTGCCCACACGGTTAGACACACAGGCGTGTGTCAGGCCGCGTAAACCGCACCTTAGTCTTATAAGTAAGAATAGGCCACGGACTAATCCCACGATCGGGTATTAAGGGCGTGCATGACACACGGTTAGAACATGGGCGTGCCCTGGCCGTAAAATAAGTCAAGATATCAAGATGTAGTACACGGTCCGAGTCCACGGGCGTGCCATGGCCGTGGTGTTATAAGTCGAATGCTAAGGTTTTTCACACGGGCTAGGATCACGGGCGTGCCATGGTCGTGGTGAAATTTGGCAAAGAAGCTCGAGTTTTAAGCACGATTGGGAGACATGGGCGTGTCTCGTGGTTACACGGGCGTGTCCCAACTCACATGGGCGTGTGATCCTGTTTCAATGAAAAGTTTTGATTGAGTTCCAAAGTTTACGGACATGAGTTTAAGGCCTCGTAGGCCCATGAAAAGTACAAGTTGATTAAGAAAGAGAAGTTCTTAATTCGTAACGAAATTTTATAGCCCGTAAGTACATGATTAAGCAAGTTCAAGCATAGTAATGTCTCGTATCCGGTCTAAGCCTCAGACTCAGGTATGGGGTGTTACATTTAGTGGTATCAGAGCTACAGTTTAGTCGGTTCTAGGACTAACGTAGCATGAGCACGAGTCTAGCTATACATGCCATACGTAAGAATGTTTTTATAATGATAGTGTGACGACTCCTAACGACTTAAATTATGTTTATATATATAGTAAATGGATCCTGAAAGAGATATGACAGATGACGTAGAAAGTAACGCGCAGGCTCCCGCTGAAGGGATGGTGCCGAACGAGAATGAGAATAAACCCACTATGGTGAGTCAAGAAGGAGGAGAAGGGGCTAGGGAAGCCTTCCTCCATATGATGAATATGTGGTATTCAGAGTTCGTTCGTACGAACCCGAATGCACAACCCCCTCCACCCCCGCCTATTCCTCAACCTATCCTAATAGCCCCTCAAGTAATAGAGGTGGCAAGAGGAGTTAAGCCTCCAGTTGATAGGATCAGGAAACATGGGGCTGAAGAATTTCGGGCTAGAAAAGATGACGATCCAGGAAAGAGTGAATTCAGTTAGAAAATACCATCGTGGTATTTAATGAGTCATCAAGTACACTGAAGAGTGCATGAAGTGCGTAGTTTCTCTTTTAAGAGATTCTCGCTATCAATGGTGGAACACCTTGGTATCAGTAGTCCCAAGAGAGAAGATCACGTGGGAATTTTTCCAAGAAGAGTTTAAGAAAAAGTATATCAGCCAAAGATTTGTAGATCAGAAAAGAAAAGAATTTTTAGAGTTAAAGCAAGGCAAGATGTCAGTGACCGATTATGAGCGTGAGTTTGTGCGACTCAGCAAATACGCTCGAGAATGCGTGTCCACCGAGGCCATCATGAGCAAAAGGTTTGAAGATGGGCTAAATGAGGACATCAAACTTTTTGTTGCTGTCCTAGAATTGAAAGAATTTGTTGTGCTAGTGGAGAGGGCTTGTAAAGCCGAAGAGCTAGTAAAAGAGAAGAGAAAGTCTGAAATTGAGTCTCGTGACTCTAGAAAGAGACAGTGGAATAAGTCATTCCAATCCTCATCCAAGAAGTCAAGAGATTTTTCTACCCGATCGGCTACTTCCATTGGGTTTTCAAAGAAAGACAAGAGTAAATAGTATTCGGGAAATAAAGCATAGACTACTTCAGTCGCTAGTGTGGGGAACTTTCAATCTGAAAGACCCGAATGCCCACAGTGTGGCAGACCTCATCTTGGAGAATGCCGAGCGCACAAAAATGCATGTTTTAGATGTGGTTCCCAAGACCACTACATAAAAGATTATCCAGAGACAATGAAAGAAGAGAGAGCTCAGAACCCGAGATCCGAGAGTATGGTCAGAGGAAGACCGCAGAGAAACCCAGGAAGTGGGGCAAGAGGAAGAGGTAACCCTAGAGAGCAGGCCGCGAGACCCGAGGGTAGGGCGCCTGCACGGACTTATGCCATTCGCACTCGCGAAGAGGCATCTTCCCATGATGTTATCACGGGTACCTTTTCTCTTTATGATATCAAAGTTATTGCTTTAATAGATCCCGGATCCACACACTCTTACATTTGCCTGAAATTAATATCCGATATGAGCATGCCTATAGAGTTTACAGAATTTGTGATTAAAGTGTCTAATCCTTTAGGCAAGAGTGTGTTAATTGATGAAGTATGTAAAGATTGTCCGTTAATGATTAAAGGTCACTGTTTTAAAGCAAACCTTATGTTATTACCATTTGACGAGTTTGACTTCATTCTTGGTATGGACTGGTTGACAACCCATGATGTAATAGTAAATTGTGGGAAAAAGTACATTGAAATGATATGTGAGAATGGGGATATTCTCCATATAGAATCAGATGAACAAAATAGATTGTCAGAATTGATTTCTCACATGACGACACAGAGATACATGAGAAAGGGGTATGAAGCATATTTGGCCTTTGTGATGAATGAAAAAGAAATAGAGTTAAAGATTGAGTTAGTGCCAATAGTATGTGAGTACGTGGATGTGTTTCCCGAGGAATTGCCAGGACTACCACCAGTTAGAGAGGTTGAGTTCAGCATTGAGCTAGCTCCCGGTACTGTACCAATATCTATTACTCCTTACAGAATGGCTACAACGGAGTTGAAAGAGTTCAAGATACAGTTGCAAGAGTTAACAGACAAAGGCTTTGCAAGGTCAAGTTGTTCTCCCTGGGGTGCTCCAGTTTTATTTGTGAAAAAGAAGGATGACACTATGAGATTTTCGAACAAGGTATGGGCATTATGAATTTTTAGTCATGCCTTTTAGTTTGACCAATGCTCTTGCGGTATTCATGGACTTAATGAACCGTATCTTCAGACAATACCTCGACAAGTTTGTAGTCATTTTTATTGACGACATACTGATTTATTCCAGAGATGAGAATGAGCATGCTGAGCACCTACGGATAGTTTTACAGATTCTTCGAGAAAATCAGTTGTATGCCAAGTTCAAGAAAAGTGAGTTTTGGCTCAATGAAGTAGGATTTTCAGGGGGCATATTGTCTCAGGAGAAGGGGTTCGAGTAGACCCAAGTAAGATCTCAGCTATTACGGATTGGAAACCACCGAGGAATATCTTTGAGGTTAGAAGTTTCCTAGGCCTAGCCGGCTATTATAGATGATTTGTCAAGGGGTTTTCCATGATTGCAACCCCGATGACGAAGTTGTTGTAGAAAAATGTGAAGTTCGAGTGGACAGAATTATGCCAACAAAGTTTCGAAAAATTGAAAGCATTATTGACAGAAGCTCCAGTTTTAGTACAACCTGAGACGGGGAAAGAGTTCATAGTTTACAGCGATGCATCCTTAAATGGATTAGGCTGTGTACTTATGCAAGAAGGCAAAGTTATTGCTTATGCCTCCAGACAGTTGAAGCCTCATGAGAAGAATTATCCGACGCATGATTTAGAGTTGCCTGCCATAGTCTTCGCATTGAAGATATGGAGACATCACCTATATGGTGAGAAATGTCAAATTTTCACTAATCATAAAAGTTTGAAGTACTTGATGATGCAGAAAGAGTTGAACTTAAGACAACGGAGATGGTTAGAGTTGATAAAAGATTATGAGATGGTCATTGATTACCATCCCGGGAAGGCGAATATGGTCGCTGACGCTTTGAGTAAAAAATCCTTATTTGCATTAAGGGTAATGAATTCACGGATAACTTTGTCCGGCGACGGTTCTATTCTAGTTGAGTTGAGAGCTAGACCAATATTCCTCCAAGAGATCATTGAAGCTCAAAAAGAGGATAGTGAATTGCAAGTTCAGAGAGATCAGTGTGAGACAGATGTTGAGTCGGACTTCCGGATTAGTCCCAATGGAAGTCTGATGTTCAAAGACAGAGTTTATGTACTAAGAAAAGAAGAGCTTATTCAGAGAATTTTGTATGAGGCCCATAATGGATGTTTATCTGTACATCCGGGTAGTACCAAGATGTATAATGACTTAAAGCAACAATATTGGTGGCCGAGAATGAAGAAATATATTTCAGAATTTGTTTCCAAATGCTTGATTTGTCAACAAGTAAAGGCTGAACACCAAGTACCTTCGGGTTTGCTTCAACCCATTTTAGTTTCGGAGTGGAAATGGGACCGTATTACTATGGATTTTGTAACGGGTTTACCATTGTCTCCGAGCAAGAAAAATGTCGTATGGGTTGTAGTTGATAGACTCAGGAAATCAGCCCATTTTATACCTGTACGAGTTGATTACTCCCTCGACAAGTTGGCAAACTTGTATGTTTTAGAAATAGTAAGACTTCATGGAGTTCCTTTGTCAATCATATCGGATAGAGACCCGAGATTCACATCCAGGTTTTGGAAGAAGTTACAAGAGGCCTTGGGTACAAAGTTGAACTTTAGTACGGCCTTTCACCCTCAAACTGACGGTCAGTCAGAGAGGTTAATTCAAGTACTCGAGGATATGCTCAGATGTTGTATTCTTGAATTTCGAGGTAGTTGGGAAAAGTTTCTCCCATTAGTAGAGTTTGCCTACAAAAATAGTTTTCAGTCGAGCTTAAAGATGGCGCCTTATGAAGCTTTATATGGGCGTAAGTGCCGAACGCCTCTATATTGGACTGAACTTAAAGAAAACCAAATTCACGGGGTTGATTTGGTTAGAGAAGTTGAAGAGAAAGTGAAAGTGATACGAGAAAGTTTAAAAGCTGCATCAGACAGATAGAAGTCCTATTCGGACTTAAAGAGAAAAGAGATAGAGTATCAAGTCGGAGATAAAGTTTCTTGAAAGTTTCACCTTGGAGAAAAGTTCTCAGATTTGGCCGGAAAGGCAAGTTGAGTCCACGTTTTATTGGACCGTATGAGATTACTGAGAAGGTTGGGCCTGTAGCTTACAGATTGGCTTTTCCATCAGAGTTAGAAAAGATACATGATGTGTTTCACGTGTCAATGTTAAGACGCTACCGATCAGACCCTTCGCATGTAATTCCCTAGTAAGAGGTAGAGATTCATCCCGACATGACTTATGGTGAAGAGCCAGTCAAGATATTAGCTCGGGAAGTGAAGTAGCTAAGAAAGAAAAGTACTGCCTTAGTGAAAGTATTGTGGCAAAGACATGGAATAGAAGAAGCCACATGGGAACCAGAAGAGAGTATGAGAAACCAAAGATTCAAACCTTTTTCTTTGGTAAGATTTTCGAGGACAAAAATCCCTAGGGGGGGAGAATTGTAACAACCCGATTTAGGGCCTAGTCAGAATAGTGGTGCGAGGCCACGAATTCGAGGTGAATTTATGAGTTTTTAAGATTTATGTCACGTTTGCATGTTAGTGTGAAAGTTTCATAAAACAATTTTGCTAAATTGAGGTTGAATGGTCCAAAAAGGACTAAATTGCAAAAGTTGCAAATTATGAGTTTCTAGAAGCATTTTGTATGAAATAGCTCTAGAATAGCAATTATGAGTCCTTAAATAGCAATTTGCCCAAATTATTATTTTTGGACAAAATTGGACATGAGTTAGTAAATGGTGATATTTTTAAGAGAAGGGCATTTTGGTCATTTACCTATTAAATGATTAATAAAGGAAAAAGATGACAAAAATCATTATCATCTTCTTCCTCATTGCCAAAATTTTCAAAGAAGCCATAGCTAGGGTTTGCTCATCTTTCAAGCTTGCTAGTAAGTTCATCTTAGTCCCGTTTTTAATATTCTTCGTTTTTTTAAAGTTATCGTATTATGAATTAGCTATTTTTAGCTATAAAATGAGCTAAGATGCATGTTCAAAAATCTACCCATGTATGACACGCATGTTAAATGATGTTTCATGGAAGATTATGAGAGTTTGATGTTAGATAAACATCTTTTCCTTAATGAATTTCATGAAAAATGAATATAGGGACTAGTTTGTAAAAGTTTTGAGATTTCTCATACATAGTAGAAATAGTGAGAATTGATGGTTGTCATAGTAGAGAAAATGAATCAACTAAGCATGAAGTTTAAGAAAGTTGAATGAGAATCATTTTACGAGCCTTGGGGCAAAAGTGAAAATATGAGAAAGTTTAGGGGTAAAATAGTAATTTTGCCGAAGTATGATTTAAGAGTCAATTTAGTCAATGTGAGTATTAAATGATCTATTTATGACTATAGATCAAGAAAAATGAAGCCCGGATCGAAATCGAGGCAAGAACAAGGTCGAGGACTAAATTGTATACCTAGCTACATTTTGTATATTGAGGTAAGTTTGTATGATTTCTAAGCTTTATGATTTATATCATTGAATTGCTTAGTATAATATACAATGTTATTATGAAAATGTTTAATGTTATGTTAAACAAAGAAATTAATAAGATCAAGCATGAGAAAGCCTCGATTGAAGTTGAATAACTTAGGATACTCGATCTACCACATGAAACAAGAAAGTCCGTATAAGACCAAGCCGAGGCATGGCATCGGCAAGCAAGCAAGTTATCATGTAAGTCCAAGGCAAGCTTGGCATTGATCAAGTTATCATGTAAGTCCAAGGCAAGCTTGGCATTGATCAAGTTATCATGTAAGTCCAAGGCAAGCTTGGCATTGAATAAGTTATCATGTAAGTCCAAGGCAAGCTTGGCATTGAATAAGTTATCATGTAAGTCCAAGGCAAGCTTGGCATTGAACAAGTTATCATGTAAGACCAAGGCAAGCTTGGCATTGAAAAGTTATCAAGAGAAAGAGATCCCATATAAGTCCAAGTTAAGGCATAGCATTGGTGAGAACAAGAAAGACTTCGTATAAGTCCATGTTAAGTCATGGCCTCGAAATTTAGATGAGATTTAGTATCCTCGGTTATTCATATAAATTCATCGGGCAAACGAGTTAAGCTCCAAAGAGATAAACAAGAAAGCTAAGTAAGTAAGGTTATTATCAAGTGAAAAAGAATATTATTCATGTTATGAATGATGAATTAGAAATTATGAGTATTATGTTCAAGTATGCTGATCAATGTGATCTAGTGATACATGTACTTTGTTTGCCTATCAAGTATGAGACTAGTAAGTTTCATGAGTTATGTAAGAATCAAGTATGAGTAAGTAAGCTTTATATAGCTGAATTTATGATGCCATTATTTATATCAAATGGTCTATATTAAATAAGGATGTTGCTATGTGTATTATGCAAACTTACTAAACTAAATGGTTATGTCTTTCATTCTTTCTTTCCATGTAGTCCCGCCAAGCTAATATCGAGGATCACCGTCATCGGAGCTCGGAGAACACAATCAATCGCTATTTTGGTATAGCCAAGTTGTTTTATTAAGTATGGCATGTATAGGTAGCATTACATTTTGAGTAAATGTTTTAAGAAGAGCCAAAGTATAGGCTATTAAGTTTGTTATTCTTTTGTATATGGATAAGTGATTGGCCAAGTGTGTATGTTTATAATTATCAATGAAGCATGTAGTTTTATTCAAGATGATGTAGTATTGATTTGTAGAAATGAGTATGAATTGTATCTTAATTTCAGGATGGCAATTGGCTTGGTAAATAGCCTCTAAGTGCCCACACGGTTAGACACACGGGCGTGTGTCTAGGCCGTGCGTAAATTGCACCTTAGTCTTATAAGTAAGAATAGGCCACGGACTAATCCTACGGCCGGGTATTAAGGCCGTGCATGACACACGGTTAGAACATGGGCGTGTGCCCGGTCGTGTGAAATAAGTCAGTATATCAAGATGTAGTACACGGTCTGAGTCCACGGGCGTGCCATGGCCGTGTATTATAAGTCAGAATGCTAAGGTTTTTCACACGGGCTAGGACCACGGGCATGCCATGGCCGTGTGAAATTTGGTAGTAAGCTCGAGTTTTAAGCACGATTGGGAGACATGGGCGTGTCTCAGGGTTACACGGGCGTGTCCCAACTCACACGGGCGTGTGACCCCTGTTTCAATGAAAAGTTTTTGATTGAGTTCTGAAAGTTTACGGACATGAGTTTAAGGCCTCGTAGGCCCATGAAAAGTACAAGTTGATTAAGAAAGAGAAGTTCTTAATTCAGAACGAAATTTTATAGCCCGTATGTACATGATTAAGCAAGTTCAAGCATAGTAATGTCTCGTATCCGGTCAAAGCCTCGGACTCGGGTATGGGGTGTTACATTAGGTCAGCATATGGATGGTTTGGGCTGCCCAATCGGTGGCTGGTTCGGTTCACTTAAATTGGTTCAACCAGTGCGGTTCAACTGGGCCCTTTCTTCATAATTAATTAATAGTAATTTATTTAGCCCAAATTAAATTGGGAATAAATTAAAATTAATTAATTTATGATTTAATATTCATACTCGGACCGTCTTGGGCTGGAAATAAATTTGTCTCGATACTTCAAATTGCTTCTCGGGTTTTATTCTTCGAGCAGTGTCTACCTAGCCAATTTTTGCCCTTTGTGCGAATCTGTCGAAAATGATCAAAATTATTCAAAATTAACTATAAAATTAATTAAAATTCATCATGTTCATATTTTTAACACAATTTAAATATTTTATAGTATTTAATTATTTTCCGACAAGAATTTAATCGAAACTGCATAAATTTGAGTTAAAAAGGGCATGAAAAAGTGTAAATTTTCGTGTTTCCATTCATCATCACATACATATCATTAGAATCATGTAATTCAATTCAAGCAATTTAGCATACATATTTAAGTTACACGAACTTACCTTGACAATTGTTCGTGTTTGAATTCCAACTAATCTGAAACTTTTTGTTTCCCTCGATCTAATTTCGTAGTTGGTATTTTCGGGTCTATATAAGCAAATTTAATTATTAACTCATCACATTTTACATACATTTGCATTCTACTACCTCCTAGGGAAAATTACTATTTTGCCTCCACTCTTTTCAAAAATTCCAATTTCATCCCTAGGCTCGGAAAATAAAATTCATGCAATCTAGTCCTCATTCCAAGCCTAACCGAAATTTAATAACAATTTTTACAGCACACACATTTCACAAATTTCAGAATTTTCCACGGGTTTTACCACTTTTTCATTTTAGTCCCTAAATCAAGTTTCCATGAAAAATTTCTTTGGAAAAGTTGTTTATCTATCAACTATCTTTCATTTTCTACCATAAATTTCAAATTTTTAGCATTCACATCCATGGCAAAGTTTCTACACTTTGTTATCTTTTCAAATAAATCCCATAAATAGAAAGTTAGGCTATCCCGATTCTAAAAATATAAAAATCATTAAAAACGAGACTTGATTTCATACTTTTTCAAGCTTGGTAAGTTTTCTTTCTCTCTCCTAGGGTTTCCATAAAAAATATTGGGGAAGAAGATGAATAGAATAGATGATAATTTCTTTTTATTTTTCTATCATCTTTTTAATTTGTTGATTTCCAATTTAGTCCCTAGCCATTTTTAATTTTTCCGTGGATGAGTCACCAAGAAAAATCTACATACTTTTCTTAATGGTCTAATTACCATATAAGGACCTCTAGTTTTGAATTCCATAGGTATTTAATCCTTATAGCTACTAGAATTCAACTTTTGCATTTTATGCAATTTAGTCCTTTACCTAATTAACCACACAATCGATAAAATTTTCGTATCAAAATTTTCATGTGACCTTCCTATCATAATACCAAACATAAGATAAAATAAAATAAATTTTTATTTTTGGGATTGCATTTGTGGTCCCGAAACCACTTTTCTGATTTCACCGAAATTGGGCTGTTACAAACATAACCTTGAATGTTAATTGAATTGGCATTTATGGCTACATAATGATTTAGACTTGTATGTAATTGAAATGAACCAAGGATATATTGATGTATATGAATTGGCATAGGGTATAAATATGTGAAAACGATCAATTATAAGAATGATAATGAAAATATGTATATTAGATGCCCATGGGAACTTAGTAAAATGCTACGATACAATTGGCATGCCAATAGGGTCATATGCGCGCTTGTAAGAAAATTATTACATGTTTAGATCGGATGAGTAACCTAACGTGATGTGGTATAGGTTAAGCCCGGATGACATCCTGATGTAATTTTAGCTCAAATGAGCAAATTGGTGTAGTGTAGTTAACTCAATCTATTCTAGTCCATTTTACTAGGGTTCCATTGGGCAAAACATTATAATTGAAATTAGAAGCTTGAAAATTTATTCAAATGGATATTGCATAAATGGTGTAATCTTATAGATTGAAAATAGAATGTGACATTGGTATGTTATCATGATTTTTTATCGAAATTGGAATGGTATACTTTTGTAACTTGATTAGTGGTATGTAAGTACTTTGGAATGAAATGGTATTATTCTTAATATGTTAATGTGTATAACCTATTCGGATGTCAATGTTGGCATGTGTTAAGCTATGACATTATGTGCCAAGGATAGCAAAATTGTATGCCAAAAGTTTTGGTAGTTGTCACGCTTTTATGTGATCAAGGTAAGCATAGTATTTTCCAATTGAACTTACTAAGCATTTATATGCTTACTCTATTTGTTTTCCCTACTTGTAGATCATCACCTTGTGGAAGTCCTAAGCCGGATCAGTGAAAAACTCATACTATCATCGAATCGATAGAAATATATTCATTTTGGTTATAAAGGTTGTGGCATGTGTACAGGGTCAATATTTTATGGAAATGGCCAATTTCTTGATGGGAATATCATGGCTAATGTAACATCCCGCCTGATGTAGTCCTAGTGTTCAGATATTGCTAATCAGAGTATGGTGTTTAGAGTAATTTCTGAGTGAGTAAGATATTAATTGTGTAACACCCCTTACCCGTATCCGACACCGGGACAGAGTACAGAGCATTACCGGACTTAACTTTCTTAAACATACATCCTCGACTATAAAATTTTGTTTCAACTTTTATCTTTTTCATTCATATTCATAACATCCTCATTATGGGCCTACGAGGCCCTAAACATACATTCGTAAGGTTTCAGGATTAAACCGGAATCTTTTGTGCACTTAGAATTTTTTTACCTAAAATAGAGCCACACGCCTGTGTGGAATGGAACACGCCTGTGTGGGCAGGCCGTGTGGTTACACACGCCCATGTTCCCAGCACGTATGGAATTTATTTTTCATTTCGAACCTACAAGAGTTTTCACACGGCCGGACACACGCCCGTGTCTTTGGCCCATGTCCCTCACACGGCCTAGACACGCCCGTGTCCTCACCCGTGCGTGAAAATCTGGGTATTCTATTTATGACGTCAGCAGGCTTTTAAGGGGCACACGGCCTAGGCACACGCCCGTGTGGCAAATCGAATTCTCGAAATTTTGATGCAGGGGACACACGGCCTATCAACAGACCCATGGGGTGGGCCGTGTGTCACACACAGCCTAGACACACGCCCCTGTGTCTACCCGTGTGGACAATTAGAAGGCTATTTTCCGAGCCTATTGCCACCCTGAAACATAAAGACACATATACCAACACAAGCAATACATAACATGGCAGTAATACAATATTAAGACTCATAAATCATCATTCATGCACTACATAGAACTCATCATCATTAAGATATAAAACTTGACAAATATTGGCCAATTCCTAATGGCCATTTAAAAAATTAGTGTATAACATTACTAGCCAACACTTTGGCTTTCAAATATGACATAACACAAAATGACCAAGTTCCTATACATGCCATACTCAAAATGAATCAACTTTACTATACCAAAAGAATAGTTGATAGTGTGATCCGAGCTCCGACGTCCTACGATCCCCGAGCTAGCTTGGCGAAACTACAAGGAAAAGGGAAAAGAAAAGGGGTAAGCATATAGCTTAGTAAGTTTGAATGAATTAAAATAGCAACATGAATACTCAAGGTAAAATCCATTCATCTCATAGGACAATAACAACACGAGTTCTCAAGTACTTTAACATACTTACTCATACTTACGCTTACCCATTACATACCATATTAGGGTCTCATAACTCGTATTTTACTTATGGTACTTGTATCACTTCATCACATAATTTAGCACTTATGCTATCATGAACATAAACTTGTATCATTATCATCCTTAACATAAATGTAACTCTTCGTCATCTATGTATAACTTAGCTCTTTCCATCTTTTCATACTTAACTCTTTTGCCCGTTGAATTACTCGAAATATCAGAGGATACTCAGTCTCATCATACATGTATCATGATGCCAATGCCATATCCCAGATATGGTCTTACATGGAATCACCTCTTGATGCCGATGCCATATCCCAGTTATGGTCTTACACGGGATCTCTTAGCTCGATGTCGATGCCATGTCCTAGACATGGTCTTATACGAGATCGTACATAGATGTTGATGCCATGTCCCAGACATGGTCTTACACGAGATCTTCCTTTGGTGCCGAAGCCATGTCCTAGACATGGTCTTATACGGGACCTTCCTTAATCGGTGCCGATGCCATATCCCAGATATGGTCTTATACGGAACCTACATTCGGTGTCGATGCCATGTCCCAGACATGGTCTTATACGGGACCGTCCTTATCTCATGTCGTGACATAGGTATCCTCGTATTCCGAATCTTCAACCGGGACTTCATCTTAACACATTTTCATCAAATCCTCCTCAAGACATTATTAGTTAATTTCATAGAAATAATATTCATTTCTCATAATATCAAACAATTAAAAACATAAAATGATTATGTAGCTATAACTTCACACAAACTTACCTCGGTACTCAAAATATGTGTAGGTGTTCGATTTAGTCCACAACTTTGTTCTTGCCTCGGTTTCGGTCCGGGCATCGTGTTTCTTGATCTATAATAACAATTTCACTTATTTAATACTCACATTAACTAAATTGACTCATGAATCATACTTTAAAAAATTATGATTTTGCCCCTTAACTTTCACATAATTACACTTTTGCCCCTAGGCTCGTAAAATGATTTTTATTCAACTTTCTTGTATTTTAAGCTTAGCTGAATCATTCTCTTAACTAAAACAAACTTCAATTTCCACTATTTCACTCATGTATGACCATTTTCATAACTTTTACAATTTAGTTCTTTTTATGAATTTCTCATGAAAATCACTTAGTAAAAGATGTTTATCATACATCAAACTTTCATATTCTTCCATAAATCATCAAAATACATGCATGTCATACATGGGTAAATTTTTGAACATAAACCCTAGCTCAAAATATAGCTAGAAATAGCTAAATCGAGCTACGGGGATCTCAAAAATACGAAGAACATTAAAAACGGGGCTAGGATGCACTTACTATCAAGCTTGAAAGTTGAAGAAGCCCTAGCTATGGAGTCCTTGTGATTTTCGGCTATGGAGAAGAAGATGGACATGAATTTTGACTTCTTTTTCCCTTTTAATTCTTTTATTAAGCAAATGACAAAAATGCCCTTAAGGCCCTTTTTTAAGATTTTTCCTTCCCATGCCTATTTTTGTCCATCATCAAATATATTGGTTTAATTGCTAAATAAGGACCTCTAATAATCTTTATAATTCTATTTCTTACTTGAATCTTCTAGAATTTCATATTTTCTATTCTTTGCAATTTAGTCCTAATGGACAAATTGATCACTAATAATTAAAATTTCCTTATGAAATTTTCACACAATCATTTAACCACATCATAAGCCTCATAAAAATCATAAAACATATATTTCTACTTCGAATTTATGGTCTCGCAACCACTATTCCGATTAGGCCCTAAATTGGGCTGTTACAATTCTTCCCCCCTTAGGGATTTTCGTCCCCGAAAATCTTACCGGTAAAAAGGTTTGGGTATTGGTTTCTCAGAGCGACCTCAGGCTCCCATGTAGCCTCTTCTATCCCGTGTCTTTTCCATAATACTTTCACGAGAGCTATACTTTAATTCCTCAACTGTTTAACTTCCCGTGCTAGGATCTTAACCGGTTCTTCGCCATATGTCATGTCGGGTTGAATTTCAACCTCTGTCGGTGTAATCACATGCGAAGGATTTGATCGATAACAACGCAACATCGACACGTGAAACACATCATGAATCTTTTCCAACTCAGATGGCAAAGCCAATCAATAAGCTACTGGTCCTATCCTCTCGATAATCTCATATGGTCTAATAAAACGCGGACTCAATTTGCCTTTCCGGCCAAATCTGAGAACTTTCTTCTATGGTGACACTTTCAAGAACACCTTATCACCAACTTGAAACTCGATCTCTTTCCGTTTCAAGTCTGAATAGGACTTTTGTCTATCAGAAGCAGCTTTTAAACAATCACGGATTATTTTTACCTTCTCTTCGGTTTCTCTAACCAAATCGACCCCGTGAATATGATTTTCCTTGAGTTCAGTCCAAAACAAAGGCGTTCGGCACTTTCGTCCATACAAAGCCTCATAAGGCGCCATTCTCAAACTCGACTGATAACTATTATTGTATGCAAACTATACCAACGATAAATACTTTTCCCAGCTGCCCTGAAACTCAAGAACATAACACTGGAGCATATCCTCAAGTATCTGTATTAATCTCTCCTACTGTCCGTCAGTTTGTTGGTGAAAAGCCGTACTAAAACTCAACTTTGTGCCTAAAGCTTCTTGCAACTTTTTCCAAAATCGGGATGTGAATCTCGGATCTCTGTCCGATATAATCAATAAAGGCACTCCATGAAGCCTTACAATCTCAGAAACATACAAGTCTGCTAACTTATCAAGCGAATAATTAACATGTACCGGTTTGAAGTGGGCCGAGTTCGTAAGTCTATCTACCACTACCCATACGACATCTTTCTTACTCGTGGTTAATGACAAACCCGTCACAAAGTCCATGGTAACACGGTCCCATTTCCACTCGGGTATCATGATAGACTGAAGTAAACCCGAAGGTTCTTGGTGTTCAGCCTTCACTTGCTGGCAAATTAAGCATCTCGATACAAACTCGGAAATATTTTTCTTCATACTCGGCCACCAATACCATTTCTTCAAATCATTATACATTTTTGTACTGCCCGGATGTACAGATAGACATCCGCTATGTGCCTCGTGTAAAATCTTCCGAATAAGCTCATCATTCCTCGATACACAAACTCTGTCTCTGAACATCAAACATCCATCAAAATTAATCTGAAAATCAGACTCAATTCCCGACTGACACTGAACTCTTTTGGCTTGCAAGCCGCTGTCATCTTTCTGAGCCTCATAAATCTCTTGAAGGAATATCGGTCTAGCCCTCAATTCGGCTAGAATGGAACCATCATTTGACAAAGTCACCCGTGTATTCATAGCCCTCAATGCAAATAGAGATTTTCTACTCAAAGCATCGGCGACTACATTCGCCTTTCCCGGGTGGTAGTCAATGACCAGCTCATAGTCCTTTATCAACTCTAACCATCTTTGCTGCCTTAAATTTAATTCTTTCTGAGTCATCAAGTACTTTAGGCTCTTATGATCGGTGAATATCTGACATCTTTCACCATACAAATGGTGCCTCCATATCTTCAAAGCAAACACAATGGCAGCCAATTCTAAATCATGTGTCGGGTAATTCTTCTCATGTGGCTTTAACTGTCTGGAAGCATATGCTATCACTTTTCCTTCTTGCATAAGCACACAGCCCAATCCATTCAAGGATGCATCGATGTAGATCACAAATTCTTTTCCTGGTTCAAGTTGCACTAGAACTAGAGCCTTAGTCAACAATGCCTTTAGTTTCTCGAAACTCTGTTGACATTTCTCTGTCCATTCAAACTTTACATCTTTCTGTAATAGCCTCGTCATCGGAGTGGCTATCATAGAAAATCCCTTGACAAATCGCCGGTAATAGCCAGCTAGACCCAGAAAACTTCTAACCTCTGATACGTTTCTTGTCGACTTCCAATCAACAATAGCTAAAATCTTGCTTGGGTCTACTCGGATTCCATCCCCGAGACAATATGCCCTAAAAATCCAACCTCTTTGAGCCAAAACTCACTCTTTCTAAACTTGGCATACAATTGATTATCTCGTAAAATTTGTAAAACCGTCCTCAAGTGCTCGGCATGCTCATTCTCATCACGAGAATATATCAGTATATCATCAATAAAACCACAACAAATTTATCCAAATATGGCCAAAAGATGCGGTTCATTAAATCCATAAACATGGCAGGGTCATTTATTAAATCGAAAGGCATGACTAAAAAATCATAGTGCCCATACCTTGTCCGAAATGCGGTTTTCGGCACATCTGAGTCTTTGACCTTCAATTGGTAGTAACCGGACCTCAAATCTATCTTGGAAAACACTGTGGCTCCCTTTAACTGATCAAATAAATCGTCGATTCTTGGCAATGGGTACTTATTATTCACATTAACCTTATTAAGCTACCGATAATCTATACATAATATCATGGAACCATCTTTCTTTTTCACAAATAGCACTAGAGCTCCCCACGGAGAATAACTTGGTCTTGCAAAGCCTTTGTCCGTTAACTCTTGAAACTGTGCTTTTAATTCTTTCAAATCAGTTGGAGCCATTCTATACGAAGCAATCGATATAGGTGCAGTACCAGGGGCTAACTCAATGCCAAATTCGATTTCTCTAATCGGAGGCAACCCTGGCAATTCTTCTGGGAATACATCTGGATACTCACATACTATCGGCACTGATTCAATTCTTAACTCTGTCTCTTTGGTATTCATCACAAAGGCAAGATAGGCTTCATACCCTTTTCTTACATATTTTTTGGCGGATATATGAGAAATCACTACAGGCGATCTGTCATGTTCGTCTGATTCAACACGAAGAGTATCCCCGTTTTCACATCTCAATTCAATGTATTTCTTTCCACAATTTACTGTCACATCATGAGCGATTAACCAGCCCATACCAAGAATTATATCGAATTCATCAAATGGCAATAGCATGTGATTTGCCTTAAAATAATGACCTCTAATCATCAATGGGCAATATTTGCATACCTTATCAACTAATACACTTTTGCCTAAAGGATTGGACACTTTTATCACAATTTCTGTAGACTCTACAGGCATGCTCATACTAGATACTAATTTCATGCTAATATATGAGTGGGTAGATCCTGGATCAATTAAAGCAACAACATTAGTATCCTGAAGAGAAAATGTACCCGTAATTACATCAGGGGATGACACCTCTTCGCGAGCGCGAATAGCATAAGTCCTCGCAAGCGCTCTACCCTCAGATCTTGCAGCCTGCTCTCTAGGTGCACTCTTACTACTCGTTCCACTTCCCAGATTTCTCTGTTGTCTCCCTCTAGTAGTGCTTTCCGATTTGGCACTCTGAATTTTCTCTTTTTCAACCATCTCAGGGCATTCTCTAATGAAATGATCTTGGGAACTACACTTAAAACAGGCTCTTTCATGAGCTTGGCACTCACCGGGATGTCGTCTGCCACACTGTGGGCATTCCGGTCTATTAGGTCGAGTGTTCCCAACACTAGCAACTGAGGTAGTCTGAGCTTTAATCCCCGAGTACTGTTTACTCTTACTTCTATTTGAAAATCCGGCTGAAGTAGCTGATTGGGTAGGGAAATCTCTTGACTTCTTGGATGAGGAGTGAAATGACTTATTCAATTGTCTCTTTCTTGAGTCATGAGACTCCATCTCAGCTTTTCTTTTCTCTTTCATCAATTCCTCAGCTTTACAAGCTCGATCCACTAGCACAACAAATTCATTCAACTCAAGGACACCAACAAATAATCTGATATCTTCATTTAATCCGTCCTCGAACCTCTTACACATGATGGCTTCGGAGGACACACACTCCCGAGCGTACTTGCTGAGCCTTACAAATTCACGCTCATACTCAGTTATTGTCATTCTACCTTGTTTTAGTTCCAGGAATTCCTTTCTTTTCTAATCAATGAATTGTTGGCTAATATACTTCTTCCAGAATTCCTCTGGGAAAAATTCCCATGTGATCCTTTCCCTTGGTACAACTGACACAAGGGTGTTCCACCACTGGTAAGCAGAATCTCTCAAAAGAGATACTACACATTTCATGCACTCTTCAGGTGTGCAGGATAACTCATGAAATACCCTGATGGTATTTTCAGGCCAGAATTCCGCTCTTTCCGGATCATCATCTTTACTAGCTCAAAATTCCTCGGCTCCTTGTTTTCAAATTCTATCAACCGGAGGCTTTTCTCTCCTTACCACTTCTACCACTTGGGGAGCTACTGGGGTAGGTTGAGAAATAGGTGGGGGTGGAGGGGGTTGTGCATTCGGGTTCACACGAACGAACTCCGTATACCATGCATTCATCATGTGGAGAAAGGCTTCCCTAGCCTCTTCTCCTCCTCTCTGACTTACAGTCGTACGTCTATTCTCATTTTCATTCGGCATTGTCCCTTCGGTGGGAGCCAGCGCATTACTTTCTACATCATCAGCCACAGCTCTTTCGGGATCCATTTACTATATGAAATCACAATTTAAATCGTCAAGAGTCGTCACACTATCATTACATTAATGCTCATACGTATGAAATGTATAGCTAGACTCATGCATATGCTACGTTAGTCCGAGAATCGACTAAACCGTAGCTCTAATACCACTAAATGTAACACCCCTAACCCGTATCCGACACCGGGACAGAGTACGGAGCATTACCGAACTTAACTTGCTTAAATATACATCCTCGACTATAAAATTTTGTTTCAACTTTTATCTTTTTCATTCATATTCATAACATCCTCATTATGGGCCTACGAGGCCCTAAACATACATTTAGGAGGTTTCGGGATTAAACTGGAAACTTTTGCGCACTTAGAAATTTTTTACCTAAAACAGAGCCACACGCCCGTGTGGGCAGGCCGTGTGGTCACACACGCCCATGTTCCCAGCCCGTGTGGAATTTATTTTTCATTTTGAACCTATAGGAGTTTTCACATTGCCGGACACACGCCCGTGTCTGTGGCCCATGTCCCTCACACGGCCTAGACACGCTCGTGTCCTCACCCGTGCGTGAAAACCTGGGTATTCTGTTTATGACGTCAACAAGCTCTTAAGGGGCACACGGCCTAGGCACACGCTCGTGTGTTGGCCCGTGTGGCGAACCGAATTCTCAAAATTTTGATGCAGAGGACACACGGCCTATCAACAGACCCATGGGGCGGGCCGTGTGTCACACACGGCCTAGACACACGCCCGTGTGTCTACCCGTGTGGACAATTAGAAGGCTATTTTCTGAGCCTATTGCCACCCTGAAACATAAACACACATATACCAACACAAGTAATACATAACATAGCAGTAATACAATATTAAGACTCACAAATCATCATTCATGCACTACATAGAACTCATCATCATTAAGATATAAAACTTAACAAATATTGGCCAATTCCTAATGGCCATTTACAAAATGAGTGTATAACATTAATAGCCAACACTTTGGCTTTCAAATATGACATAATACAAAATAACCAAGTTCCTATACATGCCATACTCAAAATGAATCAACTTTACTATACCAAAAGAATAGTTGATAGTGTGATCCGAGCTCCGACGTCCTACGATCCCCGAGCTAGCTTGGCGAAACTACAAGGAAAAGGGAAAAGAGAAGGGGTAAGCATATAGCTTAATAAGTTTGCATGAATTAAAATAGCAACATGAGTACTCAAGGTAAAATCCATTCATCTCATAGGAAAATAACAACACGAGTTCTCAAGTACTTTAACATACTTACTCATACTTACGCTTACCCATTACATACCACATTAGGGTCTCAAAACTCGTATTTTAGTTATGGTACCTGTATCACTTCATCACATAATTTAGCACTTATGCTATCATGAACATAAATGTAACTCTTCGTCATCTATGTATAACTTAGCTCTTGCCATCTTTGCATACTTAACTCTTTTGCCCGTTGAATTACTCAGAATATCAGAAGATACTCAATCTCATTATACATGTATCACGATGCCAATGCCATATCCCAGATATGGTCTTACATGGGATCACCTATTGGTGCCAATGCCATATCCCAGATATGGTCTTACACGGGATCTCTTAGCTCGATTTCAATGCCATGTCCCAGACATGGTTTTACACGAGATCTTCCCTTGGTGCCGAAGCCATGTCCCAGACATGGTCTTATACGGGACCTTCCTTAATCGGTGTCGATGCCATATCACATATATGGTCTTATACGGGACCTACATTCGGTGCCGATGCCATGTCCGAAACATGGTCTTATACGGGACCTACATTCGGTGCCAATGCCATGTCCCAGACATGGTCTTATACGGGACCGTCCTTATCTCATGTCGTGACATAGGTATCCCCGTATTTCGAATCTTCAACCGGGACTTCATCTTAACACATTTTCATCAAATCCTCCTCAAGACATTATTAGTTAATTTCATAGAAATAATATTCATTTATCATTTTATGTAGCTAAAACTTCACACAAACTTACCTCGGTACTCAAAATATGTGTAGGTGTTCGATTTAGTCCACAACCTTGTTCTTGCCTCGGTTTCGGTCCGGGCTTCGTGTTTCTTGATCTATAATAACAATTTCACTTATTTAATACTCACAATAACTAAATTGACTCATGAATCATACTTTGGAAAAAATACAATTTTGCCCCTAAACTTTCACATAATTACACTTTTGCCCCTAGGCTCGTAAAATGATTTTTTATTCAACTTTCTTGTATTTTAAACTTAGCTGAATCATTATCTTAACTACAACAACCTTCAATTTCCACTATTTCACTCATGTATGACCATTTTCATAACTTTTACAATTTAGTCCTTTTTATGAATTTCTCATGAAAATCACTTAGGAAAAGATGTTTATCATACCTCAAACTTTCATATTCTTCCATAAATCATCAAAATACATGCATGTCATACATGGGCAAATTTTTGAACATAAACCCTAGCTCAAAATATAGCTAGAAATAGCTAAATCGAGCTACGAGGATCTCAAAAATACGAAGAACATTAAAAACGGGGCTAGGATGCACTTACTATCAAGCTTGAAAGTTGAAGAAACCCTAGCTATGGAGTCCTTGTGATTTTCGGCTATGGAGAAGAAGATGGACATGAATTTTGACTTCTTTTTCCCTTTTAATTCTTTTATTAACCAAATGACAAAAATGCCCTTAAGATTTTTCCTTCCCATGCCCATTTTTGTCCATCATCAAATATATTGGTTTAATTGCTAAATGAGGACCTCTAATAATCTTTATAATTCTATTTCTTACTTGAGTCTTCTAGAATCTCATATTTTCTATTCTTTGCAATTTAGTCCTAATGGACAAATTGACCACTAATAATTAAAATTTCCTTATGAAATTTTCACACAATCATTTAACCACATCATAAGCCTCAAAAAAATCATAAAACATATATTTCTACTTCGAATTTGTGGTCTCGCAACCACTATTCTGACTAGGTCCTAAATCGGGCTGTTACAAATTATGACTAAGTAGGTAAGTCTGTGAATGCGCCTCTGGGTGAAGCCTGTGTTTGGCAAGCTTGGTGGATTGGCGGACTCCCCTATAGATTATATGCCACCCCAATTGTTAGACAATTATGTTAAGTCCTTAGTTTGAAGAACTATTTATTATTTTATTATTATATTATTATTATGGTTGAACAATTTAGCTAGACAAATGAGAATTGGTTAGAATAGAACTAAGTTATTATAGTCAATAAGACTCACATTTATGATGAGAGAGAAAGTGCTTAGTCATAAGAATCGAGGGGGTTTAGTGGGATAATCATACTTATCCACTAAACCTAGCTTTCGTGTATAGTTGTATAAAGTTAGTATTAGCTTTTTGAGCAAGTTTTACATCTACCTTTGCATCCATACCTTTTTCTCAAATTTTTCTCTGCACTTTTCTCTGCAAAAAACCTAGGACCAGAGACCTGTCTGAAGATTTGGGTTCATTGTACTCAGCCAATTCCTTCGTTGTTTAGCACCTGGTAAATATCGATGAACTTTAGGTTATTTTCATTATTATTTATGTGACCTTAGAGTTGTACGCTTTAACGTCAATTTAGAGTGTAAAGGAGGAAACTTCCTGAATCTCTTGTAAGTTTATTTAGTTTTCTGGTACAATTATCTAATAAGTTTAACTATTTTTATTATAGCTTTAGACACCCTTGAAGGTTCTCATGATAAGGACAAAGGTCCTGTAGTTTAATCTTATTGTTTTTTTTTGGTGAGTTCCTTCTTACTCAATGTGTGTGTAATGCCTTTGTTTATGTTTGGGTTAAGGTGAGTATACATGTTCTATGAAGATGAAATATTTGTGCAAGAGTGATGAATGCTTGCTGTTATTAGTCTGGTTTGGTTTGTTCGTGTTAAAGATGTAAGAACCTTTCTTCATATTTAAGCCATTATCCCTTTCTTCTAAAATGAACAATATGATCTGAAACATGAAAACGAATTCATGGCATTGCCTACAATAAAATGAGTATTGAATTGGCAGATCACGATATATGAAAATGGTCGTGTAGCCTTTGGTAGAGCAAGTGTTATTGCAAACCAGATTGACAAATCGTGAAAAAGGAAAATGAATGAATGAATGAATGATATGGCTCTGAATATGGACTAGGGTTCGTGGCTAACATGAAGAAGGTTGTCTGTAGGATTGCATGGGCGTAGTGTACACGCCAAAGGAATAATGTCTGACGTATAGTCTGTCTGTGTTTGTTATTTGGCATCTGGCGAACTGTGTGATTGTGCTGAGTTAGAAAGGTTTACTTGAATTATATGTGACTATTGCAATGTTTTCCTCTAGAACTCACTAAGTTCTTTGAACTTACTTAGTTACCTTTCCTTCTTAGGCTTGCTGACGAAATAAAGGAATCTCTAAAGACTACGCTAGAGGACAATTGTTGTAACACCCTAACTCGAATCCATTGCCAGAATAGGGTTACAGTGCATTACCGATAATTACAAATCAAACAGATAGAAATTTCAAACATTTCATAACATATTAAAAGTCACATCAGAACCAATCAAAATAATATATGTTGTCCCTTATACGAGCCCTCGAGGCCCTAAATACGCTTTAGAAACAAGTCGGGAATCAATCAAAAACTCAGAGAATTTTTCAGAAAACATTGAAAAATTTCAAAGCTGTAGGGGTTACACGGCCGTGTGACTCACATGGCCAATGACACGCCCGTGTCTCAAGCCACATGGGCATTCAAAATAAGGACACACGGCCATGTCCCAGCCCGTGTCCGTGCCTGTGTAACTCACTGGCTTGGGCCACACGACCAAGCCACAAGCCTGTGTGCTAGGCCGTGTACCCTTCGAAGTAATTTCACACGCCTGTGTGCAAGGCCATGTGCTAGGCCGTGTAATAGCCTGACTTGTAATCCCTTTGAAAGCAACAGGGATACACGTCCGTGTGTCATACATGCCCGTGTCTCTACCCGTGTGGATGAAAATAGGCCATTTTATAAGCCATATTTCTCACCCAATTTGGCATAAACCTACATCCAACATTATGCATATAAACAATCCATATTAAGACGTCCAAAAAAAGTATAATCAGGACTTAAACATATGGTATATTCACATACGACCAATATGCCTTTAGGCACCTCAAATGACAATTCATATCATGTATAATTATGTACATAATTGGACCAAATAAGCCAACAACCTTCCAAGCAATTTGCATCATTTCATGCCACATAGCTTAGTTACCAAAACATACCAAAACTTCCCAATTGGTACAAATTATACTATTATAAACTAGCATCAATTGTAACACCCCAAACCTGGCCTAGACGTTACGATCGGATCTAGCGTGCCACATCAGGTGTTGTTTGAAAAGCCTTATGATCGTTGGAAAACTCATTTTCAAATCCATACCTTAAACGTTCAAAATCCCGTTTCTCGTTGCTTGTTAACAAAAGAAGCTTCACTCGAATTAATACCCTTTCAAAATGCACTGATAAACCGTAAAAGTAACATATTTTAATCCCACATTTAGCATACTTTTGGATGATTTATCCTTTGATTTATGTAAAAAGGTGCCCTTAATCCTTTCTTTTCATGTTTTATACACAGGGAAGCACCGGAGGATGAAAAGAACAAGAAACAGGCTTAAAACGAGCCAAATGGGCCAAAGCACGAAATCAACACGGCCTGGGCCCAAGACCACACGGTCGTGCCTCCTCAATAATCTCGAACACAGTCTAAGCCACGAAATACACGGTCGTGCCTCATTAATAAAGTTCGAACACGGCCTAAAGACGATTCACACGGGCGTGTACCATGGCCGTGTCCCTGCCGCGGAAAAGAGCAATTTCAATCGGATTTGGATACTTAGGGGCAAAGAAACACATTCCAAAAGCCTATAAATACACCCTAAGTATGACCTAAAAGGGGGGAGTCGACGGGAGCCTAAAGCTACCGCTTAGGGGCGTCTTGCTAGGCCAGAGAAGGCAGATTTGTGGGGATTCGCTCAGGGATAGCCAGTTGTTCCATCTCAAGAAGCCGGAATTATACTCAAGACGGAGGATCTCCTCTTCAATTCCTTCAGGGGGTTTTAGGGATTTCTTATGTTTTGTTTTATCTTTTCTTCTGAGATGTTTTCTTTTATTGTTATGAACTAAACCCTCAGATACCTGAGGGGGATGAAACTTGGATGAATCTTGTTATCGTTTGTTGAACTATATGATAAATATTTGATTTGTTCTTAATTATGTGTTCTTAAATCTTGTGTTGATATTTCGCGGATATCGATTCAAGTTTGATGTGCTTAGGTGGAGGAGCAAAAGTCCCTTCCTAAGAGTAGATCTAGCATAGTTAAGCGGAGTTGATCGCGTGCCTAGAGATAGGGTGACGATGCGTTGCCGGATTAGGGTGAAACCTAATATGGGAGTCCATAGATCGAGTTAATGCAATTCTAGGGGTTTTAATTAGAAAGAGATTTCAATTAATCAACCTAGGGTTAGACGTTATTCGCCTCGAGAGAGGGTTTAATATAAATTAGGGAATCCTACGGATCAAGTCAAGTGAATAAATCGTCTGGTTCAGAGTTAGATAACAAGTGAAGTTTAGGTGGATTCTTCCTTGGGTGTCATCTTAATCAATTGGTTTTTCCTCAAGTTATTTTCCCAAATTCATTCTTCTTTGTCTTAGAGTCTTTAGTCTAGTAGTTAATTAATTTAGATTAAACAACCATTCACTTAATTCTTAGGCTAAATAATAAAAAGAAAGTTAGTATTAGTACTTTTAATTCCTTTGGGTTCGACAATCCGGTCTTGCCTAAGCTATACTACTATTTGATAGGTGCACTTGCCTCAATCGTTGTCATAGTTAGTTTCCAGGTTCGATCATTCTCTTTATAAATTTTAAAACTCTGACTTCACAGCGATCAAGTTTTTGGCGCCGTTGCCGGGAACCCAAACAACTAGGATGAGCATTCAACTAGATGATAAAACTGTTAGAATTCCTAGGGGTATAATCGAAGATGTACTCGTAAAAGTTGAAAAATTCGTATTCCCAGTAGACTTTGTCGTTTTAGACATGGATGAGGATAATTCGATCCGCTTAATCTTAGAAAGATGATAAACTGTAAAAGTAACATATTTTAATCCCACATTTAGTATGCTTTTGGATGAATTATCCCTTATTTTATGTAATTTGGTGCTCTTAATCCTTTATTTTCATGTTTTATACTCAGAGAAGCACCAGAGGATGAAAAGAACAAGAAACGGGCTTAAAACGGGCCAATTGGGCCACATCACGAAATCGGCACGGCCTGGACCAAAGACCACACGGCTGTGGCTCACTAACGGAGTCCACACGGCCTGGCCACGATTCACACGGGCGTGTGCCATGGCCGTGCCCCTATCGCGGCCAAGAGGAGTTTTACTCGGATTTGGATGCTTGGAGGCAAAGAAACACACTCCAAAGTCTAATTAAACCCCTAAATAGGAATTGCACTCAAATTAGGATACTTCGAGGCCAAGTAACACATCTCAAAACCTATATAAACACCCTAGGGGGCAACTTGAAGGGGGAGTTCGGCAGAAGCCTTCTGCCAGGGCTTTTGTCAGGGCGGTTAGCTAGGCCAAGGAGCCGAGCTGAAAAGGTTAGATTTGTGGGAAACACTCAAGGGATAGTCAGTTGGTCCATCTCAAGAAGCCGGAATTCTACTCAAGACGGAGGATCTCCTCTTCAATTCCTTCAGGGGGTTTTAGGGATTTCTTATGTTTTGTTTTATCTTTTCTTCTGAGATGTTTTTCTTTATTATTATGAACTAAACCCTTCAGATACCTAAAGGGGGATGAAACCTAGATGAATTTTGTTATTGTTTTCTGAACTATATGATAAATACTTGATTTGTTCTTAATTATGTGTGCTTAATTCTGGTTTTAGTATTTCGCGGATATTGATTCAAGTATGATGTGCTTAGGTGGTGGAGCAAAAGTCCCTACCTATTCATAGATCTAGCATAATTACAGCGGAGTTGTTCGCGCGCCTAGAGATAGGGTGACGAAGCATTGCCGGATTAGGGTGAAACCTAATATGGGAATCCATAGATCGAGTTAATGCGATTCTAGGGGTTTTAATTAGAAAGAGATTTCAATTAATCAACCTAGGGTTAGTCGTTATTCGCTTTGAGAGAGGGTCTAATGTACATTAGGGAATCCTACGGATCAAGTCAAGTGAATAAATCGTCTGGTTCAGTGTTAGATAACAAGTGAAGTCTAGGTGGATTCTTCCTAAGGGTATCGTCTTAATCAACTGAGTTTTTCCCAAGTATTTCCCCAATTCATTCTTTTTGTCTTTGCGTCTTTAGCTTAGTAATTAGTTAATTTAGATTAATAAACAACTTCACTTATTTTAGGCTAAATAATAGAAAGAAAGTTAGTATTAGTACTTTTAGTTCCTTTGGGTTCGACAATTCGGTCTTGCCTAAGCTATACTACTGTTCGATAGGTGCACTTGCCTCAATCGTTGTCATAGTTAGGTTCCAGGTTCGATCATTATCTTTATAAATTTAAAACTCTGACTTCACAGCGATCAAGTTTTTGGCGCCGTTGCCGGGGAACTAAAATATTAAGAACGCTCAATTTTTATTACTCTAGCCATATTTTATTTTTGCAATTAAATTTTTTTATTTTTCTAATTTTTTTATTTGCTTTTGACAGGTAATTTTAGTTTATAGAGGAGATGGCACTGAATAACTATCAGTGGCAAGTTATGAGGACAAAGCCAACAAAAACAGCCAATATCTACAACCTCGATCCAGTAGCCATGTTATCAAACCATATAGAGCTTTTAAGAAAAAAAATGGACGGTTTATGTGGTTCTTCGCAGGTACATCCAGTTATGCAATATGACTCGAATTTAGGAGGCGTGGTGAATCCTGAGTACCCACTCTACGGATATGGCATGGAAAGCGAACAAGTCAACTATATGGGTAACTATGCTAGACCTCAAAATAATTTTTATGATAACACTTATAATGCAGGTTGGAGGTACCATCCCAATTTCTCGTGGGATGATCAAAATTTTCAACAACCACCTCACCAACAGGAAGAGGAGTCGAACATTGAAGAGATGCTGACAAAATTCATGGCAGCCACAGATACCCGTCTCCAAGACACTGAGACAACACTTAAAAACAAACAAACATCGATTGAAGGGATCAAGAACCAAGTTGGGGAACTTACTAAGTCAGTTGGGGAAATTACTAAGTCAGTTGGACAACTTGCGAAGCTGATTTCCGAACAACTACAAGAAAGCTTGCCAAGCAACACTGAAACTAACCCAAAAGAGCAAATTCAAGCTGTAACAGCTCATGACAGTGAAAGGTTAGTAGAATCTGACCTGAGGTAAGAGCCTGTGGTGAGTGGAGGTAAGGTTGAGGTAAGCCATGATTTACCAAACCTGGTAATTACAAAGTACCAAGCTCATATTCTATACCCCAATGCGATAAAGAAAGACCACACAGAGGAACAATTCGGTAAATTTATTATACCTCCAAAGAAGTTTCTTATTAACTTGCCATTTCTTGAAGCTCTTTCGCAGATGCCAGATCCTAGACCTCGTGACAATAAAGAAGAAAATCATGAGGAACGAAAGCTTCAGATCGATGAACTAGACGAATGGAAGACACACTTCAAGGAGAGACTAAAAATACATGAAGCAAAAACGAGGCAACTCCATGAGAAACTTAACGATGGGACAACCCAGCTTAAGCTAGGAGATCAGGTACTCAAAATCTTCCCAGATGGAACAGTCGAGGTAACTAATCCTAAATTTAGCACTTCTAAGGTAAACACTACTCGACTTAAACTTTATATCCACAACCGAATTGATCGCATGAGAAAGGATTTTCACCTCCTCAAACCACCATGACCATACGAATGAGAGGCAAAGTCTAGCTTAAGACTATAAACGAGCGCTTCTCGGGAGGCAACCTGAGCACTAACCCCATTAATTTTTACATTTTTTTATTTTTACTTTTATTTTTCCTTTTAGCACCTAACCATAAACTAACCAAAGTACAGATTTCCATACCACACGGCCTTGTACACAGCCGTGGCCGTGGCCGTATGGCCATCACAGGAAGGTACAAGGGCGGGGGCAACCACCAGATCCATAATCTCTATTTAGACCCCCTTCTTCCTTTTTCTTGTTTAGTTGTCTTTCTTCTTTCATTTTCCATTATTTACTTTTATTTACTTCTATTTTTATTTTTATTTTTATTTTTGTTTTTATTTTCTTTATTATTTTCTTCTTATTCTTCATACCATTTAGATTTAGCTTAGGATACAATAAAATCAGACCAGCTACCTTGAGGATTCAAGTTCAAACGGGTCGAGGCGCTTCCCCACGTTCACCTCCAATCCTATCCGGTTTCTTTTCATTAACTTCATCCAAAATTTAGGAAGTTTCACTTCTCTCCACATCTTATGATTTTATGATTTTATTTTGCTATTATCTATCTTTGTACATTGAGGGCAATGTACATCTTAAGTGTGGGGGGGTGAACAACCTAAAAAGGTGCCTAATTTTTTTCATTATTCTCAAATTCCTAAAATTAGGTGCCAAACTTTTTAAGTTTGCCTCAAAATCCTGAATTTAGTCTTGTTTTTAAGTAAATTTCTCATATTATCATTAGAATGAAATTTCCATGATTTATGATTTTTATTGATATGTTTTAGATTAAGTCATTGATAATTGTGCATTTATAATTAAATTTTAAGATACTAAAGAATCAAGCATGATAAGTCCATTTTTTTTTTCAATTAAAATTTGCTAGGTTGTCGAACTGAGTTTAAATATTACTTTGAAGTTTGAAATTTACGAGGTTGATGTAAAAAAATACCCATAATTTTTGTGAGTTTTTGAGCCTTATAGAGCATATATTCTTTTTCATGCTCAGTTTATTGATTATGAGTATGCCAACATTGATTTGTTATTCTAGAACTTGCCTCGTTTATACATATCGAGACCACACCTTTGATTTGATATACAAAGATGATTAAGGCACCTAGGTTTTAACCCACTAACTCCATTAAAAGCCTACCCTCATAATTAACCCCTAGTGAACCCCTTTTAATCCTAACAACCCTTTTTATTGACATAACCACTAATATTAACCCAGAAACCCTTTGTTTTTGTTATCCCCATTCCTTTTGACTACCCTTATATCGAGATTTGATTTGATTAATAGCCTAACTATGTTTTTTATTTTAGTAATTTATCCTTTGTTATGTATTTATGATTTGTTCTTAAAAAAAAAGAGAAAAATCAAAAGTATATTCATTATTCATTATTAGTTGTGATTAAATGAGCTTATACGTTTGAATTCCAAATATTGAAGAAGAAGCTCATATTATTAGTATTATTAGCTTTTAGTTGATGTAATTACAATTATTCAGTTTATTGTTTCTAGTTAGGTAATTTATCAATTCAATCTCAATTCTAACCTTCTAATTCAGCCTCTATCCACACCTTAACCCTAGCCCCGTTACAACCCTGACAAAGACCTTTTGATTTGTGCATCATCTCATATTATAGTGGTGGAGATTTGATTTTCAGGCAAGCCTATGGGATTAACTTTTCATGTTCGACTTTTGAGCGCTTTTTCCTAAACCTTAAACACTTTGAGTGATTTGAGTGAATCTCTAGTGAGGATGTCAATCCTTGTCGGTTTTAAATTAAAGGTAATTATTTAGATAAGGGGAGACGCCTATATTTTCGAGCTACAAATCTATGACTTAGATTGTTTGAATCCTTAGGACTCTTTGAGTTGAATTATCCATGTATAAATTATCTCTGAATTATGATGAAACACTATCAATGACTATTATGAATTGAAGGAAGTTCGTTTTAATTCTAAGTTGAGAATTTTGCTTGAGGACAAGAAAAAGCTTAAGTGTGGGGGTATTTGATAAACCGTAAAAGTAACATATTTTAATCCCACATTTAGTATGCTTTTGGATGAATTATCCCTTATTTTATGTAATTTGGTGCTCTTAATCCTTTATTTTAATGTTTTATACTCAGGGAAGCACCAGAGGATGAAAAGAACAAGAAATGGGCTTAAAACGGGCCAATTGGGCCACATCACGAAATCGACACGGCCTGGACCAAAGACCATACGGCTGTGCCTCACTAACGGAGTCCACACGGCCTGGCCATGATTCACATGGGTGTGTGCCATGGCCGTGCCCCTGTGGCGGGCAAGAGGAGTTTTACTCGGATTTGGATGCTTGGAGGCAAAGAAACACACTCCAAATCCTAATTAAACCCCCAAATAGGAATTGCACTCAAATTAGGATACTTCGAGGCCAAGTAACACATCTCAAAACCTATATAAACACCCTAGGGGGCAACTTGAAGGGGGAGTTCGGCAGAAGCCTTCTGCCAGGGCTTTTGTCAGAGCAGTTAACTAGGCTAAGGAGCCGAGCCGAAAAGGTCAGATTTGTGGGAAACACTCAAGGGATAGTCAGTTGATCCATCTCAAGAAGCCAAAATTCTACTCAAGACGGAAGATCTCCTCTTCAATTCCTTCAGGGGGTTTTAGAGATTTCTTATGTTTTGTTTTATCTTTTCTTCTGAGATGTTTTTCTTTATTATTATGAACTAAACCCTTCAGATACCTGAAGGGGGATGAAACCTAGATGAATCTTGTTATTTTTTTCTGAACTATATGATAAATACTTGATTTGTTCTTAATTATGTGTGCTTAATTCTTGTTTTAATATTTTGCGGATATTGATTCAAGTATGATGTGCTTAGGTGGTGGAGCAAAAGTCCCCGCCTATTCATAGATCTAGCATAATTATAGCGGAGTTGTTCGCGTGCGTCTAGAGATAGGGTGTGAAGCATTGCTTGGGATTAGGGTGAAACCTAATATGGGAATCCATAGATCGAGTTAATGCGATTCTAGGGGTTTTAATTAGAAAGAGATTTCAATTAATCAACCTAGGGTTAGTCGTTATTCGCTTGAGAGAGGGTCTAATGTACATTAGGAATCCTACGGATCAACTCAAGTGAATAAATCGTGCAGTTCAAAGGTGTTAGATAACAAGTGAAGTCTAGGTGGATTCTTCCTAAGGGTATCGTCTTAATCAACTGAGTTTTTCCCAAGTATTTCCCTAATTCATTCTTTTTGTCTTTGTGTCTTTAGCTTAGTAATTAGTTAATTTAGATTAATAAACAACTTCACTTATTTTAGGCTAAATAATAGAAAGAAAGTTAGTATTAGTACTTTTAGTTCCTTTGGGTTCGACAATCCGGTCTTGCCTAAGCTATACTACTGTTCGATAGGTGCACTTGCCTCAATCGTTGTCATAGTTAGTTTCCAGGTTCGATCATTATCTTTATAAATTTAAAACTCTGACTTCACAGTGATCAGAAGACCATTTTTAGCAACTGCCAAGACTAAAATTGATATTGATGCAGGAAAACTCATACTTCGTGTAGGTAACGAGACAGTCACTCTCAAAACTGTTGATTCGGCTAGAACATCGAGTAATCAAGGTGAGAAAACAAACTCTATTGATAACCATTTGGTTAACCCTTCTTTTCAGGAAGCACCACAAAAGAATACAACTGAACCCGATCCTAGACCCAGTGTTAACAAAGAAATAACTCATGAGGAACGAGGGATTCAATTCGATGATCTAGACGAGTGGAAGATGCATTTCAAGGAGAAATTAGGAATACACGAAGCAGAACCAGAACTACTCCACGAATCAAACAAGTTCAAAATCGGAGATCAGGTATTGATAGAAAAAACAGACCCTCGAACATCTCCCGAATAGGAACACAAACAAAGAAATACCGTTTAGGGTAATCAATGTTTTTCCATACGAACAAATGAGGTAAGTAACCCTATCTTTGGCACTTTCAATATAAACGCATCTCGACTTAAAATCTATCATGATAATACCGATAGTATGAGGAAGGACTTTCAACTCCTCAAACCACCATGAACATACAAATGAGAGGAGAGTCTAGCTTAAGACTATAAACGAGCGCTTCTCAGGAGGCAACCCGAATACTAACCCCATTAACTTTTACATTTTTATTTTGTCTATTTTATCTTTTCTTTATAGTATCTAACTTTAAAGTAACCAAAAGTGCAGATTTCCAGGCCACACGGCCTTACACACGGCCGTGGCCGTGGCCGTGTGGAAGTACAGAATCGCTGTACTAACACGACAGAGAGGGTACAAGTCAGAAAGAATCAAATCTTTGAGTCATAGACTCCAATCACCAACCCACGGGCACCGACAAAACGCAGCCGTGGACGACACTAACTTAGCACCAACGGGCGTGGCGACCTGAGCATGGGCGTGGGAGAAACGAACAAAGCCCACCACGGCTGTGCGATGCGGCCGTGTGAGATGCCACGCCCACGATACACGGGCGTGGGGTTGCACCTGATTTGAGAATTCTATTTAAATCACCCACCCCTCCCTCTTCTCACCCATTCAGCCCATTCAGTTTTCCTTTTCTTTCTCAACCCTCTCCCTATTTTTTTTCCACCCCTTTGCATCTTTCCCCTACTCCTTTTCTCCAATAGATTCCCAAAACCCTTGAGCTACACCAAATGCCGAAGAAGCGAAAGGAAACATGCATAGTCTCCTTGAGGGAGACCGATCCATATAAGTTCATGCCGGCCGTTTCAATCATTCGACGATCCAAGGATAATTGAGACCATTTAATTTTTCTTCTTCTTTACTCTTCTCCTTTATTTTCCTTCTCTTTAACACTCTTATGCTTAATTTAGTTTATTTTATCTTAGTTTCTTAATTTTAGGTTCTAAAGGCTGCTAGGGAATCATGCCATACACCGCCATGACACCTCCATAGCCTTAGAGGTCACACCCACCTCGCGAACCATCCAACAATAAGGACCCTACGGTCCATTTATCTTTTCTTTTAATTTTAGTTTCATCTTTATTTTTCTTCACTTTAGCTTGCTATTCTTTAATTATTTAATTAGTATAGTTTTAATTATTATTATTATATCCCGGCTAATCCTCCACGAGCTACCCAATTTTTTCATCTAGCGCAGGATCATCATCCAGACCGACCCCTCCAACGTATTTTCCACATCCTCCAAGGATTTCATCCAAAATTCAGGAAGTTTCACTTCTCCCCATATCTTATGATTTTAGTATTATTGTGTTATTATCTAACTTTGTACATTGAGGGCAATGTACATCTTAAGTGTGGGGGGTGAACAACCTAAAAATGTGCCTAATTTTTTTCATTATTCTCAAATTCCTGAAATTAGGTGCCAAACTTTTTACATTATTCTCAAATCCCTGAATTTAGTCTTGTTTTTAAGTAATTTTCTCATATTACTAATTAGGATGAAATTTCCATGATTTATGATTTTTATTGATATGTTTTAGATTAAGTCATTGATAATTGTGCATTGATGATCAAATTCTAAGAATACTAGAGAATCAAGCATGATATGTCTATTTTTCAAGAAAATAAAAATTTTCTAGGTTGTCTACCTGAACTTAAATATTACTTTGAAGTTTGAAATTTACGAGGTTGATATCAAAATACCCATAATTTTTGTGAGATTTTGAGCCTTATAAGAGCATATATCCTTTTTCTTGCTCACTTTATTGATTATGAGTGTGTCAACATTGATTTGTTATTCTAGAACTTGCATCGATTATACATGTCGAGACCACACCTTTGATTTGATATACAGAAATGATAAAGGCACCTAGGATTTAACCCACTTACTCCACTAAAAACCTACCTTCATAATTAACCCCTAGTGAACCCCGTTTAAACCTAACAACCCTTTTTATTGACTCACCCACTGATATTAACCCAAAACCCTTTGTTTTTGTTATCACCATTCCTTTTGACTACCCTTATATCGAGATTTGATTTGATTAATAGCCTAACTATGTTTTTTATTTCAATAATTTATCCCTTGTTATGTATTTATGATTTGTTCGTAAAAAAAAATCAATCAAAATCAAAAAGAGTTTATTCATTTTTAGTTTTGTGATTAAAGAGCTTATACGTTTGAATTCCAAATATTGAAGAAGAAGCTCGTAGTATTAGTATTTTTTCAAATTGATGTAATCACTTTTACTTAGTTCGTTGTTTTTGGTTAGGTAATTTATCAATTCAATCTCGATTCTAACCCTCTAATTCAGCCTTTAACCACACCTTTAACCCAAGCCCCGTTACAACCCTTTCAAAGACCTTTTGATTTGTGCATCATCTCATATTACAGTGGTGGAGATTTGATTTTCATGCAAGCCTATGGATTAACTTTTCAGGTTTGACATTTGAGTGCTTAATTCTGAACCTTAAACACTTCGAGTGATTTAAGTGAATCTTTAGTGAGGACGTCAATCCTTGTAGATTTTGAATCAGAGGTAATTATTTAGATGAGGGGAAACACCTATGTTTTGTGCTACAAATGTATGACTTAGGTTGTTTGAATCTTTAGGACTCTTTGAGTTAAATTATCCATGTATAAATTATCTATGAATTATGATGAGACATTGTTGATAGGAATATTGAATCCTAGAAAGTTCGTTTTAATTGTAAGTTGAGAATTTTGCTTGAGGACAAGCAAAAGCTTAAGTGTGGGGGTATGTGATAAACCGTAAAAGTAACATATTTTAATCCCACATTTAGCATACTTTTGGATGATTTATCCTTTGATTTATGTAAAAAGGTGGCCTTAATCCTTTCTTTTCATGTTTTATACTCAGGGAAGCACCGGAGGATGAAAAGAACAAGAAACGGGCTTAAAATGAGCCAAATGGGCCAAAGCACAAAATCAACACGGCCTGGGCCCAAGACCACACGGCCGTGCCTCCTCAATAATCTCGAACACGGTCTAAGCCACGAAATACACGGCCGTGCCTCATTAATAAAGTCTGAACACGGCCTAAAGACGATTCACACGGGCGTGTTCCATGGCTGTGTCCCTGCCGCGGAAAAGAGCAATTTCAATCGGATTTGGATACTTAGGGGCAAAGAAACACATTCCAAAAGCCTATAAATACACCCTAAGTATGACCTAAAAGGGGGGAGTCGACGGGAGCCTAAAGCTACCGTTTAGGGGCATCTTGCTAGGTTAGAGAAGGTAGATTTGTGGGGATTCGCTCAGGGATAGCCAGTTATTCCATCTCAAGAAGCCAGAATTATACTCAAGACGGAGGATCTCGTCTTCAATTCCTTCAGGGGGTTTTAGGGATTTCTTATGTTTTGTTTTATCTTTTCTTCTGAGATGTTTTCTTTTATTGTTATGAGCTAAACCCTCAGATACCTGAGGGGGATGAAACTTAGATGAATCTTGTTATCGTTTTCTGAAATATATGATAAATATTTTATTTGTTCTTAATTATGTGTTCTTAATTCTTGTGTTGATATTTCGCGGATATCGATTCAAGTTTGATGTGCTTAGGTGGAGGAGCAAAATTCCCTGCCTAAGAGTAGATCTAGCATAGTTAAGCGGAGTTGATCGCACGCCTAGAGATAGTGTAACACCCCAAACCTGACCCATTCAGTATGACCGGATCTGGCATGTCACATGAAGAAAACGTGTAAAGAACTTGTGATTTTTACTAAAGTTGTCGTTATTTGTTTATAGTTAAGAAAACAAGTTTGGTTATAAATATTCGATAAAATACTACTAATCTCGAAAGGTTGATTGATGAATCGAAAATCGAACTAGTGAACTTTAAAACCGTGACATTTGAAAGTGACGTTGATAATTCGAAAGAGAATCCAAGTTAAATTATTTGTATGTACATTTGTTATGAAATCCTTTTTTTATTCAATTTTGGAAAACCGTTATTTATGATCTTAGAAAAATCCCGTTTAAAACAATTCATGGAAAATACTAAGTACGTCAAAACATAAAGCAAAATAAAAATATCAGAGGCCTTATTACAACTTTAAACCCAAAATAGTAAAAGTAACGAAATAAAGCGGAAAAGAAATTTACTAATGTTCAAAAACATCATTCCTAAAGTATGGCCTCCACCGAGTCATCCATGGCCCCAAGTCCTCATTACTGAGCATTACCTGCAAGGATTAAGAAAAAGGAGTGAGTTACAAGAACTCAGTGTATAATCCCCTTACCATCATCCACTGGGCCCGAACCCGCATAGCAACATGTTGGGCCTAAGCCCATTTACATAACAATAATCAAATGAAATGAATGCAACCCAACCCATCCATCCATCACACCCCCGACCAGCCAATCACACCTATGGGGATCAAGTCAACCCACCCCGCCGCTCACACCAAATTTGCAGTCAAGCTGCTATAATATATTATTATTGTGGCTATTCCACCGAAATCATAAGTAAGCACAATAATTAACGAATTGGGGCTATGCCACCGGGCTACACTACTCTCCATACAATTTTTCCCAACCCATGCAATATGTAAAGATGCAACATAAAAAAAAATTATAACCACATATATAACAACTATTAATCTAGTGAAAAAAATTCGGTGAATCGGCCCATTAAAGCACTTTGGTAATTCGGCCCACTAAGGCATTCTAGCACATCGGCCCATCGAGGGCATTTTGGTAAATTGGCCCATAGGGGAATTTTCGTAAAAACGGCCCATTAAAGCTTTTTAGTAATTCGGCCCATAAGGGCATTTTTGTAATTTTACAAATTAATACTGATTTTGACAGATCTTAAAATTAACGTTGTTTAAGCAAGTTACTCGATTCTTGCCATATTACGGTTATTAGATTCGTAAGCAACAACGATCTATTTTCTGACATGATGGTGAATCACGAATCTACAGGATTTCGGTGTGAGATTACACACCTGATTACGGTAAGGACTAAACCTTCTTGATCGTCGGCACCTATGTCACCATAACACTCGATTAACTAATAAGAGATAGTGTCTTAATCCAAATCTAAATCAAGCGATCTAAAGAAATGCTTACCCTTAGTATCGTGAATGACTACGATTTGCCTACTCTCACCAGAAGATGGTCCACACCCTGATGGAAAATCCCGAACTGTCGATACCGCCCTACGTTTGAACTTGGGGGCAGAGATTGCAAGTCCACTCCCTTTTTACCCTCCTATCGATTTTCCCTTAGAACGGCTACCACTTGCCTCCATTGGAAGAGTCTCAGTTAGAATAATACTATGATGAGAGAAAGTAGTTATCTAAGGAGAGGGTTTCGGCTTACCACTACTTCCAAAGGATCGACGAGTAGAGAAGATCGAGTGAATTAGTCCCTAAAATAATCGATTAGTCAAATCTATCGATCCGTTTAGCAAAATAATCAAGTAGCAATATCGAATGGACCAAGAAGAGACTCCTTACCTTATTGATGATGAACTCAACTCCAACCGATTCGACTTATGACTAAGAATGAGTCGGCAAAGATGAAAGATTTGGCCAACCGCACAAGAACACCGATTCAACCAAAGAAGAAATGCCCAACATACAAGAAAGAAGAAGAAGAAGAAAAGTGTTTATAGGTTCGGCTATTTAGAGAGAAAAGAGTAAGAAAGATTCGGCCATCAAAAATATTGACTAAAGAGAAAAAAAATGGAAAATTGAAGAACGGTGCAAAAGAAAAGAAAAGATGGACAAGTGAAGTGTTAGAGAATTTTGGCTAACACTGTAGAGAAGATGAACAAAAGAAAGACTTGTGTGATTCAATAAGAAAAGGGAAAAGATTGGAAAAGAGAGCACCAAAATGTTAAAAAGAATAAAGGCCTTCAATGCACAAAACTTGCAAAAGACCAAAAGAAAAATCGGCTCCCAAAATCCCCCTACCAAAACCGTATATCCTGTACACCAAAAGTTTTAGTTGACCAAAAATCTTTCCCCATGCAACTCCTAAAATTCGGCCAACAAATCCCCCTTTATCTCTTTCCTTTATTTCTTTCCTTATTTTCTCCTTGATCTCCTCCTTACTCTTCTCCTTAGTGTTCTTTCCATCATTAGAAAGTCTTCCTTACCTTCTTTAGAGTCTTGGCTGAAACTTACCATCTTCCACCTGATTAGCACAAAAATTAATCCAAAATTTGCAATAGGTGGGATTCGAACTCCACCCCTTAAGCCCCTTCATATGACGCCTCACCACCTTGCTCCTCTTGTGCTAGCAAAATACACACTTATTCCCTTATGCCTTGACGCAACTTACCTTCTCCCCTTTAAGTACTTAAACACAAATATTTCTACTAGGGCCCAACTCAACCCCAAGCCTTCTTAGGGCCCCTAAACATACACAACTAACATTTTAACTAGCCTAACGCATGGTATAATGCAAAACTTAAAATCTCGAATTTCAGGATGTTACAGATAGGGTGACGAGCTGTTGCCGGATTAGGGTGAAACCTAATATGGGAGTCCATAGATCGAGTTAATGCAATTCTAGGGGTTTTAATTAGAAAGAGATTTCAATTAATCAACCTAGGGTTAGACGTTATTCGCCTCGAGAGAGGGTTTAATATAAATTAGGGAATCCTACGGATCAAGTCAAGTGAATAAATCGTTTGGTTCAGAGTTAGATAACAAGTGAAGTTTAGGTGGATTCTTCCTTGGGTGTCGTCTTAATCAATTGGTTTTTCCTCAAGTTATTTTCCCAAATTCATTCTTCTTTGTCTTAGAGTCTTTAGTCTAGTAGTTAATGAATTTAGATTAAACAACAATTCGCTTAATTCTTAGGCTAAATAATAAAAAGAAAGTTAGTATTAGTACTTTTAGTTCCTTTGGGTTCGACAATCCGGTCTTGCCTAAGCTATACTACTATTCGATAGGTGCACTTGCCTCAATCGTTGTCATAGTTAGTTTCCAGGTTTGATCATTCTCTTTATAAATTTTAAAACTCTGACTTCACAGCGATCATACACGTATTATCTTGCTTATTAAAAACCGTGTCTGTTACAGAAATTTGGTTTAAACAGTTGCGAAAACGTGATATTTTAAAAACTCGTGTTTAATGAATTTGCAGTGTTTTAAGAAATCCCAAATAGAAGTTAAAACAGTTCCAATGGCCTTATTAAAAAAATTATAAAACCCAATAATTAAAGTAAAGTAACCCCAGATTTAAATACTAAGATAACCTTCAAAAACATGTAGGACGTATGGCCACCTCCGAGTCCCTCGCGGCTCCAAATCCTCTAAGGCTAGGGATTACCTGCACAGTTATAGGAAAAGGGTGAGTTACAAGAACTCATTGTGTAATCCCCTGCTACAGTCACGGTCTGGGCCCAAGCCCATGCAGTATTAGTCCAGGCCTAAGCCCCAAATGCATGTCAATGCAAATAGAAGGAATGCAGCCCAACCCAATCCAACCATCACACCACCCGTACCAACCCTACACACCATGTGGGGACCAAGTCGACCCACCCAGCCCTACACACCAATATCACAGTCAAGCTGCTAATATCAACGTGAGCAGAGCCGCAAGCATGAGATAATGTGGTCGAGCCACTAAAATCAGTATATCGTGGCAGAGCCACTGAATCAGTATAACGTGGCATAGCCACCAGTACAGTACTTCCTCCAAAAACATAACCCAACCCAATTCAACATGTAGTGACATATTAAAATGATGTATGAAATAAATTACCACCATAAACGATTAAACAGGTTACGCATACAACACTAGATCTACCACTAGGGGTATAATGGTCATTTGGTCGATTGAGAGTAAAACGGTAATTTACCCCTCAGGTGTATTCCATTAATTTCACCCAATGCGGGCATTTTAGTAATTTCACCCTTTAAGGGTATTTTGGTAATTTTACCCCTACAACGGCCTTTCCAAAGGCCTAATGTCACCTTGAGCGACTCGATTCTCTATTTCCGATCAATACAGTGCTATTGGGCCTAAAACTCGATTTCAGTCCATTCGGGCCCACACGTTTGTGTGGCCCATTCTGTTCGTTTTCTGTCTCGGTTCTGCGGCCTTCGCAGTCGCATTGATCAACTTACATTTTTTCATCGTTTTAGCTCATATGGGCCCATTAACCCGTTGGGCCCCTTTAGCCCGACTCCACTCAACAAGGCCCATTACAGCCTCGATTTTGCGAGAGCGTTCGTGACACTCTCTCAACAGTCTGCCGCCCTCACTAGTGACTCAGTTTATCACTACGAGTGCTCGCAGCTCGAGTGATCTCAGTTGTCGATATTCCGACTTTCCGGTATTAGATCACAGAAAAAGTAGGTAAAGCAGTAGTACGAGATTACACACCTTATTACGATTATAGGTTGAAGCCCCCAAGATTAAGCACCTACGAAATCAATAAATCCTAATCCATTAGTCTTAATCCTGATAAGACATCTCCAAAGATTGAAACCGATTCATCAACCAATACTACTTACCACCAAACAAGAGATCTACTGCAAGGAAGAGTGTTCAGTCGGCTCCTTGGTTTAAATAAGTTGAGTCCCTAGCAACATTCAATGAAAGAGGAGGGTGTTAGTGAAAACTGTCTTCATGGTAACAGAAGTGAGAGATTTCTTGGCTAAAGAAAACACAACGAATCTAGAAGAACACCAACCCTATATTCGGCTTTAGACACACTTACCAACCAATGCACAACAATAATCGACAGTTGGCTAACCATAGGATTCGGCCCTCACAATGGAGAACAAATGGGATTCGAGATGGAAGAGGGTGTGTAACACCCCTTGCCCGTATTCTATGCCGGAACCGGGCACGAGGCGTTACCGTACTTAACTTGCACAATCATAAAATTTTGGGCTATCAAACTCATTTCAATTTAAAACTATTCCATTCATAGGTTTATCATTCTTATAATAGGCCTACGAAGCCCTAAGCATGCTCTCAAAAGGTTTCAGAGATAATTTGGAAACTTTTACGCAATTAAGAAAATTTTACCTAAACAGGGGTCACACGCCCGAAGGGGAGATGACACGCCCGTGTATCATCTCACACGCCCGTGTTCGACGCCCGTGGTCGACACTGACTAATCCATATGGCCTGGGCACGCCCGTGGCCCTGGCCCATGTGCCAAACCTTGACATTCTGCCATATCCACACGGCCTATACACACGCCCGTGTGCTTCAGCCGTGTGGCGATTTGAATTCCAAGTGCAAGGTGCAGACTTCACACGGCCTGGGCACACGTCCATGTGCTAGCCGTGCCTCCCACACGGTCTAGACACACGCCCGTGTGTCTACCCATGTGGACAATCAGCAGGCTATTTACCAAGCCTTTGCCACTCTTCATTGCACACATGAATACATCGTTACTAAATGTTCACATATTGCCAATTATAAATCTTGAATTATCACATTTAAACTATACAATAACGTCTTCATCCCATACACGAGGGAGAACTATTTCTAATATAATTACAACTGACTTAAGCCATCATCTATGGCTATACACAATTGAACCTTAAAATCTCTTAGGCCAACACATTTGGCTATATACACTATGAATTAATCAACTTTAAATTCTATCCCTATACATGCCATAACTTATAAGGACTAGAAACCTCATACCACGTGTTTACCCGATAGTGTGAAACATCTCCAGCAGCCTCCAACCCGAGCTAGCTAAATTAACCTATAAGAGATGAGAAATGAAGAGGAGTAAGTGATAATGCTTAGTAAGTTCATATGCATAAAACAATCAACTAATGATATTCATTGATTATACTCAAACGTAAGGTATTATAATGAGTTTTACTCTTAAACTCATGGTTACCTACTCAATCATCCTTGAAGCTCACTCGTTCTGTCTCTTACCATATTCTAACCATGTCACAAGCCAAATGCTCATGTTAATTTGCATACATCTCTGCACTTGCCACCACATCATTATATAAAACAACACATCAAACATTTTCAATAAGCCACTCATACTACCAATTACTCGGTGGTTTTGCACTTAGCCCACTAATCATCTATAATTACGATGGTATCGCACTTAGCCCACCAATCATCTATAATTACGGTGGTATCGCACTTAGCCCACCAATTATCACATAATTATGGTGGTATCGCACTTAGCCCACCAATTATCACACCAATTATCACATAATTATGGTGGTATCGCACTTAACCCACCAATTATCTATAATTACGGTGGTATCGCACTTAGCCCACCAATTCTCTATAATTACGGTGGTATCGCACTTAGCCCACCAATTATCTATAATTACGGTGGTAACACACATAGCCCACCATTAATATGCATCTCTATTTCAAATTTTCATCCGGGAACATCCTCACACACTACCATTCTTACTTAGCTTTCTACGATAATCGTTCGCATTCACACAATGCATTAATAGTTATAACTTATGCAACCTAGGTGCATCATTTACACATAACCCACTATGGGTTCATCACTTACCTCGATACCGAAATGGGTAGAAATGGACCTTTTTGCCCACATTTCTCTTTTCTCCCGTTCTAAGTTCGAATCTCGTTTTCTTCGATCTAGAACAATAGAATTTACTCATTTAATCACTTATGAATCATAATACATCATAATCTACACTTAGGCAAAAAAGACTATTTTGCCCCTATACTTTGGCAAAATTATGATTTTGCCCCTAGGCTCGTAAATCACTTTTCATCATATTTTCTTATTAAACAAGCCTAGCTGAACATTTAATCCTCTTACAACTATCCACAATTCCAACTATTTCATGCATAATGAACAAACTACAACATTTGCATCTTAGTCCAAAATTAGGTGTTTTCACGACAACACCTTTAACAAAAGTTGTTTCTTATCTTTCTAACATTCATTTTCTTCCATAAAAATTCAGCAACCTACATAAACTCTCTCATGGCAAGTCCCTTAACTTTCAACCATATTGTAAATTAGTCCCCTCATTAGCTAGCTTAAGATTTGGGGACTCCAAAAGTACAAAATTTATCAATTAAAATCATCAAAATCACTTACTTGTGTGAAGAAAAGCTTGCTGAAATTTTCAGCTTCAAGAACCCCCATTCTTGCTTGTATTTTCGGTGGAAGAAGAGAAGAAAATAAAAAGATGATAGCTTTTTGCTTTTTGCATCTTATTTTATTCATTTTTCCACCTAATTTCCACCAATGTTGACCAAAATTAAATGCTCTTGTTTTATTTCGGCCAACTCACTTAAAAAAAGGCCAAATTGCAAATTTGGGACCTCCAATTGATATCCTATAGCTATTTGGCACCTCTAGCAAATAAAATCGAACTTTCGCACTTTATGCGATTTAGTCCTTTTTTCGCGATTAAGCAAGAAATCGCTAAAATTAAAGCACCAAAATTTTCATGCACCCTCATAAACATGTTATAACACATAAAATAACATGAAAATATTTTTCTCTAACCTCGGATTAGTGATCCCGAGATCACTATTCCGACTAGCCCCTAAATCGGGCTGTTACAATTCTCCCCCTTTAGGGATTTTTGTCCCCGAAAATCTTACCAGGGGAAATTGCTTTTAACATTCCTGAAACGTTTCCACCAACTCTTTAAAATCACAAATCGACTTATCCTCAAGTTTCTCTCGCCAACAACCTTTAAGCTGTAGTATGCAAGGTCGAAGCACAACTTTGGAACTTAGATTACTCTTTCTCCAGGGCATAAATACTCAGTAATCCTACAACTGTGGACTCGGCACATGCCAAAATGATCATTCGGATCCTTATCACATACTTCACTGAAGTTCAGATGACAACCCCCTCCTTGGAAATCAAGTCACTTAAATTTTGAAATCTATTGTATTTTATCACAATTTATCACTAGGATAGTCACCAACTGTAATAGTCCTGACTAGTACGCTTTGAAAATTCAGCTTTTAGTGGTCGACTACTTCTGACCATAAACTCAATCATATCGTGAAATGTACTCAATCACCAAAACATTTATGCATATAACTGAACTTTTTCTTAGTCTTGCATGAGTAGACATGCTATTACTAAGTCTCATACCAAAACCTTCTGTATAGGCTCTGAATTCATCGACATACAAATTCTACCTCTGGGTAACTTCTACAATGGAAATCTTATTCGACCTGAGTTATAACATCTTAGTCAAACTCACTCAGAGCTTATTTAAAATACCATTCATGGCATTAACTAACCATACACAAATCATAGGCTTCTGGCCATACTTACTTACAATTGCCTCTATTTAGCACATACCGTGCCGCACATCATACTTATTTCTTCATGACTCGTTCGCGAGTACCTGTATTCACTCATTCACATGACTTTAGTACAATTCTCATTTCTACTTCTAAACTCATCTACTTATCCCATTAATCACTAGGGATAGTCAAAGACGCATATTCATCGTCATTACTGTAGGTACAAAGCCAATGCCACATCTCCGAGGTGGTCTTACATGGAGTCACCTCTAAATGCCAATGCCATATCCCGAATATGGTCTTATATGGACTTTCACATCAAGTATCGATGCCACATCCCGGATATGGTCTTATACGATTTTCATATTCATTACCGAAGCCATATCCCGGATATGGTCTTATACGGGATCTCAACTAGGTGCCGAGGCCATGTCCCGAACATGGTCTTATACAGGACCTTATCTATTTCATATCTCGATGATAGCATTTTCATATTCACATGGTCCACTAGGACTTCAACATCTCATTCAACATCAACTACTCAATTTAGAAGAGTATCATACATCAATATGATACCAAGCATTCTCAATTATGCCAACATGAATGTTGCATTAATCATATACAAACTTACAAACTCTTTCTCTCGATTCATACTGAACTCAATACTAAGACTTTCAGTTAATAGTACCTTTAATGACTTTCAACTTAACCATCACGGTTAAAATGTTTCAATGAGCATACCTCTGTATCATGCTCCTTACTCATGTACACCTAGAATTTCATTCTCCTTATTTATTCATGCATAAATATACACATAACTAGAATCGTATCTCAACTCATCAATCTACTCTTTTCTCCGCACTGAGAATATATTTCAAACACACTCTCGTTTGAGTTTCTCTTGATGTGCTAATTTAAAACCTTTACTAACGTCATATCCCAAGATAGCAGGGACATCTCAATCGAGTGCATTAACTCTATTCGGCTTACCCGAAAACCCATCATACAACATGAAACTTGTGATTTCACTTCTTATATTAGAATTATCACCTTTCTATGATTAAAACAAAAGTGCAATCATAGTAGATATAACTATCACAACTCAAAGAACACACACTTTAAAGATAATCATGATCAACGGAATTATAAGAGAAATCTCACATAAAGTTTTATCACCAACTTTCTCCTCAAAGTACCAGAATAAGGTTACGAAGAGATAAAGGAATGTCGATTTCAATTGACTAAATCGACAACCGTTTTGTCTGATCTTACCGTCAGCTAACATTCTCACATGACCATGATTCATGAAAAGGACAACTACATCACCCCTAAAAGGCAACAGATATTAATACGTAATACTCAAAGAGATCACTATAATCCATACAACTATGGTTGTCATGATCGAACACTTTCGCAGTTCAAATATTGTTTCTCTAACCATTTTTGTCATCAAAACTCCTTGACTATTCCTTTCATTAGTGAACATCAATTCAGGAAGGTCTCGATAAACATACACCTTAGGCTTCCTACTCAATTGAGTCAAATAGCCTAGGCTAACTTTCTCTTTGCTCTTAACATTACATAATCAGTACAATCGTCAAAGCATTTAGACATTCTTATCAAAACTATTTTTCATCTTCTAACTAACTTTATCTCTATATACAATACTAATTGTTTCGCCACTGAACTCTTTTATTCCATACCCATGAACTTACTCAACTTGATTCTCATAAACATCTCATCATGATTCAACAGTGGTAAGGGGGGTGAGGTCATAGAGCCCCTAACTTGACTCTCGTGACCACATACATGTGATTTAACATTCATCATTAATGAAATATCATCGTAGTCACACAACTCACTCCAGTCGAGTTTTCACGCTTACTCAAGTTCCACATTATGTCCACTCGAGTACCCAACATTTAACTCTAAGTTCTCCTACCATCACTTATCAAATTAGGGAATGTCTTATGGGTTTGAGTACGTCGTTTACTTAATTTCCATAGTCCAACTATGGTCTTACTCGTATCACAACATTATAGCCCAGCTGTAATCTTACATGTCGTCACGATGCCATAGCCTCGCTATGGTCTTACACGAAATCTCATATAGATACCAATGCCATATCCTAGATACGGTCTTACATGGAAACTCATATTGATGCCGATGCCATATCCTAGATATGGTCTTGCACGGGATCTTATATCAATATCGACGCCATATCCCAAATATGGTCTTACACGATTTCATGCCGAAGCCAAGTCCCGGACGTGGTCGTACATGGAGTCACTATTCGATGCCGACGCCATATCCCAGATACGGTCTTACACGGGATCACGTATCGTTGCCAATGCCATGCCCCAGACATGGTCTTATATGGGATCACACGTATTGCCATGGTCCAACCACGATCCTATTCATCAATTTATCATTGAACGACCGTACTCATCTCCTGCATTCTACTTAGTCAAACTTCTCAGTTTAACTCCCACACTATAATATGTGTGGCTTCATAACAGAGTCATAAAATAAAACATTATACATCCTCTACTTTAACAGTCGCACATGAGATTCAACCATGTGGACATATTGTTCATACATTATTCAAACAGTCGTACATACACACATATCCCGTTCTCTGGATATATATATTTACTCACTATATACACCTAACCCAATAGGTCGAGTATATAACACCGTATGCATATCAAGCCAATACAGATAAACTTATCACTTTATAACTCTCATTTCATACCTTATCACACACATGTCCTAAACTTCTATTCATACTTCCCTGAATTTCCTCAATACATAAGCATATTTCAATTACTTCGTTATCACATACAACATTATTGAAAATTAGCTAGGTTGGGAATCATCTCTGTCTTAATCGAAACAATTTCATTAAGCCGGGAGATATCACACTATCACAGTCCACATATGGCATGTATAGCTAGACTCTTACTCACGCTAGGTTAGTCTGAGAACCGACTAAACCATAGCTCTGATACCACTAAATGTAACACCCCTTGCCCGTATTCTATGCCGAAACCGGGCATGAGGCGTTACCGTACTTAACTCGCACAATCATACAATTTTGGGCTATCAAACTCATTTCAATTTAAAACTATTCCATTCATAGGTCTATCATTCTTATAATAGGCCTACGAGGCCCTAAGCATGCTTCCAAAAGGTTTCGGAGAGAATTTGGAAACTTTTACGCACTTAAGAAAATTTTACCTAAACAGGGGTCACACGCCCGTGAGGGAGATGACACGCCCGTGTATCATCTCACACGCCCGTGTTTGACGCCCGTGGTCGACACTGACTAATCCACATGGCCTGGGCACGCCCGTGGCCCTGGTCCGTGTGCCAAACCTTGACATACTACCATATCCACACGGCCTATACACACGCCCGTGTGCTTCAGCCGTGTGGCGATTTGAATTCCAAGTGCAAGGTGCAGACTTCACACGGCCTGGGCACACGTCCATGTTCTAGCCGTGCCTCCCACACGGTCTAGACACACGCCCGTGTGTCTACCCATGTGGACAATCAGCAGGCAATTTACCAAGCCTTTGCCACTCTTCATTGTACACATGAATACACCATTACTAAATGTTCACATATTGCCAATTATAAATCTTGAATTATCACATTTAAACTATAAAATAATGTCTTCATCCCATACACGAGGGAGAACTATTTCTAATATAATTACAACTAACTTAAGCCATCATCTATGGCTATACACAATTGAACCTTAAACTCTCTTAGGCCAACACATTTGGCTATATCAACTATGACTTAATCAACTTTAAATTCTATCCCTATACATGCCATAACTTATAAGGACTAGAAACCTCATACTAGGTGTCTACTCGATAGTGTGAAACATCTCCGGCGGCCTCCAACCCGAGCTAGCTAAATTAACCTATAAGAGATAGAAAGGAAGAGGAGTAAGCGATAATGCTTAGTAAGTTCATATGCATAAAACAATCAACTAATGATATTCATTGATAATACTCAAACGTAAGGTATTATAATGAGTTTTACTCTTAAACTCATGGTTACCTACTCAATCATCCTTGAAGCTCACTCGTTCTGTCTCTTACCATATTCTAACCATGTCACAAGCCAAATGCTCATGTAAATTTGCATACATCTCTGCACTTGCCACCACATCATCACATAAAACAACACATCAAACATTTTCAATAAGCCACTCATACTACCAATTACTCGGTGGTTTCACACTTAGCCCACTAATCATCTATAATTACGATGGTATCGTACTTAGCCCACCAATCATCTATAATTACGGTGGTATCGCACTTAGCCCACCAATTATCTATAATTACGGTGGTAACGCACATAGCCCACCGTTAATATGCATCTCTATTTCAAATGTTCATCCGTGAACATCCTCACACACTACCGTTCTTACTTAGCTTTCTACGATAATCGTTCACATTCACATAATGCATTAATAGTTATAACTTATGCAACCTAGGTGCATCATTTTCACATAACCCACAATGGGTTCATCATATACTGAATTCATCTCAATTAAGCTCTAACACATACCTGTACCTCTCGTGGTACAACCACATTCATTCTCATTTTCAACATACTTATTGAATCACTCAAATTGTTAAGTAACACCTTTGAGTCTCATACACATAAAGTCAAACTGACATCATACCCCCGATAGGGTCATACATGAATTAACATATCGATGCCATGTCCCCGACATGGTCTTATACGAAATCCCATACCGAGGCCATATTCTAAATATGGTCTTACACGGGACCTTAATTACCATCGTATCACACTAATTACATTTCCACTATTCATGGATTAAATCAAGACTTTCATGTCTTGACATCATATCAAAACATATTTAACGTATACATAGAGGAAATAACCAATTTATACAACATCGAAATATTTAAAATACTTCACTCAAGGTTGTAAAATTTAACACATGAACTTACCTCGACACCGAAAAGGGTAGAAATGGACCTTTTTGCCCATATTTCTCTTTTCTCCCGTTCTAGGTTCGAATCTCGTTTTCTTCGATCTAGAACAATAGAATTTACTCATTTAATCACTTATGAATCATAATACATCATAATCTACACTTAGGCAAAAATGACTATTTTGCCCCTATACTTTGGCAAAATTACGATTTTGCCCCTAGGCTCGTAAATCACTTTTCATCAGATTTTCTTATTAAACAAGCCTAGTTTAACATTTAATCCTCTTACAACTATCCATAATTCCAACTATTTCATGCATAATGAACAAACTACAACATTTGCATCTTAGTCCAAAATTAGGTGTTTTCATGACAACACCTTTCACAAAAGTTGTTTCTTATCTTTCTAACATTCATTTTCTTCCATAAAAATTTAGCAACCTACATAAAATCTGTCATGGCAAGTCCCTAGACTTTCAACCATATTGCAAATTAGTCCCCTCATTAGCTAGCTTAAGCTTTGGGGACTCCAAAAGTACAAAATTTATCAATTAAAATCATCAAAACCACTTACTTGAGTGAAGAAAAGCTTGCTGAAATTTTCAGCTTCAAGAACCCCCATTCTTGCTTGTATTTTCGGTGGAAGAAGAGAAGAAAATAAAAAGATGATAGCTTTTTGCTTATTTCATCTTATTTTATTCATTTTTCCACCTACTTTCCACCAATTTTGACCAAAATTAAATGCTCTTGTCCCCTATGTCACATGGCCGACCAACTCACTCAAAACAAGGCCAAATTGCACATTTGGGACCTCCAAGTGATATTCTATAGCTATTTGGCACCTCTAGCAAATAAAATAGAACTTTCGCACTTTTTGCGATTTAGTCCTTTTTTTTGCGATTAAGCAAGAAATCGCTAAAATTAAAGCACCAAAATTTTCATGCACCCTCATAAACATGTTATAACACATAAAATAACATTAAAATAATTTTCTCTAACCTCGGATTAGTGATCCCAAGATCACTATTCTGACTAGCCCCTAAATCAGGCTGTTACAGGGTGAGTAGATTCGGCCTAGTCAACAAGAGGTCAATGCTAAGAGTTTCGGCTTTAGCTATGTAAAGAGAGGGAAAAAAGAGGAAGAGAAACATTACCTTTAACTAGAGAAGAGTTGAATGGAGAAGAGAGGTTCGGCAGCAAGAGCAGCAATCGCAAAATGTTTTTGCAAAAACAAATAAAAGAATCGTGTGAAGGGGGAAGAAAAGAGAGTGAAGGTGGAGGCTTAACACTTCGGCAATTAGCAAGAAAATGAAAAGAGAAAGAAAGGTGATGAAAAGGGAATAGCTATAGGCAAAAGAGAGAAAAGTGCACCTAAGGTAAAAATGCACGAATAGGAGAAATAATGCACCAAACTTCAGAAAAAGGAAAACCCGAAAATGAACGAAAAGGGAGTAGCAAACACAGAGAGAATTCGAATTCCTATCACACTCAAATGGCCGAAATTGCTACTCAATCCACCCCCAGCCGAAATCTCCCTCCAAGGCACACTCCCAAATTCGGCCACTACTCCTTCACTCCTCAACCCCTTGATTTTCTCCACCACTCCCTCCTTTAATCACTCCTGGCCTCCCATTCAAAATGATTGACCAAGTCTTCAACCAACCATGTAGAGTTTGATCCCAAGTCTACCTCTTGCTCCCCCAAGTCACAAAATAAAACCCTTCATTTGTAATCTGTGGGATTCGAACCCCAAACCTCCTTGCTCTCCCCTTGACGCCACACCATCACACCACATGCTCAACTTGTGTTAGCAAAACACACTCAAATTTACTTAAGCCCTACCACTGCCAACCCTCTTCACTTTAGGGTCAAAAACCAAAATTTTTCCAAAGCTCAAACTCGAACCCAGGCCTCCTTAGGACCCCCAAATACACTCAAACAACTAGTCGAGCAAGCACAACATACAATTATGCAAAAATTTACAACCCCTAATTTTTGGGATGTTACATCAATATACATATATACCTTCCACAACAAAGAACCAATTCACATCAAACCTTATGACATATCTAATATGCACATTCAACAACTATTTCATTTACCATAATTCAACCACAATTCATACCACATATCAACCATATTAAGACAACTTATACATATCCAAAATATACCAACCACAAGCCAAATAAGTGGCCATAATCACAACAAAACATATAGGCCAACATTAGCCAAAATAACATATACATGCCAGTATAACCAAAATTAAACCAACGAAAGTACCAAAAGAGCCGATGGATAGTGTGATATAGCTCCAATAAGCTTCCAACCCGAACGAGCTTTCGATTCACTAAAAACACAGAATATATATAGAGTAACCATTTAAGCTTAGTAAGTTCGTATAACATAGAATTTAACTTACCATTTAGTTACAATTTAGGTAAGTAAACATAGCATATCCCAACTCAATTTGGCCAAATGCCTAAGCACATAGTCAATAACATGTTAGCCATGTAAAACACATTTAATAGCCAATAAACATGGATGAACATAACCACTAAGCAAGTTTCATATACATGTATCATCCATTTCATGTTTCAATATATCATGTAATATCATATCCATGTATCTCATGTATATACCTAAAATAGTTCGTATCAAACTCATATCATCTCGTAACAGAACATTGCCCGTTGAACCATTTAGAATATCGTTAAATATTCGGGATAGCTCACACATAGTGTGCTAAGCTGTAATACGTCAACTCCTGTACATGTATGCTCATACAAGCTGAGAATCGGTAATCCCTAATGACATGTCATTTGTATCCTACGAATTCTTAAGGTTCAAATGAGACTCGGTAATTTTCATACATCGTCGGATATGCGATCGGTACTTATACATGGAAATTATACAAATTGCATACATATAACTCAATTAAAATATATAAATACACAATTTAATTACACGAACTTACCTCGATGAGTATACGTAGATATGAAGGCGATTAATCTGAGATTTTCTCTTTGCCTCGATCTAACTCCGTACGAGGTCTGACTGGATCTATATGGATAAATTTAACCCAATTCAATATATTTCACATTCAATTTAGTCCAACACATATTTTGGCAAAATTACCATTTTGCCCCTATACTTTTAATTTTTTTACAATTTAGTCCATAGTTTATAAAAATGGAAATTTACACAATTTTACCACAACCCACTATGGCCGAATATCAAATAGGTCCTTAGAAAGCACTATACTTCAATTATTTCACAATTTCACCATGTAATATTTCCTATTTTTCAATTTAATCCCTATTTGACAATTTCACTAAAAATTCATTTACAAAAGTTGTTTATCTAACAATAACCATTCATTTTCTATCATCAAACTTCAAAACTCATATATATTCATCAATGGTAAAACCCTAATAGTTAAATCGTTTCACAAATTAGTCATCGGGCTAGCTAGATTAAGCTACAACGATCCCAAAAATATAGAATTCATTAAAAACGGATTAAAAATGCATACCTAATTGAAGAAATTAGGGTTGCCGAAAGTAAAGCTTCAACAATGGTTTCTCCCCTTCTAAATTCGGTTGAAAACAATTAAAAGATGATGGCTTTTTCATTTGTTTTATTTATTATAACATATAATTACTAATTTCCAAAATTAATCTTAATTAACTTTAATAATTACAAAATTGCCAAGCCAACATCTATCACTAACTCACAAATGGTCTAATTACCATATAAGGACTTCCACTTTAAGGTTACATAGCTATTTAATACCTTTAACTATTAGAACTCAACTTTTGCACTTTATGCGATTTAGTCCTTTTAATCAAATTAAATATGTAAACGGTAAAATTTCTTAACGAAATTTTTATACGTTAATACTATAATGTGGTAGAACATAAAATAATAATAAAATAAAATTTTCAACTTCAAATTTGTGGTCTCAAAACTACTATTTCGATTTCACTGAAAACGGGCTGTTACAACTCTTCCACCTAAAGGGATTTTCGTCCCTAAAAATCTTACTAGAAAAGAGGTTCTGATATTGCTTTCTCATAGATTCCTCAGGTTCCTAGGTAGCTTCTTCTATTCTGTGTCGCTGTCAGAGAACTTTTACTAAAGCTATGTTCTTATTTCTCAATTCTTTCACCTCTCGTGCCAGAATTCTAATCAGTTCCTCACTAAATGTCATGTCAGACTAAATCTCGATATCCGTTGGGGAAATAACATATGAAGGGTCAGATCGGTACCGTTGTAACATAGACACGTGAAAGACATTATGAATTCTTTCAAGTTCTGACGGTAAAGCTAATTGGTATGCAATAGTCTAATTCTTTCTGTAATCTCATACGGCCATATAAATCGTGGACTCAGCTTTCCTTTGCGACCGAACCAAAGAACTTTCTTTCAGGGCAAAACTTTCAGTAATACTCTGTCACCGACTTGGAATTTTATATCTTTACGTTTAAGATCTGCATACTATTTTTGACGATCTGAAGTTGCTTTCAAGCTATCTCAGATTTTTTTTTATTTTTTCCTCAGTCTCACAAATCAAATCAACACCGTGTATCATTTTATCATTGAGCTCGGTCCAGTATAATGGAGTTTGGAATCTACGACCATACAGAGCCTCATACGGTGCCATTTTTATACTCGACTGAAAACTGTTATTATACACGAATTCGACTAACGGTAAATATTTCTCCCAGTTGCCTTCGTACTCTAATACACAAAAATGAAGCATATCTTCGAGAATCTGAATCACACGTTTGAACTGACCATCGGTCTGAGGGTGAAATGCAGTGATAAAATGTAACCGTGTACCAAGAGCTTCCTGTAACTTTCTCCAAAATCGCGATGTAAATCGTAGATCTCTATCCGAAATAATGGAGACTGGCACTCCGTGTAATCTGACAATCTCAAAGACATATAACTTAGCCAATCTATCAAGGGAGAAATTTGTACGTATCGGAATAATATGTGTAGACTTCGAAAAACGGTCAACGATAACCCATATGGCATCTTTCTTTCTCGGTGATAGGGGTAACCCCGATACGAAATCCATGGTAACTCTATCACATTTCCACTCTGGTATCATCACTAGCTGTAACAGTCTGGAAGGTACTTGATGTTCAGCTTTAACCTACTGACATATCAAACATCTCGATACGAAATCATAAATCTCACATTTCTTTCCCAGCCACCAGTACATCTGTCTTAAGTCACCGTACATTTTATTACTTCCCGAATGAACAAATAAGCTACCACTATGAGCTTCGTGTAAGATTCTCTAAATAAGCTCTAGATTCTTCGGTACACAAACTCTACCTCTGAACAATAAACAATCATCAGGTCCTATCTGAAATTCTAAATCAGAAGTCGATTCACACTGTACCCGTTTAGGTAGCAACTCTCTATCACATTTCTGAGCTTCGCAAATATACTATAAAAAAATCAGTTTAGCTTTTAACTCAGCTAAGATCGAGCCACCATCAGATAATGTCAGTCGTGTATTCATAGCTCGTAGAGAAAAACAAGGACTTTCTACTCAAAGCATCAACAACTACGTTTGCTTTTCCAGGATGATAATCAATGATCAATTCATAATCTTTTAACAGTTCGAGCCATCTGTGCTATTCAGATCTTTCTACAACATTAGATACTTTAAACTCTTGTGATCGGTAAATATGTGACATTTTTCACTGAACAAATGGTGTCGCCAAATTTTCAACGCAAACACAATTGCTGCCAACTCTAAGTCATGTGTCGGATAGTTCTTTTCATGCAACTTTAACTGTCTGGAAGCATAAGATATTACTTTGCCTTCATGCATCAAAACACAGACTAATCCATTTAAACATGCATCGCTGAAAATCAAAAATTCTTTACCCGATTCAGGCTGAACAAGAACAGGCGCTTCGGTCAACAATGCTTTCAACTGATTGAAACTTTGCTGACATTTGTCAGACAATTAAAACTTCACATATTTCTGTAATAATCGCGCATCAGTGTAGCTATCATTGAGAACCCTTTGACAAATATTTGGTAATAACCAGCTAATCCTAGAAATCTTTTAACTTCAAATATGTTTCTCGGTGGTCTCTAGTCAACAACTGTGAAAATTTTACTCGGATCAACTCTGATGCCTTCAGCCGACACTATATGTCCCAGAAAACTGACTTCTCAAAGCCAAAATTCACATTTGCTAAATTTGGCAAAAAAATTGTTTATCTCGCAGAGTTTGCAAAACAATTCTCAAATGCTCAGCATACTCAGATTCATCTCGGGAATATATCAGAATATCATCAATAAATACCACAACAAATTTGTCTAAATATGGTCTGGAGATTCTGTTCATCAAATCCATAAATACTGCAGGTGCGTTAGTTAAACCAAACAGCATCACAAGAAATTCATAGTGTTCGTACCTGGTTCTAAATACAGTTTTTGGCACATCTGAATCTTTCACTCGTAGCTACTAGTAGCCAGAACAAAGATCAATCTTTGAGAATACTGTAGAACCTTTCAACTAATCAAATAAATTGTCAATACGGGGCAGTGGATATTTATTCTTGATTGTAACTTTGTTGAGCTGACAGTAATCTATACACAATCTCATCGATTTGTCATTTTTCTTAAAAAATAGAACCAGTGCACCCCAAGGTGAAAAATTGGGTCGAGCAAAACCCCTATTTGTCAACTCTTGTAGCTGTGCTTTCAACTCTTTCAATTCGGTAAGATCCATTCTGTAAGGTACTATCGATATCGGTGATGTTCCCAGTACAAGTTCTATAGCAAACTTGACCTCTTTGACCAGCGGTAATCCAGGTAACTCCTCTAGAAACACATTGGGATACTCGCAAACCACTGGCACTGATTCAAGCTTCGATTCAAACACTTTAGTATCCAATACATAAGCAAGGTAAGCATTGCAACCTTTTCTTACATATTTCTGCTTTGACACAGCGATATAACAATAGACAACCCACTCGGATTATCTGATTCAATATGAAGCGTCTCACCGTTTTGACATTTTAATATGATAAGCTTTCATCTACAGTTTACAACAACATCATGTAGAGTTAGCCAATCCATACCCAGAATCACATCAAATTCATCAAACGGTAACAGCATCAAATCAGCCAGAAAACTGTAACCCCGTGTCATCAAATAACAGTTCTTGCAAACTTTATCAACTAGCACATACTGACCTCGGGGGTTCGATACTTTAACCACGAATTCAGTGGACTCAACAGTTAAATTCTTACTAGACACTAAATTCGTGCACACATAAGAATGAGTGGATCCTGGATCAATCAAAGCAGTAATGTGAATATCAAAAATAGAAAAGTACCGGTAATAACTTCTGGAACAGAAGCATCTTCTCGTGCGCAAATAGCATAAGCCCTAGCTGGTGCTCGTGCCTCGAATCTCATAGTAGAATCTTTTGTTACACCACGACTACCACTCACATTTCTAGGATTATGAGGTGGTCTACCTCTCACAGCTGTGTTGCTCGGCCTCGTAGTTTAAACTTTATCTTTCTCGGATTTCTCTGGACAGTCTCTAATATAGTGGTCTAAGGAACCACACCTGAAACACGCTCCGTTCTTCACTCGACACTCACCCTAATGTGGTCTGTTACAGTGCTTAAACTCAGGTCTGGTATCTCTTATGCTACCCACACTCGCTACAGATGTAGCCTGAGGTTTAGGATTGGAGCATGGGGCACCTCTGTCTCTACTAGAATATCCCACAGGAGAAGTAGAACGATTGTGATGTTCTTTTGATTTCTTTGATACTGACTGATAGGACTTCCCAGTTGATCTCTTTCTTGAGTCTCTAGCTTCAAAATCTGTACGTCTTTTCTCTTTACTCAGCTCTTCGGCCTGATGTGCCCGGTCAACCAGTACAACAAATTCTTTCAGCTCAAGAATTCCAACCAGAAGCTTTATGCTTTCGTTTAATCCATCTTCAAATCTCTTACACATAGCAGTCTTAGTCGGAATACACTCCTGAGCATATTTGCTCAATCTGACAAATTCCCTCTCGTATTCTGATACAATCATATAACCCTGTTTGAGCTCTAGAAATTCTTTTTGTTTCTGATCCAGAAACCTCTGACTGATGTGCTTTTTTCGAAACTCAGTTTGGAAGAATTCCCAGGTGATCCGCTTTCTCGGTACAACTGAAATCAACGTGTTCCACCACTGATACCCTGAATCTTTTAGTAACAATACCACACATTTAACACATTCAACCAGTGTACAGAATAGCTCATCAAAAACCCTGATCGTATTCTCTAACTAGAATTTAGCTCTCTCGAAATCATCCTCGGTTGTAGCTTAAAATTCTTCAGCCCTGTACTCACATATCTTATCAACAAGAGGCTTACTAACTCGGATTGATTCCATACCTTGAGGAATAACTGGAACCAGTTGGGGAACAGGAGGGGGTCGAGGTTGTTGAGCAGTCGGGTTCGTCCGTACGAACTTAGTGAACCATTCATTCATCATTTAGAAGAAGGCTTCCTTAACCTCTCCTCCATAGCCCTCAGATACGGGCCTCGTACCACTCGAAGCTACTCCGTGAATGGAGGCTTGAGCATTACTCTCTTCTTTAGATGTCATTGCTATATGAAAACATGTTTAAAATGGTCAGGAGATATCACACTATCGTAAGTTATATAATGGCATGTATAGCTTATTTTGGCTAATGTTGGCGTATATGTTTTGTTGTGATTATGGCCACTTATTTGGCTTGTAGTTGGTATATTTTGGATGTGCATAAGTTGTCTTAATATGGTTGATATGTGGTGTGAATTATGGTTGAATAATGGAAAATGAAATAGTTGTTGAATGTGCACATTAGATATGTCATAAGGTTTGATGTGAATTGGTGCTTTGTTGTGGAAGGTATATATGTATATTGATGCTAGGTTAGAATAGTATAATTTGTACCAATTGGGAAGTTTTGGTATGTTTTGGTAAGTAAGCTAAGTGGCATGAAATGATGCAAATTGCTTGGGGTTTATAATGATGCTTCGTTGAATGGTTTGGGCTGTGTTTTGATGTAAAAGGGCAAAGTGATAGCGTTGGCTTCTAAACAGTTAAAACCGCATGAAAAGAATTATCCAACTCATGATTTAGAGCTTACAGTGATTGTATTTGCCTTGAAGATTTGGCGACACCATTTGTACGGAGAAAAATGTCATATCTTCACAGATCATAAAAGCCTGAAGTATTTGATGTCACAAAAAGATTTGAATTTGAGATAGCGCAGATGGCTTGAGTTATTAAAAGATTACTACTTTATTATTGATTATCATCCAGGAAAGGCTAATGTTGTTGCTGATGCATTGAGTAAAAAATCTTTATTTGCTTTATGAGCTTTGATCACATGGTTAACGTTGATTGGTGATGGTTCGATTTTAGCTAAATTAAGAGCTAGATCGACGTTTTTGTAATAGATTTGTAAAGCTCTGAAATGTGATGATGGTTTGATAGCTAAACGGAAACAGGGTTGTACTTCAAAGGTAGAATTTGTGTTCTGAGAAATTCTGATCTCGTTCAGAAAATTTTACAGGAAGCTCACAGTAGTAGCTTGTCTATCCATCCTGGTAGAAACAAATTGTACGGTGATTTGAAACAAATGTACTAGTGGGTAGGTATGAAACGAGAGATTTCTGAGTTCGTATCGAGATGTTTAGTTCGTCAGCAAGTTAAAGCTGAGCATCAGGTACTTTCTAGTTTGCTACAGCCAGTGATTATTCCAGAGTGGAAATGGGAGCGTGTCACGATAGATTTCATATCGGGATTACCTCTATCACTGATAAAGAAAGATGTTGTATGGGTCATTTTTGATCAGTTGACGAAGTCTGCACATTTCATTCCAGTGTGTACGATTTTTCACTTGAGAGATTAGTAGAGCTGTATGTAGCTGAGATTGTTAGATTGCTGGTGTGCCAGTTTCTATTATTTCTAACAGAGATCCACGGTTTACGTCTCGATTCTGGAGCAATTTACAAGAAGCTCTAGGTACTCGATTGCATTTTAGTACCGCATTTCACCCTTAGACCGATGGTCAGTTCGAGTGAGTAATTCAAATACTCGAGGATATGCTTCGATGTTATGTTCTAGAGTTTGAAGGTAACTAGGAGAGATTTTTAATGTTAGTTTAATTTGCATACAACAACAGTTATCAATCGAGCATTAAAATGGCAGCGTATGAAGCTTTGTATGGTCGGAAGTGTCGAACTCTGTTATACTGGACTTAGCTCAGTGAGAAAAAGCTTTTCGGGGTTGAATTGATGCAAGAAACCAAAGAAAAGGTTAAAGTGATACGAGAAAGTTTGAAAGCAGCTTTGGATCGACAAAAATCATATGCAAATTTGAAAAGGAATGACATTGAATTCCAAGTCGGCAATAAAGTTTTTTTGAAAGTATCGCCCTGGAATAAAGTTATTCGATTTGGTCAGAAAGGCGTAGTCTGTGGTTTATCGGGCTGTATGAAATCATTGAGAGAATCAGGTCAGTTGCTTACAGATTAGCCTAGCCGTCAAAGTTAGAAAATACTCACAATGTATTCTATGTATCTATTGTAACAACCCAAACCCGGCCCGGACGTTATGGCCGAATCTGGCGATATCACATGGTAGTGTTTTTAGAAAAGTGAGTTGCCATCAAAATCCTCTTTTATGTTAATTTATGAAAGTTCTGGGACGTTTCGTTCATTTTCAAAACGGAATACATTAACACCATGTTATTCTATTTCAAAAAAAGTTATTTATAGCGGAAGCTTTTTAAAATAGTTGCGTAGTTGAGTAAATTTTATTAAACCGTTTGATTCTTTTTGAAAACTCGATTATCCCTACTACTAGCAGCCATAGACCAAAACAATGTAAATCCCAAATAAAAATCCAAAGAGGCCATGATACAATAAAATACCCAACAAAAAAACCAAAATAAAAATCCGAGTACTTAAATAAAAAGAAGTAGGTCATGTGGCCACCGCTGAGTCCTTCGCCGCACCGATTCGCCTATGTCTGGGGATTACCTGTACAGATTAAACAGAAGGGGTGAGTTTACGTAAACTCAGTGTGTAATCTCCATGCAAACAAACAGATAGTAACATATAATCTTAGTGTGGGCCTAAACCCTTTTTCAGTATCAGCATCAGTCCAGTTTGGGCCTTAGCCCATTTCAGTAACAGTGTGCACTAGGGGCTTAGCCCATCATAGTACAGTAACAGTAACAAATATGCAATCAGAAAATCCTACCTAGCCAGCCTCTACACTCCATCTCCGTCCAACCCTACACTCCATGTGGGGATATAATCAACCCACCCATCCCTACACTCCAAGTAGTACCGGTTGCGGCACTAAACAGTAGTTTGCAGCAGAGCTGCCAGTAAGTTAGGCTTAAAGCCTTTCAGTACACTTCCTCCAATCAATATTAATCTCCAACCCAATGCAATGCAACATACATACATGTCATGCCCAATCATGGTATATCACATTTATACAGTACAGTACAAACGACATGCTCAATATACAGTCATTCGGTTAGGAGTCCAGGTAATCTTATCGACCCTACAGTAGGTTCACAGTCGTCTCAGGCAACCCGTACAACCTTGGCAATAAATCAGTAAAGATGGGCTCACACGCCCATGTCGTTTTCCCGTGTCGGCCCACACGGCCCAAGTTGGCCTTGGCCGTATGGATCAGACGGCCTGGCCTAGAATCCCACACGCCCGTGTGGTTCACCCGTGTGGGCCTACACGTCCGTGTGGCCCACACAGCCCAATTGGTCGAGCCTGAGTCTCGCACACGGCCTACGGCCTGGCTCGTCGATCTCACTGTCGTGCTGTGACTTACATCCTTGCATACGGCCTACCACACGGGCTACCACACGCCCGTGTGGCATCGACAGAATGCTTTTTTGGCTTTCGTCGAATCTCATTTTTGGTGTAGTCGGTTACACAAATGGTTCGATTTCGACGCGTAATCACTCCCGAGCACTCCAAAACCTATATTCGACAATTGAAAGCCCAATTTCAATCACTTTATCCGGGTTGTTATGAACAGAAAATTCCCAAAAACTTAAAAACAACCTTACCCTTAACGAGCAACGCTGATTTCTCGCTGCTAAAAGCCAAAAAGCAGCCCACAACTCCTTGATTGTCCCCTAATCAGAAAACAACCTCCTAATACCCCATTACTTCACCAAAACAAATCAAAACGTACCTCTTGACTTACCGAATACTTACTAAACGCATAGATGAGCAATATCGACAGGAAAGAGGCAAAAATTTGACTTTGGAGAACAAGGAAATAATGTTTAAAACACGGAAGCAATAGGGAACCTCGGCTACAAAAAAAAGAAAAGAAGGAAAGAATGGTAGGAGAGGTGGAGAGGAGACGTTAGGAAGATGAACAATTTTAGGAAAGAACCGAATCCCTTAATTCTCGCCATCAAACTCCCCACTAAATCCACTACTCAGATTCCTAGTCCATCTCAAACTCTCACACAGCATAAGTAGCAAAATAAATCTCTTGTTTGCGCATAGACTCGAACTCTAGACCTCCAGCTTATTTACACTCCACTTAACCACCAGACCAGCAGGCCCATTCTGACATATTTTACCAACATCTAACTATAAGCTTACTGATCAGAGATAGGGGTTTATTCATTTAAAACAAAAAAAATTGCCCAAGCTAAGGCTTGAACCCAAGACTTCTTAGACACTCCCCAGAACACTTAACCACTGAAGCAGACATACAATTGTGTAACAAATTTTCAAAAGCCAAAATTAATAAAAATTGGGGCGTTACAACTCTACCCGCCTAAAAGAAAATTTCGGCCTCGAAATTTTACCTGGTCAGAAAAGATGAGGATATTGATGTCGTATTGCATCCTCGGGCTCTCTCGTGGTCTCCTCAGCACTATGATTACGCTAAAGAACCTTAACCAGTGGAATGGACTTTCTTCTCAGAACTTTAACATCGCAGTCCAATATCTGTACCAGCTCCTCCTCGAAGGTCAGATCTGGCCTAACCTCGATCTCCTCAACTAGAACAATGTGTGTGGGATCCGAGCGGTAGCGTCTCAACATAGAGATGTGGAACACATCGTGAATCTGCTCTAACTCTGGAGGTAACTAAAACTGGTAGGCAACTGGTCCCACACGCCTCAGTATGTGATAAGGTCCAATGAATCTAGGGCTCAATTTTCCCTTACGCTTAAATCTCAGTACCTTCTTCCACGGCGAGACCTTGCGAAAAACAAAGTCTCCCACAGAATACTCAATATCTCGACATTTCAGATCCGCATACAACTTTTGTCTATCAGATGCCTCCTTAAGTCAATCCCGAATCAACCTAACTTTATCCTCAGTATCAGAAACCAGTTCAGGGCCCAGAACACGCCGCTCGCCCAACTCAGTCTAGCATGAAGCTGTGTGACACCTACGACCATATAATGCCTCGTACGGTGCCATCTGAATGCTAGACTAATAGCTATTGTTGTAAGCAAACTCTGCTAACGGCGGGTAATCCTCCCAACTGCCTCGAAAATCAATTACACAACCCGTTAACATATCCTCCAGTATCTGAATCACCCTCTCAGATTGACCATCTGTCTGAGGATGGAACACAGTACTAAAGTCCAACCTTGTACCCAGTGCTTCATGCAGCTTCTTCCAGAACCAAGACGTGAAGTGAGGATCCCTATCAGATATTATCGAAACTAGTACCCCATGCAGTCTCACTATTTTAGATACATACAGCTTAGCCAGCTTCTATAAAGAATAGTCAGTACGAACCGGTATGAAGTGGGTGGATTTGGTCCATCGATCCACGATGTCCCATACAGAATCCTTCTTAGTGGGTGTGAGGTTTACCCCACTAACGAAGTCTATAGTCACTCTCTCCCACTTCCATAGCGGAATCTTGACTGGCTGCAGCAACCCCGAAGGTAACTGATGCTCAACCTTAACCTACTGGCACGTCAAGCATTTACTCACCAAAATCGATAACCTCTCGCTTAAGACCTGGCCACCAATATAACTCACGAAGGTCCCAGTACATCTTGTTTCCGCCAGGATGCATAGCATATGTGCTACTATGCACCTCTCGCAGTATCGACTGCCTCAACTCGGCATCATTTGGTACACAAACTCTCCCACAGAAACAGAGAACCCCTTTGCTATTCACTCAAAAATCTGTTGTATTACCACTATCAATCTATCAGAATCGAAGACCCAGTGACTCATCCTGTAACTATTTACCCTTAATCTGCTCGATCCACTTCGATTTAACCTGGAGTTCAGCCAACAGACTGCCATCATCAAATAAACTGAGGCGAGCAAACATCACCCTCAGATCAGTCGTAGCTCTACGGCTCAGTGCGTCGGCCACCATATTGGCCTTACTAGGGTGGTAGTCAATCGTACAGTCGTAGTCCTTAAGCAGCTCAATCCATCTATGCTACCTAAGATTTAGCTCCTTCTGAGTGAGGAGGTACTTGAGGCTTTTGTGATTAGTGTAAATGATACACTTCTCACCATACAAGTAATGCCTCCAGATTTTCAGTGCGAATACCACTGCGGCTAACTCTAAGTCATGCGTTGGATAATTCGTCTCATGGGTCTTAAGCTGATGAGAAGCATACGCTACCATCTTACCCTCTTGCATCAACACACATCCTAAACCGACATGTGATGCATCGCTGTAGACAGTAAACTCTTTTCCAAGCTCTGGCTATATCAAAACAGAGGCTTCAGTCAGCACGGTCTTGAGCTTCTCAAAGCTCTTTTGCTGCGAATCAGTCAAGTTAAATGGCACACCCTTACGTAGCAACTTAGTCAAGGGTGCAACAATTAGTGAAAACCCCTCTACAAATCGTTGATAATACCATGGCAAACCCAGAAAACTGCAGATCTTCGATACAGTCTTATGCTGCTTCCAATCCAAGACAGCTTAAATCTTTCGAGGATCGACTCTAATCCCCTCAGTAGATACCACATGGCCCAGAAACATTAATTCTCTTAGCCAGAACTCACATTTACTGAACTTGGCATAAAGTTGTTTCTCTCAGAATCTGCAGAACTACTCAGAGGTGTTCATCATGTTCATCCTTAGTCCTCGAATACACCAGGATGTCGTCAATAAACACTACCATGAACTGATCCAGATAGGGCTGGAACACTAGGTTCATCAGATCCATAAAGGCTGCTGGTACATTCGTTAGTCCAACGGCATTACCAAGAACTCGTAGTGACCATAGCGAGTCCTAAACATCGTCTTGTGTACATTAGCCTTCTTAACCCTCAACTGATGGTACCCAGATCGGAGATCAATTTTTGAGAAAACCAAAGCTCCTCGAAACTGGTCGAACAAGTCGTCAATCCTCAGTAGGGGGTACCTATTCTTGATGGTCAGCTTGTTCAATTGACGGTAATCAATACACATACGCATGGATCCATCCTTCTTTTCACGAACAGCACAGGTGCTCCCCACGAAGACACACTAGGGTGGATGAACCCACGATCCAGTAACTCTTGAATCTAAGCCTTAAGCTCCACAAGCTCCTTTGGTGCCATTCTATAAGGGGCGATGGACACTGGAGCTGTACCAGAAAGGAGCTCAATCCCAAACTCTACTTCACGATCTAGAGGTAACCCAGGTAGCTCTTCAGGAAAAATGTCCAGAAAGTCCTTAATCGTCCTTATCTCCTTAATCGAAGAATCCCCAGAATCTGAAACACTAACGTAGGCCAGATACGCCTCACATCCCTTACGAACCAACTTTTTCGCCCTTCGTGTAGAAATCACATTACTCAAGTAGTTCCGACGTTCCCCAATTAAGACTACATCACTGTACTCCTCAGTTCTCAATACAACCCTTTTTGTGGCACAGTCTAAGCTCATTCGGTGCTTGACTAGCCAATCCATTCCCAGTATCAGATCAAACTCTCCGAAAGGGAGTTCCATCAGATCAGCCGGAAAGATATCCTCTTGAACCTCTAATGGAACATCTCTAAACAGTTTATTCACCCTTACCGATTGCCCCAGCGGACTCAGTACAACCACCTCACTCGTAGTGCTCTCAATCAAGATACCCAAGTTCCCAGATACAGTACAGGCTATATATGAGTGGGTAGATCCTATATCTATCAGTGCAATATTGGGTACATTATAAATAAAGAACGTACCCCTAATGACGTCCGGAGCATCACCATCCTCTCGGCGGCATCCAGCATAAACTTGAGCTGGCTGCCTCACCTCAGTATGACCAGCACCTCTGCTCGGTGCTCTCTGACCACGGCCCAAACCATTACCACCACTGGCCTGACCGCGACCTCTCAGTGGCTACTGAGCTAACCTCGGTGGTGGTGCAGTAGCAGTACCCGGTGCTTGCATCTGATCTGCCCTCTGTGGAAAATCCCTAACACGGTGCTCCAGAGAACCACACCTCAAACAAGCCCTAATCTTTTTCCAGCATTCGTCCAGATGGCGTCTACCACAATCAATACACGGCGGCTGCCCAGCAGCAGCAACAGGAGTCCCAACTCTGACCGGCCCATCCACTCTGGCCTTTTTCTTATGCCTCTGAATTGAACTCGAGGGCTCCGAATCCCTCCTGTTCCTACCTCTCTCTTTCTCATGGTTCTGACACTCAGTGCACTTAACCTCTTCGGCGATCTTCACCTTATCCACTAATGCAGCAAAGTCTCACTCCCTCTGTGGAGCTATCAGTACCCTTAAACTATCTCTGAGACCATCCTCGAAGCGAGCACATCGCTCGTACTCAGTCGCCACCATACCTCTTGCATAGCGGCTCAGCCTTAAGAACTCGGCCTCATATTCAGCCACTGATCTGTCCCCCTGAGTCAGATTTAAAAACTCTCTCCTCCGGCCTCATATTTAGATCAGAGTCATTTCGTAACCGACCCTCGGCCTCCAGTTCTGGTATTGGGCCCAGCGACCCTTTCTAAGATCCTTACATGGCTTGGGACAGTGCGTCGTCCCTAGCCGCTCGATCATGCGACCCAGTCTCAGTCACTGGTGAGACCGGCGTCTCACTTGTGTTCAAATTAGGCAGGTTACCAGAAGATGATGACCAAGCTCAAGGCCCTCTACAGCCTCTACCACGGCCTCTTGTACCCTGTTCGTGAGTACCTCTCGTGCTCATTGTCTAAGCGCGTTTATATGTATTAACAGCTTTATGCATCAGTTTATAGTTTCAGTATTTTATTAGCAAATGTTTTATGCAGAACAGTATCAGTAATTTCGAAGTTCATTTTTGTAAATCACAGTCGCACTACAGTTTTCAGTCCCTCTACTATTTCTCAGGATATACTAACTTAGAGCGTTTCCAGTGCAGTATACTACCTAAAGTAGTTTCAGTTTAAACACATAACAGTTTCAGAAAACTTACAGGATCGGCGCTGGAGACTCGGTGTACCACACGTTCAGTAAAAATAATTCAAATCGTTAGAAAATATTTCTTAAATAGTCAAATCTTAAAACCCAAATCCACAGCCGAGTTTTGCAACCTGGCTCTGATACCACTAAATGTAACACTCCAAACCCAGCCCGGACGTTATGGCCGAATCTGGCGATGTCACATGGTAGTGTTTTTAGAAAAGTGAGTTGCCGTCAAAATCCTCTTTTATGTTAATTTATGAAAGTTCTAGGACGTGTCGTTCATTTTCAAAATGGAATACATTAACACCATGTTATTCTATTTCAGAAAGTTATTTATAGCGGAAGCTTTTTAAAACAGTTGCGTAGTTGAGTAAATTTTATTAAACCATTTGATTCTTTTTGAAAACTCGATTATCCCTACTACTAGCAGCCATAGACCAAAACAGGGTAAATCCCAATAAAAATCCAAAGAGGCCATGATACAATAAAATACCCAACATAAAAACCAAAATAAAAATCTGAGTACTTAAATAAAAAGAAGTAGGTCGTGTGGCCACCGCTGAGTCCTCCGCCGCACCGATCCACCAATGTCTGGGGATTACTTGTACGAATTAAACAGAAGGGGTGAGTTTACGTAAAATCAATGTGTGATCCCCATGCAAAAAAATAGAGAGTAACAAATAATCTTAGTGTGGGCCTAAGCCCTTTTTCAGTATCAGTATCAGTCCAGTTTGGGCCTTAGCCCATTTCAGTAACAATGTCCACTAGGGCCTTAGCCCATCACAGTACAGTAACAGTAACAGATATGCAATCAGAAAATCCTACCCAACCAGCCTCTACACTCCATCTCCGTCCAACCCTACACTCCATGTGGGGATATAATCAACCCACCCATCCCTACACTCCAAGTAGTACCGGTTGCGGCATTAAACAGTAGTTTGCAGTTGAGATGCCAGTAAGTTAGGCTTAAAGCCTTTCAGTACACTTCCTCCAATCAATATCAATCCCCAACCCAATGCAATGCAACATACATACATGTCATGCCCAATCATGGTATATCACATTTATACAGTACAGTACAAACAGCATGCACAATATATAGTCATTCGGTTAGGAGTTCAGGTAACCTTACCGACCCTACAGTAGGTTCACAGTCGTCTCGGGCGACCTGTGCAACCTTGGCAATAAATCAGTAAAGATGGACTCACAAGCCCATGTCGTTTGCCCGTGTAGGCCCACACGGCCTGGCCTAGAATCCCACACGCCCGTGTGGGCATACACGCCCGTGTGGCCCACACGGCCCAATTGGTCGAGCCTGTGTCTCGTACACGGCCTTGCTCAGCCGTCACACGGCCGTGTCGCCTGCGCACAGCTTGGCTCGTTGATCACACTGTCGTGCTGTGACTTACAGCCTTGCACACAACCTACCACACGGGCTACCACACGCCCGTGTGGCATCGACAGAATGCTTTTTCGGTTTTCACTGAATCTCGTTTTCGGTGCAATCGCTTACACACCTGGTTCGATTTCGACGCGTAATCACTCCCGAGCACTCCAAAACCTATATTCGACAATTGTAAGCCCAACTTCAGTCACTTAATCTGGGTTGTTATGAACAGAAATATCCCAAAAACTTACAAACAACCTTACCCTTAACGAGCAACACTGATTTCTCGCTGCTAAAAGCCGAAAAGCAGCCCACAACTCCTTGATTGTCCCCTAATCAGAAAACAACCTCTTAATACTCCATTACTTCACCAAAACAAATCAAAATGTACCTCTTGACTTACCGAATACTTACTAAACGCAGAGATGAGCAATATCGACAGGAAAGAGGCAAAAATTTGAGTTTGGAGAATAAGGAAATAGTGTTTAAAACAAGGCAACAATAGGGAACCTCGGCTACAGTAAAAAGAAAAGAAGGAAAGAATGGTAGGAGAGGTGGAGAGGAGATGTCAGGAAGATGAACAGTTTTGGGAAAGAACCAAATCCCTTAATTCTCTCCATCAAACTCCCCACTAAATCCACTACTTAGATTCCTAGTCCATCTCAAACTGTCACACAGCATAAGCAGCAAAATAAATCCCTTGTTTGCGCAGAGACTCGAACTCCAGACCTCCAGCTTATTTACACTCCACTTAACCACCAGACCAATAGGCCCATTCTGACATATTTTACCAACATCTAACTATAAGCTTACTGATCAGAGATAGGGGTTTATTCATTTAAAACAAAAAAAAATTTCCCAAGCTAAGGCTTGAACCCAAGACTTCTCAGACACTCCCCAGAACACTTAACCACTGAAGCAGACATACAATTGTGTAACAAATTTTCAAAAGTCGGAATTAATAGAAATTGGGGTGTTACATCTATGTTATGATAGTATCGATCAGATCCTTCACACATGATTTCACCTATTGATGTTGAGAATTAGCCAGATATGACGTACAGTGAAGAACCGATCAAAATTCTAGCTCGACAGGTTAAAGAATTGAGAAATAAAAGCATAGCTTTAGTGAAAGTTCTCTGGAAATGTCACAGAATTGAAAAAGCTACCTGGGAACTGGAAGAAACTATGAAAGTGCAATACCTGAACCTTTTTTCTTGTAAGATTTTTTAGGACAAAAATTCCTTTAGGGGGAGAGTTGTAACAACCCGTTTTTAGTGAAGTCGGAACAATGGTTTTGGGACCACAAATTCAACGAGAAAATTTTTATTTTATTATTTTTTAATTTCTATGGAATTTTAGAAAGTTCGTATAAAAATTTCGTTAAGAAATTTTGACGTTTTCATGCTTAATTATGTCAAAAGGATTAAATCATAAAAGGTGCAAAAATGGATTTCTAGTATCTAAAGGTGTTAAATAGCTATGAACTTAAATGTGAGTGACTTAAAAGGTAATTTGACCATTAAAAATGTTAGTGGACTTTTATGGACATGTTATTAAATGATTTAAAGGTTAGTTAATAAGGTTAATTTTTTAATTAGATAAAATAAGTTATGTTAATAATTAAAGACGAAATAATAACATTATCTTCCTCATTTTGAACCCTAAGAATCATCCAACACTGTTGAGATAGGGAGGAAGTTTTGGCCACGCAAAATTACCTTGCATGTAAGTGGTTTTGATCCCCTTTTTAATGATTTTTATGTTTTTCAAGTTGTCGAAGCTTAACATAGCTAACCTGGGGATTAAATTGCAAAAATGTTAAAGATTTATGGTTTTTCCATGAATATGCTTGTATGGTTTTTTATTTTTGGTGGAGGATTATGAGTCCTTATTGTTAAATAAACAAGTTTTATAAAGGGATTTCAATGAAATTTTCATTTAGGGACTTATTTGTAAAATGATAACATTTTAAGTTAAATTCATGAAATGGTGATTTTTATGAGTTGGTAAATCTCCCTAGTGAATTCAGCTAGCATGAAATAAGGATGAAAATGCTTAGATTTCAATTTACGAGCTTAAGGACTAAATTATAAAAAGGTTAAAATGTTAGGGAAAAATGGTAATTTTACAAAATAGGAAATATGGACTGAATTGAATAATGGAATTATTAAATAAATTGAATTTGTCTATTTAGATCAAGATAGACCTCGTACGGATTTAGATCGGGGAAAAGCGAAAGCCTTGGATTGATCGTCTACGTTTTTACGCTTTGCTTGTCGAGGTAAGCTCGTGTGGTTAAATAACATTTTAATGTTATATTGATCTATATGTTCATGTATTATTTTCCATGTATCTAAATGATTTTTATCCAACAATGTCACGACGATTATCGAGCCCCGTTTGAACCTTAGGAATTTGTAGGATACAAATGACATGTCATTAGGGTTTTCATGTTTCGGGTGTTGGTCTTGAATGTCCTACCGATGGCTGAGGTCCTGCATTAGTTGCGGATACTCCACAGCTCGTCTAAGCAGCATTGTGTAGCTTAGATTTCGACCCACAGCTCGTGTGAGCTGGCCCATTTCACAGTGTATGGATGAAGTATGGTCAAATATGCATATGTTTAGGTATGTTGTATGTTTGCTTTTGAGGTGCCTTGAATGGCATATTGGTTGTATGGATTTGGTCTTTTGAATTGGTAATTTCATGCATGTTTTGGTAAGGTTTTGAAGCTTTGATGTAACACCTCAACCCGTATCCGTCGCCAGACTAGGGTTACGAGGTATTACCGATCAATTCACAACATATAGCATACATTTATCAAACATAAAGCATTCATTCTCATAAATTATTCAACACAATTACATTGTCCCTTATAAGAGCCTACGAGGCCTTAAACATGCTTTAGAAGTGGTTCGGGACTAAATCGATAACATACAAATTTTTTTGGAAACTTAGAAAAATTTCAACCATACAGGGATCACATGCCCGTGTTAACAGACCGTGTGCCTCACACGGCTCTAGACACGCCCGTGTCTCAGGCCGTGTGGAAACAGGGCATACATACTGACTTGTGTCACACGACCAACCACACGCCCGTGTGTCTAGCCCATGTGCCCTTCGAAGTGGCCACACACGCCCGTGTGCCAGGCCGTGTGCTAGGCCGTGCCAAACCTGTAGGGTATACTGACTTATGCAACATGGCGAAGTCACAAGCCCGTGTGCTAGGCCGTGTGCTAATTAGAGGGGTATACTGACTTGTACCACATGGCCAGTCACACGCCCGTGTGTGAGACCGTGTGGAGCATACTAGCTTCAATTCAATTTCAACACCAGGGGACACACGGCCGTGTAACATGACCATGTGTCACACACGGCTGAGACACATGCCCGTGTGGACAAAAAAAGGCCATTTGCAAGGCTAATTTGCCACCCCAACTTCAATGTACCTACACAAGGCAAAATGGTACCTTTTCATCATACAATTAGGCAGCCAAAATCATCAATCAAATGCACAATTCATACCATTATAATTTCATCTATTCCAATTCTCAAATCACTACCATTTACTTACCAAAATACATGCCAAAACAATATCAAACAATATGGTTCATTTACCATAATTCACACATACATAACTTACCCTATAAATAACCAACACAACATATAAAATCATACCTCATCAAGGCCTTTCTCAAGCATTTATACTCCAAAAATCAATTAACCATTTGAGCAACTATAAAACCATAACCACATTCATACCAAACATACCAAAATATGCCATCACTCATGGCTATATATACAAACCAAAACATATACATTTACAAGCCATATCTCTTGGCTATAATCACAAACAAAATACCACATCTAACCTATACATGCCATATACCATAAATGTATAATTCAAAAGTACCAACTTAGATGCTTGATAGTGCGATGATGTTCCCGACGACTCCCGAATCCGAGCAAGACTTGATTCACTATAAAATATAGAAAAATAACTCGAAGTAAGCTTCATAGCTTAGTAAGCTCGTATGTGAATAACTTATTTCATCGAATAAATGCAAATCAACCAATTACACATGACAAAACCATATACACATTAACTACAAACCTTTCTCATGTCTCAAAACATGATCAAATACAAACTCATCAAACTTTCACTATTTAATACTCGAATAGGTTCTGTACATACCTGTATCGCCTCGTACTAACCTCTTTCTCAACCACATCATTCGTTTACCCGTTGAACCATTCGGAATAGAAATTGGATACTCAGGAGTCTCGTACGATAAGTACCTATACCATGGCCCGTAGCTAAATCAAGGTAACTTATCCGAAGAACTATTATCATGGCCCGAAGCCAAATCATCCGATATGCATGGCTCGAAGCCAAATCGATAAAACACGCACCCGAAGTGCTAATATCATGGCCCGAAGCCAACTCAACGTATCAGTTACTGACATGTCAATAGTATCCAAAACTATTCTTAAGGTTCAACCAGGCTTTCACACTTTTCGTTTCTATCATCGAATGCATCCGTAAAGTCGTTTTCACAATTCATACATTATCCATAATCCCGTTTTAAAAATTTATGCAATATTAAAGCATTTTAACATACATTTATAATGTAATCATCACATACGAACTTACCTCGTATTCGGAATTGACGGATCAGGTCAACTACTCGATAACCTTGCTTTTCCCCCAATATAAATCCAAATTCTTTCTTTCTTGATCTATATGAATTCAAAATTAACTTATTTATTCATCTACTCATTCAATTAATCCAAAAATACACATTTGGCCATTTTTACACATTACCCCTAAACTTTTGCAATTAATCAATTTAGTCCCTATTTCATAGATACACAAAATTCACACAATTCAACAAAACCCATGCTTGGCCGAATTATATATAGGTCCCTAGCAGTCCAAAACTTTCATTTATTTCACATTTCAACCACACAATTTGTACATTTCACAATTTAATCCCTATTATGCATTTTCATCAAAAATCACTTAACAAAACATGTAAAACTATCATCAAGCTTTCATATTTCAACATTAAACATCAAAGAACACATAGATTCAACAATGGAAACTCTCAAAGTCTTTAACAGTTTCGAAATTAAAGTTACGGGCTAGCTAGATTGAGCTGCAATGATTACAAAAAAATAGAAATCATTAAAAACGAGACAAAACCCATACCTAAATGGACAATAGAAGCTTGCCGAATGAAGAACTGTAACACCCCTTACCCGTGCCCGAAGCCCGGACCAGATTTGAGGCATTACCTAATTAATCTCACTTGACATCTCGAAACGGGCTATAAAATTTCTTTTAAACTCATCACTTGTACGTGCTCGGCCTAAGAGGCCCCAAACATACCTCCGAGAGGTATCCGAACTATTCTGGGAGTTTTTACGAACTCGGGAACTTTTCAACAAAACAGGGGCCACACGCCCGTGTTAGTCTAGGGACACGCCCGTGTGCCCCTAAGACATGTCCGTGTCATCCACCCGTGGTCGACCCTGACCAACTTCACACGGCCTAGACACGCCCGTGTCTTCCACCCGTGGTCGATTTAAATTCCACAATTAATGTGCAGACTTCACACGTACTGGGCACACGCCCGTGTCCCTAGCCCGTGGAGCACACTGACTCGTGGTCAATTCTGACTAACTTCACACGGCCTAGACACGCCCGTGTCTTCCACTCGTGGTCGACCCTGACCAACTTCACACGGCCTAGACACGCCCGTGTCTTCCACCCGTGGTCGATTTAAATTCCACAATTAATGTGCAGACTTCACACGTACTGGGCACACGCCCGTGTCCCTAGCACGTGGAGCACACTGACTTGCAAACCCAAAATGCAATGGGGACACACGGTATAGACACACGCCCGTGTGTCTATTCATGTGGACAATTAGATGGCTATCTACCAAGCCTTTCGCCACCCCACATTGCACACACGCAATTACCAATCTATCTCAAACACAATTCACAAACCAGGGGCATATCCAAGTACTCAATTCAACAATCGTACACGAGGGCATACACTTCAAACAAAAATCACTTTCTTTAATCATAAAAATTTGCTAAGTATCGGCCCAACTTAATAGACCATTACAAAAGGAGGTTCTGATCCCATACAAAGCCAACACTTTGGCCAACAATTACGACCTAACAAAATACTCGAGTCCTATACATGCCATACTCAAAATAAGTCTAAATTGTTATACCAAAGTGGTGTCGATAGTGTGATTTCTGAACTCTTACGTCCCCGATCCTCGAATTATCAAGGCAAAACTACAAGGAAAAAGAGCAATGGAAAGGGTTAAGCATAAAGCTTAGTAAGTTTGCATGAATATAAATAGCAACAATAAGCTCATAAAATAATCCATCCGTGATATTAACTACCCATACACAAGTCATAAGCATCTTGCCATACTTACTCACAATTGCCCTTATTTAGCACATACCATGCCACATGTCGTAAACATTTCTTCGTGACTCATTCACGAGTACCTGTATTTACTCATTCATATGACCTTAGTGCAAATCTCATTTCAAATTCTAAACTCATCTACTTATCCCTTTAATCACTAGGGATAGTCAGAGACGTTTATTCAACGTCGTTCATGTAGAGACGAAGCCAGTGCCACATCCCCGAGGTGGTCTTACTTGGAGTTACTTTTAAACGCGAATGCCATATCCCGGATATGGTCTTATATGGACTTTCACATCAAGTATCGATGCCATATCCCGGATATGGTCTTATACGATTTTCATATTCATTACCGAAGCCATATCTCAGATATAGTCTTACACGGGATTTCAACTCAGTGCCGAGGCCATGTCCCGGACATGTTCTTATACGGGACCTTATCTATTTCATATCTCGATGATAGCATTTTCATATTCACATGGTCCACTACGAATTCAACATTTCATTCAACATCAATTTAATGGAGTGTCATGCATCAATATGATATCAAGCATTCTCGATTATGCTAACATAAATTTTGTATTAATCACATACAAACTTACCTCGATTTCAAAATGAGCTAGCTTGACGGTTTAGTCCGAGACTTTATTCTTTCCCCGATCGAGGAGGATTCTCGATCCTTCTTGCTCTATAATAGCAAATTAGCTCATTTTAATCATCTCATTAATAAAAGCATTCCAAAAATCATGCTTAGATAAAATTACTATTTGACCCTAGACTTTGGCAAAATGACCATTTTACCCCTAGGCTCGGAAATCAATTCTAATCAAATTTCTACCTTCAACAAGCCTAGGTAAACATTTAATGCTTTTAAAGCTGTCATCAAAAATCAATATTTCACATACTTACTACATAATTTGTAACCTTTTTATCAAGGTCCTATTTGGTGTTTTCATGCTAACACCTCTCACAAAAGTTATCCATCTAACAACTAAGACTCAATTTCTTCCATAAAAATGCAGCAAATAACAATGAAAGCTCTCATGGAAAAACTTTAAATCTTTCACCATATTGCACAATAGTCCCCTCATTTGAAAGCTCAAGCTCTAGGGGTTTCAAAAGTACAACTATTTTCAAGAAAAGATCACTAGAACACTTACTAATGAGGAGATGAGTGTGCTAAAATTTTTGAAGCTTTCAACCCTTATTTTCCTTGCAAATTTCGATGGAAGAGATGAACAAGAAAGATGATATTTTCTCTTTCTTTAGTCTAATATTAAACTAGTCAATTTAGTCACCAACTCTTACTAACTTTGACCAAATTTTGTCCATCTTTGTCTCCCATCTAGTCTATGGCCGGCCAAGCAATTACAAGGGGCTAAATTTCCTTTTAAAGACCTCAATTTAACAATCTATGGCTATTTGGTACCTTTAGAAATTAAAATGGAACTTTCACACTTTATGCGATTTAGTCCTTTTTCGCGATTAAACAAGAAATCGCTAGAATTAAAGCACCAAAATTTTCATGCACATGTGCTATCATGTTCTAATTCATAATATAACATGAAAATAAATTTCTCAAATCTCGGATTAATGATCCCAAGATCACTATTCTGACTAGCCCCTAAATCGGGCTGTTACAATTCTCCCCCCTTAAGGATTTTCGTCCTCAAAAATCTTACCAGTGAAAAGATTTGGATATTGGTTTCTCATCGATTCCTCGGACTCCTACGTGGCTTCTTCTATACCATGCCTTTGCCATAGGACTTTCACTAGGGCTATGCTTTTGTTCCTTAACTGCTTGACTTCACGAGCAAAAATTCTAACTGGTTCTTCACCATATGTTAAATCCGGTTGTATCTCTACCTCTGTCGGCTCTATAACATGCGAAGGGTTTGAACGGTATCGGTGTAACATGAATCTTTTCTAACTCAGGTGGAAAAACTAACCGATAAGCTACCGGTCCTATTCTTTCGGTAACCTGATAAGGTCCGATAAAGCGCGGACTCAATTTGCCCTTCCGGCCAAATCTGAGGACTTTCCTCCAAGGTGATACTTTCAAGAACACTTTATCACCGACTTTGAATTCTATTTATTTCCTTTTTAAATCTGAATAGGACTTCTGTCTATCTGAGGCGACTTGCAAACAGTCACGTATCACTTTTACCTTCCCCTCAGTTTCCTTAACCAAGTCAACCCTGTGTATCTGTTTCTCTCTGTGTTCTGACCAATACAAGGGAGTTCGACACTTACGCCCATACAATTCCTCATAAGGTGCCATCTTCAAACTTGACTGAAAATTGTTGTTGTAGGCGAATTCCACCAATGGTAAGTATTTCTCCCAACTACCTTGGAATTCTAAAACGCAACATCGAAGCATGTCCTCAAGTATCTGGATTACCCTCTCCGACTGTCCGTCGGTTTATGGATGCAAGGCTGTACTGAAATTTAATTTCGTGCCCAAGGCTTCTTGTAACTTTTTCCAAAATCGTGACGTGAATCTCGGATCTCTATTCGAGATGATCAGCAACGGTACACCATGGAGTCTTACTATCTCTGACATGTACAAGTCTGCCAATTTATCAAGCGAATAGTCGACTCGTACTGGTATAAAATGGGCTGACTTTGTAAGTCTATCAACCACTACCCATACTGCATCTTTCTTCTTTGGAGTCAACGGTAAGCCCGTCACGAAGTCCATGGTGATACGGTCCCATTTCCACTCAGGAACCATAATGGGCTGAAGTAAACCCTAAGGTACTTGATGTTCAGCCTTCACTTACTGACAAATCAAACATTTTGATACAAACTCAGAAATATCTTTCTTCATACCAAGCCACCAATACCATTTCTTCACATCATTGTACATCTTCGTGCTGCCTGGGTGCACATTCAAGCATCCGCTATGCGCTTCATGCAAGATTTTGCGAATGAGCTCATCATTCCTGGGTACACAGATTCAATCTCGAAATGTTAGACATCCATCAAGATTTACTCGAAAGTCTGTCTCAACGCTCGACTCACATAAAACTCTCTTGGCTTGCAAACTGTTATCATCCTTCTGGGCTTCACAAATCTCTTGGAGAAACAATGGTTTAGCCCTCAACTCGGCTAAAATGGAACCATCACCCAACAAGATCATTTGAGTGTTCATGACTCTTAGAGCAAACAATGATTTTCTACTCAGAGCATTGGCGACTACGTTCGCCTTCCCCGGATGGTAGTCAATCACCAATTTATAATCCTTTATCAGTTCTAACCACCTTCGTTGCCTCAAATTCAATTCTTTTTGAGTCATCAAGTACTTTAGGCTTTTGTGGTCGGTGAAAATCTGACACCTTTCACCATATAAATGATGTCTCCAAATTTTTAATGCAAACACAATTGCGGCTAACTCTAAATCATGAGTCGGGTAGTTCTTCTCGTGCGGCTTCAATTGCCTAGAGGCGTATGCAATCACCTTACCCTCTTGCATAAGTACACAACCCAATCCTTTCAGGGACGCATCACTATAAACTACAAATTCTCTCCCTGATTCAGGTTGCACCAAAATAGGAGCCTCAGTCAACAGCGTCTTCAATTTCTCAAAACTTTGTTGGCACTCTTCTGTCCAAACAAACTTCACATCTTTCTGCAAAAGTCTCGTCATCGGGTAGCTATCATGGAAAACCCCTTAACAAAATGCCTATAGTAGTCGGCTAGGCCCAGAAAACTCCTTACTTCCGTTATGCTTCTCGGCGGTTTCCAGTCAATAATCGCTGAAATCTTACTCGGGTCTACTCTAATTCCATCTCCCGAGACAATGTGCCCCAAAAATCCCACTTCCTTGAGCCAAAATTCACTCTTACTGAATTTGGCATACAATTTCTCTTCTCTCAGAACTTGCAGAACTGTACTCAAGTGCTCGGCGTGTTCGTTCTCATCTCGAGAGTAAATCAATATGTCGTCGATGAAAACCACGACAAATTTTTCCAAGTATGGCCGAAAAACGTGATTCATCAAATCCATGAAGATCGCAGGGGCATTCGTTAGACCAAAAGGCATGACCAAAAATTCATAGAGGCCATACCTAGTCCTAAATGCGGTTTTTAAGCAAATCAAGTCCTTGACTCTCGGTGATAGTACCCTGACCTCAAATCTATCTTGGAAAACACCGTGGCTCCTTTCAATTGATCGAATAGATCATCGATCCTTGGCAACGGGTACTTGTTCTTCACAGTTACCTTGTTGAGTTGCCGATAATCTATGCATAGTCTCATAGAACCATCTTTCTTCTTCACGAATAAAATGGGAGCACCCCACGGAGAAAAACTCGGCCTTGCAAAACCTTTATCCGTCAGCTCTTGCAACTATTCTTTTAGATCCTTTAACTCGGTTGGAGCCATTCTATAGGGAGCAATAGAAATAGGGGCAGTACCCGGAGCTAACTCAATCCCAAATTCGATCTCTCTAACCGGGGGTAGTCTTGGTAACTCATCCGGGAAAACATCCAGGTACTCACATACAATGGGTACCGACTCAATTCTCAAATCAGTCTCTTTCGTGTTCAACACAAAGGAAAGATAAGCCTCATAACCCTTCCTTAGGTACCTCTGAGTCGACATGATTGATATCACTATTGGCGACCTATCTGGCTTATCTGATTCAACACGAATAAAATTACCATTTTCATCTCTCAACTCGATATGCTTCTTCCCATAATTCACAATTACACCATGGGTAACTAACTAATCCATCCCAAGGATGACATCAAACTCATCAAACGGTAATAACATAAGGTCGACCGGGAAACAATGACCCCTAATCATCAAAGGGCAACCTTTGCAAACTCTATCAACCAATACACACTTGCTTAGGGGATTAGACACTCTTATTATGAATTCAGTAAACTCTACGAGCATGCTCATGCTAGAGACTAATTTCATGCATATGTATGAGTGGGTGGATCCCGGATCAATTAAAGCTATAACACAAGTATTATGGAGAGAAAAGGTACCCGTGATTACGTCGGGGGAAGATGCCTCTTCACGAGCACGAATGGCATATGTCCTCGCCGGTGCTCTACCCTCGACTCTAGCAGCTTGCTCTATAGATGGATTCTTGCTACCCATTTCATTTCCCGAGTTTCTCAGTGGTCTTCCCCTAGTAGTACTTCCCGATCTTGCATACTGAGGCTTTTCTTTCTTGCCCACCTCGGGGAAGTCTCTAATAAAATGGTCTAAGGACCCACAATGGAAACATGCTTTCTCATTAGCTCGACACTCACCAGAATGGCACCTTCCACACTGAGGACACTCTGGTCTACTTGGTCGAATGTTTCCCACACTAGCAACTGATGTGGTTTGCCCTTTCAACCCTAAAAATTTCTTGCCTTTATCTCAGGTTGAAAACTCTGCTGAAGTGACTGATCGAGTAGTGAAATCCCTCGATTTCTTTGATGAAGATAGATGAGACTTATTCAGTTGTCTCTTCCTCGAGTCACGAGACTCGTACTCAGCTTTTCTCTTCTCTTTAGTCAAATCTTCGGCTTTACAGGCCCTATCCACCAACACTATGAATTCTTTTAATTCAATAACTCCAACGTATAGGCGGATATCTTCATTCAATCCGTCCTCAAATCTCTTACACATGATGGCTTCGGTAGACACGCACTCTTGTGCATACTTGCTAAGCCTTACGAACTCCCGTTCGTAGTCAGTCACTGACATATGGCCTTGCTTCAATTCCAAGAATTCTTTTCTCTTGTGGTCGATGAACCTCTGGCTGATATACTTCTTCCGGTATTCCTCTTGGAAGAATTCCCAACTAACTCTCTCCCTTGGCACCACCGACACCAGGGTGTTCCACCATCGGTTGGCTGAATCTCTCAGGAGAGACACCGCACACTTTAAGCACTCCTCAGGCATGCAGGATAACTCATCGAATACCCGGATGGTATTCTCGATCCAAAATTCCGCTTTTTCCGGGTCATCATCCTTATTCGCCTGAAATTCCTCGGCTCATTGCTTCCGGATCTTATCCACTGGAGGCCTTTCTCTTCTCACCACCTCAACCACTTAAGGAGCTACTGGAGCAGGTTGAGGGATAGGTGGGGGCGGAGGGGGTTGAGCGTTAGGATTTGCTCGGGTATACTCAGCATATCAGTTGCTCATCATGTGGAGAAAGGCTTCTCGAGCCTCTTCCCCCTAACCCAAGGTCTCGGGTCTACTATTGGTCGATGCAGTCCCTTGAGCGAGAGCTGGCGTTACTCGCAGCATCATTGGCTGCAGTTCGGTCTGGATCAGAATCCATATACTACATAAAACACAATTTTATACGTCAGGAGTCATCACACTATCATTACTCAGACACCCTTACATATGGCATGTATAGCTAGACTCGTACTTACGCTACGTTAGTCCTAGAACAGACTAAACCGTAGCTCTGATACCAATAAATGTAACAGCCCTTACCCATGCCCAAAGCCGGGACCGGGATTGAGGCATTACCTAATTAATCTCACTTGACATCTCGAAACAGGCTATAAAATTTCTTTTAAACTTATCACTTGTACGTGCTCGGCCTAAGAGGCCCCAAACATACCTCCGAGAGGTATCCAAACTATTCTGGGAGTTTTTATGAACTCGGGAACTTTTCAACAAAATAGGGGCCAGACGCCCGTGTTAGTCTAGTGACACGCCCGTGTGCCCCTAAGACATGTCCATGTCATCCACCTGCGGTCGACCCTGACCAACTTCACACAGCCTAGACACAACCGTGTCTTCCATCCGTGGTCAATTCTGGCTAACTTCACACGGCCTAGACACGCTCGTGTCTTCCACCCGTGGTCAATTCTGACTAACTCCACACGGCCTAGACACGCCTGTGTCTTCCACCCGTGGTCAATTTAAATTCCACAATTAATGTGCAGGCTTCACACGGCCTGGGCACACGCCTGTGTCCCTAACCCGTGGAGCACACTGACTTGCAAACCCAGTATGCAATGGGGACACACGGTATAGACACACGCCCGTGTGTCTATTCATGTGGGCAATTAGATGGCTATCTACCAAGCCTTTCGCCACCCCACATTGCACACATGCAATTACAAATCTATCTCAACACAATTCACAACCCAAGTACTCAATTCAACAATCGTACACGAGGGCATACACTTCAAACAAAAATCACTTTCTTTAATCATAAAAATTTGCTAAGTATCGGCCCAACTTAATAGACCATTACAAAAGGAGGTTTTGATGCCATACAAAGCCAACACTTTGGCCAACAATTACGACCAAACAAAATACTTGAGTCCTATACATGCCATACTCAAAATAAGCCTAAATTGTTATACCAAAGTGGTGTCAATAGTGTGATTTTTGAACTCCTACGTCCCCGATCCTCGAATTATCAAGGCAAAACTACAAAGAAAAAGAGGAATGTAAAGGGGTAAGCATAAAGCTTAGTAAGTTTGCATGAATATAAATAGCAACAATAAGCTCATAAAATAATCCATCCATGATATTAACTACCCATACACAAGTCATAGGCATCTTGCCATACTTACTCACAATTGCCCTTATTTAGCACATACCATGCCACATGTCGTAAACATTTCTTCGTGACTCATTCACGAGTACCTGTATTCACTCATTCATATAACCTTAGTGCAAATCTCATTTCAAATTCCAAACTCATATACTTATCCCTTTAATCACTAGGGATAGTCAGAGACGTATATTCAACGTCGTTCATGTAGAGACGAAGCCAGTGCCACATCCCCGAGGTGGTCTTACTTGGAGTTACTTCTAAACGCCAATGCCATATCCCGGATATGGTCTTATATGGACTTTCACATCAAGTATCGATGCATTATCCCGGATATGGTCTTATACGATTTTCATATTCATTACCGAATCCATATACCAGATATGGTCTTACACGGGATTTCAACTCAGTGCCGAGGCCATGTCCCGGACATGGTCTTATACGGGACCTTATCTATTTCATATCTCGATGATAGTATTTTCATATTCACATGGTCCACTACGACTTCAACATCTCATTCAACATCAATTTAATGGAGTGTCATGCATCAATATGATATCAAGCATTCTCGATTATGCTAACATAAATGTTGTATTAATCACATACAAACTTACCTCGATTTCAAAATGAGCTAGCTTGACGGTTTAGTCCGAGACTTTATTCTTTCCCCGATCGAGGCGGATTCTCGATCCTTCTTGCTCTATAATAGCAATTTAGCTCATTTTAATCTTCTCATTAAAAAAAGCATTCCAAAAATCATGCTTAGATAAAATTACTATTTTGCCCCTAGACTTTGGCAAAATGACCATTTTACCCCTAGGCTCGAAAATCAATTCTAATCAAATTTCTACCTTCAACAAGCCTAGGTAAACATTTAATACTTTTAAAGCTATCATCAAAAATCAATATTTCACATACTTACTACATAATTTGTAACCTTTTTATCAAGGTCCTATTTGGTGTTTTCATGCTAACACCTCTCACAAAAATTGTCCATCTAACAATTAAGACTCAATTTCTTCCATAAAAATGCAGCAAATAACAATGAAAGCTCTCATGGAAAACTATAAATCTTTCACCATGTTGCACAATAGTCTCCTCATTTGAAAGCTCAAGCTCTAAGGGTTTCAAAAGTACAACTATTTTCAAGAAAAGATCACTAGAACACTTACTAATGAGGAGATGAGTGTGTTGAAATTTTTGAAGCTTTCAACCCTGATTTTCCTTGCAAATTTTGGTGGAAGAGATGAACAATAAAGATGATATTTTCTCTTTCTTTAGTCTAATATTAAACTAGTCAATTTAGTCACCAACTCTTACTAACTTTAACCAAATTTTGTCCATCTTTGTCTCCCATCTAGTCTATGGTCGGCCAAGCAATTACAAGGGGCTAAATTGCCTTTTAAAGATCTCAATTTAACAATCTATGGCTATTTGGTACCTTTAGAAATTAAAATAGAACTTTCACACTTTTTGCAATTTAGTCCTTTTTTGCGATTAAACAAGAAATCGCTAGAATTAAAGCACCAAAATTTTCATGCACATGTGCTATCATGTTCTAATTAATAATATAACATGAAAATAAATTTCTCAAATCTCGGATTAATGATCCTGAGATCACTATTTTGACTAGCCCCTAAATCGGGCTGTTACAAGAACCCTAAATAGCTTCTTTTTTTACTTCAATTTTCGATAAAGAACACTTTTGGGGAAGATGAGAAAATTTTTGTTTTATTTAATTAACCTTTATTTACTAAATAACAAAATTAACCTTAAAAATTATCACAAATTTCAAAATTACCAAGCCATTATCATCCACTATCATATTAATGAGCTATTTACCATATAAGGACCTCCACTTTAAGGTTCTATAGCTATTAGACACCTTTAGCTAATAGAACTCAAGTTTTCCATTTTCCGTTATTTAGTCCTTTTTATCAAATTAAGCACTCAATCGATAAAATTAGCTCACGAAATTTTCACACATATCAAATAACATGCTGTAAATACTAAAAATAATATTAAAATAATTTTCCTACATAGGATTTATTGTTCTGAAACCACTGTTCTGATTTAGCTAAAATCGGGCTGTTACATTTGAAGTTATGCACAAAATGCTTGTAGGTACATGTTTGGGATGGTGAAGGAAATGGCTTAAATTTGGCCAATTTTATGTCTACACGGCCTGAGACACGGGCTTGTGACTCAGACGTGTGTGACACACGGCCATGCGACACAGCCATGTGTTCCCTGTAGTTTTTAAGGTTTATAAGTCAGGCAGGTACACAGCCTAGCACACGGCCTGGCACACAGGCGTGTGTGGCCATTTCGAGAGTTACACAGCTTGGCATACGGGCGTGTGGCTTGGCCGTGTGACCCAACTTTGAAAGTTACATGGGCACAGACACGGGCTAGGACACGGTCGTGTGTCCCTATTTTGATTGTTACACAGCCTGAGACACGGGCGTGTGTCTTAGCCGTGCGAGTCACACGGCCGTATGACTCATGTAGTTCAATTTTTCCAACTTTTTCTTAAATGTTCCAAATGTTTTCAATTTAGTCCCGATTTGTTTCTAAAGTGTTTTTAAGACCTCAAAGGCTCTATTAAGGGACTATGTGCATGTAGATGAATGAATTATGTTATGCTTATATTAATGTTTGGAAATGTATGTTTTACATTATTTTTTCTGGTAATGCTCTATAACTCTATTCTGGCGATGGATACGGGTTAGGGGTGTTACACATACCATGGCTAGCCATGGACTTTTGATTCTGAATATTCAGTAAACCCCTTTCGAGGTGTCACCCTGTAGGACCAATATACCGTTTACATGGTGTCTCCCTGAAGGACCAGTAAATAATCGTTCCACAATGCCTGCAAACTCCCTTGAATCCCTTATCAATCAACCCATTCCTCTATATGCCAAATTTCATATCTTCAACTAACCCGTCAAAGTAACTCCCTCTATACTCCACATTTTATAAACATGAATTTTACGCATAATGTTACACTTATCACTATAACATATAGTACGCCACTTAACAATATGTCAATACACAACCACATTTGGCATCTAGAGAACATGCTTGCAAGCATCCATATATTTTCGCAACTTTATGCATGCATAGCATACTCATTCACCAAAATCACATGCAACCATAGGATTCAAATAGAACTCAAAATAGACATAGCCACAGATCATACAATAAACAAAACATCCATCAATCACTCATAAGTAAAGTACAAAACCTTTCCTTAAACACTTTGTCCTCACCATCTTAGCTTGTCCAAATGCTAGAGCCTCCTTCATCCTAGAAGTTAAGCATGAAAAGCCATACACCAATTAAACCGAAGGTATTTAACTTAGAAATCTAGAATCCAATCTTATACATGAGCTCCTTCAAAGACTCAAAAATCTTTACTTTTCTTTACTCAATTTCACGAATATAGAAAGATGGAAAGGCTTACTAGTTTATCGGATTCAAAACATTCCAGACTTAAACCTTACGATCACCGCCCCATATAGGACTCTCCCTAACTTCCTCTTTTTTGGAGCAACTGAATAAGACGATGCAGATTGGAAGGAAATATAAATCAAATTGAGAAGAATTTTCGCTGCTGAATAAGGCTTCTCACATATATATACCCCTTTTTACGCACAGTTCAAAGCCCCAAATGACCATCCATCGATCATTTTGCCTCCTACTAAGGAACTAATCGATTTCATTTTAACTGAACCAGAATTAAAACTCAACTAATTCACAATCAGCCAAAAAATTTCCCAAGTTTTCTAGTAAAGCCCGATAACTTACAAAAAAATTCCCAAGTTTTCTAGTAAAGCCCAAAATATCTATTTAAAACGAAAACATTTCTATTGAAGAATTTTACATTAGTGCTTTTCATATTCAAAACTTTTTTTTTCTTTTCCAATCTTTTTCTCTCTTCTTTTCCTTAAAGATAAGTTGGGTTTCTTTACTTTCTCGTGAAAGGAATTATCTTTAACAATATCAATTTATGGTTTATGCTTTGTAGTTTAGGGATAAAAATCAAAAGATTTTTTCACCATGATGACTGGAAACACAAAAATTGTAACAGCCCGATTTAGGGCGTAGTTGGAATAGTGGTTGTGAGACCACAAATTCAAAGTAGAAATATGTGTTTTATGATTTTTATGAGGTCTATGACATGTCTGCATGCTTATGTGAAAATTTTATGAAGAAATTTTATTATTTAGTGATCAATTTATTCATTAGGACTAAATTGCAAAGATTGAAAAATATGAGATTCTAAAAGATTCAAGTATGAGATAGCAATAGAAAATTTATTAGAGGTCCTTATTTAGAAATTAGACCCTTATAACTTATGATGGACAAAAATAGACATGGGAAGGAAAAATCTCAAGAAAAGGGCCTTAAGGGCATTTCGGTCATTTGGTTAATAAGTTAATAAAAAGGGAAAAGGAAGTCAAAATTAATGTTCATCTTCTTCCCCTAAGTGCCAAAATTTGCAAGGAGCCATAGCTAGGGTTTCTTCAACTTTTAAGCTTGATTGTAAGTACCTCCTAGCCTCGTTTTCCATGTTATTCGTATTTTTGAGATCCTCGTAGCTCGATTTAGCTATTTCTAGCTATATTTTAAGCTAGGGTTTATTTTCAAAAATCTAACCATGTATGAAATACATGTATTTTGATGTTTAATGGAGGAATATGAAAGTTTGATATATGATAAACATCTTTTTCTAAGTGATTTTCATAGAAATTCCATAAAAAGGACCTAGTTATAAAAGTGATAAAATATGTAGTAAAAATTAGTTTTGAAGGAAAGTGTGAGCTTTTATAAGCTCAATAAATGTTCAGCTAGGCTTGGGTAACCAAGGAAATGAGTACATTTCATTATACGAGCCTAGGGACCATTTTGTAAATATGTAAAACTTTAGGGGCAAAATCGTAATTTTGCCAAAGTATGAGTCATGGGTTATTTTAGTCAATGTGATTATTAAATAAGTGAAATTATCATTATAGATCAAGAAACATGAAGTCCGGACCGAAACCGAGGAAATAACAAGGTGGTGGACTAAATCGAACAATTATACACATTTTGATAACGAGGTAAGTTTGTGTGTAATAAATCAACGTAATGTTATTATGTTTTAATATATTTGATATCATAAGAAATGTATATTATCTCTATGAAATTGATTAATGAGGTACGGATGAAAGTATGATGAAATTATATTATGTGAAAGTCCCGGTTGAATGAAATTATATTATGTGAAAGTCCCGGTTGAACCTTAGGAATAAAAAGGATACCATTGTCATGACATGAGATTAAGGAGGTCCCGTATAAGACCATCTCTGGAACATGGCCTCGACACCGAAATGAGGTCCCGTATAAGACCATATCTGGGATATGGCTTCGGTATCGAATAGAGATTTCGTGTAAGACCACGTCTGGGACCTGGCTTCGGTATGAAATCGTGTAGGACCATATCCGGGATATGGCATCAGCATCAAGATGTGATCCTGTATAAGACCATATATGGGATATGGTATCGACATCAAGATGTGATCCCATGTAAGACCATATCTGGGATATGGCATTGGCATCTTATTACGAGTATGACGAGTTTGAGTATCCGATAATATTCCAAATGGTTCAATGGGATAAAGAGCTAAGTTTATGTTCAAGATGTAAGAGTGTTAAAGTTATGTGATGAAGTGACACAGGTACATAAGAGTAATTTACGAGAAATGAGTTTGATATGTGAACTGAGGTCGGTAAGAGTAAGCATGAGTAAGTTATGTTAATGTGCTTGAGAATTTGTGTTATTACTCGATGTAATGTATGGATGTTATCATAAGCCTTTATGTTGCTATTTATTTCATGCAAAATTACTAAGCTTATGCTTACCCCCTCTCTTTTACCTTTCCATGTAGTATTGCCAAGCTAGCTCGGGGATCGTAAGACGTCGGAGCTCGATTCACACTATAAAGCTATTCTTTTGGTATAGTAAAGTTTGATTATTTTTGTAACACACCTTACCCGTATTCATCGCCGGAACTGGGTACGAGGCATTATCGGACTTAACTCACTTGAACATGCAACTTTGGGCTATAAAATTTCATTTCAACTTAAAACTTTACATTCACATTCAAAGCATCCTCATTATGGGCCTACGAGGCCTTAAACATGCAAACGGAGGGTCTCGGGATCAAACCGGAAAATTTTGTATACTTGGAAAATTTTTTCTTAAATAGGGCCACACGCCCGTGTGAAATGGGACACGCCCGTGTGAAATTAATTTTTCTTTTCGAACCTACAGGGGTTTTCAAACGGTCGGACACACGCCCGTGTCTTTGGGCCGTGTCCTTCACACGGCCTAGACACGCCCGTGTTCTCACCCGTGTGTGAAAACCTGGGTATTCTGTTTATGACGTCAGCACCCTTATAAGGGACACACGGCCTAGGCACACGCCCGTGTGTCTAGCCCGTGGTCGACACTGACTTGCAACACTAACATGCAGGGGACACACGGCCCAGTTACACACCCATGGGACTGATCGTGTGTCACACACGGCCTAGACAAACGCACGTGTGTCTACCCGTGTGGACCAATTCAAGGCTAATTTCCAAGCCATTTAGCCACCCTCACTTGCACACATTCACTCATCATCACATATCATTCTCAAATCATCAATTATAATGCTTAAATTTTCACATTTAAACCATGGAAACCAAACTATCTTCCCATATACGGGAGAGTACTATCACTAACACAAATACAATCTACTTAAGCCATCATCCATGGCTATACACCATCGAACCATAAATTGTCTTAGGCCAACACATTTGGCTACATTAACTATGACTTAATTAAATAGAAGATAAGATCCCTATACATGCCATATATCAAGAAGACTTGAAAACTTATACCCAAGTGACTGCATGATAGTGTGAAGGCATCTTCGGCAATCTCCAACCCGAGCTAGTTAAGTTAACCTATAAGAGATAGGAAAGGAAGATGAGTAAGCAATAACGCTTATTAAGTTAATAAGCAAATAATAATAAAATATTGACATTCATTTGTTTTACTCAACCACAAAGGTATTATAATGAGATTTACATTCAAGTTCATAGTTACCCATTCAATCATTCTTAATGCTTACTCATTCCAAACCTCCACATATCACAAACACACATCATAAAACATTGTTCACCTTTACTTACATCTATATTCTGCGTCTATCACCACAAAGCCACATGTAATTTCCCTTAGTTAAGTTTCTCGATAACACCTCGGAATAATAATAAATACTCGGTGGTTTTGTACACAACCACCATTTAATAATTAATAAGGTGGTATCGCACACAGCCCACCATTATTACTAAATATGATGGTATCGCACACAGCCGATCGAAAACAAATAATAAGGTGGTATAACACACAGCCCACCATTGATAATAATTGCGATGGTATCGCACACATCCCATCGCTAACAAATATTAAGGTGGTATCGCACACAGCCCATCACTAACAAATATTAAGGTGGTATCGCACACAACCCACCATTTATCACACACTCACGGATATTTATCCACATTCATTTTCCTATTTAAAATGTTCATCCGGGAATTTCCTCACACTCTATCATTTTTAAATAAGTTTCTACAATAATTATTCGCATTCATGCAATGCATTAATAAGTATAACATATGCAATCAGGATGCATCGTTTACACATAAACTTACCATGGGTTCATCATATACCGAATTCACTTTAAATGAGTTTTGGGCACATACCTGTACCTCTCATGACATAACCACATAATTTCTCATTTTCAACATACATGTTCAATTACTCAAAATACTAAAGGATACTCTTGAGTCTCATACATATAGTATCATACCAACGTCATATCCCAATAGGGCCTTACATGAAATATCATATCGATGCCATGTCCTTGACATGGTCTTATACGAAATCTCACATCGAGGCCATATTCCAAATATGGTCTTACACGGGACCTTAATTATCTTAGTATCATGATAATTGCATTCCATCCATTCTCAAATTCAATTGAAGATTTTCATTTCTTGACATCTCGTCAAAATTGTATTTAATATATTCACAGAGACAATATACAATTCATACAACAATGAAATATTAAATACCTCACATAAGATTGCATTATTTGCACACGAACTTACCTCAATACCAAAAGGGTAAAAAGGGACCTATTTGTCAACATTTCTCTTTTCTCCCGTTCTAGGTCTGAATCTCGTTTTCTTCGATTAGCAAGGAGGAAAGCTTGGCTGAAATTTTTGAGTTCTCAACCCCCATTTTGCTACTCATTTTTGGTGGAGAAGATGGAGAGAAAAGATGATATTTTTCTTTTCTTTATTTTATAATAAAAGTCAATTTTTATCACCAAATTCACTTAACCAAATGACAAAGTCTATTCTTTGTCCCCTATGGCCGGTCATCACTTCCCCCATGGCCTATTTGCACTTTAAGGACCTCCAATTAATATTCTATGGCTATTTGCCACCTCTAGCAAATAAAATAGAACTTTCGCACTTTATGCGATTTAGTCTTTTTTCACGATTAAGCATGAAATCACTAAAATTAAAGCACCAAAATTTTCATGCACCTTTATAATCATACTGTAACTCATAAAGTAATATAAAAATAATTTCCTCCAACCTCAGATTAGTGGTCCCGACACCACTGTTTTGACTAGCCCCTAAATCAGGCTGTTACAATTCTCCCCCTTAGGGATTTTCGTCCTCGAAAATATTACTAGAAGAAGTTTCTTTCAACTTTCATGGGACGTTTCCACCAACTTCTCAGAATTAAAATTCTATTTACCCTTCGTATATCTCTTGTTAATGACCTTTAAACTTTAGTACACAATATTGAAGCACATCTTCAAAATCTAAATCACTCTTTTTCTGAAACACATATACTCAGTAATCTGTCAGGTAATATTTCTGCACCTGCTAAAATGATCATATAGATCTTAATCAAATAATTTACCACAATCAAAATGGTATCTTTCTTTTTGGGAGCCATGACAACCCAAATTCAAAGTCTATAGTATTTTCACCCCACTTTCTCCCTAGAATCTTCACCGACTGTAATAGTCTTGAATTTGAATACTCTTAAAATTCAGCTCTTACCGGTCGACAAATCTCTGAACATAAACTCAAACATATCATTATGTATACTCAATTACCCAAAAAATTTACTCATATATCTGCACCTCTTTTTTTTTTCTTGAATGAGTAGACATACTGCTACTGAGCCTCGTACAAAAACTTCTGCATAAGTTCTGGATTTATCAATATGCAAATTCTATCTCGAGATAACAATAATGACAGAAATCTTATCCGACCTAAATTTTAACATCAGAAGCAAACTCATTCTGAACTCATTTAAATTACCATTCACTATCACACTTCTGAACTTCTCTGTTGCGCAATGAAAAACTCGCTTTAGCATTTCACATCGCTAAAATGTAGATATTATCAGCTAAGGTAAATCGAGTAACCAACTCGCATTGACTAAACGAGGAATTTCCATCCCGACATCTGTACTATGTCCGCTTTTCAAAAAGTAATTCAATAACTACACATACTCCTGCAATGGTTCAAACCATAATCACTATCTTACATTCAAATTTTCCGTCTTCATACTCGTGAATACACATAATTTATTTTCTTTGTAGAAGCATGCTTAAATATACACATAACTCAAATCATATCTCAGCAAATCAATCTACTCTTTTCTTTATACTGAGAATACAGTTCAAACTCACAATCCTTTGAAATCCTCTTGTTATGCTAATAAAAAAAACCTTTACTATCGTCTTAGCTCAGAATAGAAAGGATATCTCGATTGAATGCATTGACTTTAATTCAGCTTACCTGAAAAATCCATCGCACAACTTGAAACTTGTGATTTCACTCTTATACTTTTGTCGATATTAACTTCTTATACGAAAATTAAAGGTATTCAAATACTAGAATCATCACTTTTCTATGATCGAACTAAAAGCGTAATCATAGTAGATATAACTATCACAAACTGAAGAACACACTTTAAAGATAACTATGATCAGCAGAAACATAAAAAGAGTCTCACATAAAATTTTTTATCACCGAATTTACTCTAAAATACCAGAATATGATTACGAAGAGATAAAGAAATGCCTATCGCAACCAACCAAATCGACGACAATTTCGTCTGATTTCACAGTCAACTAACATTCTCACACGATCATAATTTCATAAAAATGAACATCCACATAACCCCTGAAGGGAAATAGATATCTATACAGAATACTCAAAGAGATCATTATAATCTATTCAACCATGATTTTCATAATCAAACACTTTCACAGCTCGAATATTGCTTCTCTAACTATTTCCGTCATCATGAACCCCTTTATTATTCCTTTCGCTAATGAACATCAGTTCAGAAAGATCTCGGTAAGTACATACTTTAGGCTTCATACTCAATTGAGTCGAATAGCCGAGACTAGCTTTTTCTTTACTCGTAACATTGCATAATTGGTGTAATCTTTAAAACATTTTAATTTTCTTCTCAAAACTTTTTTCACTTTCCAACTACTTTCATATTTGTACACATTACTAATTGTTTCACCACCGAACTCTTTCGTTTCACACTTATGAATTTATTCAACTCAACACCCGTAAAAATCTCGTTATAAATTAATACTGGTAAGGGGGTGTGGTCATAAAGCCCCTAACTTGCCTATCATGACTACGCACATGTGACTTAACATTCATCATTAATGAAATATCATCGTAATTACACAACTCGCTCCAAGCGAATTTTTTTTTCACACTTACTCATGTTACAAATGTTTCTATCATTCATAATTTCGAATGATGATTTTACTTACTCAAACTCCATATTAATATTCATTCAAGTACTCAACATTTAACCCCAATTTCTCTTACCGTTGCTTATCAAATTAGAGGACTTCTTACGGGTTTGAGTATGTCATTTACTTGATTGTCATAGTCCAACTATGGTCTTACTCATATCACAATATCATAGCCCAGTTATAATCTTACATGTCGTCATGATGCCATAGTCTCGCTATGGTCTTACACGAAATCTCATATCGATACCAATGCCATATCCCAGATATAGTCTTACATGGAAACACATGTCGATTGTAACACCCCAAACCAGGTCTATGCATTAAGACGAGATTTGGTTTGCCACACCGAACGAACATCCAAAATTCTTTAATGACTTAAGTAAGACAGTAATGTAAAACCTTTAGAAATAAGGTTTAATAAAAACTAAGTACAATGATTATGAATTAAGAAAAATACTTGTTTGAAATCTTATATATATATTAGTCAAAACCTTAACGTAGTTTTTATTTTTTTTAAAGAATTTGAAAGAGATTGAAAAGTAATTTAGGTGTCCAAAAATTGTTATAAAACACAATATTTTTTTTTTAAGAAAACTTTATAGATTTAACATAAGCCCATATTAAGAGTCTAAAAATAAAATTTAAATCCATCCACGCATAAAACAATCCATAAAAACATAATTAGAGGCCTTATTACATCATACCCAAAATAGTAATTAAAATAAGTAACTTAAATAAAGTTCATAGTTTATAAAACCTAAGCTCGTAGTATGGCCTCCACCAAGTCATCCAGGCCCAAGTCCACATCAATTTCCATTACGAGATGGATAATAAACGGGGTGAGTTACAAAGAACTCAGTGTGTAACTCACTTACCATCATTGTTGGGCCTGCACCATCAAGGCATTAATTTGGGCTTGAGCCCAATTTGAGATCTTAACAATATAGCATGAGATAAAATAATTATAATGCATGTAAAAATGAATTTCCCAACCAAGCCTAATTTCCATCCGCTAACACCCCGTACCAACCAACACACTGTGGGGATCAAGTCAACCCACCCCGCCAAACACACCAATCGTAGGCATTAAGCCTTTTAATAATATTGTAGTGCACTCATGAACTAGATTGTGACATAGTCACCGAACTAGAGGCATTAAGCCAAAATTTGTGGCAGAGCCACCGAACTAGATACGTGGCCACATGCCTTTCTTCTCTTCATCAAATCCCATCCCATGCAATTATGTATGAATAACAAACTCTAAATCATAAAAATTTAATCAAGTAACCCATAACACAAATGAGTCTTTAATAAAACCTTTCATTTGGGCCTATTAACAATATAGTATTAAACTTTGGCCCATATCTCGAACTAGAGGGTTTTTGGCCCATTAACGATCTAGCAAACTTTGGCCCATATTTATCGATCTAGTAGTTTTATGGCCCAATTTATCGATCTAGCAGTTTTATGGCCCAATTTATCGATCTAGCAGTTTTATGGCCCAATTTATCGATCTAGCAGTTTTATGGCCCAATTTATCGATCTAGCAGTTTTATGGCCCAATTTATCGATCTAGCAGTTTTTCGTAAATTTCTCGGTTTATCCGTTTTCATGCATTTACACAAAAGTACTAATTACTACAACATTTCCGATTTGGCCATTTTTACGATTTATCAAATTTCTTACGGTTTAGTATCTAACCCGAAAGATAAGTGTGAAGTTACACACCTGGTTATAGTGAGAACTAGACTTTCCGCTTCGTCAACACCTATACGTATCACGATAATTAGAACACTATAATCTAATAATAAAACCGATCTAAACATAACGATCTAAAATTTACCCTCGGATTTTTGAACTACTTCCACTTGCGGTTTCTCCCCGATTGATGGTTCGTTAACAGAATCAAATCCACGAACAAATAATGGTTCGGGAGTACGAACTACTTCAAACAATTGATTCTCCTCGGATGAACGTCCACAACCCTGGGAAATCCCTGATTTCTTGAAAACGATCCTTTGTTTATACTTAGGGGGATTAACGGTACCACCCTTCTTCCGAACACTATACACGGCCCGTTTCTTCCCTATCTTGATTGTCTTCAATGACAAAGATCGTTAGCACGTCCTAATAATATATATATCGATTATGACTAAAGGTTTTAAGAACGAGATTTCCTTACCACAAATATTCTTGTTCCACAAGGAGAATCGATCCAAGCGTTCTATGTCACTCACGACCACTTGATTTTCGATCTTCCGTTATCGCACTAAAGTATAACAAAAATAAACGTTAATAGAAGGAACGTTTATTTCGATCTGAGAAAGCCTTCATACCACCATCAATATTCGGCCATGACTACTTCTAACTAAACGAAACTAAAAAGAATTCTTACCCTTTTGTCCACGGTTGAAAAGAAAGGATTGAAAATGATGTCTCTAAGTGATGGAGGATTGGCTATGATAACCAAAGAAAAGAGAAAAAATGATTCTGGCTATGGCTCACTAACATTCGGCCATGGAGAAAAACAATGGAGAAAAGGATGAGTGAAAAGAAATAAAATATGAGAGAAGAGATGATAATGAAGATTCGGTTTTCAAAGAGAAGAAAAGAGAAAGAAAAAAAGATGTATTGGAGAGCAAGGTACATTCGGCAATGGAGAAAGATAACAAAAGAGAGAGATGGTCTTTTTGGTACTAACACTTTTCGGCACTAAGAAGAGGCACAAGAGAATATTCAAAAGATGAACAAAGAAAATGACCAAATGGTCAAAAGAATTAGGCTTTACCAAATGCACAAATTCGGCCAAAGGAGAAAAGTTGAGAAAGGATTGCAAACTTTGCACAAATGCTAAGAATGACCAAAAAGAGACTTCAAATCCTAGCCAAACTAACACCAAAATTTGGCTCCCCTAGACCAAATTGCAGTCCATATGCATGGTCAAATGGCCATGATTTTGTTTCCAAAACATTTTCCTTGATACTTGCCCTATGTCTCCATATCTTTCCAAATTTTCTTGATTCCCTACCAAAAATTCACTCTTACCTTATTCCTTTGATATACTAACCAAAATAACAAGGTCAACACTTACCATAAATAAGCTTGGCCGACACTTACCATAGAAGAGCAAAATAAAAGTTGTCAAAATGCCATCCAAGGATTGAACCACTCTCCTCATGCTATAACCCATGCGCCAACACCACTTTGCCATTTACTCATCTTATGCTACTTTTTAACACTTAATTTAACTTAAGTGTCAATGCCACTTGCTTCACTTCAATAAATTCTCAAACTAAAAATTATTCCATACCCGAATAATTCTATACTCTTCTTCCGAACTATAGTAGGCACAAAAAGAAATAAGAAAATTTTCCTTCATAATCTAAACACCAAAACATACAATAAATCGATACTTGAATTTTAGGGTGTTACATCGATGCTGATGCCATATCCTAGATATGGTCTTACACGGGGTCGTACGTCGATGCCATGCCCCAGACATGGTCTTACACGAAATCACTATTCGATACCGATGATATATCCCAGATATGGTGTTACACGGGATTATGTATCGATGCCAATGCCATGTCCCAGACATGGTTTTATATGGGATCACATGTACTGCCATGGTCCAACCATAGTCTTATCCATCATTTCTTCCTTGAGCGACCGTACTCATCTCCTGCGTTTTAATTAATTTGACTTCCCAGTTCAAATTCTACACTATTATAATATTTGTGGCTTCATAACAGAGTCATAAAACAAAACATTATACATCCTCTAATTTAACGGTCACACATGAGATTCAACTATGTGGACATATTGGTTATACATTATTCAAACAAACGTACATACACACATAGTTCGTTCACTGGGTAAGTTTACTCATCATATTCCCTTAATCAAATGTTTTGAGCATATAACACCGTATGTATGTCGAACCAACATGGATAAGCTAATTACAATATAACTTTCATTTCATTCCACATTTTTTTTCACATTTCTCAACTTATGATTATCTATTTTCATACCTTTTAACACATATGTCATGAACTTCTGTTCATACCTTTCTGAATTTTAACACATCATAAGCACATTTCAATTATCGCATTATCATTTTTAGCATTATCGAAAATAGCTCGGTTAGGAATCATCTCTGTCCTACCAAAACAATTTTGTTAGAGCCGGGAGATATCACACTATCATGAGGAGTAATATGGCATGTATAGCTAAACTCTCATACGCTAGGTTAGTCCGAGAATCGACTAAACCAGAGCTCTGATACCACTAAATGTAACACCCCTTACCCGTTTTCATCGCTGAAACCGGGTACGAGGCATTACCATACTTAACTCACTTGAACATACTACTTTGGGCTATAAAATTTCATTTCAACTTAAAACTTTCTATTCCCATTCAAAGCATCCTCATTATGGGCCTACGAGGCCTTAAACATGCAAACGGAGGGTCTCGGGATCAAACTGGGAACTTTTGTATACTTAGAAAATTTTTTCTTAAATAGGGCCACACGCCCGTGTCAAATGGGACACGCCTGTGTGAAATTCATTTTTCTTTTCGAACCTACAGGGTTTTCCCACGACCGGACACACGCCCGTGTCTTTGGCCCGTGTCCTTCACACGGCCTAGACACGCTTGTGTCATCACCCGTGTGTGAAAACCTGGGTATTCTATTTATGACGTCAGCACCCTCATAAGGGACACACGACCTAGGCACACGCCCGTGTGTCTAGCCCGTGGTCAACACTGACTTGCAACACTAACCTGCAGGGGACACACGACCCAGTCACACACCCATGGGACTGACCGTGTGTCACACACGGCCTAGACACACGCCCATGTGTCTACCCGTGTGGACCAATTCAAGGCTAATTTTAAAGCCATTTAGCCACCCTCACTTGCACACATTCACTCATCATCACATATCATTCTCAAATCATCAATTATAATGCTTAAATTTTCACATTTAAACCATGGAAACCAAACTATCTTCCCATATACATGAGAGTACTATCACTAACACAAATACAATCTACTTAAGCCATCATCCATGGATATACACCATCGAACCATAAATTGTCTTAGGCCAACACATTTGGCTACATTAACTATGACTTAATTAAACAGAAGATAAGATCCCTATACATGCCATATCTCAAGAAGACTTGAAAACTTATACCTAAGTGACTGCTTGATAGTGTGAAGGCATCTCCAGCAATCTCCAACCCGAGATAAGAGATAAGAAAGGAAGAGGAGTAAGCAATAACGCTTAGTAAGTTCATAAGCAAATAATAATCAACTATTGACATTTATTTGTTTTACTCAACCACAAAGGTATTATAATGAGATTTACATTCAAGTTCATAGTTACCCATTCAATCATTCATAATGCTTACCCATTCCAAACCTCCACATATCACAAACACACATCATAAAACATTGTTCACCTTTACTTACATCTATACTCTGCGTCTATCACCACAAAGCCACATGTAATTTCCCTTAGTTAAGTTTCTCGATAACACCTCAGAATAATAATAAATACTTGATGGTTTCGCACACAGCCACCATTTAATAATTAATAAGGTGGTATCGCATACAGCCCACCATTATTACTAAACACGATGGTATCACACATAGCCCATTGAAAACAAATAATAAGGTGGTATCGCACACAGCCCACCATTGATAATAATTGCGATGGTATCCCACACAGCCCATCACTAACAAATATTAAGGTGGTATCGCACACAGCCCACCATTGATAATAATTATGATGGTATCGCACGCAGCCCAACGCTAACAAATATTAAGGTGGTATCGCACACAGCCCACCGTTTATCACACATTCACGGATATTTATCCACATTCATTTTCCTATTTAAAATGTTCATCCAGGAATTTCCTCACACTCTATCATTTTTAAATAGGTTTCTACAATAATTATTCGCATTCACGCAATGCATTAATATGTATAACATATGCAATCAGGATGCATCGTTTACACATAAACTTACCATGGGTTCATCATATACCGAATTCACTTTAAATGAGTTCTGGGCACATACCTGTACCTCTCATGACATAACCACATAATTTCTCATTTTCAACATACCTGTTGAATTACTCAAAATACTAAAGGATACTATTGAGTCTCATACATATAGTATCATATCAACATCATATCCCAATAGGGCCTTACATGAAATATCATATCGATGCCATGTCCCTGACATGGTCTTATACGAAATCTCACACCGAGGCCATATTCCAAATATGGTCTTACACGGGACCTTAATTATATTAGTATCATGATAATTGCAGTCCATCCATTCTCAAGTTCAATTGAAGATTTTCATTTCTTGACATCTTGTCAAAACCGTATTTAATATATTCACAGAGACAATATACAATTCATACAATAATGAAATATTAAATACCTCGCACAAGAGTTCATTATTCGCACACGAACTTACCTCGATACCAAAAGGGTAAAAAGGGACCTATTTGTCCACATTTCTCTTTTCTCCCGTTCTAGGTCCAAATCTCGTTTGCTTCGATTTGTAAGGAGGAAAGCTTGGCTAAAATTTTTGAGTTCTCAACCCCCATTTTCCTGCTCATTTTTGGTGGAGAAGATGGAGAGAAAAGATGATATTTTTCTTTTCTTTATTTTATAATAAAAGTCAATTTTTATCATAAAATTTCACCTAACCAAATGACAAAGTCTATTCTTTGTCCCCTATGGCCGGTCATCACTTCCCCCATGGCTTATTTGCACTTTAAGAACCTCCAATTAATATTCTATGGCTATTTGGCACCTCTCGCAAATAAAATAGAACTTTCGCACTTTATGCGATTTAGTCCTTTTTCGCGATTAAGCATGAAATCGCTAAAATTAAAGCACCAAAATTTTCACACACCTTTATAATCATACTGTAACTCATAAAGTAATATAAAAATAATTTCCTCCAACCTCGGATTAGTGGTCCCGAGACCACTGTTCTGACTAGCCCCTAAATCAGGTTGTTACAAGTTTTGGTATGGCATGTATAGGAATTTGGTCATTTTGTTATATGTCATATTGGTTAGCCAAGGTGTTTGCTATTAATGTTACTCAATTCATTTTGTAAATGGCCATTGGAATTGGCCAAAACTAGTTAAGTTATATTTATTCGATGATGATGAAATTCATAAAGTGCATGTTTATGCAATTATGTGAGTAAAGTATGATGTATGAGCATGATAAATGTAGTGGATTTCAAGGTATGGATGTCTTGATTGTGTATATTTGAAGTGCATTATTATCATGTCAAGTGTTGCTAGAAATAGTATAAGTGTGGTTGCTTTTCAGGGTGGCAAATGGCCTGGTAAATAGCCTTGCATTTGTCCACATGGATAGACACACGGGCGTGTGTCTAGGCCATGTGTGACACACGGTCAGCCCCATGGGCATGTTGGTAGGCCGTGTGTCCCCTATATCTAATTTCCGAAAAATTTAGTTCGTCACATGGGCCAGTACACGGGCGTGTGGCTTGGCCGTGTGCCCCTAAGTGTCTGCTGATGTCATAAACAGAATGTCCCTTATTTTGGACACGGCCTGAAGAACGGGCGTGTGACATGCCACATGGGCGTATCACTTCTCTCACACGGGCGTGTGGCCTTATTTTAAAAAAAATTCTAAATGTTTCTAAGTTCCCGGTTCAGTCTCGAACCAATCTATATGTATGTTTCGGGTCTAGTAGACCTATAATAGGGACATTGTGAGTACGAATGAAGGATTCTTAAGTATGAATAAAAATTTATGGCCCGATATTGTATGATTTAGTATCTTAAGTCTGGTAATGCCTCGTACCCTGTTTCGGTGTTGGATACGATAAGGGGTGTTACATTTAGTGGTATCAGAGCTACGGTTTAGTCGATTCTCAGACTAACGTAGCGTAAGCACGAGTCTAGCTATACATGCCATACGTATGAGTATTTATATAATGATAGTGTGACGACTCATAACGATTTAAATTATGTTTTCGTATAGTAAATGGATCCCGACAGAGCAGCGGCGGACGATGTAGAAAGTAACGCGCCGGCTCTCGCCCAAGGGACGGTGCCAAATGAGAATGCGAATAGACCAAGGATTGTGAGTCAGAGAGGAGGAGAAGAGGCTAGGGAAGCCTTTATCCACATGATGAATGCCTAGTATACGGAGTTCGTTCGAACAAACCCAAACGCGCAACCCCCTCCTCCCCCACCTATCCCTCAGCCTACCCCTGCAGCTTCCCAAGTTGTAGAAGTAGTAAGGAGAGAAAAGCCCCCGATTGATAGAATCCGGAAACAAGGAGCTGAGGAATTTTAAGCTAATAAATATGATGATCCGGAGAGGGCAGAATTCTGGCTTGAAAATACCATCAGGGTATTTGATGAATTGTCCTGCACACCCGAAGAGTGCATTAAATGTGTCGTATCTCTCTTGAGAGATTCAGCTTATCAGTGGTGGAATACCCTTGTTTCGGTCGTACCAAGGGAGAAGGTTAATTGGGAATTTTTCCAAGAAGAGTTCCGAAAGAAGTATATTAGCCAAAGGTTTATTGACTAGGAAAGAAATGAATTCCTCGAGCTAAAACAAGGCCAAATATCGGTAACTAAATATGAACGTGAGTTTGTAAGGCTCAGTAAATATGATTGGGAGTGTGTATCCAATAAAGCCATTATCTGTAAAAGGCTTGAGGACGGATTAAATGAGGATATACGGCTGTTTGTTGGTGTTCTAGAACTAAAGGAGTTTGTTGTACTAGTAGAGCGAGCGTGCAAGGCCGAGGAATTGGCTAAAGAGAAAAGAAAGGCTGAAATCAAGTCTCGTGACTCAAGGAAGAGACAATTGGGTAAGTCATTTCAATCCTCGTCCAAGAAATTGAGAGAGTTCACTACTTGATCAGCCACTTCAGTTGGGTTTTCAAACCGAAGTAAAGGTAAACAGTATTCAGGTTCTAAAGCTCAGACCACTTCAATTGCTAGCGTCGGTAATGCTCGACCAAGTAGACTGAAATGTTTACAGTGTGGTAGACATCAGCCCGGTGAGTGCCGAGCACACGAGAGAGCTTGTTTCAAGTATGGATCCGAAGATCATTTTATTAGAGAATGCCCCGAGATGGTTGAAAAAGAGAAATTTCAGAGTGCAAGATCGGGAAGTACTACTAGAGGGAGACCACAGAGAAATTCAGGAAATGGAACGAGTAGTAAGAGTACGCCTAGGGAGCAGACTGCAAGATCTGAGGGTAGAGCGCCTGCGAGGACTTATGCTATTCGCGCTCGCGAAGAGGCGTCATCCCCTGATGTGATTACGGGTACATTTTCTCTCTATGATACTAATGTTATTACTTTAATTGATCCGGGATCTACCCACTCGTATGTTTGTATAAAATTAGCATCTAGTATGAACATGTCTATAGAGTTTACAGAATTTGTGATAAAAGTGTCAAATCCCCTAAACAAGTGTGTGTTAGTTGACAAAGTATGCAAAGATTGCCCTTTGATGATTAGAGGTCATTATTTTCCGGCTAATCTCATGTTATTTTCGTTTGATGAATTCGATGTAATTCTCGATATGGATTGGTTAACTGCTCATGATGTGATAGTAAATTGTGGAAGGAAACTTATTGAATTGAAATATGAAAATGGGGATACTCTTCGTGTTGAATAAGATGAACAGGACAGATTGCCTATAATGATTTCTTTCATGTCTGCCCAAAAATACGTAAGAAAGGGATATGAAGCTTATCTTGCTTTTGTGATGAATTCTAAAGAATCAGAGTTAAGAATTGAATCAGTGCCCATAGTATGTGAGTATCCAGATGTATTTCCAGGAGAATTGCCAGGGATGCCTCCAATTAGATAGATTGAATTTGGCATTGAGTTAGCCCCTGGTATTTCCCCTATTTCAATTGCTCCGTATAGGATGGCTCCAACCGAGTTGAAAGAGTTGAAGGCACAGTTACAAGAGTTGACAGATAAAGGTTTCGCAAGACCAAGTTATTCCCCATGGGGTGCTCCCGTATTATTTGTGAAAAAGAAAGATGGTTCTATGAGGTTATGTATAGATTATCGGCAGCTTAATAAGGTAACCGTAAAGAACAAGTACCCATTGCCAGGGATCGATAATTTGTTTGACCAACTGAAGGGAGCCACTGTGTTTTCCAAGATAGACTTGAGGTCTGGATATTATCAGTTGAGGGTTAAAGACTCAGATGTACCGAAAATCGTATTTCGTACAAGGTACGGTCACTATGAATTTTTAGTCATGCCTTTCGGTTTAACAAATGCTCCTCCTGTGTTTATGGATTTAATGAACCGGATCTTTCGACAGTATTTGGATAAATTTGTTCTTATTTTTATTGATAATATACTGATTTACTCTCGTGATGAGAACGAGCATGTTGAGCACTTGAGAACGGTTCTGCAAATTTTACGAGATAATCAGTTATATGCCAAGTTTAGTAAAAGTGAATTTTTGCTTAAAGAAGTCAGATTTTTGGGGCACATTGTCTCGGGAGATGGAATTAGAGTTGACCCACGTAAGATTTCAGCAATTGTGGATTGGAAGACGCCAAGGAACGTATCCGAGGTTAGAAGTTTTCTGGGCCTAGCTGGTTATTACAGACGGTTTGTCAAGGGATTTTCCATGATAGCTACTCCGATTACTAGGTTATTGCAAAAAGATGTGAAGTTTGAGTGGACAGAAAAGTGCCAGCATAGTTTTGAGAAATTGAAGGCATTGTTGACTGAGACTCCAGTTTTAGTACAACCCGAACCAGGAAAATAATTTGTGGTCTATAGTGATGCATCCCTGAATGGATTGGGTTGTGTACTCATGCAAGAGGGCAATGTGATAGCTTATGCCTCTAGATAGTTAAAGCCATACGAGAAGAATTACCCGACACATGATTTGGAGTTAGCTACCATTGTATTTGCATTGAAGACTTGAAGACACTACTTGTATGGTGAGAAATTTCGGGTATTCACTGATCACAAAAGTCTAAAGTACTTAATGACTCAAAAAGAATTAAACCTAAGGCAACGAAGGTGGTTAGAGTTAATAAAAGATTACGAATTAGTGATCGATTACCACCCGGGAAAGGCGAATGTGGTCACCGATGCTTTGAGTAGAAAATCTTTATTCGCGTTGAGAGCTATGAATACACGGTTGCCCTTATTGGATGATGGATCTATTCTAGCTGAGTTGATAGCTAGACCGATGTTTCTCTAAGAGATTTGTGAAGCTCAGAAGGGTGACAATGATTTGCAAGCTAAAAGAGTTCAATATGACTCGAATGTTGAGTCAGAATTTTGAATTAGTCCTAATAGATGTTTGATGTTCCGAGATAGGGTCTGTGTACCCAGAGATGATGAGCTTATTCAGAAAATTTTACACGAAGCACATAGTGGGTGCTTATCTATTCATCCAGGCAGTACAAAAATGTATAATGATTTGAAGAAATAGTATTGGTGGCCAAGTATGAAGAAAGATATTTCTAAGTTCGTATCGAGATGCTTGATCTGTTAGCAAGTAAAAGCTGAGCACCAAGTACCTTCGGGTCTACTACAGCCTATTATGGTTCTTGAGTGGAAGTGGGACCGTACTGCTATGGATTTTGTGATGGGTCTACCTTTGACACCGAAAAAGAAAGATGCTGTATGGGTTGTGGTTGATAGACTTACAAAGTCGGCTCATTTTATACTAGTACGCATTGATTATTCACTTGATAAGTTGGAGGATTTGTATGTTTCAGAAATTGTAAGACTACATGGGGTACCGATATCAATTATATCAGATAGAGATCCGAGATTTATATCACGATTTTGGAAAATTTTGCAAGAAGCCTTGGGCACAAAATTGAGCTTTAGTACAGCTTTCCATCCGCAAATCGACAGACAGTCGGAAAGGATAATTCAGATACTTGAAGACATGCTTCGATGTTGTGTGTTAGAATTTCAAGGTATTTGGGAAAAGTACTTACCGTTAGTAGAATTTGCCTACAATAACAGTTTTTAGTCGAGTTTGAAAATGGCGCCTTATGAGGCATTATATGGGTGTAAGTGCCGAATGCCTTTGTATTGGACCAAACTCAGAGAGAATCAGATTCACGGGGTTGATATGGTCAGAGAAACCGAAGAGAAAGTAAAAGTGATTCGTGATTGTTTAAAACCTACTTCGGACAGACAAAAGTCCTATGCAGATTTGAAACGGAAAGAGATTGAGTTTCAAGTTGGTGAAAAGGTGTTTCTGAAAGTATCACCGTGGAAGAAGGTTCTCAGGTTTAGTCGGAAAGGCAAATTGAGTCCGCGCTTTATCGGACCGTATGAGATTACCGAGAGGATAGGACCGGTAGCCTATCGTTTGGCATTGCCACCTAAGTTGGAAAAGATTCATGATGTATTCCACGTGTCTATGTTACGTCGCTACCGATCAGACCCTTCACATGTGATTGTACCGACAGAGGTTGAAATTCAACTGGATATGACTTATGGTGAAGAGCCGGTTAAGATCTTGGCACGAGAAGTTAAACAGTTAAGAAATAAAAGTATAGCCCTTGTGAAAGTATTGTGGCAAAGACATGGGGTAGAAGAGGCTACATGGGAGCCCGAGGAGACTATGAGAAGCCAATATCCAAACCTTTTTACTGGTAAGATTTTTGGGGACGAAAATCCCTAAGGGGGAGAATTGTAACAGCCCGATTTAGGGCCTAGTCAGAATAGTGGTTGCAAGACCACAAATCCGAAGTAGAAATATGTGTTTTATGGTTTTTATGAGGTCTATGACATGTCTGCATGCTTATGTGAAAATTTCATGAAGAAATTTTATTATTTAGTGATCAATTTATTCATTGGGACTAAATTGCAAAGATTGAAAAATATGAGATTTTAGAAGATTCAAGAATGAGATAGCAATAGAAGATTTATTAGAGGTCCTTATTTAGCAATTAGACCCTTATAACTTATGATGGACAAAAATAGACATGGGAAGGAAAAATCTCAAGAAAAGGGCCTTAAGGGCATTTTGGTCATTTGGTTAATAAGTTAATAAAAAAGGAAAAGGAAGTCAAAATTAGTGTTCATCTTCTTCCCCTAAGTGCCGAAATTTGCATGGAGCCATAGCTAGGGTTTCTTCAACTTTCAAGCTTGATTGTAAGTACCTCCTAGCCCCGTTTTTCATGTTCTTCGTATTTTTGAGATCCTCGTAGCTCGATTTAGCTATTTCTAGCTATATTTTAAGCTAGGGTTTACGTTCAAAAATCTACCCATGTATGACATACATGTACTTTGATGTTTAATGGAGGAATATGAAAGTTTGATGTATGATAAACATCTTTTTCTAAGTGATTTTCATAGAAATTCCATAAAAAGGACCTAGTTGTAAAAGTGATAAAATATGTAGTAAAAATTAGTTTTTATGGAAAGTGTGAGCTGTTATAAGCTCAATAAATGTTCGGCTAATCTTGGGTAACCAAGGAAATGAGTACATTTCATTATACGAGCCTAGGGACCATTTTGTAAATATGTGAAAGTTTAGGGGCAACATCGTACTTTTGCCAAAGTATGAGCCATGGGTTATTTTAGTCAATGTGATTATTAAATAAGTGAAATTATCATTATAGATCAAGAAACACAAAGTTCGGATTGAAACCGAGGAAAGAATAAGGTTGTGGACTAAATCGAACAATTATACACATTTTGATAACGGAATAAGTTTGTGTGTAATAAATCAACATAGTGTTTATTATGTTTTAATATGCTTTATATCATGAGAAATGTATATTATCTCTATGAAATTGATTAATGAGGTATCGATGAAAGTATGATGAAATTATATTATGTGAAAGTCCCGGTTGAACCTTAGGAATAGAAAAGATACAATTGTCATGACATGAGATTAAGGAACTCCCGTATAAGACCAAGTCTGGGACATGGCCTCATCACCGAAAGGAGATCCCGTATAAGACCATATCTGGGATATGGCATCGGCATCGAATAGAGATTCCGTGTAAGACCACGTCTGGGACCTGGCTTTGGTATGAAATCGTGTAAGACCATTTCTGGGACATGGCATCGATATGCGATCCCGTATAAAACCATTATCTAGGATATGGCATCGACATCAAGATGTGATCCCGTATAAGACCATATCTGGGATATGGCATCGGCATCAAGATGTGATCCCATGTAAGACCATATCTGGGATATGGCATTGGCATCTTATTACGAGTATGATGAGTTTGAGTATCTGATATTATTCCAAATAGTTCAACGGGATAAAGAGCTAAGTTTATGTTCAAGATGTAAGAGCTCTAAAGTTATGTGATGAAGTGACACGAGTACATAAGAGTAACTTACGAGAAATGAGTCTGATATGTGAACTGAGATCGGTAAGAGTAAGCATGAGTAAGTTATGTTAATGTGCTTGAGAATTTGTGTTATTACTCGATGTAATGTATGGATGTTATCATAAGCCTTTATGTTTCTATTTATTTCATGCAAACTTACTAAGCTTATGCTTACCCCCTCTCTTGTACCTTTCCATTTAGTATCGCCAAGCTAGCTCAGGGATCGTAGGACGTCGGAGCTCGATTCACACTATCAAGCTATTCTTTTGGTATAGTAAAGTTTGATTATTTTGGGTATGGCATGTATAGGAATTTGGTCATTTTGTTATATGTCATATTGGTTAGCCAAGGTGTTGGCTATTAATGTTACTCAATTCATTTTGTAAATTGCCATTGGAATCGGCCAAAACTAGTTAAGTTATATTTATTCGATGATGATGAAATTCATGAAGTGCATGTTTATGCAATTGTGTGTGTAAGGTATGAAGTATGAGCATGATAAATGTAGTAGAATTCAAGGTGTGGATGTCTTGATTGTGTATATTTGAAGTGCATTATTATCATGTCAAGTGTTGCTAGAAATAGTATAAGTGTGGTTGCTTTTCAGTGTGGCAAATAGCCTGGTAAATAGCCTTGCATTTGTCCACACGGATAGAAACACGGGCGTGTGTCTAGGCCGTGTGTGACACACAGTCAACCCCATGGTCATGTTGGTAGGCCGTGTGTCCCCAGCATCTAATTTGCGAAAAATTCAGTTCGTCACACGGGCCAGTACACGGGCGTGTGGCTTGGCCGTGTGCCCCTAAGTGTCTGCTGACGTCATAAACAAAGTGTCCTTTATTTTGGACACGGCCTGAATAACAGTCGTGTGACATGCCACACGGGCGTGTCACTTCTCTCACACGGGCATGTGGCCCTATTTTAAAAAAAATTCTAAGTGTTTGTAAGTTCCCGGTTCAGTCCCGAACCAACCTATATGTATGTTTCGGGTCTAGTAGACCTATAATAGGGACATTATGAGTACGAATGAAGGATTCTTAAGTATGAATGAAAATTTATGGCACGATATTGTATGATTTAGTATCTTAAGTCCGGTAATGCCTCGTACCCTATTCTGGTGTTGGATACGGGTAAGGGGTGTTACAAAAATGTAGAGACTTTTAACACCTTTTAAGCTTTAATTCATGAAGTTTCGTAGTAAATTTTGTCGAAATTCAAACTTTAATTATAAAAATAATTAATTTGCACTTAAATTATTAACATATTGAATTTTAATTATTTTTATAATAATTTTTTCACAAATTTGGTTTATTTTTCATAAAAGGTAAAATTGGCTTGGCAGACACCTCGAAAAAGCTTGAACCGTTAGAGAAATTTTTGCATCAAGTGAACCAAGAGAAAGGCTAGATATTTATCCAGCCAAGGACGGTCCAAATGATGATTTTTTATGTACTTTATATTTAATTTCTATCCAAAGTTAATTGGGTTTAAATTTAATATAAAGCCTGAAGGAGAAAGTGACCCTGTATGCTAAGAAGAGAAGACTGATCCATCAAGCAAATTGGCAGCCCAAACCGATCCAACAAGCTAACCCAATCAGCTGATTTTTGCTGATTTTTATGCTTGCAAAATATCCCTCAAAGTTTATTTAAACTCCTTTCAAAGCCTTCCACTTTTTGTGCCCTTGAATGTTTGCCCCAAGCTAAATATAACAAAGTTTGAATTATTCAAAATTGCTTTTTTTGTGGCTGGCTAAGGAAGAGTGTATAGTTGCTAATTATTTGCTAATTTTAGCAACCATTTCCTTGCTGATTTCCCCTCTTGGAAAGTAGCCTCCATCCAATTTTGTTTAGCAACATTTAAAGTGTTCATACATACCTCGATCAACAGAACGAGCAAAGAAGAAGAGGAGCGTATTACTCTGGCTACGGAGAAACACCGAGATTACTTTCTAGTTCCCTTCTCTTTAGAAGAGGAGCGTATTAGCTGGAGTACTTGAAGATGCAGTACGATTAAAGTTGTTCCCATATTCATTAAGGGACATAGCTCGAGCCTAGTTGAACGCATTACCACCAAATTCCATTACCACATGGAAATAGTTAGCAGAACGGTTCCTTATGAAGTATTTCCCACCTAGCAAGAATGCTAAGTTGAGGAACGAGATCACAACATTCTAATAGATGGATAACGAGTCATTGTATGAGGTGTGGGAATGGTTTAAAGAATTATTACAAAGATGCCCTCATCACGAAATCCCTCATTGCATCAAATTAGTATAACGGTCTCAATGCTCACACAAGGATGGTAGTGGACATTTCTGCTAATGGTGCTCTCCTTTCTAAGTCTTATAACGAGGCTTATGAACTCATCGAGAGGATTGCTAGAAATAATTATCAATGGCAAACAAATCGAGTAGCTCATGAAGACGAGTCACTGAAGTACATGAAGTGGACGCTCTCACTTCACTTGCATATCAGGTATCCTTGATATCCCCAATGCTTCAAAGCTTTACTACTAATGTGTTTAATAATTTTGCAACTCAGCTACCGAATCAATTCGAAAATGTAACTTGTGTTTATCATGGGGAAGGGCACTTGTTCGAAGAATGCCCATCAAACCCAGAATCTGTGTATTACATGGGTAACCAAAATGAAAACTGAGAAAGGCAAGGATTGCAATCCAATTTTTATAACCTATCTTAGCGAAACCACCCTAATTTTTCTTAGAGTGAACAAGGGGCTGGAACCAATAACACTTATGCACAACCTAGACCGACCCAGCCACCTGTTTTTACCCAATAAGTTCAGAAACCAACTCAAGATAAACCTTCCAATAGCTTAGAGAACCTATTGAAGGAATATATGGCAAAGAATGATGCCAATTTATGGAATTTGGAGAATCAAGTGGGTCAACTTGCTACTAAACTTAGGAATCGACCACAAGGTGCTTTGCCTAGTGATATGAAAAATCAAAGAAATCCGGGGAAAGAGCATTATAAAGCATTAACATTGAGGAGGGGAAAGACATTAGAGCCCAACGCTGTCAAAGTTGAATAAGGGCCAACTGATGCTCAAGATTCAGTTGAAGTTCAACCAAGCGTTGGAATTCCAGCTTCACCGAAACCAGAATCTGCAAAACCCAATAAGGTAACTTCTGAACCAGTCAATTCCGATAAACTAACAACTTCGTTAGATGCAAAATTGCCACCAAAGACGAATCAACTAGTTTAAGTTAACAATGCTCCGCCACCCTACCCTCAAAGACTTCAAAAGCAGAAGCAAAAAGTCTAGTTCAAGAAATTCCTAGATGTACTCAAGATGCTTCATATCAACATTTCATTGGTAGAAGTTCTTGAGCAGATCCCAAACTACATCAAATTCATGAAGGATATCTTGTCCAAGAAATAAAGACTTGAAGAATTTGAGATGGTAGCTCTGACGAAGGAATGCAGTGCATATCTACAAGATAAACTACCCCCAAAGATGAAGGACCCTAGATGTTTTACCATACCTTACAACATTGGTGCAACTTATTGCGGTAAGGAATTATATGACTTGGGTGCAAGCATCAACTTGATGCCCATGTCCACATTTAGGAAGTTGAGGATAGGTGAAGGTAGACCTATTACGGTTACACTTCAATTAGCAGATCGATCCTTAACATATCCAGAAGGAAAAATTGAGGATGTATTGGTACGTGTAGACAAATTTATTTTTTCCTGCTGACTTTGTTATCTTAGATGTTGAAGCAGATAAGAAGGTGCCAATTATCTTAAGAAGGCCTTTTCTAGCAACTGGAAGGACCCTTATTAATGTGCAGAAGGGCGAGCTTACAATGCGTGTTCAGGATGACCAGGTAACATGTAATGTTTTTAAGTCTATACGATTTCCTGATGCAATTGATGATTGTTCTGTAGTATCCGAGTTAGAGGAATTAGCCGTAGAATGGGGACTCAATTCTACTGAGGACTCATTTGGACAAGTCTTAATATCAAACCCCCAAGCGATGAGGAATGGGAGGAATATTTAGCTTTGCTGGAAGCTAACTCAAAAGGATTCACTCCGAATGTTCAGTTCGAGTCACTAGCGTTGTCATCTTGTGAGTACAAGCAACCCAAACTATCAATAGAAGAACCATCAGAGTTAGACTTAAAGGTTGTGGAAAAACATGTGAAGGATATTAGGTGGACTACTTCAGATATCCGAGGTAATTATCCTTCGTACACTTACAAGTTATTGCTAGGAGAAACTGAAAAGGTATTTATCACGGAAAAAAGAAGCTTGATTCAATCTCGAATATTTGATCCCGGGAAACTCAAGTCTCAATGGTTAAAATCAAAGATCATTTATCCTATTTATGACAACTTTTGGATGGACCCTGTTCAATATGTATTGAATGAAGAGTTGATTCTAACAAGGATCGTTACTTGTTGGGGAATCTTTGTGGACTACAAGAAGCTAAGCAAGGTTTTCTAGTAAAGATCATTTCTTGTTCCTTTTCATGGATCCAATACTTAATAGAATGGCTGGCCAAGACTATTCCCTCTTTCTAGACGAGCACGGTTGGTATGACAAATGGTCATTTGATATCTCCTTGGTCAATGACGGTCCTCAATAACATCAAGGGAGTTTTCTCTTTGTCATTATTTTATATTGTTATTTTTTTTTTTGTTCTTTTGAATTAAATAGCTAACTTAGGTTATATTTTCTAGATTAATATGTTAACATAAATTCTGTCTAGGAGGTTGGAACTTAAGCGGAACCGTTGTGACCCTTCCAAACTTTCCTGGAATTGAATTTAACATAATCTTCCGAGAAATTATTTTCTAAGTGGCAAAATAATGTTTAATTTGTCAAATAAAAGGGTCAATTTTTATCCAAGTTTTAATTGCAGCTCAATTTTCAAAAAAAAAATTAAGTTTAGGTACTTAATTAAATTATTTGCAAAATTTGGTTGTTCTTTTTGTAAATACTGAAATTAGCTATCTTTTTCTGTAAATATTTTAAAATAGCTAAAAAAAAGGTTTTCAACTTTTATTTTTAAATAAGATTATAAAAACTAATATATAATTATATTTAATATAATATATATATTAATTATTATCAACTTCGTATAGGATTAGAATTGTTTAAGTATTTTATTATTATTATTCTAATAAATAAAGTGATAGCAAATAATATATTAATATGTTTATATTATATATTAATTGTTATTCACTTTATATAGTATTAGGATTTATGTAAATTTATTATTATTTTGTTTTAAGAATTCAAGTTAAACTCCTTCCTTTTTCCACTTTGAATACTACCACCCTCACCTTTCTTTCACATCACTTACCACCTATTAAACCAACCTCCCCATACACCTTTCTCACCGTCAGCCTAGCACCCTTCAACCTCCAAACAACCTAACATCGCATGTCCCTCGTAGAAACAAGTGCAAACTCCAATCGAACCCACCAGTAGCCACCATCGCCTTCTTGCACGCCCTGCTAGTCACGTACCAGCCCCGCGTCCTGCCTTGCACACTGCTACTGCTGCTTCCCTCATACACGCACCAACCTTGCTCGAGCCTCACACGTCCCTGCTACCCCTATTCTTCGCACGTTGCTATTGTTCCTTGCTTCAACCCGTGCGCATCCCTTGCATTACACACACTAACTGCACGCCCTTATTTCTTTTGCACCACACCACCGTCGAACCTTGCCGCAACCATTAAATACACCAATCAATTACCCTCCAACAAACACTAATTTGACATCTTTAGCTTCGTATTCTATTATTTATTTTATTGAGTTCTTAATTTTTACACAAAGGTGGTTAATCATGTCTTGCAAGAGAATTCGTGCCTCTATCCAAGTTGAAGAATGACAAAACAAATTCCACTGTGAAGAAGCGAAAGCTAGATACGACAATATTTTCAAAAATCAAAAAATGCTTCCAGAAAAAGGCTTTACACTAAAAGAAAGCAACTATACTAATTTCATGGCGAGCATTCGACAAGTTGTTGAAGCTTTAAATTTGGAAGTGTTTTGTGAGAAAAAACTGAGCATAGATGAAGAGTTAGTCCGCGAATTTTATGCGAATTTGACCTCAAGCGAATATAGAAAAGTCTCTATCCAAGGAATCAAGGTACCAATAAATTCAAGCACTATTATTGAATTCTTTGATTTTCTTAATTTTGAATATGACGAATATTTTTCCTTAATGGAAAATATTAAGGTCGAAAAATTATAAGAAATTCTCGAGGAACTTACAGTTCTGGGATCTAAATGGATTGTGTCAAATCACGAAACTCACACTTCTCACAGAGAATATTTGACACCATTAGCAAAGGTATGGTTTTATTTTGTTCGGTTCAGCCTTATGCCTATTTCACATAAGACTATAATTTCAGTAAAACAAATGGTCTTTTTATACACAATTATAACAGCAAAGATCATTGATGTGGAAAACTCATTCTGAGAGAAATTCAAAGTTGTGCCGCTAGACGTTCTGGCCCAGCATACTTTCCCTTTACTATAACAATTTTGTGCTTGAAAGCTAAAATTCTTGCAAATGTAAAGAAGACAGGTTCTAGCCAAGGCACAAATACAGACTGGGATCTCTACCGAGTAGCTGGAGATTTTGTTCTGTAGCAACAAGTTGAATCGAGTGATGATCTCGAAGAAGAAGAAGAAGATCCCACAGAGATCGAACCAATGCAGTCAACTAGAATCCCTAATAAGTAGGAACCAATTAAACCAATGATCAAACCTAACATTGTGACCTCAACATTTAGAACTCATTTCCCTCGCCCAGATCTTCATGCTGAGCTGTCAAAATTGATGGACCTAATGCAACATATGAAGTGGCAGCAACAAGATTACTAGAGATATTTAAAAATACGGGATGACTCAATGAGAAGTGCTTTTACGAAAATATTCCATGACCCGTTTATTTTTTTGTCTGAGTTTCCAGCTTTTATATTTGTACCATGGAGTCCAATATCGAAGAGGAAACGAAACAGTTCATGCAGAAAAAAGGACGATGGAGTAAAAGATGAGTTAGATTCTGAGGGATCTGCAAATAAATAAAAAGGGGGGATTTTTACTTTATTTTATTTTCTTTCTTAGGATATTTAAAGTTTTTAGGATTAGGTTCTATTAGGATTTTATCTCTCGCGTAATAAAATAAGAGATGGAAATCATCAATAAAATGGAACAAATTGCAAAATAAGAAGCGTGGCAATAGATTTGTACATGTCTAGGATTGGATTTGCCTTGGAAAAGCTTGGTATTTAAGCAGTCAAACTTGACTCACCTCCTTTTGCTAGGGTCCTACCTAGTGTACAATATCTATTCACTTCTTTATTTTCATTCTTTCTATTGTTTTTAACAATGGGGACATTGTTCATCTTAAGTAGGGGGACCAAAAATTGAAATTATTTTTCAAGATACATTATTCTTGTAATCATGGTTAAATTATATTTTGTTCAAAATTTTGAATTTTTGTTAATTATGCTAAATTCTAGTATAAATAAAGTTCTATCATCTCAATAATTTCTATGTTAGCATAACTATGACATAATGTTACTCTTAATAAAGTTTGTAAATCATATCATTTTTTTTCTTTAGGAGAGCTAGACATGTATGAAAGTTTAAGTCTCTAGAATTGACTTAGTAATTTCTTAAGGCGACATCCTAGGAAGCATGGAATCTTGAAAATGACTTAGGCAAACTTTTGTTTGGACCGTTTGAGCCATTCAAGCAAACCTTAATGAATATTTATCCCTTGAAACAACTTTGAGACTATATGGCCTAATTTTATTTGAAACTTTGTAATATTTAGCCATCACTTCTCTCATAATTATCTTTAAATTGTCCCAAACACTAGACTCAATTTATCCAAAATATTATTTGCAAATAAGTTTGGAGGAGTTAAAAAGAAGTATCAAATACTCAAAGAAAAATAATTTTGTAGTGCGTACAAAAAAATGCTCATGTAAAAAAAAAAGAGAGAGCATATGTACTCAAAAGAAATAGATGTACAAAAGAGCATGTGAAAGCAAAATGAGTTGGTGTATTCCAAAGGTCCGATACAAGCTGAGTCTAGGGTTTTTAGCTTAAAATTATCTATCTTTTTCCTACCCTTAGCCCATCCACGTTACAGCCTATTTAAAAGACCTTTCGATTCAGATTTCTGTACTGCCTACATTAGTGGAGAGAAATTGCTAAGTTCAACATATGAAGACATAAGTTAAACTTAGTGATTGCAATTTAGTCTTAAATAAAGAAATAAAAATTAAGTGGTAAGAATTAGCATGAAAACATTTAGTCTATTCTTGTTAGCATGATAACAATTGAGAATAATTCAAACAATATGTATACTTGAGTTGCATAATTGCAAAATTCTTGTTCTTAAGCATAATTACACTAAACTCATAATTGTGGGGGAAATATATTCTAAAGACATTTTTCAATAGTGCTTTCAAGAACTTCCTCTTTTCAATTTGTGCATTACTCGAGACGAGCAATGAATTAAATTTGGGGGTGTGGAAACACAAAAATATATAGACTTTTTCAGCACCTTTTGAGCTCTAATTCATGCATTGGAAAATGTTCAAGAGATTGGTTAATTTATTAATAAGTATGTATGTGCACTAGTTAGCAAGTTATCGAGTTGCCATGAAATTATTCGTAACAACATGAGCATGAGTTTAGTAATTCTAAGTTAAAGAATGTAATTGATCCAACACATTTATGTCATATTGATTAAACCCATCTTTTGAAACCGTGTGGGTACGATAACTCGACATTTAAAGTTTTATTTTTATTTTTATTTTATTGTTACTTAGTTAAATTTTAGTTTTTAATCACTAGTTAAATTTTAGTTTTTAATCACTTCCTCAAAATCAAATATTTTCATTCACTAAATTGTTTTAAATTGTATTTCATAAATATTTTCTTTCACAATCCCTGTGGGTACGATAACTTGACATTTACTTGTCACTTTATTACTTGTTGTGATTGTGTATACTTGTACATTTCCATCGTCCAATTACCTTCATAAATACTAAAGGCATTTCATTTGTTTTTCTTTTTCTTTTTTGGATTGCTTTAGACTGATCATTTTTTTTCACTTTAAAGTTCATTTCCTTATTTTTCACACTTTCAAGAACTTAACTGTAACACCCCTTACCCGTATCCTATGCCGGAACAAGGTACGAGGCATTACCTAACTTAAACACATACTGACATACATTTCCGGGTCATAAAAGTTCGTTCAAATTTAAAACTTTTTAAACTTCATCTTAAAGTCCCTAATATGGGCCTATGAGGCCCGAAACATACTTTGGGAATGGTTCGGTACTAAACCAGGCACTTTAAAAAACTTTGGAAAATTTCACTAAAAATAGGGGTACACGCCCGTGTGGCAAGGCACACACCCGTGTGGGCAGACCATGTGGTCACACACGCCCATATCCCTAGCCGTGTGGATTTATTTTTCAATTCGAACCTACAAGGGTTTTCACATGGCCTGGCACACGCCCGTGCCCATGGCCCGTGACCCTTACACGGCCATGACACGCTCGTGTCTCAGCCTGCGTGTTAAAACCTTGTCATTTTGTTTCTGACATCAGCAACATTTTAGGGTCACACGACAAAGTCACACGCCTGTGTGCTAGGCCGTGTGGCGAATTTAATTTTGCATTTAAGGTGCAGACTTCACACGGCCTGGGCACATGCCCATGTATTATGGCCGTGTCATCCACACGGTTGAGACACATGGCCGTGCCTCAGCCCGTGTGGTTTCTACTGGGCATTCTATTTTACCAAATTAAGGTGCAGGGGACACACGGCCAGACTACACGCCCATGGGGCAGACCGTGTGTCACACACGGCCTAGACACATGCCCGTGGGTCTACCCGTATGGAAAAAAACAAGGCTATTTACCAAGCCCTTTTGCCACCCTTACTTGCACCAACATAAGCCACATCAAGTAACACCAATCCACACATAAACATCTGACCATATTAGCCACAACCAAGGCATACACACATCAAGGCCACTACACTCCATTCACATGCAAAACTTAACACATACTTTATCAATCCAATCATGCGACTTACTCGTTCATGCATTAACACACCATATATTTCACCATGCAAATTAAACATTCATGAAAAACATCATCATCTACATATATCAATAACAAGTATTAGCCATCATCCATGGCCTTATACAAAATAAGTTAATCTTCAAGACAAGCCAACACATTTGGCCAAAACAATATGACACTTGACAAAAGACCAAGTCCCTATACATGCCATACTCAAAATGATAAATCTAATTATACCAAATGTTCAGATTAATAGTGTGATCGAGCCTCCGACGTCCTTTGATCCCCAAGCTAGCTTGGCGATACTATAAGAAAATGGAAAGGAAAAGGAGTAAGCATAAAGCTTAGTAAGTTGCATGTAAATAAGTAACAACATCAACCATGCATCTTTAAACACATAGCATATTATAAACCAGCACAACATTCTTGATTTAAAAATGGTAGATTTACTACATATTTACACATCACAAGTATAAGCCAAAGATTACAAGATCGTCCCGAAATCATTCTCATAGATAGAACTTACTCAATTTCATCCTTACCATTAAGTCATCATAACTAAGCTCATAACTCATTAGTTTCAAGTAAGAACCTGTACCACTCACAACATGATTATATCCTTTCATATCTTTATCATAAGCTTAAATAACCCGTGGAACCATTTGGAATACTAAAGGATATCCGATAAGCCTCACACAAGAGGGTAAAATGTCGATGCCATTCCTAGACATGGTCTTACACTGGTTCACATGTCGAGGCTGATGCCATGTCCAAGACATGGTCTTACACTAGCTCTCGTCTCAATGCCGATGCCATGTCCCAGACATGGTCTTACACTGGCTCTCATAATGTGGCTGATGCCATGTCCCAGACATGGTCTTACACTAGCACACATATCAACACCGATGCCATGTCCTAGACATGGTCTTACACTGGCTCTCATATCAATGCCGATGCCATGTCCAAGACATGGTCTTACACTGGCTCTCATATATCCCTAATGTCATGGCACGGATATCCGATATATTCCTAAGGTTCAATCGGGAGTATACCACCTCAAATTTCTTCATGCATATTCATAACAATAATCAAACATTTTATGCAATATCAATTGTTTAATGCATAGTAACAATAGACTTGTATTATTTACGTACAACTTACCTCGGTATACAAAATATGGGTGACTAGTTCGATTTAGTCCAATAGCTTGGTTTTCCCCCGGTCTAAGTCCGGACTCCGTTTTTCTTGATTTGCAAGAGAAAACCTTGGCTGAAATTTGAGCTCACAAAACCCTTAAGTTTGCTGAAAATTTCGGTGGAAGGGGAAGAAGATGGGAAAAGATGATAACTTTTTCTTTGTTTTATTTTTTTTATTCATTTAGTCACCTAATGCCACCAAACTTTGACCAATTTCATGAATTAAAAATTCATGTCCAGCCACCATAATTTCATTGGTCTATTTACTCAATAAGGACCTCTACTTTAGTGTTCCATAGTTATTTAACACCTTTAGCTTGTAGAACAAAACTTTTGCACTTTATGCGATTTAGTCCTTTTTCGAAATTAAGCAAGAAATCACTAAAATTAATTCACCAAAATTTTCATGTACTCATATAATTATGCTATAACACATAAAATAATATTAAAAATAATTTCTCCAGCCTCAGATTTGTGGTTCTAAAACCACTGTTTTGACTAGCCCTAAAATCGGGCTGTTACAATTTTCCCCCCTTTAGGGATTTTCGTCCCCGAAAATCTTACCAGTGAAAAGGTTTGGGTATTGATCTCTCATAGTCTCCTCGGGCTCCCATGTGGCCTCTTCAACCCCATAACAATGCCATAGTACTTTCACGAGTACTACACTTCTATTTCTCAATCGCTTGACCTCTCGATCTAAAATCTTAACTGGCTCTTCACCATAAGTCATATCCGATCGAATTTCAACCTATGCTGGTGAAATAACGTGTGAAGGGTTAGAACGATAACGACGCAACATAGACACATGGAAAACATCATGGATCTTCTCTAACTCGGACGGTAAAGCTAATCGGTATGCTACCGGTCCAATTCTCTCAGTCACCTCATATAGTCCAATAAAACGTGGACTTAATTTGCCTTTCCTACCGAATCTGAAGACTTTCTTCCACGGGGATACTTTCAAAAATACATTATCACCGACTTGAAACTCAATCTCTTTCTGTTTCAAGTCCCTGTAGGATTTCTGTCTATCTGAAGCGGCCTTCAAACAGTCACTAATAACCTTTACTTTCTCTTCGGTCTCTTCGACTAAGTCAACCCCGTGAATTTGATTTTCTCTGAGTTCAGTCCAATACAAGGGTATTCGGCACTTACGCCTATACAAAGCCTCATAAGATGCCATTTTCAAACTCGACTGATAACTATTGTTGTAGGCAAATACGACCAACGGTAAATACCTTTCCCAACTGCCTTGTGTAACACCCCATACTCGAGTCCGAGGCTAAGACCAGATATGAGACATTACTATGCTTGAACTTTCTTAACATGTACTTACGGGCTATAAAATTTTGTTCTGATTTAAAAACTTCTCTTTCTTAGTCAAATCAGATGTTTCGTGGGCCTACGAGGCCTCAGACTTACGTCCCGAAACTTTCAGAACTCATCTGGAAACTTTCTCTCGAAACAGGGGTCACACATTCGTGTGACTTGGGACACGCCCGTGCACCCCTAAAACATGCCAGTGTCTTTCACCCGTGGAGGATACTGGTAAATTACACACGGCCTGGACACGCCCGTGGCCCTGGCCCGTGTGCCAAACCTTGGTATTCTAACTTATTCACACGGTCTGTACACACGCCCGTGTGCGTCAGCCGTGTGACAATTGAATTTCGAAGTGTCAAGTGCAGACTTCACACGGCCTTGGCACACGCCCATGTGCCAACCGTGTGTATCACACGACCTGAACAAACGGCCGTGTGACCAGCTCGTGGTCTAATCTGACTTAAGATACTAAGGTGCAAGAGACACACGGCTTAGACACACGCCCGTGTGTCTATCCGTGTGGGCACTCAGAGGCTATCTTACCAAGCCTTTTACCACTCTCGTTTGCATACATTCATATACTACTTCAAAACATTCTCAAACCATCATTTAAAACACATTAATTAACACATTAAATCATTAAAGAGATAAAGTCTTTATCCCATACACTAGGGAGTACTACTCCCAATACAATTACAACCAATTTAAGCCATCATCTCTGGTCATACACAACCAACTCTAGATTCTCTTAGGCCAATACAATTTGGCTACATTGGTTAGAACTTAATCAACTTTAAAAGAATCCCTATACATGCCATGACTCATAAGGATTTGATACCTCATACCAAGGGTCTACTCGATAGTGTGAAAACATCTCCGGCGGCCTCCAACCCGAGCTAAGTAATGAACCTATAAGAGATGAGAAAAGTAAAGGAGTAAGCAAAAATGCTTAGTAAGCTCATCTACATAATCTGTCAAATATTGATATTCATTGAATGTACATAATTACAAAGTATCATGGAGAGTGTCTCTCATAAACTCATGGTTACTTGCTCAAATATTCTTGAAACTTACTCATTCAATCTCTTACCACATTCTTACCATGTCACAAGCCAATTGCTCGTTCAATTAGCATGCATTCCTGGACTGATCACCACATGATCATATAAAACAATACATCAAGCATTTTCAATAAGCCGCTCATGCTACTAATATCTCGGTGGTTTCGCACTTAGCCCACCATTGAATCTCTAATAGGGTGGTATCGCACACAGCCCACCAATCATTTATACTTATGGTGATTTCGCACTTAGCACACCAATCGTTTATACTTACGGTGGTTTCTCACTTAGCACACCAATCATTTATAAGCGATGGTATCACACACAGCCCATCGATTACTACTTAATCAAGTGGTAACGCACATAGCCCATCGATATTAATATAATTGATGGTATCGCACCCAGCCCATCACTACCATCAATAAGGTGATATCGCACATAGCTCACCGTTGTTTTACATTCATGGATAGTAATCCACAAGTATATCTCTATTTCAAATGTTCATCCGAGAACATCCTCACATACTTCTATTTTTATTTAACTTTCTACGATACTCGTTCGCATTCACACAGTGCATCAATAAATCTATCTTATGCAACTAAGGTGCAATAATAACACATATCCCACTAGGGGTTCATCATATATTGAATTCATCTCCATTCAATTCTAACACATACTTGTGCTTCTCGTGGTACAACCACATACATTCAACATATCCGTTGAATCATTCAAATTGTTAACCAACTCTCTTGAGTCTCATACACATAGTTCTCATTGACATTATACCCCAATAAGGTCCTACATACATTAACATGTCGATGCCATGTCCCTGACATGGTCTTATACGAACTCTTACACCGAGGCCATATTCCAATATGGTCTTACTCGAGACTTTAACCATCATCATATCATGCTATACACATATCAATTCTATTGACATTTCATCAAAAGATATTTCATGAATTCATATGGTAAATATACATTCCTACCACATTGGAACGTTAAATTAACTCAAATGCGTAATTACAACGTTTGCACATGAACATACCTCGATAAAATGCCAGAAAGGGCCAAAAAGGGACCTTTTTGCCCATATTTCTTTTCATCCAGTTCTAGGTCCGAAACTCATTTTCTTTGATCTAGAACAATGAAATTTACTGATTTAATCACTTATAAATCATATTACACCATAATATACACTTTAGGCAAAAATGACTATTTTGCCCCTACACTTTGGCAAAATTACGATTTTGCCCCTAGGCTCGTAAATAATTTTTCATCACATTTTCTTGTTAAACAAGCCTAGCTGAACATTTAATCCTCTTACAACTATCCATAATTCCAACTATTTCATGCCTTAATGAACAAATTACAACTTTTGCATTTTAGTCCCAAGTAGGTGTTTTCATGACAACACCTTTCACAAAATTTGTTTCTCATCATCCTATCATTCATTTTCTTCCATTAAACTCATCAAACAACATGAAATCTATCATGGCAAGTCCCTAGACTTTCAACCATATTGCAAACTAGTCCCCTTTTTAGAAAGCTTAAGCTTTGAGGACTCCAAAAGTACAATTTTCTTCAAGAAATACCATCAAAATCACTTACTTGAGTGGAGAATTGCTTGCTAAAATTTTAAGCTTCAAAAACCCCTCCCATGGCTGCTATTTTCGGTGGAGGAAGAGAATAAATAAAAAAAAGATGACAGCTTTTCTTTTTGTCATATTTTATTCATCTTTTCTCACCAAATTTGACTAAGCATTAAATGCTCTTGTCTCCCATACCACATGGCCGGCCATCACACTCCAAAAGGGCCTATTTGCATATTTGGGACCTCCAATTTATAAACCATAGCTTTTTGGTACCTCTAGCAATTAAAATAGAACTTTCGCACTTTATGCGATTTAGTCCTTTTTCACAATTTAGCTAGAAATCGCTAAAATTAAGGCACCAAAATTTTCATGCATCCTTATAAGCATGTTATAATACATAACATATCATGAAAATAATTTTATCTAACCTCGAATAAGGGATTCTGAGATCACTGTTCTGACTAGCCCCTAAATTGGGCTGTTACACCTTGAAACTCAAGAACACAACACCGCAACATATCTTCAAGAATCTGAATTACTCTTTCCTACTGACCGTTGGTTTGCGGGTGGAAAGCAGTACTAAAATTCAATTTCGTCCCCAATGCTTCTTGCAACTTTTTCCAAAATCGTTATGTGAACCTCGGATCTCTATCCAAAATGATCGATAAAGGTACCCTGTAGAGTCTCACAATTTCAGAAACATTCAAATCGGCCAATTTCTCAAGTGGATAATCGGTACGCACCGGTATAAAATGAGCCGACTTAGTTAGCCTATCAACCACAACCGATACAGCATCTTTCTTCTTTGGCGTCAACGGCAATCCAGACACAAAATCCATGGTAATACGGTCCCATTTCCACTCGGGAACCATCACGGGCTGAAGTAAACCCGAAGGTACTTGGTGTTCAGCTTTCACTTGCTGACAAATTAAACACTTAGAGACAAACTCTGAGATGTCTCTTTTCATTCCCAACCACCAATACATTTTCTTCAAGTCATTATACATTTTCACACTACCCGAATGGATAGACAAACAACCACTATGGGCCTCTTGCAAAATCTTCTGAATAAGCTCTTCATCCTTAGGTACACAGATCCTCTCTCGGAACATCAAATAACCGTCGGTACCAATCCAAAAATTTGATTCAATACCCGTCTCGCACTGAGTTATTTTGGCTTGTATCTCTTTATCACTTTTCTCAGCTTTACAAATCTCTTGCAGAAACATTGGTCTAGCTCTTAACTCTGCTATGACTGAACCATCATCAGTCACAGACAACTGGGTATTCATATCCCTCAAGACAAACAATGACTTCCTACTCAAAGCATTGGCAACCACATTCTCCTTTCTAGGGTGATAGTCAATTATCAACTCATAATCCTTTATGAATTCTAACAATCTCGGCTACCGTAGGTTTAACTCCATTTGAGTCATCAAATACTTTAGACTTTTATGGTTAGTGAATACCTGACATTTCTCGCCATACAAATGGTGTCTCCAAATCTTCAGTGCGAACACTATGGCGGCTAACTCTAAGTCGTGAGTAGGATAGTTTTTCTCACGCAGCTTCAATAGTCTCGAGGCATATGCTACTACCTTGCCTTCTTGCATGAGCACGTATCCCAATCCATTCAAGGATGTGTCGCTATACACTACGAATTCCTTTCCCGGTTCCTATTGCACTAAAACTAGGGCTTCAGTCAACAATGCTTTTAGTTTCTCAAAACTTTGTTGGCACTTCTCTGTCCATTCGAACTTGACATCTTTCTGTAGCAACCTCGTCATCGGCGTAGCAATCATGGAGAATCCTTTAACAAACCGTCTGTAGTATCCGGCTAAGCCAAAAAAGCTTCTAATCTCTGACATATTCCTCGGCGATTTCCAATCCATGATAGCCGATATCTTTCTCGGGTCAACTCTAATTCCATCAACCGACACGATGTGGCCCAAGAATCTGACTTCTCGAAGCCAAAATTCACTTTTGCTAAACTTAGTATACAACTGCTTATCTCTTAAAGTTTGTAAGACAGTTCTCAAATGCTCGACATGTTCGGTCTCATCACGAGAATAAATCATTATATCATCAATAAAAACAACAACAAATTTATCCAAGTACGGTCGGAAAATACGGTTCATCAAATCCATAAATATAGCAGGAGCATTCGTTAAACCAAAAGGCATAACTAAAAATTCATAGTGACCATACCTCGTCCGAAATGCAGTTTTCGGCACATCCTGCTCCTTAAATATCAATTTGTAGTAACCGGACCTCAGGTCTATCTAAGAAAACACTGTGGCTCCCTTCAATTGGTGAAACAAATCATTGATCCTTGGAAAAGGATACTTGTTCTTAACTGTAACCTTGTTGAGTTGTCGGTAGTCTATACATAATCTCATCGACCCGTCTTTCTTTTTCACAAAAAGGACCGGAGCACCCCACGGAGAATAGCTCGGTCTCGCAAAACCTTTATCCGCTAACTCTTGTAGTTGAACCTTTAACTCTTTTAACTACAACGGTGCCATCCTATACGGGGCAATCGAAATAGGTGCCGTACTAGGGACCAACTCAATACCAAACTCGACTTCCCTAGTTGGAGGCAATCCGGGAAATTCTTCCGGAAACACTTCTGGATGCTCACATACTACTTGCACTGACTCAATCTTTACTTCCAACACTTGAGTATTCAACACAAACATGAGATAAGACTCATACCCTTTTCTTATACATTTCTCAGCCGCCAAAGAAGAAATCACTAGAGGCAAGCTATCCGATTCACCTGATTCAACCCGAAAGATATCCCCATTTTCACATTTCAGTTCAATAAATTTTCTCCCACAATTTACTATCACATCATGAGCTGCTAACCAGTTCATACCAAGAATCACGCCAAATTCATCAAACGGTAGCAGCATAAGATTAGCCAAAAAATAATGACCTCTAATTGTCAAGGGACAATTTCTACACACTTGGTCAAGTAGCACATGCTTGCCTAAAGGGTTTGACACTTTTATCACAATTTCTGTGGACTCAACAGGAATATTCATACTAGACACCAATTTTGCACAAACATAGGAATGGGTAGATCCTGGATCAATCAAAGCAACAACAGAAATATCATGAAGAGAAAAAGTACCCGTTATCACATTTGGAGATGATGCCTCTTCGCGAGCACGAATGGCATATGTCCTTACAGGAGCTCTACCCTAGGATCTCACAGCCGAGTCTCTCGGTGCTCCTCTGCTGCTAGCCCCACTTCCTGGGTTCCTTTGTGGTCTACTCTTAGAAGGAGCGTTACCAAATCTCACATCTTGATCTCTATCTTTCTCGACCATCTAGGGACAACTACGAATAAAATGATCTAGTGACCCACATTTGAAACAACCTCTTTCATTTCCTCGGTACTCACCGAAATAACGTCTACCGCACTGTGAACATTCCAGTCTATTCGGTCGAGCACTACCAACACTCGCGATAGAAGTGGTTTGAGGTTTAGACGCCGTGTACTGGTTATTCTTATTTCTGCTCGAGAATCCAACTGAAGCATTGGATTGAGTAGTTAACTCTCTCAATTTCTTGGATGAGGACTGAAATGATTTCCCCAACTGTTTTTTCTTTGAGTCACGAGACTCCATACCAGCTTTCCTCTTTTCTTTGGCCAGTTCCTCAACCTTGCAAGCTCTTTCAACGAGCACCACAAATTCCTTAAGCTCTAGAATGCCAACTAAAAGTCGAATGTCTTCATTCAATCCGTTCTCAAATCTCTTACACATGATGGCTTCAGTAGATATGCACTTCCTAGCGTATTTGTTGAGCCTCACGAACTCACGCTCATACTCTGTTACTCTTATTCGGCCTTGCTTCAATTCTAGAAATTCCTTCCTCTTCTGGTCTATAAACCTCTGACTAATATATTTCTTTCGGAATTCCTCTTGGAAAAACTCCCATGTAATCCTTTCCCTTGGTACAACTGACACAACAAACTTCATGCACTCCTCAGGTGTGCAAGACAATTCATCGAATACCCTAATAGTATTTTCTAACTAGAACTCTGCCCTCTCTCGGTCACCATCTATATTCGCTCTAAATTCCTCAGCCCCTTATTTTCGAATTCTGTCTACCGAAAGTTTTTCCCTTCTAATCATTTCCACTACTTAAGGAGCTACAGGGGCAGACTAGGGGATTGGAGGGGGTGGAGCGTTCGGGTTTGCACGAACAAACTCTGAATACCAGGCATTCATCATATAGAGGAAGGCTTCTCTAGCCCCTTCACCCTGACTCAGTGTCACGGGCCCACTTTCGACTGGCGTGGTCCCTTCTGCGGGAGCCGACTCATTACTTTTGACATCATCCGCCACTGCTCCGTCGGGATCCATTTACTATATAAAAACACATTTTAAATTGTCAGGAGTTGTCACACTATCATAATTCATATATGGCATGTATAGCTAGACTCGTACACATGTTAGGTTAGTCTGAGAATCGACTAAACCATAGCTCTGATACCACGAAATGTAGTACCCCTTACCCGTATCCTATGCTGGAACAAGTTACGAGGCGTTACCTAACTTAAACACATACTAACATACATTTTCGGGTCATAAAAGTTCGTTCAAATTTAGAACTTTTCAAACTTCATCTTAAATTCCCTAATATGGGCCTACGAGGCCCAAAACATACTTTGGGAATGGTTCGGTACTAAACCGGGCACTATAGAAAACTTTGGAAAATTTCACTGAAAATAGGGGCACACGCCCGTGTGGCAAGGGAGGCAGACCGTGTGGTCACACACGCCCATATCCCTAGCCGTGTGGATTTATTTTTCAATTCTAACCTACAGGGGTTTTCACACAGCCTGGCACACGCCCGTGCCCATGGCCCGTGTCCCCCACACGGCCATGACACGCCCGTGTCTTAGCCCGTATGTTGAAACATTGACATTCTGTTTATGAAATTAGCATCATTTTAGGGTCACACGGCCAAGTCACACGCCCATGTGCTAGGCCGTGTGGCGAATTTAATTTTGTATTTAAGGTGCAGACTTCAGATGGCCTAGGCACATGCCCATGTATTACGGTCGTGTCATCCACACAGTTGAGACACACGACAATGCCTCAGCCCGTGTGGTTTCTAATGGGCATTCTATTTTACCAAATTAAGGTGAATGAAACACACGACCAGACTACACGCCCATGGGGCAGACCGTGAGTCACACACGACCTAGACACACACTCGTGGGTCTACCCGTGTGGACAAAAACAAGGCTATTTACCAAGCTCTTTTGCCACCCTTACTTGCACCAACAAAAGCCACATAAAGTAACACCAATCCACACATAAACATCTGACCATATTAGCCACAACCAAGGCATACACACATCAAGGCCATTACACTCCATTCACATGCAAAACTTAACACATACTTTATCAATCCAATCATGCGACTTACTCATTCATGCATTAACACACCATATATTTCACCATGCAAATTACACATTCATGAAAAACATCATCATCTACATATATAAATAAAAAGTATTAGCCATCATCCATGGCCTTATACAAAATGAGTCAATCTTCAAGACAAGCCAACACATTTGGCCAAAACAATATGACACTTGAAAAAAGACCAAGTCCCTATACATGCCATACTCAAAATGATAAATCTAATTATACCAAATGTTCAAATTGATAGTGTGATCGAGCCTCTGACGTCCTTTAATCCCCAAACTAGCTTGGCGATACTATAAGAAAATGGAAAGGAAAGGGTGTAAGCATAAAGCTTAGTAAGTTGCATGTAAATAAGTAACAATAAACACATAGCATATTATAAACTAGAACAACATTCTTGATTTAACAATGGTAGATTTACTACATATTTACACATCACAAGTATAAGCCAAAGATTACAAGATCGTCCCGAAATCATTCTTATAGATAGAACTTACTCAATTTCATCCTTACCATTACGGCATCATAACTAAGCTCATAACTCATGAGTTTCGAGTAAGAACCTGTACCACTCACAATATGATTATATCCTTCAATATATTTATCATATGCTTAAATAACCCGTGGAACCATTTGGAATACTAAAGGATATCCGATAAGCCTCACACAAGAGGGTAAAATGCCGATGCCATGTCCCAAACATGGTCTTAAACTGGCTCACATGTCGAGGCCGATGCCATGTCCCAAACATGGTCTTACACTAGCTCTCGTCTCAATGCCGATGCCATGTTCCAGACATGGTCTTACACTTGCTCTCACAATGTGGCCGATGCCATGTCCCAGACATGGTCTTACTCTGGCTCTCATATCAATGTCGATGCCATCTCCTAGAAATGGTCTTAAACTGGCTCTCATATATCCCTAATGTCATGGCATGGATATCCGATCTATTCCTAAGGTTCAACCGGGAGTATACCACCTCAAATTTCATCATGCATATTCATAACAACAATCAAACATTTTATGCAATATCAATTGTTTAATGCATAATAACAATAGACTTGTATTATTTACGTACAACTTACCTCGGTATACAAAATATGGGCGACTAGTTCGATTTAGTCCAATAGCTTGGTTTTCCCCCAGTCTAAGTCTGGACTCCGTTTTTTTTTTTATTTGCAAGAGAAATGCTTGGCTAAAATTTGAGCTCTCAAAACCCTTAAGTTTGCTGAAAATTTCGGTGGAAGGGGAAGAAGATGGGAAAAGATGATAACTTTTTCTTTGTTTTATTTTATTTTATTCTTTTAGTCACCTAATGCCACAAAACTTTGACCAATTTCATGAATTAAAAATTCATGTCCAGCCACCATAATTTCATTGGTCTATTTACTCAATAAGGACCTCTACTTTAGTGTTCCATAGCTATTTAACACCTTTAGCTTGTAGAACAAAACTTTCGCACTTTATGTGATTTAGTCCTTTTTCGAAATTAAGCCTGAAATCAGTAAAATTAATTCACCAAAATTTTCATGTACTCATATAATTATGCTATAACACATAAAATAATATTAAAAATGATTTCTCTTGTAACAATCTGATTTAGGGCCTAGTCAAAATCGTGGTTGAGAGACCACAAATTCGGGGTAGAAATATGTGTTTTATGGTTTTTATGAGGCCTATGACACGTTTTCATGATTATGTGAAAATTTCATGAAGAAGTTTTTTTTTATTTAGTGATCAATTCATTCACTAGGACTAAATTGTAAAGATTGAAAAATATGAGATTCTAGAAGATTCAAGTATGAAATAGCATTAGAAAAATTATTATAGGTCCTTATTTAGCAATTAGACCATTATATGTCAAGACGGACAAAAATGGACATGGGAAGGAAAAATCTCAAGAAATGGACCTTAAGGGCATTTTTGTCATTTGGATAATAAAAGAATTAAAAGGGAAAAAGAAGTCAAAATTCATGTCCATCTTCTTCATGCTACCCGAAATTTTCAAGGACTCCATAGCTAGGGTTCCTTCAACTTTCAAGCTTGATTGTAAGTACCTCCTAGCCCCGTTTTTAATGTTCTTCGTATTTTTAAGATTCCCGTAGCTCAATTTAGCTATTTCTAGCTATATTTTGAGCTAGGGTTCATGTTCAAAAATTTACCCATGTATGACATACATGTATTTTTATAATTTATGGAGGAATATGAAAGTTTGATGTATGACAAACATCTTTTTCTAAGTGATTTTCTTGGAAAATTCATGAAAAGGACTAATTTATAAAATTTATGAAATTTGTCATAAAAGTGTGAATTAGTGGAAATTGTGGGCTGTTGTAGTTATGAAAATGGTTCGGCTAGGCTTAGAATGCAAGGAAATTGAATAAAAACCATTTTACGATATTAGGGGAAAAGTGTAAATAAGTGAAAGTTTAGGGGCAAAATCATAATTTTTCCAAAGTATGAGTCATGAGTTATTTTAGCCAATGTGATCAATAAATAAGTGAAATTATCATTATAAATCAAGAAACAAGAAGTCTAGACCAAAACCGAGGAAAGAATAAGGTGGTGGACTAAATCGAACAACTATACATATTTTGGTACCGAGGTAAGTTTGTGTGAAGTTAAAGCTACATAATGCTATTATGTCTTTAATTGCTTAATATCATAAGAAATGTATATTTATTTTTTTTACGAGATTGATTAATTATATCTCGATGAAAGTATGATGATATTATATTATGTGAAAGTCCCGGTTGAACCTTAGGAATAAAAAGGATACCATTGTCACGACATGAGATAAAGGAAGGTCCCGTATAAGGCCATGTCTGGGACATGGCATCAGAACCGAAAGAAAGGTCCCGTATAAGACCATGTCTGGGACATGGCATCGGCACCAAAGGAAGGTCCCGTATAAGACCATGTCTGGGACATGGCAACGGCACCGAAGGAAGGTTCCGTATAAGACCATGTCTGGGACATGGCCTCGGCACCAAATGGAGATCTCGTGTAAGACCATGTCTGGGACATGGCATCGACATTGATATGAGATCCCGTGTAAGACCATATCTGGGATATGGCATTGGCATTGTGTTACATGTATGATGAGTTTGGGTATCCTCCGATATTCCAAATGGTTCAACGGGATAAAGAGCTAAGTCTATATTCAAGATGATAAAAGTACTAAAGTAATGTGATGAGTGTTACAGGTACATATGAGTAACTTATGAGAAATGAGTTCGATAAGTGATATGTAAATGGTAAGAGTAAGCATGAGTAAGTTATGTCAAAGTGCTTAAGGACTTGTGTTATTATTCAATGAGATGAATGGATGTTATCAGAAGCCTTTGTGTTGCTATTTATTTCATGCACACTTACTAAGCTTAATGCTTACTCCCTTTCTTTTCCATTTCCTTGTAGTATCGCCAAGCTAGCTCGGGGATCGTAGGATGTCGGAGCTCGATCCACACTATCAAGCTATTCTTTTGGTATAGTAAAGTTGATTATTTTGGTTATGGCATGTATAGGAACTTGGTCATTTTTTTATGTCATATTGGTTGGCCAAGGTGTTGGCTATTAATGTTACTTGATTCATTTAGTAAATGGCCATTGGAATTGGCCAATACTAGTTAAGTTATATCTATTTAATGATGATGAAATTCATGAAGTGCAAGCTTGTGCAATTGAATGAGTGGTGTGTAAAGTTGATGCATGATGAATTAATGAATATCAATAATGCATTATTGCTATGAATGTATTGCTTGAAATGGTATAAGTGTGATTGTTTTTCAGGGTGGCAATTGGCTTGCTAAATAGCCTCATAATTGTCCACATGGGAGTTTGTCTAGGCTGTGTGTGACACATGGTCTGCCACATAGGTGTGTAGCCTAGTCGTGTGTCCCCTGCATCTAATTTGTGAATATTTCAATTCGTCACACGGGCCAGCACACGGGCGAGTGGCTTGGCCTTGTGGTCCTAATTAGTTGCTGACATCATAAATAGAATACCCCTTATTTTGGACACGGCCGGAAGCACGGGTGTGTGGTATGCCCACACGGGCGTGTCACTTCTCTCACACTGGCATGTGGCCCTGTTTTAAGCGAAAATTTTCTAAGTTTTTGTAAGTTTCTGGTTCAATTCTGGATCACTTCATGTGCATGTCTTGGGTCTCGTAGACCCATAATAAGGATGTTAAGAGTTCAAATGAAAAAGTTCAAGTTGAAAGGAAAGTGCATTGCCCGATTTGTACGAATAAGTAAGTTAAGTCCGGTAATGCCTCATACCTGATTCCGGCGTTGAATACGGGTAAGGGGTGTTACATTTAGTGGTATCAGAACTACGGTTTAGTCGATTCTCGGACTAACGTAGCGTAAGCACGAGTCTAGCAATACATGCCATACGTATGAGTATTTACATAATGATAGTGTGACGACTCCTAACAACTTAAATTATGTTTCATATAGTAAATGGATCCCAAAAGAGCTGTGGCGGATGATGTAGAGAATAACGCACCGGCTCCCGCTCAAGGGACGGTGCCAAATGAAAATGAGAATAGACCAACGATTGTGAGTCAGAGAGGAGGAGAAGAGGCTAGGGAAGCCATTCTCCACATGATGAATGCTTGGTATACGGAGTTCGTTCGAACGAACCCGAATGCGCAACCCCCTCCTCCCCCACCTATTCCTCAACCTACCCCTGTAGCTTCTTAAGTTGTAGAAGTGGTAAAGCCCCATGTTGATAGAATTCAGAAAAAAGAAGCTGAGGAGTTTCGAGCTAATAAAGATGATGATCCGGAAAGAGTAGAGTTCTGGCTCAAAAATACCATCAGGGTATTTGATGAACTATCATGCACGCCTGAAGAGTGCATGAAGTGTGTCATGTCTCTTTTAAGAGATTCGGCTTACCAGTGGTGGAACACCATTGTGTCGGTTGTACTAAGGGACAATGTAACACCCCAAACTCGGACAAGACACCACGCCCGAATCTGGTATGTTACGGGGAAAAACGTCTTTGAGTGAACAGGTTTTTTTTTTTTTTTCTGTTTAGAAGTGGGGTGAAAACATAGTGAATTTGAGGAAAGTTTGAGTAGGCTTGTTTGATTAGATTTTGAAAACTTATCCAAGTATATAGTTAAAACGAGTTGATTTCATTTAGGACTTTCAATAATTTCCTAGTGCCATTTTGAAACATTTTAAACTTAGTAGTAAATCGAGTTTGATTTGAAAATCATTTGAGTTTATTGAATAACGAAACATAGCGAGATACCCGATGGTATAGTTTAAAACACATTGCGATATAACTTTGAAAACGTTGTCTTTCCAAGTTTTAGCAAAATTTCATGCCAAGTTGTTTGTTAAGCAGGTTGAGAATCTAATTAAAGCATACCCATCATAAAACTTAATTTAAAGGCCTTTTACAAATCCAAATTAAAACCCAAATAAAAGTAATTAAACTAAAGTACCCAAATGATAGAGTTGGAGTAAAACTTTATTAAGCATGGCATGAGCACCCGAGTCCATCCGGCTCCATGTCGCGTCTCACGAGTCACTGAAATGTCAAGGAGAGGGTGAGTCGAGTGACTCAGTGCATAAATCCCGCTCCCGATGAAACCACATGCTAACACACATCATACATAGCAACATAATTAATGCAACCCGATCCTAACCATCCGTATCTCCTTTTTCTACCCTGTGTGGTACCAAACCACTGGTGGTGCCAAACCCTTTGGTGAAATATAGTCACAATGTGTTACCAAAACACTGGTGTCCCAAAGACACAATGTGCTACCTAAGCACCGGTGACCGTAGTCACGATAATCGAATGATGGGGCCAACCCATCGTGTGATACCCAATCACTAGCAGACGATCCCATATCTCATGTGGGGCCAACCCACGGTGGTGTTAACCACGGGGACAAGTCGCAATGAGGTGCCCAACCTCACGGTGTCCCAAAGACACAAATGTGCTACCAAAGCACTTGGTGACCGTAGTCACAATAATCGAATGATGGGGCCAACCCATCGTGTGATACCCAATCACTAGCGCAGACGATCCCATATCTCAAAGTGAGGCCAACCCACGGTGGTGTTAACCACGGGGACAAGTCGCAATGAGGTGCCCAACCTCTGGTGTCCCAAAGACACAAATGTGCTACCAAAGCACTTTGGTGACCCAAAGTCACAAGGTGTGTTACCAAAACACGGTGCTCGTTAGCACAAAATCATCATCGCTTGCCCCCTCCACTCATATCACCCATCAACAAACCAACTCATGTAATCATGCGTATCATACAAATTATGCATATCATGCTAATATGTTTGACTCATGTCCCATATCACATACATACATAGTCATGATACCATATAGATCATCGAGTAATCTAGTAACAATCTTGACTTACCCAGGATACGTACACATACCCCGTTTGGGTATCCAATAATCCATCATAATTGTCATGATTTTAATAGGCAAACAGGTTTATTAATAATATTACTAAATATCGGTGTGTTAGTTTATACACACACAGTAATCACGAGTCTAGAAATCCTAACAAAAGCGATCTAAGCCCCTCGAGTACTAGCTCCTACAATCGGCCAAAGCATAGGGTTAGGCATCCACACATTCGGCCAACAACATCTAGACCAAAAGGGTTTGTCGAAAGCCCTTACCTTTCACACGATTTGGTTTCCTACCAAATCCCGAACCAAAAGTGGTTCCCTTAGACAATCGGCCAACCTATAAAGAAGGAAGTATTAATCTCTTGAAGCTTTGACTAAACGAGATAAAAGAATTAACTAATAGTCTTTGCCCACACCAATACTTACCCCACTTGGCTAATCAGAACGAAGGCTCCACTTGATTGCTTCAAACTCCCGAATATCCCAACAAGAAATCGGTTTAACAAAGAGGAATAACACCCATCAATGGTTGCCATATTCGGCTCTTAAACAACCAACATCGGCAGAGTATAAGGAGAAAAAGGAGATGGCCATTCGGCCAAGGACTTACCAATCTCCAAACGATTGAAGCAAAACCACAACACCAACAAGATTCGGCCAAGGTTTTTGAGAAGAAGAAAGAAAGTGATTATGAGGTAGATGCTTTTCGGTTTTAAAGGAAAAATCGATATGAAATGGGAGCAAAGTTTGGCAAGAATTGAGAAGGATGAATGGAAGAATCGGTTGGGAAGAAAATGGTAAGTTCGGCTCTTAAGAAAATGAAGAAACTATGTAAGGGAGAGAAGAGAGTATTATTGAACACAAAGTAGAGGGAACCAAAGCAATTTTGGCTACCAAAAGATGTTGAGAGAACAAATGCACAATCGGCTAAGTGCAAAAGAAATGAGAAGAAAACGGCAATGTATGTTTGCTTTGGTCTTACTGGTTTTCAAGAAGTAAAGAGGATAAGAAAGAAATTGAAGTTTGGTGGCTAGAAGACAAAAGAGAGAATTTGGTTTACCAAGCTAGTGACCGAAAATGCTAAGAAAAATATGCCAAAAAGATGCTTAGACTTTCGGTTTGGTAAGGCACAAAGAGAGAATTGCTTCTAAAGATTTTGTGAAAACACCCCAAAACTCAAAGTGAATTTTCGGCACTAGCTCACACCCACACCATGCCGTCCACTCCCCACTCCAACACCCCACAAAATCGGCCAAAATCCCTCCATTCACTCCACTCCCCACATTCAAACAACAAGACCAAGTCTTCCTCCTAAACTCACTCTCCTCCCACCATTTGAACGGTTTGACCAAGTCCAAAGAAGAATTTGAATTGCCTTCTACTTCCTCCTCCCATGCCGTCCAAAAAGAATGCAAAATGTGGCCCCTCCGCAGCCTTGAACTCGGGACCCACGCTCCTGCGATTGACGCCAACACCAGACTCCAAGTGGCGCATGCTTTGCCACTCCACCAGCTCCTCTTTTGTGCTCAAGAACACCAAATAAAACTCTTATACCCCTAGCTCCTACTGGCTCCCCGACTTAACACCCAAAAATAAAAATTTTCCCATTCACTCAGGCATACATTTAGACTTGATTAAGCCCCAAACATAGAAATAGCCACATGATACACTAGACACATGCAAAAACATGCAACACTAAATGACCCCTAACCACAGGATATTACGGTTCTACCCCCTTAAAATAATTTCGACCTCGAAATTTACGATCGACGTAAGAGTTGCGGGTATATTTTGTCTCATCATATCCTCGAGTTCCCACGTAGCTTCTTCTACGCCATGATTCCGCCAAAGAACCTTAACCAAAGGCACGGACTTCCTACGCAGAACCTTCACATCTCGATCAAGAATCGCACGGGTTCCTCCTCCATGGTCAAGTCTAGATTTACCTCGATCTCTTCCATTTGCTACCACATGCGACGGATTCGAGCGATAACGTCGAAGCATCAAACGTGGAATACGTCGTGAATCGACTAAGCTGGCGGCAACTCAAGGCGATCGCCATTGGTCCAACTCGTCTCAATACCTTATACGGCCCAATAAACCTCGGACTTAGCTTGCCTTTCTTCCCGAACCTCAACACCTTCTTCCAGGCGAGACCTTCGAAACACTCGATCCCCACGGCGAACTCTATATCTCTTCGCTTAAGATCGGCATAAGACTTCTCGCCGTCGAAGCTTCCTTCAATCGAGACCGAATCGACAACCTTGTCTTGGTCTCGGCAACCAACTCGGGTCCTAACAAGCGGCGTTCACCCAACTCCGTCCAACACGTAGGTGAGCGACATTTCCTACCATACAAGCGCCTCAAACGGTGCCATCTTGATGCTCGCAGTAAGCTGTTGTTGTAAGCAAACTCGGCTAATGGTAGAAACTCCTCCCAACTACCTCTGAAATCCAAGATACAACCTCTCGGCATATCCTCTAAGACACGAATGACCCGCTTCGATTGACCGTCGATTTGCGGGTGAAAAGCCGTCTTTGAAATCCAAGCGAGTACCCGAGCACGATGCGGCGCTTTCGAACCAGCGTGAATCTAGGATCCCGATCCGAGATTATCGAAAGCCGCACACCGTGCAACCTCACTATCTACGAAACATACGACCGCTAGCTTCAAGTGAGTAGTCAACCCTCACGGAATAAAGTGAGTGATTTAGTCGATCGATCCACCACTACCCAAACCGAATCTTTCTTGCTTGGCGAAGCGGTAACCCACCGGCGAAATCCATGGTTATCCTTTCCCACTTCCGCGAGGAATCTTCACAGTGAAGCAACCCGAGCGGCAAGCGATGTTCGGCCTTGACTGCGACAAGTCGGACACTTCCCAACAAACTCGTAACCTCCTTCTTCAAGCCGAGCCACCAAAAGCGCTCTCTAAGATCCCTATACATCTTGCTACCTCCGGGATGCATAGCATATGGACTGCTATGTGCGTCTGAAGAATCTTACGCCTCGACTCAACATCTTTAGGCATACAAGCCTTACCTTGAAAACACGAGAACCTCGTCACGGACAAGTCGTAACCATCCAAACCACCGTCCTGCATCGCAACCTTGGCGCACTCGTAACCTCATCCAATAACTGTTTCTCTCTGATCTGCTCAACCCAAGTAGGCTTAACCTGCAACTCTGCCAGAATACTCCCGTCGTCATACAAACTCAAATGGGCAAACAAAGCTCTTAAGTCCGAAACAACCTTGCGGCTCAACGCGTCTGCCACCACGTTAGCCTTGCCCGGATGATACTCAATCGAACAGTCGTAATCTTTCAGCAACTCAACCCATCTGCGCTGCCTCAAATTCAAATTCTTACGAGTCGTGAGATACTTCAGACTCTTGTGATCTGTGTAGACTATCGATCTCTCTCCGTACAAGTAGTGCCTCCAAATCTTTAAAGCGAAGACCACAGCTGCTAGCTCCAAATCGTGCGTCGGATAGTTGACCTCATGCGGCCTCAGCTGTCGAGAAGCGTAAGCCACAACCTTACCCTCTTGCATCAGCACACAACCCAAGCCCGTATGTGATGCATCGCAATAAACTGTGAATTCTTTACCAGCCTCAGGTTGAATTAGAACCGGAGCCTCAGTCAAAATCTTCTTTAACTTATCGAAGCTTTCCTGCTGCTTCTCGGTCCATACAAGCGGAACTTCTTTCCTCGGCAACTTGGTCATCGCGCCGCTATCAACGAGAAACCCTCAACAAACTTTCGGTAGTATCCGGCCAAACCAGAAAACTCGAATCTCGACCCGCGACCTAGGCGGCTTCAATCCAAAAGCGCCTCAATCTTACGAGGATCTACTCGAATCCCCTCACCGACACTACATGACCCAAGAAAGTCACTTCTCTAAGCGAGTGCACTTGCGAACTTAGCATAGAGTTGCTTTTCCCTCAAAGTTTGCAACACCACTGCGCAAATGCTTATCATGCTCTTCCTCTGTCCTTGAGTACACCAAGATGTCGTCTATGAAAACCACGACGAGGCCGATCCAGATCTTCGCTTGAAACACCTCGTTCATCATATCCATAAGCGCCTGCAGGTGCGTTAGTCAACCCGAGCGGCATTACGAAAATTCGTAGTGCCCATACCGAGTCCAAACGCTGTTTTATGGATATCCGCCTCCTTAACCTTCAATCGATGATACCCGGATCTCAAGTCGATCTTCGAGAATACGCCGCACCCTTTGGTGATCAAACAAGTCATCTATCCGTGGGTAAGCGGATACTTGTTTTTAATCGTCGACTTGTTCAATCAAGCGGTAGTCTATACACATCCGCATCGAGCCATCTTTCTTCTTGACAAAAGTACCGCGCACCTTACGGCGAGACACTAGGCCTAATAAAACCTTGATCCAATAACTCTTGGATCTCGAGCCTTAAGCTCCACCAATTCCTTTGGCGCCATCCTATACGGACAATAGACACCGGCGCAGATTAAGGTAATAGATCAATCCCGAACTCCACCTCACGATCCGGCGGCAAACACGGAAGCTCCTCGGGAAAAACATCAAGCAAACTCCTTAACAGTGCGAACCTTCTCCACAGATAGACTCTTTAGCCTCCAAGGCATACACATGAACTACATACGCTTCCACGGCCTTTCCCGACCATCTTCTCCGCCTTGAGCGCGGATACCACATTTGATAAGTAATCTCTCCTATTACCTATCATAGCCACCTCTTCACCCTCGACCGTCTTAAGAACCATGCGCTTGGCGCGCAATCCAACCTCGCCTGGTACTTGACCAACCAATCCATCCCAAGAATCGATCGAACTCCCCAAACGGCGGTTCCATCGGATCAAGCGATAAACACTACCCCTTGAAGTTCTAAGGGTACCTCTCTAAGCAGTTTATCTACTACTACTGAGTGACCTAGAGGGCTAATCACGGTCATCCGCCTAGAAGATATCTCGAGTCTAAATCCATGGTCTCTACTATACTATCGGCAACATAAGAGTGCGTTGAACCCACATCAATCAAAGCGGTATAAGGAGAACCAAAAATCAAAAACGCACCGGTTATGACGTCCGGTCGTCGCCTCCTCCTCTCGGCGCCTCGCGCATACACTAATCCGGTACGTCTAGCATCGAACTACTCGCACCTCTCGCCGGTGCTCCACGGCCCCGACCAGAACCATTACCACCTCTGCCATTACCACGGCCCCTCTGCGGTGGCGGTCCACTACCTCTGAACTGATTACGGCCCTGACTCTCAGACTGAATCCTAGCCAACCTACGCGGACAGTCCCTCACACGATGCTCCAGAGAACCACACTCGAAGCAACCTTTTCCTCCAGTCCAACAACCACCCCAATGAGATTTCCACACCGATCGCTGCGGCGGTCCTCGCTGGCAAACAACAAACCTAGCAGGCTGGTTCGGCCCACTCGGTCTAGCCCTTTTCTGCGGATTACCTGACGATCCGGAAGACCCAAAGCTCCTCTTATGCCTATTTCGGTCCATGCCTTGTCTCACTGACTCCTTAACACCCTCGGCTACCTTAGCCTTCTCAACTAAGACAGCAAACTCGCGCTCCTGCTGAGGAGCAATCAGCGACCTCAAGTCGTCTCATGAGACCATCCTCGAAAGCGAACACACCTCTCATGCTCGGTGGCCACAATGCCCCCGGCATACCTACTCACCGGGAACTCGGCCTCGTACTCGAAACCGATTTACTCCACGAACAAGCCTCGAAATGCCTTCATTTGAGTCAATATAACTAGCTCCGATGTACTTTTTTTGATATGCACCACGAAGTAATCCCATGTCGAGATCCTCTCACGCCACACCGTCCCGAACCGTGAGCCACCACCGTCACGACTCATCCGGAGAAGCGTCGATGCCCTTCGACTTCTCTTGGCCGATCAAATCCAGATCATCCATGATCCGCTCGATCGCCTCGGCCCGGATTCGGCGATCTTTGGGAGCAACACCAGAAACACCTCGGAAGAATTCGGCCCCATTGGCCCGAAGTCACTCAGGAACAGATTTCCTAACTCCCGCGCCACTACCAACTCCTGCTACCCTTTCCAACACTCGCAGCATCGCCTGTGACACTGCGTCGTCCCGGCCCGATCTTGGAACTCACCACCTCCGGTGGTGGCGGGCCAGTATCTCATTTTTACGAACCCCGACCGGATCCTACGGGCTCGAAACCGTCATCCTACCACGACTCGCCCACGACCACGTCCACCTCTAGCGCTCATGACTAATCTTCCTACGATATCGATTAAGAATTTTTATGCATCGGCACTTATTCCACTTGTTTAAAAGCAAGTCTTATGATTATTTTAAGAGGATTTGTTCTCGCGAGTTCACAAAATCCTATCAGTTTCAATCTCTAAAGTAGTATACTATTGCTAATCACCAGATCATATCACATCCAATCAATTCACAAGCAATAGTATGGGTTACTTACACAGGCGAATCAGTGTAGGAGACTCGGTGCCATGCCTTTCAAACCATACTTTAAGAATAAAGACTAACAAAACAACCTTTTGAAAACATTTTGGGCCTCGGCCCACAGTAAAAGCCTTTGAACTTGGCTCTGATACCACAATTGTAACACCCCAAACTCGGACAAGACACCACGCCCGAATCTGGTATGTTACGGGGAAAAACGTCTTTGAGTGAACAGGTTTTTTTTTATTTTTTCTGTTTAGAAGTGGGGTGAAAACATAGTGAATTTGAGGAAAGTTTGAGTAGGCTTGTTTGATTAGATTTTGAAAACTTATCCAAGTATATAGTTAAAACGAGTTGATTTCATTTAGGACTTTCAATAATTTCCTAGTGTCATTTTGAAACATTTTAAACTTAGTAGTAAATCGAGTTTGATTTGAAAATCATTTGAGTTTATTGAATAACGAAACATAGCGAGATACCCGATGGTATAGTTTAAAACACATTGCGATATAACTTTGAAAACGTTGTCTTTCCAAGTTTTAGCAAAATTTCATGCCAAGTTGTTTGTTAAGCAGGTTGAGAATCTAATTAAAGCATACCCATCATAAAACTTAATTTAAAGGCCTTTTACAAATCCAAATTAAAACCCAAATAAAAGTAATTAAACTAAAGTACCCAAATGATAGAGTTGGAGTAAAACTTTATTAAGCATGGCATGAGCACCCGAGTCCATCCGGCTCCATGTCCTGCGTCTCACGAGTCACTGAAATGTCAAGGAGAGGGTGAGTCGAGTGACTCGATGCATAAATCCCGCTCCCGATGAAACCACATGCTAACACACATCATACATAGCAACATAATTAATGCAACCCGATCCTAACCATCCGTATCTCCTTTTTCTACCCCTGTGTGGTACCAAACCACTTTGGTGGTGCCAAACCTTTGGTGACATATAGTCACAATGTGTTACCAAAACACTGGTGTCCCAAAGACACAATGTGCTACCCAAGCATTGGTGACCGTAGTCACGATAATCGAATGATGGGGCCAACCCATCGTGTGATACCCAATCACTAGCGACGATCCCATATCTCATGTGGGGCCAACCCCGCGGTGGTGTTAACCACGGGGACAAGTCGCAATGAGGTGCCCAACCTCCGGTGTCCCAAAGACACAAATGTGCTACCAAAGCTTTGGTGACCGTAGTCACAATAATCGAATGACAGGGCCAACCCATCGTGTGATACCCAATCACTAGAGACGATCCCATATCTCAAAGTGGGGCCAACCCACGGTGGTGTTAACCACGAGGACAAGTCGCAATGAGGTGCCCAACCTCTGGTGTCCCAAAGACACAAATGTGCTACCAAAGCTTTGGTGACCCAAAGTCACAAGGTGTGTTACCAAAACACGGTGCTCGTCGGCACAAAATCATCTTTGCCCCCTCCACTCATATCACCCATCAACAAACCAACTCATGTAATCATGCATATCATACAAATTATGCATATCATGCTAATATGTTTGACTCATGTCCCATATCACATACATACATAGTCATGATACCATATAGATCATCGGTAATCTAGTAACAATCTTGACTTACCGGATATGTACACATACCCCGTTTGGGTATCCAATAATCCATCATACTGTCATGATTTTAATAGGCAAACAGGTTTATTAATAATATTACTAAATATCAGTGTGTTAGTTTATACACACCTGGTAATCACGAGTCTAGAAATCCTAACAAAAGCGATCTAAGCCCCTCGAGTACTAGCTCCTACAATCGGCCAAAGCATAGGGGTTAGGCATCCACACATTCGGCCAACAACATCTAGACCAAAAAGGGTTTGTCGAAAGCCCTTACCTTTCACCTGATTTGGTTTCCTACCAAATCCCGAACCAAAAAGTGGTTCCCTTAGACAATCGGCCAACCTATAAAGAAGGAAGTATTAATCTCTTGAAGCTTTGACTAAACGAGATAAAAGAATTAACTAATAGTACTGGCCCACACCAATACTTACCCCACTTGGCTAATCAGAGAAAGAAGGCTCCACTTGATTGCTTCAAACTCCTGAATATCCCAACAAGAAATCGGTTTAACAAAGAGGAATAACACCCATCAATGGTTGCCATATTCGGCTCTTAAACAACCAACATCGACAGAGTATAAGGAGAAAAAGGAGATGGCCATTCGGCCAAGGACTTACCAATCTCCAAACGATTGAAGCAAAACCACAACACCAACAAGATTGGCCAAGGTTTTTGAGAAGAAGAAAGAAAGTGATTATGAGGTAGATGCTTTTTTGGTTTTAAGGAAAAATCGATATGAAATGGGAGCAAAGTTTCGCAAGAATTGAGAAGGATGAATGGAAGAATCGGTTGGGAAGAAAATGGTAAGTTCGGCTCTTAAGAAAATGAAGAAACTATGTAAGGGAGAGAAGAGAGTATTAAGACACAAAGTAGAGGAACCAAAGCAATTTTGGCTACCAAAAGATGTTGAGAGAACAAATGCACAATCGGCTAAGTGCAAAAGAAATGAGAAGAAAACGGCAATGTATGTTTGCTTTGGTCTTACGGTTTTCAAGAAGTAAAGAGGATAAGAAAGAAATTGAAGTTTCGGCTGGCTAGAAGACAAAAGAGAGAATTTGGTTTACCAAGCTAGTGACCGAAAATGCTAAGAAAAATATGCCAAAAAGATGCTTAGACTTTCGGTTTTGGTAAGGCACAAAGAGAGAATTGCTTCTAAAGATTTTGACCGAAAACACCCCAAAACTCAAAGTGAATTTTCGGCACTAGCTCACACCCACACCATGCCGTCCACTCCCCACTCCAACACCCCACAAAATCGGCCAAAATCCCTCCATTCACTCCACTCCCCACATTCAAACAACAAGACCAAGTCTTCCTCCTAAACTCACTCTCCTCCCACCATTTGAACGGTTTGACCAAGTCCAAAGAAGAATTTGAATTGCCTTCTACTTCCTCCTCCCATGCCGTCCAAAAAGAATGCAAAATGTGGCCCTCCGCGGCTTGAACTCGGGACCCTGCCTCCTGCGATTGAGCGCCAACACCGGCTCCAAGTGGCGCATGCTTTGCCACTCCACCAGCTCCTCTTTTGTGCTCAAGAACACCAAATAAAACTCTTATACCCTAGCTCCTACAGCTCCCCTGACTTAACACCCAAAAATAAAAATTTTCCCATTCACTCAGGCATACATTTAGACTTCGATTAAGCCCCCAAACATAGAAATAGCCACGCAGCACACTAGACACATGCAAAAACATGCAACAGCTAAACAGCCCCTAACCCGGGATATTACAGACAAAGTTAATTGGGAATTTTTCCAAAAAGAGTTCTGAAAGAAGTATATTAGCCAAAGGTTCATCGACCAGAAAAGAAAGGAATTCCTTGAGCTAAAGCAAGGACGAATGACGGTAACCGAATACAAACGTGAGTTTGTAAGGCTCAGTAAATACGCTCGAGAGTGTGTATCCACTGAAGCCATTATGTGTAAAAGGTTTGAGGACGGGCTAAATGAGGATATCCGATTGTATGTTGGTGTCCTAGAACTAAAAGAATTTGTTACGTTAGTAGATAGAGCTTGCAAGGCCGATGAGTTGGCCAAAGAAAAAAAGAAGGCTGAAATTGAGTCTCGTGACTCGAGGAAGAGACAATTGGGTAAGTCATTTCAATCCTCATCCAAGAAATCAAGAGAGTTTACCACCCGATCAGCCACTTCAGCTGGGTTCTCAAATAGAAGTAAGGGTAAACAATACTCGGGGTCTAAAGTTCAGACCACTTCAGTTGCTAGTGTTGGTAATGCTTGACCAAGTAGACCGAAATGTCCATAGTGTGGCAAACGTCATCCCGGTGAGTGTCAAGCACACGAGAGAGTTTGTTTCAAGTGTGGATCCCAAGATCATTTTATTAGAGAATGCTCCGAGATGGGTGAAAAAGAGAAATTTCAGAGTGCAAGATCAGGTAGCACTACTAGAGGGAGACCACAGAGAAATCTGATAAACGGAACGAGTAGTAAGAATAAACCTAGAGAGCAGACTGTAAGATCTGAGGGTAGAGCGCCTACGAGGACTTACGCCATTCGCGCTCGCGAAGAGGCGTCATCCCCTGATGTGATCACGGGTACATTTTCTCTCTATGATACTCATGTTGTTGCTTTAATTGACCCGGGATCTACCCACTCATATGTTTGCATGAAATTAGTATCTAGTATGAACATGTCTATAGAGTCTACAAAATTTATGATAAAGGTGTCAAATCCCCTAGGCAAATGTGTGTTAGTTGACAAAGTATGCAAGGATTGCCCTTTGATGATTAGAGGTCATTACTTTCCGGCTAATCCCATGTTATTGCTGTTTGATGAATTTGATTTAATTCTTGGTATGGATTGGTTAATTACTCATGATGTGATAGTAAATTGTGGAAGGAAGTTCATTGAATTAAAATGTGACAATGGGGATATTCTTCGTGTTGAATCAGATGAACATGACCAATTTCCTGTAGTGATTTCTCATATGTCTGCCCAGAAATATGTAAGAAAGGGATACCAAGCTTATCTTACTTTTGTGATGAATTCTAAAGAATCAGAGTTAAGAATTGAGTCAGCACCTATAGTTGTGAGTATCCAGATGTGTTTCCAAAAGAATTGCCAGGGTTGCATCCGGTTAGAGAGGTTGAATTTGGCATTGAGTTAGCCTCTGGTATTGCCCCCACTTCAATCGCTCCGCACAGGATGGCTCCGGCCGAGTTGAATGAATTAAAGACACAGTTGCAAGAGTTGACGGATAAAGGTTTCGCAAGACCAAGTTATTCCCTGTGGGGTGCTCCCGTATTATTTTTGGAAAAGAAAGATGGTTCTATGAGGTTATGTATAGATTACCGGCAACTGAATAAGGTGACCGTAAAGAACAAGTACCCATTGCCAAGGATTGATGATTTGTTTGACCAATTGAAGGGAGCCACGGTGTTTTCCAAGATAGACTTGAGGTCTGGATATTATCAGTTGAGAGTCAAAGACTCAGATGTACCAAAAACCGCATTTCGTACAAGGTACGGTCACTATGAATTTTTAGTCATGCCTCTCGGTTTAACAAATGCTCCTGCTGTGTTTATGGATTTGATGAACCATATCTTTTGGTCATATTTGGATAAATTTGTTGTGGTCTTTATTGATGATATACTGATTTACTCTCGAAATGAGAATGAGCATGTTGAGCAGTTGAGAACGGTTCTACAAATTTTACGAGATAATCAGTTATATGCCAAGTTTAGTAAAAGTGAATTTTGGCTTAAAGAAGTCAGATTTTGGGGGGACATTGTCTCGAGAGATGGAATTAGAGTTGACCCGGGTAAGATTTCAGCAATTGTTGATTGGAAGCCGCCAAGGAACGTATCTGAAATTAGAAGTTTTCTGGGCCTAGCTGGTTATTACATACGGTTTGTCAAGGGATTTTCCATGATAGCTACTCCGATGACGAGGCTACTACAAAAAGATGTGAAGTTTGAGTGGACAGAAAAGTGCCAACAGAGTTTTGAGAAATTGAAGGCATCATTGACTGAGGCTGCAGTTTTAGTGCAACCTGAACCAGGAAAAGAATTTGTGGTCTATAGTGATGCATCCTTAAATGGATTGGGTTCTGTACTCATGCAAGAGGTCAAGGTTATAGCTTATGCCTCTAGACAGTTAAAGCCGCACAAGAAGAATTACCCGACGCATGATTTAGAGTTACCTGCCATTGTATTTGTGTTGAAGATTTCGAGACACTACTTGTATGGTGAGAAATGTCGGGTATTCACTGATCACAAAAGTCTAAAATACTTGATGACTCAAAAGGAATTGGACCTAAGGCAACGAAGGTGGTTAGAGTTAATAAAAGATTACGAGTTAGTGATCGACTACCACCCGGGAAAGGTGAATGTGGTCGCCGATGCTTTGAGTAGAAAATCCTTGTTTGCATTGAGAGCTATGAATACACGGTTGGCCTTATCGGATGATAGCTCAATTCTAGCTGAGTTGAGAGCTAGACCAATGTTTCTCCAGGAGATCTGGGAAGCTCAGAAAGGCGACAGTGATTTGCAAGCCAAAATAGTTCATTGTGAGTCAGGTGTTGAGTTGGACTTCCGTATTAATCCTGATGGATGTTTGATGTTCTGGGATAGGGTATGTGTACCCAGAGATGATAAGCTTATTCAAAAAATTTTACACGAAGCACATAGTGGATCTTTATCTGTACATCCAGGTAGCACAAAAATGTATAATGACTTGAAGAAATGGTATTGGTGGCCGAGTATGAAGAAAGATATTTCCGAGTTTGTATCGAGATGTTTAATTTTTCAGCAAGTGAAAGCTGAACACCAAGTACCTTCGGGTCTACTTCAGCCCATTATGGTTCCCCGAGTGGAAATAGGAACGTATTACTATGGATTTTGTGACGGGTCTACCTTTGACACCAAAAAAGAAAGATGTTGTATGGGTTGTGGTTGATAGACTTACGAAATCGGCCCATTTTATACCGGTACGCATTGATTATTCGCTTGATAAGTTGGCGGATTTGTATGTATCAGAAATTGTGAGACTTCACGGTGTACCATTGTCGATTATATCGGATAGAGATCCGAGATTTACATCACGATTTTGGAAAAAGTTGCAAGAAGCCTTGGGCACAAAATTGAGCTTTAGTACAACTTTCCATCCGCAAACTGACGGACAGTCGGAAAGGATAATTCAGATACTTGAAGACATGCTTCGATGTTGTGTTTTAGAATTCCAAGGTAATTGGGAAAAGTACTTATCATTAGTAGAATTTGCCTATAATAACAGTTTTCAGTCGACCTTGAAAATAACGCCTTATGAGGCATTATATGGGCGTAAGTGCTGAACGCCCCTGTATTGGACTGAACTCAGAGAGAATTAGATTCACAGGGTCGATTTAATCAGAGAAACTGAAGAGAAAGTAAGAGTGATTCATGATTGTTTAAAAGCTACCTCAGATAGGCAAAAGTCCTACGCAGATTTGATACGAAAAGAGATTGAGTTTCAAGTTGGTGATATGGTATTTTTGAAAGTGTCACCATGGAAGAAAGTTCTCAGATTTTGCCGGGAAGGCAAGTTGAGTCCGCGCTTTACCAGACCGTATGAGATTACCGAGAGGATAGGATCGGTAGCCTATCGTTTTGCATTGCCATCTGAGTTGGAAAAGATTCATGATGTATTCCACGTGTCTATGTTACGTCGCTACCGATCGGACCCTTCGCATGTGATAGTACCGACAGAGGTTGAAATTCAACCGGACATGACTTATGGTGAAGAGCCGGTTAAGATTTCGGCACGAGAAGTTAAACAGTTTAGAAATAAAAGTATAGCCCTTGTGAAAGTACTATAGCAAAGACATGGGGTATAAGAGGCTACATGGGAGCTCGAGGAGGCAATGAGAAACCAATATCCCAACCTTTTTACCGGTAAGATTTTTGGGGATGAAAATCCCTAAGGGGGAGAATTGTAACAGCCCGATTTAAGGCCTAGTCAGAATCGTGGTTGCCAGACCACAAATCTGAGGTAGAAATATGTGTTTTATGGTTTTTATGAAGCCTATGACACGTTTCCATGATTCTGTGAAAATTTCATGAAGAAAATTTATTATTTAGTGATATATTCATTCACTAGGTCTAAATTGCAAAGATTGAAAAATATGAGAATCTAAAAGATTCAAGTATGAAATAGCATTAGAAAAATTATTAGAGGTCCTTATTTAGAAATTAGACCATTATATGTCAAGATGGATAAAAATGGACATGGCAAGGAAAAATCTAAAGATTGGGGGTCTTAAGGGCAATTTTGTCATTTGGATAATAAAAGAATTAAAAGGGAAAAATAAGTCAAAATTCATGTCTACCCGAAATTTTCAAGGACTCCATAGCTAGGGTTCCTTCAACTTTCAAGCTTGATTGTAAGTACCTCATAGCCCCGTTATTAATGTTCTTCGTATTTTTGAGATCCTCGTAACTCGATTTAGCTATTTCTAGCTATATTTTGAGCTAGGGTTCATGTTTAAAAATGTACCCATGTATGAAATACATGTATTTCGATAATTTATGGAGGAATATGAAAGTTTTATGTATGATAAACATCTTTTTCTAAGTGATTTTCATGGAAAATTCATAAAAAGGACTAATTTATAAAAGTTATGAAATTTGTCATAAAAGTGTGAATTAGTGGAAATTGTGGGCTGTTGTAGTTATGAAAATGGTTCGGCTAGGCTTAGAATGCAAGGAAATTGAATAAAAATCATTTTACGAGATTAGGGGCAAAAGTGTAAATAAGTGAAAGTTTAGGGGCAAAATCGTAATTTTGCCAAAGTATGAGTCATGAGTTATTTTAGCCAATGTGATCATTAAATAATTGAAATTGTCATTATAGATCAAGAAACACGAAGTTCAGACTGAAACCAAGGAAAGAATAAGGTGGTGGACTAAATCGAAAAACTATACATATTTTGGTACCGAGGTAAGTTTGTGTGAAGTTAAAGCTACATAATGCTATTATGTCTTTAATTGCTTAATATCATGAGAAATGTATATTTTTTTACGAGATTGATTAATTATATCTTGATGAAAGTATGATGATATTATATTATGTGAAAGTCCCGGTTGCACCTTAGGAATAGAAAGGATACCATCGTCACGACATGAGATAAAGGAAGGTCCCGTATAAGACCATGTCTGGGACATGGCATCGGCACCGAAAGGAAGGTCCCGTATAAGACCATGTCTGGGACATGGCATCGGCAATGGAGATCTCGTGTAAGACCATGTCTGGGACATGGCCTCGCACCAAATGGAGATCTCGTGTAAGACCATGTCTGGGACCTGGCATCAACATCGATATGAGATCCCGTGTAAGACCTTATCTGGGATATGGCATCGGCGTTGAGATGTTATCCCATGTAAGACCATATCTGGGATATGGCATTAGCATCGTGTTACATGTATGACGAGTTTGGGTATCCTCCGATATTCTAAATGGTTCAACGGGATAAAGAGCTAAGTCTATATTCAAGATGATAAAAGTGCTAAAGTCATGTGATGAGTGTTACAGGTACATATGAGTAACTTATGAGAAATGAGTTCGATAAGTGATATGTGAATGGTAAGAGTAAGCATGAGTAAGTTATGTCAAAGTGCTTAAGGACTTGTGTTATTATTCAATGAGATGAATGGATATTATCATAAGCCTTTGTGTTGCTATTTATTTCATGCAAACTTACTAAGCTTTATGCTTACTCCCTTTCTTTTCCATTTCCTTGTAGTATCGCCAAGCTAGCTCGGGGATCGTATGACACCGGAGCTCGATTCACACTATCAAGCTATTCTTTTGGTATAGTAAAGTTGATTATTTTGGATATGGCATGTATAGGAACTTGGTCATTTTGTTATGTCATATTGGTTGGCCAAGGTGTTGGATATTAATGTTACTTGATTCATTTAGTAAATGGCCATTGGAATTGGCCAATACTAGTTAAGTTATATCTATTTAAGGATGATGAAATCCATAAAGTGCAAGCTCGTGCAATTGAATGAGTGGTGTGTAAAGTTGATGCATGATGAATTAATGAATATCAATAATGCATTATTGCTATGAATGTATTGCTTGAAATGGTATAAGTGTGATTGTTTTTTAGTGTGGCAATTAGCTTGGTAAATAGCCTTATAATTGTCCACACGGGTAGACACACGGGCGTATGTCTCGGCCGTGTGTGACACACGATCTGCCACATGGGTGTGTAGCCTGGTCGTGTGTCCCCTGCATCTAATTTGCGAAAATTTCAGTTCATCACACGAGCCAACACACGGGCGTGTGGCTTGGCCGTGTGGTCCTAATTAGTTGCTGACATCATAAACAGAATACCCCTTATTTTGGACATGGCCTGAAGCACGGGCGTGTTGTATGCCCACACGGGCGTGTTACTTCTCTCACACGGGCATGTGGCCCTATTTTAAGCGAAAATTTTCTAATTGTTCGTAAGTTTCTGGTTCAGTCCCGGATCACTTCATGTGCATGTCTTGGGTCTCGTAGACCCATAATAAGGATGTTAAGAGTTCAGATGAAAAAGTTCAAGTTGAAAGGAAAGTGCATTGCCTGATTTTGTACGAATAAGTAAGTTAAGCTCGGTAATGCCTCGTACCCGGTTTTGGCGTCGAATACGGGTAAGGGGTGTTACATCTCTTGCCTCGGATTAGTGGTTTCGAAACCACTATTCTGACTAGCCCCAAAACCGGGTTGTTACATTAACAATGTTCCTGAAAGTTCAGAAGGATAGACTTCTTAATTAAAAAACCATACTTAATCAAAGATGATGTTTTAAGGGTTGTAATGTAGGCTAGATTTAAGGTAACAAAAGAAAGGGATAATTGAGTCCAAGATGTCTATTTGAACCAATAGTCATTTTCCAGTGAAGAAATCTACATTAGTGATTTTCATATTCAAAACTCATTTCGCTTTTAAAATTATCTAGATTTATTTATTTTTCTATGACAAAGCACAATCTTTAGGAATATGAGTGAAATTTCTCATAATCGTTTTTTTATCATTTCCCCTTGTGTCGACGTGACTCTTGATTAGGGTTCATTCCAAGAAATAAAATCATATTAGGCCTAAAGGGGTAGTAAGGGATACATTTTCTACAAGTGAAGTGAATTATGAACTTTTTTCATTTATCATTTCAAATATACTCATTTTCATCGACAAGACATCGTTGGAAAAATTCACAATCAATGTTAGGATTATAAACCTCATAAGCATGATTTTCACACTTACCCCACGACTTAAAATAAAGGACAAATAGTCACTAACCTATGTTTTTCTCCCAAATTTTCCCTCGAAAGTTTTATCTGAACAAAATAATTAACTAGGCTCAAAAGGGGTGGCAAAGGGGAATATTTTCTACAAGTGAAGGATAAAACAAGGAATGTCATTTTTCACCTTAACTGTGAATACTTTCCTTAAAATCATTGATATAAATTCATGAGAAGTCTGTTAGCTACATTTCTTTGAGTCATTATTCTAACACATCATGCCATATTTAGATCGGACCTTTCACATTCTACTCTTAAGATGTCAATATGGATTTCTTTTCATTATAGTAATTTCAGGGTGAGCACAAAGCATAATCATTTCATACGTATTTGTTTTGTTGTGATAATTAATAATGTCACATCCCCATAATCGGGTTAGAAGAAATTGGGTTAATGAACTAGAAGTTTTCTTGCTCTGACTTTTAAAGTTATGTTTGAGCGATTATGAAAAGATTGAGTATCTGGCCTAATGGTTAAGAAGTAATGTAAATAGAGCTTGAGGCTCGAGTTTGATTCTCTTTTGCTCGTACTTTATTATTATTATTATTTTCATTTAAGACAGTGTTGTCCATATCCTTAGTCAGCTGTCAAATTCCAGTCCAACTCAAACACTGAAAAAAATTGATTATCTTGAACAAAATAATTGATTTTTACAAATTATCTTAAAGCCTTATTAGATTTTCTTTTTCAAAGTATAGTTTTTTAATTTTGGTTTTTAATTTTTCCATCTTTTTTTTTCTTTCCTTTTTTTCCTATTTTCTCTTCTTTTTGTTGTCCCTTTTTCCATCTTCCTCTAATCTCTCAATTTTTCTCTCCACTTTCTCACTTCTGTTGCCCCTAAAACCTAGTTTTTTTCCCATTATTGTATAGCCCTTATCTCCTCCATTCTTATTTTTTTATTCCTTTTGTTTGATGCAAATTTTACACCTTTTTTGGCTGAATCTTTTACTTCCGTTACAGCACCATTGTAGCCCCTTTTGTTGTTGATTTTTCTATTACGCTGCTACCAGAAAGTCTTCACTTTGCATCTATTTTCTTCTTCGATTTGCATTCGTTTTCTAGCATTTTTTCCAGCCTTTTTGGCTACTGATTTGATCATCAAAATTGCCCCTTTTGCTATCCATATAACTACTTATTGTCACACAAAATAGCCTTATTTATTGCCAAGTTTTGTGGTATTACCGCCCCTTAGATACACCAAAAGAGGTTGTTGTTTTTCTTTCCATTTGTTGCACGTCTTTGCTGTCATTTTCTTCACTTTTCCCTTGTTAAAATAGCCCCTAATGTTTTCATTTCAGTATGCATATGATTTCGTTTTAACCGTCATCTCAGATCTAAAAATAATGAAATGTAAGGGCTATTTCGGTAGTGATCTCACATCGCTTTGTTTCTCATTACTTTTTTGTTATGGCTGAATGCCTCTAAGGCCTTAACCAATTTCTTTTTAGCTGCTGATTTTTTATGATCTTTATGTTGAAGGATAGAATCTAAACTCCCCAGATCAGTAGTGACGACTAACCTAATTCGCATTTCTGTTTAGTAGTGAAATAGTGTAAGCTCATTTATCGAAGTTGGATCTGAAGTGTCAATTTTGTAGTATTGATTGGCCAAACCCCATAAAGGTGTTTTAGGTTGGTTGTAACCTTTTTTTTCCATGTTGTATGATTAGGTTCGTTAAGTTTTGAGTCGTCGAAAATTACGGATTAGCAATTGGGCTACGAACTTGCGTAATTTAAGTGTGGGACTTAGTTAAATGTGAATTGTGTACGTAAGTACTTCTTGTTTGATTTGGCCGAATGATGATGTGTCTTTGAGAGTTGTCCGATTGATGCTTACGTTTGGTGTTTAGCCGAACTGTGTGTGTACCCTTCAAGGAGGAAACCGAATGCACGTATATTTCTTTTGGATGCATTTCTAATGGGAAGTGTGGATGTTACCTTTGTGTGCACTATTCTTAATTGATATTATGTGTGAATAATTGATAAATTAAGCTTGTTGGTTTGGGCATGGCTGAATGGCCTAAAGTCAAATTAGGGAAATGCCAAGCAAGGTATGTATCACGTAATTTGGTCGAATTTTAAAGGCTCCGTTGGGATCGCCTGAATGCGAAATCATCATATGTGATTGTTGAATGGTTTGCCTTTATTAAGGTTGATTATATGAATGATTGTGACGTGCACTATTGTATATGATGAAAATTATTATTATTCACTGGTTGCTTGTATAACATGCAACTCTCTGTGACACTTCTCGAATTGCATATTAAATATGCCCTGGCTATATTGTTCATTGTTTGTTTGTTACATACCATTGATGAAATTGATTGATTGATTGAAAGTGTGCAAGTCATACACTAAAATTGTTATCTAATGCATTTTAAACATGCCATTATTCTGCGTTGTAACTATTTTTGTCATACATGATTGTGTTTCATCCATGACATATCATATTGCATTGCATGGGAATTGGGATTGATGGGTGAATGATGAGTTCCATGAAGGTTTGGCAGTATTTAAATCCGCAATATTGTTGTCAGTGCACTACACCGAAGTATTGTAGGAGGTATTGGATATTGGTGGCTTGACCGCAACATTGGCAGCATTGTCTGCACCTTATTGGCAGCTTGTCTGCATTACTGGTGGTTTACCGCAATTGTATTGGCAGTTTATTTGCATTTCTAGTGGCTCGTCCACAGTACCGGTAGCTTGTCTGCATACTATTATTGGTGGTTTATCCACACTGAGCTATGGATCCTAATTGTTTTGGTGATTTGGTAGACGGGTTCTGGGAAACATGTGGTGTGTAGCGAATTGATCGGTAGAATCTTTTTGCATTCTCATTCTCAAGCATGCATATACATATGCATAACTATTGGAAGCACCATGATTCTATGAATTTTGTGTACTACTTTAATTACCGATAGTCTATTAGCTTTTGTGCTCGATTGTTAAACGAGTTTCTTACATGATTTGTAAGTTCTGCATACTCTGTTTACCTTTGATTAAGACTTACATTGGGATTCTTAAGCTCATCTCATTAGTTTAACATATTTCAAGTAGTTCGCAAAGTTAGGCTCGAATTCGGCAATTTGGAGGTTTAGTCTCAATTTTTATTAAATAAAGTATTTAATTTTATATTTTATATTTTATATTTATTTGGTTTGTAATATTTTATTTTACGAATTGTAGCATGGGATTGTTTTTTGGGATATATTTAGTAATTGCATACATGAACGTTAAGATTTGGATAAGTTAAATAATTGATTGAATTAGTAATTGGTCATTAAAGTTAGTAATTATGGTTTTAGTAACAAATTGTGAACACTTATTTTTTCATTGCAAAACTAGAGTATTTAGAAACTCTGAATAACAATTAATGATCCAATATGTAATATGTTTTTAAATATAATGAGAATATTTTTAACTGGAATTTTATTTAAACTTGACAAAAATAGATGCCCACTACGATTTTCCGAAAATAAGAAAATTTTTTAAAATAAGTTTTTGAGTGCCAACTTGATTCTTCTAGGCCACTTCAATAGCTGATGTGACCTTCAAAATTCAATCTTAACTTCTGGACAGTGTTGGAGAGGTTACATTTTTTGGTATCAAAGCCAAGTCCAAAAACTCGGGTTGAGATTTTAACAAGTCTGCATACATGAATTAGAAAAATGGTATTTTGGGGAAAACATGCCACAGTGTTTTGAAATTATTTTTTAAAATAAAATTTTCGAGACTCCGATGTCAGTCCAAATAAAACTCTGAAACTATAGATTAGAATAGCAAAATATTGGGTAATAACTAGTGTTGTATTTTGGAAATTGTAGATACCCTAAGATTGTTTAACTTAAAGTTGCTATGGAAACTCGTGATATGCAAAACCATGAGGCTCAGCACAGTGCAACTCAAGATGGTCATCTGCTTCTCAAGGACGTGTGCCTACCCCTAAGACGAATGTCACCATGGTTACACCGACCGCTGAAGGTGGAAACCTAAAAGCTAGGGATAGTGCAGTGTCCCAAGCAATGTTGGGAATTTTAGAGAAAGTCCTCGAGACTATCGTTAAGAGGGCCAAGAAAGTGGAAGAGAGTAAGCACTTGGAGCGTAAGAAAAAGGTAAACGGTAGAGTTCAAAATAAGAGAGGTTTCGGTCCTACTGGCTCAATTTTGTGACCTTCAATGTGGGCCAGAGAGGTCAGACCTCAGCAAAATGTTGTAGGAGCTAATGTTGGAGGTTCCATTGGTTTAGCGAGAGTCCTAATTTTTAAGTATTGTAATAAGCGCCATTTGGGCGAGTGTTGGAGAAAGTTAGGTATGTGTTTTAGATGTGGGTCTATAGAGCACCGTGTTAAGGATTGTCCTCATTGTCCTCCTAAACAGATGCAAGCTTTGACTCAAGACTCAGAATCAAAGAGCTGGATCAGACATCAATGCAAGTACTTTTACGATCTACTTTAATTCATACCTTGCATTGAATGAGACTGTGTTACTCAATTGTTGTGATTGTATGTTTTTTAAAATAAGGGTTTGGGGTAGAAAATAAGATCTTAAGGGGATGTCTATTGTCTGAAATCGCGTTGTAATCAGAGTTGCAGAGTGGAAGTGTGGTTACCGATTTGGAAACAATAGGGAAATATATTTCGCGGCTAAGTGACTGATGTGTCAACAGAAACATTTTGGGGATGAAATTTCTTTTAAGGAGGGAAGAGTTGTCACAACCCGAAAATCGGGTTAAAGAAATTGGGTTAGTGAACTGAAAGTTTTCTGACTCTGACTTTTAAAGTTATGTTTGAGCAATTATGAAGAGATTGAGTATCAAGCCTAGTGGATAAGAAGTAGTGTAAATAAACCTTGAGACTCGAGTTTGATTTTCTTTACTCATTTTTTTATTATTTTCATTTAAGCCAATGTCATCCTCATCCTTAGTCAGTTGTCAGGTTCAAGTCCGACTCAAGCATTGAAAAAATCTAATTATCTTGAATAAAATAATTAATTTTTACAAATTATCTTAAAGCCTTATCAGTTTTTCTTTTTCAAAGTGTGGTTACATTTAATTTTTTAAATTTTTTTTAATTTTTTATCTTTTCTTTCTTTCATTTTTTTCCTCGTTTCTCTTTTCTTGTCGTCCCTCTTTCCCTCTTCCTCTCATCTCTCAATTTTTCTCTCCATTTTCTTTTTTTGTGTCACCACTACAACCTAGTTTTCTCCATTATTGTACCGCCCCTATCTTCTAAATTATTATTGCTTTTTTCCTTTTGTTTGCTGCCATTTTTACACCTTTCTTGGCTGAATCTTTTACTACCGTTAAAACACCAGTATAACCCCTTTTGTTGCTGATTTTTATCTTACGTTGCTACATGAAAAGTCTTCACTTTGCATTTATTTGCTTCTTCGATTTGCTAGTTTTCCAGCATTTTTCCAGACTCTTTGGTTGTTGTTTTGATCATCCAAATTGCCTCTTTTGCTATCCATTTAACCTCCTTATTGTCGCACAAAACAACCCCCTTTGCTGCCAACTTTTGTGGTGTTGTCGCCCCTTAGATACACCAAAAGAGGTTGATTTTCTTTCCATTTACAGCACGTCATTGTTGCCATTTTCTTCACTTTTCCCTTGTTAAAAAAACCCCTAATGTTTCCATTTAAGTGTGCATCCAATTTCTTTGGAATCGTTATCTCGGATTTAGCAATCGTGAATTGTAAGTGTTATTTTGGTAGCGATCTAGCATCACTTTCTTTCTTATTACTTTTCTGTTATGCCCGAATGCTTCTAAGGCCTTAACCAATTATTTTATTTATATGTTGATCTTTGATGATCTTTATGTTGAAGGGCCGAATCTAAACTCCTCGGATCAATAGTGACGACGAACCTATTTCGCATTTTAGTTTAGTAGCAAAATAGTGTAAGTTTATTTACTAAAGTTGGACCTGAAGTGTTGCTTATTTAGTACTAATTAGCCAAACCCCATAAAAGTGGTTTAGGTTAGTTGTAACCTTCTTTTTTCCATGTTGTGTGATTAGGTTCGTTTGATTTTGAGTTAGGGAAATTGCGGGTTAGTGATTAGGCTGCGAACTTGCGTAATTCAGGTGTGGGACTTAGTTAAATGCAAACTTGTGGATTAGCACGGCCGAATGGCCTAAAGTCAAATTAGGGAAATGTCGAGCAAGGTACGTATCAAGTAATTTGGCCGAATATTAAAGGCCCTTTTGGGATTGCCTGAATGCGAAATCGTCATATGTGATTGTCGGATGGTTTGCCTTTATTAAGTTTGATTATATGTGTAACACCCCTTACCCATATACAATGCCAGAATAGGGTACGAGGCATTACCGGACATAAACACAAGCAAACATACATTTCCGAGTAATAAATTGCCATTCAAATTAAAACTTTTCATACACAAACATCACATGCTTATCAACTCAAATCATGTAAATTCCCACATCTATGAAAGACATCATCATATAAATTACTCATACCAATTGTAGCCAATTTTCAATGGCCTTTTACAAAATTAACTTTCAACAAATATAAGCCAACACATTTGGCCAAATTAATTATGACACATAACAAAATGACCAAGTCCCCTATACATGCCATAACTCAAAATGTAGAATTCATTGGTACCAAAATAATAGTTGATAGTGTGAATGGATCTCCGACGATCTCCAATCCTGAGCTAGCTCGGTGACACTATAAGGCAAGGGAAAGAAAAGGGAGTAAGCTATATAGCTTAGTAAGTTCATATGCAAATAATAAATAACATAAACCATATGATTTCCATATAAGTAACATACGTATATCAACCGAAATATCATTAAAACCTCATGAACATAACATACTCAATCACATTCTTACCAATAGTTCATCATATACCGAATTCATTTCCTTTGAGTTTTTCATACATACCTGTACCAACTCGTAACATAATCATATACTTTCTCGTCTTTGACATACCCATTGAACCACTTGGAATAATATCGGATACACGAAAATCTTTGCACATAAGTGCCACATATGTAGCCAATGCTACCATAAATCTCATAACACATATAAGCTCGCTCTTAAGCTATCCTCGAGCCTACTCACACAAGCTGTCAGTCGAGACGTAGCTACGCGATGCTGCTCACACAAGCTGTCAGGTATTCGCAACATATGCCGGTATATCCAGCCACCGTAGGACGTACAGGACCAGCACCTGGGACACATGAATCACATAATCACATGGGTTCCTAGTGACATTTTACTTTTATCCTAATCTATTCTTGAGGTTCAACCGGGATTTTCTCTCTTGCCGGAACTTCGTTGAATATACTCATAGAATCAATCATATATTTCATGCAATATCAAAACATTAAAATATAAATATAACATTGCATTATTTACATAGGAACTTACCTCGGTACAAAAATAGTAGAATTTGACCTAATCGTCCATTACTTTGTTTTTCCTCCAGTCTAGGGCCGTATGTAATATCCCGAATTAATGGGCTTATCCGTTTAATGTGTAGACATGTTTAATGTGTTAATTTGAGAATTAGAGGTCCAGATTGGGCTCAAGGATTGGGCTGAGGCTTTGACTAAACATTCTGTTTAGACAATCTAGGGCTTAAAATATAGTAGTTATTGTTTAAGTTAGCAAATAGGGCTTGTGGCCCAGTCATAAGGGGTGCAGAAAAGGGGGGAGCTTTAAGTGACGTTTTGGGCAGGTGAGGAGGCCCAAGTGTGGCCGCATGGGGCCCAAGAAATTGGGCCAATTTTGGCACTTAAAAGGGAGCAAGGGAGGGGATGGAAACAAGGCTAAAATTTAGGGACTTTTAATGTTTTATTTAAGTGGATAATGAGCAAAAAAAAAAGGGAAGGAGTGGTGTGATGTAGGACTCTTTTGGATGTGAGTTCGATAAGGATAAGGAAAAAAGATGAGAGATATCCTTTGGGTTGCGGGGTTGGCCAGAAAATCAAACACAAGAGAGGGGAGAATCAGTTTAGTATGGCAAGGGGTGTGTTAGAAAGTTTGAAGGCCATCTCATTTGTTTCTTTTCTCATCTTTTCTCTTCAAAAGCCGAAAATCACCACCTCCTCACCCTTTCTTTTCTTCTTTGAAATTCCCCTAGCCGAATCTTTCGATCCCCATTTTATTCTTCTTCCATTCACTAAAAGCTGAAACTATGCTCTTGTTTGGTTCTTGTAGCAGCAAAATCAGTATCTCTCTTGTTCATCTTTCAGGATTTTCTTAAAAGTCGAAATCCTAGATCTCATCTCTGTGATTATCAAATTTCCTCTCTGTGGTGTCTCGCTTGTGCCGAATCTTGAAGAAATCGAAGGTAAGTGTCGATTCGCGTGATTCAATCTTTTCCCAATTTTTAGAGACCCTAGCCGAATGGCTATATGGAGACTGATCTTGTGTTTTTTCTTTCTTTCGCGACATTCCAAGATTTGAAGGAGATCCAATCGCCTAAGGTTTTAAATCAGTAGCACTCGAATCACCCTACTTCAGGGGTCTAATCGGTATAGGGGAAACTCAACCTCGCGTTCTTCCGGCTTTTGAGCAAAGTTGTACACAAAGGGTAGTGGATCCGATTAGCGAGGGTATCGACATAGAGGGTAGTCCTACGTATTTATCAGGTGTGTAACATTCTCACATCATTTAGATTGCCTGATTAGTATGCATATAAAACTGTTACATTACGTTAAATCTTTGAAATATTGGCATGGCTGTTGCAAACCCGTGGTGGGTAAAGGCGAATCACCAGGTTAGTGATTTCTGTCATTCTTAATTGAATGTCTCTGTTAACATGATATGATATGTATGCCATTTTATATGTTGCACGGGGTTGGGTGATTGATAAAAGGGGAAGTGTTCTGTTCTAGTGGCTCTACCACGATCTGTTGTAGTGGCTCTGCCACAATCTGTTCTGGTGACTATGTCACAAATCTGACAATGAACAGCTAACTGCAGCATGACTACCATCGATGGTGTGTAGCGGCGTGGGTTGATTGTAGAAATCCCCAATGGTGTGATTGGCAGGTAAAGGGTGGTGTGTAGCGGATGGATCTAGGATTGGGATGGGCTTTGCATAATTCCTGTTGTATGATATTCTGTTATTTTGTTCTATGGGCTAAGGCCCAATCTGATGGTGCATGAGGGTTGCACACTGAGTCTCGTGACTCACCCCGTTGTTTAACATTTTTCAGGTAACACCTAGTGCATAGGACTGGGCTGGAGAGGAGCGCAAGGTGGCCATGCATGGATTCATTTTGATTCAATAAAAGATGTTGATTTATTATTTTCCCTTAGTATTTTCAATTTATCTGGTTTTTTATTTTATTGTAATAAGGCCACTAGCTCACATTTATTGGTTTTATGCTTGGTTTTCGGGTTTCCATACATTTAGATTTTATGATTAATTGAAATTAAGGCATGTGTTTAAATACTAGAACTCAGAGGCAAAATTTTGGTTTTATTCATTAAGGCATTAATTAAAATTTATTTCTTTTACTTAATTTTCAAATTATTAAGTTTTCCCGATAAACGTTTAAACTATGTTTTTTTTTAAAATAATAATAGGTGCGACAAGTTTTGTCTAAAATCTTCTTAGTGACATGCCAGATCCGGTCGGGGTGTTTGGGCCGGGTTTGGGGTGTTACAAATTGGTATCAGAGCAGGTTCAAAACTCGACTTTGGGGTTTGGGCTCAAAACATTTTCTAAAGATAGGTTTTGGAAACATGCATGTTTATTAATAATACAGGATGGTTTTCTTGGCATGGCACCTGCGTCTCCAGCCCAAGTCCGCCAGGTAAGTATTCAGAACTCACTGTGTGTTATATATGTATGTGGGCTTGATGGGCTTTAAAGGATGTAGATTATTCTAGTTAGAGCTTGATGGACCTTAGGCCTAGTTAAACAACTCATCAATTCCATAAGACTTAATCCAACTGAACAAACCTGTAAACAAGTCACAAGACTAGGGTGTGGCAACAGGCATACGCATGTCTAGGATTGGATTCAGGGAGAGCTTGGTACTTAAGCGATTCTAGTGACTCACCTCTTCTTCATTTGGAATCCTACCGGTGCATAGTGATTTGTTCACCCTAGCCACGAGGATTTGTTGTCGAGCCAAAATCTATAACTAAAACCCAAAAGGGATCAGCCACCTTATTTTCACAAAATTACTGAAATGTCCTAGTTTTGTAAAAATTTACCAAAATGCCCTTGGTTTGAAAAACAACCAAAACGCCATTGATTTGAAAAGAAAATTACCAAAACGCCCTTGATTTGGAAATTAACAAAATTTGCAAAATTACCGAAATACCCCTAGTTTACAAAATTTCTGAAATACCCTCGGTTTACCAAATTATCAAAAATACCCCTACTTCATGAAATTACCAAAATACCCTTATTTTGAAAACTACCAAGATACCCATGATTTGCAAGTATACCCCCAGATTTACAGAAATACCCCAATTTACAAAGCCAACGGATTTAAAAAAAAACACACATACAACACACCACAACAACCCAAAAGCCACAAACTCCTGAACGCCACTATTATTCTTTTGAAATCAAATTCTCCAGAATACCCCTATTTTTTTTAAATATATATATCTCTTTATTTTGAAAATCCCCCAAGATACTTTATTACAAAGAAACCTTGTAGGATGAAATTACGGGAAAACCCCTAGGTAGTAAAATGACAAAAATACCCTATGTGTTGAATATGGGTTCGTGGATGTTGTCTGTATGTTGATGTGTGATGGTTGGATGTATGTGGTTCCTAGAAATAGGAGACAAACTTGAGACTGAAACTTGTGGATGTGATTTCGAATTCGAAAGAACTACTCTTAAACTACTGTTCATAAGACTGTTCATGGTTAATCAGTGGAAAGAACTAATAATTCATAAAATTTCTAATCAGATAAACGTGAATCGGTAGAATGAGTACAAGGGGTCGTGGACATCCGCTGCGAGGTCGTGGTAGGGGTAGGATGACCGTGTCGAGCGGCAGGTGCCGCCACAGTCAGAAGCGAGATGCCAGATATGCCGGCTATGGAGGGAGAATTACGGGACCAGGTGCTCGGAGATGATGCGGTATCTCAGGCGATGTTGCGGGTCCTCGAAAGAGTTGCTGGGGCAGGCACGGGTTCAGGAGCTCAGAAATCTGTGTCGAAACAACTCCGAGCCAACGGAGGAGAGATGTTTAGGGGTGTTTCTGGCGTAGCCCCTAATACAGCTGAGTATTGGTTAGAGGCAAGTGGGCGTATAATGGATGACCTTGACTTCACTGTAGAGGAGAAGTTGAAGGGGGTCGTGTCTCTTCTTGAGACGAGGCTTATCGGTGGTGGCTCACGGTAAAGGAGGTCTTGTCGTGAGACAGATTGGTGAGATTTCTCTAAGGAGTCATTTCAGGGAAAGTACGTTGGGGCCAGCTATGTGGATGCACAGAGGAAGGCATTCCTGAACTTGGTACAGGGAAGTAAGTCTGTATCTGAATACGAGGCGGAGTTTCTACGGTTGAGCCGTTACGCTCGAGGGATTGTAGCGACTGACTATGAGCATTGTGTATGGTTCGAAGATGGACTAAGGGTGTGGGTAGCACCGCAGCGAGAAAGGGACTATGCGGTCCTGGTCGAGAAAGCTAAAATATCTGAAGAGGTGAAGCAGACTCAAAAGCAAAATAAGGATAAAGATCGGAACAGGAATAAGAGGAATTTTGGGCCGTCGGGATCATCTGGGAATTTTTAGAAAAGGCCTAGGTCTGATGGGCCAGCTCGTGCTCCGACGGGTCAGAATCGATCATGTTCTTCGTGTGGGAAGGTGCATTATGGAGAGTGCAGGAGGAGAACTGGTGGATGCTTCAGGCGTGGGTCTCTGGACCATATGGTGAAAGACTGTCCACAAGTGGATCAGTCTGACCCGGTGGACAAGGTTTCGGTCAGGTTAGGAGGGGTGGTCAGTAATTACCAAGGGGTCGTGGCCTAGTCAGAGGAGGAAATGGGTCTAGTCGGGGTCGTGGAGCACCTGGTAGGGGTGCAGGCAATGTAGACGCGAGACAGTAAGGTCCGTTTTTATGCGACTCACCGACGGGAGGATGGTGACGCACTTGACGTCATAACCCAAGACGCGTTTCTTATAGCCGATAATCCATTTCTTGCTTTGATTGATATTGGATCAACCCACTCTTACGTTGCATGCTCGATATCTGAGACCCTAAGTATAGACTCTGAAACAACTTCTAGGAAGATGACTGTGATTAGTCCTTTAGGATAATCTAGGGTAGTGGACAAACTGTTTAGGAACGTACCTTTAGAGACGCAAGGGGTAGTGTTCCCGGCAAACTTAATGGAATTACCGTTTGGAGAGTTTGATCTTATCTTAGAAATGGATTGGTTGACGAAACTTTGTGCTAAGTTGGATTGTGAGACTAAGCGCATGGTGTTGAGTACCCCGGAAGGCGGGGAGGTGGTTGTGTTAGGAGAAAGAATGAATTACTTGTCCAACATAGTGTCCGCATTAAAAGCTATTAAGATGATTCAGAAGGGATGTAACGCGTTTCTAGCTTTTATCAGTGCTTTGGATGCTGAGGAGGTGACTATCGATGAGGTTCGAATAGTCAAAGATTTCGCGGATGTCTTTCCTGAAGAATTGCCCGGATTACCCCCGGATCACGAAGTGGAGTTTGGAATAGAGCTACTTCCGGGTACGGCTCCGGTGTCTATTGCTCCGTATAGAATGGCGCCGAAAGAGTTGGTGGAACTCAAAGCTCAGATCCAGGAACTGTAGGATCGTGGTTTTATCCGATCGAGTGTGTCTCCGTGGGGAGCCCCGGTCTTGTTTGTGAAGAAGAAGGACGGATCCATGCGTATGTGCGTGGACTACCGTCAACTAAATAAGTTGACAGTTAAGAACAAGTACCCACTGCTAAGAATCGACGACCTGTTTGATCAACTCAAAGGAGGTTCAGTTTTTTCTAAGATTGACTTAAGGTCGGGATATCATCAGTTAAGGGTAAAGGAAGGAGACATTCATAAGACAGCATTTCGGACTCGGTATGATCATTATGAGTTCTTGGTGATGCCGTTCGGGTTAACAAATGCACCAGCAGCATTTATGGATATGATGAACCGGGTGTTTCAACCATACCTTGATCGGTTCGTGGTGGTGTTCATCGACGATATCCTGGTTTACTCCAAGTCCGAGGAGGAGCATGATGCACATCTTCGTTTGGTGTTACAAATTCTGAGGGAGAAGCAGTTGTACGCAAAGTTCAGTAAGTGTGAGTTCTGGCTAAAGGAAGTGACTTTCTTGGGGCATGTAGTTTCCGCAGAGGGAATTAGGGTGGACCCTCGGAAGATAGAAGCCGTATTGGATTGGAAACCGCCGAAGTCTGTGGCGGAGATTCGAAGTTTCTTGGGATTGGCCAGGTATTACAGAAGGTTCGTTGAGGGGTTCTCAGTAATAGCGGCACCTTTAACTAAGTTGTTGAGGAAGGGAGCACCGTTTGTATGGATCGACAAACAGCATGAGAGCTTTGAGAAGCTGAAAAGAATCTTGACGTAAGCGCCGGTGTTAATTCGACGAGGCGGGAAAAAATTTACTGCTCTCATTGTGATGCGTCACACACGGGTTTAGGATGTGTGTTGATGCAAGATGGAAAAGTTGTTGCATATGCGTCTCGGCAGTTGAGACCGCATGAATTGAACTCCCTACGCACGATTTAGAATTGGCGGTAGTGTGTTCGCTCACGAAGATTTAGAGGCACCACCGTATGGGGAGAAGTCGGTTATTTACACGGACCATAAGAGCACGAAGTATCTCCTTACCGGAAGGAGTTAAATCGATAGCGATTTGAGGGCGATGTTTGCTCATCTTAGTCGTATGAGGATGGAAGTTTGGTATTTGAACTCCAAGTAAGACCTATGTGGACAAGTCGAGATCAAAGAGAAGCGACTTCAGGCGATGTCTTGAGTGCTCGACTCGGCAAGTGCAAAGTGGTGAAGGAGAGGACTATAGTTTGAATGGTGATGGGGTTCTGTGTTTTCGTGAGAGAATTTGTATGCCAAAGGATGTTGAGTTAAGGCAGATGATTCTGCGGAAGGCGCATAATAGCCCATACGCTATGCATCCTGGAGGGGTGAAGATGTATCGAGATTTGCGAGAGCAATTCTAGTGGCCAGGTCTGAAGCGAGAGGTAACAGAATTCATCGGTAAATGTTTGACGTGTCAGCAGGTGAAGGCAGAACACCAGTTGCCCTCGGGGTTGTTGCAGCCGATGAAAATTCCACAGTGGAAATGGGAAAGAATCACGATGAATTTTGTTAGTGGGTTACCTCTTACGCCCACTAAGAAGGATTCGGTTTGGGTGATTGTTGATCGGCTGACGAAGTCTGCTCACTTCATACCAGTTCGTGTTGACTATTCTCTGCAAAGGTTGGCTAAGCTGTATGTGGCTGAGGTTAAGAGACTACATGGTGTACCTGTGTCGATCATATCGGATAGAGACCCTAGGTTCACGTCACGATTCTGGAAGGCTCTGCATCAGGCAATGGGAACAAGGTTAGACTTTAGTACCGCTTTCTATCCGCAGACTGATGGTCAGTTTGAGAGGGTAATTTAGATTTTGGAGGATATGTTAAGAGGTTGCATCATTGATTTCAGGGGTAGTTGGGAGGAGTATTTACCTCTGGCAGAATTCGCGTACAATAACAGCTACCAATCTAGTATTCAGATTGTGCCCTATGAGGCGTTATACGGACGGAGGTGTCGTACTCCTACTTGTTGGACAGATTTGGGTGAACGTCAGGTGTTGGGTCCAGAACTAGTCTCAAAGACGGAAGAAAAACTTAGGTTAATTGGGGCTCGGTTGGAAGAAGCGTCTGATCGGCAGAAATCTTATGCGGATCTAAAACGTAAGGAGTTGGAATTTGCAGTGGGAGATCAAGTCTTTTTGAAAGTGTCGCCGTGGAAAAAAGTGATGAGGTTTGGACGTAAGGGCAAGCTAAGTCCCCGGTTTATTGGACCTTATCGGGTGCTAGAACGTGTGGGCCCAGTGGCGTATCGATTGGAGTTGCCTTCAGAGTTGGAGCAGATACATGACGTATTTCATGTCTCGATGCTAAGACGTTACCGTTCCGATCCATCACACATTGTGCCGGTGGAAGAGATTGAAGTAAGGCCAGACTTGTCTTTTGAGGAGGAGCCAGTGCAAATCTTAGAGCGAGACGTAAAAGTGCTGAAAAGGAAGTCCGTCCCTTTGGTCAAGGTTTTGTGGCGAAACCATGGTGCAGAGGAAGCGACATGTGAACCAGAGGATGTTATGCGACAACAGTATCTCCATCTCTTCTGACCAGGTTAATTTCGAGGCCGAAATTTATTTTAAGGGGGTAGAACTGTAATATCCCGAATTAATGGGCTTATGCGTTTAATGTGTAGACATGTTTAATGTGTTAATTTGAGAATTAGAGGTCCAGATTGGGCTCAAGGATTGGGCCGAGGCTTTGACTAAACATTCTGTTTAGACACTCTAGGGCTTAAAATATAGTAGTTATTGTTTAAGTTAGCAAATCGGGCTTGTGGCCCAGTCACAAGGGGCGCAGAAAAGGGGGGAGCTGTAAGTGACGTTTTGGGTAGGTGAGGAGGCCCAAGTGTGGCCACATGGGGCCCAAGAAATTGGGCCAATTTCGGCACTTAAAAGGGAGAAAGGGAGGGGACGGCAATAAGGCTAAAATTTAGGGACTTTTAATGTTTTATTTAAGTGGATAATGAGCAGAAAAAAAAGGGAAGGAGTGGTGTGATGTAGGACTGTTTTGGATGTGAGTTCTAATAAGGATAAGGGAAAAAGATGAGAGCTATCCTTTGGGTTGCAGAGTTGGCCGAAAATCAAACACAAGAGAGGGGAGAATCGGTTTAGTATGGCAAGGGGTGTCTTAGAAAGTTTGAAGGCCATCTCATTTGTTTTCTTTTCGATCTTTTCTCTTCCAAAAGCCGAAAATCACCACCTCCCTCACCCTTTCTTTTCTTCTTTGAAATTCCCCTATTTGAATCTTGATCCCCATTGTTATTCTTCTTCCATTCACTAAAAGCCAAAACTACGCTCTTGTTTGGTTCTTGTGGAAAAAACATCAAGTATCTCTCTTGTTCATCTTTCCGGGATTTTCTTAAAAGTTGAAATCCTAGATCTCATCTTCTGTGATTGCCGAATTTCCTCTGTGGTGTCTGCTTGTGCCGAATCTTGAAGGAAACTGAAGGTAAGTGTCAATTCGCGTGATTCAATCTTTTCCCAGTTTTTAGAGACCCTAGCCGAATGGCTATATGGAGACTGATCTTGTGTTTTTTCTTTCTTTCGCGACATTCCGGGATTTGAAGGAGATCCAATCGCCTAAGGTTTTAAATCAGTAGCACTCGAATCACCCTACTTCAGGGGTCTAATCGGTATAGGGGATACCTCAACCTCGCGTTCTTCCGGCTTTTGAGCAAAGTTGTAGACAAAGGGTAGTAGATCTGATTAGCGAGGGTATCGACATAGAAGGTAGTCCTACGTATTTATCAGGTGTGTAACATTCTCACATCATTTATATTGCCTGATTAGTATGCATATAAACCTGTTACATTCTGCTAAATGCTGAAATATTGGTATGGCTGTTGAAAACCCGTGGTGGGTAAAGGCGAATCACCAAGTTAGTGATTTCTGTCATTCTTAATTGAATGTCTCCGTTAACATGATATGATATGTATGTCGTTTTCTATGTTGCACGGGGTTGGGTGATTGATAAAAGGGGAAGTGTTCTCGTTCGGTGGCTCGCCACGATCCGTTGTAGTGGCTCGCCACGATCCATTCTCAGTGACTATGTCACGTCGACGATGAACGACTAAGCTGCAGCATGACTGCCATCGATGGTGTGTAGCGGCGTGGGTTGATTGTAGAAATCCCCAATGGTGTGATAGGCAGGTAAAGGGTGGTGTGTAGCGGATGGATCTAGGATTGGGATGGGCTTTCCATAATTCCCGTTGTATGATATTCTGTTATTCTGTTCTGTAGGCTAAGGCCCAATATGATGGTGCATGAGGGTTGCATACTGAGTCTCGTGACTCACCCCGTTGTTTAACGTTTTTCAGGTAACACCTAGTGCATAGGACCGGGCTGGAGAGGAGCGCAAGGTGGCCATGCATGGATTCATTTTGATTCAATAAAAGATGTTGATTTTATTATTTTCCCTTAGTATTTTCAATTTATCTAGTTTTGTATTTTATTATAATAAGGCCACTGGCTACTGTTTATTGGTTTTATGCTTTGGTTTTCGGGTTTCCATACATTTAGATTTTATGATTAATTGAAATTAAGGCATGTGTTTAAATACTAGAACTCAGAGGCAAAATTTTGGTTTTATTCATTAAGGCATTAATTAAAATTTATTTCTTTTACTTAATTTTCAAATTATTAAGTTTTCCCGGTAAACGTTTAAACTATGTTTTAAAAAAAATAATAATAATAGGTGCGACAAGTTTTGTCTAAAATCTTCTTAGTGACATGTCGGATCCGGTCGGGGTGTTTGGGCCGGGTTTGGGGTGTTACACCGTACCTCAGTTTCCTTGATCTATAATAACAAATTTAACTCATTCAATCATCACACTATTCAATTCAGCCCAAAAAATCATATTATGGAAAAAATACATTTTTCCCCTAAACTTTTGACATTTTACATTTTGGTCCCTAGGCTCGTAAAATGAAACGTATTCAATTTCTTTAAAACCCAAGCCTAGCCAAACTTTATTCATGCTCATAACAGCCCACAATTTCCATTAAATCACACTTTTACTACATATTTTATAACTTTTACAAATAGGTCATTTTTGACATTTTTACCAAAAATCAATTAGTAAAACTTGTTTACCCAACATCAAACTTGCATAATCTACCGTTAAAAATCAAAATACACAAATATCTAACATGGGTCAAACCCTAGACCTTAATCATACTTCAAATTAGTACTAGAAATAGGTATATCGAGTTAAAAGGATCTCAAAAATGTAAAGAGCATTAAAAACGGGGCAAGAACGGAATTACAATTGAGCTTGAAAGTGGCCAAACCCTAGCTATGGCTTCCTCCTCTAAATTCCGGCTAGCATGAAGAAGATGGACAAGATTTGTGCTTGATTTTTGCTTTTTAATTCATTTAATTACCAAATGACCAAAATACCCCTAACTTAAAACATAAAAATTCTCTTACCCCATGTCCATTTTTGTCCACTAACTTAACAAATGGTCTAATTACCATCTAAGGACCTTCAATTAAAAATCTCATAGCAATTGGATGCCTTAAACACATTGATGGGCTCGAAACTAACTAATATTTCGACAAAGGCAAGCGCACCTATCGAACAGTAGTATAGCTATGATTAGTTCGGAATATCGTATCCACAAGGACTAAAATTACTAGTAATAACTATCTTTTTATTATTTAGCCTAATAATTAAGGGGATTTATTTTAATCTAAATTTTAACTAACTAATTTACTATGAACGCGACAGAGAGTAAAGAAAGTAATTGAATAAACCAATGAATAAAGACAATTCCCAAGGAAGAACCCACCTAGACTTCACTTATTATTCTGACTCTGAATTAAACGATTAATTCACTTGCCTTGATCCGCAGAAATCCCTGAATTATGTTAATATCTCTTTCGAGACTAAGAACAACTGACTCTAGGTTGATTAATTGAAATCTCTTTCTAATTAAAACCCCTATCGTCGTATTAACTCGATCTATGGATTCCCTTATTAGATTTGACTCTAATCCAGCAGATTTATGTCATCCTATTTCTAGGGTTGCAATCAACTCCGCTTAATTATGATAGATCTTCTCTTAAACAGGGACTTTTGCTCCACTGAAAAAGCACATCAAACTTGGATTAATATCCTAAAAATATTAAAGCAAGAGTTAAGAACACATAATTAAGAACAAGAACAAGTATTTATCATGTAATTCAGATAATTAAATAATAAGATTCATCATAGGTTTCATCCTCCCTAGGTATTTAGGGATTTTAGTTCATAACGTAAAAGGAAAACATCTCAGAATAAAGGAAACAACAAGACATAAAGAACCCAAAAACTTCTAAGGAGCTTGATGGAGATATTCAATCTTGGAGTGGATCTGCTTCTGAGATGATTTTGACGGCTTCCTTCGAGTAATTTCTTCGTTCTACTCTGTGTGTACCTTTAGGTCCTCTTCTAGTGTGTATTTATAGACGTTAGAATGCTCAGAAACCCTAAAAATTGGGTTTTTTCGCGTAACAGGGAAGCAGGGTGCAAAATCGACACGGGCTAGCACATAGGCATGTGGCCAGCCCGTGTGGCTCACATGGGCGTGTGCCCAGCCCGTGTGGATCCTGAAAACTCCGATTTTGGCCCCTTTTTCGCTCATTTTGCTCCCAAATGCTCTCCTAAGTATAGAAACATGAATTTAAGGGATTAGGAGCATAAAATTCACTAATTCTCATCATAAATCATCCAAAAATATGCCAAGCATGGAATTAAAATATGTTACATTTATGGTTTATCAAATATCCCCACACTTAAGCATTTGCTTGTCCTCAAGCAAAATTCTTAACTCACAATTAAAATTAAGCTTTCTCAATTCATAATTCTCATCAATAATGTTTTATCATAATTGAAAAATAATCACACATTGATAATTTAACTAAAAGAGCATTAAAGATTCAAACAATCCAAGTCACATATTTTTAAAGCATGAAAACATAGGTATTTCTGATCATAACGTCAGAGTCTTAAAATTTATATGATGAATGATCTAGCCTAGAAACTAACTGTGACAACGATTGAGGCAAGCGCACCTATCGAACAGTAGTATAGTTTAGTGGCAAGACCGGAATATCGAACACAAAGGAACCAAAAGTACTAATACTAACTTTCTTTCTATTATTTAGCCTAAGATTTGAAGTGAATTATTGTTTAATCTAAAATTAACTAACTACTAAGCTAAAGACGCTAAGATAAAGAGAACGAATTGGGGAAATACTTGTGGGAAAAACCAATTGATTAAGACAATACCCAAGGAGGAATCCACCTAGACTTCACTTGTTATCTAACTCTGAACCAGACGATTTATTCACTTGACCTGATCCGTAGGATTTCCTAATGTATATTAATACCTCCATCGAGGCTACTAACGTCTAACCCTAGGTTGATTAATTAAAATCTCTTTCTAATTAAAACCCCTAGAATTGCATTAACTCGATCTATGGACTCCCAAATTAGGTTTGACCCTAATCTGGCAGATTTTCGTCATCCTATGTCTAGGGTTGCGATCAACTCCGCTTAATTATGCTAGATCTACTCTTAAACTGGGACTTTTGCTCCACTGCCTAAGCACATCAATACTTGAATCGATACCCTGAAATATCAAAGCAAGAATTAAGAACACATAATTAAGAACAAATCAAGTATTTATCATATAGTTCAGAAAATAATAACAAGATCCGTGTTAGGTTTCATCCCCCTCAGGTATCTGAGGGTTTTGTTCATAATAATAAAAGAATACATCTCAGAAGAAAAGATAAAACAAAACATAAGAAAAACCCTAAAAGCCCCTGAGGAATTGAAGAGAAGATCTTCCGTCTTGAGTATGACTCCGGCTTCTTGAGATGAATCAACTGGCTTTCTTCGAGTAAATCCCACAATTCTTGACCTCTCCGACTTGGCTCCTTGGCCTAGCTAGACGCCCCCCTAAAGGTTGGCCTTTAGGGTGTTTATATAGGCTTTTGGAATGTGTTTCTTTGCCTCTAAGTACCCTAATCCGAATAAAATTCTTCTTTTCCACGGCAGGGACACGCCCATGGCACACGCCCATGTAAGTCGAGTTGTAGGCCGTGTTTGAGCCTGCTAAAATGGCACGGCCGTGTGGTGAAACCCCAGGCCATGTCGATTTCTCACTTTGGTCCATTTGGCCCGTTTTAAGCCCGTTTCTCGTTCTTTTCATCCTCCTATGCTCTCCTGAGTATAAAACATGAAATTAAAGGATTAAGAGCACCAAATTCCATAATTCAAGGGATAAATCATCCAAAAGCATGCTAAATGTGGGATTAAAATATGTTACTATTACGGTTTATCAATTTCCCCTTATCTAAATAATTACCTTTAATTCAAAACCGACAAGATTCGACATCCTCACTAAAGATTCACTCAAATCACTCAAAGTGTTTAAGGTTAAAAAATTAAGCACTCAAAAGACAAACATGAAAAGTTATTACCATAGGCTTGCATGAAAATCAAATCTCCACCACTATAAAATGAGATGATACACAAATCAAAAGGTCTTTAAAGGGTTGTAATGGGGCTTGGGTTAAAGGTATAGATAAAGGCTGAAAAAGAAGGTTAAAATCGAGATCGAATTGACAATTTTCCTAACTAGAAAAATAAACTAATACTGAATAATTACATCAATTGAAAACTTATCAATAATAACATGAGCTTCTTCTCAAAATGTGAAATTAACCGTTTAAGCTCAAATAACATAGAACTAGTAATAATTAAAATAAATGTACATATATTTTTTTTCACTTTTTATTTTTTTCACTTCTTTTTTTTTTTTTTTTGAGTTGTTGATAAAAATAGATAATTTAACAACTGAAACAAAAGGACATAGTTAGGCAACTGACCAAATCAAATCTCGATAAAAAGGGAGTCAATACAATAAGAAAAATTCTCAATGAATCAAAAAGAATGAGTTATGGGTTAACATTAAGGGTTGATCAAGAAACGGTTTATTAGGCTCAAAGGGGTTCACTAAGGGTTAATTATGAAGGTAGGCTTTTAATGGGATAAGTGGGTTAAAACCTAAGTGCCTTTATCATCTCAGTATATTAAATCAAAAGTGTGGTCTCGACATGCATAATTGAAGCAAGTTCTAGACTAACAAATCAATATTGACACACTCATAACCAATAATAAAGTGAGTAAGAAAAGTGTATGCTCTTAAAGGCTCAAAATCTCACAAAAATTATGGTTTTTGATGTCAATCTTGCAAATTTCAAACTTCAAGGTAATACCTCAATTTAGGGAAACAACCTAAAAATTTTAATTCTGAAAATAGACTTCTCATGCTTGATTCTCTAATGTCTTAAATTTTAAACAATCAATGCATAATTACCTATGAATTTAATCTAAAACACATCAATGATAATCACAAATCAATAAGAATTCATTCTAATAGTAATATGAGAAAATTGCTTGAATACAAGACATAATTCAGGGATTTTCTAATAATCATATAAATAACCTCCCCACACTTAAGATATACATTGTCCTTAATGTATGAATATATATAATGATAGTATAAGTAGAATATCATAAGAGAGGGAGAGAAGTGAAACTGCCCTGGATTTTGGATGAAGTCATCAAATTAGTGACTAGCGGAATTGTAGAGAAGGCTAAATGTAGTGCATGATTCTGAGCAAGCTATTAAGAAAATAAACACAACTGGTGGAGAAGATTAAAGGATTACTCAATTAGGAACAACCATAATAACTAAAATAAAGTTCAAAATATAATAGACAAGTCCTTAAAAGATAATAAGAAACATAAAAGACAAATAAAAATAAAAATAGAAATAGAAATAGAAATAAGATAAAACAAGAAGACAAAATAAGAAAAGAGAAAAGGGGTTAGGGTTTTTATGGGGTGACACGGTTGTGTAAGGGTCCCTGTTGGGCCACACGGCCATGTCACACGCCCGTGTGGCTTGTTTTCAACCCGTGTTCGTCGAGGGAAAAATAATAGCCCAGTCTTTACACGGCCTCGGACACGCCCGTGTGTCAAGGCCGTGTGGTTCACACGATCGAGTCGCACAGCCATGTATATCATCCTTCGCTTCTCCCACGCTCATGTGACCTCCCACAAGCCCGTGTGGCTAGGCCGTGTCTCGCACACAGCCGTGTGCCTTGCCCGTGTAACTCTCTGACTTGTTTTAAAATTCAAAAAAAAAATTTGCTCCAGGTTTCACACGGCCTAGGACACGCCTGTGTGTCCAGGCCGTGAGGTCTACACGGCCGTGTCGCACGCCCGTGTGGTTTAACTTAAGGCCATGTCTCTGTCGATTTTTGGGAAAATTTTAGCCCTATTTTCATACGGCCAAGGACACGCCCGTGTGTCCAGGCGTGTGGGTCAAAAACCTACATTTAAACATGAACAGAAGTAAAAATAAACTAATTAGTAGGGTTAGTGCTCGGGTTGCCTCCCGAAAAGCGCTTATTTAGAGTCTAAGCTCGACTTACCTCTTATTCGCATGGTCATGGTTGTTTGAGGAGTTGAAACTCCTCTCTCCTGCTCGACCGGTCCCCAACCTTAAATTAATTGGTTCTATCCTTAAGCTCGACATGGTGTTGCTTCTATTCCTCTTTGACATAAGTCCGCCATTCGTCTAGTTCATCTATCTGTAGCATTCGTCTTTCATGGATGGTTCTATTGTTGGCGCATGAACTAGAACGTGGCTCATTTGTGTTTTTCGAAAGAGTTTCCTGTAAAGAGGGTTGAATCTCATGATTAGTCTTATTAACAGGATTTATAGAATCGTCTTTATTACTTGATGTCATAACTGAATCACGAGCTTGAAGCGTGGTCGTATCATCACCTACACGAAGTGTGAGTTCACCTGTACCAACATCAATGATAGTTCTAGCAGTTGCTAAAAAGGGGCATCCTAAAATTAAAGGGACATCACTATCCTCATCCATGTCTAGGACAACAAAGTCAACTAGGAATATGAATTTATCAATTTTTACGAGTACATCTTCAATAATACCCCTAGGAAATCTAATGGTTTTATCTGCTAATTGAATGCTCATCCTAGTTTGTTTGGGTTTCCCAAGACATAGCTGTTTAAACATTTTGTAAGGCATGACATTAATACTTGCCCCTAAATCAGCTAAAGCATTATTTACATTTAAACTACCAATTAAACAAGGAAAAGTAAAACTCTCTAGATCCTTCAATTTGTTGGGTAGTTTATTTTGTAAGATAGCTGAGCATGCTGCATTTAGCTCCACGTGCGACAAATCATCTAACTTCCGTTTGTTTGCCAAAAGCCCCTTTAAAAATTTAACCGAGTTGGGCATCTGCGAAAGAGCTTCAATAAACAGTAAGTTACTATGCAATTTTTTCAAAAGTTTAAGAAATTTACCGAATTTTTCACTTGTGCGGTCTTTCTTTATCGCGTTGGGATATGGCACATGAGGTGTATACTCCTTACCTACTAGTTTTTGTTCATTGTCGCTTACCTCAACCTTACCATTGCTTACCACAGTTTCTCGCCTCGGTTCAGATTCAAATTCAGCTAACCCTTCTTCATCTCAAACAGTAATGGCATGAAGTTTCTCCCTTGGGTTAGTTTCGGTGTTGCTTGGCAAGCTACCTTGTGGTCGTTCTGAAATCATCTTTGCCAATTGACCGCTTTGATTCTCAAGCCCTTAAATCGACGCTTGTTGATTTTTGAGTGTTGTTTCGGTGTTTTGGAAGCAGGTTTCTAACACCGAAATAAATTTCGTCAGCATCTCTTCAAGGTTTGGCTTCTTCTCCTGCTGGTAGGGTTGTTGTTAAAAGCCTGGAGGGGGTTGTGGTCTCTGATTTCCTTGACCAGCCCATGAGAAATTCGGATGGTTCCTCCAACCTACATTGTAAGTGTTACTATAGGCATTATTCTGAGGTCTAGAATTATTACCCATATAATGGACTTGCTCATTCTCTATGCTCGGGTTGTAAGATGGATATTCTGTGGTGTTCATCCCTCCTCTATTTGTGTTGTATTGCATCACCGGATGTACCTGCGAAGAACCATACAAACCATCAATTTTCTTATTGAAGAGATCTACCTGGTTTGATAGCATGGTGACTGCGTCAACGTTAAAAACACTGGCTGCTTTCATCGGTTTTGTCCTCATGACTTGCCACTGATAATTATTCAGTGACATCTCCTCTATAAACTCATAAGCCTCCTCAGGTGTTTTGTTATTTAGGGTACCGCCGACGGCTGCATCGATCAGTTGCCTAGTTGAGGGGTTCAAACCGTTGTAGAAAGTTTGAACCTGTAGCCATAGAGGTAACCCATGGTGAGGGCACCTTCTCAATAAGTCCTTATACCTCTCCCAAGCATCGTAAAGAGTTTCTAAATCCATCTGCACAAAAGAAGAGATATCATTCCTCAACTTTGTCGTTTTAGCCGGTAGAAAATATTTTAATAAAATTTTTTTGGTCATTTGTTCCCAAGTATTGATGGAACCTCGTGGTAACGAGTTCTGTAACAGCCCGATTTTGACCCTAATAAAAAAATTGGTTTCGGGACCATAAATTCGAGTCTGAAAAATATTTTAAAATTTTTTTTTGTTTATTATGTGTGAATTTATTGGTGTTAAATTTTTGTGACTTAATTTTGTCGTTTAGGTACCCGGTTAAATAAAAGGACTTAATCGTGTAAAATGTAAAAGTTACAAATTAAAGTGTAAAGTGCTTATTTGATAATGGCTTTCTAATATGAGGTTCTTAAAGGGCAATTAGCCCATTTAAGGAGATAGTGGATGGTTAAGGTCATAAATACCCTTAATTTATATGTTAATATTATTTAAGTTAAAAGGTTAATTAGGTAATTTGGTAATAATATAATATAAGTTATAATTAAATAAAAGAAACCAATGTTCATCCTTTTCTTTAAGCTAACCGAAACCAAGAAAAAGAAAAAGAAATAAGAAGCAACTAGGGTTCGGCCTTGTGTTCTTCAAATTAAGGTATGTTAATTGTTCGGTTTTTGATAATTTTTACGTTTTTGAGATCGTTTGTAACATCCCGAAATTGGGCCTAGTAGGATTGGGCCTTGAGCTTTAGGAAAAATTTGAGTATTATTATTTGTGTTGGCTCGGGTATGAATTTTGTGTGTTAGCATAGTCTTGTGAAGGCTTGATTTTATTTAGGAAGTTAGAATAATTTTTAGTATGGTTTATTTAATGAAGTGGATTAAGTGAGCTTAGCACTTAAGTTAATTTAAGTGTTAATTAAAGCATAAGAGGAGTAAGTGGCAAGTTGGTTAAGGAGCTTGAAAGGTGGCTTGAGGTTAGAGGTTCGAGTATCATGGAAAGCATTTTTGAAGACTTTATTTTGTGTTCTAGCATTGATGGACGGTCAACCTATGTTTATGATAGGTTGGACCTTAAGTTTTTAGTAAGTTGAATTTTGGAAAAGGAAAGCATGAAATGGGGATAAGAATCTTAAGGTTATGGAAGGTTGGGGAGACATAAGGCTTGGTTGTAGGAAAATGTTTTGGAAAGTATTCCAAGGCCTTTAGAGAATGTATGCATGAGACGGTATGGGTGTCTAAGGGTGGCCGAATTTTGTTAGGAGATTTGGGGAGGATAGTTAGTCAACTTTTGGCATTTGTGCATGTTTTGGCTTTTGTTTTCTTTTCTCTCCACAAACACTCCCTATAGCCGAATGTGTCTTCGGCATAAGGTGAGTTTTTGTTTTAGTTTTGGCCTTCTTTCTTATTTTGTGTCTTAACCAAAAACCTATTCTTAAAGAAACTTTACCAACTTTTCTCTAGTGCATCAAAGTGAGCCATAGCCGAATGTCCATTGGAGTTGTTTTTCTTCCCTCTTAGGCTTTTGGCCGAATCTTCTTTGGAACCTCCCTCTCATCTCTTATTTCTTGTAGCCGAAAACAACCTCTCTTTTTCATATTGTTCGTTCTTCTTTTACTTTTCTTTGGCCGAATCTTCCTCCTCTCAATTCTTTTTTTTTCTCTTTTTTTTTTTCTTCCATTGTTTGCTCATGCCAAATTCTCCTATTTTATTTTCACTTTATTTTCCATTCTTTTCTTGTATCTAGCCGAATCCTATTTGTGTCTCACTCAACCACATTGCCGTAATTGTTTTGTCTTGAGAGGATCTTTTTGACCGAATTTATTATCTTTTCTCTTTCAAACAAACCTTTTTATTTTGGTAATGGTATAGTGGAGTGTTGATTATTTCTTTATTGATAGTCTACTATAGCCATTCTAAGATCGTGTGGAAAAGGATATTATCATTGAAGGATTTTGACAAACTCCATAGGCAAGTGACGATTTTTGGAATTTAATCGAAGTGTTAAGGTAAGGATCTTTATGCTTGTTATATCGTTTTAGATGATCTTCTAATCGATTAAGTTTTAGGGGACTCTATCGTCCGTTTATTATCTTCTTTCCTTGGACGTTAGATTTTGGAGCAATCAAGAATGGGTTCGAAAAGAGCAGTTCGTAGTGTTTGGAAGAGGGGTGGTTCTGCTATACCCTCAAATTTCAAACGAAGGGCTGTGTCGGCAGTTCGAGACTTTCCACTGGGATGTGGACCCTCTGCCGGCGATAATCGTTTATTTGAAGTCGTTCGTACCCCCGAGCCATTGTTCGTTCGTGGTTCTTCATCGGGTTATGAACCATCAATCGGAGAGAAATCGCCTATAGTTGTTATTAGGGATTCCGAGGGTATCGACGAGCGGGAAAGTGTAGTTCTCACTATTATCAGGTGTGTATCTTACACACTTTATAACTTGGTTTATATATGTATATATATGAGTGATAAATGACTATTCATGTTGTTAAAGCTGAAACAATGAGATATTGATATGATACCTTGATGGGTATGAGCAACGATACGGGTAAGTCCGTTTTGATATGATAATACTATATGTTGTATTGGTTATATGTTCATATCAAAATATATTGACATGATTTGTTTATCTATTGCATTGGTATGGGCAATATGAGAGGAGGGGGAAGATTGATATTCGTGTCTTGGACACGGTGGTTTGGCACCACCGGTGATTTGGTATCACATTCGTGTCTTGGACACCGGAGGTTTGGCACCTCATAGCGACTTGTCCCCTCGTGGTTAATTCCACGTGGGTTGGCCCCACTTTTGATATATGGGATCGTCGCGGTGATTTGGTATCACACGTAGGTTGGCCCCACAACTTGATGATTCGTGTCTTGAACACACGGTGGTTTGGCACCACCGGTGATTTGGTATCACATTCGTGTCTTGGACACCGGAGGTTTGGCACCTCATAGCGACTTGTCCCCGTGGTTAATTCCACCGTGGGTTGGCCCCACTTTTGAGATATGGGATCGTCCCGCGGTGATTTGGTATCACACGTGGGTTGGCCCCACAGATGGATTATTCGTGACTACGGTCACCGGTGATTTGGTATCACATTTGTGTCTTTGGACATCGGTGGTTTGGCACCACCGGTGGTTTGGTACCACACGGGGTAGAAAAGGAGTTATGGATGACTAGGTTGGGTGCATTATACATATATGTTGCTTTGTTATAATTTGTGTAAGTATGTGGTATTTACCGGGGAGAGGGAATATGCACTCGAGTCTTCGTGACTCACCTTCTCCCTTATATTTTCGGGTGAATCGTGAGATCATGATTTGGAGCCGGATGAACTCGAGGAGGCCATGCAATAAAGTTTGGTTTTACATGAACTTCCATTTGGGTACTTTATTTTAATTTGGTTTTCATATTTTATGGATTTGTAATAAGGCCTGTTTAATTATGGTTTTGGATTATTTATATGCTTTGAGATTTATTCTAAACATGTTTAAGCATGTCACTTGGTTAATCTAATAATTGAGCTCAAAGTTTTCTAAACTAAAAACTCGCAATGGTTTTAAAAATCTTACCATCGGGTAATATGAATAGTTCGATAGAAAAAATTACAAATTAAGTGTTTTCTACAACTTAAGTGATTTCCAATATGAGAAAATCAATCAGCTAAGCATGAAGTTTAAGAAAGTTGAATGAGATTCATTTTACGAGCCTTTGGGCAAAAGTGCAAATATGAGAAAGTATAGGGGTAAAATAGTAATTTTGCCAAAGTATGAGTTAAGAGTCAATTTAGGCAATGTGAGTATTAAATGATCTATTTATGATTATAGATCAAGAAAAACAAAGCCCAGATCGAAATCGAGGCAAGAACAAAGTTGAGGACTAAATTGCATACCTACATACATTTTGTATATCGAGGTAAGTTTGTATGATTTCTAAGCTTTATGATTAACATCATTGAATTGCTTAGTATAATGTACAATATTATTATGAAAATGTTTAATGTTATTGTAACATCCTGAAAAGGGCCTATGCATTTTCAATTTAATTGTGCGAAATGACATGTCTTATGTGTTATGAATGTATTCTGAATATTTTTGGAAACTAGGAAATGTAAGGAAATGATTTAGAAATGATTCAAAAGAGGAAAGCGAACATTTTTGGAAACTAGGAAATGTAAGGAAATGATTCAGAAATGATTCAAAAGAGGAAAGCGAACATTTCTGGAAACTTGGAAATGAAAGGAAATGTCAAGTTTAAAGTGGAAAACGAAAATTTTTGGAAACTTGGAAATGTAAGGAAATGTCATAGAAATGTTAAGTTTTAAAGTTCAAAAAGGGGAAACTAAGGCAAGGTGGTCTTAAGAGAAAATGTATGTGAAATATGACATACAAATAGCCTTGGTAAAATGGCTACAAGGCACCACTTAGGGCCTAGCAAGTGACGCCATGTCCAAAGAGAAAGGGGCCAAGGTTCGAGTCACATAGGAAGCAAAATAAAAGAATTTTATTTTTGCTTCCAGAAGCAGAGAGGTGGACGGCACAAGGCATTTAAAAAGAGGAGTTTTATCCTCTTTAAATTTTTGACTAATGAGGATAAATAATGGATTTTATTTTAGATTATTTCAAGAGATAAATAAGGATTATTCTTTAATTATTTTAAATTGAGGAGATAAAGTTATCAAGATAAAGGAGAGTGGTGGCCAAGTAAAGGACTCTAGCTAGTAATTTAGGCTACTAGAGGAAAAGAGGCCATCCATCCCTTCACTTTTCCTTTGCCGAAATTCCCTCAGCAATTCTCCTCTCTCTCTTTCCCGAATTTTCCCTAGAAAATTCTCTATTCTCTGCTATTTTGCCAAAACCGAAAACTCTAGCAAAGCAAGCCAATTTCTTCACCTTTCTTTTCTTCCTATTTCTTTCTTTCCAATCCATTCAAAAGCCGAATCTTGGAGGGGCATCAAGCATAGGTGTTGCCGATTTCCATATAAAAGGGTAAGGATCTATTGCTATTATCTTCTTTTCTTTAGCCGAAAGTCAAGGTTCTAATGACATATTCATGTTGGCCGAAACTTGGAAGGAAAGCTTAAGGATTTTGTGACTGTCGACTACAAGGAGGAAGGTTTCAGGATTTCTAAGATTAAGGTAAGACACATGTATATTCGGCCAAAGGCCATGTTTTATGTCCTGATGACTAGAATAAATCTAACGTAAGGTTATAGGAATTTCGACATTCCTAGGAAAACAAGGATCAACTTCGGGATTTGTTGGTGTTCCAATCGGCAACAAGGTAAGTTTAAGTATACTAATCCTACTAGGATTTGGATTTATGGCCGAATGGCTTTTTATTAAATAAGTAAGTGATTAATCAAATGTAGGGATTAAGGATCTAAGCGGTAGATCAGATTTCGAGATTTCAAGGAAATTGTTAAGCATATCAGGTGTGTACCCCACACTAATCTTAATAGATTTATGGCTTTAACTTGATATACGTGTTAATATGAAAGTGTAAGAATGTGGCTAAGGTACCATGTTATGGTACAAAGTACTCAGGTACATTTCCTACTCCTACTAGGATTATGAAGTATGTTATGTTTAACATGTGATAAGTGATAAGAATGTGAAATTTGGCATGTTAATGCATAATATGTATGATATGGGGCATATGGGCTATTGAAAAGGGGAAGTGAATGTGGTGACCTAAGCCCACGATATTTGAATGTGGTGACCTAAGACCACGATATATCGAATGTGGTGACCTAAGACCACGATGTCCGAATGTGGTGACCTAAGACCACAAATATTTATAAGGGCGATGAGCACGCGTCTTCGCAGATGGCGCGCTTCGATGGTGTGTAGCGGATGGAGGGTCGACTTAGTAATCCCCACGGTGTGCAGGTTGGTACGGAGATGTGTAGCGGATGGCATATAGGTTTGGGATTGCATCATTATTTTGATCTGTTATAAGAATTGATATGTGATATGATTATGTATGCCTAAGTTGTTAAGATTTAGTGTTGTAGTACACATTGAGTCTGTTGACTCACCCGTTGTGGGATCATGTTTTGGTGACGATCGATGTGGACCGGATCGGCAGAAGCTTAGGGATGGCCATGCTCAAGAAGAAATTTATTTTATTTCATTTAAGTACTTTAAATTATTTGGGTTTGTTTTGATGTAATAAGGCCGTTAATATGAACTTATTTTATGCATGCTTTTTTATTGGAGTTTATTACAATACGATTAAGTTTAAATCAAGGTTAAATGGTTTTTCTTAAAATATATATATATACAAGGTTTTCAATTGAACCCACCACAAGCAAATCCATCTTCAAACCATACGAATTTTTCCTAAGTAACAAACGGACTTTCAAATGTTTTCTCGAGGAATATACCAGATCGGTCCAGACTCGTGGGCGGGTTTGGGGTGTTTCGACTTAGTATCGAGCCCGATTCAAAACTCGGCTCTGGGGTTTTGGGCTCCAAAACGTTTTCTAAAAATGGGCTCTTTAAAGGATAACAGTGCATTAGCTCAAAGATGGCACCTAAGTCTCCAGGCAGAAGTCCGCTGTAAGTACCCTAAACCATTGTGTGATATATATGTGGGCTTTATGGGCTTTATGGGATGTAGACTAGTTTAAATAGACTCTGATGGACTATAGGCTTAGTTTAAACTGCTTCTTAAATTTTCATAAGACTTAATTTCACTAAACAAACCCGTTAGTGAGCCATGAAGACTAGGGTGTGGTAGCAGTCATACGCATGTCTAGGATTGGATCGGAAGAGCTTGGTATTTAAGCGGTCCTAGTGACTCACCTCCTCTTCGCTAGAATCCTACCTGGTGCGTAGTGACTGTTCACCTTAGTCGAGTTAGGGTGTGGCAATAGGCAAACGCATGCCTAGGAGTGGATTCAGGGAGAGCTTGGTATTTAAGCAGTCCTAGCGACTCACCTCCTCTTCGCTGGAATCCTACCTGGTGCGTGGTGACTATTCACCCTAGTATGAGGACTCGTTGATGGGCTAAACCCTATAATTAAAACCCGAAAGGGACCAGCCACCCTAGTTTGAATTTTACCGAAATACCCCCGGATTTCAAAATTTCCAAAATACCCCCGGAAATGCAAAATTACCAAAATACCCTTATTGACAAAATCAACAAGGAACCTTATCTTGAAAAACTACGAAAATACCCCTGTAGGACAAATTACGAAAATACCCCTAGGTAGTGGAAAAACAACAACAATGGAAACTACAACATTTCTCTGAATGAACGGAAGTTCATAATTGATTGATGGATGTATGAATGCAAAGACTGTGTGCATGTATGAATACGAAAGAACCACTCCTAAAATTTCTTTTCATAAAACTTCTTCGCGGGTAATAAGTGAAACAAGCACTAATTCATAAAACTTTTTTAATCAGATCGCGGCGGTAGAAATGAGCTCTAGGGGATGTGGTCGTAACGTACGAGGACGCGGTAGAGGTAGAATGACCGTGTCGGAACCCGTTAGATCAGGTCAGGGGTCTGACAACGAGATGCCACCACCACCCCCAGCTGTTGGTGTTGAGCAGCAAGCACAGACAGGGGATGATGCTGTGTCGCAGGCTGTGCTGCGAGTTCTAGAGTTGGTGGCTGGAGTAGGAGGAAATTCGAGAGCCCGGAAGTCGGTACTGGCGACTTCGCCAACGCGAGTGAGGTGTTCCGTGGAGTGTCAGGAGTGGCACCCAGTACCGCTGAGTATTGGTTGGAATCAACTGAGCGGATCATGGATGAACTAGATCTAACCCCTGAAGAGAAGGTGAAAGGAATGGTGGCATTCCTACGCGATGAAGCGTACCAATGGTGGCTTACGGTTTGTGATGGTGCCCACACTCGAGGATCCGACGTGGGATTATGTTAAGACGGCTTATCGTAAGAAGAAGTATGTCGGTGCGATAATCGATGAGCAAAGGAAGGCATTTATGGGGCTGGTTCAAGGGAACAAGTCCGTGGCGAGTATGAAGCCGAGTTTCGAGGTGAGCCGTTATGCTCGAGGAGTGGTGGCTACGAGCATGAGCGGTGTGTCCGATTTGAGGACGGTTTGAGGATGATTTAAGGTCGTTGATAGCTCCGCATCGAACGAGAGTTTTACGCTTTAGTAGAGAAAGCTAAGGTAGCCGAGGGGATTAAGGATTCTACAAAGCGGAACTTCGACCGAGCAATGCGAGAAAAGAGGCTTTGGTTCGTCGAGATCATCTCGGGAATAAAAGGCCTAGAGTTGATAGGTCGCGAGGTCGCAAGCTGCTACAGGAGGGGCGCGATCGCACTTGTGACCGGTGTGGGAAGAAACACTTAGGAGAGTGTTGGAAAAAGACGGGAGGATGTTTTAGGTGTGGGTCCAAGGACCATATGATCAAGGATTGTCCTACGAAACCGGATGGGAATCAACCAAAGAACTCGGAATGTTAGTCGGTGGTAGAGGTGTACAATGACCTCAACGTGGTCGTGGTCCGGAATAATAGAGGTAATGGTCTTTGGGCAGAGGATGAGGAACAGGCGGAGGTGCTGCTACATCGAGGCAAGGCAACCGAGTTTAGTTTATGCGGTTCACCGGAGGGAGGATGGAGACGCGCCGGACGTCATAACCGGTACGTTCCTTATATTTGGGAAACCTTATTATGCTCTGATTGATATGGGCTCGACCCATTCCTATGTTGCATGTAGTGTAGTGGAAACACTAGGCCTAGACTCGAACTATCTCGATAGGCGGATGATCGTAGTAAGCCCATTAGGCCAAAGCGTAGTGGTGGATAAGATCTTTTGAGTGTACCCCTAGAAATTCGTGGAGTGAACTTTCTGGTGACTTAATGGAGTTACCCTTCGGAGAATTTGACCTCATACTTGGGATGGACTGGCTAGTAGAGCATCGAGCCGTGTTGGATTGTGCGGCTAAACGAATGGAACTAAGAACCCCGGAGGGTGAGGTGATTATCATGATAGGAGAAATAAGAAACTACTTGTCTAATGTAGTTTCGGCACTAAAGGTGAAAGGATGGTTCGAAAGGGTGCAAGGCATTTTCGGCCTTTGTTAGTCTTTGTGGACGCAAAAGAAGGGGAATTAGTGGAGTTAGAACGGTAAGGGACTTCGTGGATGTTTTTCCGGAGGAGCTACCAGAATACCCCGAGATAGGGAGGTGGAATTTGGAATAGACTTGCTACGAGAAGCACTCTCGGTGTCAATCGCTCCATACCGAATGGCGCCAAAGGAGTTGGTGGAGCTCAAGGCTCGAGATCCAAGAGTTGTTGGATCGTGGGTTTAATCGACCCCAGTGTGTCTCCGGGGGAGCACCGGTCCTATTTGTGAAGAAGAAGGCGGAACTATGCGAATGTGCATAGATTATCGTCGATTAAATAAAGTGACCATCAAGAACAAGTATCCTCTCGCCACGGATAGACGACTTGTTCGATCGGGCAAGGGACCGCCGTATTTTCAAAGATCGATCTAAGGTCCGGATATCATCGCTTGAAGGTGAAGGAGGCGGATATCCATAAAACGGCCTTTAGGACAAGGTACGGCCATTTTGAGTCCGTGGTAATGCCGTTTGGGTTGACGAATGCCCCAGCTGCGTTCATGGATATGATGAACCGGGTTTTCAACCCTACTTGGATCGGTTCGTTGTTGTGTTCATCGATGATATCCTAGTATACTCCAAGTCTGAGGAAGAACATGACGAGCATCTCTGGAAAGTGTTGCAAGTGTTAAGGGAGAAGAAGCTATATGCCAAATTCAGCAAGTGCGAGTTTTGGCTTAAGGAGGTTGCATTCTTAGGGCATGTGGTGTGCGGAAGGAATAAGGGTGGACCCTAAGAAGATTGAGGCAAGATTAGATTGGAAACCACCTAAGTGCGTGGTGAGATTCGAAGTTTCTTGGGATTGGCAAAGCTACTACTGTAGAAGGTTTGTGGAAGGATTTTCTTCAATAGCCGCACCTTTGACAAAGTCATAAGAAAGGAGGTACCTTTCGTTTGGATAGATAAGCAACAAGAGAGCTTTGAGAAGCTTAAGAGGGTTTTGACTGAAGCTCCGGTTTTGATTCAACTTGAGGCAGGAAAGGATTTCGTGGTGTATTGTGACGCTTCCCATACAGGCTTGGGTTGCATACTGATGCAAGATGGAAAAGTGGTCGCTTATGCGTCTCGACAGTTAAGGACTCATGAGGTTAACTACCCAACTCATGACTTGGAATTGGTGGCAGTGGTCTTCGCTCTTAAGGTGTGGAGGCATTACCTTTATGGAGAAAAGTCGGTGATCTACACAGACCACAAAAGTTTAAAGTATCTGCTGACTTAGAAGGAGTTGAACCTAAGACAAATGAAGGTGGGTGGAGCTATTAAAGGATTATGATTGTTCGATCGAGTATCACCGGTGCAAGGCGAATGTGGTAGCAGATGCCTTAAGTCGAAAAGTGGTGTTGGATCTAGAGGCGATGTTCGCACACTTAAGTTTGTATGATGATGGAAGTCTGTGGCGTAATTGCAAGTCAAACCCACGTGGTTGAATGAAGTAAAGGAAAGTCAATTGTTGGATGAGGACTTAAGTGCTAAGCTACAGCAAGTATGCAGAATGGAGAGTTAGAAGATTATGGTGTTAACAATGAGGAGTATTGTGCTTCAAGGAAAGGTCCGTATGCCAAAAGACAAGGAGTTAAGACAAAGGATTCTTGGGAGGCGCATAGTAGCCCATATGCTATGCATCCCGGAGGCACTAAGTTGTACAGGATTTAAGGGAGCAGATTACGTGGCCTCGATCTTAAGCGGGAGTTACCGAATTCGTGGGGAAATGTCCGACGTGTCGCCAAGTTAAGGCTGAACACCAAGTTCCATCGGGATTACTTCAGCCAATCGAGATTCCACAATGGAAGTGGGCAAGAATCACCATGGACTTCGTTAGTGGGCTTCCCCTTACGCCTACTAAGAAGGACTCGGTATGGGTAATAGTGGACTGTTTGACCAAGTCCGCGCATTTCATTCCGAAGAAGAATGGATTATTCTCTTGAAGTTGGCCAAATTATATGTAGCGTAAATTGTGAGGTTGCACTTGAGTACCGGTATCGATCATCTCCGATAGGGACCCAAGGTTTACGCCTCAGTTTTGGAGGGCACTTCATCAAGCTTTAGGCATTAAGTTAGACTTCACTACGGCTTTTCATCCACAATCAGATGGGCAGTCTGAATGGGTTATACAAGTGTTGGAGGATATCTTGAGAGAGGTGTGTGATGGATTTCCGAGGAAGTTGGGAAGACTATTTGCCTTTAGCTGAGTTCGCCTACAACAATAGCTATCAGGCTAGCATTCAGATGGCACCATATGAAGCGTTGTATGGTCAGAAATGTCGAACACCTACTTGTTGGACTGAGTTAGGAGAACGTCGAGTTTTGGGCCCAGAGTTAGTGGCAGAAACTGAAGAGAAGGTTGAGACAATTCGGGCACGGTTGAAGGAAGCATCTGATAGATAAAAGTCGTACACGGACCTCAAACGGAAGGAAATAGAGTTTGAATTAGGGGACCAAGTGTTTCTAAAAGTCTCGCCTTGGAAGAGGGTGATGAGGTTTGGTCGCAAAGGGAAGTTAAGCCCAAGGTTTATAGGGCCCTACTGAGTGTTGAAGCGAGTTGGACCAGTGGCATATCAGTTAGAGTTGCCATCGGAGTTGAAGCAGATGCACGACGTATTCCATGTTTCCATGCTACAGCGATATCGATCGAATCCATCTCACGTAGTACCGGTTGAAGAGGTGGAGCTAAGGCCAGACTTATCCTACGAAGAGGAGCCGATTCAGATTTTGGAACGAGACATGAAAGTGTTGCGGAGGAAGCCAGTTCCTCTAGTCAAAGTGTTATGGCGCAACAATGGATCGGAGGAAGCTTCGTGGGAGCCAGAAGAGGCAATGCGACGGCAATACCCTCAATTATTTTAGCTAGGAAATTTCGAGGACGAAATTATTTTAAAGGGGTAGAAAGCGTAACATCCTCGAAAAGGGCCTATGCATTTTGGTTTAATTGTACGAAATGACATGTCTTATGTGTTATGAATGTATTCAATATTTTGGAAACTAGGAAATGTAAGGAAATGATTTAGAAATGATTCAAAAGAGGAAAGCGAACATTTTTGGAAACTAGGAAATGTAAGGAAATGATTCAGAAATTATTCAAAAGAGGAAAGCGAACATTTCTAGAAACTTGGAAATGAAAGGAAATGTCAAGTTTAAAGAGGAAAACGAAAATTTTTGGAAACTTGGAAATGTAAGGAAATGTCATAGAAATGTTAAGTTTTAAAGTTCAAAAAGGGGAAGCTAAGGCAAGATGGTCTTAAGAGAAAATGTATGTGAAATATGACATACAAATAGCCTTGGTAAAATGGCTACAAGGCACCACTTAGGGCCTAGCAAGTGACGCCATGTCCAAAGAGAAAGGGGCCAAGGTTCGAGTCACATAGGAAGCAAAATAAAAGAATTTTATTTTTGCTTCCGTAAAGAGAGAGGTGGACGGCACAAGGCATTTAAAAGAGGAGTTTTATCCTCTTTAAATTTGACTAATGAGGATAAATAATGGATTTTATTTTAGATTATTTCCAAGAGATAAATAAGGATTATTCTTTAATTATTTTAAATTGAGGAGATAAAGTTATCAAGATAAAGGAGAGTGGTGGCCAAGTAAGGGACTCTAGGTAGTAATTTGGCTACTAGAGGAAAAGAGGCCATCCATCCCTTCACTTTTCCTTTGCCGAAATTCCTCAAAGCAATTCTCCTCTCTCTCTTTGTCGAATTTTCCTAGCAAATTCTCTCTTCTCTCGCTATTTTGCCAAAACCGAAAACTCTAGCAAAGCAAGCCAATTTCTTCACCTTTCTTTTCTTCCTATTTATTTCTTTCCAATCCATTCAAAAGCCGAATCTTGGAGGGCATCAAGCATAGGTGTTGCCGATTTCCATATAAAAGGGTAAGGATCTATTGCTATTATCTTCTTTTCTTTAACCGAAAGTCAAGGTTCTAATGACATATTCATGTTGGCGAAACTTTGAAGGAAAGCTTGGGATTTTGTGATTTATCGACTACAAGGAGGAAGGTTTTGGATTTCTAAGATTAAGGTAAGACACATGTATATTCGGCCAAAGGCCATGTTTTATGTCCCGATGACTAGAATAAATCTAACGTAAGGTTATAGGAATTTCGACATTCCTAGGAAAACAAGGATCAACTTTGGGATTTGTTTGTGTTCCAATCGGCAACAAGGTAAGTTTAAGTATACTAATCCTACTAGGATTTGGATTTATGGCCGAATGGCTTTTTATTAAATAAGTAAGTGATTAATCAAATGTAGGGATTAAGGATCTAAGCGGTAGATCGATTTGAGATTTCAAGGAAATTGTTAAGCATATCAGTGTGTACCCTACACTAATCTTAATAGATTTATGGCTTTAACTTGATATACGTGTTAATATGAAAGTGTAAGAATGTGGCTAAGGTACCATGTTATGGTACAAAGTACTCAGTGCACGTTTCCTACTCCTACTAGGATTATGAAGTATGTTATGTTTAACATGTGATAAGTGATAAGAATGTGAAATTTGGCATGTTAATGCATAATATGTATGATATGGGGCATATGGGCTATTGAAAAGGGAAGTGAATGTGGTGACCTAAGACCAAGATATTTGAATGTGGTGACCTAAGACCACGATATCCGAATGTGGTGACCTAAGACCACGATGTCCGAATGTGGTGACCTAAGACCACAAATATTTATATGGCGATGAGCACGTCGATCGCAAATGATCGCTTCGATGGTGTGTAGCGGATGGAGGGTCGACTTAGTAGTCCCCTACTGTGTGCAAAAAGTTGGTACGGGGATGTGTAGCGGATGGCATATAGGTTTGGGATTGCATCATTATTTTGATCATTATAAGAATTGATATGTGATATGATTATGTATGCCTAAGTTGTTAAGATTTAGTGTTGTAGTACACATTGAGTCTGTTGACTCACCCCGTTGTGGGATCATGTTTCAGGTGACGATCAGTAACGGACCGGATCGGCAGAAGCTTAGGGATGGCCATGCTCAGCAAGGAATTTATTTTATTTCATTTAAGTACTTTAAATTATTTGGGTTTGTTTTGATGTAATAAGGCCGTTAATATGAACTGTTTTATGCATGCTTTTTTATTGGAGTTTATTACTATACGATTAAGTTTAAATCAATGTTAAATGGTTTTTCTTAAAAAATATATATATACAAGGTTTTCAATTGAACCCAACACAAGCAAATCCATCTTCAAACCACACGAATTTTTCCTAAGTAACAAACGGACTTTCAAATGTTTTCTCGAGGAACATACCAGATCCGGTCAGGACTCGTGGGCCGGGTTTGGGGTGTTTCAGTTATGTTAAACAAAGTAATCAATGAGATCAAGCATGAGAAAGCCCTGATTGAAGATGAATATCTTAGGATACTCGATCTATCACATGAAATGAGAAAGTCCGTATAAGTCCAAGCCGAGGCATGGCATCGGCAATCAGACAAGTTATCATGTAAGACCAAGACAAGTCTTGGCATTGAAGAGTTGTTATGAGATGAAGACCCATGTAAGTCCAAGCCAAGGCATGGCATTGGTGAGTCTCCAAGCAAAGATGTCATGTAAGTCCAAGGCAAGCTTGGCATTGAAAAGTTATCATGTAAGTCCAAGGCAAGCTTAGCATTGAAAAGCTATCAAGTGAAAGAGATTTCATGTAAGCCCAAGCCAAGGCTCGGCATTGACCAGTTCATGAGCAAAGATACCAAGTAAGACCATGTCAAGACATGGCAATGGTAAGTTCCAAAGGGCCCCACGAGAAAGACTTCGTATAAGTCCATGTCAAGACATGGCCTCGAAACCAAGATGAAACATTCCATGTAAGACTGTATCTAGGATATGGCTTTGGTATTGAGTTATGTGAGATGAGATTTAGTATCCTCGATTATTCATATAAATTCATCGGGCAAACGAGTTAAGTTCAAATGAGATAATAAGAAAGCTAAGTAAGCAAAGTTATTATCAAGTGAAAATGAGTATTATTCATGTTATGAATGATAAATTAGAGATTATGATTATTGTGTCAAAGTATGCTGATAAATGTGATCAAGTGATACAGGTAGCTTGTTTACCTCACAAGTATGAGACTAGTAAGTATCATGAGATATGTAAGAATCAAGTATGAGCAAGTAAGATTTATAGATGAAATTATGATACCATTGTTTATGTCAAATGGTTTAATTTAAGCAAGTATGTTGTTATGTGCATTATATGCAAACTTATTAAGCTAAATGCTTACGTCTTTCACTCTTTCTTTCCATGTAGTCCCGCCAAGCTAATCTCATGGATCATCGTCACCGGAGCTTGGAGCACACTATCAATCGCTATTTTGGTATAGCCAAGTTTGAGTATACGAAACACTTTATTTGAGTATATGTTTTAAGAAGAGCCATAGTATAGGCTATCTTGTTCATTATCCTTTTTGTATATGGCTAGAGAAATTTGCCAACTTTAACTAAGTGTGTATGTTTATAGATATCAATGAAAGATGTAGTAATTTGAGTAATTGAATTGAGTATGAATGTGATCTCGATTTCAGGGTGGCAATTGGCTTGGTAAATAGCCTCTAAGTGCCCACACGGTTGGATACACGGGCATGTGTCTAGGCCGTGCGTACCCTACACTTTTATACTTGAAGTTAGGATAGGCCACGCAGCAGATGACACTACCGCTGGTTCAAAGTCGTGTAACACACACGGTTGGCACATGGGCGTGTGCCAAGGCCGTGAAGTCTGCACTTTTCACTTAGAAATTTAATTGTCACACGGCTGATATACACGGGCGTGTTTACAGACTGTGTGGATAAGTCAGAATACTAAGGTTTGGCACACGGGCCAGGGCCACGGGTGTGTCCAGGCCGTGTGTAACATGTCAGTGTCGACCACGAGTTGAAGACACGGGCATGTCCAGGAGTACACGGGTGTGTTTCAAGTTACACGGGCGTTTGGTCCCTGCTTCGAGTAAAAGTTTTCAGATGAGTTTCGAAAGTTTTCGGATATGTGTTTAAGGCCTCATAGGCCCATGATATGTACGTTTTGACCTAGAAAGAAGAATTTCTATTTCGGGACAAAATTTTACAGCCCGTAAGTACATGTTTAAGCAAGTTAAAGCATGGTAATGTCTTGTATCCAGTCTTAGCCTCGGACTCGGGTATGGGGTGTTACATTTAGTGGTATCAGAGCTACGGTTTAGTCGGTTCTAGGACTAACGTAGCACAAGCACGAGTCTAGCTATACATGCCATACGTAAGAATGTTTTTATAATGATAGTGTGACGACTCCTGACGACTTAAATTATGTTTATACATTAGTAAATGGATCCCGATAGAGCTGTGGCGGATGACGTAAAACAGTAACACGTCGGCTTCCGTCGAAGGGACGATGCTGAACGAGAATGAGAATCGACCCACTACGGTGAGTCAAGAAGGAGGAGAAGAGGCTAGAGAAGCCTTCCTCCATATGATGAATACATGGTACACGGAGTTCGTCGCATTTAACCCGAATGCACAACCCCTCCACCCCACCTATTCCTCAACCTATCCCAAAGAGCCCTCAAGTAGTAGAGGTGGTAAGAGGAGAGAAGCCTCCCGATTGATAGAATCAGGAAACATGGGGCGTAAGAATTTCGGGCTAGAAAAGATGATGATCCGTAAAAGGCTGAGTTACGGATAGAAAATACTATCGTGGTATTTAATGAGTTGTCGTGCACACACGAGGAATGCATGAAGTGTGTAGTCTCTCTTCTAAGAGATTCTCGCTACCAATGGTGGAACACCCTTGTGTCGGTGGTGGTACCGAGGAAAGGATCACATGGGAATTTTTCCAAGAAGAATTCAAGAAAAAGTATATCAGTCAAAGGTTTGTGGACCGTAAAAGGAAAGAATTCCTAGAATGAAGCAAGGCAAGATGTCGGTGGATCGACTATGAACGTGAGTTTGTACGACTCGATGAAATACGCTCGCGAATGCGTGTCCACTGAGGCCATCATAAGTAAAAGATTTGAAGACGGGTTGAATGAGGACACCAAACTGTTTGTTGTCATTTTCTTTGACGACATACTGATTTATTCCCGAGATAAGAATGAGCATGCTGAGCACCTACAGACAGTTTTACAGATTCTACGAGAAAATCAATTATATGCCAAGTTCAGTAAAAGTGAATTTTGGCTCAATGAAGTAGGATTTCTGGGACATATTGTCTCGGGAGAAGGAGTTCGAGTAGACCCCGGTAAGATTTCGGCTATTATGGACTGGAAGCTACCAAAGAATATCTCTGAGATTAGAAGTTTTCTAGGCCTAGCTGGCTATTACAGACGATTCGTCAAAGGGTTTTCCATGATTACAACCCCGATGACTAAATTGTTACAGAAAAATGTGAAGTTTGAGTGGACAGAATGATGCCAACAAAATTTCGAGAAGTTGAAAGCAATGTTGACAGAAGCCCCAATTTTAGTACAACCTGAGACAGGGAAAGAATTTGTAATTTACAGCGATGCATCCTTAAATGGATTAGGTTGTGTACTTATGCAAGAAGGCAAAGTGATTGCTTATGCCTCCAGACAGTTGAAGCCTCATGAGAAGAATTATCCGACGCATGATTTAGAGTTGGCTGCCATAGTCTTCGCATTGAAGATATGGAGACATCACCTATATGGTGGGAGATGTCAGATTTTCATTGATCATAAAAGTTTGAAGTACTTGATGATGCAGAAAGAGTTCAACTTAAGACGGCGGAGATGGTTAGAGTTGATAAAAGATTATGATATGGTCATTGACTACCATCCTGGGAAGGCGAATGTGGTTGCCGACGCTTTGATTAGAAAGTCCCTATTTGCATTAAGGGCAATGAATTCACGGATGACTTTATCCGACGATGGTTCTATTCTAGCCGAGTTGAGAGCTAGACCAACTTTCCTCCAAGAGATCATTGAAGCTCAAGAAGAAGATAGCGAATTGCAAGTCAAGAGAGCTCAGTGCGAGACAGATGTTGAATCTGACTTCCGAATTAGTCCCAATGGAATTCTGATGTTCAAATATCGAGCTTGTGTACCGAGAAAAGAAGAGCTTATTTAGAAAATTTTGCATGAGGCCCATAATGGATGTTTGTCTGTACATTCGGGTAGTACCAAGATGTATAATGACTTGAAACAAAAAGATTGGTGGCGAGAATGAAGAAAGATATTTCAGAGTTTGTTTCCAAATGCTTGATTTATCAACAAGTAAAGGCTGAACACTAAGTACCTTCGGGTTTGCTTCAACCCATTTTAGTTCCAGAGTGGAAATGGGACCGTATTACTATGGATTTTGTAACGGGTCTACCATTATCTCCGAACAAGAAAGATGTCGTATGGGTTCTAGTTGATAGACTCACGAAGTCAGCTCATTTTATACCTATTCGAGTTGATTACTCATTAGACAAGTTGGCAAACTTGTACATTTCAGAAATAGTAAGGCTTCACGGTGTTCCGTTGTCAATCATCTCGGATAGAGATCCGAGGTTTACATCCAAATTTTGGAAGAAGTTACAAGAGGCCTTGGGTACAAAGTTGAACTTTAGTACCGCTTTTCATCCTCAAATTGACGGTCAGTCGGAGAGGTTAATTCAAGTACTCGAAAATATGCTTAGATGTTGTATTCTTGAATTCCGAGGCAGTTGGGAAAAGTTTCTCCCATTGGTAGAGTTTGCCTACAATAATAGTTTTCAATGAGTTTAAAGATGGCACCTTATGAGGCTCTATATGGGGGAAAGTGCAGAACGCCTTTATTTTGGACTGAACTCAAGGAAAACCAAATTCATGGGGTTGATTTGGTTAAAGAAGCTGAAGAGAAAGTGAAAGTGATACGAGAATGTTTAAAACCTGCGTCAGAAAGACAGAAGTCCTATTCAGACTTAAAAAGAAAAGAGATAGAGTATCAAGTCGGAGATAAAGTTTTCTTCAAAGTGTCACCATGGAGAAAAGTTCTCAGATTTGGCCGAAAAGGCAAGTTGAGTCCACGTTTTATTGGACCATATGAGATTACCGAGAAAGTTGGACCGGTAGCTTACAGATTGGCTCTGCCATCAGAGTTAGAAAAGATACATGATGTGTTTCACGTGTCAATGCTGAGATGCTACCGATCATATCCTTCACATGTAATTACCCCGTCAGAGATAGAGATTCATCCCGACATGACTTATGGTGAAGAACCAGTTAAGATTTTAGCTCGGTAAGTCAAGCAGCTAAGGAATAAAAGTATTGCCCTGGTAAAAGTATTGTCGCAAAGACATGGAATAGAAGAAGCTACGTGGGAACCAGAAGAAATCATGAGAAACCAAACCCAAACAAACCTGCTTGTGGTAAGATTTTCGGGGACGAAAATTCCTAAGATGGGGAGAATTGTAACATCCCGATTCAGGGCCTAGTCAGAGTAGTGGTGCGAGACCACAAATCTGATTTAGTAAATTGAGTTCTTAATGTTTGTGACATGTTTGCATGATAGTATTAAAGTTCCATGTAGAAATTTTGTGAATTTGACATGGAATGATCAAATAGGACTAAATTGCAGAAGTTGCAAAATATGAGTTTCTAGAAGCTTTTTGTATAAAATAGCTTTAGAATATTAATTATGAGTCCTTAAATATCAATTTTCCCAAATTATAAGTTTTAGACAAAAATGGACATGAGTTAGTAAAAGGGAAATTTTTTAAGAGAAGGGCATTTTGGTCATTTGTCTAATAAATGATTAAAATAGGAAAAAGATGATAAAATTTCATTCATCTTCTTCCTCTTGTGCCGAAAATTTGGAGACTCCATAGCTAGGGTTCTTCATTTTTTTTCAAGCTTGCTAGTAAGTTCTTCTTAGCCCGTTTTTAATATTCTTCGTGTTTTTGAAGTTCTCGTATTATGAATTTGCTCTTTTTAGCTATAAAATAAGCTAAGATGCATGTTCAAAAATCTACCCAAGAGTGACATGCTTGTAAAATGATATTTTATGGAAGTTTATGAGAGTTTGATGTTAGATAAACAACTTTTTCTAAGTGAATTTCATGAAAAATGCTAGTAAGGACTAGTTTGTAAAAATTATGAAATTGGTCATACCTATTAGAAATAATGGGAATTGATGATTGCTATAGTAGAGAAAATGAATCAGCTAAGCATGAAGTTTAAGAAAGTTGAATGAGATTCATTTTACGAGTCTTTGGGCAAAAGTGCAAATATGAGAAAGTATAGGGGCAAAATAATAATTTTTCCAAAGTATGAGTTAAGAGTCAATTTAGTCAATGTGAGTATTAAATGATCTATTTATGATTATAGATCAAGAAAAACGAAGCCCGGATCAAAACCGAGGCAAGAACAAAGTTGAGGACTAAATTGCATACCTACATACATTTTGTATATCGAGGTAAGTTTGTATGATTTCTAAGCTATATGATTAACATCATTGAATTGCTTAGTATAATGTACAATATTATTATGAAAATGTTTAATGTTATGTTAAACAAAGTAATCAATGAGATCAAGCATGAGAAAGCCCTGATTGAAGATGAATAGCTTAGGATACTCAATCTATCACATGAAATGAGAAAGTCCGTATAAGTCCAAGCCGAGGCATGGCATCGGCAATCAGACAAGTTATCATGTAAGACCAAGACAAGTCTTGGCATTGAAGAGTTGTTATGAGATGAAGACCCATGTAAGTCAAAGCCATGGCATGGCATTGGTGAGTCTCCAAGTAAAGATGTCATGTAAGTCCAAGGCAAGCTTGGCATTGAAAAGTTATCAAGTAAGTCCAAGGCAAGCTTGGCATTGAAAAGCTATCAAGAGAAAGATATTTCATGTAAGCCCAAGCCAAGGCTCGGCATTGACCAGTTCATGAGCAAATATACCAAGTAAGACCATGTCAAGACATGGCAATGGTAAGTTCCAAAGGGCCCCACGAGAAAAACTTCGTATAAGTCCAAGTCAAAACATGGCCTCGAAACCAAGATGAGACATTCCATGTAAGATCGTATCTAGGACATGGCTTTGGTATTGAGTTATGTGAGATGAGATTTAGTATCCTCGGTTATTCATATAAATTCATCGGGCAAACGAGCTAAGTTCAAATGAGATAACAAGAAAGCTAAGTAAGCAAAGTTATTATCAAGTGAAAATGAGTATTATTCATGTTATGAATGATAAATTAGAGATTATGATTATTGTGTCAAAGTATGCTGATCAATGTGATCAAGTGAAACAGGTACCTTGTTTACCTCACAAGTATGAGACTAGTAAGTATCATGAGATATGTAAGAATCAAGTATGAGCAAGTAAGCTTTATAGCTAAAATTATGATACCATTGTTTATGTCAAATGGTTTAATTTAAGCAAGTATATTGTTATGTGCATTATATGCAAACTTATTAAGCTAAATGCTTACGTCTTTCACTCTATCTTTCCATGTAGTCCCGCCAAGCTAATCTCGTGGATCATCGTCAACGGAGCTCGGAGCATACTATCAATCGCTATTTTGGTATAGCCAAGTCATTTCATTAAGTATGGCATGTATAGGAAAGACTTCATTTGAGTATCTGTTTTAAGAAGAGCCATAGTATAAGCTATCTTGTTCATTATCCTTTTTGTATATGGCTAGAGAAATTTGCCAACTTTGACTAAATGTGTATGTTTATAGATATCAATGAAAGATGTAGTAATTTGAGTAATTGAATTGAGTATGAATGTGATCTCGATTTCAGGGTGGCAATTGGCTTGGTAAATAGCCTCTAAGTGCCCACACGGTTAGAAACACAAGCGCAGTGTCAGGGACGCATGTGAATCTCTGCACTTTTATACTTGAAGTTAGGATAGGCCACGAACAGATGACACGGCTGTTGGTTCAGGCCGTGTAACACACACGGTTGGCACATGGGTGTGTGCCAAGGCCGTGTGAAGTCTGCACTTTTCACTTAGAAATTTAATTGTCACACGGCTGATATACACAGGCGTGATTATAGACCGTGTGGATAAGTCAGAATACTAAGGTTTGGCACACGGGCCAGGGCCACCAGAGTGTCCAGGCCGTGTGTAACAAGTCAGTGTCGACCACGGGTGGAAGACACGGGCATGTCCAGGAGTACACGGGCATGTTTCAAGTTACACGGGCGTGTGGTCCCTGCTTCGAGTAAAAGTTTTTAGATGAGTTCCGAAAGTTCCCGGATATGTGTTTATGTCCTCATAGGCCCATGATATGTACGTTTTGACCTAGAAAGAAGAATTTCTATTTTGGGACAAAATTTTACAGCCCGTAAGTACATGTTTAAGTAGGTTAAAGCATGGTAATGTCTTGTATCCAGTCTTAGCCTCAGACTCGGGTATGAGGTATTACATTTAGTGGTATCAGAGCTACGGTTTAGTCGGTTCTAGGACTAACGTAGCATAAGCACGAGTCTAGCTATACATGCCATACGTAAGAATGTTTTTATAATGATAGTGTGACGACTCCTGAAGACTTAAATTATGTTTATACATTAGTAAATGGATCCTGATAGAGCTGTGGCGGATGACGTAAAATAGTAACGCGCCGGCTTCCGCCGAAGGGACGGTGCTGAACGAGAATTAGAATCGACCCACTACGGTGAGTCAAGAAGGAGGAAAAGAGGCTAGAGAAGCCTTCCTCCATATGATGAATACATGGTACACGGAGTTCATTCGTACGAACCAGAATGCACAACCCTCCACACCCCACCTATTCCTCAACCTATCCAAAGAGCCCATCAAGTAGTAGAGGTGGTAAAGGAGAGAAGCCTCGGTTGATAGAATCAGAAACATGGGGCGTAAGAATTTCGGGCTAGAAAAGATGATGATCCAGGAAAAGGTCGAAGTTCGGATAGAAAATACTATAAGGGTATTTAATGAGTTGTCGTGCACACCTGAGGAATGCATGAAGTGTGTAGTCTCTCTTCTAAGAGATTCTGCTTACCAATGGTGGAACACCCTTGTGTCAGTGGTACCGAGGGAAAGGATCACATGGGAATTTTTCCAAGAAGAATTCAAGAAAAAGTATATCACCAAAGGTTTGTGGACCGTAAAAGGAAAGAATTCCTAGAACTGAAGCAAGGCAAGATGTCAGTGACTGACTATGAACGTGAGTTTGTACGACTCAGTAATTACGCTCGCGAATGCGTGTCCACTGAGGCCATCATGAGTAAAAGATTTGAAGACGGGTTGAATGAGGACACCAAACTATTTGTTGCTGTCCTAGAACTAAAGGAATTTGTTGTGCTAGTAGAGAGGGCTTGTAAAGCCGAGGAATTAGTAAAAGAGAAAAGAAAGTCTGAAATGGAGTCTCGTGACTCTAGGAAGAGACAGTGGAATAAGTCATTCCAATCTTCATCCAAGAAGTTAAGAGATTTCCCTACCCGATCTGCTACTTCCACTGGGTTTGCAAGGAAGGACAAGAGTAAGAAGTATTCGGGAAGTAAGGCACAGACGACCTCAGTTGCTAGTGTGGGGAACATCCGGTCGGATAGACCCGAATGTCCATAGTGTGGCAGACGTCATCTTTGAGAATGCCGAGCGCATAAAAATGCATGTTTTAGATGTGGTTCCCAAGAGCACTATATAAAAGATTGTCCAGAGACAAAAAAAGAAGAAAGAACTCAGAACCCGAGATCCGGGAGTGTGGTCAGAGGAAGACCGCAGGGGAACCCAGGAAGTGGGGCGAGAGGAAGAGGTAACCCTAGAGAGCAGGCTGCGAGACCCGAGGGTAGGGCGCCTGCGAGGACTTATGCCATTCGCGCTCGTGAAGAGGCATCTTCTCCTAATGTTATTACGGGTACCTTTTCTCTTCATGATGTTAAAGTTATTGCTTTAATAGATCCCGGATCCACACACTCTCACATTTGTATGAAACTAGTATCCAGTATGAAAATGCCTATAGATTCTACAGAATTTGCGATTAAAGTGTCTAATCCTTTAGGCAAGAGTGTGTTAGTGAATGAAGTATGTAGAGAATGTCCATTAATGATTAGAGGTCATTACTTTAAAGCAAATCTTATGTTGCTACCATTTGATGAGTTTGACATCATTCTTGGTATGGACTGGTTGACCACTCATGGTGTAATAGTTAATTGTGGGAAGAAATATATTGAGATGAAATTTGAGAATGAGGATACTCTCCATGTAGAATCAGTCCAAAATAAAGGCGTTCTGCACTTTCGCCCATATAGAGCCTCATAAGGCGCCATCTTTAAACTCGACTGAAAACTATTATTGTAGGCAAACTCTACCAATGGGAGAAACTTTTCCCAACTGCCTCGGAATTCAAGAATACAACATCTGAGCATATCTTCGAGTACTTGAATTAACCTCTTCGACTGACCGTCAGTTTGAGGATGAAAAGCGGTACTAAAGTTCAACTTTGTACCCAAGGCCTCTTGTAACTTCTTCCAAAATTTAGATGTAAACCTCGGATCTCTATCCGAGATGATTGACAACGGAACACCGTGAAGCCTTACTATTTCTGAAATGTACAAGTTTGCCAACTTGTCTAGTGAGTAATCAACTCGAATAGGTATAAAATGAGCTGACTTCGTGAGTCTATCAACTAGAACCCATACGACATCTTTCTTGCTCAGAGATAATGGTAGACCCGTTACAAAATCCATAGTAATACTGTCCCATTTCCACTCCAGAACTAAAATGGGTTGAAGCAAACCCGAATGTACTTGGTGTTTCGCCTTTACTTGCTGACAAATCAAGCATTTGGAAACAAACTCTGAAATATCTTTCTTCATTCTCGGCCACCAATACTGTTGTTTCAAGTCATTATACATCTTGGTACTACCCGGATTTACAAACAAACATCCATTATGGGCCTCATGCAAAATTTTCTAAATAAGCTCTTCTTTTCTCGGTACACAAGCTCTATCTTTGAACATCAGAATTCCATTGGGACTAATCTGGAAGTCAGATTCAACATCTGTCTCGCACTGAGCTCTCTTGACTTGTAATTCACTATCTTCTTCTTGAGCTTCAATGATCTCTTGGAGGAAAGTTGGTCTAGCTCTCAACTCGGCTAGAATAGAACCATCGTCGGATAAAGTCATCCGTGAATTCATTGCCCTTAATGCAAATAGGGACTTTCTACTCAAAGCGTCGACAACCACATTCGCCTTCCCGGGATGGTAGTCAATGACCATCTCATAATCTTTTATCAACTCTAACCATCTCCGCTGTCTTAAGTTCAACTCTTTCTGCGTCATCTAGTACTTCAAACTTTTATGATCAGTGAAAATCCGACATCTCTCACCATATAGGTGATGTCTCCATATCTTCAATGCGAAGACTATGGTAACCAACTCTAAATCATGCGTCGGATAATTCTTCTCATGAGGCTTCAACTGTCTGGAGGCATAAGCAATCACTTTGCCTTCTTGTATAAGTACACAACCTAATCCATTTAAGGATGCATCACTGTAAATTACAAATTCTTTCCCTGGCTCAGGTTGTACTAAAATTGGGGCTTCTGTCAACATTGCTTTCAACTTCTCAAAATTTTGTTGGCATCGTTCTGTCAACTCAAACTTCACATTTTTCTGTAACAATTTAGTCATCGGGGTTGCAATCATGGAAAACCCCTTAACGAATCGTCTGTAATAGCCGGCTAGGCCTAGAAAACTTCTAATCTTAGAGATATTCTTTAGTGGCTTCCAGTCCATAATAGCCGAAATCTTACCGAGAAAGTTGGACCGGTAGCTTATAGATTGGCTCTGCCATCAGAGTTAGAAAAGATACATGATGTGTTTCACGTGTCAATGCTGAGACGCTACCAATCAGATCCTTCACATGTAATTACCCCGTCAGAGATAGAGATTCATCCCAACATGACTTATGGTGAAGAACCAGTTAAGATTTTAGCTCGGGAAGTCAAGCAGCTAAGTAATAAAAGTATTGCCATGGTAAAAGTATTGGGGCAAAGACATGGAATAGAAGAAGCTACGTGGGAACCAGAAGAAATCATGAGAAACCAGTACCCAAACCTTTTTGCTGGTAAGATTTTCGGGGACGAAAATTCCTAAGAGGGGGAGAATTGTAACATCCCGATTCAGGGCTTAGTCGAAATAGTGGTGCGAGACCACAAATCTGAGTTAGTAAATTGAGTTCTTAATGTTTATGACATGTTTGCATGATAGTATTACAGTTCCATGTAGAAATTTTGTAAATTTGACATGGAATGATCAAATAGGACTAAATTGCAAAAGTTGCAAAATATGAGTTTCTAGAAGCTTTTTGTATAAAATAGCTTTAGAATATTAATTATGAGTCCTTAAATAGCAATTTTCCTAAATTATAAGTTTTGGACAAAAATGGACATGAGTTAGTAAAAGGGAAATTTTTTAAGAGAAGGGCATTTTGGTCATTTGTCTAATAAATGATTAAAATAGGAAAAAGATGATAAAATTCCATTCATCTTCTTCCTCTCATGCCGAAAATTTGGAGACTCCATAGCTAGGGTTCTTCATTTTTTTTTCAAGCTTGCTAGTAAGTTCATCTTAGCCCCATTTTTAATATTCTTCGTGTTTTTGAAGTTCTCGTATTATGAATTAGCTATTTTTAGCTATAAAATAAGCTAAGATGCATGTTCAAAAATCTACCCAAGAGTGACATGCTTGTAAAATGATATTTTATGGAAGTTTATGAGAGTTTGATGTTAGATAAACATCTTTTTCTAAGTGAATTTCAAGAAAAATGCTAGTAAGGACTAGTTTGTAAAAATTATGAAATTGGTCATACCTATTAGAAATAATGGGAATTGATGATTACTATAGTAGAGAAAATGAATCAGCTAAGCATGAAGTTTAAGAAAGTTGAATGAGATTCATTTTACGAGCCTTTGGGCAAAAGTGCAAATATGAGAAAGTATAGGGGCAAAATAGTATTTTTTCCAAAGTATGAGTTAAGAGTCAATTTAGTCAATGTGAGTATTAAATGAACTATTTATGATTATAGATCAAGAAAAACGAAGCCCGGATCGAAACCGAGGCAAGAACAAAGTTGAGGACTAAATTGCATACCTACATACATTTTGTATATCGAGGTAAGTTTGTATGATTTCTAAGCTATATGATTAACATCATTGAATTGCTTAGTATAATGTACAATATTATTATGAAAATGTTTAATGTTATGTTAAACAAAGTAATCAATGAGATCAAGCATGAGAAAGCCCTGATTGAAGATGAATAGCTTAGGATACTCGATCTATCACATGAAATGAGAAAGTCCGTATAAGTCCAAGCCGAGGCATGGCATCGGCAATCAGACAAGTTATCATGTAAGACCAAGACAAGTCTTGGCATTGAAGAGTTGTTATGAGATGAAGACCCATGTAAGTCAAATTCAAGGCATGGCATTGGTGAGTCTCCAAGCAAAGATGTCATGTAAGTCCAAGGCAAGCTTGGCATTGAAAAGTTATCATGTAAGTCCAAGGCAAGCTTGGCATCGAAAAGCTATCAAGAGAAAGATATTTCATGTAAGCCTAAGCCAAGGCTCGGCATTGACCAGTTCATGAGCAAAGATACTAAGTAAGACCATGTCAAGCCATGGCAATGGTAAGTTCCAAAGGGCCTCACGAGAAAGACTTCGTATAAGTCCATGTCAAGACATGGCCTCGAAACCAAGATGAGACATTCCATGTAAGACCGTATCTAGGATATGGCTTTGGTATTGAGTTATGTGAGATGAGATTTAGTATCCTCGGTTATTCATATAAATTCATCGGGCAAACGAGCTAAGTTCAAATGAGATAACAAGAAAGCTAAGTAAGCAAAGTTATTATCAAGTGAAAATGAGTATTATTCATGTTATGAATGATAAATTAGAGATTATGATTATTGTGTCAAAGTATGCTGATCAATGTGATCAAGTGATACAGGTACCTTATTTACCTCACAAGTATGAGACTAGTAAGTATCATGAGATATGTAAGAATCAAGTATGAGCAAGTAAGCTTTATAGCTGAAATTATGATACCATTGTTTATGTCAAATGGTTTAATTTAAGCAAGTATGTTGTTATGTGCATTATATGCAAACTTATTAAGCTAAATGCTTACGTCTTTCACTCTTTCTTTCCATGTAGTCCCGCCAAGCTAATCTCATGGATCATCGTCATCGGAGCTCGGAGCACACTATCAATCGCTATTTTGGTATAGCCAAGTTGTTTCATTAAGTATGGCATGTATAGGAAACACTTCATTTGAGTATATGTTTTAAGAAGAGCCATAGTATAGGCTATCTTGTTCATTATCCTTTTTGTATATGGCTAGAGAAATTAGCAAACTTTGACTAAGTGTTTATGTTTACAGATATCAATGAAAGATGTAGTAATTTGAGTAATTGAATTGAGTATGAATGTGATCTCGATTTCAGGGTGGCAATTGGCTTGGTAAATAGCCTCTAAGTGCCCACACGGTTGGATACACGGGCGTGTGTCTAGGCCGTACGTACCCTGCACTTTTATACTTGAAGTTAGGATAGGCCATGAGCAGATGACACGGCCGTTGCTTCAGGCCGTGTAACACACACGGTTGGCATATGGGCGTGTGCCAAGGCCGTGTGAAGTCTGCACTTTTCACTTAGAAATTTAATTGTCACACGGCTGATATACACGGGCGTGTTTACAGACCGTGTGGATAAGTCAGAATACTAAGGTTTGGCACACGGGCCAGGGCCACGGGAGTGTCCAGGCCGTGTGTAACAAGTTAGTGTCGACCACGGGTGGAAGACACGGGCATGTCCAGGAGTACACGGGCGTGTTTCAAGTTACACGGGCGTGTGGTCCCTGCTTCGAGTAAAAGTTTTCAGATGAGTTTCAAAAGTTCCCGGATATGTGTTTAAGGCCTCATAGGCCCATGATATGTACGTTTTGACATAGAAAGAAGAATTTCTATTTCGGGAGAAAATTTTACAGCTGTAAGTAAGTACATGTTTAAGCAAGTTAAAGCATGGTAATGTCTTGTATCCGATCTTAGCTCGGAGACTCGGGTATGGGGTGTTACATTTAGTGGTATCGAGCTACGGTTTAGTCAGTTCTAGGACTAACGTAGCACAAGCACGAGTCTAGCTATACATGCCATACATAAGAATGTTTTTATAATGATAGTGTGACGACTCCTGACGACTTAAATTATGTTTATACATTAGTAAATGGATCCCGATAGAGCTGTGGCGGATGACGTAAAATAGTAACGTGCCAGCTTCTACCGAAGGGACGGTGCCGAACGAGAATGAGAATCGACCCACTACGGTGAGTCAAGAAAGAGGAGAAGAAGCTAGAGAAGCCTTCCTCCATATGATGAATACATGGTACACGGAGTTCGTTCGTACGAACCCGAATGCACAACCCCCTCCACCCCCACCTATTCCTCAACCTATCCCATTAGCCCCTCAAGTAGTAGAGGTGGTAAGAGGAGAGAAGCCTCCGGTTGATAGAATCAGGAAACATGGGGCAGAAGAATTTCGGGCTAGAAAAGATGATGATCCGGAAAAGGCTGAGTTCTGGATAGAAAATACTATCAGGGTATTTAATGAGTTGTCGTGCACACCTGAGGAATGCATGAAGTGTGTAGTCTCTCTTCTAAGAGATTCTGCTTACCAATGGTGGAACACCCTTGTGTCGGTGGTACCGAGGGAAAGGATCACATGGGAATTTTTCCAAGAAGAATTCAAGAAAAAGTATATCAGTCAAAGGTTTGTGGACCAGAAAAGGAAAGAATTCCTAGAACTGAAGCAAGGCAAGATGTCAATGACTGACTATGAACGTGAGTTTGTACGACTCAGTAAGTACGCTCGCGAATGCATGTCCACTGAGGCCATCATGAGTAAAAGATTTGAAGACGGGTTGAATGAGGACACCAAACTGTTTGTTGCTGTCCTAGAACTAAAGGAATTTGTTGTGCTAGTAGAGAGGGCTTGTAAAGCTGAGGAATTAGTAAAAGAGAAAAGACTTGGCGGGGAACTAAGATAAATTTTAAGACTCTGACATGACGATCAAGTTTTTGGCGTTGTTGCCGGGGAACTAAGATATTAGGAACACTTGATTTTTATTACTTTAACCGTTTTATTTATTTGCAATTTTTTTATTTTTTTTATTTTATTTTAACTTTGCTAATTTTTCTCTTTCTTTGCTTCTGGCAGGTATTTCTAGTTTATGACTAGAAGAAACCTGTCATGTCAGAGTCTTAAAATTTATATAATGAATGATCTAGCCTAGAAACTAACTGTGACAACGATTGAGGCAAGTGCACCTATCGAACAGTAGTATAGCTTAGTGGCAAGACCGGATTGTCGAACCCAAAGGAACCAAAAGTACTAATACTGACTTTCTTTTTATTATTTAGCCTAAAGATTTGAAGTGAATTATGTTTTAATCTAAAATTAACTAACTACTAAGCTAAAGACGCTAAGACAAAGAGAACGAATTGGGGAAATACTTGTGGGAAAAACTAATTGATTAAGACAATACCCAAGGAAGAATGCACCTAGACTTCACTTGTTATCTAACTCTGAACCAGACGATTTATTCACTTGACTTGATCCGTAGGATTCCCTAATGTATATTAATACCTCTCTCGAGACTACTAACGTCTAACCCTAGGTTGATTAATTGAAATCTCTTTCTAATTAAAACCCCTAGAATTGCATTAACTCGATCTATGGACTCCCATATTAGGTTTGACCCTAATTTGGTAGATTTTCGTCACCCTATCTCTAGGCGCGCGAGCAACTCTGCTTAATTATGCTAGATCTACTCTTAGGTAGGGTCTATTCCTCCTCTACCTAAGCACATCAATACTTGAATCAATATCTGAAATATCAAAACAAGAATTAAGAACACATAATTATGAACAAATCAAGTATTTATCATATAGCTCGTAAAAAATAACAAGATCCGTCTTAGGTTTCATCCCCCTCAGGTATCTGAGGGTTTAGTTCATAATCATAAAAATATACATCTCAGAAGAAAAGATAAAACAAAACATAAGAAAAACCCGAAAACCCCCTGAAGGAATTGAAGAGAAGATCTTCTGTCTTGAGTATGACTCCGGCTTCTTGAGATGAATCAACTGGCTTTCTTCGAGTAATCCCATGATTCTGACCTCTCCGGCTTGGCTCCTTGGCCTAGCTGGACGCCCCCTTAAAGGTTGGCCTTTAGGGTGTTTATATAGGCTTTTGGAATGTGTTTCTTTGCCTCTAAGTACCCTAATCCGAATAAAATTCTTCTTTGTCACAACAGGGACACGCCCATGGCACACGCCCGTGTAAGTCGAGTTGTAGGCCGTGTTCGAGCCTGCTAAAGGGGCACGGCCGTGTGGTGAAACCCCAGGCCGTGTCGATTTCTCACTTTGGCCCATTTGGCCCGTTTTAAGCTCGTTTCTCGTTCTTTTCATCCTCATATGCTCTCCTGAGTATAAAACATGGAATTAAAGGATTAAGAGCACCAAATTCCATAATTCAAGGGATAAACCATCCAAAAGCATGCTAAATGTGGGATTAAAATATGTTACTATTACGGTTTATCAGAAATGTTAGGGGCAAAATTGTAATTTGCCCATTTATGTGTTTTTTAGGCTAAATTGAATAGAATGGTGTTTAAATAAGCTTTATTTAAATATGTTTAGATCAAGAATTAAAGAAATCGTATTTGAATCGGGGAAAGACAAAAGTGGTCGAGTAGTCGATTTAACAGTCGACGACATCCGAGGTAAGTCAATAAGCATTTAAATGTTGAAATAACCATGGATATGTACTTGTTATGTGTCAAAATGAATTATTTTAATTTATATATACTATGGTCGAATGTGGGTATTGTGATTTGGCTAACTTTTGAGCTTGATTCGACCGAGATTCGACGTCCGTAAGCCCCGTATGAACCTTAGGATTAGATAGGATACATATGTCATGACATAGGATATCCGATATGTGTTATCGTGTAAGACCATGTCTGGGACATTGGCATCATATTTGATACGTGTAAGACCCTGTCTGGGACAGTGGCATCGACATGTGATTACATGTAAGACCACGTCTGGGACGTTGGCATTGTACGAGCTTTCGACTGTTCGCGTATCCTTTTTAATTCCGAATGGATCAACTGGCATGTGTAAGTGAAGGCTAATGTGATATTTGAACTAAAAGAACTCAGGTATGTATATAATCTGTGTTATGAAATGAAAGGTAAGTTATATGTTTATTTCATTGTACAGAAGTTAATGTGTAAACATGTGAACCGTGAATAAGTTTTTAACTATGTGTATTCGGCCAAAGGGTATATTATTTGAATTTGATATTGAAATTTGAGTAATTACTTGTGATTGCGTATAATTCACTACTTGATATAGCTTTGTATATATGAGTTTGTTAAGTTAATTAATTTTACCTTGCTATTGACTTACTAAGCTTAAATAGCTTACCTTGTGTTTCTTTGTCTATTTCTATTTTATAGATTTTGGAAACGTTACGAGCTCGGGGATCGTCAGCAGGACTATCACACTATCGACAGCTTTCTTTGGTATTTTGGCTATGTTAATTATGAATATATGGCATGTATAGCATAGAAAAAGGTTGAATATGAATTAAGTACTTACGTAAGTAAATAATAGCCATGCGAAAATGGCTTATCCTCTTTTGATTGGTTTGCTATCTTTGATGATGGTTTGCGATAGTTGTTGTGAATAGGTTTATTCATATGCATATTTGGTTTAAGTATATGTTTCATAATAGGTATGCTTGTGTTGTAAGAGTATGCCCAAAGATCAATCATGAGATGGTTGTAATAACATACTTGATTTACCATGTTTATTAATATAAAGCGTTGTCATTATTATTTTGAGCTTTTTCTTTACGTGTGTACAAATAAACTGTTTTATAATAATGTCCACGAGAATAATATGATTATTCTTAAAAGATCCTTAGTCAAGTATTATTGTTGACTAGGACAACAATAATGCATTAAGACTAACATGTAGTTGATTGATGATAAAGAGTTGTCATTGATATGGAGTGTCAAAATCAATGCATGAATATGTGTGTTAGAGAACAACATATTGGGTGACCCGCTATGAGTATGTTTCTTGGATTATTATGTAATTGTCACAACATTACTTATAGTGATTAATATGTATATGATCCTCGGACTTGAGATCATCATTATCCCAACATCGTGAGTTGTATATTTTGATACTGATCAAACGTATAATCAGAATCGGGTTGTTCTATAAAGGTGATGTTGGATATACCACAATCTATGTAGAGGATATGGTTGATCAATATAGGATAAGTCCCTCCTACATAATGGGAGTAATATCTTAGGCCACTTGATTGAGTGAGACTAGAAATGCATGGCCATGCTCAAATAAGTTGACATGAGATGTCATACTAATTTGTATATCATAGTCTACTCAAGATATCAAGAAACATGGGATGGACTATACAAGTGTGACTATTCCATGACTTGTATCCATTCCAGAGATAAAGGACTTAAGGATTAATGCATGAAAGGTTAATCACAAAAAGGTTATGTCGAATCATGACTCCTTGTAACTTAGGTAGCAATGATGCATTGCTAGATGCCACTCATTGTTTGTAACATTAGAATCGTTCTAGTATTATCGCTAACGTTACAAGAACCTACTGTGGTCACACCCTATGGTTGAAATGAACGGAATAAAACATAGTTGGTATTGTGTTTGATTGTCACATGAATTAAATTAATTAAAGAATTAATTTAAATTGGGCAATCAAATATTGAACATATTATATGTACAAGGATGTTGTACACATAATGAAAATTAATATATGAATTTGGCTCGTATATAGATTTAAATAAATATAGTTTACCGAAATCCATGTTATAATTAATGTAATTATAATTTGTTTTTGGATATAATTAATGTAATTATAATTTTCGATTAAAATATTATTATATTTATTTAATTTTATGATTCATTAAAAAGATACCGATTATAAAAGGTAATAGGTTATATAGAGCTTATTAAGAAAAATCCCTAAGGTATTGCTTTAAGGTCTAGCAGCCGTCAAGCAAGAAAAACCTCCAAAACAGTTTTGGAGATTTCTTCCGTTCATAGTCAAACCGGGTGGATTACGTAGAGGCCGACATCGCAAAAGGTTGTGGCTTGGTTCGACAGTGGATCAAAGTTCGTGTTACCAAGGCGTCGCTGTCTACTCAGATTGAAGTTTCGGTAATTTCAAAACCTTTATTTCACCCCGATTCGTTCCTCACACATGGATTCATGGTTTCGATCGCCGGAATTTAATTTTATTTTGCTGCGCCAAGGGGTGCCGGCGTTCCAACATGTGTTATGTTTTAAAACTAGACATATTGAACTTGGTTATGTGGTTGATACTTGTATTTTGGTTATGTTTGTTTAATGGATTGATTTAGTTGATATATGAACCTGAACCAAATGTATATGTGGATATTTTGGCTAAGTTAAGTGATGAAGCTATGGTTATGTTGAAAGTGATTAGGTGATATGTAATGGTGTCCTTATTATGTATTATGTAAAGTTTGATTTATTTATTAAACTAACTATGATCAAATGTGTATTTGTATACTTATATGTATATATATCAATTGAGTGAAGTTAAGTGAAATGTATATGTAATAAGTATTAATATGCATGTGAGCTAGTAAGTTGTGAATTAGTTATGATGGTATATATATATGTTCGAATACAATTAGAAAGTATGTGGTTATATTAATTTTTAAGTCTTAAAAGGTTTGGATTTGGAATGTCAAGGTTAAAATTGTATGTATGTATTCGGCCATATTGTGAAATGGTGATGGATGATTATTAGTAATACAATTATATTTAGTTTTATGGTTAGATTATGAATTTGGAATTTGTAAATGTTAGATACAATTTGTAAGTTAAAGAAATGATGAATATATATATATATATTCGAATTTAGTTGTATGGGAGATATTAAGTTTGGTCGAATGTTATACATAATGTGGTTGATGCTATTTGGTTTTAATGATACAATGTTCGAATACCATATATATGTTTTAAAGTGATGTTTATTTATTAAGACTTTAATAAAATGACTAGATTAATGATGTTAATTATAAATGATTGATTATGTTATAAATTTGAGATAGGTGTTAGATGTGAAGTAAATGATTTTGGTTTTGTTATTGAGGTATGAAATTTGTATTGACAGAATATGCAATTTACTCTGTTTAAATGATTCAAAACATATATGCTAGCTTTGATTTGTATGCTATGTATGTGTACATGAAATGTTAATTAAAAAATATATATACGCCTGTTTTGAGTTGTGTTTGTTTTGGTAATGCCTCGTAACCCTAGTCCGGTGACGGATACGGGTTAGGGGTGTTACAAGTTCAACCACTGTTTAGCTTTATTCCTTAATGAAAAAGGAAATAACCGAAGGCGAATGGCATCATCAAAAATGCCATTAATCTTGAAAGTGTCGTAAAATTCTAGAAAGTTGGCCAAATGAGTATTTGGGTCCTCATCCTGCAAACCATCAAACTGAACAAACTGTTGAATCATTTGAATAGTGTTAGGTTTCAGTTCAAAATTATTTGCAGCAATAGCAGGTCTAACAAAACTCGATTTAGCCCCAGTTAAATTAGGCTTAGCATAATCGTACATAGTACGAGGAGCAAGATTTTGATTCACCGGATTCGCGGCAACCACAGGAGGTAGCGGATTATTCTGATTTTCAGCCATCTTATTGGTAATATTGGTACCGTCCTCTTGCTCTTCCTCTATATACTGTAGACTTCGCCTTATTTCTCTACGATTTCTGCGAGATGTGCTTTCAATTTCGCTATCAAATAGTAGGGGTCCTGACGGGTTCCTTCTAGTCATAAACTAAAAATACCTGCCAGACGCAAATAAAAGAAAAGTTAGTAAATTAAAATAAAAACACAAATAAATTGCAATAAAAATACAAATGGCTAAAGTAATAAAAATTAAGCATTCCTAATATCTTAGTCCCCGGCAACGGAGCCAAAAACTTGATGGGCTCGAAACTAACTAATATTTCGACAAAGGCAAGCGCACCTATCGAACAGTAGTATAGCTATGATGAGTCCGGAATATCGTATCCACAAGGACTAAAATTACTAGTAATAACTATCTTTTTATTATTTAGCCTAATAATTAAGGGGATTTATTTTAATCTAAATTTTAACTAACTAATTTACTATGAACGCGACAGAGGGTGAAGAAAGTAATTGAATAAACCAATGAATAAAGACAATACCTAAGGAAGAATCCACCTAGACTTCACTTATTATTCTGACTCTGAATTAAACGATTTATTCACTTGCATTGATCCGTAGAAATCCCTGAATTATGTTAATATCTCTTTCGAGACTAACAACAACTGACTCTAGGTTGATTAATTGAAATGTCTTTCTAATTAAAACCCCTATCATCGCATTAGCTCGATCTATGGATTCCCTTATTAGATTTGACTCTAATCCGGTAGATTTATGTCGTCCTATTTCTAGGGTTGCAATCAACTCTGCTTAATTATGCTAGATCTTCCCTTAAACAGGGACTTTTGCTCCACTGAGTAAGCACATCAAACTTGGATTAATATCCTGAAAATATTAAAGCAAGAGTTAAGAACACATAATTAAGAACAAGAACAAGTATTTATCATGTAATTCAGATAATTAAATAATAAGATTCATCATAGGTTTCATCCTCCCTAGGTATTTAGGGAGTTTAGTTCATAACGTAAAAGGAAAACATCTCAGAATAAAGAAAACAACAAGACATAAAGAACCCAAAAACTTCTAAGGAGCTTGATGGAGATCTTCAATCTTGGAGTGGATCTACTTCCGAGATGATTCTGACGGCTTCCTTCGAGTAATTTCTTCATTCTACTCTGTGTGTACCTTTAGGTCCTCTTCTAGTGTGTATTTATAGATTTTAGAATGCTCAAAAACCTTAAAAATTGGGTTTTTTCGCGTAACAGGGAAGCAGGGTGTGAAATCGACACGGGTTGGCACATAGGCGTGTGGCCAGCCCATGTGGCTCACATGGGCGTGTGCCCAGCCCGTGTGGATCCTGAAAACTCCGATTTTGACCCCTTTTTTGCTCCTTTTGCTCCCAAATGCTCTCCTAAGTATAGAAACATGAATTTAAGGTATTAGGAGCATAAAATTCACTAATTCTCATCATAAATCATCCAAGAATATGCCAAGCATGGAATTAAAATATGTTACATTTATGGTTTATCACACATAGAACTCAAATTTTGCACTTTTTGCAATTTAGTCCTTTTAACTAAATTGAGTGCCCAAACGTCAAAATTTTCGAACGAAATTTTCACGAAATCATTCCATAAAACTGTAGACCATAAAAATATAATAAAAGTGAATTTTACTGCGTCGGATTTGTGGTCCCAAAACCACTGTTCCGACTAGACCCAAAATTGAGTTGTTACATTATGCATGATTGTGGCGTGCACTATATTGTATATTATGAAAATTGTTATTTTTCATTGGTTGCTTGTATAACATGTGAATCTCTATGATACTTCTCGAATTGCATATTAAGTATGCCCTAACTGTACTGTTCGTTGTTTGTTTGTTACATACCATTGGTGCCATTGATTGATTGACTGAAAGTGTGCAAGTCATAAACTGAAACTATTACCGAAAGCATGTTAAACATGCCATTGTTTTGCACTGTAACTATTTCTGTCATGCATGATTGTGTTTCATCCATGGCATATCATATTGCATTGCATAGGATTTCAAATTGATGAGTGATGGAGGAGTTTTATGGAGTTTTGGCTGTATTTAAATCCGCAGTATTGTTGTCAGTGAATTGCACCAAAATATTGTATGAGGTATTGGATATTGGAGGCTTGACCAGAACATTGGTAGCACTGTTTGCACCTTATTGGCAGTTTGTCTGCATTATTGGCGATTTACCGAAATCGTATTGGCAGTTTATTTGCATTTGTAGTGGCTTGTCCACATTACTGGCAGCTAGTCTGCATACTGTTGTTGGTGGTTTATCCACACTATGCTACGACTCCTAATTGTCTTGGTGATTTGGTAGACAGGTTCTGAGGAACTCTTGGTGTGTAGCAGGTGGATGGCTAGGACCTTTTTGCATTGTCATTCTCGAGAATGCATATACATAACTATTGTAAGCACTATGATTCTGTGAATTTTGTGTATTACTATAATTACCAGTAGTCTGTTACCTTTAGTGCTCAATTATTAAACAGGTTTCTTACATGATTTGTATGTTTTGTACACTCTATTTACCTTTGATTAAGAATTACACCAGGCTTTTTAAGCTCATCCCATTAGTTTAACATTTTTTAGGTAGTTCGTAAGGTTAGGCTCGGATTTGACAATTTGGAGGTCTAGTCTCGGTTATTATTAAATAACGTATTTAATTTTATATTTTTATTCACTTGGTTTGTAATATTTTATTTTACGAATTGTGACATGGGGTTGGTTTTTGGGATATATTTAATTATTGCATGCATGAACGTTAAGAATTGGATAAGTTAAATAAATGACTGAATTAATAATTGGTCATTAAAGTTAGTAATTGTGGTTTTAGTAACAAATTGTGAACACTTATTTTTCCGCCGCAAAACTAGATTTTTTAGAAACTCTGAATAACAATTGATGATCTAATATGTAATATATCTTTAAATATAATGAGAATCTTTTTAATTAGAATTTTGATTAAACTTGGCAAAAAGAGATGCTCGTAGTGGTTTTCCGAAAATAAGCAAATGATTTGAAAATAAGTTTTGGAGAGCCCATTTGATTCTTTCGGGTCATTTCGGTGGCTGATGCGACCTTCAAAATTCGGTCATAATTCTAAACCGAATTGGAGAGGTTACAAATAAAGCACAAGGCCAAACAATACTGATAGTAGGAATGTATTTGTCATAACATGTTTTTTCTCATGGATAGTTGTATGTTGTATTATCTAGAATGGTTTCAATGTCTTCATTAAAAATATTAGTCAAGTTAGACAAGAAAAACACAAAAAAGGGACATACATGAAAAATGTGGTATATAAGGAGGTGTTACTGCAAGATAGGTACATATACAACAGTTATTTTAGAATTGAAAATAACATTTTTATCAAGTGCATTTATATTATAACTAATTTATTTATATCGATCTTGTGGTGATCAAAATAGTGAAGATTGAAGAGTAGAAAGTATGTTTCTATTTTGGTCACTCATGTTTAATTTTTTTTATTTTAGTCACTAACATTATCAAAATTTAATATCTTAGCCACTCATCCACTAAATCACTAAAGGTGTGGTAACTTGGCCATTTTTCATTGGGATAATAACAAATTTAACCATCCAATGTTTATAGATTCTATCAATTTGCTCCTAAATCTAAAAAAATTAGCAAATTTAACCCTTAACTTTACACATTATGCCAATTTAGTCTTGATTCACTACAGCAAAATAGGTTTTTAGCGGCGTTTTGATAAGCACCTCAAAAAATGTCGCTATATATAACGCCGCTATAGAACATGATCTTTAGCGGCGCTTCTCATAAAAACGCCATTAAAGAACATGGTCTTTAGCGGCAATTTTTCTACAAACGCCGCTAAAGATCATGTTTTATAGTGGCGTTTGTAGGAAAAGTGTCATTAAGTACCATGCTCTTTAACGATGTTTGTGAGAAAACGCCACTAACTTTAGCAGATTTTACCAGCCCATTTTATTTCATATAGAACCTGAATTTTCAATATATTTTCCTGTAACATCTAATCCAACCAAAAACTTCAAATCTAAATGATACTATCACAAAACATAGAAAACGCCATTTTATTTCATATGATCTAAATTAATAAATGAAATAACAAAATGTATTTAAAAGTTATATATTCTCACAATAAGAAAACAAAAGTCTAAGATGGCGGATTTTGCGATTGATTCTGCTAAAACATCTTCATCATATTTTGAAGCTATAGCAGGAGTTCATCATATTTTCTTGTTGCCTCTGTTTCCTTCGCTGCTGCCTTCGCTTTAAGTTGTAGCTGGAGTTCATCATATATTCTTTGAGCCTCTGCTTCTCTCGATGCTGCCTCCGCTTTAAGTTAAGCAATTTGCTCAACTGTGCTCGCTTGCATCTGAGCCATCTGGTCTCTTAACCTCTGAACTTCAGCTTGAGCCTAATTTGTCGAAGGCATGTATTGCTACGAGCTGGATCCAAAAATATCGAGTTGGGTTAACAAAAGATCCTTGAAATCGAACCCGACCATACCTTTTAGGACCCAAAACTTCAGTAATAATTCAGTTATCAATGTCGTCCAGATTAACAGAACTATCACTTGAAGCGATCACTTCATATTTCGCCCTTTTATCCTTTAGTTTCGCCTAATAAATCAATCAAGGAGTTAGAAACGAAATATATAATCAAACAAATGCAACATAACTTGGCATTATATGCATTACAAATGAAAAATTAAACCATTATAATTAAACATGATAAATATTTAAAATAATTCAAATTTTATTAAGTAAATATACCATAATTTCTACAACTTAAGTAGTTATAGGAGATCCATCTTTCATTCTATGTGTAATATCAAAAACCTGAAGGGGTCTAACTTTTTTACCAGACGACAGTTCCTACAAAATAGTAGGAAAAATATTATTTAGTAGAAAGTAATTAATATTTGACACAATTAATAAATTCAAAATATCTCGTCATCAGCTACACAAGCAAAACTTTTTGACCCAGCTGTGTGCGTGAATTTTTGTTTTTGCCTACTTGTAGTTCCAACTCACTCACGATCCTACATTATGAAATTATTATTACGTATATAGTAAATACTATAAACCTAAATAATTATAAGATTTTGGAAGTACGCAATACCTCTCCTTTTTTTGAATTCCAAAATCTAACTGCATCTTCCCATTGGTACCTCAGCATTCCCGACGGGACATTTCGCAATTTCTCTTCGAGGCTTATATTTTTCTTAAGATACTCCTTCTTTAAAGTACTTTTATGGTCTCTCCATTTCTTTCCTAATGCTTTCTTCACATAATTATCCGAGACATCTAAAGCAAATCTCTCTTGCAAATAACACAAGTTTAGAAAGTAAATATAAATGAAACTTAAATCAAAGTATTATAAATTACATTCACGTTATTACCTTAATATTATTGAGAGCTTGATTTTTGTTACTATTAGGCATATGATGCCATGACTCATAGTTGATTGGCAACAAATTGGCATTTCATGCTATAATGCCCAAGTATCCTGCTAAAAGTTGAGCTTCTGATCCAATAGGCTGACCATGACTGTTTCTAGATACTTTGACATGCTCCACAGAATTTAGATCGTATAAATCCTTTAATAGCCTACGTCCTCGAGTTTTACGCCTCCCACTACTTTCAGCTAAAAAAATGGTATATGATAATATAAGAATTTAAAACAAAAATCAATAATAAAAGTCAACATGCATGTAAATTAAAGTTAACATTACTTTGAATTTCTACAGGTTCGTTAGCTGTATTCAGAACATTAGAAGATCCAATAGCAGTCTATTGATCACTATTTGTTTCTTCCGAATTTGGAGGATTTTGAATAATACTTAGATCTCGCAATCTTCTTCTAGGCATATTATCTGCAATACACATAAAATAGTTGAAATATTAGTAACTAATTACAAAAATAATAGTACATATAAAATAGTTAAAATATTTAACAAGATCAAGATTTAAATTATAATATTACATATAATTAAAAAATCGTAAAATCTTACTACATCATGATTTTTAAATATTTTCATCCACATTCTGGCGAACCCACTGAAACTGTGTACTAGTACTAGGGATAGTTTCATTTAAGTTTTGTTCAGGAAAAGGCAAAGCTTCTTGTAACATCCGGGATTTAGGGGCTTTGCATTTACTTTGTATCTGTGTGTTTGGTATGCCTCGTATGTTGTTTGAGTGTGTTTGGTGTAACAACCCAAACCCGGCCCAAACACTACGACCGAATTTGATTTGTTACGGAGTAAAACCTTGTGAACACCATTTCTTAAAACAATTAATTTCCATTGAAAACTCCTCGTTTTCGGTTGTCTTGTCAAAGCTACCCTTAGAATAAATTTGGAATTTTAATTAAGTCCGTTTGTTATACCAGTTTCATGTGTGCCCGATGGCACGATTAAACTTCTTCGTGTTACTTAAGAAAACATGTGATTTCGGTTCAATTTAATAGTATAGTTTAAGCAAATATCCAACATAAAAGAAAATAACACAAATATAGTTTATGGAGGCCTTATTACAACCAAAGTAAAAATAAGCAAATGTAAAGTTCTATAAATTTAATTCCTTTGCATGGCCACCTCGAGTCCAACCTGGCTCCTCCACCGCCATCTACGAGTCACTGAAAAATGTTAAAGGAGAAGGTGAGTCACCAAGACTCGATATGTAACCCTTCCCCGGTTAATACAACGTTTCATACACAACATATAATGATTAATTATGCAGTATCGTGTACCCAACCTAGCCAACCAAACACCTTTGTCTACCCCATGTGGTACCAAACCACCGGTGACCGTAGTCACGATGTGTTACCAAAACACTGGTGGTGCCAAACCACTTTGGTGACATATAGTCACAATGTGCTACCAAAGCACCGGTGTCCAGTGAGACACAAATCGGGTGATGGGGCCAACCCATCGTGTGATACCAAATCACCGCAGACGATCCCATATCTCAAGTGGGGCCAACCCACGGTGGTGTTAACCACGGGGACAAGTCGCTATGAGGTACCAAACCTCTGGAGGTACCAAACCTGGTGACATATTGTCACAGATGTGCTACCAAAGCACCGGTGCTCGTCAAAGACGATATCACCGCCCCCTCCTCTCATCTACCCATGTCAAGCGATTAACAATGGGACATACATATATCACATGTATCAAATAATCCATGCTTCCCAAAAGCATTATTATCAATCTCATACAAATAGAGACTTACCGGGATCCTTGCTTGTACCATTAAGGCACTCTTGCCATATCTACATAGAAGCGATTTACACATAACATACACTTAATACACTTTATTAACTATTATAAGTGTGTATGTACACACCTGTCACCCCGAATAATCTAAATCCCAAATGAAGAAGTCGGCCACACTTAATGTCCTTGCCCCTATATTCGGCCATTCATAAGGGTTAGTATCCTAGGCCATTCGGCCAAAACCAAAATATTAGGAGGGGTTCCTTATGAACCCGAAATCTTACCTGAATACCTTGAGTACTAGCTCTTTACTTCACCACCCTATAATCGGCACTTAACCAAGTTAGTAGCCTTCGGCTTAAATGGATCTCAAAAATAAAGAAAATCGATCTCACCACCTTAACAAACCGGTCACCAAAGATTATAGCTTGGATTGATTGCTTCCCGAATCCGAAGTACCTTCTTAAACCGATTGGAAGAAGAATCCCAGAGAGACTTGGGTCACCCTTAGTATTCGGCCAAGACCATGGAGTAGAGGAAGAGAGTTTTCGGTAAACCTTTGGGGTGTATTCAGCCAATGGTGAGTTTAATAGAAAAAAAATAAAAGTTTCGGCTAGGAGTTTTTAGAAGAGGAAAGAAAGAAGATAGAGGAGAGGTTGATGTATAGGGAATTCGGCTAAGGTCTTTTAGGAGAAGGGAAAGAAATAAAAGAAGAACAAGGAGAGGTTGAGGGTTTGGTAACTAGCAAAAGTGAGAAAAAAAGAAAACCAATTGATGGATGGGTGCTTATAAAGAAATTGGCACCCTCCCCTAATGCTTGCCGTCCACACACTTGAGGAGTTCAACTTCCAATCAACTCCTTAATTCAAACGAATTTGAATTAACTAATGCCTTCTTTTTCTCATGGAATTAGTCAAAAGAAATCCCATAATATCTAGTTAATAATCTAAATAATATCTTTTAATTATCCTAATTATCCTTAGCATTAAGGAATTAAAACCAATTAAAATGCTCACAATATCCTATTATCTAAATAGATAATAAAAAGAATTAAGGAGAGAAAATCTCTCTCCCTTGTGCCGTCAATTAAAGAACAAAAGGGGACTTTTCGTGACTCGAACACAAGCTCTCCCTTACTCCTTGGTGGCGTCACATGTAGCTCTTAAGTGGGCTTCTTTTTGCCACTTTACCAAGGGCTTTTTGTGCTAAATTACCCACATTTATTCTTATAACACCCACTTACCAAGGCTCCCTTCTTTTAAAAGTTAAAAACTAAAATTTCCTACCAAATCGAGCCAACACGAAGCCTTAAATTGAGCTCCATTATTCCATTAACAATATCACAGCAGTTCATAATAAGAAAATAATCAAATTCCAAATAACCCCATATTTGGGATGTTACAGTTCTACCCCCCTTAGAATAAATTTCGTCCTCGAAATTCCTTGATCAAAAGAGATGGGGGTATTGCTGCCGCATCACCTCCTCGGGCTCCCACGTAGCTTCTTCCACTCCGTGGTTCCGCCATAACACTTTTACTAAAGGCACTGCCTTCCTACGTAGAACTTTCACATCTCGGTCTACAACCCGAACCGGTTCTTCCTCAAAAGATAAATCCGTGTTCACCTCAATCTCTGCGCTCTCACGGCACAACGTGCGAAGGATCTCGACCGATACCGTCTCAAAGATTGATACATGGAATACGTCATGAATCGACTCGATTCTGCCGGCAGCTCTAGGCCGATAAGCCACCGGTCCTACTCGCTTCACAACAAAGATATGGCCCGATGAACCTTGGGCTTAACTTCCCTTTCCGTCCAAATCTCAACACCTTTTTCCAAGGCGACACTTTCGGAAAGACTTTGTCTCCCACAAAGATACTCCACTTCCTTGCGTTTGAGATCGGCATAAGACTTCGCCTATCTCGATGCTTCCTTGAGACGAGACCTAATCACCTTGACCTTGTCTTCCGTCTCGGCTACCATTCGGACCCAGAACTTGTCTTTCTCCCAACTCCGTCCAACATGTAGGAGTACGACACTTTCGTCCATATAGGGCCTCGTATGGAGCCATTTGAATACTCGCTTGATAACTATTGTTATAGGCGAATTCCGCTAATGGTAGGTACTCCTCCCAACTACCACTAAAATCCAAGACACAGCCTCTTAACATGTCTTCCAAAATCTGTATCACCCTTTCCGACTGTCCGTCAGATTGTGGATGGAAAGCCGTACTGAAATCTAACCGTGTACCCAAAGCTTGATGCAACGCTTTCCAAAACCTTGACGTGAATCTGGGATCCCTATCCGAGATAATCGACACTGGCACGCCATGCAACCTCACTATTTCACCCACATATAGCTTCGCTAGCTTCTGGAGTGAGTAATCCACTCTTACCGGCATGAAGTGAGCTGATTTAGTCAGGCGATCCACAATTACCCAAACTGCATCCTTCTTGGTGGGCGTAAGGGGTAGCCCACTAACAAAATCCATGGTGATCCTCTCCCATTTCCATTGAGGATCTTTTATCGGTTGAAGTAGTCCCGATGGTGGTGATGTTCAGCCTTAACCACGACACGTCGGACACTTTCCCCTACGAACTCCATTATCTCACGCTTCAACCTGTGCCACGTAATCTGTTTCCGCAAGTCTCCATACATTTTGCTTCCTCCAGGATGCATAGCGTATGGGCTGCTATGTGCATCTTGGAGAATTTTCTGTCTTAATTCTGTATCTTTTGGCATACATACCCGTCCTTGAAAACAAAGCACTCCATCACTAGACAGACTGTACCTCTCCAAACCACCGTCTTGAACTTGTACCCTCTTAGAGCTCAAGCCCTCATCCACTAATCGCTTTTCCTTAACCTCCTCAACCCAAGTCGGCTTTACTTGGAGTTCCGCCAAAAGACTCCCATCATCATCTGAGACTTAACCGAGCGAACATTGCTCTTAAGTCCGTCACCACCTTCCGCTCAATGCGTCGGCTACCACATTAGCCTTACCCGGATGGTACTCGATTGAACAATCATAGTCCTTTAGCGATTCAATCCATCGACGCTGCCTCGCGATTTAGATCCTTACGAGTCGAAGATACCTCAAGCTTTTGTGATCCGTGTAGACCATCGACTTCTCTCCATACGTGTAATGTCTCCATATCTTCAGAGCGAAGACGACCGCCGCTAACTCTAAGTCGTGAGTTGGGTAGTTAACCTCATGCGATCTTAATTGACGGGATGCATAGGCTACTACCTTCCCATCTGCATCAACACACATCCCAAACCGGTGTGAGATGCATCACAATAAACCGTGAATAACTTTCCCGCTTCAGTCGCACCAAAACCGGAGCTTAGTCAAAATCTTCCTTAACTTATCAAAGCTTTCTTCTTTGCTTCTCCGTCCATACAAATGGGACACCTTTCCTTAGCAACTTAGTTAACTTGGTATTTGCTATTAGAGAGAATCCTTCCACGAATCTCCGATAGTATCTCGCTAAACCAGAAAACTTCGTATTTCACCACCGTCCTAGGTGGTTTCCAATCCAATCTTTCGCTTCAATCTTGCGAGGGTCTACTCTAATTCCTTGGTGATACTACATGACCTAAGAAAGCCACCTCCTAAGCCAAAATTCACACTTACCGAATTTGGCATATAATCGCTTCCCCCTCAATACTTGCGTAACTATCCGTAAATGCTTGTCATGCTCCTCTTACGTCTTTGAATAAACCAATATGTCGTCTATAAACACCACGACGAATCGGTCCAAGTATCTTCTTTGGAATACTCTATTCATCAAGTCCATGAATGCCGCCGGCGCATTAGTCAACCCGAATGGCATCACCAAGAACTCGAAATGCCCATACCGAGTTCGGAATGCCGCTTTTGTGAACATCGACCTCCTTCACCCTTAATTGGTGATAACGACCTAAGGTCTATCTTGAAAACACCGAGGCACCCTTCGGTTGATCAAACAAGTCGTCAATCCGAGGCAGCGGATACTTGTTCTTGATCGTTAACTTATTTAAGCGGCGGTAGTCGATGCACATCCGCATAGAACCGTCCTTCTTCTTGACAAACAACACGGTGCTCCCCACGGAGATATACTTGGTCGTATAAACCCTCTATCCAAGAGCTCACGAATTTGAGCCTTTAGCTCCACCAATTCCTTTGGTGCCATTCGGTATGGTGCTATGGACACAGTGCCGTTCTGTGTAGCAAGTCTATACCGATTCGACTTCTCGATCCGGAGGCAAACCGGAAGTTCTTCCGGGAACACATCAAACAAATTCCCCAACCGTTCGGACCTTTTCAATTACTAACCCTTGGCTTCCAAAGCACGATTTGAACCAAATATGCCTCACAACCCTTCTTGACCATCTTTTCACCTTCAAGGCGATCACTACGTTGGATAGATAATTCCTTCTATCTCCTATCATAACCACTTCATCACCTCAATGCGTCTTAGGACCATGCGCTTAGCCGCGCAATCCAAACTCGCTTGGTACTTAACCAACCAATCCATACCAAGGATCAAATCGAACTCCCCAAACGGTAGTTCCATTAGATCACTACAAATACTACCCCTTGAAGTTCTAGAGGGTACGCCTCTATAAAGTTTATTTACGACTACGGAGTGACCTAAGGGCTAACTACACGGTCATCTCCTAGAAGCGGTTTGAGAATCTAGGTCCATAGTTCCTACCACACTACAAGCAATGTACGAGTGCGTCGAGCCCACATCAATCAATGCAACATAAGGAAAACCGAAAATTAGGAACGCATCGGTTATGACATCCGGTGCGTCACCTTCTTCGCGACACCTCATTTGCGTAAACTAAGCCGGTGCCGCCTAGCCTCGTGTTGCCCTGAACCTCGCCTTGAGTTCCACGACCTCGGTTAGGACCGTTGTTTCCTCTACCATTACCACGACCCTCCGTGGTCCTACATTTCTATCTCGAGCACACGGTTCGTCCCTTCAGGTCGCTTCTTAGCTAGTTTCGGGGACAATCTCGACGCGATGCTCCAAACACCCACACTCAAAACATCCTTTATCACCGGTCCAACAACCTCCCCAATGGGTCTTTCCACGGCGATTGCACTGGGTCGGCCTCGATTAGCGATCGTGGGCCTTTCTTTGCTGATTGGGCCCACTTGGCCTAGCCTTTTCTCGAGCACTACCGCTTGATCCGGTGACCCAAAACTTCTCTTCCGATTGTTCTTACTATAGTTATGCCTCACGGCCTCCTTGATTCCCTCGGCTACCTTAGCCTTCTCCACTAGAGATGAGAACTCACGAACTCTTTGTGGGGCAATGGTAACCTTAAATCATCACGAGTCCGTCCTCAAAGCGGACACGGCGCTCATGTTCGCAGAGCCACGATGCCTCTCGCATATCTACTCGACCTTAGAAATTCCGCCTCATATTCCGACACGGACTTAGTTCCTTGAACTAATCCCGAGAAAAGCCTTTCTCTGTGGCGTCGGTGTAGCTAATGCCCACATACTTTTTTCGATGGCGGTTCGAAATACTCCCAAGTCAAATCGGTGTAGCCCCATCTCGAACCGTAAGCCACCAACGACACGCTTCATCCTTTAGAAGCGACATCGCCTTTCAGCTTCTCTTCCTCGGTCAAAGTCAAGATCATCCATGATTCTTTCGGTTGACTCTAGCCAATATTCCACTGACTGGGTGCCACTCCCGACACACCTCGGAATACCTCCGCTCCGTTAGATCGGAGTCGCTCGAGGGACAATTTCCGGGCTCCAACATTTCCACCAGCCCGACCACCATCTCCAAGACTCGCAACACACGACTTGCGATATCGACTCGCCACCGGATGCGCTCCGGCTCCTCACTCTAAAAGTAGGAGGTGGTGGTGGCAGTGGTACCTCATTTTCGAACCTTGTCGACTGACGGGTTCGGACAAATCATCCTACCCCTACCACGTCCACGGCGTCCACGTCCTCTAGAACTCATTCTATCTACCGCGCTTTTAATCTGGTTAAGAAAAATTTTATGCGTTAGCATTGTTTCACTTTATTACTCGCGAAGAAATTTTATGGATAAGGTTTAATCAGAGATTCTTTCGAGCAAACAATGTTTCAGTTTCCTATCCTAGTTCACACAAAGAAGTCCATGCATCCATTCCTTAATACTTTCCATACCTATTCACTCATCGGACATTTCTGCCCATTTCTACCCTGTGGGTATTTCCGTCTTTTCCTCCTCTGAGGGTATTTTCGTAATTTTCCAGACTACACATATATTTTCTTTGATGATTTCCAAAGCTAAGTTATTGAATACTAGCTAAAATTTTTGGGCAAAACCATCGAATCAATATTTTATGGGTCAGGGCATTTTGGTAATTTTACTCCTAAGGGTATTTCGGTAATTTTCCACAAGTCAAGTTTTCCGAGAAAAACATTGTATACGTAGTGTTCTAGGGTTCAAAAGGGTTATTGGACAAGTTTTGAAAACATTAGGGCTGGTTATTCATTCCATTTCGAAAAAAACAAGGCTAATTCCCTTCTCGGGTTTTAATCATTGTTTTTAGCCTATGACCGAGCCTTCCTGATCAGGGTGAACCAAAGCTACGCACTGTGCGTAATTCAAGTGAAGAGGAGGTGAGTCACGAGGATCGCTTAAATACCAAGCTCTCACCGAACCTTTCTAGACATGCGCATTGCAGAGGTTACCACACCACCGAGCCTTTCCGAGTTAGGGTGAACTGAAGCTACGCACCGGGTAGGATACTGCGAAGAGGAGGTGAGTCACGAGGACCGCTTAAATACCGTGCTCTTCCGGATCCAATCCTAGACATGCGCATGTGGGTTACCACACACCTAGCTCATTGACTAAGTCATAGGTTGGTTTAGTTCTTTAAGTCTTATGCTCTGTTTGTGTGTTTGAGTAATCTAACCTTAGGGTCCAAGTCCTATAAGACTATTCTACGTTCCATGCTTCCTACCCTTCTACGAATATAATTCACAAAGAGGTTTAGATGTACTTACAGGCGGATCGGTCTGCAGGAGACTCGGGCCATCTTTGTTCAAAACCAAAAATCATTCCGAAGGCCTACCAAAAACATTTTTGGGCCTTGGGCCCCCTACACAAAGAGCTTTGAACTGGGCTCGATACCAGTCTGTAACAACCCAAACCCGGCCCAAACACTACGACCGAATTTGATTTGTTACGGAGTAAAACCTTGTGAACACCATTTCTTAAAACAATTAATTTCCATTGAAAACTCCTCGTTTTGGTTGTCTTGTCAAAGCTACCCTTAGAATAAATTTGGAATTTTAATTAAGTCCGTTTGTTATACGGTTCCATGTGTGCCCGATGGCACGATTAAACTTCTTCGTGTTACTTAAGAAAACATGTGATTTCGGTTCAATTTAATAGTATAGTTTAAGCAAATATCCAACATAAAAGAAAATAACACAAATATAGTTTATGGAGGCCTTATTACAACCAAAGTAAAAATAAGCAAATGTAAAGTTCTATAAATTTAATTCCACTGCATGGCCACCTCGAGTCCAACCGGCTCCTCCACCGCCATCTACGAGTCACCTGAAAAATGTTAAAGGAGAAGGTGAGTCACCAAGACTCAGTATGTAACCCTTCCCCCGGTTAATACAACGTTTCATACACAACATATAACAGTTAATTATGCAGAGTATCGTGTACCCAACCTAGCCAACCAAACACCTTTGTCTACCCCATGTGGTACCAAACCACTGGTGACCGTAGTCACGATGTGTTACCAAAACACTGGTGGTGCCAAACCACTGGTGACATATAGTCACAATGTGCTACCAAAGCTTTGGTGTCCGTAGACACAAATCGGTGATGGGGCCAACCCATCGTGTGATACCAAATCACTGGCAGACGATCCCATATCTCAAGTGGGGCCAACCCACGGTGGTGTTAACCACAGGGACAAGTCGCTATGAGGTACCAAACCTCTGGAGGTACCAAACCTCTGGTGACATATTGTCACAGTGTGCTACCAAAGCACTGGTGCTCGTCGACCACGATATCAACGCCCCTCCTCTCATCTACCCATGTCAAGCAGTTAACAACAGGACATACATATATCACATGTATCAAATAATCCATGCTTCCCAAAAGCATTATTATCAATCTCATACAAATAGAGACTTACCGGGATCCTTGCTTGTACCATTAAGGCACTACTTGCCATATCTACATAGATGATTTACACATAACATACACTTAATACACTTTATTAACTATTATAAGTGTGTATGTACACACACTGTCACCCCGAATAATCTAAATCCCAAATGAAGAAGTCGGCCACACTTAATGTCCTTGCCCCTATATTCGGCCATTCATAAGGGTTAGTATCCTAGGCCATTCGGCCAAAACCAAAATATTAGGAGGGTTCCTTATGAACCCGAAATCTTACACGAATACCTTGAGTACTAGCTCTTTACTTCACCACCCTATAATCGGCACTTAACAAGTTAGTAGCCTTCGGCTTAAATGGATCTCAAAAATAAAGAAAATCGATCTCACCACCTTAACAAACCGGTCACCAAAGATTATAGCTTGGGTTGATTGCTTCCCGAATCCGAAGTACCTTCTTAAACCGATTGGAAGAAGAATCCCAGAGAGACTTGGGTCACCCTTAGTATTCGGCCAAGACCATGGAGTAGAGGAAGAGAGTTTTCGGTAAACCTTTGGGGTGTATTCAGCCAATGGTGAGTTTAATAGAAAAAAAATAAAAGTTTCGGCTAGGAGTTTTTAGAAGAGGAAAGAAAGAAGATAGAGGAGAGGTTGATGTATAGGGAATTCGGCTAAGGTCTTTTAGGAGAAGGGAAAGAAATAAAAGAAGAACAAGGAGAGGTTGAGGGTTTCGGTAACTAGCAAAAGTGAGAAAAAAAAAAAGAAAACCAATTGATGGATGGGTGCTTATAAAGAAATTCGGCACCCCCTCCCCCTAATGCTTGCCGTCCACACACTTGAGGAGTTCAACTTCCAATCAACTCCTTAATTCAAACGAATTTGAATTAACTAATGCCTTCTTTTTCTCATGGAATTAGTCAAAAGAAATCCCATAATATCTAGTTAATAATCTAAATAATATCTTTTAATTATCCTAATTATCCTTAGCATTAAGGAATTAAAAACCAATTAAAATGCTCACAATATCCTATTATCTAAATAGATAATAAAAAGAATTAAGGAGAGAAAATCTCTCTCCCTTGTGCCGTCCAATTAAAGAACAAAAAGGGGACTTTTCGTGACTCGAACACAAGCTCTCCCTTACTCCTTGGTGGCGTCACATGTAGCTCTTAAGTGGGCTTCTTTTTGCCACTTTACCAAGGGCTTTTTGTGCTAAATTACCCACATTTATTCTTATAACACCCACTTACCAAGGCTCCTTCTTTTAAAAGTTAAAACTAAAATTTCCTACCAAATCGAGCCAACACGAAGCCTTAAATTGAGCTCCATTATTCCATTAACAATATCACAGCAGTTCATAATAAGAAAATAATCAAATTCCAAATAACCCCATATTTGGGATGTTACATTTGGGGTCCTCGGGAAGGCTCGGGGTTAAGTTGGAACCTTGGTCAAAATTTTTAATTTTAGGCATTGGAGGAGAGAAGCTGTCTGGGGCAAGACTTAAGGGTTTATGCTTGTGTTTGTTATCACAAGAAGGGCTTTAGTAAAGTGGCAAGGAGGCGCCACTTAGGAGGCAGGTGAGTGACGCCTCTGGGGCGATGAGGAGCGAGTTCGAGTCATGACTTTGGTTTCATTTTGGAATTCTTTTTGGCGTTTGGAGGAAGTGATGGATTCGGCTAGGAACCTTGAAGAGTGGGTGTTGATTTGGTCAAATGTTTTGAATAGATGGACAAGAGTAAAAAGGGGGATTTGAAGCTTTCAAACTATTTTGAATGAGGGGTTGGGAGTGAATGTAGGAAGGGAAGCAAGGAGTAGGTAGCTAGTGGGTTGTTGGCCGAATTTTTCTTGGATGTTAGAAGGGGGAGAGGTTCAGTTTTGAGCTAGGAGGGAGGTGAGCCGAATCTTAAAGTCGGTAGCTCTAGGTCCCTCTCTTAGTAGTGGTTCGATCGGGTTCTTGAGGTGCTTTGGTGTGCCGATATTTCCTTGGAGTAGCATGGTGCATAAGGTTGGAAACCGACTAGGGAAAACACTCTTTTCTCTCCTTTGTTTTGCATCTTTTTCTTCATTCCTTTGATAGCCAAAAACTGAAGCACAATTGCCTCTCTTTTCACATCTTTTTCTTCTTTGAGTGCCGCAACTCCCAAGAGCTTTTTGCTTCGTTTGCATTTGATAAAAACTAAAACTTGTTGCACTTCTTCTTTGTTCTTCATTTCTTGTTTTTCTCCTATCATATTTTCTTCTGCCAAACCGAAACCCATCTCTTAATTCTTCTCCTTGAGATTTCTTTTGCTTATCATTCTAGTCGAATCCTCATCCCACTCTTTGGTAAGTAGTTATCGTTCTCTTCTATTTTCTCTCTTCTCAAGGCCGAATCTTTTGCTCATGTTTCTATTGAAGTTTTCTCCTTTTTCTTATTCTTTCCCGAATTTCTGAAGGTGGTTCCCTTTCTTCCTTTAGAGTTATCATCGGTGTTAGTCGAATACTGTGGAGCAATGTGTTAGGGGTCTGCTTCGGATCTTCCATCGACTTGGTTGTTAAGGTAAAGAGACCTTGCTATCATTTCCTATTCTTCACTCGGTATTTGGTAGCCAAAGCCGAATGGCTAATTGGCGCGGTGTTACAATTTTATTGGCTTCACTCTCTTTATCGTCTTTTCTTATTGGGGGCGCTTTTTCTGGGAAACATCGCTAGTCGAACTATTTGGGTTCCAAGTCTGAGGTTCTACCAATCTCCGAATCCCATCACTCTTTTCGGGATTGTAAGGTAAGGGATTCCTCCTTAGTTATTCTATTAGCCTATCTGTGAGTCATTCGTTGCCTTAACCCAATTGAGTGGTTAAACAATTATTTCTTCCGTATAGCGATTTACTGAGCAAGACTTTTCATGGATGCAAGAAACGTGCAAGTTGGGGAAGGGAGTAAACCCTTGGTTTTTACTCCAAAGTTTAAGAAGCGAGCGGCATCGGCAGTTCAAGATTGGCCCCCAGGTTGTGGGCCGGCTTCAGAAAGGGATAAGCAGGTCGCTGTAATCCCTGCAAGTGAGGACGTTAGCGAGATCGATAGTTTAGTTCTTCAGGTTTACAGGTGTGTAATTATCACACTACCCCTTTTGTTTGTTGTAATAATTGTGTATGTGTTATGATAGCCGGAAATCCCGGCAATGGTGATTGAGTTATCCCTGTTGGGTAAAACCGAAACATCAGGTTAGTGTATCTTGGTTAAACCTTAACATTTTGATAGCATGATTGTGGGTGACATTACATATAATCTGTTTATTATACTATGTTGCATATGCATGGGATATCGGGATGTTATGATATGAAGGGGAAGTGCTTATGGGTGACAATGTCACACCTATTGATGGTACATTATTGTATCGGTGATTTGGTCACATAGTGATCGGTGGCTAGGCCACGTTTTATTGTCTTTGAGTAGTGTGTCTGTCAGCATGACTGCCAAAGTGGAGTGTAGAGGATGGAGGGTTGATTGTAGAAATCCCCAGGTGTTTTGAGGTTGGATGCATGAAGCGGAGTGTAGAGGATGGAAAAACTAGGCTGGGTTGGGCTAGCATGTTAATTATTTGTTTGTGCTGTATGATTGGGCATCGGTCGATGGTGTTTTGGGGGCTTAGGCCCAATTGTGGAGTATGTGGACTAATTTCACACTAAGTCTTGTGACTCACTCTTTTGTTTAAACAATTGCAAGTAATTCTTAGCATGATGGACTAGGCTGGAGGGAACCCGAGGTGGCCACGCATGGGTTACTAGTAAACTTTATTTTATATATCGTTTATAACTTTTGGGTATTTTTCTTTGATTTGTAATAAGGCCACTACAAAACTTGGAATTTACTTTGGGTTTTAATTTTGGACATGTTAATTATAGACCCTTTCGATGGGGCGTTTTTAAAATTGCAAACTAAAGTTTTCTTATAACTTTGCCCAATAACGTTTCATACAATAAAAGACATTTTCATTGAAAATCGATAAACGAATAATTGGTAAGTGTTTTCAAATGTCACCTAATCGCAAGGGCTCGACTAACTGAATTTTTAAAGTTAACTAAACAATGAGTTGTCAACTGAACCACGAAATTTGAGATTTTAAAATGACTTAGAATTTTTCGAAACCTGTCAAACTTCCTAAACTTCTTCCTAGTGACATGCCAAATCCGGTCGTAGTGTTTGGGCCAGGTTTAGGGTGTTACAATTTGGTATCAGAGCCTGGTTTAAAAAGCTCGGCCTTGGGTTTTGGGTTCAAAATGTTTTCTAAATTTTGTTTTTAAGAAAAAATATATATGGATCCGTTTTTAAAGTGTGGCACCCGAGTCTCCGGCCCAAGTCTGCCAGGTAAGTTTTCTGATGGCTAAGTGATTGCATAAAGTTGATGTATTATGTGAATGTGTTGTTATGGATGATGAAATTGAGAAACTTTACTGTAGAGATGAGAACCTTTAGGTATACACATGCTTGCGAAAAAAAACTACTTATAATCTTATCTTCATAAAACTACTCGGTAATAAACAGTGGAAGAAATACTAATTCATAAAATTTGTAATCAGATAAGACGAAACGTTAGACATGAGTGCTAGACGTGGACATGGCGCACGTGGCCGTGGTAGAGGCCGAGGTGTTGAAGCTGAGTTCTCGAAAGTAGGATATGAGCCTGAGGGTGAAGTGCCCGCATCACCTGTGGCGGAAGCGGGACTGCAAGACAGAACTGGTGGAGATAATGCCTTGTCTTAGGCAATGTTGCGTGTGTTGGAACGAGTGGCTGGGGCAGGCAGTGGAAGAGCAACTCGGAAGTCTATCCCTGAGCGACTTCGAGCGAATAGAGCCGAAATGTTTAGAGGTATCTCTGGAGTAGCTCCAAACGTGGCTGAGTATTGGCTAGAGGCAGTCGAGAGAATCATGGATGACTTGGACTGCACGGTGGAAGAGAAGCTGAAAGGAGCGGTGTCTCTTCTTCGAGACGAGGCATATCAGTGGTGGCTTACCGTGAGAGAGGGTACTCCGGCGGACCGAGTTGATTGGGATTTCTTTAAGATAAAGTTCCAAGGAAAGTATGTTGGGGCCAGTTACGTGGATGCTCAGAGGAAAGCATTCTTGAATTTAGTTCAAGGGGGTAAGTCGGTAGCTGAGTATGAGGCAGAATCTTTGCGGTTGAGCCGTTACGCCCGGGGGATAGTCACGACCGACTATGAGCGTTGTGTACGGTTCGAAGATGGGCTACGTGACGAGCTGCCAGTGTTAATAGCTCCTCAGCGGGAGAGAGATTTTGCTATTCTGGTGGAAAAAGCTAAAATAGCCGAGGAGGTGACGCGGGCTGAAAGGCAAAACAAGGACAAGGATAAGGCCAGAAATAAGAGGAGCTATGGACCGTCAGGATCATCTGGGGGTTTCCAGAAGAGGCCCAGGGTTGATGGGCCGAGTCGCGTTGCAACGCCAGCTGCTGTTTTTCGACAGTGTGCTTAGTGTGGGAGGTCACATACTGGAGAGTGCTAGGGAAGAGATAGGGTATGTTTCAGGTGCGGGTCAAAGGATCATCTGATCAGGGACTGTCCGTTAGAAAGGACCAGGGCTCGGATGGTAGGTCAGGGATATGTGTAGTCAGGTAAAGGTGGACAGCAGATGCCGAGGGGACGTGGTCCGAACAGAGGAGGGAATGGTTTTGGTCGGGGACGTGGAGCACCGGGCAGAGGTGCTGGGAGTACAGAGGCGAGACAGCCCGGGTTAGTCTATGCAGTCAGACGTCGAGAATAGGGGGATGCACCAGATGTTATAACGGGTACGTTCCTCATTTTCAGTTTACCCTTTACTGCATTAATTGATATTGGGTCGACGCATTCCTATGTTGCTAGTGTGGTGTCTGGAACCTTAAACATGAACTCTGAAACTGCTTCTAGGGAGATGACGGTACTTAGTCCTCTTGGGCAATCTGTAGTAGTAAATAAACTTTTTAGGAATGTGCCTCTAGAAGTACAAGGGTTGGTTTTCCGGTGATTTGATGGAACTACCGTTCGGGAGTTTGATTTGATCTTAGGCATGGATTGGTTGGTAAGATATCATGCAAACTTGGATTGTCTTTGCTAAGCGGTGTGTTAAGGACTCCTGAGGATGATGAAGTTTTGGTGATAGGCGAGAGGAGAGACTACTTGTCCAATGTAGTGTCTGCTCTTAAGGAAGAAAGAATGGTAAGAAAAGGGTGCATGGCTTTCTTAACTTTTGTCAGTGCCTTGGATGCAAAGGAAGTGACCGTGGATGATGTTAGAACAGTAAAGGAATTTGTGGATGTCTTTCCTGAAGAACTTCCAGGGTTGCCTCCGGATTGTGAGGTGGAGTTTGGAATTGAGCTATTTTCGGGAACGGCTCCGGTGTCTATCGCCCCTTACAGGATGGCGCTGAAAGAGCTGGTTGAACTTAAAGCTCAGATCCAAGAGTTGTTAGATCGTGGTTTTATCCGTCCCAGTGTATCTCCATAGGGAGCGGCGGTGTTGTTTGTGAAGAAGAAAGACGGGTCCATGAGAATGTGCATTGACTACCGCCAGTTGAACAAGTTAACTATCAAGAACAAGTACCCGCTGCCGAGGATAGATGACCTATTTGATCAGCTTAAAGGGGCCTCGGTCTTTTCAAAGATAGATTTGAGGTCGGGATATCATCAGCTTAAGGTCAAGGAAGCGGATATTTGCAAGACAGATTTTCGGACTCGCTATGGCCACTACGAGTTCCTGGTGATGCCGTTTGGGTTGACAAATGCACCAGCGGCGTTCATGGATATGATGAACCGGGTTTTTCAACCCTATTTGGACCGGTTCGTCATAGTGTTCATAGACGACATTCTAATGTATTCCAAGACGGAAGAAGAACACGATTCGCATCTTCGGGTGGTTTTACAGATTTTAGGGGAGAAGCAGTTGTACGCCAAATTTAGCAAATGTGAGTTTTGGTTAAAGGAAGTTACCTTTTTGGGCCATGTGGTATCTGCAGAAGGGATTAGGGTGGGTCCTCGGAAGATTGAGGCTGTGCTGGACTGGAAACCACCTAAGTCTGTGGTAGAGATCCGAAGTTTCTTGGGATTGGCAGGTTACTACAGAAGGTTTGTTGAGAGTTTCTCTTTAATTGCGGCACCCTTAACTAAGCTGTTAAGGAAAGGGGTACCTTTTGTGTGGACTAACAAGCAACAGGAAAGCTTTGAGATGCTGAAGAGGATTTTGACAGAGGCTCCGGTGTTGATTCAGCCTGAGGCTGGGAAAGAGTTTGTAGTATATTGTGATGCTTCACACACGGGGTTAGGGTGTGTGTTGATGCAGGATGGGAAGATGGTTGCATATGCATCTCGGCAGTTAAGACCGTATGAGATTAACTATCCTACGCATGATCTGGAGTTGGCTGCGGTAGTTTTCGCTCTGAAGATCTAGAAATATTATTTGTATGGAGAGAAGTCTGTTATCTACACCGACCATAAGAGTTTGAAGTATCTTCTAACTCAGAAAGAGTTGAATTTAAGGCAGCGAAGGTAGATTGAGCTGTTGAAAGATTATGACTGCTCGATCGAATATCATCCGGGTAAGGCTAACGTGGTAGCAGATGCGTTAAGTCGGAAGGTAATATCAGACTTGAGAGCGATGTTCGCCCATCTTAGTTTGTATGATGATGGAAGTCTGTTAGCTGAACTTCAAGTGAAGCCTTCTTGGGTCAGTCAGATTAAAGAGAGGCAGCTATCGGATGATGTCTTGAGTGCTCGACTTCTGCAAGTACAAAACGGTGGGGTTGATGATTATAATTTCAACAGTGATGGGGTTTTGTGCTTTCGTAGAAAGGTTTGCATGACGAAGGATGTAGAGTTGAGGCAGATAATTCTTCAGGAAGCGCATAGTAGCCCTTACGCTATTCATCCTGGAGGGAGTAAGATGTACTGGGATCTGCGTGAACAGTTCTGGTGGCCTGGAATGAAGCGGGAGGTTACAGAGTTTGTGGGAAAGTGTTTAACTTGTTAGCAGGTTAAAGTGGAGCATCAGTTGCCTTCGTGGGTTGTTGCGTGGTGAAGATTCCACAGTGGAAATGGGAGAGGATCACTATGGACTTTGTTAGTGGGCTACCTCTTACGCCTACTAAGAAAGATTCGGTATGGGTGATCGTGGATCGGTTGACAAAGTTCGCCCATTTCATACCCGTTCATGTCGACTATTCTCTTTAGAGGTTGGCTAAGCTGTATGTGGCAAAAATTGTGAGGTTGCATAGGGTACCAGTATCGATCATATCGAGATAGAGACCCTAGGTTTACGTCGCGATTCGGAGGGCACCTTTGCATCAAGCATTGGAGTGCGAGGCGGACTTTAGCATGACTTTTCATCCACTGATCGATGGTCGATCGAGAGAGGGTAGTCGGATCTTGGAGGACATGTTGAGGGTTGTGTCATTGACTTGGGGGTAGCTGGGAGGAGTTTCTACCGTTGGCTGAGTTCGCATACAACAACGACTACCAATCTAGTATTCAGATGGCGCCCTATGAAGCGTTATATGGGCGGAGGTGTCGTACTCCTACCTGTTGGACAGAATTGGGTGAACATCAGATTTTGGGTCCAGAATTGGTTGCTGAGACAGAGGAAAAGGTTAAGTTAATTAGGACTCGTTTGAAGGAAGCGTCAGATGGCGAAATCATATGCGATCTGAAAGTGAAGGAGATAGAGAGTTTGCGATGGGTGATCGAGTTTTCTTGAAAGTTTCACCTTGGAAGAAGGTGATGAGGTTTGGACGGAAGGGCAAGCTAAGCCCTAGGTTTATCAGGCCTTATCGGGTTTTGAAACGTGTGGGACCAGTGGCGTATCAACTGAAGTTACCTTCAGAACTGAATCAGATGCATGATGTGTTCCATGTTTCAATGTTAAGACGCTACCGTTCGGATCCATCTCACGTCGTGCCAGTGGAGGAAATTGAGGTAAGGCCAGACTTGTCCTATGAGGAGGAACCAATTCAGATCTTGGAACGAGACGTCAAGGTGTTGAGAAGGAAAGCAGTCCCTTTGGTCAAGGTATTATGGCAAAATCACAGTTCAGAAGAGGCTACGTGGGAGCCAGAGGATGTTATGAGGCAGCTATACCCGCATCTCTTTTGATCAGGTAATTTCGAGGCTGAAATTTCTTTAAGGGGGTAGAACTGTAACATCCGGGATTTAGGGGCTTTGCATTTACTTTGTATCTGTGTGTTTGGTATGCCTCGTATGTTGTTTGAGTGTGTTTGGGGTCCTCGGGAAGGCTCGGGGTTAAGTTGGAACCTTGGTCAAAATTTTCAATTTTAGGCATTGGAGGAGAGAAGGCATGCATGCAGGGCGGGACTTAAGGGTTTATGCTTGTGTTTGTTATCACAAGAAGGGCTTTAGTAAAGTGGCAAGGAGGCGCCACTTAGGAGGCGGTGAGTGATGCCTCGAGCGATGAGGGAGCGAGGTTCGAGTCGCATCGTTGGTTTCACTTTTGGAATTCTTTTTGGCGTTTGGAGGGAAAGTGATGGATTCGGCTAGGAACCTTGAAGAGTGGGTGTTGATTTGGTCAAACGTTTTGAATAGATGGACAAGAGTAAAAAAGGGGATTTGAAGCTTTCAAACTATTTTGAATGAGGGGTTGGGAGTGAATGTAGGAAGGGAAGCAAGGAGTGGGTAGCTAGTGGGTTGTTGGCCGAATTTTTCTTGGATGTTGGAAGGGGGGAGAGGTTCGGTTTTGAGATAGGAGGGAGGTGAGCCGAATCATAAAGTCGGTAGCTCTAGGTCCCTCTCTTGGTAGTGGTTCGATCGGGTTCTTGAGGTGCTTTGGTGTGCCGATATTTCCTTGGAGTAGCATGGTGCATAAGGTTGGAAACCGACTACGGAAAACACTCTTTTCTCTCCTTTGCTTTGCATCTTTTTCTTTATTCCTTTGATAGCCAAAAACTGAAGCACAATTGCCTCTCCTCTTCACATCTTTTTCTTCTTTGAGTGCCGCAACTCCCAAGAGCTTTTTGCTTCGTTTGCATTTGATAAAAATCGAAACTTGTTGCACTTCTTCTTTGTTCTTCATTTCTTATTTTTCTCCTATCATATTTTCTTCTGCCAAATCGAAACCCATCTCTCAATTCTTCTCCTTGAGATTTCTTCTGCTTATCGTTCTAGTCGAATCCTCATCCCACTCTTTGGTAAGTAGTTATCGTTCTCTTCTATTTTCTCTCTTTTCAAGGCCGAATCTTTTGCTCATGTTTCTATTGAAGTTTTCTCCTTTTTCTTATTCTTTTCCGAATTTCTGAAGGTGGTTCCCTTTCTTCCTTTAGAGTTATCGTTGGTGTTAGTCGAATCTTTGTGGAGCAAGGTGTTGAGGGTGCCGCCGGATCTTCCATCGACTTGGTTGTTAAGGTAAAGAGACCTTGCTATCATTTCCTGTTCTTCACTCGGTATTTGGTAGCCAAATTCGAATGGCAAGTTGGCGTGGTGTTACAATTTTATTGACTTCCCTCTCTTTATCGTCTTTACTTATTGGGGGCACTTTTTCCGGGAAACATCGCTAGCCGAACCATTTGGGTTCCAAGTCTGAGGTTCTACCAATCTCCGAATCCCATCACTCTTTTCGGGATTGTAAGGTAAGGGATTCCTCCTTAGTTATTCTATTAGCCTATCTGTGAGTCGTTCGTTGCCTTAACCCAATTGAGTGGTTAAACAATTATTTCTTCCGTATAGCGATTTACTGAGCAAGACTTTTCATGGATGCAAGAAACGTGCAAGTTGGGGAAGGGAGTAAACCCTTGGTTTCGACTCCAAAGTTTAAGAAGTGAGCGGTATCGGCAGTTCGAGATTGGCCCCCGGGTTGTGGGCCAGCTTCAAAAAGGGATAAGCAGGTCGCTGTAATCCCTGCAAGTGAGGACGTTAGCGAGATCGATAGTTTAGTTCTTCAGGTTTACAGGTGTGTAATTATCACACTACCCCTTTTGTTTGTTGTAATAATCGTGTATGTGTTATGAAAGCCAGAAATCCCGGCAATGGTGATTGAGTTATCCCTGTTGGGTAAAACCGAAACATCAGGTTAGTGTATCTTGGTTAAACCTTAACATTTCGATAGCATGATTGTGGGTGACATTACATATAATCTGTTTATTATACTATGTTGCATATGCATGGGATATCGGGATGTTATGATATGAAGGGGAAGTGCTTATGGGTGACAATGTCACACCTATTGATGGTACATTATTGTATCAGTGATTTGGTCACATAGTGATCGGTGACTAGGCCACGTTTTATTATCTTTGAGCAGTGTGTCTGTCAGCATGACTGCCAAAGTGGAGTGTAGAGGATGGAGGGTTGATTGTAGAAATCCCCAGGTGTGTTGAGGTTGGACGTATGAAGTGGAGTGTAGAGGATGGAAAAACTAGGCTGGGTTGGGCTAGCATGTTGATTATTTGTTTGTGCTGTATGATTGGGCTTCGGCCGATGGTGTTTTGGGGGCTTAGGCCCAATTGTGGAGTATGTGGACTAATTGCACACTGAGTCTTGTGACTCACTCTTTTGTTTAAACAATTGCAAGTAATTCTTAGCATGATGGGTGAAATTTGGAGGAACCCAGAGGTGGCCACGCATGGGTTACTAGTAAACTTTATTTTATATATCGTTTATAACTTTTGGGTATTTTTCTTTGATTTGTAATAAGGCCACTACAAAACTTGGAATTTACTTTCGGGTTTTAATTTTGGACATGTTAATTATAGACTGCTCAATGGGACGTTTTTAAAATTGCAAACTAAAGTTTTCTTATAACCTGCCCAATAACGTTTCATACAATAAAAGACATTTTCATTGAAAATCTGATAAACGAATAATTGGTAAGTGTTTTCAAATGTCACCTAATCGCAAGGGCTCGACTAACTGAATTTTTAAAGTTAACTAAACAACGGGTTGTCAACTGAACCAAGAAATTTGAGATTTTAAAATGACTTAGAATTTTCCGAAACCTGTCAAACTTCTTAAACTTCTTCCTAGTGACATGCCAAATTCGGTCGTAGTGTTTGGGCCGGTTTTGGGGTGTTACACTTCTGATCTTTCGTCGATGTCATCTATATTTACATTTCCCATGTCAAACAAGTCTCTAGGGGTGTTACGGAGTACAACGTATCAACCCTCATTAGTTGGATCTTTCGAGTAAAAAACTTGTTTTACTTGAGAATAAAATACATACTGCTCGTCTATAAATTATTTTCCAGTGTGAATTAATCGAGAGAAGTTCACCATTATAAAACCAAATTGATCTTTTTTAATTCATCGAGCAGTATGAACATCAGCCCAATCACATCGAAATAAGACAACCTTCTGTTTGCCATAGTAATCCAACTCAATAATGTCTGTAAGAAGTCCGTAATACTCCACATTTCCCTCTCAACAGATTTCTTGTCCTAGCACTAGCATAACTTGTAATTGAAGAATTAACAACTATTCCACAGTTTTGAGTCCTTCTCAATCTTCATGAAATTTTGTATGAAACCTGAATCCATTAATGACGAAGGCAATATATCTTTTTACTACTCTATTCGGACCTTGGGAAAGCCATTTAACTTCTTCATTGACGTCATTTCCACTCCAAACCTATTGAATTGAAAGTAAATTAATTAATTATATTATTATACGAAAACATTATTACTTGTCAATGAAAGCTTCAGTTGCATACCGTATGCCCTAACCATTCATGAAAAGATTCTGTGAATAACTTATGAATCTCTCGAAGTTGTAATCTTCGGGAGCGTGAACGAGATCTCAAGACTTGTTTGTACTCACTATGTTAAAAAGTGGATTACTTGGTTAGAAGATAAACAAATGAAAAAGATGAATATTTATCAAATTCTAAAACTTACTTGCATAATGGTTCAATTGAATTGTGGTGAAAAAGAACATATCGATGTGATTGTACCCAAGATCTATCATCTAAGTGTGCAATTTCAAATTTACCGATTGGTTGCCATAACTTCGAAATAGATAAGTTTCAACTAAGTTATGATTAGTGAGCCCAGCATTTCTACTTGGTCTATTCAGTCTTGTTTTAACATCTTTTAAATATCTAGAGTAGAAAGTCATACACTCATCTGTCAAGTAACCTTCAGCAATTGATCCTTCTGGATAATGCTTATTACGACAATAAGACTTCAATTTGCATAGGAACCTAGACATGATATACAACATTATCAAAAGTTGTAATTAAAGGTATATTCATGAATGAATGAAAACTTTGCAAATAAATTAACACCTCTCTATAGGATACATCCACCGATAGAAAATCAGTCCACCAAGTTTTGCTTCATGAGGGAGATGGATTAGCAAGTGCACCATAATAGTGAAGAACGAAGGTGGGAAGATCTTCTCCAAGTTGCATAAAGTAAAGGTGGCTCAATCTTCTACTTTCTCAAGTTCTTCAACAATCAAAACTTTGCCACAAATAGCTTTCATTATATTGGATAGTTCAATTATACAAGACGCCACCTTTTTTGACATACAACACCGTAAAGCAACTGGCAGTAAATCTTGCATCAAGATGTGATAATCATGTGATTTTAGGGAATATAGCCTTCGATCTTTAAGACTCACACATCGAGATATATTTGATGCATACGTATCTGGGACCTTTATATCCTTCAACACCGTGCAGAACACTTCTTTTTCTTTCTTCGACATTGCAAAAATAGAAGGCGACAATCGAGATTTTCCATTTGAAAGTAATTGGCGATGAAGATCACGCCGAATTCCCATGTCAACTAGATCAAGTCAAATCTGAAGATTGTCTTTTGATTTTCTATCGACATTCAAAATTGTCCCGATAATGTTCTCGCAAACATCCTTTTCAATATGCATGACATCAAGATTGTGTCGCAATATGTGATGCTCCCAATAAGGCAACTCAAAAAAAACTTTTTTTCCACAAGTCCGTCTCATTAGGATCATCCTCTTCATCAGATTCATCATCACTCTGCCGGTCAACATCACCAACATGCGCCTCCCTTGGTCTTCTCTTTGTTTGCGTGTTCGGTAGTTGATTCATCTTCCCATAACTGAAATTAATATCTTTTAACATAAATAAGATTTCAGATCCAATGGTCTGCTCAGGAGCTTCTCTGAACTCTTTAATACCATCAAATAAAGTCTTTTGAAATCTAAATCTATGATTTCCATCTAACCACCAATGATGCCCCATCTAAGAGAACTTCCCATTATATAACCACTTCGAACATGTTTGCGCAGCACAATAAGGACAAGCATAACGTTCTTTGGTACTCCAACAAGATAAATTGGCATAAGCCGGGAAATCAGTAATAGTCCACAACAAAGCTGCACGTAAATAAAAGTTCTCCTTGCTCAAGACATCATATGTTTCAACACCCGCCCATAATTATTTCAACTCTTCAATAAGTGGCTGCATATAAATGTCAATATCATTCCCGAGACCTTTCTCTCTAGGGATAATCATATATAAGATAAAAGAAGATTGCTTCATGCAAATCCACGAAGGCAAATTGTAAGGAACAAGCACTACAGGCCAAGTACTGAACGAAGTACTCATGATTTTTTTAACAACCCTAACCCGTATCCGTCACCAAAATAGGGTTACGGAGCATTACCGGAGATTTCAGAACAATCACAGATAATTGTGATATTTACTGTTCATAACAAAATTGTCCACTTGCATCATAGTCACTAAATTATTTATATCTTGAGCTACAGAGTTCTAAATTAAGATCCTCTTGATTTTTCCGAAACTAGACTCAAATATCTTCCTACCACAAAATTTTCAGGATTTATGGTTTAGCCAATAAGTACAGTTAATTCTTCAAATTCATCCTTGTTCTGCTGTTTCACAGTTTTGACCTTTTTTCACTAAAAATTAATTATCTCTTAGTAAAAGATTCAGATGATTTTCCCGTTTGTTTCTCTTGAAATTAGACTCATTAAGAAATTAAAAATATAAATTTAAACCCCCAAGTATTTTTATGAAATTTTTAATGATTTTCCAAAGTTAGAACAGGGGAACCCGAAATCATTCTGACCTTGTTTGAGAAAAATTCAAATATTTCATAAAATGAAATTCTTTTGCTTACACCGTTTATTCTATGTAAAACTAGATTCAATATTATTTTATTTCATATTTTATTCAACCTCTAATTCGATTTCCATAATTTTTGGTGATTTTTTCAAAGTTATGCTACTGCTGCCGTCCAAAACTATTTTAATGCTAATTTTACCCTTTCATGATTTCTTTGTATTAACTTTCATTTAGACATACATAACACCAAAGCATATCCATAACTAGTCATTCCAATAGCTAGTAGTTATCAAATATTTACATGCCATTCATTGGCCAATTTAACCCATACATCAACAATAAAGACTTAAACATATCATTTCCTTACCTTCATATACATGCTCATAATGTAACACCCCAAACCCGGCCTCAAAGTTAGGCCCGAATCTGGTGTGTCACATGGAAGTAAAAACCATCTTTGCGATTATTAAAAACAAAAACACTTAAGCAATTGTTAACTACTTGAAAACGTAATAATCTTTAAAAACCTTTTTAGTAGCGAAAGCATATTTGAAATGAACAATTTACAAAAATGTGATGTTTAGAAATAGAGTTGCGAAGCATTTTGAAATCGTATGGAAGCGTAGATAAAATACAAGTATTTTTGAAAGATTGATTGATGAGTCAACAATCAAGGTAGTGAACTTTAAAACCGTGACTTTTGAAAATATCGTTTGATAGTTCGAGTGAAAACTTCCGTGTTAAAATATTTATAAAAGTTTATTATGAAATCCATTTGTTAATCGATTTTGGAAAACCTTTATTTAAGTTTTTAGAAAAATTCCCATTTAAAAACAATTCAAGCAAAATTAAAGTACGTCAACATAAAGCAAAAATAAATACTCCAGAGGCCTTATTACATCATAAAAAAACCCAAAATAGTAAAGTGAACGGAAATAGAAATCTAAAGTTCAAAATCAACACCATTTCTGAAGTATGGCTTCCACCGAGTCATCCATGGCTCAAGTCCACATCATTGAGCATTACCTACAAGGGTTAAGAAAAAGGGGGGTGAGTTACAAGAACTCAGTGTGAAACCCTTTACCGTCATCCACTGGGCCTGAATCCCATTTAGCAATATTTTGGGCCTAAGCCCATTTAACATGCACTTGGACCGAAGCCCATTTACAAAACAGAATATATTTATATATGTGCAATGTATGAATGTATGCAAACCCAAACCAACCTAATAATCCATCCGCTATACACCACCCGTACCATCCAACACACCTGTGGGGATCTTTTGTCAACCCACCCCGCCAACACACCAATCATAGGCATTTAGCCATTTATATCAAATTCGAATTGTGGACAAGCCACGAGAATAACGAATATCGTGGCTTAGCCACGGACAAAAAATGACAGTGAGTCACTGAATATGGCAGAGCCACCAAATTTCACTTCCTCGATCATCAATATCCCAATCCCATGCAACTTATGTAAATGCAACATACATAGTAAATCATGATATTTACAATATAACCACGATAATTAATAACTCAGAGATTTATTACAAACAATTTGGCCCATTAACACTTTACAAAATCGGCCGATTAGGGCATTATATCAAATCGGCCCATTAAGCCATATATCAGATCGACCCATTTAGCAATATATCAGATCGGCCCATTAAGCAATATATCAAATCGGCCCATTATGACTATATATCAAATCGGCCCGCTAAGGCAATATATCAAATCGGCCCGTTAAGGCAATATAACAAATCAGCCCATTAAGGCAATATAACAATTCAGCCCATTAAGGCAATATAACAAATCGGCCCATTAAGGCAATATAACAAACCGGCCCGTTAAGGAAATATAACAATTCGGCCCATTAAGGCAATATAACAAATCGGCCCGTTAAGGCAATATAACAAATCGGCCCGTTAAGGCGGTATAACAAATCGGCCCATTAGGGGCATTTTTGTAATTCGGCCCATAGGGCCATTTTCGTAATTCGATAATCTTACCCACTAAGGGTAATTTGGTAATTCCGCAACCTAGACTTAACTACTAATGTGGGGCATAAAAATCAAAACTGTCCATCTGCGTCGTATTGACTAAATTAACTATAACTCGGGTTAAGAATCTCGAAATCTAAATCCGTAAATTTTCCTTGAAACTAGACTCATATATCTTCTTACTACTATTTTTCCAAAATTTTTGGCTTAACCATTTAGTACAGTTTATTCCTTAAATTTTCCCTTTTTTCACTGTCCAACGATTCTAACCTCTCTTACCTTAATTTCAAATATCTCACTGTACGGTTTTCATATACTGTTCCCACTTGTTTCTATTGAAAATAGGCTCACTAAGGAATCTATACATATAAACTATAACTCATAATTCACTTTGTACAATTTTATACGATTTTTCCAAGACAAATCAAGGAACCACGTAGTCAATCAGAACCAGTCTCACAAAAATTAAATTATCACAGACTTTAAAATTCCTTTTCCTTCTCCGCTTCTTCCATATAAAAATAGACACGGTAAGATTTAATTTGATATATTATTCACTTATTAATCCCTTTTCTCCTATTTTCCGTGATTTTTCAAAATCACGTCACTGTTGCTGACCAAAAACTATTTCATTGCAAACTATGGTTACCACTACGGACATACGCACGCCCAAGTGATCACGGATGCCGGTTTTTGGTTTTCTTCGGTATTTCGACCGAATCACAGAATATTTCATGCAAACTTTCAGAGAAGTGTGAGATTACACACATTTCAAACATGTATTCGGAAAGTACGGGATTACACACCTTATAAGGGTTCCCTAAAGAACCACTCTTCGTTGCCCCCTAAAAATAAAATCGATCAAAAGTTAGCCTCGATTTCTTTAAAGTTCCAAAAGTCCAAAAGTACTCACTCACAAGAGTCACTTACCACAATCGCGACCCTTCCCTACTAGATTCTAAAATCTGGTCTTGCACCTTGGCTATTGCAACGAGTCCCAATCAACTTTCGAAACCAAGGCTAAGAGAAAGATAAGTAGCAGCAAGGATGGCTTGATTCGGCCTTCATCAAAAAAGAATAAGAGGAGTTTAAAATAACAACAAGTGGCTAGATTTGGCTTAGTCAAGGGATGAGAGTTTCGGCTTAGCCAAGTCAAGAGAAGAAAGAACAAACAACATGAATAAGAAGAAAGAACCTTTACCTTAATAATAGGGATGAACCGAAATGAAGAACACGGTTTGGCACTAGTAGCAAGACAACAAAGAAGGATCGGTAGTTTCGGTTTTCAAGAGAAGATGAGTGAAAATAATTGGTCACAAAGCTAGGTGTTTTCGGCAAGACAAGAAAGAAAAGAGAAAATGCCCACTATTGTCTTGAAGTTGCGGCAATGAGAGGAGAAGTTGAAAGAATGAACACAAGGGATGCCAAAAGGAATTAGGCCTAACCAACACCAAAACTATCAAAATGCTCCCATCAAAATTCGACTACCTTCCTCTACACCTAAAACCGTCCACATTCATGACCATAATGGTTAAAAATTGGCCAACCACACTTTCCATAACACTTCCCTTGAAAAAGGCCACATGTTCCCCTTACTTTCCCCTTTCTCTTGATTTCTTTCCTCACCTTCATCCTTTCCTATTTTCCTTAGCCATCTTGCCAAAAATAAAAATTTCACCTTGCCTTATTTACATGCTTGGCCGACACTTAGGGAAAGAATGCAAAAATAATAGTCAAAATTTGCACACAATGGGATTTGAACCTTTTCCCTCAAGGTACTTCATGTGGCGTCATAACCTCTTTACCATATGCTCAATTATGCAAGCAAATTGCTCTCTTATTTCCATAAGCCTTGATGCCACTTACTATCTCTCCTTAAAGTGCTAAAACACAAAATTTTACTAAAGCCCAACTTGAACCCGGAACTTCATAGAACCCCGTAACTTTCTAAAATCACTTTCCTAATAAGTCCAACTTGAAATAATGCCGTTCTCTTATTCTCAAAAATTTTTAAAACGCTTCTACGCTCAAGGCCCAATGGGTCCAATCCTACTAGGCCCAATTTTGGGTCGTTACAATTCTACCCTCCTTAAAGAAATTTTATCCTCGAAATTTCCAACCAACTACTAAATGCATCGCTCAAATCACACCACTATGCTTTCGTTGCGCACTCTGATCTTAATAACACTAATGTACTTTTAACAAAATCTTGAATCCTCTTTCATTCAACCAAACATCTAACCACAGAAGCAAGCAGTTATCTACCACTTATACCTAAAATTTTCTACATTCAATCATCACGTCCAACCAAAACATACCTGACTTGATGGTGATGAAACAATCCCGAGCCTTATGCTCCTTAGACCCGCATCTCAAGCATACTCCTGACCTCCTCCAGCATTCTCCCGGATGACGCCTTCTGCAATAATCGTAAGCCGAAAAGTTTGGACGTGCCTTAACACGCTTTACGGAATGACACTGCGACCCAAAAGAACCGCGATCTAATTTCTTCTTACAGTCCACAGACCCAACTCGAAGTGCTTCACTGATTCCTTTAACCTCCTCCAATACTTCCTTAACTATCTGAGTTAGCTCATCAACCCCAGCTCGATCATGAGATCCCGTCTCAACCACTGGCGATGCCAGCGCCTCCCTTTCAGAAACATGCCCCGATGCTGAAGATCTAGCCTTAGCACCTTGGCCTCTACCACGTCCACGTCTACCACGTCCACGTCTTTTAGCGTTCATGTTCACTAATATCGACTTAATCTTATTACGAGTCTTATGAATCAGTATAATTATTCAATGTTTATTAAACAATGTTTTATGGAGTATAAGAAGTAAAGTTATTTTCGTAGTACGTATCTAAGGTCTCAATTTCTATAGTTTCAGCTCCTAAAGCTAAGAGTTCTAGAGTATTTCTACAGTCATACCATAATAATCATAAATTGAAAACATAAACTTACTTGACTTGGTGCCGGATATCCGTGGTGCCATACTTCCTTTAGAACATACATGTATAATTTAAAATTTTAAATGGCTTTGAAAACGTGTTTGAACCCAAACCACAGCCGAGTTTTGCAATCGAGCTCTGATACTATAAAATGTAACACCCCAAACCCGGCCTAGAAGTTAGGCCCGAATCTGGTGTGTCACATGGAAGTAAAAACCATCTTTGCGATTATTAAAAACAAAAACACTTAAGCAATTGTTAACTACTTGAAAACATAATAATCTTTAAAAACCTTTTTAGTAGCGAAAGCATATTTGAAATGAACAATTTACAAAAATGTGATGTTTAGAAATAGAGTTGCAGAAGCATTTTGAAATCGTTATGAAACGTAGATAAAATACAAGTATTTTTGAAAGATTGATTGATGAGTCAACAATCAAGGTAGTGAACTTTAAAACCGTGACTTTTGAAAATATCGTTTGATAGTTCGAGTGAAAACTTCCGTGTTAAAATATTTATAAAAGTTTATTATGAAATCCATTTGTTAATCGATTTTGGAAAACCTTTATTTAAGTTTTTAGAAAAATTCCCATTTAAAAACAATTCAAGCAAAATTAAAGTACGTCAACATAAAGCAAAAATAAATACTCCAGAGGCCTTATTACATCATAAAAAAAAACTCAAAATAGTAAATTGAACGGATATAGAAATATAAAGTTCAAAATAAACACCATTTCTGAAGTATGGCTTCCACCGAGTCATCCATGGCCCAAGTCCACATCACTGAGCATTACCTACAAGGGTTAAGAAAAAGGGGGGTGAGTTACAAGAACTCAGTGTGAAACCCCTTACCGTCATCCACTGGGCCTGAATCCCATTTAGCAATATTTTGGGCCTATGCCCATTTAACATGCACTTGGACCGAAGCCCATTTACAAAATAGAATATATTTATATATGTGCAATGTATGAATGTATGCAAACCCAAATCAACCTAATACTCCATCCGCTACACACCACCCGTACCATCCAACACACCTGTGGGGATCTTTTGTCAACCCACCCCGCCAACACACCAATCGTAGGCATTTAGCCATTTATATCAAATTCGAATTGTGGACAAGCCACCAGAATAACAGAATATACGTGGCTTAGCCATCAGACAAAATGTGACAGAGTCACCAGAATATGTGGCAGAACCACCAAATTTCACTTCCCCGATCATCAATATCCCAATCCCATGCAACTTATGTAAATGCAATATACATAGTAAATCATGATATTTACAATATAACCACGATAATTAATAACTCAGAGATTTATTACAAAAAATTTGGCCCATTAACACTTTACAAAATCGGCCCATTAGGGCATTATATCAAATCGGCCCATTAAGCCATATATCAGATCGGCCCATTTAGCAATATATCAGATCGGCCCATTAAGCAATATATGAAATCGGCCCATTATGGCTATATATCAAATCGGCCCGTTAAGGCAATATATCAAATCGGCCCGTTAAGGCAATATAACAAATCAGCCCATTAAGGCAATATAACAAATCGGCCCATTAAGGCAATATAACAAATCGGCCCGTTAAGGCAATATAACAATTCGGCCCATTAAGGTAATATAAAAAATCGGGCCGTTAAGGCAATATAACAAATTGGCCCGTTAAGGCAGTATAACAAATCGGCCCATTAGGGGCATTTCCGTAATTTGGCCCATAGGGGCATTTTCGTAATTCGGTAATCTTACCCACTAAGGTTAATTTGGTAATTCCGCAACCTAGACTTAACTACTAATGTGGGGAATAAAAATCGAAATTGTCCATCTGCGTTGTACTGACTAAATTGACTATAACTTGAGTTAGGAATCTCGAAATCTAAATCCATAAATTTTCCTTGAAACTAGACTCATATATCTTCTTACTACTATTTTTCCAAAATTTTTGGCTTAACCATTTAGTACAGTTTATTCCTTAAAGTTTCCCTTGTTTCACTATCCAACGATTCTGACCTCTCTTACCTTAATTTCAAATATCTCAGTGTACAGTTTTCATATACTGCTCCCACTTGTTTCTATTGAAAATAGGCTCACTAAGGAATCTATACATATAAACTATATCTCATAATTCACTTTGTACAATTTTATACGATTTTTCCAAGATAGATCAAGGAACCACATAGTCAATCAGAACCAGTCTCACTAAAATTAAAATATCACAGACTTTAAAATTTCTTTTCCTTCTTCGCTTCTTCCATATAAAAATAGACACAGTAAGCTTTAATTAGATATCTTATTCACTCATTATTCCCTTTTCTCCTATTTTCCGTGATTTTTCAAAATCACATCAATGTTGCTGACCAAAAACTATTTCATTGCAAACTATGGTTACCACTACGGACATACGCACGCCCAAGTGATCACGGATGCCAGTTTTCAGTTTTATTCAGTATTTCGACCGAATCACAGAATATTTCATGCAAACTTTCAGAGAAGTGTGAGATTACACACCATTTCAAACATGTATTCGGAAAGTACGGGATTACACACCTTATAAGGATTCCCTAAAGAACCACTCTTCGTTGCCCCCTAAAAATAAAATCGATCAAAAGTTAACCTCGATTTCTTTAAAGTTCCAAAAGTCCAAAAGTACTCACTCACAAGAGTCACTTACCACAATCGCGATCCTTCCCTACTAGATTCTAAAATCCAGTCTTGCACCTTGGCTATTGCAACGAGTCCCAATCAACTTTCGAAACCAATGCTAAGAGAAAGATAAGTAGCAGCAAGGATGGCTTGATTCGGCCTTCATCAAAAAAGAATAAGAGGAGTTTAAAATAACAACAAGTGGCTAGATTCGGCTTAGTCAAGGGATGAGAGTTTCGGCTTAGCCAAGTCAAGAGAAGAAAGAACAAACAACATGAATAAGAAGAAAGAACCTTTACCTTAATAATAGGGATGAACCGAAATGAAGAACACGGTTTGGCACTAGTAGCAAGACAACAAAGAAGGATCAGTAGTTTCGATTTTCAAGAGAAGATGAGTGAAAATAATTGGTCACAAAGGCTAGGTGTTTTCGGCAAGACAAGAAAGAAAAGAGAAAATGCCCACTATTGTCTTGAAGTTGCGGCAATGAGAGGAGAAGTTGAAAGAATGAACACAAGGGATGCCAAAAGGAATTAGGCCTAACCAACACCAAAACTATCAAAATGCTCCCATCAAAGTTCAGCTACCTTCCTCTACACCCAAAATCGTCCACATTCATGACCATAATGGTCAAAAATTGGCCAACCACACTTTCCATAACACTTCCCTTGAAAAAGGCCACATGTTCCCCTTACTTTCCCCTTTCTCTTGATTTCTTTCCTCACCTTCATCCTTTCCTATTTTCCTTAGCCATCTTGCCAAAAACAAAAAGTCCACCTTGCCTTATTTACATGCTTGGCCGACACTTAGGGAAAGAATGCAAAAATAATAGTCAAAATTTGCACACAATGGGATTTGAACCTCTTCCCTCAAGGTACTTCATGTGGCGCCATAACCTCTTTACCATATGCTCAATTATGCAAGCAAATTGCTCTCTTATTTCCATAAGCCTTGATGCCACTTACTATCTCTCCTTAAAGTGCTAAAACACAAAATTTTACTAAAGCCCAACTTGAACCCAGAACTTCATAGAACCCCGTAACTTTTTAAAATCACCTTCCTAATAAGTCCAACTTGAAATAATGCCGTTCTCTTATTCTCAAAAATTTTTAAAATGCTTCTACGCTCAAGGCCCAGTGGGCCCAATCCTACTAGGCCCAACTTCGGGTCGTTACACATAACATCATACTTTATCAAGTCCACACATACCCAATCACATTCAACATAACAACTTCCCACATATATCATCTAGTCTAATTTCATTAACATACCATTATAAACCACATCACCCAATGACATTGGCATAGGCATATGAGTAACTAATATGCTTGCAACCCATTAGCCAATATAAGCCAATTTATATGGCTACATACCAAATCAAATCCTTAATCATTACAAGCCAATACATTTGGCCATATCTGTAACAGTCCGATTTTGGCCCTAATCGGAACGGTGGTTTCGGGACCACGAATCCGAGTCAAAAAAATATTTAAATATTATTTTCCGTGTTAATTATATGTGAATTAGCATGTGTGAAAGTTTCGCATGAAAATTTGATTGTTTGTGTGCTTAATTAAATAAAAGGGCTTAATCGCGTAAAATGAAAAATTAGTGGTTATATTCAAAGGGGGCTGAACAATAGTTGTTCTTTTAATATGAAGGTTTTATGATGCAATTTTACCCTTTAATTATTGAATGGACGGCACTAAGGTTACATTATATGGTTTTTATATTAAACATAAAAGTTATAATAATAAATAACATATTATAAAGTTATTATTTTAAATAAAACATAAAAAGCTTGCATGTTCATCTTTCCATTGCCGAAACTAAGAGAAAAATAAAAGAAGAAAAGCTTTATAAGGTTCGACACTTTGGAGGCTTAATTGGGTAAGTGATTTTGTTCGATTTTCGATAATTTTTACGTTTTTGAGATCGTTGCTTAGTATACTATCAAGCCCAGACCCTTATTTTAGAATTTGATGAAGATTTTGAGATATGTTATTGATGATTAGTTGTGATTTTTGTTGTTAGTTGATGAAATATGAAATATATGTTTTAGATTAACATGTTTTGTAATGAGATTTTTGATGAAATTGACTAATTATGACTAAATTAAAAAAATAAATTTTTGAGGGACTAAAATGCAAAATGAATGAAATGTATGGAATTGTATGAGTGTAAGGAACATTCGGCTTAAGCATGATGTATTCAAATTTTGAATATTTTGTGTTTTGTGCAATAGGGACTAAATTGTGAAAATGTGAAATATTAGGGGTAAAAATGTAATTTACCCATTTATGTGTTTTCAGACTAAATTAAATGAAAATATGTTTGAATGAGCTTAATTTGAAATTTATTAGATCAAGAACAAAAAGGATCGGGATTGGATCGGGGAAAAATGAAGCTAATCGAATAGTCGGGAAACATAGTCCGTCGATACCCGAGGTAAGTTTTTAAGCAATTGAGTTAAATTGAATTTGCATCTATAATGTTGTACATGTATTTTAATGACATTGCCGAATGTGATATTGGTTATGAGATGAATATATGGTCGAATGTGATGTATACATATATGTCAATGATATAACCGAATGTGACATGAAATTGAGGAATGAATATAACCGAATGTGATGCATATGTATGGCAATGATATAATTGAATGTGATGTTGATCTTAGAAATGAAATAAGCGAATTTGTATATATGCAATTGAGGTTTAAGTTTATGTATATATAATAAGGATTAAGTTCGGGAATTACAATAATGCGCGAAATTGTATACCGAGCACTAAGTGTGCGAAATCGGTCAATGAGCACTAAGTGTGCGAAATTAAATACCGAGCACTAAGTGTGTGAAATCGGTCAATGAGCACTAAGTGTATGAAATTAAATACCGAGCACTAAGTGTGCGAAATCAGTTGTTTAGCACTAAGCTTGCGAGAAGTTAAATGTAACGGCACTAAATGTGCGATACGTTACAAGAATTTGGCACTAAGTGTGCAAGGTATTAGTGTGACGACTCTAAGCATGTGATACGTGATAAGGTTTTTGCATTGAGTGTACAAGTTTTGTAACACCCCAAACCCGGCCCAAACATTACGACCGAATTTGGTATGCTACGGAGGAAAAACTTTTGAAAATCCCTTTTTAAGTTGTTTTAAATTTTGATAAAAGATATTGTTTTGATTTAAAACAGTTGAGGTGTTATGAAGAAAGCATTACTTAATGTCATTTAAAAATATACTAAGTTAGGTTGTTACAGTTTCAAGTGTACCCGATGGCACAATAAAACATTTTTACGAATTAATTTGAGAAAAACATGTGTACCCATTTTAATATCATAAAATAGTTAAGCAATTTATCAAAACATAAAATAATCCAAGTGCAAATTTTAGGAGGCCTTATTACATCTTAAACAAAATAAATCAAACCCATATTAAAATAAAAATAGTTCCAAATCCACCTAGTCCATATTTTCATTGCATGGCCGCCTCGAGTTCATCCGGCTCCTTATCCGCAACTACGAGTCACCTGAAAATGTTAAAGGAAAAAGGTGAGTCATCAAGACCCAATGTGTAACCCTTTTTCCCGGTTTAATGTAACATCATACACAAGTCATAATTAATTTAATATGCACAAGTTTAATATGCACCCAACCTAGCCATCCGTACGCCTTTCTCTACCCCGTGTGGTACCAAACAACTGGTGGTGCATAACCACTGGTGACGTATAGTCACGAAATCCATTAATATTGTGGTACCAAACCACTAGTGACCCGAAGTCACAATCAAATGATGGGGCCAACCCATCGTGTGATACCAAATCACTGGCAGACGATCCCATATCTCAAAGTGGGGCCAACCCACGGTGGTATCAACCACAGGGACAAGTCGCTATGAGGTGCCAAACCTCTGGAGGTACCAAACCTCTGGTGACCGTAGTCACAATGTATTACCAAAACACTGGTGTCCGTCGACACAAATATCACTGCCCCCTCCACTCATCAACCCATGGCCATGAGTTAGTTTCCAAAACATTTTCCACAAACCAAGCCTTTTGTCCCCTCAATTTACCATAACTTCAAGATATCCTTCCATAACCTTAGGAATCTTATCCCTTATTCCATGCTTTCCTTTAAAATAAATTCAACTTACCAAAATGAAAGTCCAACCTATCATAATCATAGGTTGACCGGCCATTAATGCTAACATACAAAATAAACTTTTAAAAATGCTAAACATACTACTCGAACCTCTAACCTCAAGCTATAAGTTCAAACACCATAACCACTTTGCCATTAATTCCTTATGTGCTTTAATTAACACTTAAATTAACTTAAGTGCTAACCTCACATAATCCACTTCATTAAATAAACCATACTAAGAATTATCCTACTAAACCGAGCTTACTCAAGACCCCTAATTAAGTCTTATAACACCACAAATAATATCACAGAGATTTAAACACAAGAAAAATAATTCAATCACAAATAGCCCCAATTTCAGGATGTTACAGTGTAAGGGATTGTCCTCGGAAGTTAGCCAAGAATCGGTCGGAGGGTCGGAACCGTGCTCAGGCTAGGAATGTAGGACCACCACAGAGGGTCGTGGTAATGGTAGAGGAGGAAATGGATCTAATCGAGGTCGCGAGAATTTTGGCGGAGGTACAGGCGACAAGAAGAAGCAAGGCACTGGTCTAGTCTATCGGCGAGGCGTCGAGAGGAAGGTGACGCCTTGCGGACGTTATAACCGTGACGTTCTTAATCTTTGGTGTTCCATATCGCTTTGATTGATGTGGGTTCGACGCATTCATACGTTGCTAGTAGTGTGGTAGAGACTATGAACTTAGACTTCGAGGCGCTTCCGGGAGATGATGAGCGTAATTAGTCCTTTAGGTCACTCTGTAGTTGTTAATAAGCTAAATAGAGATGTACCTCTAGAACTCCAACGGGTCGTGTTTGTGGTCGATCTCGATGGAACCGCCGTTTGGGGAGTTCGATTTGATCCTTGGTATGGGTTGGTTGGTTAAGTATCGTGCAAGGTTGGGCTGCGCACGCTAAGCGCATGGTTCTTAAGATGGTGAGGGTGATGAAGTGGTCATGATAGGTAATAGAAGAGATTACCTATCTAATGTAGTGTCTGCGTTGAAGGTGAAAAGATGGTCAGAAAGGTTGCGAGGCGTTTTTGGTTCGAATTTGTGCTTTGGAAGCTAAGGAGTCGGCGCATTTCATACCGAGAAGGGTAGATTATTGGCTTCAAAAGCTAGCAAAGCTATATGTAGCCGAGATAGTAAGATTGCATGGTGTGCGATGTCGATTATCTCGGATAGGGATCCGAGGTTTACATCAAGGTTTTGGAGAGTTTTGCATCGGGCCTTGGGAGCGAGATTGGACTTCAAAGCCTGACTTTTCACCCGCAAACCGACGGACAATCGGAAAGAGTGATCTGATTTTAGAAGATATCTTTGAGAGGTTGCGTTTTGGATTTGATGGTAGTTGGGAAGAGTATCTACCATTGGCGGAATTCGCTTTTAACAATAGTTATCAAGCGAGTATCCAAATGGCACCATATGAAGCACTCTATGGACGAAAATGCCGTACTCCTACGTGTTGGACGGAGTTAGGTGAACGTCGAGTTTTGGGTCCGAATTGGTGGTCAAAGCGGAGGAAAAAGTTAAGGTAACTCGGGCTCGTCTCAAGGAAGCATCGGATAGGCAAAAGTCATATGCCGATCTCAAGCGCAAGGAAATGGAATACGAGGTAGGAGATAAAGTCTTTCGAAGGTGTCGCCTTGGAAAAAGGTGTTGCGTTTTGGGCGAAAAGGAAGTTAAGCCCAAGGTTCATCGGCCAGATATCTTGTGTTGAAGCGAGTAGGACCGGTAGCTTACCACTCGAGTTTGCGGTAGAGTTAAGGCAAATTCACGACGTCTTCCATGTGTCAATGCTTAGGCGATATCGGTCCGATCCATCGCACGTTGTGCCCGTGGCGAAGATTGAGGTTAACTCGGATCTATCTTTCGAGGAGGAGCCGATTCGGATCTTAGAAGCGTGATGTCAAGGTTTTGCGAAGAAAGCGGTACCCTTAGTGAAAGTGCTATGGCGAAACCATGGTACGGAGGAAGCGGCGTGGGAACCCGAGGATGTGATGAGGCAAACAATATCCCCATCTTTTACGATCGGGTAATTTCGAGGACGAAATTATTTTAAGGGTAGAAGCTGTAACATCCACGAAATTGGGGCTATTTGTGATTGAATTATTTTTCTTGTGTTTAAATCTCTGTGATATTATTTGTGGTGTTATAAGACTTAATTAGGGGTCTTGAGTAAGCTCGGTTTAGTAGGATAATTCTTAGTATGGTTTATTTAATGAAGTGGATTATGTGAGGTTAGCACTTAAGTTAATTTAAGTGTTAATTAAAGCACATAAGGAATTAATGGCAAAGTGGTTATGGTGTTTGAACTTATAGCTTGAGGTTAGAGGTTCGAGTAGTATGTTTAGCATTTTTAAAAGTTTATTTTGTATGTTAGCATTAATGGCCGGTCAACCTATGATTATGATAGGTTGGACTTTCATTTTGGTAAGTTGAATTTATTTTAAAGGAAAGCATGGAATAAGGGATAAGATTCCTAAGGTTATGGAAGGATATCTTGAAGTTATGGTAAATTGAGGGGACAAAAGGCTTGGTTTGTGGAAAATGTTTTGGGAACTAACTCATGGCCAATTGACCATGAACTTGGACGGCAATGTGGCTAAGGGGAGGATTTGGCCGAATATGCTAGTAATTGGTAAGGTTTAGGAGTGTTTTGGTCATTCCTAGCATTTGGTGAAAAAGGTTGCAATTCTCTCTCAATCTCTTTTCTTTTCTTTTGGCGAATTTTACCTTGTGATAAGCCTAAACTCTTTTGACCATTTGGTCATTTCTTTTGCTCATCTTCTATTTTCTCCATTTCATTCTCTCAAAACAGAAACATTCATCAACATCTTGTTCTCCTATTTGTTTTGCTTAAACACCAAAAATCTTCTATACTCTCTTCTTTGCGAAACTCTATTCCCTTTTCCTATTATTTTCTTTTTGTTCTTTAGCCGAATATACCTCTTTGTTGTGCCGAAAATTTTCTTCTCCTATCTTGAATCACTTTGGCCGAATATTAAAGGTAGCATAGTTTTCCTCGGGACTTTTCTATCAATTGATCTTGGTAAGGTGGTAAGGGTTTATTTCAAAGGATTATTCTTTTAAGTTTTTGTTTAAGCCAGAAGGCTAATAACCTTAATGATGATGGTTGGTTGTAGGGAAGTGAGACCGGTTCACATTTAGGAGTGTGTTGGCTAGTGTTCGAAGGCTTTTGGGTAAGGTTTGGGTTCACAAGGAACCCTTCTCAATTATTTTGGTTTGGCCGAATAGGCCATGGCACTAATCTAGTTTTTGGCCGAATATAGGGGCAAGGAAAACTTGTGTGGCCGATTTGTCTATTCGGGATTTAGGACTCTCGTTAGTATCAGGTGTGTGCATACACATCTTATAATCTTTTAAATATGCTAAGTGTTATATTATGCCTAATCGGTTTGTGTAGACATGGATGTTATACCATCATGGTATTAACAAGGACACGGGTAAGTCTTTATTACTTTGAGATTATTATTTGATGCTTTTGGGAAGCATGTCACATTTGGTATGTGCAATATTTGGTTTATGGTAATGATAAATCTATGAACGTTGTTAAATAAACCTATTATCATGATTTCAGTAAAAGTATATAAAGACTTACCCGTGTCCTTGTTAATACCATGATGGTACAAAAGCATCAAATAATAATCTCAAAGTAATAAAGACTTACCCGTGTCCTTGTTAATACCATGATGGTATAACATCCATGTCTACACAAACCGATTAGGCATAATATAACACTTGGCATATTTAAAAGATTATAAGATGTGTATGCACACACCTGATACTAACGAGAGTCCTAAATCCCGAATAGACAAATCGGCTACACAAGTTTTCCTTGCCCCTATATTCGGCCAAAAACTAGATTAGTGCCATGGCCTATTCGGCCAAACCAAAATAATTGAGAAGGGTTCCTTGTGAAACCGAAACCTTACCCAAAAGCCTTCGAACACTAGCCAACACACTCCTAAATGTGAACCGGTCTCACTTCCCTACAACCAACCATCATCATTAAGGTTATTAGCTTTCGAAACTTAAACGAAAACTTAAAAGAATAATCCTTTGAAATAAACCCTTACCACCTTACCAAAATCAATTGATAGAAAAGTCCCGAGGAAAACTATGCTACCTTTAATATTCGGCCAAAGTGATTCAAGATAGGAGAAGAAAATTTTCGGCACAACAAAGAGGTATATTCAACTAAAGAACAAAAAGAAAATAATAGGAAAAGGGAATAGAGTTTCTAAGCAAAGAAGAGAGTATAGAAGATTTTTGGTGTTTAAGCAAAACAAATAGGAGAACAAGATGTTGATGAATGTTTGGTTTTGAGAGAATGAAATGGAGAAAATAGAAGATGAGCAAAAGAAATGACCAAATGGTCAAAAGAGTTTAGGCTTATCACAAGGTAAAATTCGGCCAAAAGAAAAGAAAAGAGATTGAGAGAGAATTGCAACCTTTTTCACCAAATGCTAGGAATGACCAAAACACTCCTAAACCTTACCAATTACTAGCATATTCGACCAAATCCTCCCTTAGCCACATTGCCGTCCAAGTTCATGGTCAATTGGCCATGAGTTAGTTCCCAAAACATTTTCCACAAACCAAGCCTTTTGTCCCCTCAATTTACCATAACTTCAAGATATCCTTCCATAACCTTAGGAATCTTATCCCTTATTCCATGCTTTCCTTTAAAATAAATTCAACTTACCAAAATGAAAGTCCAACCTATCATAATCATAGGTTGACCTACCATTAATGCTAACATACAAAATAAACTTTTAAAAATGCTAAACATACTACTCGAACCTCTAACCTCAAGCTATAAGTTCAAACACCATAACCACTTTGCCATTAATTCCTTATGTGCTTTAATTAACACTTAAATTAACTTAAGTGCTAACCTCACATAGTCCACTTCATTAAATAAACCATACTAAGAATTATCCTACTAAACCGAGCTTACTCAAGACCCCTAATTAAGTCTTATAACACCACAAATAATATCACAGAGATTTAAACACAAGAAAAAATAATTCAATCACAAATAGCCCCAATTTCAGGATGTTACAAGTTTGCCGATCTTTTAATTTAATTAGTTAACGGAGATGTTTAACAGAATAAAACGAACAGGTATGCGATGATAAATCATCTTTTGAATAATAAGTAAGTTTAGATGTTGAAATGCAAATTTTATATTATACGTATTTATATGTGAATTATGGATTGAAAGGTAAGTAAGAAATTTAGTATATATTATATATATAGATTTGTACAAATGTATATGTATTTGTTTTGAGATGTGGAATGGATTATAGATCTATGTGAAAGTTATTATTGAATGTGGGGATATTCGGCCTAAGGGTCATGAAAGGTGAAAATTTTCTAATATAATGTTTTAATGCATTGGTATATAATTGCTTATAACTTACTAAGCTGTTAAAGCTTACTTGGTTCTTGGTCGCTCTTATGTTTTAGATTTACTTCGGTGATCGTTACGTGCTCAGGGATCGTCGCTGAAGCTCGTCACACTATCATCAATATTTTGGTACCTTTTTTATGTTAAACTTAAAGTTTATGGCATGTATAGGCTATGTTACTTTTTGAGTTATTTCGAATGGTGTGTATATATATATGTGCCATGCGAATATGGATAAATTATAGTATTTTGGTATTATGTGAATTCGGCCATGAGTTTATTTTATTATGAAAATATAATTTCTGATGTGTATATTTTGGTTGTGCAAAATCGGTCATGATATACATAAATGTGTATAATGAGTTTGGTTATATGTTTTAGGTTATTCATAAGATAGGTATGGTTTTGATAATTTGGCTATGCTAATTATAAGAGATGTGATCGATTATATGTTTGAATGCTTTTGGGTATTGGTATTGAATTTGGTATATTCTAGATTCGGTTAAGTAAGGTTTTGGTATATGTATATTTGGTTTTGATAATGAATGGTTTGTTTTATTAAGGATATTATAAGCATGTGCATATTTGGCTATTGAAACTTCAATGACCAAATGAATAGTAACTTTTGCTTTAGTGAAAGATGCTTATGTATGAAAGGTATTTTGGGTTATATGTCTTGATTGAGTAAAGATATGTATGATTTATAAATAGTTCTTAGTAAGTCTAAAACATGTTCGAATAGAAGATGTAAGTGAATATGAGATTTGGTCTTAGTATATGTATTGTATTGATAAGCTTGTAATGTGTCTTAGTAGATATAATGGGATATGAATATATGTATAAATGCCGTGAGAAGCTGAGTACATTATTGATGAAATGTTTATTAGGTTTATATTATTGAATATGTAATACTTTGGGCATATTCGACCTTATAAGTTGCTTTAATATTTTGGTCATAATGTGCTTGTGTATTTGGCTATGAGACGTTTTTAAAATAGTTTGGTAAATGGCTGGATGATTACATGCATGTGAGGTAGTTTCTACGGTAATGTTTTAAAATGTTCTATGAATGAAATGGTATATTTATATTGATTCTTATATATGCGAAAATGAGTAAATTGTAATTATTAATAAAATTTTGATTAGCTATGATGTAATGTTATATAATTGTTGTATGTTCAATAATGAATTCGGAATTTGATAGTCATGTGAGTGAAGTTCATTTAATTCAAACTTATATTAAAGAAGTATGATTTATGTATACGAATATCTATTCTGGGTTGGGTTTAGATTGGTAATGCCTCGTAACCCTAATCCGATGACGGATACGGGTTAGGGGTGTTACAATATCATAATGACACATACACAAAATGACTAAGTCCCTATGCATGCCATAGACTTAATGGTTTGCATTCATTTACCCAACATGATAGCTTGATAGTGTGATAGCATCTCCGGCGATCTCCAACTTGAGCTAGTTTGGTGACACTATGAGGAACAGGAAAGGAAGGGGAGTAAGCTATATAGCCTAGTAAGTTCACATGCAAATAAATAGCAACATAATCATGAATATCATACAATTAACATAACATAATTTACATATATGTCATCATAGTTTCATAGGCATAACTTACTCATTTTCAATCTTACCAAAAGTTCATCACATACCGAGCTCATTCATATGAATTTTTCGTACATACCTGTACCAACTCGTAACATATCATACTCTTTCTCATCTTTGGCATAATCTTTGAATTACCATTGAACCACTTGGAATACTAAAGGATACTCAGGAATCTCATAAACAATGTACCATACCAATGCCATATCCCAGACATGGTCTTACATGGAAATCTCATATCGATGCCAATAGCCCAGCTATGGTCTTACACGAAGTCTCATATCGACGCCATATCCCAGATATGGTCTTATACAAAATCTCATAACGATGTCATATCCCAGATATGGTCTTATACGCAATCTCAGTGACCCTAATGTCATGACATTTGTATCCTATTTATTCCTAAGGTTCAAACGGGATTTTCTCATTTGTCATATCATCATCGATTGTATCCACATTGTCATTTATACAATTCATATATTAATAAAACATTTAAAATACAATTGTAACATTGCATTATTTACACATGAACTTACCTCGACACAAGAATGGCGAAATGGGCCTAATCGTCACATACTTTTTTTCCCCCGTTCTAGGTCTGAACCTCGATTTTATTGATCTATAATATCACATTTGACTTATTTAATCATTATACTGTTCAATTTAGCCCAAAATCACATTTTGGAAAAATTTACATTTTTGCCCCTAAACTTTGTCATATTTACATTTTAGTCCCTAGGCTCCTAAAATGATTTTCATTCAATTTCTTTGTACTTTAAGCCTAGCCGAACCATTTTCATGCTTATAGCAGCCCACATTTTCCATTAAAACAGATTTTTACAACACTTTTTATACTATTTTACAAATAGGTCCTTTTTTATGCATTTTCATAAAAAATCACTTAGCAAAAGTTGTTTATCTAACATTAAACTTGCATAATATACCATTAAACATCAAAATACACAAATTTATAACATGGGTCAAACCCTAGACCTTCATCATATCTCAAATTAATGGTAGAAATAGATAGATCATATTACAAGGATTTCAAAAACATGAAAATCATTAAAAACGGGGCTAGAACAGACTTACAATCGAGCTTGAAAGCTTGAAAAGCCCTAGACATGGTTTCCTCTTGCAAATTTCAGCCAAGGAGAAAGATGGAAAAATTTTTGGGTTTTTATTTTGTTTATTAAATCATTTAATTACTAAATGACCAAAATGCCCCTAACTTAAAAGTATTCTATTTCACCTATTTCATGTCCATTTTTGTCCAAAAAATTATACAATGGTCTAATTACCTTTTAAGGACCTCCAATTTAAAATTTCATAGCAATTAGACACCTTTAGCTTCTAGAACTCAAGTTTTGCACTTTTTAGGATTTAGTCCTTTTGACTAAATTGAGTGCCCAAACGTCAAAATTTTCGAACGAAATTTTCACAAAATCATTCTGTAAAACTGTAGATCATAAAAATATAAGAATATTTTTTTCCTCGTCGGATTTGTGGCCCTGAAACCACTGTTCCGACTAGACTCAAAATCGGGCTGTTACAATTCTAAAAGGATTAAATCCATCAGATGCTAGCCCAAGCCTCACATTCCGAGGTTCACTTGAAAAGCTTGGAAATTTAATGTCAAATGATTTCCAAGTTAAAGAATCTGCAGGATGCCTTAATAATTCATCATCGGTTTGTTGATCATGATGTCACTTCATAGACTCGGCTGTCTTTGATGACATGAAAAGCCTTTGAAGTCTTGGTATTAGTGGAAAATATCACAAAATCTTTACTGTCTTTTTTCTTGACTGTGCCTCACCTTCATCCTCATTCACATCTTCTGCATTCCTATTCATCTAATGAGATTTACCGCAAACATGACAAGACTGTTGGTTTTTCCGATCAGCCCAATATAACATGCAGTCATCTAGGCAACTATGAATTTTTTCGTACCCAAGGCCTAAATCCTTTATCAGTTTCTTCATATCTTTGCATGAATGAGGGATTTTTGCAAACAGAAACATATCTCTCAAAAACTCTAACAGCAGCGTAAAAGAGTTTCCGATCCACCCTCCCAAACATTTTAAGTGAAAAAGACGAATGCAGAAGGACAGTTTTGAAAATTTCAATCCCTCATAAAGTTCTTCATTCATTTCATTAAGTAACTTATAGAACTTCACCACTTCTCTATTTGGCTCTTGATCAGGTGCACTTTTTCCCGTTTCGGTAAAAGCATTTCCACCAATATCACAATCATCGGATGTAAAAATTTTAAGTGGAAATATTAAATGCATCTCGCAACATACCTTCCATGTCATCTTCTCTAACAGACTGATGGTGAGCATTATGAGGATAAGCCAGATTAATCGTTGAAGAGGTTCTACGAGGTGTACACTCTCCATGGAAAATCCATTTTTTATACCCCCGAATAAAGCCATCAACAATTAGATGTTCGTAGACAACTTCACGAATATGCTAATTGATGTTGCCATACTTCTTACACGGGGCAAAGAATCATATTCTCTTGGCTTGCATTTTGAAATGTAAAATTTAGAAAAGTTTGTACTCCATTTCGATAATCGTTGCTTACCCTTGACAAATCCATCCAACTCTTATCCATTTCGTAGTTCTTGAAGTCTAAAGTTGACAATAAACTACGGTTACTTAAGTGTTCTAAATAGATTTAGTTCATGTTTATAATATGATTACTTAAGTGACCTAAATAGATGTAAGTCAAATTTCAATTCTAATTTTTATATTATGCTCAAATTTATATATATTAATGTTTATAATATGATTAATTAATCTTAATTTTTTATTCCGTAAATTTAAGGCTGTAAATAAATAGTTTATGAGTTGGATCTTTGTTTATTTATATTCGTTTGTTAAGTTGAATAAATTAACATTAATAAAAATTTAAAATTATTTTATTAAATTAACCTAATATAAATGAAACATATCCAAACTAATTATCTTCATGCTAGTAATATCACAATGAGATATGTAAGATATTATGCCTTAATTCAAATCACTAATATGGATTTACCTCAAAAAAATATTGTATTAAATTAAAACATGTAAGTAATACGAGGTACTTACAAATTCAGTTAAGGAGAGCTTACCATGGAGTTGTTTGATTAGGCAATTCAAATGAGCCTATCGAATACTTCTTTTGTAGGGATCCAATTCACTATTTCAATAAAAACATAATAAATAAATGATAAGATAAATTTACATTAATATATTGATAAATCGTAATATATACATATTTTAATTCCACATTTAGCATACTTTTTGGATGATTTATCCCTTGATTCGTGGAATTTGATGCTCCCAATCCTTTTACTTCATGTTTTATACTTAGGAAAGCATCGGAGGATGAAAAGAACACGAAACGGACTAAAAACGGACCAAATAGGCCAAAGTAAGAAATCAAGACGGCCTGGGCCCAATCCACACGGCCGTGCCCCTTTAGCAGGCTCGACCACGGCCTGGATTCGATTCACACGGGCGTGTTGCACGGGCATGTCCCTGCCGTGACAAAGAGGAATTTCACTCGGAATAGGGTACTTAGAGGCAAAGAAAGATATTCCAAAAGCCTATATAAACACCCTAGAGGCCAACCTTGAAGGAGGCGTCCAGCTAAGCTAAGGAGCCAAGCCAGAGAGGTCAGAATTGTGGGATTTACTTGAAGAAAGCCAGTTGATTCATCTCAAGAAGCCGAATCATACTCAAGACGGCGGATCTCTCCTTCAATTCCTTCAGGGGGTTTTAGGGTTTTCTTATGTTTTGTTTTATCTTTTCTTCTAAGATATATTCTTTTATGATTATGAACTAAACCCCTCAGATACCTGAGGGGGATGAAACCTAAGACGGATCTTGTTATTGTTTTCTGAACTATATGATAAATACTTGATTTGTTCTTAATTATGTGTTCTTAATTCTTGTTTTGATATTTCAGGATATTGATTCAAGTATTGTTGTGCTTAGGCAGAGGAGGAATAGACCCTGTCTAAGAGTAGATCTAGCATAATTAAGTGGAGTTGACCGCAACCCTAGAGATAGGATGACGAAAATCTTCCGGATTAGGGTCAAACCTAATATGGGAGTCCATAAATCGAGTTAATGCAACCTTAGGGATTTTAATTAGTAAGAGATTTCAATTAATCAACCTAGGGTTAGACGTTAGTAGCCTCGAGAGAGGTATTAATCTAAATTAGGGAATCCTACGGATCAGGTCAAGTGAATAAATCGTCTAGTTCAGAGTTAAATAACAAGTGAAGTCTAGGTGGATTCTTCCTTGGGTATCGTCTTAATCAATTGGTTTTTCCCACAAGTATTTTCCCCAATTCATTCTCTGTGTCTTAGCGTCTTTAGCTTAGTAGTTAGTTAATTTTAGAATAAATAACAATTCCCTTAATTCTTAGGCTAAATAATAAGAAGAAAGTCAGTATTAGTACTTTTGGTTCCTTTGGGTTCGACAATCCGATCTTGCCACTAAGCTATACTACTGTTCGATAGGTGCACTTGCCTCAATCGTGGTGATAGTTAGTTTCTAGGCTAGATCATTCATTATATAAATATTAAGACTATCGATACCAACGATCAAGTTTTTGGCACCGTTGCCGGGGAACTAAAATATTAAGAATGCACAATTTTTATTACTTTATCCATTTTTACTTTTGCAATTTACTTTTATTTTGTTTTTAACTTTGCTAATTTTTCTTCCTTTATTTGTTCGATAGGTATCTCTAGTTTATGACTAGAAGAAACCCGACAGGACCATTAATTTTTGACACTGAAATAGAACATACCACTCGCAGAAACTGAAGAGATGTCACTGAATAATTATCAGTGGCAAGTTATGAGGACAAAGCCTAATGAAGCAGCCGGTGTTTTCAACCTTGACGCGGTCACCATGTTATCTAACCAGGTAGAGATTTTGAATAAAAAAATTGATGGTTTGTATGGTTCTACGCAGGTACATCCGGTAATACAGTATGATACAAATGGAGGAGGGGTGAATAACACAGAATATCTATCCTACGACCCTAGCACAAAGAACGAACAAGTCAACTATATGGGTAACTATTCTAGACCTCAAAATAATCTTTATAGTAACACTTATAATGCAGGTTGGAGGTACCATCCCAATTTCTCATGGGGTGGTCAAGGTAATCAAAGACCGCAACTTCCTCCAGGTTTTCAACAACCACCTTACCAGCAAGAAAAGAAGCCAAACCATGAGGAGATGCTAACGAAATTTATCTCGGTGTCAGAAACACGCTTCCAAAACACTGAAACAGTGCTTAAAAATCAGCAAGCGTCGATTCAAGGGATCGAGAATCAAATAGGTCAGCGTGCTAAGCTGATCTCAGAAAGACCACAAGGTATCTTGTCCAGCAACACCGAAACTAACCCAAGAGAGCAACCTCAAGTAATAAATGCTCACGATAGTGAAGGGTTAGATGAACCAAAATTGAAACAAGAGAATGTGGTAGAGGAAGGTAAGGGTGAGGTAAGCCATGATAAACCAAACCCGGTAATTACAGAGTACCAACCTCGTATGCCATACCCCAATGCGATAAAGAAAGACTACACAGAGGAACAATTCGGTAAATTTCTTAAACTTCCAAAGAAATTACATATTAACTTGTCGTTTCTTGAAGCTCTTTCGCAGATGCCAGATTCAAGGAAATTTTTAAAAGAGTTTTTGACAAACAAATGGAAGTTAGAAGATACGTCGCATGTGGAGCTAAACGCAGTGTGCCCAGCAATTCTACGAAATAAACTACCACGTGAGCTCACATTTCGTGTAAGTGACAAAACGATCACTCTTCAGGTTCTTGACACGGTTAGGACATCGAGTATTAAAGGTGGAACCAATCACTTCAAAGTTGGGGACCAGTGCTTTATCGGATACAACCGACCCTCGAATAGCCGCAGAGCTTAATACAAGCGGTGCGACTCCTTTTACGGTATTTAAGGTCTTTCCATACGAACGGTCGAGGTAACTCATTCTAATTTCGGCACTTTTGAGGTAAATATTACCCGACTCAAACCATATGTTGATAGAATTGATAGTAAGAAAAAGGAGTTTCGACTCCGTGAACCACCATGGCCATACGAATAACAGGTAAGTCTAGCTCGAGACTTTAAACGAGCACTTATCGGGAGGCAACCCGAGCACTAACTCCATTAATTTTTATATTTTTATTTTTTACTTTTATTTCCCCTTTGTAGCATCTAACTATCAACTAACCAAAATGTAGATTTCCATACCACACGGCCGTGGCCGTGGCCATGTGGACACCACAGACTCCCGTACTGACATGGCAGAGGTGGTACGAATCAAGGACGAAAAATATCTTCAAGCCACGGGCTCCAACTAAACACCACGGCCGTGCGATACAGCCGTGGCCGACACTGAGAATGAGACATGGGCGTGGAACCCTCTACACAGGCGTGGGAGAAACGAACGAGCCACCACACAGTCGTGCGATACGGCCATGCGATTCAACACGCCCACGACACACGGGTGTGGGGATGTACCAGATTTGAAATCTCTATTTAAAATACCCCTCTCCCCCTCTCCCCTTCTTACCTACTCCCCATTCCCCTTCTTCTTCCATATCCTTTACACCCCCCTCCATTTTTATTTTCATTTGTTCTTCATTCTCCTAACTCTTGATCTAACTATATCCATGTCGAAGAAATGGAAGGATCCTAGCACAGTCTCCCTCTGTGAGACTGATCTACATAAGTTCATGCCGGCCGCTTCATTTACTCGACAGGACAAGGACATTTGAGTCCATTTAACTTTTCTTTTAAATCCCCTTCTCTTTTATTTTCCTTTTATTTATTTTTCTTTTACTTAGTTTAATATATTTTATTTCATTTTCTTTGATTTAGGTTCTAAAGGCTGCTTGGGAATCACACACCACGGCCTTAGAAATCACACCCACTTTGCTAACCATCTAACGATAAGGACTTTTCAGTCCATTAATCTTTTCTTTTAATTTTATTTTACTTTTTATTTTCTTTCTTTTTATCTTTCTTTTCTTTAAATATATAATTAGCATATTTTGAATTTTTCTTATTATTTCCTGGTTTTTTCTTCACGAGCTACCCAATTTCTTCATCTAGCGCATGATTGATTGTGGGGCGACCACCATACCACCACCAGAGACGCCTCCTCCAACTTATCTTTCACCTCCGAATCAAGTTTCCACACTTCCAACTCAAGGAACCCATCCAAAATTCAGGAAGTTTCACTTCTCCCTCTCTTTTGATGTTCTTAAAATATTGGTCATAAATATCTTTGTACATTGAGGACAATGTACATCTTAAGTGTGGGGGGTGAATTTTATCGTGAAAAAGTACCTAACTTTTTGCATTATTCTCAAATTCCTAAATTATGTCTTGTTCTTAAGTAAAATTTCTCATATTACTGTTAGAATGAAATTTCCTTTGATTCATGATTTTTATTGATATGTTTTGGATTAAGTCATTGATAATTGTACAGTGATGATTTAAACTTTAGGAAACTAGAGAATTAAGCATGATGAGTTTATTCTCAGAATTAAAAAAATTTGCTAGGCTGTTTACCTGAATCTAATAATTACCTTGAAGTTTGAAATTTACAAGGTTGATATCAAAAAGCCCATAATTTTTGTGAGATCTTGAGCCTTTTAGAGCATACATTCCTTTTCGTGCTCACTTTATTGATTATGAGTGTGTCAACATTGATCTGTTATTCTAGAACTTGCTTCGATTATACATGTCGAGACCACACCTTTGATTTGATATACAGAGATGATAAAGGCACTTAGGTTTTAACCCACTTACTCCATAAAAAGCCTACCTTCACAATTAACCCCTAGTGAACCCCTTTGATCTTAACAAACCATTTATTGACTCACCCACTAATATTAACCCAAAACCCATCTTGTATTTGTTATCACCACTTCTCTTGACTAACCCTTTTTGTCGAGATTTGATTTGAGAAGTTGCCTAACTATGTTTTCCATTTCAGTTGTTAAATTCTTTATTATTATTGTATGATTTGTTCTAAAAAAATAAAAAAAATTGAAGTATATTCATTTTTAGTTCTATGATTAAGTGAGCTTATACGTTTAAATTCCACATCTTGAAGTAGAAGTTCGTAATTATTAGTAATGAAGTTTTAATTGATGTAATTATTCAGGATTAGTTCATTTTTCTAGTTAGGTAAATTGTCAATTCAATCTCGATTCTAACCCTCTAATTCAGTCTTTATCCACACCTTTAACCTAAGCCCCATTTCAACCCTTTTTAAAGACCTTTTGATTTGTGTATCATCTCATATTATAGTGGTGGAGATTTGATTTTCATGCAAGTCTATTGGATTAACTTTTCATGTTTGACTTTTGAGTGCTTAATTTTTGAACCTTAAACACTTCGAGTGATTTGAGTGAATCTTTAGTGAGGATGTCAATTTTTGTCGATTTTGAATTAAAGGTAATTATTTAGGTAAGAGGAAACACCTATTTTTCGTACTATAAAAACTATGACTGTAACATCCTGGAAAGGGCCTATGCATTTTTGGTTTAATTGTACGAAATGACATATCTTATGTGTTATGAATATATTTTGAACACTTTTGGAAACCTGGAAATGTATGGAAATGTTAAGTTTAAAAGAGGAAAGTGAACATTTTTAGAACCTTGGAAATGTAAGGAAATGTCTTGGAAATGTAAGGAAATGTCTTGTAAGGAAATGTCATGGAAATGTAAGGAAATGTCTTGGAAATGTAAGGAAATGTCTTGTAAGGAAATGTCATGGAAATGTAAGGAAATGTCAAGTTTACAGAGCCGATCGAAAATTTTTGGAAACTTAGAAATGACCTAGAAATGACGAGTTTTAAGGATTAAAAGGAGAAATTAAGGCAAGGTGGCCTTAAAAGGAAAAGTTTGTGAAATTTGACACACAAACAGGCTTGGAAAAGTGGTCTGAAGATGCCACTTAGGGCCTATGGAAATGGCGCCATATGCAAGAGGAATGGGCCTGAGTTCGAGTCACTTGGGAAGCAAATAAAGGAGGTTTTATTTTTCTTCCGTAAGACTCGAGGTGGACGGCACATGGCTATAAATTAGGAGCTTTTATTATTTTATAAATAGTGGATAAATAAGGGATTTATTTATCATTATTTTCAAGAGATAATTGTTGGATTAAATTCTTTTAATTTGAATAAAGAAATAAAGAGGAAAATAAGGGAGAAGTGATGGTCAAGTAAGGGACTTTGAGTTTAATAATTTCGGCTAAGTAAGGATAGTTCTTTGAATTATCTTTTATTTTAAGTGATAATTAAAGGATAAAGTTATCAGATAGAGGAGTGGTGGCCAAGTAAGGGACTCCTTAGATGATAATTTCGGCTATAAAAGGAAGGAAGGAGGGCTACTCATCAATTTGTGCTTCCTCCTTTCTCTGCCGAATTCTTAGTGCTCTCTTCTCTTCTTTTCTTTCTTTTCTTTTGTCAAGTCGAGATTAAGTAATTGTTGGAACCTAGCCGAATATTTTCCTCTCCATTAGAAGCCATAGCCGAATCCTCCATCTTTATTCTTCCTTCTCTTTTCTTTCCAATCCATTAAAAGCCGAATCTTTGAAGGGTTTCAAGCATAGGTGCTATCGATTTCTTCAAGAAAGGGATTCTTTCGGGATTTTTGCCATAGTCGACTATAAAGGAAAAGATCTTCGGGATTTGACCATCAAGGTAAGTCATACGACATTGGCCAAGGGCCATTGATTGTGATTAAAGGTTAGAAGTTGATCTAACATGTGGTTTTAGGGATTTTAATGAAGCTATAACCCGATGGATAATTTTGGATTTAAGATCCTTAAGGTAAGTGACTATGAATATTCGGCCAAGGCCTATTTGATAGTTAGATCTATTTTTATGTGTTTTAAGCCGAAAACTAACCGATTCAAGGGATCTAGTGATTAGCCGATTTCAAAAGGGAAGAATACAAGTTTCCGGATTTGATTAATTATCAAATCTGGCAGAAGGTAAGAAAGTGGATACGATAATCCTTCAGATTTGATTAAATTAGCCGAATAGGCTTTTTCCTAAAATACTAAATGTGGCCAAATGTAGGGATTTAGGATCTAAAGCGATAGATCGGTTTTTGGGATTTAAGTGAACCGCTAAGTGTATCAGTGTGTACCCCACACTAACTTTTAACAAGATTGATGGTAATATGTAATATATGCATGTTTATAAGAATGTGGCTAAGGTACCATAATATGGTACAAAGTACTACTCAGTCGTTTCCTACTTCCACTAGGATTATGAAATATGTTATTTATAACATGTGAAAATTTATAAGAATGTGAATTTAAGTATGATATGCATGATATGAATAATATGGGTCATTCTGGGGTATATGAAAAAAGGGAAGTGAATGTGATGACTACGGTCTCACTATCTCGAATGTGGTGACTTCGGTCACATTATCTCGAACGTGGTGACTTGGTCACATTATCTCGAATGTGGTAAACCGGTTACATTATTCGAATATGGTGTCTCATGACACAATTATCCGTGGCTATGCCACAAAATTTTATATGGGCGATGAGCACGTCGATCGCATGATCGCCTTCGATGGTGTGTAGCGGATGGAGGGTCGACTTAGTAGTCCCCACGTGTGTGATGGCGAGTACGGGGTGTGTAGCGGATGGACAACTAGGTTTGGGTTTGGGAATGCATCATAACTCGTATTCTATGTTTTGAATGTGTAATATGTGATATGCTTGATTCTATTATGATTTAGTGTCGTGTACACATTGAGTCTGTTTGACTCACCCCGTTGGGGAACATTTTTCAGGTGATGAATAGTGATGGACCGAGACGGCAGAACTTGTGGTGGCCATGCTCAACATGAAGTTTATATTTTTGAGGACTCTTGAATTTATTTTAGTACTTTGAATTATTTTGGGAATTATTTGATGTAATAAGGCCATAAGGCCATAGTTGAATTACTTTACACTTATTTTTATTTATTATGATTATGAATTTTTCCTATTAAAATTTAATTAAAATTTCTTTTAAACTAAGCCCTAAATATTTTGTCACTTAAGATAAAATGGATTTCAATATAAAACGAACCTGTTTTCAACACAAGCCCAACCCAAAACAATATTTTTCTTAAAATCACACAAGTTTTCCTAAGAACAAAAGAATTTTGAACCGGTTTACTTGAGGAACATACCAAATCTGGTCAAAGCTCGTGGGCCGGGTTTGGGGTGTTTCAATGACTTTGATTGTTTGAATCTTTAGGAACCTTCCTGTTAAATTATCAATGTATGAATTACCTATGAATTATGATGAAACATTATTGATGAATGTTAAGAATTGAGGAAGTTCGTTTTAATTGTGAGTTGAGAATTTTGCTTGAAGACAAGCAAATGCTTAAGTGTGGGGGTATTTGATAAACCGTAATATATACATATTTTAATCCCACATTTAGTATACTTTTTGAATGATTTATCCCTTGATTCGTGGAATTTGATGCTCCTAATCCTTTTATTTCATGTTTTATACTTAGGAAAGCATCGGAGGATGAAAAGAACACGAAACGGGCTAAAAACGGACCAAATGGGCCAAAGTAAGAAATCAACACGGCCTAGGCCCAATCGACACGGCCGTGCCCCTTTAGCAGGCTCGACCACGGCCTAGATTCGATTCACACGGGCGTGTCTCTGCCATGACAAAGAGGAATTTCACTCGAAATAGGGTACTTAGAGGCAAAGAAAGACATTCCAAAAGCCTATATAAACACCCTAGAGGCCAACCTTGAAGGGGGCGTCCAGCTAGGCCAAAGAGCCAAGCCAAAGAGGTCAGAATTGTGGGATTTACTCGAAGAAAGCCAGTTGATTCATCTCAAGAAGCTGAAATCATACTCAAGACGGTGGATCTCTCCTTCAATTCCTTCAAGGGGTTTTAGGGTTTTCTTATGTTTTATTTTATCTTTTTTTCTGAGATGTATTCTTTTATGATTATGAACTAAACCCCTCAGATACCTGAGGGGGATAAAACCTAAGACGGATCTTGTAATTGTTTTCTGAACTATATGATAAATACTTGATTTGTTCTTAATTATGTGTTCTTAATTCTTGTTTTGAAATTTCAGGATATTGATTCAAGTATTGTTGTGCTTAGGCAGAGGAGGAATAGACCTGTCTAAGAGTAGATCTAGCATAATTAAGCGGAGTTGATCGCAACCCTAGAGATAGGATGACTAAAATCACTAGGATTAGGGTCAAACCTAATATGGGAGTCCATAGATCGAGTTAATGCAACCTTAGGGGTTTTAATTAGAAAGAGATTTCAATTAATCAACCTAGGGTTAGACGTTAGTAGCCTCGAGAGAGGTATTAATATAAATTAGGAATCCTACGGATCAGTCAAGTGAATAAAATCGTGCAGTTGAGTTAAATAAAAAGTGAAGTCTAGGTGGATTCTTCCTTGGGTATCGTCTTAATCAATTGGTTTTTCCCACAAGTATTTTCCCCAATTCATTCTCTGTGTCTTAGCGTCTTTAGCTTAGTAGTTAGTTAATTTTAGAATAAATAACAATTCCCTTAATTCTTAGGCTAAATAATAAGAAGAAAGTCAGTATTAGTACTTTTGGTTCCTTTGGGTTCGACAATCCGGTCTTGCCACTAAGCTATACTACTGTTCGATAGGTGCACTTGCCTCAATCGTGGTGATAGTTAGTTTCTAGGCTAGATCATTCATTATATAAATATTAAGACTATCGATACCAACGATCATATATATTAATTCATGTTATTTAAATTCATTGAATCCCAAGCAATTAGATGCATATGCAAAATTGCAATTTGGTGAATGCATAGTGGAATTAAGTCTTTTATTTTACACCTACATTTTAGATTAAATTATATTTTTTTTAAAAAATTAATAAAATCAATAATTGATCTAACACATTTTTATATTTAATGAAAAGATTATTTTGATTTTCAACTAATTAATTTAATGAGTCAGATGATCAAAATTTTAAAATAAGACTCATATTATAAGGATTTAATTTAATTTAAAAATAAAATAAAAAATTGTTCTCTTTTAAAGAAAAGGTCCCACCAATATAGTCAAAATTAATTAACACAATTATTTAATTTTGTACTATTTTATCAATAAAAGTTATTTTACTATAGGTCTAGTTAATTCATCTCACAATTTTATTTTTTTTTTAAAAAATAGATAAAATGTGTAAGAGAAATTCACTATTTAAAATGCATTGGAAATATCCAATATTCAATAAATAAGTTTTTTTTTATTTTAATTTTATAAATATGATATAAAGTTATATGCTATATTTGAAGAGAAACACCTAACAATCTGCTCAATATTGTTTTAATTGTTGACAAATGTGAAATTAAACCATAGCTAATTGAAACTTATATATCTATAAATCTCATTAAATAGATTCACATAACGTGAAAAAAGCAACGATTAATTATATACAATTTAAAAACATATATCGTTAAAACTTGTCATTTATTTCAGTCAAAAATATAATTAAAGAAGTATTACTTGCATTTTCTATTCAATTTTCATTATTTGATGCATTCTCAGTAAATAAAATATATAATTTGTATTATTTTTCAAAACATACTTAAATAAAATAAAATGGAAAAGATGAATGAAGGCAGATTTTGCTGTCTGGTTGTCCATGAGTTGGGCATTCTTAAATTTCTTACCCGATTTGTTTTCTTTTTCTTTTTCCCAAATGAAAACAGTGTAAAACAGAGAGCAATCAGAGAAGGCATCAAAATTCAACGGAACCAGTTATAGCATTAGAAGTAAGAAATGAAGATTGGGCAACATTCAAATAGCTCCAGCAACCGTCAGTCAGCACTTGTGCCAACTTTATGAAGCTCGAAATGAAAATAAAAAAATGAACAAGTTTCAGATGGAAAGAAAAAGCTTCAATTTTCATTCTTCAAAAGGAACTGTGGTGCATGGAACACTAGTTGAGAAACAGGGAGATAAAGAAAACAGTTGAACACTTCTCTAGCCAAAATGTATGAGATTAATAAATTTCAACAAAGATTATAAATGTCTAAGTATCAAAGTGCATTGCTTTTTTAATTAGAATAAACTATGAACATCATCATTTGGCATTCATCAAAAGGAAGGATAGTCCAACATCAATGGCATACTTCACTAAACCAGTAAAAAATCGGTTACTTCCATAATCAACCCTAATGTAATCTTCACTCCCATGCAGTCACTAAATCACCGTTTTTCCCCTCATTCAAAGAAACCCAAATTTCCTTAGTGTCATTTTGTCAAACATTTCACATGCATAACCCAGGAAACCACAAAAATAGACAATTTTGTTTGCCTATTCAACAATAACTGTAGTGAATTTGCTTAAAGTTCAGACCTTCAAATAAAGCAACTAATTTTTTTTTTTTTTAAAAGCATGAAACAGGAGTTAAGAACTAAGATAGATTTTAAAAAATCATTTACGAAAGAGGCACAAGCAAAGGGACTTACCGGTCATAATCAATTATACTTCAAAAAATAACCCAAAAAAACCCTAAAAAATTACAGTCCCAACTCGTAAAATTCAACAACCCAATAACATTATCCGAAATTAAAAAAAAAGATATAAAAAATATAGAATGAAATGAAAAATTACCAGAATTTTTTGGTTTTAACGAAGAGAACGGCGATGAGAAATTTTTGGTTGTTGTTTCTAGTGAAGAATTTACACAGAAGAGAAAAAGGCTAGGATTTGAAAGATGAGAAAATAAATTAACAAACAAACAAAATGAAAAACATAAAAACTTACACGGCGATGCAGTAGAAGATTGTCGACGGCGATGCAGCACACGTTAGGGAAAAAAGTAAGGGATTTGGGTTCGGGGAGGGGAATTGATTTGGGGAAAAGATGTTGGGAAAAAAAGTAAGGGATTTGGAGGAAAATTTTAGGGATTTCGAGGAGAGGAACTGATTTTGGGAAAAAATTAAGAGATTTCGGGGCTATCAAAACAGCGCCGTTTATAAAAAAACGCCGCTATTGCTTACCTTTTGCGGCGTTTATGAGAAAAACGCCGCTATAGTTCTAACCTTTTGCGGCGTTTTCTCATAAACGTCGCTATTGCTTTACTTATTGCGGCGTTTTTCGGTTAGCGCTACTAATGTATAACCTTTGCGGTGTTTTCGATCCAAACGCCACTAAAAACGCCGCTAAAAGTTTAATTTTTTATAGTGATTTTTAAAAATTAAAAATTAAAAATTAAAAAGCTTTCAAAGAGTAAAAAAATAATTCGAAAGTTCATTTACAACAAAATACATAAGATTTAAAAAAAAAATACATACAAAATTATAAAAATTAATATACTTTTTTTCTTTATTTCTAACATGAAATTTATTTATTAAAATGATTATAAAAAATTATAATTTTGTATGTATTTTTCATAAAATCTTATGTGTTTTCATAAAAATAAAAATTTAAAAAATTAATTTTTTTTTTAATTTTGAATTTTTAAGAATTAAGAATAAATTGACATAATGGATATAGTTGAGGGTTAAATTTTTTAATTTTTTTTTAGAATTAAAACTAAATTAATAGAAATTGTAAATAATGGAGTAAATTTATTACTATGCTAATGAAAAAATAACTAGGCCAATACTGCGTTAGTGATTTGACAGAAGAGAAACAAAATATTAAATTTTGATAATGTTATCGACTAAAATAAAAATTTTTAAACCTAAATGATAAAATCAAATATACACTAATAATAGTTAATTAACTATTTATATAGTTTACCCTATAATAATTGTAGAAGGCCCAATTTGCCCGGGGCCCATTACACATAAATCCAGCCCAATAATCATAAACCCAATTACATCAAAGCCTATTTTATCACCCAATAACCCGAGACCCATTTCATTACACCCAAAACAACCTAAAACTACCCAAGCCCATTAACCTAACCCATTAATCAGCCCAAACCTTAAAACAGAAAACAACAAAGAAAAGCCAAAACCCTAGGTGCGCCGCACCTAGGGCCTTCTGATCAGCCACCGTCCCACTTGCCCAGCCTTCTGACGCCGCCAGTTTGACGCCACCGCCAACGTCCCATCTGCGTCGGCCACCCCCACTTGCACCTGCAAACAATAAAAGAGAAATGACAGAAAGTTTGTAAAAATCGGCTATAAAAGACCGATTTAGGCCATTGTAAAAGAGGAGTTTTTTTATATACAAAAAAAGGAGGTTTTGAACAAAAAAAAAAACAGAGATTCGAGCATACAAACGACCCAAAAAAAAAAAACAGAAGCAACGAAGAAGAACAAAACGGGCTAAGGTCTATTTCTTTATTTTTCTTCTTATATTTTCTTTTCTTTTCGAAACGGTACCCACTCATTTCTTCATTTTTTTCGAAATTATATACAAAAATACATATATATAAAAGAAAAGATTAAAAAACTCACCTTTTTTATAAAAAAAAAGCAACTTTTGGACTCCCCGCCAGATACGGTATGCAGCGGCAGCCGCAACGCCGATGACCAAGCACGTGCGGCGGCGACTTGCCGGAATCCCACCGGCCCTTCAGACCTGCAGAGAAAAAAAGGAGAAAGAGGATTAGTTTTTTCTAAAAAAAAAAGATGGAATGAATTTTTTAAAATTTTTTTGCCTTAAATAGCCTCCCAAAACGACGTCGTTTTGGGACTGGCCTTAAACACCCAAAATGACGTCGTTTTGCCTCCGACCCGACTACCCGACCCGCTCCGGCCTAGGATCCGCGTGTTTTTTGTCGGAGGGGTTATTTTCGCTTTTAACCCCTCCGCTTTTTCGGCCTATTTCAATTAAAACCCTTTTATTTTCAAATCTAGCCCGATAGTTTCATATTTGTCTTAATTTGGTCCCTTTTGAGGCACTGTGTTTCAGGAGGATGGGATAATTTGCCCTCTGGTCCCTCCTTTGTTTTGCGCGTTGCATTGGGGTCATTTTCCCCTTTATTTATTTCAAATTTGCCCCAAAATTTTGTCTTTAATTCCGTTTAGTCCCCTTTTATTATTTTCACTATTTTATTATTAATTTAACTAAAATTTCTTCTTATCATTATTTATTATTATTATTATTTTGATATTACTATACTATACTATTAATATTAGTATTACTACTTTTATTTTATTATTATTACCATCTTTTTATTTTATTTATATTATTTTGTATATATTTTGTTAATTACCATTATTGTTACTATTATTATTACTCCTGCTATTATTACTACTATTGTTATATCATTTATACATATATATATATATATATATATTGTTATTTTTTTATTACCATTACTATTATTATTTCATCCTTTCTTTCCAACAGCATTATTATTATTTTGTTATCATTATTTCTTATTTTCATCATTTTTATTTTTGTTACTATTTTATTATTATTATTATTATTATTGTTGTTGTTATTATCATCATTTTATCATTAAATTAGTTAACTTAGTATTATTACATACATCATTCTTATTTTTTGCGCAACCTAGCTTCGTAATTTATCTCTTTTATCAGATCGTGTTACATTAACCTTTATTCGATACATCAAGCTTTAAAATGATCGATATTCTGTATTTAGAAGTTCAAGGAATCATCGTGCTGGGTTTCGATTTCCCGTTCGTCTAAATGATTAAATATCCTTCTAAGATTTTGACCGTGTTTTCTTAAATAAGGCAATATTTCGTGTTTGGACATCCGAGGAATCATGCCCAATCGTGCTGGGTTTCGGTTTTTTGGTCTGGCCAAATATTGAAATACCCTTTTTAAAATCGCAATGTATGAATTTTGGAAATCATGATTGATCTCGGTATCGAGGGTTGAAACATCGTGTCCTATCGTGCAGGATGTGATATTTCATCTTTTCGGAACAAGAGAATTTCGATATCCAATTGGAATTGTCCAAACATTTTCTAAAGGATTCGTATTTTAAAATCTCTTCCAATTTTCGACATTAGGACATTAATTAATCAATTAGGTACCAATTTTGGGCGTATCGAGGGTGCTAACCCTTCCTCGTACGTAACCGACTCCCGAATCCATTTTCTGAGTTTCGTAGACCAAAACCGTTGTTTTGATAAATCGAGCTGTTTATTAAAAACAACCGTTTTACGAGGTGACCCGATCACACCTCATCAAAAAAAAGATTGATGGCGACTCCTATTTTATTTTCGTTTTCAAAACCAAAGTCGTCCTCCATTTTTTTCAAAAAAATGGTTACGACAGCTTGGCGACTCCGCTGGGGACCTCAACTTGAGAGTCAAGCCGTAAAATTGATTACTCCATGTCCTTTTGATCAAATTTTAAAATATGATTTGAAAAACTATGATCCTTTTATTGTATGTGGTTCTAATTTATAAAATGTCTCTGCATAGCATTGCATGACCGTTGTGGTCGCACCCTTAAGTGGAAGCGAGAAGCTATGCCTTCGTGAGGTTTTCACCTTCGCATGGGCTAGTGGATTGCTTCCGGGATACATCTGTACCTATGTCTTCGTGAAGTTTTCACTTCCGCATGGCCATAGGGAAATGTATTCCCCTGAACCGAACTCGGTCCGTATGAGCCTATAATGGGTGAGGATCGAGGAATCTACTGGTTTGGGCACCTGAACTTTAGAGCTAAACCACACGTAGAAAACATAAGAACCCACCCTAAGTAGAACTATGTCAAACCTTAGTAGATACCCGGATAGGTGTTTGTTTATTTTACTTGCTTTATATTTCATTCTGCGGTACTAACTTGTTATGTTTTATTTTGTGCATGTCATTTCATATTTTATGAGGTACCGATTCACGGTCAGTTTCTAAGTTAGAAAGCTAGTTATGGAGAATGAATTCCTTGATAAAGTGGAAGACAATGCAGCCGTCCGCGTATGGTCAGAGCAAAGGCAATTAGAGAAAGGGGACAACTTAGTTGAGGGGTATGTGTCAAAACTATGGGATTTTACTCGTATTAGCATTACGCAAAATGAGTTCTATGAGTTGAAAGAAATATGGAACCAGTGGGACGATGGGGCAAAGCAGTTGTTCTATCGTAGTTATGGCGATCTACCCTATTGCTCGACATCAAGGTAGATAAGCATCTATTCCGGGCTATGACTCAGTTTTGGAACTCTGCTTATAGTTGTTTCACTTTCGGGAAAGTAGATTTAGTGCCCACGGTGGAGGAATATACAACATTGCTTCACTGTTCAAGGGTCCAAACCTACAAAGCTTATTTTAGGGCTGTCAATGCCCCTACTTTTGTGAAAAAGTTAATAAATATCACGGGGATGAGTGAGCAGTGGGTCTCAGCCAGAATTCAGAAGAAAGGCGAGGGTAAATGCATACCTTGGGTGAGTTTGAGGGACCTGATCCTAACACATCCCGATGTAAAGAAGAAGATTGACATCTTTGCCTTGTGTATTTACGGTTTGGTAATCTTCCCTAAAGCTCTAAGACATGTAGATGAAGCAGTTACTGATCTATTCAACCGACTAGACAAAAGGGTCACGCCTGTGCCTGCGATTTTAGCTGAGACATTCAGATCTTTGAACGCATGTCGGAGAACAGGTGAAGGCAGGTTCATTGGATACGCGCAGTTATTGATAGCTTGGTTCCATAGTCATTTCTGGAAAGTGGAGAAAGTGTCTTATCGGGTTTTCTCTGATAATTACTCTCCGTTGAAAGAGATAGTCGCTACATCAAGGAGAGAAGACGTGTCTGAGGAAAGCTGGATGGCGCTCCTTCAAAATCTCCAAGAAGAAGACATCGAGTGGAGGGCTCTTTGGATGGTTCCCAATGAAATCCTTTATCGATGTGGGAATTGCGACTGGGTTCCTTTACTCAGAATTTTGGGAGCCATTGGGTATGCCCCTTTGCTTTTACTGAGGTAGTATGGTTCAAGACAGTTTGTACCAACGACATATGGGCTGGCTCAATGTGAATTCTCATACAAAGGGGAAAGCTATAAGAAAAGGGTTAAAGAGATTTCTGGTGCCTGGAACCAGATTCGTAGAATGAAGAGATTATCTACAAGCTCAATGATGACCTTGGAGTACAGTGGATGGAGGATTAGAAGGATTAATAATAACATCCCGAGCCGAATCCAGAAGGCACCCGATCAAGAGAAGAATGCTTGCAAGTGATCCCATCGGAGTTAGAGATCATAAAGCAAGACTTCGAGAGGAAAAGTTTAGAGTTCGAAAAAAGGATAGAAAAGTTAGAAGAAGAAAAAATGCATCTACGATTAGATGCGGATGTTCAGAAACTGGAGGCCGAGAAACTAAGAAAAGAAAAGTGGAAGATAGAAGAAGATCGAGATAATTTGAAGATAGAATATAAAAGGATACGTCTGACAATGAAGAACGTGGGATTGGGAAAGACTCCGGAACAGTGGCAACGGGAGATTCGAGAGGAAAAGGCCAGAGCTAACTGTTGGGAGAGAAAGTTTCAAGAGATACAAGCGCGAAACGAGGCCCTAGAGAAGAATTTGGCAGAAAGCCAAAATGAGAAAAGCGGTTTAAAAGCTAGAATGGCTGAACTTGGACGGTCTCTTCATCACTATCGAAGTCGTAATGCTGAAGTCGAGCTAAAATCAAGTTTGAACAAAATCGAGGAAATGAAGGGTAGAATTGAAGAATTAGAATCAGCATTGCATAGTTGTGAACTTCGGATTGAACTTCTTGAAACGAGAGAAGGACGTTGGGAGGAAGAGCTTCACCATTCTCATGATCAAATTAGAAATCGGGATTACCTCATGGGTGAAGCAATAGTTCAGATTCGAGAGGTAGCTGATCACCTACAGACTTTGGCAGCAGAGGCTGATATATTGAGCATGAAATATGAGCTACAGTCGGGTCGTAGTCAAGAGCTAATCTTTTTGCTTGGGAAAATCAAAAACTTAGGCCTTAGGGCAAAAGCATATTTGTAGTCCGCTTTATGTAAAATATTTTGTTTTCTAATAAAGTTTTCTAAAATGAAGTTGAATCTGAATCGATGCCTTCTTTTTGCATTCATGCATTTGCATTACATCATATCATATGCATTTAAGTCCATAAAGAGAGCCTAATTAGTTGAAATTATCAGAAAGAGAGAGAGAGAAAAGAGAAGGAAAAATCTGGAAGTTGAACATCGTTACGGTACACGACGCAAAACGAAAATAATGGATCAAAGACTAGATAGATTAGAGCAGATGCAAAAAGACATGCAGGATCAAATGCAAGAGCGATTAGCCAAAATACAACAAGACATGATGGAGCGAATGCAAGAATCCCAAAATAATATGATAAGCCAGCTAGCGCAATTGATGGCTAAAGAACGTGAAAAAGGAAAGGGCCCCGCTGTTAGTGAAGAACTTCCCTACCCTCTCGGTTTTACCCCAACAAACACCTAAGCACAACCAGATATGCACCCCCAAAGGACGCCTGTCACCATCAGGCCTCAGTATCAGACTGATACCGCAATACCGGCGCACTTTCCGACAGGCTCGGGTTCTAACCCAGAAGATGGTCCAGCTAACCCTATGGTCCCTGATCTTGACGAAATGGCAGAAACAGACAAGGCAAGAGTGGACTTTCCAAGGCAACTCGAGGACCGTTGCAAGTGGTTAGAAGAGAAGTTCAGAGAAATGGAGACTGCTGACCACCGTCACGGAGTAGACGCTAAGGACTTAAGTTTGGTCCCGGACTTGGTACTTCCGCCAAAGTTTAAAATTCTAGATTTTGAGAAGTACAATGGGACCAGTTGTCCCGAAGCGCACATCATGATGTTCTGTCAATAGATGGCAGGACATGTTAATAATGACCACCATCGATTCATCGCTTTCAGACGATGCGGTGGTCTGCGCCAGTGGTACAATGTCCGGCTTCGATCGTGCCTGATTAAGACATGGAAGGACCTGGCACTGGCCTTCATGAAACAATACGGTCACGTGGTAGACATAGCGCCTGATAGGATCACGTTGCAAAATATGGAGAAAAAGCCGAGCGAGAGCTTCAGACAATACGCGCAAAGATGGAGGAAAGTTGCCATGCAGGTTCAACCACCTCTCCTAGAGAAGGAAACTACCATGCTTTTCATCAACACACTGAAAGCTCCATTCATCACCCATATGATAGGGAGTACCACCAAGAGCTTTGCCGATATAGTAATGGCAGGAGAAATGATTGAAAATGCCATAAGAGGTGGCAGGATTGAAGCAGGGGAAAACGCTAGAAGGGCTGCTCCTAGGAAAAAGGACAGTGAGGTGAATAATATGAGTACATACAATAAAAGGTACTCAAAGGCAATCACTGTTAGCCAGCCAAAGGTGGTTACAAACCGGGCAAAGAAGTCGGTCAAGTGAGACAGAATCGGGCACGCATGCACTCGAAAAGCTCTAATTTACGCCAATCTCCATAACGTATAAAGATCTATACCAAACTTTATTTGACGAGCACATCGTGTCCCCATTTTATCTACAGCCGTTGCAGCCCCCATACCCTAAATGGTATGACTCAAACGCTCATTGTGATTACCATGCGGTCATAACGGGGCATTCAATAGAAAACTGCACTGCCTTCAAAAAGGTAGTCGAGAGGCTAATCAAGATGGGGGTTGTAAAACTTGATGATACACCTAGTGCGGAGAACCCATTACCCAATCATGGGGATAAGGGGATAAATGCGATCGGTGAAAAGGTCACGAGAAATATCAAGGGGGATATCTCAGAGGTGAAAACCTCGTTGAGAATAGTTTGGAGCGAAATGGTGAGAAGAGGATTGATAGAATCAGATTCTGTGAAAGGGTGTAGAAGAACAAGGGACTACTGTGAATTCCACAAAGCAGAGGGGCATGAGATCCAGGAATATATTGAGTTCAGGATCTTGGTACAAATCCTTATGGACAATAAGGAATTGGAATTTTACGAAGAAGGCTTAGAGAGAGGAAATATATATGTAATCGAAGGAGATTTGACGAAGCAAGAAGTCAATTATCCAAGGATCATTATCTCCCGACCAAGAAACACGGAAGGCGGAGCACAAGTGGTGCCAAAAGTTGTAATCCAGAAACCTATTTCCTTTCCTTACAAGGATAACAAAAGGGTACCTTGGAATTACAACTGTAATGTGACAATACTAGGAGTGGAAAGCTCAGTTAGTACTTCCGAGGAGGTCTAAAATGAAGGGTTTTATACACGTAGTGGGAAGCGTTACGATCCGGGAAACATTAGAGCAGAACTAGTGAAATCAAATACTGTGGCAGTTGAGCGAGAGAAAGGACCTGGGGCCCTTATCAACGAACCTGTGAAGAAGGAAAAGGCTAAAGAATTTTTGAAATTCTTGAAGCACAGTGAGTACAGCGTGGTGGAACAACTACACAAACAACTGGCTCGCATATCTGTGCTAGCCTTGCTTTTAAGTTCAGAAGTGCATCGCGAAGCGCTGATGAAAGTATTGAATGAAACTTATGTTACTAAGGATATATCTGTCAATAAACTAGATCGTTTGGTTAGTAACATAAGTGCTGACAATTTCATTTACTTCAGTGATGATGAAATCCCACCGGGGGGCACGGGATCAACAAAGGGTTTACACATCACTACTCGTTGTAAGGGATACACTCTGCCGAGTGTGTTAATTGATAATGGATCGGCCTTGAATGTCTTACCGTTGTCTACACTGAAGAGGTTGCCTATAGACAGTTCTCACATAAAAACATGCTAGAACATAGTGAGAGCATTTGATGGCACTGAAAGAAGAATGATGGGAAGAATAGACGTACCATTATTGATCGGGCCTAACACATATGAAGTGGATTTTCTGGTGATGGATATCAAGCCCTCCTACAACTGCTTGTTGGGAAGACCCTGGATTCATTCGGCAGGGGCAGTGCCCTCATCGCTGCACCAAAAACTGAAATTGGTAACAGAGAATCGGCTGGTAACTATAAACGCAGAAGAAGACATCATAGCAACTGTTACCAATGAAGCACCATATTTAGAGACAAATGAGGAGGCCATTGAATGTTCCTTTCGATCTTTAGAGTTCGTAAATGCAACGTTCATCTTAGAAGGAAATGAAGTTCCAGTGCCTAAGATGTCCAGAACCACGAGGATGGGCTTACAAATGATGGTAGGGAAAGGAGCCCTACCAGGAAAAGGATTGGGCAGACATCTCCAAGGGGAAGTTCAAGTTCCGATACTGAAAGAGAAGAGTGACCATTTTGGCTTGGGTTTCAAGCCAGATGCTAAACAAATGAAGAAGAAAATAGAGAAAAAGCAAGAGAGGAGAAGGGCACGGTTGAATGGGGAAGACGTCAAGTGGGAATCAATGACGTTCCCCCACATATCCCAGACCTTTGTATCAGGAGGGATAATCCACCCGGAGAGAGGATTATCGAAAAATGAAAATCCTCACATCAATTTCATACACGATGAAGAAGCCGAGCAAGAAAACCTGTTGGGCATTCGCCCGTATGAACCTGGAAGCATTTTGGACAATTGGACTGCAGAGGAATTTCTTGTAGTTTTTAGAGATTATACAGAGTAATATTCAGAACGCTCTTGTTGTTTTTAAGCCTAAAAACAATAAGACTTCTTTTGTGAAATAGGCTCATGTTCGGATATTTTGTTTCAATGAAATACATCTTTAATGACCAATTCTGACAAACATTCTCTTATTTTTTATTATTTTATTATTCTCATTCATATCATGTGAATAGTTGTCCTCAAAATTCATTTGTTCTTTGTACATCCTTTGGTGTCCATCACAGGTCCCTAGACATCAATGATATGAGCAACGATACTACAGACCCAGAGGTCCATTTTGAGCAAGACATGTGTTTAGAGGAATCTCAGGATTTTGAAGGTGACAGAGATTGTGACTTGCCTCCAGATTTGTTGAGAATGGTAAAGCAAGAGAAGAAACAAATTTTACCCCATGAAGAGGAAGTAGAGAACATAGCCTTAGAGGAAGGAAAGGTGGTGAAAATTGGAACGCGCATAGCAGATGAGACAAAACAAGACCTTGTTGAGTTGCTACGGGAATTCAAGGACGTCTTTGCATGGTCATACCAAGACATGCCTGGTCTAAGTACTGATATTGTAGTGCATCGCCTTCCCATATGAGAAGAATGCAAGCCAGTGCAGCAAAAGCTACGAAGGATGAGGCCTGACGTAGTTTTGAAAATAAAAGAGGAAGTCAAGAAACAGTTTGATGCTGGCTTTCTACAGGTGGTCAAATACTCAGAGTGGGTCGCTAATATTGTTCCTGTCCCTAAGAAAGATGGAAAAGTCCAGATGTGTGTAGACTATAGGGACTTAAATAAAGCCAGCCCAAAGGACAATTTCCCTTTGCCTCATATTGACACGTTGGTGGATAATACGGCGGGATACTCATTGTTTTCTTTCATGGATGGTTTTTTCGGATACAATCAGATCAAGATGCACCCTGAGGATATGGGGAAAACCATTTTCATAACGTTGTGGGGTACCTTTTGCTATAAAGTAATGCCATTTGGGTTAAAGAATGCAGGGGCAACATATCAAAGGGCCATGGTAACTTTATTCCATGACATGATGCACAAAGAGATTGAGGTATATGTTGATGATATGATCGCCAAATCTCGAACAGAAAAGGAACATATTGAGATTTTGAAGAAATTGTTTTTGAGGTTGAGGAAATTTCAAATGAAGCTCAACCCGGCCAAGTGTACTTTTGGAGCTCGGTCAGGGAAGTTACTGGGTTTTGTGGTCAGTGAAAGAAGAATCGAAGTTGACTCAAGTAAAGTCAAAGCAATACAAGAGTTGCCTCTGCCGCGCACTCAAAAGGAAGTTCGAGGCTTTCTTGGAAGATTGAATTACACTGCTCGGTTTATTTCGCAGTTAACTGAGAAATGTGATCCCATATTTCGCCTTCTCAATAAACACAACCAAAGTGCATGGGACGACGAATGCCAGAAAGCTTTTGACAAAGTCAAACAATATCTGTCAAATGCACCAGTACTATCTCCGCCTAATCCAGATAGACCATTGATACTATACTTATCAGTGTTCGATAACTCCATGAGATGTGTGCTTGGTCAACACGATGAGTCAGGAAGAAAAGAAAAGGCTATATACTATCTCAGTAAAAAGTTCACTGAATATGAAATGAGATATTCGTTGATTGAAAAATTGTGTTGCGCTTTGGTTTGGACAACCCGAAGACTAAGGCAGTATATGCTATATCATACAACCTGGTTAATTTCGAAGCTTGATCCGTTGAAGTATATGATGGAGTCAACTGCCTTGAATGGAAGAATGGCAAGGTGGCAGATTTTGCTGTCTAAATTTGTTATAGTTTATGTAAACCAAAAGGCTATAAAAGGGAGCGCAATAGCAGAATTTCTGGCTAGCAGAGCTTTAGAGGATTATGAACCTTTGAGCTTTGATTTCCCCAATGAGGAGTTGATGTATGTGGCAAATACTGAAGAATGTCCGTGGAAGCTAAACTTTGACGGAGCGTCAAACGCTGTGGGAAATGAAATTGGGGCAATCTTGGTATCCCCTAATGGTGATCATTATCCATTTACATGCAAATTGGATTTTGATTGCATAAACAATATGGCAGAGTACGAAGCATGTATCATGGGAATTCGAGCAGCCATAGAGCGTAAGATCAGAGTGTTAGAAGTATATGGAGATTCTGCACTGGTGATTTACCAGCTTAAAGGAGAATGGGAGACGAGAGATCCCAAACTGATCAATTATCGAAAGATAGTTTTGGTATTAATTGAGGAGTTCGACCACATCACCTTTAATTATCTCCCACGTGATGAAAATCAGATGGCAGATGCCTTGGCAACTTTGGCTTCAATGATCAAAGTAAACAGACCAGAAGATATAAGACCTATTCAGATGAGTATTCTCGAAGTTCCTACTCATTGTTATAATGTGGAAGAGGAGGAAAGAGATGATCACCCTTGGTATCATGATGTGTTGCGATACATAAAAAATCGTGAATACCCAGAGCATGCAACTGAGAATGAGAAAAGAACACTAAGAAGATTGGCCTCTGACTATGTTTTAGATGGGGATATCTTGTATAAAAAGAGAAAAGATCAAGTATTACTGAGGTGTGTTGATGCTGTAGAGGCTAGAAAAATCCTAGAGGAAGTTCATGAGGGCGTTTGTGGAATACACGCTAATGGGTTCACGATGGCCAGGCAGATAATGAGATTTGGATATTATTGGTCCACCATGGAAGGAGATTGTATCAGCTATGCCAAGAGATGTCATAAATGCCAGATTTATGGAGACAAAATTCATGTACCTCCGTCACCTTTGCATGTTATGACTTCCCCATGGCCTTTTTCCATGTGGGGCATGGATGTTATTGGACCAATCTCACCGAAAGCTTCAAATGGGCATCGGTTTATCTTTGTGGTTATTGACTACTTCACGAAATGGGTAGAGGCAGCTTCATATGCTAGCGTCACTAAGTCAGCAGTTAGTCGGTTTTTAAAGAAGGAGATCATTTGTCGATATGGAATGCCTGAGAGGATCATATCAGACAATGCATTGAACTTGAACAACAACACGATAGCAGAAGTTTGTAGTCAATTCAACATCAAACACCACAACTCATCTCCGTATCGTCCAAAAATGAATGGGGCAGTGGAAGCGGCCAATAAAAACATCAAGAAGATAGTGGGGAAGATGACCGAGACTTATAGGGATTGGTATGAGAAATTACCATTTGCACTCTATGCTTATCGAACGTCCGTTAGAATCTCTACTGGGGCAACACCTTTCTCGTTGGTTTTCTGGGATGGAGGCAGTTCTACCTATTGAAGTGGAAATACCTTCTCTTCGAGTTTTGTCAGAAATAAAGCTGGATGAAGCTGAATGGATCCAGGCTCGATATGATCAGTTGAACTTAATTGAAGAAAAGAGGCTGAGGGCTATTCGTCACGGTCAGATGTACCAAAAACGAATGATGCGAGCATATGACAAAAAAGTTCGCCCAAGAGAATTTCATGAGGGGGACCTTGTATTGAAAAAGATTCTTCCCATACAAAAGGATTACAGAGGAAAATGGATGCCGAATTGGGAATGACCATATGTGGTGAAGAAAGCTTTCTCTGGAGGTGCACTGATCCTGACTGAAATGGATGGGAAAAGCTTACCCAATCCTGTGAACTCGGATTCAGTCAAAAAATACTTTGCTTGAGAAGAAGAAGAGGCCAAGGTGAAAACCCGCAAAGGGCGCTTTGAGACTTCTTAAAAAAAAAAGAAAAGAAAAAAGGGAGAGGCCAAGACGAAAACCCACAAAGGGCGCCTTGAGACCAAAGAGGTTTTGAGTTGAAAACCCGAAAAGGGCGGCTCAAATTTTGAATGGACATGTAGTAATCTTGCTATACTTGAGTCAACAAGAAAGAAAGTATGTTGCATATTGGGGTATCGACAAAGTACTTCGAGTCTTCTAAACACATGTTAAGTTCAAAGCAGTTTTAATGAAGTTTGTATATAGAAGCCCAATCGGCGATATCTTGGGCGTCTGATTTTTGTTTTATTCATTTTACTATTTTTTGAGTTCTTTTTCTCCATGAAAAGATATGTTGCCTGTCAATTTTCCTCGTATCATTAATAATTCGTTTTAACTCCCTTTTGAAATCAATTTATTGTTACCCATCATTCATAAACATGTTGCATTAAAATAATGATTGATGAACTAATAATTTCACAAAAGAAAAGTTCTACATATTACTTTGGAAATTTCTAGATAAAACAAGAAACCTGAACAGGACAATTGTTTAGAATTTCCATGTACATAAATCGGAAATATTTGAGAAAAAGAGTCTTAATGAAGACTTTCTCTGAATTCTTTGTCCAATTAAGTGGTTGTGACGAAGATAAACAAGGTCATTAGGTCATTCAGAAAATGATACGATGGACCCATTTTAGACGGGAAAAAATTCAAAAACCCGAAATTATGGTGGAATGAATCGAAGTTGAAACAAGTCTTGTATCCTTTAAACTGCAATAAGGACGGACAGAAAAGGTTTGATTCCTGGGAGGGATAGTCAAAATGATACACGACCCGTGTCCCGAGGTTCAAGAGGAATGAGCCCTAAAATTTCCATGAGGACAAATTGTTTGAGCAAGGAAATGATACTTCAAGGGGAGCAAAAATGAAACCTTGACGGATAAATGGGTGATAATACTTTGAATAGAAATCATACTCATAACATTTGCGCATTTATATAGCATGCCTAAATAGGAACATTTGACTCATTTCGATCATAGCATCCTAATTATTAGGCATAAGCATGTACCCATTCTATAGGTTATGTCTTCAAGAGGACAATGTAGTAAGGTAGATCGGAGTTAGCAGGTCTGGCATTTCTGGTGTTGCAGGAGCAGATCAAAGATAGCAAGTCTGGCATTCCTGATGTTGTAGGAGCAGATTGAAGATAGCAGGTCTGGCATTCCTGATGTTGCAGGAGCATATTGAAGTTAGCAAGTCCGGCATTCCCGATGTTGCAGAGAGCGATTGAAGATAGCAGTGTCCGCATTCCTGATGTTGCAGGAGCAGATTGAAGTTAGCAAGTCTGGCATTCCTGATGTTGCAGGAGCAGATTGAAGATAGCAAGTCTGGTATTCCTGATGTTGCAGGAGCAGATTGAAGTTAGCAAGTCTGGCATTCCTGATGTTGCAGGAGCAGATTGAAGATAGCAGTCCGCATTTCGAAGTTGCGGAGCAGATTGAAGATAGCGTGTCCGCATTCCTGAAGTTGCAGGAGCAGATTGAAGATAGCAGGTCTGGCATTCCTGAAGTTGCAGGAGCAGATTGAAGATAGCAGGTCTGGCATTCCTGAAGTTGCAGGAGCAGATATAAGATAGTAAGTCTGGCATTCCTGATGTTGCAGGAGCAGATTAAAGATAGCAGGTCTGGCATTCCTGATGTTGCAGGAGCAGATCAAAGATAGCAAGTCTGGCATTCCGGAAGTTGCAGGAAGCAGATCGAAGACATCAAGTCTTACCTCTGAAGTTGCAGTAGTGGAACAGATTGAAGCTATAAAAGAATTGATCGTATCTCTTCGAAGTGGTAATAAAGCAAATCGAAACAATCTTATCTCCCTTGAGGTTGCAGTGGAGCAGATTGAAACTACAAATTTCATCTTTCAAAGTTGCGGTGGAGCGGATCAAAGCAACAAGATACAGTGGACTGGAATGAGGTTACCTGAAGAAGAGGAGCACCAAAGAAGTCAAGATTCGGCAAGACCGGGCAAAATTGACCCTTCTTTATGTCTTTGCTCTATTCCCGTTACACGACAATGAGCAAAGAGGGGCAGCTGTAGAAGGCCCAATTTGCCCGGGGCCCATTACACACAAATCCAGCCCAATAATCATAAACCCAATTACATCAAAGCCCATTTTATCACCCAATAACCCGAGACCCATTTCATTACACCCAAAACAACCTAAACCTACCCAAGCCCATTAACCTAACCCATTAATAAGCCCAAACCTAAATCAATTAGCCCAAACCTTAAAACAGAAAACAACAAAGAAAAGCCAAAACCCTAGGTGCGGCATCAGCCGCCGTCCCACTTGCCCAGCCTTCTGACGCCGCCAGTTTGACACCACCGCCAACGTCCCATCTGCGCCAGCCACCCCCACTTGCACCTGCAAATAATAAAAGAGAAATGACAGAAAGTTTGTAAAAATTGGCTATAAAAGACCGATTTAAGCCATTGTAAAAGAGGAGTTTTTTTTTATATACAAAAAAAAGGAGGTTTTGAACAAAAAAAAACAGAGATTCGAGCATACAAACGACCCAAAAAAAACAGAAGCAACGAAGAAGAACAAAACGGGCTAAGGTCTATTTCTTTATTTTTCTTCTTATATTTTCTTTTCTTTTCGAAACGGTACCCACTCATTTCTTCAATTTTTTTCGAAATTATATACAAAAATACATATATATAAAAGAAAAGATTAAAAAACTCACCTTTTTTATAATAAAAAAACGCGGCTTTTGGACTCCCCGCCGCCGTATACGGTGGCGCCGGCGCCGACTCGCCGGAATCCCACCGGCCCTTCAGACCTGCAGAGAAAAAAAAGGAGAAAAAGGATTAGTTTTTTCTAAAAAAACAGATGGAATGAATTTTTTAAATTTTTTTTGCCTTAAATAGCCTCCCAAAACGACATCGTTTTGGGACTGGCCTTAAACACCCAAAACGACGTCGTTTTGCCTCTGACCTGACTACCCGACCCGCTCCGGCCTAGGATCCGCGTGTTTTTTGTTGGAGGTGTTATTTTCGCTTTTAACCCCTCCGCTTTTTCGGCCTATTTCAATTAAAACCTTTTTATTTTCAAATCTAGCCCGATAGTTACATATTTATCTTAATTTGGTCCCTTTTGAGGCGATGTGTTTCAGGAGGATGGGATAATTTGCCCTCTGGTCCCTCCTTTGTTTTGCGCGTTGCATTGGGGTCCTTTTCCCCTTTATTTATTTCAAATTTGCCCCAAAATTGTCTTTAATTCCATTTAGTCCCCTTTTATTATTTTCACTATTTTATTATTAATTTAACTAAAATTTCTTCTTATCATCATTATTATTATTATTATTATTATTATTTTGATATTACTATACTATACTATTAATATTAGTATTACTACTTTTATTTTATTATTATTACCATCTTTTTATTTTATTTATATTATTATTATATTATTTTGTATATATTTTGTTAATTACCATTATTGGTACTATTATTATTATTATTATTCCTGCTATTATTACTACTATTGTTATATCATTTATACATATATATATATATATTTTGTTATTTATTTATTACCATTACTATTATTATTTTATCCTTTCTTTCCAATAGCATTATTATTATTTTGTTATCATTATTTCTTATTTTCATCATTTTTATTTTTGTTACTATTTTATTATTATTATTATTATTATTATTATTATTATTGTTATTATCATCATTTTATCATTAAATTAGTTAATTTAGTATTATTACATACATCATTCTTATTTTTTGCGCAACCTAGCTTCGTAATTTATCTCTTTTATCAGATCGTGTTACATTAACCTTTATTCGATACATCAAGCTTTAAAATGATCGATATTCTGTATTTAAAAGTTCGAGGAATCATCGTGCTGGGTTTCGATTTCCCGTTCGTCTAAATGATTAAATATCCTTCTAAGATTTTGACCGTGTTTTCTTAAATAAGGCAATATTTCGTGTTTGGACATTCGAGGAATCGTGCCCAATCGTGCTGGGTTTCGGTTTTTTTGGTCTGGCCAAATATTGAAATACCCTTTTTAAAATCGCAATGTATGAATTTTGGAAATCATGAATTGATCTCGGTATCGAGGGTTGAAACATCGTGTCCTATCGTGCAGGATGTGATATTTCATCTTTTCGGAACAAGAGAATTTTGATATCCAATTCGAATTGTCCAAACATTTTCTAAAGGATTCGTATTTTAAAATCTCTTCCAATTTTCGACATTAGGACATTAATTAATCAATTAGGTACCAATTTTAGGCGTATCGAGGGTGCTAACCCTTCCTCGTACGTAACCGACTCCCGAATCCATTTTCTGAGTTTCGTAGACCAAAACCGTTGTTTTGATAAATCGAGCTGTTTATTAAAAACAACCGTTTTACGAGGTGACCCGATCACACCTCATCAAAAAAAATTTGATGGCAACTCCTGTTTTATTTTCGTTTTCAAAACTAAAGTCATCCTCCGTTTTTTTCAAAAAAATGATTACGACAATAATAATAATAATAATAATAATAATAATAATAATAATAATAATATCCAGTCAAGTTCCAGTTTGTGAAAATGAATCCAACATCCGCAAAACTGAGATAGAGGATGAAAAAACATCCATTAATTTCTGACCAGGATCAGTATCATCAGTGTGAGAAGGTCAAACGGTACAAGTAACATGATCATCTCCTCTCTGTCCCTTGTAATTTCGCTTATCCCAAATAATAATACAACTGAAAGCTGTGAAAACATCAAATGAGCAATCTCATCAGAGTACATGTTCAGAAACTACAAAACTTAGGGAAGTTTCATAATCCTAATTTCTAATTCTTCTCCATGTGATAAGTCTACAAGCCTACCAAAATGAAGCATCTACCTTAGTTTATATCATTAGTCTGAGACTAAAGATAACATAAATAACATGCACATGGTTGAGCAGCACTGAAATTTATTGGCTAATTAGCAAATGGTTTCCATTCTAGCAGCAAGTCATCATCGCATCCATGCACGTCTATTTAAATGGCTGATCTTGCTACGTATAAAAAAGTTGGTGAGTATGCGAAAAACAAAGGGGTTTAATTGTTTTCAGGGCCTTGATCGTATAGAATTCCCTTGAATACATGCCCTCCAATATTCACAGCCGTTTGATAAGCCAACTGATCCTCATCTACTTCGTCCATAGCGTTTACTTTTACACAGCGGAAGACTGCTGGAGAATTCACTTCTGAGGGGAATTGAGCCAGTTCCAACCCTAATTTTCAAACTCCAACAAGATTAAAAATGAGTATTCTTTGAACATCTTTTTTATGAACATTATGAGACTTTTTCGTCAATTTCACACCAGCAAACAGTGGCAAAAAAGGTAAAGCAGTCAAGAGAGGGAAGAGGGGATCGATCACCTTGATTCTCTCCTCGAAACTGTTGTTGTTGTTGTGGATTCTGTGGTTGCTTCTCTCGCCTTTTAGCAGCAGGAACCCAAGTACTCTTAACGTGAGTTTGGCACTGAAAGCCGTGGCTTTTGCAACAAGTCCTGCATCTCAAATGGGCACACTCTTTCTTAGCCTGGTTTCCACAGTCTTGGCAGTTGATGCCTCCTTGTCTCATGTCCGTAAACCCTACTGATCTCGAAGACCACTCATCCGAGAGGTTAAGGCCGCTAGTTCTTCGACTAGGACCCGCTGCAAAGGACTGATTATTCACATTTTGCTGCTGCTGGTAATAATTATAGTGTGGCCATATCTCAAACCCTTTGTTGCAGATCTCCTCGTTTCTGTACAAATTCAGGTTCTCCTCTTTATCTTCGTCTTGTCGTCCACCTAGATAGAAGAAACCAGCCATTTCTTACACCCGAACCCACCTCAGTTTGGACCAAAATCCATAGCACAAACACCTGTTAGCACCCTCACCACAAACCTATAGCGCAAAAGGTAAAAACCGAAGGCCGGGACATGAAAGAGAGCGAGAAACTAAAAACACAAAGAAAGTAAAGAAAAAGAAACCTGCTCAACAGCCAGCTGTGAAGAGTTCGATGTACCAAGATTGTGAATGAAAAATATATATTGGAAAAAGGTTTTCATTTAAGATATTATGTAGCTTTTTAAGAACGTCATTAAATGTTTTTAAATTAATATTATATTAATCAACCTTTTTCTCTTCTTCATTGATTTGAGAGTCAAAATATCTAATGTAAAGTATATGGACAATTTAAATTGAAAGTTTAAATTTAAATTATTTATTTAATACGTACGTATTTACGTTAAATTGGAAATGATATTTAAGGAGGTAAGATTCTCAGAATTTGATTAATTAAAACGAGTTTTAGCAGAATGCAATTTACCTAAAAATCGAAAGAAGAGATGGCTGTAATTGGCGATTGAATGACGTGTGAGAATCTCAATAATTGTGTCCCCATTTAGTCACTCTCGAGCCCTGCGCTGCGCCTTGCTTTCTCCTGTATTGGTTGACCCTCCCTCACGGCCAATTATTTCCCCATTCTACGCATGTTTCTTTCATTTTTCTAATTATTACATTAAGCAAGGATCCAGTTGAAGTAGAAAGAGCAGTCATCGAATTCGTACAAATTGATCCTTTCAAACCAGCCTTTTTAGATTGTCAAAAAGAAATAACTTTTATCACTAACAATTTGTAAAGCTTAGCCGTCCATTTAGCAAAAGGCCGAATTATTATTTCTGGTTTTCCATTTTATATTCCCTTTCCATCTCTCATTACGGATCATTAGCTTTCCGTCCAATTTGTAATTACAACTTTTGTCCCAACCTACTGACCTACGAAGACCTATATATCTCACATAAAATTGAACTATATAATAACCGCAATTTTCACTTCCATTTTCTTCACCCACTTGTTCTTTGGTGACACAATTTTTAAGTTACTTTATTTTTGCCATTGAATTTATTTGAAATCAGATTTGAAATTTGACAAATTTGTTAGCATGAGTTTTTTTTTTTTATTGATATACTAATAAATTTAGTCCTCTAATATTTACATATCCTATTAAATTGGTCCTAAATTAACCCTCAATGTTTATAATATTTATCATTTTAGTTTAAATTCTTAAAAAATTAATAAATTTAGCCCTCAATATTTACAAAATGACAAATTTTGATTTTTTAGCTAGGCAAATGAAAATCCAAATGTTGTGCTAACTTGTAGTTGTACCATTGTTTTTTTAATGGGATTTTGCAATTTGTGGTGCTCCAAAGAGGAGATTCAAGCCATATCAGCCAGCTGTGGCAAGAAATACTAATGATACAGATGTTAGAAAGGCTCGAAAAGAACAAATAAAAGGAGATGAAGCTATTGGGTACCCCCCAAACTCCCTTGGAATACCTTCTTAATCCTTCACCTCTACTTGTTCATTCTCTACATGTTCCAGATTTTGCAGGACCATTACTGCGATTTTGTTATATTTTTGTAGAATTTTAATTCAATTCACTTTTGTTACTTTTATTGGACCGCATGCGATAAAAAATGAAATTGCAATATTGACATTATTTTATCTCATCCAAGAGAAAATTAATGATAACAAATTATGATTGAATAATCGAAATAAGCATCATCTATTATTTTCATATGTAAATTTTAAGGTCATTTTGTAAATGTTGAGAGTTAGGTTTATTGAATTTTTTAGAATTTGAATTAAAATAACAAATTTTATAAATATTGAGAGTTTTTTTTTTATTATAATTTTTTATATATAGGATCAACTAAATAGAATGTGTAAACATTAGAGTGCTAAATTTGTTATTATACTAATAAAAAATATCACATTAGTACTTTCGTCAAAATTTAAAAGACTGCTAATGTTCAGTGACCAAAAAATTTGATTTTAAATAGTGTAGTCACATAAATAAAACAACTTAAAAAAATATTTACCAAAATAAAATACGAACAATACTTTAATGACCATTTTTGTACTTTACCTTAAAGAAAATGATGAGAATAACATGAAAAGAAAAACCCTAAATAGTTTAAAAGAACAAAGACAATTTAGTACAAGGTTGTTTTGTTTGAATAAACTGATTAAGGAAAATAGTGAATTGCCTAATATGAAATAAGATTAAATTTTGTTATTAATCCCTGTACTTTAAAAAAAGTTGCTTTTAGCTATTAATATGATTTAGTCTTTATACTTTAATTTGATCAATTTTTATCTTTGTATTCTTGAATTGGTCAATTTTAGTCCCTTTATTTTTCTAATTTTTAAATTTTAGTCCTGACTCAAGCAGTACCATTCAAATTTGTTTGGTTAAATTCTATTACTAATCATGTATTATGCGTATAGTTATATATTTAGTTCATATTTTCCAATTGGATCATTTTAAGTCCCTATGCTTTTTGAATTTTGAAATTTTAGTCTTGATGCAAATGTCGGTCGATAATCCGTTAATTGGATTTTTAATGAATAATATGTAAAAATAACAAGTTGTCATGACATTACACATTTGGTAATATGTTTATCATCAATTCTGAAAATAGCATGACTTAACTTAACGAGTTTAACAATTACCGCTTGGTGAGAACTGAAATTTTAAAATTTGAAAAGTATAAGGACTAAAAAGAACTAAATTAAAGTATATAGATTAAATCCACAACTTTCAAAAAAAAAAAAATAGAAACTAATACCAGAATTTAACCTGAAAATAAATGTCTTACACTTTGAAACAAATTGATGAGAAAGACCTCCTTTAGGGTGTGCTTGGTTGGATGAAAAAGTGGGAAGAAAATAAATTTTGAGTGTGCTTGGTTAGAAAGAAAAGTGAGAGGAAAGAAAACAAGAGAGATGATCATTTTCCATCCGAATGAATAAAAATCACTCTTTCCAAATTGGAATGATGAAAGGAGAGAAAATGAGAAAGATGTGTATGTTAATTCAAAATTATGCATTTTTCAAATGGTTTATTTTCTTTCTTTTCATTTTTGAACTCTACCATGTAATTGGATAGGAAGAAAATTACTTCCTTTTTTTTTTTTTTTTCCATCTTTCCTACCAAACAAACTTATGGAAAGAAAAATTATATTTTTATCCTTCTAATTTTCTACCCTTTCAATTTTACATCCTTAATTCCAATTTTTATTTTACTCTACTAAACAAAGCCTTAATGTATAGAGTTTCAAAAGTGAATATATATATATATATATATATATATATATATAAAACTGAAATTTTGACTTAAACTTTTTTTTAAATACAGTCCCAAAATAGAAACAAGTCAATCCCTTAAGAGCTTCCATGGTAAGCTTTGGGACAAAAACTTAGGGTAAACTTTTACCTATCAAGTAATAATTCATAACAAACTTATTACATCATTACAAAATGGGCGAAAGAATTGTGTTCTCAAGGTTTAGTCGCATCATTTCCCTCTCCCAATTTGTAATTTACCAAAAAAATATTGTAATATATTTTGTCACAAAAATCACAAAATATTTTACTGATTACAAAATTTCTTACCCCCTACGGAATATATTTTTGTAACAGCCAAATTTGATTACTTCTTTACAGAATACATTATTTTGTTACAAAATTCCCTACATAAGGTGTAATATATATCATACCTCGATTGCAAAAGTTCTTAACACCTGCGTAATATATTTTGTAACAATAAATTTTGATTATTTAATTTCAAAATATACTACCTTGTTACAAAATTTCTTAAATAAGAAATAATAAATTTTGTAATTTGTTTTACAAAACTTATTACCTATTGCAAAATTTCTTACCGCCTATGAAACAGATTTTGTAATGACCACATTATAAAATAATATTACCCTCTTACATGGATTATAATATATATTAGTATTCTCTTTATTCGTTTTACTGTTTGTAATTGTCTCTCTCAACAATGTTTTCTTTAAGGTTCGAACATGCATCCAACCGTTGTTTGTAATTAATATATTTCCTAAAACAAATTTACATAATATATTTTGTAATCACTATTTGATTATTTTATTACAAAATTGATTACCCTACATGAATGTAATATATTTTGTAAAGCAAATTATAAAATATCTTACGAAATGGTAGACTTTCTTGGTCACCCACTAAAATATTTTGTAAGTAAATTTAATTGTTTCATTACAAAATACATTATGGTGTTACAAATGTTATTAAATGGGGTGTAATATATTTTGCAAAGTAAATTACATAATATCTAAGGTATAATATATTTTGTAAATCAAATTATAAACATCTTACTCGATTATAAAAATTCTTATCACCTACATAATATATTAAATTTAATTGTTATGTTATAGAATACATTACCCAATTACAAAATTTGGATGTAATTTATTTTGTAAAGCAAATTACAAAATTTCTTACCACCTACACGACCAAATTTAATTGATCTTTACTAAATACATTACTCAGTTACAAAATTTCTTACATGTGGTGTAATATATTTTATAATGAAAATTACAAAATATCTTACCAGTTGCAAATTTTTTAACCACCTAAATAATGTATTTGATTGTTTCGTTACAAAATGCACACTACAAAAATTACGGACATTATTTTTTTTGACACTTGATAAAAGTGTGACTAATTCTTTGCTTTAATCTACCTTTACTAGCAGAAATTTATCCGCCTATAATGATACTTTTTTTAATGGCACTATTACTCCCAAATTAAAATGACAGCTTTTCACCGAATTGATGGTCAATCGATTGATGTTTTAGGAATTCAACATCGAGAAGCTCCAGTTGGTGGAGGCAGAAAAGAAGAAGATCAGAAAAGAGTAAGTTGATTTTTTAAAATATTTTGCTTATTGAAGTTGCACTTTTGAAGAATATAGTAGAGACAATACAAGTGAATTTTTTTTAGTTGCACATCATCGTCTTGTGAATGATAGGAATTTTTATGGGATAATCTTTCAATTGCTAAAAGTATAACGATTTTCCCCCCTCCTTTTTATTTGTGAAAGATATTAACTATATGGAACATAAAGACAGGTATAATAGCAGCTAGTTATATGGTTTTTGCAGATGTACTTGTTAGAATTAAGTGACTCGAATCCTTATTTAAATAAAATACAATGATAAAATAAAATAAAAGAAGAATCCCTATAGAACTACACTTCTTTTATTTTATTTTAAATAAGGTTTTTTAAACCTTATTAAACTCCATCTATTGGATATTGATTAGAATAAGGAGTTTCAATCTTACTACACTCCTATTAGAATATGGCTTTACAAGCCTATAAATAGACATAGTCTATTCCTCTTGTAAATTGATTCGAATTCGACATAGTGAATTTTCTTCTCCTCTGCCCGTGGTTTTTTTCCCGAAAGGGTTTCCACGTAAAATCTCTGTGTTCTTTATTTTTATTTCTCTTTTCTTTGCGATATATTTGTCATTACCGATGTTATTTTTTACAAATTGGTATCCGAGCTTCCGGGTTTTTTTCATCTCGATCACGGTAATGGCGTCTTTAAAGTATGAAATTTCACTGTTGGATCGCAACACCAGATTTGCGTTGTGGCAAATAAAGATGCAGGCAGTTCTTGCACAGATAGATTTAGAGGAAGCCCTGCTAGGGGTAGATAAGATGCCTTCAACATTGACGGAGGAAGAGAAAAAGTGCAAGGATCGAAAGGCGTTAACACAGTTACATCTGCATTTGTCTAACAAAATTTTGCAAGATGTGATGAATGAGAAGATCGCCGCGGCATTATGGAAGAGGCTAGAACAAATATGTATGTCAAAAACTCTAACCAACAAGTTGCATATGAAGCAACGTCTTTATGCTCATCGTTTGGAGGAAGGTGTGTCTGTGCACGAACACTTAACAGTGTTTAAAGAAATTCTCTCAAACTTGGAGGCCATGGAGGTTCAGTATGATAAGGAAGATCTAGGGTTGATTCTACTTTGTTCGTTGCCCCGTCTTATTCAACCTTGGAGAGACACGATTTTATATAGCCGTGAGTCTCTCACGATTGATGAGGTTTATGATTCTTTTACCTCGTATGATAAGATGAAGCATCTTGTGGTTAAACCCGACTCTCAGGGAGAGGGTCTCATTGTTCGTGGGAGACAAGATCGGAATGCTGATGATGATCGTGGAAGGACACAGGCAGAATCCTCGCGGTAAATCTAAGGGTAGATCGAAGTCTTCAAGCAGAGGTAAAACTTGTAACTTCGCAAGAGAAGAAAGGGCACATTAAATCGAGTGCTATAAACTACAGAACAAGATTAAAAAGGAGGCTGCGCGAATCAAAAGGAAAACAACCGAGAAAATTTGGTGAAGCTAATGTTGTAGAAGACTACAGCGATGGTGAATTTCTAGTCATACATCAACAATTCTAAAGTGAGCGAGGAGTGGATACTTGATTCAGTTGCACCTTCCACATGAGTCCCAATCGGGATTGGTTTACAAATTACGAGCTTGATGGTTGAAGGTGTTGTTTTGATGGGAAATAATGCTTTTGTAAAATCGCGGTGTTGGAACAATTAAAGTTAAGATGTTTGATGGAGTTTTGAGAACACTTAGTGACGTCTGGCATGTTTCGAATTGAAGAGACATTTAATTTCGTTGAGTACTCTTGATTCAAGAGGGTACAAATATACAAATTGAAATTGGGATTTTGAAGATTTCCAAAAGTTTCCTCGTTGTGATGAAAGAGGCGAGAGAAGACTGCCAAGTTATATGTTTTGCGAGGTCTCTCTCATTATTGGTGATGATGCAATTGTCGCTTCTTCTTCCTTGTCGGATGATGATATTACTAAACTTTGGCATATGCGCCTAGGGCATATGAGTGAGAATCGCATGGCAGAATTGAGCAAAAGAGGACTTCTTGATGGGCAAGGGATTTGCAAACTGAAGTTCTGTGAGCACTGCGTTTTTGGGAAGCAAAAGAGAGTTCGATTCACCAGAGGAATCCATAACACAAAGGAAACATTGGAGTATATTCATTCTGATCTGTGGGGGCCATCAAGAGTGCCTTCAAGAGGTGGAGCTAATTATATGCTAACTTTTATTGATGATTTTTCCAAAAAAGTTTGGGCATTCTTCCTGAAGCAGAAAAGCGATGTGTTTTTCGCATTTAAGTCTTGGAAAACTGTAACACCCCATACCCGAGTCCGAGGCTAGGACCGGATACAAGACATTACTATGCTTGAACTTTCTTAAACATGTACTTACGGGCTATAAAATTTCGTTCCGAATTAAAAACTTCTCTTTCTTAGTCAAATCAGATATTTCATGGGCCTACGAGGCCTCAGACTTACGTCCCGAAACTTTTGGAACTCATCTGGAAACTTGCTCTCGAAACAGGGGTCACACGTCCGTGTGACTTGGGACACGCCCGTGCACCCCTAAAACATGTCCGTGTCTTTCACCCGTGAATGATACTGGCAAAATCCACACGGCCTGGACACACTCGTGGCCCTGGCTCGTGTGCCAAACCTTGGCATTCTGACTTATTCACGCGGTGCGTACACACGCCGTGTCGCGCCACCGATGTGACAATTGAATTTCTAAGTGTCAAGTGCGAGACTTCACACGGCCTTGGCACACGCCCATGTGCCAACGTGTGTATTCACACGGCTGAACAAGCGGCCGTGTTACCAGCCCGTGGTCTAATCTGACTTAAGATACTAAGGTGCAAGAGACACACGGCCTAGACACACGCCCGTGTGTCTATCCGTGTGGGCACTTAGAGGCTATCTTACCAAGCCTTTTACCACTCCCGTTTGCATACATTCATATACTACTTCAAAACATTCTCAAATCATCAATTAAAACACATGAATTAACACATTTAATCATTAAAGAGATAAAGTCTTTATCCCATACACTAGGGAGAACTACTCCCAATACAAATACAACCAACTTAAGCCATCATCTATGGTCATACACAACCAACTCTAGATTCTCTTAGGCCAATACAATTTGGCTACATCGGTTAGAACCTAATCAACTTTAAAAGAATCCCTAATACATGCCATGACTCATAAGGACTTGATACCTCATGCCAAGTGTCTGCTCGATAGTGTGAAAACATCTTCGGCAGCCTCTAACCCGAGCTAGTTAAAATAACCTATAAGGGATGAGAAAAGTAAAGGAGTAAGCAATAATGCTTAGTAAGCTCATCTGCATAATGTGTCAAATATTGATATTCATTGAATATACATAATTACAAAGTATCATGAAGGGTGTCTCTCATAAACTCATGGTTACTTGCTCAAATATTCTTGAAACTTACTCATTCAATCTCTTACCACATTCTTACCATGTCACAAGCCAATTGCTCGTTCAATTAGCATACATTCCTGCACTGATCACCACATGATCATATAAAACAAAACATCAAGCATTTTCAATAAGCTGCTCATGCTATTAATATCTCGATGGTTTCGCACTTAGCCCACCATTGAATCTCTAATAGGGTGGTATCGCACATATCTCACCAATCATTTATACTTATGGTGGTTCCGCACTTAGCCCACCTTTCATTTTACATTCATGGATAGTAATCCACATGTATATTTCTATTTCAAATATTCATCCGAGAATATTCTCACACACTTCTATTCTTACTTAACTTTCTATGATACTCGTTTGCATTCACACAATACATTAATAAATCTATCTCATGCATTAAAGTGTATTGAACACACATAACCCACTAAGGTTTCATCATACACTGAATCCATATCAATTCAATTCTAACACACACTTGTGCTTTTCGTGGTACAACCACATACTTTCTTCCTTTCCACATATACATTGAATCACTCAAGTTATTAAATAACTCTCTTGAGTCTCATACTCATAATGTCACATAGAACTTATACCCCAATAGGGTCTTACTTGCATTAACATATCGATGCCATGTCCCTGACATGGTCTTATACAAATTCTTACATCGAGGCCATAATCCAATATGGTCTTACACGAGGCCTTAACTATCATCATATCATTCTACATATATTTCCCATTACTCTTAGATTCAATTCTTTTGACCTCTCATTAAAGATATTTCATACATTTATAGAGTAAATATACATTCCATACAACATTGGAACATTAAATTAACTCATACGTAATTGCAACATTTGCACATGAACTTACCTCGATGTCGAAAAGGCCAAAAGGGACCTTTTTGCCCACATTTCTCTTTTCATCCGTTCTAGGTCCGAAACTCGTTTTCTTTGATCTAGAACAATAAAATTTACTAATTTAATAATTTATAAATCATAATACACCATAATCTACACTTTAGGCAAAAATGACTATTTTGCCCCTACACTTTGGCAAAATTACGATTTTACCCCTAGGCTCGTAAATAAATTTTCATCTCAATTTCTTATTAAGCAAGCCTAGCTGAACATTTAATCCTCTTACAACTATCCACAATTCCATCTATTTCATGCCTTAATGAACAAATTGCAACTTTTACATTTTAGTCCCAATTAGGTGTTTTCATGACAACACCTTTCACAAAAGTTGTTTCTCATCTTCCTATCATTCATTTTCTTCCATAAAAACTCATCAAACAACATAAACTCTATCATGGTAAGTCCCTATACTTTCAACCATATTGCAAACTAGTCCTCTCAATAGCTAGCTTAAGCTTTGATGACTCCAAATATACAAAAATCATAAAAAATAAACAACAAATTGACTTACTTGAATGGAGTAAAGCTTGCTGAAATTTTAAGCTTTCAAACCCCTCCCATGGCTGATATTTTCGGTTGGAGAAGAAAGATAAATAAAAAGATGATAACTTTTGCTTATATCATATTATTTTATTTATTTTTCCAACTAATATCACCAAATTTCAATCATAATAAATGCTCTTGTCCCCTTTGCATATTATGGCTGGCCAACACACTTAAACAAGGTGAAATTGCACATTTGGTACCCCCAATTTATAATCTATAGGTATTTGGCACTTCTAGCAATTAAAATAGAACTTTCGCACTTTATGCGATTTAGTCCCTTTTTACAATTTAGCTAGAAATCGCTAGAATTAAGGCACCAAAATTTTCATGCATCCTTAGAAACATGTTATAATATATAACATAACATGAAAATAATTTTCTCTAACCTCGAATTAGTGATTTCGAGATCACTGTTCCGACTAGCCCCTAAATCGGCTGTTACAAAAACTATGATTGAAAAATAGACGGGAAAACAAATAAAACACCTCCGCACAGACAATGGCTTAGAGTTTTGTTACGATGAGTTTAATAAAGCTGTGCAAGTCGAAGGGATCGTGAGACACTTAACGATTCGTCATACTCCACAACAAAGCGGCGTTGCGTAGCGAATGAACGAGCGATCATGGAGAAAGTTCGATGTATATTGTCAAATGCCAACTTACCAAAGTCGTTTTGAAATTTGAAGCGACCTCATTGCATGTTTTTGATCAACCGATCTCTATCCATTGCCATTGAGAAAAAGACTCCACAAGACGTATGGTCTAGTAATCCCGCTAATTATTCTGATTTAAAAATCTTTGGATGTCCTGCGTATGCTCATATTGATAATGGAAAATTGGAACCGAGATCCATTAAATGTGTTTTTCTTGGTTATAAAGCTGGTGTAAAAGGGTATAAGTTATGGTGTCCTGAAAATAAAAAAAGTTGTGATTAGTAGAGATGTTGTTTTTGATGAAACTGTTATGCTACCTAACTTATCTCTTAAAGGCTCTTCCAATAAAGAAAATCAAAAGCAGGTGGAGCATCAGATTAATACAGAGCCGACTCCTCAAGCCAGTACAAAAATTGAGAATAAAGTTTCTTCTTCACCACAATACTCTATCGCCAAAAACAGAACTAGAAGAGAAACTAAACCTCCAAAGAAGTATGCCGAGGCTGATCTAGTTGCTTATGCTTTAAATGTGGTTGAAGATATAGATGCAAACCAAGAGCCATCTAATTATTCTGAGGCGGTTAGCTGTAAAGACTCAGAAAAGTGGATGTTTGCTATGCAAGAGGAGATGGAATCACTCCACAAAAACAGAACATGGGATCTTGTGAAACTTCCTAAAGGTAAAAAGGTCATTCATTTGTAAATGGGTGTTTAAAAAAGAAAGAAGGGACTCCAGGAGTTGAAGAACCCAGATATAAAGCAAGGCTTGTTGCAAAGGGTTACAGTCAAATTCCAAGAGTGGACTTCACAGATGTGTTCTCCCCAGTTGTGAAGCATAGTTCGATTCGAGCCTTGCTTGGTATTGTGGCCATGCATGATTTGGAGCTTGAGCAGTTAGAAGTAAAAACTACATTTTTACATAGAGAACTTGAGGAAGATATTTACATGCAACAACCAGAGGGTTTTACAGTCTCAGAAAAAGAGGACTATGTTTGCTTCTTTGAAAAAGTCCCTTTATGGTTTAAAACGATCCCACCAAGACAGTGGTACAAGAGGTTTGATTCTTTTATGACTTCTCATGATTTTAAAAGATGTAGTTTTGACAGCTATGTTTACTTTAAGAAAAATAGTGATGGTTCTTTTGTGTATCTACTTCTTTATGTTGATGACATGTTGATAGCAGCAAAAGATAAAGGAGAGATAAGAAAGGTCAAAGCCCAACTAAGTGAAGAATTTGAGATGAAAGATTTGGGACCAGCAAAGAAGATACTTGGTATGGAGATTCTCAGAGATAGAAAAGCAAGTAAATTGTACCTAAGTCAGAAGAGGTACATTGAGAAAGTTCTTTGCAGGTTCAATATGCAGAGTTCTAAGCCTGTTAGTACTCCTTTAGCAACCCATTTCAGACTTTCATCGGCTTTGTCTCCATAATCAGATGATGAGATTGAGTACATGTCACATGTTCCATACTCTAGTGCAGTGGGATCTCTCATGTATGCTATGGTTTGTTCACGTCCAGATTTATCATATGCAGTCAGTGCAATTAGCAGATACATGGCGAATCCTGGTAAAGAACATTGGAAAGCAGTTCAATGGATTTTAAGATACTTACAAGGTACTACTGATGTTTGCTTACAGTTTGGAAGAACTAGAGGTGGAGTCATTGGGTATGTTGATCTTTGATTTCTTTGGAGACCTTGATAGAAGAAGATCTCTCACTTTGGTTATGTCTTTACAATCAGAGGTTGTGCAATCGGTTGGAAAGCTACTTTTCAAACTACTGATCGCTTTGTCTTCCATTGAAAAGTGAGTATATGGCGACATCGAGGCTTGTAAAGAAGCTATTTGGTTGAAGGACTCTTTAGTGAGCTCAATGAAGACCTTCAAATCAGCCACAGATATTTTGCGACGAGTTAGAGAGCCATCTTCCTTACAAAAGATCAAATGTTTCATGAGAGAAAAAGCACATTGATGTTAGGGTATCATTTTGTTCGTGATATTATTGCTCGTGGTGATATTCTTTGTGAGCAAAATTAGTACTCATGAAAACCCCTGCAGATATGATGACTAAGTCACTTCCTATAACCAAGTTTGAGCATTGCTTAGACTTGGTTGGTGTTCATTGTTGAAGTTAAACCCTTAAGGGGTTTTATGGAAGAGGTGGAGAACTTGTTCGTTGAGAGTTCACGATGAAGAACTTGTTTATTTAGAATTCGTGTCAAGGTGGAGATTGTTAGAATTAAGTGACCCGAATCCTTATTTAAATAAAATACAATGATAAAATAAAATAAAAGAAGAATCCCTATAGAACTACACTTCTTTTATTTTATTTTAAATAAGGTTTTTTAAACCTTATTAAACTCCATCTATTGGATATTGATTAGAATAAGGAGTTTCAATCTTACTACACTCCTATTAGAATATGGCTTTACAAGCCTATAAATAGACATAGTCTATTCCTCTTGTAAATTGATTCGAATTGACATAGTGAATTTTCTTCTCCTCTGCCCGTGGTTTTTTTCTTGAAAGGGTTTCCACGTAAAATCTGTGTGTTCTTTATTTTTATTTCTCTTTTCTTTGCGATATATTTGTCATTACTGACGTTATTTTTTACAGTACTTTTTGTGGCAACCTTCCCTTGAACTTGACGCCTTTTTCAGACTGTCCCAACATGGCTTGGCCAGAATCAACCTACGAAAGTTTCTTATCCAACATGTTATTAAGTTGGTGAATTGAGATATGCCACATATTTCTGTAAGTACTTTTCTTGTATCAGATTTCTCAATCAAACAAGTTGCAAGATCAATTTTGCATGTTCAGTTAGAATGCTCTTATTATTCGCATTAAGTTCCATTTTTTCCATTTTTATGGTTGATGGTAATTGGTCTGCATTAATCATTTTAATTTTTAAAAATCTGGTTATCCTAAACTCTCTGCAATGTGCATTATGAGTTAGTATTTGGTCCTTGTTCGTTGTCTCACACTAGGGCCAATACAATAGGTGTATGTTTGGTTCACTGTAATAGAATAGGGCTGTAATTGAATAGAACTGTAATTGAATAGAGCTATAATCAGTAATTCAACTGTTTGGTTGAATGGAATGGAATGGAATAGAACTGTAATAGTATTCTTGTGTTTGGTTGAATGGAATGATGTTGTAATAGCATAAGGAAAAAAAACTAAAATGACCAGAATACCCTTAGTAGAATTTTGTTTTTATATAGATGATTATTATTATTGTTATTAAATTTTAATAAGATTATTATTAAAAAAAATTAATAAAAATAATAAATAATTTAACCATATTTTAACATAATTATTATTAAATATAATTTAATAAAAAAATATAATTTAATAACATTCTTATTATAATTATTATTATATGAATTAAAAAAATCATAATATATAATACTATAAAAATAATATATAATCTACTTTATTATTTTTAAATCGCAATACATATTTAATGTGCTAAAATATCATTAGTGAAACAAATAATTTAATTATTCTACAATAAAAAACAAAATATTAGAAGTAATAAATAACTTGAGAATTATATTTCACATCCAAGCATAATATTCATATATTAACAAAAAGTTACATGATTTCATTAGTTTATATGTCATAATCCATATGTTTTAAAATTTTACAACATCAAAAAGTTACAACATTGTAATGACATTCTATCATGTCATTATACCATCCAAATATTACAAACACAAAAAGTTACCAAAATATCATCAACACAACCATGATTTTTAATGGTCAGCAAGAAATCTTCTGACCCATTCCAATCGCACAACAGAAGGTAAACTAAAGAAAATGAGCATTTGCGTTGGATGATCTGGAATTTTGCTCAATGCACGATAGGGCTCATCCTCAGTTAAACCTTCTACTTCACATAATGTTGGATATAATTTCAGAGCACTTTCTTGAATGGTCATTTCTGACTTTTGTTAAATTATCACTTCGGAGGCAATACTCTTACTGATTTCAAGGCCAACGGTCCGTATGTTTTCCGCCAATAAAGTGGCAGCATCATTAAATGAAGTAGAAGAATCACTTGCATCAGAAATCTTTTTTTTCTTCTTTGAAAATGTGGAATCACCTTGGTTTCTAGCTGGTTGCGGTTGTGTAGCTGAAAGATCCATGTCATCCAAAGAAACATCAGCTTCGCATCCATGGAAATCGTTTCTTTCTTCATGAGTATTTGTAGTAGCTACATCCTCAACATCTATTTCTTCAATAATATCAGTAATTTGTTTGAGCATCTTTCCCGATGGCTCGATCTTTTGCGTAGATGATGATAAGTTGGTCATAATAAGGGAAACTCCAATGTTTGAATTGAGCGGCTTCTTTATGACTCTATAAAAATGAAGAATTCATATTAGATATAAGTTTGGTCAAAATAAGATAATAAAGACTTGAAATAATTCTTACATTTATATATGAGTTCCACAATCGCATCTTCAAGCAACAAAAAAGTCGCCTATGCTCATACCAACCAAAGCCACTATTGTTTTTTCCACTAAGCATGTCATAAACGATTGAGCAATCCCTTTTTAATGTCCTAATCCTTGATTCAAAATTAGGTTTAGCCTTCAACATGGCATGGGGTAAAACTTTTTCTAACATTTTTCCAACTCATTTAAATAACGGCTTTGAATCTCAGTATCTGCATTAAAGGTTCCAACATTGTGCAAGTCGACCATACAAGCAACCAACGCAGCATCTTCTTCTGGAACCCATTTCCTTTTGGTTCCTCGAGAATTTTGGGAAGAAACACTTGATTGTGAAAAACCTGACATAACTATCTTAAGAAAAAACGCAAATTAAAATTAAGTTCAATATTATGCATCAAAAGATCAAAACTTTATAAAATTATAACACATGATGAATCAAAAGAAAATAAATTATCATTCAACAAGTCTAGTACAATACAAAAAAACAATTCAAACACCACCAAAGTTTCATAAACTAGATACATGAAATAACATAAACAACTTAACGTTTACTATTTTTACCCTAAACCTAACTAATTTCTAGATGCTTGCCATTCATCGAACATTTGGTTGGCTAGTTCCATCCTCCAAGTAGCCCATGCATCCGATGGATGAATATTTACGATATTCGGTTCATCGTCATCTATCACATTACTAGGTAATCCTTCTCCCAACTCCGCTTCAATAGGATCAAGACTCATATAGGTTCGAATAAAATTATGGAGCAAACAACATGCAATAATGATTCTATTGTGCGCCCTCAAAGGATAGAATGATGGACTCCTAAGTATTCCCTATCTAAGTTTTAATAACCCAAAACATATTTCAATAACATTACGCGCTGAAGCATGTTTCATATTGAAAAATTCTTCCGGAGTACTTGGCTGGTAACCCTGACGCCACTCATTCAAATGATATCTTTGTCCTCTAAAAGGCGCAAGAAATCCCTCACAATTTATGTATCCAGCATCAACTAGATAATAACAACCTATAAAAAGAAACTATTTGTCATGGTTAATTTCCCAAAAAAGTATGATCTTAAAAATTAATTCAAATTCCTCTAATTTTGCACTTTATCATAAGGAACTTTTAGTCCATATCTCCTACTAATGGCATCTCGAAGAACTCGTTCATCAGCAATAGAACCTTCCCAACCAGGAAGAACATAAACAAAATGCATATCAGGTGTACAAACACCTAACATATTTGTTGCTATGTCACCTTTTCGCGTTCGATATCTAGGTTTATCAACTGTTGGAACCCTAATCTTGATTTGGGTTCCATCTAAAGCACCTAAGCAATTCTACATCATATGTATAAAATCTCGAGTTAGGATACTATATTTAAATCTAAATAGACTAAATTATGTACGAGCTATATATAGAACTCACTCCAATACCTTGAACCATTTCCACCTTAGGTCTGTAGAAATAGCTGTAATTGGCTCTACCTTTTTAAATAACACATCTAGTAAGCGTATGACAGCATTTAAAACATTGTGAAATGATTTGCTAACGGTTTCCCCGGACCTATTAAAGTGATGCTTGATAACTCGATTTTTAAGGTGATGAGAAATGATATGTAAAAACATTGCCACTTGCTCATCAACAAGCATGTTCCTTGACGACTTCAATCCCCCTAAAGTTTGTAACATCTCACATAGTTTAAAAAAAGGTAATTCTATTCATCCTAACTTGTTCAATACAGGTCTTGTCACTAGCATATACAAGTCTTTTCACATAATCTCGTTTTGCATAAAAATCTAAAATATAGGATCTAATCCTTGGTCTATAAGTATGTAGGCTATGGATGGCACCTAATGCAACTAAGAACCAACTCGCAACTTTACATATTTGCAACCATATTGTAATAGCAAGACCAATTCTTTTACGCCTCTCACTTTGTACAATTAAAGGCAGACGAGCCATTACTGCAAGATATTAAAGTGTTACATATCTTCAAATCATAGTAAAAGGGTCACATTTCTTCAATACTAATTTCAATAACAGTAAAACAAAATCAAAGAATTTAATTTCTAAAGAACTTACAATGGTTCAGTGAATACAAGAAGCTCAATTGTGGGTGGAAGAGGCAATCAAGCAAACCAAAGAAGAAGAGGAAGCAATAACACACTGTCAAAGAAAAATGAACAATACATATTTATCAAATTTCATTCAACAAAATTGGCTCTTTGTTTAGCAAATAATAATATCTTGAACATTAAAAGAAAAATTAATAATGAACATCTAATCTTGAAATACATCCACATCCAAATTACATAATTTCCAGTGCTATAGAAATATACATATATTATATGAAACTTTTTAAAAATTCGATCTTTAATTTACCTTTTAAAATTTCGATCTTTAATTTACCTTTAATTCGACCTTTAAAAGTTGATTGTTGATCAATTTCTATATCTACCGAGATTATAATTTTTTTGTCTAAATTTTATAATAAAATTATATTTATAAAAATATAATTATTGTTTTTTATTGTATATAAAAATAAAATTATTATAGTAATAGTAAAAGATTTATTAAGTTATTATTATAAAAGTTAAATACATCCATTTTTTTTTCCTTCCAAAAAAAAAAGTGATGGTATCATTGCTTTTTTGTCACGTTTCCGAGGAATTTTCCACGTTATATGAATCATTACTATTTATGATGTTTTTTATAGAGTGAGTAGGATTTTTCTTTATTGAAATCTTGTTGTCATTCACGTGATTTACCACATTACATTATTTCTTATACCTCTATTCGATTCGTTTTGTATTATATATTGTTATTTTTTTAAATTTATATCTTTTTTATTTCTATAATTTTTTTCTATTTTTTTAGTGTTTAAAAGTGGTTAGATCTGCCTTTAATACAACTTGCGAATGATGAATTTCCTATTTATTTTTTACCTCATTTTATTTGCATGTGTTTAAATAAAAAAGTGAATAACGGATCAGAGTGTACGGATGATTAAATAATTAGTTCAATCATTATAAAGTAAAAACTTCAAAATATTTTTATTTCAAAAAAATCTTGAAATTTGTAAAAAAGAAAAAATTGATAAACATAAATTAATAATAATAACATATGCATTCATTTTATAAATTACAACAATAAAATTAAATATTTCAATTAACTTAATTTTATTCAAATAGTTTTTAATCAAATTTTCATCCAGTTCAATCGATTTTTTATTAATTTATTTTTTCTCAATTTTATAATACTGATCGAATCAATTCAATTCATCGATTTGATCCAATTTTGATAAACAAAACATAGTATTTAAACCATAGATTAATATACTATTTTTCTTGATAAATAAATTGAATTTAAAATTATTATAAATATTCTTTTCGATGGTCCAAGTTAATAATTATATTTTATCAGTCCATTAAAAGGATAACTAGTCTATTTTCATCATGCCAAAGTCAAATTTAAAATATATAAAATAAAAGTGGTATTAACTCAATTCCATTAAAAGGTAACTACCGTGGTTTTGCTTTATGTTTTTGTGTGCTGCTCTTTACCTTAGCAGCCTCTTTTTCCATTAACAAGTTTCATCTTTCCAAAGTTGAACACATAACCAACTTACAACAAAGACATTGGGAGGGTATTGTTACCTTAGCACACCCTTGAGCGATATCTTTCCCCTTCTTGTTGCTACCTTCAACCACTCCTTTCACTACAACAAAACATGCTTACTACGACACTTTTGGGGCGACACTTTTTTAAGTGTTGGAATAGACTTGTCAATATACGCTTTGGCCAACTCTTTGTATAAGAGTTGGGATATGCATGCCTAAGGCAACGCTTAAATAAGAGTCGGCTTTGTCCAACACTATGCCGACACTTTTGGGCCGACACTTTCCTTGTAACACCCTAAACCCGGCCCATGCGGTATGACCGGATCTGGCATGTCACATGAAGAAAACGTGTAAAGGACTCGTGATTTTTTTACTAAAGTTGTCATTAATTTTTTATAGTTAAGAATACAAGTTTGGTTATAATTATTCGATAAAATACTACTAATCTCGAAAGGTTGATTGAATCAAAAATCGATCTAGTGAACTTTAAAACCGTGACTTTATAAAATGACGTTGATAATTCGAAAGAGAATCCAAGTTATATTATTTGTATATACATTTGTTATGAAATCCATTTGTTATTCAATTTTGGAAAACCGTTATTTATGATCTCAGAAAAATCCCATTTAAAACAATTCATGGAAAATAATAAGTACGTCAAAACATAAAACAAAATAAAAATATCAGAGGCCTTATTACAACTTTAAACCCAAAATAATAAAAGTAATGAAATAAAGCAGAAAAGAAGTTTACTAATGCTCGAAAACATTATTTTCAAAATATGGCCTCAACCGAGTTATCCATGGCCCCAAGTCCTCATTACTGAGCATCACCTGCAAAGATTAAGAAAGAAAGGGGGTGAGTTACAAGAACTCAGTGTATAATCCCCTTACTGTCATCCACTGGGCCTGAACCCGCATAGCAACATCTTGGGCCTAAGCCCATTTACATAACAGTATTTAAAAGAAATGAATGCAACCCAACCCATCCATCCATCACACCCTCGACCAGCCAATCACACCTTTGGGGATCAAGTCAACCCACCCCGCTGCTCACACCAAATTTGCAGTCAAGCTACTATAATATATAATTATTGTGGCCATGCCACCGAAATCATAAGTAAGCACAATAATAAATGAATTGTGGCTATGCCACCGGGCTACACTACTCTCCATACAATTTTTCCCAACCCATGCAATATGTAAAGATGCAACATAAATAAAAAAAATAAATTATAACCACATATATAACAACTATTAATCTAGTGAAAAATTTCGGTGAATCGGCCCATTAAAGCACTTTGGTAATTCGGCCCACTAAGGCATTCTAGCACATCGGCCCATCGAGGGCATTTTGGTAAATCGGCCCATAGGGGCATTTTCGTACAAACGGCCCATTAAAGCTTTTTAGTAATTCGGCCCATAAGGGCATTTTTGTAATTTTACAAATTAATACCGATTTTGACAGATCTTAAAATTAATGTTGTTTAAGCAAGTTACTCGATTCTTGCCATATTACGGTTATTAGATTCGTAAACAACAATGATCTATTTTCCGACATGATGGTGAATCACGAATCTACAGGATTTCGGTGTGAGATTACACACCTGATTACGGTAAGGACTAAACCTTCTTGATCGTCGGCACCCTTAGTATCGTGAACAACTACGATTTGCCTACTCTCACCAGAAGATGGTCCAGAACCTGGTGGAAAATCCCGAACTGCCGATACCGCCCTATGTTTGAACTTGGGAGTAGAGATTGCAAGTCCACTCCCTTTTTGCCCTCCTATCGATTTTCCCTTAATAACTCTACTCCTTGCCTCCATTGAAAGAGTCTCAATCAGAATAATACTACGATGAGAGAAAGCAGTTGTTTAGGGAGAGGATTTTGGCTTACCACTACTTCCGAAGGGATCAACGAGTAGAGAAGATCGAGTGATTTAGTCCCTAAAATAATCGATTAGTCATAACCTTCAATCCGATTTGCAAAATAACCGAGTAGAGAGATATCGAATGAACCAAGAAGAAACTCCTTACCTTATCGATGATGAGCCCGACTCCCACCGATTTGACTTAAGGCTAAAGATGGGTCAGCAAGGATGTGATATTCGGCCAACCTATTAGAGCACTACAAAAATGAGATGATCATGATATGAGGGAGTAGAAGGGAATGGTGTTTCGGTTTAGAAACAAAGTGAAACAATCGAGTGATGATGGACACACATTCGGCTAGGGAGAAAAGAAGATGAAAGGAATAGAATGAAGCCACTTACCCGATTCAACCAAGGAAGAAATGTCCAACGCGCAAGAATGGAGAAGAGATAATGGCTAAGAGTATTCGACTACTTTGAGAGAAAGAAAAGAGGAAGATTCGTCCTCCAAATATGGTCGACTAAAGAAAGAAGAGAGAAAGATAGGAGGAACAGTGAGAAAAAAAAAAGAAAAGAAGAGCAAAATGGCTTGAGTGTTTCGGCAAAACAAAGGAAAAAGGTGAACAAATTGGCTTGAGTGTTTAGGCAAAACAAGGGAAAAAGGTTGGAATTGAAAGTACCAAAATGTTAAAAAGAAACAAAACCTTTCATACACAAACTTGCAAATAGGCTATAGGAAATTCGGCTCCCACATTCCCCTACCAAAACCGTATACCTCTAACACCATAAAGGTAATGGTTGACCAAAAATTCTTTCCCCAAGCACCTCCCAAAATTCGGCCAACATATCCCCCCTTATCTCTTTCCTTTATTTCTTTCCTTATTTTCTCCTTGATCTCCTCCTTACTCTTCTCCTTAGTGTTCTTTCCATCATTTGAAAGTCTTCCTTTCCTTCTTTAGAGCCATGGCCGACAGTTACTATCTTCCTCCTGATTAGCACAAAAAAAATTAAATCCACAAGTTACAATAGGTGGGATTCGAACTCCACCCTATAAGCCTCTTCATGTAACGCCACACCACTCTGCTACTAGCTCCACTTGTGCTAGCAAAATAAACACTTATTCCCTTATGCCTTGACTCCACTTACCTTCTCCCCTTTAAGTACTTAAACACAAAAATTTCTACTAGGGCCCAACTCAACCCCAAGCCTTCTTAGGGCCCCTAAACATACACAACTAACATTTTAACTAGCCTAACGCATGGTATAATGCAAAACTTAAAATCCCGAATTTCAGGATGTTACACATGCAGATCCAGTCATACCACATGGGCCGGGTTTAGGGTGTTACATTTTATGGTATCAGAGCCCGGTTGCAAAACTTGGCTGTGGTTTGGGTTCAAAAATATTTTCCAAAAACTGTTTGAAATTCGATTTATAAATACATGTTTTAGAGAAAGTATGGCTCCACGAGTATCCGACACCAAGTCAGTAAGTTTTGTTTTCATTTTATGATTATTGTGGTATGACTGTAAGAAAACTTCACAAAATAGAAATACTCTAGAACTTTAAGCTTAGGAGCTGAAACTATAGAGATTGAGACTTTAGGATACGTTTTGCCAAAACAACTTTACTTCCTATACTCCATAAAACATTGCTTAATAAACATTGAATAGCATACTGATTCATAAGACTCGTAATCAGATTAAATCGAATTAGCTAACATGAGTGCTAGAGGACGTGGACGCGGTAGACGTGGACGTGGTAGAGGCCGAGGTGCTAGAGTTGTATCTGAGGCATCTGGACATATGCCGAAAATGGATGCACTTGCGTCACCGGTGACTGAAGCTGGGTCACATGATCGAATGAGAGAGGACGACGCTCTGTCCCAAGTGATGTTGCGAGTTCTGGAAAGGGTTACTGGGGCAAGAACTGGGTCGGCAGCTCGTGGGTCAATATCTGAGCGACTTAGATCGAATGGGGCTAAAGTTTTTAGGGGTATTTCGGGTGTAGCCCCAAGTGTAGCGGAGTACTGGCTTGAGGCGGTGGAGCGGATTATGGACGATCTGGATTGCACAGCTGAGCAGAAACTAAAAGGGGTTGTGTCATTGCTAAGAGATGAGGCGAATCAGTGGTGGCTCATTGTTCGGAAAGACACTCAGGCTGATCGTATTACCTGGGATTTCTTTAAGACAGCATTTCAAGGAAAATATGTTGGTGCTAGCTATGTAGATGCCCGAAGAAAGGAATTCCTGAATCTGGTTCAAGGAAGTAGATCTGTGGCAGTATACGAGGCAGAGTTTCTGCGTCTGAGTCAGTATGCCCGGGGTATAGTACCGACTGATTATGAACGCTATGTGCATTTTGAGGACGAATTGCGTGATGAGTTACGGGTGCTGATAGCCCCATAGAAGGAGAGGAATTTTGCTACACTTGTGGAAAAAGCTAAGATAGCTGAGGAAGTTAAACACTCGAAACGACAAAATTGAGACAAGGATAGAGGCAGGAACAAGAGAGACTCTGGGTACTCAGGTCCTACTAGAGGATTTCTAAAAAAGCCCAAGAATGATGTACCAGTTCAAGTGGGTGCTCTAGCTACTACCAATCAGTTACAGCCTTGTGTGGATTGTGGAAAAGTTCACTTGGGTGAGTGTTGGAAGAGAACTGGAGGTTGTTTCAGATGTGGATCCAAAGACCATCGGTTTAGGGATTGCCCTCGAGAGCCTGCTCGACTCGGGTAGTTAAAATGCATTTTGCGCAGCCAACGAGGCGCTCGGCGGCCGCCGAGAGGCCGTGGGCGGTCGAGGTGGTAATGGCATGGGACGAGGTCGTGGTGCACGGGTAGAGTGTACCGGTAATAGGGGTAACACGGAGGTGAGACAACCAGGGTTGGTCTATGCGGTCAGACGTCGAGAGGATGGCGATAAACCGGATGTCATAACCGGTATGTTTTTCATATCTGATGTACCTTTTACCGCTTTGATAGACATTGGATCCACCCATTCGTATGTTGCTTGTGCTGTGTCTGGAACTCTGAATATTAGATCTCGAGATTATCGCTAGAGAAACAACGTGATTAGCCCTTTAGGATGATCGGTGGTAGTAAATAAGTTGTTTAGAGATGTGCCCTTAGAAGTTCAGGGGATAGTATTTCTGGCGGATTTGATGGAACTGCCATTCGGGGAGTTCGACCTTATATTGGGCATGGACTGGCTGGTTAAGCACCGTGTGAACTTGGACTGTGCTGCAAATCGGATGGTACTAAGAAATTCAAAGGATAAGGAAGTAATGATGATAGGTGAAAGAAGAAATTATCTATCTAATGTGGTATCTGCTTTAAAGGCGGAAAGGTTGGTACGAAAGGGGTGTGAAGCGTTCTTAGCCTTTATCAGTGCTTTGGATGCCAAGGAGTTGTCGGTAGAGAGTGTTAAAGCGGTGAAAGAGTTTCCAGATGTCTTTCCCGAGGAGCTTCCAGGATTGCCTCCAGATCGGGAAGTGGAATTTGGTATTGAGCTGTTGCTAGGAACGGCTCCGGTGTCCATTGCTCCTTACAGAATGGCACCGAAGGAGCTAGTGGAACTTAAAGCTCAAATTCAGGAGTTGTTGGACCGTGGATTTATTCGACCAAGTGTGTCACCGTGGGGAGCATCGGTTTTGTTTGTTAAGAAAAAGGATGGGTCGATGCGTATGTGCATCGATTACAGACAATTGAATAAGTTGACGATTAAGAACAAGTACCCGTTACCGAGGATCGATGATCTGTTCGATCAGCTGCGAGGAGCTTCGGTTTTCTCGAAGGTATATTTGAGATCGAAGTATCACCAGTTAAAAGTCAAGGAGGCGGATATTCACAAGACTGCATTCTGAACCCGATATGGGCATTACAAGTTCTTGGTGATGCCGTTTGGATTGACAAATGCACCAGTTGCATTTATGGACATGATGAACCGAGTCTTCCAACCCTATCTAGATCGGTTTGTGGTGGTGTTCATAGATGACATTTTAGTGTACTCAAAGACAGAAGAGGAGCATGATTCGCATCTACGAGTCGTATTGCAGATATTAAGGGAGAAGCAGCTGTATGCCAAATTTAGTAAGTGTGAATTTTGGCTGAGGGAAGTGACCTTTTTGGGGCATGTTGTGTCTGCCGAGGGAATTAGAGTTGATCCCCGAAAGATCGAGGCTGTATTGGACTGGAAGCCACCGAAGTCAGTGGCAGAAATCTGAAGTTTTCTAGGTTTGGCTGGGTATTATAGTCGATTCGTTGAGGGGTTTTCGTTGATTGCTGCACCCCTAACTAAACTATTGCGTAAGGGAGTACCGTTTATGTGGTCAGATAAGCAGCAAGAAAGCTTTGAGAGATTGAAGAAGATTCTGACAGAAGCGCCAGTATTAATTCAGCCTGAGGCTGGTAAATAGTTTATTATTTATTGTGATGCGTCACACACGGGCTTGGGATGTATGTTGATGCAGGGGGGGAAAGTGGTGGCTTATGCATCTCGTCAATTAAGACCGCGTGAGGTGAACTATCCTACTCATGATTTAGAGTTAGCTGCAGTGGTGTTTGCTCTGAAGATATGGAGACACTATCTGTACGGGGAGAATTCGATTATCTACACGGACCATAAGAGTCTGAAGTACCTCCTTACCCAGAAGGAGTTGAACTTAAGACAGCGGAGGTGGATAGAATTGTTGAAAGATTATGACTGCTCAATCGAGTATCACCCAGGTAAAGCTAACGTAGTAGCAGATGCGTCGAGTCGTAAGGTGATATCTGATTTGAGAGCAATGTTCCCTCATCTCAGCCTTTATGAAGATGGTAGCTTGTTAGCTGAACTTCAAGTGAAGCCTGCGTGGGTAAGTCAGATTAAGGAAAAGCAGTTGTTAGATGAAGGTTGGGTTCTAGGCTTCTGCAAGTGGAAGGTGATGAGATAGGGGATTTTGGATTAAATAGTGATGGAGTATTGTGTTTCCGCGGAAGAGTTTGTATGCCCAGGGATTCGGAATTGAGACAAATGATTCTGCGTGAGGCGCATAGTAGCCCATATGCTATGCACCCCGAGGGAAACAAAATGTACCGAGACCTCCGTGAGTAGTATTGATGGCCAGGGTTGAAACGGGAGGTTACTGATTTCGTGAGCAAGTGCTTGACATGTCAGCAGGTGAAGGTGGAACATCAACTACCTTCAGGGTTGCTACAACCGGTGAAAATCCCACTATGGAAATAGGAAAGGATAACGATGGACTTTTTTATTGGGTTACCTTTAACGCCTACTAAGAAAGATTCAGTATGGGTGATAGTGGATCGGTTAACGAAGACTGCTCATTTCCTACCATTTAAATCACGGATTATACGTTGCAGAAGTTGGCCAAGTTGTATATAGCAGAAGTCGTGAGGTTGCATGGGGTACCAGTGTCTATTATATCGGACAGGGATCCTAGGTTTACATCACGGTTCTGGAAGGTTTTACATGAAGCTTTGGGTACAAAACTAAATTTCAAAGACGGCGTTTCACCCATGATCGATGGTCGATCGGAGAGAGTAATCCAGATTTTAGAAGACATGTTAAGGGGCTGTGTGATCGACTTGTGGGGGTAGTTCGGAAGATTTTCTACCATTGGCAGAGTTTGCATACAACAATAGTTATCAATCTAGCATCCAGATGGCAACCTATGAGGCGTTGTATGGTCGTAGGTGTCGTACTCCTACTTGCATTGATCGAGTTGGGGAGCGGCAGTTATTGGGTCGTAATTGATCTCAAGACGAGAGGAAAAAGTTAAGGTAATTCGGGCTCGGTTAAAAGAAGCTTGGACGAGGCAATAAATCATACGCAGATCCAAGCGTAAGGATATAGAGTTCTCTGTGGGTGATCAGGTCTTTACGAAGGTCTCACCTTGGAAAAAGATCTTAAGATTTGGGACAGAAAGGCGAGGTTGAGCCCTAGATTTTATCGGACCTTACCGTGTATTGAAGCGTGTTGGGCCGGTGGCTTATCGGCTTGAGTTACCTGCGAGTTAAGTCGATACATAGCGTATTCCATGTCTCGATGTTAAGGCGTTATCGTTCGGATCCGTCTCATGTAGTGCCAGTGGAGGAAGTTGAGATAAGACCTGACTTGTCTTTTGAAGAAGAGCCAGTGCAGATTTTAGATCGAGATATTAAGGTGCTGAGAAGGAAGTCGGTTCCGTTAGTCAAAGTATTATGGTGTAATCACGGGTCAGAGGAAGCTACATGGGAGCCTGAGGACACGATCCGGCATCAATACCCTCATCTCTTTTAATTAGGTAAATTTCGAGGCCGAAATTTCTTTAAGGGGGTAGAATTGTAACATCCTAAAATTCGGGATTTTAAGTTTTGCATTATACCATGCGTTAGGCTAGTTAAAATGTTAGTTGTGTATGTTTAGGGGCCCTAAGAAGGCTTGGGGTTGAGTTGGGCCCTAGTAGAAATTTTTGTGTTTAAGTACTTAAAGGGGAGAAGGTAAGTGGCGTCAAGGCATAAGGGAATAAGTGTGTATTTTGCTAGCACAAGTGGAGCTAGTAGCAGAGTGGTGTGGCGTTACATGAAGAGGCTTATGGGGTGGAGTTCGAATCCCACCTATTGCAACTTGTGGATTTAATTTTTTTGTGCTAATCAGGAGGAAGATGGTAAGTGTCGGCCATGGCTCTAAAGAAGGAAATGAAGACTTTCAAATGATGGAAAGAACACTAAGGAGAAGAGTAAGGAGGAGATCAAGGAGAAAATAAGGAAAGAAATAAAGGAAAAAGATAAGGGGGATATGTTGGCCGAATTTTGGGAGGTGCTTGGGGAAAGAATTTTTGGTCAACCATTACCTTTATGGTGTTAGAGGTATACGGTTTTGGTAGGGGAATGTGGGAGCCGAATTTCCTATAGCCTATTTGCAAGTTTGTGCATGAAAGGTTTTGTTTCTTTTTAACATTTTGGTACTTTCTTTTCCAACCTTTTTCCCTTGTTTTGCCGAAACACTCAAGCCAATTTGTTCACCTTTTTCCTTTATTTTGCCGAAACACGCAAGCCATTTTGCTCTTGTTTTCTTGTTTTTTTTTCTCACCGTTCTTCCTATCTTTCTCTCTTCTTTCTTTAGTCGACCATATTTGGAGGATGAATCTTCCTCTTTTCTTTCTCTCAAAGTATCCAAATACTCTTAGCCATTATCTCTTCTCCATTCTTGCGCGTTGGACATTTCTTCCTTGGTTGAATCGGGTAAGTGGCTTCATTCTATTCCTTTCATCTTCTTTTCTCCCTAGCCGAATGTGTGTCCATCATCACTCGGCTGTTTCACTTTGTTTTTAAACCGAAACACCATTCCCTTCTACTCCCTCATATCGTGATCATCTCATTTTTGTAGTGCTCTAATAGGTTGGCCGAATATCACATCATTGCCGACCCATCTTTAGCCTTAAGTCGAATCGGTGGGAGTCGGGTTCATCATCGATAAGGTAAGGAGTTTCTTCTTGGTTCATTCGATATCTCTCTACTCGGTTATTTTGCAAATCGGATCGAAGGTTATGACTAATCGATTATTTTAGGGACTAAATCACTCGATCTTCTCTACTCGTTGATCCCTTCGGAAGTAGTGGTAAGCCGAAATCCTCTCCCTAAACAACTAGTTTCTCTCATCGTAGTATTATTTTGATCGAGACTCTTTCAATGGAGGCAAGTGGTAGAGTTATTAAGGGAAAATCGATAGGAGGACAAAAAGGGAGTGGACTTGCAATCTCTGCTCCCAAGTTTAAACGTAGGGCGGTATCGGCAGTTCGAGATTTTCCACCAGGTTCTGGACCATCTTCTGGTGAGAGTAGGCAAATCGTAGTCGTTCACAATACTAAAGGTGCCGACGATCAAGAAGGTTTAGTCCTTACCGTAATCAGGTGTGTAATCTCACACCGAAATCCTGTAGATTCGTGATTCACCATCATGTCGGAAAATAGATCATTGTTGCTTACGAATCTAAAAATCATAATATGGCAAGAATCGAGTAACTTGCTTAAACAACGTTAATTTTAAGATCTGTCAAAAACAGTATTAATTTGTAAAATTACAAAAATGCCCTTATGGGCTGAATTACTAAAAAGCTTTAATGGGCCGTTTTTACGAAAATGCCCCTATGGGCCAATTTACCAAAATGCCCTCGATGGGCCGATGTGCTAGAATGCCTTAGTGGGCCGAATTACCAAAGTGCTTTAATGGGCAGATTCACCGAAATTTTTCACTAGATTAATAGTTGTTATATATGTGGTTATAATTTTTTTTATTTATATTGCATCTTTACATATTGCATGGGTTGGGAAAAATTGTATGGAGAGTAGTGTAGCCCGGTGGCATAGCCACAATTCGTTTATTATTGTGCTTACTTATGATTTCGGTGGTATGGCCACAATAATTATATATTGTAGCAGCTTGACTGCAAATTTGGTGTGAGCGGCGGGGTGGGTTGACTTGATCCCCACAGGTGTGATTGGCTGGTCGGGGGTGTGATGGATGGATGGGTTGGGTTGCATTCATTTCTTTTAAATACTGTTATGTAAATGGGCTTAGGCCCAAGATGTTGCTATGTGGGTTCGGCCCCAGTGGATGACGGTAAGGGGATTATACACTGAGTTCTTGTAACTCACCCCCTTTCTTTCTTAATCTTTGCAGGTGATGCTCAGTAATGAGGACTTGGGGCCATGGATAACTCGGTGGAGGCCATACTTTGAAAACAATGTTTTCGAGCATTAGTAAACTTCTTTTCCGCTTTATTTCATTACTTTTACTATTTTGGGTTTAAAGTTTTAATAAGGCCTCTGATATTTTTATTTTGTTTTATGTTTTGACGTACTTATTATTTTCCATGAATTGTTTTAAACGGGATTTTTCTGAGATCATAAATAACGGTTTTCCAAAATTGAATAACAAATGCATTTCATAACAAATGTATATACAAATAATATAACTTGGATTCTTTTTCGAATTATCAACGTCATTTTCAAAAGTCACGGTTTTAAAGTTCACTAGATCGATTTTCGATTCAATCAACCTTTCGAGATTAGTAGTATTTCATCGAATATTTATAACCAAACTTGTTTTCTTAACTATAAACAAATAATGACAACTTTAGTAAAAAAATCACGAGTTCTTTACACGTTTTCTTCATGTGACATGCCAGATCCGGTCATACCGCATGGGCCGGGTTTGGGGTGTTACATTCCTAAGTGTTGGGATAGACTTGCTGATATACACTTTGGCCAACTCTTTATATAAGAGTTGGGATATGCATGCCTAAGGCAATTCTTAAATAAGAGTCGGTTTTGTCCAACACTATGCCGACACTTTTGGGCCGACACTTTCTTAAGTGTTGGGATAGACTTGTTGATATACACTTTGGCCAACCCTTTGTATAAGAGTTGGGATATGCATGCCTAAGACAATGCTTAGAAAAGAGTCGGCTTTGTTCAACACTATGCCGACACTTTTCTAAGTGTTAGGGTAGACTTATTGGCATACGTTTTGGCCAACTCTTTGTATAAGAGTTGATATATGCATGCCTAAGGCAACACTTAAATAAGAGTCGGCTTTGTCCAATACTATACCGACACTTTTGGGCCAACACTTTCCTAAGTGTTAGGATAGACTTGCCGACATATGCTTTGGCCAACTCTTTGTATAAGGGTCGGGATATGCATGCCTAAGGCAACGCTTAAATAAGAGTCGGTTTTGTCCAACACTATGCCGACTTGTGTTATACCTTTCCCAACAATATAAAAGTGTTGCCATATGAAAAGAAAAACTCTTATTTCCTAACTCTCGATATACCACCAATCACTAATTTTATAATTGTATATATCACTTTTCTAATAAATTAATTTTATATTAAATAAAAAATTATGGTATTAATATTTTAAACTAATATCTTAGTGTTTAAGGTTTTAGGGGTTAGAGTATTAGGGTTTAAGGGTTAGGGATTTTGATAAAATGACAAAAAATAAAGTTATTTTAGGGTTTAGGTAAGCAATAAGATTCTTTTTTAATTACTTTTGAACCTTGTATTTTATATATATAGGGTTTAGGATTTAAGGGTTAGGGATTTTGATAAAAATGACAAAAAATCAAGTTATTTTAGGGTTTAGGGTGTAGGGTGTAGGGTTTATGGTGTAAGTTGTAGGGTTTAGGGTTTAAGGTTTATGATCTAGAGTTTAGGCTTTAGGGTGTAAGGTTTAGGGATAAAATTTGAGAAGTTAAATTTTATCAAAATTAATTTGGATAAATTCTATCAGCTGCACAAAAAATTAAACTCGTGAAGTTTGGTTTTCTTTTTTAAAATTATTTTCGTACACAATTATAAAATTTTACAAATTAAATATATTGTTTGAAACAAAACAAACTTAATTTAAAGGAATTTAAGAAATAATTAAACTATAAACATTTATTACTATAAAAGGTATTAGCGGCGTTCTTTTTAATGACATATATTAATATTGTTAATTAAAACCAAAGTTTAGATCTTTCACTTTAAACTCTATTATACCCAACATTTATTAATATCATTTTTAATATTTATCAAATATTAAATTAAATTAAAAATTTAAATTTACACCAAAAAATTTAAAAGTTGAATAATAATTTTAAAAAATGAGAAGACGTTTTTACTCTTAAATTATTTCTTTTTTAAATTTTTTTAATATATTCATTGTTTACAAGTAATGGGATTAGTTCACACCGACGAGAAATATTCATTGCTTGGATTTTTTTCCTCTATTCAGCAGCCACCTCCCTTAGTCACGTAACACTTCTAAATCCCTAGCCACCATCACTTCCTTGCCCTCTTAATCCTTTTTCCCACGGCCACTCCAACACCCACTGGCCACCAGTCGGCACTCGGCAGTCACCACCCTTTCCCTTTTCTCTTTTTCCTCTTCCCATTGTCGCCACCAACCCACCACCATCAGAAATCAAAAATCAACCCACAGGCGACTCCCCCTTTCCCTATTCTCTTTTTCATCTTCCCACTGTCGTGTTTCAAGCAAACCCACCACTCTCGTAAGAATTCCCATTTCCCATTTTGCTTGATTGAAATACTATTATTATTTTTGTTTAATTTCTTAGCAATCGGTCTGGTTCCTTACTTTTTTTTGTTGTTGATTTTTTAAGTTCTAAATTAATAGTTTATTCTTGAATTTAATCACATTTCTAGTATTTTTCAGCAATCAGATTTTTTAAGTTTTTATTATGCAACCACTATTTTTTTAAGCACATTCCAATTTGTGTGATTAATCAGCCCAAAATCCGACCTCCAGCGTTCTCCTCATAGCCTCGCTAGGGGATTTCTTGTCGAGCAATTTCAAACCCTAATTCTTTCCAATTTTGTATGTTTATGTTATTTTATATCTTCTTCTTTGTTGTATTCTTTCTTGGTAGTCTGCAGTAGTTGGAATTTTACTCATTCTGACATTGAAGATATCGATAAGAGGTTTCCTTGATTAACACCCCTTTCGTTTTTACTTATTGCGCTATTGACAATCAGTGTGTTTATGCATAATCCTTGTTTAGTGGTGTGACAGTGCAAGATGCTATTAAGGGAAATTCCATAGAAATTACAGAGGATAGCCTGTTGGGGTTGAAATATGATCCTGCATGTATTTGGGGTTATTTGAGGTGTGTTACTTTGCTCTACATTATTGTGAGAATAAACCTATACTGGTTATCTTGGGATATTCACAAAACAACTTAGTTTTGGATTTATAACACTTGCTCCATTTATGCAGCTTCACATTGAACAAGGACCTGTACTAGAATGGGCTAATTTTTCTCTTGCTATAGTTAAAGGCATAGCTGGACAGACACAAATGAAGGTGAATATTTCTTTTCAAAATAGATACATGAACTTCTCAAGACACACTCAATCTATGATCCTTTTTTAGTACCTTGGATTGACTATAGCTAAGGATGTACAAGGGGATATATTAATCTTATGTAATGCTGTGCAATTTTTTAAGTACCTACTACCTACTCTTGAAACATGTTATATGAACATTGAAACATGGAATCTATAGATGTAGTTTAATCAATTTAGAAGAATCATAAGGTTGAAAAGCACATGATATGAATGACATGATTTATTTCTTCTCGTTCTTGACTAGAGGAAGCATAAAAAATGTTGCTCGATCACTCTGAATAAAACACAAGATTTTGGATTTTTCAATCTTTAAGTAAAGTTCCAAGCACAAGGGTTTCATGTAACACCCTGGTTTAGGGGCTATGCGGTTTGAGTATAATGTAGGTGTTGGAAGGTTCTTGGGTGTGCTTGGATGTGTTTTGGGGTTTTAAGAATGCTTGGATGAAAGGGGAGATTTTGGAAAATTTTGGATTTTTAGTGGAAAAGGGAATCGGGCCAAGGAGGTCTTAAGAATAATTTTCGTAATTTTTGGCACAAGGAAGGCGGTGGTAGAGTGGTCTCGTGCGCGCTTAAGAGCTTGGGGAGGATGCCGGTGAGGGCACAGGTTCGAGTCCAGCGGCCACAGAGGGGTTTTAATATTTTTGGGTTACGGCGTTACAAGGAGGAGGCCTTAAAAGGAGTAGGGGCGTGTTTTGGCGCAAGCAAACAACTTGTCCAAGTGGTTCTGTGCGGCACTTAGGAGGCTGGAGGTGCGCGTGGGCGCTGGTTCGGCGACCAGGCGGCTTTGCGTGTTTTATTTTTCTTATGCGTCTAGGGGCTTGAGTAGGAAGCCTTTAAAGATTAAATGGTGTGGCTTTATGGCATAAAAATCAAAGTGGCCGAGTGGCACAGGCGTTGGAAGTAAGGCGTGCGGCAGCAAAGGAGCACAGGTTCGAATCTCATGACAAGCAATGGAGTATTTATTTTTGCGGATTGGACGGCAAGAGTTTCAGATTGAATTTAAACTCTCTTGTGAAGGATCCCACATCGGAAAGACACAAAGAATGAAGGTGAAGAGCTAGCTATATAAGGAGCATCCTAGGAGGAGAGTAGACACATCTTGGAGGCGTTTGGGCACAAGAGTGATCGGAGCTTGGATTAGCCCAGAGTCCTATCGGTGTGTAACTCTCTCTACTCTAGTTGTAGGCGGCAAATGCCGAAGTGCCGGTCCACGGCAATAGTAGCCACACACGAGCGTGCGGCGCGCGTGTGGGGCTTCGACAGCGATAGTTGAGGCCATCGTAGTATTCTCGTGGGTTGGAAATTTTGCTTGGGCCTCGATGGGCGAAGTGGGCCCAATGGGCCCGTGGGCCCATATGAGTAAATTGCATGATTGGTTAGTATATGTTGAACTAGACTAGGTGGAAGTTATATACGTGGCTAGATTCGTGTTAGGTGGGCCACACGAGCGTGTGGGCCCGAATAGGCCGGAATCGAGTTTTAGGCCCAATAGTCCATTTCAACCGGAAGTGGTAGCTGAGTTGCTAGTGGCGACATTAGGCCTTCAGAAAGGCCATTGCAGGTGTGAATTTACGAAAATACCCTTAGTAGGTAAAATTACGATTTTACCCCTAAAGGTTGATTAGCATGATTATGTTGTTTAGTTTTGGCCGATTGTAGGGGAAGGCTTGATCTCGCATATCTCGGGTTGTGGCTAGTGCTCGAGAAGTGTTAAGGAATGGGGGATCTAGTGCGTTAGATCTTGATCTACGGGATTTTATAGTCGCATTAGTAATCAGGTGTGTAAACTAACACACTTCTTGCTTTGTATATGTTTGATAAAGCTGATTGATTGGTAAAACCGAAATAGTATGGTTGAGTGATATGATACCCTATGGGGTATGTGCGCGGATTCGAGTAAGTCCGTTTCATTATGAGTATTGTTATTGATACATGATGTCATGATTTATGATGTATGTGCTATGAGATGCAACGTTAAACATGTTTGCATGATTTGAATACTATACATGAGTTGGTATGATGATGGGTGATATGAGTGGAGGGGGCGGTGATATTTTCTTGGCGAGCACCGATGTTTTGGTAAACACCTGCGTGACTATATGTCACGGAGGTTTGGTACCTCCGGAGGTTTGGTACCTCATAGCGACTTGTCCACCGTGGTTAACACCACCGTGGGTTGGCCCCACTTGAGATATGGGATAAATGCGCGGTGATTTGGTATCACACGATGGGTTGGCCCCATCACTCGATTATCGTGACTACGGTCACGGTGGTTTAGTACCACATTTGTGTCTTTGGGACACTAGAGGTTTGGCACCTCATTGCGACTCGTCCCCGTGGTTAACACCACCGTGGGTTGGCCCCACTTTTGAGATACGGGATTGTCGCGGTGATTTGGTATCACCACGATGGGTTGGCCCCATCATTTGATTTGTGACTTCGGTCACGGTGTTTTGGTAACACATTGTGACTATCGTCACCGGTGGTTTAGCACCACCGGTGGTTTGGTACCACCACGAGGTAGAAAAGGTGTATGGACGGTTAGGATTGGGTGCATATGATTGGGATGCATGATGATCATGATTATGTTTGTATGTGATATTTTGCTAATCCGGGAAAAAGGGTAGCACTGCTTGAGTGCAGGTGACTCACCTTTTTCCTTAACCATTTTCAGTGTTGCTTAAAATTTGGACTGGATCGGAGAGGACAAGGTGGCCCATGCAGAAGATGGTGTTCAATTATTTCATGCTTGATTTTGATATAAGTACTTTATTTGAATTGTTGGGTTGTAATAAAGGCCATTTTATGTTTTTGGTATTACTTTAACTATGGTTTATTTAAATTAAATTGCTACGTGAAAAGGATTTATGGTTTGCAAACTATTTATTCAAATTGGATATTATAAACTAAAGTTTTAAAAATGAATGAGTTTAATAGCAAAGTTTTATTCCAAAGATATGTTTTCCAAAATTCAAGCAAACTACGATGTTTTATTTTAAATTAAGAAGATTTTCAACCGTCTTTTCCCAGTGACATAACCAGATTCGATTCGTAGTGAATGGGCGGGTTTGGGGATGTTACTGATTTGGTATATCGAGCCGGTTCAAAACTCGGCTTTGAGGTTTTGGGCTCAGCTTGATTTTCAAAAGCGGGCTATTCGAAATATGGGCTTTTATAAAAGGTTTTGAGTTGGTGGCATGGCACTGTACCTCAGGCCGAAGTCCACGTGTAAGTACCCCTTACTATTGCTTGTGAGTTATTGATGTGATCGGATGATTGCAATAGTGGATTACTTTAGAAGCTGAAACTTTGATTGCTCGAAAGAACGACTTCCGAAACTTCTGTTCATAAAATTTGCTCGTGGATTAAGCGGTGGAACAAAATTTCTAATGCATAAAACTTTTAATCGATTAAATCGCGACGCTAGATATGAGTTCTAGGGGACGTGTTGTCGCGGGCATGGTCTAGGTGGAATCACGGCTTTATTAAGATCGAGTGCGCAGACAAGAGCGTAAGGTGGTAAGATAGGTTGTGCGGACGTTCGCTAGTAAAGTAATTTCGAGGACGAAATTATTTTTAAGGAGGGTAGAATTGTAACACCACTGGTTTAGGGGCTATGCGGTTTGAGTATAATGTAGGTGTTGGAAGGTTCTTGGGTGTGCTTGGATGTGTTTTGGGGTTTTAAGAATGCTTGGATGAAAGGGGAGATTTTGGAAAATTTTTGGATTTTTAGTGGAAAAGGGAATCGGGCCAAGGGAGGTCTTAAGAATAATTTTCTGTAATTTTTGGCACAAGGGAAGGCGGTGGTAGAGTGGTCTCAGTGCGCGGCCAAGAGCTTGGGGAGGACGCCAGTGAGGGCCTGGGTTCGAGTCCAGGCGGCCACAAGGGGTTTTAATATTTTTGGGTTCTGGCGTTACAAGGAGGGGAGGCCTTAAAAAGGAGTAGGGGCGTGTTTTGACGCAAACAGCAACTTGTCCAAGTGGTTCTGTGCGGCACTTAGGAGCTGGAGTGCGCGCGTGGCGCTGGTTCGGCGACAGGCGGCTTTGCGTGTTTTATTTTTCTTATGCGTCTGGGGGCTTGAGTAGGAAGCCTTTAAAGATTAAATGGTGTGGCTTTATGGCATAAAAATCAAAGTGGCCGAGTGGCCTGGGCGTTGGAAGTAAGGCGTGCAGCAGCAAGGGAGCCTGGGTTCGAATCTCATGACAAGCAATGGAGTATTTATTTTTATGATTGGAATGGCAAGAGTTTTGATTGAATTTAAACTCTCTTGTGAAGGGATCCCACATCGGAAAGACACAAAGAATGAAGGTGAAGAGCTAGCTATATAAGGAGCATCCTAGGAGGAGAGTAGACACATCTTGGAGGCGTTTGGGCACAAGAGTGATCGGAGCGCGGATTAGCCCCGAGAGTCCTATCGGTGTGTAACTCTCTACTCTAGTTGTAGAGCGGCAAATGCCGAAGTGCGGTCACACGGCAATAGTAGCCACGAGCGTGCGGCGCACGTGTGGGGCTTCGACGCGATAGTTGAGGCCATCGGTAGTATTCTCGTGGGTTGGAAATTTTGCTTGGGCCTCGATGGGCGAAGTGGGCCCAATGGGCCCGTGGGCCCATATGAGTAAATTGCATGATTGGTTAGTATATGTTGAACTAGACTAGGTGGAAGTTATATACGTGGCTAGATTCGTGTTAGGTGGGCCACACGGCGTGTGGGCCCGAATGGGCGGAATCGAGTTTTAGGCCCAATAGTCCATTTCAACGGAAGTGGTAGGTGAGTCGCTAGTGGCGACATTAGGCCTTCGAAAGGCCATTGCGGGTGTGAATTACTGAAAATACCCTTAGTAGGTAAAATTAGGATTTTACCCCTAAAGGTTGATTAGCATGATTATGTTGTTTAGTTTTGGCCGATTGTAGGGGAAGGCTTGATCTCGCATATCTCGGGTTGTGGCTAGTGCTCGAGAAGTGTTAAGGAATGGGGATCTAGTGCGTTAGATCTTGATCTACGGGATTTGATAGTCGCATTAGTAATCGGTGTGTAAACTAACACACTTCTTGCTTTGTATATGTTTGATAAAGCGATTGATTGGTAAAACCGAAATAGTATGGTTGAGTGATATGATACCCTATGGGGTATGTGCGGATTCGAGTAAGTCCGTTTCATTATGAGTATTGTTATTGATACATGATGTCATGATTTATGATGTATGTGCTATGAGATGCAACGTTAAACATGTTTGCATGATTTGAATACTATACATGAGTTGGTATGATGATGGGTGATATGAGTGGAGGGCGGTGATATTTCGTCTTTGTGAGCACCGGTGTTTTGGTAACACTGCTGTGACTATATGTCACGAGAGGTTTGGTACCTCGGAGGTTTGGTACCTCATAGCGACTTGTCCACGTGGTTAACACCACCGTGGGTTGGCCCCACTTGAGATATGGGATCGTCGCGGTGATTTGGTATCACACGATGGGTTGGCCCCATCACTCGATTATCGTGACTACGGTCACCAGTGGTTTTGGTACCACATTTGTGTCTTTGGGACACCAGAGGTTTGGCACCTCATTGCGACTCGTCCCCGTGGTTAACACCACAGTGGGTTGGCCCCACTTTTGAGATACTGGGATTGTCGCCGGTGATTTGGTATCACACGATGGGTTGGCCCCATCATTTGATTTGTGACTTCGGTCACGGTGTTTTGGTAACACATTGTGACTATACGTCACGGTGGTTTGGCACCACCCGGTGGTTTGGTACCACACGGGTAGAAAAGGTGTATGGGACGGTTAGGATTGGGTGCATATGATTGGGATGCATGATGATCATGATTATGTTTGTATGTGATATTTTGCTAATCGGGAAAAAGGGTAGCACTGCTTGAGTCCGGGTGACTCACCTTTTTCCTTAACCATTTTCAGTGTTGCTTAAAAATTTGGACTGGATCGGAGAGGACAAGGTGGCCCATGCCGAAGATGATGTTCAATTATTTCATGCTTGATTTTGATATAAGTACTTTATTTGAATTGTTGGGTTGTAATAAAGGCCATTTTATGTTTTTGGTATTACTTTAACTATGGTTTATTTAAATTAAATTGCTACGTGAAAAGGATTTATGGTTCGCAAACTATTTATTCAAATTGGATATTATAAACTAAAGTTTTAAAAATGAATGAGTTTAATAGCAAAGTTTTATTCCAAAGATATGTTTTCCAAAATTCAGCAAAATACGATGTTTTATTTTAAATTAAGAAGATTTTCAACCGTCTTTTCCCAGTGACATAACCAGATTCGGTCGTAGTGAATGGGCCGGGTTTGGGGATGTTACATTTCACATCTAGTGAAAAAAGAACAATCATTCTTGTATTTTGTTTAATGATGTTTGATTATGGATCTTTCAATCTTTTAGTCTCTGCATTTGCCTTCCATCTATCCAATTTGTTCGTTTTTACTCCCATGACCATTGAGGTTACTCATTGGGTTTATCTAGTTCCTGTTGATCATAGAAATTTGAATTCTGAGATGTCATGTTAATTAATATAAATGTGTGAAATTCAATTTCATTTCTAGGGTTCAGCTGGTTGGCAAATGAAAAAGAATTTTTATTTTCTATAATTTTAAGTCTAAAATGTTTAAGGCTTATAATTTTTTTAGAATGATAGTATAAAATTCAGTGGAATGGATGCTTGTGTTAAATGATGCACAAGAGTTGACAACGTTAAGCATTTTCTGGTTTGTGTTTTACATTTTCTTAGGAACCTTTGATGTAACAACCCGAACCCGGCCCAAACATTATGACCGAATTTGGTTTGTTACGGAGAAAAACTTTTTGAAACCATTTTAAAACCAATTTAGGTTTTGTTGAAAACTTCTCGTTTTTGGTTATCTTGCCGGAACCATACTTAGATTTAATTTGGAAATTTAATTGAGTCAGGTTATTATACAAATTTCAAATGTGCCCGATGGCACGATAAAACATTTTCGTGTTAATTTTAAGAAAAACATGTGATTTTAATTTAATTTTAATAATATAGTTTAAAACAAAGTATCCAACATATAAGAAATCACAAAAGTAAAGTATATGGAGGCCTTATTACATCCAAAATAAAAAGTAAACCAATAATAAAATAAAATAGCTAAGTTTAAAGTTCAATTTATTCAAGTCCTTTGCATGGCCACCTCGAGTCCAACCTGGCTCCTCAACCGCCATCTACGAGTCACTGAAAAATGTTAAAGGAGAAGGTGAGTCACCAAGACTCGATATGTAACCCTTCCCCTGTTTTAAAAACATTTCCATACACAACATATAATGATTAATATGCGAGAATATTATGTGCCCTCAACCTAGCCAACCAAACGCCTTTCTCTACCCCATGTGGTACCAAACCACTTTGGTGACCGTAGTCACAATGTGTTACCAAAACACTGGTGGTGGTGCCAAACCACTTTGGTGACATATAGTCACAGATGTGATGCCAAATCACTTTGGAGGTGCCAAACCTCGGTGTCCGTAGACACAATCAATTGATGGGGCCAACCCATCGTGTGATACCAAATCACCGCGACGATCCCATATCTCAAGTGGGGCCAACCCACGGTGGTGTTAACCACAGGACAAGTCGCTATGAGGTGCCAAACCTCTGGAGGTACCAAACCTCACGGTGACCAGTAGTCACGGTGTGTTACCAAAACACTGGTGCTCACAAAGACAAAATATCACTTTGCCCCTCCACTCATTTAACCCACAATAGTCAAATAATCATGAATAGATCTCATACATTTATCACATGTAACATATGAACCATGCTTCCCAAAAGCATAATAATCTCGTATTAATGAGAGACTTACAGGGATCCTCGCTTGTACCCTTGAGGTACTAGATCCGTATCTATATCAATGATTTACAGGCAACATATATTTAACACAAACATTAATCGCTATAAGTGTGTATGTACACACACGATATTGATGATAGTCCTAAGTCCCGAAAAGAGGAGTCGGCCTCCTAGATCTCTCTGCACTTATATTCGCCAACCTTAGAATTAGCACTATGGCCTATTCGGCCAACCCAAATAATAAAAAGGGTTCCCTATGATCCCGAAATCTCACCTTTGCTTTTGCTACTAACCACGACACTCAATTCCCGAATCTGCTTTGTGTCAACTATCATCAGTTAGTACTAATACTCATAACCAAAGCTTTCGGCTTTTGAATACAACATAGGCCTTACCCACACTTACCAATTTCGGTTGTGAGAGAATGACGGCTTAGATCGAACACCTTAGAATCCCGGCACCTAAACAAAATTGTTCCAACATTGCTTAGCCACCAAACAATTTTCGGCTTTTCTCTTATAACCAAGTCGACATAGGAAAATAATAGTGTGGGAGAGTTTGGCATACTTACCCTCACTCTAATATTCGGCCAAGACCTCACGGATTAGGAAGGAAGAAATTTTGGCACTTCAAATGGTGTATTCGGCCAATGGTGAGTTTCTTTGGAAAGAACAAAAGTTCTGGCTAGGAGTCTTGAAAAGAGGAAGGGATGAAATTCGGCTAATGTGAAAGAGAAAAATAATGGAAGAGGTGATCGGGATTTGGCTAAGGGTTTAAGAAAATAAAGAAAGATTAGAAGGAAATAGGGTTAGGTTTTTCTGGCTAAGAGAGATGGAAAAGAAAAATAAGGTGGTGGATGGTGGTATTTATAAGCATTGGCACCTCTCCCCAACACCTTGCCGTCCACACACCCTCCACAAGGAGTTCAAAGCTTGGCCAATTCCTAGTTTTACTCCCAGCCACCCATTTGAAAAATATCCACATTATTTGAATTAATCCCTAATAATCCACTTTTAATCTCTTAATAATCCAAATAATACCAAGTAATATCCTCATTATCTTATCAATTAATCCCATGACAATTCATTTAAAATAAAATAACATCCTTATTATCCTTAGAATTTAACAAATAAAAATCCAATTTAAAATGCTCATATTATCCTTTAATATTAAAACTAATTTGAGCCTTTTCTCTCTCTCATTGCAGTCCAAATAAAGAGCAAAAGAAAGGGGAATTTTGTGACTCGAACCAGGATCCCCCTTGCTTGATGTGGCGTCACATGCTAGCTCTTAAGTGACCCTCCTATTGCCACTTTTCCAAGTTGATTTTTATGCCATTAAATCCTCTATTTATTCTTGTAACCCCTACCTGCTAAGGCTCCCTACCTTTAAAGCTTCCAAATAAAAATTTTCTACTAAACCGAGCCTACTCAAGACCCTTAATTAACCTTTATTATTCCATAGATAATATCACAGTGGTTCAACCTAAGAAAAATAATTTACTTCCAAATAGCCCCATCTTTGGGATGTTATAGTTCTACCCCCCTTAAAATAATTTCGTCCTCGAAATTACTTATTATCGCTCAATCGTGCATCCTTAACTCGTCATCCTACGTTACTGCTGCGCACTCTGATCTTAAAGAACTATCATACTTTCTACACATTCCCTACGTTCATAATCCAGGTTCCATACTCTTTACTAGCAATCATAAGAATGAACTAACGTAACCATAACCAAGACAATTGAGGGTATTCCAAAATTAAGAAACTTACCCGTTGTCATGTCTGGCACATCTTCCTCCTCACGACAGCCAACTGCATAAACCAACCTTGGTTGCCTCGCCTCTGCACCTTCAGCACCTCGGCCACGCCCGTTACCATTTGCATTACCTCTAGCTGCACCTCGACCCCTCTGTGGTGGTCCTTCATTTCTAACCTGCGCACGGTTCTGACCCTCTGGTTGGTTCCTAGCTAGCTTTCGAGGACAATCCCTTACACAGTGATCGAATGACCCACATTCAAAGCACCCTTTACTTCCAACCAAACATTCTCACGAATGGGGTTTCCCGCATCTAACACACCCGAGGTGGCCACTCGAAAGCGAGCTTTGTGGTTCTTTCTGATTCCCCAAATCTAGCCCTCTTTTCCACATTACTGCCCGATCCAGGCGATCCAAATCCTCTCTTCTGATTATTCCTACTATAACTTTGCCTCACAGCCTCCTTGATCCCTTCGGCTACCTTAGCCTTTTCCACTAGAGATGAGAACTCACGAACTCTGCGGGGCAATCGGTAACCTCAAATCATCTCGGAGTCCGTCCTCAAAGCGGACACTGGCGCTCATGTTCGATGAGACACGATGCCTCTCGCATACCTACTCGGCCTTAAAAATTCCGCCTCATATTCCGACACGGACTTAGTTCCTTGCACTAATCCCTAAAAGCTTTTCTGCTGGCGTCAGTAGCTGGTGCCAACATACTTCTTCCGATAGGTGGTTTTGAAATACTCCCAAGTCGGATCATCTGCTGTAGCCCCATCTCGAACCGTAAGCCACCAACGATCACGCTTCATCCTTTAGAAGCGACTTTGCGCCCTTTCGACTTTTCTTCCTCGGCCAAAGTCAAGATCATCCATGATCCTTTCGGTTGACTCTAGCCGATGATTCTGCTGCCTTTGGGTGCCACTCGACGACACACCTCGGAATACCTCCGCTCCATTAGATCGGAGTCGCTCGGGGACAGATTTCCGAGCTCCCACATTTCCACTAGCCCGACCACCATCTCCAAGACTCGCAAAAGCGACTTGCGATACCGCCTCACCACCGGCCCGATCCTCGCTCCTCGACTCTAAAAGTAGGAGGTGGTGGTGGCGATGGTACCTCATTTTTGGAACCTTGTCCCGACTGGCGGTTCGGACACCGTCATCCTACCCCTACCTGGCGTCCACGGCGTCCACGTCCTCTAGAACTCATTCTATCTACCGCGCTTTTAATCGATTAAGAAAAATTTTATGCATTAGCGTTTGTTCCACTTTCTTATTCACGAAGAAATTTTATGGATAGAGTTTTAATCGAGAGATTCTTTCGAGCAAACAAGGTTTGATTTCCTATCCTAGTTTGCACAAAGAAGTTCATGCATCCATTCCTTAATACTTTCCATACCTATTCGCTCATCGGACATTTACGCCCATTTCTATCCTGTGGGTATTTTCGTAATTTTTCCTCTGAGGGTATTTTCGTAATTTTCCGAACCAAAATATTTTCTTGACGATTTCCAAAGCTAAGTTGTTGAATATTTGTAAAATAGTTGAAATTTTTGAGCAAAACCATTAAACTAATATTTTATGAACCGAGGGCATTTTAGTAATTTTACCCCTAAGGGCATTTACGTAATTTTCCACCATCAAGTTTTTCGAGAAATAACGTTGTAAAAATAATGTTCTTGGATTTGAAAAAAGTTATTGCACAAGTTTTGAAAACATTAGGGTTTGTTGTTTCATTCTTTTTTGAAAACATGGCTAATTCCTTTTCGGGTTTTAATCATTGTGTTTAGCCTATGACCGAGAGCCCTCCTGGTCGGGGTGAACCAAGGCTACGCACTGAGCAGAATTCGAGTGAGAGAGGAGGTGGGTCACGCGGACCGCTTAAATACCAAGCTCTCACCGAACCTTTCTAGACATGCGCCATGAGAGGTTACCACACCACCGAGCCCTCACGAGTTAGGGTGAGAAGAAGCTACGCACGGTGTAGGATACTGCGAAGAGGAGGTGAGTCACGAGGATCGCTTAAATACCAGGCTCTTAGGATCCAATCCTAGACATGCGTCTGGGGTTACCACACCCCTAGCTCATTGACTAAGTCATAGGTTGGTTTAGTTCCTTAAGTCTTATGCTCTGTTTGTGTTTGAGTAATCTAACCTTAGGGTCCAAGTCCTATAAGTCTATCTCGTTCCATGCTTCCTACCCTTCTACAGAATATAATTCACCAAGAGGTTTAGATGTACTTACAGGCGGATTGGTGCAGGAGACTCGGTGCCATGCCGTTCCAAACCCAAAAATCATTCCTAAGGCCTACCAAAACATTTTTTGGGCCTTGGCCCCACAATGAGAGCTTTGGCGGGCTCGATACCAATTTTGTAACAACCCGAACCCGGCCCAAACATTATGACCGAATTTGGTTTGTTACGGAGAAAAACTTTTGAAACCATTTTAAAACCAATTTAGGTTTTGTTGAAAACTTTCGTTTTTGGTTATCTTTAGGAACCATACTTAGATTTAATTTGGAAATTTAATTGAGTCAGGTTATTATACAAATTTCAAATGTGCCCGATGGCACGATAAAACATTTTCGTGTTAATTTTAAGAAAAACATGTGATTTTAATTTAATTTTAATAATATAGTTTAAAACAAAGTATCCAACATATAAGAAATCACAAAAGTAAAGTATATGGAGGCCTTATTACATCCAAAATAAAAAGTAAACCAATAATAAAATAAAATAGCTAAGTTTAAAGTTCAATTTATTCAAGTCCACTGCATGGCCACCTCGAGTCCAACCGGCTCCTCAACCGCCATCTACGAGTCACCTGAAAAATGTTAAAGGAGAAGGTGAGTCACCAAGACTCAGTATGTAACCCTTCCCCTGTTTTAAAAACATTTCCATACACAACATATAACAGTTAATATGCGAGAATATTATGTGCCCTAACCTAGCCAACCAAACGCCTTTCTCTATCCCATGTGGTACCAAAAAACCATGGTGACCGTAGTCACAATGTGTTACCAAAACACTGGTGGTGCCAAACCACTGGTGACATATAGTCACGGATGTGATGCCAAATCTTTGGAGGTGCCAAACCTCACGGTGTCCAGAGACACAATCAATTGATGGGGCCAACCCATCGTGTGATACCAAATCAACGCGGACGATCCCATATCTCAAGTGGGGCCAACCCACGGTGGTGTTAACCACGGGGACAAGTCGCTATGAGGTGCCAAACCTCTGGAGGTACCAAACCTCTGGTGACCGTAGTCACAGTGTGTTACCAAAACACTGGTGCTCGTCAGCACAAAATATCACTGCCCCCTCCACTCATTTAACCCACAATAGTCAAATAATCATGAATAGATCTCATACATTTATCACATGTAACATATGAACCATGCTTCCCAAAAGCATAATAATCTCGTATTAACAGAGACTTACGGGATCCTCGCTTGTACCCTTGAGGTACTAGATCCGTATCTATATCAAACAGATTTACAGGCAACATATATTTAACACAAACATTAATCGCTATAAGTGTGTATGTACACACTGATATTGATGATAGTCCTAAGTCCCGAAAAAGAGAGTCGGCCTCCTAGATCTCTCTCTGCACTTATATTCGGCCAACCTTAGAATTAGCACTATGGCCTATTCGGCCAACCCAAATAATAAAAAGGGGTTCCCTATGATCCCGAAATCTCACCTTTGCTTTTGCTACTAACCACGGCACTCAATTCCCGAATCTGCTGTGTCAACTATCATCGGTTAGTACTAATACTCATAACCAAAGCTTTCGGCTTTTGAATACAACATAGGCCTTACCCACACTTACCAATTTCGGTTGACAGAGAATGACGGCTTAGATCGAACACCTTAGAATCCCGGCACCTAAACAAAATTGTTTCAACATTGCTTAGCCACCAAACAATTTTCGGCTTTTCTCTTATAACCAAGTCGACATAGGAAAATAATAGTGTGGGAGAGTTTCGGCATACTTACCCCTCACTCTAATATTCGGCCAAGACCTCACGGATTAGGAAGGAAGAAATTTTGGCACTTCAAATGGTGTATTCGGCCAATGGTGAGTTTACTGGAAAGAACAAAAGTTACGGCTAGGAGTCTTGAAAAGAGGAAGGGATGAAATTCAGCTAATGTGAAAGAGAAAAATAATGGAAGAGGTGATCAGGATTTCGGCTAAGGGTTTAAGAAAATAAAGAAAGATTAGAAGGAAATAGGGTTAGGTTTTTCGGCTAAGCAGAGATGGAAAAGAAAAATAAGGTGGTGGATGGTGGTATTTATAAGCATTCGGCACCTCTCCCCCAACACCTTGCCGTCCACACACCCTCCACAAGGAGTTCAAAGCTTGGCCAATTCCTAGTTTTACTCCCAGCCACCCATTTGAAAAATATCCACATTATTTGAATTAATCCCTAATAATCCACTTTTAATCTCTTAATAATCCAAATAATACCAAGTAATATCCTCATTATCTTATCAATTAATCCCATGACAATTCATTTAAAATAAAATAACATCCTTATTATCCTTAGAATTTAACAAATAAAAAATCCAATTTAAAATGCTCATATTATCCTTTAATATTAAAACTAATTTGAGCCTTTTCTCTCTCTCATTGCCGTCCAAATAAAGAGCAAAAAGAAAGGGGAATTTTGTGACTCGAACCCAGGATCCCCCTTGCTTGATGTGGCGTCACATGCTAGCTCTTAAGTGACCCTCCTATTGCCACTTTTCCAAGTTGATTTTTATGCCATTAAATCCTCTATTTATTCTTGTAACCCCTACCTGCTAAGGCTCCCTACCTTTAAAGCTTCCAAATAAAAATTTTCTACTAAACCGAGCCTACTCAAGACCCTTAATTAACCTTTATTATTCCATAGATAATATCACAGTGGTTCAACCTAAGAAAAATAATTTACTTCCAAATAGCCCCATCTTTGGGATGTACATTTGAAATAAGTCAATTAATTGCTAAAATTTTAGATATAGCTTTTGTTATTTTAGCTTGGCTTTCTTGTTGATTTGCTGAATTGAAGTTGGATAAATGCAATGACTTTGTGATTTGATTATGTACGATATTGCAGATGATGAAGTAAAGTCACTAAGTGAAGAGAGAAGCAAACATTATGTCGAAATTGGATAGTCGAAGAATCAGGAAGCTGCCATGACTAATCCAAAGCTTGTATCCATGAACAAGAAATTTGGACTGATTCATGGGTTATCTTCACTTGCAAGAATTTTCAAACTCATTTGTTTACTTCTGTACATTGTGTTGAATGCTGGTTGTATACATTTCGTCTAAATGTTAGTGTATTTTAATTGTTGGATTGATTTTTGTAGTGATATTCAACATTTATTTTAATTTTAATTTTATATTTTTTAGTTGTATTTAGAGAAAAATTTCCATCATTATTCACTGTAAATGTTTATGAAAATATATTAATATTGAAATAATAAAAAATAGAAAAAATTTGCCTTAGATGTCTCTATCCCAACCTTTTTTAAAGGTTGCCTTAGACGTGCCTATTCCAACTTTTTTTAAAGGTTGCCTTAGATGTGTCTATCCCAACCTTTTTAATGTTGATTTAGACAAGGTCTATCCCAACCTTTCTAAGGTTGTTTTAGACAGGTTTATCTCAACCTTTTTAAAAGGTTATTTTAGACAAGGTCTATTCTAACTGTTTTAAGGTTGTCTTAGACGGGTCTATTCCAACCTTTTTAAGGTTGCTTCAGACATGTTTATCCCAACTGTTTTTAAATGTCGGCCTTGACTAGGTTTTTTCCAACCCTTCAATAAAGGTTGGCTTATCTTGAATTATACCGACGCTTTTTCCAAAGCGTCGCTGACACCTATGCAAACCTTTTTTGTGTCGTCTTAAGTAAAATAAAGTGTCGCAATAGGCCTGTTTTGTTGTAGTGTTTAGCTAAAACACACAAATCATTCCATTATTTCAAGAGGATACACATTTAACACATATATTGAGTTTAATTATTTCAAGAGGATACACATTTAACCATTCCATTCCATTATTTCAAAAGGATACACATTAAACACACAAACTATAATAGTATTAAACAGCAACAACCCTTACTATTAACAACAATAATATATTAACAAAATATACATGTATAAACTAAAATTGAGTCAATGTTGAAAACACGATGCTAAAGAAGAGTAACTCTCGTAAGCATATAACCCTATTTTGAATTAAAAAAAATTTAGGAAAGAATATCATGTCTAATCCACAAGGGAAACCAAATAAAATACAAATTCCCAAATATTAAAAACATCTGCAAAAACAAATGATAGGTAGATAACGAAACATCTCAAAAACACACAGCAATATATTGATGCCAACCATTGGATCAAAATTGACGTATTAATTCCATTGATGATGCACACAAAATAAACAAAGCCTCTTCAAGTCAAATGTTATCAATACAAATCATCAATGATTAAAAAAACCTGTAACACCCCTAACCCATATTCGTCGCTGGAACAGGGTTACAGAGTATTACCGGAGTTCACCGAACATTCTCATGCAATTTGTATTAAACATACCATTCATACTCCAAATTTTTCTTATTGTCCCTTGAATGGGCCCTCGAGGCCCAAAACGAGTATTAGAATCGAATCGAGACTTAATAGGAAGCTCTAAGAATTTTTCGCAAAATTACAAAATTTTTCTAAGGTTCAGGGCTCACACTCCCGTGTGGTTCAAGGGACACACCCGTGTGATCCTGGGACACGCCCGTGTTACAGGCCGTGTTCGATTTAGGGTGCTCTCTAAATTATGCCACACGGCCATGCCACACGCCCGTGTGCTAGGCCGTGTGGATAATTTGTTACACCCCTTAACCGTAACCGACGCCGGGACAGGGTACGAGGCGTTACCTATCTCAAACACATGCAAACATACATTTCCGAGTCATAAAATTTTGTTCAATTTTAAAACTTCCTAAACTTTGCCTTAAAGTCCATAATATGGACCTACGAGGCCCAAAACACACTTTGAAAACGGTTCAAGACTAAACCGAGCACTTTAGAAAAACTTTAGAAAATATCATTGAAATCAGGGGCAGACGCCCGTATGGAAGACTGACACGTCCGTGTGACCTCTTAACATGGCCATGCTGAAGGATCGTGTAGCTCACACGGCCTGAGCATATTGGGACACGCTCGTGTCCCTAGCCCGTATGGATTTATTTCTCTTTTCAAACCTACAGGGATTTTCGCACGACCTGGCACACGCCCATGTCCATGGCCCGTATCCCTCACACGGTCGTGACACACTCGTGTTTCAGCCCGTGTGCAAAAACCTTGACATTCTGTTTCTGACGTCATCAACCCTTTAAGGTCACACGGCCAACGCACACACCCGTGTGCTAGGCCGTGTGGTGAATTTAATTACACAATTAAGGTGCAGGGGACACACGGCCGGACTACATGCCCATGGGGCAGACTGTGAGTCACACACGACCCAGACACATGCTCGTGTGTCTACCCGTGTGGACAGAAACAAGGCTATTTACCAAGCCATTTTCCACCCTTACTTGCACCAACATACACAACATCAAGTAACACCCATCCACACATAAATACATGACCAATTCACCACAGCTAAGACATTTACACAACATGGCCACTTCACTTCATTCACATGCAACACTTATCACATTCTTTATCAATTCAATCATACAACTTGCTCAATCATGCATTAACATAGCATATGCTCAACCATGCAAATTTTCACACTCATGAAAATCATTATCATATACATATAACAATAACAAATATTAGCCATCATCCATGGCCTTATACAAAATGATCTATCAAATAGCATAGGCCCACATTTAGCAAATTCAGCTATGACACTTAACAACATAATTAAATCTCCTATACATGCCACAACTCAACTACTTGAATTCAATAATACCCGAAGTGATAGCTTGATAGTGTGATGGTATCTCCGATTTTCTCCAACCCGAGCTAACATGAGGACATTATAAATATGGAAAATAGATAGAGTAAGCTATATAGCTTAGTAAGTTGGTATGTACATAATAAGCAATTTATTAACATACTTTTAACAATCCCCATAATAAGTTCTCAAGATAATAAAAATCATAATTGCACAAAGTTCCACTATTCACTTTTGAGAATATCAAGCTGTCTACGCGAGTCATACCTACTAAATTATTTATGTCTTGAGCTACGAAACTCCAAATTTAGTTACGCTAATTTTCCCTGAAACTAGACTCACATATCTCCTTACCATAAATTTTCCAGAATTTTTGGTTTAGCCAGTAAGTACAGTTTATTCTTTAAAGTCGTCCCTGTTCTGTTGTCTGATAGTTTCGACCCTTCTTCACTAAGAATTAATTATCTCCTTGTACAGGACTCGGGTGATGTTCCTGTTTGATTCTCTTGAAAATATATTCATTAAAAATTTCAAACATATAAATTATAACTCGTAATTATTTTTATACTATTTTTAATGATTTTCCAAAATCAAAACAGGGGATTCTGAAATCATCCTGACCATGTCCCACAAAAATTTGAACATCTCATAATATCAAATTCTTTTATTACACTGTTTCTTCTATGTGAAACTAGGCTTAATAAGCTTTAATTTCATATCTTATTCAACCTCTAATTCGATTTCCACAATTTTTGGTGATTTTTCAAAGTTATACAACTGCTTCTATCCAAAACTGTTTTATTGCTAATTTTACTCTTTCATGATTGCTTTGTATTAACATCCATTTAATCATACATAACACCAAAGCATATCCTTAACTAGCCATTCCAATAGCTAGTCATTATCGAATATTTACATGCCATTCATTTGCCCCTTTAACCTATACATCAACAACAAAACTTAAACTTATCATGTCTAAATTTAATTTGGCCTAAAAGCCTCACACATGATCATCAATCAAATTTACCACCTACTTATACATCATAAGTATAGACCTATCGTCACAAGGTCATCTCAAGATCATTTTCATAGGTATGAATTACTCATTTACATTTTTACCAAATGTCCCATATACATCGAATTTAGTACTCATGAATTTTGCGTACATACCTGTACCCTTTCAACATGATCATACTTTGTCATTTCTTTGACATCATCTTTGGATTTACCCGTTGAACCTCTTAGGATACTAAGGATACTCGTACATGATGTATCATACCAATTCCATGTCCCAGACATGGTCTTACGCTGGCTCTCATATCGTGGCCGATTCCATGTCCCAGACATGGTCTTACACTGGCACACATATTGCCATGGTCCAACAATGGTCTTTACCGTCAATTCATCACATGTCGAAATTCGATCATACTCCGCCCTGCATTTCTCTTAATTTGATCTTTCAATACAATCTCGTAATTTTTATATTATTCATGATACAATAATAACATACGAAATAACACATGATATCGGTTAAGCATTTAAACATATCAAATTTAATGCTTATTAACATACGAACTTACCTCGGTATGAAACGACGAAATAAGTCAATTACTCGATTATCTTTCTTTTCCCCCGATCTAATTTCGAATCTCATCTTCCTTGATCTATAACAACACATTTAATTTATTTATTCATCATGCTAATCAAATTAGCCCAATTTCACATTTTTGGTAAAATTACATTTTTACCCCTAAACTTTGTCATATTTACACTTTTGCCCCTGGGCTCGTAAAATGAAATTCATTCAATTTATTTGCTACCCATGCCTAGCCGAATATTTATCATACTTAAAGCAGCCCACATTTTTCACATATTCACACTTTTACCACATAATTTATCACATTTCTCAATTTAGACCCTAATCGACATTTCTATCAATAATCACTTTACAAATGTTGTTTATCCAACAACAAGGATGTATTTTCTATCATCAATTATCAAAATACACACTTTATCAACAATGGAAAAAATTCACAAACTTTAACAGTTTTGAAAACGAAGGTACGGGATAGCTAAATCGAGTTACCACGACTCCGAAAACATAGAAATCATTAAAAACGGGGCAAAAACCACTCACCTATCAAGCTCCAAAGCTTGGCCGAATGAAACCCATTCCATGGCTGCCATTTCTCTTTTTTTTTTTCTCTATTACCGTTGAAGAAGAAGAAAAATAAAGATGATAGCTTTTGCTATTTTGTCTTATTATACCTATTAACTTATTGACCAATTTAACCTTTTAATAACTTCACAAAATCCACCTATTACATGTCCATCTTTATCTCCTCACTTTTCTATTGGTATAATTACCATGCAAGTGCTCATACTTTTCAATTTTATAGCTATTTAGTGCCTTTATCAATTAGACCTCAAGTTTTGCACCTTACGCGATTTAGTCCTTTTTATCAAATTGAGCACTCAAACGAGGAAATTTCTTTATGAAAATTTCACACAACTTTAGTATCATACTCTGGACATCAAAATAATAATAAAATAAATTTTTTGATGTCAGATTTGTGGTCCCGTAACTACTGTTCCGACTAGGTCCAAAATCAAGATGTTACATAATTAATTTAATTCGAATTAGGTGCAGGTTTCACACGGCCAAGACACACGCCCGTGTTCTAGGCCGTGTCTCCCACACGGCTGAGACACACGCCCATGTCTCGACCCGTGTGCTTAATTCTGAGCATTCTGTTTTCTTGAATTTAAGGTGCAGGGGACACACGGCCTGGCTACATGCCCATGTACTCGTCCGTGTGTCTCACACGACCTAGACACACGCCTGTGTGTCTACCCGTGTGGAAAAAATGAAGCCATTTCTTAGCTTCATTTTCTCACCCATTTTTGCCAATATCCTACACCAATACTTGCATGAATATACCAGCCAAATCACTCATTAAAACCAAGCCTAAATTAACATCTATCATGGCATAATATCACATGCAATTCATGTCTATAAGCATACTTTTAATGCATACACAAGATAAACATACTCCATTCATCCACACTTAACACATAAGCATTGAACATAGAATAACTTTTGGACATACCAAATAAATCCTTACTAGCCATTCCAAAGGCTAGAATACAAAACATCACTAACACGTCATCATTTGACCAATTAAGCCTATACATGCCATTATACCAAAATGAGATTTCTAAGTATACCAAAAAGGAGATAGTGGATAGTGTGATTATGCTCCGACCGATCCTCCAACCTTCGCAAGCTTACGAGCACTATAAAACAAGGGAAAATTAAACGGGTAAGCATTTTCATGCTTAGTAAGTTCGTATAACGGGAAATAAACTTACCGGTTATATTTATTAATACAAGCATACATAAAACACAAATCCATCAATTTGGGTAAGTTACCTAAACACACAATCACTTATTCAAACAAGTTAGTCACATAATCTCATATGAATTTCAAGTAAAACATAGATGAGCTCATTACATACAACTTCCATTAATTCTACCTTTCCATATTTCAAGAGTCTTTTCCGTTAAACTGATGAGATTTCGATGGATGTTTGAGTAGTAATTTCATGTGCAATAGAACCCATTAGGGCACATAATAAGAGACACACTCTTGAGCCACATTTTTCACAACCGGATTGCCAGTCCAGGCTGAATCCTATCCGTAGCACATGCCCTAGGGGGCTTAAGTTGGATTACCCTTCTAGGCTAAATCCAATTTATAGTATATGCTCAAGAGGCTTACATTAGGATTACCCGTCCGAGCTAAATCCCTTATACAACATGTGTAATGTTATTCTCGTCCGAGAATATCACCTTATTCCATCGAATTCTCAACATTCACCCGGAACATGACAATTTGTCCACATTTCACACTTAAGATTATTTCATTATGGATATCATCTCATACATACCAACACAATCACACCATTCAATTCAAGTATTTAATACACATATTTAAGTTACACGAACTTACCTTGACAATTGTTTGGGTTTGAATTCCAACTAATCTGAAACTTTTTGTTTCCCTCGATCTAACTCCGTAGTTGGTCTTTCTGGGTCTATATAAGCAAATTTAATTATTAATTCATCACATTTTACATACATTTCCATTCTACTACATCCTAGGCAAAATTACTATTTTACCTCTACTCTTTTCAAAAATTCCATTTTCTTCCCTAGGCTCGGAAAATGAAATTCATGCAATCTAGTCCTCTTTCCAAGCCTAACCAAGATTTAATAACAATTTTTTCAGCACACACATTTCACAAATTTTAGAATTTTCCATGGGTTTTACAACTTTTTGATTTTAGTCCCTAAATCAAGTCTTTTAATTTTAGAATTTTCCTAGGGTTTCCATAAAAAAATTGGGGAAGAAGATGAATAGAAAAGATGATAATTTCTTTTTATTTTTCTATCGTCTTTTAATTTTGTTGATTTCCAATTTAGTCCCGAGTCATTTCTAATTTTTCCATGGACGAGTCACCAAGAAAAATCTACATACTTTTCTTAATGGTCTAATTACCATATAAGGACCTCTATTTTTTAATTCCATAGCTATTTAATCCTTATAGCTACTAGAATTCAACTTTCGCATTTTATGCAATTTAGTCCTTTACCTAATTAACCACACAATCGATAAATTTCTCGTATCAAAATTTTCACATGACTTTCCTATCATAATACCAACCATAAAATAAAATAAAATAAAATTTTATTTTTGGGCTCGGATTTGTGGTCACAAAACCATTGTTCCGATCTCACCGAAAATGGGCTGTTACAACTCTCCCCCTTAGAAATTTTCGTCCTCGAAAATTCTAACCAGAAAAGAGGTTAGGGTACTGCTTCCTCATAGTATCCTCTGGCTCCCAGGTATCTTCCTCTAAACCATGCCATTGCTAGAGCACTTTTACCAATGCCACCTTTTTATTTCTTAGCTCTTTCATCTCATTAGCAAGTATTTTGATCGGTTCTTCATTGTAGGTTATATCAGGCTGAATCTCAACTTCTATTGGAGTAATAACGTATGAAGGGTCCGATCTATATCGTCGTAACATGGATACATGGAAAACATTGTGAATCTTATCAAGCTCAGGTGGTAATGCTAACCGATATGCAACCGGCCCGATTCTTTCAATGATTTCATAAGGTCGGATGAACCGTGGACTCAATTTCCTTTTACGACCGAATCGGAGAACTTTCTTCTAAGGTGACACTTTCAGGAACACTTTATCACCAACCTGAAATTCTATCTCTTTTCTTTTCAAATCAGCATAGGACTTTTGACGGTCTGAGGCTGCCTTCAAACTGTATCGGATTATCTTCACCTTTTCCTCGGTTTCACGGATTAAGTCAAATCCGTGTATCTTTTTCTCGCTTAACTCTGTCCAATACAATGGAGTTCTACATTTGCGACCATATAGAGCCTCATACGGTGCCATTTTAATACTGGACTGATAACTATTATTGTAAGCAAATTCAATCAAAGGTAGATACCTTTCCCAGTTACCTCCAAATTCAAGTACACAACACCGAAGCATGTCCTCTAAAATCTGTATCACACGTTCATATTGTCCATCTGTTTGAGGATGGAATGTAGTACTAAGGTGTAAACGAGTTCCCAAAGTTTCTTGCAACTTACTCCAAAATCGGGATGTAAACCAGGGATCTCTATCAGAAATAATGGAGATTGGCACTCTATGTAGCCTTACAATCTCAGAGACATATAATTCAGCCAATCTATCCAATGAAAAATCCATACGTACCAGGATAAAGTGTGCCGACTTCGTTAAACAATCGACAATTACCCATACAACATCTTTCTTTTTCGGTGACAAGGGTAATCCTGATACAAAGTCCATGGTAATCTTTTCCCATCTCCATTCCGGAATTGTAATTGGCTGCAATAATCCAAAAGGTACTTGGTGCTCATCCTTTACTTGTTGACATATCAAGCATCTAGATACAAATTTGGAGATATCTCTTTTCATTCTCGACCACCAGTACATTTTCTTCAAGTCATTATACATTTTGTTGCTACTGGGATGCATAGACATAACACTATTGTGCGCTTCATGTAAAATCTTCTATACTAGTTCTAAAATCTTCGGTATACATATTCTGTCTCTGAACAACAAACAAACATCTGAATCAATCTGAAACTCTGAATCAAGATCTGACTCACTTTGCACTCGTTTGGCCTGTAACTTATCATCATCCTTCTGAACTTTACAGATTTGTTGCTGAAATATTGGTCTAGCTCTTAACTCAGCTATAATCAAATCGTCATCAGACAGGGACAACTGGGCGTTCAATGCCTGCAAGGCAAACAGAGATTTCTGACTCAAGGCATCCGCCACTACATTAGCTTTCCTCGGATGGTAATCAATAATGAGATCATAATCTTTCAATAATTCCAACCACCTACGTTGTCTCAAGTTCAATTATTTTTTTCATTAAATACTTTAGACTTTTATGATCCGTAAAGATATGACACTTTTCACCAAAGAGATAATGTCGCCATATCTTCAGTGCAAACATAATGGCTGCTAACTCAAGATCATGTACTGGTAATTTCTTTCATGAGGTTTTAGCTGCCTAGATGCATAAGCTACAACTTTACCATCTTGCATCAATACGCAACCCAAACCATTCAATGAGGCATCACTGTATACTACAAATTCTTTACCCAATTCAGGTTGAACTAGTACGGCCGCTTCCGTCAGTAAGGGTTTCAATCTATCAAAACTCTATTGACATTTGTCGGTCCACTCGAATTTCACATCTTTTTGTAGCAATCGAGTCATCGGAGAAGCTATCATTGAAAACCCTTCAAAAAATCTCCGATAATATCCAGCTAGCCCAAAAAAACTTCAGACTTCGAAAACATTCCTCGGTGGCTTCCAACTTACAATAGCTGAAATTTTATTCGGGTCCACCCGAATACCTTCTGCAGATGCAACATGTCCAAGGAAACTAACTTCCTTTAACCAGAATTCACATTTACTGAACTTGGCATACAATTGCTTCTCACATAGAGTTTGCAATACAGTTCTCAAATGTTCAGCATGCTCATTTTCATCCTGGGAATAAACCAGAATATAACCAATAAAAACAACCACGAACCTGTCTAGATATGGTCTGAAATTTCTGTTCATTAAATCCATAAATACCGCCGGGGCATTTGTTAATCCGAATGGTATCACCAAAAATTCATAATGCCCATATCTGGTTCTGAAAGCTGTCTTCGGCACATCCGAATCCTTTACTCGTAGTTGATAGTAACCAGATCGTAGATCAATTTTCGAAAATACAGTGGCACCTTTTAATTGATCAAACAAGTCATCTATATGAGGCAACGGGTACTTATTATTTTTTGTGACTTTATTAAGCTATATATAATTGATGCATAGTCTCAATGATCCATCTTTCTTCTTTACAAACAATACCGGTGCACCCCACGGTGAAAAGCTGGGTCGAGCAAATCCTTTATCAATTAATTCTTGCAGTTGGACTTTAAACTCCTTTAATTTAGTAGGAGCCATTCTATATGGTGCTATCGATATCGGTGCCGTCCCTGGTTCAAGGTCTATAAAAAATTCCACCTCTCTAGCTGGTGGCAAACCGGGCAATTCTTCTAGAAATGCCTCAGGAAACTCACAAACAACCGGCACTAACTGGATTTTCAACTTAGACACTTTGGTATCCAGCACATAAGCAAGATAATCCTCATACCATTTTCTAATATATCTCTGTGCTAATATTTCTGAAATCACATTCGATAACCCATCTAGTTTCTTAGATTCAACCCGAAGTAAATCACCATTTTGACACTTCAATTCAATGTATTTATACTTACAATTTACCACTGCATCATGTTGGGTTAACCAATCCATTCCCTATATTACATCAAATTCATCAAAGGGTAATAACATCAAATTTTCCATAAAACAATGACTCTCTATTATCAACGGACAATTCTTACAGGTTTTATCCACCATAACATGTTGACCCAAGGGGTTTGAAACTTTAACCACAAATTCAGTGAATTCAATAATCATATTTTTAACAGACACAAGTTTCGTGCATATATATGAATACGTTGAACCAAGATCAATCAAAACAATAATATCAGTATCAAGTAAAGAGAATGTACCAGTGATAACATCTGGTGCCGAGGCATCTTCCCTTGTACGTATGGTGTATGTCCTCGCCGGAGCTCGTGCCTCAGATTTAGCCGTTGAGTTTTTGCAGCACTACGACTACCACCAGCATATCTGGGATACCAGGGTGGTCTACCCCTCGAGACAGGATAACTCAGCTTCGGGGTCTGTTCAACATCTTTCTCAACACTTTCCGGGCAGTCCTTAAGAAAATGGTCGAGAGAACCACATTTAAAACATGCCTCACTTCTCATCCGCACTCTCCAAAATGCAATTTGTTACAGGCATTGCATCGTGGCTTGGGGTTTCCAACACTCCCAACACTGGTTGCTAACGGAGATGAATACTTCGGCTTGGAGCGTTTAGAACTTCTTTCCTTTCCCGAATATCTCACTGATGAGACAGAACGTTCTTGGTAACTTTTGATTTCTTTGAGGCAGATGATTGCATCTTGCTCATAAATATTTTACTCAGAACCCGAGCTTCTCTTTCAGCTTGCTTCTTCTCTTTGCTTAATTCCTCGGCCTTGTGGGCTCTTTCAGCCAATACCACAAATTCCCTTAATCCCAGAATCCCAATCAACAACTTAATATCTTCATTCAGCCCTTCTTCAAATTGTTTGCACATATCAGCTTCAGTCTGAACCCATTCAGTAGCATACTTGCTCAATCTAACAAACTCTCGTTCATACTCGGCTATTGTCATATTTCCCTGTTTGAGTTCTAAAAATTCCTTCTTTTTCTGATCTTGGAACCTCTGACTAATATATTTCTTTTTGAACTCGGTTTGGAAGAATTCCTACGTAATATTTTCTCGCGGTACAACAGAAGATATGGTTTTCCACCAATGGTAAGTTGTATCTTTTAGTAAGGATACAGTACATTTCAAACACTCGGCGGGAGTACATGACAATTCATCGAGAACCTGAATAGTATTTTCCAGCCAGAACTTAACCCTCTCTGGATCATCGTCGGCCGTAGCCCTAATTTTTTTAGCCCCATATTTTCTAATCTTATCAACCAGAGCCTTACCAATTCTGACGGGTCCAGTACCTTATGGCGTTTCATCGGGTTGTAAAGCAGGTGGGGGAGGTTGTTGAACAGCAGGGTGTGTTCTCATATATTCACTAAACCATTCATCCATCATTTCAAAGAAGGCAGCTTTTGCCTCTTCACGACCCTCAGACATGGGCCTCTTACTACTACTGGTTGCGGCTCGTTGCACAGAAGCTTGAGCAGTGCTATCAGCTTCTTCATACTCATCTCGAGCTTGGTTGGAAGATATTACTATATGAAAATACATTTAAAAGTGGTCAGGAGATATCACACTATTAAGATTTATATAATGGCATGTATAACTAGATTCGTACTTGCTACGTTAGTCCGAGAATCAGCTAAATCGTAGCTCTGATACCACTAAATGTAACACCCCTAATCTGTATCTGTCGCCAAAATAGGGTTACAGAGTATTACCAGAGTTCACCGAACATTCTCATGCAATTTGTATTAAACATACCATTCATACTCCAAATTTTTCTTATTGTCCCTTGAATAGGCCCTCGAGGCCCAAAACGAGTATTAAAATCAAATCGGGACTTAATCGGAACCTCTAAGAATTTTTTCGCAAAATTACAAAATTTTTCTAAAATGCAGGGCTCACACACTCGTGTGATCCAAGGGACACGCCTGTGTTATAGGCCCTGTTCGATTTAGGGTGCTCTCTAACTTGTGCCACACAGCCATGCCACACGCCCATGTGCTAGGCCGTGTGGATAATTAATTTAATTTGAATTAGGTGCAGGCTTCACACGACTGAGACACACGCCCGTGTCTCTACCCATGTGCTCAATTCTGAGCATTCTCTTTTCTTGAATTTAAGGTGTAGGGAACACACGGCCAGGCTACATGCCCATGTACTCGGCCGTGTATTACACACGGCCTAGACACATGCCTGTGTGTCTACCCGTGTGGACAAAATGAAGCCATTTCTTAGCATCATTTTCTCACCCAATTTTTCCAACAACCTACACCAATACTTGCATGAATATACCAGCCAAATCAAGCATTAAAACCAAGCCTAAATTAACATCTATCATGGCATAATATCAAATGCAATTCATGTCTATAATCATACTTTTAATGCATATACAAGATAAACATACTCCATTCATCCACACTTAACACATAAGCATTGAACATAGAATAACTTTTGGACATACCAAATAAATCCTTGCTAGCCATTCCAATGTCTAGATTAAAAAACATCACTTGCACGTCATCATTTGACCAATTAAGCCTATACATGCCATTATACCAAAATGAGATTTCTAAGTATACAAACAAGGAGATAGTGGATAGTGTGATTATGCTCCGACCGATCCTCCAACCTTCGCAAGCTTACGAGCACTATAAAATAAGGGAAATTTAAACGGGGTAAGCATTTTCATGCTTAGTAAGTTCGTATAATGGGAAATAAACTTACCGGTTATATTTATTAATACAGGCATGCATAAAACACAAATCCATCAATTTGGGTAAGTTACCTAAACACACAATCACTTATTCAAACAAGTTAGTCACATAATCTCATATGAATTTCAAGTAAAACATAGATGAGCTCATTACATACAACTTCCATTAATTCTACCTTTCCATATTTCAAGAGTCTTTTCCGTTGAACTGATGAGATTTCGACGGATGTTCGAGTAGTATTTTCATGTGCAATATAACCCATTAGGGCACGTAATAAGAGACACTCTTGAGCCACATTTTTCACAACTGGATTGCCAGTCCAGGCTGAATCCTATTCGTAGCACATGCCCTAGGGGGCTTAATTTGGATTACTCTTCCAGGCTAAATCCAATTTATAGTATATGCTCAAGAGGCTTACATTAGGATTACCCGTCCGGGCTAAATCCTTTATACAACATGTGTAATGTTATTCTTGTCCGAGAATATCACCATATTCTATCGAATTCTCAACATTTACCCAGAACATGACAATTTGTCCACATTTCACACTTAAGATTATTTCATTATGGATATCATCTCATACATACCAACACAATCACACCATTCAATTCAAGTATTTAATACACATATTTAAGTTACACGAACTTACTTTGACAATTGTTCGGGTTTGAATTCCAACTAATTCAAAAACTTTTTGTTTCCCTCGATCTAATTCTGTAGTTGGTCTTTCCAGGTCTATATAAGCAAATTTAATTATTAATTCATCACATTTTACATACATTTGCATTCTACTACATCCTAGGCAAAATTACCATTTTGCCCTACTCTTTTCAAAAATTCCAATTTCGTCCCTAGGCTCGGAAAATGAAATTCATGCAATCTAGTCCTCTATCCAAGCCTAACCAAGATTTAAAAACAATTTTTACAGCACACACATTTCACAAATTTCAGAATTTTCCATGGGTTTTACTACTTTTTTATTTTAGTCCTAAATCAAGTTTTCATGAAAAATTGCTTTGTAAAAGTTGTTTATCTATCAACTATCTTTCATTTTCTACCATAAATTTCAAATTTCCAGCATTTACATCCATGGAAAAGTTTCTACACTTTGTTATCTTTTCAAATAAATCCCATAAATAGAAAGATTAGGCTATCTCGATTCTAAAATTATAAAAATAATTAAAAACGGGGCTTGATTTCATACCTTTCCAAGCTTGAATAGTTCTCTTCCTCTCTCCTAAGGTTTCCATAAAAAAATTGGGGAAGAAGATGAATAGAAAAGATGATAATTTCTTTTTATTTTTCTATCATCTTTTAATTTTGTTGATTTCCAATTTAGTCCCTAGTCATTTCTAATTTTTCCATGGATGAGTCACCAAGAAAAATCTACATACTTTTCTTAATGGTCTAATTACCATTTAAGGACCTCTAGTTTTGAATTCCATAGCTATTTAATCCTTATAGCTACTAGAATTCAACTTTCACATTTTATGCAATTTAGTCCTTTACCTAATTAACCACACAATCGATAAAATTCTCGTATCAAAATTTTCACGTGACCTTCCCATCATAATACCAACCATAAAATAAAATAAAATAAATTTTTATTTTTGGGCTAGGATTTGTGGTCACGAAAACACTGTTCCGATCTCACCGAAAATGGGCTGTTACAAAACCAGCCCACATTAGCTGCAATCTCAGAGTCAGATCATACAAACAATTGACTATCAACTTATATAGTCCAAATATAAGATTGCAGATTATCAAAGCCAATCATATATGTAAACTATACAATTCTAAGAGAGGATTTTCATTAACATTTCTTTGCTAGTTGATGCAGCAGTAATATTTGCTATTTGAGTGCATGAAAATGAGCAGCCTTCCAAATAAGTCCAGACCCAAAAGAGTCAGATATGCAAGTCATTCAAATACAATTTCTAAGAAAAGAGAGGATTTTCATTAACATTTATTTGGTAGTAGGTGCAGCAATCATTTATGATATTTGATTCCATGAAAATGAACAGCCTTCCAAATAAGTCCACGGCCCAAAGAACCCGCTAAGAGCATATTTTTACATGAAAGAAACATGTGAACTGAGTTTGATATGTGTTGAAGCTAAACCACCCCCAAACATTAAACCGAGAACAATAAACACAATGTCTAGATGGTTTGGAGCTTTATCTATTGAATGATGGAATACTTATGACCTCGACATTGTAAGCGCTATGTTTGTTTGTTAAGCTTTGCATGCAAGGTTTGTCAAAAACAATTAAAAGAAAAAGAAAGAAAATAAATTGTGAGTCATGTGATGGAAATCCTAGAATGCAGCACTAAAACACAAAGCGATGAAACTAGAACAATAAAACACTCCTTCAAAAATAATTTTTTCTTGTCTCCTTCATAATGTGTTGAAGCTAAATGACAATTATACTTTCATGAACAGAGTCATATTTGAAAGTAGACATCAATTTCAAAACTGCCTAACAAACAATAGGATCTCCATTTTTCACTCATTAGCTATTTAAACAGGAAAAATGTAACAAAAAAGGGAACAAAATAATCTGTATCTAAATTTGGGTATATAGGCTCTTATTTATTGATTTTTAGAAATATGAACATAATCCAGTATATTAAACCAAAACATGAGATGAAATCCATAATAAAAAATTGTTTCAAAGCACTAGATGTGATCCGGCAAGTCAAACCCTGAAGCTACTCAAAGTCTACACGTTTCATGAGATCCATATACTTTTATCTAGGGAAATTCCATTAGATCCATTCTAAACCTACGATTGAAATTAAATGAGTAAAAAATTAACATTAAATCAACATTGATCATGCCAGATAAGATTTCCTTTGAAAAATTTGAGTCTACCTTTGAAAAATACAAATCTTCTCTCTTTCGATAATGGGTTGGACAACTTCAATGTTACTTACCAACACAGTTCCGAGTTTTTGACGTGATTTCAAATTTGAGACTATGTTTATTAAAAATATCAAAGATGATGGTGAAAGAAGCATTAACAAAAATAGGCAGAAAAAATTTGTGGGTAACAAAAAATGGCAGACGGGAAAATGAAAAGAATAGCAGAAGGAAAAATGTTTACCTGACCTTGGATGAAGGGGAGGAATGCCAGAGTCGAAGGAAGCAAGAAATGGATGCCGATTGAGTGTTTTTGAGGTGGGAATTTGGTAAGGGTAAGATAGGGTTCTTCAAGCAACGAATGGGTAAACGGTGAAGAGGGAAGGGAATAGAAATCCCCAAATATCTCTACTTAAGCCTGGAATGGAATACACCCGTAATAGGGAATTCCATTGAGCCAAACATCTGTTTGTGTGGGCCTGCAGAATAAGCTTGTAATAGGCATGTAATGGCATAGCCGTTACTTTCAACCAAACATGCTGTAGATATTTCTATATATTTTCAATCAAGTACTTGGCATTGTACTGGACATGTTGTTGACCGATTTTTATATACAATCCTTGAGATTTGTGTACTGGGTTGCACAACTTAATTTTTGGTTGAGATGATGCTTATTGACGCATACTTTTCCAATTACCACAAGGGTGTTTGCTACGTTGAGCGCTATCTCTGAATTCATGCAGTGGATTCTTTCCAAGTTGGCATCTCAATCGAAACTTGCCAAAGCCGAGGACATATGATATATCATGCTCATCTGCTCATAGATATGGATTAACTTTTTATAAGAGTATCTCTAAAATATAGAGTTATTTTCAAACTTTTTCATATTTAATTTATAACACCTTAAATTCGGTCCGATAAATCAGACTCGAATCTTGAGTGCTACCGTTATAATACAAAGTACTTAAGCCTAATTATTCAAATTACAAACAATTACAACTACTAAATTTCAAACTTTTTAATAAAAGGCAAAAGTGTAAACAATGAGGAAATTCAAATGGTATGTTGTGACATCCCGCCTAGTGAAGCCCTAGTGCTTGAGTGTTATTTAGGGGTAAGATTTATGGAATAGGTTTTGAGTAAGTAAGGTGTTGGACTGGACCAATAGGTCAAAGTCTACGGGTACGCCCTTGGGCGAAGTCTTGGTTAGGTGAACAACTCGGAGGAAATCAATAGCGTGGGTTTGTCTGCCCAAACGACATTGTGGCGGATGAATTTGGGTGAACCGTTAGAATTTAGGATATTGAAGGAACATGTCTCGGAAAGTGAAATATTTATAGGAGTGAAACTTAGTAAAGTGTTAAGGAATCTTGAAAGAATAAAGGGGGATATTGCTGAAAGGCGTTACATACTAAGTGTGACTAGTTAAGGTGCTAGTTATATTCTAATAAGATGGTTAGGAACAAATGGATTTGACTCAGAAATATTAATTTATACGTATAACCATGGATTGTCGTACACGTTTTCTTACAGTTGTAAACAACCCATATGGCAAATAGAATAGGATTTCGACGCGTGTCAAGTTCTTATAGGGGTAAAGGTTGTATATCTAGATAGTCAAAAATTGAAAACGGGGAGTTTTTCTTCCACCTTCTTTAGGAAGTATTTCCCTGGTCTAGATCTAAAACAATAAAAAATGTTTCCTTCCTTTACAAAAAAATAGAGGTGTTGATCTGGATCCCCACCTAAGAGTGCTCCATGTCAAGGTAAGATCCATGGTCTTCACTACTATGTTGTGGAAAAAGAGTAAGTCTGAGCCACTGGGTAAGGTTAAGGACATACAACTGTAGTGGGGGGAATGTAAGTGATAAAGAAAAGGAATATGAGTGAATTTTGACAAGTTTTTGTGCTCTATAATAGTGGTTGTTGTTGATCTTCCAAAGGAACTCTGGATCTGGTGCTTTGGAGATGAGAAAAATGAAAGTCAGGTGAGTCTCTAAACTGAATCTCACATGCATTGCACGCCTTATGCTAAGTGACCAAAGCATGAGATTGAAACTAGTAAAGTGTGATGTGACGAATTTGATAAGAAAAGTAAGACTTATGAATTTGTATGACTATGGTGTGCTTATGTTTGAAAGTAAGAACAAGTCTGATAGAAAGTGCATGTGTGTCTGGTAAGCATAATAATGTTTGTCATGAGTAAGTCAATGCATGATGAGTCTGTGTCTGTCTCCGGAGTCATCAAATGGGTTTGTCTAGACTAAAAACATGAACCTCTAAAAGGACAAGTCCATGGCAATGGCATTGAAGACCATATCATGTAAGATCGTAACTGGTGGGTTATGACATTATATGGAAAGAAGACCATATCATGTAAGATCGTAACTGGTGGGTTATGACATCATATGGAAAGAAGACCATATCGTGTTAGACCGTAACTGGTGGGTTATGGCATCATATAAAAAGAAGACCATATCGTGTAAGACCGTAACTGATGGGTTATGGCATCATATGGAAAATTTAATGAAGGTTATTACCTAATGTGGTTCTCTGTGTGTCCTGAAATGATGAGGGGCAAACCTCACTAAGTGTGAGTTTAGACAAATCCCTATCATTTAAAACACTAGTTAAAGGAAAACCTTTATGGCAAAACTCTGGAGAGGCAAGCCTTTGTGGTAAGTACTTAATGAAAATGACGCCTTTGTGGCAATCTCTGGATGAGGAAGCCTATGTTGCCATCTCTGAAAAGGAATTCCTTTATGGCAACACCTAAAGAATGATGGAACTACGAAAATGTGCAAGTGTACACAATCGCAACAAGTAATAAAGTGACAAGTACATGTCAAGTTATCGTATCCACAGAGATTGTGAAATAAAAATATTTATGAAATGTAAATCAAACACTTTGGTGATGAGAAAAATATGTTGTTTTGAAAAAGTGATTTAAAAACTAAAAATTAACTAAGTAAAATAAAATAAAAATAAAAAATTCAATGCACGATTTCAAAAAGATGAGTTTTAATCAATATGACATAATTGTGCTAGATCAATTACATTAACTTAGAATTACTAAACCCATGTTCATGTTGTTACGAATATTTTCACTGTAACTTGGAAATTTGTTAACTACTGCAAATACATACTTACTAAATTAACCAATCTCTTGAACATTTTTCAATGCTAATTCAAACAATTAATCAATCTTCATAAGCACATAAAAGATTAAGTGAGGTAACAATATATTTCTATATTGAAACATTTTAATCAAATTAATCTTGCAAGTTATGTAAGGGTAATGTACTGTTTAATATCGTCGCTAATTTAACCTTTAGCTACCTTAGAAGATTAAACATGCACCCTTTAAATACTGTGTCAATTAATTATAATTTCAATACGTTTAATAATTAATTCATTCATCACCTTGCATTTTATAATGCAAGTATAACATAAGCATGGTTTTATTTAATTGAACAACTCACCAAGGCCTATAACAACACAAACATGATTTTAATAATTCAAGTGGATAGAATGCAACCAATGTAACATGAATTAATTTAATCTATTTTAATTAGAACAAGAAAAACAACACAACAATTATTCATATTCATAATCTCAACATAAACAAGAAAATTAAAGAGAAGGGAACTAGGAAGCAAATCCAAGATTGCTCTGAAGCCAGACTAGTGCGCTCCTCTTCTTCTCTGCTCACTCCGTTAAACTGAGGCTTCTACGAATAATTTAATGCTGCTATTCCAAGGTGGAAGAAGGCTATTCTCACAAGAGGGAAATCGGCAATGGAAATGGGAAAATAAGAAAGGGAATGGAAGAGAGAAAGTGAGCGAAAGAAAGAGAGATGTGTGGGAATTAAGGTGTGTTGAATGAAGAAGGGAAGGGGGTATTTATAGTTGGGAATGACTGCTAAAAATAGAAAATAAATAGCAGCGACTCCTCTTCCCTTGGCCGGCCACAAATGGTGCAAGTTTGAATGGCTCAAACTTGCTATTTTAAGCTAGGGGCAAAAGTTTGAATGCACGAAAAGTGGAGGGGTTTGAATAGAATTTTAAGGAAACTTCAAGGGTTGTTTTGAAAGTTTGGAAATCAGCTAAAATCAGCTGATTGTGTCAGCTCTATGGGTGGTTTGGGCCACCCTATTTGCTAAGTGGATTAGTCTTCTTTACTTAACACAATTGGGCCTCTTTTCATCTTCATGCTTATAATTATAAAATAATTTTAATACATATTTTTGGACCGTCCATGGTTGTAAAATATTATTAGACTTGCTCTTGATCACTTGATGCACAACATTGCCCTAACGGTTCAAGCCTTCGAGGTGTCTGCTGAGCCAATTTTCATCATTTGTGCAAAATTGTCAAAAATAAACCAAATTTGTGTAAATTTATTATAAAAATAATTAGAATTCAATATGTTAATAATTTAAGTGCAAATTAATTATTTTTTAATTAAAGTATGAATTTCAACAAAAATTACTATGAAACTGCATGAATTAGAGCTCAAAAGGTGCTGAAAAAGTCTATATATTTTTATGTTTCCAAATGACCATTGCGACAACCATTTGAAAGAAACACCTTTGTGGCGGGCTCTGAACAAGAAGAAAGGAACCCATGGTGAACTCTAATAAGATGGTGCATGAAGTCTTCTGAATGAACGATAAGTATGGCCTTGAAAGAAAAGCTCCACAAGAAGTGTTATGGCTAACCCAGTATAGTAACATGGTAAGAACGAGACTAGAGTGCGCCAGAGTATGTAGCAAACCTAGAACATTCTATTTGAAAGGCCCTCTACAACAGGAATGGTTAAGGAATCACGAAAGAATAAGACAAGGAATGCGAGAGTAGCACAAAAGATATGAAAGGCGAGCTATGACCTTAGTACGAAGCGTGACACCCATGGTATAATGAATAGAATCTAAGGGATGTAACCTCTAGAGTCAAGGATAATGAAGTTCGCGGATAAGACTTAGGTAAAAGAGGGTTTACTCACTAAGTTCTATTGAACATACCTCTTTGTCTTCTTGTTACAAGTAAGCGGATTAAAGGCTACACCAAGAGGGATGACCTTATGCATCTCTTTGTTTATATTATATTATATAGCTTCTAGTGAACTATAATATAAAGTGCATTCGATTTTTGTAGGAAATGCTAATCAATAATTTATTTGATTTTTTCTATTAAGTTCTTTAAACAATAGCTTGTGTAGGTTTGACATATGTATACTTCAAAGTTTCATGTTAATGTTGAAATAGTTTTTTCATTTATATTTATGCGTTTTGATGCTAGATTATATTTGAATTTTAAATTAGTTGTCAAGTACCTTACCTTTCAAACTTGAGGATTTGTATATTTTAAAATTTAATGTAAATATATAAGTTGACATTTAAATTTAAATTTTAATAAGACTTTTGTTGGAACTTTGAAATACCTTAAAAATCATTTTAATTATAATGGGGATTAAAAGTACCGGGAAAAACTTATGCTAGGAAATGTAAGCATTTTATAGACGCTTTGGTCAATCCACCAGAAACTTTTTACGAATACTTGCTTAGCCCACGGTCAAAGAACTGTCAACAAAGTTAATACCGTCGATTTTCTTTTACTTTTACCAACGCTTATAAATGCTTATAAAAGTGATTTATTTTGTAGTGCCCTCTTAAAAATTCTTACATGTGGTGTAATGTATTTTGTAAAGAAAATTACAACTTATATTTTTCCTATTACACAATTTGTTACAATCGATCTATTATATTATATAATTGACCAAAAACATTAGATAAAAGAACAATTTTGTTTAATTTTCATCTTTACAATGGGGTTCATGATGAGAAAAATATATGGTTACTTATTTTGTGTATTGCAGTATTAAGAATCTAGCTTCTTGTTCACCCTTCTTGGTAAACAAATAAAGCATTTTTCTACATGAGTCATTCATAAAAAATAAAGGAATAGCCATTCTTGAGATTCCATGCTAAATACCCTTCTCATTGAGCCAAGTATATACAATAGTTTTTGTAACACCCCTTATCCGACCCGATCATCAGACCCGAGTTACAAGACGATACAGTAAAAACAAATAGGAACATCCACATACTAATATTATCAAGAAAATTCATTTTAAATCACATGGTAAGTGATGTTAGAGTTTAGTTGAGACCTAGTTAGAACTGAACTAGAATATTGTAGATGATTTGATACTTAATTAATTATTCTCGAATTTCTAGAGTGATTGTGGGATCCTTTGCCTTTCCACTAAGTTTTGTTTCTGGCCGTTTCTTCTATATAAGGATATCAGAGTAGCCTATTTTCATGTTTTGCATCTTCTTCTTCTTCTTTCTTGCATTTTCGCTAAAGCTTTAGAAACCCTAAGTTATTATATTTAGAGAGGAGTTTCCAGTATTTAGTTGACTTCATTGTTAACACCAAATACAGGTAATTTTTGTTAAACCCTTAGGTCATTTTCGAAGAAATTTATGTGTTTACAGTAATGCATGCATAGGTTTTAAAATTGTTTTTGAGGAAGGAAACTTCCTGATTCTGGGTTGCATGCTACCGATTCATGCATGCATGTCAAAAATTTGATAGTTTGATGATCTGATAGATGTATTTGTCTCTCTTTTAGCTTAAAGAGCTAATGAAGGTCCAAGCAACAAGGGTAAAGGACCTGCTGAGTAGATTACTGTATTAGACTTTCTGGTGAGTTCCTTCTTACTTCATATGTTGTAAATTCTATTATTGTATGAACTGTATAAATTAAGTGTTCTTTCTCAACAACATAAGTGTGGTGTTTGGTCTTGTGGTATTCAACTAGTATTATCAGTGTGGGTATGGCCTGTTTATGTCTTGAAGTAAAACACCCTTCTTACTGCACAAGCTAGTACCACCAATATGTGATATGTGATAATGATGAAGAAGGATATGTTTGTGATTCCTCTGGTAGGGTAGCTATATTGAAAATCAGACTGACAGATCACAAGAAAACATACACGATTGAACATAAATTATATGAGGAGTTAAGGGGGTGTGTATATGAATACAAATGAAAGATATGATTATAACTCTAAATTATGGGTATGAGGTTGGCATAAGGATAAGTTGTGTATAAGTTATGGTTAAGTTGGCAGATAGAAACCACACATGTCTCTTGTTAAGTTGGCTTATCGGGTCTGTCCGTATTGTGTGAATGCCATTGGGCGTATTATGATTATTGAGTTGGAACTTATCTAAAACATTGAGTATCTTTATGGTATTAAAATGTGGAACCCCAAACCCGACCGGGACAGTCTGACCCAAATTTTGAACATCACATTAGCCACCGAAGTGACTCTCTGTTTAAACCACTACAAAACACACCAACCGACCAATCACACCACACAATTAATTATGGAATATTTAATAAAAACCTAATATCATGCTTCTGTTGCGCTACCCTGGTCAACAATCAACAACAAAACTAATTCACAATTTAATATTTAATAGGCATTTACTTCGAAAACTTCAGTCAACATACATGCATGCAATAAGTTTAAAAGGTTGTATTAGTAAGGACTTTGGAAACCATTTTATTTAAAAATATGTGTTTAGATTTAAATCATAATATGATAATTAGTTGAAAAATTATGTTTCATAAGGTTTGAAAATAGTATAGTATGAGTATATAAGTTTTGTTTTGGAAGATTGAGTAAAACCTCACACTCAATTTCATAAAGTTATCTTTTAATTAGTTCACAAGCAGTTAACAGTTTACGTAATTTGTCCAATTATACATCTCACTCATACTAAACATTCAATTGTTCTCTAAAACACACGTAAACCATCTAAGTCTTACATCAATGATCAGTGGCTCTTCACTTGCACTTGCATGTTAGTTGATCAATTTATCATACCAATTATCAAACAATCACAATCCATCATTCAATCATCTATCTAACACAATGATAAAACTTTTAAACCAAACAATTAAAGAGTCCATGATGTCCAATTACAACCCGATAATTATAAGTAAGTCTAATACTAAATCCCATAATTTGGTCCTACCTTGCCTTTCTCATTGGGTTTGGGAACACAAACAACATACCTAGGTATAGCCTCGATTGGGATCACTTGGATGCCTCACTTCTCCACCTCTTCACAAGCTAAATCACTGAAATGTTTTAAAAGGGAGTGTGAGCTTGTTGAAGCTTACTGAGTGCTCAAACATACTACAAATAAACACATCAGTTAGGTTAAAAGGACATACTATAACGATTCACATATTATTACAATCTACACAAAATAGTAACTTACACGACACAACAATTCTCATAAAATAAGCAATGCAAATATAATAAGTAATTCGCATAAAATGGGCAGATCACATAAATTACCAATTTGCATAAAACATCTATTTATATGAAATAACAGTTCATACCAAATGGTAACTCATGCAAAATAATAGTTCATATGAAATATCAGTTCATACCGAATATCAGTTGATGCAAAATAATAGTCTATACTCCATCATAACTCATATATTTCAAATAATGATAAATTGACATTTTTGTGATTATAAAACATATAGGGGACTCTTTCACCACCTATAAGTGAACTCTATCACCACACATTGGATAAATGGATCTCCGTATAATGCCTCGCTTTTGGACTCAAAGATCCCTACGCTGTCTTTGATATAAATGTAGCACGAATGTTGACACTCTCCTTACCCTCGACTCATAGAGTCGTACGCTATCTCCGTTGAATGGAGCTATGCTTGACATTCCCTCATCTCTCCAATGCTATCTCCGGGCACAATGCTCATCACAATAAAGAGAGTGAGTACTCAAAATCCTATGACATGCCAAATATATCCAATGGTTTCATAAGGTCACACTGCCAACATATCTCTTTAACACATTCACAATATTTGATATAATAGGGCTCAGAATTAAGCAGAGCGCACACAATATAGCACAGTTCGCAATTCACAGTTCACAGTAGAGCATGGTTCGCAAATAATATAACTTTCATGCAACATATATTGCACACATAATCACAGTTCACATATCATTCATGTCATAGCTCATATAAATCATAGTTCACATATTTTATTTAGCATAGGGCACGCAATAGCTTAGCTTACATACAATACAACTCAAAATCTCATAATACACAGTTTGGCAAATTAATACAGCTTGCCATATTAATACAAATCACCAAATTAACACAGTTCACCATAATAATATAATTCGCCAAGTTAACATAGTGCACAATATAACATGATACACAAATATAATTGGCTCACACTATAGTTGAGCTTACACCTATCATTTCACGATAATATAATTTTGCACTAATCAGAGCTTGCATTACCATAGAGCTCATAATTCACATACTCGTTCGTGCATGTATAGATGTACATTATCAAAAAATTCGCATGTTATAAGAGTTCACATTAAATTTTTTATATTAGTTCGCAAGCATTACAAAACTCATATATATATTATATAAAACAAGCCCCTTATATGCATATATCTTATATATAATCAAGACCCCCACATTTATATATATTAGAGATATAACAAAACTCACGCATATATATGTTGTATATACACATACATTTTTAGTACATTAGCTCACCTTTAATATTATGTTCACACACATACGCAATAATTAAATGCATAATTCACACACATTTATCACGTCAAGTACATGGTTTACAGCTACGGCCTGCCTATTTCATTCCTATAACTACATGCACATTTTAAATTCATGAATTTGACTCATTAAAATCGCACAACATACAGATCCAACACTCAACAAAATCTCAACGGTTTGCACCAGGAGAAATCAAGATTCGCGTGTTAGTTAAGCAGAGGTTCACATATGTTACCTTAGCCTACGTACTGGAGTTTAAATGCAATATATCAGACCACTCACCTTAGTTCTTACTTCAACTACCATGCTCAAGTAAGCTTTTATTTGCCTTTGTCCATGCTTGTGAAGGCTCCCAAATGAATTGACACTTTACATACACATCAAGCACAATACAAAGGCATTATTAACAACAACATACATAATCAAATTATTCCAAAATCAAAAATCCAAGCCTTTTAACTTATATACTGATAATTTAACTAATTTTGTCAAAATAGGTGTTTAACCACTCAAATCTCGTTTCTAAGCTTGGATTTCAAATTCATACATCCTAAATACTAACCGTAAATTTTACCCAATTACACCGATCTAATTTTTCTGAAAAATCAAGCTTATGTGATCTTTTAAATGAGGAAAACATTCAATTTGCTTAATTCATTAAGGATTTGTTAAATTAAGATAAAAAATCTTTTAATTAGATTAAAATGAGTTATAAATCACTTTAAAACCAAAGTTTAGACATGAAATACGAGATCTACCATTTTCAAGACAAAAATAAACTTAAAATCAAGTGATATATTGAGATCTTGATTAAATCATTTAAATCTCGAATTGAAATAATAGCTCACTTAGTTTAATTATAAAAAGTAAGAATCTCACCTCAATTTTTCAAAATTGATGAGCTATGGAGCTAATTCTAACTAAAACGTGTGAAGATCTCTTGATGATTTTAAGGATGAAAACATGAGTGTTCTTCAAAATTGAAAAGAGATTTTGTGTTTAGAGAGCTTAGGAATTAAAAAGGATGAGCTAATTTTGAAAGAAAAACTTTGATTTGGTGTTTGACAAATTTTTGAAGAAGATGAAGAATGGGAGGGAAGGAGACATGGGGCTTATTAAATAGACACCAAAATTTTAAATGGGTCGTTTCCCATTTAACCACCTTCATTTATTTTCCTTTTTCAAATAGGTTATTACTTTTCAATTAAAACCAATTTCAAAAATATTTTCAAAACAAACCTCGTTTTTAAAAATTCATTTTAGCCAATTTAGTTCTTGGATACCTAATTTTAATTTCTTAACCTAAAATTTTTAATTCTATTTATTTTAATATTTTATTTAATTAATTTCTAATTATTTATTTATCTAACCTATTTACGAGTTCCTTTTCACTAACCCTCGATCCTACTTACCCAATTCTACTAACCCGATTTTTGTGATGTGACATAAAGCTTGTTCGTCAATAGTATAATTGTATACTAGTTGTGTTTTCTTCATGGAACTCATTAAGTTCGTTTGAACTTACACTATTATCCTTTCCTTCTCAAGAGTGCTGACTAAAGGCAGTGATTCTGTTGAAGGGACTACGCCAGAGAATTGTTGATTATGAGCCATCTGTTTAATTTTATATCATGCATGACCTTTGTGGCGGTGGCATGTAATGTAACACCCTTTACTCGTATTCAATGCCGGAACAGGGTACGAGACATTACCAAACTTACAACACAAGCATTCACATAATTCTGAGTCATAAATTTGTGTCCAAATTAAAACCATTCATATTCGATCATGAAGTCCCTATTACGAGCCTACGAGACCCAAAACATACTTTAGAAGTGGTTCGAGACTAAACCGAGAACTCAGGAAATTTTTACAAAACTTAGAAAAATTTTACTAGAACCAGGGCTCACACGCCCGTGTGGTCCAAGGGACACGCCCGTGCTTCAGACCGTGTTCAAAATAGGGTGCTCTCTGACTTGTGCCACACGGCCGTACCACACGCTCGTGTGCTAGGCCGCGTGGTAAATTAATTTAATTTGAATTAAGTGCAAGTTTCACACGGCCAAGACACACGCCCGTGTTCTAGGCCGTGTAGCACACACGACTGAGACACACGCCCATGTCTCTGCCTGTGTGCTCAATTCTGGACATTCTATTTTGCAACAATTAAGGTGTAGGGGACATATGGCTGAAACACATGCCCGTGAGCAGACCGTGTGTCACACACGGCCTAGACACACGGGCGTGTGTCTACCCTTGTGGAAAAAAATAAGGCTATTTATCGAGCCATTTTCCACCCTCATTTACACCTACACTTACACCAATTCAATGACACAATTCATAGCATACTTAGGCAACCAAAACATCCACAACCAAGGTATCAACATCACATCCACGTGCTAACATCTAACGTGCTTCAACATCTTAATTTATCGATGCAATTCATGCAAGATTCCAATATCATGAATGGTATCAACATATGAATATACTCATAACCAATATTAGCCAACTTACATGGCCATATACAAAAATGAAATCATTAACCAAAATAAGCCAATACATTTGGCCACATTACCAATGACACATATAACAAAATGACCAAGTCCCTATACATGCCATACATTCAAAACGCTAAGACCATTAATACCCAAAATGAGAGTTTGATAGTGTGATCCAAATCTCCGACGATCTTCGATTCCGAGTTAGCTTGGCGACACTATAAAAACATGGAAAATAAACGGAGTAAGCTATATAGCTTAGTAAGCTCGTATGCAAGAAATAAGCAACCTTACCATGCATATAACATTCAAATAATATAACCTAATTAAATGTACAATTACCATGGTCTCATAATCATAACTCATTCCATCACAAAACTTACCTCATATTCATCATTTCAAGCATTTAATAGATATGAGCTTCAAGTACATACCCATACCATCTCGAAATGAATTTACACATAATCTCATCTTTGACATACCCGTGAACCACTCGAAATAACAATGTTGGGTACTTGGGAAAAATTGCACACTAAGTGCCACATATGTAGCCAAAGCTACCTAAGTCTCATATCACATAATCGCTCGCTCTCGAGCTATCGACGGGCCTGCTCACACAAGCTGTTAGTCAAGACATAGCTACACGGTGCTGCTCACACAAGCTGTCAAGTATCCGTAACATATGCCGGTATACTCAGCCACCGGTAGGACATACGAGACTAGCACCCGGATCACATAATCACATAACACATAATGACCCTAGTGACATGTCACTTGTATCCTAACCTATTCCTAAGGTTCAAACATGATTTCTTGCTTGTCGATTCATCTTCGGACTCATTCTTAGGATTGTACTCATTCACAAAATCAAAAATACAATTCATGCAATATTAAAGGATTTACATACAATTATTCTAAAGCTTATTTTTAACATCGAACTTACCTCGGTACAAAAATAGTTGAATTTGACCTAATCACAAAACACTTTGTTTTCCCCCGATCTAGGTCTGAACCTCGTTTTTCTTGATCTATAATAACAAATTTAACTCATTTAATACTCATATTATTCAATTTAGCCAAAAAATCATATTATGGCAAAATTACATTTTCCCCCTAATGTTTCACATTTTTACAATTTAGTCTCTAGGTTTGTAAATTGAAATGTATTCCATTTCTTCAAAACCTAAGCCTATCCGAACCATTTTCATACTCATACCAGCCCACATTTTCCATTTAATCACACTTTTACTACTCATTTTATAACTTTTACAAATAAGTCCTTTTTGACATTTTCATCAAAAATCACCCAGTAAATGTTGTTTATTTAACACCAAGCATACATTTTCTACCATTAGACATAAAAATTCGCAAATATCTATCATGGGTAAAATTTTAGACCTTGACAATACTTCAAAATAGTCCTTGGAAAAGCTAGATTAGGTTACAAGGATCTCAAAAACATAAAAATCATTAAAAACGGGGTTAGAACGGACTTACAATCGAGCTTGAAAGTGGCCAAAACCCTAGCTATGTCTTCTCTTGCAATATTCGGCCATGGGGGACTAAATTGATGAAGATGAAGACTTTTATTTAGTTATTTTGGATTTATTTACTAGATTACCAAAATGCCCTTCACCTAAACTTTGAAAATTTTCACTAACCATGCCCATTTTTATCCATACTAAAGCATAATGGTCTAATTACCATCTAAGGACCTCCAATTTAAAATTTCATAACAATTAGACACCTCTAGCTTCTAGAACACACATTTTGCACCTATTGCAATTTAGTCCTTTTAACTAAATTGAGTGCCCAATGGATAAAATTTTCGAACAAAATTTTCACGAAATAATTCCATGAAACTGTTCCATGGATAAAAACAAATCTTTCTACGTCAGATTCGTGGTCCCGAAACCACTGTTCCAACTAGACCCAAAATTGGGCTGTTACATGTAATCCTGCTTTGTAACCGAATTGTGTGACAATTTACCATTTTTGTCAAGATGCAATTTTATGAGAATATTTATAAACCTTTGATGTATGTGTATAATTTAATGTATTTTGTTCTATAAGTTTGTCTCATTAGCATATATGTCAAATGGTTTTGAATGTTATTTTAACCGCCAATGATGCACTTGAAACTATTGTTTGCGTGTAACCCATCTTACCTTTTATATAGTTTATCAATTTATATAAGGCTTCCGGCAAATGTTTTATCAAAAAATTTTTTATTTGGCGTACCATTGATTTGATTGTTTCATTTTTTCATATTAAGGGTTACGCCAAGAGCTTAATACCTTTGTAAATTTCAAATATTTATTGATAAATTCATATGGTTTAAGTTGTTGCGCTCTCTACTTGGATTCGGTGATTGGGTCAGGTAGGGAGTGGTACAAGTTTTGGTATTAGAGCCAGGTTGAGACATTCTCAAAAAAACCAAAGGTTGTGTCACGTCCCGCCATGCATGATACATCTCTTCTTAGTCCTTGTAATTTAAGCTAATCTGATTTTATTGTAGTTATTAAAGAAAATGTCTGAAGGATCAAGAAAAGCAACTAGTGAAGAGATTGAAAGCCATGTACCTCCTGCTCAGGAGCAAACTCCTACAGTTAATTTAGGTGCTACTCGGAATGCTTTTTGAAGTGTCTTCTTCACCATGATGACTTAGATGTTTGATTAGTTCATAGGGACAACTCAGGCATCCCAACCTCAGCAACCACAATCAGAAATAGTACGACCTACATCTCCAGTACCAACTGCAACCCAATCCGATGGTGATCTAATAAGAGAAATAAGAAAGAGAGGTGCCAAAGAATTTATGGGAGACAAAGGTGAAGACCCTACAGTGGCCGAACAATGGTTATCACGTGTCTGCGGAGTATTGAAGGAGTTAAAGTGTACGCGGGCGGACAATCTCATGTGCGTAATCTCCTTACTTGGGGGGAAGTGTATCAATGGTGGGAATACTAACTAGTGTGACCTCTGAAGAACTGATTCACTGGGAATTCTTTCTGGAGAAATTTCGATAAAGGTATGTGAATCAAATGTATATTAAGTAGATGAAGAAGGAGTTCTTGTATCTCAAACAAGGATGGATATCAGTGATGGAATATGAACAAGAGTTTGTTCGACTCAATCGCTATGCAAAAGATATGTTCCACTGAGATAGCCTTATTTGATAAGTTCGAATGAGGTCTAAAAGATGAAATTTTCACCTTGGTAGTGGCATCTGAATGCCATAGTTTGGCAGCTATAACAGTTAAGGGTCATAAGATGGGGATGATATTTCAAAAGAAAAGTAGAACTTTTGACAGAGATTTTAAAATATTGAAAGATCAAAGTTTCTCGACACCAAGGAGGGATTTGCAACCTATGAGTTTCAGGCAAGATGGACGTGGTCGACAAGCAACCTCGATGGCAAGTACGAACGGATCTAGAGTAATGGGAAATTTAGTTTGCGAGCACTACAGAAGAAATCATAGAGGAGAGTGTTGGAGGCATACTAGGACTTGTTTTGGATGTGGGTCTCTGGACCATCAACTTAGAGACTGTCCCTCCAAGGTTAAGGTACCATCAGAACAATCTATATGTGGGCCCTAAAATTTTCAACAAGAAGCGATATCAGGTGTGGCGACAAAGTTAGGATTAGTTCAAAGGCCTCCGAGAAAGAGTTTAACCAAGCCTAGTTTTGGAGTATCCGCCAGAGCATATGTGATGAAAGCTAAAGAAGATGTTGATTTTCCAAAAGTTATAATGAGTAAAATTTTCTTTTATTGGAAACAACATTCATGCATTAATCAATTCGGGGTCAACCCATTCGTACATCTACACTAAAGTCAATGAAGGTTTGAGTCTTGAAGTTGATTATTCTAAGACAAATGTATTAGTAACCAACTCTCTTGGTCAAAGTGGGATGGTTGATAGAGTAATTAAGAACTATCTGTTGAGGTGTGGCGAGCACACCTTTTTGGTAGATTTGTTATTGTTAAGATTTCATGAGTTCGATGCTATTATCAGATTAGATTGGTCGACCAAACATAATTCTTTAGTTGATTATCATGCTAGAGGTGTACATTTGTTAACTTCTGAAGGCAAAGAAGTGTTGATGTCTGGCGAATAGACCAGTTTGGTGGGTAGAATAATTTTTGGTATCCTCCATAAAGTTGTTGGTTAAGGGTGTAGATTCTTATTTGGTGTATATTATGGATTCATCTAAATCAAGAAGGGATATTAGCCAAGTTCCAATTGTGAAGGAGTTTTCTAATGTGCTTTCGAGGAAACTTCCAAGCTAAGGTGTTGGATTAGTCATTGGCTTCATTTTACAAATCATTTTTGTCGTGGTAAGTTTGTATTTCATTTTAAATTATTACATTTGAATTTATAAGATTAATTGATAACTTTATATATGTATCTATGTACTGATGTTTAATATTGTCATGATTTGAAAAAAAGAAAATTACCATGATTGAAATACATCATGGTATTACACTAGAAAAGGAAAAGACCATGGTTGAAAGATACCATGGCATTACATTCGGTATTTCTGAATCAATGAAAAGGTTGAAAATGATGTTTTCTTAAAATGATATTAGATGAAAAGGATGTTATCCGAAAAGGATAACAAATGAAAATGATATCATTTAATGAACTATTTAGTAAAGGTTTGTTTTGTGTTACGAAATGGTTATGTACATTTGAATTAAAAAGGAAGATGACTAAATGTGTGGTTAATGATTTATATATTGAAATCTTTCATGATATGTTGCATGTTATGAATAATATGTTCTTATATATGTATATAGTTACTAACTTGTGAAGTGGTGTGGTTAGGAAAAAAATATGCATATAGGGAATAAATAATAGTTGAATGGTTTAATTATGAAATTATTTATTTGGTAAGTTTGAGTTTCTTATATACGTGTTTACTAAACACCGATTGCTTATGTAGTATTTTCTCTGTCTTGTAGATCTTTGGAAAGCTCGATCGGTTGGAATCTTGTCAAAGCTCTATCACACTATTCTTCGACCACTTTGGTAGTTTTGGTTATTTTGGTTATGGCTATAAATGGAATGTATAGGAATTTGATGTAATAGGTACTTTAGATTAGCTGATCATGTGGTGTGTTTTGGCATTACTTGTATCTAGTTGTATATATGGTTTTGGTTTGGCTTGTATATGTTTAAACTCTTTTGGATATGGTCATTTTGGTTGTGCCTATCTAAAGTGGTAAGTTTGCGATGGTATAAATTGAGAAGAAATAGTCTTTTAGTATCCATGTTAAATGATTGATGTTTGATATTGAAATTTTGTTCTTGAATGGTTTTTGGTGTGTGAATTGTGGTGTCTTTCAATGACATATTGGTTAGAACTTATAGGATGATTGATTTGGTATGTTTTGAGTGAATTTGAAGTGTATTTTGATCATATGAATGTATGTGAAACTGTATGTCTTGGTGTGCAAGAGTAGGTTTTGAGATGGCTTGTTTTAAGGGCTATAATTGGAGCACACAGCCTAGGACATGGACTGCCACACGGCCACTCCACACAGTCGTGTGTCTTTATTGTTTTAGGTGCAGGATTCACATGGCCTAAGACATGGCCGTGTGTCCAAAGTCAATATGTAACACGGTCTACGACACGACCGTGTGACCCAACATCGAATACACACACGGTTTGGGACAGGCCTACGACACGACCGTGTGACCCTATTTTGAGTACCCAGAAGGGAGGACACACGGGCTGGGACATGACCATGTGTCCATAACTTCGAATGTCCACACGGTCTGGTCTATGTCACATGGCCTGGCCACACGGCCGTGCCCAAATTTTCATATTTTCCTATAGTCTTTTATTTTACTTCAAATTAATCCCTGATTGTTTCCAAGTTATTTTTAAGGCCCTGAAGGCTCGGTTTAAGGCCCAAAAGTGTATTTTTACTATAATTATATTGATTTATTAGTTGTTGATATTAAGTTGCATAATTATTTCTATTTAGAAGTTAAACGTTTTGATTTGTACGGTAATACTCTGTAACCCTAATCTGGTAACAGAGACAGATTAGGGGTATTACAAATACTGTGTAACATCCTAAAATAGGGCCTATGCATTTTCGGTTTAATTGTACGAAGTGACATGTTTTAAGTATTATGAATAAATTTTGAATATTTTTGGAAACCCGGAAATGAGTGAAAATAAGTTAGAAATGAACATTTTTGGAAACCTGGAAATGTATGGAAATGTTAAGTTTAAAAGAGGAAAGTGAACATTTTTAGAACCTTGGAAATGTAAGGAAATGTCTTGGAAATGTAAGGAAATGTCTTGTAAGGAAATGTCATGGAAATGTAAGGAAATGTCAAGTTTACAGAGCCGATCGAAAATTTTTGGAAACTTAGAAATGACCTAGAAATGACGAGTTTTAAGGTTTAAAAGGGGAAATTAAGGCAAGGTGGCCTTAAAAGAAAAATTTTGTGAAATTTGGCACACAAACAGGCTTGGAAAAGTGGTCTGAAGATGCCACTTAGGGCCTATGGAAATGGCGCCATATGCAAGAGGAATGGGCCTAAGTTCGAGTCACATGGGAAGCAAATAAAAGAAATTTTATTTTGCTACAAAAAGCGAGAGAGAGGTGGGACGGCACATGGCTATAAATTAGAAGCTTTTATTATTTTATAAATAGTGGATAAATAAGGGATTTATTTATCATTATTTTCAAGAGATAATTGTTGGATTAAATTCTTTTAATTTGAATAAAGAGATAAAGAGGAAAATAAGGGAGAAGTGATGGCCAAGTAAGGGACTTTGAGTTTAATAATTTCGGCTAAGTAAGGATAGTTCTTTGAATTATCTTTTATTTTAAGTGATAATTAAAGAGATAAAGCTATTAAAATAGAGGAGTGGTGGCCAAGTAAGGGACTCCTTAGATGATAATTTAGGCTATAAAAGGAAGGAAGGAGGGCTACTCATCAATTTGTGCTTCCTCCTTTCTCTGACGAATTCTTAGTGCTCTCTTCTCTTCTTTTCTTTCTTTTCTTTTGTCAAGCCCGAAATTAAGTAATTGTTGGAACCTAGCCGAATATTTTCCTCTCCATTAGAAGCCATAGCCGAATCCTCCATCTTTATTCTTCCTTCTCTTTTCTTTCTAATCCTTCCAAAAGCCGAAAGTTGTGAGATCATCATCTAGCCATAGCCGAATCTCTGAAGGTTGAAGTGAAGGTGCAATCGATTTCTTCAAGTAAGGGTAAGATCTCATTCGGTTTCATCCTTTTTTCTTAAGATTTGCCGAAATCTAGGACTAACCCCATTAATATCTTGTTACCGAAACTTTGAAGAGATCTTTCGGGACTTACTAAGTGTCGACTACAAGGAAGGAGAAGTTCTTTTCCGAAGGTACACCATAGGCCACGTGTTCCCTAGTTATTCGGTGAGTTTTGGATTTAAAATCCACAAGGTAAGTGTCTATAGCATTCGGCCAAGGCCATGTTTGGTAAATATATGTGTTCATTAATTATTCAAAAGCTGAAAACTAACCAAGTTAATTGATTCAATGCTTGGCGAATGCAAGAAGAGTATAGCGAGAGATTTCAAGACTTGATTCTTAAGTCAAACGGCAACAAGGTAAGTTTAAGTATACTAATCCTACTAGGATTTGGATTTATGGCGAATGGCTTTTTATTAAAGTAGTAGGTGATTAATCAAATGTAGGGATTAAGGATCTAAGCATTAGATCAAGCTTTTCGGGATTTCAAGACCCTTTCGGTAAGTATGATAAGTTGTGGATATTTGGTTAAGAATTCGTATATTGATGATTAAATCGATTTTTCGATTAAGTGTGTTGATGGAGGCGAATACCATTCAAGAAGGGAAAGGAAGGTCCTATCCGAAGTTTAAGAAGAGATCTGTCTCATAGTTAGGGATTGCCCACGGGGGTGTGGACCAAAGTGTCGAACAAGAAAGTAGGCAAATAGCCGTAGTATCGCCTAGTGATAGCATCGATTATCAAAAGCATAGTTCTCCAAGTGATCGGTGTGTGATTAACCGACCGTTTTCGGGTATATGATATGTGTGTGAAATGTGTATGTGTTATGAATGTGCTAGCTAGTCTTTGTGGAAATTGTGATAAGGATACCCTCAAGGGGTATGTCGATAATCCGGTAAGTACCAAACACGATGATATGTGATTATTAATATGAATATGTGATAATATGCTTGATGAACATGCTCATGCATCATTACATTGTATCATTATTTTATGTGGCATGTGCATGGGTTGGGATATGAAAGAAGGTGCGGGTGTACTTGAGTACGTGGTTTGATGTTAGCCTTGAGCTACATCGTGGATTGACGTTGGATCGAGGTCACGTTGTGGATTAATTGCGATTTAGTTCGCGTGGCTTGATGAGTGGCTATGTGCCTCATCGTGGTTGATATCGGCTATGTGCCATATCGTGGTTGATGAGTGACTATGTGTCCCATCGTGGTTTTTGATGTTAGCCTTGAGCTACATCGTGGATTGACGTTGACTGAGGTCACGTTGTGGATTAATTGTGATTTAGTTCGCGTGGCTTGATGAGTGGCTATGTGCCATATCGTGGTTGATGAGTGACTATGTGTCCCATCGTGGTTTTGGTGTTAGCTACGGCTACATCGTGGATTGGCGCTGACTGAGGTCGCGTTGTGGACTATTGTGCTTAATTGCACGTGGACGGCAGTGATTGCCTTTGGAGTGAAAAGGAGAGGGTGATTTGATAATCCCCTGGTGTGTGGTAGGCTGGATAAGGGGGTGTGTAGCGAATGGACCCTAGGTTTGGGTTGGGCTTCATAATTGCATGATTTCGTATGTGAACATATGTGGAAATGGGCTAAGCCCAGTATATGGAAATTATGTGGTTAACTACCCTATTAGATGAATGTGATATGAATATGGGCCAAGCCCAGAATGTGTTAACATGTGAATATGATATTTGTTATCTGATATATGGGTTAATATGTGGTTAACATGTGGGTGGAATTCAGTGGATTAATTACACACTGAGTCTGTATGACTCACCCAATTTTTATTAAACATCGCAAGATGATTTTGGTGATTGCACCGGGTTGGAGTGGATACGAGGTGGCCCATGCAGAAGACATCTTCTTTATTTTATTGATTTATTACTAAGAACTTTTGTTTAATTATTTATTGTAATAAGGCCCAGTTAAAGTATTTAAGTATTTCTATTTGAGCATTTTTATTATGTTTAAGCTAGACGACCATTAAATTATTATTTGGAAGTGCTTTTAATTTGGATATTTTTATCAAGCTTATATTATTTAGAATTTTTAATTGGACATGGTTTTCAAATGACAAAATTTTTAATGTTTTTCCCAAAAGTGAAATCAGTCTTCAAACGTTTTTCCGCAGTGGCATTTCAAATTCGGTCGTAACGAATGGGCCGGGTTTGGGGTGTTACATACTATATGTGAAACATATATTACATGCTACCGTCATTGTTAAATAAATAAATTGTTAGTGTTAATATTGTCACCACCCTATCGAATACCTATTAAAGCATGTTAACTGCTAGTGATAAACCGAATACATGTTAAGCATGATTACTGCTAGTGTTAATTTATTCTATTACAAAATATGTCATACTGCATTGCATGGGGTGGGATGATATGTACGGAAGAAGAGTGACAGTTTAATAATCTAAAAACAATATGGTTTATTCATGAACCAAGTGGCAATTTTTTTAATCTGCAAATATGTTGTACACCCACAACAAGTGGCAGTAACTGCAAGTATGTGGTTCAATCATAAACCAAGTGGCAGTTTGTTTAATTTGCAAATATGTTGTGCACCTATAATAAGTGGCAGTAACTGCAAATATGTGGTTCGGTCACAAACCAAGTGGCAATTTTTTTGCAAATGTTTTTAACTAAAAATACTGGTGGTTTACTCACAATTTTTACAAACCCAGAGGTAACTTTTATCTACAATTATGTTGTGTATCCGTAACAAGTGGCAGTTTATCTACAAATCAATGGTGGTTAATCCACAACCCAGAGTTAAAAGGCTAGATGAGTTCTAAGGAACTCATAGTGTGGTGTGTAGCGATGGGGTAGGACCCTTATCTGGTAAACTGAAATTGCATTAAAATTCATAACCATGTGCATTCAACACTATGAATTTTAAAATTTTATAGTGATTTGTTATTCTGATAAACCGATTCTGTGAAATTGTGAATTGCTATACGAATGTGTTTATGCTAAGAATTGTGTCTGGTCTACTATGTTTATTGTTTCACACTGATTTTCTTGTGATTGAACGCATACTGAGCTTATTAAAGTCACTCCATTTATTTATCATCTTAATAGATAACCCAATAGGTTAGGACGCGGATGCGATATTCAGAGGGCTCAGAACCTTTTTTATTATATAAAAGTATTTTAGAAATTTTTATAATTCCTGTTATTCTGGAATTGTATTACTTTATTTAAACTTTAACATGGGACTTAAGATTAGGTTTTATTAAGCATGATTTTTGATTTGAATTTAGGATATTGAACATGGATTAAAAATAAATATGCACAAAATAATTCTGATTTTTCTTAATTAAAACTAAGTTGAATATCACTTTCCTGTTGCTAGATTATAAATAAGTTTTGGAAGAATAAATAAATTGATAATTAACTAAGCTTTCAAAAGTAGTCTCCTTTACAAGGAAAATATTTTACTTAATCGGTTTCTTGTTAACCCATGAGTTTTCCCAAAAATAGGCTAAGTTTTTCTTCTAAGATAAACAAATGTTTTAAAATAACTGTTTTGAAAACTCTGATAGCTTACTGGGTCATTTTGGTGGCCAATGTAATATTCCGAATTAGGGTCTAACATCTAAGCTGGGTTGGGGAGGTTACATTTGGTGGTATTAGAGCCAAGTTTGCAAAACTCGGACTATGGAAATTTGAGTAAGTCTATATGCATGCATTGAAAAAGGTTTATTTTGGGAAAAATCATGCCATATGTTTTTTTTTTTTGAAAAAACAAATTGATTTTTTGTAGGAAATTAAATCAAAACTTCGATGCTAGTTCTACTTTAGGTACTGCAACTCTTGAAACTTTAGATAAACTATGATCGTTAGACTGCAAACAATCAGGAAATAGCTAATGCTTGAACTTTTATTTGAAAACTATTGAAAAACCTTATACTCAGAGAAACGATAGTGTTTCTGTTAAAACTGAGAAATTGGGGTAGAGGAAAATGTTAGTGAAGTTACCGAAGGACAGTCCTTGGTAGTGAATATAATCTTTAAAAAGGTCTAGTAGAGGTTCATAGGAATCAGAATTGCGCAACAAAAGCATGATGGTTGGTTTGAAAAGAGGATAATAGATTTTATGGCCAAGCGATTGATGTGTCGCTAAGGAAATTTCGAGGACAAAATTTTTTTAAGGAAGGGAGAATTGTCACACCCCAAAAATAGGGTTAGAAGAATCGGGTTTGCAAAAACCGAGAGTAGTCACCCTAATTTATAAGGTTATCTTTGTGTGTTTTAAATAAAAATTGAGGTTTTGAAATGGATACCAATATTAAGGTCATAAATAATTAATTAAAGCATTAAAATAATAAAACCAAGTATTATTATATTGATTAAGCTAAAACGAAACTTATTACGAGGTTTAATTTGAAAATAGTGTGTTTTAAATTGAGTTAGGACCTACTTGGAAAAATGAGTGAAATGAATTAAAATATTAATAGTGAGACTTGGCCATGAGTATTAATTATTATATATAAACTAAAGTGGAATGTGTTAAGAACTATAAAGTTAAATAAGTTAATAAAAAATTGAGTAAATGTGTAAGCTAATAGTTTTGACTTAAATTGTAAACATGCAAGAAAACGCTCTGAAATCTGGGGATTCTATTCCTCAACTGGAAGCTGTAGATGGAGATGGATCTCAGAAGGAGGCGGATCGCATCACTAAGAAAGTCCGGTTTAAAGGAGGAACAGGCGAGGAAGACATGGATATGCTGGTTGAACTTGACTCGAGTCCAAAGATATCCTGGAAAGATAAACTTATGGGTTTCAACTCTGGAGCATCTGATGAAGAAAAAATGGATCCTTTTAGAGCCGTCACTGATGACGACCTTGAATTCCTGGAGGGAGATATTCAACGTTCTATAGTTAATGGCATTCCTGCCATTGATTTCTCGGAGAGGATTAAAAAACTCCTGTTCAAAGAAATGGAAACAACAGTAGTTATTAAATTACTCTGTAGAAACATCGGATATGGGGCTCTTTCTAACCGAATTAGTAGCTTATGGAACCCTTCCAAGCCTTTCCATCTCATGGACATTGAGAATGGATATTACTTGGTGAAATTTCATTCCTTTGACGATTACACAAAAGTCCTGTCTCAGGGTCCGTGGTTGGTCTACGGCCAGTACTTAACTGTACAACCTTGGACAAAAGATTTCAGTCCCGCACAACCATATCCAAGCATGGTTTTGGCTTGGATACATTTACCAGGACTTCCAGGATTCTTGTACAAGAAAAGAATCCTAGAGGAAATTGGAGGGGTTATTGGGAAAGTCGTTCGATTAGATCTTAATACCGACAGCAGGTCTAGAGGTCGTTTCGCTAGGATGGTTGTTTACATCAATTTGGATAAGCCATTGATTCCTCAAGTCCTTGTCAATGGTGTGATACAGAGGGTAGAGTATGAGGCGTTGCCAACGATCTGTTTTAGGTGTGAAAAATATGAACATACAAGGGAATTATGTCCCTTGATGCGAACGGAATCCACACCGGAGAAAGTCCAGACGAAGGATATCCTGACGGAGGCAGAGGGAGGAGGAGAAAGCGAAGCTTTCGGGCCTTGGATGGTGGTTGAACGGAAAACACAGAGTAACTTTCAGAATAATAATAATCTTTCCAAAAGGGATAACAAGGGAAAAGGAATCTCGGGCTCCAGATTTGAAGCTTTATCTCATATAGGAAGAAAAATGGATTTGGAAACTGAGCAGAATAAGGGTGAAGATGAGCAGAATAAAGGTGTAAATGAATAGTTAGTTGATTTTCAGGATCACTTAAACGCAGGCATTAATGGGGAGAAAAAGAAACAGATATCTAGGGGCAGGCCTAATTTAAATAAAGGGTTACAGCTGGACACAGTCAAAAGGAGCAGTGGACCGTTGGCTACTAAAATATCTGTCTCAATTAATGAGTCAGTGGATCGACATTTGAATAATGATGGCAACAGATCTGCTGTATAAGGCCCATCAGCAAGCAAACCTGTGGACGACCCAATGAGGAAAGCTATGGTTCAGCCCAATTATGTGGTGGGGTCAATGGGTGCAATAAAAGATCAACACATTAATGAAACAGGGAGTTCTTCTTGCCATCTTTCAATTACTGCTTTTAATGATATGTCGGATAATAACACTATTTTATTACACGAAAATAGTTCCAACTTAATGCATTTAAATAATTCCTGTCTTAATCCCATATTTGATAACAAGGAGGAAAATGGTGATAATGCGCACCTAATGACATCCAAGTCTGTTTCAACACTGCCGACCATGGTTGAAGCTAAGATGGCCGATTCTTTTGAAAGTTTAGTCAGCAACAATCACATGGCAGTTTCATTCAAAGAGAAAGGTCCAGCTGAAGGCATGAATAAGAGTCGAAATTTTGGCAAATTAATGGGGGGTAAGGAAGGTGGTTTCCGAGCCACTAGGAAAATCAATAAAATCACACATGGGAAAGTGAATAATTTTAAAATAAAAAATTCCTCTAAAATTCTTTTGAGTGATTCCATTTCTAGACTGGCCAAGTTTGTCTCCACATTTAAAAATGCGGATTTAGAGGCTTCTGACCCGATCACTGGTAAAGGGATTTAATTTTGTTTCATTTTATTCTAGTTTGTTCGGTTCTTTGAGTTTTGGTTGTTGACTTTGTTTTATTTACTAATTTCTTATGAATTTTAATCTTTCAATATTTTCTTGGAACTATTAAGGGTGTTCAAGCAGTAAATTTCTCCAAGCTTTTCGTGAATATAATCTTGAATATAAACCAGACATTGTGTGTCTTTTGGAGCCTAGAGTTAGTGGTCAAAAAGCTATTATTATTATTGATAAACTGGGCTTTGATCGTTCTCATCGCATTGAGTCTGTTGGCTTTTCAGGAGGCATATAGGTTGGATGGAAAGATTATATTTCTATCAGTATTATTCATAATCACCCTCAATTCATGCTTCTTCGTGTTCAGGGCACTAATTTTAATGATGGTTTTTTTATCTTTGTAGTTTACGGTAGTCCTGACAGAACTAAAAGGAAATATATCTGGGATGATTTAATGGATGTTTTGCCTCAGGATCCTTCGCCATGGATGATTTTGGGTGACTTTAACGCCATTCTATCCCCTAAGGATAAAAAAAGTGATCGATCAACAGGTAAGAGGTGTAATTATTTTGGTAACTTTGTTGATGCTTGTAACTTGCAGGATCTTGGTTATATAGGACCTTCCTATACCTGGCAAAAAAGGAATACGTCTGAGCGTTTGGATAGAGCCATGGCAAATGATGCTTGGATCTCTGCTTTTCCACATTCTCTAGTATACCATCTTCCTCGTATTAAATTAGATCATAGGCCTATTCTTCTCAAAACTAACCCTAAGCTCAGTGTTCCAAGAGGGAGACCATTTTGTTCTCTTGCAGGATGGACGGAACATGCAAATTTTAAGGATATGGTTTCAAACAGATGGAGATATTCAGGTAATATGGCCGACTTGTTATCTGAATTTACCTCTCATGTAAAAGATTGGAACAGGTCCATCTATGGCTATATAGGCACTCGTAAAAAAATAACTTTTGAAATCACTTGGAACCATTCAAAAGGCCATGGAGCAGTCGACTTTCAGAAGATTAGCTAATTTGGAGATGGAGATTCGAGATGAATTGGAGAGTGTGCTTAACCATGAAGAACTCTTATGGAGGCAAAAGGCTAGGTGTGACTGGCTTCAGTTTGGGGACAGGAATACCAAGTTCTTCCACAGTCGCACGATGCAAAGAAGGAAATTCAATCGCATTTTGGCTTTATGTATCAGGAATGAGGAGTGGTGCTCAGAGCAGTCTATTCTCAGTGAAGAAGCCGTCAAGTACTTTGAGAAGATGGATGGCAAAAATCCAAATCCCATGCCTGATATTCCTTCCAATATCTTTCCTAGTCTTAAGGAGCAAGATATTGATTTTCTCAAAAAGCCGGTGTTGAATGAAGAGATCAAGAAGGCCCTGTTTGATATGGCTCCGCTGAAAGCTCCGGGAAGTGATGGATATCATGCGTATTTCTTTCAGAGTCAATGGGACCTAATTGGAGGGGCGGTTTGTGAATGGGTTCAGGGTATTTTTGCTGGTAAAAGGATTGAAGGGGAGCTTAATAACACTCTCATTGTGCTTATCCCAAAGAAGGACCAACCGGAAGACTTTAGTCAATTTCGGCCAATCAGTCTTTTCTCGGTTATGTACAAGTTGGTGATGAAGGTAATCTCTAATAGGTTCAAAGTGGTGTTTCCGAATTTCATCTCTCCAGAACAAGCTGGGTTTATTTTGGGGAGGAACATAACAGATAATGTCATTATTGCACAGGAAGTTATTCACTCTATGCGTAGCAGGAAAGTGGGTAAAAATTGGATGGCCATAAAGTTAGATTTGGAGAAAGCATATGACAGAGTCAGCTGGAAATTTATAGATGTGTCCCTTGTTGCAGCCGGGATTCCTGAGGGACTCAGAAAGGTTATTATGAATGGTATTTCCTCTTCCACTATGCAGATCCTTTGGAATGGAGTCCCGTCTAGATCTTTTAAGCCTGTAAAAGGGATTAGGCAGGTATGTCCTTTATCGCCTTACCTTTTCGTTCTTTGTATGGAATGGTTAGGACATCTTATCAGCTCAGAGATGAAAAACGGTAGGTGGCATCCTATTAGGTTTCTAGATCGGGACCGGCATTATCCCATCTCTTTTTTGCTGATGATCTGGTTATCTTTAGTAAAGCAGAGATGGATCAAGCTCATCTGCTAAAGGATATTCTTAGACGTTTTTGTGATCTTTCAGGCCATAAAATTAGCGCTAGGAAGAGCAACATGTTTTTCTCAAAGGGAGTGGTTACCAGCTTAAGCGATCAGATTAGTCAGCTTTTTGGTTTTCAGAAGGTTCGTAATCTAGGAAGCTACTTGGGGGTGCCTCTTTTCCATTATCGTGTTACCAAGAGCACTCTGAACTTTGTGATAGAAAAAGTGAAAAGTAAACTTCAAAATTGGGACGCTCGGAAACTCTCTCTGGCAGGGCGTATTACTCTCGCTCAATCGGTTCTACTGGTTATTCCCAGTTATTTCATGCAGACCTTAGCAATTCTGAAAGGGGTGTGTGATGAGATAGAAAGGATAGCCAGACAGTTTATTTGGGGAAGATCAACTGGTAATCCAAAATTAGCCTTAGTTGGATGGGAGTCCATTTGTCAGCCTAGGACTTGTGGAGGGCTTGGGCTTAGGCATCTTCAAGACCATAACAATTCTTTTCTTATGAAAATTGGCTTTAATCTTGTTTCTCGGAAGAACGCCTTATGGATTCGAGTTCTTCGATCGAAATATGGTTGGAAGAATCAGCTTCCTAAGTCTATTCATAAAAGTCACTACTCTCATCTTTGGAGATCTCTCTCTAAAGTGTGGCCTCTACTTCGTCAGAACCTTATATGGTCTGTTGGGGATGGATCTACAATCTGTGGATGGAAAGATAATTGGATACATGATGCTGGGCCTCTGCTCTCTTACGTTTCCGCTCATGAGAGACTCAACTTGGATAGCACTTTGAAGGATTGGGTACTTCCGGATGGATCGTGGAATATAGACATGCGTCACATTTGGCTACCTGATGTCATGATAAAGCGCATCGTAAGCATTCCTCCGCCACACCCTGCTGGTGGTGAAGATAGAATCATTTGGGCTCGTTCTGGTTCAAGTTCCTTCTCTATCCGTAGTGCTTATTGGGCGTTAAAGGAAAATTCTTGGAGCCTTAAAAATTACATGTGAAAGTCCATTTGGAGATATCAAGGACCTCAAAGAGTCCGCCTTTTTCTTTGGCTTGTGGCCAATCAGAGGCTCTTAACTAATTCAGAGAGGACCAGGAGAGGAATTGGACAAAGTAGTTCGTGTCCAAGATGTGGTCATGATTGTGAAGACATCATGCACGTACTTCGTGATTGTACGACGGCCAAGGAAGCATGAATGCTTGTAGTCCCTCCAGAGAAACAGTCCAGGTTTTTTTCTGAACCTTTACAAATTTGGTTAACATCTAACCTTTGCTGCCATCTTAAATTGCAGGACAAGGGAATTACTTGGTCGTGCCTTTTCGGTATTATAGCCTAGTGAATTTGAAAGAACAGGGATCTCTTCATCTTTCAAAACATTGATTGGACGTCTCTTGAACTCATTAAATCATCTCTCAGTTGGGCACAAAATTTTGAGGACTTCATCATTGATTCTAAGGCTACCGCTAATTATTCAAGGAATCAACAACATTGTTCTGACAACTGGGTTCATTTATCCTCTGATAGAGTAGTGGCTAGAGTATCTGTAACACCCCATAACCGAGTCCAAGGCTAAGACTGGATACGAGACATTACCATGCTTGAACTCACTTAAACATGTACTTACGGGCTGTAAAATTTTGTTCCGAAATAGAAACTCTTCTTTCTTAGTCAAAATGTACATATCATGGGCCTAGGAGGCCTTAAACACATATCCGGGAACTTTCGAAATACAATCGGGAACTTTTCTTCGAAACAGGGGTCACACGCCCATGTGGCTTGGGGCACGCCCATGTACCCCTAAGACACGCCCATGTCTCCCAACCGTGGTCGACACTGACTAATCTCACACGGTCTTGACACGCCCGTGGATTGAAACCGTGTGCTATACCTTGATATACTGACTTGTTTACATGGTCGGGGCACACGCCCATGTTCTAACCGTGTATCACACACGGCCTAAACAAACGGCCTTGGGATTAGCCCGTGGTATATTCTGACTTAAGATACAAAGGTGCACGGTGCACACGGCCTAGACACACGCCCGTGTGTCCATCCGTGTGGGCACTTACAAGCTATTTACCAAGCCAATTGCCACCCTGAAATCAAGACCAAACCCATGCTCAATTCAGCAACTCAAGTATTACTTCTAACATGAACAAGGATGCATACTTCATTGATAGATTAAAACATACATACTTAATCATTCATGACTCATCTCTTTGGCCATATACAAAAAGAATACTAAGCTTGATAGCCAACACTTTGGCTAGTTTTAAAACATAACTCAAAATGAAATGTTTCCTATACATGCCATACTTAATATAAACAACTTGGCTATACCAAAATAACGATTGATAGTATGCTCCGAGCTCCGATGACGATGATCCACGAGATTAGCTTGGCGGGACTACATGGAAAGAAAGAATAAAGGACGTAAGCATTTAGCTTAGTAAGTTTGCATGTAATTCTCATAGCAATATATTTGCTTAACATTAACCATTCATCATAAACAATGGCATTATGAAATCTCAAGTATTTAAGCTTACTTACTCTTACTGATTCTTACATATCTCATGGTACTTACTATTCTCATGCTCAAATGCGGTAAATAAGATTCTGTATCACTTGATCACATAGATCAGTATACTTTACTATGATAAGCATAATCTCAACTTCATCATTCATATCATGAATAATACTCTTAATTAACTCTGACTAGCATAGCTTGATAATAACTTTACTTACTAAACTTTCTTACTTTCTCATTTAATCTTTACTCTTTTGCCCGATGAATTACTATGAATAACAGAGGATACTAAATCTCAAAACACATGTGTCTTGATGCCAATGCTATATCCTTGATGTAGTCTTACATGGGATCTCTTACTTGGTATTGATGCCATGTCTTGACATGGGCTTACACGAAGTTTTCCTTATGAGTTCCCTTGGGAACTTACCATTGCCATGTCTCGACATGGTCTTACTTGGTATCTTTACTTGTCAATGCCGAGCCTTGGCTTGGACTTACATGAAATCTTCCTTGGTACTCACCAATGCCATGCCTTGGCTTGGACCTACATGGCATCTTTATCTCATGATAACTTTTCAATGCCAAGACTTGTCTTAGACTTACATGACAACTTTGCTTGGAGACTCACCAATGCCATGCCTTGGCTTGGGCTTATATGGGTCTTCCTCTTATAATAACTCTTCAGTACCAAGACTTGTCTTGGTCTTACATGATAACTTGCTTGGTTGCCGATGCCATGCCTTGGCTTGGTCTTATACGGGCTTTCTTGTTTCATGTGATAGATCGAGTATCCTAAGTAATTCAACTTCAATCGGGACTTTCTCATGCTTGATCTCATTGATTTCTTTGTTTAACATAGCATTAAACAATCTCATGAAATTAAAATATATTCTACATTATACTAAGCAATTCAATGATATTAATCATAAAGCTTAGAAAACATACAAACTTACCTCAATATACAAAATGTGTGTAGATATGCAATTTAGTCCTCGACTTTGTTCTTGCCTCGGTTTCGATCCGGGCTTCGTTTTTCTTGATCTATAATAATAATTAGATCATTTAATACTCACATTGACTAAATTGACTCTTAACTCATGCTTTGGCAAAATTACTATTTTGCCCCTAAACTTTCTCAGATTTGCACTTTTGCCCCTAGGCTCGTAAAATGATTCTCATTTTACTTTCTTAAACATCATGCTTAGCTGATTCATTTTCTCTACTATAACAATCATCAATTCTCACTATTTCTAATAGGTATGACCAATTTCATAACTATTACAAATTAGTCCATACTATCATTTTTCATGAAATTCACTAAGGAAAATATGTTTATCTAAAATCAAACTCTCATAAACTTCCATAAAATATCATTTTACAAGCATGTCCCTATTTGGTAGATTTTTGAACATGCATCTTAGCATATTTTATAGCTAAAAATAGTTAATTCATAATACGAGAACTTCAAAAATACGAAGAATATTAAAAACGGGGTTAAGATGAACTTACTAGCAAGCTTGAAAGATGAACAAACCCTAGCTATGGGGTTCTTCAAATTTTCGGCACCAAGGAAGAAGATGAATGAATTTTTTCTCATCTTTTTCCTATTTTAATCATTTAATTGGTAAATGACCAAAATGCCATTCTCTTTAAAAATTTACAATTTACTAACTCATGTCCATTTTTGTCCAAAATTTATAATTTGGGCAAATTGCTATTTAAGGAATTCTAGTTAATATTCTAAAGCTATTTCATACAAAAAGCTTCTAGAAACTCATTTTTTGAAACTTTTGCAATTTAGTCCTATTTGATCATTCCATGTCAATTTCACAAAATTTCTACATGGAACTTTAATACTATCATGCAAACATGTCATAAACCTTAAGAACTCAATTTACTAGCTCAGATTTGTGGTCTTGCACCACTATTCCAACTAGGCCCTAAATCGGGCTGTTACAATTCTCCCCCTCTTAGGAATTTTCGTCCTCAAAAATCTTACCAGCAAACAGGTTTGGATACTGGTTTCTCATGCTCTTTTCTGGTTCCCACGTAGCTTCTTCTATTCCATGTCTTTGCCACAATACTTTTTACAGGGAAATACTTTTATTTCTTAGTCGCTTGACTTCCCAGAGCTAAAATCTTAAGCGGTTCTTCACCATAAGTCATGTCGGGATGAATCTCTATCTCTAACAGGTAATTACATGTGAAGGATCGATCGGTAGCGTCACAACATGGACACGTGAAACACATCGTGAATCTTTTCTAACTCGATGGAAAAGCTAATCGATAAGCTACCAGCCCAACTTTCTCGGTAATCTCATACGGTCCAATAAAAGCGTGGACTCAACTTGCCTTCTCGGCCAAATCGAGAACTTTTCTCCATGGTGACACTTTCAAGAAAACTTTATCTCCGACTTGATACTCTATCTCTTTTCTCTTTAAGTCCGAATAGGACTTCTGTCACCTGATCGACTTTTAAACATTCTCGTATCACTTTCACTTTCTCTTGACTTCTCTAACCAAATCAACCCCGTGAATTTGGTTTTCCTTGAGTTCAGTCCAAAATAAAGGTGTTCTGCACTTACGCCCATATAGAGCCTCATAAGGCACCATCGTTAAACTCGACTGAAAACTATTATTGTAGGCAAACTCTACCAATGGGAGAAACTTTTCCCAACTGCCTCGGAATTCAAGAATACAACATCTGAGCATATCCTCGAGTACTTGAATTAACCTCTCCGATTGACCGTCAGTTTGAGGATGAAAAGCGGTACTAAAGTTTAACTTTGTACCCAAGGCCTCTTGCAACTTCTTCCAAAATCTGGATGTGAACCTCGGATCTCTATCCAAGATAATTGACAACGGAACACCGTGAAGCCTTATTATTTCTGAAACATACAAGTTTGCCAACTTGTCTAGTGAGTAATCAACTCGTACAGGTAAGAAATGAGCTGACTTCGTGAGTCTATCAACTATAACCCGTACAACATCTTTCTTGCTCGAAGATAATGGTAAACCCGTTACAAAATCCATAGTAATACGGTCCCATTTCCACTCCGGAACCAAAATGGGTTGAAACAAACCCGAAGGTACTTGGTGTTCAGCCTTTACTTGCTGACAAATCAAGCATTTGGAAATAAACTCTGAAATATCTTACTTCATTCTCGGCCACCAATACTGTTGTTTTAAGTCATTAAACATTTTGGTACTACCCGGATATATAGATAAACATCCGTTATGTGCTTCATGCAAAATTCTCTAAAAAAGCTCGTCCTTTATTGGTACACAAATTCTATCTTTGAACATCAGACTTCCATTGGGACTAATCCGGAAATCAGACTCAACATCTGTCTCGCACTGAGCTCTCTTGACTTGCAATTCATTATCTTCTTTCTGAGCCTCAAAAATCTCTTGGAGGAATACTGGTCTAGCTTTCAACTCAGCTAGAATAGAACCATCAATGGATAAAGTCATCCGTGAATTTATTGCCCTTAATGCAAATAGGGACTTTCTACTCAAAGCGTCGGCGACCACATTCGCCTTCCCGGGATGGTAGTCAATGACCATCTCATAGTCTTTTATCAACTCTAACCATCTCCGCTGCCTTAAGTTCAACTCTTTCTACGTCATCAAGTACTTCAAACTTTTATGATCGGTGAAAATCCGACATCTCTCACCATATAGGTGGTGTCTCCATATCTTCAATGCGAAGATGGCAGCCAACTCTAGATCGTGGGTCGGGTAATTCTTCTCATGAGGCTTCAACTGTCTTGAAGCATAAGCAATCACTTTGCCTTCTTGCATAAGTACACAGCCTAATCCATTTAAGGATGCATTGCTGTAAATCACAAATTCTTTCCCGCCTCGAGTTGTACTAAAGCTGGAGCTACTGTCAACATCGTTTTCAGTTTCCACGAAACTTTGTTGGCATCTTCTCATCCACTCAAACTTCACATTTTTCTGTAACAATTTAGTCATCGGGGTTGCAATAATAGAAAACCCCTTGACGAATCGTCTATAATAGCTGGCTAGGCCTAGGAAACTTCTAACCTCAGAGACATTCTTCGGTGGCTTCCAGTCCATAATAGCCGAAATCTTACTGGGGTCTACTCGAACTCCTTCTCCCGAGACAATATGTCCCAGAAATCCTACTTCCTTGAGCCAAAATTCGCTTTTACTGAACTTGGCATACAATTGATTTTCTCGTAGAATCTGTAAAACTGTCCATAGGTGCTCAGCATACTCATTCTCATCTCGGGAATAAATCAGTATGTCGTCAATGAAAACGAGTACAAACTTGTCGAGGTATGGCCTAAAAATTCAGTTCATTAAGTCCATGAATACTGCAGGAGCATTGGTCAAACCAAAAGGCATGACTAAAAATTCATAATGCCCATACCTTGTTCAAAAAGCTGTCTTAGACACATCTGATTCCTTTACTCTTAACTGATAGTACCCTAATCTCAAGTCTATTTTGGAGAACACAGTGGCTCCTTTCAATTGATCGAACAAATCATCGATCCTAGGCAATGGGTACTTATTCTTCACCGTCACTTTATTAAGCTGACGGTAATCTATGCACAATCTCATGGTGCCATCTTTCTTTTTCACAAATAAAACTGGAGCACCCCAGGGAGAACAACTTGACCTATCAAAGCCTTTATCTGTCAACTCTTGCAACTGTGACTTCAGCTCCTTTAACTCCATTGGAGCCATTCTGTAAGGAGTAATAGATATTGATACAGAACCGGGAGCCAGTTCAATGCCGAACTCAATCTCTCTTACTGGGGTAGTCCTGGTAATTCTTCGGGAAAAACATCCACGTACTCACATACTATCGGTACTGACTCAATCTTTAACTCTGTTTCTTTATCATTCATCACAAAGGCCAAATATGACTCGTACCCCTTTCTTATGTATCTCTGTGCCGTCATGTGAAAAATCATTGCCGGTGATTTACTTTGCTCATAAAATCATTGCCGGTGATTTACTTTGCTCATCTGATTCTATATGGAGGATATCCCCATTCTCACATCTCGTCTCAATATATTTCTTCCCACAATTAACTATTACATCATGGGTGGTCAACCAGTCCATACCAAGAATGATGTCAAACTCATCAAATGGTAGCAACATAAGATTTGCTTTAAAGTAATGACCTCTAATCATTAATGGACAATCTTTACATACTTCATCAACTAACACACTCTTGCCTAAAGGATTAGACACCTTAATTTTAAATTTTGTAGAATCTATAGGTATATTCATACTGGATACTAGTTTCATAGAAATGTAAGAGTGTGTGGATCCGGGATCTATTAAAGCAATAAGTTTAACATCATGAAGAGAAAAGGTACCCGTAATAACATCAGAAGAAGATGCCTCTTCCCGAGCGCGAATGGCATAAGTCCTCGCAGGCGCCCTACCCTCGGGTCTCGTAGCCTACTCTCTAGGGTTACCCCTTCCACTTGCCCCACTTCCTGGGTTCCTTTGCGGTCTTCCTCTGACTACACTCCCGGATCTCGGGTTCTGAGCTCTATCTTCTTTCACTGTCTCTGGACAATATTTTATGTAGTGGTCCTGGGAACCACATCTGAAACATGAATTTTCATGTGCTCAACATTCTCCAAAATGACGTCTGCCACACTGTGGGCATTCGGGTCTATCCGATCGGATGTTCCCCACACTAGGAACTGAGGTTGTCTGTGCCTTACTTCCCGATTACTGCTTACTCTTGTCCTTCCTTGAAAACCCAGTGGAAGTAGCCGATCGGGTTGAGAAATCTCTTGACTTCTTGGATGTGGATTGGAATGACTTATTCCACTGTCTCTTTTTAGAGTCACGAGACTCTATTTCAGACTTTCTCTTATCCCTTACTAGTTCTTCAGCTTTACAAGCCCTCTCTACTAGCACAACGAATTCCTTCAGTTCTAGGACAGCAACAAACAATTTGATGTCCTCATTTAGCCCATCTTCAAATCTCTTACTCATGATGGCCTCGGTGGACACGCATTGTCGAGCGTATTTGCTGAGCCGTACAAACTCACGCTCATAATTAGTCACAGACATCTTGCCTTGCTTTAACTCTAGAAATTCCTTTCTTTTCTGGTCCACGAACCTTTGATTGATATACTTTTTCTTGAACTCTTCTTGGAAGAATTCCCATGTGACCTTTTCCTCGGTACCACAGAGACACCAATGTGTTCCACCATTGATAGGCGAATCTCTTAAAGAGAGACTACACACTTCATGCATTCCTCGGATGTGCATGACAACTCATTAAATACCACGATGGTATTTTCTAACCAGAAATCAGCTTTTTCCGGATCATCATCTTTTCTAGCCCAGAATTCTTCTGCCCCATGTTTCCTGATTCTATCAACTGGACGCTTCTCTCCTCTTACCACCTCTACTACTTGAGGGGCTACTAGGATAGGTTGAGGAATAGGTGGGGGTGGAGGGGGTTGCGCATTCAGGTTCGTACAAACGAACTCCGTATACCATGTATTCATCATATGGAGGAAGGCTTCTCTAGCCTCTTCTCCTCCTTCTTGACTCACCGTAGTGGGTCTATTCTCATTCTCGTTCGGCACCGTCCCTTCAACGGGAGCCGGCGCGTTACTTTCTATGTCATCCGCCACAGCTCTATCGGGATCCATTTACTAAATGTATAAACATAATTTAATTCGTCAAGAGTCATCACACTATCATTATAAAAACATTCTTACGTATGGCATGTATAGCTAGACTCGTGCTCGTGCTACGTTAGTCTTAGAACCGACTTAACCGTAGCTCTGATACCACTAAATGTAACACTCCATACCCGAGTCCAAGGCTAAGACTGGATACGAGACATTACCATGCTTGAACTCACTTAAACATGTACTTACGGGCTGTAAAATTTTGTTCCGAAATAGAAACTCTTCTTTCTTAGTCAAAACGTACATATCATGGGCCTATGAGGCCTTAAACACATATCCGGGAACTTTCGGAATACAATCGAGAACTTTTCTTCGAAACAGGGGTCACACGCCCATGTGGCTTGGGGCACGCCCGTGTACCCCTAAGACACGCCCATGTCTCCCAACCGTGGTCGACACTGACTAATCTCACACGGTCTTGACACGCCCGTGGACTGAAACCATGTGCTATACCTTGATATACTGACTTGTTCACACGGCCAGGGCACACGCCCATATTCTAATCGTGTATCACACACGGCCTAAACAAACGGCCTTGGGATTAGCCCGTGGTCTATTCTGACTTAAGATACAAAGGTGCAGGGTGTACACGGCCTAGACACACGCCCGTGTGTCCATCCGTGTGGGCACTTAAAGGCTATTTACCAAGCTAATTGCCACCCTGAAATCAAGACCAAACTTATGCTCAATTCAGCAAATCAAGTATTACTTCTAACATGAACAAGGATACATACTTCATTGATAGATTAAAACATACATACTTAATCATTCATGACTCATCTCTTAGGCCATATACAGAAAGAATACTAAGCTTGATAGCCAACACTTTGTCTAGTTTTAAAACATAACTCAAAATGAAATGTTTCCTATACATGCCATACTTAATATAAACAACTTGGCTATACCAAAATAGCGATTGATAGTGTGCTCCGAGCTCCGATGACGATGATCCACGAGATTAGCTTGGCGGGACTACATGGAAAGAAAGAATAAATGACGTAAGCATTTAGCTTAGTAAGTTTGCATGTAATTATCATAGCAATATATTTGCTTAACATTAACCATTCATCATAAACAATGGCATTATGAAATCTCAAGTATTTAAGCTTACTTACTTTTCTCGATTCTTACATATCTCATGGTACTTACTATTCTCATGCTCAAATGCAGTAAACAAGATACTGTATCACTTGATCACATAGATCAAGATATACTTTACTATGATAAGTATAATCTCAACTTCATCATTCATATCATGAATAATACTCTTAATTAACTCTGACTAGCATAGCTTGATAATAAATCTACTTACTTAACTTTCTTACTTTCTCATTTAATCTTTACTCTTTTGCCCGATGAATTACTATGAATAACAAAGGATACTAAATCTCAAAACACATGTGTCTTGATGCCAATGCTATATCCTTGATATAGTCTTACATGGGATCTCTTACTTGGTATTGATGCCATGTCTTGACATGGGCTTACACGAAGTCTTCCTTATGAGTTCCCTTGGGAACTTACCATTGCCATGTCTCGACATGGTCTTACTTGGTATCTTTACTTGTCAATGCCGAGCCTTGGCTTGGACTTACATGAAATTTTCCTTGGTACTCACCAATGCCATGCCTTGGCTTGGACTTACATAGGATCTTTATCTCATGATAACTTTTCAATGCCAAGACTTGTCTTAGACTTACATGACAACTTTGCTTGGAGACTCACCAATGCCATGCCTTGGCTTGGGCTTATATGGGTCTTCCTCTTATAATAACTCTTCAATACCAAGACTTGTCTTGGTCTTACATGATAACTTGCTTGGTTGCCGATGCCATGCCTTGGCTTGGTCTTATACGGACTTTCTTGTTTCATGTGATAGATCGAGTATCCTAAGTAATTCAACTTCAATCGGGACTTTCTCATGCTCGATCTCATTGATTTCTTTATTTAACATAGCATTAAACAATCTCATGAAATTAAAATATATTCTACATTATACTAAGCAATTCAATGATATTAATCATAAAGCTTAGAAAACATACAAACTTACCTCAATATACAAAATGTGTGTAGATATGCAATTTAGTCCTCAACTTTGTTCTTGCCTCGGTTTCGATCCGGGCTTCATTTTTCTTGATCTATAATAATAATTAGATCATTTAATGCTCACATTGACTAAATTGACTCTTAACTCATGCTTTGGCAAAATTACTATTTTGCCCCTAAACTTTCTCATATTTGCACTTTTGCCCCTAGGCTCGTAAAATGATTCTCATTTAACTTTCTTAAACATCATCCTTAGCTAATTCATTTTCTCTACTATAACAATCATCAATTCTCACTATTTCTAATAGGTATGACCAATTTCATAACTATTACAAATTAGTCCATACTATCATTTTTCATGAAATTCACTAAGGAAAAGATATTTATCTAACATCAAACTCTCATAAACTTCCATAAAATATCATTTTACAAGCATGTCACTATTGGGTAGATTTTTGAACATGCATCTTAGCTCATTTTATAGCTAAAAATGGCTAATTCATAATACGCGAACTTCAAAAATACGAATAATATTAAAAACGGGGTTAAGATGAACTTACTAGCAAGCTTGAAAGATGAACAAACCCTAGCTATGGGGTTCTTCAAATTTTCGGCACCAAGGAAGAAGATGAATGAATTTTTTATCATCTTTTTCCTATTTTAATCATTTAATTGGTAAATGACCAAAATGCCCTTCTCTTTAAAAATTTACAATTTATTAACTCATGTCCATTTTTGTCCAAAATTTATAATTTGGGAAAATTGCTATTTAAGGACTTCTAATTAATATTCTAAAGCTACTTCATACAAAAAGCTTCTAGAAACTCATATTTTGCAACTTTTGCAATTTAGTCCTATTTGATCATTCCATGTCAATTTCACAAAATATCTACATGGAACTTTAATACTATTATGAAAACATGTCATAAACCTTAAGAACTCAATTTACTAGCTCAGATTTGTGGTCTTGCACCACTATTTTGACTAGGCCCTAAATCGAGCTATTACAGTATCTGGAAATGCTTCAGCGGGTGGTGTGGTTCGTGATCAGAATGGTAATTGGATATTTGGATTCACGCATTACTTGGGCAGCTACTCACCTTAGGAAGCAGAACTTTGGGGTATCCTTGATGGAGTGCTTATTTTATTGAATAAAGGGTACAAGAGGGTCAAGATCCAGACTGATAATCTTGAAGTGGTTAGGGCTTTGTCCATGGAGGATATTGTGGACTCTGGTACTACAATACTCAGAAGAATTAAAATACTATTACATTCTGAAGGTCAATGGGAAATTAAGCATGTTCCCAGGGAGTGTAATTCAATCGCAGACCAAATAGCGAAGATTGGGCTCTCTTGGCAGACTTCTCTCCGGATATTTGAAGTACCGCCTGATGTGGTGGCTACGGCCTTCCAACAAGATAAAGCTTTTTATGTCTCTTAGGAGTTTCTAAGTTGTCATTTTTATATTCACCAAAAAAAAATGTGTAAGCTAATAAAGAATATATAAGTTGAGGCCGAAATAAATAAATCCTCAGAAGCCAAGGTTTGAGTCACCCTTCTCCCATTTCTTTTCCTTTTGTTTTCAGCAACCTAGGATAAAAGTCACACTAAAATATATACTATTGGGGATAAAATTTAGCAAGAAATGGACAACAACCTAATGGTTAAGCGTTAGTCTCTCCCCCTGCTTACCCAAGTTTGAGTCCCTCTTTCTCTTTTAATTTTGAGATTTCAACAAAACACAAAATATATATTGTTGGGATTAGAAACTAGACAAGAAATGGGGGATAGCCCAATGGTTAAAGCATTATTTTCTCCCTTATGAACTTGAGATTGAGCCTCCACATCCTTTCCCCTTCCATTTTAATTTCAAATTTTGACAAAATATTAGGGATATTGCAAATGACGCCCCTAGGGTTTACAAACCCTAAAAATTGACTCAATTCTTTCCTAACTAGAATTCATATCTCGCTTTTCTCCAAAATTCCAATAGAATTAGAATTCCACCATATTTTTCTCTCTTTTTCCCAATTGGATTTTCATATTACCCATTTTCAAATCCTAATAGAATTTGCTTTCCATCTTTCCATTTATTCTCTTCTTTATTTTCTTTCCATTTTGTTTACACTATATATTCATCCTAATTGTTGTTAATTATTTTATTTTCCCGAATCAAATGATCTCCACTCAATCGTTATTTTTCTACCGATTTCTTAATTCCCATCAATAGTATTCCGATCTTTGCGAGAAACAGTAATTACATCTTGTCCTGAAATTTTGATCCTGAAATCTCGTAGTAGTTCTATCTGACTTTAATCTTTAATTCAGTCAATTGATCCATTTGAAATCTTGATAAATCTTTTACAAATCTTGAAATCGATCGTTAACTCGTGTATAAATTTCTTTTGAAAGACCTGATTTAGGTGAACCGATCAGAATCGGGTGTGAGGAACATTGATCGAACTCTCGGTGAAAGGTGTGTGTCTTTTCCCAAGTGAATCGGTGGTGGTCGTATGTAGGAATTGGGCCTCACGGTTTGCCACATGGGCGTGTGGACCACACAGCCCACTACATGACTATGTGCCCTTGAAACCCTAGTGTAGGTCGTCAACCACACGTTCTGCCACACAATCATGTCCCCTCTGTAGGTTATTTCTACATTTTCCACACGACCACAACCTGTTACACGGCTTGGCCACACAACCGTGTAACCCTTCCACACGACTTATAGCCTTCTATAGGGCCTGGCCATGTGACCGTTTTACAAATTTTCCAGTTTTGCCCAAAAATTTATGATATGTTAAGTTTAGTCCCTGTATATGCCTTGAATTGTTTTTAGAGTTTTATTTGCTCAATTGAGTCCCTGATATTGTGCTATTATGGAATTTGTGATTTAATTATTAAAGTGTTATGGCTATACCGTATGTAAAATGTATATTACATGTTACTGTCATTGTGAAACAAATAAACTGTTGTGTTAATATTGTCACCACCCTATCGAATACCTATTAAAGCATGTTAATTTGTAGTGATAAACCGAATACATGTTAAGTATGATTACTGCTAGTGTTAATATATTCTATTACAAAGAATGTCATAGTGCATTGCATGGGGTGGGATGATATGTATGGAGGAAGAGTGGCAGTTTAGTAATATGAAAACAATATGGTTTATTCATGAACCGAGTGGCAGTTTGTTTAATCTGCAAATATGTTGTACACCCACAACAAGTGGCAGTAACTGCAAGTATGTGGTTCGATCACAAACTAAGTGGTAGTTTATTTAATCTGTAAATATGTTGTGCACCCACAACAAGTGGCAGTAACTGCAAATATGTGGTTTGATTACAAACCAAGTGACAGCTTGTCTGCAAATGTTTTAAACTAAAAATACTGGTAGTTCACCCACAATTTTTACAAACCCAGTGGTACCTTTTATCTGCAATGATGTTGTGTATCCACAACAAGTGACAGCTTATCTGCAAATTAGCGGTGGTTAATCAACAACTTGAAGTTAAAAGGCTGGATGAGTTCTGGGGAACTCATAGTGTAGTGTGTAGCGGTGGGGTAAGACCTTTATCTGATAAACTGAAATTGCATTGAAATTCATAAGCATGTACATTCAACACTATGAATTTTAAAATATTATTGTGATGTGTTATTATGATAAACCGATTCTGCGAAATTGTGAATTGGTATACAAATTTGTTTATGCTAAGAATTGTGTCTTGTATACTATGCTTATTGTTTCATGCTGATTTTCTTGCTATTGGACGCACACTGAGCTTCTTAAAGTCACTCCATTTATTTATCATCTTAACACATAACACAATAGGTTAGGACGCGGACGCGACATTCGGAGAGCTCAGAACTGTTTTAATTATATAAAAGTATTTTAGACATATTTTTATAATTCTTGTTTTCTGGAACTGTATTACTTTATTTAAATTGTGGCATGGGACTTAATATTAGGGTTTATTTAGCATGCATGAATTTTATTTGAATTCAAGATATTGAACATGGATTAAAAATTAAATATGCTCAAAATAATTCTGATTTTTCTTAATTAAAACTAAGTTGAATATCATTTTTTCGCTCCTAGATTATAAATAAAATTTTAAAGAATAAATAAATTGAAAATTAACCGAGCTTTCAAAAGTAGTCACAGTTATAAGGAAAATATTTTACTTAATTGGTTTTTTTGTTAACCCATGAGTTTTCCTAAAAATAGGCTAAGTTTTTCTTCTAATATAAACAAACGTTTTAAAATGTCTGTTTTCAAAAATTCGATAGCTTACTGGGCCATTTCGGTGACCAATGTAATCTTCCTAATTCGGGTCTAATGTCTAGGCCAGGTTGGGGATATTACATTTTATTATTTAAATAATAATTAAAAATATTTAATAATCACAATCCTAAAATTTTAAATTCAAATACATTATTTAAGTTTTGACAAGGTATTTTTTATTTACTTATTTAAAACCTCTCATTAGAAAAATTACAAACAATATTATCAACTTTAAAAACTTGTAAATTCATTTAAAAAATAACATTCCAAAATTTTGAATTTTTTTAATACAATGCTTAGAATTACATATAACTCCTCCCCTAATCCTTAAATTGAAGGATAAGCTTGAACCAACATCCTCATACATTGACGACGATGTCTGATGCCAGCCGAACTAAGACTCAATCAGCAAAATTTTGAAACTTTTAAAATGCACAAAACTTCGGATAAATTATTTTTATATTATATTTAAAATGTTGTTTTTTTATTGTTTTTTAGCATTAAATATAAAATATTTAAGAAAACTTAAAATCAAAATTCAAATTTTAAAATGTTTTAAAAAATGTATAGATAAATTTTATTTTAATTTTATTAAAACAATTTAGTTTTAATATTATTGATAAAGTGTTATTCCAATTTTATTTTTAAATGTACATAACCTGTTTTTGCCTTTTAATGAACTTATAATGAGCATCGTTTGGGCCTTTTTTGAGAGTTCTTCCTACTACCCTAAAATACAAAATTACAAATGAAAAAAAATGAGTTACCAAACAAGACCTAAGAATAAGATTTTAACGAAAAAAAAAGTAACATGCATGTTAGAACCCCCTAATTGTCGTCCAAGTGAACAGTACTGGAATCAAATTGAAAGAGAAGGGTTAATTATTGGAGTCTTTATCACCTCTACACTCCACAAGGCGATAATGCCGACTATAGATATATATTCCCTTGTTTCACACCATCGTATTCTTATTCACTTTCTAGTTTCCAATATACACAGCATATATACATACATAACTATATCATTATTATGCTATGTCAAAGTGCTAAAAGAATGATTAAGATGTTGATTAGCTCATATGATTTTTAATCTTTTTTCCTTACCCATAAATGTTGAGTGAGATAATAAGGTACAAGATAATATAGATTCAAATTTTATAAATAATATTTTTGGAAAGAGCAATCTCAAAGCTCAAAAAAATTAGTTTATTTACTTGAACCATAAACTAAATATGAAAAATACCTTAATTGTAAAAAAAAAATTATAGATATTTAATTTGTTAAACAATGAATTTTCGAGCTTAAATTTTGATTTTAATTTAGTTTTAACATTAATTGAATTTCAATTTATTTTTAAGGTAAAATTGAATTTGTAAAAATCATTTGAAAAATGATTTTAATTTTTATTCGAATTAAACCAGTTCTATTTTAAATTCAAAATAAAATTGATTCAAAGAGGCTTGTTTTTAATAAAAATTCACCTGTATTGCTGCATCATACTACGCATTCCTAATTGAGTAAATACCCTATGTTAAAGTGAAGGGAAGAATACAATTTCAAGTTTTAGAGATAATATTGTTGAGAGGAACAACCACGAACTCTGAATATGGACCGTAAAACGGGCATATCAAATGGTCACTAGTCAAATTAAGACTAAGGGTGGATTTGGATGGGCGGTGCGTTTACCTGCGGTTAGTGTAAAACCAGCGGTGGCGGTGAGATTAGATACTGTAGCAATACTGTAGCATGAGACAAAAAGTAAGCTAAACGCACCGCACCGCACTCAATTGCCCATCCAAACTCACCCTAATTCATATAACAAACAATAAAATTAAAGCATATTCAATTGACATAATAGATTTCCAATTAATCCAATAATGAATACAGCTAAAGGGACAATTAAAATTTAATAAAATACAACCAAAGCCAAACATTAGTTTGAGATTAATTCAACTATTTAAACAATCAAATTTAATAGATTAAAATTTTAAGAATAAAACTTTTACAATAAAAATACAACAAAACTATTACAACAAAATAAGTGTTACACATAATGTTACAACATTATGAAGAACATTATAAGCAACACTGCAAATGTCATACAATATAAGCAATATTCTAAATTACTAGAAAAGCTAACACTCCTCACCGAAACTTTAAAAAGGCATTTAGAAAGTTTTCTTAAAAAAAGAAGGAAGAAACACATATGTAGGATGATTTTCCAATAGAAATAAAGGGAAATTTGTGTCAACTAAAGAGGAGTCTCATGAAAAATAAAATCAACAAATCTAGTGGCACAAATGTGAAGGATTTAGCCATATTCAAGTTGAATGTGATAACAATCTCAAGATAAAGAAGTTCTTCAATGTCACCTAGAGTGACAAGGATACAAAAAGTGAATAAGGAGACGATAAAAACATGTAAAAACCTATGTTTCTTTTACCGCCATGTTAAAGAATATTGCCTTTAATGTAGCAACATTTTTAAAGATAGAATCAGAAGAAGCAAACAACTTTGATAATGACAACTCTAGTGTGGAATTGGAGGAAAGTTACAGAGTCATGCTAGATAAATAAGACATGATATGCAAAGTTAACTAGTCCTTGAATGAGGAAATCATCTCAAGAAATAAAATAAGAAATTGGTAGAAACGGTAAAAGATAAAGACATTCATCTTATTAATCGAGAAGCTCAATTGAAATACATACCAAAAAAAGGTTGGACTACAACAAGATCATTTTAAAGAAATTGGGATAAATGAGTGAGAAGCTTCATGAAATTCTAGCAACACAAAGGTTAAAGAAAGATCACAATTGACGAGGATATACTAGAGAAATATCATCATCAGCCACATTGTTTGTCAAGGCCAAACAAGTTTTTAAACCATCTGAAAATACCTAGAAAAAATAGAAAAGACCAAATTTTTAGTATTCTGCTATTGTTGGACACACCATACCTCGATGTTATAAGCTTTTAAGTAATTTAAGATGTGTCACCATGTTTCTTGAGCTATTCCAACAAGGCATGCAACAAGGAGGTGTTAACAAAAAAAAATAAGTATGGGTTAAGAAAGATCAATATTTCCTATTGGTCGCTCACTTTTCTATAATAAAAAAAAGTACTAACAATGTATGGTACTTTGATATTGGTTGCTCTAAAACATGACCAGAGATAGAGTATTCCTAAAATAAATTCAGAGTTGTAATTAAGGAATGGTTACCTTGAGGAAGGCAAGAAAGGAAAACTCCTTAGGAAAGGTACTACCAACATTGAAGGGCTTCCAAAATTAAAGAATGTGTTCTTGGTGTAAGGTTTCCAAGCTAATTTTATCAACAATTTTCAACTTTATGATCAAAATTTGGCTGTCAAATTTATCGAAGAAGGATGCAAGTTGTTGGACCATTCCAATAAATAGGTTATAATGGTGGCCTAAAATTTTGACAATTATTACAAGATGATTGGAATTGTAAAGTGACAAAAAAGAAAAAAAATGAAGTTATGGAGATAAGCATCAACCATTGGGGAATGTAAGATACAAAAGTCTTTAAAGAATATTTAAGTATATGTAATTCGAGGATTGCCCAAACTCATAGGAGCATTAACTAGTCCATATGGAGACTATCTCAATGTCAAGTAACATCAATGTCTCATAAAGTGTTACAACATATACCAACAACTCATCTTCCTGAACTTTTACACATGAACCTTATAAGGCCTATGTAAAATGGAAGTCTTAGTGGAAAAAGTTTTATGTTTGTTTGTGTTGATGATTTTTCATGATTCACTTGGGTTGACTTTTTGAATGAAAAAATCAAAGGCTTTTGGAGTGTTCAAAAAGATATGCACCAAATGGACGAACTAGAAGGAGAAAAAGATTGGAAAAGTTTAGAGATTAAATAGGGTTGATCATGGTAAAGACTTTGAAAATGATGAGTTTGTTATATTTTTTAATCAAGAAACTATAGCACATGAATTCTATCTATTCGAAACTTGGAAGGTATGCACAAGGCAAAATTTTAAATGTTTTCATGCACCCAATATCAGCTCGAATAGTTGAGAACAATAGAACATCAATAATTTAGTATATAATTGTGTTCTGATTCACTTTAACAAGTTGGAGAAGTAGATTTGCGATTGAATTCAAACTTCTAACAAGGAACCAATCTCTTTTACAAAAACGATCATATCTCGAGCTATAGGCCTAAAAATCAGTGATTCAAAAACCTTAGTGAAGAGGACTCAAAGATCTATGATTCGGAAGAACCAATTTTCCCAAAAGGTGGTCCTAAGTTCTGAGAAAAGTCAAGTTGAAGTTACCCTTATGTTGTTAGAAAAAATCCGGTTCGAAAACGATTTTCTTGCACAGTGAAAAATAAAAATTTTGAAAACTGAGCCGGTTTGTGATATTTATAGCAATAAACCCTTTACCGAAACCGCACATATGCTTTCGGTTAGACAATCCTTTTCGTTCTCGGGTTTCAATCAAATAGCCTTCTCTATTATTCCCGTACCACGAACTGCTTCAAGTGTGGGCTCGAACTCATTTGAATCAAACATGGAACCATAAATAGTTTCTTTACTTTCAGTGTGAAAGTAAAATCTCTCTCAATAGAAACTGGTAGAATTATTATTCTGAAAAATAGAATTAATACTTAGAGAATAAACTCTCACTATTTTCGAGCAGAATAAAAATATCTCAAAGTTGTATTCTTTTAGTCTTACCGGTGCCATCTATTTATAGGGAGAAGAGGTAAAACCCTTGTTGAATTGTAGAAGTGTATTTCAATTGAAAAATAAACTCTTAGTCTAACTAGGATTAGGTGGGGCGGCAACCCTGGTTAAACAACCTAGGGTTTATCGTCCCTTGCGTTAAACATGAGGGCTGTTTTAGCCTCTCTCATATCGGGTCCAATTATAAGTACTTCCTGAACTTTTGAATCAATACTTTATAAATCAATCCAAGTCGATATTTATTTTTCTATTTCCCAAAATAAACTTCTTAAATTAATTTTAATTAATTAATTTTCCCAATTAAATAATTTTTTCAACCCATTTTTTATTACATTAAAAATCATGACGACTTTACCGTAAAAGGATCTATGAGAAAAAATATATAATATTTCTACATTCAATGGATTTACCATGACCAATAAATGTATTGCCACTTCCAAATAATAATTCAAAAACCATAAATTCTTTTTTAGGTCATTTTCATTTTCATTTAGAGAAAACCACATTCATTTCCAAATGTTTCTCATTTCTCTAACTTTACTATTTCCCTCCATTTCTATTCATTTGATTCAACATGCAATTCTTTTCTGGTTTCAAAGAGCTAGCGGAGGGACCGATAGGACATATGCGATTAGAGCTCAAATGATTTGTAATTAAGTTCGAGGTTTTCTCCTATTAATTATAAACTCATTTAGTCACGAAGTCATTCCACTATAGTATCGTGATTGAGCTCTCCCTAATGGCATACCATTACGGAAAAAAAAAACTCGATTAGTCCTTGTCCAATGACCTTGTCATAAATGTGTTATCCTCATAGGATATCGTTAATCTCTTTAGGATAAATCCCCTCAATATGATCTTATTTTATCTCATGGTATCCATTACATCTTCCTTCATGAAAATTCAATTGCTATCAAAATACTCGAGTCATTCATCACAAAGACAAACGACCTATGACCACATTTACTTTTCATCAACCATGTAATGCCAATGAGAGGATATCATTTACCCATATCTCAGGCTATGAATTTCACTTTGTGAATGAAACTATATACTGCAAAAGTCGTATACCCAACACACCAGTTTTTGGTTCCTTATCTATTTGAACTCAGGCTTTTACTTACCTCAAAGCATACGAGTCACATATACATAGTCCGTCATCCATTCAGGATTAAGGTATGTCACACTTTGAAAGTCACAAGTGAATAAATCTATAAACGGATCCAAGATCTATTCTACTTGGGTCTAGTCCAATGTACTGTCAGTTTAGTCAATCACATCTATGTCTCTATCTTTTGAGAGTCATCTACTCTAAGGCCCAAGACAAGGTATTCTCTAATTGGACTTGATAAATGACATATTAGTCCTTCAATCAGTTTTCTCATTTCTGATTAGACTAAGGACATGCTTAGGTCCATCTACTAAAATAAGTTGCCTTTCTGTATTACGATCTGACTACGTAATACAATTTAATATCAGTTTAAATATTAGACAACCAGTGTGTCAATATGTTATTCTATTTTGCTTTGCATGCAAAAACTACATGAGAACATTATACAATAATTATATTAATGTAATTCATAATTATTTTATTAACCAAACTGTTCGAAAAAAATTAAAATTGTACATTGATAAAATTACTACACTTAGGGCACCAAATCCAACAGTCTCCCACTTGTCCTAGTGAAGTAGATGAGTCATGTTTTGCATTCCTAAGCCCTCTATATGTTTCCCAAAAAACTCTATAGCTTGAAAAGTCTTCGTAAAACAAATCCCTAGGGTTTGTCCACATATGCGATCTTTGACTACATCCATTATTTCGTCAAACACTATCGTTTCACTTATGATACTTTCTATCAATTTGTTTTTTCCTTATATGGTTTCTTTTGGGGTTTAGCTATATCCACATAGTTATAGTTCCATAGCTTTTCTAGACCTCATATTTGGCTCTCCATAGTGAAGTTAGAAATGTAACCCTGCTTGACACTTATTCACTCTTTAGACCCATCGTCTAGGATAAAAACACATCCCAATGTTGATTTCCTAGAATCTTGACACATTTGGAAGTCAGAATCAGTATATACGATAGGAGTAAGATTGTAACACCCCTCAAATCGATATATTATAAAAGTAGAAGTAAATTGAAATAGTTTAAAATAAATCTTAGGTAAATTGAGAAAATGATGTAAAGATGATAAAAGAGAAGGTTGAGTAATTCCAAGGAAATTTTTGAATTAAGTAATATGTTGTGATATGATAATTTAAGGTAGGGACTAGATTGTAAAGATATGAAAAGTTTTGAGATACACATATAGTTATTTAGAATTCGAGGCGTTGAAATGTAAATACATGAAAAATTGAATGATCAAAAGTGAAATTAATCCAATTTCTTAATATATGAAATTAAGGTGCAGGGACCAAATTAAATAAGTGAAAAAATATGATGGACTAAGTTACAATTTTACCAAAAGTGAGTAGAGACAATGATGGAATTATGAAGAAACATGAATGGTAAAATGGTCATTACCCAAATTAGATAATTATATGGTGTAATAATTATGATAAAAAGTGTGAAAATATGATTGGTTGAATATTTTATTATTTTATAACATATTTTTATATTTGATTAGTTAATTAAATGAGATGTTTTTAAAGAAAAATGTAGAATAAGGTAAGTAAATTTTAAAGTGAAAGTGGAATATCATCTTGAAAGAAAGAAATTAAAAGTGGAAGTGGAGAAAGTTGTGGAAAAAGTGAAGAAATTAGAGAGATAAGGTAAGTACTTCAAGAATTTTATTTTATTTAATTTTAGTCTAAGAATAGAGCATGTTAAATAGTTAAATTGATTATAAAAGTGTAGATATTATGTATGAAAATAAATTTGTTTCATTGAAATAGTATAAAAAAGGACTAAATTGTAAAGTAAACAAAATAAGTCTTGTGGAATTGAATGTTGAAAATAGAATATAAATGAAGTGAGATGAAATAGTAATGATATAAAAAGTGAATGTGTGGTAAAATTCTAAATTACATTGGAATTATGATAATAAGGACTAAATTGTAAAGTGTACAGAAGTTTATGATTTAAATAAAGTATTATGAAAAAGAGTTTAAATGAAGTGTTAAGTTTTAGTAAATTGATTTTAAAGTGATGTTAAGGTCAAATTATAGTAAATAATGAATTTCCACGATGTTAGGGATTAAATTGTAAACTTGTGAAATTTATAATTGAAACGAGAGAAGTGAAGTGCCTAAAAGTTTGTTATGTGAAATAAGATATTATAATGGATTATTTGATTAAAGTGCTTATGTAGTGAAAAATAAATTCCATGGCATTAGGGACTAAATTGAAAAGGTGAAAAGTTTAAGTATGGATAAGATATTATTATAAAGAGCTTAAATGAAAGTTAAATGTTAGTAAATTAATTGCAAAGTAATATTTGAGTGAATTTCTAGTAATTCTTGAATTTCATATTAAAAAGGACCAAATTGAAAAATAGACAAAAGTGACTAAATATATTAAGATTTTGAAATAGCATATTCAAGTGAAAGATATATGAAAGTGAAAGGTACGCTAAGTGAAAGGATAATAATTAATGAAAAAATATATATATACTAGCTATGGTGAGTACATAGGTTAAATTTAATTGTGAACATAAATGAACCTAATTGTAGAATCTGAATATTTTTGTTAATTTTATAAAATTTATTGAAATGACTCATATTGAATTCTTTTTAAATTCTCAAACATCGAACCGTAAAACGATATTGATACCAAGATAAAGGTTTCGATACTATAATAAAGATATCAATACTTTGATAAATGTGTCAATACTTTGAGAAAAGTATTGATACTATAAGCAATGTACAAATACTTTAAGTGAAGTACATCTACTTTAAGTAAACATATTCATCAAAACCGTTTGGATAACAGCATTGATCCAACTTTGAAAATTTACCAAAAATTGTAGAGATTGATTTAGAGGTTGAATTAAATATTGAATTAAAATTTAATGAGTCTAGTTTTGCATAAAAGAAACGTTGTAAGCAATAGAATTGTAAATTATGAGATATATGAAATTTTGTGAGACAAGGGCAAAATGATTTCGGGTTTCCCAATTCTAACTTTGAAAATTATAGTAAATTGTGCAAAAATGTTTAGAAGATGAAACTTTTATGAATACAAGTTTAGTGACTCTATTTTCAAGGAAAAAAAATGGAAACCTAATACAAGACTTGTACTATTAGATAATTATTTTTTTTTTGTATATAAGGGTCAAAGTTGACTAGATGTAGAGCAGTGGAAGATTTGAAGAAAAAAACTGAATTTTTTTTTTTTGCTTAAGTAGAAATTCTAAAATTTTTATGGAAAAAAATTCATTAAGTATAGTTTCAAAAAAATTCTTAATTTTGACTTTTGTAGACTGAGATGTAAATAATTTAGTGATTGTCACTCAAATGGATAACCTTATTAAGAGTGTGTGTAACATCCAAAAAATTAGGGGTTTGTGATTTTTGCATAATTGCATGTTGTGCTTGCTCATCGGGTTATTTGAGGGTGTTTAGGGGTTCTAGGGAGGCCTGGGTTTGAGTCCAAGCCCTGGAAAAATTTTGGTTTTTGGGCCTTTAGTGGAGACGGCTGTTGGAAGCAGGACTTAAGTAAATTAAAGTGTGTTTTACTAACACAAGTTGAGCACCTAGTGGAGTGGTGTGGCATCAAGTGGAGGGCAAGGAGGTATGGGGTTCGAATCCCACAATTTGCAAAATGGAGGTTTTATTTTGTGTCAGAGGAGTGGAGGAAGCAGAGTTCAGATAAAACTCTGCTATGGGAGTTGGAGAATGGGTCAAACAGTTCAAATGGAGGAAGGAGAGGGATTGTAGGAGGAAAAAGGGGAGGGAATCAAGGAAGTGTGGGGTGAGGAAGTGTTGGCCGTGAGTGGGAGTGTGTGATAGGGGGAGTTTCAGCTGGAGAGGGGTCTTGAGTAGCATATTCGGCTTTGAGAGGGGGAGTGCCGATTTTTTCAAGTTCTCTTTTGAGAGAGTTTTTCTTTTTGCATTTTCGACTATAGCATTTCGGGTCCTTTTTCCTCAATTTTCTTTTGCCGAAATCTCAACTTCTCTTTTTCTCTTCTTCTCTCTTTTCAAACATTTTTCTTTACTGGTTAATAGCCTAAGCATTAGTAGGCCGAAACTCTTTTTGTCCATCTTTTCTTATCCATTTATTCTTTTTTTCTTCTTTTCCTCTTATCCCCTTTCCTTGTCTTTCTCCATAGCTGAATACATATTTTCTTTACCTTTGTGCAGCAACTAGCTTCCTTTCCTCTTCATTTACTGTGCTGCAAAGAAGGTGGCAATCGGTAAGTTATAGTTCTTGTGTTCGGTAACTCTGTTTCCATTCAGTTTCTTCTTTAACAACCATATGTTCCTTCTTTCACTCTGAGGCTAAAAGTACGTTCTTTCTGTGTTTTGGCCATTGTCGAGTTAGGGATTGTTATAAGGCGAAGAGGAGCAAGTAGTGGTGGTAATCAAATCTTGATTGTGGACTCACCGTTCAAAGAAGGTAAGGGTGTTGTCATATTACTGGGTTTGGCCGAATGTGCCATGTGTTGGGTTAGGTGGTATACGGATTTCAGTCACACTCATGGGTGTCAGTTGGTACAGGTTCTTGTTAAGGATGGGAAGCAAATCAATCGTGCCTAGTAATCTTGGTGTTTAGGGCCGTTTACTCAAACAAGGTAAGGTGAATGTTTTGGGGTTAGTTCTTTATGTGATTAATCTTAAGCAACGTTTGGCTGATAAGGTAATCTGATGGTGTGTAGGGTTGATACGAAGGGCTATGTAACATCCCGGTTTAGGGCCTAATCGGAATAGTGGTGCGAGACCACAAATTTGAGGGTTATGAATGAGTTTTTGAGGTTTATATTATGTATGCATGCTAGTGTGAAAGTTTCATGAAGCAATTTTGTGGAATTGTGGTTGAATTGTCCAAAAGGACTAAATTGCAAAAGTTGCAAAATATGTGTAACACCCCGAATTTGGGCCTAGAAGAATTGGGCCCAATGGGCCTTGGGAATGGGAGAGTTTAAAATTTTTGAGATATAAGTATCACTTAGAATATCATTAAGATAGTATCGGGATTAATTGAAGCCTTAGAGTTAGGGGTGACCTTAGGGAAAAAATTATTTTTCTCACTTGGTGGACCCTAGTCTCAAGCATGAGGCCTCATAAGCAGATTTAGAGAAGAGAGGACACAAATGGGCTTGTGGCCTGACGGTCAGTAGCGCCACTTAGAGAGTAAGGGGGTGACGCCACACAAGGGAGTAAGGGGCCCAAATTCAAGTTTCTTGGAGCCCAACTCTTTTAATTCAAGTTAGCTCATTTTCGGCAATTAATTAAGTGGAGTTGGACGGTAACAAGGCTAAAATATAGGGGATTTTTAATGTTTTAAAATATGTGATATTATTCGGATAAAGGAGGGAGGAAGTGGTGTGATGTAGGACACTTTTGGATGGGTGTTTTGAGAAAGATAAGGGATGGGATGAGGATCTATCGAGGAGGCTAGTGTTGGCCGAAAATCAAACACAGGAGAGGGGGAAGAATCGGTTTAGTATAGGCAAGGGGTGTGCCGAAAGTTTGGAGGCCATCTCATTTGTTTTCTTTTCTCATCTTTTCTCTTCCAAAAGCCGAAAATCACCACCTCCCTCACCCTTTCTTTTCTTCTTTGAAATTCCCCCTAGCCGAATCTTCTGATCCCCATTGTTATTCTTCTTCCATTCACTAAAAGCCGAAACTATGCTCTTGTTTGGTTCTTGTAGCCGAAAATGCATCAGTATCTCTCTTGTTCATCTTTCTTGGATTTTCTTAAAAGTCGAAATCCCTAGATCTCATCTCCTGTGATTGCCGAATTTCCTCTGTGGTGTCTGCTTGTGCCGAATCTTGAAGGAAACTGAAGGTAAGTGCCGATTCGTATGATTTAATCTTTTCCCGGTTTTTAGAGACCCTAGCCGAATGGCTATATGGAGACTGATCTTGTGTTTTTTCTTTCTTTCGCGGCATTCCGAGATTTGAAAGAGATCCAATCGCCTAAGGTTTTAAATCAGTAGCACTCGAATCACCCTACTTGTGGGTCTAATCAAGATAGGGGAAACCTCAACCTCGCGTTCTTAGGCTTTTGAGCAAAGATTTAGACAAAGGGTAGTAGATCCGATTAGCGAGGGTATCGACATAGAGGGTAGTCCTACGTATTTATCAGGTGTGTAACATTCTCACATCATTTAGATTGCTTGATTAGTATACATATAAACCTGTTACATTCTGTTAAATGCTGAAATATTGGCATGGCTGTTGAAAACCCATGGTGGGTAAAGGCGAATCACCAGGTTAGTGATTTCTGTCATTCTTAATTGAATGTCTCCGTTAACATGATATGAGATGTATGCCGATTTCTATGTTGCACGGGGTTGGGTGATTGATAAAAGGGAAGTGTTTTGTTCGGTGGCTCTGCGCCACGATCTGTTTGTAGTGGCTCGCCACGATGCATTCTCGTGACTATGTCACAAATTTGACGATCAGCAGCTAACTACAGCATGACTGCCATCGGTGGTGTGTAGCGGTGAGGGTGATTGTAGAAATCCCCAATGGTGTGATTGGCAGGAAAGGGTGGTGTGTAGCGGATGGATCTAGGTTTGGGATGGGCTTTGCTTAATTCTGATATGTGATATTCTGTTATTCTGTTCTGTGGGCTAAGGCCCAATCTGATGGTGCATGAGGGTTGCACACTGAGTCTCGTGACTCACCCCATTATTTATCATTTTTCAGGTAACACCTAGTGCATAGGACCGGGCTGGAGAGGAGCGCAAGGTGGCCATGCATGGATTCATTTTGATTCAATAAAAGATGTTGATTTTATTATTTTCCCTTAGTATTTCCAATTTATCTGGTTTTATATTTTATTGTAATAAGGCCACTAGCTACTGTTTATTGGTTTTATGCTTCGGTTTTTGGGTTTCCATACATTTAGATTTTTTTTGATTAATTGGAATTAAGGCATGTGTTTAAATACTAGAACTCAGAGGCAAAATTTCGGTTTTATTCACTAAGGCATTAATTAAAATTTATTTCTTTTACTTAATTTTGAAATTATTAAGTTTTCTCGATAAACGTTTAAACTATATTTTTTTTAAAAATAATAATAGATGCGACAAGTTTTTCTAAAATCTTCTTAGTGACATGCCAGATCTGGTCGGGGTGTTTGGGCTGGGTTTGGGGAGTTACAATGTGTGTTTCTAGAAGCTATTTGTGTGAAATAGCTTTAGATTATTAATTAGAGGTCCTTAAATAGCAATTTACCCAAATTCTAATTTTTGGACAAAAATGGGCATGGATGAGTCAAAATTTGAAGTTTATCAAAAAGGGCATTTTGGTCATTTATCAAATAAGTGATTAAAATAGGTGAAAAGATGACAAATTCATTCATCTTCTTCCCCTTTAGCTGCCGAAAATTTGAGAAGCCATTGTTAGGGCTCTTTCAACTTTTCAAGCTTGCTAGTAAGTGCTCCTCAGCCCGGTTTTGATATTCTTCGTATTTTTGAAGTCCTAGTAGCATGAGTAAGCTATTTTTAGCTATTTGGTGAGCTATTATGGATGTTCAAAAATGTACATATGTTTGACATGCATGTATTTTGTTGTTTTATGGAAGAATATGAAAGCTTGATGTAGTAGAAACATCTTTTGCTAAGTGATTTTCCATGAAAATGCATGTAGGGACTAATTTGTGAAAAACTTTAGTTTGGTCATACATATGTGGTTTAGTGAGAATTGATGATAGCTTTAGTTGAATAAGTGGTTCGACTAAGCATGAAAGACTAGAAAGTTGAATAAAAATCACTTTACGAGCCTTTGGGACTAAAGTGTAAATATGAGAAAGTTTAGGGGCAAAATAGTAATTTTGCTAAAGTATGAGATTTGGGTCAATTTAGTCAATGTATGTATTGAATAATCTGATTTATTCATTATAGATCAAGAAAGACGAAGCCCAGATCGAAACCGAGGCAAAAGCAAGGTGGTGGACTAAATTGTATATTTCCATACTTTTGAGTATTGAGGTAAGTCTATGCATAAATAATGCATTCATACTTACAATTTGTTAATGCTAGCTAGTGTGTAGCATGTTTGAGAACCTATGTGGGATGAATGTAGTAGAAAATGTGGAATGAATGTATGATCGAGAATGATTAAGTAAGTAGACTTGTGCATGTGTTGTGATAATGCTAGATGGTGGGCTAAGTGCGATACCATCCTAATGCATATTGACGATGAGCTAGTATGTGCGATGCTATCGTGAGGTATATCATTTGGTGAGCTATGTACTGAATCACTATGAATACCTTTGTGGTAGGCTAAGTACGATACCACCTTATTAATCAATTGTGGTGTGCTAAGTGCGAAACCACTGAGATATTGGCTGTATGGATTAACTGTGTGTATTAGCTGCGTGTAATAGCTGTGTGGATTAGTTATGTGAACTAGCTGTGTGGATAGACTGTGTGGATAAGTTATGTGGATAAACTGTGTGGATAGACTGTGTGGATAAGTTATGTGGATAAACTGTGTGGATGTATTACGAGAAATAATGATGTGTTGTATATTGTGTAAATGTGACATAGAATGCAGGGGTGAATTTTGATGGTTATGAGTATGTGACTCATGATGTGTTGGAAATGTGGTAAGGGTCAGAAAGAGTAAGCAAAGTTGTTCATTACTTTTGGTAGTATAATGCTAATTGTTGTTTAGCTTATACTATGATGCTTATTTGTTTATGTGTAAACTTACTAAGCTCAAAGCTTACTCTCTTTCTTTTCCCTTGTCTTATATATTAAAAGCGTTGAATCGAGATACGAGGATCATCAAAAGATAGCCCACATATCAGCACACTTTGGTACATGAAACTTAATGTTTTGTATATGGCATGTATAGAAGCTAGACAAGTTAGTGGATTTTGTTGTAAATGGCTATGATGTGTTGGCCTTTAGATGGATAGCTTATTTTGTATAATGCCATGGTTGTTGGCTATTACATTATATGAAAGAAAGATGTAGTTTTCTATGTGAGAATGCACTTCAATTTGAGTTGATTATGATGGTGTTAGATGAGTATATGTTGTGTATGTTAGAAGGGTGAAAAGAACTTGACACTTAGTCTTGTTCTTGACCATGTGGATAGACACACGAGGATGTGTCTAGGCCATGTGTGACACACGGTCAGCCCACGGGCGTGTGCTGTGGTCGTGCGTCCCCTGCATGTTAACATTTTAAATCAGGATAGTCCACGGGCTATCCACACGGGCGTGTGACTAGGCTTTGAGGCCGTGTGTGTGAAGTCAGTGTGCACCACGGGTGGTAAGCACGAGCGTGTGCCTTGGCCGTGGGGCATTGGCAGAATGCTGGATTTTTAGGCACGGTTTGGGGACATGGGCGTGTGTGTCCATGCACGGGCGTGTCTAATCTTGCACGGGCTTGTGAGACCTGTATAAAAGAGAAAAATTTTAAGGATCGTAAAAGTTCCGGATTAATCTCGAGAGCCCTCGTGTGTATGACTAAGGCCTCGTAAGTCGAGAATGAGGTTATAGAGAGTAATGACGTTGAGCCTAAGTGGCGATTAAGTGGTTTGAGTTTGGTAACGCCTCGGGCCCGGTTCCCGGCGTAGAACCCCGGTAAGGGGTGTTACAGGCTAATCGTGCGGCTAGCAAAGGTGTGTAATCTCACACCACCGCTTATTCTGTGAATCGGCTAAAAGCCGAAATACCAAAAAGCCAGAATACCGTCAACAGAGATCACTCGAGCGTGCGAACGCTTGTAGTGATAAACCGAGCCACTAGTGATGGCGGTAGACTGTTGAGAGTGTCGCGAACACTCTCGTGAACATGAGGCTGTAATGGGCCTTATTGAGCCAAAACGGGCTAGTGGGCCCAATGGGCTAACGAGCCCACACGGGCAAAATTGATGGAAAATTGACCGAATGACTGATGTGACTGCGAAGTCTGCAAAATTGAGACCGAGAACGTGCTAAATGGGCCACACAAGCGTGTGGGCCCGTTTGGGTCGAAATGGGATTTTAGGCCCAATTACACAGTAGAGACCCAAAAAGGGGTCCCGTGTCGCTTGAGGCGACAGTAGGCCTCCGGGAAGGCCATTAGATGACTGAAATTATCGAAATACCCTCAGCGGGTAAATTACCGAAATACCCTCAGTGGGTAAATTACCGAAATACCCTTAGTGGGTAAATTATCAAAATACCATCGATGGGTAAATTACCGAAATACCCCCAAAAGGGGTGAAAATTTTCGTTATACCCTTAGGTGACAAAATGACCGTTATACCCTTGATTGTGGTTAATATCGTGTATGTGATTTTATGTATATCAGTTTATAGTTGTAATACACTGCATTCATATCATGTTGCATGGGTTGGGTTTGATGATTGGAGGAAGTACCGTTTGAGTGGCTCTGCCACATACCGTTTTAGTGGCTCTGCCACATATACCGTGATTAGCAGCTTGACTGCAATATTGGTGAGGATTGGCTGGGTGGGTTGACATGGTCCCCACATGGTGTGATTGGTTGGTACGGGTGGAGAGTTAGACGGCTGGTAGGATTGGAGTGGGCACATATCCATATACATTGAGACGATTATAGGGCTTAGGCCCAAATCGATACCATATGGGCTCGGGCCCAAATAGTGACCGTTATAGGGGATTACACACTGAGTTCTTGTAACTCACCCCTTTCTTTTAACCGTGCAGGTAACCCCCAACGTTAGAGGATTTGGAGCTGTGGAGGACTCGGAGGTGGCCATACGTCGGATCTGCTTCTTAACGAAACTTAGTAACTTTGGTTTTATTTTATTTTTTATTATTATTTTTGGGTTAATATTTGGTGTAATAAGGCCATTGGATTTTTCTTTTTAAACTTACATTTGGTAATTCTGCTAGATATGAACAGTTAAGCGATTAAACACTGGTTTTTAAAATAATAACAACCGTTTTCAAGATATCACGTCTCCGAAATTCTTTAAGTCAGACTTCTGCAACAAGCAAAGTTTTACGAAAATAATAACATCTTTACAAGACTACACTTTAAGCAATTCTTATTTTTACAAACAATGAAATTCAGGGTTTCAAAAAGGATACAAGGTTTTTAACGAACGCTTAGCTTTTAAACAACCTTTTGATGTGACATGCTAGATCCGACCATAACATCTAGGCCAGGTTGGGGGGGTTACAGTGTGTGTGAAATGAGAGAAATCTTAATTAATGTTATACATAATCATACTATACTCAAATCAAAGGTACATATATACACACGTACATAAATGATGTGGAATGGAGAGGCGGAAGAGGAAAAATAGTAGAAGAATGTGATGCTAAGAAATTGTTATAAATTTAAAAAGTTTGCAAATAAGTCCTAAATGACCTATAAACTGTTGAAAGATCTAACGAAATCTCGATTAAAGCTTGGAATGAAATTAGAAATTTAATATTAACTGCAAATTATTATGTTAATTTTATTAGGAAGAGTATTTGAACTGAATTTCTCTGAAGTTGCTTCGGCAACGAATGCAACATTCTAGTGCCTGGACTTGACGAGCTGGTCGAGTATAGGGGTGTTACAAAGATCTCCTCTGGAATACATAAGCATATAACCCCTCATTCGCTATAAATAATTGAGTATATGCTTAACTTCTTTCTAGTTTCTTGGTCCTGGATTTTCCTGATATCGACGCACCAACCCAACTGCGAAACAAATATTTGGACGTGTGCATAACATAGCATACATGAGACTTCCTATTGTTGAAGTATAAGGAACCATTCTCATGTTCTCTCTTTCTTTCGCTGTCTTAGGATAGTCCTCCAAAGAAAGATCAAATCTTGATGCAAAAGGTTGATTTCCATTCTTTGAAACAAACATTGCATAATGTTCCAATATCTTGTGTATGAGTGAAACCTGCGATGGTGCTATCACTTTGTTCTTTCGATCCCTTACGATTTGAATAGCTAGAACAAAATTAGCTTCTCTCAAGTCCTTCATGCTAAAATGTTGGATTAACCACAGTTTAACCGATAACAATGTCCCTACATTCCCAATGAGTAGAATGTCATTGAAATATAGAACAAGAAAGAACACCTTTCTATCCCCAATATGTTTATAAACACAAGGTTCATCTATGTTTTGCTCAAATCCAAAATTTTGTATTGCTTGATCAAATCTTTGATTTCAAGACCAAGATGCTTGCTTAAGTCTATATATGGATCTAAGCAGTTTTCAAACTTTATGCTTGTTTCCTTTAGCTATATATCCATTTTCCAGATGTCATAATTGAAAGTCGCCATAATGGATAACAATATGCTGATTGACTTGAGCATGGCAATTGGAGAGAAGGTTTCTTCGTAATTAATACATTCTTTCTAAGTACAACCTTTTGCTACATGTCTAAACTTATAAGTTTCCACTTTTCCATCCGCGTTTCTTTTCTTCTTTTAGATCCACTTACACTCTATGAGTTTTTTCCCTTCTAATAAGTCTACAAGTTCCTACACTGAGTTGGAATCTATAGAATCCATCTCAGCTTTCATAGCTATTTTCCAGAGCTTGGAATCAATACTCTACATCACTTAAGCATATGTAAGTGGGTCATCATCTTTTTTTTTCGGTAGACTCAATGTTTAAAACAGTTCCGCAAAATTAGAAGAACTCAAGCCTAAGAGAGACCCTCTCACTACGACGAAACATCCTATGATGCTGATCATTTGCCAATCAACTATTAGGAGTTGAGTCTGGAATCGTTTTCGTAGGGCTTTGTGTATTTCCTGAAAAATCCTTGAGTACTTCTTTACTTCGAGGTTTGAAGTCATTCATGTGGCTTTCCTCAAGGAAAGTAGCATGAGTTGACACTATCACAGTTTTCTCTTAAAAGATTATAAAACAAACCACCATTTGTTCCTTTTATATATCTCACAAACATGCAGAATTCTGCCTGTGAATCCAACTTCCTCGTATCTTTATATACGTGGGTCGAGCATCCCTAAATCCTTATATGATTTACATTTGGCTTCCTACCATGCCTTAATTTGTATGAATGCTTAGTTGGTATATCATTCAGAATATATCAAGTCGTTTGTATCGCATACCCCCAAAAGGAGATTGACAGCTTTGAATAACTTAACATTGAACGAACCATGTCTAACAATATTCGATTCCTTCTCTCTGCCACACCATTTTGTTGTGGAGTGCCCGACACGGTTAATTGGGTTAGAATCCCATTCTGTAAGAGGTACCCTAAGAACTCATCTGATAAATATTCTCTACCTTTATCAGACCGAAGTGCTTTTATTTGTAATCCTAGTTGTTTCTCAACTTTCACATGAAACTTTTTGAATTTTATCAAAGCTTTCACTCTTACGGTGCATTAGGTACACATAATCATATCTAGAATAGTCATTAATAAAGGTTACATAATACTCATAACCACCTCTTGCACTGACACTCATGGGGCCACACACGCCAATGTGCACAAGTTTTAAGGGTTCCACAGCCCTCGTTCTTTTTGCATTAAAAGATTTCTTAGTCATCTTACCTTCCAAGCAGGATTCACATTGTGGAAAACTTCTTTAAGTGAAATTAAAGTGACATCTTTCAAGAGTCTAGTGATTATTTCTTAGTTAATATGATCAAGTCTCAAATGCCAAAGGTACGTCTCATTAGAGTGAGAAGTTTTAAGTCTTTTATTCAAAATTCCAGTCTCCAGTAGTGTGTATATCTTTGGTTTGATAAAATAAAGATTATTTGACATCCATCCATTACAAATGTAACACCCCATACCCAACCCATTCGCTGGGTTTGGGTATTGCATTCTACAAGGACCCGTTTGATTCCACTTTACACCCATAATAACTTTAATTACATGTGGAAGCCGCTTTAACACATTGGCCTACCACTAACATCAAACACTAAAGAACTTCCATAATGTTTTCCTATGGCCTTAGTTTCTGTGTACAATCTCACTATTTACATATGATCTTACAACTATTATGTTGCATTAACCCTTAAGACAAGGCCTCTATAGGAGCCACTCTATATACACGTACAACTTTTTCTACTCTACATTGGTCTGGCGATGGCTAGCTTGGTCCCTCCTCTCAAACTCTTGTCTTGTATCGTCCTGCAATTTGATAGTAAATTCTATAAGTTCTGATGAAATTAGTGAGAATCTATAAAACAATATAATTTAACCAACTTGCAATAGCACGAAAAGAAGCATGATTTAGGTAGAGAACTCAACTCCCTGTCTGTAACACCCCTTACCCATAATCCCCATCGAAACCGGGTCCGAGGCGTTACCGGATTAAAACTACTTGGTCGCCACTTAGGCTCAATGTGACTACTCTCCTTAAGTCACCACGACAACCTCCTTTTCGAGTTACGAGGCCTTACTCAAGCACACGAGGGCTCTCGAGACCATATCGAAAACTCTTACTATCTCAAAAATTTTCTCCATCTAGATAGGGACTACACACCCGTGCTAGATGATACACGCCCGTGTGTAGTCACACACACCCATGTCCACAACCCGTGCACAAAACTCAACCATTCTGCCAAAGTCCCACGGTTAGGTCAGACGCCCGTGTTCACCACCCGTAATGCACACTGACTACTTCACACGGCCTTAAAGTCTAGACATACGCCCGTGTGGCTAGCCCGTGGCAAACACTGAATAACTCACACGTCCTAGGCACACGCCCATGTGACTAGTCCGTGGTCTAATCTGACTTAAAACACTAACATGCAGGGGACACACGGCCAAGTCACACGCCAATGGGCTGACCGTGTGTCACACATGGTCTATACACACGCCCGTGTGTCTACCCACATGGACAAGAACAAAGCTATTTGTCATGCCCCTTCTCGCCCCCCTAGCATACACAACATGTACTCATTCAACACATCCATAATCAACTTAATTTGAAACACAATCTTACATGGATAACTACATCTTTTTCAGATAATAGAATAGCCAACAACTATGGCATTATACAAAATAGATCATCCATCTAAAGGCCAACATGACTTAGCCATTTACAACCAAAAATCACTAACTTGTCTAGCCCCTATACATGCCATATACAAAACGTTTAATCCAATGTACCAGAGAGTGCTGATAGTGTGGGCGATCTTCCAATTGATCCACGTATCTCGATTCAACTCTATCACTCTATAAGACAAGGGAAAAGAAAGGGAGTAAGCTTTGAGCTTAGTGAGTTTACACATAAACAATTAAGCATCATAATATAAGCTAAACAACAATTACCATTATACTAACATAAATAATTCACAACTATGCTTACTCTTTCTATCCCTTACCATATTTCCAACACATCATGGGTCCCATACTCATAACCATTGACACGCACCCCTGCATTCAATATCGCATTTACACAATATACAACACATCATTATTTCACAACAACACATCCACACATCTACACTACTCACTAATACATCCACACAGCTACTCTCTCGGTGGTTTCGCACTTAGCCTACCACAATCGATACAATAAGGTGGTATCGCACTTAGCCTACCAATAAGGTAATCATAGAGGTCTCGCACTTAGCCCACTAAACAATATACTTAGCGATAGCATCGCACATAGCCCAGCTCATCGTTGCTAAGTATTGGGATAGCATCGCACTTAGCTTACCATCAAGCATTATCACTACACATTCACATATCTACTTTGTAGTTCATTCATTCATTCGTTCACTATAACTAACTCATTCATTCCACATGAACCATATAGGTTCTCAACCATGCTATACTCTAGCTAGCATTTACAAAGTATACGCATAATGCATCGTTTATACGTAAACTTACCTTGGTACTCAAAAAGTATAGAGATGTGCAATTTAGTCCACAACCTTGCCCTTGCCTCATTTTTGATCCGGGCTTCGTCTTTCTTGATCTATAATGAAAAATCAACACATTCAATACACACATTGACTAAATTGACCTTTATCTCATACTTTAGCAAAATCCCCATTTTACCCCTAATCTTTCTCATATTTACACTTTTGCCCCAAGGCCCGTAAAGTGATTTTTATTCAACTTTCTAGCCTTTCATGCTTAGCCAAATCACTTACTCAATTAAAGCTATCATCAATTCTCACTAATTCTCACATGTATGACCAAACTCAAGACTTTCACAAACTAGTCCCTACATGCATTTTTCATGGAATTCACTTAGTAAAAGATGTTTCTACAACATCAAGCTTTCATATTCTTCCATAAAACATCAAAATACATGCATGAAATACATGGGTACATTTTTGAACATCCATTTTAGCTCATCATATAGCTAAAAATAGCTTACTCATGCTACTAGGACTTCAAAAATACGAAGAATATAAAAAACGGGCTAGAATACACTTACTAGCTAGCTTGAAAAGTTGAAGAGCCCTAACAATGGCTTCTCTCAAATTTTCGGCAGCCTTGGAGAAGAAGATGAATGAATTTTGTCATCTTTTCTCCTATTTTAATCATTTAATTGTCAAATGACCAAAATACCCTTTTTGACAAACTTCCTAATTTAACTCATCCATGCCCAAATTTGTCCAAAAATTAGAAAATGTGAAAATTACTCGTTAAGGACTTCTAATTGATATTCTAAAGCAATTTCACACAAATAGCTTCTAGAATCTCACATTTTTCAACTTTTGCAATTTAGTCCTTTTGGACAGTTCAACCACAATTTAACAAAATTGCTTCATGAAACTTTCACACTAGCATGCAAACATGGCATAGACCTCAAAAACTCATACTTATGCCTCGGATTTGTGGTCTCGCACCACTATTCCGACTAGGCCCTAAATCGGGATGTTACAACTCTCCCCCCTTTTAGAGATTTTTGCCCCCGAAAATCTTACCAGTAAAGAGGTTTGGATGTTGCTCTCTCATAGCCTCTTCCGTTTCCCACGTAGCTTCTTCTACACCGTGTTTCTGCCATAACACTTTCACTAGTTCTATACTCTTATTCCTCAACTGTTTCACTTCTCGAGCCAAGATCTTAATCGGCTCCTCTTCATAAGACATATCCGGTCTTATCTCAATTTTCGTTGAAGGAATCACATGTGAAGGATCGGAGCGATACCGTCGCAACATCGACACATGGAACACATTATGAATCTTTTCCAATTCTACCGGCAAAGCCAACCGGTATGCTACTGGCCCAACTCTATCTGTAATCTCATATGGCCCTATGAACCTTGGACTCAATTTCCCTTTTCGTCCAAATCTCATGATTTTCTTCCATAGGGACACTTTTAAAAACACTTTGTCACCCACTTCAAACTCAATCTCTTTTCTTTTCAATTCCGCATACGACTTCTGTCGGTCCGAAGCAGCTTTTAGACTATTACGGATTACTTTCACTTTCTCTTTGGTTTCTTTCACTAGATCGACCCCATGGATCCGTTTTTCACTAAGTTTGGTCCAATACAATGGAGTCCGACACTTACGACCATACAAGGCCTCATACAGAGCCATCTGTATACTTGACTGATAACTGTTGTTGTAAGCAAATTCGACCAAAGGTAGATATCTTTCCCAACTACCTTCGAGTTCTAACACACAGCATCGAAGCATATCTTCAAGAACTTGAATCACTCTTTCAGACTGACCATCAGTTTGTGGATGGAACGCAGTACTAAAATTTAACCTCGTACCCATGGCCTCTTGCAACTTCTTCCAAAACCTTGAAGTAAACCTCGGATCTCTATCCGATATTATAGACATAGGCACACCATGTAACCTCACTATCTCTGCAACATACAATTCGACTAACTTGTCCACTGAATAATCCACACATACTGGAATAAAATGAGCCGACTTTGTCAATCTATCCACAACAACCCACACAGCATCTTTCTCTTTCGGAGTCATAGGTAACCCCGTCACAAAATCCATGGTAATCCGATCCCATTTCCACTCGGGAACCATCATCTTTGTTGAAGCAATCCGAAGGCACTTGATGTTCAGCTTTCACTTGTTGACAAATCAGACACTTTGTCACGAACTCAGAGATATCTCTTTTCATACCCGGCCACCAATAAAATTTCCTCAAGTCATTGTACATTTTCATCTTTGCCGGGTGTCTTGACAAATAACCACTATGTGCCTCATGCAAAACCTTAGGATCAATTCTTCATCTCTAGGTACACAAATTCTGTCATGGTAGAACAAACAACCATCCGAACCCACTCGAAAATCAGAGTCACTTTCTGATCCACACTTAGCTCTCTTAGTTTGCATCTCACTATCATTTTCTTGAGCCTCACGTATCTGTTGAACAAACAGTAGCTTAGCTCTCAACTCTGCCAATATAGCACCATCACCAGACAATGTTAAACTCGTGCTCATAACTCTTAGAGCATACAAGGATTTCCTACTCAGGGCATCTGCAACCACATTTGCTTTTCCAGGATGGTAATCAATGACTAACTCATAGTCTTTCAATAACTCGAGCCACCGCCTCTGTCGCAAATTTAAATCCTTTTGATCCATCAAATACTTCAAACTCTTGTGATCCGTAAAGATTCGGCACTTCTCACCATATAAGTAATGTCGCCAAATCTTTAACGCGAAAACAATCGCAGCCAACTCCAAATCATGAGTCAAATAATTCTTCTCGTGCAGTTTTAGTTGTCTCGAGGCGTAAGCGACTACCTTACCCTCTTGCATCAACACGCAACCGAGACCATTAAACGACGCGTCACTGAAAACCATAAACTCTTTCCCCGATTCTGGTTGAACCAAAACCGGCGCCTCAGTCAACAATGTTTTCAATCTCTCAAAACTCTGTTGACATGCCTCCGTCCAATCATACTTGACATCCTTATGCAACAATTTCGTCATCGGGGTAGCAATCACTGAGAACCCATTTACGAAACGTCTTTAATATCCTGCTAGTCCCAAGAAGCTTCTAACTTCTGACACATTCCTCGGCTGTTTCCAATCCACAATAGCCGAAATCTTAATCGGGTCGACTCGAATACCATCACCCGACACAACGTGTCCTAAAAATCCAACCTCTCGGAGCCAAAACTCACTCTTGCTAAACTTAGCATACAACTGCTCATCTCTTAAAGTTTGCAAGACAATTCTCAAATGTTCCTCATGATCGTTCTCATCCCGAGAATAGATCAATATGTAAATCAATGAAGACAACCACAAACTTATCCACATACAATCGAAAGACACGGTTCATCAAATCCATAAAAATCGCAGGTGCATTCGTTAAACCAAACGGCATGACCAAAAACTCATAATGGCCATACCTTGTTCGAAATGCAGTTTTCAACACATCTTGCTCTTTCACTCTCAACTGGTAATAACCAGACCTCAGGTCGATCTTGGAGAACACTGTAGCTCATTTCAGTTGATCAAAAAGATCATCAATTCTTGGTAAAGGATACTTATTCTTCACCGTCACTTTGTCAAGTTGCCTATAGTTTATACACAACCTCATAGACCCATCTTTCTTTTTCACAAATAGTACCGAAGCACCCCACGGTGAGTAGCTCGGTCCTGTAAAACCCTTATCTGTCAACTCTTGCAACTGAACCTTCAGTTCTTTCAAATCTAAAGGTTCCATTCTATATGGAGCAATTGAAATAGGTGTCGTTCCCGGAACTAACTCAATCCAAACTCGACCTCTCTGGAGGTAATCCGAGTAACTCTTCCGGAAATACATCCGGATACTCATATACCACTGGCACTGTATCAAAATTTACTCCAGCCTATTGAGTATTCAAAATAAAGGCGAGATAGGACTCACACCCTTTTCTCAAACATTTCTCACCACTAGGAAGAAATCATCAGCGATAGACTATCTCGATCCACGATTCAACCCGAACAACATCTCCACTCTCACATTTCAATTCGATAAACTTACTACCACAGTTCAGTAAGACACTATGGGTAGTCAACCAATCCATGCCAAGGATTAAGTCAAACTCATCAAACGGCAACAAGATAAGGTTTGCCGGAAAGCAATGACTCTTAATCAACAAAGGACAATTCTTACACACCTTGTCCACTAACACGTATCTTCCTAACGGGTTTGACACCTTAACCACAATGTCCGTAGACTCAACGGTCATAATCAAACTAGACGCTAATCTCATGCAAATATAAGAGTGAGTAGACCCTAGATCAATTAAAGCAATAACAAAGGTGTCATAGAGAGAAAAAGTACCCATTATCACATCTGGGGATGATGCCTCTTCACGGGCGCGAATGGCATAAGTCCTCGCAGGTGCCGGACCCTCCGGTCTCACAGCAGAGTCTTTGGACGCACCTCTACCACTATTCCCACCTCTCAGGTTCCTTGGTGGTCTACCCCTTGCAGACACATCACTAGGTCTCATCTCTTGTTTCTTTTCCTTATCATCTCTCTCAAGGCAATTTCGGATAAAGTGGTCAGGGGAGCCACACTTATAACATTTTCGGCTATTTCCCTAACACTCTTCGGTGTGATATCTACCACAATTTGGACACTCCGGTTTGTTTTTGGTATTGCCCACACTTTCCATCGAGGTAGCTTGGACTCTCAAACCCGGACGAGTGTGGTCCAAGTCTCGATGTGAATATCCCACTGGTGCTGTCATCTCACTTCCCTGGATCTTTTTGACTGGGCTTGGTACGACTTGCCCATTGGCCTCTTTCTCGCATCTCGGGCTTCACTCACAGCCCTTCTCTTTTCTTTACCCAACTCTTCGGCCTTACTTTCCCTCTCGACCAACACAACAAACTCTTTCAACTCCAAGATACCAACTAGGAGTTTGATATCCTCATTCAGTCCATCTTCAAACCTCTTACACAGAATGGTCTCCGTCGACACACATTCTTGGGCGTATTTGCTAAGCCTAACAAACTCACGCTCATATTTTGCTACTGACATTCTTCCTTGCTTCAACTTAAGGAATTCCTTCCTTCTTCGATCAGTAAATCGTTGGCTTATGTACTTCTTCCGGAACTCTTCCAGAAAGAAGTCCCACATCACCCGCTCTCTTGGGACTACTGACGTCAACGTCTTCCACCAATGGTATGCTGAGTCCCTCATCAAAGACACAGCACACTTCAAGCTCTCTTCAGGTGTACATGAGAGTTCATTAAACACTCTCATTGAGTTCTCTAGCCAGAACTCCGCCCTTTCAGGGTCATCATCTACCTTAGCTCTAAACTCTTCAGCCTCGTGTTTCCTAATCTTATCCACCGGGGGTTTCGATATCCTCACTACATCATTACCTTGAAGAGTCACTAGATTTGGCTGAGGCATAGGAGGAGGAGGAGGAGGTTGAGTATTAGGGTTCGCTCGAACATAATCCAAGTACCAATTACTCATCATCTGGAGAAAAGCTTCCCAAGCCTCTTCCCCTTGACCTCTAACCTTGGGTCCACTCTCTACAGGCACGATTCCTTGCGCAGGAGCCGGTGCATTACTAGCTGATTCATCAGCAGTCGATTGATCGGGATCCGTATACTATATAAAACAAGGTTTAAAATCATCAGAAACCACCACACTATCATTGTACACTTATGGCATGTATAGCTAGACTCTTACACCCGCTACGGTAGTCCTAGAAACGACTAAACCATAGCTCTGATACCACTAAATGTAACACCCCTTACCCGTAATCCCTGCCGGAACCGAGTCCGAGGCGTTACCGGATTAAAACTATTTGGTCGCCACTTAGGCTCAACGTGACTACTCTCCTTAAGTCACCACGACAACCTCTTTTTCGAGTTACGAGGCCTTACTCAAGCACACGAGGGCTCTCGAGACCATATCGGAAACTCTTACTATCTCAAAAATTTTCTCCATCTAGACAGGGACTACACGCCCGTGCTAGATGATACACGCCCGTGTGTAGTCACACACGCCCATGTCCACAACCCGTGCACAAAACTCAACCATTCTGCCAAAGTCCCACGGCTAGGTCAGACACCCGTGTTCACCACCCGTGGTGCACACTGACTACTTTACACGACCTTAAAGTCTAGACGTATGCCCATGTGGCTAGCCCATGGCAAACACTGAATAACTCACACGTCCTAGGCACACGCCCGTGTGACTAGTCCGTAGTCTAATTTGAATTAAAATACTAACATGCAGGGGACACACGGCCAAGTCACACGCCCATGGGCTGACCGTGTGTCACACATGGTCTAAACACACGCCCGTGTGTCTACCCACATGGACAAGAACAAAGCTATTTGTCATGCCCCTTCTCGCCCCCCTAGCATACACAACATGTACTCATTCAACACATCCATAATCAACTCAATTTGAAACACAATCTTACATGGATAACTACATCTTTTCATATAATAGAATAGCAAACAACTATGGCATTATACAAAATAGATCATCCATCTAAAGGCCAACATGACTTAGCCATTTACAACCAAAAATCACTAACTTGTCTAGCCCCTATACATGCCATATACAAAACGTTTAATCCAATGTACCAGAGTGTGCTGATAGTGTGGGAGATCTTCCAATTGATCCACGTATCTCGATTAAACTCTATCACTCTATAAGATAAGGGAAAAGAAAGGGAGTAAGCTTTGAGCTTAATGAGTTTACACATAAACAATTAAGCATCATAATATAAGCTAAAAAACAATTAGCATTATACTAACATAAGTAATTCACAACTATGCTTACTCTTTCTATCCCTTACCATATTTCCAACACATCATGGGTCACATACTCATAACCATTGACATGCACCCCTGCATTCAATATTGCATTTACACAATATACAACACATCATTATTTCAGAACAACACATCCACACATCTACACTACTCACTAATACATCCACACAGCTACTCTCTCGGTGGTTTCGCACTTAGCCTACCACAATCGATACAATAAGGTGGTATCACACTTAGCCTACCAATAAGGTAATCATAGATGTCTCGCACTTAGCCCACTAAACAATATACTTAGCGATAGCATCGCACATAGCCCAGCTCATCGTTGCTAAGTATTGGGATAGCATCGCACTTAGCTTACCATCAAGCATTATCACTACACATTCACATATCTACTTTGTAGTTCATTCATTCATTCGTTCACTATAACTAACTCATTCATTCCACATGAACCATATAGGTTCTCAACCATGCTATACTCTAGCTAGCATTTATAAAGTATATGCATAATGCATCGTTTATACGTAAACTTACCTCGGTACTCAAAAAGTATAGAGATGTGCGATTTAGTCCACGACCTTTCCCTTGCCTCGGTTTTGATCCGGGCTTCGTCTTTCTTGATCTATAATGACAAATCAACACATTCAATACATACATTGACTAAATTGACCTTTATTTCATACTTTAGCAAAATCCCCATTTTGCCCCTAATCTTTCTCATATTTACACTTTTGCCCCAAGGCCCGTAAAGTGATTTTTATTCAACTTTCTAGCCTTTCATGCTTAGCCAAATCACTTACTCAATTAAAGCTATCATCAATTCTCACTAATTCTCACATGTATGACCAAACTCAAGACTTTCACAAACTAGTCCCTACATGCATTTTTCATGGAATTCACTTAGTAAAAGATGTTTCTACAACATCAAGCTTCCATATTCTTCCGTAAAACATCAAAATACATGCATGTCATACATGGGTACATTTTTGAACATCCATTTTAGCTCATCATATAGCTAAAAATAGCTTACTCATGCTACTAGGACTTCAAAAATACGAAGAATATAAAAAAGGAGCTAGAATACACTTACTAGCTAGCTTGAAAAGTTTAAGAGCCCTAACAATGGCTTCTCTCAAATTGTCGGCAGCCTTGGAGAAGAAGATGAATGAATTTTGTCATCTTTTCTCCTATTTTAATCATTTAATTGTCAAATGACCAAAATACTCGTTTTGACAAACTTCCTAATTTAACTCATCCATGCCCAAATTTGTCCAAAAATTAGAAATTGTGAAAATTACTCATCAAGGACTTCTAATTGATATTCTAAAGCAATTTCACACAAATAGCTTCTAGAATCTCACATTTTGCAACTTTTGCAATTTAGTCCTTTGGGACAGTTCAACCACAATTTAACAAAATTGCTTCATGAAACTTTCACACTAGCATGCAAACATGGCATAGACCTCAAAAACTCATACTTATGCCTCGAACTTGTGGTCTCGCACCACTATTCCATCTAGGCCCTAAATCGGGATGTTACACTGTCTACTCTTGGTATATTGTGGACTTTATTGGAGTTTTGATTTTTCCTTTTTAGATTTCTATCGTTCAACTCTTTCTCGTTATGAGACATAGTTGCGTTTCTTCATGACATTGATTGCCAGGTGGGGCTAATCTATCTCCACATTATCCCGATCTCCCTTGTCTATTTTTCTTTTCGCTAATCTTGGCGAACTATTATCCACGAGGATATCAACAAACTTATCCCACCCCCGCAGATCCTCACCTATGGATCCTTCATTAGATCCATAGCTTTTCTGACGGACTTGATTGCTATTTCGTTGGTCTCATTTTGCTTTTGCTTTTTCCTTTGGCGAATCCCCTCTACTATTTCAGAGAACCACGCCCCATGGTGTTCCTTATATATGCATACCTCTAGTTTGAAGGACTTCTCTTTTTAGGGTCTCTCATCTTACTTCTTATCATTATCGTTCTGGTAAACTTCCCATGCCTTCGTACCCCCATACCATCATGGTCCATCTTAGCATATTTTTTTGTTTTTAATGTCTTGGCGAACTATCCGCTCTCACGATTGGCGGACTTCTTAAGTTACCTTAGCTGAGCTAAGGTCTTACACCCTTCTTCCCTTGTATTCCCTTGGTCCGGGCAGACCACCCTGTGTTTACTGTCCCAGCAAATTATTTATTTTGTTTTACTATCTTGATGGAATATGTATTTCGTGTTTACTATCCTGACGGACTATCTATTCAGTGTTTACTGTCTCGGTGCTTCATTGCTATGGATGCCATGGAGTCTTTCATCCATGTTCTTTCACCAGTTCGCCACCCTAGCGCACTATCTTTCAATGCCATGGAGGCCTTTTATCCATGGTCTCACTCATCATACCTGGTTGCCATAGCATCTTTCATCTATAGCCTTACACCATATACATCATACGAGGCCACCATGGCATCTTTCATCCATAGTATTACGTCATATACCTTTATCTTGTACCATGCCGCCATAACAACTTTCATCCATGGTCTTACGCTACGTACCACATACTAGACCTATATAGCATCTTTCATCTATGGTCTTACACCATATACAGTCATCAGGATGTCACCCCGAAGGATCAGTCGATACAGCCATCGCGATAAATATCTTTCTATGATTTCATTTCCCGAATCCTCATCCTATTACCTCCTTAACACCACCTCAACTTGATGCTCGAACATCGCAATGTTCCCTCTGCAAGGTCCGGAGCTTTACCCAAGGTGATAACTAAAGGTTCACTCCCTATTTCCCTTCCTAAAATTCAACTATTCCATAGAGGTTTTCCCCAGATTTCATGCAATATATGCATCTAACCATCATATATCTTAAAGTAACAGTAAATAGCTAGCCATGACTCAATAATCCTACTCATACATCCCCTAGTTCATGCAAACAACATATCATCATTTATCACTAAAAAGTAGGATGCAGAAACTCACCTTATTTACATATCCTCATCTCAGTGGCTTGCCCGAAAGCTAACATTTTCTTATCCTGACAGCTTTCTCTTAATATTTTCTTCCTCCTGGACATCCATGCCTACGACTACTACAACATGTAGCGTCTCCCACGACTACAACCTCTTTTTCTTCAAGACGGCTGGAGAAGAATATGATAATTTAGAGGAGAAAGTGTAAACAAGCTTAAAGAAATCTTCCGCTTTTCTCATCCCCTTTTCTATATATATCTTTATGGCGTGATCTTCATAGACCATCACCACCATACAGTCCTAATTATTATGTTCCCTACTATGTAACTAGTTGGTCCCAACCTAACCAAACAAGATTAAGAATCCAACTTCCTCCAAACTAGCCACTAAAATCTTTAAATTTTTCACTAGCACCTCTAACTTCCCAATACTATTTAATTAGTTCCCCGACTCCTCATTTAGTTCGGGTATTCTAGAAGTTTGGGTGTGACAACAGATAATTTTGTGATTTCCAATTATTGTAATACTATTATTAAAAGTCACGGTCTAGCCATCATTTTATAAATCAAGATTCTTTTGAAACTTGATACATAGAAAAAGTCTTTCAAAATAATCATCCTAAAATTATCAAAATAAATATGTACATCTCCCACTGCTTCAATTGCCACAGTTGTCCCATTTTCGGTCCATAATAATAGACTCTTATCTCTAAGATCTTTTGTCTCCTCGAACCCCTGTAGAGCAACACACACATGATTTGTGGCTCCAGAATCAATGACCTAGTGGTCTATTGAATCTTCCACTAAATATGTAACACCCTATACCCGGCCTGACCGCCGAGCCCGGGTACCAAATGTCATAATTAAACTATTTTACTCAGCAAAAATTCTAACCTGATTTATTCACGCACTTAAAATATATCAAATTTTCAAAAAATTTAAACCCTACTATAACTCATATCATACGAGTATTACATTATTACAAACTTTATACCTTATTAAATCTGACAATTGTTTACATATTGTAAAATTTGATTCCACTTTGATTCCAAAAATTGGATTCCACAAGGCAGTACAATCATAAGTTCAGATGAACTTAGCGAAATTTTGCACAACAATAAACAACTGGCACTATACTTCTGGAAATGAGATAAAAACACAAAATTTAAAACCTCCTAAGCATCTTAGGAAGTCCTACGGACTTGCTAGCATAACCGAAGCCTTTAAATATCCGAGTCAATCATTTGGCAAACTAAATCCCTGGTTTAGACATAGATGTGCTCTTCCAAATAAAAACTTCTTCTAGGATTTGACCCTATACAAACTCCTCACAGATATCCATGTTACCTTTCCTGGTTTGACTCTTTAAAGATAATCATATACCCTAATCGTTCAGGTTGTCGACTTCCACTAGCAGACTTATAATTGATGTTGCCTCAATGTTGGGTCCTTGCCTTGATCTATTCATTTCACACTGAGCTCAACATATGATTCCCTTATTACCCCAACAACTATCTTGACTTAGCCCTTACATCGACCCTTCCTTAAGGAAGACCCAGATTCAAACATCTTCACTTGCAGTGTCGTATATAACACCTGGCTAATAGATATACACCCTTTTCTTGTGAATTTGTACTCTGCAGGTTAGTCCCACTGGATTTTCCCCTTTCAAATCATTTTGCTAAGACATTCCCAACAGCTTGGCTTTTGGTGTCATTAGCTCTTGGCTGAATGTCTCATGTATTGTTGTTCCTTTCCAATATGTCTACATCTCTTTCCCTTATGTTAAAAATCTCAAAATTTGTTCTGTATCTATATTTGTGAATTCTTTCAAATCTGTCTTATAGAGATAATCACGATAATAATATGGCACATTATAGAATTGGCAAATACCCATCTCAATTACCAAAAAATTAACCCCTCTGACCTTCACAAAAGAGCGCATCTCGTAGAATGGTATGGCTACTTCCGTTTGTTTTAGTGCTAAATAAAATTCTTGCACCATAGGAATTATTGTAGGCTCTTCGAATGGCAAACAAAATTTTCCCCATTCTCTTTCGGTTGCATTCTCCCATATCCCCTTGCAATTCCTCATTAAAGGATCGAATCCCTACTCTTGAATGAAGGCATACAGCTGTAGTTGTTAAAAGTATTTATCCATGTCGCCTTCTTCTAAACTCAACAGCTAGACTTGAAGCACTTACACTAAAACTGGCCATCTACTTTTGCTGAAACTCCTTATACAATCTACTAATTCTATAATTTGATTTTCTTTCGTTGTGGGTGATAAAAGAGAGGATCAATTTGACCTATTTATAGATTAGAAGGAAAGAATAAAGTATTTAAGAGTTATAGTTTATTTCTACTAAATAAGAAGTTAAAGAATAAGAAACCTAATATAATTAAACTATCAAAATGTCAACAATTAGTGTTAATTTAGAAACTTGAGTTACGTAGTGGTGTCGCGACGTCGAGAGCAAGTTCTATGCTCTAAATATTTTTCGTTGTCGCAACAGGCGGGGGCGGTGTCGTGACACGCAGGCCAGATTCCTTTTGTGAAATCAACATTGTGGTCATCTTCTTCATCATCACTCTTTTCGTTTGTTGATTTCCCCTTGATTCCATGTAAGTCCCATAGTGCGGTACAGTGCAAGTTTTGTTCATCGACTACTATGTTAATTATTCCTCCAAACTAATGCTTTACTCTTTGGCCATTTATTAGAAAAAGTTGTCCCCCTTTTCTGATCAACTCTATTGTTCTATGGGGAGTTACCTGGTGTATTGTATATGGACCTGTCCATCTAGATTTCAATTTGCCAGGAAATAATTTTAGTCTTGAGTGAACAATAAAACTTCTTGCCCAGGTAGAAATTTGCGCTTCCTAGTCTTTGCATCGTGCTGAAGTCTACTCCTTTCCTTATACATTTCAGTATTCTCATAAGCCATAAAACGAAATTCTTACAATTCCTGGAGTTGAAATAGTCTTTCTTTTTTTGCTAACTCTGGGTCTAGATTTAACTCTTTGGTTGCCCAATATGCCTTCTTTTCCAATTCAATTGGTAAGTGGAAGTTCTTACCGTAAACTAGCTTATATGGAGACATACTTAAAGGAGTCTTATATGCCGTTCTGTAAGCCCACAATGCATCAACTAGTTTTGTTGCCCAATCCTTTCGACTTGGGTTTACTATTTTATCTAGAATCTGTTATATCTCCCTATTGGACACTTCTGCTTGCCCATTAGCTTGTGGGTGATAGGTCATTGGCATGCGATGTTTTATGCTATATTTAGCCAAAGTTGCTTCAAACTGTTTGCTACAGAAATGCGATCCTTCCTCATTGACCAAAACTCGAGGTGTACCAAACCTAGCAAATATGTTTTTTTTCTAAGGAACCTCACTACTGATTTTGTATCATTGGTAGGTGAAGCGACTGCTTCAACCCATTTTGAAACATAATCAACAGCCAGGAGAATGTACTGGTTCCCAAAACAACTTGGAAAAGGTCTCATGAAATCAATCCCCCAAACATCAAATACTTTGACCTCAATTATCCTTGTTTGTGGCATTTCATCCCTTTTTTTATATATTCCCAGTTCAATGACATCTATCACACGCCTGTACAAATTCATTGGTGTCTCTATTCATAGTTGGCCAATAAAATCCTGATTGTAGCACTTTTTGGGCGGTCTTTTTTCCACCAAAATGCCCTCCGCATGGAGATGTATGACATCCTTGTAAAATGTCATATATCTCTTCCTCTGCTATACACCTCCAGACCAATTGATTCGCACATTGTTGAAAATCATACGGTTCCTCCCACACATAATTTTTTGATTCGTGGGCTATCCTCTTTTTTTGTTGTCATGATGCCTGCGTGGGAATACCCCTCATGCAATATTATTGACATAATCTGCATACCATGGTGTTACATGCTTACCAGACATGGTCTGATGGATGTCCACTCTAAATAATTTCTCATCTACGAAAGTTTCTTTAATTTCTCCAATATTTTCTTTAATTACAACACGTATTTTAACGTGGAATGGTCAGTATATACATATATTATGTTAATTATTAAGTAGGGTCAAAATTTTTCATAAGCGAACACTATTGTCAGCATCTCTTTTTTAGTTGTAGTGTAGTTGCATTGTGTTGGATTTAACATTTTACTTGCATAATGAATAGCCCCAAATATATTGTTTCGCTTTTGTCCCCAAACTACACCTACTGCATAATCACTAGTATCACACATAATAATAAAAGGTTCTAACGAGTTAGAGGTGATGATTATTGGATCAGATATAAGTTTTTCTTTTATTACCTCAAAGGCTTTGCCGCAGCTTTGGTCAAATATAAAACGTGTCTCTTTCTAAAGGAGTTGATTTAGGGGCTTAGCAATGTGAGCAAAGTCTTTTATAAACCTCCGATAGTATCCTACATGGCCTAAAAAATTTCGAACTCCTTTAGCATTTGTAGGATTGGGAAGATTTTTTATAACCACAATTTTAGCTTTATCTACTTCCATACCTTTTCCTGATATCTGATGCCCTAATATCAATCTTTCTTTTACCATGAAATGACATTTTTCCCAGTTAAGTACTAGATTAGTCTCTTCACATCTTTTTAGCACTTTCTCAAGATTACCTAGACATTCTTGAAAAGAGTCTCCATAAACTGAAGAGCCATCCATGATTACATCCAATCCTTCTTCTAACATATCAGCAAAGATAGTGATCATACATCTCTTAAAGGTTGTTGGAGCATTACATAAACCAAAAGACATTCTTTTAAAGGCATAAGTACCGAAAGGACATGCGAAAGTGGTTTTCTCTTGATCATTGAGGTGAATTGGGATTTGATGGTACCTTAAGTAACCATTTAGGAAACATTAGTAATCTTTTCCTGCTAAACGATTGAGCATTTGATCAATAAAGAGGAATGGGAAATGGTCTTTTTTTTATTGCATCATTCAATTTCCAGTAGTTAATACATACTCGCCAACCAGTAACTATTCCATTGAGATGAACTCATTTTTATCATTCTCGATTACAGTTAGACCTCCCTTCTTTGGAACACACTGAGTAAGGCTAACTCATTCACTATCGAAAATGGCGTAAACAATACTTGCATCAAGCCATTTAAGTAATTCATTCTTTATCACTTCCTTCATAGTTGGATTAAGTCTACACTGAGCGTCAACTACCGGTCTTTTTCCCTCTTTTAATCTGATTTTATGTTGACAAAATGTAGGATTAATTCCCTTAATATCAACAATTGTCCATCCTATTACTTTCTTATGCATTTTCAAAATACTTAGTAGAGCCTCTTCTTAGTTTACTTCCAGGCCTGCTACCATAATTACTAGCAAAGTATTTTGTTCTCCCAGATAGCCATATTTTAAATGTGTGGGTAATGGATTCAAATTTAATTCAGGAGGTTTAATAACAGACGACACCAAATTCGTTGAATTCGGAATAATTTGTTTCGGTTGTTCCTTACTCTGCCTTCACCAATCAAGTTGGGATACCATATGATCATTATCTTGCTCGACACTGTCCCATTTTTCTTCCATTTCATCATCATTTGATTCTTCTACAACTAACTCCAACTGGTTACATTCTTACTCTTTTCTGTTGTTATAATTCAGTCCTTCGGTTTCCACTTCATAGTGTTTCTCCCAAGTATATTCATTAATGCTTAATTTTTCCAATATTTCCATAACTTCCTTCTGAGTTTTCATCCAAATACTTCCACCCATCATAATGTCAAATTTTTGTCTATTCTAACTATCCAGCCCATAATAGAAATGTTGCATCTGAAGTGCAAAGTGGATACCACCGCCTACTAAAGTTGGAGAATTGTTTTAAACCTTTCCCACGCTTGTCCCAATGTCTCAGAAATAAATTGCTTAAAATAGAATAATTGTGTATAAGTACTTAGTACCTTTGTCATGGGTACTTCTCGATGAAGGAATAGCTGCACAAAGTCAGCCCAAATGGTAATGGTGTCTGGGGGAAATGCTTTTAGCCATATTTTTGCTTTCTCGTCCACTGCAAATGGAATTAATAACAATTTGATAACATCTGATAGAGCGCCTGCATAGGTAACGGTGCTACATATATGGTCAAATCTCCGTAAAAATGCTATAGGGTCTTTAGTTTTGTGATCAATAAGCTTGACATTTTTAGAAATCCATGTTTGGTAAACAAGGGTTTATTTCAAAGTGTAAGTTATGAATAACAGGACGAGAAATACTAGATCGTAGGCATTCTATATCGAACAAGGTTCCTAAGATATGCATAATGTTAGTAATTTTACATACAGATAGGTAAATCATATCTATAACCTAAAATTTTCTTAATTATTGTTTCTAAATGCAAAAATTCTAATCAAACTAGTGACGTTGCCTCCCCAGCAACGGCACCAACAACTTAACCACCTCCGGAAGTACTAACGTCCAGAGTGTGAATGCTATAGTAAAAGATATATTAATGAGGCGTTATCTGCAAGTATACAGGTTTAGTTGTAATATAGTTACAATGGAGTAGGTGAGTACTGTGAGGATCGTACCCAAGGGAGGCGAGTGCTAGATCAATTTTAACCTAAACATCGAAAGATCTAATTAGTACTTTAGTTAAGTTTATAGTACGAATGTAAAGTAAAAAGAGTTTTTAAGGTTTTTCTTATAATAATAAAAACAAAATAACATAAAAAAATTAAATTCAAGAGTTTGAAGGATAGAAATAATCAAATCTGTTTATGGGTGATTAGGTCACTTCGGTAATCCCCATCAACTGTTGCTTCGAGTTTCTCGTCAATCAACTAGTCGCTATCCCAGCAGGATCTTCTAATCTTCCACTCGAATAACGAGTCGGCAATGAATACTTATATTCCAACCTCATAGTCCAGACGGGTTTGGAGTGAATGTGTTCCCGAATGGGCAAAACCAATTTTGGGTTAATTCCCACCTTGATTATAACAGCCCGATTTTGGGCCTAGTCGGAACAGTGATTTCGGGGCCATAAATCTGACGAGAAAAATCTTATTTTTATTATATTTTTATGGTCTACGATTTCACGAAAAGATTTCATGAAAATTTCGTTCGAAAATTTCGACGTTTGGGCGCTCAATTTAGTCAAAAGGACTAAATTGTAAAAAGTGCAAAAGTTGATTTCTACATGTTAGAGGTGTCCAATTGTTATGAAATTTTAAATTTGAGGTCCTTAAATGATAATTAGACCATTGGTTAATTTTTTGGACAAAAATGGACATGAAATAGGTGAAATAGAATATTTTTAAGTTAGGGGCATTTTGGTCATTTAGTAATTAAAATGAATTAAAAACAAAATTAAATGCCAATTTTTGTCCATCTTCAACCCCATGGCCGAATTTCACAAGGGGAAACCATGGCTAGGGTTTTTCAAGCTTCCAAGCTCGATTGTAAGTCCGTTCTTGCCCCGTTTTTAATGATTTTTACGTTTTTGAAATCCTCGTAACAAGATCTATCTATTTCTACCACTAATTTGAGATATGGTTAAAGTATAGGGCTTTGATCCATGATGAATATGTGTTTATTTTTGTGTTTAATGGTATAAAATGCATGTTTATGGTTAGAGAAACAACTTTTACTAAGTGATTTTCGGTAAAAATGCCTAAAAGGACTAATTTGTAAAAGTTATGAAATTTGTCATAAAAGTGTGAATTAGTGGAAATTGTGGGCTCTTGTAGTTATTAAAATGGTTCGGATAGGCTTAAAATACAAGGAAATTGAATAAAAATCATTTTATGAGCCTAGGGGCAAAAGTGTAAATATGACAAAGTTTAGGGGCAAAAATATAAATTTTCCAAAAATGTGAATTTAGGATAATTTGAGTAGAAGGATGAATAAATAAGTTAAATGTGTTGTTATAGATCAAGGAAAATGAGATTCGGACTTAGAACGGGGGAAAACAAAGAATATGACGAATAAGTCCTTTTCACTGATTGTGCTACCGAGGTAAGTTTGTATGTAAATAATACATCATTTTTTATTTATGTTTTAATATTTTGTTATATTATATGAGATATGGTTGAATATGGAGTAATTATTTGATGTAAATTATGAATTGTGATTGATTATGGATGAATTGGTAAAATGTTGAAAAGTGAGAATTCCCGGTTGAACCTTCGAAATAGAAAAGATACGAATGAGGTAGCTAGGTCACATGTGTGGTACTAAGTGTAGGCCACTATGTGTACAAGAGAGCTACGAGATGGTTTTAGGTCACGTGTGTAGTACTAAGTGCAGGCTACTATTCGTACCCGATAGCTTCAATCACATGCGTGGTACTAAGTGCAGGCCACTATGTGTAAGTGATGGTTTTGGTCACTTGTGTAGTACTAAGTGCAGGCTACTATGTGCACCAGATAGCTTCAGCTACAAGGGTGGTACTATGTGCAGGCCACCGTGTATCTGTTATTATTCCGATGAGTTCAACGGGAAATTGACTAAGTGAAAATACATGTGATCATGTACCGACTAAGTGTAATTGAATATGACTATGTGATGAATAAGTGAAGGTATAAGTGTGAAAATTTATGAACAATGTGCTCGATATTTGATCGAACCTTCGGTAAGATGAAATGGAGTAAGTGAAATTATGAAAGAGTAAATTTAGCAACAAAATAGTTTTGGACAGCAGCAGTTGTGTGACTTTGAAAAATCACCAAAAATAGTGAAAATTGAATTAGAGGTTGAATAAGATATGAAATTAAATCTGAATGAGCCTATTTTCACATAAAATAAACAGTGTAAACAAAAGAATTTCATATTCTGTTATATTCAAATTTTTGTGAGATAGGGTCAGAATGATGTTGGAATCCCTTGTTCCGACTTTGGAAAATCATTAAAGATTGTATAAAAATAATTATGGTTTATAATTTATATGCCTAAATTTCTTAATAAGTCTAATTTCAAGAGAAACAAACGGTAACATTATCCAAATTCTTTATGATGAGATAATTAATTTTTAGTGTAGAGGGGTCGGAACTGTCGGACAGCAAAACAGGGGAGACTTTAATGAATAAACTGTACTTATTGGCTAAACCAAAAATTCTGAAAATTTTATGGTAAGAATATATGTGAGTCTAGTTTCAGGTAAAATTTGCGGATCTTAATTTTGAGTTCTATAACTCAGGATATAAATAATTCAGTGACTGTAACTTGAGTAGACAGCTTGAGATGAACATAAGTAAATAGTGAAATTTTGTGCAATTATGATTGTATTACCTTGAGAACATATTGTGAGGATTGGTAAAAACATATTAATTAATTGCTTATTATTTACATGCTAACTTACTAAGCTATATAGCTTACCCCCTTCCTTTCATTCTTCCTATAGTGTCACAGAGGCTAGCTCGGGTTGGAGATCGTCAGAGATTCTATCACACTATCAAGCTTTTGACTGGTATCAATGCCTTCAAGTAATTTAACTCTATGGCATGTATAGGGACTTCGTCATTTTGTGTATGTGTTATTATGTTTTGCTCAAATGTATTTGATAAACTGAAATAGTAACATATTTTAATCCCACATTTAGCATACTTTTGGATGATTTATCCCTTGATTTATGTAAAAAGGTGCTCTTAATCCTTTCTTTTCATGTCTTATACTCAGGAAAGCGCCCAAGAATAAAAAGAACGAGAAACGGGCTCAAAACAAACCAAAATGGGCCAAAGAAGAAATCGACACGGCCTGGACTAAAGCCCACACGGCCGTGCCTCTTCAAATATACTAGAACACGGCCTGATGTCGATCTACACGGCCGTGCCTCATTAACGGAGTCCAACACGGCCTGGCCACAATTCACACGGGCGTGTGCCATGGCCGTGCCCCTGCCGTGGAGGAGAGTAATTCCACTCGGAAAAGGATACTTAGGGGCAAAGAAACCTATTTCAAAAGCCTATATAAAGACTCTAAGTATAACCTAGAAGAGGGCGGTTAGCTAGGCCAAGGAGCCGAGCTGAAGAGGTCAGATTTGTGGGAAACTCTCAAGGGATAGCCAGTTGATCCATCTCCAGAAGCTGGAATTCTACTCAAGACGGAGGATCTCCTCTTCAATTCCTTCAGGGAGTTTTAGGGATTTCTTATATTTTGTTTTATCTTTTCTTCTGAGATGTTTTTCTTTATTATTAAGAACTAACCCTTCAGATACCTGAAGGGGGATGAAACCTAGATGAATCTTGTTATTGTTTTCTAAACTATATGATAAATACTTGATTTGTTCTTGATTATGTGTTGATATTTCGCAGATATTAATTCAAGTTGAATGTGCTTAGGTGGTGGAGCAAAAGTCCCTGCTTAAGAGTAGATCTAGCATAATTAAGCGGATTTGATCGCGCGCCTAGAGATAGGGTGACGAGATTTTGCCAGATTAGGGTGAAACCTAATATGGGAGTCCATAGATCGATTTACTGCTATTCTAGGGGTTTTAATTAGAAAGAGATTTCAATTAATCAACCTAGGGTTAGACGTTATTCACCTCGAGAGAGGTTTTAATATAAATTAGGGAGTCCTACGGATCAAGTCAAGTGAATAAATCGTCTGGTTCAGTGTTAGATAACAAGTGAAGTCTAGGTGGATTCTTCCTAAGGGTATCGTCTTAATCAACTGAGTTTTCCCAAGTATTTCCCCAATTCATTCTTTTTGTCTTTGCGTCTTTAGCTTAGTAATTAGTTAATTTAGATTAATAAACAACTTCACTTATTTTAGGCTAAATAATAGAAAGAAAGTTAGTATTAGTACTTTTAGTTCCTTTGGGTTCGACAATCCGGTCTTGCCTAAGCTATACTACTGTTCGATAGGTGCACTTGCCTCAATCGTTGTTATAGTTAGTTCCAGGATCGATCATTATAAATTTAAAACTCTGAAATACAACGATCAGTAACTTTCTATAATTCTCAACTTACAATTAAAATGAACTTTCTATAATTCATAATTCCTATCAACAATGTTTTATCATAATTCATAGATAATTTATACATGGATAATTCAACTCAAAGAGTGCTAAAAATTCAAACAATCTAAGTCATAGATTTGTAACTTGAAAAACATAGGCGTCTCCCATTATCTAAATAATTACCTTTAATTCAAAACCGACAAGGATTGACATCTTCACAAAAGATTCACTCAAATCACTCAAAGTGTTTAAGGTTCAAAATTTAGGCACTCAAAAGTCGAACATGAAAAGTTAATCCCATAGGCTTGCCTGAAAATCAAGTCTCCACCACTGTAATATGAGATGATGCACAAATCAAAAGGTCTTTGTCAGGGTTGTAACTGGGCTAGGGTTAAGGTGTGGATAGAGGCTGAATTAGAAGGTTAGAATCGAGATTGAATTGATAAAATACCTAACTAGAAACAATAAACTGAATAATTACATAATGGATTGAAACTTTAAACTAATAATACGAGCTTCTTCTTCAATATTTGGAATTCAAACGTATAAGCTCATTTAATCACAACTAATAATGAATAACGACTATACTTCAATTTTTTTTTCAAGAACGAATCATAAATATATAACAAAGGATAAATTACTGAAATAAAAACATAGTTAAGCTATTAATCAAATCAAATCTCGATATAAGGGTAGTCAAAAGGAATGGGGATAACAAAAACAAAGGGTTTCTGGGTTAATATTAGTGGTTATGTCAATAAAAAGGGTTGTTAAGATTAAAAGGGGTTCACTAGGGGTTAATTGTGAAGGTAGGCTTTTAATGGAGTTAGTGGGTTAAAACCTAGGTGCCTTAATCATCTCTGTATATCAAATCATAGGTGTGGTCTCGATATGTATAAACGAGGCAAGTTCTAGAAGAACAAATCAATGTTGACATACTCATAATCAAAAAAGTGAGCATGAAAAAGAATATATGCTCTATAAGGCTCAAAAACTCACAAAAATTATGGGTATTTTGATGTCAACCTCGTAAATTTCAAACTTCAAAGTAATATTCAAATTCAGGTAGACAACCTAGAAAATTTTTAATTTCTGAAAAATAGACTTATCATGCTTGATTCTTTAGTATCTTAAAATTTAATTATCAATGCACAATTATCAATGCCTTAATCTAAAACATGTCAATAAAAGTCATAAATCATAGGAATTTCTTCTTAATTAGTAATATGAGGAAATTACTTAAAAACAAGACTAAATTCAGGGATTTGAGAATAATGCAAAAAGTTAGGCACGTCTAAGATTCACCACACAACGATTGAGGCAAGTGCACCTATCGAACAGTAGTATAGCTTAGGCAAGACCGGATTGTCGAACCCAAAGGAACTAAAAGTACTAATACTAACTTTCTTTCTATTATTTAGCCTAAAATAAGTGAAGTTGTTTATTAATCTAAATTAACTAATTACTAAGCTAAAGACGCAAAGACAAAAAGAATGAATTGGGGAAATACTTGGGAAAACTCAGTTGATTAAGACGATACCCTTAGGAAGAATCCACCTAGACTTCACTGGTTATCTAACACTGAACCAGACGATTTATTCACTTGACTTGATCCGTAGGACTCCTTAATTTATATTAAACCCTCTCTCGAGGCAAATAACGTCTAACCCTAGGTTGATTAATTGAAATCTCTTTCTAATTAAAACCCCTAGAATAGCAGTAAATCGATCTATGGACTCCCATATTAGGTTTTACCCTATTCCGAAAAAATCTCGTCACCCCATCTCTAGGCGTGCGATCAACTCCGCTTAATTCTGCTAGATCTACTCTTAAGCAGGGACTTTTGCTCCACCACCTAAACACATTCAACTTGAATTAATATCCGCGAAATATCAACACAAGAATTAAGCACACATAATCAAGAACAAATCAAGTATTTGTCATATAGTTCAGAAAACAATAACAAGATTCATCTAGGTTTCATCACCCTTCAGGTATCTGAAGGGTTTAGTTCAGAACAATAAAGGAAAACATCTCAGAAGAAAAGATAAAACAAAACATAAGAAATCCCTAAAACTCCCTGAAGGAATTGAAGAGGAGATCCTCCGTCTTGAGTAGAATTTCGGCTTCTGAAGATGGATCAACTGGCTATCCCTTGAGAGTTTCCCACAAATCTGACCTCTTCGGCTCGGCTCCTTGGCCTAGCTAACCGCCCTCTCCTAGGTTATACTTAGGGTCTTTATATAGGCTTTTGAAATAGGTTTCTTTGCCCCTAAGTATCCTTTTCCAAGTGAAATTACTCTCCTCCACGGCAGGGGCACGGCCATGGCACACGCCCGTGTGAATCGTGGCCAGGCCATCTTGGACTCCGTTAATGAGGCACGGCCGTGTAGATCGACATCAGGCCGTGTTCTAGTATATTTGAGGAGGCACGGCCATGTGGGCTTTAGTCCAGGCCGTGTCGATTTCTTCTTTGGCCCATTTTGGTCCGTTTTGAGCCCATTTCTCGTTCTTTTTATTCTTGGGTGCTTTCCTGAGTATAAGACATGAAAAGAAAGGATTAAGAGCACCTTTTTACATAATTCAAGGGATAAATCATCCAAAAGTATGCTAAATGTGGGATTAAAATATGTTACTATTTCGGTTTATCAAATACCCCCACACTTAAGCTTTTGCTTGTCCTCAAGCAAAATTCTCAACTTACAATTAAAACGAACTTTTTATAATTCATAATTCCTATCAACATTGTTTTATCATAATTCATAGATAATTTATACATGGATAATTCAACTCAAAGAGTGCTAAAAATTTAAACAATCTAAGTCATAGATTTGAAACTTGAAAAACATAGGCGTCTCCCCTTATCTAAATAATTACCTTTAATTCAAAACTGACAAGGATTGACACCCTCACAAAAGATTCACTCAAATCACTCAAAGTGTTTAAGGTTCAAAATTTAGGCACTCAAAAGTCGAACATGAAAAGTTAATCCCATAGGCTTGCCTGAAAATCAAGTCTCCACCACTTTAATATGAGATGATGCACAAATCAAAAGGTCTTTGTCAGGGTTGTAACTGGGCTAGGGTTAAGGTGTGGATAGAGGCTGAATTAGAAGGTTAGAATCGAGATTGAATTGATAAAATACCTAACTAGAAACAATAAACTGAATAATTACATAATGGATTGAAACTTTAAACTAATAATACGAGCTTCTTCTTCAATATTTGGAATTCAAACGTATAAGCTCATTTAATCACAACTAATAATGAATAACGACTATACTTCAATTTTTTTTTCAAGAACGAATCATAAATATATAACAAAGGATAAATTACTGAAATAAAAACATAGTTAAGCTATTAATCAAATCAAATCTCGATATAAGGGTAGTCAAAAGGAATGGGGATAACAAAAACAAAGGGTTTCTGGGTTAATATTAGTGGTTATGTCAATAAAAAGGGTTGTTAAGATTAAAAGGGGTTCACTAGGGGTTAATTGTGAAGGTAGGCTTTTAATGGAGTTAGTGGGTTAAAACCTAGGTGCCTTAATCATCTCTGTATATCAAATCATAGGTGTGGTCTCGATATGTATAAACGAGGCAAGTTCTAGAAGAACAAATCAATGTTGACATACTCATAATCAAAAAAGTGAGCATGAAAAAGAATATATGCTCTATAAGGCTCAAAAACTTACAAAAATTATGGGTATTTTGATGTCAACCTCGTAAATTTCAAACTTCAAATTAATATTCAAGTTCAGGTAGACAACCTAGAAAATTTTTAATTTCTGAAAAATAGACTTATCATGCTTGATTCTTTAGTATCTTAAAATTTAATTATCAATGCACAATTATCAATGCCTTAATCTAAAACATATCAATAAAAGTCATAAATCATAGGAATTTCTTCTTAATTAGTAATATGAGGAAATTACTTAAAAACAAGACTAAATTCAGGGATTTGAGAATAATGCAAAAAGTTAGGCACGTCTAAGATTCACCACACAACGATTGAGGCAAATGCACCTATCGAATAGTAGTATAGCTTAGGCAAGACCGGATTGTCGAACCCAAAGGAACTAAAAGTACTAATACTAACTTTCTTTCTATTATTTAGCCTAAAATAAGTGAAGTTGTTTATTAATCTAAATTAACTAATTACTAAGCTAAAGACGCAAAGACAAAAAGAATGAATTGGGGAAATACTTGGGAAAACTCAGTTGATTAAGACGATACCCTTAGGAAGAATCCGCCTAGACTTCACTTGTTATCTAACCCTGAACCAGACGATTTATTCACTTGACTTGATCCGTAGGACTCCTTAATTTATATTAAACCCTCTCTCGAGGCAAATAACGTCTAACCCTAGGTTGATTAATTGAAATCTCTTTCTAATTAAAACCCCTAGAATAGCAGTAAATCGATCTATGGACTCCCATATTAGGTTTTACCCTATTCCGAAAAAATCTCGTCACCCCATCTCTAGGCGTGCGATCAACTCCGCTTAATTCTGCTAGATCTACTCTTAAGCAGGGACTTTTGCTCCACCACCTAAACACATTCAACTTGAATTAATATCCGCGAAATATCAACACAAGAATTAAGCACACATAATCAAGAACAAATCAAGTATTTGTCATATAGTTGAGAAAAAATAACAAGATTCATCTAGGTTTCATCACCCTTCGTATCTCAAGGGTTTAGTTCATAACAATAAAGGAAAACATCTCAGAAGAAAAGATAAAACAAAACATAAGAAATCCCTAAAACTCCCTGAAGGAATTGAAGAGGAGATCCTCCGTCTTGAGTAGAATTCTGGCTTCTGAAGATGGATCAACTGGCTATCCCTTAAGAGTTTCCCACAAATCTGACCTCTTCGGCTCGGCTCCTTGGCCTAGCTAACCGCCCTCTCCTAGGTTATACTTGTAACATCCCCAAACCCGGCCTATTCACTACGACCGAATCTGGTTATGTTAGTGAAAATATGTTTCTTTACTTAGAATTTAAAACATGAAAGTTTATTATCTTCGGTAAAGTCATGTCCATTTAAAATTATTCAATAATATAAGCTTGGGATGAATTAAAACTTTATTATAATTTACTATAATATAACTCTTTTGTAAAAATATTACTAAACACGTTATAACCTTTAACAACTATAAATAGCGTACTTTAATCAAAAGTGACCCTTATTACATCAAATAAATAAACCAAGTACTTTGAATTAAAAAGCATCAAATAAAAATATTCAAAACGTCTACTGCATGAAAATGCTTCGCATGGGCCACCTTGTATCCACTCCAACCCGTCCACTAATCACGACTCACCCGTGATGATGGATAAATAATTGGGTGAGTCACAATGACTCAAGTGTGTAATTAAACCACCGATATCCACCCACATGCTAGCCACAAATCAACCCAAATATCAAATGCAACATATAAATATAATCATTTAAACATTACCACAACTGGGCTTGGCCCACAATCAAATCATATCAAATCTTTGGGCTAGGCCCTTTTCTCATCAATCCACGATCGACATCGGGCTTGGCCCATTTCCACGTATGTTTCCAAAACATACCTATCCACATGTCATATTGGGCTTGGCCCATTTCCATATTATCACAAAAATAATGCAACATGATTCCCAACCCAACCTAGGGTCCATCCGCTACACACCCCTTATCCAAATTTATCACACACCGGGGAACTATCGAGTCACCCTCTCCTTTTCCCTCCAAAAAGGCAACCAATGCCATCCACGATGTAGCGTATAGCCAACATCAAACCACGATGGAGCACACAGCAATCCATCAAGCCACGATATGGCATAAAGCCCATATCAATCAAGGTAACCACGCGAACTAAATCGCAAAGATCCACAACGCGACCTCAGTCAGCGCCAATCCACGATGTAGCACAAAGTCGACATCAACCACGCACTCAAGTACACCCGCACCTTCTTTTCATATCCCACCCATGCACATGCCACATAAATTATATTCATGATAATGCATGCACATGCTTATTAACATCCATAAACATACTCATATACAAGCAAGTAATCACATCGCAACAGGTTCGATACTAACCTGATCATCGCTATACCCTTTAGGGGTACATATGGCGCACTCGTTCATCGCACTTGTTAGTAAAACATATAACACACAAAAACCGGAAACAAAGTGGGTTAGTTACACACCTTATTACTAGGAGTTCTAGACTCTCGATCCTCGACGCTATCGTTTAGCGAAACTACGACTTTTTGCCTAACGTTTCTTCTTTGTTGGCCCACACCACGGTGGCCAATCTCGAGCAGCAGAAACGGATCTCTTCTTGAACTTTGGGATGGGGACTTTCCCTTGCCCACCTTGGTCGGTACTCGAACCCACGTCCATCGTAATCACTTAATTAGAACCCTTTGGTTAAACACCATAATACAAAATCTCAAGCGAACAACTACAATTTAACTACTTACAAGAAACGATCTTAAATCTCAAAGGCTCCTCTGTGACTTTGTCGATTTGCCCCTTGATGAGTCCAAACAATTCAAGACCTTCCTTTAGACTCCTTAGCGGCTACAAGCTCGAATGTCGACAAAGACTACACCTCACCGGGATTCGGCTTCAAACTTGATAAAGTAGAAGAGAGATGGAGGGCTAAGGATTTCGGCTATCAAGGGACTAAAAGAAAATAAAAGAAATACTTGGCTACAAGGCCAAAGGAGAAATCGGCACACCAAGAGGAAGAGGCAAAAGACTTGATGAACAACTAGCACTCCCCCCTCCCCTATTTATAGTATTCGGCCAACCCCCCTTGAAGTCTCCAAAATTTGGCCAACACTTCACTAATTTAATTCCACTTGAACACTTCACTAATAATCCAATAATAATTCTTTTAATCTTCATAATATCCTTGATTATCTCCTAAAACAATCCTAAAAAAACTCATATTATCCCATTATCATAAAAAAAAATAATAATTCCACTTATTGATTAACTAAATTAATCCTATAATTATCTAAAATAAATAAATAAAAACAAAAAATAATAAAAACATAATCCTTATCAAAATCAAAGTCTTCTAGCCGTCCAACACTTCCTAAAATTGCTGCCAAAAAGCATCAAAAATTCAAACTCCAAAATGCACTTCCTTGGCTCGAACACAGGACCAAGCTGCTGCTTCCTTCCCCCAGCGCCTGTGCCACTCGGTCGGCTGATTTTTATGCTAGAAACCCCAGCATTTTATTTTAAGGCCTTCATACTTCAGATCCATATCCGCATAAAATAAAACATGCCAAAATGTTGCTTCCACCCTCGAACCCGCGACTGCACAAAGCCCCTTCTCAAGTAGCGCCTTAGCCACTCCGCCCACCGCCTTTCATGTCCATAAGCCACACCATTTAATTTTTAAACCCTTCCTACGCCAGCCCATAACCGCATATAAAATAAAACACCAAAATGCCGCCTAGTTGCTCGAACCAGCGCCCACACGCACCTTCAGCGCCTAAGTTCCGACCGGGCACCACTGGACCACCGCTCCTTGCGACCAAACACGCCCCAAATTATTTTAAGGCCTTCTACCCGCAACGCCATACTCCAAAAATTAAAACCCATCCACGCCTTCTTGGATCGAACCTAAGACCCTCACAGCGCTACCTCCACTTCTTTAAATAAAGCAAGACATTTACGACCACTTTGCCAAAGCCTCACTTGTGCCAAAAATTACCAAAAATTAATCTTAAGGCCTCCCTTGGCCCAATTCCTTTTTACCCTAAAAATCTAAAAATTTTCTAAGGCATTCTTTGCCTTCTAGGGTTCTCCAAACCCCTCAAAATTCCTCCGACATGACCCTAAGCCTACTAAACACTCGGGTTATGCCCCAAACGCATAACCCCTAAATCTGGGTGTTACAATTCTACCCTCCTTAAAAATAATTTCGTCCTCGAAATTACTTTACCAACAAACGTCCATACCACCTATCTTACCACCTTACACTTACGCTGCGCACTCTGATCTTACTAAGGTTATCGTACCTACACAATCTCTAAATTCATGCTAAAAATTGAAACACCTCTCTTAGCAACACAGGAAAGGCTAAATCGTAATCAGACCAAGCAATTAAAGCATGTACCAAAGCAAAGGAGCTTACCTAATATCACATCCTTGGTTGACTCTCATTAGAACCATTCCTTCCATGACTTGAACCACGATCCCTCGTCGCTCGAGGACAATTCTTAACTAAATGTGCCTTAGATCCGCACCGAAAGCATTCTTTACTATTTCCCCAACACTCTCCTGTGTGAGGTCTTCCACATCGAACACAAGAACGATTCCGATCCATTGGTACAAGTACACTTACAGGGTTCTCGGTCCTTGGTCCTTTCTGGACATTACCAAGCGATACTGACGGTCCAATATTTCTCTTATTCTCGCTCCTATTCTTTTCTCGGTTTTCCCTTATGGTCTTCTTAACCTCTTCAGCGATCCGAGCTTTCTCCACTAGCACCGCGAAGTCTCTCTCTCTCTCGCGAGCAATCACCATTCGAAGTTCATCTCGCAATCCGTCTTCAAATCGGACGCACCTCTCTCATGTCGGTGGCCACAATTCCCTTAGCATACCGACTAAGTCGCACGAATTCCGCCGTCACTCAACTATCGACTTACTTCCTTGTACTAGATTTAGAAACGCTTTCCTTTGCGAGTCCAAGTAAGCGGCTCCTACGTACTTTCCTTCAAACTTAACCTTAAAGAAGTCCCAATCTGTCGATCGACCTGGTACACTTTGCTTGACGGTGAGCCACCAACGATAAGCTTCGTCGCGAAGCAACGAAACAACACCCTTCGACTTTTCTTCATTGGTGCGGTCCAAATCGTCCATGATTCTTTTTCGATCGCTTCTAGCCAATACTCCGCCACGCTCGGAGCTACTCAGATATTCCTCTAAAGATCTCGGCTCCGTTCAATCTAAGCCTTTCCGACACCGATTTTCGAGTTCCATTTCCTCTACTAGCTCCTCGCTACACGCTCTAAAATTCGTAACATGGCCCGCGACAACTGCGTCATCTTCTCTCCGTCGGTCTTGCTCCTCCGCGACCACCGCCTGGCGGCACTTCACCTTCGACCCATGGCGGACCTAACGGTTACGATGCGGCCATTCTACCTCTACCGCGTCCCTAGAATTCATCTCTATCGTCGCGATTTAATCTGTTTAAAAAGTTTTATGCATTAGAAATTATTGTTTCACTATTTTATCCACGAGCAATTTTATGCAATGAAGTTTTCGAGAGTAGTTCTTTCGAGCAATCAAGTTTCCTTCCCTACCTAGGGGTAATTTCGTCATTTTCCTACTGAGGGGTATTTTTTAGAAATTTTAAAACTAAGGGTTTTAAAGCAGTGAGGCAAATCTCTTCAGGGTTTTAATAATGGGTTTAGCCTATGAACAAGTCCTCTTGGTTAAGGTGAACCGTAGCTACGCACCAGGTAGGATTCCAGCGAAGAGGAGGTGAGTCACGAGGACTGCTTAAGTACTGTGCTCTTAGGATCCACTCCTAGACATGCGCACAATGGTTACCACACCTTAACTCGGCGACTTAATCACAGGTTTGTTTGGTAGCTATAAGTTTTATGCATGTGTTTGAGTAGACTAGCCCTAGGGTTCAACAGATCTTGGTTCACTAATCTACGAGCCCAACTAAGCCCATAACAGTTCATATAACAATTTAACAAGTCTGAAGTACTTACCTGGTGGACTCGGGTTGAAGGTACAGGTGCCATGCCAGAATAACCTGAAAATATTTCTTAAAAATCCATATTTTTGGAAAGCCCATTTGAGAATGTTTTAGGCCCAAAACCCTCAAAGCCGAGTTTTGAACTTGGCTCTGATACCAAACTGTAACATCCCCAAACCCGGCCTATTCACTACGATCGAATCACGGTTATGTTAGTGAAAATATGTTTCTTTACTTAGAATTTAAAACATGAAAGTTTATTATCTTCGGTAAAGTCATGTCCATTTAAAATTATTCAATAATATAAGCTTGGGATGAATTAAAACTTTATTATAATTTACTATAATATAACTCTTTTGTAAAAATATTACTAAACACGTTATAACCTTTAACAACTATAAATAGCGTACTTTAATCAAAAGTGACCCTTATTACATCAAATAAATAAACCAAGTACTTTGAATTAAAAAGCATCAAATAAAAATATTCAAAACGTCTACTACGCATGAAAATGCGTCGCATGGGCCACCTTGTATCCACTCCAACCCGTCCACTAATCACGACTCACCGTGATGATGGATAAATAATTGGGTGAGTCACAATGACTCGGTGTGTAATTAAACTACCGATATCCACCCACATGCTAGCCACAAATCAACCCAAATATCAAATGCAACATATAAATATAATCATTTAAACATTACCACAATGCGGGCTTGGCCCACAATCAAATCATATCAAATCTTTGGGCTAGGCCCTTTTCTCATCAATCCATCGACATCGGGCTTGGCCCATTTCCACGTATGTTTCCAAAACATACCTATCCACATGTCATATTGGGCTTGGCCCATTTCCATATTATCACAAAAATAATGCAACATGATTCCCAACCCAACCTAGGGTCCATCCGCTACACACCCCCTTATCCAAATTTACACACACACCGAGGGAACTATCGAGTCACCCTCTCCTTTCCCTCCAAAAGGCAACCAATGCCATCCACGATGTAGCGTATAGCCAACATCAAACCACGATGGAGCACACAAGCAATCCATCAAGCCACGATATGGCATAAAGCCCATATCAATCAAGGTAACCACGCGAACTAAATCGCAAAGATCCACAACGCGACCTCGATCGGCGCCAATCCACGATGTAGCACAAAGTCGACATCAACCACGCACTCGAAGTACACCCGCCTTCTTTTCATATCCCACCCATGCACATGCCACATAAATTATATTCATGATAATGCATGCACATGCTTATTAACATCCATAAACATACTCATATACAAGCAAGTAATCACATCGCAATGAGTTCGATACTAACACGATCATCGCTATACCCTTTAGGGGTACATATGGCGCACTTCGTTCTTGCACTTGTTAGTAAAACATATAACACACATAAAACCCGGAAACAGTGGGTTAGTTACACACCTTATTACTAGGAGTTCTAGACTCTCGATCCTCGACGCTATCGTTTAGCGAAACTACGGCTTTTTGCCTAACGTTTCTTGCTGTTGGCCCACACCCCGGTGGCCAATCTCGAACAGCGTAAACGGATCTCTTCTTGAACTTTGGGATGGGGACTTTCCCTTGCCCACCTTGGACCGGTACTCGAACCCACGTCCATCGTAATCACTTAATTAGAACCCTTTGGTTAAACACCATAATACAAAATCTCAAGCGAACAACTACAATTTAACTACTTACCAAAACGATCTTAAATCTCAAAGGCTCCTCCAGACTTTGTCGATTTGCCCTTGATGAGTCCAAACAATTCAAGACCTTCCTTTAGACTCCTTGGCGCGGCTACAAGCTCGAATGTCGACAAGACTACACCTCACCAGTTCGGCTTCAAACTTGATAAAGTAGAAGAGAGATGGAGGGCTAAGGATTTCGGCTATCAAGGGACTAAAAGAAAATAAAAGAAATACTTGGCTACAAGGCCAAAGGAGAAATCGGCACACCAAGAGGAAGAGGCAAAAGACTTGATGAACAACTAGCACTCCCCTCCCTATTTATAGTATTCGCCAACCCCCTTGAAGTCTCCAAAATTTGGCCAACACTTCACTAATTTAATTCCACTTGAACACTTCACTAATAATCCAATAATAATTCTTTTAATCTTCATAATATCCTTGATTATCTCCTAAAACAATCCTAAAAAAACTCATATTATCCCATTATCATAAAAAAAAAAAAATAATTCCACTTATTGATTAACTAAATTAATCCTATAATTATCTAAAATAAATAAATAAAAACAAAAAATAATAAAAACATAATCCTTATCAAAATCAAAGTCTTCTAGCCGTCCAACACTTCCTAAAATTGCTGCCAAAAAGCATCAAAAATTCAAACTCCAAAATGCGACTTCCTTGGCTCGAACACAGGACCAAGTGCTGCTCCTTTCCCCAGCGCCAGTGCCACTCGGCCACCTGATTTTTATGCTAGAAACCCCAGCATTTTATTTTAAGGCCTTCATACTTCAGTCCATATCCGCATAAAATAAAACATGCCAAAATGTTGCTTCCGACCCTCGAACCCGCGACTGCACAAAGCCCCCTTCTCAAGTAGCGCCTTAGCCACTCCGCCCACCGCCTTTCATGTCCATAAGCCACACCATTTAATTTTTAAACCCTTCCTACGCCAGCCCCATAACCGCATATAAAATAAAACACCAAAATGCCGCTTAGTTGCTCGAACCAGCGCCACACGCACACACGCACCTTCAGCGCCTAAGTTCGACCTGGCACCACTGGACCACAGTGCTCCTTGCGACCAAACACGCCCCAAATTATTTTAAGGCCTTCTACCCTGCAACGCCATACTCCAAAAATTAAAACCCATCTGCTGCCTTCTTGGATCGAACCTAAGACCCTCACAGCGCTACCTCCAAATTACTTTAAATCGCAAGACATGACCACTTTGCCAAAGCCTCACTTGTGCCAAAAATTACCAAAAATTAATCTTAAGGCCTCCCTTGGCCCAATTCCTTTTTACCCTAAAAATCTAAAAATTTTCTAAGGCATTCTTTGCCTTCTAGGGTTCTCCAAACCCCTCAAAATTCCTCCGACATGACCCTAAGCCTACTAAACACTCGGGTTATGCCCCAAACGCATAACCCCTAAATCTGGGTGTTACAATACTTAGGGTCTTTATATAGGCTTTTGAAATAGGTTTCTTTGCCCCTGAGTATCCTTTTCCAAGTGAAATTACTCTCCTCCACGGCAGGGGCACGGCCATGGCACACGCCCGTGTGAATCGTGGCCAGGCCATGTTGGACTCCGTTAATGAGGCACGGCCGTGTAGGTCGACATCAAGCCGTGTTCTAGTATATTTGAGGAGGCACGGCCATGTGGGCTTTAGTCCAGGCCGTGTCGATTTCTTCTTTGGCCCATTTTGGTCCGTTTTGAGCCCATTTCTCGTTCTTTTTATTCTTGGGTGCTTTCCTGAGTATAAGACATGAAAAGAAAGGATTAAGAGCACCTTTTTACATAAATCAAGGGATAAATCATCCAAAAGTATGCTAAATGTGGGATTAAAATATGTTACTATTTCGGTTTATCAAATACCCCCACACTTAAGCTTTTGCTTGTCCTCAAGCAAAATTCTCAACTTACAATTAAAACGAACTTTTTATAATTCATAATTCCTATCAACATTGTTTTATCATAATTCATAGATAATTTATACATGGATAATTCAACTCAAAGAGTGCTAAAAATTCAAACAATCTAAGTCATAGATTTGAAACTTGAAAAACATAGGCGTCTCCCTTATCTAAATAATTACCTTTAATTCAAAATCGACAAGGATTGACACCTCACAAAAGATTCACTCAAATCACTCAAAGTGTTTAAGGTTCAAAATTTAGGCACTCAAAAGTCGAACATGAAAAGTTAATCCCATAGGCTTGCCTGAAAATCAAGTCTCCACCACTGTAATATGAGATGATGCACAAATCAAAAGTTCTTTGTCAGGGTTGTAACTGGGCTAGGGTTAAGGTGTGGATAGAGGCTAAATTATAAGGTTAGAATCGAGATTGAATTGATAAAATACCTAACTAGAAACAATAAACTGAATAATTACATAATGGATTGAAACTTTAAACTAATAATACGAGCTTCTTCTTCAATATTTGGAATTCAAACGTATAAGTTCATTTAATCACAACTAATAATGAATGACGACTATACTTCAATTTTTTTTTCAAGAACGAATCATAAATATATAACAAAGGATAAATTACTGAAATAAAAACATAGTTAGGCTATTAATCAAATCAAATCTCGATATAAGGGTAGTCAAAAGGAATGAGGATAACAAAAACAAAGGGTTTTGGGTTAATATTAGTGGTTATGTCAATAAAAGGGTTGTTAGGATTAAAAGGGGTTCACTAGGGGTTAATTGTGAAGGTAGGCTTTTAATGGAGTTAGTGAGTTAAAACCTAGGTGCCTTAATCATCTCTGTATATCAAATCATAGGTGTGGTCTCGATATGTATAAACGAGGCAAGTTCTAGAATAACAAATCAATGTTGACATACTCATAATCAATAAAGTTAGCATGAAAAAGAATATATGCTCTATAAGGCTCAAAAACTCACAAAAATTATGGGTATTTTTGACATCAACCTCGTAAATTTCAAACTTCAAAGTAATATTTAAACTCAGTTCGACAACCTAGCAAATTTTAATTGAAAAAAATTGGACTTATGATGCTTGATTCTTTAGTATCTTAAAATTTAATTATCAATGCACAATTATCAATGACTTAATCTAAAACATATCAATAAAAATCATAAATCATCAGAAATTTCTTCTTAATTAGTAATATGAGGAAATTACTTAAAAACAAGACTAAATTTAGGGATTTGAGAATAATGCAAAAAGTTAGGCACGTCTAAGATTCACCTCCCCCCCACACTTAAGATGTACATTGTCCTCAATGTACAAAGATAGGTAATAGAAAAAAAAAAATCATAAGATAGGGAGAGAAGTGAAACTTCCTGAATTTTGGAGGGAGTCAATGAAAAGAAACCGGATAGGAATTGAGCAGAGGTGAATGTGGGGAAGCGTCTCGAACCGTTTGAAATTGAACCCTCAAAGTAGTCGGTCTGATTTTATTGTATCCTAAGCTAAATCTAAATGGTATGAAGAATAAGAAGAAAATAATAAAGAAAATAAAAATAAAAATAAAAATAAAAATAAAAGTAAAAGTAAATAATGGAAAATAAAAATAAGAGTAAAAGTAAATAATGGAAAATGAAAGAAGTAAAACAACTGAACAAGAAAAAGGAAGAAGGGGGTCTAAATAGAGATTATGGATCTGGTGGTTGCCCCCGCCCTTGTACCTTCCTGTGATAGCCACACGGCCACGGCCACAACCGTGTGTAAGGCCGTGTGGTCTGGAAATCTGCACTTTGGTTAGTTTATAGCTAGGTGCTAAAAAGGAAAAATAAAAGTAAAAGAAGAATTAAAAATGTAAAAATTGATGGGGTTAGTGCTTGGGTTGCCTCCCGAGAAGCGCTCGTTTATAGTCTTAAGCTAGTCTTTACCTCTCATTCGTATGGTCATGGTGGTTTGAGGAGGTGAAAATCCTTTCTCATGCGATCAATTCGGTTGTGGATATAAAGTTTAAGTCGAGTAGTGTTTACCTTAGAAGTGTTGAATTTAGGATTAGTTACCTCGACTGTTCCATCTGGGAAGATTTTGAGTACCTGATCTCCTATCTTAAGCTGGGTTGTCCCATCGTTAAGTTTCTCGTGGAGTTGCCTCGTTTTTCCTTCGTGTATTTCTTTGAAGTGTATCTTCCATTCGTCTAGTTCATTGATCCGAAGCTTTCGTTCCTCATGAATTTCTTCTTTATTGACACGAGGTCTAGGATCTGGCATCTGTGAAAGAGCTTCAAGAAACGGCAAGTTAATAAGAAACTTCTTTGTAGGTTTAAGAAATTTACCGAATTGTTCCTCTGTGTGGTCTTTCTGTATTGCATTGGGAGACGACATACGTGGTTGGTACTCTGTAATTACCAAATTACCGGGTTTGGTTTATCGTGGCTTATCTCAACCTTACCTTCCTCTATCATATTCTCTTGCGTCAATGTTGGTTCATCTAACCCTTCATTATCGTGATCAATTATTGTTTGAGGTTGCTCTCTTGGGTTAGTTTCAGTGTTACTTGGCAGGATACCTTGTGGTATTTCTGAGATCAGCTTAGCAAGTTGCTCAATTGACTTAGTAAGTTGCCCTAACTGGTTCTTGATCCCTTGAATTGATGCTTCTTGATTTTTGAGTTCTGTTTCGGTGTTTTGGAAACGTGTTTCTGTCACAGCTACAAATTTTGTCAGCATCTCTTCAATGTTCGACTCCTCTTCCTGTTGGTGAGGTGGTTGTTGAAAATCTGGAGAAGGTTCCGGTCTTTGGCTATTTTGATCATCCCACGAGAAATTGGGATGGTACCTCCAACCTGCATTATAAGTGTCACTATAAAAATTATTTTGTGGTCTAGAATAGTTACCCGTATAGTGAGCTTGCTCGTTTTCCATGCCATATCTGTAGGGTGGGTACTCAGGATTCGCCACGCCTCCTAAATTCGAGTCATATTGCATAACTGGATGTACCTGCGAAGAACCACATAAACCGTCCATTTTCTTTCTTAAAAGCTCTATCTGGTTTGATTACATAATCACTGGATCGAGGTTGTAGATATTGGCTGCTTTTGTTGGCTTTGTCCTCATAACTTGCCAGTGATAGTTATTTAGTGCCATCTCCTTTATCTACCAAAATCAAATAAAAGAAAATTTAGCAAAGTAAAAAATAAAAATAATGATAATAATAATAATAATAATGGCTAAAGTAATAAAAATAGAGTTTTCTTAATATTTTAGTTCCCCGCAACGGCGCCAAAAAATTGATCGTTGTATTTCAGAGTTTTAAATTTATAATGATCGATCCTGGAACTAACTATAACAACGATTGAGGCAAGTGCACCTATCGAACAGTAGTATAGCTTAGGCAAGACCGGATTGTCGAACCCAAAGGAACTAAAAGTACTAATACTAACTTTCTTTCTATTATTTAGCCTAAAATAAGTGAAGTTGTTTATTAATCTAAATTAACTAATTACTAAGCTAAAGACGCAAAGACAAAAAGAATGAATTAGGGAAATACTTGGGAAAACTTAGTTGATTAAGACGATACCCTTAGGAAGAATCCACCTAGACTTCACTTGTTATCTAACACTGAACCAGACGATTTATTCACTTGACTTGATCCGTAGGACTCCCTAATTTATATTAAACCCTCTCTCGAGGCAAATAACGTCTAACCCTAGGTTGATTAATTGAAATCTCTTTCTAATTAAAACCCCTAGAATAGCAGTAAATCGATCTATGGACTCCCATATTAGGTTTTACCCTAATCTGAAAAAATCTCGTCACCCCATCTCTAGGCGTGCGATCAACTCCGCTTAATTCTGCTAGATCTACTCTTAAGCAGGGACTTTTGCTCCACCACCTAAGCACATTCAACTTTAATTAATATCCGTGAAATATCAACACAAGAATTAAGCACACATAATCAAGAACAAATCAAGTATTTATCATATAGTTCAGAAAACAATAACAAGATTCATCTAGGTTTCATCCCCCTTCAGGTATCTGAAGGGTTTAGTTTATAATAATAAAGAAAAACATCTCAAAAGAAAAGTTAAAACAAAACATAAGAAATCCCTAAAACTCCCTGAAGGAATTGAAGAGGAGATCCTCCGTCTTGAGTAGAATTCTGGCTTTTGAAGATGGATCAACTAGCTATCCCTTGAGAGTTCCCCACAAATCTGACCTGTTCGGCTCGGCTCCTTGGCCTAGCTAACCTCCCTCCTCTAGGTTATACTTAGGGTCTTTATATAGGCTTTTGAAATAGGTTTATTTGCCCCTAAGTATCCTTTTTCGAGTGAAATTACACTCCCCCACGGCAGGGGCACGGCCATGGCACACGCCCGTGTGAATCGTGGCTAGGTCGTGTTGGACTCTGTTAATGAGGCACGACCGTGTAGATCAACATCAGGCCGTGTTCTAGTATATTTGAGGAGGCACGGCCATGTGGGCTTTAGTTCAGGCCGTGTCGATTTCTTCTTTGGCCCATTTTGGTCCGTTTTGAGCCCGTTTCTCATTCTTTTTATTCTTGGGTGCTTTCCTGAGTATAAGACATGAAAAGAAAGGATTAAGAGCACCTTTTTACATAAATCAAGGGATAAATCATCCAAAAGTGTGCTAAATGTGGGATTAAAATATGTTACTATTTTGGTTTATCAAATAAGGGTTTTTTGGTTAATATTAGTGGTTATGTCAATAAAAAGGGTTGTTAGGATTAAAAGGGGTTCACTAGGGGTTAATTGTGAAGGTAGGCTTTTAATGGAGTTAGTGGGTTAAAACCTAGGTGCCTTAATCATCTCTGTATATCAAATCATAGGTGTGGTCTCGATATGTATAAACGAGGCAAGTTCTAGAATAACAAATCAAAGTTGACATACTCATAATCAATAAAGTGAGCATGAAAAAGAATATATGCTCTATAAGGCTCAAAAACTCACAAAAATTATGGGTATTTTGATGTCAACCTCGTAAATTTCAAACTTCAAAGTAATATTCAAATTCAGGTAGACAACCTAGAAAATTTTTAATTTCTGAAAAATAGACTTATCATGCTTGATTCTTTAGTATCTTAAAATTTAATTATCAATGCACAATTATCAATGACTTAATCTAAAACATATCAATAAAATTCATAAATCATAGGAATTTCTTCTTAATTAGTAATATGAGGAAATTACTTAAAAACAAGACTAAATTCAGGATTTTGGGAATAATGAAAAAAGTTAGGCACGTCTAAGATTCACCGGTATAAATTATGTATGAATTATGATAAAACATTGCTGATAGGAATTATGAATTATAGAAAGTTCGTTTTAATTGTAAGTTGAGAATTTTGCTTGAGGACAAGCAAAAGCTTAAGTGTGGGGGTATTTGATAAACCGAAATAGTAACATATTTTAATCCCACATTTAGCACACTTTTGGATGATTTATCCCTTGATTTATGTAAAAAGGTGCTCTTAATCCTTTCTTTTCATGTCTTATACTCAGGAAAGCACCCAAGAATAAAAAGAACGAGAAACAGGCTCAAAACGGGCCAAAATGGGCCAAAGAAGAAATCGACACGGCCTGGACTAAAGCCCACACTGCGTGCCTCCTCAAATATACTAGAACACGGCTGATGTCGATCTACAGCCGTGCCTCATTAACTGAGTCCAACATCGCTCGCCACGATTCACACAGCGTGTACCATGGCCGTGCTCCTGCCGTGGAGGAGAGTAATTTCACTCGGAAAAGGATACTTAGGGGCAAATAAACCTATTTCAAAATCCTATATAAAGACCCTAAGTATAACCTATAGGAGGGCGGTTAGCTAGGCTAAGGAGCCGAGCCGAAGAGGTCAGATTTGTGGGGAACTCTCAAGGGATAGCCAGTTGATCCATCTTTAGAAGCCAGAATTCTACTCAAGACGGAGGATCTCCTCTTCAATTCCTTCAGGGAGTTTTAGTGATTTCTTATGTTTTGTTTTAACTTTTCTTCTGAGATGTTTTTATTTATTATTATGAACTAAACCCTTCAGATACCTGAAGGGGGATGAAACCTAGATGAATCTTGTTATTGTTTTCTGAACTATATGATAAATACTTGATTTGTTTGTAACAGACCGAATTTGACCCTAATCGGAATGGTGGTTTTAGGACCACGAATCCGAGTCCGAGAAATATTTTAATATTATATTTTGTGTTTATTATATGTGAATTAATATGTGTGAAAGTTTCGTAGAAAAATTTCATCATTTGGGTGCTTAATTTGATAAAAAGGATTTAATCGCGTAAATTTTAAAAGTCTCAAGCTATAGTGAAAAGTGCCTATTTGATGATGGCTTTTTAAAGTGGAGTATTAAAAAGGTAAATAACCCATTTTTTGAGTTAGTGGGTGGCTTATGTCAAGAATAACCTTAAGTTATATGTTAGTTTTATTTTATTTTAAAGGTTAAATTAGTAATTGAATAATTACTTATAATATATGTTAAAATAACATAAACAAAGCCATCATCTTTTTCACTCTCTCATGGCCGAATATTGAAGGATGAAATAAGCTTTGGGGTTCTTTGATTTTCGTCACTTCTAGGCTAAAACTTAAGGTGATTTTTTTAGTCGGTTTTTGTTAATTTTGACATTTTTGAGATCGTTGCTTCGAACGGTAGCTTACCCATGTTGAAATTTTTGAATCTAAGCATGTTTGATATTCGGCCATTGATGTGTTCATGTAGTTTTTGATGTTTGATAATTTTATTTTAAAGATATGTTAAAGATTAGTATATTTTGTATTGGAAATTTTAGTGAATTTGAGTATTTTGAACTAAATTGAAAAAAAAATTTAGAGGGGCTTATTTGCGAAATAAATGAAATAAATGGACTTGTATAGTCCCTATACATATTCGGCCCTTAAGTAGTGTTGAGAAATTTTGTGTATTTTGTGTTTTATGCAAATAGGACTAAATTGTGAAAATGTGAAATAGTAGGGGTAAAATGGTAAATTGCCTAATTATATGCTTAGGGACTAAATTGAGATGAAATGTACTTGAATGAGCTAAATTTTAATGTGTTTAGATCAAGAACAAAGAAAAGCAGATTTGGATCGGGGAAGACAAAGGTTCTCGAATAGCCAGGTCTACGCGATCCATCGAATTGATCGAGGTAAGTTCTTAAGTTAAAGTTCATTAAGTTGATAATTAAAAATGTATGAAATCAAATTATGTGATTAAATTTGGGTAAATAGCATGTGATAGCCGAATGTGTATGTTTAATTTTGGAATGAATATGTTTTTAAATACAATGTGAATTAGTATATTTGACATGACAGTGAATTGATTTTTTGTGAATACGATTTGATAGTAATGTATGTGTTAAGAAATGTGAGTTGATGAATTGAGTTGTAACATTTCGGGCTTTAAGCCTAGCAGCCTTGTGCAGGTGTTATATATCGAGCTTTGTGCCTAGCGTGCCTTGTGCCTTGGTGTTATATATCGAGCTTTGTGCCTAGCAGGCCTTGTGCCGGTGTTATATATCGAGCTTTGTGCCTAGCGTGCCTTGTCTTGGTGTTGTATATCGAGCTCGTGCCTAGCAGCGTGCTTTCTTGAGTGTTACATTTCGGGCTTTGATGTCTAGCGAGGCTTGATGTTGGTGACGCGTTTTTAAATGGAGAAACCTTAAATTACTCAAGGTGAAACGCAGTTAATGTATCGAGTAAACGCTTGGGTAAACGTAAGTCCCTTTTTCATTTACCGAGAGTAAGGTAAGTTATGTTTAATATTAATTGAATTTGAATAATACGGTAGAAATGGTATTATGTGAAATTGAGCTTATGATCAAAGAGTATGAGTAGTATGTGATTGAAATTGAGATTGAATACAATGCTTTGGTAGATTCGATTATGAATAGAAATGTCTAATGTAATATGATTTTGATTGGGATAACATAGACAATGTGAATGGTGGCTTTATATGATTCGAAACAATGTGATTAATGTAATACATATACCTTGTATTTTGATAAAATATAAGTTTAAGGTAAAGAAAAGAAACAATTAGGTTAATGAACTATGGTATTCGGCCTTATATGAATTTGTGTATTGAAATGTTTATTTTTCATTGTTATTGGTAACTATTATAGATGTATAAGTGTTTGGATGTTGTATTACCATTAACTTAAAACTTACTAAGCTAGTGAGCTTACTCTGTATATGTTTGTCTTTCTGTTTTATAGATCGTTGATTCAGCTATGGACTCAGAGGATCATCAAGAAAGTCGACCACACTATCACTCTCTTTGGTATAAATGTTTACTTTTCGAATCAAAGGCATGTATAGGCTGAATTATGACTTGAATGAATGATGTTCGGTTTTGTAAATGTATATATGTATATATGGCCTTGCGAATAAGGCTATTACTTTTGGTTAAGTATCGTTTGTATGTTTGATATAATGTTTTGTTTTAGTCTTTGATATAAGATGTGTGCATATTATGCTTGGAAGTTAAATGTGGTTATATAGTAATAATCATTTATATGTATTATATATATATGTATGAGTATGCATATTAGGTCGTGTGAATTTTTCTACTTAGATTATTATGTGCTTGGTTATAATTTAAAGATGATCATGAAAATGTTTATAATTATGTTTTGGGTTGATCATTAGAGTTTTAAATTGAGGACCGAATATATGGTCAATGAATTGGTTGTATTTATATATTTTTTTTCTTTGGACTAGTTACATATCATATGTGTGTTTGGTAGCTTATTCAATAATCTTGTGTCCATTAATTAATAAGGTAGGATGAATTGATAATTAGGGTTTGACATGGCTTTTGTTTTAGGGACATTGTGCATATTACAATAGCATGATGTGTATGATTGGTTATGCTATAAGGTTCAAATGTCACATATGTGAATGAAAAGCAAATAGAGTATCATGGATCTATTCGTTTTTATTATGCATATTTGTATAAGGTATAAAAAGATATGTTGATATTCGACTAATGAAATAGATGTATATATATTTGTTTAACATATGAAATTTGGTGTTGTTATGTGGAAGCTTGATTCTAAACTTGTATAGATTATAAGTAATGATGCGTTGCATTATGAAACCTGGTTTGTAACGTAAGTCTTGAACATTATTTGTTGATATGGAAAAATTTAAATATGCGTATTGGGTTTATTCCACAAATGACTGTGCTAAACTGTGTCTAGTTCGGTAACGCCTCATAACCGTAGTTCAGCGATGGATACGGGTTAAGGGGTGTTACATTGTTCTTGCTTATGTGTGCTTAATTCTTGTGTTGATATTTCGCGGATATTAATTCAAGTTGAATGTGCTTAGGTGGTGGAGCAAAAGTCCCTGCTTAAGAGTAGATCTAGCATAATTAAGCGGAGTTGATCGCGCGCCTAGAGATAGGTGACGAGATTTTGCCGGACTAGGGTGAAACCTAATATGGGAGTCCATAGATCGATTTACTGCTATTCTAGGGTTTTTAATTAGAAAGAGATTTCAATTAATCAACCTAGGGTTAGACGTTATTCGCCTCGAGAGAGGGTTTAATATAAATTAGGGAGTCCTACGGATCAAGTCAAGTGAATAGATCGTCTGGTTCAGTGTTAGATAATGAGTGAAGCCTAGGTGGATTCTTCCTAAGGGTATCGTCTTAATCAACTGAGTTTTCCCAAGTATTTCCCCAATTCATTCTTTTTGTCTTTGCGTCTTTAGCTTAGTAATTAGTTAATTTAGATTAATAAACAACTTCACTTATTTTAGGCTAAATAATAGAAAGAAAGTTAGTATTAGTACATTCAGTTTCTTTGGGTTCGACAATCCGGTCTTGCCTAAGCTATACTACTGTTTCATAGGTGCACTTGCCTCAATCGTTGTTATAGTTAGTTCCAGAATCGATCATTGTAAATTTAAAACTCTGAAATACAACGATCAATATTGGCTTTTAATGGTTAAAGGTTATTGTAGTATGTAGCCATGCTAATTGGCTTATATTGGCTAATTGATTGTAAGCCTATATATATTATTTATATGCCAATGTCTTGTGATGTGAGCTATGTTTGCATGATACATGATGAGTTGTGGGTTATGGCCTAAATACCTAATGGTTGAATGTGCTAGTAGTCTTGATGTCGAATGGCTAAGTTTGGTTCAATGGTATGGTATGATAATTAGATATAATTATGCATGTATAAGAGTTGTTGAGGATGCATATTGAGTGTGACCCTATTTTGAAGAAAAATTTACCAAGTGTTGTGAAATTTTCCAAAGTTATCGGTTTAGTCCCGAACTGCTTCCAAAGTATGTTTTTGGCCTCGTAGGTCCATATTAGGGAGTCTATGATTAAATATGAAAAGTTTTAAATTTGGATGGAAATTTGTGACTCGTAAATGATCGGTTATAGGTGATTAAGTCCGATTATGCCTCGTACCCTATTCCGGCAATGGATACGGGTAAGGGGTGTTACATTTAGTGGTATCAGAGCTATGGTTTAGTCGATTCTCGAACTAACGTAGCGTATGCGAGTCTAGCTATACATGCCATAAGTGAACTGTGATAGTGTGATATCTCCCGACTCCGATGAGATTTGTTTTGGTTAAAGCAGGGATGCTATCCAACCGAGCTACCATCAATAATGCTGAAAGGGGTTAAGTAAGTTCGGGTAACTCAGTGAATATATTGATTTGCCTGAATTGATTCTCTATGATTTGCGATGATATGTATGTGTTAATGGATACAATGGATTAACCATAAGTTGAGGAATATGGATAAAATGTTATCGTTCCGATTGATCATTGCATTTCGATAAATCAGAGTGACTTTTTTGCAGTGAATAACATGAAAAAATTATTTTTAGATGAGCTTATTACGATTGGTTGATATTTATATGTGATAATGCTGAGTGTGTTACTAAGATATTTGAAAATGTGTTCATGATTGTAGAAACCTAGAGATGTGTAATCAAAGTACATGATATTGTGTTGTTGGTATTAAATGCTATATTGTATGTGTGTGTGTATGAGAGTCAAAACTTTAAAGGCTTTACAATCTTCACCCCCTTACCGGTATAGTGTCATATGATGAAATTCACGAGATTTACATTGAATAAGCTCACAAGTGGGGAACTAAAGAGTTCAGTGGTGGAATAATTAATAATGTGATCAGAGATGGGAATGACTTAGCGAGTAAAAATGGTTATGAGAGAGATATCAGATTATTCTAAAGATTATTTGGAATGCACAATGCCACGGCTAGAGAAGAAGTTAATCTCGGCTAATCGACTCATTCAGGTATGATATCTAAAGACTGTACTTACTGAGAATTCTTCTGAATTGATTTTTGTTAATGAATGAAATGTTACGGGATTAATGATTACAGAATTAGTTTGAGGAATGATGTTTGAATTATAAAGATGTTTGAGTATGACAGCTACAATTGAGTAATTTATGACTATCTTTTCTGGGTATTCTATGTATTCATACATTCTCAGAGGCATATGTAATTGTTCATTTTCTGATGAAAGCATCGTTGGTTTGATTGATTCATGATCGGCATTCCTCTATCTTCCATTGGTATTCTATTCCATTACGTCTGAGATAAAAAGTTGACGGTGAATTCATATGAAACTATTCTCCTATTTCTTCCGGCTATTGTTCCATTTATATCCGTATGGAATATATATTATCTCTCATTACAATTGATTTCAGAATGTATGAATAGTGTTTCTCTTTCTTCTGGTTTTCTTTGAAGAATCGTCAAGATTCTCTATTATTTCATATGAGTGGTGTCCTCGGACATTCAGTATGGTCTTATATCTCGGATTTCATCATCTCGATTTTCTTATCATCCTTATTGTTTAATTTATCAAGTATGGCTTATCTTTGAAGTCTGTAACATCCTAAAATTTGAAATTTTATGTGTTGCATTATTTCTTGTGTTAACCTAGTTAAATTACTAATAGTGTATATTTTAAGGTCTTAAGAAGGCTCGAGGTTTAATTGGGCCTTAGTAAAAATTTTATGTTTTAGCACTTTAAGGAGATATAGTAAGTGACCTCAATGTTTATGGAATTAAATGAGTAATGTGCTAGCATAAAGGAGTTTTTGGTAAAGGGGATATGGCGCCACATGAAGTACCTTGAGGGAGGAGGTTCAAATCCCATAATGTGCAAATTTTGACTATTTTTTTGTATTCTTTCCCTAAGTGTCGGCCAAGATGATATATAAGGCAAGGTGGACTTTTTAATTTTGGCAAGGTGGCTAAAGAAATAAGGAAAGGATAAGGGTAGGGAAAGAAATCAAAAGAAAAGGCAAGTATAGGGAACATGTTGGCCTTTTTCAAGGGAGATGTTTTGGAAAGTTTTGGTTGGCCAAATTTTTTACCTTATTGTCATATTATGGACGGTTTTGGTATAGGGGGTAGCCGAACTTTTCTTTGTCTTTTGGTAAAAACTTTGGTGCTTGTTTTGGTCAAAAATTCATTTAGCATCATTTTGTGTCATTTTTCTTTCTCTCCAAATTTCTTATTCTCTTTGCCGAACCTTCAAGCCTTTAGTGTGCATTTTTGTTTCTTCTTTTTCTTCTTGTTTGCCGAATGTACCAAACCATTGAGACCAAACCTTTCTCACTTATCTTCTCTTGAAAACCGAAACTAGTTAGCACCCTTCTCTCCCTTTTCTTTTCTTTTAATCATCTTTTCAATCCTTCTTCCACTTCTTAAAAGAAAATTTCACTTTGATCAAATTCTTTTCTTTATTCATTCTCTCCATAGCCGAATCTCGCAACAACTTGTCTCCTAACTATCTCTTTTTCCTTCGTGATTGGATATTATCTTCTTGTCGAATTGGTGAGTAAAAATCTTCTTTTTAAATTCTTCTCTTAATGTCGAATGTATGCCCTTGTCATGGGATGGTTCTATTCACCGAAATCATCATTTCTTTCTACTCTCTCACAACGTGATCAATTTCCCTTTTGTAGTATTCTAGAGGGAGGCCAAACATTATTCTAGCCTTAAGTTGAACGGTGAAAATCGGATCCAATATCGATAAGGTAAGGAATTCTCCATGGATTATTTGAAATCGTTCTATATTCGTTTAAGTTGTTATTGGGATAACAGTGGTTGTGACTAATCGATTATATTTTTAGGGACTTAATCGCTCGATCTATCCTCTTGTTGATCAAACGATTATAGTGGTAAGCCGAACCCTTTGTCATTTGACAATCCATATTTATATCGTAATATCATTTTGACTAAGATCTTATTCAATGGAGACAAGCGATATCGAACCGAAAGGGAAAGCGTTTGGAGATCACAGAAGGAGAGGATTAGCGATCCCTACTCCTAAATTTAAACGAAGGGCAGTATCGGCGGTTTGGGATTTTCCACCGGGTTGTGGATCGTCATCCGGGGAGAATCGACAAATCGTGGTCGTTCACGATTCCAAGGGTGTCGAAGATCAAGAAAGCTTAGTACTTACCGTAATCAGATGTGTAATCTCACACCATTTTCCTTGGGTTTAAGATTGATATCATATTGGAAATATATCGCTACGATTAAAATCGTTTATTGGAGTAAACCTGGAAAAGTGGCCTAAATTACTCTATTTTTGATAAAATTGACAAAATCGGTATTAACACTGTGAGAATTACGAAAACTCCCTAAAGGGCCAAATTACAAAATTGCCCCTAATGGGCCGATTTGTTATATGTCTTAACGGACCGATTTGATACATTGCCGTAATGGGCCAATTTGATACATTGTCGTTATGGGCCGATTTGTTATATTGCCGTAATGGGCCGATTTGTTATATTGCTTAAATGGGCCGATTTGATGTATTGCTTAAATAGGCCAATTTGATATTTTGCCATAATGGGCCGTTTTGATATATGGTCTTAATGGGCTGATTTGCAAGTGCTACAATGGGCCGAATTATTGTAATGAATCCCTGAATTAATTATTGTTGTTTGTATTTGTAAATATCATGATTTGCTATGTATGATGCATTTACATGATTTGCATGGGATGGGAAAATGTTGAAGAGAAGTGATTTGGTGGCATCGCCACAAAAATGTTTGTTAATACGATATTGTGATTTTGGTGGCTCGGCCACAATCAAAATTTGTTATAAATGGCATAATGCCTGCGATTGGTGTGTTTGGCGGGGTGGGTTGACTTGATCCCCACGGGTATGATGATGGGTGCGGGTGGTGTGTAGCGGATGGATTATTAGGATGGTTTGGGATTTGCATTACATTCATATGATATATTTGATATATTATTATGTAAAAAGGGGCTTAGGCCCAAAATATTACTAAATGGGTTTCAGGCCCAGTGGACAACGGTAAGGGGTTTCACATCGAGTTCTTGTAACTCACTCCCCCTTTCTTAACCCTTGTAGGTAATGCTCATGATTTGAGGATTTGGGGCCATGGATGACTCGGTGGAGGCCATACTTTTGGAGAGTTATTTTCGGACTTTAGTAAATTTCTATTTCCGTTCACTTTACTATTTTGGGTTTTTATGTTGTAATAAGGCCTCATGAGTATTTTATTATTTGCTTTATGATTGTTATACTTATTATTTTGCTTGAGTTGTTTAAAATGAGAATTTTTATAAAAACTTAAATTAAGGTTTTCCAAATCGATTAACAAATGGATTTCAAAATAAACTTTTATAAATATTTTAACACGGAAGTTTTCACTCGAACTTTCAAACGATATTTTTAAAAGACACGATTTTATAAGATCATTAGTTCAAATTTTCGATTTCTCAATTAACTTTCGAGGATTAGTAGTATTTTATCAAATGTTTCAAATCTAATTTGTTTTCTTGTTTATAACAAAATAACATCTATTTTAATACAAATCAAAAGGGACTTTAACACGTTTTTCTCATGTGACATGTCAGATCCGGTCAAAACGCATGGGCCGAGTTTGGGGTGTTACATTTTATGGTATCAGAGCCCAATTACAAAACTCGGCTGTGGTTTGGGTTCAAAAGCGTTTTTCAAAGCTGTTTGAATTTAAAATTATAAATGTATGTTTTAAAGGAAGTATGGCACCACGGGTATCCGGCACCAAGTCAAGTAAGTATACGTTATCATTGTATGATTATGATTAGTGTGATATGACTGTAGGAATACTCTAAAACTTTTAGTTTTAGGAGTTGAAACTATAGAGATTGAGACTATAGGATGCGTTTGCGAAAATGACTTTACTACTTATACTTCATAAAACATTGTTTAATAAACACTGAAATAGTATACTGATTCATAAGACTCTTAATCAGATTAAATCGAATTAGCCGATATGAGCGCTAGAGGATGTGGTCGTGGTAGACGTGGTCGGGGTAGAGGCCGAGGCGCTAGAGTTGTGTCTGAGGCGTCGGGACATATGCCAGAAATGGACGCACCTGTTTCACCTGTGACTGAAGCTGGGTCACATGATCGTATGAGGGAGGATGCCGCTCTATCCAAAGCAATGTTGCGAGTTCTGGAAAGGGTTGCTGGGGTAAGAACTGGGACGGCAGCTCGTGGGTCAATTTCAGAAAGACTCAGATCGAATGGTGCTAAGGTTTTTAGGGGTATCTCGGGTGTGGCCCCAAATGTAGCGGAGTATTGGCTTGAGGCAGTGGAGCGGATCATGGATGATTTGGATTGCACTGTCGAACAGAAACTGAAAGGAGCTGTGTCATTGCTGAGAGATGAAGCGTATCAATGGTGGCTCACTGTTCAGGAAGGCACTCAGGCCGATCGTATTACCTGGGATTTCTTCAAGACGGCATGTCAGGGAAAGTATGTCGGGGCTAGTTATGTGGATGCCCGAAGGAAAGAATTCCTAAATCTGGTTTAAGGAGGTAAGACTGTGGCAGCTTTCGAGGCAAAATTTCTACGTCTGAGTCGGTATGCCCGGGGAATAGTGCCAACTGACTACGAATGTTGTGTGTGTTTTAAGGACGGGTTGCGTGATGAGTTACGGGTACTGATAGCCCCACAAAAAGAGAGGAATTTTGCCACACTAGTGGAGAAAGCCAAGATAGCTGAAGAGGCTAAGCACTTGGAGCGGCAAAATTGAGACAAGGATAGGGGCAAGAGCAAGAGAGACTTTAGGTACTCAGGTCCTGCTAGAGGATTTCAGAAGAGGCCCAGAAATGAGGAGCCAGCTCGAGCTAGATTACCAGCTGCTACCAATCAGTTGCAACCATGTACGGATTGCGGAAGACGACACCCGGGTGAATGCTGGAAGAGAACCGGTGGTTGTTTCAAATGTGTATCTAAGGACCATCGGCTTAGAGATTGCCCTCGACAGACTGCTCAGACTCAGGATGTTCGTAACTATGATGCACAGCCAGCTAGAGGCGCTCAGCAGCCACCGAGAGGCCGTGGGCCAAGTCGAGGTGGTAATGGCGTAGGACTAGGTCAGGGTGCACCGGGTAGAGGTACCGGTAATAGGGGTAACGCATAGGCAAGACAGCTAGGGTTGGTCTATGCGGTCAGACGTCGGGAGGATGGAGATGCACCGGATGTCATAACCGGTACGTTCTTCATAACTGATGTATCTCATTATCGCTTTGATAGATATCGGATCCACCCATTCGTATGTTGCTTGCTTTGTATCCGAAATCGAACATTAGATCTCGAGAATCTCGCTAGAGAAACAATCTGTAATTAGCCCTCTAGGACCGATCGGTGGTAGTAAATAAGTCTGTTTAGGGATGTGCCCTTAGAAATTGGGGAAATATTTTTGTGATTTGATGGAAGCGCCATTCGGGGAGTTCGACCTTATTTTGGGCATGGAGTGGTTGGTGAAACATTGTGCGAACTTGGATTGTGCTACAAAACAGATGATACTAAGAACTTCGGAGGATAAGGAAATGATGATGATAGGTGAAAGAAGGAACTATCTATCAAATGTGGTATCTGCTTTAAAGGCAGAAAAGTTGGTGAGAAAGGGGTATGGAGCATTCCTAGCTTTCATTAGTGCCTTGGATGCTAAGGAATTGCCGGTGGAAAGTGTTAGAACGGGGAAAGAGTTTTAGGATGTCTTTCCCGAGGAGCTTCTTGGACTGCCTCCAGATCGGGAGGTAGAGTTTGGCATTGAGTTATTGCCAGGAACTGCTCCGGTGTCCATTGCTCCCTATAGAATGGCGCCGAAGGAGTTAGCGGAGCTTAAAGCTCAGATTCAGGAGTTGTTGGATCATGGATTCATTCGACCGAGTGTGTCACCGTGGGGAGCACCGGTCTTGTTCGTCAAGAAGAAGGATGGGTCGATGCGTATGTGCATCGATTATAGACAGTTGAATAAGTTGACGATCAAGAATAGGTATCCGTTGCCAAGAATCAACGATCTATTTGATCAACTGCGAGGAGCTTTGGTTTTCTCAAAGATAGATTTGAGATCGGGTTATTATCAACTTAAGGTTAAGGATGCGGATACTCATAAGACTGCGTTTCAAACTCGTTATGGGCATTATGAGTTCTTGGTGATGCCATTTGGGTTGACTAATGCACCAGCTGCATTTATGGACATGATGAACCGGGTCTTCCAACCCTATTTAGATCAGTTTGTGGTGGTGTTCATAGATGACATCTTGGTGTACTCGAAGAATGAAGAAGAGCATGATTCGCATCTGCGGGTCGTATTGCATATATTAAGGGAGAAGCAACTTTATGCCAAATTCAGTAAGTGTGAATTTTGGCTGAAGGAAGTAACCTTTTTGGGGCATGTTGTGTCTGCCGAAGGAATTAGAGTTGATCCCCGGAAGGTCGAGGCTGTGTTGGATTGGAAACCACCGAAGTCAGTGGCCAAAATTTAGAGTTTCCTAGGGTTGGCTGGTTATTACAGGCATTTCGTTGAGGGGTTTTCGTTGATTGCTGCACCCTTAACTAAGCTGTTGCGCAAGGGAGTACCATTTGTGTGGTCAGATCAGCAACAAGAGAGCTTTGAGAAATTGAAGAAAATTTTGTGAAGAAGCGCGATGATTGATTCAACTGAAGAGGTGGAAAAGAGTTTATTGTTTATTGTGATGCGTCACACACGGGCTTGGGATGTGTGTTGGTGCAAGGAGGAAAAGTGGTGGCTTATGCATCTCGTCAATTAAGGCTGCACAAGGTGAACTATCCCACTCATGATTTGGAGTTAGCTGCAGTGGTGTTTGCTTTGAAGATTTGGAGACACTATCTGTACGGTGAGAAGTCGATTATCTACACGAATCATAAGAGTCTAAAGTACCTCCTTACCCAGAAGGAGCTGAACTTAAGACAGCGGAGGTGGATAGAACTATTGAAAGATTATGACATCTCAATCGAGTATCATCCCGGAAAGGCTAACGTGGTGGCTGATGCGTTAAGTCGAAAGGTAATATCGAATTTGAGAGCGATGTTCGCTCATCTCAGCCTGTATGAAGATGGTTGTCTGCTAGCCGAACTTCAGGTGAAGCCTGCGTGGGTAAGCCAGATTAAGGAAAAATAGTTATTAGATGAAAGGTTGTGTTCCTTACTTCAGCAAGTGGAAGGTGGTGTGATAGGGGATTTTGGATTGAATAGTGATGGAGTATTGTGTTTCCGCGGAAGAATTTGTATGCCCAAAGATTCGAAATTGAGACAAATGATTCTGCGTGAGGCGCATAGTAGCCCATATGCTATGCACCCCGGGGGAAATAAAATGTATCGAGACCTCCGTGAGCAATATTGGTGGCCAGGGTTGAAATGGGAAGTTACAGATTTCGTGAGTAAGTGCTTAACATGTCAGCAGGTGAAGGCGGAACATCAATTGCCGTCGGGATTGCTACAACTGGTGAAAAATCCATTATGGAAATGGGAAAGGATAACGATGGAATTTGTTAGTGGGTTACCTTTAACACATGCTAAGAAGGATTTTGTTTGGGTAATAGTGGATCGGTTGACGAAGACTGCTCATTTCCTACCTGTTCGTACGGATTACTCATCGCAAAAGTTGGCCAAGTTGTATGTAGCAGAGATCATGAGGTTACATGGGGTACTAGTGTCTATTATATCAGACAGGGACCCTAGGTTTACATCAAGATTTTGGAAAGCTTTACATGAAGCTTTGGGAACAAGGTTAAATTTCAAAGACACGGCATTTCATCCTCGCACGGATGGTCATCGGAGAGAGTAATCCAAATACTGGAAGACATGATAAGGGGCTGTGTGATCGACTTCAGGGGTAGTTGGAAGGATTTCCTACCGTTGGTAGAGTTTGCATACAACAACAGTTATCAATCCAGCATCCAGATGGCACCCTACGAGGCGTTGTATGGTCGTAGGTGTCGTACTCCTACTTGTTGGACTGAGCTGGGGGAGCGACAGTTATTGGGTCCTGAGCTGATATCAGAGACGGAGGAAAAAGTAAAGGTAATTCGGGCATGGTTAAAGGAAGCTTCGGATAGACAAAAATCGTATGCGGATCTGAAGGGTAAGGATATTGAGTTTGCGGTGGGAGATCAGGTCTTTCTAAAGGTCTCACCTTGGAAGAAGATCTTTAGATTTGGAAAGAAGGGCAAGTTGTAACACCCCAAACCCGGTCAATACACCACGACCGAATCTGGCATGTTACGGGGAAAATCGCGTTTGAGGGGTTAGGTTTCAGGTTAAAGATTCGATGAAAAACTCTTTGTCATATTTTATACTTGTCAAAATCTTGGGCATGATTGCTTTAAAACTGGTAGTGAATTTTGAAAACCCGGAAATTTGAAAACTTGGTTGACTCCATAAGTAAGACAAATCCATATCGTTTGAGAATCCCAAGTAATCTCCTTCGTGATGCTTAAAAACATTTTGGGCTTAGTGTGGAAAAAAAAATAAATCTCTAGTTCTAGAAAACGTTTGAGTGGCATTTATTTTTAATGTTTTAGGGTGATACCCGATGGTAAAGTTTTAAACATATCGCGTTGTAGTTTGAAAACCTCATCTTTCCAAGTTTTATCCAATATTAGTCCATTACTTTGTTAAGGCATATTTGAACTCACATTTAAACATATAAATAACCAAAGCATAATTTTAAAAGGCCATTTACAATTCCAGCAAAACCAAATGAAAATAAAGGAAATAAAGTACCAAGTATTTAAATCAGTGCAAATCTGAATTTATTCATGGCATGAGCACCTCGAGTCCACCCGGCTCCATGTCCGCAATCTAAGTGTCACCTGAAACGATAAGGGAGAAGGTGAGTCGCAAGACTCAGTGCATAAATCCCTCTCCCGAATAATGCAACATGCTAACACACATCATAGCAACGCAATACAAGTAATGCACCCAATCCTAGTCATCCGCACTCCATTTCTACCCCATGTGCTACCAAACCACTGGTGGTGCCAAACCACTGGTGACCCAAAGTCACGATATCCATAATTGTGGTGCCAAACCACTGGTGACCCAAAGTCACGAATAATCCAATGATGGGACCAACCCATCGTGTGATACCAAATCACTGGCGTCAATCCCGTATAATCAGTTGTGGGGCCAACCCACTGTGGTGCTAATCCACTGGGACGAGACGCTATGAGGTGCCAAACCTCTGGTGTCCCAAAGACACGAATGTGATACCAAATCACTGGTGACCGAAGTCACGAATCCAATGATGGGGCCAACCCATCGTGTGATACCAAATCACTGGCGTCAATCCCGTATAATCAACTGCGGGGCCAACCCACTGTGGTGCTAAGCCACTGGGACGAGACGCTGAGGTGCCAAACCTCTGGTGACCCAAAGTCACAATAATCAATCTGTGGTACCAAACCACTGGAGGTGCCAAACCTCTGGTGTCCCAAAGACACGGATATCATATTCCCCCTCCTCTCATATCACCCATACATGTCATACTGATGCAAATCATGTAAATCATGCAATCATGCTAATATGTTTAATATCGTATCTCATATCACATACATCCGCAATCATGATATCTTATACCATTAATAGAACTCATAATGAGACGGACTTACCCGGATCCGTACACATACCCCATCGGGTACCATGTAAACCATCATAATTGCTTTTGGTCTTACCAAGGCAATCAGATTAATTAAATATATTACTATGTAAGAAGTGTGTTAGTTTACACACCTGCTAACACGCGAGCTTTAAACTCAACAAATCGATCTACAATCTTAACACACCTTGCTCCTAGAATCGGCCAAACATAGGATTAGTCACTTATACCATTCGGCCAAAACCAAATAAACCAAAGGGGTTAACATTCAACCCTTACCTTGCAAATGGGTTGGTTTCCTACCAAACCCCGAACCAAACGGTGGTTCTTTTGACAATCGGCCTTCCTCTAAAACACAAATAATCAGTCTCACAAGGCTATGACTTTAACGAAAACAAAAAGAATAGACTAAAAGAACTCGTTCTTACCACCACCTACCTATTGCTTTACAGAGAAAGAAGGCCCCTCTCGATTGCTCCCAAAATCCAGAAGTCCTACAATCCAATCGGTTACAACACAAGAGATTAACACCCTTCAACCAATGCCGAAATCGGCCCTTAATCAAACCCAAATCAATTGAGAAAAAGAAAGAGAGAAAATGACCATTCGGCCAAACTCTTACCTACCACCAACCAAAAGAAAACAAGAACCCAACACGTTCACCACCCTTCTAATATTCGGCCACCAAGGAACTACTAAGAGAGAGGAGAGTTTCGGCCAAGAGGAATGGAAGAAACAAATGGAGACAAACGGCTTGAGCTTTGAACAAAAGACAGGAATAAGAGATGAGTTGAGAGTGGGGACTTTCGGTTTGAAAGCAAATAGATGAAGAAAGTGTTTTGGAGGATAAGATTCTGGCTACCAAAGTTTAAGAAGGAAAAGAAAATGTGAGAAGGAGAGATACTAAATTCGGCTTGACACAAAGTGAAGAAGCAAAGAAATGGAAGGGTGGATAGCAAAAGAAGCAAAACACAATTGTGTCTTCAAGATGACATTCGGCTATCAATGAAAGTCAAGAGCAAAGAACAAAGCAAATTCGGCAAAGGTTGTCAAGATTTCGGTTTCAAGAAAGAAAATGAAAGAAAAATGAGAGAACACTCTTTAGAAAATTCGGCTAACAAAAGACCAAAGAAAGAACTTTTGCTTGACACTCCAAAGACCAAAAATGCACAAAAGCCTAAGTGAATTTGGCTAACACCCCTAACTCACTCACCCAACCGGCCACTCCCAAAACTCTCCTAAAATTCGGCCACATCTCCCCAAACACTCCACACCACCACTTCAAATTATTTTGAACAAGTCCACTTCCTACAATCACTCTCCACCCACCATTTGAGCATTTGACTTGGTCTTAGGCAGAGTTTGAACTGCCTACAACTCCTCCCCTCCATGCCGTCAAAATGAGAGCAAAAATGTGGGATTTCCGCAACTTGAACACAGGACCTCCTCCCCTGCAAGTGACGCCAAACACAAGCCCCAAGTGGTGCATGCTTTGCCATCTTACTAGCTCAACTCTTGTGCTAACTTTTCACCTAAAATTATTTATAAACCCCAACTCCTTCAGCTCCTCTCACATAAAACTTAAAACCAAAATTTTTCCTACCACTCCGGCTTATACTAAGCTTACAACTAAGCCCCAAAACAACACAAAAGCAATATTGCAAAACAACCACATGCAAAACAATGCAATAACAAAATAGCCCCTATCCCTGGATATTACACAAGTTGAGCCCTAGGTTCATCGGGCCATACCGTGTATTGAAGCGTGTTGGGCCAGTGGCTTATCAGCTTGAGTTACCTCCGGAGTTGAGTCAGATACATAGTGTTTTTCATGTCTTAATGTTAAGGCGTTATCGATCGGATCCGTCTCATATAGTACCGGTGGAGGAAATTGAGATAAGACCTGGCTTATCTTTTGAAGAGGAGCCAGTACAGATTTTAGATCGGGACGTTAAGGTGCTGAGAAGAAAGTCAGTACCGTTAGTCAAAGTATTATGGCGTAATCACGGATCGGAGGAAGCTACATGGGAGCCTGAGGACGCGTTTCAGCAGCAATATCCTCACCTCTTTTAATCAGGTAAATTTCGAGGACGAAATTTTCTTTAAGGGGGGTCGAATTGTAACATCCTAAAATTTGAAATTTTATGTGTTGCATTATCCCTTGTGTTAAGCTAGTTAAATTACTAATAGTGTATGTTTTAAGGTCTTAAGAAGGCTCGGGGTTTAATTGGGCCTTAGTAAAAATTTTATGTTTTAGCACTTTAAGGAGATATAGTAAGTGACCTCAATGTTTATGGAATTAAATGAGTAATGTGCTAGCATAAAGGAGCTTTTGGTAAAGGGGATATGGCGCCACATGAAGTACCTTGAGGGAGGAGGTTCAAATCCCATAATGTGCAAATTTTGACTATTTTCTTTTTGTATTCTTTCCCTAAGTGTCGACCAAGATGATATATAAGGCAAGGTGGACTTTTTAATTTTGGCAAGGTGGCTAAAGAAATAAGGAAAGGATGAGGGTAGGGAAAGAAATCAAAAGAAAAGGCAAGTATAGGGAACATGTTGGCCTTTTTCAAGGGAGATGTTTTGGAAAGTTTTGGTTGGCCAAATTTTTGACCTTATTGTCATATTATGGACGGTTTTGGTATAGGGGGTAGTCGAATTTTTCTTTGTCTTTTGGTAAAAACTTTGGTGCTTATTTTGGTCAAAAATTCCTTTAGCATCATTTTGTGTCATTTTTCTTTCTCTCCAAATTTCTTCTTCTCTTTGTCAAACCTTCAAGCCTTTAGTGTGCATTTTTGTTTCTTCTTTTTCTTCTTGTTTGCCGAATGTACCAAACCATTGAGACCAAACCTTTCTCACTTATCTTCTCTTTGGCTGAAACTAGTTAGCACCCTTCTCTCCCTTTTCTTTTCTTTTAATCATCTTTTCAATCCTTCTTCCACTTCTTAAAAGCAAATTTCACTTTGATCAAATTCTTTTCTTTATTCATTCTCTCCATAGCCGAATCTAGCAACAACTTGTCTCCTCACTATCTCTTTTTCCTTCGTGATTGGATATTATCTTCTTGTTGAATTGGTGAGTAAAAATCTTCTTTTTAAATTCTTCTCTTAATGCCGAATGTATGCCCTTGTCATGGGATGGTTCTATTAATCGAAATCATCATTTCTTTATACTCTCTCACAACGTGATCAATTTCCCTTTTGTAGTATTCTAGAGGGAGGCCAAACATTATTCTAGCCTTAAGTTGAACGGTGAAAATCGGATCCAATATCGATAAGGTAAGGAATTCTCCATGGATTATTTGAAATCGTTCTATATTCGTTTAAGTTGTTATTGGGATAACAGTGGTTGTGACTAATCGATTATATTTTTAGGGACTTAATCGCTCAATCTATCCTCTTGTTGATCAAACGATTATAGTGGTAAGCCGAACCCTTTGTCATTTGACAATCCATATTTATATCGTAATATCGTTTTGACTAAGATCTTATTCAATGGAGACAAGCGATATCGAATCGAAAGGGAAAGCGTTTGGAGATCACAAAAGGAGCAGATTAGCAATCCCTACTCCTAAATTTAAACGAAGGGCAGTATCGGCGGTTCGGGATTTTTCACCGGGTTGTGGCCCGTCATCCGGGAAAAATCGACAAATCGTGGTCGTTCACGATTCCAAGGGTGTCGAAGATCAAGAAAGCTTAGTACTTACTGTAATCAGGTGTGTAATCTCACACCGTTTTTTGTGGGTTTAAGATTGATATCATATTGGAAATATATCGCTACGATTAAAATCGTTTATTGGAGTAAACTGGGAAAAGTGGCCTAAATTACTCTATTTTTGATAAAATTGACAAAATCGGTATTAACACTGTGAGAATTATGAAATCGCCCTAAAGGGCCGAATTACGAAATTGCCCCTAATGGGCCGACTTGTTATATGCCTTAACGGACCGATTTGATACATTGCCGTAATGGGCCGATTTGATACATTACCGTTATGGGCCGATTTGTTATATTGTCGTAATGGGCCGATTTGTTATATTGCTTAAATGGGCCGATTTGATGTATTGCTTAAATGGGCCAATTTGATATTTTTCCATAATGGGCCGTTTTGATATATGGTCTTAATGGGCTGATTTGCAAGTGCTACAATGGGCCGAATTATTGTAATGAATCCCTGAATTAATTATTGTTGTTTGTATTTGTAAATATCATGATTTGCTATGTATGATGCATTTACATGATTTGCATGGGATGGGAAAATGTTGAAGAGAAGTGATTCTGGTGGCACTGCCACAAAAATGTTTGTTAATACGATATTGTGATTTTGGTGGCTCGGCCACAATCAAAATTTGTTATAAATGGCATAATGCCTGCGATTGGTTTGTTTGGCGGGGTGGGTTGACTTGATCCCCACAGGTGTGATGGGCTGGTACGGGTGGTGTGTAGCGGATGGATTATTAGGATGGTTTTGGTTTTGCATTACATTCATATGATATATTTGATATATTATTATGTAAAAAGGGGCTTAGGCCCAAAATATTGCTAAATGGGTTTCAGGCCCAGTGGAAAACGGTAAGGGGTTTCACACTGAGTTCTTGTAACTCACTCCCCCTTTTCTTAACCCTTGTAGGTAATGCTCAGTGACGAGGACTTGGGGCCATGGATGACTCGGTGGAGGCCATACTTTTGGAGTGTTATTTTCGGACTTTAGTAAATTTCTATTTCCGTTCACTTTACTATTTTGGGTTTTTATGTTGTAATAAGGCCTCTGGAGTATTTTATTATTTGCTTTATGGTTGTTATACTTATTATTTTTCTTGAGTTGTTTAAAATGAGAATTTTTCTAAAAACTTAAATTAAGGTTTTCCAAAATCGATTAACAAATGGATTTCAAAATAAACTTTTATATATATTTTAACGCAGAAGTTTTCACTCGAACTTTCAAATGATATTTTTAAAAGACACGGTTTTATAAGATCATTAGTTCAAATTTTCGATTTCTCAATTAACTTTCGAGGATTAGTAGTATTTTATCAAATGTTTCAAATCTAATTTGTTTTCTTGTTTATAACAAAATAACATCTATTTTAATACAAATCAAAAGGGATTTTAACACGTTTTTCTCATGTGACATGTTAGATCCGGTCAAAACGCATGGGCCGGGTTTGGGGTGTTACAAAGTCGATATCGGAAAAAGTGTGGATTATGACAGTCAAGTTCAAATTGTATACTGATTTTCTTCCCTTAAATAATTTTGATTGTTATCAGTGAGTTCAAGCAAGATGTTATGTTTCGTCTGAGTTAATACAATTAGTAAATATCTGTGACTGGCATGTTGAAAGAACTATGAAAGATTGTATGTTTGAATTGTCCTAACATGAATAAAGGAGCATTTTGTTATGTTATTAATTGATAATCGAAATCGACTTAGTTGTTCTTATCAAAGTGAATTGGTCAGTTGAAATGTGATTTGAGTTACATGTAGTTAAAGCATCCTCGATTATGGTAACAAATTTTTGCATTCATGAGTATATCGATGGGACACGAATGAAGGATTGATATTCTAGAAAGTATGATACCGAGGTACACCTATTAGATTTGTTCTAATCGATGATGTTATTATGAGTTAAAGTCATTACGAATGATATGGTTATCACATTTACAAAAATTCAGATGGTACGTGCATGTTAGCAAAGTTGAAAACTCGTTGAAGATACTATTAATCAAGCTCAGTTACGAGTTGATTTGAATTGAGTAATGAATTCATGATTTTTTGTTGATGTACTATTGAACGGATTGGAATGTGTTTTATTACTAGAATGTAAAGTGATGGTTCATGTTTTCATACGGTTAATGTCACATGTTCCTTGATTTAAGAATTAAAGTATCGAATGTCATAGAAAGATCTGAAGTTAAGATAGTGTTAAAGACTTGAGCTATTGAAAGATCGCGAGTAGTTATTGATTAATCTCTGGGAATGCAGATATAGTCACAAATGTTATCAGATTGTGATTGATCGTTCGTGTAAAGATTTCTTGTTTAACAAACCAGTCGAGTAAGATGTTTCTGGGATTATTCGATTATGCAAAATATCAGTCTCCATTATTTCGAATTGAGATTCAAGGGCTAAATCCCAATTATGGAAAGAGCTACAGGAAACTATGAATACGCAATTGCATCTTGGCACGGTAATACACTTGTAAATCGGTGGTAAGTCTGAGAGAGTAATTCAAAACTTTGACGATATGCTCCGACACGAGGTGTTAAAGTTCAAAGGTGACTAGAAAGAGATACGAGGTTGATTTGATTTGTGTATCTGATAAATTAGTGGAAGTGATTCATGAGAGTTGAAAGCAATTTCTTCTGGTAAGATTTTCAGGGACGAAAAACCCTAAGGGGGGAGAGTTGTAACAGCCCGATTTTGGGCCTAGTCGGAACAGTGGTTTCGGGAACATAAATTCGACAAAGAAAATCTTATTTTTATTATATTTTTATGGTCTACAATTTCACGGAAAGATTTCGTGAAAATTTCGTTCGAAAATTTCGACGTTTGGGCACTCAATTTAGTCAAACGGACTAAATTGTAAAAAGTGCAAAAGTTGAGTTCTACATGTTAGAGGTGTCCAATTGTTATGAAATTTTAAATTTGAGGTCCTTAAATGATAATTAGACCACTGGTTAATTTTTTGGACAAAAATGGACATGAAATAGGTAAAATAGAATATTTTTAAGTTAGGGGCATTTTGGTCATTTAGTAATTAAAATGAATTAAAAACAAAATTAAATGCCAATTTTTGTCCATCTTCAACCCCATGGCCGATTTCACAAGGGGAAACCATGGCTAGGGTTTTTCAAGCTTCCAAGCTCGATTATAAGTCCGTTCTTGCCCCGTTTTTAATGATTTTTACATTTTTGAAATCCTCGTAACAAGATCTATCTATTTCTACCACTAATTTGAGATATGATTAAAGTCTAGGGTTTTGGCCCATGATGAATATGTGTGTATTTTTGTGTTTAATGGTATGATATGCATGTTTATGGTTAGAGAAACGACTTTTACTAAGTGATTTTCGGTAAAAATGCCTAAAAGGACTAATTTGTAAAAGTTATGAAATTTGTCATAAATGTGTGAATTAGTGGAATTTGCGGGCTGTTATAGTTATGAAAATGGTTTTTCTAGGCTTAAAATACAAGGAAATTGAATAAAAAATCATTTTACGAGCCTAGGGGCAAAAGTGTAAATATGAAAAAGTTTAGGGGCAAAATGTAAATTTTCCAAAAATGTGAATTTAGGCTAATTTGAGTAGCAGGATGAATAAATGAGTTAAATGTGTTGTTATAGATCAAGGAAAACGAGATTCGGACTTAGAACGGTGGAAAAACAAAGAATATGACGAATAAGTTCTTTTCATCGGTTGTGCTACCGAGGTAAGTTTGTATGTAAATAATACATAATTTTTTTATTTATGTTTTAATATTTTGTTATATTATATGAGATATGGTTGAATATGGAGTAATTATTTGATGTAAATTATGAATTGTGATTGATTATGGATGAATTGGTAAAATGTTGAAAAGTGAGAATTCTCGGTTAAACCTTCGGAATAGAAAAGATACGAATGAGGTAGCTAGGTCACATGTGTGGTACTAAGTGTAGGCCACTATGTTTACAAGAGAGCTACGAGATGGTTTTAGGTCACGTGTGTAGTACTAAGTGCAGGCTACTACGTGTACCAGACGGATAGGTCGCATGTGTAGTACTAAGTGCAGGCTACTATGCGTACCCGATAGCTTCGATCACATGTGTGGTACTAAGTGCAGGCCACTATGTGTAAGTGATGGTTCTGGTCTCATGTGTAGTACTAGTGCAGGCTACTATGTGCACCAGATAGCTTCGGCTACAAGGGTGGTACTATGTGCAGGCCACCATGTATCTGTTATTATTCAGATGAGTTCAACGGGAAATTGACTAAGTGAAAATACATGTGATCATGTAACGACTAAGTGTAATTGACTATGTGATGAATAAGTGCAGGTATAAGTGTGAAAATTCATGAACAATGTGCTCGATATTTGATCGAACCTTCGGTAAGATGAAATGGAGTAAGTGAAATTATGAAAGAGTAAATTTAGCAACAAAACAGTTTTGGACAGCAGCAGTTGTGTGACTTTGAAAAATCACCAAAAATTGTGGAAATCGAGTTAGAGGTTTAATAAGATATGAAATTAAATCTTAATGAGCCTATTTCACATAAAAGAAACGGTGTAAACAAAAGAATTTCATATTCTGTGATATTAAAATTTTTGTGAGACAGAGTCAGAATGATGTCAGAATCCCCTGTTCCGACTTTGAAAAATCATTACAAATTTTATAAAAATAATTATGGTTTATAATTTATATTCTTAAATTTATTTATGAGTCTACTTTCAAGAGAAACAAACGCAATCATTATCCAAATTCTGTACGATGAGATAATTATTTTTTAGTGCAGAGAGGTCGGAACTGTCGGACAGCGAAACAGGGGAGACTTTAATGAATAAACTGGATAAACCAAAAATTCTGAAAATTTTATGGTAAGAATATATGTAAGTCTAGTTTCAGGTAAAATTTGTGGATCTTAATTTGGAGTTCTGTAACTCAAGATATAAATAATTCAGTGACTGTAACTCGAGTAGACAGCTTGAGATGAACATAAGTAAATAGTCAAATTTTGTGCAATTATGATTGTATTACCTTGAGAACATATTGTGAGGATTAGTAAAAACATACTAATTAATTGCTTATTATTTACATGCTAACTTACTAAGCTATATAGCTTACCCCCCCTCCCTTTCCTTTTTCCTATAGTGTCACAGAGGCTAGCTCGGGTTGGAGATCGTCGGAGATTCTATCACACTATCAAGCTTTTGACTGGCATCAACGCCTTTAAGTAATTTAAGTCTATGGCATGTATAGGGACTTAGTCATTTTGTGTATGTGTTATTATGTTTTGGTCAAATGTATTGGCTTGTAATGGTTAAAGGTTATCGTATTATGTAGCCATGCTAATTGGCTTATATTGGCTAATTGATTGTAAGCCTATATATATTATTTATATGCCAATGTCTTGTGATGTGAGCTGTGTTTGCATGATACATGAAGAGTTGTGGGTTATGGCCTAAATACCTAATGGTTAAATGTGCTAGTAGTCTTGATGTCGAATGGCTAAGTTTGGCTCAATGGTATGGTTTGATAATTAGATATAATTATGCATGTATAAGAGTTGTTGAGGATGCATATTGAGTGTGACCCTATTTTGAAGAAAAATTTTCTAAGTGTTGTGAAATTTTCCAAAGTTCTCGGTTTAGTCTCGAACCGCTTCCAAAGCATGTCTTGGGCCTCGTAGGTCCATATTAGGGACTCTATGATTGAATATGAAAAGTTTTAAATTTGGGTGAAAATTTGTGACTCGGAAATGATCGGTTATAGGTGATTAGGTCCGATAATGCCTCGTACCCTATTCCGGCGACGGATACGGGTAAGGGGTGTTACATTGATGACTTTTCTGGGTTGTCAAGCCTAGGGTTTATTTCACGTTCTCCCTTTTCCAAATAGCTGATCCGTTCAGTATCCCTACAAAACAGTTAACAGATCATGCCTCCACTCGCTAATCCCCCATAAAGGGATTAGTTCCTCATAGTCTCCATAGAAAATATAAAATCGATATAAAGAGAAAACATGCTAAACAAATCAACAATATAAATTTTATGAAAGAGCCTGATTGTATTAAAATTGATCAGAAATCCACAAGGTTTAATTGTTTCCCCAACTCAAATCTTTCAAAATAGAACAAGAACTAATGAAATGAAATTTAACCTTAGAAAAACGAAAATTGAATTGAATTTAAAAGACTAATTCTATGCTAAGTGAATGATGTCATTTACATGTAAAAAAGGAGCCTATTTATAGATTTTAGGTGGTCCTCCTCCTTCACCCTAGGTTAGCTAACATTCTTGAGTTTTAAGTTTGATTGTGCGAACCAAAATGCCTCTGGCTCCTGTTAATTTTTATTCCAAAGTCAATGTTGTGACACACCAGGACCTGTGTCGCGACATATCAGGCAGTGTACTCATCCTAGGACATCTTTAGGGGTATGTTGCAACACCTTTAGGCTATGTCATGACATCAAAGGCAGTTTCACGATTTCTCCATTCTGCTCTCTATGTTGTGACATTGTGCATTCTGTGTTGCGACATGATGACATGTATCTGTCTATTACACCTTCTAGTGGTCTCCTACACACTTATACAGTTCATCAGCTCACTCTTAGGCCTCATTCGGCCCCTAAGGCCAATAAAAGACTAAATTTGCACATTTTATTCACTTTAATAAAACTTAAGAAAATAGAATTAAAACTTAACAAAACTAATTCTTTTCAAGCTCTTAAAATGTGAAAATTAGTTAATCTGCTACATTGAATTACGGCAGTTTAGAGATTTTGAAACTGTAGCATTAACAAAAGAGTGAATTGCATTCCTACAGAACAAGCTAACTCTGAAAATGAAGGACCCCGGGAGCTTTACTATACCTTGTAACATTGGAGAATCTTACTGTGGTAAAGCTCTATGTGATCTAGGAGCAAGCATCAACTTGATGCCAATGTCTATTTTTAAGATGTTGGGTATAGGTGATGTTTGACCAACAAAGGTGACACTCTAACTGATAGATCGATCTCTAGCACACCCGAAAGGAAAGATCGAGGATGTTCTGGTACGTGTAGATAAGTTTATTTTTCCTGTTGATTTTATTTTTTTAGATTCTAAAGTAGATAAAGAAGTGACGATCATCCTGGGCGACCTTTTCTACCAATGGGGAGAATATTAATAGATGTGCAGAAAGGTGAACTCACTATGCGAGTTCAAGATTACCAAGTGACTTTTAAGGTTCTTAAAGCCATGAAATTCCCTAATCCGATGGAAGAATGCTCAATAATTGAGGAGTTAGAATCCTTAGTCTCTATAGAATGGGAGTGCAATTATGTAGAAGACCCCTTGGAAAACACCTTAGGGTTTGAGCCACTAGAATATGAATAAGGTAAGGAAAATATGGCTTTGAGGGAAGCCAATCCAAAGGGCTATGTTCGACCAGCATGTTTTGAATCATTAGAGTTGGAAGCTCGAGAATACGCACAACCGAAGTTGTCAATTGAAGAACCACCCAAACTTGAACAAAAGGTACTACCTTCTCATTTGAAATAAGTTTATCTTGGTAACTGTTCAACTTTTTCTGTGATTATTTTAGCAGAACTAATAGGTTGCCAACAGGAGTAGTTGATTAAAGTTTTGAAGAAATTCAAAAAGGCGATCGGTTGGACTTTAGTTGATATTCGAGGAATAAGCCATTCCTTTTGTATGCACAAGATTATATTAGAGGATGGCAAGAAAGTGAGAATTGATGGGAAAATGAGACTCAATCCTCTTATGAAAGAGGTGGTTCGAAAGGAAGTTATCAAATGGTTAGATGCGGGAATTATTTACCCCATCTCAGATAGTTCATGGGTAAGTCTGGTATGCGGGAATTATTCACCGATCATAAAAGTTTGAAGTATTTGATGTTGCAAAAAAGATTTGAATTTGAGATAGCGTATATGGCTTGAATTGTTGAAAGATTATGATTTGATAATTGTATATTACTCGGAAAGAGCGAATGTGGTTGCAGATATTCTGAGTAGAAAATTTCTGTTTGCTTTGCAAGCTATGGATACCGATTGTAATTGTCTGATAATAACTTAATTTTAGCTGAGTATAGAGCTAAACCGATGTTTCTACAACAGATCTGTAACACCCCTTACCCGTGTTCGAGGCTGGAACCGGATACGAGGCATTACCTAACTTAACTTGCTTAAACTTATAACTTTGGACTATAAAATTTTGTCCCAACTTAAAAATTTTTCATTTACAAACAATATTTGCCCCTTATATGGGCCAACGGGGCCCAAAACATACATATAGGATTGTTCGAAACTAATCCGAGAACTTAGGAAACTTTAAGAAGACATAGAAAATTTTTCATCAAAACAGGGGCCACACGCCCGTGTTGCTCAAGGGACACGCCTGTGTGCCCCTGAGACATGCCCGTGCTCCTCACCCGTGGTCGACACTGACTTAATACACACGACCGGACACACGCCCATGTCCCTTGTCCGTGTCCTTCACACGGCCTCGACACGCCTGTGTCTTAGCCCGTGTGCCAAAACCTTGGTATTCTGTTTGTGACGTCATCACCTCACTAAGTTCACACGGCCAAGGCACACGTCCGTGTCCTTAGGCCGTGTGTCGAATTAAATTCCAATTTCTAGGTGCAAACTTTACACAGCCTGGGCACACACCCATGTCCATGGCTGTGCCTCCCACACGGCTGAGACACACGGCCGTGTCTCTGCCCGTGTGTTTACTACTAAGCATACTGACTTGCAACTCTAGCATGCAAGGGGATACACGGCCGAGCACCACGCCCATGGGGCTGACCGTGTGTCACACACAGCCTAGACACACGCCCGTGTGTCTGCCCGTGTGGACAATTATATGGCTATCTACCAAGTCATTTGCCACCCTAGCAAGAAATCACACTCATACCAAATCAATTCAATATTTAAGGTGACCATATGATACCTCTAAGAACTCAAAAGAATCAATACATCCATAAAAACATACACTTCATGAAATCCATCATCATTGAATATATGAACATATCAAGTATAGGCCAACATCCCATGACTTCTTACAAAATAGATTGAACAACTATAATAGCCTACACATTTGACTTGCAAATATGACATAACAAAAAGACCAAGTCCTATACATGCCATACTCAAAATGAATCTAGTTTGGCTATACCAAATAGTGGTCGATAGTGTGATCTCCAACTCTGACGTCTGCGATTTCTCGAGCTATCTTTGCAATACTACAAGGAAAAGGGCAATGAAAGGGGTAAGCATAAAGCTTAGTAAGTTTGCATGAAAATAAATGATAATAATAAGCTCATGATAAAACCCATCCATGACATTAATTAACCACACACAAGGTTATAGGCTCCTTGTCATACTTACTCATAATTGCCCTTATATAGCTCAGACCATGCCACATATCGTAAATATTCTTCGTGAATTACTAGGGATGCTTTAATAAAATTCTCGTTTCTATTTCTAAGCTAATCTATTTATCCCAATAAATCACTAGGGATGCTCAAGGATGCTTATTCATAACCATTAGCATACACACGAAGCCAATGCCACATCCCGGATGCGGTCTTATATGGGATTACTTTTGACTACCGATGCCATATCCTGGGTATGGTCTTATACGGAACCTCACCTCAAGTATCGATGCCATATCCTGGATACGGTCTTATATGATTCTCATATTCAATACTGAAGCCATATCCCGGATATGGTCTTATACAGAATTTCAATTTGGCGCCGAAGCCATGTCCCCGACATGGTCTTACACGGGACCTTATCTATCTCATGTCTCGATAATAATATAGTCACATTCATTATAGTCCAACTGGGACTTCAACATTTCAATTTCTTAGAATATCGTACATCGATATAATGTCAACCATTCACAAACAATACGAGCATAAATGTTGAATTTATCACATACAAACTTACCTCGATTTCAAAATAAGCTAGATCGTCGATCTAGTCCGAGACTTTATTCTTGCCCCGATCAAGGTTGATTCTTGGTTCTTCTAGCTCTATAATAGCAAATTAGCTCTTTTCAATCATCACATTAATAAGAGCATTTTAATAACCATGCTCTGGCAAAATTATTATTTTGCCCTTACACTTTGGCAAAATGACCATTTTACCCCTAGGCTCGAAAATCAATTCTAATCAAATTTCTACCTTTAACAAGCCTAGGTGAACATTTATTCACTTATGGCTATCATCAAAATCCAACATTTCACACATTTACTACAAACTTTACAACCTTTACAAAAAGGTTCATTTAGGTGTTTTCATGGCAACACCTTTGTAACATCCTACAAATTGAGTATCGATATGTTGCATAATTTTGGTGCTTAGCTAGTGAATGATTCAATTTGTGTGTTTAATATAGTCTTGAGAAGGCTCGGGATTTATTTAGAATTAGAATAAATTTTAGTAATGAGTACTTTATTGAAGTGGAACAAGTAACCTTGATGTTTAAGGAAATTAAGTGACAAAAGTTAGCATAAGATGAGCTAGTAGTAAAGTGGTGTTGGCGCCATGAGTGTTGCTTGAGGGAAGAGGTTCGAATCCCATGGTATGCATTTTGTGACTTTAATTTTTGCACTCTTCTAGCATGTGTCGGCCAAGCTCTATTTTTGGTAGGTTGGACTTTATTTTTATGGCAAGGTGGCTAATGGTTTAAGGCAAGATTTGAACATAGGGAAAGGAATCATGAGCTTATGGTATGTAGGGGGAACACAAGGCACTTTTTAAGGGGTGTGTTTTGGAAAGTTTGGAATGGCCAAACTTTGTCCATGAACTTGGACGGTTTTGGGGGCTAGGGGGGTGGCCGAATGTTGTTGGAGGTATTGGTAAGAATGTGTAACAAGTTTGGTCACTTTCATTTTGGTCATTTTGTGCTTTTCACAAAAACTTTTCTTTTCATCTTTCTCTCCCTAGCCGAATGCATTTTGTGCATTAGTGAACATCTTGTTTTCTTCTTTTGGTCATTTCTTTTTGATCATTTGGTCAAATTTTGCCTAACCTCTCAAGTCAACACCAAAAACACAAAACCCATTTTTTCTCTTTTTCTTTTCTTCTCCATTGCCGAATGCTCTCTTGTCCCAAATCCCTCTCTTTGCTCTTTTTTCACCTTTGAAAACTGAAACACAAACCTCTCATCCTCTATTTCTTTCTTTCCTCCATGGCCGAATATTGCTAGTATCATCTTCTTCCATTTTTCTTCTTAGCTGAATCTTCCTCTTCATATATATTTTCTTATCAATCATTTTCTTTGCATTCGTTTTGATTAATCGGTAAGAACCCTCTTCGATTCTTTATTTTTTTCATCTTTTCTTTTGTCGATTCTACTTTTGTTTGGGAGGGTCTTTTGACCGAAAGTATCCTCTATCTTTTTCTCTTAGACAATCTTTCTCGTCTTTATAGTGTTATAGAGAAGGCCGAAACTCGGAGTATTCGTAATCATCGTGAATCGCTAGGATTTGGCTCAAAGTGTTAAGGTAAGGGTTTCTATCAAGGACTTCCATATTACTCGTTATGTCGTCAAAGATGGGTTACTAATCGATTTTATCTTAGGAACGTTATCGCTCAATTTTCATCCCGTGAACGTAAGATTTTGTGGTAAGCCGATTTCACCCTTAAAACCTATAAACTTAATTTCCAAAAATATTAGTTGGGCTAATATTCTTTTGACAATGGAGGCAAGCAAGATAGGGTCGAAAAGGGTGGTGAATAGTGTTCGGAAGAGGGGCAGATTCGCTATTCCCTCTAGATTCAAGCGAAGGGCTGTTTCGACAATTCAAGATTTTCCACCGGGTTGTGGACCCTCATCCGGGGAGAATCAATTATTCAAAGTTTTTCGTAGTTCGGAGCCATTAGCTATTCGGTATTTTCCATCGGGTTGTGAACCGTCAACCGGGGAGAACCGCCAAATAGTAGTTGTTTGAGATTCCGAGGGTAAAGATCTAGATCGCTTATCTTTAGCATAGATTTATATTAAGTATTAGTGTTCTAACCAAGCGTGATACGTATTTAGGTATCGACGATTGGGAAAGTATAGTCCTCACCGTAATCAGGTGTGTAATCTCACACTTATCTCATGGGTTAGATGACTTTACCGTAATTAAGCATTAGTCTAAAAAAAATCGCAAAGTTGGTGAGATCGGAAAATATGGTATATTAACACTTTAGTGTTAAGAGCTTATAATCGGTATTAAAATCGTGAAAATTTGAATCGCCCTTAATGGGCTAAAATGATAAAAGTGACATTTTGGGCCCCATGTGGTAAATGGGCCATATGAGTTATTTGATAAAATTGGCCAAGTATGATATGAGATATAATGGGCTAAATTGTGAAAAGGGTCAAATTGTGAAAAGGGCCAAATTGTGAAATGGGCCAGATTTGTAATAATTTTTTTATGGGCCTTGTGATGGAATTATCATATGAATGAATTGTCATGCATTTTATATACATGATTGCATGGGTTGGGATAATTGACGAAGAGAAAGATGGCTTCGTGCCCGATTAATGGCTTCGTGCCCGATTAATGGCTTCGCGCCGATTAATGGCCGTGCCCGATTGATGGCTTCATGCCCAGTTTAATATATGGCTTAATGCCCAGTTGGTGTGTTGGCGAGGTGGGTGACTAAAGCTCCCTACAGGTGTGCTGGTTGGTACGGGTGGTGTGTAGCGGATGGAAATTTAGGCTTGGTTGGGAATTGCATATCACATGCATTTTATACTTGTTATATTGTACATTTGTAAATGGGCTCAAGCCTAATTAAATGCTTAAATGGTTTTGGCCCAGTGGACTTGGTAAGTGGGTTACACACTGAGTACTAAGTAACTCACCCCATTTCCTTTACCCATCTCAAGTAACGATCATTAATGGAGGCTTGGGCCGGGGGATGACTTCGTGGAGGCCATACTTCGAATGATGGTTTTTGTGAACTTTGAACTACTCTTAAGTATTTTTATTTAATTACTATTTCAGCTATGATGTAATAAGGCCTCTGGTATTATTTTTATGGATTTTTACTTGTGGATGGATTTTAATTATGTTTAAATACTAAAATGGGATTGTTCTATTTTTATAAATGTTTTCTTAAATTCTCGTGCAAAAAGGGGTTTTTCTTAAATATTTTATTCTCGTAAATTTTTCTGTAAAATTCTTTAAGAATCTTGTTTTCAAATTTCCTTTTGAAATCTTTTAAACTTCTCGTAAAAATTTTACCAATTAATTTCTAAGTTCTAATTTATAAACGCTTATGTCTTAAATCATAGATTTTAAATTAACCTCGGTTTTTAATAAACTTCAATTCCAAAATAGTTTTGATGATCTATTTTTTTTAAATCAATAAATGACTAGATGTATGTTCGTTTTGTGTGACATACCAAATCTGGTCTTAACGCATAGACCAGGGTTTGGGGTGTTACATTTTATGGTATCGAGCCAGTTTCAAAACTCGGCTGTGGTTTGGGTTCAACAACAATTTTTGTTTAAAGTTGTTTCGAAATTATAAAATTTATGTTTTAAAGGTAGTATGGCACCACGAGCATCTGGCACCAAGTCAAGTAACTATTCGTATATTGAATGCTTATTATTGTGATATGATCATAGGAACACTCTAGAACTTCTAGTTTTAGGTGTTGAAACTATAGAGATTGAGACTATAGGATGTGATTGCGAAAACAACTCTATCTCTTATATCTCATAAAATATCGTTAATAAACACTGAAATAGTATTCTGATTCATAAAACTTGTAATCAGATTAAACCAAATTAGCTATTATGAGCGCTAGAGGATGTGGACGTGGTAGACGTGGCTGTGGTAGAGGCTGAGGTGCTAGAGCCGTGTCCAAGGCATCGGGACATATGCCGGAAATGGATGCACCGGCATCACCTGTGTCGGATATTGGATCCCACGACCGTATGAGGGAAGATATTGCTTTGTCTCAGGCAATGTTACGAGTTTTGGAAAGGGTTGCTGGGGCTAGAACGGTGCCAGTAGCTCGAGGATCAATATCGGAGCGGCTCAGATCTAATAGTGCTGAGACTTTTAGGGGTATTTCTGGAGTAGCCCCAAATGTTACAGAATATTGGCTCGAGCTGTAGAGCGGATTATGGATGACCTGGAGTGTACTCCCAAGCAGAAACTAAGAGGAGCCGTGTCCTTGTTGAGGGACGAGGCGTATCAATGGTGGCTTACTGTGCGAGAAGGCACCCAGGCTGAACGTGTTACTTGGGATTTCTTCAAAGCTGCTTTCCAAGGGAAGTATGTCGGGGCAAGCTATGTGGATGCCCAGAGGAAGGAATTCCTGAATCTAGTTCAAGGAAATAAGACAGTGGCAGCTTACGAGGCAGAATTTCTTCGCTTAAGCCGATATGCTCGCGTAATAGTGCTAACTGATCATGAGCGCTGTGTACGTTTTGAGGATGGGCTGAACAATGAGTTACGGGTACTGATAGCCTCGCAACAAGAAAAGATTTTTGCCACGCTTGTGGAGAAAGCCAAGATAGCCGAAGAGGCTAAGAATTCAGAATGCCAGAACCAGGAAAGAGTTAGAGGCAAGAGGGATTTTAAGTACTCGGGTTCTGCTAAAAGGTTCCAAAAGAGGCCTCGGAATGATGAGCCAGCTCAAGCTAGAGCACCTGTGGTTACCAATCAGATTCAAGAATGTGCTGACTATGGGAGACGACACCCCGGGGAATGCTGGAAGAGAATCGGTGGTTGTTTTAAATGTGGTTCTAAGGACCACCAGTTTAGGAATTGCCCTCGACGGACTGCTCCGACTCAAGAAGCTCGTAACTTTGATGCACAGCCAGCTAGAGGCGCTCAGTAGCCATCGAGAGGCCGTGGACTAGGTCATGGTGGTAATGGTGTTGGACGTGGTCAAGGTGCACCGGGTCGAGGTAATGGCTTTAGAGGTAACGCGGAGGCAAGACAGCCGGGGTTAGTCTATGCGGTCAGGCATCGGGAGGATGGCGATGCACCTGATGTGATAACTGGTACGTTCTTCATCTTTGATGTACCTATTACTGCTTTAATAGATATCTGGTCTACCCACTCGTACGTTGCTAGTGCCATATATGGAAATCTGAATATTAGATCTGAGATTATCAATAGAGTGATGACGGTAATTAGTCCTTTAGGACAGCCTGTGGTCGTGAATAAATTGTATAGAGACGTGCCTTTAGAAATTCAAAGAGAAATATTTTTGGCGGATTTGATGGAACTGCCTTTGGCGAGTTCGAATCTTATTTTGGGCATGGTTGGTTGGTAAAGCACCGGGCGCAATTGGATTGTCGTTGAAAAGCAGATGTCAATAAGGACTTTGGATGATAAGGAGGTAGTAATGATAGGCGAGCGAAGGAACTTTTTGGCAAATGTGGTATATGCTTTAAAGGTAGAAAAGTTGGTACGAAAAGGGTATGGAGCGTTTCTAGCCTTCATTAGTGCTTTGGATGCCAAGGAATTATCAGTGGAAGGTGTGAGAACGGTGAAAAAAAATTTTGATGTCTTTTCCGAAGAACTTCCTGGTCTACCTCCAGATCGGGAAGTAGAATTTGGCATTGAGCTTTTGCCTGGAACGGCTCCGGTGTCCATTGCTCCTTACAGAATGGCGCCGAAGGAGTTAGTGGAGCTTAAAGCAAAAATTCAAGAATTATTGGATCAGGGATTTATCTGATCGAGTGTGTCTCCGTAGGGAGCACCGATTTTGTTCGTCAAGAAGAAGGATGGGTCAATGCGTATGTGTATTGATTATAGGCAGTTGAATAAATTGACGATCAAGAATAGGTATCCATTACTGAGAATCGACGACCTGTTTGATCAATTGAGAGGAGCTTCAGTTTTCTCCAAGATTGATTTGAGATCGGGTTATCATCAACTCAAGGTTAAGGAGGCAGATATTCATAAGACGGCATTCCAAACTCGTTATGGACCTTATGAGTTTTTGGTAATGCCGTTTGGTTTGACCAATGCACCAGCTGCATTTATGGACATGATGAACCGAGTCTTTCAACCCTATCTAGACCGGTTCGTGGTGGTGTTCATAGATGATATCTTGGTATACTCGAGGAATGAAGAAGAGCATGACTCACATTTGCGCATAGTATTGCAAATACTGCGAGATAAGCAACTTTATGCCAAATTCAGTAAGTGTGAATTTTGGCTGAAGGAAGTGACTTTCTTGGGTCATGTGGTGTCAGCTGAAGGAATAAGAGTTGATCCTCGAAAGGTAGAGGCTGTGTTGGATTGGAAACCACCGAAGACAGTGGTTGAGATTCGGAGTTTCTTAGGTTTGGCTGGTTATTATAGACGCTTTGTTGAGGGGTTTTCGCTAATTTCTGCACCCCTAACTAAGCTGTTGTGAAAGGGAGTACCGTATGTGTGGACCGATAAACAACAAGAGAGTTTTGAGAAACTGAAGAAGATTTTGACTAAGCGCCAATCCGATTCAACTCGATTTGGAAAAGAGTTTATCGTTTCATTGTGATCGTCACACACGGGTTTAGGATGTGTGCTGATGCAAGGTGGAAAAGTGGTGGCTTATGCTTCTCGTCAGTTAAGGCCGCAGGAAGTCAACTATCCTACTCATGACTTGGAGTTGGCTGCGGTGGTGTTTGCTTTAAAGATTTGGAGGCACTATCTCTACGGTGAGAAGTCTATTATTTATACGGATCATAAGAGTCTTAAGTACCTCCTTACCCAAAAGGAGTTGAACTTGAGACAACGGAGGTGGGTGGAGTCATTAAAGATTATGACTTCTCAATTGAGTATCATCCCGGAAAGGCTAACGTAGTGGCGCAGCGTTGAGTCGTAAGGTAGTATCGGAGTTAAGAGCAATGTTTGCTCATATCGGTTTGTATGAAGATGGCGATCGCTAGCGGAACTTGAGTTAAGCCTTTGTGGTTAGAAACAGATCAAGAAAAAGCGATTATCGGATGAAAAGTTGGGTCCGTTAATGCAACAAGTTGAAAGTGGTGTAATAGGGGATTTTGGAATGAACAAGGATGAAGTCTGTGTGTTTTCGTGGAAAAGTTTGTATGCCCATGGATTCGGATTTGAGACAAATGATTCTGCGGAGGCGCATAGTAGCCCTTATGCTATGCACCCCGGAGGAAATAAGATGTATCGAGACCTCCGTGAGCAGTATTGGTGGCCAAGGTTAAAACGGGAGATTACTGATTTCGTGGGTAAGTGCTTGACTTGTCAGCAAGTGAAGGCGAAACACCAATTACCGTCGGGCTTATTGCAACCGGTAAAGATTCCTTTATGGAAATGGGAGCGGATAATGATGGACTTTGTTAGTGGGTTACCCTTAACACCTACTAAGAAAGATTCCGCCTGGGTGATAGTGGATCGGTTAACGAAGACTGCCCATTTTCTACCAGTTCGCACGGATTACTCACAACGCAGAAGTTGGCTAAGTTATGCGTATCGGAGATTGTGAGGTTGCATGGGGTACCAAGTGTCTATTATATCGCATGAGGATCCTAGGTTTACATCACGGTTTTGGAAAGCTTTGCATGAGGCTTTGGGAACAAAGTTAGACTTCAGTACGGATTTTCATCCTCAATCAGATGGTCAGTAGGAAAGAGTAATCCAAATTTTGGAAGACATGTTAAGGGGTCGTGTGATTGATTTCAGAGGTAGTTGGGAAGATTTTCTACCGTTGGCAGAGTTCGCGTATAATAACAGTTACCAATCCAGTATCCAAATGGCACCTTATGAAGCGTTATATGGTCGTAGATGTCGTACCCCTACTTGTTGGACTGAATTGGGAGAACGGCAGTTATTGGGTCCTGAAATGGTATCTGAGACGGAAGAAAAGGTAAAGGTGATTCGAGCACGGTTAAAGGAAGCTTCGGATAGACAAAAGTCGTATGCGGATCTGAAGCGTAAGGATATTGAGTTTGCGGTGTGGAGATCAGTCTTTCGAAAGTCTCACCTTGGAAGAAGATTTTTGATTTGGAAGGAAGGGCAAGTTGAGCCCTAGGTTCATTGGACCGTACCGTGTGTTGAAGCGTGTAGGACCAGTAGCCTATCAGCTTGAATTACCTCCGGAGTTGAGTCAGATTCATAGTGTCTTCCATGTCTCTATGTTAAGGAGTTATCGATCGGATCCGTCTCACCGGTAGAAGAAGTGGAGATAAGGCTGGACTTGTCTTTCGAGGAGGAACCGGTGAAAATTTTAGATCGAGATGTTAAGGTGCTAAGAAAGAAGTCGGTACCGTTGGTTAAGGTTCTATGGCGTAATCACAGAGCGGAGGAAGCTACATGGGAGCCTGAGGACGCAATTCGGCAACAATATCCTCACCTCTTTTAACCAGGTAAATTTCGAGGACGAAATTTTCTTTTAGGGGGGGTAGAATTGTAACATCCTAAAAATTGAGTATCGATATGTTGCATAATTTTGGTGCTTAGCTAGTGAATGATTCAATTTGTGTGTTTAATATAGTCTTGAGAAGGCTCGGGATTTATTCGGAATTAGAATAAATTTTAGTAATGAGTACTTTATTGAAGTGGAACAAGTAACCTTGATGTTTAAGGAAATTAAGTGACAAAAGTTAGCATAAGATGAGCTAGTAGTAAAGTGGAGTTGGCGCCATGAGTGTTGCTTGAGGGAAGAGGTTCGAATCCCATGGTATGCATTTTGTGACTTTAATTTTTACACTCTTCTAGCATGAGTCGACCAAGCTCTATTTTTGGTAGGTTGGACTTTATTTTTATGGCAAGGTGGCTAATGGTTTAAGGCAAGATTTGAACATAGGGAAAGGAATCATGAGCTTATGGTATGTAGGGGGGAACACAAGGCAATTTTTAAGGGGTGTGTTTTGGAAAGTTTGGAATGGCCAAACTTTGTCCATGAACAGACGGTTTTGGGGGCTAGGGGTGGCGAATGTTGTTGGAGGTATTGGTAAGAATGTGTAGCAAGTTTGGTCACTTTCATTTTGGTCATTTTGTGCTTTTCACAAAAACTTTTCTTTTCATCTTTCTCTCCCTAGCCGAATGCATTTTGTGCATTAGTGAACATCTTGTTTTCTTCTTGTGGTCATTTCTTTTTGATCATTTGGTCATATTTTGCCTAACCTCTCAAGTCACTTTTCCCCTTGTGCCGAAAACACCAAAAACACAAAACCCATTTTTTCTCTTTTTCTTTTCTTCTCCATTGCCGAATGCTCTCTTGTCCCAAATCCCTCTCTTTGCTCCTTTTTCACCTTTGAAAACCGAAACACAAACCTCTCATCCTCTATTTCTTTCTTTCCTCCATGGCCGAATATTGCTAGTATCATTTTCTTCCATTTTTCTTCTTAGCCGAATCTTCCTCTTCATATATATTTTCTTATCAATCATTTTCTTTGCATTCGTTTTGATTAATCGGTAAGAACCCTCTTCGATTCTTTATTTTTTTTCATCTTTTCTTTTGCCGAATCTACTTTTGTTTGGGAGGGTCTTTTGAACGAAAGTATCCTCTATCTCTTTCTCTTAGACAATCTTTCTCGTCTTTATAGTGTTATAGAGAAGGCCGAAACTCGGAGTATTCGTAATCATCGTGAATCGCTAGGATTTGATTCAAAGTGTTAAGGTAAGGGTTTCTATCAAGGACTTCCATATTACTCGTTATGTCGTCAAAGATGGGTTACTAATCGATTTTATCTTAGGAACGTTATCGCTCGATTTTCATCCCTTGAACGTAAGATTTTGTGGTAAGCCGATTTCGCCCTTAAAACCTATAAACTTAATTTCCAAAAATATTAGTTGGACTAATATTCTTTTGTCAATGGAGGCAAGCAAGATAAGGTCGAAAAGGGTGGTGAATAGTATTCGAAAGAGGGGCAGATTCGTTATTCCCTCTAGATTCAAGCGAAGGGCTATTTCGACAATTCGGGATTTTCTACCGGGTTGTGGACCCTCATCCGGGGAGAATCAATTATTCAAAGTTGTTCGTAGTTCAGAGCCATTAACTATTCGGTATTTTCCACCGGGTTGTGAACCGTCAACCGGGGAGAACCGCCAAATAGTAGTTGTTCGAGATTCCGAGGGTAAAGATCTAGATCGCTTATCTTTAGCATAGATTTATATTAAGTATTAGTGTTCTAACCAAGCGTGATACGTATTTAGGTATCGACGATTGGGAAAGTATAGTCCTCACCGTAATCAGGTGTGTAATCTCACACTTATCTCATGGGTTAGATGACTTTACCGTAATTAAGCATTAGTCTAAAAAAAAATCGCAAAGTTGGTGAGATTAGAAAATATGGTATATTAACACTTTAGTGTTAAGAGCTTGTAATCTGTATTAAAATCGTGAAAATTTCAGAATCGCCCTTAATGGGCTAAAATGATAAAAAGTGACATTTTGGGCCCCATGTGATAAATGGGCCATATGAGTTATTTGATAAAATTGGCCAAGTATGATATGAGATATAATGGGCCAAATTGTGAAAAGGGTCAAATTGTGAAAAGGGCCAAATTGTGAAATGGGCCAGATTTGTAATAATTTTTTTATGGGCCTTATGATGGAATTATCATATGAATGAATTGTCATGCATTTTATATACATGATTGCATGGGTTGGGATAATTGACGAAGAGAAGATGGCTTCGTGCCCAGTTAATGGCTTCGTGCCCAGTTGATGGCTTCATGCCCAGTTTAATATATGGCTTAATGCCCAGTTGGTGTGTTGGCGGGGTGGGTGACTAAAGCTCCCCACGTGTGTGTCTTTGGTTGGTACGGGTGGTGTGTAGCGGATGAAAATTTAGGCTTGGTTGGGAATTGCATATCACATGCATTTTATACTTGTTATATTGTACATTTGTAAATGGGCTCAAGCCCAATTAAATGCTTAAATGGTTTCGGCCCAGTGGACTTGGTAAATGGGTTACACCCTGAGTTCTAAGTAACTCACCCCGTTTCCTTTACCCATCTCAGGTAACGATCATTAATGGAGGCTTGGGCCGGGGGATGACTTCGTGGTGGCCATACTTCGAATGATGGTTTTTGTGAACTTTGAACTACTCTTAAGTATTTTTATTTAATTACTATTTCAGCTATGATGTAATAAGGCCTCTGGTATTATTTTTATGGATTTTTACTTGTGGATGGATTTTAATTATGTTTAAATACTAAAATGGGACTGTTCTATTTTTATAAATGTTTTCTTAAATTCTCGTGCAAAAAGGGGTTTTTCTTAAATATTTTATTCTTGTAAATTTTTCTGTAAAATTCTTTAAGAATCTTGTTTTCAAATTTCCTTTTGAACTCTTTTAAACTTCTCGTAAATTTTTTACCAATTAATTTCTAAGTTCTAATTTATAAACGCTTATGTCTTAAATCATAGATTTTAAATTAACCTCGGTTTTTAATAAACTTCAATTCCAAAATAGTTTTGATGATCTGTTTTATTTAAATCAATAAATGACTAGATGTATGTTCGTTTTGTGTGACATACCAAATCTGGTCTTAACGCATAGACCAGGGTTTGGGGTGTTACAACCTTTCACAAAAGTTGTTCATCTAACAACTAAGACTCATTTTCTTCCATAAAATGCAGCAATTAACAATGAAAGCTCTCATGGAAAAACTCTAAACTTTCTACCATATTGCTTAAGCTCTTTAGAAAGCAATTAACAACTAAGACTCTTTAGAAAGCTTAAGCTCTAGGGGTTCTAAAAGTACAACTATCATCAAGAAAAACCATTAAAGTCACTTACTTGAATGGAGAAGAGTTTGCTAAAATTTTGAGCTTTCAAAACCCCTATTTTGCTTGCTATTTTCGGTGGAGGAAGATGGAGAGAAAAGATGATATCTTTTCTTTCTATATTTTATTAATACAAGTCAATTTTATCACCAACTTTTACCAACTTTGACCAATTTCTCAATTGTTGTCTCCTATGGCCGGCCACCCTTTCCTTAGGGGTCTAATTTCCCTTTAAAGACCTCAAATTAAAATTCTATGGCTATTAGGTACCTTTAGCTTATAAAATAGAACTTTCGCACTTTATGCGATTTAGTCCTTTTTCGCGATTAAGCAAGAAATCGCTAAAATTAAGGCACCAAAATTTTCATGCACACATATAAGCATGCTCTAGCTCATAAAATATCATAAAATTAATTTTCTCTAACCTTGGATTAGTGGTTCTGAACCACTATTTTGACTAGCCCCTAAATCGGGCTGTTACAAGATTAGTGAAACTAAGAAAAGTGATAATGAGTTGTAAGTTAAATGAATACAGTGTGAATTAATTTCTGATTTAGAATTTCAGAATAGATTGGATAATTATCTGTTACTCAGAGGCAGAGTCTATGTACTGAATCAGCTAAGCATGAAATACTAGAATGTATAATGAAAATCACTTTACGAGCCTTGGGGTAAAAGTGTAAATATGATGAAGTTTAGGGGCAAAATGGTAATTTTTCCAAAATATGAGATATGATTCAATTTACTCAATGTGTGTATTAAATGAGTTGATTTATCATTATAGATTAAGAAAGACGAAGCCCAAATCGAAACCGAGGCAAGAGCAAAGTCGTGGACTAAATTGCACGTCTTCACACATTTTGAATACCGAGGTAAGTTTATGTGTAAACAATGCATTTATACATATTCATTGTTGATGCTAACTAGTGTATAGCATGATTGAGAATCTATATGGTTCAAGTGGATTGAATGTGGTAGTTATTGAGTAATTGATGTATGAATTACAAAATAGATGTGTGAATGTGTAGTGATAATACTTGACGGTGGGCTAAGTGCGATACCACCTTAATACTTAACTACGATGGGATGTGTGCGATGTTTTCGTTAAGTATATCATTTAGTGGGCTATGTGCGAAACCACTATAAGTACCCTATTTGGTAGGCTATGTGCGATACTACCCTACTATTTGATTGTGGTGGGCTAAGTGCGAAACCACCAAGTGATTTAGATGTGTGGTTGAGAAATTGTGGTGTTGAGTGCAGGTATGCAAATGAATGAATGTAAGCATTAAGCTTGTGATGTGGTGGAAATATGGTAAGGGATAGAATGAGTAAGCATAGTTTTGGATGTGAATTGTCTTGTTTAGCTCATACTATGATGTAAATTGTTTATATGTAAATTTACTAAGCTTAAAGCTTACTCCCCTTTCTTTTCCCTTGTCTTATAGAGCTAAAGAGTCGGGACGAGATACGCGGATAATTTGGAAGATTGCCCAAACTATCAGCTCACTTGGTATATTTAGATTTAGTGCTTTTGTATATGGCATGTATAGAGGCTAGACAAGTTAGTTTATGTTGTCATATTGGCCAAAGATGTGTTGGCCCTTTTGATGGATAATCTATTTTGTATAATGCCATGGTTAATGGTTTATCTTGTTATATGAAAAGATGTAGTTATCCATGAGAGTTTATATTGCAAAACATGAATTGTTTGATGATGTGTAAATAGATACATGTTGTGTGAACTAGATGGGTGAAAGGAGCTTGGCAAATAGCCTTGTTCTTGTCCACTCGGGTAGACACACGGGCGAGTGTCTAGGCCGTGTGTGACACATGGGCTAGCCACATGGGTGTGTGACTTGGCCGTGCGTCCCCTGCATGTTAAGGTGGTAAGTCAGTGTCGACCACGGGCTAGCCACACAGACGTGCCTAGGCCGTGTAAGATGGTCAGTGTTCACCACGGGTGGAGAACACGGGCATGTTCTTAGGTCGTGTAATACTAGCAGAATACCCAAGTTTTTATACACGGGGTAGGGACATGGGCGTGTGTGACCACACGACCTGCTCCCACGGGCGTGTCCCATTTCACATGGGCGTGTGGCCCTTGTCAAGGTGAAAGAAATTTTAAGATCACAAAGGATTCCAGTAGGATTCCGGAACCCCTCGTATGTATGTTTAAGGCCTCGTGGGTCTTTAATGAGGTCATTTTGGTGACTATAGAGAGTTGTCAAGTTGGGACTAAAGTGGATTAAGTCCGGTAATGCCTCGGGCCTAGTTCTACCGTAGAGTACGGGTAAGGGGTGTTACACTCTGGGTATACGGTGACATTGTAGTACCGCATATCATTCTCAGACGGATGATCAATCTGAACAAATGATTCAGATTTTTGAAGATATGTTTCGGTGCTATATTTTAGAATTCGAAGGCAATTGAAAAAGAAATATTTGTCGTTAGTTGAATTCATATATAGTAATAGGTAACAGTCAAGTATAAAAATTTTACTGTACGAGGCTTTATATGGTCACAATGTAAAACTCCGGTGTTTCAGACTGAGCTCAGTGAGAAAAGATACATGTAGTTGGTTTGATTCGTTGAATCCAAAGAAAGATGAAAGTGATCTGAGACAGTATAAAAGCAGTATTTGATCGTCAGAAATCTGATATGAATATAAAGTGAAAAGAAATAGAGTTTCAAATTGGCGACAAAATATTTTTGAAAGTTTCTCCATAGAAGAAAGTTCTCCGGTTTGGCCGTGAAGGCAAATTAAGTCTGCGGTTTATCGGGTCATATAAGATCATTGAAAAGAATCGAACCTGTTGCATGTTGATTAGTGTTATTATCAGAGATCGATAGAATTCACAATGCTTTTCATGTGTATATGTGTTACGACAGTATCGATCAGACCCATCATCTGTTATTTCTCTTATAGATATTGAAATTCAGCTTGACATGACTTACAGTGAGTGACTGGTTGAAATTCTGGTAGGTGAAGTAAAAGAAACGAAAAAATATAAAGGTAGCTTTAGTGAAAGTTCTTTGACAATGATACGATATAGAGAAAGCCACCTGGGAATCGGAAGAAATCATGAGAAAGTAATATCTGAACCTCTTTACTGGTAAAATTTTCGAGGACGAAAATTCTTAAGGGGGAGAGTTGTAACAGTCCAATTTTTTATAAAATCAGAATAGTGGTTTCGGGACCACAGATCCGAGCCCGAAAAGAAAAATTATTTTAATACTATTTTATGATCTACAGTATGATAATAATATTGTGTGAAAATTTCGTAAAGAAATTTTATCGATTACATGTTTAATTTGATAAAGGACTAAATCGCGTAAAGTGCAAAAGTTGTGTTCTAATAGCTAAAGGGATTAAATAGCTATAGAACTTTAAATTGGAGGTCCTTATATGGTAATTAGACCATTAATGAAAAGTTATTAGATATTTTTGGATGATTCATCCATGGAAAATTAGATTAGAAAAAGTCTAAGGACTAAATTGAAAAGTGATAAAATTAAAAGATGATAAATAATTAAATAGAAATAAAAATCATTTTATATCATCTTCTTCCCCAAATATTCCATGGAAACCCTAGGAAAGAGAAAGCAAGCTTTCTTAGCCAAATTAGGTAAGTATTCAAGCCACGTTTTTAGTAATTTTTATATTTTTGAAACCGAGATAGTTTAATCTATCTATTTGGGGGATTAATTTGAAAAGTTATCAAAGAATAGAAATTATTTCATGGATGAATATGCTTAAAATTTGAAATTTATGGTAGAATATGAAAGGTTGATGATAGATAAACAACTTTTACAAAGTGATTTTTGATGAAAACATGATTTAAGGACTAAATTGTAAAGTTGTGTAAATTGAAGAAAAATTTTGAATTTTATAGAATACGTGTGCTGTAAATTTTATATTTAAATTTTGGTTAGGCTTGGAATAAGAAGTAAATTGCATGAATTTCATTTTTCGAGTCTAGGGACGAAATCGTCATTAATTAAAAGTTTAAGGACAAAATGGTAATTTTGCCTAAGATGTAAATTGGATTGAATTGAGTCTAAATTGTATTAAATTGATGTTAAATTTACTCGTATAATCCGGATAGACCAAATTCGGAGCTAGAACGAGGAAAAGAGAAAAATGTCGGATTAGTAGATTTTACGTACACGAACATTTGTCGAGGTAAGTTCGTGTAACTAAATTGTATATTTAAATGCTTGAATTAGATTTTTTGTATGTGAATTATATAAATATCATATATATATATGACATTGAAAACATATCTGACAAAGCCCGATCAATGATAATGCCTGATAAATGATAAATGATAAAAATGTTACTTTTATGCTTGAAATGAATGTGGAATGTGTTTATGTAAATTATATGAATGTTATAGATGTATGAAATAATCACATGCCTGATAATGCTTAAAAAAAGTTAAATCTCGTTTGAATAAATGAAAATCGATGGATAAAGGTGATTTCTCTTATTGAATGAGGTCCTGCATTTGTTGCTGATGGGATTTAGCTCGGACGAGTAATCCTATTAACCTCATTACAGATAGGATTTAGCCCGAACGGTAATCCTGATATAATCCCTCTTGAGCATATGTTACAATTAGGATTTAGCCTGGACTGGTAATCCTAATTGAGCTCTTCTGAGCATATGTTACTGAAAGGATTTAACCTGGACTGGTAATCCTGTTATATGATATGTGGCTCAAGAGTGTGCTTTCTGATTTAGTGCCCTAACGGGTACCCCTGAATATGAATTGACGGATCTTGATTTGTACACCTCGAGTGTACTACCTGTGTATCCATCGATATTTCGAATAAATTCAACGGGTAAAAATCCTGATGTGAGAAGATATAAATAAGAAATGAGTCAGAACACGTATCTGCCTGAAATACATGAAAATGATGATATATGATAATTGATACATGGAAATATGAGATGATGATATTTGTACATGGAATTTATTTGATAAATATGTTCATCCTTAATTATAGATTTGTACACCTTGAGTGTACTACTCGTGTGGCATTGATATTTCGAATTATATGAGTAAAGTTCTGACATGAAGTAATTTGAAATCGAGATGAATTACTATGAAAATATACTTGTAATATAAAGATATGATTTATACATGTTAAATGAATACGTGATGTGGAAAGCATATGTGTCTGGAAACCTAATTATTGTTGAGCCCATATATATTTCTTGGTGTTATTATGGAATATATTACTAACAAGGGCAATGTGTAACAGCCCGATTTAGGGCCTAGTCGGAATAGTGGTGCGAGACCACAAATTCGAAGTAGAAATATGTGTCTAAATGATTTTTCAAGGCTTACGAGGTATTTGCATAATTGTGTGAAAATTTTATGAAGAAACTTTATGAATTAGTGAACAGTTTGTCCATGTGGACTAAATTGCAAAAGGTAGAAAATATGAGATTCTAGAAGATTTATGTATGAAATAGCATCATAAAAATTATTAGAAGTCCTTATTTAGCAATTAGACCATTATATAATAAGATGGACAAAAATGGACATGGGAAGGAAAAATCTCAAGAAAGGATCATTAAGGGCATTTTTGTCATTTGGTAAATAAAAGATTAAAAAGAGAAAAAGAAGAAAAAATTGTGTCCATCTTCTTCTTGCCATAGCCGAATTTTACAAGCCCTCCATAGCTAGGGTTTCTTCAACTTTCAAGCTTGATTGTAAGTATCTCATAGCCCCATTTTTAATGTTCTTCGTATTTTTGAAATCCTTGTAGCTCGGTTTAGCTACTTTTAGCTATATTTTGAGCTAGGGTTCATATTCAAAAATTTACCCATGTATGACATGCATGTATTTTGATGTTTTATGGAAGATTATGAAAGTTTGATGTAGGATAAACATCTTTTTCTAAGTGATTTTCATGAAAAATGCATGTAAGGACTAAATTGCAAAAGTTATGAAAATGGTCATACATGAGTGAAATAGTGGAAATTTAATGTTGCTATAGTTGAGAATATGATTCGGCTAGGATTGAAATGTAAGAAAGTTGAATGAAAATCATTTTACGAGCCTAGGGGCAAAAGTGTAATTATGAGAAAATTTAGGGGCAAAATTGTAATTTTACCAAAGAATGAGTTATGAGTCAATTTAGTCAATGTGAGTGTTAAACAAGTTAAATTGTCATTATAGATCAAGAAACACGAAGCCCGAATCAAAACCGAGGCAAAAATAAGGTTGAGGACTAAATTGCACAACTCTACACATTTTGAGTACCGAGGTAAGTTTTCTATGAATTTTAATCTACATATTACTTTTATAATTAAATTACTTGCTATGTCGTACAAGGTACATTATTTTCATGAAGTTGATTGACAATGCCTAATAAGGAAATCAATGAGAATAAGTAAGTAAAAGTCCCGATTGAAAAATTCGGAATGGCGAGGATACCTATGTCATGACAAGAGATAAGGAAAGTCCGTGTAAGACCATGTCTGGGACATGGCATCGGCAATAAGGCAAGGAGATCATGTAAGTCCATGTCAAGACATGGCATTGATAAATCACTATGAGGCAAAGGTCCCAAGTAAGCCCATGCCAAGGCATGGCATTGGTGAATTTATAAGGCAAGGATACCACGTAAGACCATGTCAAGACATGGCAATGGTAAGTTTCCAAAGAGGAAACATAAAAGGAAGATCCCTTGTAAGACCATGTCTGGGACATGGCTTCGGCACCAAAGAAAGATCTCGTGTAAGACCATGTCTGGGACATGGCATCGACATCTAGCTAAGGAATTTCGTGTAAGAGATATGGCATCGGTATCATAAGGCGATACCATGTAAAACCATACGCATTGGCATCGAGATACATGTTTGACGAGATTAAGTATCCTCCGACATTCCGAGTAATTCCACGGGCAAAAGAGACAAGTATGAAAAAAGTAACAAGAAAGCTAAGTAAGCAAAATTATACAAGTTGAGTTATTCAAGAATGATAAAGAATACTACCTAAGGAAGATAATGATTTGGTGTTCATATTATATTAGCAAAAGTGCTAATCTATGTAATTGAGTGATACAGGTACCCTAATTAATTTACAAGTATGAAATTATAATGTGGTAAGTGATGAGAAAGAGTAAGTAAGTTCAAGCATTTGAGATTTATGTTGCTTTAGTCCTAAGATGAATGAGTTTATTTTTGAGTATGTATGTGGTTATATAGATTTCATGCAAACTCACTAAGCTAAAAGCTTACCCTTCTCTTTTCCCTTTTTCCTTGTAGATTCGCCAAGTTAGCTCGGGGATCATAGAAGTCGGAGCTCGGATCACACTATCAGCCATTATTTTGGTATAGCAAAGTTAATTAATTTTGAGTATGGCATGTATAGGTGTTTGATCATTTTGGTCATGTCATATTGTGAGCTAAAGGCTTGGTTAGTAAGATTATGCATTGTTTTGTATATGGCCATTAGAAATTGGTCAATAGTTGTTAAGTTATATACCTTTTCATGATGATAAGTTTATGCATTTAAGTTATTGCAATGGATGGAATAAATGAGTTGTTTGAGATAGTACAAGTGTGTTTATGTTTCAGGGTGGCAATTGGCTTGGAAAATAGCCTTATAATCGTCCACACGGGTAGACACACGGGCGTGTGTCTAGGCCGTGTGTGACACACGGTCAGCCCCATGGGTGTGTTGATAGGTCGTGTGTCCCTTGCATTAAATTACGAAAATATGATTCATCACACGGGCCAGCACACGGGCGTGTGCCATGGCCGTATGCCATTAAGGGTTTGATGATGTCATAAACAGAGAGCTCCACGGGTAGGAGACACGGGCATGTCTTAGGGGCACACGGGCGTGTCCCTTGGACAACACAAGCGTGTGGCCCTGTTTAGGCAAAATTTTTCAAGGAGCGCAAAAGTTTCCGGTTGAATCCCGAAACCTTCCGGAAGTATGTTTAAGGCCTCGTAGGCCCATGAAATGTATGTTATTAGTAAGAAAGAAAAGTGTTAAGATGGAAAGAAATTTTATAGCTGATAATACAAGTTCAAGTAAAGTTAAGTACAGTAACGCCTCGTATCCTGTTCCAGCATCGGATATGGGTAAGGGGTGTTACATTTAGTGGTATCAGAGCTATGGTTTAGTCGATTCTAGGACTAACGTAGCATAAGTATGAGTCTAGCTATACATTCCATACATAAGAGTATTTATATATTGATAGTGTGACGACTCCTGACGACTTAAATTGTGTTTTCATATAGTAAATGGATCCCGAAAGAGCTGTGGCGGATGATGTAGAAAGCAATGCACCGGCTCCCGCCGAAGGGACGGTGCCTAATGAGAATGAGAATAGACCCACGACAGTAAGTCAGAGAGGAGGAGAAGAGGCTAGGGAAGCCTTTCTCCATATGATGAATGCTTGGTATACGAAGTTCGTTCGCACGAACCCGAATGCACCACCCCCTCCACCCTCGCCTATTCCTCAATCTACCCCTGTAGCTCCTCAAGTGGTAGAAGTGGTAAGAAGAGAAAAGCCTCTGGTTGATAGAATTCGGAAGCAAGGAGCTGAAGAATTCCGGGCTAGTAAAGATGATGATCCGGAAAGAGCTGAGTTTTGGCTTGAAAACACCATCAGGGTATTTAATGAGTTGTCGTACACACCTGAAGAGTGCATGAAGTGTGTAGTTTCTCTCTTAAGAGATTCTGCATATCAGTGGTGGAATACCCTTGTGTCGGTTGTACCAAGGGAAAGGGTCACATGGGAGTTTTTCTAAGAAGAATTCAAGAAGAAGTACATTAGTCAGAGATTCATCGATCAGAAAAGGAAGGAATTCTTGGAACTAAAACAAGGTATAATGTCAGTAACAGAGTATGAGCGTGAGTTTGTAAGGCTCAGTAAATACGCCTGAGAGTGTGTATCCACAGAAGCTATCATGTGCAAGAGATTTGAAGACGGATTAAACGAAGATATTAAATTGTTTGTTGCTGTCCTAGAATTGAAAGAATTTGTTATGCTGGTGGATCGGGCTTGTAAAGCCGAAGAATTAGTAAAAGAGAAAAGAAAAGCTGAAATGGAGTCTCATGACTCAAGAAAGAGACTGCGGAGTAATTCATTTCAGTCCTTGTCCAAGAAGTCATGAGATTTCTCTACCCGATCAGCTACTTCCACCGGGTTTTCAAACAAAGGCAAGAGTAAGCACTATTCAGGGAATAAGGCTCAGACTACTTCAGTCGCTAGTGTCGAGAATGTCTGATATAATAGACTGGAATGCCCACAGTGTGGCAGACGACACCCCGGTGAGTGTCGAGCACATGAAAGTGCTTGTTTTAAGTGTGGTTCCCAAGATCACTTCATCCGAGAATGCCCCAAAATGGTTGAGAAAGACAAAGTTCAGAGTGCAAGAGCAGGAAGTACTAATAGAGGAAGACCACAAAGGAACCCAGGAAGTGGGGCGAGTAGTAAGGGTACACCCCGAGAGCAGGCTGCAAGATCCGAGGGCAGAGCGCCTGCAAGGACTTATGCCATTCGCGCACGCGAAGAGGCATCATCTCCCGATGGAATTACGGGTAGATTTTCTCTTCATGATACTAATGTTGTTGCTTTAATTGATCCGGGTTCTACCCATTCATACATTTGCATGAAATTAGTATCAAAAATGAATATGCCCGTAGAGCCTACCGAGTTGTGATAAAAGTGTCTAATCCTTTAGGCAAAAGTGTATTAGTTGATAAAGTATGCAGAGATTGTCCTTTGATGATTAGAGGTCATTATTTTTATGCTATTGCCATTTGATGAATTCGACATTATTCTTGGTATGGACTGGTTAACTGCTCATGATGTGACAGTAAATTGTGGGAAGAAATATGTTGAATTGAGATGTGAAAATGGGGATACTCTTTATGTTGAATCAGATGAACAGGACAGATCGCCGGTAGTGATTTTTCACATGTCGGCTTAGAGGTACGTAAGAAAAGGGTATGAGGCGTATCTTTCTTTTGTGATGAATGCCAAAGAAACTGAGTTAAAGATTGAATCAGTACCGATATTATGTGAATACTCAGATGTTTTTCCCGAGGAATTGCCAGGATTGCCTCTGGTTAGAGAGGTTGAATTTGGCATCGAGTTAGCTCCCGGTACGGTACCGATATCAATTGCTCCTTATAGAATGGCTCCAACTGAGTTGAAGGAATTGAAGGCACAGTTGCAAGAATTGACGGAAAAAGGTTTTGCTAGACCAAGTTGTTCTCCATGGGGTGCTCCGGTATTATTTGTGAAAAAGAAAGATGGCTCCATGAGATTGTGCATAGATTACAGGCAGCTTAATAAGGTAACTGTGAATAACAAGTACCCATTGCCGAGGATCGATGATTTGTTTGATCAATTGAAGGGAGCCATTGTGTTCTCTAAGATAGACTTGAGGTTGGGATACTATCAGCTGAGAGTGAAAGACTCAGATGTGCCAAAGACTGCATTTCGGACAAGGTATGGGCACTATGAATTTTTAGTCATGCCTTTTGGTTTAACTAACGCTCCAACGGTGTTTATGGATCTAATGAACCGCATCTTTCGGCCATACTTAGATAAGTTTGTGGTTGTTTTTATTGATGATATATTGATATATTCCCGAGATGAGCCTGAGCATGCCGAGCACCTAAGGACAGTTTTACAGATTTTACGAGATAATCAGTTATACGCCAAGTTCAGCAAAAGTGAGTTTTGGCTTAAGTAAGTTGGATTCTTGGGGCATATTGTTTCGGGAGATAGAGTCCGAGTTGACCCAAGTAAGATCTCAGCCATCGTTGATTGGAAACCCCCAAAAAATGTATCTGAAGTTAGAAGTTTTCTGGGCTTAGCTGGCTACTATAGACGGTTTGTCAAGGGGTTTTCCATGATAGTGACTCCAATGATGAAACTGTTACAGAAAAATGTAAAGTTTGAATGGACGGAAAAGTGCCAACAAAGTTTTGAGAAATTAAAGGCAATGTTGACGGAGGCTCCAGTTCTAGTACAACCTGAGTCGGGAAAAGAATTTGTGATTTATAGCGATACATCCTTAAATGGATTGGGCTGCATACTAATGCAAGAAGGTAAGGTAATTGCATATGCCTCCAGACAACTAAAGCCACATGAAAGGAATTATCCGACACATGACTTAGAATTAGCTGCTATTGTTTTTGCATTGAAGATTTGGAGACACCATTTGTATGGTGAAAAATGTCAGATCTTCACTGATCACAAAAGTCTAAAGTACTTGAAGACTCAGAAGGAATTCAACTTAAGGCAACAAAGATGGTTGGAGCTGATAAAAGATTATGAGCTAATTATTGATTATCACCAGGGAAAGGCGAATGTAGTCGCCAACACTTTAAGTAGAAAGTCTCTATTTGCTTTGAGGGCTATGAACACACAGATGACCTTGTTCGATGATGGTTCCATTCTAGCTGAGTTGAGGGCTAGACCAGAGTTTCTTCAAGAGATTTACGAAGCTCAGAAAGATGATAGTGAGTTACAAGCCAAAAGAGCTCAGTGTGAGTCGGGTGTTGAGACCGACTTTTGAATCAATTCAGATGGATGCTTAATGTTCAGAGACAGAGTTTGTGTACCGAGGAACGGTGAACTTATTCGTAAAGTCTTGCATGAGGCACATTGTGGATGTTTATTTGTACATCCGGGTAGCACCAAGATGTATAATGACTTGAAGCAACGGTATTGGTGGCCGAGTATGAAGAAAGATATTTCAGAATTCGTGTCGAAATGCTTAATTTGTCAGCAAGTGAAAGCTGAGCACCAATTACCTTCAGGTTTGCTTCAACCTATAATGGTACCCGAATGGAAATGGGACCAAGTTACCATGGATTTTGTAACGGGTTTGCCGTTGACACCAAGTAAGAAAGATGTTGTATGGGTTGTAATTGATAGACTTACTAAGTCAGCCCATTTCATACCTGTTCGAGTTGACTACTCAATTGACAAGTTGGCAAACTTGTACATTTTAGAGATTGTGAGGCTACACGGAGTGCCCTTATTGATTATATCGGATAGATATCTGAGATTCACATCCAGATTTTGGAAAAAGTTGCAAGAGGCCTAGGGCACAAAGTTGAATTTTAGTACAGCCTTTCACCCCCAAACCGACAGCCATTCGGAGAGGTTGATGCAAGTTCTCGAAGATATGCTCAGGTGTTATGTTCTTGAGTTTTAAGGCAGCTGGGAAAAGTATTTTCCGTTGGTAGAATTTGCCTACAATAATAGTTTTCAGTCAAGCTTGAGAATGGCGCCTTATGAGGCATTGTATGGGCGTAAGTGCCGAACGCCTTTATATTGGACTGAGCTAAAGGAAAACCAGATACATGGGGTTGATTTGGTTAGAGAAACTGAAGAAAAAGTAAAGGTAATTCGAGATTACCTAAAAGCGGCGTCTGATCAACAAAAATCCTATTCGGATTTGAAGAGGAAAGAAATTGAATATCAAGTCGGTGATAGAGTATTCTTGAAAGTTTCACCATGGAAGAAAGTCCTTAGATTTGGTCGAAAAGGCAAACTGAGTCCACGTTTCATCGGACCGTATGAGATCACCGAGAGGATAGGGCTGGTAGCTTATCGATTGGCTTTGCCACCTGAGTTAGAAAAGATTCACAATGTGTTTCACGTGTCCATGTTGCGATGCTACCGATCAGACCCTTCACATGTGATTACGCCGACGGAGGTTGAGATACAACCTGATATGACTTATGGCGAAGAACCAGTTAAGATTCTAGCCCGGGAAGTCAAGCAACTAAGGAATAAAATTATAGCTCTCGTGAAAGTCTTATGGCAGAGACATGGGGTAGAAGAAGCTACATGGGAGCCCGAGGAGGCTATGAGGAATCAATACCCAAACCTTTTTACCGGTAAGATTTTCAGGCACGAAAATCCCTAAGGGGGGAAGAATTGTAACAGCCCGATTTAGGGCCTAGTCAGAATAGTGGTACGAGACCACAAATCCGAAGTAGAAATATGTGTCTAAATAATTTTTCAAGGCTTATGAGGTATTTGCATAATTGTGTGAAAATTTCATGAAGAAATTTTATGATTTAGTGAACAATTTGTCCATGTGGACTAAATTGCAAAAGGTAGAAAATATGAGATTCTAGAAGATTTATGTATGAAATAGCATCATAAAAATTATTAGAAGTCCTTATTTAGCAATTAGACCATTATAAAATAAGATGGACAAAAATGGTCATGGGAAGGAAAAATCTCAAGAAAGGATCATTAAGGGCATTTTTGTCATTTGGTAAATAAAAGATTAAAAAGGGAAAAAGAAGAAAAAATTGTGTCCATCTTCTTCTTGCCATAGCCGAATTTTACAAGCCTCCATAGCTAGGGTTTCTTCAACTTTCAAGCTTGATTGTAAGTATCTCCTAGCCCCGTTTTTAATGTTCTTCGTATTTTTGAAACCCTTGTAGCTCGGTTTAGCTACTTTTAGCTATATTTTGAGCTAGGGTTCATATTCAAAAATTTACCCATGTATGACATGCATGTATTTTGATGTTTTATGGAAGATTATGAAAGTTTGATGTAGGATAAACATCTTTTTCTAAGTGATTTTCATGAAAAATGCATGTAAGGACTAAATTGCAAAAGTTATGAAAATGGTCATACATGAGTGAAATAGTGGAAATTGAATGTTGTTATAGTTGAGAATATGATTCGGCTAGGCTTTAAATGTAAGAAAGTTGAATGAAAATCATTTTACGAGCCTAGGGGCAAAAGTGTAATTATGAGAAAGTTTAGGGGTAAAATTGTAATTTTACCAAAGTATGAGTTATGAGTCAATTTAGTCAATGTGAATGCTAAACAAGTTAAATTGTCATTATAGATCAAGAAACACGAAGCCCGGATTGAAACCGAGGCAAAAACAAGGTTGAGGACTAAATTGCACAACTCTACAGATTTTGAGTACCGAGGTAAGTTTGTATGAATTTTAATCTACATATTACTTTTATAATTAAATTACTTGCTATGTCGTGCAAGGTACATTATTTTCATGAAGTTGATTGAGAATGCCTAATAAGGAAATCAATGAGAATAAGTATGTAAAAATCCCGATTGAAAAATTCGGAATGGCGAGGATACCTATGTCATGACATGAGATAAGGAAAGTCCGTGTAAGACCATGTCTGAGACATGGCATCGGCAATAAGGCAAGGAGATCATGTAAGTCCATGTGAAGACATGGCATTGATAAATCACTATGAGGCAAAGGTCCCAAGTAAGTCCATGCCAAGGCATGGCATTGGTGAATTTATAAGGCAAGGATACCACGTAAGACCATGTCAAGACATGGAAATGGTAAGTTTCCAAAGAGGAAACATAAAAGGAAGATCCCGTGTAAGACCATGTCTGGGACATGGCTTCGGTACCAAAGGAAGATCTCGTGTAAGACCATGTCTGGGACATGGCATCGACATCAAGATAAGGAATTTTGTGTAAGAGATATGGCATCGGTATCATAAGGCGATCCCATGTAAGACCATATCTGGGATATGGCATTGGCATCGAGATACATGTTTGACGAGATTAAGTATCCTCTGACATTCCGAGTAATTCCACGGGGAAAAGAGATAAGTATGAAAAAAGTAACAAGAAAGCTAAGTAAGCAAAATTATACAAGTTGAGTTATTCAAGAATGATAAAGAATTCTACCTAATTTAAGGAAGATAATGATTTGGTGTTCATATTATATTAGCAAAAGTGCTAATCTATGTAATTGAGTGATACAGGTACCCTAATTAATTTACAAGTATGAAATTATAATGTGGTAAGTGATGAGAAAGAGTAAGTAAAAGTAAGTAAGTTCAAGCATTTGAGATTTATGTTGCTTTAGTCCTAAGATGAATGAGTTTATTTTTGAGTATGTATGCGGTTATATAGATTTCATGCAAACTTACTAAGCTAAAAGCTTACCCTTCTCTTTTCCCTTTTTCCTTGTAGATTCGCCAAGTTAGCTCGGGGATCATAGAAGTTGGAGCTCGGATCACACTATCAGCCACTATTTGGGTATAGCAAAGTTAATTAATTTTGAGTATGGCATGTATAGGTGTTTGATCATTTTGGTCATTTCATATTGTGAGCTAAAGGCTTGGTTAGTAAGATTATGCATTCTTTTGTATATGGCCATCAGAAATTGGTCAATATTTGTTAAGTTATATACCTTTTCATGATGATAAGTTTGTGCATTTAAGTTATTGCAATGGATGGAATAATTGAGTTGTTTGAGATAGTACAAGTGTGTTTATGTTTTAGGGTGGCAATTGGCTTGGAAAATAGCCTTATAATCGTCAAGACGGGTAGACACACGGGCGTGTGTCTTGGTCGTGTGTGATACACGGTCAACCCTATGGGTGTGTTGATAGGTCGTGTGTCCCCTGCATTAAATTACGAAAATATGATTCGTCACACAGGCCAGCACACGGGTGTGTGCTATGGCCGTGCGCCATTAAGGGTTTGATGACGTCATAAACAGAGAGCTCCACGTGTAGGAGACATGGGCTTGTCCCTTGGACAACACGGGCGTGTGGCCTCTGTTTAGGCAAAATTTTTCAAGGAGCGCAAAAGTTTCCAGTTGAATCCCGAAACCTTCCGGAAGTATGTTTAAGGCCTCGTAGGCCCATGAAATGTATGTTATTAGTAAGAAAGAAAAGTGTTAAGATGGAAAGAAATTTTATAGCCGATAATACAAGTTCAAGTAAAGTTAAGTACAGTAACGCCTCTTATCCTGTTCCAGCGTCGGATATGGGTAAGGGGTGTTACACAATGAGGATATTGTAGGGTTTGAGATCAAATTGATTGAATATGCCTTACATGTTTATCTTAAAATAGAATAAATGGTAAGTTAGGTACCATGTTATACGAACTTACTAAGCATTATATGCTTACTTAGTTTTATTTCCTGTTTTATAGTTGGAAACACAAAAATTTACGTGTTTTTACATGCCCTTTTTTAACGTAAAATCATGCTATTTCGGTTAAATTCTTGTCGAAAAATAATTAAATATTATAAAACAATTAAATTGTGTTAAAAATATGAACATGGTGAATTTTAATTAATTTTATAGTTAATTTTGATTAATTTTGACTATTTTCGACAGATTCGCACAAAGAGCGAAAATTGGCTCGGCAGACACTGCTCGAAGAATAAACCCGAGAAGCAATTTGAAGTATCGAGGAAAAATTTATTTCCAGCCTAAGATGGTCCAAAAATGTGTTTTAATTCATAATATAATTAATTTTAATTTATTCCCAATTTAATTTGGGCTAAATAAATTATTATTAGTTAATTATGGAAAAAAAGGGGTCCAGTTGAACCGCACTGGTTGAACCGAATTTAGTCAACCGAACAAGCCACCAATTGGGCTGTCCAGAACTGTCCATATGCTGACCCAAATCAGAATTTTAGTTGACTAAATAAGCTTGCAAATAAGCCCTTGAAGAACTTTCAACCATGCATTCAAACCCCTCCAAAAAATATGGCTCTATGGATTTGCCCCAGGCTATTTTTAGCAAAGTTGAATCTCTCAACTTTGCCATGTGTGTGGCCGGCCAAGGGGGGTCTCTTTGGCTGATGAAATGTGCTATTTTTATCAGCCACAATCAGCTATAAAAGCCACCCCTTGCTGATCATTCAACTCATCCCTCACACTCTCATTCTCTCTTCTCCTCTCTCACTTTCTCTCAACTTTTCCTTTCCATTTCCCCTGTTGTTCAAGTGATGATTTCTTCTCTTGGGAAAGAGGTCCTCATCAGCCATTGTTGAGCAGCCATTAAATTTTTCATAAGCCACCTTGATAGCCGAGGACAACGGAGAACGAAGAACGGAGCAATCAGTCAAGCCACGGAGAAACATCGGATTTGCTTCTTGTTCCCTATCTCTTTAAATTGCGTTGTTGTTTTGACAAACATGATTATGAATATTTATGCTATTGAAATGGTTATTTTAATCAATTTAGCTTGAATTTAATCAGTGTTGGGTTGATTATATTTTGCCTGCTTGAATTATTGAAATTGTGTTTGTGCTGTTATAGGCCTCGGTAAGATGCTTGATTAAGTAAAATCATGCCTAAGTTATTCTTGCAATATTAATTGTTAGATAACTAATGAATTAATTATTTAATCGTACTGAAATTGTGATTAATTGACACAATACTTAATCAGTGCATGTTTATTCTTCTAAGGTAGTGAAGTTTAAATTAGCACTCGTGATTCGATGATACATATGCCTTGCATAACTTGCAAGATTATTGTGATTAAACTGTTTCAAGGTAGAAATAATCTGTTACCTCACTTGATCTTTTATATGCTTGTGAAGATTGGTTAATCACTTGGATTGACATTGAAAAATTTTCAAGAGATTGATTAATTTAATAAGTATGTATGAGCAGTAGTTAGCAAATTACCGTGTGGCCGTGAATTTGTTCGTAGCAGTATAAACATAAGTTTAATAATTCTACGTTAAAAGAATGTAATTAATCCAACACAATTATATCATCTTGATTAAACCTTATTTGAAATCGTGCATTAGAACCTTTTTAATTTTAAATTTTTTTTTACTTAGTTTTTGAACCTTAGTTTTTAATCATCTTTAAACCAAAATATTTTCCATCACCAAAGTGTTTTAAAATTAATTTCATAAATATTCCTTTTTACAGTCCCTGTGGGTACGATAACTCTACATTTACTTGTCACTTTATTACTTGTTGCGATTGTGTACACTTGCACATTTTTTCCATAGTTCCAAGTTTTTGGCACCGTTGTCGGGAACTGTTTTAAAAAAAAGCCATTATTTGTGAATCTGTTTTTACATTTTGGTTTATTTATTTTCCTATTTAAATTTTTACTTACTTAATTTTTCTGTGATTATTTCAGGTGTTTATGAGTATTGACCAGATTATCGACTTACTCCTGTGGACCCACGAATAGAGAGCGAACCTTTTCGGCAATGAAGAAGACAAGCGAACGAGAGAAGGACCGAAGAGATGAACTTCGAGAATATGAATCAAGGAAGCGGAGCAAACCTTGCTCGAGAATCCTATCCTTATTCTTGATGATAGGGATAGAGCTTTACGACGGTATCTTTGTGCGATTTAACGATCTTAATTCGGGAATTAGGAGACCGAAATCGAGGCACAACAATTTGAGTTGAAGCAGTCATGTTCGGATGCTTGGTGTCAGGCCAATTCGTGGAATGCCCTCACGAAGATCCTCATCTTCACTTAAGACTATTTATGGAAGTGAGCGATTCTTTCAAGTTAGCCAGAGTGCCGAAGATGCATTACGTGAAGTTGTTCCCATATTCGCTAAGGGACGAGCTCGTGCTGGTTGAACTCATTGCCACCGAACTCTATTTCTACATGGCAAGAATTAGCCGAGAGATTCCTCATGAAGTATTTCCCGCCAAGCAAGAATGCCAAGTTAAAGAATGAGATCACTGCCTTCCAACAATTGGATGATGAGTCCCTGTATGAGGCATGGGAAAGGTACAAAGAGTTATTACGAAAGTGCCCTCATCATGGAATCCCACATTGCATTCAACTTGAGACATTCTATAATGGTCTCAACGCTCACACGAGGATGGTAGTGGACGCCTCTGCTAATGGTGCTCTCCTTTCTAAGTCTTATAATGAGGCTTACAAAATTATTGAGAGGATTGCCAGCAACAATTATCAATGGCCAACCAATCGAGCAGCGTCAGGAAGAAGAATCGCTGGAATACATGAAGTGGACGCTCTCACTTCACTCGCATCTCAGGTATCTTCAATATCCTCAATGCTTAAAAATCTTACCACTAATGGGTCTAACAGTTTTGTAGCCCAACCACCTAACCAATTTGAGAATATAGCCTGTGTGTATTGTGGGGAAGGACATTTGTTTGAAGAATGTCCATCGAACCCCGAATCTGTATATTACATGGGTAACCAGAACCAAAACCGAGGGAGGCAAGGACTGCAATCCAACTTTTATAACTCATCGTGGCGAAATCACCCAAATTTTTCCTGGAGTAACTAAGGGGCTGGAACCAGTAACACTTACGCCCAACCTAGACCAATTCAGCTACCTAGCTTCCCCTAACAAGTTCAAAAACCAACCCAAGCGGAACCATCCAATAGCTTAGAGAATCTATTGAAGGCATACATGGTGAAAAACGACGCCACTCTAAGGAATTTGGAGAATCAAGTGGGTCAGCTTGCTACTGAACTCATGAACCGACCACAAGGTGCTCTACCTAGTGACACGGAGAATCCGAGAAATTCGGGGAAGGAACATTGTAAAGCGTTGACATTGAGGAGTAGAAAGACAGTAGAACCCAACACTGTCGAAGTTGAAAAGGAGCCAGCTGACGCTCAAGATTCAGAAGAAGTTCAACCAAGTGTTGAAATCCTAGTTTCACCAGAACCAGAATTTGCAAAACCCGACAAAGTAACCTCAGGACCAGCTAATTTTGATCAACTAACAACTTCGTTAGATGCAGAATTGCCGCCAAAGGCGAATCAACCAGAATTAGCTCCAGTAATGAAACCACCACCACCCTACCCTCAAAGACTTCAGAAGCAGAAGTAGGAGATTCAATTCAAGAATTTCCTTGACGTACTCAAGCAACTTCACATCAACATCCCGTTGGTTGAAGCACTTGAGCAAATGTCGAACTATGTCAAGTTCATGAAAGATATCTTGTCTAAGAAACGAAGACTTGGAGAATTTGAGATGGTAGCTCTGATGAAGGAATGCAGTGCATATCTTCAAGACAAACTACCCCAAAAATTGAAGGATCCAGGATGTTTTACCATACCGTGCAACATTGGAGCAACATATTGTGGTAAGGCATTATGTGACTTAGGTGCAAGTATCAACTTGATGCCTATGTCAATATTTAGGAAGTTGGGGATAGAACAAGTTAGACCAACTACAGTTACGCTTCAACTAGCAGATCGATCCTTAGCACATCCAGAAGGAAAATTTGAGGACATATTGGTACGTGTAGATAAGTTTATCTTTCCTGCTGACTTTGTAATTCTGGATTTTGAAGCAGACAAAGAAGTACCAATCATCATAGGAAGGCCGTTCCTAGCAACTGGAAGGACCCTTATTGATATGCAGAAGGGCGGGCTCACTATGTGTGTTCAGGATGATCAGGTAACATTTAACATCTTTGAGTCTATGCGATTTCCTGACACAATTGATGATTGCTATGCAGTGTCCTATTTAGAGGATTTAATAGTGGAGAAGGAACTCAACTGTGTTGAGGACCCACTGGAAAGAATTTTGACATCGGATCCCTCAAATGATGAAAAGGAGGATGAATACTTAGCTTTGCTAGAAGCTAATCAAAGGGGATTTAATCTGTAATCCCGTTTTGAATCTTTAGAGTTAGAAAAGAGGGACTACTCCCAACCAAAAGCGTCGATCGATGAGCCACCTAAATTAGAACTCAAGGTATTACCCTCTCATTTAAAATACGTTTATTTAGGTAACGCTTCTACTCTGCCTGTGATTATTTCAGTAGAATTGACCACTAAGCAAGAAGAGAAACTTATCTTAGTTTTGAAACAATTCAAGAAGGCCATCAGATGGACCATAGCCGATATTCACGGTATTATTCCATCTGTAAGCATGCACAAAATTATCCTGGATGATGGAAAAAAAGGGACGATCGATGGACAACGGAGACTGAACCCTGTCATGAAGGACGTAGTAAAAAAAGAGATCATCAAGTGGTTAGATGCGGGTATCATCTATCCCATCTCAAACAGTTCATGGGTAAGTCCGGTCCAGTGCATGCCAAAAAAAGGAGGTATCACGATCGTATAGAACGAGAACAACGAGTTGATACCGACTAAAACGGTTACGGGATGGAAAATCTGCATCGATTACCGGAAGCTGAACAAGGCGACTAGGAAAGATCACTTTCCTTTACCGTTCTTGGACCAAATGCCGGATAGACTCGCAGGACGAGATTATTATTGTTTTCTCGATTGATACTCAGGGTATAATCAGATTACAATAGCACCGGAGGATCAACACAAAACGATATTCACCTGCCCGTACGGTACGTTTGCATTTAGACGTATGCCATTTGGTTTATGTAATGCACCTGCTACATTTCAAAGATGTATGATGTCTATTTTTACTGACATGGTTGAGAAGTATTTGGAAGTTTTTATGGACGATTTTTTAGTATTCAGAGATACTTACGATGATTGCTTAGCCAATCTAGCTAAGGTACTAAGGCGATGCGAAGAAACGAATCTCGTACTCAACTGGGAAAAGTGCCATTTTATGGTACGAGAAGGAATTGTTCTAGGGCATCGGATAACGAGACATGGGATCGAGGTAGACAAAGCAAAGGTAGACGTTATTGAAAAAATCCCACCTTTAACATCTATAAAAGGTGTTAGGAGCTGTTTGGGCCACGCCGATTTTTATCGAAGATTTATCAAGGACTTCTCTAAAGTTGCTAAACCCTTATGCAAACTATTGGAGAAGGACTCGATATTCAAGTTTGATGAGGAATGCTTAAAAGCCTTCAACGATTTGAAGAGTCGATTAGTCACGGCACCCATAATCGTCACACCAGACTGGGATTTGCCATTTGAATTGATGTGTGGCGCAAGTGACTTGGCAATTGGAGCTGTCTTGGGCCAACGAAGGAACAAAGTCTTTCATCCCATCTACTATGCAAGTCGAACTCTAACAGGAGCTCAACTAAATTATACGGTAACAGAAAAAGAGTTACTTGCTATTGTGTTTGCTTTCGACAAGTTTCGATCTTATCTTGTAGGTACCAAAGTATTTGTCTATACGGACCACTCGGCAATTAAGTATTTACTTACGAAGAAAGAGCGCTAAGCCGAGGTCGATCGATGGGTACTTCTACTTCAAGAGTTCGATCTAGAAATTCAAGATCGAAAAGGAGTAGAAAATCAAGTAGCGAATCACTTGTCGATTAGAGCCACAAGAAAGGAATTCTCCTCTTATACCAATTCGGGAGAGCGTTCCCGGATGAACATATCACGAAGGTAAATCATGTCCATAATACCCATTGGTTTCACGATATTGCTAACTATTTAGCTTGTGGTTTGATGCCAATTGATAAGATGTATCAACAAAGGAAAAAGTTTCTTCACGATTTGAAGTACTATTTACGGGAAGAGCCATATGTGTTTAAAAGTGTGCGGATCGGATGATCGGAGATGCGTGGTAGAAGATGAAATACAGAAGATTTTATACCCATTGTCACTCGGCTCCAAGTGGGGACACTTTGGAGGTACACGTCACGTCTGCCAAAGTATTGCAAGCGGATTCTTTTGGCCAACACTATTCAAGGATGCATATGCTTACGTGAAGAGTGTGATCGATGTCAAAGGGTTGGAAATGTCACCAATGAAATGAGATGCCTCGAATAAACATCATTGAGGTAGAGTTGTTTGATGTATGGGGTATTGACTTTCTTGGTCCTTTTCCTCAGATCTTGTGGTCATAAGTACATACTAGTAGCGATGAGACTATGTGTCTAAGTGGGTCGAGGTGAGGCATAACAGACAAAGCGATTCTAAGGTTGTGATGAAGTTTCTGCGAAGCATGTGTTCACAAGGTTTGGAACCCCAAGAGCTATCATCATTGATGAAGGATCCCACTTTGTGAACAAGTGGCTAAAATGGTTACTAGACAAGCACGGAGTGAAACACAAGGTTGCCTTGACTTACCATCCATGAGATGAATGGGCAAGGTGAGGCTGGAAAATAAGGAGATCAAAGGCATACTTGAGAAGGTAGTGCGCCTCAAGCAGCGAGATTGGTCTACAAGATTAGATGATGCTTTATGGGCTTACAGAACAGCATACAAGACACCTTTAGGGATGTCACCCTATAGGTTGGTTTTTGGGAAAGCTTGTCATCTACCATTGGAGTTAGAGCACAAAGCTTACTAGGCTCTTCAGCAGCTTAATTTGGATCCTAAGCTCGCGAAAGAGAAACGGATTTTAAACTCAATGAGTTAGAAGAGTTTCGAATGTTCTCATATGAAAATGCCAAATTACTTAAAGAAAGACTCAAGAAATGGCATGACAACCACATTCGAGTTCGAGAATTTGAAGCAGTCGACAAGTCTTGTTGTTCAATTCAGTTGAAGTTCTTTCCAGGTAAGCTAAAATCACGTTGGTCCGGTCCATTTACGATTCACCAAGTCTATCCATACGGAGTTGTTGAACTCAAGGTAAGGGGTAATTTTGAGTTAATGCTCAGTGCTTTGAAACATTATTGGGGAGATAAAATTGAACGGGATAAAATCACGTTCATTTTACCGGATACTTACTTTTTCGTTTTTCTTTTTGAATAAATGATTTAGGGTATATTTTCAGGTTTAGTATGTTTAAACAAATTCTGTCTAGGAGATCGGAACTTAAGCGGGACCGTTTGTGACCCCTCGAATCTTTCCTGGGAATTTATTTTGACATAATTTTCTAAGAAATTATCCCCTATATGGAAAAATAAATTTTTAGTTTTTTTAAAATAAAAGGGTCAATTTTGATCCAAGTTTTAATTTGCAACTCAATTTTAAATTTTCATTAAGTCTAGGGACTTAATTGAATTATTTTTAAAATTTAGTCGCTCTTTTCGTAAATAAAAAAAACTAGGTGCCTTTCTTTGTGAATATTTTCAAAAAGCATCTAGAATAAATATCTTTAATAATAATTTGATAAACTTTAATATATAATTATATTAGTTATAATTTATATATTAATTTTTATCAACTTAGCTTAGAATTAGGATTAATTTTATTTTGATTATATTTTATGTTTATCTTAATAATTTAATATGAGTTGATAATTTCATATGCATATATTTAATTATTAATTGTTATTTACTTTGAGTAAATTAGAACTTAAGAATTTTTTTTCATTAAAATTTTCTAAGAATTCTACTACAAATCTTATTTCTCCCTCTATAAATACCATCAACCTTTCTCCCTCCATTCATCCATCTTCAAACCCCCAAAGAACCAAAACCCCAAAAGTGCCGCATGAAACACCCCAAACCCGGCCCACGAGATTTGCCCAGATTTGGTATGTTCCTCAAGTAAATCGGTTTCAAAATTCTTTCGTTACCTAGAGAAAACTTGTGCGATTTTGAAAATATTGTTTTGGGTTGGGCTTGTGTTGAAAACGAATTCAATTCTTTATATTAAAAATTTTACTTAAACTTTAATAGGTAAAACTCATAATCATAATAAATAGAAATAAATGGAAAACAATCCAACTATGGCCTTATGGCCTTATTACATCAAATAATTTCCAAGTAATTCAAGTACTTAAATAGAAATAGTAGTTCATAAAATAAAAACTTCATGTTGAGCATGGCCACCACAAGTTCTGCAGTCCGGTCCATCACCGATCATCACACGAAAAATATTCCCCAACGCGGTGAGTCAAGCAGGACTCAATGTGTACACAAACACTAAATCAAAATAGAATCGGGCATACAAATGTTACGCATTCATATCATAGCATACAAATTATGATGCATTCCCAAACCCAAACCTAATAAGCCATCCGCTACACTCCCCGTACCGACACTGCATGCAGTGGGGACTACTAAGTCGACCCTCCTTTCGCTACACTCCATATCGCGGTCTTAGGTCACCGCATTTGTGGTCTTAGGTCACCACGTTCGATTCATCGTGGTCTTAGGTCACCACTTTCGGGACATTGTGGTCTTAGGTCACCACTTTCGAGATATCACGATCTTAGGTCACCGGGTTCGTGGTCTTAAGTCACCACATTCACTTCCCCTTTCAAACAAACCCATATGCCCCATATAATAATGATATGCATAAATATGCGAGTTCACATTCTTATCATATTCTTATGTTACTAATGACCTTTTCATATTCTTTGTAGAAGTAGGAAAGCGTACACAGTACTTAGTACCATAACATGGTACCCTAGCCACTTTCATATTCTTAATATCACATATTTTAATAAAGCAGGCCATGAAACATATTAAGAAGTAGTTTGGGGTACACACCTGATTTGCTTAACCACTTCTTTGAAATCCAGAAATCGATCTCGCCTTAGATCTCAAGTTCCTTGGTGTCGATTTGATGATTTAATCAAATCCCGAAACTCGTATTTTCCCCTTTGAAATCGGCTAGTCACTAAATCCCTTGAATTGGTTAGTTTTCGGCTTAAAACACATAATAATAGATCTACTACTAAAATAGGCCTTGGCCGAATTTACCTTTGTTCGACCTTCCAAATCTTAAATCCCAAATTGGATCCTTGCTTCTTTATTCTTTGTCCGAAATCCCTATGTACCCATGTTAGATCCAATCTAACATTAAATCATAATAATATAGCTTATGTCCAGAATGGTATTCATAACTTACCTTAGATCTTAGAAGTTAGAAGGATACCTTCTTGTAGTTGACAATTTCTTAAATCCAGAAAACACCCTTCCATAACTCCGGCCAAAATCCATAATAGAGATTAGTCCCTAAATTTTAGATAGGTTTAAAATATAAAAGAATTGAAACCAAACTTTGGATCTTACCCTTTTAAGAAATCGGTAGCACCCTTGTTAAAAGCCCCTTAAAGAATCGGTCTTGATGATTAGATGATAAAGTTTTGGCTTTTGGGATTTAATGGAGAAGTTGACTAGAGGTTCTCTTGGGGTATTTGGTTTCCACAAAAATAAGGAAAAGAAACTTGAGAATTTTGGAAATGGTGGACTATAGATTCGGCTTGACAAAAGAAAAAGAGAAGAGAAGAGAGGAGAGCACTCGAAAATCGGCGAGAGAGAGGAGGAGGAAGAAAAATTGATGAGTAGCCCTATTTCCTTCCTTTTATAGCCGATGAAACTACTCCTCAGAATCCCTTACTTGGCCACCACTCTTCTTTATTTGATAGCTTTATCTCTTAATTTAAAATAATTAGAGAATAATCCTTTATTATCTCTTCAAAAATAATCCAAATTAAATCCCTTATTTATCACCTTATTAATCGAATATTAAAGAGAATAAAACTCCTCCTTTCTAGAAGGCTTGTGCCGTCCACCTCGAGCTTACGGAAGCAAAAATAAAACTTCTTTTATTTGCTTCCCAAGTGACTCGAACCAGTGCCCAACACCTTGCATGTGGCGCCATTTCTAGAGGCCCTAAGTGGCATCTTGAGGCCACTTTTCCAAGCCTGTTTGTGTGTCAAATTTCACAAACCTTTTTCTTTTAAGGCCACCTTGCCTTAATTTCCTCTTTTAAACTTTAAAACTCGACATTTCTAAGTCATTTCTAAGTTTCCAAAAATTTTCGTTCGGCTCTGTAAACTTGACATTTTCTTACATTTCCAAGTTTCCAGAAATGTGCACTTTCCTATTTTGAATCATTTCCAAATCATTTCCATCCATTTCCAAGTTTCCAAAAATGTTCACTTTCCATTTTTTTTTAACTTAACATTTCCATACATTTTCATGTTTCCAAAATTGTTCAAAATTTATTCTTAGTACATAAAACATGTTACTTGCATACAATTAAACCGAAAATGCATAGGCCCTTTCCGAGGATGTTACAATTCTACCCCCTTAAAATAATTTCGTCCTCGAAATTTTCTAACTAAAATAATTGAGGGTATTATTGTCGCATTGCCTCTTACAGTTCCCACGAAGCTTCTTCCGATCCATGATTGCGCCATAACACCTTGACTAGAGGAACCGACTTCCTCCGTAGCACTTTCACATCACGTTCCAATATCCGAATCGGCTCTTCCTCGTAGGATAAGTCGGCCTTAGCTCTACTTCTTTGTGGTACCACATGAGGCGGATCCGATCGGTAACGACGTAGCATGGATACATGGAATACGTCGTGCATCTGCCGCAACTCTCGGTGGCAACTCCAATTGGTATGCCATTGCTCCAACTCACTTCGATTGCTCGATAGGGCCCTATAAACCTTGGGCTTAACTTCCCTGCGACCGAACCTCATTACCTTTTTCCAAAGCGAGACTTTCGAAACACTTGGTCTCCCACTTCAAACTCTATTTCCTTCCGCTTAAGGTGCGTATGCGACTTACGCCTATCGGAGGCTTCCTTTAACCGTGCTCGAATCATCTCAACCTTCTCTTGATTTGGCCACTAACTCTGGACCCAAAACTCGGCGTTCTCCTAACTCGGTCCAACAAGTAGGAGTTCTACACTTCCGACCATACAATGCTTCATATGGTGCCATCCGAATGCTAGCACTGATAGCTATTGTTGTAGGCGAACTCGGCTAAAGGCAAATAGTCTTCCCAACTTCCCGGAAATCCATCACACTGACCTCTCAACATATCCTCCAACACTTGTATAACTAGTTCGGACTACCCGTCGATTGTAGATGAAAAGCCGTAGTGAAGTCCAACTTAGTCCCTAAAGCTTGATAAAGTGCCCTCCGTAACAGAGGCGTAAACCTTGGGTCTCTGCCGGAGATGATCGATCTTAGGTACACCATGTAACCTCACAATTTCCGCCACATATAACTTAGCCGACGAAGAGAATAGTCAACTCTTACGGGATGAAGTGCGCGGACTTAGTCAAACGATCCACTATCACCCATACCGAGTCCTTCTTAGTAGGCGTAAGGGGAAGCCCACTAACGAAATCCATGGTAATTCTCTCCCACTTCCCGCTGCGGAATCTCGATTGGTTGAAGCAATCTGATGGAGCTTGGTGTTCGACCTTAACTTGGCGACACGTCAAACATTTCCCCACAAATTCAGTCACTTCTTGCTTAAGATTAGACCACCAAAATTGTTCCCTTAGATCTGCATGTACTGACTTAATGCCTCGGGATGCATAGCATAAGGGCTACTATGCGCCTCCCGAAGAATCCTTTGTCTTAACTCCTTGTCCTTCGGCATATAGACTTTTCCTTTATAACACAATACTCCTTCATCATTAACGCCATAATCCTTTAATTCCCGATTCGCACTTTAACGTAACTTAGCACTTAGATCCTTATCAACCAAGCGTCCCTCTTTCACCTCCTTCAGCCTGTGGGCTTGACTTGCAACTCGCCAACACGCTTCCATCATCGTACAAACTTAAGTGAGCGAACATAGCCCTTAGATCCGACACAACCTTCTGACACAACCTTCCGACTTAGGGCATTAGCTACCACATTCGCCTTGCCCGAATGATATTCTATCGAACAGTCGTAGTCCTTCAACAACTCCACCCACCTTCGTTGCCTCAAGTTCAACTCCTTCCGAGTCAACGGATACTTAAGGCTCTTGTGGTGCCGTGTAGATCACCGACCTTTCTCCATAGAGGTAGTGCCTCCAAACCTTAAGGGCGAAAACCACGGTATCGGTTCCAAGTCATGAGTTGGGTAGTTAACCTCATGAGGCCTTAGTTGTCGAGACGCATAAGCGACTACTTTTCCTTCTTACATTAGCACACATCCTAATCCCGTATGCGAGCGTCACGATTACACCACAAAATCCTTCCCGACCTTGGTGAATTAACACTGGAGCCTCGTCAACACCTTCTTAAGGTTGTCAAAGCTCTTCTGCACGCTTATCGGACCATTCAAATGGTACTTCCTTCCTTAGTAACTTTGTCAAAGCGCGGCTATTGACGAGAATCTTTCTACTGAACCTTACGTAATAGCTTTGCCAAACCTAAGAAACTTGAATCTCGACCCACGGACCTAGGTGGTTTCCAATCCAACAACTGCTTCGATCTTCCTAGGATCCACTCTTATTCCTTCTGCGAATACCACATGCCCTAAGAATGCCACCTCCTTAAGCCAAAATCCACACTTGCTGAATTTGGCATAGAGCTTCTTCTCCCTTAACACTTGTAGCACCACTCAGAGATGTTCATCATGCTCCTCTTTAGACTTAGAATACACCAAAATATCATCGATGAACACAACGACGAACCTATCCAAGTAGGGTTGGAAGACCCGGTTCATCATATCCATGAACACGGCTGGAGCGTTCGTCAACCCAAACGGCATTACTACAAACTCATAATGGTCGTATCTTGTCCTAAAGGCGGTCTTATGGATATCTGCCTCCTTCACCTTCAACTGATGATATCCAGACCTTAGATCGATCTTTGAAAATACGGCGGCCCCCTTAAGCTGATCGAACAAGTCGTCTATCCTTGGAAAAGGGTACTTATTCTTGATGGTCAGCTTATTCAACTGACGATAGTCTATGCACATTCGCATAGTCCCATCTTTCTTCTTCACAAACAAGACCGGTGCTCCCCATGGAGACACACTAGGTCGTATGAACCCACGATCCAACAACTCTTGGATTTGAGCCTTGAGCTCAACTAACTCCTTTGGCGCCATTCAGTATGGAGCGATTGACACGAGAGTCGTTCCGGTAGTAAGTCTATTCCAAACTCCACCTCCTATCCGGGAGTATTCACAGTAATTCCTCCAAAAATACATCTTCAAAGTCTTTCACCGTTCTAACTCCACTTGACACCTTCTTCCTTTCCACCTAACGCACTTACGAAGGCTAAGAACGCCTTGCACCCTTTCTTAACCATTTTCTCAGCCTTCAAGCCGAAACTACGTTGGGACGGTAGTTTCTTCTCTCTCCGATCATTACTACTACTTCATCCTTCGGGGTCCTTAGTTCCATTCGTTTAGCCGCACAATCCAACACGGCTCGGTGCTCTACTAGCTTGATCCATTCCAAGTATAAGTTCAAACTCCCGAAAGGTAGTTCCATTAAGTCACAGAAAGTTCACTCCACGAATCTCTAGGGGTACATTCAGAAAGATCTTATCCACCACTACGATTAGGCCTAATGGGCTTACTACGGTCATCCGCCTATCAGAAGGTTTAGAGTCTAGGCCTAGTGTTTCCACTACACTACATGCAACATAGGAATGGGTCGAGCCCACATCAATTAGAGAAACATAGGGCTTGTCAAAAATAAAGAACGTACTAGTTATAACGTCCGGCGCGTCTCCATCTTCCCTCCGGCGAACCGCATAAACCAAACCTGGTTGTCTTGCCTCAGCATTAGCAGCACCTCTGCCTTTTTGTTCCACGGCCTCTGCCAGCACCATTACCTCTGTTACTCGAACCACGACCTCGTTGAGGCTGCGGTCCTCCTCTACCAATCTGACTAACATTCTGAGCTGTTAGTCGGCTTTCATCTAATTGCTTAGGACAATCCTTGATCACATGGTCCTTGGACCCACATCTAAAACATCCTCCTGTTTTCTTCCAGTACTCTCCTAAGTGCTTCCTTCCACACACATCACAAGGTCGATACCGCCCTTCTGAACCAACTTGCTGACCTCGCGGCCCATCAACTCTAGGCCTCTTATGAACCTTTCGCACGTTCCAAAACCTCTTTTGGGCCTATTCCTATCCATAGCTTTGCTTTGTAGAATCCTTGATTCCTCACCACCTTGGCCTTTTCTACCAAAGCGAAAACTCCCGCTCACGATGCGGTGCTATCAACGATCTCGAGATCATCCCTTAGCTTTGTCCTCAAAATGGACACAAAGTGCTCATGCTCGATTGTCACTACTCCTCGAGCATATCGGCTCAACCTCGTGAATTTGACCTCATATACTCGCCACGGACTTGTTCCCTTGAACCGGCCCCCAAAAATGCCTTCCTTTGCTCATCGGTATACGGTTCCCACATACTTCTTACAAATGCTTCCTTAACATATTCCCGTGTCGATCCTCGGTAGTGGCACCATCCCGAACAGTCAACCACCAACGATACGCTTCATCGGCGTGCGGTGCCACCATTCCTTTTAACTTCTCCTCGAGGGGTCAAGTCAAGCTCATCCATGATGCGCTCTGTTGCTTCCAACCGATTACTCGGTGAACCGGGTGCCACACCCGATACCCCACGAAACATTTCGGCTCCATTAGCTCGAGCGCTCGAGCACAAACTTACGGGTTCCGAATTTCGCGTCCGCACCACCACCAACTCCAAAACTCATAGCACGACTGCGACATCGCATCATCCCCGTCGAGCTTATTGCTCAACACTAATGATTGGGGGTGGTGGTGGCGATGGTATCTCATTGTCGGACCCTTGACCCGATCTAACGGGTTACGACACCGTCATCCTTCCTCTACCTCGCCCACGATGACCACGTCCTCTAGAGCTCATTTCTAACGTCGTGATCGATTAGGAAGTTTTATGAATTAGTCTTTGTTTCACTTGATTACCATGAAGAAATTTTATGAGCGAGTTTTAAGAGTGGTTCTTTTTCGTATGCACACAGATCTTTCCATTCATTCATCCATACATCCATCAAACAATCATGAACACTCATTCATTCGAGAGAAAGGTTGTAGTTTTCATTGTTATTGTTTTTTTTCCTTCCACAACCCGGGGTATTTTTCGTAATTACGTCCCCTCTGGGTATTTTCGTAATTTTTCAAAAGGAAAAAGTTCCTTGGTGATTTTGTCACAAAGTATTTTGGTATTTTTAAATTCAGGGGTATTTTGAAAAATTTTGAAATCGAGGGTATTTGGTGATTTTGGACCTCGGGGGTATTTTGGTGATTTTTTTCCAAGCGGGGTAAATTTGTAAAATCTTATAAATCGGGGATATTTCAAAGGTTGCAAAACTTTGAGGTTTTTTTGAGAATTGTACTTTTCAAAGCGGTGATGTTGCAAAAATTTTAAAAATCGGGGTCATTTTGGTAATTTTATAAGTTAGGGGCAATTTTGAAATTTCCAAAATTCAAGGTATTTTTGATAATTTGCAAATTAGGGTTTTGAACATTGATAAAATAATGAAATTTTGGCAAAGCTGTTGGGTAGTTGGTCATTTTATAAACCAAGGGTATTTTGGTAATTTTACCACTAGGGGCATTTTTGTATAAATCGAAAATCTTTCGAGAAAAATTTTGTAAAGATGGTTTTCATGAATTTAGAAGAAAGTTTTAAGAATTCTAAAACTAGGGTTTTGTTGTTTTTATAAAAACACGGCTAATTCCCTTTCGGGTTTTAGTTATTGTGTTTAGCCTATGACCGAGTCCTCTTGGTCGGGGTGAACCAAAGCTACGCACTGTGCGAGGATTCGAGTGGAGAGGAGGTGAGTCACGCGGATTTGCTTGAATACCAAGCTCCCACCGAAACCATTCCTAGACATGCGCTTGAGAGGTTGCCACACCTCTGAGCCCTCGTGTTAGGGTGAACCGAAGCTACGCACGGGTAGGATTCTGCGAAGAGAAGGTGAGTCACTAGGACCGCTTAAATACCGAGGCTCTTAGGATCCAATCCTAGACATGCGCATGTGGGTTACCACACCCTAACTTAGTGACTTAGCCATGGGTTTGTTTAACGTTCCTTAAGTCTTATGTGTTTGTGTTTGAGTAGACTAGTCCTAAGGTTCAAGTTCCTATCATGCTATTCTACGTTCCATTCCTTTTAAACCCTTCTAATATTCATTACACATAATCACACAAATAGTTAGGGGTACTTACGGTGGATCATGGTCGGAGACTTTAGGTGCCATGCCGAGAAAACACGCTTGTTTCATAAAATATTTTCAAAAAACTCATTTGGGCTCGCTTTGAAAATGTTTTGGGCCTTGGCCCATGTGTCGAGAGTTTTAAAGCGGGCTCGATATGCAAAATGAAACACCCCAAACCCGCCCACGAGATTTGCCCATTTGGTATGTTCCTCAAGTAAACCGGTTTCAAAATTCTTTCGTTACCTAGAGAAAACTTGTGCGATTTTGAAAAAATTGTTTTGGGTTGGGCTTGTGTTGAAAACAAATTCAATTCTTTATATTAAAAATTTTACTTAAACTTTAATAGGTAAAACTCATAATCATAATAAATAGAAATAAATGGAAAACAATCCAACTATGGCCTTATGGCCTTATTACATCAAATAATTTCCAAGTAATTCAAGTACTTAAATAGAAATAGTAGTTCATAAAATAAAAACTTCATGTTGAGCATGGCCACCACAAGTTCTGCCGTCCGGTCCATCACCGATCATCACCGAAAAATATTCCCCAGCGGGTGAGTCAAACAGACTTAATGTGTACACAAACACTAAATCAAAATAGAATCGGGCATACAAATGTTACGCATTCATATCATAGCATACAAATTATGATGCATTCCCAAACCCAAACCTAATAAGCCATCCGCTACACTCCCCGTACCAACTTTTGTAACTGTGGGGACTACTAAGTCGACCCTCCTTCCGCTACACTCCATATCGCGGTCTTAGGTCACCGCATTTGTGGTCTTAGGTCACCAAGTTCGGGACATCGTGGTCTTAGGTCACCACTTTCAGATTCATCGTGGTCTTAGGTCACCACTTTCGAGATATCACGGTCTTAGGTCACCGTGTTCGTGGTCTTAAGTCACCACATTCACTTCCCCTTTCAAACAAACCCATATGCCCCATATAATAATGATATGCATAAATATGCCAGAGTTCACATTCTTATCATATTCTCATGTTACTAATGACCTTTTTCATATTCTTTGTAGAAGTAGGAAACGTACTGAGTACTTAGTACCATAACATGGTACCTAGCCACTTTCATATTCTTAATATCACATATTTTAATAAAACAGGCCATGAAACATATTAAGAAGTAGTGTGGGGTACACACCTGATTTGCTTAACCACTTCACTGAAATCTCGAAATCTGATCTACTGCCTTAGATCTCAAGTTCCTTGGTGTCGATTTGATGATTTAATCAAATCCCGAAACTCGTATTTTTCCCCTTTGAAATCGGCTAGTCACTAAATCCCTTGAATTGGTTAGTTTTCGGCTTAAAACACATAATAATAGATCTACTACTAAAATAGGCCTTGGCCGAATTTACCTTTGTTCTTACCTTCCAAATCTTAAATCCCAAATTGGATCCTTGCTTCTTTATTCTTTGTCGAAATCCCTATGTACCCATGTTAGATCCAATCTAACATTAAATCATAATAATATAGCTTATGGCCGAATGGTATTCATAACTTACCTTAGATCTTAGAAGTTAGAAGGATACCTTCTTGTAGTTGACAATTTCTTAAATCCAGAAAACACCCTTCCATAACTCGGCCAAAATCCATAATAGAGATTAGTCCGTGAATTTTAGATAGGTTTAAAATATAAAAGAATTGAAACCAAACTTTGGATCTTACCCTTTTAAGAAATCGGTAGCACCCTTGTTAAAAGCCCCTTAAAGAATCGGTCTTGATGACTAGATGATAAAGTTTTGGCTTTTGGGATTTAATGGAGAAGTCGACTAGAGGTTCTCTTGGGGTATTTGGTTTCCACGAAAATAAGGAAAAGAAACTTGAGAATTTTGGCAATGGTGGACTATAGATTCGGCTTGACAAAAGAAAAAGAGAAGAGAAGAGAGGAGAGCACTCGAAATTCTTAGAGAGAGAGGAGGAGGAAGAAAAATTGATGAGTAACCCTATTTCCTTCCTTTTATAGCCGAAACTACTCCTCTAGAATCCTTACTTGGCCACCACTCTTCTTTATTTGATAGCTTTATCTCTTAATTTAAAATAATTAGAAAATAATCATTTATTATCTCTTCAAAAATAATCCAAATTAAATCCCTTATTTATCACCTTATTAATCGAATATTAAAGAGAATAAAACTCCTCCTTTCTAGAAGGCTTGTGCCGTCCACCTCGAGCTTACGGAAGCAAAAATAAAACTTCTTTTATTTGTTTCCCAAGTGACTCGAACCAGTGCCCAACACCTTGCATGTGGCGCCATTTCCAGAGGCCCTAAGTGGCATCTTGAGGCCACTTTTCCAAGCCTGTTTGTGTGTCAAATTTCACAAACTTTTTCTTTTAAGGCCACCTTGCCTTAATTTCCTCTTTTAAACTTTAAAACTCGACCTTTCTAAGTCATTTCTAAGTTTCCAAAAATTTCGTTCGGCTCAGTAAACTTGACATTTTCTTACATTTCCAAGTTTCAGAAATGCACTTTCCTATTTTGAATCATTTCCAAATCATTTCCATCCATTTCCAAGTTTCCAAAAATGTTCCAAGTTTCCAAAAATGTTCACTTTCCATTTTTTTTTAACTTAACATTTCCATACATTTTCAGGTTTCCAAAATTGTTCAAAATTTATTCTTAGTACATAAAACATGTTACTTCGTACAATTAAACCGAAAATGCATAGGCCCTTTCCAAGATGTTACACTGCAAGCCTAGCCCAAAGACTCGGCAAAGGCCGGCTCCAAAGACACCCCAAAGGCCACCACGCAGCACTGCTCGGACTGTTCAGCGTCCATCCCTGTAGCGCTGTTTGCCCAAGTTCTTGCCAGCCGTGTCGTGTCGCACACCGCACTTAGCACCTGCACACGTCCCAGCGCACCAGGCTAGATTGCGGAAGGTCATGCACGCTACTGCTTGCCGGATCAACCCCTGCCGCACATTGCTGCCTGCTCCCGCACCATCAGCTGCGTGCCTAGTCGCCCTTCAAGCACTTGATCGACACACCTTCACCTATCTTTAGTCAAATCCTCCAACCTACCTTAAATCGACCGCTTTTGCTTTTAATTATATTTTTTAGGAGTTCTTAAAAAAGGGTGGTTAATCATGCCTCGCAAGAGAACTCGTGCCTCTACCCAAATCGATGAAACGCAAAATAAGTTCCACTGTGAAGAAGCCAAAGTAAGATACGAAAGTATCTTCAAAAATCAACAGATGCATCCAGAGAAGGGCTTCACATTGAAGGAAAGCAACTACAGAGACTTTATGGCACGTATTCATCAAGTTGCTGAAGCCCTCAATTGGGAATTTTTTTGTGAAAAGAGACCAAGTGTGGATGAGGAACTAGTTTGTGAATTCTATGCGAACTTAACCTCAAGCGAATTGACCGAAGTCTTAGTTCACGGAATCAAGGTACCAATAAATTCAAATGCTATTAATGAGTTCTTTGAATTACCTGATTTCAAAAAAGATGAATATTCCTCTTTGTTGAGCAACATTAAGCCTGAAAATTTGCAAGAAATTCTCGAGGAACTTACAGCCGGAGTTCTAAGTGGGCGATGTCAAAGCAAAGGAATCCACACGTGTCTAAAAGAATATTTGACACCACTTGTGAAGGTATGGTTCTATTTCATCCGTTTCAGCCTTATGCCTAGTTCGCATGGGACTACATTCTCATTAGAGCGAATGGTCCTACTATACTCAATTCTAATTGGAAAGACCATTGATGTGGGCAAAATCATCCTAAGAGAAATGCGAAATTGTGTCGTTAGATGTTCTGGCCCAGCCTATTTCCCCTTTACGATAACAATTCTGTGCTTAAAAGCAAAAATTCTTGCGAACGTAAAGAAGACAAGTATAGTCAGGGCACAATCACCGATTGGGACCTCTACCGAGTAGCTGGAGATTATTTTCTATAGCAACGAGTTGAAGAGAGTGAGGATCTTGAAGAAGAAGAAGATGACCCCATAGAGATCCCACCAGAGCAATCAACTGATGTCCCTAATGAGGCAGAACCAATGGAACCAGAAGCTGAACCTGATATCAAAACTTCAATGTTTAGAGCTCCACCGCCTAGCCCAGATCTTCGGGATGAGTTATCAAAATTGATGGACCTAATGCAACATATGCAATGGCAGCAGCAAGCTTACTGGAGATACTCAAAAATAAGGGATGACTTGATGAGAAGTGCTCTTAAGAAAATATACAATGATCCATTTATTTTTGTGCCTGAATTTCCAGATTTCATATTTGAACCATGGAGTCCATTATCGAAGAGGGAGTGAAGCGATTCATGCAAAGGCAATAATGATGGAGCAAAAGATTAGTCCAATTTGGAAGGATCTGCAAATAAATAAAAGGGAGGGATCTTGACTTTATTTTTCTTCTTATGTTAATTTAGGATTAGGATTAATTAGGGATTTTTTTTATTTCTGCACAATAAAATAAGAGATGGGAATCAAAAGTAAATATGGACAAGTAGTAAAGACTAAAGTGTGGAAATAGGTATATACATGTCTAGGATTGGATCTAGGAAGAGCTTGGTACTTAAGCAGTCAAATTGACTCCCCTCCTCTTTTCTGGAATCCTACCTGGTGTATAGTATCTATTCACTTTAAACAATGAGAACATTGTTCATTTTAAGTTGGGGGGACCGAAAATTGAAATTATTTCCACTCAGAATAAAATTTTTCTTTTAATTATGAATATGATATATTTTTGTTCAATAAATTTGAATTTTGTTAAGTATGCTAAATTTAAGTATGAATAAAGTTTGATTATTTCAATAAATTGTTATGTTAGCTTAACAATGACATGAAATGTATTTCTAATAAAGCATGCAAATCATACCATAAAATTTTAGTTCTTTAGGAAAGTTAGGCATGCTTGAAAGTTTAAGTCTTTAGAATTGACTTAGTAGTTTCTTGAGGCGAAATCCTAGGAAGCATGGAATGATGAAAATGATTTAGGCAACTATTGTTTGGACCGTTTGAGCCTTTTAAGCCAACCATGATGAAATTTTTATCCTTTGAAACCCAACTTTAAGACTTTATGGCCTAATTTTATTTGAACCCTTACAAAGTTAGCCATCACTTCTCTTAATTATCTTAAAAATGTCCCAAACACTAGACTCAGTACTATTCAGAGTATTCTTTGAAAATAAGTTTGGGGGAGTTGCAAAGAAGTATGAAATGCTCTAAAAATTGTAGTACATGCAGTAAAATACTCGAAAAAAAAAGAAAAAAAAATCATATACTTGAAGTAAATTGCACTAAAGAGCATGTGAAAAGGAAAGAACAGTTGTTATATTGAAGGTAATTATTTCGAAAGGTCCGATACAAGCTGAGTATAGGGTTGTTTTAACCTAAAAGTATCTATATTTTACCTACCCCTAAGCCCAGCCACGTTACAACCTTGTTAAAGACCTATTGATTCAAAGTTCCAATGTTACCTACATTAGTGGAGAGAAATTGCTCACATTCAACGTATGAAGACATCGATTAAGCTTAATGATTGCAGTTTAATTTTGAATAAGGGATTAAAATCAAATTGGTAGGGATTAACATGTCTTTATTAAGAAACATTTAGTCTAATTTTGCTATTGTAGTAATTGTTGAGATTAATTTGAACGATATATATACTTGAGTAGCATAATTATCAATTTTTTTTTTGTTTTTGAGCATAAGTATATTGATTTCATGATTTTGGGAAGAATGTTGTTCTGAAGGAGTTTTTCAAAAGTGTTTCCGAGAAAGTTCTTTTCAAATTTGTGCATTACTCGGGACGAGCAATGAATTAAGTTTGGGGGTGTGGAAACACGAAAATTTACGTGTTTTTACATGTCCTTTTTAACGTAAAATCATGCTATTTCGATTAAATTCTTGTCAAAAAATAATTAAATATTATAAAATAATTAAATTATGTTAAAAATATGAACATGATGAATTTTAATTAATTTTATAGTTAATTTTGATTAATTTTGACTATTTTCGACAGATTCGCACAAAGAGTGAAAATTGGCTCGTGAGACATCGTCAAGAATAAACCCGAGAAGCAATTTGAAGTATCGAGGAAAAATTTATTTCCAGCCTAAGATGGTCCAAAAATGTGTTTTAATTCATAATATAATTAATTTTAATTTATTCCCAATTTAATTTGGGCTAAATAAATTATTATTAGTTAATTATGGAAAAAAAAGGGTTCAGTTGAACCGCACTGGTTGAACCGAATTTAGTGAACCGAACAAGCCACCAATTGGGCTGTCCAGAAGCGTCCATATGCTGACCCAAATCAGAATTTTAGTTGACTAAATAAGCTTGCAAATAAGCCCTTGAAGAACTTTCAACCATGCATTCAAACCCCTCCAAAAAATGTGGCTCTATGGATTTGCCCCAGGCTATTTTTATCAAAGTTGAATCTCTCAACTTTGCCATGTGTGTGGCCAGCCAAGGGGGGTCTATTTGGCTGATGGAATTTTCTATTTTTAGCAGCCACAATCAGCTATAAAAGCCACCCCTTGCTGATCATTCAACTCATCCCTCACACTCTCATTCTCTCTTCTCCTCTCTCACTTTCTCTCAACTTTTCCTTTCCATTTCCCCTGTTGTTCAAGTGATGATTTCTTCTCTTGGGAAAGAGGTCCTCATCAGCCATTGTTTAGCAGCAATTAAATTTTTCATAAGCCACCTTGATAGCCGAGGACAACGGAGAACGAAGAACGGAGCAATCAGTCAAGCCACGGAGAAACATCGGATTTGCTTCTTGTTCCCTATCTCTTTAAATTGCGTTGTTGTTTTGACAAACATGTTTATGAATATTATGCTATTGAAATGGTTATTTTAATCAATTTATCTTGAATTTAATCCGTTTTGGGTTGATTATATTTTGCCTGCTTGAATTATTGAAATTGTGTTTGTGCTGTTATAGGCCTCGGTAAGATGCTTGATTAAGTAAAATCATGCCTAAGTTATTCTTGCAATATTAATTGTTAGATAACTAATGAATCAATTATTTAATCATATTGAAATTGTGATTAATTGACACAATACTTAATCAGTGCATGTTTATTCTTCTAAGGTAGCTGATGTTTAAATTAGCACTATATTCGGCGATACATATGCCTTGCATAACTTGCAAGATTATTGTGATTAAACTGTTTCAAGGTAGAAATACTCTGTTACCTCACTTGATCTTTTATATGCTTGTGAAGATTGATTAATCACTTGGATTGACATTGAAAAATGTTCAAGAGATTGATTAATTTAATAAGTATGTATGAGCAGTAGTTAGCAAATTACCGAGTGGCCGTGAATTTGTTCGTAGCAGTATAAACATAAGTTTAATAATTCTACGTTAAAGGAATGTAATTAATCCAACACAATTATATCATCTTGATTAAACCTTATTTGAAATCGTGCATTAGAACCTTTTTAATTTTAATTTTTTTTACTTAGTTTTTAAACCTTAGTTTTTAATCATCTTTAAACCAAAATATTTTCCATCACCAAAGTGTTTTAAAATTAATTTCATAAATATTCCTTTTTACAGTCCCTGTGGGTACGATAACTCGACATTTACTTGTCACTTTATTACTTGTTGCGATTGTGTACACTTGCACATTTTTTCCATCGTTCCAATAGTAAATCGAAAGCTCGTTGGATTGGAAGCTTGGCGGAGATCCCTCACACTATCCATCAGCTCATTTTGGTACATATGGTAAATTAGTTATGGTTATAATAGCATGTATAGGTTAATTGGCCATATTAGCATGTAAAAGGGTTGAATGTAATCTAGTCATTTGGAATGGCTAGTAAAGATTTGTTTTGGTAAAATTATAAGGTTATACCATGATGCATATCCATGTTTTTTGTGTGGTTGATTAAATTATGTTAACATGTATGTTCACAAAAGGGTAAGATTATAAACATGAATGCATGTAATGATGTACCATGTTAGATGTTAAAATTAACTTGATTATGATGCTTGAATTGGTTGGTATATGAATGAGAGTTTTGGTGTAGGTTATTGGCAAAGTTTGGGTGAGAAATAAAGCTAGAAAATGGCTTTATTTTGTCCACACGGGTAGACACAAGGGCGTGTATCTTGACCGTTTGTGACACATGGCCTGGTACATGGGCATGTGGTTAGGCCGTGTGTCCCCTACACCTTAAATTTGAGAAACAGAATGCTCAGAATTGAGCACACGGGCAGAGACACAGCCGTGTGTCTCAGTCATGTGTGTTACACGACCTAGTACACGGGCGTGTGGCCGGCAGTGTGGCACAAGTCAGAGAGTTACACGGGGTCGAACACAGCCTGCAGCATGAGCGTGTCCCTTGGACCACACGGGCATGTCCCTTGGACCACACGGGCGTGTGTGCCCTGTACCTTGGAAAATTTTATAAATTTCGCGAAAAATTCTCTGAGTTCTCGATTTAGTCCCGATTTGATTCTAATACTCATTTTGGGCCTCGATGGTCCATTTAAGGGACGATATGAATAATATTCAGAAAATGAATAGAATTTGACATGAATTATCTGTAAATGTATTGAAAACTCTGGTAACGCTCTGTAGACCTGTTCCAGCGACGGATACGGGTTAGGCGTGTTATAGATGCCCTTGACAAACATCTTAAAGGTAGAATTATTTGACATTTGGGGAATTGATTTTTTAGGCTCGTTTCCTTCTTCTTATGGTAACAGGTACATCCTAGAGGATGTTGTTACGTGTCCAAGTGGGTGGAAGCTGAGGCATACCCAACAAATGATGCTAATGTAGTCATGTGATTCCTACATAAGCATGTATTTACAAGGTTTGGAACTCCTAGAACTAGAATAAGCGATGAAGGATCTCACTTTGTAAATAAATGGCTTAAGTGGTTATTCAACAAGTATGTGAAACACAAAGTAGCGACTACCTATCATCCATAGAAGAATGGGCAGGTTGAGCTTGCAAACCGTGAGATCAAAGGAATTCTTGAGAAAGTGGTTTAACCTAGTAGAAAAGATTGGTCCCGGAGACTCAATGACGCTCTATGATGCAAAAATATAATTTCAAATACAGACTCTATTCTCGACGGATTATTATATCAGGTTTGGCGGCTGCCATATCGCTAGTTACATCGTATCTTTAAGTTAATCCAGACGACGAACTTGGTTCGATGAAGGAAATTTCTTAGAGTACCCAATAGAACTCAGATGACTTCAATACAAAATGTGAGAACTTCCAGATTTGGCAGATAGTTACACCACCCATAATTACATATATGCCAAGCTTTCTTTTTGACCTAGCAAATCACTATGGCAGATTCATCAGTCAAGTACACTGCTGAGAACTCTTTCAGGAAATGCCTCAAAGGCATACACAAACTTTCCAAATAAATTGCCACAAAGACTTTCTAAGGGACTCGCCACAGAGGCTTCACGTAAACTGCCACGTTTAACAATCCCATCATCACCCTTGGGACACCCAAGAACCCTAATAGACAATTGTGGCTCATTCTCCATTTCCAGAATATGTCATGGACGTGGTCTTTTCACATAATTGTCACACTGGCCTTTTCTCATGTTCACTGTCCCAGCAGACCTCGTGTTTATGGTCCCGACAAACTACATTTCACCATATTGGCATTCATGTTTACTGTCCCAATGGACGTAATCAAAGCAACAATGCGGGGTCCATTATCGTATCACATACTTTCCCGACACTCCGCCCGGACCCCCTTATCGCCAACCATACTTTGTCATGCATCACTCAGATAGCTTAATGGGCACATTTACACATATTTCATTTGTACTCTTAACAGAATCTTACTTCCCAACACATGATTTCCTATACACACTTACCAAAAATCATAATTTTCATGCAACACATCATACAAGTCAGTACATAGATGTAGATGCTTCACAAATAACACACAAACACCCTTACATACTACTACTCCTCAAGAAGATATACTTATCTATATGTGTGACAATCATACAAAGAATCATGATAATAAAACATGTATAAGATAAGTCCAAAGACTCACATTTACCTCGGTCTAGAGTTTCTGTTTCAATCGTCCGTCCCAAACCAGCAACAGCAACTGCTTAAAAGATCATAAAATTTCCATTAGAATCCCCATTATAGATAGTTTACTATCGGTCAACCGCATGTTACCCCCAAGCAAGGCCTTCCACTTATACCCTACTGTTCTTACACCCTTTGACATCCTTACTCTTCAATAACTGTAACATACAGAGCTATAAGACTTATCAAAAGGTTGAATTATCCACTGGATAAATGAATCTTAGTTCTACCTTAACGAATAAGAAGATAACATTTTAGTTAGAAAGAAGGGCCAGAATGTAGAGTAGAAAGAAAAGTAGTCCAGAATGTCTTCCCCATTCACTAGATATAAACTATCCGTCCCCCTACTGTGGAATTTAACAAGTAACAATGCTTACCTAACCCAATCTCCTGGTTTTACCACAAAAATCTGGGGGAAGGTAAAGAAAATCTGACTAAGATCTTCGTTACGATTTGACCAGTCATGGGGAGGGTCAAATCAATCCAATTGACTTCCAACTAATCTCGTCACAAAAACAAACTTGGATAGTGCTCAAGCAAACCGAGTATATTATACTTTTGGCGATGACTCACGTATGACATGACCTTTAAGACAATTAAGTCTCCTGTAGCATTCTCACACACTTGGTAGGCTCTTTGTGCCCAACCAAAACTCTAAGGCGTACTCTTCCTTAGGCGTACCTGTTCTCGTGCGAATTCTTTCTTCACTTGAAGATACCCTATAATTAAATCCTTAGATACCGCCAATGGGCGAATTCTTTAACGGTAATATACGCCAATACTCTGACTCACCATCAGGCCAACAGGGTTGCAAGTTATGCTACCACAATGCACCAAGTAGTTTACATACATACTTTACTCATCTTTTTGGATTCACCGTCTTTAAAGTGTGACATGTGTTTATACCGAGAAACAAGTTTGTAGACGTTTATGGATGTTGGGGATGAATTCTAGCTGTTGAGAGCATTTGTTTCACGTATTTAATGCAGCCTGCATCAGTATGTCCCAAGACATAAACCCCTTATCTCGAGACATGAAGAAAAATATAACCTTTATATAGTCGTTGGCAAGCTGTGTCTCAAGACATTTGGCCATATGTCTCGGGACAATTACTCAAGCGACTCGATACTTGGCTCCCCTGAAGCAACCCTTAACTTCAATGTTTGTCTATGACTCGAGGCATGCCTGTGTCTCAAGGTAAGACTCACTTTATCTCAAGACCAAAGTCTCTAAAGTAGAATTTTTCATTCAAACTTTCATGTCTCGGGACATATGGTCCTATGTCTTTAGACTTGCATACCAAAGTCCCTTGAAAACATTTTAAACACCTTAGAACACTTTGTCATTGACCCAAAAAAACTTAGATAATTAAAACACATTTAAAACAAGTTTTTTTAATATACTACAAGCCTTTGAAAATGTTTGATAAAATTTTCAACTATATTTTCACCAAATGATTTAGGAAATATAATACATATAAAATTTATTTTAAATGTTGTTATATCAAAAGCTTGGGACATTAAAGTTAACATACACTAACCCCTAAAATTTTGGCATTAACTCATTTTTTCTTGCTTCCAGTTCTCACAACAATTGTTCTCACCAATTTTTCCAAGTTCGCATCAAGGCTTCTAGTAACTACCTTTGATGAACCTTTAATACCAACACCACCAATTAACAATGTATTTGTTGGATCTAGTGCCCTGAGGGTAGTATATTCGTTTGTAAACTTGTAATTTTTTCGAACAGATTGAATAATAAAATAAATTCATGGATTACATTAATATACTTTATATGATTTTCCTCATATGGTTTTTGCATGCAAAGAAAAATGGAAGCAAATGTTGCTCATTGGTTGTCCAAACTAATACTAAGCGGTATTACGTGTTTGAATCGCAATACGGGAAGACAACTTATATTAGTAGACAAACCTAAACATGTACTTAGTCTAATCGGAAATGAGGAAATCGATTGAAAGACTAATATGATGTCTATCAAGTCCAATTGGGGAAATACTTTGTCTTGAGCATCGGAACAGATGACTCCCAGAAGATAGAGACGTAGATGTGACTAACTAGACTGATAGTACATCAGACTAGACCCAAGAAGAATAGGTTCTTAATCCGTTTATGGATTTATTCACTTGTAACGTTAATAGTGTGGCATACCTAAATTCTGAGTGGATAGCAGACTATGTATGCGTGACTCGTACACTTTGATGTAAGTAAAAGCCTGAGTTCGAATAGATAAGGAATCAAAAGTTGGTGTGTTGGGAATACGACTTCTACAGTATGTAGCATTATTCACAATAGTGAAATTCATAGCCCGATGCATGGGTAAATGATATCCTCTCATTGGCATTACATGGTTGATGAAAAGTAAATGTGGCCACGGGTAGTTTATCTTTGTGATAGATAACTTGATCTATTTGATAGTGATTGACTTTTCATGAAGGAATATGTAATGGTCACCATGAGATAAAATAGGATCATATTGGGAGAATGGATATTATCCCAAAGAGATTAAAAATATCTTATAAGGGTAACACACTTATGACAATGTCGGATGAGCACTAATCAAGTTGCTTTCGTAATGGTATGTCGTTGGAGAAAGCTCAGTCACAATACTATAGTGGAATGAGTTAATGAGTAAATGAGTTCATAATTAATATGCGAAAAGTTGGAACTTAATTATAAATCATTTAAGCCTCAATCACATATGTCCAATCGGTCTCTTCGCTAGCTCGTTGAAACCAGAAATGAATTGCATGATTGAATCGAATTAACAGAAATGAATAAATATAGTGAAATAGAAAAATATGAAATATTTGGAAATGATTTAGGCTTTCTCCAAAATCAGAATGGAGAAATGAAACCATTTGGAAATGAACGTGGTTTGAAAATGAAAATGACCTGAAAATGAATTTATGTTTTTCAAATTAAATGAAGTTTAAAAATGGAAATAAATTATTTGGTCATAGTGAACCATTGAATGTGAAAATATTAAATATATTTTCTCATATATTCTTTTACGATAAAGTCATCATGATTTTAATGGAATTAGAATTGGGTTGAGAAAATTATTTAATTGGAAATATGTTGAAGTTTATTTTTGGGAAATAGAAAAAAAATATTGGGTTGGATCAAATTATAAAATATTGGGTTAAAAACCCGGGAAGTACTTGTAATTGGACCCGATATGGAATAGGCCCAAAAGCCCCTTATGTAATAAAAGGGGACGACAAACCCTAGTATAATTAACTAAGGTTGCCGCCCCCTACATCCTAGTTGAACTAGGATTTCATTTTTCTAGTTGAAATAAAATTCTACAATTCAACAAGGGTTCTATCATCTCTCCCTATAAATAGATGGCATCTATAGGATTATTTACACAACTTTCAAATATCGCTATTCTGTCTGAAAATAGACAAACTTTTATTCTCCAAGAATTAAATATATTTTTCGAAAAAACTTTCTATTTGAGAAGAGAATTTTTTTTTCACCCCAAAAGAAAAGAAAACTATTTCTAATTTTGTGTTTGATTCGAATCATACACTCGAAGCAATTCGTGGTACGAAAATAGTGGAGAAGATCGTTGGTTGAAAGTCAGGAACGATAAGGATCCATCTATCTGAAAATACAAGTACGATTTATGTATAGGGTTTATTGCTATAAATATCACAAACCATGTCGGTTTTAAAAAAATTCCGCTATGTAAGAAAACCGTTTTCGAACAAGATTTTTTCCAACAATATTTTGTGGTGAAGATTGCATGTTCTCATAATCTAAGCCATTGTTTCCATTCTTAGTTTGGAGAAAATCAAAAGTACCAAATAGTCCATTTTTTTTAACGAAGACACCCTCATGTAGTCCTCAAGTTGTCTTTCCTTAGTCACCTCTATTAGGATCTAGTGTCCTTAGTGTAGTAATTTCGTCCATATATACTTGTAATTTTTTGAACAAATTAGTTTAATAAAATATTCACCAATATCATTAATATCTTCGTATATTGTCTTCAATGGTTTTATTCACACAAAGCAAGATGAAAGCAAATATTGGCTCATTGATTATCTAACGTTTAACTAATATTAAGTGGTATTACATGGTCGAATCGTAATATGAAAAGACAACTTATATTAGTAGATTATCTAAACATGTCCTTAGTCTAATCAAAATTGAGAAAATTGATTGAATGACTAATATGTCGTATATCAAGTCCAATTTGGGAGATACCTTGTCTTGGGTATCGAAGCGGATGACTCCCAAAAGATAGAGAAATAAATGAGACTGATTAGACTGACAATACATCGGACATGACCCAAGTAGAATAGATCTTAGATCCATTTATGGATTTATTCACTTGTGACGTTCATAGTGTGACATACCTTAATCCTAAGTGGATGGTTGACTATGTATGTGTGACTCGTATACTTTATTGTAAATGAAAGCATGAGTTTAAATAAATAAGGAACCGAAAGTTAGTAAGTTAGGTATACGACTTCTACAGTATGTAGCATCATTCCACAACAGTGGAATTCATAGCCCGATAAAGGGTAAATGATGTCCTCTCTTCGGTATTACATGATAGATGAAAAGTAACGTGGTCACAGGTTATTTGTCTTAATGATAAACGATTGAATTACTATTTGATAGTAATTGGCTTTTCATGAAGGAAGATTTAATGGTCACTATGAGATAAATTAAAATCATACTAGAAGAACAGATTTATCTCGAAGAGATTAAGGATACCCTATGAGGGTAACACACTTGCAATAAGGTTATTGGACGAACACTTGAGAAGTAGCTTTCGTAATGGTATATAATAAGGGAGAGCTCAATCATGATACTTTAATGGAATGACTTCAGGACTAAATAATGTTGCAATTAATAGGCGAAGAGTCCATAACTTAATTACAAATTATTTGAACATTAATTATATATGTCCAGTCGGTCCCCTCCTGGCTAGCTTGAGATAACTAGAAACAAATTACAAGCAAACCCAATAATATGAAATGAATGAAAACGATGAAGTAATAGAAATAGATCGCATGTATCACTATTCGCAGTGGATGTATTTTAGCTAAGTACAACAGATGACTTAAAAATTAATTTAAGTTCTTTGAATTATTACTTAATTAATTAAATAATTAAAGTCTGAAGTGTGAATTAAATTAATTAGTCATCACGAATTTATTAAATAAAGTAATTAATTATATTTTTCTCAAATATTCTAATACGGTAAAGTTGTCATGCTTTAATGGAATTAAAATTGGGGTGAGAAAATAATTTAATTGAGAAATTAAATTTGTTAATTAATTAATATTTTGGAAAATATAAAATAAATATTGAGTTGAATAAAAATCTAAATGTCACATATAATTGTACCTAATATATGAAAAGTCCAATAAAGCCTTACCACATGCAAGGGGCAACAAGCTCTAGTGAATTATAAGGCATGTCGCTATCCCTTAGTCTTCTACTTAGAGCAAAAGTTGTGTTTTCCTATTAGAATATTATTATTTAATTAAACATTATTCGAAAAGAACTTTTGTACTAATTCTCTATAAATAAAAATTATGTGTTGAACTATTTATACACTTCACATACGTTGTTATTCTGTCAAAAAATAATAGTAATTTATTTTACAGAATAAATTCTATTTTATGAGAAAAATGTATGATTATGATTATAGAGAGTATTAATTTTTCTACTGAAAGTTAATAATTTTTTTTTTTATTTTGTGTGATGGTAGACTTTAAACCGTCTTATACAAAGTACAAGTATAATTTTGATTAATATTTATTGCTATAAATATCACACGACTCGATTTCAAAGAAAATTTTTAATTTAAAAATATTATTTTTTTAAACTGATTTTTTCAACAACCTCCCGATTTGATTCTCCAACCCCACAACTTCCTTATGGTCCAACAAGCGCAACCGTAGCAAACATTGGAAGTCTTTCATACTTAATTAGTCTATTGATAATTTTTCCATCCTTCCCGGTGGAGGACGAATATAACTCTATAAATTAAAATTATTAGCATCAAAACAAAAAATTATTTTAAATCAAAATTAACTTAAATATGATTATATGCAACAGAAGCAAATAAGGTGAGCAAAATCCGATTCGATTTGAAAAAATCGAAAAAAAAGTTTAAATTTTGAGTTAATTGAATCGAGTTATTCGAATTATTCAAGTCAACTTGAATAAGTAATTCGAGTTTCGAGTTCGAATCGAATTAAATTTTACAATTCGAATAATTCAAATGACAGATTGGTATAAATACTCTTTTGATCCCTGTCAAGTTTGAAAATGAATAAATTGGTCTCTCTCTCAACAAAAATTACAAAAAATCAAAATCAAAATAATTTTTAAAAATTCAAAGTAATTTTTAAATTTCAAATTATTTATAAAAATTTAAAATATTATATTTTTAAAAAATTATAAATATTTCAAAAGAAATTCTAAAAAACATATAAAGAAAGTTAAAAATTAAAAATTTCTAAAATAATAATTTTGAGACCAAAATAAGTTAATTAGTGATTCAAGTTTTATGATACTAAAGTATTTTTTTTTTATTATTTTACTTTGAAAAAGTTTTCAAATATATGTGCTCCAATATGGGATTAGTTATACTGTAACAAGATTTTAATTTGACATGTTTAATTTTTTAATTTAACTTGAACATTTTACTTGATTCGACTCGACTTAAATTTCATTTCACTAGACTTGATTCGAAAAAATTTCAAATCGAGTTAGGTTGATCAAATAGGACTCGTCAACTTAATTAACTCAAAATATTTTCACTCAATTCAACTCGATTCAGTCTAACACTCACCCTAATAACAAACATTGAAACGTTTCATATTTTAGTGGTGGATTGATAACTTTTCCATCCTTCCCAGTGAAGTATGAAAGGTTACTAAACAAAATTAACTTAAATATAACATGCATTCAGAAAACGAATAAAAAAAAAGTATATAAAACAAATTATTAGCATTTAAAGTTATATTTATAATATTTTGATCCATGAAATAATACAAATATATGTACGAATATTGTAAAATTAACACTTTTATTTCTTTATGTTAAATTTTTGTCGATAATCATAATAATATTCAATTATATATATTTAATAGTTTTTTATGTAGATTTTAATAATATTATTTTCTTTATTTCTCTTATTAGGTTCATATCTCACAAAAGGACGTTGACTGTTTCAACTAAACCTTTTCTGTCAAAGAAAATGTACAAATTTTCATTAGATGACGCCAATGATGATGCAAAACATTTAATTGAATAAATGTAGCTGAGAAAAAAATTGAAAACTAAAATGATATTTGATAAAAGTAAATTTAATAAGGTAATTTTTTTTAGAATTTAATTAATTAGAAAATGATTTCACCACTTTTTTAAATTTTTTTTATGAATTACTTTCCCATTAATATAATAATGTGATTCTTATAATAAAATGCGGGGAAATTATTTTTTCATGAAAAACAAAAAACTATTGCCTCCTTTCTCCTTTCTACTGGGGGTGTTCATAGTTTGGTTAAAATCAAATAAATCGACTGATCCGATATAATTCGGTTAACCGGTCGATGATCGAATTTAGTTCGGTCGAAGGTTGGTTAATAATTTTTTAAAATTTCGGTTATTGGTTAATTCGATTCAAAATTGGGTAATTAACCGAAATAAATAATATATACTATATATAATTGTTAACTTTTTATTTGGTTGTTAACTTCCAAGATTTATGTAGTGTTTTTAATGTCTTATTCGTTCTTTTCACCTCCATTTAAAGTTTATTGAACTATTAAAAAAATGAACATTAGTAATGTATTTTTTATATGTTTATATTTATTTTAATCAAAATACAAAAAACATATAAATTTCGGTTAATTCGGTTAACCAATCGAATTAATTGAAATATTTTGATTCGGTTAAAATATTTGAAACAATTTCGGTTCGGTTTACGGTTAAAGATTTTTACATTTTAGGTAATTCAGTTCGAGTATTAACCGAACCAACCGTTTAAACACCCCTACTTTCTACTACTTAATTTTCTCTACCAATTTAGCATATTCTTTAAAAGTAAGGTTTTTTCTCTAATTTTATTTTTTGTATGCATATTCTATTTATTTTCTATTTATTTATCTTTTTTCTTTTCGGTATATTAATTGAAAATTCAATTTTATTATAGTATTATGAATCTTTACAAGCAACAGGAAAAAAAAATCTAAGTTTTAGGCTTAGCTTTAAGACTGATTTGATCATAACCTTTTTGCATTATTTACCTATGAATTATGGTTTGTTGATGTGATTGAGAATTCTACTAAAATGATTTTTGAGAATGAACAAATGATTGACAGCCCATTTAGAAGTAAAATAGATAAGACAAATGATGAATCAAATTTCAAAGCAATTATTTATTATATTCAAGTAAATTATGTGTTTTTCAATATCCTAAGTAAATTATGTTACATGGGGGTTTTTGAAAAATTAATGTAAAAATTATCAATTAAATGTTAAGAATAAATTTTATTATAAAATTAAATACATGAATATTATATTTTATTTAATAAGAGTAAATTCATAAATTATCATTACATTCCTAGGAAAGTACTTAATAAATGAAACATGATAATATAACTTTTTTCCGTATTTTAATCAATACCTTCTCATGTATAGCAGACATTGTAAAGTAATTTTTCTAGTAATTGTATTCTCGGGAATCACATTCCATTAAAATCATAACATAAAAAAGAGCTTAACGCTATCTAAGTATTAAGTCAGAGATTAAAGATAATATTATAATAAGAAACAATCACCAACAAACAAATGCACATAAAAATAATATAAAAAAAAAATTAATTTCTAAGAAACAACTAACAACCATACGAGTCATTTGCCAAAGAATAAAAGAAAGGAAAAAAGTAACAAGCATACAAATCATAGAATGATTTATTAATAGGCAATTAAAACTGAGTCTTTTAGTTGATCATTGTCCCCTCAAAATTAAACTTTACTAGCAACTTAAAACCCACTGTTGGAAATAAAATAAAAATTGAGAATAAATTCTTATAATCCTTATGCTTTCAATCTTCAAGAATCATATTCCATTAAGTTAATTAAACGATAATATTTTATTTTTATATGTAATTATGAAAAATAAAAATAGTTAGTATTGAAAATATTAAAAATTAGTTTTTAGCAATGGAGATGAGTTGGTAAGCATCGCACAGACTGAATCGAACTAAAATGCTTAGATATCCAAAATAAAAATAAAAAATTTGTTTTACTTTAATATTAGAATGAGATGTTCCAACAGACTTCAGTGTGATCAAAATGGTGCTGCTTTTTTACACCATTGCTCAGAATTTGAATCTTATATCATCTCATCCCCTTTCGAAAATACTAATATTAATCTTTTAAAAACCTTTATCACACTCAAATTGGTCGTATTTTCAACTTTCTAAGATTGTCATTGTAACGTAAGACTAGAATATATGTGCCATCCTTACATCATTGACACAGTAGCTTATTCTTGCAATCTTCTTTGATTGATAATCCTCTCTTTCAGGAATTGGAGCTGAAGATCGAGAAACAGATGAAGATTCAGTGTGACGTGTGTGAGAAAGAGGCCGCCTCCGTGTTCTGCACCGCTGACGAGGCCGCCCTCTGCGGCGCCTGTGATCACCGTGTCTACCATGCAAACAAGCTTGCTTCTAAACACCAACGTTTTTCCCTTCTCCATCCTTCCTCTTCTAAACAAGTCCCTCTCTGTGACATCTGTCAGGTATCTTTTTGTGTGTAGAATTGTGTGGAAGATGGTGTTTGTGGTTGATTGATTCTGATGTAGGGTCTTTTTATAGGAGAAACGAGGATTCGTGTTTTGTGTACAAGACAGGGCAATTCTATGTAAAGATTGTGATGTTCCAATTCACTTAGCAAACCAATATACCCAGAAGCATGACAGGTTTCTTCTTACAGGGGTTAAGCTCTCTGCTACCTCGGCTCTCTACGATGGTGATTCCCTTCCTCAGTTCAATTCTCGAACATTGGTCAACGATCCCTTCTCTGTTTCTCCAGCGAGTTTCAATCCATCTTCAGCGACTATGACTACAACAGCAACAGCAGCAGTCATTAACAAGAACAGTGGAGATAATAACATGTTACGAAGTGAAACATGTGCTTCAGTGAGCAGCATATCTGACTACTTGTAAGAGATGCTTCCAGGGTGACACGTCGAAGATTTCCTTGATTCCGGTTTCTCTAAGGTTGGCATTCAATCCATCACTCATCTATTCTAAAAAGCTCATGGCACTGTATACAAATATGGTTTTCTTTGGGATCTGAATAATTGTTTGATTTTGGGTCTGAATTTGTCAGAGTGATGATGGTCTGTTGCCGTTTGTCGACGCTGATCTTGAGAGGAATACGACTATTTTCTCACCAGAAAGTTCAGGGCTTTGGGTTCCACAGCACTCACCATCTTCCTTGTGTACTCCCCATAATTCTTCACAAATAGGAGGGCAAACTGGGTGGTTCAAGGAAACTATAGGCATCAAAGCTAACAGGAGATGGACGGATGATTCTTTTACGGTTCCAGAGATCACCCCTCCCTCCACTGCCTCCAAGAGATTTAGGCCTCTTTCATAACATCATATCTTCCTATGTTTGGTAGTCACGATGGCTCTCAACTAAATTCGAAATCAAGCTGAGTGAGACCCCTAAACAGGGAATAAGCTCCTGACAATCCTTTTCTGTTCACAAGACTCAAACCCAAAAACTTACTTAAAGGGTATCGAGCTCTTTGCCACTCAACTCAACAGACACCGGTCAATACTACTACTTTTGTAACTAACTGAATATCAATGAAAAGTTATCAGTGTTGCTTTTACCTTGTAATGGTTTTTTCACCTTCAATTGGAGACTGGAATTTAGCAAATAGCATATCCTTTTAGATAAAAACCTCAAGACAACAATTGAAGCGAAGCGTTTAATTATATTATATATATATTATTAAATTCTATATAAACAGTCAAGATTTCCTTTTTGTTCTTTGTTTAGATGAAAACTATGTTTGTTTGTTTGGTTTGGTCTTGCAGGGGTTTAGCCTGCTGGGTAGTCCTAAAAATAGCATTATAGTTGTCTACATCAAGCTGTCTCAAGATTTCCTTTGTCATCCAAAGATAAGAAGAGTGTCCCTCCACATATTCAGTTGCATCAACCTGCAAATTTGATTGAAATTTCATTTTCTTTTTACCATCCAAATTGAAAAGGAACTAGCAAGAACTCACTACTTACATTTTCAATCCCTCGAAGTTGAACGGGTTGAATTCCGGCCAATCCCGTGGAAAGTACGCTGCTGACAGGAAAATTGACAAAGTAAAAATAATAATAATAATGGAGGATACAGGGTTCCGAAGCCTGACTAGTAATAGATTCAGTTTGAATTATGTGCTTCGGCCTTGTTATTTTTTCAAGTATCCGTGTTCGATACCAATATTATCTCATATGCAGCTATGGACATAAGGATTTGACACTCCAATATTACTCCAAATACATGAAATAAAATAAAATAAACCAAATATAACCATATCATATTAGTATCGGAGTAACATAGGTTTTAAATATTAGGGTGGGTGATCATCCGTGGAAGAAATCCTCTTTCACTGATTGTTGACACACGGTATCAACAGAGGTGGAGGAGGAGAGGGGGCGATGTCGAGAAAGGCCGATTCACCCACTCTAGAGTTGAGAGCCAAAAAAGTAGAGGGACTCAGGTAGAGAAGGTTGATGGTTTAGGGTTTTTGGGAGAGGAGAGGAGTCCCCCTACAATGTTGATACCTTAGGGTCTTTATAGGAAAGTCGTGATTCCCGAGTGGTTCCCATTGAGGAGAGGGTATCGGTAATATCTGATGGCTTAACAGAAGGTCCCACTGGGTGGTAAAGGATGGATGGTCCCTCCCGTTGGGGGTACAAGGCACATGGGTAGTCAGTCACTGAGTGACCATCCGGACGGTACAGAATGGAGGGCCGCTTGCGGGTGTCTCTCCGGTCGGTTCTAATGTTGCCTAGTGTCCCAATCAGAGTAGGGGTATAACACTGACTATTGCAGAGTATAAGTTATCATTAAGTATAGACCAATCACTTGCCTGGCACGAAAAATGATTCCAAGTGTCCAATCATTAGTATGGTAAACATTGACAAATCTTCCTGCCACCATCTGCAAACCAGCAATAGATGGAGCAGATACTTCATGGTTTCCATCAAAAATATGTGCAAATAACATTACAGCTTGAAAGCAATCAAGAATACCTTCCTGGCATCTTCCCATTTTTCATCTTTTATTGGAATGGGAGCTCCAAGAAGAATAACTCTTTCAACAAGTCCAGCTGCATAAATATGGTTGAAGAAAGCCTATCAAATTGTCAACCTGACCTATTAAAAATGATGAAAAAGATTGTGGTTGGTGATCTCACCATTATCTCCTTGTGTTTCAGCCAGACACTGGAGACATTTCAAGATTACTCTGGCACCCAATGAGAAACCGACGAGTGTCACGGGTCTGAAACAAGAATATATATAAACCAAGGTGATTACTCAACTACTTTCATCGTGCAAAAAGATCAGATTTTCGCTTTGATCATATGTGGCTACCTGTGTCCCTGCAATCCACTTATTAACAATTCAGCTAGCAGTTTTCCAGCTCTATCAGATCTGAGTCAATATTCGCAAAGTGTCAAGGAATGGACAACTATGATGCAAAAAGTGTCCAAGAATGCCCAAGGGAGAAATAGGAGAGAAACCAGTGGCGTTATCTAAAGACTAAGGGAACTAAGATGTTGGTCAAAATGTTGTTGACAAAAAGTGCAGAAGGTGCATGCCACACTGTATCTACGTCTAAAAAAATGTAGAACAGTTTCTAGAATTATACATCTAAGGTTATCATTTCCAATAAAGTAAATATAACCTGTCAACAGCAATTGCCCATGCACTGTCGATAAGATCAGATGCAGCAAGCAAAGCTGCTGGCAGAGGTTCTTCTGCTAGTAATGTACTTAATACAGTCAGCATGGCTCCTCCTTGCAATAAGTTTGATGCAACTTCTGCAAAATACCGCTAGTTTTCAATCAATATATTGTGCCAGTTAGCTAAATTTGATGGCTAATGTTGAAGTAGTACTCGAAGTAATCCACTCCATTATCCCAGCGTTCAATGCAATCAGATTCTTAGACTCCCACTTTAGCACATACCTGTATATTTGGAACAATAATAATGACTAATTAACTATCAAGAAAGGGGGGAGTAGCTTCAAGAAAATTGAAGCCTACATCACATGGCAGGCAGAACAAGGATCAATAAAAAACAAATTACAATTTACATCTAATATGGAACTAATTTGAAACTCCATGAACATAACGGAACCCATTTCCATTGCCCTTAAGGATGGAACTTTTTCATCTCAGAGAGATCAACAGCAATACCAGTTAAGTTCAAAAACCAACTGGATTGCACCACCGAGACGCAGAAAGTTTGAAAACCGAATAAGTTGTTGGTTTTAGATTACAAAGAAACTCGAAACAGGCTGAACGTTGAAGCATGAGAATAGAAGGAAAGGAAGTTAAACACAAAAAGCAGAAATGCAAGAGTCAGCCTTTTTTAACATCTTACCTCTCCAAGTTATCATTATAATTTTCCCAAGGCCTTAAGAAATCTTCTTCTTCAAATGCAATTCCAGAAATCAAGATTCCAACTGCTAGCCGCTGAAAAATTGCAGTTATTTAAAACCGGTAAGTAAATTCATGAAATGAGCCAGTAAGAAAACAGACATCATTGAAGAACCAATAATTAGTAATTCATAATGTAGCCTACTCAAGCCAACTACAAAGCTAAAGATTTAAATAAATTAATGAAAACTCACGCCTTGGTTATGATATAACCCAGTTTGTATGAATTCGAATTCATCAAGGTCTTCAATTCTTATAACCGTTCTACTTCCTGCAAGACCAGCTCCAGCAGCTGGGATGCATAGAGGATAAGTTAGTGGATCTAGAGACTACACTACTACTTCAGTTAAAACGAATAAGGAGTGTAAGTTAGATAACAATCATCACAACTAAATCTGTACTTTAGCAGCAAACAGGTTGTATTTTACAGCCTTTAATTGTTAAGTTCCCTATGGTTTTAGCCCGTAAAAGTTTTTAGCTGTTCACTCAGCTTTATCGTGTTAAGCTAAGTTTCCTATGATATATATATATAAGCTTGGTTTATTGACAATTCAGTCAGGAGACTAACAACATTTTGTTTTACAATTATACTGCTCAGTATCGTTGAAGGGTTGGAGTATAATCAAAGTGCTTATAGATCACCTAATATCCAGCATTATATGGTTCAGTTATAACTACGAGTACCAGATAGCTCTACAAAGTTCTGAAGGAATAGCACCAAACTTAAACAAAAGATCAGGTAGAACGCCCCACCAATCAATACCTCCAAATGATGCAGCAACAGCAACTGAACCGGAAATTGGTCCTGTAGCACTAGCGGCTAAAGCAAATCCACCTACTCCAACTGCAGGAACAATGCTGCCTAATGTAGCAGCAAGGGCACCTAATCCGTGTCCAACAACTGGGGCAGCTAGGCCTATTGACGCAGGAGCTTAAGATATATTTTATTTTATTTCATTCAAAGTATTAGATATTTTTTTGGACAGCTAGGATTATTATTAGTTGAGAATTAAGTTTAAGATTATTAATAAAACTTTATTTGCAAGAAAGTATAGAAACTTTGCTTGCAAGAAAGTCTATATCCTGTAACAGCTTTCCAGCAGCAGGACTTATTATTATTATTATTATTATTATTATTATTATTATCTTTGAATTTAATAAAGAAACCTAGAGGAACCCTAAGTTCTCTAAAGTTCCATCTTCCTTCTTACTAAATTGTTCAGCCCTAATTTCTTCTTTTACTACTGTTTTCTCACCTAACCACATCACCTATTATGAAATTATAAAATGGTGACTTTATAACTTCGCTTATGCCCTAAAAAATGGAGGCGGGGGGGTTGGATCCTTGAGGAAAAAATATATCTGTATGTACAAACTGAGGGATCCCATACCACCAGTAAGGGCCACCAAGGATCCTCCTGTTAAAGCAGAAGCACCAATAATGCCTGCCTGTTTCCATTTATCGTTCTTACTCTTTCCAAATTGCTCTGCATCTTCGTTCTTCAGCCGAACAATGAGATTGCAAGCAACAATTATCTCCATAGCCTCCTAGAAAATGGAATTTCCTTAAAAATGATAGAAAGGGTCATATGTAGTAAATTACTGCTAACAGGATTTGGATTGTTAAAAACCAAATTCCATTAACAATTCATACCTACAAAGCAAAAGGGTTTTTGCATCAAATAATGAGTAGTTTAAGCACACAAACCATTTTTGTCCATTTGACATTGAGCCAAGTAGCTAGCAAACGAAGAGCCACTCGGTGCCGAGCATCATAGCCCTTTGATCCGCCATCAGTCACATAATCGGCTACACAAGATGAAAGAAGCTCATAAAGAACCGTTAATTTCCTCTCCTCTGATAGCAATTTTCCCTCTTCAATTGGTTTCTCGAAAAATCTAAATCCTGATCCATCCACATCTTCATTATTGGATATATTGGGAGTAGTCCTTGGGATTCTTCCATTAGGATCCGTAGCTGTATTTGTGTCTGGATAAGCGCACCTCTGGCGGCAATGAGTTTCATAGTCACAACTCTTATCGCTATCCTCAGAGAGAACGAGAGAGCTTTCCATGCTAAGCATTGTAGCATCCACAGCCTTAAGTAAAGCAAGTTCCTTTTCTCGGATTCCTGAAGAAACCTCATCATTTGTCTCTGACAGTAAGGTCATGAACTGTGCCAAAATCAAAAACATTCTCAATAAAAAATAAAAATAAAAAAGAATCAAAATGTTCCATAATCCGAATATTTGGATATGAAGATTAAAAGGGGGGGGGGGCATACTGATCCAACGTGATGCCTTGCTTGAGTAGATACTCCGGCGGTTTCTTTGAGCCCCTCCCAAGCTTGATCCTCCACTTCCATAAACCTAATCCGTAGAAAAATTGTTGGAAAGAAATTAGATAGAGAAAGCGAAAGGAGGGGACTAATATGAAACATGTAAAGTAAACCTGAAGACAGGCAAAAGTAAACCGGAGTTGTCATGGATCCAAAGGTGGGGGAAATCAGAGACGGAAATGGTGCTGCTATTGCTAGCCCCTTCACCAATAGGCTCTTCTTCAAGAGAAAGGAGACGAGTGGTTGGGCGTGTTTGATGAAGCTGAGAATGGTGAAGAGCCAAAGCGAAGAGAGCTGAGGCAGCGTATTTCTGTGTTGATGAAAGTAATGATATTTCCATTGAGAAATGTGAGAACGAAGTTGGAGGTCTTCGCTTGTTTTAATCATGAAAGTCGAGAGGCTATTATTGCCTGACTTTTTCAAAAGCGCGCAGCGATTTCCCGGGGACAAATGAAACGGCTACTGCAACCTCATATCACGTGACGTGATTACACTTGTTATGGACCCTATAACATCCCACATTTCAAGAGTTGCCCCAAATTTTTTAATTTAACCCATATGACCCCAACCTGTTTTTTAATTTATAATACATACATTTTTTTCCCTAGTATGTAATTTATATTATAAAAATTAAAAATGTTATAATATAATGTAAATGTTAAAAAAAAACATTGCTTACATTTAATTTTTTAATAAAAAGAAATATGTATAATATAATAATAAAAGAAATGTATGTATACGTGTATATATATATATATATAAATATGAGTTAATATTTGATACATTGTAAATGAAATATTATAACTCCACATATAAGCTTCAAATATTTCCACAAGTTCTATTTTTAATATTTAACTTTTTTTTTTTTTACTTCATCCTAAATAAGATGTATGTCATTCTTTGAACCCAACTTATGGAGTCTAAAAACTCTATTAAAACTTTGCTTGATAGGGTAGAAAAAATTTGAAAATATAGAAACTTGAAAGGATAAAAAAATAGAAAGATTGAAAATATAAATTTTCTTTTATTTCCATAGATGTGCTAAGTAGAAAAATAAAGGTATACATAGGTTGGGTAAAGCTGATCCCAAAAAAGTTTCCATGCCCAAACCTGATTTTCAAGCCAACCTGGTCCAGAAGCCCATTTTACTATTCAAACATTTATAAAATATTAAAAATATTTTTTTATTATTTAAATTGAATTGCTCGACCTGAGGTGCAAAAATCTCTATCCAAGTCTGGCCCAAGTCGGGTCGAGCCTACCGGGCTACTCAAATCCTTGGACTGGTTTGGTAGGAAAAATAGAAAATTGGAAAAAAAAAAAAATTATTTCCGTCCTTTGCTTGGTAGAGTTGAAAAATAAAAATAATGAAAATAAAACATTTGAAAAATGTATAATTTTGAATTAACATGCATGTCTCTCTTATTTTCACTTCTCTCATCATTCCAATTTAGAAAAATTGACTTTTATACATCAAGATGGAAAATGACAATCTCTTATATTTTCTTTCTTCTCGCTTTTCTTCTCTACCAAGCACACTTAATTTTTTTTTTCTTTCCACTTTTCCACTCCCTCCTCCCATCCTCTTTCTTTTTCATCCAACCAAGCACACCCTAAATGTGTCAAATAATTTTCCTATAAATATTTAAAACATGATATATTTTTAAAATAAATTAAAATATAATATGAGTAGTTCTAAACAAACATGAGTTAACCATTTATAAATATGGCAAGCTTAAGCAAAATTTGGGACTTATTTTTTTTAGGTCGGGTTAACCTAGACAACTATAATATGATATTAATACCATGGACTTGGCTTGAACTTGATCAAGCCGACTCATGATCACCTCTAATTAAAATATAGAAAAGAATGGCATGATAGGAGATTGCATTTTTTGCATTTAAACCGAGGTAGTCATTCTTGTACCAAACATTATCATTTTGTACCCTTTTGTATTTATCACTACTTTTTCAAAATATTTGATATGCTTAAAAAACTATTTACAAATATAGAAAAATGAGATTATATAAATTTCAAATATAAAATATTCATCAAATATATAGAAATCATCTTTAATAAAATTCACAAATATAATCCACCACTAAGGGTATGCTTTGTTGGGTGGAAAAATGGAGGGATGAGAGAAAGGAAAGCAAAAGTGAAAAGAAAATAAATTTTGAGTGTTTGGTTGAGAAGAAAAGTGAAAGAAAAGAAAATAGAAGTAATCATTTCTATCCTAATATATAAAAATCAATTTTGTAAAATTGAAATGATGAGAGAAGAAAATGAGAGAGATGTGCGTGTTAGTTCAAAATTATACATTTTTCAAATGTTTTATTTTCTTTCCTTCCAATTTTCACTTCTACCAAGCAATGGATGACAAGAACAACCATCTTTTCGTCTCTCCTACCAAACACACATATGGAAAGAAACTTTATATTTCTCGTCTTTTTATTTTTCTACCCCTTCTCTTTTTAATTTTCTTTCTACTCTATCAAGTAAAGTTTAAATAAATTCAAAATAAACAAGAAAAAAAATTATTCTATACATTAAACAATAAAATTCCTTCAACAATCAACATATAACAATCTATTATTCAACAAATCCAAAATAAATGGAAAAAAATTGTATCAACCACCTACATGTGAAATCAATTGATACATTTAATATTAATCAAAATTTACACATAAGTAAAACCTAAAATTTGTTAGCTTACTATCTGAACGAGGCACTCCAACCACTACAAGCGATATCCATACAAAATTGACAACCTTAGTTTAAACACTAGAAAAAAAAAAAAAAAAAAGGAAGGATGATTTAGTAAACAATATTTTCAAGATTATATTTTATTGTATCGACTAAATAACAAAATCTTGCATTCAAAATACTTGAATCAAACACAAAAATCTAACATTATATTGATAATATTCTATGTAACTTAAAATAAATAATTTTATTGCTAATCAAACATTATCCAAACCAAATATCGATTGAAAATTATAAATTAATAAGTAATGAAGGAGAATCATATTCAATAGTTACATCCTTGGGTAATTTACATTGCTAACCACTGAATTTAACGTAGAATTTTCATTTACATCACAAACCCTTCATTTCTTATTAATTGCTCCCAAAAATAAAAAACATAGGTGGCATTTTTTGTTCTTTTCATGTTAGCATTAAATAAAAAAGTTGAACTGACAGTTCGTTGGCCCAGCCAGACAAACAGGCCACGAATACATGATTATTCAGCCTTTTTTTTCATTAAATTTATTGACTTAAAACAATGAGAAAAGTACAAGCCACTTATTAAATATTAAAACACATTTCCTCTTATTTAAGAGTTAGGGAATGTTTATGGATATATGGATTTATTTTTTAAGGAGAGAAAAGAGCAATCTTTTATCCAATTTTTAGCATAAGACATTTCTCGAAGCTTAATCTCCATGTGAGCAACACATTTCCCCCTGAAAATAACGAAGACACCCAACACTTTCCAAATATGGCTTCAAACATCCCCTCTTCCTTATGGGTGAACTTTCACAAGCATTAAGTTTTATACAAACAAAATGATAAAAAAATTTAACCCAAATTCAGATAATCATCATTAACAAGAAACCTTCAACTCATTTGGCCTTCAAATCTGTATCACTTCCCTATCTGTAGGCTGTCGCCTCCTTTGTACAATGTATATGCATATAATGCAAAGCAAATTTTCAGGTAAATAGATTAATTTGTAACTGAATGACCCTAAAATCATTCAGGTGTCAACTGTAAACAAAATACAGGGTCACAGCACAAACCTACCATAGCTCCATTAACCTGGAGATAAGGGGCTAAATCTTCAGAAGCAACCAAAGTTCCACGGAGTACCAGTGAACATCTCTACCTTAATGTTTGATAGGGACCAAAACCATCATGCTAAAGCAGTTGCATCTAGTTTGTTCTATTGCTTATGAAGTCAATGTTTAAAAACACACACACGCACAAATATATTCGAGGTCCAGCTATATTAATTGGAGTTTTGCAATAATATAACCCAACCTGTGGTCGCACAATAGCTTCCACTTTCCAGGGACTAAGAATTTAGCTGGTTTAAGAGGCAAAAGAGCTCATACCTCGCATCGGCCACTGGCCAGCCACAACGTTTTGCCAATCTGGAATTCCAAAATGAGGTGTTAGCAATGAACTAGTAACCGAGAAATGACAAGTATATTCCATTGACATTCAGCATAAAGAAGTATATAAAATGAAATGGCCACCTAGTATTCCATAGTGCATTCCTCTAACTTACCCAGCAGATGTGATATACAATATTAATATGTGTTCTACAACTTCAATACCATCTAAACCAATACCAACGGGCAAGCAACTCATCTAATAATTTCAATGCAAATGTCATATAGGAAATAGCTCAAAGGCTTTTATCATGGAATGATGAAAACAATATTTCATATGTGCTGATGGCATGCAGTTCAACCCGTCCCCACTACAAAAAATGTAGTTATTGCCCCTTGGATTTATTTCATGCATGTAAACATCATTGCTTCAACAATGAATTGAAGAAAGAAATTGAAGTTAGCAATTGATGCTCAGTTAAAAAATCAGGATAATGTTGAAGTATTTCCAGACAGACGATCTCTGTATGCTTGTCATCACTAAAAGAATTCTAAGCTGTACACATCAAAATAAAAAGGAAAAAGAAAAGACAAGTAATGTCTAATCTGTGGGAATCCAAGAATAAAATTTTGGATCTTAACTACCACCCTTTAAAGTATTGCCTTTGTGCCAATAATACAAGGATCTTGATGTCATCTTCAATGCCAATCAGTTTCCCAAGAGATGCATAGCCACAATACTTTCATTGATCTCATTTATAATAAAGAAACTAATTCAGCATCCAAAAAGCTTCTACCACATTCCGGTACCAGTTCTGATCAAATATGCAAAAAGGCTTCAATTTGAGCAACTTTTGCTTTCCTCTTTGAGGGTCAATCAAGACTGCAAAAGACAGAACCATGTTTTTTCTGTTCTATGGACACCTGGATCATGAACTGCAGATTGTATAACTCTTTCCAGCATCACCATAATTTAAGGCAGTGAACTCAAGCAGGGAGAGGCATTTATACATCTTGCAGAGAAGCAACCAATAAAGCATAACTAGTCAATCCTTAACAACATCATAGTTTCATGGTTGGCTTCATTGCCATGTGCCTCTCAATCAATTTGTCTACAAAGGGCCGAATCTGCATGTTAAAAGCATCCAAATTAAGTTCAGTTACAAAACCAAATCATATACTACCATTAAGTATCCATTTTCACAAAGGAATATAACAAATCTGTAAGAATGATGCATCAAGGTTAGCTATCTAATAAAAGAAGCAGTTGTCCTCTTCATAGTAAAAGGGAAAGCAAGAACTAATCAGTTTAGCAATGAAAGTCTGTTAAAATGATTGTGAAGAAGAAAACTATAATAATAAGAATCATAAATAAAAGTTAATGTACAAATGAAGCCTAACAAAAGCAATAAATCCCTGGCTTTAACATCTCAACAGCAATTACAAAGCCGGTAGTCTGTGTCAGAGAATATTTAAAACTGGGGATGAAAAAAGGAAGAAAGAAAAACCAACAGGTCTATAGGTAGCCAGGGTAAATAATATAAGCTAATACAGGACATTTAAAATGCATATGCATACCTTGTTTTTGCGCTTGAAATCAAGAAATTCAAAAACAGCCATGTTTTTCTCTGCATCTGTTGCCAGCTCCATTACCTGGTACAAGAACAAAAGCCTAAGACCAGACTGGAAATAGAGGCAGCAAAAAAATTGAGAGCTAATGAGTGAAAGAAAAGAAAAACCTTTGTTGCAGTTTTTTTCATTATCAATTTGTATCCCTCCTTATCAATTTTTCTTGCCTTATAAAGGGGCATTAGCAATGATGCAACATAATCAACGACAGCCTGTTTAATACGATCAGCTCCACGGGGATGATTTTCAAATCGCTCTTTGTTTACAGAAACTTGGGAGACAGAGCTCTCATTTGCTCGTCCATCATTCTTCCAGGTTGGTTGCCTTGAACTAGTATTTGAATCTTCCTCATCCTTGAAATTTGTAGGATGGAAGAAATCTGGATCAGCAGCAGCTGCTTGAGACTGCCATCTCTCAATGGCATGATAATCCTTGATCCCCCCATTACCAGCAGTATCAACCCATGCTTTCGTGAAGATACTGCTATCCACAGCCAAACTTTCTCCAGAGTGTTCTCTGAGCTTCAAGTGGCTCCTCTGAGACAGGTTATCTACTGACATTCCGGAATTGTCAAGGTTAACACAAGCAGCAGAGAAATCAACAGACCAGTCCCTGACTCTGCAGTTCCTAGAGTCTATTTCTGATATACAATCTTGTCTTCCAAAAACACCACCAGGCCATTTCCCTTCATCCATTTGTGCGTATTGCTCCCTTCTGGCAAATTTGTGAAAAGAAGGAATCTTAGGAAGCTGCAGTAATTTGTTGCAGTTGGCTTCTGTGGATGCAAGTGCCTGCGAAGTACAATAGTTAATCTCTTTTTGAACACAATTCCATGATCGCAGCAGAAAAGAAAGAAGGAAATATTTTTTTATTGAAGATGAAAAACAAAATGTACATGACTAATATGATTACTGCAATGTTAGGCAACTCTTTGCATTTTTAAATTAATGTCAAATACTATCATAAGTTATCCCAAATTCGACCAGTCAATCAACTTGATCAAAAGTAAAAAAGAGGCATTCATTCAATTCTTTCACAATACAAAGCCTTAAGGATTGTACGAGAAGGCTGATGCTGAAAGAGTTAACACCAAAACAGGGTATAAGCTCTACAAATCTTTTGGTGTTTAAAGGAAACAAGATAAAGGCAAACATCCAAAAGCACAGAAAAGACAATGCATCAATATTAATATGCCACTGTTGAAAGGGTAAAAGAAAGACATACCTCTGCAGCTGCTTTTGCTGCAGCTCGGGCAGCTGCTTCAGCAGCAAAGGCAGCCTGCTCTTCCTCTGACATTCCTTGGTTGACAGCTTCCACCTCAATATCAAGTGATTTGCTATTCTCCTTTATGTTTAAAGGATACTGCTTTCCAGCAGAAAATGGATCCTGCAAGCTTTCTTTACTCTCAAAAGCACCATGCTGTGAGTGCAGAGGTGGCTTTCCTGAAGCTGGATCTTTAAGGGATTTTCTCTTTGAAGAAGCTTTTGCCTTACGGAAGACTTCAAGCCAAACATTAACCAGCTGGCTTGCTATAGCACGTATATCACGACTTGTATGCACACAAATTTTTTCCTTCACAGTTTTCCCTATGCCTAAAAGAAGTTAATAATAATAATGTCATTGTAGCTACTTTTGATCTTCATATACTACTATATGGAAAAGCCATCATAAAATTAATGTACAAACAAAAACTTCACACATACCATGCAAGTACATTATGAAAAAAATACTTACATAGCACAATATAAACAAGTACCTGATGAACGAACTGCAAGTAGATCAGTTGAAACAAGCACAAGAAGACGAACACAATGGCGCAACAGTTGCGTCCCATCTTTCCCCATTGAATCCTAAAAAAATTCAATGTGAACACAATAAATATCACAGTCATTATTTAATGCCATTAAATACATGCATTAGTAGAACAAAGCCATATTAGGAATCAAGGACGGATAATAAATAGTGAAAAGCAATAATACCAGCATCCATGAGTTGAGTGTGCTAAGCCCTTCCTTTGTCCCAGCAAAGGATTTCAAGGATTCAACTGGAAGACCTAACAACTTCTTGGCTAGATGCAATCGTCCTGCAGTGGTTTTCACATTAAAGAACATGTCCCGCAGTAAAGCTTCCCTGCTTAAAACCCGAGCACGATCCAAAGAGTTTTTGTACAAGACATTAGATAGTTCAACTGCTTCAAGTCTCTTAATTATGTCCCTAACTTCATCCCTTCCTGATTCTGAATGTCTCTGGGCAGCCTCCATTGCCTCTACTTCGGCTGTATAATCATTTCCAGTGGTAAATATGTCAATTAATCGCACAGCCTCCCGAAGCCCACTCAACATTGCACCACCAACTGTGTCAGGATGCTCCTTGCAGGTAGCTTCTCCAGCAAAAAACAAGCAGTTCTCAACAGGCCTGGCCAACATATCATAGTCTTCTCCAGATGCTCCTATGGCAACATAGGAGTAAGCGCCATAACTGAAAGGATCCCTTCCCCAATCAGTAACAACTGAGGCAACAGGATCAGGAACTGAAGCCTCTCCAAAAAGTTTACGGAGAATAATTACAGCATGGTTTACATGATCTGATGCGCTCATATTTTGACCATCAATAGCTGCCTTACCAGCCACTAAGGCTATAAGAACAGGAGCCCCAACAGTTTTTCGGACATTCCAAAACATAAAACAATGGCCTCTACTATCTGTTTCCTCAGCAGTCACTCCAAAGTAATCCACAGTGTCATCCCAAAAAACTTCTGGGAATTCCAAGATGACTTTATTAAGTACTCCAAAACCAAGCTGCTGTATGGAAGAAAGTTTCCATTGGGGCAACGGAGGAGAAAACTTTATGGCTCCTGCTTTCAAGCAACCAAGTGGCACAGTGATAAGCACAGCATCTCCTGAAAACTCACTGCCATTTGATGTGGAAACTTTGACCTGCCTATGATGACTATTATCAACCCCCAGGCCCTTTGGGCTGTATGAAATATTTGTGACTACGTGGTTCAACTGGATCAGAAGCCCTTCTCCAAGAGACTCAACCACCGTACTGTAACCCCCTTTAATCATACAATGGGCTCCTCCAAAGCCCCCATAAACATCATCCTGATTCCAGTTGGGAAGAGAAACTTCCTTAAGCGAAGCAGCACAGCCATACTCCAAGTGAGCATAGTGCCAATTCATGACCCTTCTCTCAAGAGGACTCAAAATCTCCTCTTCGGAACGTTTTTTTCCAGGAAATCCAAAGATATTGCTTGCTTTTGAGTCATAGAAAGCATCCACTGAAGAATGTGATTCTGTTTCTTCAATATCTACTCCTATTTCTTCCATCCGATGCCTTTTTAGGGCATATTCTAAACCATCCTCAAGAGACATTGTCATTGCTTTTTTACCTTTTTGAGCAACAAGAAACACCATATCGTCAAGAAGACTATTGTATTCAGCTTCTAGAGCATCATCCAGATCAGCAGGAACCTTTTGACCAGATACAATGTCATAAAGAGGACAGGAACTATTCAACACAGTTAACTCTAGCCCCAACTGTGCACAAATCAATGAGGATGGATCTGGTCTTCTATTAGTTGACACATCAGCCTCAACTCCAGTAATAATGCTAGCCCCAAGATCCACAGGTACTGAAAGAGAGGAGCAATCAGTATAAACACGACCTCCTATCCTATCCCTAGCCTCAAGTACAACTACAGAAAATCCCTGACGTTTCAAGTGGCGTGCAGCAGTCAATCCAGCAGGACCAGCTCCAATAACTATGACATTCTTTCTGACCTCTGAATCATTCAGCAGCTGATGATTCCTGTCAGGTTTATCATAAGTTGCAGATTGAACATACTGTGAGTCATTCCTTTCTTCTGGAGTTACTACAGGGGCTACTCCAACATCAATTGCATCACAAGATAGATCAGTACTTGAAACCTGCAAACTAATCAATCCAGTGTTTAATTTTGCACTAATGCTGCCATTTTGCTGGCATTTATAAGGTAATTCTGGTGTGATCGAATCAACCAATACTTCAGCTATTGCTATTGTGGCTTCAGATGCCTGGTTTTCATCAACAACTCTAACACCAGTCTTTGCATCCATAGAAGCTTTAGAATTCTTGACCTGACCAAGGATAAAGGCAACTCCATCCTCTGAATCAGCAACAGAGGCAACAGAATTACCATCACTTTTTCTTCCCTCGAGAAGTTTGTAGTTGTCCTTAACACTAAGCTCAGCCTTCTCTTTCTTTGAAGAAATTCCAAAGTTTATGTAACCCTGCAAAGAGAGGTTATCCAAACTTCAACATAAAATCCGAAGGTACTAAAATATGAGCAAAAAAAATATCCATCAACTAACATATAGATAAATTTTCACTCATTTCAGAGCAAACACTTACACCCTGATCAAGAAATGCATATATCTCCCTAATTAGGGAAGCTCGGGATGGTTCACCCTCTGAAGGAGTGTCACTAACACCGCAGTCAACAAGAGGCAAAATGCGGTTAACATCTTTACTCCAAAGACCTAAGATATGATTCCTGCAGCACCAAGGAATTAAATTCCATTGAAGAAAACATAATTTATAAAATAGAAAATTCAAAGGCAGCCCATTGGAAACTAGCAATCATATCAACTCCTACCAAAGGAAGTGACTAAGTACAAATCCTTAAATTTTATGAATGACTCTAGATGCCAAACCACAGATCATAAAGTAAAAATTCCTACAAAAGATGCTACCTGTCAAGCTGGCACCCAAGATCTCGGTGTAATTAATAGCTATAGTTTATCGTTTAAAACAAAAACAGAATAAGAACATAAAAAGGAACCAATACTCATAAACATTCGTAACAATTATAAACAGCAAACAAAACTATATACATATTCACAAACCTGCATTCCAAGTATTCCTGTAGCCCACCTCTACACTTCAACACATCCTTAAATTTGATCTTCTCAACTGGCCCCACAGCACGAGCTTTCAGTCCAGATGATACTGCTGCCTCATCAAACTTCTCTCTTGCTCTAAAGGAATGATCACTGTCTACAAACTGTTGATTTCCAAAAAAACCTTGCTCGGTTAGCAAATTTTCCCAATCAGCATCCCCTTCATAAGCCATATCTCCGTGTCTACGCTTTTTAATATTGCGCCCACCTCGCTGAACAGCTGATGACTTGCTGTTTCTTATTTCAGAACTAGGGAGAGAGACTGCATCTTCATGGAAACTTTCATTTTCATCAGGTGTTGAAATGGGAGAGTCAACATTGGCCTCTTTGCTGATGAAAACAGTATCATGGCTGGGACCACAAGCACCATGGCTTGCATCTTCAGAAGGTTGATGCAGAGCAGAGTTGCACCTCTGAATGGAGGCAACAAGTTCATTGGGATGAATGGAAGTTTCTAAAGAGTATTCCTCAGCGCAAGAATTTGGAACATCAGTGCAAGTTTCTTCCATCTTCAGTGAATCAACAACAGACAGCGACAGATTATGTTTATTTTGTTGTGAACTTTCACTTCCTGGTTTACTCCTCTGGTCAATTGCTGAGAAATTGTCCCTGAGCTCAATGTTGGAATGACAATATCTTTCCTTGTCACAAAATTTAGATGACCTACATGGATGCTCTGTAGGATCCTTTTGAACAGTTAAGTCACCTGGTTCCAAAATGCTTTCTTGTTGACACAAACTATGGTCAAATCCTTGATTCTCAGCTGTGTTGCATTCTTTGGAGGATGAATGTGAGAAGCTTGAACTAGAAACTGAATGAGAACTATCACCATAATTTCTGCTAGGATTCTTTGAATCAGAAGCATGATGAGCAGCCTCACAATTATGTTTCAAACTCAAAATTGGGCAAGATTTCCCTACTGAACCAGATTGTGCCTTGTGAGAACACTGATACGAACCTTCCCCAGGCGGCAAACCTCCCTCATTCTGATCTTCCTCAAGTTTAGCTCCAGATTCATCATCAACCTCACTGGGCTTGGCTTTTGAATCTGACTTGGTTCTCCTTACTTTCCCTGTACGCTTTTTTCCAACAACTTTATCAGTAGCCACATCAGACCTGTCTTCACCAATATCCTGACCTTTCACATCAGTGTTCGACACAGATTTCCCATCCAAAATTCCACCACCCTCCACAGACTTATTCAAAGAATAACTCCTTACCCTCATTGCTCCTGGATCAATATCTTTTTTAGGATCCTTTAACTTCTTTCTGAAGCTGGCCAATGTATCATTCATTCCCCCAAAATCCTCCTCATCTTTGTCCACAGTTTTACCTGCCTTAACTTCAACCTTCTGGCACTTCCCGGCACTGCCTTCCAATCCAGCCTTATCCTTTTTAGGATTCTTAGGTTTCCTTAACTTCAACAAAGACAAAATGGGCTCATCATCATCTGAATCAACACCAACCTCCGCCGCTGTGACCTTTAATCTTTTCTTAGAGCCCCCACCACCATCCATTTTCTAGTCCCTAACTTTCAAAGGAATTCTGTAATGAAACCTTTCCTAACCCTAGCTCAACATTATTCCCAAATCAAATTGCAAACGTGGACCTGCCTTCAAGTTTGAACCATCATCACTTTCCATCTCTCTACAACCAAAAACGCAAAGCTCATAATTTCGAATCCTTCATACAAGCAACTAAAGCCATAAGCCAAAAGTTCCAAGCCTCAACCAATCCTGAAATGTTCACAAAAATTCTATTTACAGCTAAATATGGATAGAGTTTCTTCCGATTAAAGAGTTTTCACAAACTATCGTCAATGCCTAGGTCCTACTCTCCCTCTACTGCACGTAACCCAATGAGGAAATAAGATTTCGAAAAGAATAAATGAAAAAGAAATAACAAAAATCTAGGGTTTCCAAAATAACTAAAAAGACCTCAAGAAATAGGTAGAGATAGAGAGATTGGAAAATAAAACAGACCTACCAGAGGGACGACGAGCAGTGCAAACGGTGGCGTTAATGGAATTTGTCGAGGAGAGTGAGAGGCGCACGTTAGCGGTCGTTGTCGCTGGAATTCCCCCTATACATTACGCCCGCAACCACTGGTGTGGTGCCAAAAAGAATTTATTACTACAAAGAAATCAAAGTTCTGAAAATTTTAATATATTCTTTCAATAAATATTATATTAATCATCTATAGTAATATGAATAATTATTTACCCAATTATTTCTCTATCTAAAAGACTTACAGCACTTTTGGTTGAGGTAAATGGAATAATGTTATAATGGAGTTGAGACGTAATGAAATCAGTAATTCAATTATTTAGTTTAATAAAATAGAGTAGAATTGTAATAATATTTTTGTATTTAATTGAATGAAATAGATGTTGTAATAATATAAAGAAAAAGGTTTAAATGATCAGAGTACTATTAGTATAATTTTTATAGTTAAAATAATTATTGTTATTGTTATTAAATATTAAATATGATTTAATAAAATAATATATAATTTAATGATGTTTCAATATATTTATTTATATCAATATTTATTTTTATTAAATTATATTAAAACATAATTATTTGTGACAGATTTTCTCTCCCCTTTTTTTCCCATTTTCTTCTCCCTCTACCTCTACCTCTACCTCTACCTCATGAGTCCCCTTCTACAATTTTCCAGAAACCTGCAACTTACCACCATTAAGCATTGTTTCCCACTGTCACCGGCTCACCAATGGTCAAATGTTGGCCCAAAGTTCACCGTCATTTTCCATTTTTTGATATGTTATTTTTCTTTCTATTATCTTCCTTTCCCCTAAGTTTTTAAGTCTGAAAGTTCACTGAAAATACTCAAATTCAGAATCATATTTTTTGGCCAAACAAACATGAATCGTTAAGGAGAAAAACGAACTTTGTAGGAAAAGAAAGAACAGAGATGGAAGCGAGATTGCAAGCTTTGTTGGTCATCAATTTCCTTGATATAGCCAATCTCTAGACAGATTTGTTCGGATTTGTCTTTCTAAACTAAATCCAAGTTCTTATATCCTCTCTTTTTTAAAACTATCTTTTATTATTTTTTTCTTTTTAATTTGCGGGTTATGTTGCTGCAAGATGTGTTGAGTTGGGTAAAACGGGAATATTTTTTTTGTTGCATTCCTAGAAGCACCGAATAGTCATTTGGAGGGTGATGCCCTGAATGGTTATTCAGCGTTTTTATTGAAGTGGGTTGTAATCACCTATTTGTCTTAATGATATTACCAACAACCAAATTACTGAACTAAGAGATCGTGTCGAATATGGTTTGAATGACATTGCAATTCATATGAACCAAATATACTGTTAGTTTCTAATTAGGATTTTTTTTAATTAAAAATATTGAAATAAAGAGTAATTTTTTCAAAACAATTAGTAGAAAGTGGAAACCTGTTTGCAATATTTTTACCGATAATATTTTTAGAATTTCTTCAAACTTAATTAAAAAATTTCAAATAAAAAATCAGAAAATTTATAATAAAAAAAACCAATCATAATTAGAAAGAAACACTAAATGCATATTACTATGACAAATTTATAAATTAGTACATGGCAAAAAAAGAAAAAAAAATTAAAAGAATCTTTGTACACACCACAAAACAATAAACATCTGACAATTAAAAATTTTCAAGAGGAGGTGAATTGGTGTTTTAAAATTTTGAAGTAAATAAAAAGAGACATCTTATAAAATACTAGAAAAATTACATTATCACATTTGGCTCACTAAGCATCTTCTTAGGAATATAATGATAATTTATGAAATTACCCTTATATCATGTCTTTAATTTTTATAATAAACTTTATTCTTAACAAATATTTAGATTAAATATTAATAATAGAATTTAATTGATAATTTCTATATTATTTTTTAAATTTATAATTTTAATTGTTTCAAAATTGTTTTACATATACTTCTAAATATAATAATGCACATATAAAATCATATATATATATAACTTGTTTTGGAATAAATTTAAAAAATAATGCATATAAAATACTCGCGAAAAATCTGTTGGAGTAGTAGAGAAAATCAAGTAGTAGGAAAAGGGAAGGAGGCAATAGCTTTTTTTATTTACACTTATTAATAGACTATGTAACACCCTACCCCCAACTAGATTGCCGGATCCGAGATGTGAGATGTCACATTCCTTGCCGAAGCAACTATGATTGCATTTTAATATCAAATAGACAAGTAATCAAGTTTCTAATCTTAATAAAAATACATTATTTATTCAAATTCGAGTTATCAGTGAGCTTATGAAAGCTCTTATAAAACATCGGTAACACATGAAGGACTAAAACATAACATTTACCAATATAGAGGTTAAGTCACGACATCGAAGGATGAATGTTGTCACACTGAGGGCGGAAGCATGATGTCGCAACTTCAATTGAGGTAAGTTGCGACCTTGAAAACAAGAATTTGACGTCACGACTTCAATAGAGAAACATCGTGACCTTGAAGACATGAGGCTCAATGTCGCGATCTCAGCAGGGGAGAGTCGCGACGACAAGAATGGAGGCTTGATGTCATGACACTATCAAGCACTAATACCAAATGGTCAAAATGACCCAAAAACTCATCACATAGCATTTTAGGCATTAAATCAAATGTCAATTCATCATTCTCAACATATCAATCCCTTATAAGTGCATGATCTCAAGTACATACCTATTCGTTCTAAAGTCTAGCATCACAATAATTTACTTGGCATACAAGTAAGTTTTTAAATTCAAATCATAGTATCACATAACTTGGATAAGAAAGCATATCATTATACAATTAGATTAACACTCATATGGTCATATTTAAGTATAACATTTCCAAACATAAATACCAAAATGACAACTCAAAACTAAAGACCAACTCAACATAGGTACATGTCACTTGCTATTAACATATTGAAACTGTACAAACTTGCTAAGTCAAGAGTTGAACTTGGATGCTACTGATCACTTGGAGACTTTGAAATATAAGATACTTGTGCACAAAATAAACAAATCGTACGCTGAACAATGAGGCTCAGTGGTGCTAACATGATTTAAATCAATAAACAAATAGAAACAAGATATCAAATACAATCAATATATGATCCAACTATAACCTAAATCAAGCTTGCATTTCATGTCTCATGTGCATAGCATCATTCCATATTTCATTTGATATTTCATACATGAACATATAATCCCTTTTTATCATCATTAACAAATTTCTTATATATCATAGCATATCATAAAATCCATTTTATTTTCTCATTTCTATCTCGAATCCACTTATTCATTTTACAATTGGATTGGCCTTCAAGGCTCGTAAAAATCAAACCACATGGTACTTCACATAACATATTTAACATTAATACATATACGATACATCATTCATAATTAGCATATCATATCAAATGTCAATAAACAAAATATATGTTCATTATCCCTATTAATTGGACATGGACTCAAGATGGATACACAGATTATCCAACAATCACACCAAAATATCTGACACTCAGTGCCTCATCGGTATGTTCGAAGTATAATATTTGTTTCATGCCTCATCGGTATAAACCAAAGTAAATAAATGTGCCTAGCACCTTATCGGAATGTTCAAAGCATAATATGCGCTCTGCACCTCATCGGTATAAACCGAAGTAAAATCCTGTACACTAATCCTATGATATGCTAACTATACATGATCACATATCATAGTTTCATACGATACTAATTTATATCATACTCAATTCAATTCATATTGTCGAAATCATTTTTTGAAAACGAGGATCGACTAGGGTTTTGAAAACGAAAATAAAAACGGGAGTCGCCACCGATCTTTATTTGGTGAGATCGAATCACCTTTATTTTAATAAAACATTTTGGTTTGCTAAAACGGCATTTTTAGTCTACGAAATTCGAGAAAACGGGTTCGAGAGTCAGTTACGTGCGAGGAAGGATTAGCACCCTCGTCACGCCCAAAATTGGTACCAAATCGATTAATTAGTGTCTTAATGTCGAAAGTTGAAAACCGAGAACAAATTTAGAAATGCGATCATTTTTTATTAATGTTGATTTTAAAACATTTGAATGAGTTGAAATAACCATTAAAGATCGTCTTATCTCGAATCGACGAAATGCCACATCCAGTAAGTTAGGACACGACACCCCGAATCCTTGAGAATAAGCCCGCCTTTTTATTTAAAAGCACGTGTATTTTAATTTTAAAAGAATATTCGGTTATTTAGATTAAACGAGAAAAAACGAAACCCAGTAAGTTAGGGCACGATATCTCGAATTTCTAAGTGTAAAATATTGTCATTTTTAGAAAATCTTATCTCGAGGTAACGAGATGTCACATCTAGTAAGTTAGGACGCAACATTTTCGAATTCCCGAGAATAAGTTTTTATTTATCTTTTATGCTTTGATTTTCTTTTTTAAAAAACAGGTTCTTTAGATTCGACGAGAAAAATCGAAACCCAGTAAGTTAGGGTACGATTTCTTTCGAACCTTAGAACACGAGGTGATTGGTTATTTCAAAGTAAAAATATCATAAACGAGTATGGTTAAATGTGAAAATCTTGCGTTTAAAGATCAATTATACAACATGAATTTAATGAATTAATAAAAGATCATGATAATAAATAATAACCAACATGCATGCCATAACAACACTACTAAAAAATATTAATGATGGTAATAATTTTATCAACAAAACAAATAATAAGAACACACTAAGCTGAAAATATGAATCTAAAAAATTTAAGAAGAAAAATACAAAAATATATACACATATATATAGAAGATAACAAACAAATAATGGGATCGAATAATAGATAAATGAATAAGTGATTATAAAATAATAATAAAACGAGATGATAAAATAATAAAAGCATAATTAAAATAAGAGACGAAGATAAATAACGTAATAAATTACAATATATGAGAAATAAAATAAACGAATAAAATAACTCAATAAATAACAGAATAAATAAAGTAAAGAAAGATAAATAATCAAACAAATTAAATAAAGGAATGTATGAAATAAATAAATATTAAAATAAAAGGGGCTCAATGGGTATTTGAAGGAAATTAAAGGATATAATTGCAAATAAAGAACTGGTAGGGATTGGAATACAATGCGCGGAAATTAACAAGGACCGCATGGGAAAATACCCCTGGTCTTTGTACGCTGCGTTTCAAACTGCATGGCCCTGGATTAAATCAAAAATGAAATAAAATTGACGGGGCGGATTTAAAAAAGAAATAACGAAAAAAATGACTCAATTGCAGTAGTTAGGAAAAGCGGAACGACTAAGGGCGCAAATAGACCCTTAGTCCAAAAACGCGCTGATCCTATGCTGATTTGGGTCGGGTTTTCGGGTTGAAACAAAACGACGTCGTTTTGGCCATGGAAACTTAAGTCCAAAACGGCGTCGTATTACCCGTTATATAAAAATAAAAAAAATCAGAAAAGGGCTAATTCCCTTTCATTTTCTCAGAAACAATTCGAGAGCCCTCTCAAATTTCCTTCCCTTTTTCTCTCCAGTCCGGTCATCGGGCTGGTGCGCCCTCAACGATGATAGCCGCCGTGTACGGTGGTCGATGTCCCAAAAGAAGGGGATTTTCGAGCCTTTAGCCCTACCGACCTTAATACCCAACCAAAAATGTCCAAAGAGCCCCCCAAAATCCAAGAAGGCGAAGAGGACCTTTCGGTTCCATCTTTTTTGGTCGCCAGAAAAGTGAGGCTCCTCCTCTCAGGTAACCCCCCTTTTTTGTTCTATTTTTTATTTATTTCTTTTATTACTGTTCGTTAAAAAGAACTTTTGAAAGAAAAATAAAGTAATGCTAAAGAGCAAAAAGTAAAAGAATCGAAAGAATAAAAATCCACCTTGTTTAAATCTCTGTTCTGTTTTTTTGTTTCTAAAATGTTTCGTATTTTATTATCTGTCTGTCTGTGTGTCCAAATATAAAGAGTTTGGGTTGGCTTTTATAGCCATTTACATCTCTTTTTTTTATCTGTCTTTTCTCCTCTTCTCTTGTAGGTCAACTCGCGGAGTGGCGATGGCAGAGGGCAGGTGGTGGAGCAGGTGGCTGAAGGCCCTAGGTGCGGCGCACCTAAGGTTTGTTGTTTTTTCTTTTTTTCTGATTAGGTTATTGTTAGGGGTAGTTGGGCTGAATTGGGCCTGTTGGTTTTTTGTTTGTTTATTCTAATGGGCCCCAGGCTAAAATTGGGCCCTACAGCTGCCCATCTTTGCTCATTGTCGTGTAACGAGAATGGAGCAAAGACTTTAAAGAGGACCAATTTTGCCCGGTCTTGCTGAGTCTCGGCGCTTGTTTTCTTCTTCTTCAAGTTGCCTTGCACTAACCCACTGCAACTTCAGAAGTATAGGAATTGGTGCTTTGATTCATTTAAACGTAATTTTAGGGAGAAGAGATTTGTACCTTCGATCAACTCCGTTGAAACTTCAACGAGGTAAGAATTGGTAATTTTGACCTGCTTCTCTGCTATTTTGGAGAGAATAGGCTGATGGCTTCAATCTGCTTCACTGCAACTTCAGGAAGAAGATTCGCCAATTTGTAGCTTCAATCGTTCCACTGCATTTTTAGGGAAATAAGATCTGCTATCTTCAGTTTGCTCCACTGCTGTTTCAGGGAGATAAGGCTGGTGGCTTAAATCATGTTCCCTATTTTTAGGGAGCCAAGATTTGCCTTCGATCTTGCCCCATTACTGTTTAGGGCGACAAGATATACAATCTTCAACCTATTCCACTACTGGTCAGGGATATAGGACGGTGGCTTAAATCATGTTCCCTACTATTTAGGGAGCCAAGATCTGCCTTCGATCTTGCCCCACTACTGTTTAGGGTGACAAGATCTACAATCTTCAACCTATTCCACTGCTGGTCAAGGATATAAGACGGTGGCTTAAATCATGTTCCCTACTGTTTAGGGAGCCAAGATTTGCCTTCGATCTTGCCCCATTACTGTTTAGGGCGACAAGATCTACAATCTTCAACTTATTCCACTACTGGTCAGGGATATAGGACGGTGGCCTAAATCATGTTCCCTCTTTTTTAGGGAGCCAAGATCGCGCTTCGATCTTGCCCCCCACTTTCATATTTAGAGGCGACAAGATCTACGATCTTCAACCTATTCCACTTGCTTGCGGTCGAGGATATAGAAGCAGTGGCTTAAATCATGTTCCCTACTATTTAGGAGCCAAGATGCGCCTTCGATCTTGCCCCACTATTTGTTTAGGGTGACAAGATCTACAATCTTCAACCTATTCCACTCTTTGGTTAGGGATATGGGGCGGTGGCTTAAATCATGTTCCCTCTTTGTTTAGGAGCCAAGATTTGCCTTCGATCTTGCCCCACTACTGTTTAGGGTGACAAGATCTACAATCTTCAACCTAGATTTGCCTTCGATCTTGCCCCACTACTGTTTAGGGTGACAAGATCTACAATCTTCAACCTATTCCACTGCTGGTCAGGGATATAAGATGGTGGCCTAAATCATGTTCCCTACTATTTAGGGAGCCAAGATCTGCCTTCGATCTTGCCCCACTACTGTTTAGGGTGACAAGATGTACAATCTTCAACCTATTCCACTGTTAGTTAGGGATATAGGACGGTGGCTTAAATCATGTTCCCTACTGTTTAGGAAGCCAAGATTTGCCTTCGATCTTGCCCCATTACTGTTTAGGGCGACAAGATCTACAATCTTCAACCTATTCTACTGTTGGTCAAGGATATAGGACAGTGGCCTAAATCATGTTCCCTACTGTTTAGGGAGCCAAGATCTACCTTCGATCTTACCCCACTACTGTTTAGAGCGACAAGATCTACAATCTTCAACCTATTCCACTGCTGGTTAGGGATATAGGACGGTGGCTTAAATCATCGATGTTGCTACATCGTCCTCTGGGGACATGACTTGCAGACTTGATTTCGTATGCTTATGTTTATGCCAAATGATTAGGATGCCATGATCGGAATGAGTCAGATGCTCCAAACTAGATGATATATGCATGCAAAAAATGAGAATGATCCCCTTTTTATGCCTAGGATTATTATTGTTTGTTCGTCAGGGTCGCATTACGGACGTAAGATCTCATTTTCTCTTTTGACAGAGAATCTGGAGAGATAGTCATGATCTTAGATTCTTCTTTCTCGAATGTTTCCAACCATTAGGCGTGGTGGTTCTAGACAACAGTCCTGTTTCAAGTTCCTGCGCTGTTTATAGACTTCCAGAGTAATAGGCAGAACTCCTTTTATGGAAGCATCATGGGTCCATTGACCGTTATTTCAATTGTAAACAGCTTAAAAGATTTAAATGATAGATAATACTGGAATTTATGAAGAATAGTATTGAATTAATCAATAAAAGTGAACATAATTGGAATACAAAATGGACAAAAGGGAAAAGTATGTGCCCTAGATATCGCAGTCTGAGCTTCACTATCCAATCCTTTTGAAGGTCATTTTGAGCTGAATAGATGTTGGGAGATCTGCAGTGCTTTGTAGATGTCCTGAGGTGTAACATTCCTCATTTTTGTTAATTCTGAGAAGACAAAATCATCACATACCCCCTCTTTTGTCAAAATTTAAGCCGCCCTTTTTGGGTTTTCGACTCAAAACCCCTTTTGATCCTAAAGCGCCCTTTGCGGGTTTTCGCTTTGGTCTCTCTGTTTTTTTTTTGGAAGGTCTTAAAGCGCCCTTTGCGGGTTTTTACTTTGGCCTCTCCTTTTTTTAGGCAAAGTATTTCTTGACCGAGTCTGAGTTAATTGGATTAGGTAAGCTTTTACCATCCATTTCGGCCAAAATCAATGCTCCTCCAGAGAATACTTTCTTTACCATATAAGGTCCTTCCCAGTTCGGCATCCATTTTCCTCTGAAATCTTTTTGTATGGGAAGGGTTTTCTTCAAAACTAAGTCTCCTTTGCGAAAATCTCTTGGGCGTATATTTTTGTTGTATACCCGCATCATTCGCTTTTGGTACATCTGACCATGACGGATAGCTTTCAGCCTCTTCTCTTTGATCAAATTTAGCTGATCATATCGGGCCTGGATCCATTCTGCTTCGTCTAACTTCAGTTCAGACAAGACTCGCAGGGACGAAATTTTGACTTCGATGGGTAAAACTGCCTCCATTTCGTAGACCAATGAGAAAGGAGTTGCCCCGGTGGAGGTTCTAACCGATGTTCGATAGGCGAAAAGGGCAAATGGTAGCTTCTCGTGCCAATTTTTGTAAGTCTCAGTCATTTTCCCCACTATCCTTTTGATGTTCTTATTAGCTGCCTCCACTGCACCATTCATTTTTGGACGATATGGTGATGAATTGTGGTGTCTGATATTGAATTGCTTGCAGACTTTCGCAATCATACTGTTGTTCAAGTTTAACGCATTATCGAATATGATCCTCTCAGGTATTCCATATCGGCATATGATTTCCCTTTTTAAGAACTTGCTGACCGCTAATTTTGTCACGTTAGCATATGAAGCGGCCTCTACCCACTTTGTGAAGTAATTGATTACCACGAAGATGAATCGATGTCTATTGGAAGCTTTTGGCGAGATTGGTCCAATGACGTCCATGCCCCACATAGAAAAAGGCCATGGGGAGGTCATAACATGTAGAGGTGAACGTGGTACATGAATCTTGTCCCCATAAATTTGGCACTTATGACATTTCTTGGCATAATCAATGCAATCTCTTTCCATAGTGGACCAATAATACCCGAATCTCATGATTTGCTAGCCATTGTGAAACCATTAGCATGTGTTCTACAGACACCCTCATGGACTTCTTCTAGGATTTGCTTAGCCTCGGCGGCGTCCACACACCTCAGTAGTACTTGATCCTTTCTTCTTTTGTATAGGATCTCTCCATCCAAGACATAGTCACAGGATAGTCTTCTCAGCGTCCTTTTGTCATTCTCGGTCGCTTGATCAGGGTATTCATGATTTTTCACGTATTGCAGTATATCGTGGTACCATGGGTGATCATTTTTCCCCTTTTCTTCGACGTTGTAGCAATAGGATGGGTCCTCATAAATGCTTATTTGTATAGGTTTCATATCCTCATTTTTGTTTACTCGGACCATGGAAGCCAAGGTGGCCAGAGCATCAGCCATCTGATTTTCGTCTCTTGGTAGATAACTGAAAGTGATGACATCGAACTCCTTGATCAATTCTTGGACCAATATTTTGTAGTCGACCAGCTTGGGATCTCTTGTTTCCCATTCCCCCTTGAGTTGATAAATTACCAGTGCAGAATCTCTATATACCTCTAATACCCTAATTTTGTGTTCTATAGTGGCACGGATACCCATGATACAAGCTTCGTATTCTGCCATATTATTTGTGCAATCAAAATCCAATTTACAAGTAAATGGATAATGATCTCCATTTGGGGATACCAAAACCGCCCCAATTCCATTGCCCACAGCATTTGATGCCCCATTAAAGTTCAGTTTCCAACGACGATCTTCTGCGGTGCCTTCTTCGGTTGTTGCTACATACATTAAATATTCATTAGGGAAATCAAAGTCTAAAGGCTCGTAATCTTCTAGAGCTCTACTTGCTAGAAAATCCGCTATTGCACTCCCTTTCACCGCCTTTTGGTTTACATAAACTATGTCAAATTCAGAAAGCAAAATCTGCCATCTGGCCATCCTTCCATTCAAAGCGGTAGACTCCATCATATATTTTAGAGGGTCTAGCTTCCAGATGAGCCAAGTCGTATGATACAACATATACTGCCCCAATCTCCGAGTCGTCCAGATCAAGGCACAACATAGTTTCTCGATTGGCAAGTACCTTGTTTCACATTCAGTGAACTTTTTACTAAGGTAGTATATTGCCTTCTCTTTCTTTCTTGACTTGTCGTGTTGACCAAGTACACATCCCATTGAATTATCAAGCACTGTCAAATAGAGGATTAATGGCTTGTCTGGATTAGGCGACGTCAACACTAGGGCATTGGATAGGTATTGCTTCATTTTGTCAAAGGTCTTCTGGCATTCCTCATCCCATGTGCCTGGATTGTGTTTCTTAAGAAGACGGAACATGGGGTCACATCTCTCAGTTAGTTGTGAAATGAACCGGGCGATGTAATTTAATCTTCCTAAGAAACCTCAAACTTCTTTTTGGGTGCGCGGTGGAGGCAATTCTTGTATAGCTTTGACCTTGTCTGGGTCAACCTCAATCCCCTTTTCACTGACTATGAATCCTAGCAGTTTCCCTGACCGGGCTCCGAAGGTACATTTTGCTGGATTAAGCTTTAGCTGGAGTTTCCTCAACCTCAAGAATAATTTCCTCAAGACTTGTACATGCTTTTTTCAGTTCAGGATTTGGCGATCATATCGTCGACATAGACTTCAATTTCTTTGTGCATCATGTCGTGGAATAAGGTTACCATGGCTCTCTGATATGTCGCTCCCGCATTTTTTAGTCCAAATGACATTACCTTATAGCAAAACGTCCCCCACATAGTTACAAATGTTGTTTTATTTATGTCTTCAAGATGCATCTTTATCTGGTTGTATCCTGAGAAGCCATCCATGAAGGAGAACAGCGAATAACCCGTCGTATTATCCACTAAGGTGTCAATATGAGGTAACGGGAAATTGTCTTTCGGGCTAGCCTTATTTAGATCCCTGTAGTCTATACACATTTTCACTTTCCCATCTTTCTTAGGGACGGGGACGATATTGGCTACCCATTCTGAGTATTTAACCACTTGTAAGAAACCCGCGTCAAACTGCTTCTTGACTTCTTCTTTTATTTTCAAAAAAATATCCAGCCTCATTCTTCAAAGTTTCTGTTGGACTGGCTTGTACTCCTCTTTTATGGGAAGCCGGTGTACCACGATATCAGTGCTTAGCCCGGGCATGTCTTGATACGACCACACGAAGACATCTTTGAATTCTTGGAGTAATTCAATGAGGTCTCGCTTTGTCTTTGCGGTAATACAAGCTCCGATCTTCACCTCTTTCTTTTCTTGTCCATCTCCCAAGTTTACTATTTCTACTGACTCCTTGTGAGGTAGGATCTGTTTCTCTTCTTGTTCTACCATCCTCAACAGTTCAGGAGACATGTCACAACCTTGGTCATCTTCAAAATCCTGAAAATCTTCCGTACTCATATCTTGCTCAAAAAGACATTCTGAGTCATTGGTAGCATTACTCAAATTATTGATATTTGGAGACCTGTTATGGAGATGAATAAAGGTTCGTAGAACAAAAGAATCTAAGCATATTTATTGGTATGGTATGATTAAGAATGAAGAATGAAAATATTTAAAAGAATATCTAAAGAATAAAAGAATAGTCATGATGATGAATGAAGTGAAAAGTATAGAAGAAGATTTGCTCAAAAGGTAACGGAGATGCGTTTCATTGAAAATAATGATATTTAGACATAAGCCATGCTTCACAAAAGGGAATCTTATTGCTTCTAGTCCTAAAATAACAAGTGAGTTCCGATTATTACTCTGAATAAGTTCTAAAAGCTACATGGATTTCCTCCGTGGTCCAGTTGTTTAGAACGCAGCCTGGCTCATAGGGGCGGATGCCATTCCAGTTTTCTTCTTCAGTTTTCCCTTCGGATATAGCATTGACGTGCATGTTTCTCCGTGTTTCTTCCGTTGTTTCTTCCTTTTGCGTTCCTCGTTCTGGATGGATAATCCCTCATGATATAAAGGTCTTGTAAATGTGGGGAATTATCATCGATTCCCATTTAATCTCGTCCCCACTCAATCACGCTTTCCTTCTTTCTTGTTTCTTCTCTAACTCTTTTTTCTTTTGCTTTGCGTCCGGCTTGAATCCTAAGCCGAAGAGGTCTCGTTTTTCTTTCAATCTCGGGACCTCGATCCTTCCTTGGAGATACCTTCCAAGTCCTTTCCCAGGTAAAGCTCCCTTCCCGACCATCAGTTATAAACCCATTTTTGTGGTTCTGGATATTTGAGGCACTAGGATCTTATTCCCCTCGATGATGAATGTTGTGTTGATAAATTCCAGAGAGCGGAAGGAACACTCAGTCGCTTCGTCGCTCACCTCTAAATATGGCGCACTGTTAGTTACAGTCGCAATGATGTCCTCTTCAGCATTTATTGTCACCAGACGACCCTCCATAACTAACTTTAACTTTTGGTGCAACGATGAGGGCACTGCTCCCGCTGAGTGTATCCAAGGTCTCCCCAGCAAGCAATTATAGGACGGCCTGATATCCATTACTATGAAATCCACTTCATATGTACCTGGGCCAATTAACAGAGGTACTTATATCATCCCCATCACCTTCCTTTTAGTTCTATCAAATGCCTTCACTACATTGTGGCAAGCCTTCATGTGAGAACTATCTATGGGTAATTGGTTCAGTGTTGATAGTGGCAAGACATTGAGCGCCGATCCATTGTCGACCAGTACTCCTGGCAATGTGTACCCCTTGCAACGTGTGGTGATATGGAGAGCTTTAATGGAGCCCATACCTCCCGGCGGGATCTCGTCATCATTAAAGAAAATGAAGTTATCAGCACTTATATTGCTAATCAGGCGATCCAGCTTGTTAACAGAGATATCATTAGCAACATAAGTTTCATTCAATACTTTCATCAGTGCGTTGCGATGCGCCTTCGAGCTTAACAGTAAGTCTAGCACAGATATACGAGCCGGTTGTTTATGCAGTTTCTCCACAACACTGTACTCGCTATGCTTTAAGAATTTTAAGAATTCCTTAGCCTCTTCTTCCTTTACTGGCTCGTTTATAGGCGGTCCCTGCTTGGTCGCTTTTTCCTTCTTTTGTTCGCCCATCAAGGCTTTCTCTTTTGTGGGTTCTATTCGTGCGTTTGTCGCATCGTAGCGCTTTCCGCTGCGCGTATAGGAGCCTACCTCTTGATCTCCCTTTAAAGTGCAGGACGAGTCCTCATTCCCAGGGATCGTCACATTGCAGTCATAGCTCCAGGGAACCTTTTTGTTATTTTTATAAGAGAAGACCGCAGGTTTCTGAATCACGACCTTTGGTGTTATCTTTACCCCTACTTCATTGTTCTTCGGTCGCGAGATGATGACCAATGGATATCTAACTTTCGAGACCTTTGCTGCTGACTCGTCTTCCAACGCGCAAATGTTTTCTCCTTCTTGGCTTTTATCACTTTCATAAAATTCCATCTCTTTATCGTTCATCAGCCTTTGCACCAGCAGTCTGAACTCAATACAGTTTTGGATCTCGTGCCTCTTTATGTTATGGAATTCACATCCATTTCTCATTTCTTCATATTCTCTCGCCGGATCCGATACAACTAATCCCCTCTTCATTATTTCCTTCCAAACCCTTCTCATCGGGGTTTTCACCTCTGCAATATCAGTTTTAACTCTTTTCCCCATATCCTTACCTATCATATTTACCCCATTATTAGCATGATTAGGTAGCGAGTGTTCCGCGTTAGGGGCATCGTTAAATTTCACAACATCGATTTGGATGAATTTTTCTATTAATTTCTTGAAGGCGAGACAATGCTCTATTGAATACCCCATGATCCCTGCATGGTACTCGCACTGTGCATTTGCATCATACCATTTAGGGTATGGGGGCTGCAGGGGTTTTAAGTAATGAGGGGAAACAACATGTGCATCGAATAAGTTTTGGTACAATTCCCTATATGTCATGGGGATCGGCGTGAATTAGAGTTTCTCCGCATTCTGCTTTACATTGGATTCCTGTCTAGATAAGCTTTGATGATCAGTAATTACGGTTTTGGGCTGGCTCACAGCGATTGGCTTCGAATAGCTTTTGTTACAGGCATTTATGTTATTTACATCATTTTCTCTTTTCTTCGGGATTGTCTTTCTAGCACCTTCTCCCGCCTCTATTTTGCCACATCTGATTGCATTTTCGATCATTTCTCCTGACATCACGATATCTGAGAAACTTTTGGTAGCACTTCCCAGCATGTGATTAATGAAAGGAGCCTTCAAAGTATTGACAAAAAGCATGGTTGTTTCCTTCTCTAGGAATGGTGGCTGAACTTGTGTTGCTATCTCTCTCCATCGCTGGGCGTATTGTCTGAAGCTCTCGCTTGGATTTTTCTCCATATTTTGGAGCGTGATTCTGTCGGGAGCTATGTCAGCTACATGGATATAGTTTTTCATGAAGGCCTGTGCCAGGTCCTTCTATGTCTTAATATGGGCACGACTGAGCTGATTGTACCATTTGGCCGCAGACCCGGCCAGACTATCCTGAAAACAGTGAATCAATAATTGGTCATTATTAACGTGTCCCACCATCCGTCGACAGAACATTGTGATGTGCATTTCGATACAGCTAGTCCCGTTGTACTTTTCAAAATCTGAGGTTTTAAACTTTGGCGAAAGTACCAAGTCCGGGACCAAACTTAAGTCCTTAGCGTCTACCCCATAACGGTAATCAGCAGTCTTCATTGCTTTGAACTTCTCTTCTAACCACTTGCAACGGTCCTCGAGTTGTCTTGGCAAGTCCACTTTTGCCTTGTCCATTTCTGCCATTTCGTCGAAATCAGGGACCATAGGGTTAACTGGACTATCTCCTGGGTTAAAACCCAAGCCTGTCGAAAGGTGCGTAGGTATTGCAGTACTGGTCTGATACTGTGGCTTTATAGTAACAGGCGTCCTTTGGGGGTACATATCTGGTTGTGCTTGGGTGTTTGGCGGGGTAAAACCTGAAGGGTAAACAGGGTCGTCATTATCGTTCCCTGAACTAGCAGTAATGCCCTTTCCTTTCTCTCGTTCTTTAGCCAGTAATTGCGCCAACTGACTTATCATATTATTCTGAGATTCTTGCATCCGCTCTATCATGTCCTGTTGTATCTTGGTTAATCGTTCTTGCATTTGATCCTGCATGTCTTTTTACATCTGCTCTAATTTTTCTATTCTTTGATCCATCACTTTCGTTCTTCATCGAGTACTGTAACGATATGTAATTGGTGGATTTTCGTTGGTTTCCAGGGTAACTGTCATAATTTTTAATCAATTAGGATATTTTTATGGAACTTAATGCAAATGATGTAATGTAATGCGAATGAATGAGATGAATGCAAAAAGGCGTTGATTTTGATTCAATTCTATTAGATCAACTTTACTAGAAAACAAATTTCTTTACATAGAGCGGGCCTCGATCTGATACCGACTCGTATTGTAGACTTAATACATCAGCCTGAACCGCCAAGGTTTGTAAATGGTCAGCCACCTCTCGAACTTGAGCCACAGCTTCGCCCATAACATAATTTCTATCTCTGATCTGTTCTTGAGAGCGGTGGGGCTGCTATTTCCAATGTTCATTATTTGTTTCAAGAAGTTCAACTCGAAGTTCACTATTTCGTAGTGCAGTCTCGAGCTCTTCTATCCTTCCTTTCAGCTCCTTAATCTTGTTTTGGCTGGCTCTTAGTTCGATTACCGAGTTGCGACTACGGTGCAGATGCAATGATTTTTCCAATTCTGCCACTCGGGCTCGTAACCTCTCTTTTTCACTTTGACTTTCCAATAGACTCTCTTTCAAAGCGTCCTCCCGTACTCGAGCATCTTGGCACTTCTTTTCCCTCTGATCGGCTCTGATCTTTTCTTCTTTAATTTCCTACCGCCATTGCTCTAATGTTTTGCCCAAACCAGAAGTTCTGACTGACATGCGCAGCTTCTTGTAGTCCGTTTTTAAACTTTCCAAATCTTTCTCAGCCTTGTTCTTTCCTTTCCTTAACTTCTCGGCTTCTAACTTATGGATGTCGACGTCCAATCCCAACTTCATCTTCTCTTCTTCTAACTGTTCTATTTTCTTTCCCAATTCCAAGCTCCTTTTCTCAAAATCCTGCTTGATGATTTCTAGTTCAGACGGGACAACTCGTAAATGCTCTTCTATCGGCAGAGCATTCCTTTGACTCATTACAGGGACATTGTTGTTGACTCTTTGACTCTGCCACCTATCATATTCAGGGGTCGCCATTGGGTTTACGGCAAATATCTTCATTCTGCGAGTTTGGCTCCAAGCGCTCGATATTTCACGAACTCTCTTTTTATAATTATCGTCCTTGTATGCAAACTCACACTGGGCTAGTCCTTGCGTCGTTGGTATGAACTGCCTTGATCGATACTGCCTTAGTACGAGTAGTAGAGCGTATCCAACAACTCCTCATATCCCAAGTAGAGGGACCCAGTCAAAATCGCCACACTGGTACAAGATTTCATCAGGGATCAACCACGGAGCCCTCCATTCCACATCTTTGACTCGCAGATTTTGGAGAATAACTGTCCATTTCTCTTCTGAGATGTCATCTCGCCTCGGTGTTGCCACTATTTATCTCAGCGGTGAGTAATTCATAGAAAAAACTCTATAAGAGACCTTTTCCAATTTCCAAAAGTGGCTATGGAACCAAGCCAAAAAAAGCTGTGCGCACCTTATGAATCTACCCTCGCCCGCTTTCCAACACGCATGCAAGGATCTAAAAGTTTCTGCTAGGATTGCCGGGACGGGTGTGACCCTTTTGTCGAGTCGGTCGAACAAATCTGAGGCCGCTTCATCTACGTGCCCTAAAGCCTTGGGAAAGATCACCAATCCATAGATACTAAGAGCGAAGACGTCGACCCTCTTCTTTATATCAGGATGTGCTAAGATCAAATCTTTCAAGTTTTTCCAAGGAATGCACTTACTATCACCCTTCTCTGTGACTTGTCGTGCAACCAGCTGTTCGCTCATCCCCGTGATATTCATCAATCTCCTTACGAAAGTCAGGGCGTTGGCGGATCTGGAGTAAACTCTATTAGCATGAATCTTTGGGCAACGAAGCAAGGCCGCGTGTTCTTCTACGGTAGGCACCAAATCTACCTCTCCAAAAGTAAAACAACTATAAGCGGGGTTCCAAAATTGGGCGAGGGCTCGGAACAAGTGCTTGTCCACTTTAATATCGAGCAGGTAGGGCAAGTCACCGTAATTGTAGTAGAATAGTTGTTTGATCTCGTTATCCCATCGGTCCCATATTTCTTTCATCTCTCGAAGATCATTTTGGACCACGCTGATGCGAGTGAAATCCCATAACTCTGAAACGTACCCCTTTGCAAGACTATCACCCTTCTCTTGCTGCACTGTCTCGGCCCATATCCAGACGGCCGCGTTATCCTCTACTCTATCAAGAAACCCCTTTTCCATGTTAAGCTTTTCTATCTAGTAATCGAACGTGAATCAACACCTTTTATGATGAAATGCCATGCAATAACAACAAAACACAACAAGTCAGTATCATATACAAAAAGAACTCAAAGCAAACAGGAAATAACCAGGCACCTATTCAGGTAACCACTAGGGTTTGTGCGGCTCTACCTAAGCTGGGCTCTTAAGGTTCACTATATGTGGTTTGGTTCTAAAATAAGGGTACCTGAACTAGCGGATTCCTCGATCTTCACCCATTATAGGTTCATATAGACCGAGTTCAGTTCAGGGGGATACATTTCCCTATGGCCATGTGGAGATGAAAATCTCACGAAGACATAGGTACGGATGTATCCCGGAAGCGGTCCACTAGCCCATGCGGAGGTGAAAACCTCACGAAGGCATAGCTTCTCACTCCCACTTAAAAGGGTAAATTGATGAATCGATGTGGTGCAATATGCAAAGATACACCAAGAGTTTTAAACCATAGAATAGGCATATTACCAGGGAAACCATGAAAGTGAAGAATAACATGAAATAAAATGACCGTAATTTTAAACCGGATTTTCAAATTTTGACAGAAAGATAGAAATTAATCAATTTTTGGCTCGACTCTCTAACATTCCCCAGTGGAGTCGCCAAGCTGTCGAAACCATTTATTGAAAACGAGGATCGACTAGGGTTTTGAAAACGAAAGTAAAAACGGGAGTCGCCACTGATCTTTATTTGGTGCGATCGAATCACCTTTATTTTAATAAAACATTTTGGTTTGCTAAAACGACATTTTTAGTCTATGAAATTCGAGAAAACAGGTTCGGGAGTCGGTTACGTGCGAGGAAGGATTAGCACCCTCGTCACGCCCAAAATTGGTACCAAATCGATTAATTAGTGTCTTAATGTCAAAAGTTGAAAACCAAGAACGAATTTAGAAATGCAATCATTTTTTATTAATGTTGATTTTAAAACATTTGAATGAGTTGAAATAACCATTAAAGATCGTCTTATCTCGAAGCGACGAAATGCCACATCCAGTAAGTTAGGACACGACACCCCGAATCCTTGAGAATAAGCCCGCCTTTTTATTTAAAAGCACGTGTATTTTAATTTTAAAAGAATATTCGGTTATTTAGATTAAATGAGAAAAAACGAAACCCAGTAAGTTAGAGCACGATATCTCGAATTTCTAAATGCGGAATATTGTCATTTTTAGAAAATCTTATCCCGAGGTAACGAGATGTCACATCCAGTAAGTTAGGACGCAACATTTTCGAATTCCCGAGAATAAGTTTTTATTTATCTTTTATGCTTTGATTTTCTTTTTTAAAAAATAGGTTCTTTAGATTCGACGAGAAAAATCGAAACCCAGTAAGTTAGGGTACGATTTCTTTCGAACCTTAGAACACGAGGTGATTGGTTATTTCAAAGTAAAAATCTCATATACGAGTATGGTTAAATGTGAAAATCTTGCGTTTAAAGATCAATTATACAACATGAATTTAATGAATTAATAAAAGATCATGATAATAAATAATAACCAACATGCATGCGATAACAACACTACTAAAAAATATTAATGATGGTAATAATTTTATCAACAAAACAAATAATAAGAACACACTAAGCTGAAAATATGAATCTAAAAAATTTAAGAAGAAAAATACAAAAATATATACACACATATATATATATATATATATATAGAAGATAACAAACAAATAATGGGATCGAATAATAGATAAATGAATAAGTGATTATAAAATAATAATAAAACGAGATGATAAAATAATAAAAGCATAATTAAAATAAGAGACGAAGATAAATAACGTAATAAATTACAATATATGAGAAATAAAATAAACGAATAAAATAACTCAATAAATAACATAATAAATAAAGTAAAGAAAGATAAATAATCAAACAAATTAAATAAAGGAATGTATGAAATAAATAAATATTAAAATAAAAGGGGCTCAATGGGTATTTGAAGGAAATTAAAGGATATAATTGCAAATAAAGAACTGGTAGGGACTGGAATACAACGCGCGGAAATTAACAAGGACCGCATGGGAAAATACCCCTGGTCCTTGTACGCTGCGTTTCAAACTGCATGGCCCTGGATTAAATCAAAAATGAAATAAAATTGACGGGGCTGATTTAAAAAAGAAATAACGAAAAAAAAGGACTCAATTGAAGTAGTTAGGAAAAGCGGAAGGACTAAGGGCGCAAATAAACCCTTAGTCCAAAAACGCACGGATCTTATGCTGATTTGGGTTGGGTTTTCGGGTTGAAACAAAACGATGTCGTTTTGGCCATGGAAACTTAAGTCCAAAACGGCGTCGTATTACCCGTTATATAAAAATAAAAAAATATCAGAAAAGGGCTAATTCCCTTTCATTTTTTCAAAAACAATTCGAGAGCCCTCTCAAATTTCCTTCCCTTTTTCTCTCCAGTCCGGTCATCGGGCTGGTGCGCCCTCAACGATGATAGCCGCCGTGTACGGTGGTCGATGTCCCAAAAGAAGGGGATTTTCAAGCCTTTAGCCCTCCCGACCTTAATACCCAACCAAAAATGTCCGAAGAGCCCCCCAAAATCCAAAAAGGCGAAGAGGACCTTTCGGTTCCATCTTTTTTGGTCGCCAGAAAAGTGAGGCTCCTCCTCTCAGGTAACCCCCTTTTTTTGTTCTACTTTTTATTTATTTCTTTTATTACTGTTCGTTAAAAATAACTTTTGAAAGAAAAATAAAGTAATGCTAAACAACAGAAAGTAAAAGAATCGAAAGAATAAAAATCCACCTTGTTTAAATCTCTATTCTGTTTTTTTGTTTCTAAAATGTTTCGAATTTAATTGTCTGTCCGTCTGTGTGTCCAAATACAAAGAGTTTGGGTTGGCTTTTATAGCCATTTACATCTCTCTTTTTTTTTTATCTGTCTTTTCTCCTCTTCTCTTGCAGGTCAACTCGCGGAGTGGCGATGGCAGAGGGCAGGTGGTGGAGCAGGTGGCTGAAGGCCCTAGGTGCGGCGCACCTAGGGTTTATTGTTTTTTCCTTTTTTTTCTGATTAGGTTTAGTCTTAGGGGTAGTTGGGCTGAATTGGGCCTGTTGGTTTTTTGTTTGTTCATTCTAATGGGCCCCGGGCTAAAATTGGGCCCTACACATATAATTTCATGTCATCATATGTATATCACCACATTTTTCACAAGTTACCGACCATATAATACTTACCGAATCATGAGACAAGTAAGGCCATTACCTTAATCAAGCTAGTTTGTAACAAGTCATATGAATATATATATATTTAATTCAAATCATGAAAGCACAAATCGTAATAGGTACTCATCTACGGTTCTCACCTTTTCTTTATCTCGGGACGACCCGACGTCGTCTTTAGCTATGTATGATAATTCAATCATAGAAACAATATTAGTTTTCAGCCAATCACATGAAAAATACATAATTAAGCATAGTTTGCATCTTATTCATTTTAGTACCTATATCTGATATACTCATATATTTTATATTTAACATCAAATTAAAATCCAATTTCATATTATTTCATTAAGGACCTTATATTTATAATCTATAACATAATTTCTTAGCAACTTTCAATTTATTCAATTTAGTCCCTAATGTCATAAAATTAACTATCAAGCTTAGTTAAATTTCTAATCAATTCCATCACTTTCCACGACCTTCTAACTTAGTTTAACATGCTCAAAACTCATATTTCAATTTCTTATCAAAATCAAACTCAATTTCATCAAATATCCATTAATAGAAACTTGCATTTAACTTAACAATTTGAAAATCTAATACATGTGATAACTTAATCAAGTCTATTAGATAAAAAATATATAAAAATTTCAAAGAAAAGACTTAAGTACTTTAGGGATTTTGGACCAAATTGGAAAAGAAACAAAAATGAATTTTCTCCTTTCCTTTGGCTAGGGACGACACAAAATAAGGGAGAAGATGATGAATGTTGTCATCTCCCACTCACTTTTCTATATATACTTTAATTAGAAATGTCATTAAGCTTAACTAACTTAATTTTTAACCATTAAATTTGCTTAATTTGCTAATTAAGCTTGTTTAATGAAAGATAAGTGGATGAAATCAAATTCCACTTATTTACAAAAATTTAATGGTTAAATAACCATTAATCCTTTTAGTTAATTGCCAATTGGGTCCTCAAGCATTTTCCAAATTAAAAATTAATAGCGATTTAAGTTTTACAATTTAATCTTTGAACTATAATTAATGATTTTCCCAATTTAATTACTCGATCGAACTCTAATATATTTTCATGCTAAATATGAAAATTCTTCTATTCATGATTTCATTGACTCGGTTTACGGAATTGAGTTTTGAAATCGTATTTTTCAACCCTCTCTAAAATCAGGTCATTACAATTCTCCCGTCCTTTAAGAAATTTTTGTCCTTGAAATTTACCTTAAAAAAGGTGCTGATATTGTGATTTCATCAGCTCTTCTGATTCCCAATTAGCTTCTTCCACACTATGGCTTCACCATAAGACTTTCACTGATGGCACGTACTTTTTTCTCAACTCTTTCATTTCTCGAGCTAAAATTTCTACTGACTCTTATTCAAAGGTCAAATCAGGATGCAGTTCTATCACTTCCCTGAGGTTGTGGTGCAAAAGTTATCACTTGAGGTGGAAAGGGAGGAGTTAGAGGTTTGGGAGCTGGAAGAACAACCCGATAAACTGATGATACCATTCGTTCATCATTTTGAAAAAGTCTTGTAACAACCTATTTTTTAGTGTTGTCAAAAATAATGGTTTTGGGACCATAAATCCGACGAATAAGTTTGTATTATTATTTAATATTTCGAGTCAATTATAATATTATATTGAATATTGACTTAATATTTTATTTTTATAAATTGAAGGAATAAATAAATATAAGTGGTTCAGTTCAAAAGTCAAGTGGTTTTTGAAAATAAGGTATTGGGATCCCGTTTCCGTAATTTAAGGCATTAAATATTTTTATTAAATATTTACAGAGTCGTATTGAATTGAAGTTTGGTCTGATAATTTTGACGATTGGTTGCTTAATTAAGGTAAAATGATTAAATTGTAAAAGAGGTAAAAGTTAATCGCTATAGATTTAAAATAGTAAAAGGACCAAAATGGTAATTAAACCATGTTCAAAAAGTCCAAGCAGCGGTGGATATGATTAATCCACTAACTTTTGGGCTATTTGCTCATTTATTCTTAATTAGTTTAGGGTTAAATTGAAATTAAGCTTATTTAGTTGGAATTTAATATAATTGAAGGACCAATTATGCAATTAAACCCTCCTTGAATGGTAAATTTACCATTGAGGTATTAGTGGACGGTATAAGTGATGGAATTCATGAAATTTCAATTGTTTTTAAAGGTTAATTTTGTAAATAGGTAAAAAGGTAAGTTAAAATTAAAGAATAACAAAATTTAAAATCGAAACTCCATTTCCAAGGGGAAGCAAGCTTCTATCACTTAGGGTTACTTGACTGGGTAGGTAAACCTTGCCTGTTTTTAGTAATTTTTATATTTTTGAGCTCGTATTAGCTTGATCTAGCTAACCCGGGGACTAATTTGCAAAAATTTCAAATGTTATGGGCTATGCCATTGATGAGTTTTGTATGTTCTTGAAGTTTTATGAAAAATTATTGAGTTTGGTTGCTAGATTGGACTATTTTGTAAAGTAGTTTTTGATGATTTTAACGTTTAAGGACTAAATTGTTAAAGTAATAAAATTACTTGTACTTGATGTGATATAATTGAAATTATGGGCTGTAGAGAGGCCTCATACAATTCGGCTAAACTTGGTTTTGTTTAAAATTGGTTAAATTGCATATTTTGGGCTCAGGGACTAAATTACATAAAAGTAAAATATTGGGGGCAATTTTGTAAAAATGGAAAAGATAAACTTAATTGCATAAAATGAGTTGATTTTGCTGTGGAATTAGTGAATTGAATTAAATTATTATTTTAGATCAAGAATGAGTGGAAAATTGAGGAAGAGAAAATTGCAGAATAGTCCATGTACTTTGTCGTTTTGTAGTTTAGTCTGGTAAGTTCGTTCGGATAATTTTAATATATTTTAAATGTATATTATATAAACTTGATTGTAGAATGATGGATAATATTGATGCATGTAATTGAGAATGGAAATAATGAATTGATATGGTATTGATTACTAATTGAAATACTTTGAGCCGATAAACGTAGGATAGAGTATGATTAGCATGGCGATAGGTTATAGTGCACTATACGGGATTGGTATGAGATGATATGATGATTCTTGTGTATTTCCTATCCACTAAATATACCGAAGTCCAGCATTTGTTGCAGACTATCGTGTTATATTTACAGTGTTTATAGCATGTTATCGGGGGCAAATGTAATGCCTTCGGGCTTGGCACTTTGTGCCAAGGCGTGTTATCGGTTGGATTGGCTCGTTTGAGCATTTGGCGTGTTCCAGATGGATAACCATGTACTCATATTTGTATATTATTCATCGGGCATTATTTATTGATCACTGAATGTTATTGAAATATGGAAAACTGATTTGTACTATTATTGAGCATTTCTTACCTGTTGTGAGCTGTGATTGACAAAAATTCTGATAATAACTCTGTTGACATGAACTCTGTTCATTAATCTTATTATTTGAATTATTATGTTTAATTCGATAAGCTTTATAGTTAAATCGATGAACTTACTAAGCTATATAAAGCTTACTCATGTTATTGTTTTGTTTCCTTGTAGATACTATTTTGTGGAAATCGGACGATCGGATCAACTCGAAGAATTACACTATCTAAGGTTCCTTGTTAGATTATGAATTTGATTTGGCTTATATGGCATGTAATAGGAGCAGTTGGTTATGCTTTGTAATGTTCATGAGTACTTAAATTGTATAACTTGCTGTGCTTATAATGTTGTTGAGCTAAATGGTCAGTGAATATGCACATGCATGATACAAAGATGTGGTTGAATGTTAATGGGAAATGGTAAGTCTTGACATGAATTTTGGTATGGTACTCTAGGTGATTATTAATCACTAGGTTATAAACTTGTGAATTGAGATTTAGTTTAAATGGTTGAATGTAAATGTTGATTTGTAGAGTCATTGATGACACATTGGTCAGGCACTTAGTTTGTTTGTTTTGGCATGGTTTGAGTGCTTTTAAATGTGTTATGATGGCTTGTGATCATGTGTTATAAGTTGGTTTAGGTACCTAAGCATTTGGAAGTAAATTAAGCATGTTTTGGGTAATTTTTGGGCACACACGACCTAAGACATAGGCTGTCACACGGTTGTGTGTCACACATGGGCAACCCACTCGAGCGTGTGCCCTGAACGTGTTAGGTGCAAGTTTCACACTTGCTAACACATGACCTGCGACACGACTGTGTGTCTCAAAATAGTTTCGAACATGGTCTAGCACACGGCCTGTGACATGGTCATGTAAGGGTATTTTGAATGCTACACGAGCTAGCACACGGCCTACGACGCGGCTATGTGAAATTATTTCAAAGGGTACAAAGTCTATCACACAGTTGGCCACACGACCATGTCTAGAACCACACGGTCTAGGCTCTGTCACACGGCCTGGACACATGGCCGTGTGACCCCTGTTTTGAAATTTTTTAGTTTTTCCTTGAAATTTTTGATTTATTTTGAATTAGTCCCTGATTGTTCCTTAATTATTTTTAAGGCCACGTAAGCTCGATTTAAGGCCCATAAATGAATGTATTACTCTGATTTGAATTATTATGAAATTCTGTTAATTAAATTGGCAACTTGATGCTATCTATTATTAATTGTTCTGGATTGTATGGTAATACGCTATAACCCTAATCTGGCGACAGGTACGGGTTATGGGTGTTACAAGGCTTCTCTTTGTGGTCCCTCATGTGCAAGTGGCAATTCTTGTGCCAAAGGTGGTTGATTCCTCCCTTGCTCCAAGTTTGGAGCAGTACTTTATACTTCTTCGCCAACCGTTTCTTTAGAGTCGACTGACATTTTAAAATCACATTTAAGATTGCTCAGGTCAGGATCACAATACACCATTTAATTTCCTTAAGTGACATATACTTTTATATGTTATGCAATGCCTCGGTACTGTCCTAAAATCAACTAAACTTAAGCTCTGATATCTCTAAATGTAATACCCCTCACATGTCCTATAATAGCTCGATTTTTAATGGTGCCAGAAACGGTGGTTTCAGAACCCTGTATTCTGATGATCGAGTCAATAAATATTATTTATTAATATTTACGAGTTAATTATATTATTATATTGGATTTTGGTCTAATGGATTTGTTTAGTGGACAATTACTTAATATATAAGTGTATCGACTTTAAAGTCAGTGGTTTTAGAAATTGAGGTATCGAGACCTCGTTTTTGTAAACTGAGATAGATGAATTGAATTTTGGATAGGTAATTTTGTCGAATTAGTGACCAATTAAGGTACAAAGATTAAATCATAAAAGTGGTAAAGTTATTCACCAAGGATTTTTATTTGTTAAAAGACTTAAATGGTAAATTGACCAAGGCTTAAAGTGGCAATTAACCACTTCTTAAAAGTGGTGGACGGTTGGTGGGGCTTTAAATTTGTTAATATTATTAAAATGTTATTTTAACTTAATGTAATAAAATATATATGATATATCATAATTAAAGGAAAAGAAAACCATTTTTTTATTCCATGTTCATCTTCTTGACCGAACCACCAAAAAGAAAAGAGGAAGCCATTATTTTAGCTTTAAGAAATTTCGGCTCTTGCATGGTAAGTCCTTTAGAGTCCGTTTTTCGTAAATTTTATGTTTTTGATATCGTTGTAGCTTAATATAGCTAGCTCGAGTATTAAATCATAAAAATGTTAAAGTTTTAAATGTTACCATTGATTATTTTTGAAGCTTTTGGTGTTTAATTGTTAGTTTTTAAGCTTAAAAATGAGAAAAGAACTAAATTATAAAAGTATAAATGCTAGTTTTGCATATAGGGACTAAAATGAATCATTGGTGAAACTATCATGTTTTTTCATTAGTTTTAGATAATAGAGGGTTATAGAAGGATGAAATTGAAATTGAATTGAAAAACGAAGCTTGAATTTGAAAGATATAACTCTTTCAGTTGTAGGGACTAAATTGAATAAAATGCAAAATTTTAGGGAATTTTTGACAAGTGAAATTGAATTGAATTGTACTTATAATAGGATGATATTGAAATTGATAAATTGTAATGAATTATTGTAGATTGGGATTTGAATTAATCGGTAGATAATTGAGAAAAATGAGAAATTGTAGATTAGTCCCTGACACCTTGTTTGTTGTGGTTTTACCAAGTAAGTTCATATGGAACTTATTATATTATTTTATGTTATGTTTGAATTATACTATAATGTATATTAATTTAAATTAAATGTAATTTAAATGAGTTGTGGCATCAAATGGACTAAATTGTAAAATATGAAATACATGGTAAAAATGAATAGATACATGGCATCGAATGATGTAAATTGGTATATGTAGTTGAATAGTATGCATGTGATGATATTGAAATGTTTAAAATGTATATGGATTGTTATTCGATATGTGAAAAGTGTTTATACGATTACAGGGTTGAAATAATACAAAAATTGTAATGGTGCCGGTATGAATTTAGTAAACAATTAGAATATGAATGACATGTCATTAAGGTTAAAAAAGAAATTAGGTGTTGGTCAGGGATTTTGTTATTGATGGCTAAGATCCAGCATGTGTTGTGTATTCTTAATAGCTTGAGTGAGTAGCATCGAATAAAGTTTGCAAAAGTAAACATGGCCTACAACTTGTGTGAGCAAACCGAATTATTCTTTAGCAATGGCTGAGATCCAGCATAAGTTGCAGATTCTCGATAGCTTGAGTGAGCAACATCGCATTATATTTTATCAGTGGTTGAGATCCAGTACATGTTGCGAATTCTCGATAAGTTAAGTGAGTAGCATCGAATAAAGCTTGTTTAAATAAACCGGCTCTACAGTTTGTGGAAGTAAATTAGTTTTGTGTATCCGAATATGATAATCTAGTTCATCGGGCTAAATAGTATAAAAGAAATCATATAGGTGTGATGGTATATGTCTTATGACTAAAAATGGATATAATTGATTGAATTGATATACATGGTGAATAAGTATCGATACTTCTAATTGAGTAGCACTGATTCAATTATGCTAAATAGATTGAGAAGTTATGCGAATTACATATGCTATACTCTACTTATTTATGCGAACTATGGAAAATAAAATGTAAACGATGAATAAAATGGAAATGAAACGGTTGAAAGGTATGATCATGAATTGAATGATTGTGTTTATAGTCTGAACACAATTCAAATAGTATATGATTTATAATAAAATAGTTGTATATGTATATGAATTGAGTTTCAGGGTTTTGTTGCAAATAGACTAACCTTTTAATGTACTTGTTAACATACATGTGAAAGTAACAGGATGCTAAAGGATTTTCATGTTAGTCTCAGTATGTCTTAATTGTTTTAAATTGTTGATTGATCAAGGTAAGCTAAGTGAAATTTTTCCTATGAACTTACTAAGCATACAAAATGATTATTCTATTTCTTTTTTTGGTTTTTGTAGTTGGCATTTTACGGAACGGGAGGATCAAATCAATGCAGAGCTCACATTACTCAGACTTCATGTTGGTAAATTTTCATTTGTTTCAAACTTGCTTATGTGGCACGTAAAAGGGATTTGTTTTGTACATATGTCTACTTTTAATATTTTGAGCTTGAACTAGGAACAATGTGAATGTTTGAATGCTTGTTGACAAGTATATAAGTAAGGTTGTTGGCAATGGGGTATGATATATATTTGATTTATTGAATGTTAAATGGTTAAACCAATATGTTGAGAATGTTTAGATATGTGATGCTTGAGTATAGGCATTAATGTGTATATATGTTTTCTTGATTGGTAAATGAGTTGTGTACTAAATGTGCATTTTGGCATTTTTGTCAAGTAAAGGTAGAAGTTTAAATGGCATATGTTGGTCATATTTAGATTTTAGTTTGAAATGTTAAAATGTTTGGTGTGCCTTGTTTGAGTGATTGGTGAATATATAGATTATTACGCTTACCAAAATGTTTATTACATGTGGGATAGTTGGTATGGTTTTGTGGTTGGCTAAAAGGATGAATTAGTATGTGTTTAGATTGGTTTTATGCAGATTTGAATGGCCAAATGTGCACCATTGAGCCATTATTTTGGTTTGGCATGAATTATATACTTATGGTACATTTTTGCACCACACGGGCTAACATACGATCGTGTGTCACACACATGCAGGTAACACGATTGTGTGCTCACTAGAAAATAGGCAGACTTAGAAAAAAACGATTCCTAATTGTCACACGGGTTGGCCACATACTTGTGTAAGTACTATAGATTTGGTCACCTAGTTTTTCACATGGTCTCAGTTTGTTACACGGCTCAGCCACACGGTTATGTGACCTTTGATGAAATTTTACATTTTGGTCCACACGATTTCAAAGTGTTACATGGCCTAGACATGCGGCCGTGTGACCCCTATTTTGCATTATTATCTTCAACTTTTGAAAATGTTGCAAATTGATCCTTATTTGTTCTCAGGTCAACTTTAGAGCTCAGGTAAGCTCAAAGAAGACTTGGGAAAAGTTTTAAATGTTATTTCATTATTGATTTGATTAAAGTAATTGAATTTTTTTACTGTTAATTGTTTATAATTGTTTTGTTTTGTATTGTAGCATCTCGTAACTCAATTTCGATGACAGGGACGAGTGAGGGGTGTTACATGTCCCAACATACAGTACGAATGGGAGGTGTTACCAAAGCACTTTCCAAACCATAGTCAAAATTTTCCTTTAATAAAACACCATTTGACAACTTTATAGAATTTATTTAAAATAATTCTAAATGTTTAAGAAAGAGTAATGTACAATTTTGAAATCATTTTGAGTCATTGAAAACATGTTAGAACCAAGTTCCTAAACCATATGTTTGAGGCTTATTGGTTGAAAGCGAAGTAGTTTGGGTTGAGGGAAATAAGAGTTTTACTAAACTTGAAACTTTAAAAATATTTTCATAAAACCATTGATCCAAGTTTTGATTAATTAAAAGACTTTAGAGATAATTTAAAATAATTTTGAAGATGCTCAGGGGAGGTCAGAGGTGCTCGGGACCCAAAACTGACCCCGAAAAGTCAAAACAACTCAAAACTGTGCAGTTTCTTGACTTTGGGAACTTGTTGTTGTAGAAGTGCCTAGATGTACCGATAAGAGTGCTCTAGACAACCATTGAGGCATTCTGAGTCACTTGTGGCGATACCTCTAGACCCTTCTACCAATACTTTGGAATCTTAAATAACACATTTTATTAGTTGAGAACAAACACCAAAACACCTCCAAACTAGACTTTTACAAACCACATTTGGAAAATAGATTAATAGTCACAATCTATGCTCATGTAACATGTTCAAAATGAGATATAACATGTCATAACAACCAAGATATTAAAATAGTCTATTAAGCTTATATAAAATCACCCAAAAACCAATCTAAAGTGTCGAAAATCATGGCTTGTATGCATAGATTCAAAAGTTATAGAATTTAGCTCAAGGCCAATAAAAAATAAACAAAATAGAATTAGATACCATCACCATTATAACTAATAATTATATGAAACATTTATATATGTATCCCTAAATGACTTTTCTAGAACATGCCACTAGGTACCAATTGCGAATACAAATATTTCATACTTTTCGATGTTGACAATGGTGTTTTCTTGTGATCCCCAAGATGCATTGAGCCTTGATTCAGAAGACCTACACACAAAAACAACGATGCGCTAAACTTAAAGCTTAGTAATATAGTATGGATAATACCTTATATACTCACATTCAGAACCGAGATTTAGGTCATGTACAATATTATATAATATACTTTGAACTAATGTGAATGGCAACTACATGACAATTTAAAGAAACAAAGAACAATTTAGTACCATGAAAAGACATACAAGAATTGCATTGAACAATTCAAGTATTTGTATTTATCATGCTAAAACCAAGCTAATCTCAAAACTCAAATCTAGTTAACGTTATCCCTTGGTGTGCCTAGAAAAAAGAAGATGGGATGCTAAGGACAAATTATTCAAAATTATATTCATAGGAGTGCTGAAGAGCAAGTGACCAAAGACTATATCAGGATTGCACCGAAGTGCCAGGAACAGGAGCACTGAAGTACAAGTAACAAGATTACTGAAGTACAAAGTAGGAGTCCCTTATTGGCATGCCAATTTTGTAACAACCCAATTTTTAGTGGTGATGGAAAATGTGGTTTTAGAACCCTATTTACGTAAATTGGGTCCGTAAATATTAAATCTGAATATTTACGGAGTTGGTATAAAAATATATTAAAGTTTGGCGCATCAATTTTGTCTATTAATTATTTAATTTAAGTGTAGAGAATAAATTGTAAAAGTTCAACTGCTATAGGTTTTTAATTAGCCAAAGGCTTAAGGTATAACACCCCTAACCCGTATCCGTCGTCGGAACAAGGTTTCAGAGCGTTACCGAAACATTCAGAACACTTATCGATTAATTTAGGCAATTTACTATTCATTCACCGAGGTCATTCATAATATCCCTTAAATGGACCCTTGAGGCCTAATACGAGCATTAGAATCAAGTCGGGACAAAATCGGGAACTCAGGGAATTTTTCGCGAAATTCTAAAATTTTCCAAGGTGCAGGGCTCACACGCCCGTGTGGTTCAAGGGACACGCCCGTGTGACCCTTAGACACGCCCGTGCCTCAGGCCGTGTCCGATTTAGGTTGCTCTCTGACTTGCGCCACACGGCCATACAACACGCCCGTGTGCTAGGCCGTGTGGTTAATTAATTCAATTCGAATTAGGTGCAGGTTTCACACGGCTAAGACACACACCCGTGTTCAAGGCCGTGTCACCCACACGGCTGAGACACATGCCCGTGCCTCTGCTCGTGTGCTCAATTCTGAGCATTCTATTTTCTCAAATTTAAGGTGCAGAGGACACATGGCCTAACCACATGCCCGTGTTACCAGGTCGTGTGTCACACACGATCTAGACACATGCCCGTGTGTCTGCCTGTGTGGACAAAATAAAGCATTTCTAGCTTCATTTCTCACCCCAATCTTTGCCATAATCCTACACCACATCTTGCATTCATAACCCAACAAATCCAAGCATTTTATTTAAGTTAATTCTATCATTTAACATGATATATCATCACATAAAATTACTAACCATTTCAAGCATTCTAATCAAGCATATTCCATCCATCATCATGGCATATCATTTCATGCAAACATGTTTACAATCTTACCTTGGTTATGTCTTTATATTAGACATAATTTGATCAACCACTTAACATATATGTGGCTAACACAATATGACATTACAAGTATATCAAAACAATCATTACTAGCCATTCGAATGGCAAGATTACAAGCATCGTTTATGTTTACATGCTAGTATGGCCAACATATCCTATACATACCATTACAACCGCAATTGAATTACCATACTATACTGACATGGGCCGATGGATAGTGTGAGTGATCTCCGCCGAGCTTCCAATCCAACGAGCTTTCGATTACTCTAAAACAGGGGAAAAATAAAACGGAGTAAGCATAAAATGCTTAGTAAGTTCGTATAACATGGTACTTAACTTACCATTCATCCTATTTTGAGGTAACTATGTAAGGCATATTCACTTAATTTGACCTCAAGCCCTACACACATCCCCATTGTAATATCCTAAAAAAATTGAGTATCATCTTGTTATTTGTGTTAGCTCGAGTATGATTATTATTATGTGCTTAGTATAGTTTTATGAAGGCTTGGAATTATTAGCTAAGCTAGAATGATTTTTAGTATTGAAAATATAGTGAAGTGGATTAGATGAACTTGACACTTAAGTTAATTTAAGTGTTAAATTCTAACACAAGAGGAGTTAGTGGCATAGTGGATAAGGTGCATGAAAGGTTGCTTGAGGGAAGTGGTTCGAGTAGCATGGAAGGCATATTAAGGATTTTTTTTATGCATCCTAGCATTAAGTGTCGGTCAACTATTCATATGGATAAGATGGACAATTTTCTTTTTATGGCAAGAAGACTTAAGGTTATGGTAAGCATGAAATAAGGGATAGAATTGATAGATTTTGGGGATAAAATTTCTTCAACTTTGGGAATGTAGAGGATTTCAAGGCTTGGCTTAAGGGTGTTGTTTTGGAATCTCTCCTATGGCCATTAGTGCATGAATGTGGACGGCATGTGTGGCTAGGGGGTGGCCGAATGTTGATAGGAAGTTTGGGGGGGAATAGTTGGCCAACTTTAGCATTTTGTGCATCATTTGGCATTTTTCTCTTCCTCTCCAAAAACTCCCTCTTTGGCCGAATGTATCTTAGGCATTTTGGTGCAATTTTGCTTTTGATTTAGCTCTCATTTATGTTTGAACCAAAATCTAATTTCTTCCTCTCATTTCCCTTTTGAAACCGAAACCACAATTTGCATTTTTGTGCACTTTTCTTTTCGGCAAACTAGGTGTTTGGCCGAACCTCTTTCTCCCATCTCTCTCTTTTCTTTCTTTTGATACTTGCTCAAAACCACATTTCCTTTTTCACTTCCTCTTGGCGAATCTTCCTCCTTCCTAAATCCCATCTCTTTCATTTTTTTCAAAGTTAAAAACATCCATTACCATTCTATTTTCATTTTCTATTTTCTTCTTTCTTCCATTTTCGAATCATCCTTCTCCTATTTCACTTTCACTTTTATTTTTCCTTTCTTTTTACTCCACCATAGCCGAATCTTCTTTCTCTCTTTTGGTGTTATATTGGCCGAATATCATCAAGGGTAGATAATCTTTGGGTTTTCTTCAATCGGTTTTGGAAGATAGGTAAGTGTTCATGACCGTATTTTCGTTATTTCCTTCTCTTTTCTAAGTCGTTTTCTTATGGACAAAGGCCGAATCCTTGGGCATTTGTTTGCAAGGTTCTAACCATTATTTAGGAACCGATTTTTCCTTTAGGCTCTTTGGGACGTTGGAAGCAATCGATCTAAGCCATTCCATTAGCAATCGAAGTTGGTAAGTCAAGTGGTAAGATTCATGTCGATTCATTATTCTTTTTGAGGATAATGACTAAGGCTATTGGGATTAAGATGTGATGTTGGCCGAATGGATTTTTGCTTATAGTTTTGTGGTATGGCCGAATGTAGGACAAGGTGATCTAGTGCGGTAGATCAGATCTTCGGAAGTTAGTATTTGCGTTAGTGAAAGGTGTGTACCTTACACACTTTATAACTCGGTATATATATATATATATGTGTGTTAATAACTATTCATGTTGTTAAAGCCGAAAACTATGAGATCTTGAAATGATACCTTGATGGGTATGAGCAAGGATACGGGTAAGTCCGTTTCGATATGATGTTGATATATGTTGTTAATATCACGATCTACGATATATATTGGTTATATGTTTATATCAAAGTATAATGACATGATTTGTTATCTATTGCATTGGTATAGGCGATATGAGAGGAGGGGGAAGATTGATATCCGTGTCTTTGGGACACCAGAGGTTTGGCACCTCTAATGGTTTGGTACCACATATTTCGTGTCTTTGGGACACCAGAGGTTTGGCACCTCATAGCGACTCGTCCCAATGGTTTCACACCACCGTGGGTTGGCCCCACATTTGATGTATTGGGATCGTCGCAAGTGATTTGGTATCACACGTGGGTTGGCCCCATTAACTTGATTATTCGTGACTTTGGGTCACGGTGATTTGGCATCACATTATTGGATATCGTGACTTTGGGTCACGGTGGTTTGGCACCACCAAAGTGGTTTGGTACCACACGGGGTAGAAAAGGAGTTTTGGATGGCTAGGTTGGGTGCATTATATATATATTGCTTGGTTATAATTTGTGTAAGTATGTGGCATTTACCGGGAGAGGGATTATGCATCGAGTCTTGGTGACTCACCTTCTCCTTACTTTTTTCAGGTGATTCGTAAAATCGCGGATGAGGAGTCGGATGAACTCGAGGAGGCCATGCAATAAAATTTGGTTTTACATGAACTTCCATTTGGGTACTTTATTTTAATTGTTTTCATCTTTTTATTGATTTGTAATAAGGCCTCTTTAATTATATTTTTGGATTATTTATATGCTTTGGATTTGTTTTAAATATGGCTTATAAATTACATGGTTGATATAATAATTTGAGCACAAGTTTTCTAAACTACTAAACGCGATGGTTTTAAAACGTTACCATCGGGTAACATAAATCAATTGATAGTATTTAACAACTTAAGTATTTTTGATAACTCATACTATATTTCCAAAACTCCAGTTTCCAAATTTCTATTAGATACGGTTTTCAACCTAATCGCTTTAGTTTCTTTTCAATTTATAAAAGGTTTACAAATCTAAGTTGCAACTAAGTTTTAAAGATTTATTTTCGGATTTCAAAGTAAATTATCAGTTTTTAATTTATTATACACCGATTTCTACGAACTTAGAACAACAAAGAGTTTTTCACTAAAATTTAATCGGTAACTCGCTTTTTCCTCAAAACGTTTTTCCTGTGACATACCAAATTCGGTCGTGGCGTATTGACCGGGTTTGGGGTGTTACAAATTGTATCGAGCCAAGTTCAAAAGCTCGGTTTACCAGGCCCAAAGCCCAAAATGATTTAAAGTATGATCTTAAAATGTTTTTGTTTAAAATTATATGATCCGAAAGGCATGGCACCGAGTCTCCTAAAGACCGATCCGCCGGGTAAGTACTTTAAACCGTTGATCTTGATGATATGATGATGTTAGTATGAGTGATTAGTAGTAGAAACTACTCTAGAGACCCAAACTATAGGTTGAATGTACTCATGAAACAACTTCTTATTAAAATTATTCATAAAGCGTGTTTTAAAGAAAGTGGAATAATGACTAATGCATAACACTTTTAAATCGGATAAGTCGAGACTTTAGATATGAGTACTCAAGGTCGTGGTCGTATTACTCGTGGACGCGCGGTCGGGGTAGGATGGTCGTGTTCGAGCCGGTGAGGTCTGGTCAAGGATCCGAAAATGAGGTACCACTACCCCCACCACCACCGGTTGGAGTTGAGCATCAGGATCAAACGGGGGATGATGCAGTGTCTCAGGCGATACTGCGAGTCCTTGAGAGGGCAGCTGGAATAGGTGGAGGCGCGGGAGTTCAGTAATCTGTACCCGAGCGACTTCGAGCCAATGGAGCCGAGGTATTTCGAGGTGTTTCAGGTGTGGCTCGAAGACGCGAGTATTGGTTAGAGGCGACGGAACGAATCATGGATGACTTGGATCCGAATGCCGAGAAAAAGCCGGAAAGGGATAGTGTCGCTTCTTCGGGATGAGTCATATCAGTGGTGGCTCACGGTACGGAATAGTGCTGCAGCGGAGGATCTCACTTGGGATTATTTTAAGGCAGCGTATCAGAAGAAATATGTTGGGTCTAGTTACATTGATGCGCAGCGTAAGGCATTTCTGAGTTTGGTCCAGGGAAGTAAGTCCGTATTAGAATATGAGGCGAATTTTTAAGATTGAGCCGGTATCTTTGGAGGTATCATGGCTTCGAGCACGAGCGATGTGTCCGGATTCGAGGATGGATTGAGGGACGAATCGAGATTGCTGATTGCTCCACATCGAGCGTAGAGTTTGCTGCGCTAGTTGAAAAGACTAAGATAGCAGAAGGGATAAAGGAATCAGTAAGGCAGAGGCACGACAAGAATAAACATAAGAGAAGTTTTGGATCATCCGGGTCATGGTAATTCTCGTAAGAGGGTTAGGCGAGTGTGGTGAATCAACTGGGAGGCACATATCGCTAATCGAGGACCAAAGACAAATTGTAACCGATGTGGAAAATTTCATTGGGGCAAATGTTGGACCGGAGGGAAAGGATGTTTTGAGTGTGGTTATTTGGATCATCGTGTGAGAGACTCGCCCACGTAAGCTAGCCAGAATCGGGCCCGAGGTCAAGGTCGTGCTCGATTCAGAAATGAGGGACCGTCACCGCAGAGAGGTCGTGGTAATGGTAGAGGAGGTAATGGTTCGAGTCGAGGCCGCGGAGCATCTGCGCAGAGTCTTGGCAACACCGAGGCAAGACACCTGGTTTGGTGTATGCTGTGAGACGTCGAGAGGAGGGCGATGACCGGACGTCATAATCGTGCGTTCTTAATCTTTAGTGAACCATATCGCTTTGATAGATGTGGGTTCGACACATTCGTATGTTGCTAGTAACATAGTAGAGACTATGAATCTAGACTCGAGACTACTTCTAGGAAGATGATGATTTAGCCCTGGGTCACTCTGTAGAAGTAAATAAGTCAGTATAGAGATATACCCCTAGAACTCCAAAGGGTAATGTTTGTAGGCGATCCGATGGAAGCGCCGCTTGAGGAGTTCGATCCGATTCTTGGGATGGACTGGTTGGTCAAGTATCAAGCATGTTTGGATTGCATTTGCTAAGCGCATGGTTTTGAAGACATTTGAGGGCAAAGAGGTGGTTATGATAGGTAATAGAAGAGATTATCTATCCAACGTGGTATCTGCGTTGAAAGTCGTGAAGTTGGTTAGGAAGGGCGTGTGAGGCATTTGTGGTTCATGTGTGTGCGTTGGAGGCTAAGGAGTCTCATTGTGGGGAATGTCCAAATGGTAAAGGAATATGTTGACGTATTTCGAGAAGAACTTCCGGATTGCCTCGGATCGTGAAGTTGAATTTGGTATAGATCATACATCCGAATCGCGCGCCGGTGTCTATTGCTCCGTATAGGATGGCAATCAAGAAGGAATTAGGGAATTGAAGCTCAAATTCAGGAATTGTTGGATCGAGGTTTTATCCAGACCAAGTGTTTCGCCTTGGGGAGCACCGGTGATTTTTGTCAAGAAGAAGGATGGATCGATGCGGATGTGTATAGACTATCGTCGATTGAATAAGTCGACGATAAAAACAAGTATCCTTTGCCGAGGATAGATGACTTGTTTGATCACTTAAGGGGCGCGTTTTCTCCAAGATTGATTTAAGGCCCGGATATCATCACTGAAGGTGAAAGAGGTGATATCCATAAGACGGCATTTCACTTTCGGTATGGGCACTACGAAGCTCGTAATGCCGTTTGGGTTGACTAACGCACCGGCGGCATTCATGGACATGATGAATCGGGTATTCCAGCAGATTTTGGACCAGTTTGTTGTGGTATTTATAGACGATATTTTGGTATACTCCAAGTCAGAGGAGGAGCATGATGCGCATTTGTGAGTAGTGTTGCAGATTTTGAGGAAAAGCGACTTTATGCAAAATTTAGTAAGTGCGAGTTTTGGCTTAGGAGGTGACTTTCTTGGGTCACGTAGTATCGGTGAGGATTAGAGTGGATCCTCGAAAGATTGAGGCAGTGTTGGATTGGAAGCCGCCTAAGTCAGTGGCTGAGATTCGGAGTTTTCTAGGTCTGGCGAGGTATTACCGAAGATTTGTGGAAGGATTTTCTTTGATAGCAGCACCTATGACTAAGTTATTGAGGAAAGGAATTCCATTTGTGTGGACCGAGAAGCAGCAAGGAAGTTTTGACAAGTTGAAGAAGATTTCGATCAAGCTCCGGTTTGATTCAACTCGAGGCGGGCAAGGAATTCACAGTACATTGTGATGCATCACATCTTGGTTTGGGATGTGTCTTTGATGCAGAAGGGAAGGTAGTGGCTTATGCATCTCGGACAGATTGAGACCACATGAAGTTAACTATCCGACGCATGACTTGGAATTAGTTTGAAATGGTTTTTGCTTTGAAGATATGGAGACACTATTTGTGTGGAGAGAAGTCGATAGTCTACACGGATCACAAGAGTCTTAAGTATCTTTTGACTCGAGAAGGATTTGAACTTGAAGCAACGTAGATGGATAGAGTTGTTGAAGGACTACGATCGCTCGATTGAGTATTATCGGGCAAGGCTAACGTGGTGGCGACGCCGCGTTGAGCCGTAAGGTTATATCGGACTTAAGATCGATGTTTGCTCGCCTTAGCTTATATGACGATGGGAGTCTTTTGGCGGAATTACAAGTCAAGCCGACTTGGTTAGAGCGAGATCAAGGAGAAACAGTTAGAGGATGATGGTTTGAATGATCGGAGGTTGCGAGTTCGAATGGTGGTTTAGAGGATTATAGTTTGTCCAGGATGGAGTATTGTGTTTTAAAGGAAGAGCTTGTATGCCAAAGGATGTTGAGTTGAGACAAAGGATTCTTTGGGACGACATAGCAGCCCATACGCTATGCATCCCGGAGGTAGCAAGATGTATCGGGATTTAAGAGAGCGATTTTGGTGGCAGTGTCCAAGCGGAGGTAATCGAGTTTGTGGGTAAATGTCCGGACGTGTCAGCAGGTCAAGGCGAACATCGATTGCCGTCTGGGTTACATTTCACCAGTAAAGATTCCACGATGGAAGTGGGAAAGGATCACTATGGACTTCGCGATGGATTACCTCACGCCAAGTAAGAATGACTCGATTTGGGTGATTATGGATCGTTTGACTAAGTCACTCATTTTATTCCGGTAAGGGTGGATTACTCGCTTCAAAAGTTAGCTAAGTTGTATGTGGCGGAAATAGTGAGGTTGCACGGTGTACCAGTGCCGATCATCTCAGATAGAGATCCTAGATTTACGTCGAGGTTTTGGAGAGCGTTACATCAGGCTTTGGGTACGCGGTTGGATTTTAGTACCGCATTTCATCCACAGTCTGACGGGCAGTCGGAAAGAGTTATACAGATTTTAGAGGATATGTTAAGAGGTTGTGTTTTGGATTTCAGAGGCAGCTGGGAAGAGTTTTTGCCATTAGCTGAATTCGCATACAACAATAGTTATCAGGCAAGCATTAAGATGGCACCATATGAGGCGTTGTATGGTAGGAGGTGTCGCACACCTACATGCTGGACCGAGTTGAGTGAGCGTCAAATGTTAGGACCAGAGTTGGTTGTAGAAACCGAAGATAAGGTGAAGTTGATTCAAGCTCGGTTGAAGGAAGCCGGATAGGCGTAAGTCATATGCCGATCTCAAGCGGAGGGATATAGAATTTTTCGTGGGTGACAAAGTTTTTCTGAAAGTCTCACCATGGAAGAAAGTGTTAAGATTTGGGAGAAAAGGCAAGTTAAGTCCAAGGTTTATTGGGCCGTATAAGGTGTTGAGACGAGTGGGACCATGTGAGCCTATCAGCTCGAGTTGCCATCGAGTGAGTCGATTCACGATGTGTTCCATGTCTCCATGCTTAGACGCTATATCGTTCGATCCATCGCATGTTGTGGCAAGTAGAGGAAATAGAGGTGAGTCCAGATCTCGACGGTAGAAGAAGAAACGTGCGATTCTAGATCGAGATGTGAAAGTTTTGCGTGAAGAAGTCGGTTCCTTTAGTGAAGGTTTTATGGCGGAACCATGGCGTAGAAGAAGCTACGTGGGAACCAGGAGGATGTGATGAGGCAGCAGATTTCCTCAACTCTTTTGAGCAGTAATTTGAGAGACGAAATTTTCTTAAGGGGTAGAATTGTAATATCCTAAAAAAAATTGAGTATCATCTTGTTATTTGTGTTAGCTCGAGTATGATTATTATTATGTGCTTAGTATAGTTTTATGAAGGCTTGGAATTATTAGCTAAGCTAGAATGATTTTTAGTATTGAAAATATAGTGAAGTGGATTAGATGAACTTGACACTTAAGTTAATTTAAGTGTTAAATTCTAACACAAGAGGAGTTAGTGGCATAGTGGATAAGGCGCATGAAAGGTTGCTTGAGGGAAGTGGTTCGAGTAGCATGGAAGGCATATTAAGGATTTTTTTATGCATCCTAGCATTAAGTGTCGGTCAACTATTCATATGGATAAGATGGACAATTTTCTTTTTATGGCAAGAAGACTTAAGGTTATGGTAAGCATGAAATAAGGGATAGAATTGCTAGATTTTGGGGATAAAATTTCTTCAACTTTGGGAATGTAGAGGATTTCAAGGCTTGGCTTAAGGGTGTTGTTTTGGAAACTCTCCTATGGCCATTAGTGCATGAATGTGGACGGCATGTGTGGCTAGGGGTGGCTGAATGTTGATAGGAAGTTTGGGGGAATAGTTGGCCAACTTTAGCATTTTGTGCATCATTTGGCATTTTCTCTTCCTCTCCAAAAACTCCTCTTTGGCCGAATGTATCTTAGGCATTTTGGTGCAATTTTGCTTTTGATTTAGCTCTCATTTGTGTTTGAACCAAAATCTAATTTCTTCCTCTCATTTCCCTTTTGAAACCGAAACCACAATTTGCATTTTTGTACACTTTTCTTTTCGGCAAACTAGGTGTTTGACCGAACCTCTTTCTCCCATCTCTCTCTTTTCTTTCTTTTGATACTTGCTCAAAAACCACATTTCCTTTTTCACTTCCTCTTGGCCGAATCGTCCTCCTTCCCAAATCCCATCTCTTTCATTTTTTTTTCAAAGTTAAAAACATCCATTACCATTCTATTTTCATTTTCTATGTTCTTCTTTCTTCCATTTTCGAATCATCCTTCTCCTATTTCACTTTCACTTTCATTTTTCCTTTCTTTTTACTCCACCATAGCCGAATCTTCTTTCTCTCTTTTGGTGTTATATTGGTCGAATATCATCAAGGGTAGATAATCTTTGGGTTTTCTTCAATCGGTTTTGGAAGATTTACCCGGGAGAGGGATTATGCACTGAGTCTTGGTGACTCACCTTCTCCCTTACTTTTTTTCAGGTGATTCGTAAAATCGCGGATGAGGAGCCGGATGAACTCGAGGAGGCCATGCAATAAAATTTGGTTTTACATGAACTTCCATTTGGGTACTTTATTTTAATTCGTTTTCATCTTTTTATGGATTTGTAATAAGGCCTCTTTAATTATATTTTTGGATTATTTATATGCTTTGGATTTGTTTTAAATATGGCTTATAAATTACATGGTTGATATAATAATTTGAGCACCAAGTTTTCTAAACTACTAAACGCGATGGTTTTTAAAACGTTACCATCGGGTAACATAAATCAATTGATAGTATTTAACAACTTAAGTATTTTTGATAACTCATACTATTTTCCAAAACTCCAGTTTCCAAATTTCTATTAGATACGGTTTTCAACCTAATCGCTTTAGTTTCTTTTCAATTTATAAAAGGTTTACAAATCTAAGCTGCAACTAAGTTTTAAAGATTTATTTTCAGGATTTCAAAGTAAATTATTAGTTTTTAATTTATTATACACCTGATTTCTACGAACTTAGAACAACAAAGAGTTTTTCACTAAAATTTAATCGGTAACTCGTTTTTCCTCAAAATGTTTTCCCCTGTGACATACCAAATTCAGTCGTGGCGTATTGACCGGGTTTGGGGTGTTACACTCATTGCCCTTGTTAGTCATATAATCCATGATAACATCAAGACATGTATAAGCTCAATCAACAATCAAGTTTCCATGCATATATGCTTTCCACAACATGTATTCATTAAGCATGTATATATCATCTCTTATTATTACAAGTATAGTTTCATAGTAGTTCGTTTCGAGTTCAGATCGTTTCATGTCAGGACTTTACTCATTTTATTAGAGTGTTAAGGTCACCAAGTAGTAGTACACTCAAGATGTACAATTATATAATCAAGGATGATCACTCTCATCAAATAATTTCCATGCACAATTATCATCTTTTCATATTTTCATACATCACTAGTCATAAATCATCATTTCCTTGTATTTCATGTAATATCCTTTTTCATGTCATATTCCATATCATATATATATATCATTCCATGTCAATTTGTCTTAAATTCATATTTGCCCTTATCAGAGCTTTGCCCGTTGAGTTTAATCGAAATATCGATGGATACACAGGTAGTACACTCGAGGTGTACGAATCAGAATCCATCAATTCGTGTCCAATGATACCCATAAGGTACAATTTTAGAGAGTACACTCTCGAGCCACGTATATATAAACAACAGGATTACTAGTCCAGGCTAAATCATTTTTACGTCATATGCTCTAAAGAGCTTGATTTGGATTATCTGTCCGGGCTAAATCCAATCCATAACATATGCTCGAGAGGACTTATATCAGGATTACCCGTCCGGGCTAAATCCTATCAGAATTGAGGTCGAAGGATTACTCATCCGAGCTAAATCCTATCCGCAACAAATGCAGGACCTCTTTCGTTTCGGGAAATCACATATCCATCGATTTTTCATTTATTCAATCAAGATTTAAACACTTTTCAAGCACTATCGGGCATTTGATTATTTCATACCTCCATAACATTTATGTAATTCAAGTAAAACACATTCCACATTCATGTCAAGCATACGAGTAACATTTTATTTTTTTACCATTTTATCGGGCACTTTCATTTATCGGGCTATATCGAGTAGGTGATCATTTCACATATTTATGACATTGATAAAATTCACAAACACAACATTTAAATCAAGCATAAAAACATATACAATTTAGTTACACGAACTTACCTCGACAAATATTCGTGTACATAAATCCACTAATCCGACATTTTCCTCGTTCTAACTCTGAATTTGGTCTATCCGGATCTATACGTAAATTTAACATCAATTCATCATATTTTACATTCATGTGGACTAAATTTTCTTCCTAGGCAAAGTTACTATTTTGCCCCTAACTTTTCCATAAATTTCATTTTCGTCCCTAGGCTCGGAAAATGAAACTTGTGCAAATTACTCCCTATTCCAAGCCTAACCAAAGCCCCATTACAAATTTTCCAGCACATGTATTAATAAAATTTTAGAATTTTTCATCAAATTTTACAACTTTTCATTTTAGTCCCTAAATCATGTTTTCATCAAAAATCACTTTGTAAAAGTTGTTTATCTATTAATAATCTTTCATTTTCTACCATAAATTTCTAATTTCCAGCATAATACATCCATGACCCATTTTCATACATTGATAACTTTTCAAATTAATCCCTCAAATAGATAGTTTAGGCTATCCCGATTCCAAAAATATCAAAATTACTGAAAACGAGCCAAGGAAACTTACCCAATTTGGCCATGAAAGTCTCTTCTCTCTCTCCTAGGGTTACCATGTTTATTTTTGGGAAGAAGATGACATAAAATAAGATGATATCTTTTATCATCTTTTTAATTAATAAGAATTTTGCTATTTCCAATTTAGTACTTGCCCCTTTTCTATATTTCCATGGATGAGTCACCAAGAAAAATCTACATACTTTTCTTAATGGTCTAATTACCATATAAGGACCTCTAGTTTTGAATTCCATAGCTATTTGATCCTTCTAGCTACTAGAATCAAACTTTTGCATTTTATGCGATTTGGTTCTTCTCGTAATTAAGCACATAATCGATAAAATTTTCTTTTCAAAATTTTCACACGACATTTCTAGTATACTATGGATCATATAATAAAATAAAAATAAATTTTATTTTTCAGCTCGGATTTGTGGTCCCGAGACCACGGTTCCGATTTCACCGAAATTGGGCTGTTACATAAGGACTAATATTGCAATTAGCCAAAGGTACAAAATTAAAATTAAATCATTTTGGAAGATTTGATAGTGAAATATGATGGAAGATTCCACTAATTTCTAACTAATGGTTAATTAAGCTAGTTAAAACATAATTAGTATAATTAAACTAAGTTAATTAAGTTTTAAACATAGTATAAATGAGATATTTAGTGGACTTTTGTAATCACTTTCATCTTCCTTGCCGTCCAAAGCTTAAAAAAACCTAATGAAAAACCCTTTTGAAGCTTTAAACTTTCGGCCAACATTAGGTAAGCTCAATTAAGTCATTTTTCTTGTAATTTTTATGTTTTTGAGGTCATGGAAACTTGATTTAGCTAACCCATGTACCAATTTGTAAAAATGTTAAAGTTTTTTGAAAGTCATCATTGTTGATTTCTTGAAGAATTTGGTGTTAAATTGATAGATTTTAAGCTTATGTTATGTAAAAGGGCCAGATTGTAAATTTAATTGTTAGTTTTGCACATAAGGACTAAAGTGAATAAAATACGAAATTGTTGTGAAATTTTGGTATAAATATATAATAGAGGGTCTCTAATGAATGTAATTAAATTCGGTCTTTAAACTGAGGCTTAAAATTGAAGGATATGGCTATTTAGATTTTAGGGGCTAAATTGAATAAAATGTAAAAATTTAAGGGTATTAAAAAATGAGATTATTTAGGATCATTCATGTCATGGAATAATTTATAAATGTTTGATATTGATGGATTGAATGGAATAATTGTATAGATCAAGAATTGGATCAAACTGGAAGTAATCAAGGAAAAGCTAAAATTGTTGGTTAGTCATTGAAGGTTCAACTTGTTTGGTGTTTTGATTAGGTAAGTTCATATGGTATTTGTTTATGCAGGTGTTGTATACTTGATTTGTAATTATATATGTGTTTGATTATGAATTGCTTTAAAAGGCTAGAATTGGACTAAATTGAAAAAAAATGTTTACATGTGTTATAGATGCCCATGTGAACTTAGTATAGGTTAGGATACGATTAACATGACAAAAGGGTCTTGTGCATGCTTGTACATGATTTACAGATGTTACCGAGGTCCAATATTTTTTGCGAATTCTCAAATATGTGTGACACAAGTTTAGCTCGGACAAGTAGCCTGATGTCATTATAAATGTTTAGCCCGGACAGGTAACCTAACATGGTTATATATTTAGCTCATACGACCAATAGGTGTGGTGTAGATACCTGTGTATTTACTAGGGTTCATCGGGCGAAACAATTTATATGAAATAAGAAATTGAAATGAGATATAATGATTTTGATGTTCATATGGAGAAGTATTGAATTGAGCTTGAATAATGTATTAGAATATTGGCTTTGACATGTATGCAATTGTATATTCTTTAATTGAATAAGTTTTGAGCTTTGTTAATTAAAATGACATGAATTAACATGATATGTGATTGTAGTATCATATGGTTAAGTTACAAGTTAAAACTCACCTTATTGATGTTTGATTTGTCATGTCTAGCCAAACTATATCAAGTTATAGTAGCTTATTGTATTTAGATAAAAGATAAGGTAAGTTTTGTTTAATACCTATGAACTTACTGAGCATCTTATATGCTTACTTAGTTGTTTTCCCTTTTCATTGTAGATCGTCACCTTGCAAAACTCATCAAGTTGGATCATCTTGAAGCTCACACTATCCTATCACTGAACCGGTAGTTATACGATCATTTTGAGTTTAAGGTTGTGGCATGCATATAAGTGACTTGATGTGTTTTTAGTATGTAAAGAGATGTTCACAAACTTGGCAAACTTGACTTAACTATTTCATATAACATGTTTGGTTAGTGTTTTGATTCACATTTGGTGTTGACATATATGTATTTATGCATAAAGATATGATGATCTATAATTATGTGTATGGCATGTGGAATGACATAGATTAAGATAGAAATGGTAACTTGGTTAGTAGATGATTGAAATGGTTATGTAATTGATAAGTTGATGCTTTGTATGTGTTAGTAAAAATGTGACATGATCTTGATTGTTGAAGCCCTTGTTTAAGATCTAAAAGCTAATGACATGTTTATGTGCATAAGTGTTTCAAAAATTAACGTGAAATGGCATGTTCAAATATGAATTGGCTTAGATAAAGATTGGTGTTTGAATGGTTGATTGGTTGGTTTGAATAACATTTGATTGAATGTAATGAAATAGATGGTTTGTAATAGGTTGAACTCATATTGAATTGGTTTTGATTAGAAATGGCTAAAAGACTTGTTTTGTTATGAAGTATTATGAATTTAGAATGTTTTTAGGTGATCATATTGAATGGTTTGATTGGAAACTATAAAATAGGTACCAAATTGTACATTTTTTCCAAAACCAGGGTCCACGTCTCGACGACCATCCTCCCTCCTCGCAACATAGACCGACAGTAAGTGACATTGCAACGTACGATGACGAAAAGACTAACAATTAACTTCAAAATCACTCATAAAGTTATTATCTAGCCATCAACCACACTTTTATAATCATTAATATTTATATACTATAACATATTCAATTCAATATTAATAACAGATCAAGTATAAACAATATTAATTTTAAATAAAATATTTCATAAGTTTTTCATATATCTTACCACACAAAATACGCAAAAGTTGTTGGAGAAGTTTAGTTCCATCTCAATTCACTAATTTTTCCTTTTCTTAGCTAGTGTTAGTCTTTTCTTCTTCAATTTCTTCATAATTAACAAAAATATCATAAAGAATAAAATATTAAATAGTCATTAATAAGGCTCAACAACACCAAACATAAATAAACATGATTTCGTGCATAAATGAGATGGAAACCATAAAACCCACACTTTATTTACATAATTTCGCCCTCCTAATATACTTTCTCACATTAGGGCTCAAACCCTAACTTCTAAGATGATGGAGTTGATGAGGGACATGACTCAACAAGGGTTTAATAGTGAAGGTTTTACAAGAAATTGTTGAAAAATGATGAGCATTTGGAAGAGAAATGGGTAAGTAGTGAAGAAAATAGAAGAAAAATGAAGAAATATAGAGAGTGTTCTTCTCCCTTTAAGGTGGCTTGCTGATGTGGGGAAAAGATGATATATTGTCATCTTTTTACTTTATTATTATGTTCAAAAAAATGTGGTCAAAAGTAAACAATTTTTAATAATTTAAACATGTGATTAAATGGTTATTTTAACACATAAAGATCAATTTAAAAAGCTCTATCATCATCTCATCATCACAAATTTAAAATTATTCTAATATTTAATCTCATGTATGTTTTAAATGTTTAAAATACCCCTAGTGAAAAAATTATTATTTTACCCTTAATCTCGTACTTTTACTCGTTTGGGTCGATAACTAAAATTGCCTTCTATAGGCTCCTCAATGTTAAAGTAAATGTAATCCATCAAAAATCTAAAATTTTCATATCGTAATTCTACTAATTCCTTGGTATATCGGTATATGATAAATTAAAAATTTTAAGGTATTACTCCATGGTAGATGAACTTCTTAAAAATGGATATGGAATCAACTTCAACTATAATTTTGGAGAAGCTCAACTCTTTGGGAAAATGGAAAACTCTAAGCACAGCGATGCTTTCGCATGAAAGGTGAGGATACATGCAAGATATTCCCCATTAATGCTATTAAGAGTTTACCCAAGCAGTTTCTAGCTACAATACCCACGCCACCATTCATCGAATTAGCGCACAAAAAATACACGGAAACCCATGAAGAAAATACAAGAAAACTCACATGAAAAACCCTTTTGAAACATGAAACAAAAAATCCTGTGAAAAGAGAACTCAAAATTCATTCTCGAAAAACTTGAGCAACGACAATCAATCGAATTCTGTAGAGAGAGAAATCGAGGTACAACAAAATTAAGCATTTTCAAGTCTTGTTTAAAAGAAGAGACAGCTTAGTGGTTTTTTTATAAAAATATTATTAAAAAATCAATCAAATATAAAAATATGGTGGGGAATAAATTAATTACGAAAATAGGGTGTTTGCTACAATAATTTTTGAGTGTCGCTTGACACATTGATAGTATCGATGAATTTTTTTTTTAAAAAAAAGGAAGCTCTAACAAAGAAAAAAAAGTTGAAAAAATGAAAAAAAATAAATTTTTTGTGGTACCGCCTAACACATTCGCGGCACCAATAAATTTAAAATAAAGAAATTTGGCAGCACCAATAATTTAAAAAAAAAATTTATCGATACCACTAATGTATTAGATGATATCTAAAGTTATTATAGCAAACACTCCATTTTTATAATTAATATGTTCCTCACCCTATTTAAATAGTTTTTGAATATTATTTTTATAAAAAAGCCCAGCTTAGTAGACGGTGGTATGAGAAATGATGAAAAAAAAAGAATTTTGTTCTCTTTTGTTTGGTTGGCTGAAACATACGAGAAAATTTGGTAAATTCTTGAGAAAGCTGGTAAATTTTGATTTTATGATAGAAAATTTATTTCCTTTCCTTTCGAGAGAAAATTTGAAAGTGAATTTTTATTTTATTTTATTTTAGCTTCCGGATGAAATGAACCCAATAATTTAGAATGGAAAAGGAAGTAGAGAATCTAAAATTTGAAATACTAAATTCAAATCTCACAGCATGTAAATATAGTCCGATTTTTATTAATTAAAAAAAATATATGTATATATGTATATATATATGCTACCTTGATCGGATTGAAAGGTAAAATAGGTTAGATTTTTTATTCTCTTAATATATTACTTTTTTGGGATCAAACTCTCTTAATATATTAAAAGCATAATTTTAGTTAAATATGAAGTAAATAATAAATTGAAAACATGTATTTAATTGAATAATAAATAATAAATGATAGTTTTAATATTAAAAAGAATAAAGCCATACCTTCCTAGCTCTCAGTTCAATCATGGCGAAATACTGAAGTAGATAGTAAAAGCAACGATTTTCAATACGAGGAATTAAATGTGATTGGTACCTAATCATATGGTTGCTCCCATTAATAATCCTCTAACCTTTGCCATCTCTGTCACTGAAACAAACAAGACAACACTCAAGCAATTAAGCTCCAACTCATTCCTACCCTTTTGCACAAACTGGATGGATTTGTTTAATCCATTATTGGGTGTTGAATCTGGGTATGGCTGGCAGACATGGCTTGAGAGGAAACTGGTCTACCAACAAATAGTAAAATCGCCATAAAGGATGGAGCAAATATAGAACAGAGAAGCAATGGCATAAAGAACCCTAGGAAAGTGGATCTATTCATAGCAAAATATGTAGTCATTACTCCTTACAAGCTGAGAATGCATAATATAACCATCAAATATAGACAATGCTTGAGATTGTTTGTGTCTACCATAAATGAATAAACAGAGCTTGAGTTTAGCTTCAACCCTTCAATGCCTTGTCAAAGACAAGGCATCTAATGAACAAAAAATGGTTAAAGTTTACTAGAATAAATAATATATATATATCTAATTTATGTAGAAACCTCTTAAACCATCACTGTTATTTTGAATGTAGTTGGATATGATAAATATGGCTGCACATAAACTGATGCTGGAATTTCGCTGGTCATCACTTGGATTCATTTGCAGCAGAAGCATCACCATTTTGTTGCTGGGTCTGTGACTGGTTATGGTGACCCTGCTGAGGTTGTTGGTGTTGTTGCTGCATCTGATAAATGTTTCGCTGCTGCTGTTGCTGAGGCTGTAATTGGAGCATTTGATGATCAATTGAAAGTTGCTGAGCCATACAGTTCGAAAGATGAACCTCTCCACTGAACTCTGCGGCAGTGAGCTTCAGTCGCTGGACTTCAGCAGCTAATGCTTCATTTAGTGCTGCAACACCAAACCCATTAAAGAGTATCATGTTTTAGTTCAGATACAAATGTATCGTTGGCATAAACAAATAAAAATGCAAGTTAAAAGCAACTAACCACAAGAACAGACATCAAAATGAACAGAAATCAATGTCTAGCCACCAGAAAAGAAAACAATTTGGTTCTCTTCAAACATCTTTCATGTAGGATTTGCTATGATAACATCATCAGAATAACAAAAATAGCTCCATTTCTAAAACTTCTAAGCAAGTTCTTGTCATCATGCCTTGCATTGCATGGTCATAAAACTTGGCGTTATTTTCACCAAAGAGAAGAACAATTAGGAGTCCTATGTTTGATAAGCCTAAGCCTCCTTCATCTCCAATTAGTGCTGGATATATGCCAATCTTAAATAACCATATGTGCATCTATAAATGTAACTTATCATATAAGTCAAGAAAGTAATGATGAGATAATATCAGAGAACTAAACATATAAAGCCACACCAACATGAATTCAAAATGCAAAGACATTTTCAGCAAATACACCTGAAGGGTGTGTTTGAATAAAGAATTTTAAAATTTTAGAGATTTTTAAAATGATAGTATCTTAAAATTCATCACTTCAAAATTCTTGCAATTGTAGTTTCGTTGTTAGGGTAAGCAATTGTTCTAAAAAAATTTAAATCATTAGAATTTCATGAGTTAAAAAATAATTATAAAAAAGAATAATGATACTAAAAATAAATAGTACAAAATATGCAATACGAATATCATTAAATTTTGAAAAAAATAAATATTTTATAATAAAAAATTTAAATATATATTAGAGTTAAATAATAATATGCTATTTTGCCGTAAACCATGTATATTAAAAAAATAAGATTATGAGGAATTCAGAAAACCACCTCTTTAGGTGGGATTTGGAAAAAGAATGAGTCACTCAAATCCCCTCTTAAAATTCCTTATAAAATTTGAAATCCTCCATTATTTTACACAAATAAGTAAATTCTGAAAACTTTGTTAGAAATGAAATTCCTCCTCCAAATTCCTTATACAAACACACATGAAAAGAAAATTGGAAATACTCACCTATAATCTTTGCTAGAAATGCAGGGGTATTCAATTTCAGGTGTATCCAAATTGCTAAAAGAATAAGAATAATATTTGGAAGTAAGATGGTGTAGTTGAAGCGCTATGACTAGAGAGCTGATCACATTTGGCATATCAAAGAATGGTAAAATACAAAAATGGTGCAACTCAAAAAAACCATGATAGATTTGTGGGAATCCCTATGGTAGGCCAAAGATTCATGAGAAAGAAAAATAATGTGTACCAATTAAGAAACTTCAATGAAACAAATGACATAAGATTTAAGAACAAAGAAACGTATACCATCTTTCAGTTGGGCCTGTTGCTCCATGGCCTGAAGACGAAACTTTAGCTCATTATTCTGGCTTGTCAGCCCAGCAGAATCTCTCTAAACAAGGAAAACCAACAAAAGGAACAGCTAAGTATGAATTGAGGGCAACTAAAGTTGAAAAAGGTGCAATAACATTATAACTTTATACTCACCTGTAACATTGTTAGCTGTGCAGATAATGTGGTTGCCTCGGTTTGCAAAGTTTGCACCTTTTGTTCCAGTTCTGCGATGTACTGCATCTTCCGCTGCTTGGAACGAGCAGCTGATTGACGATTAGCCAAAATCCTATCATGAATAAATCAGAAACATCAACTATGCCCAATTGTATGCAACACCAGAAGCAAAATTAAAAGAAAAGAGAGAAAGAGAACCAATTTACAAAACCTTTTGACGCGTTTTGGATCTACAGATGCCATCTCAGCAAGCTTCTCATTTTCCATGATCTTTTTAAGCTCAGATTCATTGAACTCACTACTCCCAAGCTCAAAGTTGAATTTACTTGAATTTGCATCGCCTGAGCTACCAGGAGAGTGATGATTGCCATGATTTCCCGAAGGAGGAATTTTTGGTGTATCCTCATCAAATTGCAGACTTCCCATGTAACTGTCCATTGAAACACTTCTGTAGTGCCGAACAGTCGGTGCAATATCTCCAGCAGCCCTCCTCTTGACACCTTCCCTCTTCTCATTTGAAACACCAGAACTCATTCCCTGTATATTGATTGGATGTTTATGTACTCTACTATCGACTTCATTGTCACTACTTTCGCCTCCATATGTCTTTGTGCCACTTGCTTTGCTATCCATATCCCTGTCCTCAGTACCAGAAGAGTTCAATGTCTCGAGATTTTCCAAATTCATGTACGCATTGAACAGGTCATCCGCAACATCCACCTCGGATTTCCTCTCACCGGTCACTTCTAAATTACTGCCAGAATCCTTTCTCCATTCTGATTCTCGTTTCACCAACTGAATCGGTTTCCCTACACCAAAAGAGGTCTCCCTACCTGAAACTGACCTATCCAACACACCAGGATTTCCTATTGGAACAGATTGAGGCATAGACTGAATCATAGTAGAAAATCCTAATGGAACATCGCTGCTAGACCGCCTATGTCCTTTACGCGGAGGTAGACTTGAACTCTCGCCAATGCGAAATTCATTACATCCTCCAGCAACAGGTGAAGGAAGTGAGGACCTAACATTAGAATTGGCAAACCTTTCTTCCATAGAAACATCATTTGAAGCAGGATCTGAGGCAGACGAGACAGGAGGATCTCGATAAGGGGGAGGGCACCATGGTGGCAATCTATCAAGGGAGAAGAAGGTGGGCTGAGATAAAGACCTAGAATGACTGGGTGCCCCATGTTGAGCATTGGGACGAGAACCAATGATCTGTTGCGAATAAGGCAATGAAGCAGTAGGGTTGTTGGGGTGTGAAGGAGGTATCCCAGGTCTTTTAGAATTGTTGTTCTCAGGACTCAAACGCATATAAGAAGGAGAAGGAGAAGAAGAAGGAGAAGGAGAAGCCATTTGTGAGGCATTGGAAAAGGGTATATCTAAGTTGCTTTGAGGCTTAGGAATTGAATTTGAACCCTCCATTTTCATTCATAGTTTTTTTCAACTGCTACATGGAAAAATAAAATCAAATGAAAATATAAAAAAGAAACAAGGAGAACCAAAGTATTTCTATAAATATATATACCTGGTCAACAAAACCCTACCTTTTTTATGCAGTACAATGAATGAAAATGAGGAGGCTAAATATGCAAAGTGAATCATAATGATTTCCCAATATTTTAGCCAAATATGGCGGCGATTACACAGTCCTAAAAATCTGATCGAAAGACTATGAAATGAAGAGGAGGTTCTTAAAGTAAAAAAAACAAAAGAACCATCTAATTCTTACCAAAAGTCACAAGTGAAAAGGAAAATCATAAAACAAGCTCAGAACCCTAGAAATGAAAATACGAAGACAGTTAAAGCAAAAACTCACATTGTAGCCAGAAAAATGAATCAAAAGCAACTAAAGTAAAAGCAGAAAACACTAAAAACGAATAATAATTGAGGAGGACTTAAAGCAAAACAGATGATCAAACCCAAAAAAAAAAAAATGTGAGTAAAGTAGAGAAGAAGCTCACCAGTTGAAGAAATTGAGAGGAAAGGAAAGAGAATCGAAAGAAGAAATCTGTGGAAAGGAGGAGTAGAAGACGAATTTTTACCCTTTCCTTTCGTGTCCTAAATCCTTAGAGGTGTTTTTGTATTTAGAAATTAGACTGCCTGTCTCAGTCTACGTTGTTTTCGTTCGTTGATTTGGTGATCTCGTCTCTTGATTTTCCATTCTCCTCACCTTCTTCCACGGCAGGTGGGATAAATTCTCATTTTAACCTTATAATAATCAATATAAAAGTAAGGCTCGTTTTGCATTTTTCTATTTTTTACATTTTGTTGCTCAAATTTTAATAATTTTACATTATAACTAAATGAATTATGTAATATATTATTTATAAATTTTGATTTTAACGGTAAAGACTAAATGTTAACGACTTTAGGCCTATTATATATATATATATATATATATTTCTATTTTTTTAATATAAAGGTAAAAACCGCTCTTAAAATAATACAATATATTTTATAAAGTAGTGTATTTTTGTCATTACTCAAATGAAGTGGTGCTTGATTGACTTGTGACATCAACTCAATCAAGTGCTTAATATATAGTATATATACTATATACATTCAAGTAAATAAATTATTGTTCTAATGGCAATAACTTGAGAAGATTTTAAAGGATTAAAACATGCTATAAGTTAGCCACAAGGATTATGTGAGATGGTAAGAGTTTTTCTTACCTTAACCAGTGGTCGAGGGTTTGATTTTAGTCTTGGGTATGAAGCAACTTTAAAACTCGTGGTCAACATCCAAAGCTGTTTTATAAAAAAAAAATTGAATTATAGAAAAGAAGGGGAAAGAGAGCTTTCGATAGGTACAAACAGTGCGAATAGAGAAAGTCAAATAACATCAATTTTAACAATTCAATTACTTAAATAATTTTTTTTGAATAATTCGGTGATCAAATTATAACTTTCTTTAATTTAGTGACCAAAATAAAAACTTACCAATAATTTAGTAACTAATGATGTAAGTGATATTCAAATAAATTACAATGATATTTCTTTTTTTTGGTGATAATTACAATGATATTTTTAGTTTTAAATAGTTAAAAAAGTTTCCAATTAAAGTCAATGTTATGTGCAATTTTTTATTGTTATAAATGGCGATGTCACGTTAGTGTATATTACTTCCAAGTAATCAAAATTATTGTATTGCTAAAATAAGTTTTCATAATTTAATTACGTAAGTCATGTATTAATGATTCAGTTGACTTCTCATACAAATTACATATACACATTGATAGCGTTTAGAATGCTCCAATTACACTTTCTAAATTTTGGGAGGGATGAGTTTTGGAATAATTACGTGAGTAATTAAACCTAAATTCAATTATTATATGGTTTTTTAAATACTAATACATGTTTTAGCTTTAAATTATTTTTTAACAAGTTTAAGTTATAAAAATTATATTATAAGTATGAACAAGTATGAGTGTTTGGAATGATTATGCCAAAATTTTTTAAAATTATATTATAAATCCTAAAAAATATATTATAACAAATAATTTATGTATTTTATAAATTTATAACAAAAAAAATTATATTATTTAAATCCTAATAAAATTCTAAATTTGTGGATAAAAAATATATTATAAAAAATAATTTACGTGTTATAAAAGCATTATATTATACTTATTTATAAAAAAAGTTATGACTTATTTACATGCTCATGTTATATATTATAAAAAAAAATAATATACTTATTTATAAAAAAAAAAAGGTGTTATATTTTTTTGTCATAACTGATTTATAAAAAAGTTATATTATTTATAATAAGTGTTATATTATTAGGCACTTTATAAAAAATATTTTTTTTATAAATGCTATATATTATAAATTTTATATTATTTTAAACATAATCAACATATTATAAAAAAAATTATAACCTAACATAAGTTTTTCTCCAAATTAAGTTTATATAATTAAAGCTACATACTATTTGCACCATGAACCTAAATATTATGTGGTAGATGGTAATTATGCAAATACAAAAGATCTTTTTGCACCATAATATGGGGTACAATATCATTTTTGAGAGAATGGAGCCATACACATACACCAAAGACGACTGGTAAACTCTTTAATTTGATAAATTCAAATCTTCAAATATGGTTGAGAGGACATTTGTTGTTAATAAATTTTTTTTTTCATATTAATAACATAGCCTATGTATAACATAAAAACACAAGATTGAATCATACTAACATGTTATATACTTCATAATTTCATTCATAGGTGTTAATAACTCTGATTTTCAAATATTTTAATATTTATAAAACTATTGAAATACTTAATATATATAAGTCTTAGTTTAAGACCATTATTCTAAATGTATTTTTTCCAAGTTATTTATATATATATATATATTTAACATTTTTATTTTATTTTATTTTGTTTTCAACTTATTAATTTTTGTTTTATTTGCAAATTTTTGACTCACCAATTCAATTGTATTCAACTATGCTTATTTAGATACATTATCGGTAAATAAAGAAGAATGAGATTTTGAAACATTTGTCATTTTTATTTATAATGACAAGTTTGTAATTGTTTAACAGATTTTGCACCTTTGTCTCAATGTATTTCAATGTGTTATAAATATTTTATCAAATAAAATTATCTAACATATGATACTATTTTGAAACATTTGATATAAAATATCATTAAGCAAAGTATTAATTTTACCTTTATTTATTCATCATATGTGTTATTATTTAATTTTGAATTATTAATTTTCTCAGCAAAAATCATACCATTATATTTTTGAATTTTATTTTTGAAATATGTTTGAAATCTATAAAATTACTATATATTTTAATTAACAATTATAACCTATTTAAACTAATTCACACAATAGTTTGCATTGTAAGGGTAGGCAAACTTATCATATATATAGTGAGAGAGAAATATTTGGTATATTGTTTGTAGAGTTTTTAAATTTTACAAGCAGGACTGGGATGTTGATAAGTGTTCTGTAAAGTAGAGTAAAATATTAAAATAAATAAATATATAAAAGAAATGGGACAAGTGACAATTTTTTAACTCTATTTGTGTAGTTAAAAAAGTACATTGCCAGCATAACAAATACTAACGGGTAAAAGTACCATGAAGGCCTCTGTAATAGGAGTCAAATTACATTTTGCCCCATCTACTTGAAAATGGTCAAGTTAGTCTTTGTACATTATATCAAAGAGCAAATTGGTGTTTTCTATTAAAATTTCCATCAATTTGTTCTTTTAAAAATTGATAAGGTTGCCGGAATAACCAGACAATAACACAAGGCATGCCACTTTTACCTCATGTTGACGTACAACAACCAGTTTTTAACAGTAAAAATGGATGAAATATTTAACAGAAAGATCGATTTGCTCTTTAATCTATGTACAGGGACTAATTTACCGAGTTTTTTAGTAGATGAGGCAAAATGCAATTTGACTCCTATTACGGGGGCCTCTATGGTACTTTTACCAATACTAACCCTATATATACTATAGCAATATGAGGTTAAACAAAAGGAAATAAGTAGTCATGTGCACATGTCAACGGGCTAGATCTTTCGTCTCGCGAACCGTGCGGCCTTAGGCGATCCGTTCGTCCAAACTCGCCTAAGTCAGCCTTTACTTAAGTGAGGATTCCTTAAGAACTCCTCCAAGGCACCAATTTATATAGTAGAAGCAAACTTATGCCAAAAGAAGCCACAAAGAACAACAGAAAGCCATAGAAAAGAACGCACACAAGGTGTTTGAGTAAATGCTCTCAGAATTCTATTACTATTAAGAATTCAACATATAATGGAATGATTTACAAGTGAGGGGGAGGCTCTCTATTTATAGTCGAGCTCCCCCAAAACCGACGGACAAGATTAAGTTACATCGACGGACGAGATTAACCATATCCCTCGATTTTAGGGATTTACAAGATATGTCATATCAAATCTAATCTAATCTTTACAAGATATGATTCCTATCAATCTTCTAAGATTAGTTACCAAAATAGCCTAAGTTGCCATATCTTCATTATCGGGCCAACCAGGCTTCTCCAACAGTTCCTTGAATCGGGCCAGTTCTCGTGGGCTAAATGATCCCCATCTTATCGACAGACCTTCATGGGGCGCATCTTGTGCTATGGTCACGGGCTTTGCACTTTGGCCCGTGACATTCTCCCCCACCCATTCTCACAACACCCTCGTTGCGACTTCCGAATAGCACAGACTTGATTCACCTCAGATCCCTCTCGTTGCCTTGGCTTCTCCTTTCCTTCAAGACTTTTGCCTCGGCTTCCGTCGCTTCTTAGCTTGAACCGTTGCACTTGTTGGTACATCTCGTTGGCAAGAAGTCACTGCTCTAACTTGCCCCAATTTTAACTTGTTCCCTTTTGAATCGCCTTGATTCTCACACCTTGGCTTCGCATTGCCCACAGTCCCTCAGCCTCCTTGCTTATGAACTTTGAAAGGGCCCCTACGACCTTGCCAAGCCAACAAGTCAGAATTCAAAACACTATCAAAGTGTTCGCAATGTACCTTACTCGCAGCATTTACTCGTCCCGGCTGTTTCTGCATCACTCCTTTTTCCTCGAAGTCCGATGCACAACCCACTTTTCCCAAAGGTGTCAGCTCCACAGTCGAATCTGCAGGCTTCATATCGATCTCTTGCGCCACTATCATTTCTGAAGGGGCTCTCGTAGCATTTCGTTCTATCGAGTCAATGTTCCTCCCATATGAAACATTCTCGACTAGTTGGATTGACGACAACACCTTTGTCCCCACCTTCATATCTCGATGCACCGACACAACAATTTTTTATAACGGATCGGTGCCAATATGAATTTGATCGGCCCATGGATACAAAGATGATTGAATCCTGTCAAGAAAGTTTAAGCCAAGTACATAATCATAATCATCTAATTGGATTACCTCAAATTCTTCCTTGTCTTTCCATTCGGCGATTTGTAGTTCCACATTTTGAACTACTCCCACAGTTGAGGCCTTCTCAAAATTTACCGTCTTGATCTTCTTATTCGATTTCCTAATAGAGAGACCAAGTTTCTTCGCAGCCTTTTCCGATATGAACAAGTCCGATGCTCCCGTATCAATAAAAGCACTCTTCTTCTGACCTGCAATGTTAATGTCTACAAACACCAACCCTTCATTGCCATCCATTTTCTTAGAGATGAGCACCATCGAATTGACCCTCAATGTCTTTTTCTCAACAGGCTCTGCCTCTTCTGGCTCATTGTTCCTCTTGATAGCCAAAATCGAAGATACCTTTGGGCAGTCCCTCTTCATATGCGATTCTTTACAGAAGTAGCATCTCAACTTTCCCTTCCTTTTTTTTCGGGCTGTTAGGTCTCCACTTACCGTTTTTGTGGTTTCCCATTACCACTGTCGCTACTACTACCGTTGCCATCATCGCTATGTCCCTTTTTATCTTCCTCATGGTACCCACCATTGCCCCTCCCATTGGGCTTGGAAGATTCAAACCTGTCTCTCCTTGGAATAAGTTCCACTAAGGACTTTGCGCCCATCATGGCGTTGGTAAGTTCTTGAACTTCTCGGCGTTGCAACTCTTACTTCACCCATGGTTTCAACCCATCCGTGAAGGAGAAAAATGCTTTATTCTCACTCAAATCAGAGATCTGGAGCATGAGTTCACTGAACTCCCACACATACCCCTAATCGTGCCTCGTTGCATAAGCCGCCGCAACTTTGCTCGAGCTTCACCCTCAGCATACTCGGGGTAAAATTGTTCTTTGAATTCCTTTTAGAACTCCTTCCAAGTCTCAATCTCGGTCTCACCACGTCTCACATAGGTGGACCTACATCGCCACCATAACAAAACAACATTAATAAAAGACATAACAAAAGTATTTACCTTTGTGGCATCATCCTCGACGCTCATCGCACGGAAGTATTGCTCCATGGCCCAAAGAAAGTTGTCCACTTCACTTGCGGACCTTGCCCCCTTAAACATTTTCGGTTTGGGCATATCTATTGCTTGTTGCTTCGACTTCGAAGCCTACATTCCATTACCTATGGCAGCCTTGAAAATCTTGAGCTCCCCCTTAAGCTCATTGATCTCCTCCTTCAAAGCTGTCACCATAGCCTCGAGAGCATCATCCTTCCCAGCCTGCTTATTCTCCGAAGAACTGATAGTATCCCGCACAAATTCCCTAAGCTGCTTCTGCATTGTTTGCAACCCATCATTGAGTCTATCATTGACATCGTCGATCTTCTCCTTGACGTCCCCCATGGACTCCTCGAGAGTGACGACTCGATCATCCAAAGCTGACAACAAGTACCTCAATAGACTCGCTTTTCTGGCCCTCCCTCGGGTCTCCATTGGCTCACTCTGGCCAACAACTTCTTTCGACATCCTAACAGTGCCTTCGAACCAATAGCGCGGATACCACTTGTCACGGGGCTAGATCTTTCGTCTCGCGATCTGTGCAGCCTTAGGCGATCCGTTCGTCCAAACTCGCCTAAGTCAGCCTTTACTCAAGTGAGGATTCCTTTAGAAGTCCTCCAAGGAACCAATTTGTAGAGCGGAAGCGATTTATGCCAAAAGAAGCTTACAAAGAACAACAGAAAGAGCGCACACAAGGTGTTTGAGTAAATGCTCTCAATATTCTCTTAGTCACAAAGAATAATGAAACAATGAGTGGAGTCAGTACAAATGAAGGGGAGGCTCTCTATTTATAGTTGAGCTCCCCCAAAACCGACGAAAAAGATTAAGTTACATCAACGGACGAGATTAACCATATCCCTCGATTTTAGGGATTTACAAGATGTACCATATCAAATCTAATCTAATCTTTACAAGATATGATTCCTATCAATCTTCTAAGATTAGTTACCAAAATAGCCTAAGTTACCATATCTTTATTATTGGGCCAACCAGGCTTCAATCTGACAGGCTTCTCCAATAGTTCCTTGAATCGGGCCAATTCTCGTGGGCTAAATGATCCCCATATTATCGATAGACCTCTATGGGGCGCATCTTGTGCCATGGTCATGGGCTTTGCACTTTGGCTCGCGACACACACACCCTCCATTTGAAGAACTTAATTACAATTTGAGTAAATTACTATTTTACTCTTTGTCTTTTAATTTTTTAAGTTATTTCACGCCTTTTAAATTTTTTCTTTATAATTTTTTATAGAATAATATTTGGTATATGCTAAAGAGTAAACTCCATAAGCAGGGTTAAGGGGTTAACAAGTGTCCTTTAAGAGTATAGTAAAAAAAAAAGAAAAAAGAAACACATGACAAATTTTTAAGGCTATTTGTGGAATAAAAAAGTATTACTGGTGTACCAAATACAAACCCCTTTTTTATATGTTAAATATAAAATTAATTTTAAATAAATTATCTCTTTATTTTAATATTTTACTTAACTGAATTAACTTTTAATGTTATAATATTAAAAATTATAAATATTAAAGCTCAAAATATAATTCGAAAAAAACACACATATTAATAACATTTATCAAATTAAATTTATATATTTCAAATATAATAAAATTTATGAGCTTAAAAATTAGCATTAACAGTTTATTAAAAATTTAATTAGTGTTTATTTGTTTTGTAAGTTTAATGATTATTTTTTAATCAATTTAGTTACAAAAGGATTTAAATGAAACAATTATTTCATACGTTTGTTGACAATTAAAATTTTATTTAAAAGATAAAATGAACTTAAAATTTAATGTATTTCATTCATTAAATATTTCTCTTTATTATAAATGTAACATCTCAAACCTGGTCTAGACGTTATGACTGAATGCGACAATGCTACTATATCGTTTGTTGAAAACCTTAAGTTCCCTCTCTTTTAGGAAAAAACCGCGGTTTACCTTTGTTAATTTTGAGAAAACATTCATTAATTAAATCAACCATTCTTAGGTCATGGTATTAACATTAACGTGGTTTAGAAAACACTTAACCCATTATTCTTATCGAAAACTTTGTTATCTTTTATTGCAACGGAAAACTCCGTATTCAACAGATAAATCATTTAAACCAAATATCATGCTTTGTCAAATTTCAAATATTCCTATAAAAACCAAATCTATATGACAAGTATGCATGCATGAAAATCCTAAAGCAGAAAAAAAAACCTCAACCACAATTCAAATAGCTTTACAGTCCAAAAACCAAATAAATTTAATTAAAACCCAAGCAAAATAATAATAAAGTCTGAAGTCCATCGTATGCCCGTATGCCATGTCTGGCCCTAGTCTCGACAATTACCTAAGATGGTTGAAACTATGGGGTGAGCTAACTAGCTCAGTGTGAGACTAAACCATAAGTACATTCAATCATACAAGCAAATAACATTCACCATTATTACTATTGCAACACAAACATAACATAAACATTATCATTCATAAGTGTCATGGACATATCATAATGCATAATGGATTCCTACCCAAACCAATCGCTACACACCACGAGTTCCCCCAAATCTATTTGCCAAACTCCAATCATTACGAGCAAAGCTCGATGTGGTTAAACCACTATTATATGTAATGCAATTATACTGCCATTCAAAATAAAATGTGATATAATCGTTGTTCTCCTCATTACTCCCAGTGCAATGCACTGACAACATATATGTGAACTTAATTTGTCATCATAATCCCACCCCATGTACATGCGGTATGTCATATGAATTTCTATCAAATGCACGTTTCATACGCTTTCATTTCAGTAGCATGATTTACATGATCACATTATAACATTCACTTAACAAGTTTTCAATTTCACCATCAACATGGTGACATTATAACATACCATTATTCATTATCATTTTAAGAAATTTTTCCAGCGCACGTATAACAATTTCTCATTCAGTACATTTCATAACGTTTCACCCAAAAAATATTCCATGCTTTCAATATTTATTTCCAATTTAATACATGCTATACATACAACCAATCATACATTACATACCCAAAACACACATGTTATTTCATACCTACATCAGTAATTCAAATAACCAATCAACCATGCAACTTTGCAAACATTCCATTTAACTAAGGCTCGTTATGTATCTGATTTGACCACCTTAAAAATCACTCACTTAGCCATTTAACTAAGCCTGAACAACAAGCTTAATCATTGTTTATGGCATTAAAAATATTATTAAAGCATTCAAGTCAACAAGTTAGGACCTACACCTTATGTTCGCACTAATGTAGCACTATTTGCGACACCCACAAATTCTCCTTAAGACCTTAAATCAAACCTAAATTAAAATAAAAAATTTATCGAGTTAGGATGCCGTTGTAACGCCCCAAAATTTTGAAAATTAAATTGTGAGAATCTGTAGTAATTAGATTTCTGTATCTCTGGTTTGGTGCTCTGCTTTTGTGTTTAAGGTCTGGAGTTTGAGTCGCATCGTTAAAATTTTTATTTTTTTTAAAACAACCCCTATCCACGCGTTATATAGTTAAGTGCAATTCTACGTAAATCTGTGTCAAGAATGAGCCTGCTGATTCACTGGTTAAGCATCTGTCTGTATTTTGACTGGTTCCGAGTTCGAGTCCCATCGTATGCGTTAGAATAAAATTTTGCTTGTTGTCGGAAAACGGGATGGTGGTTAAGACAATATTTTTTAAACGTTTTTTTTTCTTTTTCTTTTTCCTCTTCTTTTTCTTTTGTTTTTTTATATATCATGAGCACTGTTGTCGATCATTAGACTTCTCCTTTTGATATATTGTACAAGTCGGGTAAGTACATTTCTTGTTATGTCAATTGTTGTAATTCATTAAGAGTTCTAAGAACGATGGTGTTGTGTTGTTGGTGGTTTGCATTAAAGAATAATTTCGTGCTGTTAAGCGATGATGGTTCCTTATTTTAGGAGTGGGTGTTGGATATAGAGAATCTCGGTGGGATAATTCGAGTAATCGCGAGTAATCTTTCGGTAAGTGACGTCTTCGTTGAAGGTTTTGTGTCAAAATTTTCAACATAAGTTTTGTGTTTAATTGTGTTCTATTATCATTAAAATTTGGTTGTTTGAACGATTGGATGGTTGTTTTAGGCTTCGGGGACTCTCTATGTTCGTATCGCTTCAAAATCTCTTCAGGTGCGTGCCGAAAACCTTAAATTTTGCGAGTTTCAGTCGTCGGAAAATGTGGCTATTGACGCCACACGGCCAGGCACACGGGCGTGTGTCCAGGCCGTGTGGTTGGTCGTGTAACTCACTGTTCATCAATTTAGGGATTATCTCTTAAATATGTTTCAATTGAATGAACATCTTTTATGCACTGAGTTCACAACTCATTTTGTTACTGGTTGGATTTCAGGTGGATTTCAAACTTGAACGAGTCGGTGTTGTGAGAGCTCGATTAAGCTTTTATCTTCTATTTAAATACTACTGTTAATAGTTTCAGTATTCTATGATAATATGATGTTTGGGAAGATTATATACCTAGTTAATTATTGTGGTGGATATTGTGTGATGAATGGTTTCGTTTTATTGTGTTATAAATGTGGTATTTTAGTAACAATGATGTAACTCTCTAGACTTGGTCTGGACGTCTAGGCCAGGTTTAGGGTGTTACAACTGTGATAACTCTTGAAAAGAGTTATAATTCATGCCTTTAGACTGGGTCAATTGTCTGTACTTATGTGAACTTAGTTGCATTTTAGGATATTATTTTAAAATTTTTAGAACATTGCATAAGAAGCTTGGATGATGCTTAAATAATATTATTTGTTACTTTTAACTGCATGTGGAAGGGTTGTGTTTGGTGGTTTGGCATGTGCAGGAAGTGGAGAAAGAAATAAAGGAGTGAGGGTTTGTCGGGGCAAAAGGTTAGACAGTTTGCCAACTTGTATGCCGTGGCAATTCCAAGAAGATAACCGAGTCAACATTCAACGCATACCAAGTCTTAGCCGAACTCTACTTTTACTAGAAAATCTGCCGAAAAAAGAGGAAAAAATATCATAAGATCATGGGCTGATAACCACCTACCCTAAAGGAAGGGATTTTAAAGCCAAAATGAAAATCTAAAAAAGAGAAGAAGATATCTTAGGTTGTTAGGTTTACCTTAGGGAAAAAGCTTATAAAAATCCAAAGGAGGAAACCTTTAACGGTGACTAAGGGTGGAGATCCATAGGCAAAATTAGAGGGTAGCGGTTGAGTAGAGATAGAAAGAGGAAGACGATGGCAGTCCCTCTCAACCACCACAGGACACTGTACCATTGGAGTGTGCGTTGGACACGTGAAAGCTGTATTCCCATCGTTCTTCTACTATTTCTTAACTATTTCTCCGTGAATTGATTTGATGAAAATGATGTTGAATGATATTTTGGTTTTGAATTTTATTTGCCAATCCATGAGCTAAATCTCATAGGGTTGGGATTACATGATGAAACCTTTATTTTCTTTAATGGTTGAAGCATAGATCTGAATTAATTTACTGTTTCATTCAAATGTTTTTATTTCAAAATTGTATGCATGCAATCCCTAGACATAGACGACTGTGCAACATTCCCATAAACTAATTTAATTTTGAAAAGGTTGGATTAGTTGGACCGAAATTGCATGATATGAGCAAGTACTCAGTAGATACTTGTAGTAGACTCTAGACATAGAGCAGAGTTCATACAAAAGGAAACAGTGCAGGGTACCGTATTAAAGGCCTATAGACATAGGCAAGGTAACTTGAGGTTTTGCTCTCGAAAGAAGCAAACCACTTTAGAACTCTTCTGAGCAGTAGATTGATTACGATTTTGCTGAGGCATTTCTGACAGTAAGGGTAGATTCTTAGTAATTCCAACCTTCCATATCAACATCGTATATCCTTTATCCCTTGCTATAGTATCTTTGCCATCACATACTTAGTTGTTTACTTGTTCAGTTACATATTATTCATATAATCATTTTCGTAATCATCATTGCACTTTTACTCTTGCATTGCCATTGCATTTTCAATTATTCATCAGTTACACATTTTGTTCACATTAATATTCCTTTTGTTTACCACTGCATTCTTATCATTATTTTTCTATAACATTAATCTAACTTTATTATAATAACTTGACCATTTGTATACCTAATTCGATCCCTGTGGAGACGATCTCACTTATCACTTTATCACTTGATCCGACGTGTATATTTGCACAATTCGCATATCATATACACATGTGACAAGTTTTTTGGATTTTGTCAAAACAACCTTAGAACATCCCTTTAAGGGTTTAATCAAATCGGCATTACCATAAAAATTTTCAAATCCAAAAACAACTAGGCTACTTACATTGGTTTGACGCCAAACGTACGCGCGAACGTCTAATGGCTTCACAGTTGGTTTGGGGCGTTTAAGTCAACACCTAGCATGATAAAATACTGAAAAAAATAGTAGTTAAACAATCAATGAAAACCCTAATCTAATCAATTAACACAATCCCTAATAGTCAAATTGAAAACTTCGCATTAACCCGTAACTTACGCTTCTCGATTCGTCAGATTTGAGGTACCAAACGATGAAGATTAAATTTTCCTAAGTCACACATGATTAAAGACTGATTAGGAAGGGTTTATGAGACCAAGATCTTGCTGGAAATAAATGATAAAAATTAATAGAAACAACAACCTCATTTTGGTGCTTTTAGGCGCGGCACACCACCACCAACAGTGGCAATTCGGGGCTGTGTTGTGAGCCTATTAAAAACACTTTTGAAGGCTAGAAAATTATCCTTAAAATCATCAAAAAAACACCTGAATTCCATATCTGGAAAATTGGGTATTTTATTCAAAGATCTGATAAGAAAGCAAACGAAAAACGACACTTATTTTAGCAAAAACAAAGAAGCGACAACGAAGATATTTTTGGGCAGTAATGGAGATCGATTTTGAGTGTTAAAAATTCTAGATCAAAGGCTGGAAAAATTATGATAAAACAGAAGCAAGGAGAGGAGGAGAATGGTGCAAAAACTCGTTGTTAATGGAAGAAAAATGGGTAGTGGAGCTAGGTGGTTTGGGCGGCGGTACACTAAGGAAAATAAGAGAAATATTGAAGAGAAAGAAGAGAAGAAGTGTAACAGCCCATTTTTCAGTGTTGTCAAAAACAGAAGTTTCGGGGCCACCAAATTCAAAGAGTAAGTTCATAAATATTATTATTTAATATTTACGAGTTAAATGTGAATTTAAAAAGGTTTTTGATTTGATAACTTATGTTATATAAGCGATTTATTAAAATAATAAAAGTTATCAAATAAAAAACGAGGTCCGGATAATGTTTACGAGTCAAATGTGATTTTAAAAAGGTTTTTGATTTGATTTATTAAAATAATAAAGGTTAATAAAATAAAGAAAACAAAATGTTTTCTTCCCCGTTTTTTTTTCACCACTGAAGGTTGCCATGGAAAAAGAATGGAGAAGCTTCAAGCTTCGACTTTCATTTTAAAGATGCATGTAAGTCCGTTTTAGCCCCGTTTCTAATAATTTTATGTTTTTTTATATCGTTACAACTAGGTTTAGCTAGCCCGTACCTTCGATTTTGAAACTGTTAAAGATTTTGTGTAACACCCCAAACTCAGCCTAGACCTTACGACCAAATCTGGCATGTCACATCGAAGGGTTTTTCAAAATCAAGGTTGATGGGAGAAATTTTCGAGTAAAAATCCATTTAGTTCTTGTTTCTTGGGAAAACAATTGGTAAGTTATGAAAACCAATATCTAGTAAAACGGTTACCATGTTTGTTACTGTTGGTTTAAAATTCGTGGAAGCTACTCTATTATCAGATATCATGAAGTTGAAAATATGTGTTTGCCTTGTAAAACAATTATTAGTTGTGAAAACTTGTTTGTGTCCGTTTGGCAGTTCAAAATAAGAAATTAAAAACCCCAATTAAAAGAAATTAAAAATCACCAGAGGCCTTATTACAAAAATATCAACCCAAAATAAAATAATTAAATGATTACGTTTAAACAAACATCCTCGATCGTGTGGCCCCTCCGAGTCCCACGCAGCTCCAAATCCACTAAGTCTGGGGATTACCTGTACAGTTAAAAGAAAAGGGTGAGTTACGAGAACTCAGTGTGTAATCCCCTATCACTCAATCAGTAGTATGCACAGTAACAGTCTGGGCCTGAGCCCTGTTCAATAACAGTGCAGTGTGGGCCTAAGCCCGATACAGTATCAATATGGTGCAAGTATGCAAACCCACCTCAATCCAGCCAGCACACCACCCGTACCAACCCAACACACCATGTGGGGACAAAGTCGACCCACCCAGCCCTCACACCAAAATTGCAGCATAGCTGCCAGTAGTAATAACGCAGCAGAGCTGCCAGTACAGTATATGTGGCAAAGCCACCAGTATCAGTATGTGTGGTAGAGCCACCAGTAACAGTACTTCCTCCATAACAGAATCCCAACCCCATGCAGTATGCCATGTCATCAATATTTTGTGTATGCAACATGTCCTACTCAGTACAGTCATACAGTACATATTTCCATCTGTCAATCTATCTCCAGGTGTAAAATAGTCATTTTCATGCATTAGGGGTAAAACGGTAATTTTTTCCTTTAGGGGTAATTTGGTCATTTTACTCGCTAGGGATATTTCAGTCATTTCACTCATTAGGGGTATTTCATTCATTTTACTCATTAGGGGTATTTCAGTCATTATACTCTTTAGGGGTATTTCAGTCGTTTTACTCTTTAGGGGTATTTCAGTCATTTTACTCCCTAGGGGTCTCGGTACAGTTAACGACCTTTTCGAAGGTCTACAATCGCCTCGAGCGACACAGATAATCCATTTGGTTGTGTAACATCCCCAAACCCGACCCATTCACTACGACCGAATCTGGTTATGTTAAAGCGGAAAAGACGGTGGAAAAAAAAATCTATTTAACTTAGAAAAATTTAGTAAAACTTGCTACCTTTTGAAAAATCCATGTTTATCTAAACTTATGAGTAAAACTTTGTTATTAAAATATACTCATACTAAAAGATTAATATATACAAGCCAAATTGAATAAGTAGGTTGGAAAAACATAATCATCTTCACGTAGTGTTTCAAATTCTTCAAACCATAATAAATACTAATAAAATAATAACAAAAATAAATAAGAGTCAAAAGGCCTTTATTACATATTCTATTTTAAAACAAATACTTAAAGTAAGCCTAAAACGTTTAATCTCTTCTTCTGCATGGGCCACCATGTGTCCTCTCCGATCCGGTCCAAACTACGCGTCACACGAAATGTTAGAAAAATAATGGGGTGAGTCATAATGACTCAGTGCATAATCAAAACACAGATTTCCCGCGTATGGGCTTGGCCCCATACCAAACAATTCACATAGCAAGTCATGCCCATATGTATCTCAGCCCAACCCATTGTCCAACCGAACACCAACCTTAGCAGACTCCCTGCCTAAGGCCGTGGATAAACCACCACTGATCACATCGTGATCCAACATCCTTACCTTGGCAACTCATCGCTCAAGGCCGTGGTCGAGCCACCGATCAACCCGTCATGATCCCGATATCAAAATCCGTCTCACGGTGATGCACATAGCCATCAACCGCCGAGATGGGCACCTAGCCAACATCTCCTTGAGGTAGCACTCGGCTAACCCCCCAAGCGCTAATGTAGCGAGCTATCATTAGACCACGTACAACTTGTGTACTCTTCCTCCTTCATCGAAGCAAACCCAACCTCATGCAATTATGCAGATGCTACATGTGAAGTCATCATATAACATGAGTATATATCTGTATATATCACAACATTACCATATATTTACACATACATCACATTAACATAATATCCAAGTGTTACTCACGATGTCGATTACCCATAATTATGGTATCCACCATTCAAGCCAACATAAGCGGCTACCACACACAACACATCTGAATACACATCAAAAATAACTAATAGGAGAATCGGTGCGGTGATTACGCACCTTAATAGCACGAACGATCCAATCCCGAAGTCTTTGCTTGACTAACTCTCTCGCCGAAACACCACCTCCTCCTTACCGGAGTTCGGTTGCGGAAGCTTGATTGAATACTACAAATCCCCAAAGTGCCTTCACTAACCGATTGCACACCAAGGTCCGAAGAGATCTACTTCCAATATTTGGCAACGTTAAGTTTAAATAATAGAAAGGGATTTTGGCATGAGGTAAGGTGTAGGGTTGGCTTTGCAAAACTAGAAGACAAAGAAGTGGGTGCTAGGGTGCTTCAAAAGGTGTTGCGGCAATCAGAGAAGTGAGGAGAGTTTATGGTCTAGCAACGAGTGAAATGGATAAGAAAAATGGAAGGAGAAAGGGACTTGAAGTTTTGGCTCGAGATGAATAAGTGAGAGAGAGAGGCGTTTTGGTGTGGTTGAGGTATGAGGAGGAAATGAAAATGGAGGCTAAAAGGAAAGGCTAAAATTCGGCAAGGGAGAGAAAGCCAAAATGGTGAATGCAAAGAAATGAGCACCTCCCCTATTTATAACATTCGGCCAAGCTCCAACCTCCCACAAAAATCCTCAAATCTCTCCTAAAATACCTCCCTTCCATCCATTCAAAAGCTTTGAAAAAGTCAAACCTATCTAGCCAAATTCAAAAAAGAAGACCAAGTCTTCATCCACCTTTTAGCATCCAAAAACCGTCCACCACCCCACCAAGATGACGCAAAAACAATGCCCATCTGCTGCTCTTGCAAATCGAACATGAGACCCTTCCGCTCCCCCTTGAGGCGTCACTTCCCATGCCTTATGTGGCGCCTCCTTGCCACTTTGCCACACCAATCTTAGTGCCTTACTTCCACCAAAACTTCTCTTAAGACCCCCCTCTATCCAAGCTCTCCCTTTTAGCCCCTAAAACTAAAAATTTTCCAAATCATTCCACCACTACCTAGGGTTCTCAGGACCCCTAAAACTTACCCATCCACACCCTAGAGTGTGCCAACACCCGAGCTAAGCACCAAACGCCTAACCCCTAGAACCAGGGTGTTACAGGTTGAAACAGTGTAAATGGGCTCAAAGCCCAATATTCGGCCCAAATGAGCCCACACGTTCGTGTGGCCCATTTGGCCCAAATTCAATCACGACTATGTGATCTACATAGCCCAATCCAGTTTCTTCCACTCTTCGTAAATTTTATCCGTGTGGGGCCCACGAGCCCATTGGGCCCACACGGCCCATTTCGGCCCAACGAGGCCCAATACGACCCAAGTGCATGAGAACACTCGTAGTGGCCTCTTCAGTCTATCGCCCTCGATTATGGGCTCGATTTTTCCACACGAGCGATCGCACGCTCGTGAGGCCCTAAATGCCGAAGTTTCAACTTTTCAGCTTTTGCCGATTCTTAGCAGAGATAGTGTGATTACACACCTTTTTACGGAGTCGTTCCAAGATCTGCGAGCACCCAACCTAAAATCATCGAGATCCAATGCTAGTCCTTAATGTGTTAGGGTAAAACACCCTCTTATCACATCTGTTCCCAAAAAGGCACTTACTACCTTACCTTGATTGAGCGAACTACGGCCTGTTCCTTTTAGCTCGTGGGCTAAAATCGATCACACTTTTCTTGCCGATAAACTGCGACAACAAAAGATTTTAACAGATGGGACCGATCATAACTGTGGCTTAAATCCATGAGTATTGGTCTTACAGAAATATATAAAGATATTCGACCTATTCAAAAGGTAAGGTAATGTCTTTACCTTAAATGGAAGGCAGGGTTTGACGACTTGAGTAACTTCTGCACTTCTCCACTCCTCAGGAATACCTAAAACCCAACGATCACCACACCAAGAGGAAGGGATCCCAATCAAAGACCATGAGTAGCAAAAACATTCGGCTTTTAGAGAAAAGAGGGATATGAGAGAACAGTTTTAAACAAGAAGTGAAGAATATGAACACCTACCGATTTCAGGAATACTTGCAGAACTGAAACAGAGAGGGAAAGAAAGCAGAGAATTTGGTCACCACAGAACTAATTAAGAGAAAAGAAAAAGATTCAGTTCACAAGCCAATAGGAAGCCGGAAAAAAATGAATGAAGGGGGGAGAGGAAATGTATTTGGCTTAACTTGGGAGAGGGAGAGGGAAGCAGAGATTCGACCAACAAGGAGCTTGAAGAAAAAGTGCAAAACTGAAACAACAAAATGCACGAGTGGTAAGTTGCTATTTCGGCACTTAGAGAGAAAAAAAAGAAAGCAGGAATTAGAAGTCCAAAATCGGTGACAAAATTGATCAAAAATGAGGGAAAAAAACCCCTCAGCCGAAATTCCTAGGCTTCCTATACCCATTCGGCACAACACTCCCACACACATCCACTTCCTTGATTCTCTCCACAATACTCTCCCTTAATTCTCTCCACGATTTGCTCCTAAAATCTCTCCATGACCAATTCGAACACCTTATTACCAGTGTTTTAGTCCAACTCTTCTACCTTCCCAGCTCAAGCAGCAAAATAAACACTCTATTGCTTATCCCAGGATTTGAACCTCAGACCTCATAGTTACACAACACACCACTTGCCACTAGGCCACAAACTCTTCTTGTGTCACTAAACACGTATTATTAATAATAAAGCCTAAGTGCCAGTGTCCAGGTTCATTTAAGGGAAAAATTTAAAAATTCTGCAAAAGCCAAGGCTTGAACCCAGACTTCTCACACACCCCCATACACACCCAAATCACTTAGCAATTAAAGCAGATAGGTATTTGTGTCTAAACATGAAAAATTAAAGTCACTAAATTTTTGGGGCGTTACATTTTGAATGTTTCCATTGATGAATCTTGTGTTTTTTGATGTTAGATGATGAATTGGGAAATTTGATTGATAATTAAAAGTATTTTGTTAAGTGATTTTTGATGAATTTATCGATTAGGGACTAATTTGTTAAAATAATAAAAGTTCAAGGATTTGAGGTGCAATTGTTGCAAATGTGGTTTGATATGGGTGCCATGAATATTCGACTGTTATAATTTGGCATTAAAAATGGTTAATTTGCATGTTTTGGGCCCAGGGACTAAATTGAATAAAAGTAAAACTTTAAAGGCAATTTTGTAAAAATGTCAAAAATGACTAAATTGCATAAAACACATTATTTTACTATCTAAATTAATAGATTGAATGAAATTATTAATTTAGATCAAGATCGTGTGGAAAATCGAGGAGAATGGAAAATTACCAAAATGCCCCTGTACTTTGGCATTTCTGCAATTTAGCCAGGTAAGTTCGTATGAACTGTATTGTGTATAATGTCGGTTAAATTGAATTTTATTATATGATTGTTTTTGAAAATGAATCAATATATATGTTATTATACAATTTATCATGTTATGAAACAATGTAAATCCAACGACGTACTACGACTACCGAACCCCGTTTGAACCTTAGGAATTTGTAGGATACAAATGACATGTCATTAGGGTTTACATGATTCGGGTGCTAGTCTTGAACGTCCTACCGATGGCTGACGTCCAGCATGTGTTGCGGATACTCTACAGCTCGTGTGAGCAGCATCGTGTAGCTACGTTTCGACCCACAGCTCGTGTGAGCAGAACCATTTTCACAGCTCGTGTGAGCATGCTTATTCACATCTCGTGTGAGCATGCTTATTCACAGCTCGTGTGAGCATGTATGTACAGGAATTGACGGATTATAGTTATATGAGTTAGCACACTTTGTGTGAGCTATCCCAGGTGTCCAACGGTATTCTAAACGGTTCAACGGGCAAGAATTGGAAATGAAACGGTAAATGTTCAATACAAAAAAATACATGTATATATGAAATACATTGAAATGATGAGATATATGGAAAGCATGTTATGTTATGGAGGATGTTATATCCAATTGAATCATATTCAAGTATAATGATTATCCATATTGAATTCATATGAAATATGTTCAAGTATGCTAACATGTGTTGTTGTTTGATGCTTAGGCATGTGCCAAGCTATTGGTTGGATTGTATTATGCTTACTTATAAGTTATGCATTGAAATGGTAAGTGCCAAAATGGAAATATGCTTGTGTTCATGAAAGAATGGTAAGGTTTAAATTATGTAATTTCTTATGAAATGGTTTATCATGTGGTTAATTCCAAAAGAGCTATGTTTAAATGCAAGAGCTTGTGGCTATGGTTGATGATATGCTTATGTTTTGTGTGTTATGCATATGAAATGGGTGTGGAAAGGTAATGAAATAGTAAGTTCATACTTGAAGTTTAAAATGATGAAAAAGGAAATGATGAGTTGAATTGATGTTGTTATTTAAGTTAAAGAAAGTAAATGCAATGGAAAGTAATGAAATGCAAATGAAAGTAAGAAAATTTGGAAAGGGTTTAAAGTTTTATAAAATCCAATGATGCTAGGGATGATATGTATATGTGATATTGTGGATTTATTCACTTTGTGAGTTGTTGAATATGGTTTCATGAATCTTGCAGTATTGGTATAAGATTATTCTTGATATGTATAAATTTCATATTTGAAATGGGTTGATATGACTAAAGTTTATACGAGCTTACTAAGCATTCATTGCTTACGTAGTTGCTTGTCCTTTACTTTTTAGATTATCAGAAGCTCGATCGGGTTGGAAGCTTGTCGGAGATCTATCACACTATCCAGCGATTGTATCGGTAGATTTTGATGTCTTGGTTAAGGTTATAATGGCATATATAGGTGGACTATGTCTAATGTTTAATTAATGAGTTTGGTATATATATATGTCATCTTGGTTGGTGATTATGGCATGTAATGTTGCTTTGGATTTGAGGTACTTAAGGTACTATTGATATCTTGTTGGTTGTGGTTAATATAGTCAAATTGGTGTATGCTTTGAAATGACCAAAATTGGTATGTGTTAATGTATCTTTAAATGGCCAAAATGGTATGGTTGTTATGTATCAATTATGTTATGTTTTGGCATGAAAACAAGTTAGGTGATAACTATTTAAATATGCACATGTATAGGTGTTTTGGTTGATATTATAGCCATTATGGTTTGGCTTGAAATTATGGTATTTTGAGTGATTGAAATGGTTGTTAGGTTCATATATGTATGTGGCCTTATGATGGTTGATTTTGTAGTCTTTATGATGCTTAAATGATGGAAGTTGAAATAGTATTTAAAATGTATGTAATGGTATGTTCTTTGACATGGTTAAATGTGGTCATTTTGGTATATGGAACGTAGTTGACATATATGGCTAATGGTGCTAAATTTTAAATGGTCAATTTGGTAGTATGAGTGTGGATTTGATAGGTGAACAAAATGGTAAGTTTTGGCTAAACTATGCATATGGTTATACATGTTTAATTGTTGTGATTGAGGTGCCTTTTGGGTATATTGGTTGTATGAACATATACCTTTTTGATTTAGATTGTTGATACATTATTTGGTGGATTTTGAATATTTGTTTACATGTGGAAATTGGTTGTAGGTGTATGCATGATTAGGTGAGAAAATTGGCTTGGAAATGGCCTATTTTTCGTCCACACGGCCAGAGACGCAAGCATGTGTCTCAGCCCTGTGTGATACACAGCAATGTGACACGAACGTGTGTCCCCTGTAGGTTTTTAAAGGTTGCATTTCGAGAGTTACATGGCTTGGCACATGGGCGTGTGGCTTGGCCGTGTGACCCAAGTCAGGGAGTTACACGGGCACAAAAATGGGCTGGGACACAACAGTGTGTCCCTATTTTGAATGCCCACATGGCCTGAGACACGGGCGTGTGTCTCAGCCTTGTGACCCTGCAGTTTGAAAAATTTCTTCTTTTTTTGAAAATTTCTATATGTTTTCGATTTGGTCCCGTCTTGTTTCTAATGTGTTTTTAGGGCCTTGAGGGCTCGTATAAGGGACAATATGAATGATATTGATTGATTTTTCTATGATTGATGTTGAGTTATTAAATGGTTAAAATTTTTGATAGTTGAAACGTAAACTCTTGTAATACTCCGCAACCCTATTCTGGCAACGGATACGGGTTAGGGGTGTTACAAGAAGGGGGTGGGGCGGCTAAGGCTGATGAATAATGACTAAAGGTTGAAAATAATAAATAAATGTGATATTTATACCTAGGTTTACTAGGTATGGGTGGCCCAAAAATGGGAGAAGGAAATTTTTTAGCAAAATTTAGCTATTTTTTCTAAGGTAAGAGATTCAAACTTGAGACCTTGATCTAATTACCTTGCTCCCTTATTTTTCTTTTAACCACTGGGCTATTTACTCATCTTTAAAATAATTTCACATTCTTTTAAGCTAAAATTTTGGATGTTACAATAAATATGATGCATGTCTCTATTAGAGAATCATTCATTTTCAAAAGAAAATAAGAACTTTAAGTTTTTTTAAAGAGTTTATTTATATTATAGTTTAAGACTCTATAATTGTGGAGAGAAAATTGAGTTAAAATTTCATAAGTTCATTGACCTTCAAGATGTGTACGATTCTTTGAGATGTTGTTGAAGTTCTAGGAGGTAATTGCATCAAAATCGTGTGAACCAAGTGAAGCAATTTCACCTTAAGGATATAGGGTTTAATCCTTGGTAACAACATTAATCTTATTCTTCAAATATATTCTTGACCAATAAATGTGCTACTTCCAAGTAAATTCATTATTATAATCATTATTTAGTTTAAACATAATTTACAAATTATAGAAAATTATATTTTATTATTAATTTTCCTAACATGCTTAAGGCAAAAATTTTATTTTGCTTATTTGTTTACTTTGTTGGATTACCAAAAAAAATTTAATAAAAAATAATTTTTATATTGATTTTTAGAAAACATGGCTTATGTTCAAAGTTATGAAACTAATGCGGCTAAGACTTCTTTGGAAGGGAGAATTCCTCTATTACCCTTATTGGTGCATGGTGAGAAACTTGAAAAGTTAGATGCAACAAACTTTAAGCGGTGGAAAAAAATGATTTTCTTTTTGACCACCTTAAACTTAGCTAAGTTTTTAACTGGGGATGAACCAAAACTCTCGAAAACAAAATCTTATTCCACAATTGTTGTTGTTGTGGATGCATGGAAGTATAATGATTTTGTATGCAAGAATTACATTTTCAATGGTTTGGCCAATAAACTTTATGATGTTATAGGTCCATTAATAGAGAAGAGGCACTATAAGAGGCTTTGGATTGAAAGTACAAGGCCGAAGATGTGAGCTTGAAACAATTCATAGTTGGAAAATTTGTTGACTTCAAGATGGTTGTTTCAAAGACTATAATAAGCCAAGTTGAAGAGCTTAAACTAATCTTGCATTAAATTCTTGCTAAAGGTATGGTTTTAAGCAAATGTTTTCAAGTTGATGCAATTATTGACAAATTTCCTCCTTTTTGGAATGATTTCAAGAACTACCTTAAGCATAAGCGCAAGGAAATGGGAGTTGAAGATCTCATCTTGAGACTGAGGATAGGGGAGGACAATAAGTTGTCCATGAAGAATGAAAATTATTCTTTAATGGTCTTAAAGGAAAAAGTGGTTGAACATGTAGCTAAAAACCACAATAAAATCCAAAATAAAAGGCTTACCATAAAACGAAAAAGCATTGCTAAGAAATTTCATGGAAAATGCTTTGTGTGCAAAGAAAAAATGGTCATCAAGCCAAGGATTACAAAAATAACCTTATTCTGGAAAGTCAATGAGATCAAGCCCATGTCAAGGAAGTGAAAGAACTTTCAAAAGTTTCAGAAATAAACTTGTCAGCAGTTGTCTTTGAGGTTAACTTGATCAATAATCTTAAGCAATGGTTGATCGATACTGCTGCCACAAGACATGCTTGTGCTGAAAGAAAGATGTTTTCAAATTAGAAAGAAGTATGTAGAGAACAACTCTACATCGGGAATGCATCTATTTCAAAAGTACTTGGCATAAGAAAATTCAATTTGAAAAAGACCTCTAGGAAACTTCTTACCCTTAACAGTGTACTTCATGTTACAGATATTAGAAAGAATCTTGTATTTGAATCACTGTAACACCCCAAAATAGGGCCCAGGAGTTTTGGGGCTATTTTAGAAGTTTTAGCCTTGAAGTGTTCGGAATTTTGCGACATGGTTTATCGGTAATTTTTTTTACTATGGTTTTTAGAAAATTTAAATCAATTTCTTAAAAAGAGTTTTAAAGACCTTCAAATTTGAAAATATGACTGATTTATAAAAGAGTCAAAACTTAGAGTTTTTAAGAGGCAATTAGATCGGATTTTTAAATTCAACCTAAAAACCCCCTTTTATAGTTTCATATCCACAATAGTTTTCTCTCCAAGCTTGTGCATGCCGTCCCTTGTTTCCTCTTGCTCTTCCAATCAATTTTTGATTTCTAAACTATAATCTCTTGATTTCCATTAACATTAAAGCCTTAAACATCCATTAAATACCAAGAAAAACACCCAAAATCACCATTGATTTCTCCATTGTCAAGCTTGTGAGTTTTTTGGGTTTTTGATCAAATGCTCGATTTTTCATCGTCTAAGGTATTGATTCAACTCCTAAATAGTTTTAATTGTTATTTAGTCTTTAAAACTAAGTTTTTAGCCATTAAATCACATGTTTTGAATAATAGCCAAAAATTGGCTTATTAATGGTGGATTTCGAGATTTTGGGTAAAAACGTGATTTCAAAGTGTTTTTCAAATTGTTTGTACATGATTAGAAGGTTTCTAAACTTACTTTAAAGTTTCGTTAAATATTTCTAACGTTTTAATGAATTTTCATGAAAATTTCCATAAACATGTCGAAAAAGTTGATACCATGAATTGAGTAGTTTTGTATAGTTTAAAGGTTGAGAATCAGTCGTAGGTGAATAATTAGATGAACGAAATCGATTGTAGGTGAAAATATTAAGTATAGAGGAAGATATTTGAGTTTCTAGTTTGTTACTTGAAATTTCAGTTTCATGAGAAATATAGCTTAGACTTGCATTTTTAGTTGGTTTAAGTGAGTCTTTGGCTGAATATTGATTGTGTATATTGTCTGGTTATTATGTGTAAAGTGCTGGAACCGTTGGAACCTTCTTCGAGCAAGGCAAAGCGCAAGGAAAAACTAGTTTAAGCTTTCGACTTTTTGACGAAAGTGTAATCAGTGAGTGTTTGGGATCGCTGCTAGTAGACACGATTCATAGTGTTAATTGGGAGCTAAGGAATAATCTAAATCCCTATCCTAAGTTCCGAGCATAAGCTTTCTATTTCCTTTATTTTATTTTTGGTAAATTATGTGATTATGAGAATATTTATGGATTGATTATTGTGATGCAATATTGTGATATGAGACATGTGTGATGATTATTGTGAATTATATTGTGTTGTGGGCATATTAAATTTGATGAATAATAGTGATGATGTTGTGTTAACTGTAACACCCCTAATCTGTATTCATCGCTGGATTAGGGTTACGGAGTATTATCGATCAACTAAAAACCTTAAAACATCATAACATTCAATAATTTAAATATATCATAAACCATTCATTCTCATACATTTCGTCCCTAAATCGAGCCCTCGAGGCCCTAAAAATAACTTAGAAGTAATTCGGGACTAATTTGAAATAAAATGAAAAGTTTAGGAAAAAGTAGCATAATTTGAAAATAGGGGTCACACGGCCGTGTGAAATCACCCCAGGCCGTGTAACATTTGAACAAGGGACACACGACCGTGCCCTCACCCGTGTAACCCTCTGAGTACGGTCACACGGCCATGTCACACGCACGTGTACCAGGCCGTGTAAATCTCTGAGTTGCCCCACACGCCCATGTGCCAGGCCGTGTGTTAGGATGTGTAACTAATTGACTTAAACCCTAAGAAATCCTCAGATGACACACGACCATGTCGCCAGGCCGTGTGTCTCACACGGCTATGACACACGCCCGTGTCTCAAGCCGTGTGAACCCAAAATTTACCTAAAATCAAGCCATTTCAAAACAATTTCATGCATAGCCATCCAAACCATTTACACACACATTAAAGGGTTCAAACTACCACTCATGCATACTTAAAGATACTAATTCAAGACCCTAATTCAACTAACCAATATGCCATTCAAAGGCACCACAATTATAACAAAACAACATTTACTAAAACATGTTAACATCACCTAATTCTATACATAAATACCTCATTCTATTATGAGCCTAAAACATATCATAAATGACCATTTCCAAACAAACATCTCATACCAAAATGTCATATACATCAATTATCAAATAGTGACCAAAATGACTTACCTAAAAAAACATCATAAGTCCATCAACCATACATAAACATCAAGGCACAAACATACCAAATTACCATTTACATATATTCATCAAAACACCATTATAAACCACCCTATACATTTCAACCATATATTCATCTATATATACATGCCACTACCCTAGCAGATACAAAAACTACCAACTCAGATGGATAGTGTGAGCCAGTTGATTGATCCCTCCAAAATGTCAGCAATGATTATCTACAAAATAATCCATAAGAATCGATAAGCTTACACAACTTAGTAAGAACATAGTATAACATTTAACCTAAATACAATTAGATACAATTCACATTCTATTTGATTCAAGTTACCAGAGTATAAACAGGGGCACGTAAGTACATTCAGGGGTATCGAAGTACAAACAGAGGGACATATGTGCCATCAAGGGTACCAAAGTACAAACAAAGGCACGTATGTGCAATCAGGGGTGCCAAAGTACAAACAGGGTCACATAAGTGCATTCAAGGGTACCGAAGTACGAAAAGGGGCACGTAAGTGCAATCAGGGGTACCGAAGTACAAACAGGAGCACGTAAGTGCATTCATCAATAATTATTTATAAGCATATCAATTAAAGGATAATAATATAAGATTACAAGTAAAACTTTATTTACATATTGAAATACTATGAACTTACCCACTATTCGATTCCGACCAATATGCAGGGACTAATCCGCTATTTTCCCTTTTCTTTGGTTATTGTCTTTTTGATCCAAGTTTTGATCTATATAATAATTAGATACAACATATTAATCTCATACATTTCTCACATTCCATTCAATACATATGACCCTTAAATTTTCATTAATTACACATTTTCCCTAAACTTTTACAGCTTTTGCAATTTAGTCTTTTAACCCAAAAATTATCAAATTGACCATTCCTAAGAATCAAATTACAGCTGATTATTCTAGGCCCTTTAACAGTCCCTGTTACACATCAAATTCACTATCAAACCTTGAAATTTTGACATTTTAACAATTTAATCCTTAAATCAAAATCTAACTAAAATGACTTCACAAAACAACCAAATATCACAATCAAAGCTTTAAATATATAATTATCATCACAAACAACCAAGATTCATCAATGGTAACTTTCAAATTTTTAACAGACTAAAAAATGAAGGAACAAGCTTGCTGGACCTAGTTGTAACGATCTCAAAAACATAAAAATTACAAGAAATATGTGAGAAATTAGCTCACATGCACAAGGATATTGCAACCGAAGCTTAGAGCTCCTACAATGGTGATTTCGGTTGAAAGATAAGAAAATAAGGAAGATGATACCTTATTTTACTTTTAATTAACTTAATCTTTTAACCTAATTATCAAATTACCATTTTAACCTTAAAAATTCATTGAAATTTCATTAAAACCTATTCATGCATATCCAATAACTTATTAATTGGTATATTTACCATTCAAGTCCATTAACATTCCTTTCCATAATCATCTAATCCTTTTAACTAATAGAATTCAACTTTTACATCTTTTACGATTTAGTCCTTTTTACCTAATTAACCATTTAAACATCAAAATTTCTTAACGAAACTTTAATAAGACCTTAATAATGCCCTTAGGAAACTAAATAAAATAATAAAATAATAATTCGTTTGTCAAAATTGTGGTCCCAAAACCATTGTCTCTGACATCACTAAAAATGGGCTATTACATTTGCAATATAAATGTGCAGTGGAAGTGTGCAAAAACTGGTAAGTACATATGTGTTGAATATATGATGCTAATATAACATGTTATACATGTCATAAACTGATTTTAATGCACTCATATGTGGTTGGATACGTGATGGCTCAATGAGTATTATTGTGGCACTTTAAGTGCAATTAAATGTAAATTCGATAAGCATGCATTATGTACAAGTTTGTGATGTGAATTGATGAATATGAACATAGATGATGTGCATTAAATTAATAATTAAATTGTGGATATTTTGGCCTTGTGATTCTTGAGACCATTGGATATAGTTGGCATGCCATAGGATTATGATTACTCTCCTATATGTATATGTGATTTGGGCGTTGAGGCCCTGGGACATGTTGGAGAGATAAAGGAATGTGAGCTAAGCTCCATTCAACGGGACATGTTTGGTGTGTTGGAGAGTGTTAGCTTTACGCTTCACTTTTGAGATATGTTTGACTCTATGAGTCATTTGGTGTGTTAGAGGTCCGTGTATCCGATATGTGGTGATAGAGCCCACTTTTATGTTTCATAGCCTCAAGTGCCAAATTATCGCTATGAAAATTATCGTTTAAATGTAATCTTATTTGTTGTGGTAATACGATGTGAGATGGGTGCTTAAACATGTGAATAATATGCTAAATAAGTCTATTTAAGTTTCATGAAAATGTTAGTATGTTCCTATAGTAAATTGTGTATGTAGTTGTGGTTTGGATCGTTTCTATTTAACTTGTGAATGCATGTGAATTTATCAGCTAGACTTGTGGGTTGTTAAAGCATGTATACGTTGTTTAGTCTTGATGAATTATTGTTAAATGAATTATATATAAGCGAACTGAGTGTAATGGCATGTAGGAGTATATGTTAGTTTTACGATTTAATGAAATGTGAATATGATATTTTGACTTGATTATAATATGGTTGTGAACGTGTTGTAGTATGCTCTTGTTTAACCTTCAGTATTGTGTGTACATTGTGGTTATTCTAAACATTCACTAAGCTTGTTAAACTCACCCATTCCTTTCTTAAAACTCTTACAGAGTAGTTAAGTGTCGGTATGAGCGGTGTGGTTCCAAATGGTGATCCAAGCAAGTCTGGTGTTACTGTTATTTGTTTTTGTTTGGGAATAAGGCAATGTTGTAGACTTTTACTGATATTTGCCATGATGTTTTGGATGCTTTCATAGACTATTTGTTCCTAAGTTATGAGATTCATTTCGTATTATGTTGAGTATTTCTCAGACTTACTTTCGATGTTTGAGACTGTTATTACGATCGTTTTGGTGTTTATTTGATGATGATATGATTGCATGATGAATTAGTAGAAGTTAGGATGATTTTTATGCTTATGTATGTTATATTTTTCTGGTTTGAAGTAGAGGTATCGATATTCGTGTTGTAAAAATGATACCTCTATGATTTTGAAATGTGCAGGAAGTTAGAATCGTAATTTGTTATCAATAACCTATCACAAGTATCGATACTTGAGGTAGAAATATTGATACTTTGGCAGAGGTACCGATAATTTTTGATGTTTGGGTTTTTAAGCGAGAAACATAATACTGATTTGGTATCGATTTTGCAAACGGTATCATACCATACCAGGAAAATATCGATACCCTTGTCCTAGTATCAATACCTAAGTGATTGTGTTGGAAATTTTGCTAAGTGGTCTTAATGCATGTTTAATTATTACTATAAGTTTATTAGAAGTATGTTTTGATGTTCTAATGATGATTGATATATGTTTGACCAAAAATTTATAAGATCACTGATAAAAAGGATGATTTCTTAATAATGTGACAAGTTACTATGAGTATGACATGAGACGGTGGTGTGGTATCCTGATATTCGGGCTTGGCGACCAGGCTGAGTATAGAGTGTTACAACCATTGTTAAGCAAAAATGGTCTTTGAAAATGACAAATTTGTATTTACCAATAGTGGGTTGTTTGTCAACAAAGGGTATATTTGTGATGACCTTTTCAAAATGAATGTAATGACCATTGTAACTAAAGATGAAATAATAATGCCTCTTCTTCTTACTTGCTTGAGTCTTGTAATGTATGGCATTGGAGGTTAAGGCATGTGAATTATAATCCTATGCAAAGGCTAATAAATCATGGTTTATTACCAACTATGGATTTTGATAAAAACCATAAGTGTGAAGTTTGCGTAGAATCAAAATTCAAAAAGACTTCTTCTCAATCAATTGAAAGAAGCAGTGAACCTCTATAATTAATCCATTCAAATATTGATGACTTAAAATATGTGAAAATTAGAGGTGGGAAAAGGTATTATATTACTTTTATAGATGATTGCACAAGGTATTGTTATACTTATTTGCTTAGAAGTAAAGATGGGGCTCTTGAAATGTTTAAACATTACATGATTGAAGTTGAAAACCAACTTGAAAAAAAGGAAAAGGTAATAAAGAGTGAAATATGTGGAGAACCTTTTTGATGAATTTTGTTCTCAAAATGGTATTATCCATCAAACTACTACACCTTATTCACCTCAACAAAATGACATCGATGAGTGAAAGAATTGAAATTTAAAATAAATGATGAATGTCATGTTGAAAAGTTTGGGAGAACCTCATAACTTGTGGAGGAAAAAATTTTGAATACTAATTGCATACTAAACAAAGTACCACACAAGAAGTTAGAGAAAGATCCATATGAATCGTGAAAAGGAAGAAAACCATCTTTCAAACATCTCAAAGTATGAGGGTGTCTTGCTAAGGTAGAGATACCTAATCCCGAAAAGGTTAAGATAGGACCTAAAATTATAGATTGTGTATTCATTAGATATGTGTACAACATTAGTTCATATAGATTTCTTGTGCATAAATTGAGTATTGATGACATTCATCTAAATACTATTATGGAATCAAGAAATGTTATAGTTGTAACGCCCCGGTTTTTCTGTAATTTCGGCTTTTGTAAAATTGACACAAATATATGTCAGCTTCAGTGGTTATGAGTTCTGGGTGTGTGTGAGAGGTCCCAAGTTCAAGTCTCAACTTGGGTAAATTTTGGTATTTTTATGAATAAAGTCCTACCTTTGGTTAGTAGTCTTATAAGTAAAAGTGTGTAAGTAATTAACAGAATGGGTCTGCTGGTCAGGTGGTTAAGTGGAGTGTTGGTTATGTTTGAGGTCCTGAGTTTGAATCCCTCTGCAAACAAGGGATTTATTTTGCTGCTTGTGCCGTGTGAAGAGTTTGTGATGGACTAAAATTTTGATAGTGGAGAGGTTGATGGAGATAATTAATGAGACTGGGATAGGGGAGTTATCAGAATTTTTGCCAATCTGATTACTCTTCTCTTTTTCGGTTTTTCACTTTTGTTTCCCCAAAATCCTCACTTCCATTATCTTCCGTTTTCCTCTCCTTACTGCTGCCTTTTCCCTTAGATTTTCCCTTTCTTCTCTTGTGCCGAAATCCACCTTTCCTCTCCTTTGCGTTCCTCGTTCAATCAGTTTCTGTCGGGCAACGGTTGTTTTCCCTTGTTTGGTAAGTGGGTTTTCATTAGTTCTAGCGTTGTTTTGATTAAACGATTAACGAAGGAAACGTTTTACTCACGTTTAGGTACTGTTCGAAGGTTTTAATCGGGTTCTCGGGTTACAAAAATGCTACTTCTTGCTCAAAGGTGCTGGTGATCTTGAGATTGCGTGAAGAGCGAAAACGAACCAGGTGTGTACCCGAAAACACAAAAAACGAGGTTTCAGTAAAAGCTGAAAACCTCTCTGTCGATGCCACACGGGCGTGTGGTCACCCGTGTGGTAGGCCGTGTGATCGACGAGCCAAGCCGTGCGGGAGTGACACGACCGTGTAACGGCTGGGCAAGGCCGTGTGCGACACACGGGCTCGACCAATTGGGCCATGTGGGCCACACGGGCGTGTGGGATTTTGGGCCAGACCGTGTGATCCACACGACCAAGGCTAATTTGGGCCGTGTGGGCCACACGGGCATGTGGGCCCACACGGACAGGCCACATGGGCGTGTGAGCCCATTTTCATGAAATGTTCTAAAAGGTTGCACGGGTCGCCCAAGTCGATTGTGAACCTAATGAAGGATCAGTAAGCAGTACTTAGACCCGTAGCTATGTGATCTGATTATGTGAAATCTGTATTGAATATGTTACACTTGGCATGTATACTGATTTGAATGTATGGATTGTTATTCGCATGAAAGCATGTCATATTATGTATGTTGCATTGCATCGGGGTGGGTTGATGATATTTGAAAGAAGTATCTGAAAGGCTCTTAAGCCTGTTATCTAGCAGCTCAGCTGCTACTATCTAATTATGTGCTGCGTTCGGTACATCATGGTGTGTAGGGATGGGTGGGTTGATTTTATCCCCACACGGTGTGTAGGGTTGGACGGAGTTGGTGTGTAGAGATTGGTGCGTAGGATTCTACTATTCTGTTCTGATCTGCGTGTTATGTCTGAAATGGGCTAAGGCCCTATAATATATCTGATTCTGTATCTGAGTGGGCTAAGGTCCACACCATTCCTGTAATGTGCTCAGACCCGAACTGTGAATTTATGTCTATTTTCTGATATTACTGTGTGCATGTTTTCTGTGGGGATTACACACTGAGTTTGCGAAAACTCACCCTTTTATGTTTAATATGTTCAGGTAATCCCCAGCAGTAGACGGATCGGTGCGGCGGAGGACTCAGCGGTGACCACGGTTCTGGACATTTTATTATGGTTTTTTTTAATTATGGTTTGATTATATCTGGGTAATTTTTATGTAATAAGGCCTTTACGGATTTTTGTTTTAAATATGGGATTTGTGAAGATTATGGTATTACGACTAGAAGTAGGAAAACTCGAGTTTTCAAAATAAACAAATGTTTTATCAAATACACACGAATTCACAAATTATTTTAAAAGCTTCCGCGAACGTATAACATTTTGAAAATGGACAATGAATGGATAAACAACACGTTTTGACGGTAACCTAAGATATCGAAAATGGCTTTATTGTAATTACGTTTTCCAAAGCACTATCATGTGACGTCGTCAGATTCGGCCATAACGTCTAGGCCGAAATTAGGGTGTTACAATATTCTTTAAGGATGTGTTTCCCTTCAAGGAAGCTTAAGAAAATCATTCAATTAAAAGGACGTAAGAGGCAAGCTCAAGTGGAAACCATCAATTAGAATTGATGAGTTTGAGCCAAGAAGAAGCAAAAGGGTCAAAACGTAAGAAAATGTTTGGTCTAGATTTTTTAACTTATCTATTAGAAAATGAGCCTCAAAGCTTGTCACACCCCATACCCGACACGATCGCTGGGTCCGAGCTATGAGGTACCACATTCATTGTTAAAGCAACTACAATTGATTACAAACAAATTTCATCATTAATCATTAAATTATAAGTATTTCAAGTGTAAAACATTATATATAATCATTGTCGAGTCATAGATGAGCTTACGAAAGCTCAATACCACTCCGGGGTTGAACTAGGACTAAATTAAAAAGTTTTTCGAAGTATTTCAGTTGGGTGTCATGACTTCCAAGGCTTGGTGTAATGAATTGAAGGCAGTAGCCAACTTCCCAACCCGAGGACCAAATTGCAAAGTTTTCAAGATAAAATAAAACGGGCATCACGGCCTTGAGCAGGGGACGTCGCAACGAGGTGGCTTGGTATCACAACATTCAGGGTGTGATGTCGCGATATTACAGGCATACCTTTGAATCTCTGCTTCAAATCAGAACAACTTAACATACTTAACATCCATTGGTCTCAAGGTTCCAAATCAACAATTTCATATAACTAAACTTGCCAAAAAACATTGCTACTAGAACATTAACATCATTTACAAGCATGATTATAACCAAACTCACATAACCATAATCTATATACAAGTCATTTTAGACCATTTCTAACATTAGATTAAGTGTCCTTATGTACATGCCATTGACATATAGAAAAAAGGCTATACAAACTTAGGATGAGTCTATTGTTGTCGTCTGATTGCTGACTTTAATATCCTGGTGCTTCGAGAATACTTGAACTTGTGCATGGAATAAACAAATAGTATGTTGAGCGATAGGGCTCAGTGTTACTTTCATGATCCAATATATTATAACATAAACATAGGTAATAAATTTCAAGATGAATACATGTACATATGCACTCAATATTTAATCAAGCTATATTCAAAATTGTCAACCATTTTCATCATCTTGCAATGCATGAAAACATACTTATAATCATGCTAGAACAATTTATTCAACATTACCATATCCATGACCAACTCCAATTACTTCTCAATTATCATTCCATGAGTATATACCAATTCAATATCATTCATGAATCAGACACTTATATACTTACCTTTATTAATATGCCATGTAATGTCATATTAAATTAAAATATTTACTTGAATAACTATTTTTCAATCTCTTTTTTGGAGTCATTTGATTCATTCGCATTTGTTTTGGCCTACAAGGCTCGTTTTCAACTAATTTTCACATTTGATGTAACAACCCATTTTTCAATGGTGTCAGAAACAGTAGTTTTGGGACCACAATTCCAACGAGAGAGTCCATAGATATATTTAAATAATATTTATGAGTTATATGGTATATTAGTTGATAGTGATTTTATAGATTTTATTAATTGGCCAGTTAGTCAAGGTACAAGTGGCTTTGAAAAAAATGAGGTATCAGGACCTCATTTGTCACACCCCAAAAGTGGGCTTAGGAGTTTTAGGGGTATTCTAGGAATTTTGGCTTAGATGAGTTCAGAATTTCATAAGTTGGGTAAGCAATAATGTTTTCGACAATGGTTTACATAAAATCAAGTCAATTCCTGAAAATGAGTTTTAAATGTCTTCAATTTAGTAAATAAGACTGATTTGTAAAGATGTCAAAACTGGGAGTCTTTATGAAGCAAATAGACCAGAATTTTAAAATCTACCCAATAAACCCCAATTCCAGTTTGCTTTTACGTTAAAATTTTCTCTTCTTTTTGCTTGTGCTATTTTTTCTCTCCTCTTACTCTTCTAAGTGATTTTGAACTTTAATTCTTAAATCTCCTTGATTTCCATTACCCTTGAACCTTAAACCTCTATTTAAACCAAGCAAATCACCCAAAAACTACATCATCTTCTTCATCTTCTCCAAAACGTAGAATTTTTGGGTTGTGTCAAAATCATTGTTTTTCTGCATTCAAGGTAATTAATCGTCTTCATATTAGTTTTAAATGTTATTTAGTTCTTTAAATCAAATTATTAGCTTGTAAAATGCATGATTTAGGTAAAAGCCAAAATTATGGTCATTAATGGTGGATTTCAGGTTTGTGGATAAAAACTTGATTTTAAAGTGTTTTCAACTTGTTTTAACATAATTAGAAGCTTTCTAAAGATACTTTGAAGTTTCGTTAAGAAATTCTTGAGTTTTAATGAATTCTCGTTCTAAAGGCTAAAATTTGTTGAAATATTTTGATACCTCAAAACATGTGGTTTTGGGTAGTTTAAAGGTTGAGAATTAGTCATAGATGAATATGCAGGTGAACGGAATTCATTTCGTGCGAAAATATTAAGTGCGGGTCGAGATATTCGAATCTAAAGTTTCTATGATAAAAGTTTTGGTTAAAAGCTAAGGTAGTTTAGGCTTATGTTTGTGACTGTTTTAATAAGTTGATGGTTGTTTGGTTGATGGTATATTTGTATGGTTTGCCTTCTTGAAACATTGAAGTCAGTAAGACCTTCAACGAGTAGAGATAAAGGCAAGGAAAAACTTACCTAAGCTTTTGGCTTTCGACAAAAGCGTGCAATTTGGTGAGTGTTTTGGAATAATCACTCTCAAGCAAATCGCTTTGTATTTGGGAATTTAGAAGTAGCCTAAAACCCTACTCTAAATTCCTAGTGTAAGTGTTCTGACATTTATGACAGAATGGGTTGTATGTATGTTGTAGAAATTTAGATTGTGGACTTATGAATATAAATGTAATGCTAGAATATATGCCATGAACATGAGATGACTTCTGTGTATGTGATTATGAGGGTATGTTAAACATGCCATGTGACAGAGATTATAAGGTGATATGAATGTGTATGTGTAATGTAAATGTGTAGAAAAATCAATTCATAATTATCTATTTTTACTATAGATATTTTGGCCTTGTGATTTATGAGACCGTTGTATATAGTTGGCATGCCATAGGATTATGCTTAATCATTTACATGTGTTGTGATATTGGGGCACTGAGGCCCAGGGATAGATCTCGGAGAGATAAGGGAATGTGAGCCAAGCTCCATTCATCAGGATATGTATGTGTGATGTGTTGGAGAGTGTTAGATATACGCTTCACTTATGGGATATGACTGACTCAATGAGTCTATGTGTGGTGTGGTAGAGATTCGTGTATCCGATGTGTGGTAATAAAGTCCACTTTATGTTTCATCCTCTCAAGAGCCAATCTATCATAATTTGTTCTTGTATGTGATTCTTGTGATTAAATGGGTGATTATGGGTGTTTATATGAAATTGTATACAAGTCGCATGTGTTAAACAATATGCTATATGTTGTCTTGATGTTGCTAGATGACTTGTTGGCACAAGTGGTTACTTTAAGCATTCACTGAGCTTGTAAAGCTCACCTACTCCATTTTACCATTGCAGATACTTAGTGCTGGTGTGAGTGATGTGGCCATCGAGGGGTTGATCCTGTAACATCCCAAAAATTAGGGGTTTGTAATTTTTGGCATAATTGCATGTGGTGCTTGCTCAGCGGGTTGTTTGAGGGAGTTTGGGGGTTCTAGGGAGGTCTGGGTTCGAGTCTGAGCCCTGGAAAAATTTTGGTTTTTGACTCTTTAGTGGATAGGGCTGTTGGAAGCAGGACTTAAGTAATTTTGTGTGTATTAGAAAGCACAAGTTGGCTATGTGGTAAGGTGGCTGTAGCGTCAATGGTAGAGCAAGGGGAGAAGGGGTTTGAATCCCACAATTGGCAAATTAAAGGCTTTTATTTTGTGTCAGGTGAGTGGAAGAAGTAGAGTTTGGTTAGAACTCTGCAAGGAGAGTTAGAGACTGGGTCAAATCATTTGAATGGAAGGAGGGGAGCAATTGTAGGAGGAGATAGTGGAGAGAATCAGGGAGTTGAAGAGTGAGGGAGTAGTGGCCGAATTTGGGAGTGTACCTTGGGGGGTGATTTCGGCTAGAGGTTGGTTTTGGGAAGCAAATTCGGCATTTGGTGTGTGGAAAGAAAACCGAAACTCCCTTGTGTGTGCATTTTTTTCTTTCTTTTGTTTTCTTCTTTTTTTCTTTTCATTTCGGGTCTTTTCTTAAGCGAGGTTTTAGGTATTTCATCATCTTTTTCTCCAGAGTGACAATTCGGGTTTATACACTTGCTTCTTTCTTTCCTTGACTTTTTGCCGAAATCATTCTAGTTCTCTCCAATTCTTCATTCATTTGTGGTAGCCGTTTATTGCACCATTGAGCCTCTCTTCTTCCACTTTCTCTTATTCGTCCATCGTTATTCTGTAGTGCTACTCATTGTTACCGAATCCTTCTTTCCCATTCGGCTCATCCCTGGTCAAAGGTAATGTTGCTCCTCTTTCTAAAGCCAAAATTCTTACCTTGACTTTTATTGTCTAGGCCGAATCTAGTTACCCCACTTCATCTCGAATCCCTTTGTTTTCTGTGGTGAGGGCCGGAACTTCTTGTGGGGCATCTACCGTTTTTGTCGTGTTTTGGTAAGGGGGTAATAAGACTAATAGTTCTTGTAACCCGATTATGGTTAGATCGCTCATGTTTATTCAAGCAGATTTCAGTCTTTCTTTTTCTCTGTGGGGGGGTCGAATATTGGTTGGCTACTAACGCCCTTGTGCTCATCAATGGATGTTAGGGTCTTGATTTCCGTAGCCAAGGGATAGAGACGAGGACTTGGTGCACGGAAGGAAACCGCATTCGTGGTAAGTGAGGTTAGCCTAGTAAGTGTTTCAAGTTAAGTTTATCAAGGTAGAGACTAACTTATTGTCAACTATCACTATAGGTGTTTTGGAAAGCGTTGGATAGCACAACTCGTAATCAGGTGTGTAATCTCACACCATTGTTTGTGAAAATGTGATGTGCTGTAATTTGGGCATAAGCCGAAATGCCTAAAAGCTGGAGTATCGAAAACCGAGGCACTCGAGCGTGCGAGCGCTCGTATTGATAAACCGAGTCACTAATGATGGCGGTAGATCGTTGAGATCATCACGAGCACTCATAAAGCGAGGCGTGCGGGCCTTATCGAGTAAAGCGGGCTAAGTGGGCCCAATAGGCTAACGGGCCCACATGAGCAAAATCGATGGAAAATTGCCGAATGATTGATGCGACTGCAAAGTCCGCAAAACTGAGACTAAAAATGAGCAGAATGGGCCACACGAGCAGGTGGGCCCGTTTGGCCCAAAATTAGGCTTTGGGCCCAACTACACCGTTTTGACCAAAAAGGGGTTCTGAGTCACTCGGGGCGACAGAAAGGCCGTTAGATGGCCAAATTACCGAAATACCCCTAGAGGGTAAATTACCAAAATACCCTTAGTGGGTAAGTTACCGAAATACCCTTAGTGGGTGAATCACCGAAATACCCTTGATGGGTAAATTACCGAAATACCCCCAAAGGGGTGAAAATTACCGTTATACCCTTAGGTGACAAAATGACCATTATACCCCTAATAGTAGATCTAGTGTTGTATGTGTAACCTGTTTAATTATTTATGATGGTAATTTATTTCATACATCATTTTGATATGTGCTTTGCATACATGACATTCTGCATGGGGTTGGGATTTTGTAATTGGAGGAAGTGATTGATCTGTTAGGGTCGCACGGGTCGCCCGAGACGACTGTGGACCCACTGATTTGGTTGTTAGGGTCGCACGGGTCACCCGAGACGACTGTGGACCTACCGACAACTTTAAGCCTCTTATATTCTGGCAGCTTTGCTGCGTTGATTTCAGCAGCTTGACTGCAATATTGGTGTGGATTGGCTGGGTGGGTTGACATGGTCCCCATATGGTGCGATTGGTTGGTACGGGCGGAGAGTTAGACGGCTGGTAGGATTGGGGTGGGCACATATCCACATATCCTTATACATTGAGATGATTATAGGGCTTAGGCCCAAACCGATATCGTACGGGCTCAGTCCCAGATAGTGACCGTTATAGGGGATTACACACTGAGTTCTCGTAACTCACCCTCTTTCTTTTAACCATGCAGGTAACCCCCAGCGTTAGAGGATTTGGAGCTGCGGAGGACTCGGAGGTGGCCATACGTTGGATTTGCCTTCTACGAAACTTAGTAAAGTCGATTTTAATTTATTTTATGTTATTATTTTGGGTTAATATTTTATGTAATAAGGCCATTGGATTTTTTTTCTTTTTAAACTTTCAGTTGGTAATTTTGCTAGTTATAAATTGTTAATCGGTTAATCACGGATTTTTAAAACAATAACAACCGTTTTCAAAATATCACGTTTCTGTAATTCATTAAGTCAGATTTCTGTAATAAACAAGTTTTCTTCGAAAATAACAATAACATCTTTCCAAGAATACACATTAAGCAAATCTTGTTTTACAAACAATGAAATCCGGAGATTCCAAAAAAAAAAAAGAAACAAAGTTTTTAATGAACGCATGCATAGCTTTTAAACAACCTTTTGATGTGACTTGCTAGATCCAGCCATAACGTCTAGGCCTAGTTCGGGGTGTTACATTTAATGGTATCAGAGCCCGATTGCAAAACTCGGCTGTGCAATGGGTTTGAATTTTTTTTCAAATCTACTTAAACTTTGGTTTAGAAAAAGTTATAGTGTTAGTGGAAGTGTGGGACACCGAGTCTCCGGCACCAAATCCTTAAGTTCCCTAATCTTGTACTTGGTTATATGCTATAGTGACTGTACTGAAAAACTGCTAGGGATAGTAGTAGTATACCGAACTCTTAGCTAGAGAAACTGAGACTATAGAGACTGAAAATTTAGTAAAATCGATCCGCGGAAACTACTCATATTACTGTTCTTTCATAAAACATTTGTTAATAATTACATGAACGATAAGCTGATGCATAAAACTCTTAATCAGATTAATACGTTACACCGATATGAGTACAAGGGGACGCGGATGAGGTACACGTGGCCGTGGTAGAGGCCAGTGTGCTAAATTTGGATCCTCGCATCAGGGCATATCTGAGAAAGGAGAGGGAGACGCATCGCTTGATGGCGAGATGGGGTCTCATGACCGAGCTGGAGGGGATGATGCTTTGTCTCAAGCAATGCTACGGGTTTTGGAAAGAGTGGCTGGAGCTAGTACTAGGTCGGTGGCTCGAGGGTCAATTTCTGAGCGGCTTCGGTCAAATGGGGCGGAAATCTTTAGGGGGCATCTCTGGTGTAGCCCCGAATGTAGCAGAATATTGGTTAGAGGCGGTAGAACGAATCATGGATGACCTGGACTGCACAGTAGAATAGAAACTGAAAGGAGAAGTGTCCCTACTGCGAGATGAGGCATACCAATGGTGGCTTACAGTAAGGGAGGGTACACAAGCTGACCGTGTGACTTGGGATTTCTTCAAAGCGGCCTTCCAGGGGAAGTATGTTGGGGCAAGTTATGTGGATGCCCGGAGAAAGGAATTCTTGAATCTGGTCCAGGGGAATAAGTCTGTAGCAGAGTATGAGGCGGAGTTTCTGCACTTGAGCTGGTATGCTCGGGGTATAGTCACGACCGATTACGAACGCTGTGTGCGGTTTGAGGATGGCCTCAGAGACAGTCTCCGAGTGTTGATAGCTCCACAGAGGGAGAGGGACTTTGCTACGTTAGTAGAGAAAGCTAAGATTGTTGAGGAGGTAAAGCGCGCAGAGCGCCAGAATCGTGAGGAAGACAAAGGGAAAAACAGAAGGGATGTAGAGCCCGCCGGTTCCGAGCAGAGGCCCAGGAAAAGGGCCAGAGTTGATGGGCCAATCAGAGCTGGGCCCCCTTTTGGCACTTTTGGGTTGCCACCTTGCGCTGGTTGTGGAAGACGCCATGTGGGCGAATGCTGGAGAAGGATGGGAGCCTGTTTGGGTTGCGGATCGATGGAGCACCGTGTTAGAGACTATCCTAGAAGGCCGGATCAGATGCAAACTATGGGTAGAGGTAATGTGCAGCCGCTGAGGGGTGGTCAATAGCCATTGGGAGGCCGTGGCCAGGCCAGAGGGGGAAACGGTTTGGGTCGTAGAGTTTCAGGCAGAGATGCTGGCCATACGGAGGCGAGGAAGCCAGCTTTGGTTTATGCAGCACGTCACCGAGAAGACGAGGATGCTCCAGATATGAACACTGGTACGTACATTACCCATAGTGTACTATTTACCAAATTTGAAATCGGAATCAGAGTGCGCAGTAGAAGCGTAATGGTGTAACCTGTGTTGTGCGATTATTGGGTAGTTGGAAATTTTGAGGATGAAATTTCTTTAAGAGGGGTAGAATTGTAACATCCCAAAAATTAAGGGTTTGTAATTTTTGGCATAATTGCATGTGGTGCTTGCTTAGCGGGTTGTTTGAGGGAGTTTTGGGGTTCTAGGGAGGTCTGGGTTCGAGTCTGAGCCCTGGAAAAAAATTTGTTTTTGACTCTTTAGTGGATAGGGCTGTTGGAAGTAGAACTTAAGTAATTTTGTGTGTATTAGAAAGCACAAGTTGGCTATGTGGTAAGGTGGCTGTGGCGTCAATGGTAGAGCAAGGGGAGAAGGGGTTCGAATCCCACAATTGGCAAATTAAAGGCTTTTATTTTGTGTCAGGTGAGTGGAAGAAGTAGAGTTTGGTTAGAACTCTGGAAGGAGAGTTAAAGACTGGGTCAAATCATTTAAATGGAAGGAGGGGAGCAATTGTAGGAGGAGATAGTGGAGAGAATCAGGGAGTTGAGGAGTGAGGGAGTAGTGGCCGAATTTGGGAGTGTACCTTAGGGGGTGATTTCGGCTAGAGGTTGGTTTTGGGAAGCAAATTCGGCATTTGGTGTGTGGAAAGAAAACTGAAACTCCCTTGTGTGTGCATTTTTTTCTTTCTTTTGTTTTCTTCTTCTTTTCTTTTCATTTCGGGTCTTTTCTTAAGCGACGTTTTAGGTATTTCATCGTCCTTTTCTCCAGAGTGACAATTCGAGTTCATACACTTGCTTCTTTCTTTCCTTGACTTTTTGCCAAAATCATTCTAGTTCTCTCCAATTCTTCATTCATTTGTGGTAGCCGTTTATTGCACCATTGAGCCTCTCTTCTTCCACTTTCTCTTATTCGTCCACCGTTATTCCGTAGTGCTACTCATTGTTACCGAATCCTTCTTTCCCATTTGGCTCATCCCTGGTCAAAGGTAATGTTGCTTCTCTTTTATTTTCTTTCTTTCCTCTCTTTGCTCTACTAAAGTCAAAATTCTTACCTTGACTTTTATGGTCTAGGCCGAATCTACTTACCCCACTTTATTTCGAATCCCTTTGTTTTCTGTGGTGAGGGCCGAAACTTCTTGTGGGGCATCTACCATTTTTGTGGTGTTTTGGTAAGGGGGTAATAAGACTAATAGTTCTTGTAACCCGATTATGGTTAGATCGCTCATGTTTATTCAAGCAGATTTCGGTCTCTCTTTTTCTTTGTGGGGGGTCGAATGTTGGTTGGGTACTAACGCCCTTGTGCTCATCAATGGATGTTAGGGTCTTGATTTCCGTATCCAAGGGATAGAGACGAGGACTTGGTGCACGGAAGGAAACCGTATTCGTGGTAAGTGAGGTTAGCCTAGTTAGTGTTTCAAGTTAAGTTTATCAAGGTAGAGACTAACTTATTGTCAACTATCACTATAGGTGTTTTGGAAAGCGTTGGATAGCACAACTCGTAATCAAGTGTGTAATCTCACAGCAATGTTTGTGAAAATGTGATGTGCTGTGATTTGGGCATAAGCCGAAATGCCGAAAAGCCGGAGTATCGGTAACCGAGGCACTCGAGCGTGCGAGCGCTCGTAGTGATAAACCGAGTCACTAATGATGGCGGTAGATCATTGAGACCATCATCACGAGCACTCTCGGCCGAGGTCGATGGCGCCTTATCGAGCGAGCAGGCTAAGTGGGCCCAATGGGCTAACGGGCCCACATGAGCAAAACTGATGGAAAATTGCCGAATGACTGATGTGACTGTGAAGTCTACAAAATCGAGACTGAAAACGAGCAGAATGGGCCACACGAGCGGGTGGGCCCGTTTGGGCCGAAATTGGGCTTTGGGCCCAACTACACCGTTTTGACAAAAAAGGGGTTTCAAGTCGCTCGGGGCGACAAAAAGGCCGTTAGATGGCCAAATTACCAAAATACCCCTAGAGGGTAAATTACCAAAATATCCTTAGTGGGTAAGTTACCGAAATACCCTTAGTGGGTGAATCACCGAAATACCCTTGATGGGTAAATTACCGAAATACCCCCAAAGGGGTGAAAATTACCGTTATACCCTTAGGTGACAAAATGACCATTATACCCCTAGTGGTAGATCTAGTGTTGTATGTGTAACCTGTTTAATTGTTTATGATGGTAATTTATTTCATACATCATTTTGATATGTGCTTTGCATTAATGACATTCTGCATGGGGTTGGGATTTTGTAATTGGAGGAAGTGATTGATCTGTTAGGGTCGCACGAGTCGCCCGAGACGACTGTGGACCCACTTATTTGGTTGTTAGGGTCGCACGGGTCGCCTGAGACGACTGTGGACCTACCGAAGGCTTTAAGCCGCTTATATTCGCAGCGAACTTTCTTTGCGTTGATTTTCTTGACTTGACTGTAATATTGGTGTGGATTGGCTGGGTGGGTTGACATGGTCCCCACATGGTGCGATTGGTTGGTACGGGTGGAAAGTTAGACGGCTGGTAGGATTGGGGCGGGCACATATCCACATATCCATATACATTGAGATGATTATAGGGCTTAGGCCCAAACCGATACCGTATGGGCTCAGGCCCAGATAGTGACCGTTATAGGGGATTACACACTGAGTTCTCGTAACTCACCCCTTTCTTTTAACCATGCAGGTAACCCCCAGCGTTAGAGGGTTTAGAGCTGCGGAGGACTCGGAGGTGGCCATACGTTGGATTTGCCTTCTACGAAACTTAGTAAAGTCGGTTTTAATTTATTTTATGTTATTATTTTAGTTTAATATTTTGTGTAATAAGGCCATTGGATTTTTTTTCTTTTTAAACTTTTAGTTGGTAATTCTGCTAGATATAAATTGTTAATCGGTTAATCACGGATTTTTAAAATAATAACAATCGTTTTCAAAATATCACGTTTCCGCAATTCATTAAGTTAGATTTCTGTAATAAACAAGTTTTCTTCGAAAATAACAATAACATCTTTCCAAGAATACACATTAAGCAAATCTTGTTTTACGAACAATGAAATTCGGAGATTCCAAAAAAAAGAAACAAAGTTTTTAACGAATGCATGCATAGCTTTTAAACAACCTTTTTGATGTGACATGCTAGATCCGGCCATAACGTCTAGGCCGGGTTTGGGGTGTTACAGATCCAAGCTATTCTTTAGTCATTATAGTAGGTGTTATTAATTATTCTTGAGTATATAAGTTAAGGCAATAGGATATACATTTATATTGGTTTTGTTGAGTATATTTTGGATTATTGTTTTAGTTGTTTTGATGCTTATTTGATTAAATGAATGAAATATGATGTTTAAGAACTAAGTTCGAATGATTTAAGTAGTCATATATGCTGAATTTTTGTAATTAGAAGCAGGGGTATCGATATATAGGTTTAAAAAATGATACCTCTGTACTCACGAAAGTGCAGGAGGTCAGAATAGGAAATTGGTATCGATACCATGGCCCGAGTATCGATACTCGAGGTGTAATTATCGATACCCTGAGAGAAGTACCAATATTTTTCCATAAGTTTGGTTTCAGGAGGAAAATAGTGAGCTATTTTGGTACCGGTTTTCCATGTGATATCTATACTACTAAGAATAAATATCGATACCTTAGATTTGGTATCGATACCTACGTAACATTTTTGTGAAATTTTGCTATGAGGTTTCAATGTTTGATAAATGGTCAAATTAAGTTCGAATGTTGCATGTTGCTCGACTATGTTTCAAATTGAGTCTGCTTGACTCGTATTTGGCTTCTAAGTACTATCTTTTAAATCAATTAAAAAGATGCATGTTTGGTTAACAAAATGTAATCTTGATGAATAAGAAGTGAGACGGTGATGTAACGTCCTAGTACTCGGGCTGGGACACCGAGTCGGTTATAGGGTGTTACATCATTTTTATAAATCGAGCCTGTGAATATTTTTATTAAATATTTATGGAGCTATTATATAGGTTAATTGAGGTTTGGTCGGGTAATTTTGATGATTTATTAATTAATTAAGGAAAAATGACTAAATCGTAAAATTTGAAAAATTTAATCGATATTAGTTATTATTTGTTAAAAGGCATAATTAACATCTATTTAAGGTTTTATATGTAAATTAAACCATTTTTATCTTAGTGGCAGGTTAAAGTATGAGATAATTGAATATTTATAATTAAATATTTGTTAAATTAAGTTTAAATAAATAAATTAAAAGAATAAAACATAAACAAATGAAGTCATCTTTTTCATTATTATTTTTTGTTCAACCGAATGACCATTCTTATTGCTTCTCCATTTCGGCCAAGCAATTCTTCTTGCATGGTAAGCTTTCTAAAGTCGGGTTTTCATAATTTTTATATTTTTGAGATCGCTGTAACTAGGTCTAGCTAACTAGTATCTTCATTTTCAAAAATGTCAAAAATTTAAAATATTTCCATTGATATTATTTGAAGTTTTTGAATATTTATGGTAGATTTTGAAGCTTAGAAATGAATTAAGATTAATTTGTTAAGTAAATTTTGTTAGTTTTGAGTTAGGGACTAAATTATGAATATATTGAGATTGGTATGAAATTTTTGTAAAATGTGATAATAAGAGGCTGAATATGCACATAATTGAAGTGGGTTTAAAATTTGGAGTTCAAATTTGGAAGATATAGTAAGTTCGGTTCTAGAGACTAAATTGAATAAGATGCAAAACTTTAGGGGGCACCTTAATAATAAAATTGAGTTGATAAATGTTAATAATTGGATGAAATAAGAGGGTTAGAATTGATAAATTGGATTGAATTATTGAATAGATAGGAAATCGGACCAAATTGAAGATAATTGGGGAAATAGCAAAAATTACATATTAATCCTTAGAGAGTCATTTGTTTGCTGTCTTGACTAGGTAAGTTCATATGGTATGTTTGATTTAAATTTTTATGCACTTATAATTATAATTGTATTTATGTTTAATTGAAATTTTGATTGTTTATAATTCAATATAAAAAGGTGAGATAAAGGATTAAATTGAATATGATGAATTACAAATTGAAATAATTAAATAATTTACCCTAAATTGGGCTGAAATAGGATTTGTTATACGATAAAGTGATGATTTGGTGCAATGAGCTGAATTGATTCAATTTAGATTGATTGATAGTGATAATGACTGAATTGAATATATGTGAAAAATGTGTATATATATATATAAATGTGTAATGGAATGTATATAGAGATGATTGATGTTGTCATGAGTATGGATGAATGATTTAATGATGAAAAAAATATGTAAATTGAGATGTTGATTGATAATAAATTGAGTAATGAATACCCTATTAACTGTTCAGAAGACTCGGATATAGTTAGCATGCCATAGGATAGGAAGAGTTCAGAGTTACTTCGACTACGAGTCGATAAGTCACTGGGTGCAAAATTTCTTTGGTTATACAGATGAGACACTGGGTGTCAAACTATTTGATAAGCGTTGGGCGTAACTATTTGCTTCGCATTTATCCGATGAGGCACTGAGTGCCAAACTGGTGTGTTGGTTGAATCCGTGTATCCGTTCGAGTCCAAGTCATGTTAATAGGGAGATAAAAGATAAAAAAAATGATGATAATGAATAAGCATTTGAAATCCATGAAATTGGAAAATTGAATGTGAGATGTGGTATTTGATATTGAGATGACAAATGGATAAGAAATGGAAGAAAAATGTGAAATGAAATGTCTATATGTGAAATGAGTTGATATGATAATCGGATGATATATATATAAATATTGATAATCGGTTATACAAGCACAGGGGGCCAATATGAAAAGATGATAAATCGATGAATGTGATTCATAATTAGTATTATGGAATAAAGTAGTGATTGATATTTAATTGACATTCAATAGTTATTTGGTATAAAGATGAATTAATATGATTTGAATTTAGAATTCAAATTATGAAATGACAATGAATGTTTTACATTAATTTGAAATGGGATGTATTGTAGATAAATAGATTGTATGATAAGTTAAGATAATGAATTGATTTAAATGATTATTTGTTTTTTGAATGGTAATGAAATGTTGAATAAGTGAATTGAAATATTATATGATTGAGTTACTATATGGTTTGATAAATATTGAACTCGCTTACTATATGGTTTGATAAATATTGAACTCCCCCTTTTGATATTTGAATTGCCATAATAGGCAAACTTTACCAAGCTAGGTAGCATGTAGTGTATAATAATAACTTGAGGTGAGTTACTTGGTTCTATACATGTGAACTTACTAAGCATTTGTAATACTTACTCCCTTTCTTTCTTTTTTCCTTGTAGTGTCAACTTGCGGAACGTGTCAAGCAGATGGTCGAGAAGCTCACACTATCCCGATATTGACTCAATAGTCTTTCTACCGTTTAAAACTTGGTTTTGTGGCATGTATATAGGCGATTCATTTTTGGTCAATCTTGAATATTGGTACCTTGGTTCTTGATTGTGGTTTGAGTTTTGAATGGTTATTGATGGTCTCTAAACTAACTAATAATTCGACAAAGGCAAACGCACCTATCGAACTATAGTATAGCTATGGTGAGTCCGGAATACCGTATCCACAAGGAGTAAAAGTACTAGTAATAACTATCTTTCTATTATTTAGCCTAATAATTAAAGGGATTTGTTTTTAACTTAAAACTAACTAATTAATTATGAACGCGACAGAGAGTGAAGAAAGTAATCGAATAAACCAATGAATTAAGACAATACCCAAGGAAGAATCCACCTAGACTTCACTTATTATTCTGACTCTGAATTAAACGATTTATTCACTTGACTTGATCCGTAGAAATCCCTAAATTATGTTAATATCTCTTTCGAGACTAAGAACAACTGACTTTAGGTTGATTAATTGAAATCTCTTTCTAATTAAAACCCCTATCGTCACATTAACTCGATCTATGGATTCCCTTATTAGATTTGACTCTAATCCGGTAGATTTATGTCATCCTATTTCTAGGGTTGCAATCAACTCCGCTTAATTATGCCAGATCTACTCTTAAACAGGGACTTTTGCTCCACTAAATAGGCACATCAAACTTGAATTAATATCCTGAAAATATTAAAGCAAGGGTTTAGAACACATAATTAAGAACAAGAACAAGTATTTATCATGTAATTCAGATAATTAAATAATAAGATTCATCGTAGGTTTCATCCTCTCTAGGTATTTAGGGAGTTTAGTTCATAACGTGAAAGAAAAACATCTTAGAATCAAGAAAACAACAAGACATAAAGAACCCAAAAACTTCTAAGGAACTTGATGGAGATCTTCAATCTTGGAGTGGATCTGCTTCAGAGATGATTCCGACGGATTCCTTCGAGTAATTTCTTCGTTCTACTCTGTGTGCTCTCTTAGGTCTTCTTCTGGTGTGTATTTATAGACTTTAGAATGCTCAGAAACCCTAAAAATTGGCTTTTTCCGCGTGAAAACGAAGCAGGGTGCGACAAGGACACGGGCGTGTGATTAGCCCATGTGAGAATGTCCAGGCTGTGTGTAAATTTGCATGGCTCGCGATCGACACGGGCTGGCACACGGGCGTGTGTCCAGCTTGTGTGGTTCACACGGGCCTGTGCCCAGCCCGTGTGGTTCACACGGGCATGTGCCCAGCCCGTGTGGTATTGGCTTGGCCGTGTGGATCCTTAATATGGCTCGTTTTGTCTGATTTTGGCCCGTTTTCCGCTCCTTTCACTGCCTTATGCTCTCCTAAGTATAAAAACACGAATTTAAAGGATTAGGAGCATCGAATTCACAAAATTGTATAATAAAACATCCAAAAACACGCTAAGCATAGGATTAAATTGTGTTACTTTTATGGTTTATCAGTTATATGTTATGTATTTAAGTGTTTATGATGGTATATGGTTAGCGCATAGTTGAATTGTATTTTAGATATGGTACAAATGATGTTTTTAAATGCACCTTGAATATGGATTGGCATGGTAAAAGAATGTTATCGAATGGTGATGTAAGTAGGGTTTTGATTATGTAGGTTATAAGAACTAAGGTTATATTTTATGCCATTTGAAGTATATAATATGTGTCTTTATGTAAATCCTATTTGGTAATTTGGTTGGTTGTGGTGTGTGAAAGTAAGTGTATAGTCTATGGAAACATCCAAAACATAATACGAAACATATCTTTTAAACTTAGGAGCATATAGTCTATGGAAACATCCAAAACATCATGGAAATATCAGTAAGAGTCTACCACATTGCCTTATTCCCAAAATGAAAACAAATAACAATAACATCTATGAAATAACGGAAAAGTACTTGCGTGGATCACCCCTTGGAACCACACCGCTCACACCAACACACTACTAATCTGCAATGGTTTAAGAAGGGAGTGGGTGAGGTTAAAAAGCTCAGTGAATGCCTAGAACAACTACTATGAAAACAATTCATCAAGCATCAACGAAACAACCATATAGCGTAACCTCAATAGTTCCAACTCTAGTGTCATAGTATACTTACTCGTGCATTATTTTCTAGTTCTTTTACATGGTAAACAAATTCACTTTTAAGCATATATCACATTACACATATAATCACATAACATTTAATCATATATCAAAATACTCATATAATTACATAATGTTCAAGCATATATCACAATACTCATATAATCACATAACATTCAAGCATATATATCGCAATACTTAAAAACATGTTTATAGATAAATTGCATAATGATCACATGTCGTATAAACACATATCACAATACACATATTCATAATTTAAGATCATTTGGCACTCGAGCTATGAAACATAAAAGTGATATCTATCATCACTCATCAGATACATGGATCTCCAACACACCACATAGACTCATAGAGTCAAACATGTCCCAAAAGTGAAGCATAAAGCTAACACTCTCCTTATTTCCCTTACATGTCCCGTTGAATGGAGCTTAGCTCACATTCCTTTATCTCTCCAAACATGTCCCAGGGACTCAACGTCGAAACCAATGTACATATAGGTGAGTACTCACAATCCTATAGCATGCCAACAATATCCAACGATTTCAAGATCACAATGCCAAAATATCTGAAATCAAACACATACCACTTACCGATTATCCAAGCACTACCACTGCATATTTGCATATTTAGCAAAACACTGTCACTAACATTTAACATATACATAACATGTACACATTTGCACTTCTACAACGGTTATCATAACCACATATCGCATGTTATAGCATCTCATCTCAATTCACATATTCACAAACATATAAGCACATAGTTCACAAGATAACATAGGTATGAGAAAGCTTACACTTGGAATTTAAAGTAGGGGTTTAGGCTACCAGTAAATTCCCAAATAACTAATTGAATCATGTCCACAAGCAATTATTCCAAACACTCACCAATTACGCTTTCGCCAAAAAGCCGAAAAGCTCAAACTAGCTTTTCCAAACTCGTAGATAGTCCTAGTGAATTCGAAGCTTCAACACAAAAATTTCATACAACAATACATTCAAAAATAGTCGAGGACTCACCACAAGCAATAAAAAACAGAAGCCTAAACTAAGTTCTCATGTAACCGAAACCTTTAACACAACAAACTTAAAACTCAAATATCTCGGTCTATCCTCAATCTTTTCACCTAAAACCAATTCTGTTCATCTTATAATTCACCCACGACTATTTCCCAACCTTTAAAATACAATAAAATACTCAATCCATGGTATTTACTTTTTCGACATGTTTTATGGCTATTTTCCAAAAATTCATTAAAACTCAAGAAATATTTAACGAAACTTCAAAAAAAGTTTAGAAACCTCTGAATCATGTCAAAGCTAATTGAAAAACACTTTGAAACCACATTTTTACTCAAATTCCTGAAATCCAACATTAACGAGCCAATTTTTGGCTTTTATTCAAAACATGCGATTTAATGGCTAAAAACTTAGTTTTAAAGACTACATAACATTTAAAACTATTTACGATTTGAATCATTTCCTTAGAAGATGAAAAATCGAGCGTTTGATCGAAAACCTAAAAAACTCACAAGCTTGACAATGGAAAAATCAATGGTGATTTTGAGTGTTTTTCTTGGTATTTAATGGAGTTTTATGCCTTAAAAGATGATAGAATCGAAAAGAATTAGGATTTGGAAATCAAAATCGAATGGGAGAGTTGGGAGAACTATGGACGACACAATTATGAGAGGAGAAGAAAACTAACATGAAAAATATAACTATCCATAGGGGTTTTTAGGTTGAATTTAAAAATTTGGTCTAATTGCCTCTTAAAAACTCTAAGTTTTGACTCTTTTACAAATCAATCCTATTTTCAAAATTAAAGGTATTTAAAACTCATTTTCAGAAATTAATTTAATTTTCTCAAAACCATAGTAAAAAACATTACCGATAAACCATGTCACAAAATTTCGAACACTCTAAGGCTAAAATTCCTAAAATACCCTTAAAACTCCCAATCCCTATTTTGGGGTGTTATAATTTTAGGTGAAATGACTTGTATTTAAAGGTATTTTGGGCACACACAGTCTGCCACGGCCGTGTGTCCCACATGGTTGCATGAAACGGCCATGTGGCCTCTTTGATTTTTGGTGCAAGTTTGTTCACACGGCCTCAAAAAGTTACACAGCATGGTGACACGGCCGTATGACCCTGAGTTACACGGGTATAGGTTGTTACACAGTTTGGCCACACGACATGTTCTTAAGCCAAACGGGCAGAGCTCTGTCACATGGCCGTGTGACCCCTATTTGCACTTTTACTCATTTTTTTTTGTAAAAGTTTCATTTTAATTCAGAATTGTTCTCGATTTATTTTGAATTTCATATGCTCGATTTAGGTCCGAGTATGATTAATTAGCATGGAAATGATTTTAATTTATTTATGAAATAATTTATTTGGTTATTTATGATTGCTTAGTAAATAGTGTTAATGTTTTATAGTTGTAATACCTTATTGCTCGGGTCGGGCGACTGGACCAGGTATAGGGTGTTACATTAGATCACTAGTTTTATCTATCACAATTCACATACGTACACAAATCATTTCATATCATTATGAAATCTCATTTATATACCATTTACCAAGTTTACCATTTGCAAATCCCTATTAACGTGACTCAGACTTAGGTACACGGATCGTCCAATCAACACACCAAACTGACACCAAAGTGCATCATCAGATAAACCTAAGTAGGGTAAATCGGCACGTAAAGTGCATACTGGAACACGAAGTTCATCTTGGCACACGAAGTGCATATTGGCGCATATGCATAATCCTGTACATAATCAAATCCTATGGGATGGCAACTATATCCGACTTAGCCTGACTAGTTAATAGGGTACCAGTGTTCAAATATATCATATAACATGATACATATGCCAATTTCATCATCAAACACTTATATATTTCATATCATATGTCATACCTCATTTCAATTCCCATTTTACATATCACAATTAAAGTATTTTATACCATTTTGCATTCTATTCATTTTAGTCCTCTATTATGATAATCTAAACCAAAACTCAATGCAACATTTCATATCATCAAATCATACTCACCTTGATATTTTTCATTTAACTAACATATATATGGAAATAATTAATTCTATCCCGAATAAAAAAAGTACAAACCGTGGTCTCGTGTCGCTTGTCGACAACTCTTGCTTCTCATTTCCCTTTCAAAGATTTCGCGTCGATGTTAGCTACAAATAGTCACAAAACATAAAACACTATCAATTCCCGACCAATTCACAGCCAAATATCAATTTAATTCATTCAATTTAGTCCTTAAAAGTGGGGCAAACATAACTTCCAATCAAAAGCTTTGGATTAAAATCTAATTTCACATTTTTTCATTAGGGACCTTTTACTTTCTATTCTTACCATAATTCTATAACTAATTTGCACTTTATTCAATTTGGTCCCTAATGTAAACAAGCTAACAATCAAGCTTTTTAAGGTATACAATTTATTCCGTTTTATAATCTAAGCTTAATGTTTATCATTTCACACCTAATTCATTCATTGAGTCTATGTACTCTTCTTTAATGAACCTTTCATATTGAAACCTTGAGCTGAAATTGAATTAAAACTTAAACCTTTCCCTATCCTTGTTCTTTTATTGCATTATTAAATAGATGTCAGGCCATGGATATTGAGGATTAGGCAGAGACATAGTGGAGGTTTCAAAAAAAGTTTGATTGAAAATTGAAGAGATGGTACAATATGATGAGTTTATAACACTTGCAAAAATGTGCATAATGGAAATTATTTGAGTGAATAAAAACATTATGAGGGTTAAAAGCAAAATTAGTGGATAAAAGCATAAATTTGGTTAAAAGCATTGGGAGTGAAAAAGAGTGAAATACTTAGAATAAGCTTAAGAGAAAAATCATTTTCAAGCTTAAAAGAATTTTTTTTTTCTACAATGCACTAAAACTTGCTGAGCTTTTTATACCCACTGGTATTGAACTAAATCTTCCACATATTTGGAAAGATAAGGAAGTGAGCTTAAAAGATAAATTTGGGGGTGAACAGGAACAATGTCATGTGCCTAGCTATTTCTAGTGTTTAAACCGTTGTGAGCCATAGTTTCTTTGAACTCATACCATCCTAACGTTCAGAACATTACAAGCCTAGAAGACCTATGCGTTTTAAACATTTCCTTTGCACAATTTTTTTTTTGGAATTTTTAACACCCCAAACCGATTGTGCATTTTTTGAAACTTTCAGTTTTAACTTATGTAAAACTTATTTCAAATTTGCAGCAAAAAACCATATCTTGTTTAATTTTAAAAACCAAGCCTTCCTTTAACTTAATAGAAAACATGTAGAAAACTTAAGCCAAATAACAAAACCCTAAACTAAAATCAAATATGAAAACTTAGTCCAAAAATCAAAAGTCCAGACAACTTAGTCATAAATAATTCAAATTATCTTAAGTGAGAAACTGATCCGAGTTCCCAAATGTCGCCCCAATCCTAATTCTGTCATTTACATGAAATGGTGGAAAGAGTGGGGTGAGCTATTAAGCTCAGTGTATAACCGAACTCAAACAAAGAACACAAATAACACAATAATCAGATCAAAGTATCGCAAATAACTTCATAATGATCAATTGAGCAAAACTGAAAATGCATGCTTATGCCAATGCAATATTTTTCAGAAAAACATAATGCAGCTTTTTCGGAAAACTTCCTACCCAACTCCGCTACACACCAAATTAGAGTTCCCCAAAACTCGTCCATTCAAAAACACACCAAAAGATAATTGTGGATTAAGCCATCGAAGTTGTAGTTAAATTGCCAAATTAGATATATGTGGTTACACCACTATGTTTGCAGACAAACTGCCAGACAGAAATGTGGATAAACCACCAAATAGTGCTTATCATTAAACTTCCAGAATTTTCTCCTTACCATATTATCCAAACCCCATGCAATGTGACATGGCATGCAAATACAGAATCTAAATTAAAAGCATGTAAGGATGAAATTGTACAATAACAGAAATCAAAAGGCATGGAATTCCACGCTTTGCAAAACAAATGTATCACAAACTCAACAGAAGCAAATCAGTTCTGCTATAACGTCACATGCATGGTCATATAAAAGATTAAGAGATATACAAGTTTACATAATCAGACACCATATGCTCATATACAAACATAGCAAAGTAGAAACATGCCATCAGAATTACCAATATACATATCATGCATATAAAAAACACATACCTCTTCCACATTACTTACAATATCATACATCGGATTTCATGTTTTCAAGTCCTATTTATGCAATATGGTCCCTACGGAAGGCTAAATACACATCACAGATCAATACGACCCTAAGTTAAATTTCTAGAAAATGGGCCCACACGGCCCAAATGACCCAGCTCATGTGGCCCACACTGCCTAACACAAAATTGTGTGGCCCACACAACCCAAATAGCCCAAACTGTGTGGTCTACATAGTCTGGCACACGGCCATGTGGCTCACATGGTCTACCACACAGCCGTGTGATATCGACAGTGAGCTTTTCAGCATCACGTCGTTTGTTATTTTTCGGGTTTTTCGTTACACACATGATAGTTTTTTGATGCCCACACCTCATTCGTAATTCCAGCACCCTTGAGAAATCAGCAGCCAACCAATAGGTTCTAGATCGCTGGAAGATTAATCGTCTCGTGAACTTCACACCAAAACTTGATACTGTGACAATAATCAAATTTACATGGGTGGCACAACAAAGAATAACAAAAATATTTCCCGATTTACACGTGCAGGGATTCGAACACAGAACCAAAAGGAAAGCTAACACTTTACCACTGAACCAACAGGCAATAGTTGATCGAAAATAATATATAAGCTATAAGTTTAAAGATAGGGTTTGGGATAAAATAAAAAATTCAAAGAAAATGACTCAAACCTAGAACCTCACACACACAAGCACAACACCTATCCACTGAACCAGATTAACTCACTTGGAAAAATTTTCACAACCTTAATTCAAAATAAAGACATGACCACTCTTGGTTTCAGTAACCCGATTTTTGGGATATGATAGAACTGCTAATAATTAACTTCTTGAATGTCTTTAATTCACATGATTGTATTTATTATGTATCTATATAACTTAAACTGATGGTAACATGATTGAATATTTAGTCATTTGGATTACCACTAGATTTGTTAGTTTTGTAACTCGTTGAACTAGGTGGATTTACTTTAGGAATGTTCAAATTATCGAAACATTAATCTTAAGTTGCATGTAAGATAGGCTTGATACAAATTTAATATGTGCTCGCCATGTTTACTTTAGGAACCCCATCATCATGACAAGGTTAAGTCAGTATGTTACTTTGCGACAAGGAAGTCCCTTGTGCCACGACGTCAACTCGAAGTTTTGTAACTTCTATAAATTAGTCCTCATTCAATCTTAGGTTAACTTTAGAGCATTCGTACGCTTGTACAAGACCCGAGAAAGGTTGTATAACATATCTATTGCTTGTAATGCTATTGTTTGCATGTTTAATGTTTCGGATTAAATGTTAAATGATTGTAGTTTCTTCGACAACGATTGTAGCATTTTGTAGTTCGGACCCTTTGATCGGGTCGGGTGAGGGGTGTTACAGATTTAGTCGAGTAGGGGTGTTACAGATTTAGTCGAGTTGTACCTCTAAGTGAGATTGAAATGGTATATTAGTGGTAATCCTTAGTTAGGATGAGAGCAAAAGGGTATTTCTAGGTAAGGGTAGTAACAATTCAATCGGGTTAGGATTTTAGCTTAATTATTAATTATTTAATTAATTAATATGTGAATTGTTTAATTGGGAAATAGGGATTCATTTCGTAGTTAGTAAATTAGAATTATTTTTTTAGAATTATTTTTATTTCAATTTAATATTGGATTCACACTATAAATTCGTAACTCAATTAGATTAGCATTTTTTTTGAATAATTATTTTAGTAACAATGTTCGCCAATTTTGGCAATCCCTTAGGCATGATCCTCGGAATACTTCTTTATTTCGTTGTAAATAAAACTATATTACAATTTGACTTGTTTCCTTGCAGTATACCACATTTATTTATCTTTAATCTGCATTATTTTTACAGCCTTGTTGCACGCAACCAGGCACGATCAAATGGGCCTAATGTAACACCCCAAACCCGGCCTAGAAGTTAGGCCCGAATCTAGCGTGCCACATTGAAGTGTTTTTCAAAAACCATGTTTTCATTGAAAACCTTTCTTAAAGAAAAGCTTGAGTAAAAATCTCAGTTACGTCAGTTTATTTTTAAAACGTGGTACATTGAAAAATTATTAGTTTTATTCCCAAAACATCTTTCCAGTTGCGGAAGCTGATTTTGAAAGCAATTGATTTACGAAAAAGATTAAGTCGCGAAACCATTTCGAAAATGTTGCGAAAACATAGTGTTGTTTTAAAAACAGTTAACAATTTGGAAAACCGTAATTTACTTCTAATGAATATAATTCAAAGTAAAGAAAGACCCAAAGTTGAAATCCAGAACCTTAAAGAGGCCTTATTACAAAAATTAAAACCCAAAACGGAAACTAAAGCATAACTGAAGTCCAAAGGCAGTCGTATGGCCATCTCTGAGTCCCTCGCAGCACCGATCCTCCTAAAGAAGGGGATTACCTGGACAGTTAAAAACGGGGTGAGTTTACAAAAACTCAGTGTGTAATCCCCTTACTAGAGTAATAGTCAGTACACATAAACAAAAACTAAAACAGTCTGGGCCAAAGCCCTTTAATAGTAACAGGACAGTCCAGATCAGAGCATATGTGGGCCAAAGCCCACTACAATATCATTTGGGTCACAGCCCATGACAGAATCAATTGGGCCTAGCCCAAACCAATAACAGAACAAGTGGGCCTAAGCCCGATGATGACAGATCTCATAACAGATATGCAATAGTATGAGGATGCATCCCACCCCGATCCAGCCAACACACCACCCGTACCAACCCTACACTTACGTGGGGATACAATCGACCCACCCAGCCAGCACACCAATGTTAGCACCGGTTGCGGTCCTAACCGAAATCGCAGCAAAGCTGTTAGTATATATATGCGGCTCTAAGCCTTCAGTAGCGGTATTATAACTGGCACAAAGCCATCATTAACTGTATTATGTTTGGCACATAGCCATCAGCGACAATAATATAATCGGCACACAGCCTTGGGTAAATACGATCGACATAGAGTCATCGATATATATGTTAGGTACATAGCCACGGGTAAATACGATTGGCACAAAGCCATAATCAAGATGGCACAGAGCCATATTTAGGTTGGCACAGAGCCATAATCAGATTACGCGGCTTTAAGCCGTCCGTCAGTCCACGGTCGTCTCATGCGACCCGTGCGACCTCAACAGATCAATACTGGATCCACAGTCGTCTCATGCGACCCGTGCGACCCTATCAGAACTTCCTTCTTATCAATGTCCCAACCCCATGCGATATGTCGTGTATGTCATGCTCAATCATTACACGTGTATGCAAAATGGACATGCTCAGTAAAGTCATTTAAACACATATTAAATGCATATCAGTCACACGACCACAGTCAAGTCAGTTAAAACACAGTCATACGATCAGTCAAATTCATAGTCTAAGTCAGTCATTTACCCACAAGGGCAAAATAGTCATTTTACCCTATAAGGGTATTTCGGTAATACTACTCTTCAGGGGTATTTCGGTAATTCTACCCTACAGGGGTAATTCGGTAACTCTACCCTACATGTAACGACCCGAAATTGGGCCTAGTAGGATTGGGCCCATTGGGCCTTGAGCGTAGAAGCGTTTTAAAAATTTTTTGAGAATAAGAGAACGGCATTATTTCAAGTTGGACTTATTAGGAAGGTGATTTTGGAAAGTTACGGGGTTCTATAAAGGCTCGGGGTTGAATTGGGCCCTAGTAAAATTTGGTGTTTAAGCCTATTTAGGAGAAATAGTAAGTGGCATCAATACTTATGAAAATAAGTATTCATTTTGCTAGCATAATTGAGTATATGGCAAAGAGGTTATGGCATTAAGTGAAGAGTATGGAGGGAAGAGGTTCGAATCCCCTTGATGTAAAATTTTGACTATTATTTTTGTATTCTTTCCCTAAGTGTCGGCCAAGCATGTAAATAAGGCAAGGTGGACTTTTTATTTTTGGCAAGATGGCTAAGGAAAATAGGAAAGGATGAAGGTGAGGAAAGAAATCAAGAGAAAGGGGAAAGTAAGGGGAACATGTGGCCTTTTTCAAGGGAAGTGTTATGGAAAGTGTGGTTGGCCAATTTTTTGTGGTTAAAGGGAGGTAGCCGAATTTTACTTGGTGTTTTGGTAAAACTATAGTGTTTGTTTTGGTCAAAAATACCTTTGGCTTCAATAGTGTCATTTTCTCCAAATTGCTACTCTTTGTGAGTTTTAGTTTTTCTTCTTTCTTTCTTCTTTGCCGAAACCTCCTAGCACATTTGGGCAACATGTTCATCTCCCTTTGATAGCCGAATCACCTAGCATCCATCCAACCTTCCATCCTTTTCTTTTAACCATTCCTCTAATCTTTTCTCTTCTCTAAATCGACACCACCATAAAATCACATTTTCTTGTTTGATTATCCTCCGTAGCCGAATATCAATATTCATTTTCTTCTATAACCAAACCTTCATCTCTTTTCTATCTTTTCTTCTCATCTGTATTTACACTCAATCCTTGATTAATCGGTAAGTGTTCATCTCAACATTTCTTATTTTCTTTCTCTTAATACCGAATCTATGTTTTGGTTTGGGATGGTCATTTTTACCGAGACCATCACCTTATTCTCTGTCAAACGAGATTATTTTCCTTCTTCGTAGTGATATAGTGGAAGGCCGAAACTTTGAATCTTCCGAAGTTATCGTACAATCGTTAGGAATCGGTCCTAAAATTCTTCAAGGTAAAGGAGCACAAGTGATTTGTATTAACCAAATCATTATCGTCGACTCGTCAAGCAAGTGGGGTAAGAACGTTGTTATGAGATTTGTTTTGGCCAAAGGTGGGATAATTGCTAACAACTCTTTCGCTCACCAAATATTGTTAGGACGGGATTTCAGTAGTCAAAGGATAGGATCGATTCTTGGTGCACTGAGGGAGTTCACATTCGCGGTAAGTGGAGTTAGCCTAATAAAGTGTTTCTAGTTACGATTATCAAAGTTGAGACTAACCTTCTATCAACTATCATTATAGGTGTTGAAATCGGTAGAAAGCACAACTCGTAATCAAGGTGTGTAATCCCGTACCCTTCCGAATACATGTTTGAAATGGTGTGTAATCTCATACCTCTCTGAATGTTTGTATGATATGTTCTATGATTCGGTCGAAATACTGAATAAAACCAGAAACCGGCATCCGTGACCACTCGAGCGTGCGTATATTCTAGTGGTAACCATAGTTTACAATGAAACAGTTTTTGGTCAGCAACAGTGACGTGATTTTGAAAAATCACGGAAAATAGGAGAAAAGGGATTAATAAGTGAATAAGATACCAAATTAAATCTTACTGTGTCTATTTTTATATGGAAGAAGCAGAGAAGGAAAAGAAATTTTAAAGTCTGTGATATCTTAATTTTAGTGAGACTGGTTCTGATGGACTTTGCGGTTCCCTGATCTATCTTGTAAAAATCGTATAAAATTGTACAAAGTAAATTATGAGTTATAATTTATATGTATAGATTCCTTTGTGAGCCTATTTTCAATAGAAACAAGTGGGAGCAACATATGAAAACCGTACAGAGAGATATTTAAATTTTGGGTAAGAGAGGTCAGAACTGTTGGTCAGTGAAACAAGGGAATCTTTAAGGAATAAACTGTACTAAACGGCTAAGCAAACAATTCTGGAAAAATTTTAGTAAGAAGATATATGAGTCTAGTTTCAAGGAAAATTTACGGATTTAAATTTCAAGTTTTTTAACTCGAGTTATAGTCAATTTAGTCAGTATGACGCAGATGGACAGTTTCAAATTTTTATGCCCAAATTAGTAGTTAAGTCCGGGGTTGCGAAATTACCAAAATACCCTTGGAGGGTAAATTACCGAAATACCCCTGGGTTGCGAGATTACCGAATTACCCTTAGTGGGTAAAATTATCGATTTATTGAAATGTCCTTATGGACCGATTTACCGAAATGTCCTTATGGACCGATTTACCGAAATGTCCTTATGGACCGATTTACCGAAATGCCTCTATGGGCCGATTTGATAGATTGTTATAATGGGCCGATTTAACGAAATGTCCTTATGGACCGAATTACCAAAATGCCCCTACGGGCCGAATTGTTAAAATGTTTTAATGGGCTGATTCATTAAAAATATTCTATAGATTAATGGTTGTATTTATATGTGGATATTATATGTTACTATGTATATTGCATCTTCATATATTGCATGGGATGGGAAACTTGAATGAAGAGAAGTGAAGACCTGTGGCTCTGCCACAAATTTTGATAATGGCTATGTGCCAATTTAAATATGGCTTTGTGCCATTGTGATTAAGGCTGTGTGCCGATTATATTACCGTATATGATTCTGGTGGCTCTGCCACAAATTTTGATAATGGCTATGTGCCAATTTAAATATGGCTTTGTGCCATCGTGATTAAGGTCGTGTGCCGATTATATTATATTTGTATATGATTACGGTGGCTCAGCCACAAATAGTATAAATGGCAGCTTGACTGCAAATTGGAGAGACTGGCGGGGTGGGTTGACTTGATCCCCACAGGAGAGACTGGCTGGTACGGGCAAATTGGAGAGACTGGCGAGGTGGGTTGACTTGATCCCCACAGGAGAGACTGGCTGGTACGGGGGAGAGATTGGATGGATGGGTTGGGTTACATACATTGCATATATATATTTTGTTATGTTAATGGGCCTAGGCCCAAGATGATTGCTATATGGGTTTAGGCCCAGTGGATGACGGTAAGGGGTTTCACACTGAGTTCTTGTAACTCACCCCCTTTCTTTTTAATCTCTGTAGGTAATGCTCAGTGATGTGAACTTGGGCTATCGATAACTCAGGTGGAAGCTGATAAATCGTAAAAGTAACATATTCTAAACCCACATTTAGTATGCTTTTGGATGATTTAAGCCCCAATTTATGTAAAAGGTGCTCTTAATCCTTTCTTTTCATGTCTTATACTCGTGAAAGCACTGATGATGAAAAGAAGCGAGAAACCGGCTTAAAAGCGGACCAAGTTGGGCCAAGCCACGAAACCAACACGGCCTGGACTCCAAGCCACTGCATGCGTGCCACCATTCCTACTAAAACACCGCTTGATCCGCGACTTACGGCGGCCGTGCCTCATTTAATGATGTCGAACACACGGCGACCACGATTTACACGGGCGTGTGCCATGGTCGTGCCTGCCTCTGCCATGGAGAAGAGCAATTTCATTCAGAAAGCATACTTAGGAGAAAGAAGCGTGTTTCAAAAGCCTATAAATACACCCTAGGTACCAGCTGAAAAGGGGGGCGGAAAGCTAGGCTAAAAAGCCAAGCCGAAAAGGTCAGATTTGTGGGAATCACTCGAAGATAGCCAGATGATCCATCTCAAGAAGCTGAAATTCTACTTAAGACGGAGGATCTCCTCTTCAATTCCTTCAGGGGGTTTTAGGGATTTCTTATGTTTTGTGTTATCTTTTCTCTTGAGATGTTTTCCTTTATTGTTATGAACTAAACCTTCGGATACCCGAAGAGGATGAAACCTATGATGAATCTTGTCATTTGATTTTTGAATTATATGATAATAACTCAGTTTGTTCTTAATTGTGTGAACTTAATCCAAATCTAATGTGCTTAGGTGGAGGAGGAATAGACCCTGCCTAAGAGTAGATCCAACATAATTAAGCGGAGTTGATCGCACGCCTAGAGATAGGGTGACGAGATTTTGCTGGATTAGGGTGAAACCTAATATGGGAGTCCATAGATTGATTTACTGCTATTCTAGGGGGTTATTATAAACGAACGGGAGTTCCACTAATTAACCTAGGGTTAGACGTTATTCGCCTCGAGAGAGGGTTTAATATACGTTAGGGAGTCTCACGGATCAAACTAAGTAAATAAATCATATGGTTCAAGGTTAGATAACAAGTGAAGTCTAGGTGGATTTTCCTAAGGGTATCGCTTGAGTCAAGTGAGTTTTTCCAAAAGTTATTTCCGAATTCATTCTTTTTGTCTTTGCATCTTAGCTTAGTAAGTAGATTAGTTTTAGTTTAACAACCATCACTTTATATTAAGGCTAAATAATAAAAAGACGATGAGTATTGATACTTTTAGTTCCTTTGGGTTTGATAATCCAGTCTTGCCTAAACTATACTACTGTTCGATAGGTGCACTTGCCTTTAATCGTTTGTCGAGTTGGTTTCGAGTTCGATCAGTCTTTTATAAATTTTAAAACTCGATTTCTGATCAAGTATTTGGCACCGCTGTCTTGGGAACTAAAATATTAAGAAAACTTTATTTTTATTACTTTAGCCACTATTTTTATTTTTCGTAATTTATTTTTATTTTTAGTTTTAATTTTAAATTTGCTAAATTTTCTTTCTTTCTTTTCCTAACAGTACCTCTAGTTTATGACTAGAAGGAACCCGAGAGGACCTTTAGAATACTGACAGTGATATTGAAGCTACCGCTCAAGAAATCGCATGAGAGAAATTAGGCGAGCCCTAAATTACCAAGGAGAGCGAGAAGACCGATCCAATCCTCTTTGAAGGATGGACGAAAATAATCCACCACCACAAAACGATGTGGCGGATCAGAATGCTCCTTGTACTATGTATGATTATGCTAAACCTCAATTAACAGGGGCAGAATCGAGTATTGTTAGGCCTGCTATAGCTGCTAATAATTTTGAATTAAAGCCTAACACTATTCAAATGATTCAACAGTTTGTTCAATTTGATGGTTTGCAGGACGAAGACCCAAACAGTCATATAGCTAACTTTTTAGAATTCTGCGATACCTTCAAAATAAATGGCGTTTCTGATGATGCCATACGTCTTCGATTATTTCCCTTTTCACTAAGAAATAAAGCTAAACAGTGGTTAAACTCGTTACCACGAGGGTCAATCACTACATGGGAACAAATGACCGAAAAGTTTCTATTAAAATATTTTCCACCGGCCAAAACGGCCAAGTTACTTAATGATATATCTTCTTTTGTGCAGATGGATTTAGAGACATTATACGACGCATGGGAGAGATACAAAGATCTCTTGAGGAGATGCCCACACCACGGATTACCATTGTGGCTCCAAGTCCAAACTTTTTACAATGGTGTGAATCCTTCAACGAGGCAATTAATTGATTCAGCCACCGGTGGAACCCGAATAATAAAACTCCGAGGCGACCCTACGAGTTTATTGAAGAGATGTCGCTGAACAACTATCAGTGGCAAGTTACAAGAACAAGGCCAACAAAAACAGCCGGAGTTTACAACCTCGACGCAGTAACCATGCTATCAAATCAGGTAGTGTTGATGAATAAGAAGATTGATAGTTTGTGTTCTTCGCAGTAAATCCGATGAATGAAGGCAACGCAAGTGGAACTGTATGGCAGTCGAGTACCCACCCTACCAACCAAGCACGAGAGAGCGAGACGGATGAACTATATAGGTAACAATTTGAGATCTAATAATAACCCATATAGTAATAATTATAATCCAGGTTGGAGGAACCACCCAAATTTTTCGTGGGGAGGACAAGGAAATCAAGGAAATCAAAGACAACAACCTCCTCAAAATTTCCAAAATCAGCCCTATCCACAGGAAAAGAAGCCGAGTCTTGAAGAGACGTTGAACAAATTCATAGCATCCACAGAAGCCCGTCTCCAAAAAAATGAGGTAACGCTCAACACCCAACAAACATCAATCAAAAAGACCGAGAACCAAGTTGGAGGACTTACAAAGGCAACCGGGGAAATTACCCAGTCAGTCGGAGAAATTACAAAGCTATTATCCGAATGACCACAAGGGCGTCTACCGAGTAATACTGAAATCAATCCAAAGGAGCAAATCCAAGCCATAACAGCTCAAGAAAGCGAAGAGGTAGACAAACCCAGTCCAACACAAAAAGAGGGTGAAAAAGGTAAAGCTGAGGTAACCCAAGAAAAGCCAAAACCGATAATCAAAGCATACCAACCTCGCATACCCTATCCCGAAGCATTGAAGGGAGACGACACAGAGGAACAGTTCGGTAAGTTTCTTAAACTCTTAAAGAAATTACACATTAACTTACCACACCTCGAAGCTCTTTCGCAGATGCCTGATTCTAGGAAATTCTTAAAGAAGCTTCTGACAAACAAGCGGAAACTAGACAAAGATTCGCATGTGGAACTCAATGCAAAGTGCTCAGCAATCTTGCAAAATAAGCTACCACAGAAATTAAAAGATCCAGGGAGTTTTACAATTCCATGTTTAATTGGTAGACTAATTGTTGATGATGCGTTAGCTAATTTAGGGGCAAGTATAAATGTCATGCCTTATAAAATGTTTAAACAATTAGGTCTAGGGAAACCAAAACAAACTAGGATGAGCATTCAATTAGCTGATAAAACTGTTAGAATTCCTAGGGGTATTATCGAAGATGTTCTTGTAAAAATTGACAGATTCGTTTTCCCAGTAGACTTTGTTGTCTTAGACATGGATGAGGATAATTCGATCCCCTTAATTTTAGGAAGACCTTTTTTAGCAACTGCCAGGACTAAAATTGATGTTGATGCAGGAGAACTCATACTCTGTGTAGGTAATGAGACTGTCACCATCAAGGCTCTCGATTCGGCTAGAACATCGAGTAATCAAGGTGAGAACGTAAATTTTCCTAATAACCATTCGGTTAACCCTTCTTTTCAGGAAACACCACCAAAGAATACAACTGAACCCGATCCTGACCCCAACCCTAATAAGGAAATAATTCGTAAAGGTCAAGAAATTTAGATCGATGATCTAGACGAGTGGAAGACACACTTTAAGGAGAAATTAGGAAGAAGAGCCAGAACCACACAAGGAAAAATTGAAAGAGTCCCCAGAAGAGCTTATAGGAACAAAAAACCAACTCAAAATAGGGGACAAGGTACTGTTAGACGAAGCAGACCCTCGAATATCTCCTCCGGACCCTAACACAAACAAATAAATACCTTTTAGGGTAACCAGTGTTTTCCTATACGAAACAGTCGAGGCAAGTAATCCTATTTTTGGTACTTTTACTATAAACGCATCTCGACTTAAATTTTTTCACAAAGACGCAAATGATAGCATGAGGAAGGACTTCCAACTCCTCAAACCACCCTGACAAAGCAAACGGGAGGAGAGTCTAGCTTAAGACTATAAACGAGCGCTTCTCGGGAGGCAACCCGAGCACTAACATAATTTATTCTCAAATTTTGCTTTTAATTTAATTTTCTTTTCTTCTTTTCTTTCTGAACATGTAGTTATAAACTAACAAGGGGTGCAGAATTCCAGGACAAACGGCCTTGCACACGGCCGTGGCCGTGGCCGTGTGTACCTCAAGAATCTTGGTACTAACATGGCAGGGCGGTACAAATCAGAATGAACTAATTTCTGGCAATCACAGACTAAACCACTCTCCCACGGGCACCGACAAAGTGACAAGGCCGTGCTTGACGGCCGTGTGAGGCTACTGACTTGCCAGCCACGGGCTGAACACGCCTGTGCCATCTAACCGTGCTAATATACTGACTTGTCGAACACAGGCTAGACACGAGCGTGGGGAACCAACACGCCCTATAGCACGACCGTGCGAGGCGGCCGTGTGAATCGACACACCCTCAACCCACGGGCGTGGGAAACTGCCAGACTTGAAATTATATTTAAACATCATACCCTTTTCATTTCTCTTCTTAACCCACTTCTTTCTTCTTTCCTTCTTCCATTCTTTCTTTTTTTTTTCTTTTCCTAAAAAATCCTTAGACTCTTGAGCTACAACAAAATTTTATCAATGGCAAAGAAGGGTAAGAGGCCAAACTCCTCAAAGGAGACCGATTCACATAAGTTCATACCGGCAGCTTCATCCAAACAACAAGCTAAGGGTCTTTGAGACCAATTATCTGTTCTCTTATTTTTATCTTCTCCTTTATTTTCCTTATCTTTACTTCTCTTATACTTAATTTAGCTTATTTTATCTTAATTTAGGTTCTAAAGGCTTTTTGGGAATCACGCCACCACCACCACCATAACCTTAGCCTTAGAAATCACACCCAACAATAAGGACTCTACGGTCCATCCATCTTTTCTTTAAATTTTAGTTTTATTCTTAGTCTCCTTCTCTTTATCTTCCTTGTCCTTAATTTCATATTTAGTTTACTTTATTTATGTCTTAAGGATCCCTGGCTAATTTTCTACGAGCGTCCCAATTTCTTCATCTAGCGCAGGTTCGTCATCCAGACAGCCCATCACCACCACCAAAGGCACAATCTCCTCTCAAGAAATCATCCAAAAATTTAGAAAGTTTTCACTTACCCCCATATCTGATGATTTTATTACAAATTTATTATATATCTTTGTACATTGAGGGCAATGTACATCTTAAGTGTGGGGGGGTGAACAACCTAAAAAGATACCTAACAAAAACCCTGAATTTAGTCTTGTTTTTAAGTAATTTACTCATATTACTAATTAGGATGAAATTTCTGATGATTTATGATTTTTATTGATATGTTTTATATTAAGTCATTGATAATTGTACATTGATAATTAAATTTGAAGAATACTAGAGAATCAAGCATGATAAGTCTATTTTTCAGAAATTAAAAATTTTCTAGGTTGTCGAACTGAGTTTAAATATTACTTCAAAGTTTGAAATTTACGAGGTTGACATCAAAATACCCATAATTTTTGTGAGTTTTTGAGCCTTATAGAGCATACATTCTTTTTCTTGCTCACTTTATTGATTATGAGTATGTCAACACTGATTTGTTATTCTAGAACTTGCATCGATTATACATGTCGAGACCACATTTTTTGATTTGAAACACAGAGATGATAAAGGCACCTAGGATCTAACCCACTTACTCCATAAAAAAAGCCTACCTTCACAAATTAACCCCTAGTGAACCCATTTTAATCCTAACAACCCTATTTATTGACTCACCTACTGATATTAACCCAGAACCCCTTTGTTTTTGTTATCACCATTCCTTTTTACTACCCTGATATCGAGATTTAATTTGATTTGATAGCCTAACTATGTTTTCTATTTCAGTTATGTATTTTTAGTTTGTTCTTAAAAAAAAATCAAATCAAAAGTATATTCATTATTCATTAATAGTTGTGATTAAATGAGCTTATACGCTTGAATCCCAGACATCGAAGAAGAAGCTCGTAGTGTTAGCATTATTAGTTTTCAATTGATGCAGTAATTATTATTAGTTCATTAGTTCTTAGTTAGGAAATTTGTCAATTCAATCTCGATTCTAACCCTCTAATTCAGCCTTTTTCCACACCTTAACCCTAGCCCCGTTACAACCCTAACAAAGACCTTTTGATTTGTGTTTCATCTCATATTTCAGTGGTGGAGATTTGATTTTCATGCAAGCCTATGGGATTAACTCTTCATGTTTGACTTTTGAGTGCCTAAATTTTGAACCTTAAACACTTTGAGTGATTTGAGCGAATCTTTTGTGAGGATGTCAATCCTTGTCGATTCCGAATCAGAGGTAATTATTTAGATAAAGGGAAACACCTATGTTTTGTGCTACAGAATCTATGACTTATACTGTTTGAATTTTTAGGACACTTTGAATTGGATTATCCATGTATAAATTATCTATGAATTAGGATGAGAAACTATCAATGACTATTATGAATTGAGGAAAGTTCGTTTTAATTGTAAGTTGAGAATTTTGCTTGAGGACAAGCAAAAGCTTAAGTGTGGGGGTATTTGATAAACCGTAAAAGTAACATATTCTAAACCCACATTTAGTATGCTTTTGGATGATTTAAGCCCCAATTTATGTAAAAATGTGCTCTTAATCCTTTTTTTTCATGTCTTATACTCAGGAAAGCACCCGATGACGAAAAGAATGAGAAACAGGCTTAAAACGGACCAAGTTGGGCCAAGCCACTAAACCAACACGGCCTGGACTCCAAGCCACACGGCCGTGCCACCATTCCTACTAGAACACGGCCTTGACCGCGACTTACACGGCCGTGCCTCATTTAACAGTGTCGAACACGGCCTGACCACGATTTACACAGGCGTGTGCCATGGCCGTGCCTCTGCCGTGGAGAAGAGAAATTTCATTCGGGAAAGGATACTTAGGGAGAAAGAAACGTGTTTCAAAAGCCTATAAATACACCCTAGGTACCAGCTGAAAAGGGGGCGAAAAGCTAGGCTAAAAAGCCAAGCTGAAAAGGTCAGATTTGTGGGAATCACTCAAAGATAGCTAGTTGATCCATCTCAAGAAGCCGGAATTCTACTCAAGACGGAGGATCTCCTCTTCAATTCCTTCAGGGGGTTTTAGGGATTTCTTATGTTTTGTGTTATCTTTTCTCTTGAGATGTTTTCCTGTAACATCCTGAATTAATGGGGCTTTGCGTTTAATGTGCTGTGATGTTTATGTTATCTCTAATGTGTAATTAGAGTGTTTAAGGGGTTTAGATTGGGCTCAGGAATTAGGCCGAGGCCTTAGTCAAATTTTCTGCTTGGGCACTCTAGTGGTAAGCCAGTGAGGATAGGGCTTAAAAGATGTTATCTGTGCTTTAAGGCACAAGTGGGCTTGTGGCTCTGTGGCAAAGTGGCTCCACTTAGAGAGTAGGTAGGTGGCGTCAGCTGAGGAGGCCCAAGTTCGAGTCGCATGAAGCCCAATTTTTCTTATTTAATTTTCATTATTTTCAGCATTAAAGGGGGGAGCAAGTTGGACGGCAATGGGGCTTGGAAATAGGGGGAATAACTGTTTGGATAATGTAGATAATATGGCTACTAATGTGGCAGATAAAGGGAAGAAGAGGTGGTGTTATCTGGGTCACTTGTGGATGGGAGATCAGATAATGATAAGGGAGAAAGTTTAGGAGTTATCTGATGGTCACAGTGGTGGCCGAAATTCCAACACTGAGGGGGAGGAGGAATTGGTTCTGGTATGTTCAAGGGGTGCCGAAATTTCCCTTGATTAATAGCTTAGTTTTGGTTTTAAAAGAGGCATTTTCGGTTTTTAGGTAGTAGGTGCCGAAATTTGGTTTAAGTAGGGGGATATCTCTTCAATTCTGGCATTTGGGTCCTATTTTTTTCTTCTTTCCTCTCATCTCCACTTTTATGCAAAAGCCAAAATTCCATTGTTCTTTTCTCTGTTTCCCTCTACAAGCCAAAACCTCCCAGTTCCTCTCTATATCTTTTCTTTTGATCTCCGCTAGAGCCGAATCTCTTCACTTTAATTCTCTTCTCCACTCTTTCCTACTAACCGAATACCTTGTCCACTCTTTTCTCTTTGCCGATTTCTTTCTTCTATCATGCTAAGTGCCGGGATCTCTAAGGGTTAGTCGAATCTGTTGGTGTTAAGGTAAGTACTGAATTCTCTCTTCGTTTTTTTCTCTTCCGGTTTTTGGAGGCTAAAGCCGAAAGGCTAGCTGGTGTGATAGGATTATCCTTGGAGTAATGTTTTGATTGTTCTCATGTTTTCATTTTGGGGCAACATATCGGGAATCGAAGTAGATCATCTAGATCTAAAAGCCGGAAGCCGCTAGTCTCTAAACTTCATCTCTTTCGGGATTTCTAGGTAAGGGATCTCTGCACTATGAATGTACATTCGTGTTTGTATTCGATTCAATGTATTAATCTGGTTTGTTGACTAAGATCTGTTCCATGGATACAAATGCTAGTCAAACGGAAAAGGGAATTAGACCCGTAAATCCAATCCCTAAGTTTAAAAAATGAGCGGTGTCAGCAGTTCGGGATTGGCCACCGGGTTGTGGACTGGTTTCAGAACAAAACCAAAGGCGATTAGCGATCGTATTAGCTCGAGATAGTGTTGACATAGAAAGTATCATCTTAATCGTAATCAGTGTGTGTAGATCTCTATCACACTAATTAATCATACTATATATGTTATGGGCTAAAAGCCAGAAAAAGGTCTGTATGGATGTCGATACCCGAAAAGGGTAGGCAAGGGATGCAGTGCACGTAATCATAGAAACTTCTCTATGTGTATCGATGTATGTGATAGACCGTGATCTTTTAGGTTGTATATTATTTTGCTTCTGCATGGATGTATGCATGGGATGGGGTTGATATGATGAAGGGGAAGAGCATGTTAAAAGGTCACCTAGTGATCGGTGGTTAAACCACGATATGTACACTTAGGTCACAATAGTGATCGATGGCTCTGCCACACTTGATTATAAGGTCACACAGTGATCGGTGGCTCTACCGCAGTGGATTATAAGGTCACATGGTGATCGGCATTATAACCGACATAAAGCATGGTATCGATATGGTGTGTAGCGGTTGGTGGGTTGATTGTAGAAATCCCTGAGGTGTGATGGCTGGTACGGGCTGGTGTGTAGAGGATGGACTTTTAGGTTGGGTTGGGCCATGCAGCATGTGATTATTTTGTTGCCATTGTGTATGGGCCAAGGCCATAATGTGTTTGTGGGCCTCAAGCCTTTTATGTGTTTTCGGGATTTACACACTGAGTCTTGGTGACTCACCCTTTTATTTTCCTTGACTTTTCAAATGAGCAGTAGATCATGGACATGGGAGCCGAGGCAGACTCGAGGGGCCATCAAGTCTTATATTTTCATAGACTATTTTTAGCTTTCCTTTATGTTTTCAATTTTGGGACTATTTATGTAATAAGGCTCCATAGCTTAGGTTTAAATTATACTTGTTAATGTCTTTATTCTATTTTTAAAATTTAACTTTATGTTCAAAGACTTATCTATAAGAAGTAATAATATGGGATTTTCAAACACATTCAAAGAAAAAGCAAAGGTTTTCTTCAAATATCACTTATTCTAGCGAATACCTAAATAAACAAACTGAATTTCCGAAAATCATCTAAGTGAAGTTTTTAACGTTAAACCTCGTAGCATACCAGATCTGGTCGTAGCATTTGGGCCGGGTTTGGGGTGTTACATTTCCTTTATTGTTATGAACTAAACCTTCGGATACCCGAAGGGGATGAAACCTATGATGAATCTTGTTATTTGATTTTTGAATTATATAATAATAACTTAGTTTGTTCTTAATTGTGTGAACTTAATCCAAATCTAATGTGCTTAGGTGGAGGAGGAATAGACCCTGCCTAAGAGTAGATCCAACATAATTAAGCGGAGTTGATCGCACGCCTAGAGATAGGGTGACGAGATTTTGTCGGATTAGGGTGAAACCTAATATGGGAGTCCACAGATCGATTTACTGCTATTCTAGGGGGTTATTATAAGCGAACGAGAGTTCCACTAATTAACCTAGGGTTAGACGTTATTCGCCTTGAGAGAGGGTTTCATATACATTAGGGAGTCTCACAGATCAAACTAAGTAAATAAATCATATGGTTCAAGGTTAGATAACAAGTGAAGTCTAGGTGGATTTTTCCTAAGGGTATCGCTTGAGTCAACTGAGTTTTTCCAAAAGTTATTTCCCGAATTCATTCTTTTTGTCTTTGCGTCTTAGCTTAGTAAGTAGATTAGTTTTAGTTTACCAACCATCACTTTATATTAAGGCTAAATAATAAAAAGACGGTGAGTATTGGTACTTTTAGTTCCTTTGGGTTCGATAATTCGGTCTTGCCTAAACTATACTACTGTTCGATAGGTGCACTTGCCTTTAATCATTGTCAGAGTTGGTTTCCAGGTTCGATCAGTCTTTTATAAATTTTAAAACTCTGATTTACAGCGATCAGAAGCCATACTTCAGAAATGGTGTTATTGAACTTTAAATTTCTATTTCGGTTTATTTTATTATTTTGCTATTTTGGTTTAAGTTGTAATAAAGCCTCTGGGATATGTTTTAAATTGCTTTATGTTTAGTCGTACTTATTATATTGCTTGAATTGTTTTAATGGGGATTTTCTAAAATCATAAATAATGGTTTTCCAAAATTGATTAATAAATGGATTTTATAACAAACTTTTTACAAATGATTTAATTCGGATTCTCTTTCAAAATTATCTACGACATTTTCAAAAGTCACGGTTTTAAAGCTCACTACCTCGATTTTCGACTCATCAAACGATCTCTCAAAAATACTTGTATTTTATCTACGTTTCCGCAACGATTTCAAAATGCTTCTGCAACTCTATTTCTAAACATCACATTTTTGTAAATTGTTCATTTCAAATATGCTTTCGCTACTAAAAAGGTTTTTAAAGATTACTACGTTTTCAAGTAGTTAACAATTGCTTAAGTGTTTTTGGTTTTAACAAAGAGGCTGTATTTCTCAAGCAAGTTTTTAATAATTGCAAAGATGTTTTTTTTACTTCCATGTGACACACTAGATTCGGGCCTAACTTTTAGGCCGGGTTTGTGGTGTTACACTACAGGGGTATTTCGGTAATTTTACAAACTGGGGGTATTTTAGTAATTCTGCAAACCGAGGGTATTTCAGTAATTTTACAAATCGAGGGTATTTTGGTAATTTCAAAAATCACAGGTATTTTGGTAATTTCACAAATTGAGGGTATTTCGGTAATTTTACCAATCAGGGGTATTTAGGTAATTTCATAAATCGAGGGTATTTTGGTAATTTTACAAATCAAGGGTATTTCAGTAATTTCATAAATCGAGGGTATTTTGGTAATTTTACAAATCAGGGGTATTTCAGTAATTTCACAAATCGAGGGTATTTTAATAATTTTACAAATCAGAGGTATTTCGGTACTTTTACAAGTTGGGGGTATTTCAGTAATTTTACAAATCAGAGGTATTTCGGTACTCTTACAAGTTGGGGGTATTTCGATAATTTTTACAAATCGGGGTCTCAGCGACCCAACAGAAGGTCCGCCGTCGCCTCGAGCGACTTAAGTAACCTAGACAATCACAACGGTGTAAATGGGCCTATGGCCCATTACTCGGCCCAGGTGGGCCCACACACACTCGTGTGGCCCATTCAGCCCAAAATCAGATGTGGCTATGTGTAACACCCTGGTTTTAGGGGTTAGGCTTTTGGGGCTTAGCTCGGGGGTTGGCACACTTTAGTGTGTGGTTGGGTAAGTTTTAGGGGTCCTGAGAACCCTAGGTGGTGGTAGATGCCTTAGGAAAATTTTTAGTTTTAGGGGTCAAAAGGGGAGCTTGGATAGAGGGGGCCTTAAGAGAAATTTTGGTGGGAATTAGGCACAAGAAATAAGCTGACAGAGTGGCAAGGAGGCGCCACATAAGGCATGGGAAAAGTGACGCCTCAAGGGGGAGCTGGTAAGGGTCTCAGGTTCGATTCGCAAGAGGCGATAGGAGGCCTTTGTTTTTGCGTCATAAAGGTAGAGTGTTGGACGGGTTTTGGATGCTTAAATGAAGGATATTTGACTTGTTCAAATGTTTTGAATGGATGGCTAGGAGAAGAGGTGGGTTGGTTACTTTTTGATTTTATTTGAAGGGATGGTGTAGAGTGTTTTTAGGAGAGAATGTTGGGATTTTGTGGGAGGTGGAGTGTTTGGCGAATTTTGTTTCTTCTAGGGGAGCTTGGCGAATGTTATAAATAGGGAAGGTGCTCATCCTTTTGGGTTTTTCCCATGTGCTTGCTTGCCGAAAATTTCTTCACACATCTCTTCCATTTCACTTGAGCCGAAACCTTCATTGCCATCCTTCCTCTCTTCCTTTTGGACCCTTGGCCGAACCACTCATCTTGCATTCCCTTTTCTTCCATTTTTTTAAATCGAAGGTACACCCCACACCTTTCTTTCTCTTCTCTTTGGCGAAACCACTATTCCCTACCCCTTGATTTTATTGATAGCCGAATCTACACCACCACCTTTGCCAAATTTCTTTCCCTCAATTTGGTAGCACTATTGGCCGAATATTAGTTTAGACCTCTTCGGGTTTTGTTACAATTGTGGTTGAAGGTATTCTGGGATTTTAAGGCTTTCGGTCTAGTCTCGATAGTTAGCGATCGGCTTGGTAAGTGGTGGTAAGGCTTTTGGTAAGCTATGTATGTGATATTTCGATTAAGTTTAAGGTTGTTAAAGTATATGATGATAAGGCCGTTTGTAGGGGAGAAGAGCCTAACGCAGAGACCTTTTCGGGTTTCGTATAGGCAGCATTTGAGAGGCATAGAGTAGCGTTTGGGGTTGATCGGTTGTGCTAGTAATTAGGTGCGTAAACATCGCACTATTTCTCGGTTTGCTTGCTAACGTTTTTACATGTGTATTATGTGTGCGGTGAGCCGATTAGGATGGCTTAAGTGGTGAGTCAAACGGTGATGGTAAGTTAATTATGATGTATATTTATATATGTATGATGTAGTGATGATATGATAAATATGTATATATATATATACTCATGTTATATGATGATTTAACTCGTGACATTTATATAGTTGCATGGGATTTGGGCTTGATTCGATGAAGGAAGAAGGGTACATATGATGTACGTGGTCTAATGTTAGCCTCGGCTACGTTAGCGCTTGAGGGTTAGCTTTGTGCTACCTCAAGGAGATGTTGGCTCGGTGCCCATCTCGGTGGTTGATGGCTATGTGCGCCACCGAGGCGGATTACGATATTGGGATCACTTGAGTTGATCGGTGGCTCAGCCACGGCCTTGAGCAGCGAGTTTTCCAAGGTAAGGTTTATGGATCACGATGTGATCGGTGGTAGTTTATCCACGGCCTTAGGCGGGGAGGTCGCTAAGGTCGGTGTTCTGATTGGACGATGGGTTGGGCTAAAATGCATTCTTGCACGATTTCATTACGAGAAGCGTGTGTGGGTATGGGCCAAGCCCATACGTGTGGGAATATGTGTTGTGTTTATGCCCGAGTCGGTGGAACTCACTCTTTCTCTAACCATTTCAGGTGATGCGTAGAATTGGACCGGGATCGGAGAGGACACATGGTGGCCCATGCAGAAGGAAAAGTTTAAATATTTTAAAGCTTATTTATATTAAGTAGTTGGGTTTAAATATTGTTGTAATAAAGGCCTTTTGATTTTTATTTATTTTGGGAACTATATTATTATTACTTTAAACTATGGTTGGATTATATTAAACTGAACCAATATGTGAAAATGAATTTATTATTAGCAACCTATGTATTCACATTGGTTTTATATAAGTTAATAAAGTGTTTTTTTTATATGGTCATTTTTTTATAATAACAAAGTCTAAAGTCTATTTTTAAAAGAACATGAGTTTTACCAAAAGTTAGTAAATCTTCTTTATTTTATTCAAAGTCAACAAGGATTTCACCCGTCTTTCGCATGATGACATACCCAGATTCGGTCGCGATGAATGGGCCGGGTTTGGGTATGTTCTGATTTAATATCGAGCCCGGTTCAAAACTTCGGCTTTGAGGGTTTTGGGCCCAAAACATTTTCAAAATGGGCTTTTCAAAGATATGGGTTTTATGAAATATTTTGAGTTATTCGGCATGGCACTGTACCTCAGACCAGAAGTCCACGGTAAGTACTTGGACTTTCTTGAAGTGATTTGTTTGTATGACTTATTATGGGCTTAGTTTGGGCTCGTAGATTAGAATACTAGGATCTGTTGGACCCAGGAATAGTCTACTCAAACATATGCATAAAACTTAAGGCTACTAAACAAACCTGTGAAGTTAGTCGTCGAGTTAAGGTGTGGCAACCAGCATGCGCATGTCTAGGAATGGTATTATTGAAGAGCTTGGTATTTAAGCGGTCCCTAGCGACTCACCTCCTTTACTTGAATCCTGCAGTGCGTAGCTACGGTTCACCTTAACCAAGAGGACTTGTTCATAGGCTAAACCGATTATTAAAACCCGAAAGGGATTTGGCCTGATTGTTTTAAATTCCCTGTTTTAAAATTATCAATTTTACCCTTTTGGTCTATAAACCCTAAATCTAATTTTGAAGGGCGTTTTTGATTTATAAAATTACCAAAATGCCCATGATTTCTAAAATTACAAAAATAACCCTGATTTCTGAAATTTGTGCGATACCTCTGGTTTGAAAAACAAAATTTTCAAGATGACCCCTGTGATTTTGTAAATTTTGAAATATCTTTAAGTTGGAAAACTATTTTTCAAAATTGACCCTGAGTTATTACCGATATACCTCTTATAGGAAAATGACGAAATTACCCCTAGGTTGGGAATGAAACTTGATTGCTCGAAAGAACTACTCTTGGAAACTTCATTGCATAAAATTGCTCGTGGATAAAATAGTGAAACAAGAATTTCTGATGCATAAAACTTTCTAAGCAGACTAAATCGAGGCGCTAGATATGAGTTCTAGGGGCGTGGTCGCAATACTCGTGGGCGTGGTAGAGGCGGGATGTCGATGTCGGAACCAGTTGGGTCACGCCATGGGTCAGAGAGCGATGCACCGCCACCAGCTGTTGAGGTGGAACAGCAGGATCAGACTGGAGGAGACGACGCGATGATCGCGAGCTATCTTTGCGGGTGCTTGAGCGAGTGGCGAGAGCCAATGGGGGCGATGGGACTCGGAAGTCGATGACCGAAAGGCTTAGGCGAATGGGCCGAGGTCTTCGAGGAGTGCAGGGTAGCTCCGAAGCGTGGCGAATCGGCTTGAGGCGATGGAAAGGATTATGGGCGACTTAGACTTAAGCTGCGAGGAGAAGCTTAAGGGTGTTGTTTCGTTCTGTCGCGAGATGAGGCCTACCGGTGGTGGCTCACTATTAAGGAAAGTGCACTGCGGATCGAGTGGGTGGGCTACTTTAAGATCAAGTTCGAAGGAAGTATGTCGGAGCAAGCTATGTGGATGCTCGAGAGGAAGGCGTTCCTCGATGCGGGTGCAAGGTAGCAAGTCAATAGCGGTCTGACGGCCGAGTTTCTGCGTTTGAGCCGGTATGCTCGGGGCATCGTGGCAACCGACTATGAGAGGTGCGTCCGATTTGAAGATGGGCTACGGGATGAGCTGCGGGTTTTGATTACTCCGCAACGGGAAAGAGACTTCGCCGTTTTAGTGGAAAAAGATCGGATAGCCGAGGAGGTCAAGAAGGCTGAGAGGCAGAACAGAGAAAGCAATCGGGATAAGAGGAGCTTCGGATCTTCAGAATCGTTTGAGAGGTTTTGTAAAAGACCGAGAGTCGAGACTCTGTTCGTATTACTAAAGCCACCACGGAAATCCAGATCGTCCGTGTGCGCATTGCGGAAGGTATCATGTTGGCGAGTGCTGGAATCGAGTTCGAGAATGCTTCAGATGTAAGTCCAAGTCTCATCTGGTTAAGGATTGTCCTCAGAATCCGAATAGGACTCGGACAGAAGGTCAAGGTTTTGTGCAACCAGGCAGAGGTGGTCAGCAAGCGGCAAGAGGTCGTGGTCCGAACCATGGAGAGAAATGGTTCCGGCCGAGGTCGTAGAGCGAAGAGACCGCATGGTAATGGTGGCACCGAGGCAAGACAACCAGTGCGGTTTATGCGATCCGTCGGAGGAGGATAGTGATGTGCCGGATGTGCGGTGGGTAAGTATCTTGTGTTTGGAATGTTCTCTGTTGTTTTTCGTGTGGGTGGCTGTTTGTTTTGTTGCTCGTAAAGTATTTGGAACCTTAAGTATGATAGATACTTGTGCCTAAAAGTATGTTAGCTCTTTAAGATCAGAGTGCTTGTGACTATAGCGTAGTGTGGTGTTAGTTTAGACAAGTAATTTCGAGGACGAAATTATTTTAAGGAGGGTAGAATTGTAACACCCTGGTTTTAGGGGTTAGGCTTTTGGGGCTTAGCTCGGGGTTGGCACACTTTAGTGTGTGGTTGGGTAAGTTTTAGGGTCCTGAGAACCCTAGGTGGTGGTAGATGCCTTAGGAAAATTTTTAGTTTTAGGGGTCAAAGGGGAGCTTGGATAGAGGGGGCCTTAAGAGAAATTTTGGTGGGAATTAGGCACAAGAAATAAGTCGGCAGAGTGGCAAGGAGGCGCCACATAAGGTATGGGAAAAGTGACGCCTCAAGGGGGAGCCGGTAAGGGTCTCGAGTTCGATTCGCAAGGGCGGCAGGAGGCCTTTGTTTTTGCGTCATAAAGGTAGAGTGTTGGACGGTTTTGGATGCTTAAATGAAGGATATTTGACTTGTTCAAATGTTTTGAATGGATGGCTAGGAGAAGAGGTGGGTTGGTTACTTTTTGATTTTATTTGAAGGGATGGTGTAGAGTGTTTTTAGGAGAGAATGTTGGGATTTTGTGGGAGGTGGAGTGTTTGGCGAATTTTGTTTCTTCTAGGGGAGCTTGGTAGAGAATGTTATAAATAGGGAAGGTGCTCATCCTTTTGGTTTTTCCCATGTGCTTGCTTTCGTTAAAATTTCTTCACACATCTCTTCCATTTCACTTGAGCCGAAACCTTCATTTCCATCCTTCCTCTCTTCCTTTTGGACCCTTGGCCGAACCACTCATCTTGCATTCCCCCTTTTTCTTCCATTTTTTTAAATCGAAGGTACACCCGACACCTTTCTTTCTCTTCTCTTTGGCCGAAACCACTATTCCCTACCCCTTGATTTTATTGATAGCCGAATCTACACCACCACCTTTGCCGAATTTCTTTCCCTCAATTTGGTAACACTATTGGCCGAATATTAGTTTAGACCTCTTCGGGTTTTGTTGCAATCGTGGTTGAAGGTATTCTGGGATTTTAAGGCTTTCGGTCTAGTCTCAGTAGTTAGCGATCGGCTTGGTAAGTGGTGGTAAGGCTTTTGGTAAGCTATGTATGTGATATTTCGATTAAGTTTAAGGTTGTTAAAGTATATGATGATAAGGCCGTTTGTAGGGGGGAGAAGAGCCTAACGCAGGAGACCTTTTCGGGTTTCGTATAGGCAGCATTTGGAGAGGCATAGAGTAGCGTTTCGGGGTTGATCGGTTGTGCTAGTAATTAGGTGCGTAAACATCGCACTATTTCTCGGTTTGCTTGCTAACGTTTTTACATGTGTATTATGTGTGCGGTAGCGATTAGGATGGCTTAAGTGGTGAGTCAAACGGTGATGGTAAGTTAATTATGATGTATATTTATATATGTATGATGTAGTGATGATATGATAAATATGTATATATATATACTCATGTTATATGATGATTTAACCTGTGACATTTATATAGTTGCATGGGATTTGGGCTTGATTCGATGAAGGAAGAAGGGTACATATGATGTACGTGGTCTAATGTTAGCCTCGGCTACATTAGCGCTTGAGGGTTAGCTTTGTGCTACCTCAAGGGAGATGTTGGCTCGATGCCCATCTCGGTGGTTGATGGCTATGTGCGTCACCGTGGCGGATTACGATATTGGGATCACTTGAGTTGATCGGTGGCTCACCACGGCCTTGGAGCAAGCGAGTTTGCCAAGGTAAGGTTTATGGATCACGATGTGATCAGTGGTGGTTTATCCACGGCCTTAGGCAGGGAGGCTGCTAAGGTTGGTGTTACGGTTGGACAGTGGGTTGGGCTAAAATGCATTCTTGCACGATTTCATTACGAATCTGTGTGGGTATGGGCCAAGCCCATACGTGTGGGAATATGTGTTGTGTTTATGCACTGAGTCAGTGGACTCACTCTTTTCTCTAACCATTTCAGGTGATGCGTAGAATTGGACCGGGATCGGAGAGGACACATGGTGGCCCATGAAGGAAAAGTTTAAATATTTTAAAGCTTATTTATATTAAGTAGTTGGGTTTAAATATTGTTGTAATAAAGGCCTTTTGATTTTTATTTATTTTGGGAACTATATTATTATTACTTTAAACTATGGTTGGATTATATTAAACTGAACCAATATGTGAAAATGAATTTATTATTAGCAACCTATGTATTCACATTGGTTTTATATAAGTTAATAAAGTGTTTTTTTTATATGGTCATTTTTTTATAATAACAAAGTCTAAAGTCTATTTTTAAAAGAACATGAGTTTTACCAAAAAGTTAGTAAATCTTACTGTTTTATTCAAAGTCAACAAGGATTTCCACCCGTCTTTCCGCAGTGACATACCCAGATTCGGTCGCAGTGAATGGGCCGGGTTTGGGGATGTTACACTATGTGTACACCATAGCTCGGTTCCTTATTAGTCACTTACCGCAGATTTCATCTGTGTGGGCCCTACGAGCCCCTTGAGCCCACACGACCCATTTAAGCCCAACGAGGCCCGGAACTACCTAAGTCATGTGCGCGACATGACAAGTCTATCTATGTCCCACTTAACAGTGAAGTTTACCCACGCGGGCCCATGGGCCCATACGACCCATTGCGGCCCAAGCCCATGAGATCGCTCATGGCGGCCTTCCTCGTCGTATGCCCATGTTTCGTGAGCTCGGTTGATCACATGAGCGTTCGCACGCTCATGTAGCCCAAAAGCCCAATCCTTCGGCTTTTCGGCTTTTCGATATTTTGGTATTTCGGCATTTGCCGCTACAGCTAACACCGTGCGAAAAACATTCACACTCTATCGACTTTTGACCGATTAGCAATTACGGTACTAATACACACTTTCGGCTTTTCAGCCGATCATGAACAGAGCACAAAGTTACACACCTTCTGCTTATCAACTGACTATCAGGTACAGGGTAAGAATACACACCTCTTTGCGAAACTAGCTAAGATCCACGTTCTCTGAATCCTTGACTGAACACTAATCGGTTTGTTGCCCTTGATTCCCAACTAGAATCAACTACATGATCCTTATCGACTAGCTGCAATACAACCACAATCTTATAATCACCAACACCATTTGAACAGTTAAATCCTGAATAGAAATGCTTACCTAAACGTGTAGTCCAGATGTGGAGAGGAGGCAACCGGCCAAACCTAGACACACCCTTGGTTGATCGAAGAGTCGACGAATTGTCAGGAACTTTTGAAGAACACAAAGGAGAGTAATCGGCTAGCCCCATAAAACTAGATTGAGGGAGAGAAGGAGAAGATTCGGTTTGAGCAATATGAGAAAAGGCACTTGAAGAAGGTTGAAAGAATAAGATAAGAGTAGAAAGAGGAGGTGAGAATCGGCAAAGAAGAAAAAGAGATGGGCAAAGAATAAGCACTCAACGTTACCAGAAGAGATAGAAAAGAAAATGCACGAAAGGTCAGTTTCCCAAACAGGTTCGGCAACACTGGAAAAGAGGAGAGAAAGGAAACAAAAGCAAAGGAAAACCCGAGAATGATCACCAAAGAATTCGGCACAACCCAAAGAGATATACAAAAAAATGCTCCCAATATGCCAAATGCCCATTACTAAGGACCCCTTAGCCGAATTTGCATCCCCCCAACATCCCCATTCGGCCACAACTCCTCCCCCTTTTCAAATTCCTTAAACATCTCCATAAATCCCTCCTTGATTTGCTGCATAATCTTCTCCCAACAACTCAAGACCATTTCAAACTTCCCAACACAGAGTTCAAATCCAACACAAACTCTTGCCCGCTCATGAGCAAAATAAATAATCCCTTTTTGTATGCAGTGAGACTTGAACCTCTGTCCTCCTTGCCACACCGGTGACGCCACAACTACTCCACCACAGGCTCTCTTTGTGCTTCTTTTTAATCACAAATACTTAAAAGGCTTACAACCTAGAGTCAGGACTCCTCTAATGCTAAAAATAAAAATTCTTCAAATGACATGGCTTGAACCCAGGACTTCATAGAAGCCCCCTAACCTTCCAAAATCACTCACCTGCCCAAGGCCCAATAGGCCCAGTTCTACTTGGCCCAAATTCAAGGTGTTACACCTAAAGCCTTTAAAAGACATAAAACAATTATGATGGTAACCTTACCAAGTTGACTCGAGGTCCCAAGATCTAGGTTAAAAGGAAAAATTAAGTCATATTACACTTTTAGTAGCACTTGGAAATTATTATTTCCTATCTATTCCTATAGTGAAAAACAAAAGTGCTAAGTATAGAGAAATAATGATGCTCTTAATGATTCTCATGGCTTGGTTTTCAAGTGGGATATAAAAAGAATACTCTTAATGAGAGATCACCTATATGAATGAGAAATATGGTTGGTTCTTTGAGAATTTCTAAAAGGCTAAATTCACTAAAGCATTCATGAAACCAGGACTTATTCAGGGCCAAAATGAGTGCAATTGTGAGAACAATAGAATTTCAAGATAGAATCTATGTAAGTATTATTGTCTAGGTTTACATTAAAATATGAATAGTTCAAGACATCATGTTCACTAATTAGCCGAGTAAATCTGAAGGTACTTTACTAAGGAAGGTACAAAGCCAAAAGCTACATCTCTTGATGTAGTATTCTTCTAATACAATTTTCTCTCTATGATATTTTAGTCTTTGTACTGGTAAAAAAATTTCTTTCATGTGGGGACTGTTGGAAATTGATTTTATAAAAACTTAACTAATGAATTTTTTTTTAAAAAGCCAAAAATTTAAACGTGAATAAAATTATAGGTTAATGAATTTTGTTCTTTATTTGTGAATATTAAACAAACACTTGTTAAGTAGGTGTTTATGAACATAAAAAGTAACATTAACGTTTTTTAATAAGTAAGAGATTTAATCATTATTTATTTGTTTTGTAAGTTTAATGATTATTTTTAATCAAAAAATAAAAGGAATTAAGTGAAACAATTGTTTCATACGCTTTTTGACAATTAAAGTTTTATTAAAAAGCCAAAATGAACTTAAATTTTAATTTATTTCATTCATTAAGTGTTCATTAAAAATTTTCCTTTTCTATTTCCCTTATTCTTACACTATGAATAGGATGCATTTTTCATGTAGAGAGTCATCCATTTTAAAAGAAAATAAAGAGTTTAAGCTTTCTTTAAAGAGTTTATTATATTATAGTTTAGGACTATAATTGTGGAGAGAAAATTGAGTTAAATTTTCATAAGTTGGTTGACCTTCAAAAGGTGTGCAACTCTTTGAGATGTTGTTGTTGAAGTTCTGGTAGGCAATTGCATTAAATCGTGTGCACCAAGTGACGAGCAATTTTGTCTTAAGGATAGAGGGTTTAATCCTTGGCAACAATGTTAATCTTATTCTTCAAATATATTTTCAATTAATAAGTGTGCTACTTCCAAATAAGTTCATTATTATAATTATTATTTAGTTTCAACATAATTTACAAATTATAGAATATTATATAATATTTTTAATTTTTCCTAACATGTCATAATAAGGACTTAATTTAGAATTTATATTTATATAAAAGAAATTTTATTTAAATTAGATTTGAATATGTATATATCAATGTATGACACAATAAGAAAACAATTATTTGAAATTAACACAATAAGAAAGACATTGTTTCTCTAATGCGTATATTGTAAAAATTCTTTTTTCTTCAACAAAAGAACTTTAACTAAACTTTTTTAATTTATTTTAAATTAATTTCATAACACAATATTAGGTTGTGCATTGCATGAATATGCAAACTAGTATATAATCTATAGCAATGTTTTAGAGCAAATAAGGAAAATAAGCTTAGATAGATTAGTTATAATTTTGATAACTAACAACTCTTATTTTTTAATGCCTCATTAATTATAATTTTACAAAATTAATCATAATAAGTGTGCATACCTACCGACACATGACCGTACATATTGCTTAATTCTAATGCTTAATTTTAAGTATAAAAATATTTGGAATAGTATAAGTTTGGTTGTAATTTTTTAAATAATGGGTTTTATATTTTGTGTTTGAAAAAATTACTTTGTCAAGCTAATTATTATATGATTTATGCAAATATGAGTAATTGTAATAATGAAAAGGAGAAATTTACAAAATAAAAATCCCAAAAATCAAGAATTGGAAATGTAAAGTTTAGAATTTATAAATGGGTAGCAACTGTGACATGTATAATGAAAATGTAATTTATCTTCATTCGCAAAATGTTGATATACTTGGGTAAGCGAGACTTCTTTGATGGGGTATGGAAATCCTCTCTCACATTTTTAGCATGTCGACTCGTTATACCAACATATGAATGAATGAGTTGTTGAGGAGATATGAAGGAAATGCGCAACTAGATCATAATTAATCAAGTTATATTAATGTACTATTAAATTATACTAAATTTGCATACAATCGACAATGATTACCTTACTAATTTGGTCTAGTAGGAATCGACCTTCATGTTTGTATAATCTTGCGTGCAAACGTGTAACAATGAAAACGTTGTTTTCATTCTTCAAATTGAAGTTATTTAAATCAATTTAAAAAATGTAAAATCAGTCTTTCAATTTTTGAACGATATTCTCAACCTTTAGATAACCATCATCCTAAAAAAACAAATTAGATTAAGTGTGTTAGAGTAGTGTATGTTTTTTTATTAAACATGTAAGTATTGAATATAAGCGAAATAACCTCAAAATTTATATGGAATAATTGATGGACGGTGTAAACAAGAAAACAATTTGATATGCCATAAAAAAATATGAAGAAATATTGTTTAGAAATATTTGCAGGTCTTACTTTAAGCTTATACCTTGGTAGAGGCAGTTGCTTGTATCCCCCATCAATATTGTCACTTTATTCTGAGTAATAGAGCACAATACATGTAACATCCTAAAATTTGGAATTTTATGTGTTGCATTATTTCTTGCGTTAAGCTAGTTAAATTACTAATCGTGTATGTTTTAAGGTCTTAAGAAGACTCAGGGTTTAATTGGGCCTTAGTAAAAAATTAGTATTTTAGCACTTTAAGGAGATATAGTAAGTGGCCTCATTGCTTATGGAAATAAATGAGTAATTTGCTAGCATAATTGAGCTTATGGTAAAGGGGTTATGGCGCCACATGAAGGACTTTGAGGGAGGAGGTTCAAATCCCATCAAGTGTAAAATTTTGACTATTTTTTTTGTGTTCTTTCCCTAAGTGTCGGCCAAGGTAGTATATAAGGCAAGGTGGACTTTTTAATTTTGGCAAGGTGGCTAAGGAATAAGGAAAGGATGAGGGTAGGGAAAGAAATCAAAAGAAAAGGCAAGATAAGGGAACATGTTGGCCTTTTTCAAGGGTGATGTTTTGGAAAGTTTTGGTTGGCCAAATTTTGACCTTATTGTCATGCTATGCACGGTTTTGGTATAGGGAGAGGGTAGCTGAATTTTGCTAGTAGCATTTTGGCATTTTTGGTGCTTGAGAGGTTGTTTTCTCTTTAGCTTTTTAGTGTCATTTTCTTTCTCCAATTCTTTCTCTTAGTCGTAACTCCCAAAGCCATAAAAGAGTCTCTTTTCTCGGTTTTGGCCAAAACTCTCATTTCATTTTGGTCATTTTTCTCTTGTTGTGCCGAAATCTTAATCCATCATTTATCATTCTTCTTTGGTTGCCGAAATACTCACATTTTTCTTTGGTTCATATTTTTTTGGTGTTGGCCGAAACACTCCAAACATCTTTCGTCCATCTTCTCCTTTCTTTTTAATCATCTCTCAACCCTTCTTTCATTTCTTAAAAATTAAAATTTCATTGTAATCGAATTCCCTTTATTCATTTTCTCCATAACCGAATCTATTAACATCTTGTCTCCTCACTATCTCTTTTTCCTTCGTGTTGGACACTATCTTCTTGATCGAATCGGTAAGTAATAATCTTCTTTTCAATTTCTTCTTTTAATGTCAAATATATGCCCTTGTCATGGAATGGTTCTATTAACCGAAATCATCATTTTCTTCTACTCTCTCAAAACGTGATTATTCCCCTTTTGTAGTATTCTAGTGGGAGGCCGAACATTATTCTAGCCTTAAGTTGAACGGTGAAAATCGGATCCAATATCGATAAGGTAAGGAATTCTCCATGGATTATTTGAAATTGTTCTATATTCGTTTAAGTTGTTATCGGGATAATAGTTGTTGTGACTAATCGATTATATTTTTAGGGACTTAATCGCTCGATCTATCCTCTTGTTGATCAAACGATTATAGTGGTAAGCCGAACCCTTTGTCATTTGACAATCCATATTTATATCGTATTATCGTTTTGACTAAGATCTTATTCAATGGAGGCAAGCAATATCGAATCGAAAGGGAAAGCAATTGGAGATTGCAAAAGGAGCGGATTTGCGATCCCTACTCCTAAATTCAAACGAAGGACAGTATCAGCGGTTCGGGATTTTCCACCGGGTTGTGGACCATCATCCGGGGAGAATCGACAAATCATGGTCGTTCACGATTCTATGAGTAAACACTTTAGATCGTTTATTTTAGAGTTGATTAATTAAATCGCGTATGTCGACTAATCGAGCGTTATGATATCTTAGGTGTCGAAGATCAAGAAAGCCTAGTACTTACAGTAATCGGTGTGTAATCTCACACCGTTTTTCCGTGGGTTTTAAGATTGATATCATATTGGAAATATATCGCTACGATTAAAATCGTTTTATGGAGTGGCGGGAAAATCGCCTAAATTACACTATATTTGATAAAATTGACAAAATCGATATTAACACTGTGAGAATTACGAAAACGCCCTAAAGGGCCGAATTATGAAATTGCCTTAATGGGCTGATTTGTTATATTGCCTTAATGGGCCGATTTTTTATATTGCCTTAATGGGCTGATTTGTTATATTGCCTTAATGGGCCGATTTGTTATATTTCCATAATGGGCCGATTTGTTATATTGCCTTAAATGGGCCGATTTGTTATATTGCCATAATGGGCCGATTTGATATATGGTCATAATGGGCTGATTTGCAATTGCTACAATGGGCCGAATATTTGTAATGAATCTCTGAATTAATTATTGTTATTTATATTTGTAAATATCATGATTTGCTATGTATGATGCATTTACATGATTTTGCATGGGATGGGAAAATGTTGAAGAGAAGTGATTCGGTGGTTGCTTTGCCACAAAAATGTTTGTTAATATGATACTATGATCTTTTGGTGGCTCAAGCCACAATCAAAATTTGTTATAAATGGCATAATGTCTGCGATTGTTGTGTTTGGCGGGGTGGGTTGACTTGATCCCCACAGGTGTGATGGGATGGTACGGGTGGTGTGTAGCGGATGGATTATTAGGTTGGTTTGGGATTGCATTACATTCATATGATATATTTGATACATTATTATGTAAAAAGGGGCTTAGGCCCAAAATATTGCTAAATGGGTTTCAGGCCCAGTGGACAACGGTAAGGGGTTATACACTGAGTTCTTGTAACTCACCCCCTTTTTTTTTCTTAACCCTTGTAAGTAATGCTCTGTGATGAGGACTTGGGGCCATGGATGACTCGGTGGAGGCCATACTTTTGGAATGATATTTTCGGACTTTAGTAAACTTCTTTTCCGTATTATTTCGTTGCTTTTATTATTTCGGGTTTTAAAGTTGTAATAAGGCCTCTGGGATATTTTTATTTGGTTTTATGTTTAGCCGTACTTATTATTTTTTCTGCATTATTTTGAATGGGGATTTTTCTAAAATCATAAATAACGGTTTTCCAAAATTGATTAATAAACGGTTTTCATAACAAACTTTTACAAATACTTTAACTCGGAAAGTTTTTCTTGAACTATCAACGATATTTTTAAAAGTTACGATTTATAAAGATATTTTTTTAGTTCAAATTATCGATTTATCAAACAACCTTTGAGGTTAGTAGTACTTTATCAAATATTTCAAATCAACTCGTTTTCTCAATTATAACTAAACAATATCTATATTAGTACGAATAAAAAGGATTTAACATGTTTTTCTCATGTGACATGTCAGATCCGGTCTTAACGCATGGGCCGGGTTTGGGGTGTTACATTTTATGGTATCAGAGCCCAATTTCAAAACTCGGCTATGGTTTGGGTTCAAAAACATTTTTCAAAGCTGTTTGAATTTTAAATTAAAAACGCATATTTTAAAAGAAGTATGGCACTACGGGTATCCGGCACCAAGTCAAGTAAGTGTACGTTATCATTGTATGATTATGATTATTGTGATATGACTGTAGGAATACTCTAGAACTTATAGTTTTAGGAGTTGAAACTATAGAGATTGAGACTATAGGATGCGTTTGCGAAAACGACTTTACTACTTATACTTCATAAAATATTATTTAATAAACACTGAAATAGTATACTGATTCATAAGACTCGTAATCAGATTAAATCGAATTAGCCAATATGAGCGCTAGAGGACGTGGTCGTGGTAGACGTGGCCGTGGTAGAGGCCGAGGCGCTAGAGTTGTGTTTGAGGCGTCAGGACATATGCTAGAAATGGATGCACCTGCTTCACCTGTGACTGAAGTTGGGTCACATGATCGTATGAGGGAGGACGATGCTCTGTCCTAAGCAATGTTGCGAGTTCTGGAAAGGGTTGCTGGGGCAAGAACTGGGCCGGCAGCTCGTGGGTCAATTTTGGAAAGACTCAGATCGAATGGTGCTGAGGTTTTTAGGGGTATCTCGGGTGTGGCCCCAAATGTAGCAGAGTATTGGCTTGAGGCAGTGGAGCGGATCATAGACGATTTGGATTGCACCGCCGAGCAAAAACTGAAAGAAGCTGTGTCATTGCTGAGAGACGAAGCGTATCAATGGTGGCTCACTGTTCGGGAAGGCACTCAGGCCAATCGTATTACCTGGGATTTCTTCAAGACGGCATACCAGGGAAAGTATGTCGGGGCTAGCTATGTGGATGCCCAAAGGAAAAAATTCCTAAATCTGGTTCAAGGAGGTAAGACTGTGGCAGCTTACGAGGCGAAATTTCTGCGTCTGAGTCGGTATGCCCGAAAAATAGTACCGACTGACTATGAACGCTGTGTATGTTTTGAGGACGGGTTACGTGATGAGTTACGGGTACTGATAGCCCCACAAAAAGAGAGGAATTTTGCCACACTAGTGGAGAAAGCCAAGATAGCTGAAGAGGCTAAGCACTCGGAGCGGCAAAATCGAGACAAGGATAGGGGCAGGAGCAAGAGAGACTTTAGGTACTCAGGTCCTGCTAGAGTGTTTCAGAAGAGGCCCAGAAATGAGGAGCCAGCTCGAGCTAGATTACCAGCTGCTACCAATCAGTTACAGCCATGTGCGGATTACGGAAAATGACACCCGGGTGAATGCTGGAAGAGAACTGGTGGATGTTTTAAATGTGGTTCCAAGGACCATCGGCTTAAAGATTACCCTCGACAGACTGCTCAGACTCAGGATGTTCGTAACTATGATGCACAACCAGCTAGAGGCGCTCAGCAGCCACCGAGAGGTCGTGGGCCAGGTCGAGGTGGTAATGGCATAGGACGAGGTCAGGGTGCACCGAGTAGAGGTACCGGTAATAGGGGTAACGTGAAGGTAAGACAGCCACGGTTGATCTATGCGGTCAGACGTCGGGAGGATGGCAATACACCGGATGTCATAACCGGTACGTTTCTCATAGCTGATGTACCTTGATGAACCATAAAAGTAACATATTTAAAGCCCACATTTAATATGCTTTTGGATGATTTAAGCCTCAATTTATGTAAAAAGGTGCTCTTAATCCTTTCTTTTCATGTTTTATACTCAAGAAAGCACCCGATGACGAAAAGAACGAGAAATGGGCTTAAAATGGACTAAATTGGGCCAAGCCACAAAATCAGCACGGCCTGGACTTCAAGCCACACGGCCGTGCCTCCTTAATTATCTATAACACGGCCTAGCCACGATTTACACGGCTGTGCCTCATCAACGGAGTCCAACACGGCCTGGCCACGATTCACACGGGCGTGTGCCACGGCCGTGTCCCTGCCGCGGGAAAGAGGAATTTTACTCGGATTTGGATGCTTGAAGGCAAAGAAACACATTCCTAAGTCTACTTAAACTCCCAATTAGGAATTTCACTCAAATTAGGATACTTGGAGGCCAAGTAACACATCTCAAAGCCTATATAAACACCCTAGGGGGCAACTTATTCGGGGAGTTCAACAGAAACCCTCTGTCGAGGGGAGCCCAAAGCCATCATCTAGGGGCGTCGTGCTAGGCCAGAGAAGGTAGATTTGTGGGGATTCACTCAGGGATAGCCAGTTGATCCATCTCGAGAAGCCGGAATTCTACTCAAGACGGAGGATCTCTCCTTCAATTCATTCAGGGGGTTTTAGGGATTTCTTATGTTTTGTTTTATCTTTTCTCTTGAGATGTTTTTCTTTATTGTTATGAACTAAACCCTTCGAATACCCGAAGGGGATAAAACATATGATGAATCTTGTTATTTTATTATTTGAATTATATGACAAATACTTAGTTTGTTCTTAATTATGTGAGCTTAATCCAAATTTAATGTGCTTAGGTGGAGGAGGAATAGACCTTGCCTAAGACTAGATCCAACATGATTAAGCGGAGTTAATCGCACGCCTAGAGATAGGGTGACGAGATTTTACCGGATTAGGGTGAAACCTAATATGGGAATCCACAGATCGATTTACTACTATTCTAGGGGGTTATTATAAGAGAACGGGAGTTCCACTAATTAACCTAGGGTTAGACGTTATTCGCCTAGAGAGAGGGTTTAATATACGTTAGAGAGTCTTACGGATCAAACTAAGTGAATAAATCATATGGTTCAGTGTTTGATAACAAGTGAAGTCTAGGTGGATTCTTCCTAGGGTATCGTCTAAATCAACTGAGTTTTTCCCAAGTTATTTTCCAAATTCATTCTTCTTTGTCTTAGAGTCTTTAGTTTAGTAGTTAATTAATTTAGATTAATAAACAAACTTCACTTATTTTAGGCTAAATAATAAAAAGAAAGTTAGTATTACTACTTTTAGTTCCTTTGGGTTCGATAATCCGGTCTTGCCTAAACTATACTACTGTTCGATAGGTGCACTTGCCTTTAATCATTGTCAGAGTTAGTTTCCAGGTTCGATCATTCTTTTATAAATTTTAAAACTCTAATTTACAGCGATCATACCTGTCACTGCTTTGATTGATATTGGATCCACCCATTCGTATGTTGCTTGTGATGTGTCTGGAACCTTAAACATTAGATCTGAGATTACTGCTAGAGAAACAATTGTAATTAGCCCTCTAGGACAGTCGGTGGTAGTAAATAAGCTGTTTAGGGATGTGCCCTTAGAAATTCAGGGGGAAACATTTTTGGCGAATTTGATGGAACTGCCATTAGTGCGAGTTAGACCTTATTTTGGGCATGGGTGGTTGGTGAAACACCGTGCGAACTTGGATTGTCTTTGCAAGCGAGATGTTACTAAGAACTTTGGAGGATAAGGAAGTGATGGTGATAGGTGAAAGAAGAAACTATCTATCTAATGTGGTATCTGCTTTAAAGGCAGAAAAGTTTGTGAGAAAGGGGTGCGGAGCATTCCTAGCTTTCATTAGTACTTTGGATGCTAAGGAATTGTCAGTGGAAAGTGTTAGAACGGTGAAAGAGTTTTCAGACGTCTTTCTCGAGGAGCTTCCAGGATTGCCTCCGGATCGGGAAGTAGAGTTTGGCATTGAGTTATTTCCAGGAACGGCTCCGGTGTCCATTGCTCCTTATAGAATGGCGCCGAAGGAGTTAGCGGAGCTTAAAGCTCAAATTCAGGAGTTGTTGGATCGAGGATTCATTCGATCGAGTGTGTCACCGTGGGGAGCGCCGGTCTTGTTCGTCAAGAAGAAGGATGGGTTGATGCGTATGTGCATCGATTATAGACAGTTGAATAAATTGACGATCAAGAACAGGTATCCGTTGCCGAGAATCGACGATCTATTTGATCAACTGCGAGGAGTTTTGATTTTCTCGAAGATAGATTTGAGATCGAGTTATCACCAACTTAAGGTTAAGGAGGCGGATATTCATAAGACTGCGTTTCAAACTCGTTATGGGCATTATGAGTTCTTGGTGATGCCATTTGGGTTGACTAATTCACCAGCTGCATTTATGGACATGATGAACCGGGTCTTCCAACCCTATTTAGATCAGTTTGTGGTGGTGTTCATAGATGACATCTTGGTGTACTCGAAGAATGAAGAAGAGCATGATTCGCATCTGCGGGTAGTATTGCAGATATTAAGGGAGAAGCAACTTTATGCCAAATTCAGTAAGTGTGAATTTTGGCTGAAGGAAGTAACCTTTTTGGGGCATGTTGTGTCTGCCAGAAGGAATTAGAGTTGATCCCGGAAGGTCGAGGTTGTGTTGGATTGGAAACCACCAAGTCGAGCATTTGAAATTTAGAGTTTCCTAGGGTTGGCTGGTTATTACAGGCGTTTCATTGAGGGGTTTTCGTTGATTCTTTGCACCCTAACTAAGTCATTGCGCAAGGGAGTACCATTTGTGTAGTCAGATCAGCAGCAAGAGAGCTTTGAGAAATTGAAGAAGATTCTGACAGAAGCGCCAGTATTGATTCAACCTGAGGCTGGAAAAGAGTTTATTGTTTACTGTGATGCGTCACACACAGGCTTGGGATGTGTGTTGATGAAATGAGAAAAAGTGGTGGCTTATGCATCTCGTCAATTAAGGCCGCATGAGGTGAACTATCCCACTCATGATTTGGAGTTAGCTGCAGTGGTGTTTGCTCTGAAGATTTGGAGACACTATCTGTACGGTGAGAAGTCGATTATCTACACGGATCATAAGAGTCTAAAGTACCTCCTTACCTAGAAGGAGCTGAACTTAAGACAGCGGAGGTGGATAGAACTGATGAAAGATTATGACTTCTCAATTGAGTATCATCCCGGAAAGGCTAATGTGGTGGCAGATGCGTTGAGTCGTAAGGTGATATCGGACTTGAGAGCGATGTTCGCTCATCTCAGCCTGTATGAAGATGGTAGTCTGCTAGCCGAACTTCAGGTGAAGCCTGCGTGGGTAAGCCAGATTAAGGAAAAACAATTATTAGATGAAAGGTTGGGTTCCTTACTTCAGCAAGTGGAAGGTGGTGTGATAGGGGATTTTGGATTGAATAGTGATGGAGTATTGTGTTTTCGCGGAAGAATTTGTATGCCCAAAGATTCGAAATTGAGACAAATGATTCTGCGTGAGGCGCATAGTAGCCCATATGCTATGCACCCCGGGGGAAATAAGATGTACCTAGATCTCCGTGAGCAGTATTGGTGGCCAGGGTTGAAACGAGAGGTTACTGATTTCGTGAGTAGGTGCTTAACATGTCAGCAGGTGAAGGCGGAACATTAATTGCCGTCGGGACTGCTACAACCGGTGAAAATTCCATTATGGAAATGGGAAAGGATAACGATGGATTTTGTTAGTGGGTTACCCTTAACGCCTACTAAGAAGGATTCCGTTTGGGTAATAGTGGATTGGTTGACGAAGACTGCTCATTTCCTACTGTCGCATTTAATTACTCATTGCAAAAGTTGGCCAAGTTGTATGTAGCAGAGATCGTGAGGTTACATGGGGTACCAGTGTCTATTATTTCGGATAGGGACCCTAGGTTTACATCAAGATTTTGGAAAGCTTTACATGAAGCTTTGGGAACAAGGTTAAATTTTAGCACGACATTTCATCCTCAGACAGATGGTCAGTCGGAGAGAGTAATCCAAATCCTGGAAGATATGTTAAGGGGCTGTGTGATCGACTTCAGGGGTAGTTGAGAGGATTTCCTACCGTTGGCAGAGTTTGCATACAACAACAGTTATCAATCCAACATCCAGATGGCACCTTACGAGGTGTTGTATGGTCGTAGGTGTTGTACTCCTACTTGTTGGACTAAGCTGGGGGAGCGACAATTATTGGGTCCTGAGCTGATATCAGAGACGGAGGAAAAAGTAAAGGTAATTCGGGCACAGTTAAAGGAAGCTTCGGATAGACAAAAATCGTTTGCGGATCTGAAGCGTAAGGATATTGAGTTTGCGGTGGGAGATCAGGTCTTTCTAAAGGTCTCACCTTGGAAGAAGATCTTTAGATTTGGAAGGAAGGGCAAGTTGAGCCCTAGGTTCATCAGGCCATACCGTGTATTGAAGCGTGTTGGGCCAGTGGCTTACCAGCTTGAGTTACCTCCGGAGTTGAGTCAGATACATAGTGTTTTTCATGTCTCAATGTTAAGGCGTTATCGATCGGATCCGTCTCATATAGTACCTGTAGAGGAAGTTGAGATAAGACCTGACTTGCCTTTTGAAGAGGAGCCAGTACGGATTTTAGATTGGGACGTTAAGGTGCTGAGAAGGAAGTCAGTGTCATTAGTCAAAGTATTATGGCGTAAACACGGATCAAAAGAAGCTACATGGGAGCCTGAGGATGCGATTCGGTAGCAATATCCTCACCTCTTTTAATCAGGTAAATTTCGAGGACGAAATTTTCTTTAAAGGGGTAGAATTGTAACATCCTAAAATTTGGAATTTTATGTGTTGCATTATTTCTTGCGTTAAGCTAGTTAAATTACTAATCGTGTATGTTTTAAGGTCTTAAGAAGGCTCGGGGTTTAATTGGGCCTTAGGAAAAATTTGGTATTTTAGCACTTTAAGGAGATATAGTAAGTGGCCTCATTGCTTATGGAAATAAATGAGTAATTTGCTAGCATAATTGAGCTTATGGTAAAGGGGTTATGGCGCCACATAAAGGACTTTGAGGGAGGAGGTTAAAATCCCATCAAGTGCAAAATTTTGACTATTTTTTTTTGTGTTCTTTCCCTAAGTGTCGGCCAAGGTAGTATATAAGGCAATGTGGACTTTTTAATTTTGGCAAGGTGGCTAAGGAAAAAGGAAAGGATGAGGGTAGGGAAAGAAATCAAAAGAAAAAGCAAGATAAGGGAACATGTTGGCCTTTTTCAAGGGTGATGTTTTGGAAAGTTTTGGTTGGCCAAATTTTGACCTTATTGTCATGCTATGCACGGTTTTGGTATAGGGAGTGGGTAGCCGAATTTTACTAGTAGCATTTTGGCAATTTTGGTGCTTGGGAGGTTGTTTTCTCTTTAGCTTTTTAGTGTCATTTTCTTTCTCCAATTCTTTCTCTTAGCCGTAACTCCCAAAGCCATAAAAGAGTCTCTTTTCTCGGTTTTGGCCAAAACTCTCATTTCATTTTGGTCATTTTTCTCTTGTTGTGCCGAAATCTTAATCCATCATTTATCATTCTTCTTTGGTTGCCGAAATACTCACATTTTTCTTTGGTTCATATTTTTTTGGTGTTGGCCGAAACACTCCAAACATCTTTCGTCCATCTTCTCCTTTCTTTTTAATCATCTCTCAACCCTTCTTTCATTTCTTAAAAATTAAAATTTCATTGTAATCGAATTCTCTTTATTCATTTTCTCCATAACCGAATCTATTAACATCTTGTCTCCTCACTATCTCTTTTTCCTTCGTGTTGGACACTATCTTCTTGATCGAATCGGTAAGTAATAATCTTCTTCTCAATTTCTTCTTTTAATGCCGAATATATGCCCTTGTCATGGGATGGTTCTATTAACTGAAATCATCATTTTCTTCTACTCTCTCAAAACGTGATCATTCCCCTTTTGTAGTATTCTAGTGGGAGGCCGAACATTATTCTAGCCTTAAGTTGAACGGTGAAAATCGGATCCAATATCGATAAGGTAAGGAATTCTCCATGGATTATTTGAAATTGTTCTGTATTCGTTTAAGTTGTTATCGGGATAATAGTGGTTGTGACTAATCGATTATATTTTTAGGGACTTAATCGCTCGATCTATCCTCTTGTTGATCAAACGATTATAGTGGTAAGCCGAACCCTTTGTCATTTGACAATCCATATTTATATCGTAATATCGTTTTGACTAAGATCTTATTCAATGGAGGCAAGCAATATCGAATCAAAAGGGAAAGCGATTGGAGATCGTAAAAGGAGCGGATTTGCGATCCCTACTCCTAAATTCAAACGAAGGACAGTATCGGCGGTTCGGGATTTTCCACTGGGTTGTGGACCATCATCCGGGGAGAATCGACAAATCATGGTCGTTCACGATTCTAAGGGTAACCACTTTACATCGTTTATTTTAGAGTTGATTAATTAAATCGCGTATGTCGACTAATCGAGCGTTATGATATCTTAGGTGTCGAAGATCAAGAAAGCCTAGTACTTACCGTAATCAGGTGTGTAATCTCACACCGTTTTCCGTGGGTTTTAAGATTGATATCATATTGGAAATATATCGCTACGATTAAAATCATTTTATGGAGTAAACCGGGAAAATTGGCCTAAATTACACTATTTTTGATAAAATTGACAAAATCAGTATTAACACTGTGAGAATTACAAAAACGCCCTAAAGGGCCGAATTACGAAATTGCCTTAATGGGCCGATTTGTTATATTGCCTTAATGGGCCGATTTGTTATATTGCCATAATGGGCCGATTTGTTATATTGCCTTAAATGGGCCGATTTGTTATATTACCATAATGGGTCGATTTGATATATGGTCATAATGGGCTGATTTGCAATTGCTACAATGGGCCGAATTTTTGTAATGAATCTCTGAATTAATTATTGTTGTTTATATTTGTAAATATCATGATTTGCTATGTATGATGCATTTATATGATTTTGCTTGGGATGAGAAAATGTTGAAGAGAAGTGATTCCGGTGGCACTGCCACAAAAATGATTGTTAATATGATACTATGATACTGGTGGCTCGGCCACAATCAAAATTTTTTATAAATGGCATAATGCCTTCGATTGGTGTGTTTGGCGGGGTGGGTTGACTTGATCCCCACAGGTGTGATGGGATGGTAAGGGTGGTGTGTAGCGGATGGATTATTAGGTTGGTTTGGGATTGCATTACATTCATATAATATATTTGATACATTATTATGTAAAAAGGGGCTTAGGCCCAAAATATTGCTAAATGGGTTTCAGGCCCAGTGGACAACGGTAAGGGGTTATACACTGAGTTCTTGTAACTCACCCCCTCTTTTTTTTTTCTTAACCCTTGTAGGTAATTCTCTGTGATGAGGACTTGGGGCCATGGATGACTCGGTGGAGGCCATACTTTTGGAATGATATTTTCAGACTTTAGTAAACTTTTTTTCCGTATTATTTCGTTGCTTTTATTATTTCGGGTTTTAAAGTTGTAATAAGGCCTCTGGGATATTTTTATTTGGTTTTATGTTTAGCCGTACTTATTATTTTTTCTGCATTATTTTGAATGGGGATTTTTCTAAAATCATAAATAACGGTTTTCCAAAATTGATTAATAAACTGTTTTCATAACAAACTTTTACAAATACTTTAACTCGGAAAGTTTTTCTTGAACTATCAACGATATTTTCAAAAGTTATGATTTATAAAGATAATTTTTTAGTTCAAATTATCTATTTATCAAACAAACTTTGAGGTTAGTAGTACTTTATCAAATATTTCAAATCAACTCCTTTTCTCAATTATAACTAAACAATATCTATATTAGTACGAATAAAAAGGATTTAACATGTTTTTCTCATGTGACATGTCAGATCCGGTCTTAACGCATGGGCCGGGTTTGGGGTGTTACATTTTATGGTATCAGAGCCCAATTTCAAAACTCGGTTGTGGTTTGGGTTCAAAAATGTTTTTCAAAACTGTTTGAATTTTAAATTAAAAACGCATATTTTAAAAGAAGTATGGCACCACGGGTATCCGGCGTCGCATATTTCGTTTGTTTGTCAAAAGCTCTTTTAAAAATTTCCTTGAATTGGGCATCTACGAAAGAGCTTAAATAAACAATAAGTTAATATATAATTTCTTTAAGAGTTTAAGAAATTTACCGAATTGTTCATCTGTGCGGTCTTTCTTTGTCGTATTGGGATATGGCACACGAGGTTGGTATTTTGTACTTACCAGTTTTGGTTTTTCATGGCTTACCTCAACCTTACCCTTATCTACCACGTTCTCTTGCCTCTGTTTTAATTCGTCTAACCCTTCACTATTGTGAACAGTAATGGCGTAAATTTTCTCCTTTGGGTTAGTTTCAGTGTTGCTTGGCAAGTTTCCTTGTGGTCGTTCTGAGAACAGCTTAGCAAGCTGACCTATTTGGTTCTCGAGCCCTTGAATCGATGCTTGCTGATTTTTAAGTCTTTGTTTTGATGTTTTGGAAATGGGTTTTACGACACCGCGATGAATTTCGTTAGCATCTCCTCAAGGTTCGGCTTCTTCTCTTGTGGGTAGGGTTGTTGTTGAAAGCCTGGAGGGGGTTGTTGTCTCTGATTTCCTTGGCCACCCCATGAGATATTTGGATGGTTTCTCCAACCTGGATTGTAAGTGTTACTATAAGGGTTATTTTGAGGTCTAGAATTGTTACCCATATAGTTCATCTGTTCGTATTCTATGCCAGGGTTCTAGGGTGGGTATTCTATATTATTCGTCCCTCCTCCATTTGTATCGCACTGCATCACTGGATGTACCTGCGAAGAACCACACAAACCATCAATTTTCTTACTAAGAAGTTCTACCTGATTTGATAGCATTGTTACTGCATCGAGGTTGAAAACACTGGCGACTTTTGTTAGCCTTGTCCTCGTAACTTGCCACTGATAGTTATTCAGTGACATCTCTTCTATAAAATCATAGGCTGCTTTAGGGGTTTTGTTATTTAGGGTTCCACCGGCGGCTGAATCAATCAACTGCCTAGTTGAGGGGTTCACACCGTTGTAAAAGGTTTGAACCTGTAGGCACAAGGGTAACCCATGGTGAGGGCATCTCCTTAGTAGATCCTTATATCTCTCCCACGCATCGTAGAGTGTTTCTAGATCCATCTGCACAAAAGAAGAAATATCATTCCTCAACTTAGCCGTTCTATCCGGCGGAAAATATTTTAACAAAATTTTTTCGGTCATTTGTTCCCATGTAATGATTGGTCCTCGTGGTAACGAGTTTAACCACTGTTTAGCTTTGTTCCTCAACGAAAAGGGAAACAACCGAAGGCGAATGGCATCATTAGAAATGCCATTAATCTTGAAAGTGTCGCAAAACTCAAGAAAATTTTCCAAGTGATTGTTTGGATCCTCATCCTACAAACCATCAAACCGAACAAATTGCTGAATCATCTGTATAGTGTTAGGTTTCAGTTCAAAATTATTTGCAGCAATAGCAGGTCTAACAATACTTGATTCAGTTCCTGTTAAATTAGGTTTAGCATAATCATACATAGTACGAGTAGCAGGATTTTGATTCACCGGGTTTGCGGCAACCACAGGAGGTAGTGGATTATTATCAGCCATCTCTTCTGTAGTATTAGTTTCGTCTTCTTGCTCTTCTTCTACGTATTGTAGACTTTGCCTTATTTCTCTTCGGTTTCTGTGGGCTGTACCTTCTATATCACTGTCAAAAAGTAATGGTCCTGACGGGTTCCTTCAGTCATAAACTAAAAGTTCCTGCCAGAAGCAAAGAAAAAATTAGTGAATAGAAATAAAAAATAAATTGCAAATAAAAGTAAATAAAATGGCTAAAGTAATAAAAATTTAGCGTTCCTAATATCTTAGTCCCCGGCAACGGCGCCAAAAACTTGATGGAGCTCGAAACTAACTATTATTTCGACAAAGGCAAGCGCCCCTATCGAACAATAGTATAGCTATGGTGAGTCCGGAATATCGTATCCTCAAGGACCAAGAGTACTAGTATTAACTATCTTTTTATTATCTAGCCTAATAATTAAGGGAATTTATTTTTAATCTAAAATTTACTAACTAATTTAACTAACTATGAACGCGACAGAGAGTAAATTGGGAAAATAATTTTAAACAACTTTTATATGAGATAGGCAATACCTAAGGAAGAATCCACCTAGACTTCACTTATTACTTTTGATTCATGCAATTTATTCACCTGACTTAATCTGTAGAAATCCCTAAATTATATTAATACCTCTCTCGAGGCTACTAACAACTGACTCTAGGTTAATTAATTGAAATCTCTTTCTAATTAAAACCCCTATTGTCGCATTAACTCGATCTATGAATTCCCTTATTAGGTTTGACCTTAATCCGGCAGATTTTCGTCGCCCTATGTCTAGGGTTGCAATCAAATCCGCTTAATTGTGTTGATCTACTCTTAAACAGGGACTTTTGCTCCACTGAATAAGCACATTCGACTTGAATCAATAACTTGAATTATCAAAACAAGAATAAGAACTCACAATTAAGAATAAGCACAAGTATTTATCTCATAAATCAAATAATAACAAGATCTATCTTAGGTTTCATCCCCTTAGATATTTAAGGGATTTAGTTCATACTAAAAGAGGGAAACTGATAAACCGTAATAATAACATATTTTAAACCCACATTTAGCATACTTTTGGATGATTTAAGCCTTGAATTATGTAATTTGGTGCTCTTAATCCTTTGTTTTCATGTTTTATACTCAGAAAAGCACCGAAGAATGAAAAGAAAGGAAAACGGGCTTAAAAGGGACCAAATCACAAAATTGACACGGCTTGGGCCCAAGACCACACGGCCGTGCCTCTCTAATCAGACCCGAACACGGCCTGGCCACGATTCACACGGGCGTGTGCCAAGGGCGTGTCCCTGCCGTGGAAAAGAGGAATTTCACTCGAATTAGGTTACTTAGGGGTAAAGAAACACATTCCAAAAGCCTATATAAACACCCTAAAGACCAACTTTCAGGGGAGTCCAGCTAGGCCAAGGAGCCGAGCCAGAAAGGGCAGATTTGTGGGAATTTACTCGGAGAAAGGCAGTTGATTCATCTCAAGAAGCCGGAGTCATACTCAAGATGGAGGATCTCTCTTCAATTCCTTCAGGGGGTTTTAGGGTTTTTCTTATGTTTTGTTTTATCTTTTCTTCTGAGATGTATTCTTTTATAATTATGAACTAAACCCTCAGATACCTGAGGGGGATGAAACCTAAGACGAATCTTGTTATTGTTTTCTGAACTATATGATAAATACTTGATTTGTTCTTAATTATGTGTTCTTAATTCTTGTTTTGATATTTCAGGATATTGATTCAAGTACTGATGTGCTTAGGCAAAGGAGGAATAGACCCTGTCTAAGAGTAGATCTAGCATAATTAAGCGGAGTTGATCGCAAACCTAGAGATATGATGACGAAAATCTGCCGGATTAGGGTCAAACCTAATATGGGAGTCCATAGATCGAGTTAATGCAATTCTAAGGGTTTTAATTAGAAAGAGATTTCAATTAATCAACCTAGGGTTAGACGTTAGTAGCCTCGAGAGAGGTATTAATATAAATTAGGGAATCCTACGGATCAAGTCAAGTGAATAAATCGTGCAGTTGAGTTAAATAACAAGTGAAGTCTAGGTGAATTCTTCCTCGGGTATTGTCTTAATCAATTGGTTTTTCCCACAAGTATTTCCCCAATTTCGTTCTCTTTGTCTTCGCATCTTTAGTTTAGTAGTCAGTTAATTTTATATTAAAACAATTCACTTCATATTTAAGGCTAAATAATAAAAAGAGAGTTAGTATTAGTACTTTTAGTTCCTTTGGGTTTGACAATCCGGTCTTGCCTTAACTATACTACTGTTCGATAGGTGTGCTTGCCTCAAACGTTGTCATAGTTAGTTTCCAGGTTTGATCATTCTCTTTATAAATTTTAAAACTTTGACAAATCACAGCAATCAGAAACATCATAAAAAGAGGAAAACAACAAAACATAAGAAAACCCAAAAAACTCCTAAAGAACTTGATGGGAGATCTTCAGTCTTGATGGCGATCCTTCTCCTAAGTTGTTCCCGACGATTGTCTTGGAGTATTTTCTCCTTCTACTCAGTGTCTATTCAACGTCCTGTCGAGCCCTCCTTTTAGGTTGCCCCATAGGGTGTTTATATAGGCTTTGAGATGCCTTACTTGGCCCACAAGTATCCTATTTAGAATAGAATTCATCTTGATTTCGACATGGACACGGCAGTGTGACATGCCCGTGGTGGACTCCTTCGGCCGTGGTCAATTCTGCTCGCCTCACACGGCCGTGTGATCTGCCCGTGGTCGATAGTCCATGCCGTGGTTGATCTTGCTCGTGACACACGGCCGTGGCCAATGGTCCAGGCCGTGTTGATTTCCTAGGTAGGCCCATTTTGCCTCTTTTTTGGCCCGTTTCTCATCCTTTTCGACTTCCTAAGCTCTCCTGAGTATAAAACATGAAATTAAGAGATTAGGAGCATTGAATTCATCAAATTCAATCAAAATTCATCCAAAAGTAAGCTAAGCATGGGGTTAAAATATGTGTAAATTACGGTTTATCAATGATCTACAAATATTTGAAAATTTTAACTATTATTGTCAGAAATAATAAGAGTTTTTTGTGTGTTGGTGTGCCAGGAACATGTTTTAGAATGAGGAAATAAAAGAGTGAAGTTTTGTCAGGGCAAAGTGTAGACAGTTTTCCAGCACGGATGTCGTAGCAATGTTGGGAAGACCAAGTCAGCATTTTTCGCGCAACAATCCCAGTTCAAATTCAAACTTGTACCAGATAAATCCCCCTAAAAGAGGAGAAGATAATCACGAGCTGTTAGCCGACCCTAGCCTAATCTATATATAAAAGCCGATGAAGGGGACCTCACAAATGGCAAAAGAAAAAGAAGAAGAAAAAAATTGATAGATCCTTAGGCGTGAATAAGGGTTCAGCTACGCAAAGGAAAGGAAGTCGAAGGCAATCCTTCTTAGCCATCACAGGACACTGTGTTGCCGAAATTGGACTGCACAAGCGATAGCTATTTCCCGAAGTTCTTTCATTATTTCCATTAGCGTTCCTTCAAAAAATTAAATTTAAGTAATTGAACACAATGTCGGATAATATTTTTGTTTGGAATTTTATTTCCCAGCCCATGAGCTAAATCTCATAGGGTTGGGATTACTTTCGATGAAACCTTAACTATTTTCATGGATGCAATATATATCTAATTTACTTTACTATTTCATTTGATTGCTCTTATTTCTTAATTAAAATGCAAACAATCTCTAGACACAGAAGACTGTTTGCATACTTATAGACTGATTCTAATTCCGTAAGCGTTTGATTGGTTAGATTAAAATTAAATGAAATGAGCAAGTATCCGATAGACACTTGTAGTTGACTCTAGACATAGAGTCACGATCATACAGAAGGAACCCATGCAAGATATCCAAAAAGCCTATAGACACGGGCAAGGTAACTTGAGGTTTTGCTTTAGCGAGAGGCAGGCCATTTTAGAACTCTTCTGTGCAATAAAGTAGATACGATTTTGCCAAGGTATTATTAACAGTAAGGGTCGATTATGGGTAATCCCGACCTTCCGAATCAACACCACTCTATCCTTATTCTTTGTCGTAGTATCTTTTCCACATAATATTTAGTTGTTTATTTCTTTGTTTACATTTTATTTAGATAAACACTCTCGTTATTACCATTACATTCCTGCTCTCACTTTTGCCATAGCATTCCTAATTATTCATCAATTCCATCTATCACATATAACATCATTCCTTTGAATTATCACTGCTTACTTACCTTAGTTTACCATAGCACCTTATTCGTCAGTCTTGCCATAACATTAACCATATTACAATAACTCGACCACTTTTGTGCCTCAATTCGATCCTCGTGTGAACGATACTCACTCATCACTTTATTACTTGAATCGACATGTATACTTGCATAAATCACATATCATTTCACACGCGACAAGTTTTTGGCACCGTTTCTAGGGATCGACAATTTGGTGAAATTCGGTTTGGTTATTTTACTTAGTAGTTTTATTTAACTTAGTGTATTTACTTTTTACAGGTTTGCCATCAGTGCATGAGAAAAGGCATTCTTGCTAACATAGAATACCTTTTTGATCCGGAGATTGACAAAACCTTGCGGAGAAAGAGAAGAATTGAGAAAAATGGCTATAAACAAGAATGATCTTAATGGTAATCCAAATCATTGCAATGAAAATCCTCCCATTCGACGTGTGGTGGATTATCGAGATAGGCCAATTAGAGAGCATGTCGTCCCAATGCTGTTTGATTTGAATCCAGGGATAGTCAGACCAACCATACAAGCTCAACACTTCGAGTTGAAACCAATAATATTCTAGATGTTACAAACAGCAGGACAGTTCGGTGCACTCCCCATTGAAGACCCACGATTACATTTAAGGCTCTTTCTAGAAGTATGTGGTTCATTCAAATAGAAGGGGGTTCTTAAAGATGCCTTGAGACTTAAGTTATTCCCATATTCTTTAAGAGATGGTGCGAGAGCATGGCTAAATGCTTTACTGTCGGGAACAATGGCATCATGGAATGATATTTGCCAAATGTTTTTACGACGGTATAATCCCCTAAATATGAATGATTAGCTTAGAAATTACATCACATCTTTTCGGCAATTAGAGGATGAAATATTATATGAAGTTTGGGAATGATTTAAGGAGTCAATTTGGAAATGTCCGATGCATAGATTCCAGCACTGGACTCAAATGAAGATGTTTTACAACGGGTTGAATGCGCACACAAGGATGGTAGTTGATGCGTCTTCCAATGGTATGTTGTTGGACAAAACTTATAATGAAGTATACAAGATCTTAGAAAAGATTACCAATAACGATTATTAATGTCCGACCACGAGAGTTGGGACAGGTAAGAGAGTTGGTGGTACCATCAAGCTTGATGCAATCACTTCATTAACGACCCAGGTATCTTCTCTAGCTAATATGATTAAAACCATGAAAAATCCAACTGTAATCCATGAGATGAAATCAACAGAGTTTTTATGTGTTTATTACGAGGAAAATCATGTGTTTGACGAATGCCCATCAAACCCAACGTCAGTATACTATATGGGTAATTCCAATTGAAATAGCAATCCATATTCCAAAACCTACAATTTAGGGTGGAAGCAGCATCCTAATTTCAGTTGGAGTAATCAGGGTGTGTGGAATTTTAATAATACTGTAAGATAGAATGCCAATAATGCATTGCCTGGTTATGTTCAACCTATGCGGAGGAAAAATACTCAATACGGTCAAGCATCATCTTCTACTTCCATTGAAGTTTTATTGAAGGAATATATGGCCAAGAATGATGTTGTAATTTAGAGTTAGGCTGCATCTCTCCGAGCACTTGAAAATCAAGTAGGGCAAATAGCAAATACTCTAAATTCAAGGACATAAGGAGCATTGCCAAGTGATACCGAGAATTCAAGAACACAGGTCAAGGAGCAGTGCAAGGCTATCACCCTTAGAAGTGGGACTCAGTTGAGTGATGTTGTTCACGATGCCGCAACAGGAGAGGATAATGCAAGTAACAACCAGGTAAAAATCCTAGAGTCATCTAAAAGACATACTTAACCTAAAAAGGGTAAGCAGCAAAATGTTGTGGCAGAATCAGGTCAGGTTGTCAACATAAATGCCATAGCAGAACAATATTAGCAACCAGAAGGACGACCGCCTCTACCTTTTTGTTAGCAATTCCATAATTCTAAACAAGATGCTTAATTCAAAAGGTTTTGGGCGGTCTTCAAGCAACTCCACATTAATATACCGCTAGTCGAAGCTTTGGAGTAAATACCCAATTACGTAAAAGTCATGAAAGACATACTATCAAAGAAGTGCATGTTGGGAGAATTTGAGACTGTTGCTCTCACTGAAGGGTGTACAGCAATGTTGATGAATAAACTGCCTCAAAAGTTAAAGGACTCAGAGAGTTTCACTATCCCATGTTCCATTGGAAATCATTATATAGGAAAAGCATTATGTAATCTAGGCACAAGTATAAATCTAATGCCTATGTCTATTTTCAGGAAGCTAGGAATTGGGAAAGCGAGACCTACCACAGTGACGTTGCAATTGGATAACCGATCCTATACCCATCTAGAATGTAAAATTGAAGATGTATTGGTAAGGGTGGATAAATTTATCTTTCCTACAGGTTTTCTTATTTTAGAATGTGAAGCTAACCATGATGTACCAATTATTTTTGGAAGATCGTTTCTTGCTACTGGCAGGACCCTAATTGATGTGCACAAAGGTGAGTTAACCATGAGAGTGAATGATCAGTAGGTTACTTTTAATGTGTTTGATGCGTTAAAATGTATGGATGAGAATGAGGAATGTCATGCCATTGACTTGATAGAAATAGAAGTGGACGAATTCGTAAAATTTTGCTACGACAATTCTGGTAGTGAAGACGATTTGATGGAGCAAGGTGACACTGTAAGTTTTTAAGAGCTTGGTGAATTTATGGAAGCCCAGCAGATAGTGGATAGGCCAGGGAAGAAATTTGAATCCTTGGATTTATCAGATCAATCTTTTAAGCCTTCTAAACCATCTGTAGAGGAATCTCTCAAACTAGAGTTAAAACCTCTGCTACAATATTTGAAATATACGTATTTGGGAAATAATAGTACTTTTCCAGTTGTAATTTCTGCTAAGCTAACACCTGAGAAAGAGGACAGGTTGTTAGAAGTGTTACTGTGATCTAAAAGAGCATTGGGTTCGACCCTTGTCGATATAAAGGGAATTAGCCCTACATTTTGTATACATAAAATTTTGTTGGAAGATTTCCATAGAAAATCCATTAAACAGAAGAGACGACTGAATCCAATTATGAACAAAGTTGTCAAGAAAGAAATTATTAAGTGGCTTGATGTTGGCTTTATTTACCCAATTTCAGACAACTCCTAGGTAAGTCATGTGCAATGTGCACCCAAGAAAGGGGGTGTCACAGTAGTAAGTAATGACTACAATGAGCTCCTACCGAATTGTACTATTATGGGATGGAAAATGTTATGGACTACCGTAGGCTTAACAAGGAAACTAGGAAGGATAATTTCCCTTTGCCATTCATCGATCAAATGTTGGATAGATTAGCTGGTAAGACTTTTTATTGCTTCCTAGATGGTTATTCAGGATATAATTAGATTTCCATAGCACTTGAAGATCAAGAGAAGACAAATTTCATGTTCGATATGGTACTTTTACATTAAGGCAGATGTCGTTCGGGTTATGCAATGCCCCAGCAACTCTACAGCGCTGCATCATGGCCATATTCTTGGACATGGTGGAAAATTTCCTTGAATTTTTTATGGATGACTTCTCTATCTTCGAAAATGATTTTGAAGATTTCTTAAGGAATTTGGAGATGATTTTATGTCGCTGTGAAGAAACAAATCTAGTATTAAACTAGGAGAAATGCCATTTCATGGTCTGTGAAGGCATTATACTAGGAGATAGGGTGTCACAGCGAGGAATTGAAGTAGACAGAGCGAAAATAGAAGTGATCGGAAAATTGCCACCACCTACTAGTGTTAGGGGTATTAGCAATTTTCTAGGACACACATGATTTTACAGAAGATTTATCAAGGATTTTTCAAAAATCTCTAAACCCTTGTGTACTTTACTTGAACATAATAAACCTTTTAATTTTGATGATCAATGTTTGCAGGCTTTCGAGGAACTTAAGAAGTGACTTGTAGCAACACCGATTGTGGTTGCTCCAAAATGAACATTGCCCTTTGAACTCATGTTTCAACCAGTGATTGTGCTGTGGGAGCAGTGTTGGGTCAAAGAAGAAACAAGGTACTACATGCAATATATTATTCTAGTAGGATGTTGATAGGGGCTCAGCTTAATTATACCATTACAGAGAAGAAATTATTGAGAGTTGTCTTCGCATTTGACAAATTATGTTCTTATTTAGTTGGAACAAAGGTCACAGTCTACACAGATCACTCGGCTATCAAGTACTTCATACTAAAGAAAGATGCCAAGTTGAGATGGATTAGGTAGATACTCTTGTTACACGAGTTTGATTTAGAAATTAGAGATCGAAGGGAACCAAAAATCAAGTAGCTGACCATTTGCCAAGAATAGAATCGGGAAATGAAGATGAAAGCAAGAAACTTATTATGGACGAATTCCTAGATGAATAGTTACTCATTGCAAAGGCATTACCTTGGTATGCCGACATAGTAAACTTCTTAGTAAGTGGTGTAATGCCACCTGACTTCAATGCTCATAAAAGACGAAAATTTATTCATGAGGCTAAACAGTACTATTGGGATGAACCATTCCTATTCAACCATTGTGCAGATCAAATAATTACGAAGTGCATCCCCAAAGATGAGATGCATAGTATCTTACAACATTATCACTCAACCCCATATAGAGGACATTTTGGAGGAATGAAAACAGTTGCCAAGGTACTCTAGTCAGGATTCTATTGGCCAAGTTTATTTAAAGATGCTCATGAATTTTATAAGTCGTGTGACCGTTGTTAGAGAACAGGAAATGTGTCTAGGAGACAGTAAATGCCATTACAAAGTATATTGGAGATTGAACTGTTTGATGTATGGGGAATAGACTTTATGGGCCTTTTTCCACCATCCATGGGCAAGCTATACATACTTTTGGCAGTAGACTATGTTTCTAAGTGGGTAGAAGTAGTAGTCCTATCCTCTAATGATGCTAAGTTGGTATTGAAATTTTTTCATAAGAACATTTTCACATGATTTGGTACACCGAGAGCCATTATCAGTGACGAGGGATCCCATTCTGATTGCAAACTGATGGCTAATTCCTTGCGCAGGTATGGGGTGAAACATAGAATTTTCATTGCATATCACCCTTAGACGAATGAAGAAGCTAAAATCTCTAATAGAGAAATTAAACAAATTCTGGAAAAAGTGGTGAATCCATATCAAAAGGACTAGTCTACTAGATTGGATAAAGCTCTATGGGCATACTGAACTACATTTAAAACACCATTAGGGATGTCACCTTTTAAACTTGTTTAGGGTAAGGCATGTCATTTACCTGTTGAACTTGAGCATAAAGCATTTTGGGCGATTAAGAAGCTAAACATGTATTGGGCTACTGCTGGCGGCAAGAGATTGCTAGAATTGAATGATATGGAAGAGTTTTGAACACAAGCATATGGGAATGCTTGTTTGTATAAGGAAAAGACCAAGCGATGGTATGATGCCAAAATTTTGCCAAGGTAATTTGAACCTGGATAGCAGGTATTATTGTTTAATTCCAGGCTCAAATTATTTCCTGGTAAGTTAAAATCTCAATGGTCAGGACCTAAGAACAGGGGCTACATTCAAGGTTAATGGAAAACGCTTGAATCATTACTGGGGTGCTCCTATAGAGCGTGACAAGCAAAGCGTTAGCCTTCGTGATGTTTGAACTTTTTGTTTTCGTTAATAAGTAGTTTTTTTTTCTGTTTTATTTCCCATTGTTATTTTTATTCTCTTTATTTTTAATACAACTTTATTTCTATTTATTATTATTATTGTGAACAGCAGCATAATAAAAGAAGCATGATTTGTTAGTGTGTACTAAGCAATAGTGTGTCGTAACATTACAGAGAAATGTTATCCCATGACAAACTGAATGATGAGGTATTTTTATTGAAGGATGAATCCCACATAGGGTACGATGAATCGCAGTTAGACTAGAGGTTGTCTCTGTTTGAGGTGCAACAATACCAGATGGTGGAAGCGTTTGAACAAAGCAATGAATGCCATGTTTGATACTAGTCATATGTGAAAGATAAGGATTTGGCATTAAAAAGATCCCTCTAGAAAATTTTTTTGAGACCCATACCAGAATTTCCTACTTTCCCAGCTACTTTGCTCTCGTCTAATGAGTGCAGAGAAGAGCCAGTTCCATCCGCTGCCAGAACTGACTCTATGACTGAAGGAACCACTACAGACAAAAAAAAAGCTGCTGAAGAGTATTTAGAAAATTCAACCTCTGCAAAACTAGAGAAGGATGTAGAAGAAGGAAAGGAAGAAACAAATGTCCATGCCACTACACCACCTATTACCACTGAAAAAAGGTAAAACTCCTGTAGCGACATCTTCACCCACCTCCATGACTACACAGGATCAATCAATCAATCAACTGATCGATGTACTAATAGAGACCGACAAAGAAGGTGAGAAAGTTGACCTACGAAAAAGAAAGATGCGATACAAAGTCAATGCTCGCAAGTCCACAAAAAGAATTGAATGAAGTGCCAACGTTCTAGTACAAGAAAGTTAATTTTCTATTTTTTTTCTCTCATGCATTGTATATTTTTTTTTCTTTCGTTTGTGTGCATATTCATACTTGTTATATACTATTCATGATTTTACATGCATTGAGGACAATGCATCCCTTAGGTTTGGGGGTGTATTGTGCATTTGTATTTAGTGTGTTCATTTTGGTATATAGGATATTTAGCCATGGCATAATAACTATGGAAATACTGCTTTGTCTATAAGAAGTATAATTTTTCTTTATGATGTTCGATGATAAGCTTAATTTTTTTCTCGATATACCTAGAATAGGTAACAATAGATTTGGTGAAGTTAGCTTAGGATAAGTTGCTTGGAAATTGATTTCTAAAAATGGAATGTCCTATACTCTGTTTTTTGTTTCTTTTTTCAAAATATAGTAAGTATCTTTTACTGCCCTCAGGGATTTTTGAAACCAAACATTAGTTAAATTACTACGACATTTTGTTTAATTAAGTATGCACTCCAATGCTTAGAGTTGCTAAGTAGGCCAGCATCACTTTGTTTTCTCTATCTTGCTGTTGATTAGAAAGGAGGGTCTAAGTAAGAGTGTATGATATAATTTTAGGGTCATTCCGCTGAAGCAAAGGATTGAGTAGCTAAGGAGGTAGTTGTATGTTCCATCCATCTTTTTAGTTAAATGCCTTAGCTTCATGAGTGACTTTTGGTTTAAATTGTGACATGATGAGGCACTCAGCAATTCGGTGTATGCTCTATCGTGATTGTCAAGTCAAACACATTTTTGTGACATGACTAAATCCCCTAATATGGTTTCCATAAAAAAAAGAGAGAGAAAGGAAAAAGGAGAATAAATATATGAAAATGTGAATAATATACTTTGATATGGGCTTAATGTAACACCCCAAACCCGGCCTAGAAGTTAGGCCCGAATCTGGAACGTCACATTAATGGCGCACTTCAAAACAATTCACTAGTTAACCATTTAAGGCCCAAAAGCCCAAAACAAAAGATTATTTCGAAAACCATATTAACACTTTAATAACTTTATGAAATTGCCTAAGTCAAGTAGTTTAAACAATAACAATAATAAACCCAAAATTCAAAGTCAAATAGGAGTTACATGGCCTTATTACGATCCAACGAAAAATAAACAAAGTATTTAAAATAGAATAATTTGAATAAATTAAAACATTTGAACAGCTTGTAGTGTGGCCATCTCCGAGTCCTCTCCCACGTCGAGTCGTCTATTCAGGATTACCTGAAACATTAAGTTAAAGGGTGTGAGTTTCGAAACTCAGTGTGTACAACCCTTGGCAATCAAATCACATACAAATATTCACATTGGGCCTAAGCCCTAACAAAATCGGTGGTCTTGGGCCTTAGCCCACAATGACCTCATATCATATCATATCGCATCATATACATACAAGATAATGCAAAACCCACCCCAAAAATCCATCCTCTACACACACAATTTCCCTTCCAACCTTATGGCTCCTGTGGGGAATTCTAGCTCGACCCACCCCTCCGCTACACACCATGGGTAGCCCGGTTGCGGTACTACCGAACATTGCAGCAAAGCTGCTAATCATATATTGGGCTAAAAGCCTCCGGTGGATCCACGGTCGTCAAGCGACTATGCGATCCTCAAATTCTTCCTCCGTACCATAATTCCCACCCATATGCATCCTAAGCAGAATATCATATGAATGCATCAAACACACAAGTAACTTCCATAAACTCATACCTGTCATATAGGGGTATTTTCGTCATTTCACTACCCAGGGGTATTTTCGTAATTCTACCCTACAAGGGTATTTTGGTAATTTGGCAAGATAGGGATATCTTGGTAATTTTGCAAAACAAGGGTATTTTGGTACTTTTGCAAACAGGGGTATTTTGGTAATAAGGGTATTTTAGTAGTTTTACAAATATAAGGGTATTTTAGTAATTTTATAAATATAAGGGTACTTTAGTAATTTTAAAAATATAAGGGTATTTTAGTAATTTTACAAATATAAGGGTATTTGGTCCCTCTCGGGTTTTAGTTATGAACTTTGGCCCATAAACAAGTCCACGCGGTTAAAGTGAACAAACACTATGCACCAGGTAGGATCTCAAAAAAGAGGAGGTGGGTCACTCGGACCGCTTAAGTACCAAGCTCTCACTAGATCCAATCCTAGACATGCATATGTCGGTTACCACACTCTAACTAATCGAATTGTCCATAGACATGTTTAATTAGCTTAAGTCTTATGAAATTACAAAGTTGTTCAAGCTAGGCCTAAAGTCCATTAACCCTAACATACTTGTCTACGCCCCCATAAGCCCATCTCATGTCCTTACGGCCCGTTAGGCCTAAATCTCATCATATGGCCTATTAGGCCCAAAACATATCCAGATCATGTATCAAGCATAGCTAACTTAATTCGTCTAATCAACCAAACCATTTTTTCAAACTTAGCCTCAGGGCCCACCGGGCCCATTTAGCCACTTTCGGCTTTTCGGCATTGCCGATATCGTGTGTGTGTTGTGTTTGTACACACCTGGTAACCTCGCATGCTGCAAACCCCTTAGTCACAAACCTACAATCGACATTACTAGCGATTAACCAAAGTTTTAACATACACTGACTAAAACCGAAACCTCACCATACCTTTACTGTGTACCCCACGTTCTAGTAGCCCTTCCTTTGCTACTATTGGCGATTATCCTCTAGATCTGCACCCAAACACCTATATCGTCAAAACCAAGTGACCCATATTGATCATAAGTCACCCCTATGAGCCACATAAGATTCGGCCATTTACTAAACCATGAATGAGTCGAGAACACTTACCACCTTGTTAGCAATCCTTACTTACCACGCTTGCGATTGTTGAGCCTTACCCTTATTAATACATGGTAACGACAAAGATTTGGTTAGATAGCTCTTCGGCTTTTAACAAAACACACCAAAAAGTTTAACTAAGCACTTACCGAAATTCTCCTTTGATCATGCGGCTTAAATATCTACTTGAACAAGATTCGGCTTCCAAACGTGACTAAAAGTAGATAATAATCGATTGAGGTGGAGGAACAAACAACAAAGAATCGGCATAAACAGGGGTTTCGACAAACAGGGATTTCGGCAAACAGGGATTTCAGAAAATAGGGATTTTGGCAAACAGGGATTTCGGCAAAAAGGGATTTTGGCAAACTGGGGTGGTGGTATTCGGCAATGGAAAAAAAATAAGGATGATGGGAAAAAAAAGAAAGAAAGATGGAAACTCCAAGAACCCCTTCTAAGGATTTCGGCACCCCCCTTTTATAACCAAAGCCGAACTGCCTTCCCCCCACAGTCCTATTCGGCCCCAACACTTCACCCTCCTCATCTCTTATCTTTTCTCTCTGATAATACCTTAATCTTATCCGAAATATCCTCCGCATCCATCAGTCATGCTTCCTTCAAACTCTCCGCGGTAAGAGTTCAAAATCCACACAACTCTTGCCGTCCACCTATGCAAAATAAAACACTCCAAAATACACTCCTCCTGCTCGAACCTTGGACCTCCTCAGCTTTCACACACGCCACCTCATAGCTCCCAAGTGACGCCACTTTCCACTAGACCACAAGCCCATTTGTGCCCTATTTTCTCTTAATCTACTTAAGAGGCCTCATGCTTGAGACTAGGGTCCACTAAGCAAGAAAACTAATTTTTTCCCTATGGTCTCCCCTATCTCTAAGGCTTCAAATAATCCCGATAATACCTTAATATTAATATTCTAAGTGCTACAAATATCCAAAAAAAAAAATTAAACGCTCCCATTCCCAAGACCTATTGGGCCCAATTCTTCTAGGCCCAAATTCGGGGCGTTACACTTAAAGCAAGTGACTTCTGTTTAGGTAACGAATGAACTAAGTGAATAAAAAGATATTTGCTATACGAAAAAAGAAACAATGCATGTGTACTTATGAAAATTTCTTTTTAAGAAGAAATTTTTGCATTGCCTTTGCTGAACAAACCTTTGACATTCGAATAAGTTTGAGAATATTGTTGAGAACAGAGGTATAAATTGTTTTTTCGAATAGCTAGGCAGTATAAGAAGGTTTTTTGCCAAGGTAAAATGGGTGCATTCATGCATTTAGGTGTATTTTGCTTGAGGAAAAGCAATAACTTAGGTTTGGGGGTGTGATAACTCTTGACAAGATATATATTTCATGCCTTTAGACCTAGCTAATTGCTTGTACTTAAGTACATTTTGTTACATATCAGGACATTTTAGTTAGCATTTTAATACTGCATTAGGACTTGGACTGTGTTGGAATTAAGTGCTTTTAGTCGCTTGTGGTGGAGTTTTTTGTGTGTTGGAGTGGCAGGAACAAGTTTTAGAACGAGGAAATAAAGGAGTGGTGTTTTGTCAGATCAAAGTGCAGACCGTTTACCAGTACAGATGCCGTAGCAATGCCGGGAAGACCAAGTCAGCATTTTTCACACAACAATCCAAGTTCAAATTCAAACTTGTACCAGATAAATCATGAATTGTTAGCCGACCCTAGCCTAATTTATCTATAAAAGCTGATAAAGGGGACCTCACAAATGGCGAAAGAAAAAGAAGAAAAAAAAAGAGAGATCCTTAGGCGTGACTAGGGGTTCGACTGCACAAAGGAAAGGAAGTCAAAGGTAGTCCTTCTTAGCCATCATTGGACGCTATGCTGCCGAAGTGTGAACTAGCCAAGCGAAAGCTGTTGCCCGAAGTTCTTCTATTATTTCCATTAGTGTTCCTTCAAAAGATTGAATTGAAGTAGTTGAACACAATGTCGGATGATATTTTGGTTTGGAATTTTATTTCCTAGCCCATGAGCTAAACCTCATAGGGTTGGGATTATTTTCGATGAAACCTTAACTATTTTTATGGATGCAGTATATATCTAATTTACTTTACTGGTTCATTTGATTTTCCTTATTTCTTAATTAAAATGTAAAAGATCTCTAGACATAGAAGACTGTTTGCATACTTATAAACTAATTCTAATTCCGAAAGGGTTGGATTGGTTGGATTAAAATTAAATGAAATGAGCAAGTAGTTTGTAACACCCCAAACCCGGCCTAGAAGTTAGGCCCAAATCTGGTGTGTCACATGGAAGTAAAAACCATCTTTACGATTATTAAAAACTTGCTTGACAAGTCAACGATAACGAATTGGTTAATACAAATCACTTGTGCTCCTTCACCTTGTTGAAAGCCCTAAAACCAACGATGGCCAAATCACAGGAAAGAATGTAACTCAGACCCAACGAGAGAGAAAGAAGAATACTCGATTATTAAGGAAAAACTCGGATGAAACAAAGTTATCGACAAAGAGAGAACTACTACTTACCGATTGTTAATTTCCTTGTAGCGCCACTCACTTAAATCACCATGAAAAGAGGATGATTTGATCACAAGGTAATGTCGAATTAAGAATAGAGAAAATGTTGATGAAAAGGTCAAAAGAAAAGAATGGATGGAGAGAAGAGTGCTAGATTGTTTCAAGCTATCTAAGGGAGATGAACAAAAAGGTGAGTGCTTCGGCCAAACAAAGGAGAAAGATGTACACTCAAAGCTTGAAGATTCGGCAAGAAGGAGAAGGAAATTTGGAGAGAAAAGAGAAATGACACAAAAGTTACAAATAGGAGTTTTTGGCCAAAACAACACCAAAACTTTTACTAATTGCCACAGACAAAATTCGGCTAACTCCCTCTACACCCAAAACCGTCCACATTCATGACCATAATGGTCAAAAATTGGCCAACCACACTTTCCATAACACTTCCCTTGAAAAAGGCCACATGTTCCCCTTACTTTCCCCTTTCTCTTTATTTCTTTCCTCACCTTCATCCTTTCCTATTTTCCTTAGCCATCTTGCCAAAAATAAAAAGTCCACCTTGCCTTATTTACATGCTTGGCTGACACTTAGGGAAAGAATGCAAAAATAATAGTCAAAATTTGCACACAATGGGATTTGAACCTCTTCCCTCAAGGTACTTCATGTGGCGCCATAACATTCTTACCAATTGTTCAATTATGCTAGCAATTTACTCATTTATTTCCATAAGCTTTGAGGTCACTTACTATTTCTCCTAAATAGGCTTAAACACCAAATTTTTACTAGGACCCAATTCAACCCCGAGCCTTCATAGAACCCCGTAACTTTCCAAAATCACCTTCCTAATAAGTCCAACTTGAAATAATGCCGTTCTCTAATTCCCATGAATTTTAAAACGCTTCTACGCTCAAGGTCCAATGGCCCAATCCTACTAGGCCCAATTTCGGGTCGTTACAATTCTACCCTCCTTAAAGAAATTTCGTCCTCGAAATTTCCAACCAACTACTAAACGCATCGCTCAAATCACACCACTAAGCTTTTGCTGTGTACTCTGATCTTAATAACACTAATGTACTTTTAATAAAATCTTGAATCCTCTTTCACTCAACCAAACATCTAACCATAGAAGCAAGCAGTTATCTACCACTTATACCTAAAATTTTCTACATTCAATCATCATGTCCAACCATAACATACCTGACTTGATGGTGATGAAACAATCCCGAGCCTTATGCTCCTAAGACCCGCATCTCAAGCATACTCCTGACCTCCTCCAGAATTCTCCCGGATGACGCCTTCTGTAATAATCCCAAGCCAAAAAGTTTGGACATGCCTTAACACGTTTTACGAAACGAGACTGCGACCCAAAAGAACCGTGATCTAATTTCTTCTTACAGTCCACAGACCCAACTCGAAGTGCTTCACTGATTCCTTTAACCTCCTCCAATACCTCCTTAACTATTTGAGTCAGCTCATCCACCCCAGCTCGATCATGAGATCCCATTTCAGCCACTGGCGATGCCAGCGCCTCCCTTTTGAAAACATGCCCCGATGATGAAGATCTAGCCTTAACACCTTAGCCTCTACCACGTCCACATCTATCGCGTCTACGTCCTTTAAGGCTCATATTTGCTAAATCGATTTAATTTTATTACGAGTTTTATGAATCAGTATACTTATTCAATGTTTATTAAACAATATTTTATGGAGTATAGGAAGTAAAGTCGTTTTCGCAAAATGCATCCTAAAGTCTCAATATCTATAGTCTCAACTCCTAAAGCTAAAAGTTCTAGAGTATTCTATTTTGTGGAATTTTCTTACCACAGTACTAACACAATAATCATAAAATAAAAACACATACTTGACTTGGTGCCGGATACCCGTGGTGCCATACTTTCTTTAGAACATACATGTATAATTTAAAATTTTAAACAGCTTTAAAAACGTGTTTGAACCCAAACTACAGCCGAGTTTTGCAACCTAGGCTCTGATACCATAAAATGTAACATCCCGAACCCGGCCTAGAAGTTAGGCCTGAATCTGGTGTGTCACATGGAAGTAAAAACCATCTTTGCGATTATTAAAAACTTGCTTGACAAGTCGACGATAACGATTTGGTTAATACAAATCACTTGTGCTCCTTCACCTTGTTGAAAGCCCTAAATCCAACGATGGCCAAATCAGAGGAAAGAATGTAACTCAGACCCAACGAGAGAGAAAGAAGAATACTCGATTATTAAGGAAATACTCGGATGAAACAAAGTTATCGACAAAGAGAGAACTACTACTTACCGATTGTTAATTTCCTTGTAGCGCCACTCACTTAAATCACTACGAAAAGAGGATGATTTGATCACAAGGTAATGTCGAATTAAGAATAGAGAAAATGTTGATGAAAAGGTCAAAAGAAAAGAATGGATGGAGAGAAGAGTGCTAGATTGTTTTAGCTATCTAAGGGGAGATGAACAAAAGGGTGAGTGATTCAGCCAAACAAAGGAGAAAGATGTACACTCAAAGCTTGAAGATTCGGCAAGAAGGAGAAGGAAATTTGGAGATAAAAGAGAAATGACACAAAAGTTGCAAATAGGAGTTTTTGGCCAAAACAACACCAAAAGTTTTACCAATTGCCAAAGACAAAATTCGGCAACCTCACTCTACACCCAAAACCGTCCACATTCATGACCATAATGGTCAAAAATTGGCCAACCACACTTTCCATAACACTTCCCTTGAAAAAGGCCACATGTTCCCCTTACTTTCCCCTTTCTCTTTATTTCTTTCCTCACCTTCATCCTTTCCTATTTTCCTTAGCCATCTTGCCAAAAATAAAAAGTCCACATTGCCTTATTTACATGCTTGGCCGACACTTAGGGAAAGAATGCAAAAATAATAGTCAAAATTTGCACACAATGGGATTTGAACCTCTTCCCTCAAGGTACTTCATGTGGAGCCATAACCTTCTTACCAATTGTTCAATTATGCTAGCAATTTACTCATTTATTTCTATAAGCTTTGAGGTCACTTACTATTTCTCCTAAATAGGCTTAAACACCAAATTTTTACTAGGGCCCAATTCAACCCCGAGCCTTCATAGAACCCCGTAACTTTCCAAAATCACCTTCCTAATAAGTCCAACTTGAAATAATACCGTTCTCTAATTCCCATGAATTTTAAAATGCTTCTACGCTCAAGGTCCAATGGGCCCAATCCTACTAGGCCCAATTTCGGGTCGTTACAATTCTACCCCCCTTAAAGAAATTTCGTCCTCGAAATTTCCAACCAACTACTAAACGCATCGCTCAAATCACACCACTAAGCTTTTGCTGCGCACTCTGATCTTAATAACACTAATGTACTTTTAACAAAATCTTGAATCCTCTTTCACTCAACCAAACATCTAACCATAGAAGCAAGCAGTTATCTACCACTTATACCTAAAATTTTCTACATTCAATCATCACGTCCAACCATAACATACCTGACTTGATGGTGGTGAAACAATCCCGAGCCTTATGCTCCTTAGACCCGCATCTCAAGCATGCTCCTGACCTCCTCCAACATTCTTCCGGATGACGCCTTCTACAATAATCGCAAGCCGGAAAGTTTGGACGTGCCTTAACACGCTTTACGGAACGAGACTGTGACCCAAAAGAACCGCGATCTAATTTCTTCTTACAGTCCACAGACCCAACTCGAAGTGCTTCACTGATTCCTTTAACCTCCTCCAATACCTCATTAACTATTTGAGTCAGCTCATCCACCCCAACTCGATCATGAGATCCCGTTTCAGCCACTGGCGATGCCAGCGCCTCCCTTTCAAAAACATGCCCCGATGCTGAAGATCTAGCCTTAACACCTCGGCCTCTACCACGTCCACATCTATCGCGTCTACGTCCTTTAAGACTCATATTTGCTAAATCGATTTAATCTTATTACGAGTTTTATGAATCAGTATACTTATTCAGTGTTTATTAAACAATGTTTTATGGAGTATAGGAAGTAAAGTCATTTTCGCAAAACGCATCCTAAAGTCTCAATCTCTATAGTCTCAGCTCCTAAAGCTAAAAGTTCTAGAGTATTCTATTTTGTGGAATTTTCTTACCACAGTACTAACACAATAATCATAAAATAAAAACACATACTTACTTGACTTGGTGCCAGATACCCGTGGTGCCATACTTCCTTTAGAACATACATGTATAATTTAAAATTTTAAACGGATTTAAAAACGTGTTTGAACCCAAACCACAGCCGAGTTTTGCAACCTAAGCTCTGATACCATAAAATGTAACACCCCGAACCCGGCCTCGAAGTTAGGCCCGAATCTGGTGTGTCACATGGAAGTAAAAACCATCTTTGCGATTATTAAAAACTTGCTTGACAAGTCGACGATAACGATTTGGTTAATACAAATCACTTGTGCTCCTTCACCTTGTTGAAAGCCCTAAATCCAACGATGGCCAAATCACAGGAAAGAATGTAACTCAGACCCAATGAGAGAGAAAGAAGAATACTCGATTATTAAGAAAAAACTCGGATGAAACAAAGTTATCGACAAAGAGAAAACTACTACTTACCAATTGTTAATTTCCTTGTAGCGCCACTCACTTAAATCACTACGAAAAGAGGATGATTTGATCACAAGGTAATGTCGAATTAAGAATATAGAAAATGTTGATGAAAAGGTCAAAAGAAAAGAATGGATGGAGAGAAGAGTGCTAGATTATTTCAGCTATCTAAGGGGAGATGAACAAAAAGGTGAGTGATTCGGCCAAACAAAGAAGAAAGATGTACACTCAAAGCTTGAAGATTCAGCAAGAAGGAGAAGGAAATTTGGAGAGAAAAGAGAAATGACACAAAAGTTGCAAATAGGAGTTTTTGGCCAAAACAACACCAACACTTTTACCAATTGCCAAAGACAAAATTTGGCTACCTCCCTCTACACCCAAAACCGTCCACATTCATGACCATAATGGTCAAAAATTGGCCAACCACACTTTCTATAACACTTCCCTTGAAAAAGGACACATGTTCCCCTTACTTTCCCCTTTCTCTTTATTTCTTTCCTCACCTTCATCCTTTCCTATTTTCCTTAGCCATCTTGCCAAAAATAAAAAGTCCACCTTGCCTTATTTACATGCTTGGCTGACGCTTAGGGAAAGAATGCAAAAATAATAGTCAAAATTTGCACACAATGGGATCTGAATCTCTTCCCTCAAGGTACTTCATGTGGCTCCATAACCTTCTTACCAATTGTTCAATTATGCTTGCAATTTACTCATTTATTTACATAAGCTTTGAGGTCACTTACTATTTCTCCTAAATAGGCTTAAACACCAAATTTTTACTAGGGCCCAATTCAACCCCGAGCCTTCATAGAACCCCGTAACTTTCCAAAATCACCTTCCTAATATGTTCAACTTGAAATAATGCCGTTCTCTAATTCCCATGAATTTTAAAACGCTTCTACGCTTAAGGTCCAATGGGCCCAATCCTACTAGGCCCAATTTCGGGTCGTTACAATTCTACCCTCCTTAAAGAAATTTCATCCTCAAAATTTCCAACCAACTACTAAACGCATCGCTCTAATCACACCATTAAGCTTTCGCTGCGCACTCTGATCTTAATAACACTAATATACTTTTAACAAAATCTTGAATCCTCTTTCACTCAACCAAACATCTAACCACAGAAGCAAGCAGTTATCTACCACTTATACCTAAAATTTTCTACATTCAATCATCACGTCCAACCATAACATACCTGACTTGATGGTGATGAAACAATCCCGAGCCTTATGCTCCTTAGACCCGCATCTCAAGCATGCTCTTGACCTCCTCCAACATTCTCCATGAAGACGCCTTCTGTAATAATCGCAAGCGAGAAAGTTTGGACGTGCCTTAACACGCTTTACGAAACGAGACTGCGACCCAAAAGAACTGTGATCTAATTTCTTCTTACAGTCCACAGACCCAACTCGAAGTGCTTCACTGATTCCTTTAACCTCCTCCAATACCTCCTTAACTATTTGAGTCAGCTCATCCACCCCAGCTCGATCATGAGATCCCGTTTCAGCCACTGGCGATGCCAGCGCCTCCCTTTCGAAAACATGCCCCGATGCTGAAGATCTATCCTTAACACCTCGGCCTCTACCACGTCCACATCTATCGCGTCTACGTCCTTTAAGGCTCATATTTGCTAAATCGATTTAATCTTATTACGAGTTTTATGAATCAGTATACTTATTCAATGTTTATTAAACAATGTTTTATGGAGTATAGGAAGTAAAGTCGTTTTCGCAAAACGCATCCTAAAGTCTCAATCTCTATAGTCTCAGCTCCTAAAGCTAAAAGTTCTAGAGTATTCTATTTTGTGGAATTTTCACACCACAGTACTAACACAATAATCATAAAATAAAAACAAATAATTACTTGACTTGGTGCCGGATACCCGTGGTGCCATACTTCCTTTAGAACATACATGTATAATTTAAAATTTTAAACGGCTTTGAAAACATGTTTGAACTCAAACCACAGTCGAGTTTTGCAACCTAGGCTCTGATACCATAAAATGTAACACCCCAAACCCGACCTAGAAGTTAGGCCCGAATCTGGTGTGTCACATAGAAGTAAAAACCATCTTTGCGATTATTAAAAACTTGCTTGACAAGTCGACGATAACGATTTGGTTAATACAAATCACTTGTGCTCCTTCACCTTGTTGAAAGCCCTAGCCCTAATTCCAACGATGGCCAAATCACAGGAAAGAATGTAATTCAGACCCAATGAGAGAGAAAGAAGAATACTCGATTATTAAGGAAAAACTCGGATGAAACAAAGTTATCGACAAAGAGAGAACTACTACTTACCGATTGTTAATTTCCTTGTAGCGCCACTCACTTAAATCACTACGAAAAGAGGATGATTTGATCACAAGGTAATGTCGAATTAAGAATAGAGAAAATGTTGATGAAAAGGTCAAAAGAAAAGAATGAATGGAGAGAAGAGTGCTAGATTGTTTCAGCTATCTAAGGGGAGATGAACAAAAAGGTGAGTGATTCGGCCAAACAAAGGAGAAAGATGTACACTTAAAGTTTGAAGATTCGGCAAGAAGGAGAAGGAAATTTGGAGAGAAAAGAGAAATGACAAAAAAGTTGCAAATAGGAGTTTTTGGCCAAAACAACCCCAAAACTTTTACCAATTGCCAAAGACAAAATTCGGCTACCTTACTCTACACCCAAAACCGTCCACATTCATGACCATAATGGTGAAAAATTGGCCAACCACACTTTCCATAACACTTCCCTTGACAAAGGCCACATGTTCCCCTTACTTTCCCCTTTCTCTTTATTTCTTTCCTCACCTTCATCCTTTATTATTTTCCTTAGCGATCTTGCCAAAAATAAAAAGTCCACCTTGCCTTATTTACATGCTTGGCCGACACTTAGGGAAAGAATGCAAAAATAATAGTCAAAATTTGCACACAATGGGATTTGAACCTCTTCCCTCAAGGTACTTCATGTGGAGCCATAACCTTCTTACCAATTGTTCAATTATGCTAGCAATTTACTCATTTATTTCCATAAGCTTTGAGGTCACTTACTATTTCTCCTAAATAGGCTTAAACACCAAATTTTTACTAGGGCCCAATTCAACCCCGAGCCTTCATAGATTCCCGTAACTTTCCAAAATCACCTTCTTAATAAGTCCAACTTGAAATAATGCCGTTCTCTAATTCCCATGAATTTTAAAATGCTTCTACGCTCAAGGTCCAATGGGCCCAATCCTACTAGGCCTAATTTCGGGTCGTTACATAGTTGATAGACAATTGTAGTTGACTCTAGACATAGAGTCATGATCCTACAGAAGGAACCCATCTAAGATATCTAAAAATCCTACAGAAAAGGGCAATGTAACTTGAGGTTTTTCTTTCACGAGAGGCAGGCCATTGTAGAACTCTTCAATGCAGTAAAATAGATACGAATCAACATCACTCTAACCTTATTCTTTGTCGTATTATCTTTGCCACAACATATTTAGTAATTTATTTCTTTGTTTACATTCTATTCGGATAAACACAATCGTTATTACCATTACATTTATGCTCTCACTTTTGCCATAGCATTTCTAATTATTCATCAATTTCATCTATCGCATACATCATCTTTCCTTTGAATTATCACTACATACTTACCTTAATTTACCATAGCATATTATTCGTTAGTCTTGCCATAACATTAACCATATTACAATAACTTGACAACTTCTATGCCTCAATCCCATCCTCGTGGGAATGATAATCACTCGTCACTTTATTACTTGAACCGACGTGTATACTTTCACAAATCGCATATCATTTCACATGCGACAATCAGCCTTTGAAAAAAATTAGTCTACAGATATTATAAATTCGACTAAGCTGAGAGTTCATTGCAAAATAGAATGAAAATTAAACTTGTAAGGAAATAATAGAAAACGAGGAAGAAGAAACCAAAAACCAAGTATTTGTTAATGTAGTTCAAATACAACAGTCCTATATCTACGAAGCCTTGCTCAGGATATACTCTTATTGAATCACCAAATCAAACAACTGTAAGAATCCGTCTCTGTCGACTAAAGCCCATAACCCTTACAAGGCAAGTTCATGTAGCCCCAATAGAGAACAATAGTTCACTCAACGCACATTAAGAGCAACTTTCAACTACACTAAAAAGTTTTCACCAACAATCAACAAAACAAACTAAAAACTCAACACAAGAAAAGAACAAAGGCTTGTTGAAAGGGTTGTAAATTTCTAGCTCTCCAAACCATGAATCACCAAAAGAGAATGATACCCATTTATAAGCTGAAATACCAACAAGATAATCTCCTCTAAGCAACAAATAAATCCTTGAAAAATCTCTTTGGAAAAATCTGACAATTATCTCTTAATTAATTAAAAGTTCAATCCTTATCCAATTAATCCCATGGCCATCACAAGGATTGGTTGAAACTCTTGAAATTCCTAGTCGGACCATGTTAATATTTTGTCAAATATTCCACACATTTGTAGGCCATAAGTAGTTAAAAATAATTGATTCAAAACCTTCCCATGACCCTAGCAGAAATTTATTCCCATTCTAACATAATATGGAATGAGTGAACCAAATATCTAACAACATCAATTTGATGAAAACCTTTACCTCAAAGTGTAATCTCCAATTCCCCCCTAATGATTATTTATATGTTGCAAAAAATGCTAAGGAATTGATAAAATGATAATCACATGGGAGTAAAGATAAATTTTGAGAATTGAAGTTTAGATATCATTTTGTATCTCCAACATCCTCTTATCAAACTTTTCCCCATGTATTTTTTGTTCAGTAATGGATGAAATCCATGTAAGTATACCTTGACATCTGCATAGCGAAAGGTAAATATTTTTATAAGCATGAATTATGATGAATTTGATAGTTCGTATGTATCAGGTTTTTTATTTAAATTACCAATCACTGGTTTGAAATCAATAATTTCAAATTTATGCAAGGGAATAAGATTGTGTGGTATGGAAATGGGTCTAACTATATTGTCGCATATGAATATGACCATCAAATTGTTATATGTAAAATAACTGAGGGGATGAATAATTATCTACAATAATGTATAGGAGAAAAATAGGTATAAAGTATATTTCTGATCGACTGTAAAACATAAGTGGACTTTTAAGTTTGTCTAATAATATACAAATTTATTTCGTGACTTAAAAATAATATGCATAACATCGCAAAAATTTCCTTTGGAAATAATAGCATAGCATCACAAAAAATTCCTAGCAATTGAAAGCATAAATGTGTAAATCAGAAGAATTTGCAGTGAGAAAGTAATTATAGAATGAAAAATAAATAATTGTAGCAAAACCATTTATGGCATATTTATTCGAAATGCAGTAATCTATTTTAATTAGAAAAACTTAAAATCAAACATTAATGATTAAAAGTAGATAATTTTTTTAATCCATAAGTTTAAAATTATCAATTTCTCTCCTTAGTTGCAAGTTTTTGTTAGTCTGCTCAACCCATTTTGATGAAAGTCGAATATACTCATTGAGATAATGGTCGATAAGGCCTTTAACGATTTCAGTCCTTTCACATTGATATTTGGTAAGTTTAAGTTCCATCTCATACTAATCTTTCCAATGTTGAAGTTCATTGCAGAAACATATTCTCCTTGTTTCACGTAATTGATTGCGAAGATTTGTTAACGTTTCGTTACTATCTCTAATGGACTCTTCTTCATGCACAAAAAAAAATATAAATGTTTTAATTAAAATAATATTATATATATATATATATATATATATGATAGAGTATAAAATAGAAGGCAATATGAGAAGAAGATAATGAAAATGCACACAATTAGTTGGGTGTTGAAGTAAGGATGAATGTTGTTAACTCCCACTTGTTGGCGCTAGAACAAGAAAATGTCTTACAGATTTATAGGCATATTGTGAAGAAATTATAAAGGAAATATTAAGTAATTGAGGTAATTATGGTAATTATGGAATGAACTATAAATTCAGGTAATAATATTCCTTTAATTAGTGGAGGAAATTCAAGTAATATCATTCCATTTATAAAGTCTGATGTTAGTATAGTCGTAAGATTAGTTATAAACAATTGCTAAACTTTTATTTTAGTAATATATTAATTGAAAACATGAATGGTAAGTGATGGCCCATCATACTCTACAGTTTTGATTTTGAACTTGGTGTGTAACACCCCTCACCCTGTCCGGTTAGTTACATGAAATTAACGGAACAGTTACATGAAAAAATAAATTCAAGAATATCAAATATCATGCAATTATTACATGTATCATGCATAATAAACAAAACAAAGTCTAAGTCGAGCTTAAGAAAGCTCTACAATTGATCCGGAAACAAACATGGATCAAATTGTAACATTTTCAATAGATAAAGGTAATTATGAAAAACTAGGGTCACACAACCATGTGTCCAAGCCGTGTAACTCTCTAAAGCCGTACGGGCCAAATTGCGAAATTTCATCAAAAGTCGCACGATTGTATGGCTGGGCCGTGTAACAAAATGAGATAGTTTGAAACTTAAATGACAAATCTACAATATTCACAAGGGCGTGTGGCCAACTCGTGTGACAATCGGGAACCGTGTGGGTCCAATGCTTCCTAATTTCAAGTGGACATATGATAACTCAAAATTATATAGACATTTATAGCACCTCTTAACTAATAATTCATGCAAATTCTGAGTATTTTAACAGCAAATTTTGTAGTTTTATTACAAATTTGTAAAGTAAGAAAAAACTAAAGATAAATTTGTAGTCTTACTTATTTACATGCTAAATTGACATATTTTTGCCAATTTGACGCAGTTTGGTGCAATAGGAGAAAAGTTAGTTTTGAAGCTCACATGTTTGATGTTCAATGTTGTAGTTTTGCCTGCAGCAAAGGCCATGCAAACCTAGTGTTTTGCCATGGGACGCACTAGTACTGTTCATGAAGAAAAAGGATGGTACACTTCGATTATGTATCAATTACAGACAGCTAAATAAGCTAACCACAAAGAATAAGTATCCTCTACCAGGTATTGAAGAACTATTCGATCAGTTTAGAGGTGCAACTGTCTTTTCTAAAATTGACTCGAGGTATGGTATTTCCAAATAAAGGTGAAAGAATCTGATGTTCCCAAGACTTCTTTTAGGACTCATTATGTACATTATGAGTTCCTGGTTATGCCCTTTGGGTTGACTAATGCACCGGATGCATTTATGGATCTTATGAAGTGTGTCTTTCAACCTTTCCTTAATCAATTCATAATTCTGTTCATCAACAAAATTTTGGTATATTCCAAGATAGAATCTGAGCACAATGATCATCTGAGGGTGGTCCTACAAATACTTCGTGAAAAGTAGTTTTTTGCAAAACTCAGTAAGTGTGAATTCTTGTTGAAGGAGGTTATGTTTTTGGGTCATGTGGTATCAATTGAAGGTATCTGTGTAGATCCTAAAAAGGTGGAAGCTATCTTGGATTGGAAGCAACCGAAGAACATCTTGGAGATTCAAAGTTTTCTAGGTCTTACTAGGTATCATCGAAGGTTTGTTAAGGGTTTTTTCCTTGATAGTAGCCCCATTGACTAATCTGTTAAGGAAGAATACTCCATTTAAGTGGGAAAAAAGTAACAGGCTAGCTTTGAGAAATTGAAATCTATGTTGATTGAAGCTCCTGTTCAAATTCAGTCAGAATCTAGTAAGGAATATGTTGTTTACAGCGATGGTTCACATGTTGGGCTTAGATGTGTTTTAATGCAGGGTGCTAAGGTAGTAACTTATACCTCGAGACAGCTTAGGCCACATGAATGCAGTTATCCGACTTATGATTTGGAGCTGGTAGCTGTCATTTTCGCTCTTAAAATATGGAGACACTACTTATATTGTGAGAAGGGTATTATTTACACAGATCACAAAAGCCAAAAATATCTCCTTACCCAGAAGGAGCTTAATTTGAGGCAATACAGGTGGATTGAATTGTTAAAAAATTACGATTTCACGATCGAGTATCACCCTAGGAAAGCTAACGTAGTGGCTGATGTTGAGCAGAAGGGAAATGTCTGACTTGAGGGCTATGTTTGCTCGTTTAGGTCTGTTTGATTATGGGACTATTTTGGCTGAGTTGCAAGTAAAGCCTATTTCGGTTCAAGAAATCAAAGATAAGAAGAGTCTGGATGAATCTTTAGCACTTCGGTTTAAGCAGGTTGAGGATAGGTCGACTCAAGATGTTGGGATTAATTCTGATGGTATTTTGTGTTTCAGAGGTAGATATTGTGTACCGAACGATCAGAGTTTGAGACAATCTATACTACAGGAAGCACATAGCAGCCATTATGCTATGCATCATGGTAGTAATAAGATGTATCGTGACTTAAGGGAAGTGTATTGGTGGTCGGGTCTTAAACGGGAGGTAACTGAGTTAGTGTTGAAATGTTTGACTTGCCAAGTTAAGGCTGACCATCAGTTTCCATTTGGGTTATTACAGTCAATTCGTATTCCGCAATGGAAGTTAAAGAGACTGACTATTGACATTGTTAGTGTAACACCCTATACCCGACCCGATCGTCGAGCCCGAGAATAGGATGCTACACCACCATCTCACATCACATACAACATAAGTCGACACATTATTAAATATACATCTTTTTGTTTCCTTTAATATTATGGCATTCATATGAATTATAAACATACTTACTCCAGGGTGTATAAAACGTGCTAACACACATTCTACAATCATAAAATATGCATCAAACAAGCATTAGGACCATTTAGCAAAATTTCCCAAAACTGTTACGTAGGTATCGATACTGGTAGAGTGGTATCGATAATTCTCTCAAGTGTTATCGATACCGCTTGAAAAATCGATAAAAAGTAGCTTATTGTTTCTCATCTTAAAAACCAACTTTCAAAAAATATCAGTACCACTAAAAAAGTATCAATAATTTTACCCAGAGTATCGATATTCATGGAAAAATATCAATACCAACTAGCGAAACTGACATGTTGCACTTCAAAAATTACAGAGGTATCATTTTTATAACCCGAATATCGATACCTCTGTTTCCAGACCATAAAAACACATCATATATCAGCACACAGATCATTCCAAATAGGTTCTAAACATCATGCATCAATTGTCTCATAAAATAAACACCGAAATGTCTTAAGTATTTGTCCCAATCATCATGTTTAAAGTCCAAAATTTACAATGCAAAATAGGCATGCAAACAACCAAAAATCATAGCAAAGCCAACATAACATCTACCAAATTGCCTTTTATTCCCAAAACACAAATAATTAAAAGAACACCTACTAATAGCAATTAAAGTACTTGGCTTGGATCACCCCTCGAGACTAGACCACTCACACCAGCACTACTTATCTGCAATGGTTAAAAAGGAGTGGGTGAGCTTAACAGGCTTAGTGAATGCTCAGAACAGCCACCATGCAAACAAGTCACCAAGCATCGACTAAGCAAACATGTAGCATATTTGTAACACCCCAAACTCGGTCAAAACTCTACGATCGAATTTGGTATGCTACAGGGAAGATAATTTTGGAAAACTAACTAAAAACCACAAGTTGGAAAAAAACTTTGCGTATCGTTAATGTACCTTTAGGGAAAATTTAAAGGAGTTGTTCATTTTGGACTGAATTACTAAGTCAGGTTTACTTGTCGAAAACATCGAATTTAAGAAAAATTTCGTTAAATTTGTCAATTAAAAATGAGGTTGCAGATTTTAAGTTAAAACTCCGAATTAATTTTGTTACTCGTTATCCATCTTTCACTAGCTAATTGAAAATCAACTTTTATAGTTTATTGAGCATGCTAAATCAACTTTATAGAAAAACCCAAATTAAAGTTAAAGTGGCCATATTACAATACCGAAAAGCAAACATAATAGAGAAATTTAAAATATAGTATCGAAATTACTAAAACACTGGAGGGCCACCTCGAGTCCGCCTCAGCTTCAAATCCGTGATCTAAGGATTACCTGCAAAATTAAGTAGAGGGCTGAGTCACCGAGACTCAGTGTGTAATCCCCAATAACGATATTTGGGCTCTGAGCCCACAGATGCCAGTTGGGCCTTAGCCCGCACAATCCAACACATCAAGCATGTATGCAATGCAGCCCAGCCCTACCTACTTTTCCAACCTCTATATCACCAAATCAGCCAAACGTCCGTGGCACCAAGCCACTGTGGTTCTAGACCACCGTGATACCAGATCAGTGTGACAAAGTCACTAATAGCATGTGTGGGGCCAACCCACCGTGGTACCAAACCACTGTGACAATCTCGAATAGATATATGTGGGGCCAACCCACTGTGGTACCAAACCACTGAGACGAGTCACTGAATCAAATACGTGGTGTTAAACCACCGTGGAACCAAGCCACTGAGACATAGTCACTGAATCAAATACGTGGGGCCAACCCACTGTGGTACCAAACCACTGTGACAGTCCCTAAATAGCACTTCCCCTTTTCGCATCATATCCCAAGTCCATGCACATGTTAACATACCGAGATGAATGATCATGCTTTGAATGCACACAGTCAAGTAAATCATACATACACATATTTCGAACATAAAATCGTAGTGGAACTTACCCGGTGCCTCCAACATTACCCCAAGGGTATCTCGACTGTCAATTCAATCGTTTCGGCTTTCAGCCAACATTATCCCAGGCAGTCGTCGGCTCTCTACCACAGCCCAGCGGAAAGTCTCGTACTGCCGATACTGCACGCTTCTTAAACTTAGGGGCAGGTACGAGCTCAACCCCCTCCTTAGATTGACCGGTACTTGTATCCATGGAGAGAACCTTGATCAGTTACTCAAAAGAAATGTTGATTGTCTAATTGAAAGACTTGATTTAGGCAGAGTAAAACGAATATAATTTTGCCGAAATGAAAAAGAAGAAAATACTCCTTACCTTAACTCCTAATAAATAACACCAGAGGATTCGACTCGCACTTCCGGCAACCCCCTAACAACTTACAAGTTAGAAAAAAGGCGTCCCCCAAAATAAAGAAGAAACGGCCTTACGGAAAAAACGGAACATGAAGGTGGGCCTTCCCCTCAATCGGCCACAACCACTTACCAAAGATCTTCCAGAAACCAAGGTCGAAAGATGAACGATCGGTAGTAAAGGGTGATTCGATTCGGCCCTTAACCCAAAATGAAACAAAGGAGAGTTTAGACCACTCACAATTGCAAATGGTTTAACCAAAAGAATAGAACAATATCAAAAGAAACACCACACATTCGGCCAAAGAGAAAGATTTAACATGGCAAGAAGAGAAAAGAAGACCAAACAAGAAATGAAAACTCACCAAGTCGATAGCTCTCCAGAGAAGAGAATGATAGAGCAGAAGTATTCGGCACTTGATCAATGAAGAAGGCAAAAGTTCGAAGAAGAGGAAGAAAGGTAATGGTGGTTTCGGCTTGGTGCGGCAAAAACAAATGGAACAAGAAATGAGATGGTTCGGCCAAACTCGCTAGGCACAACAAGTGGAGAAAACGAATGGGAAGAAGAGAAGAAACAAAGAGAACGAGAGAGCACAAGAAGAGAATTGAAGTTTCGGTTTCCAAAAGTTGCAGTACCAATGCCCAAAATGCAAAAAAAGACTAAATACTCCTAGAGAATTTCGGCAAAATGAGAAATAGGGAAAAAAACACCAAATAAGAAAAAGAGACTTAAGAAGACTTGCAAAAATTGGCACACACACCCTTAATGACCGAAAATGCACAAAAGATGCCTAAGACCTCTTGCACTTACGGCACACTCACCTATCTTGACCACTAACCAAAATTTCCCCATTCAAGATACCCATTTTCGGCCATCACTTCCACCAACATCCAATCCCATATTTCTCTCCTACTTTCACTCCCCTCCAACAATTTGAATTGGTTTGACCCATTCAAACCCCACTATCACCTCATGGCCACTCATTCAAAATCTTTGACTCATTCCACCAACAACCTTGGAGAGCCCCTGCCGAATCCACCACCTTAGCTCCCTTGGCGCAAAAATAAAGCTTAGAGAATCTTTGTCGACGCGACTCGAACCCCTTCCTCCCGCTACCTTTTGTGACGCCACTTCCCGCAACAAGTGGCGTCTCCTTGCCATCTTACCACACCTTTTCTTATGTCAACAAACACAAGTAATTACCCTTAAGGCCTGCCTCAGCTAGCTCTCCACTGAAGTGCCCAAAAACAAATTTTTCACCAAGGCTCAAGCTTAACCTCGAGCCTCCCTGGAACCCCCAAACACACCAAATTAACAGACAAATCATGCCAAACACACAAAACACATAAAATGAAGAACCCCAAATTCAAGGATTTTACAATTCTACCCCCCTTAAAGAAATTTCGGCCTCAAAATTTACCTGATCAAAAGAGATGAGGGTATTGCTGTCGTATCACATCCTCTGGCTCCCACGTGGCCTCCTCTGAACCGTGGTTCCGCCACAACACTTTAACCAACGGAACCGTTTTTCTCCGTAAAACTTTAACATCTCGATCTAGGATCTGAACTGGTTCCTCTTCAAAAGATAAATCAGGTCTCACTTCGATTTCTTCCACTAGAACTACGTGAGATGGATCCAATCGGTAGCGCCTCAACATCGAGACATGGAATACATCATGTATCTGCCTTAATTTCGGAAGTAACTCGAGCTGATAAGCTACCTGTCCCACACGCTTCAACACTCGATAAGGCCCGATGAACCTGGGGCTCAACTTGCCCTTCCGCCCAAACCTCAAAACTTTCTTCCAAGGCGAAACTTTCAGAAAAACCCGATCATCCACTGCAAATTCTACATCCTTACGCTTCAGATCAGCATAAGATTTATGCCTGTCCGAAGCTTCCTTCAACCGAGTCCGAATCAACTTAACTTTTTCCTCCGTCTCTGAAACTAATTCCAGACCCAAAATCTGACGCTCACCCAACTCTGTCCAGCAAGTAGGAGTACGACATTTCCGACCATACAATGCTTCGTAGGGCGCCATCTGAATACTAGATTGGTAGCTATTGTTGTATGCGAATTCTGCCAACGGTAGAAAATCCTCCCAACTACCCCTAAAATCGATAACACAGCCTCTCAACATGTCTTCCAAGATCTGAATTACTCTCTCAGATTGACCATCAGTCTGTGGATGAAACGCTATGCTGAAGTCTAGTCTTGTCCCCAACGCTTGATGCAACGCTTTCCAAAACCGTGATGTAAACCTTGGGTCTGCATGCGATATAATTGACACTGGTACCCCATGAAACCTTACAATCTCTGCCACATACGACTTGGCTAACTCGTAGTGAATAATCAACCCGAACCGGTATGAAGTACGCGGACTTCGTCAACCGATCTACAATTACCCACACCGAATCTTTCTTCGTAGGCGTAAAGGCGCCCACTCACTCACAAAGTCCATCGTTATCCTCTCCCACTTCCAAAGTGGAATCTTTGCTGGCTGTAGCAACCCTGAAGGTACCTGATATTCCGCCTTCACCTGCTGACACGTCAAACACCTACACACAAACTCGGTAACCTCTTGCTTCAGATCAAGCCACCAAAACTGTTCACGTAGATCCCGATACATCTTACTTCCGCCAGGATGCATAGCATATGGGCTACTATGCGCTTCCTGAAGAATCTTTTGCCTCAACTCGGAATCCCTCGGCATACAGGCCTTTCCCCAAAAGCACAAAACCCCATCACTGCTCATACTAAAATCTGTTATCTCTCCACTTGCCACTAGCTGAAACTTAGCACTAAGCGATTCATCAGACAATTGCTTCTCTTTTATCTGACTGACCCAAGAAGGCTTCACTTGAAGTTCAGCTAACAAGCTTCCATTATCATACAAGCTGAGATAAGCAAACATTGCTCTCAAGTCCGATATTACCTTACGGCTCAACGCGTCTGCCACTACGTTAGCCTTACCCGGGTGGTACTCGATTGAATAATCGTAGTCCTTTAATAACTCGATCCACCTCTGCTGCCTTAAATTCAACTCCTTCTGAGTAAGGAGGTACTTTAGGCTCTTATGGTCTGTGTAGATAACAGACTTCTCCCCGTACAGATAGTGTCTCCAAATCTTCAGAGCGAACACTACCGCAGCTAACTCCAGATCATGCGTGGGATAATTCACTTCATGCGGTCTCAACTACCGAGACGCATATGCTACCACCTTCCCCTCTTGCATCAACACACATCCTAACCCCGTGTGTGATGCATCATAGTAGACGAAAAACTCCTTCCCTGCCTTAGGCTGAATGAACACTGGTGCCTCTGTCAAAACCCTCTTCAACTTCTCAAAACTTCCCTGCTGCTTATCTGTCCAGACAAACGGTACTCCTTTCCGTAATAACTTGGTTAACGGTGCAGCTAATAATGAGAACCCCTCAACAAACCTTCTATAATATCCAGCCAAACCAAGAAAACTCCGAATTTCTGCTATAGACTTAGGCGGTTTCCAGTCCAACACGGCTTCAATTTTTCGGGGATCAACCCTAATCCCTTTAGCAGACACAACATGTCCTAAAAAGGTAACTTCCTTCAACCAAAATTCACACTTATTGAATTTGGCGTACAGCTGCTTCTCCCTCAGAATCTGCAGAACCACTCGAAAATGCAAATCGTGCTCCCCTTCCATCCTGGAATACACCAAGATATCGTCTATGAACACCATGACAAACTGGTCTAGGTAGGGTTGGAATACCCGATTCATCATGTCCATAAACGCCGCTGGTGCATTCGTCAACTCGAACGGCATTACCAAGAACTCGTAGTGACCATAACGAGTTCGAAAGGCTGTCTTATGAATATCTGCCTCCTTAACCTTAAGCTGATGATACCCTGACCTCAAGTCTATTTTTGAGAAGACCGCAGCGCCTCGCAACTGATCGAACAGATCGTCTATCCTAGGCAACGAGTACTTATTCTTAATCGTCAACTTGTTCATTTGCCTATAGTCAATGCACATCCGCATCGACCCATCCTTCTTCTTAACAAAAAGCACCGGCACTCCCCAAGGTGACACACTGGGTCGAATAAAACCCAGGTCCAACAATTCCTAAATTTGCGCTTTGAGTTCCATTAACTCCTTCGGCGCCATTCTATATGGGGCAATAGACACTGACGCTGATCCCGAAAAAAGATCAATTTTGAATTCCACCTCGCGATCCGGAGGTAACCCTGGAAGCTCTTTTGGAAAAAAAATCGGGGAACTCTTTCACTGTTCTGACATCCTTTACAGCCAACTCCTTGGCCTCCAACGCACTGACAAAAGCTAAGAAAGCCTCGCACCCTTTTCTCACCATTCTTTCCGCCTTTAAAGCAGACACTACATTGGACAAGTAGTTCCTCCTTTCGCCTATCACTAAGACTTCATTATCCTCATGAGTCCTTAACACCATGTGCTTAGCAGCACAATCCAAGTTTGCTCGATACTTCACTAACCAGTCCATTCCTAAGATCAAATTGAACTCACCGAACGGCAGTTCCATCAAATCAGCCGGAAAAACTACCCCTTGAACTTCTAAAGGCACATTCCTAAAGAGTTTATTCACCACCATAGATTGTCCTAGAGGGCTAATCACAGTCATCTCCCTAGAAGCAATCTCAGATTCTATGTTCAGAGTTCCAGAGACAGTACTAGCAACATAAGAATATGTTGACCCAATATCAATCAGTGTAGTAAAGGGTAAACCGAAAATAAGGAACGTACCGATTATGACGTCCGGTGCATCGCCCTCCTCTCGGCGCCTAGCTGTATAGACCAACCCGGGCTGTCTCGCATCTGTATTCCCAGTACCTCTGCCCGATGCTCCACGCCCCCGACTAAAACCATTTCCTCCTCTGGCCGGACCTTGGCCTCTCTGTGATTGCTGCCCACCTCTACCAGGCTGAACATAACTCTGATCTACTGGTCCCGCTTTGTTGGGCTCTTGCAGGCAGTCCCTTACCCGATGATCCATAGATCCACATCTGAAACATCCTCTACCACCCAACCAACACTCTCCTGAATGAAATTTCCCACATCGAGTACACACGCTGAGATCGACTCAACAAAGAAGAGGCCTCGCAGCTCGTCCCAGTCCATCTAACCTAGGCCTCTTCTGAAAATTCCTTGTAGATCCTGACGACCCAAAATTCCTTTTATTCCTTCCCTTGTCCCTATCCTAATTTTACCTCTCTGACCTCTTTACCTCTTCGGCTATCTTAGCTTTCTCAACCAGAACGGCGAACTTCCTTTCCCGTTGTGGAGCTATCAGTACTCGCAACTCGTCCCTCAGGCCATCTTCAAATCGAACACAACGCTCATGATCTGTTGCAACAATACCCTGGGCATAACGGCTCAGACGTAAAAATTTCGCTTCATATTCGGCCACTGACTTACCTCCCTGAACCAAATTAAGGAATGCCTTCCGCTGAGCGTCCACATAACTCGACCCAATGTACTTCCCCTGGAATGCCGATTTAAAGAACTCCCAGGTGATGCGGTCAGCCGCCGTACCATCTCTGACCGTGAGCCACCATTGATATGCCTCATCTCGGAGGAGAGACACTACACCCTTCAATTTCTCTTCTCGCAGTGCGATCCGAGTCATCCATGATACGCTCAACCGCTTCCAACCAATACTCAGCTATGTTAGGAGACACACCAGAAACACCCCTAAACATTTCAGCCACATTAGCTCGAAGTCGCTCTGACACAGATTTTTAAGCTACTGACCCCGTGCTCACTCCAGCAACTCTCTCTAAAACACGTAACATCGCCTGAGACACAGCATCGTCTCCACCAGTTTGATCCTGAAATTCCGCTTCTGCAACTGGCGGTGCTGGCACTTCGCCTTCCGGCCCATGTTCTGATTCCGAAGGTTCAGACCCAACACCCCGGCCTCTACCACGGCCTCGCATGCCACGACCACGTCCTCTAGCACTCATGACTACTGACACGACTTAGTCTAATTAAAAGTTTTATGAATTAGTATTTCCTTCCACTGTTTATTACCAAGAAGTCCTATGAAAATAGCATTTATGAGTAATTTTTGCCAATTCATATAACCCCAAAGTTTCAGTCTCTAAAGTTAAGTTTCTAGCACTCATAACACAATGTAATTACTTCACGTAAAACAACCAAAGGTTAGAAGACTTACCGTGCGGATTTGATGCCGGAGACTCGGGTGCCATGCTTCCAGAAAACATGTATTTTATCTAAACCATTTTCCAAGCCACCTTTTAAAACATTTTTGAACCTCATACCCACAGCCGAGCTTTTGAACCAGGCTCTGATACCACAATCGTAACACCCCAAACCCGGTCAAAATGCTACGACCGAGTTTGGTATGCTACAGGGAAGATAATTTATGAAAACTAACTAAAAACCACAAGTTGGAAAAAAAACTTTGCGTATCGTTAATGTACCTTTAGGGAAAATTTAAAGGAGTTGTTCATTTTGGACTGAATTACTAAGTCAGGTTTACTTGTCGAAAACATCGAATTTAAGAAAAATTTTGTTAAATTTGTCAATTAAATATGAGGTTGCAGATTTTAAGTGAAAACTCCAAATTAATTTTGTTACTCGTTATCCATCTTTCACTAGCTAATTGAAAATCAACTTTTATAGTTTATTGAGCATGCTAAATCAACTTTATAGAAAAACCCAAATTAAAGTTAAAGTGGCCTTATTACAATACCAAAAACCAAACATAATAGAGAAATTTAAAATATAGTATAGAAATTACTAAAACATTGCAGGGCCACCTCGAGTCTACCTCGGCTTCAAATTCGCGATCTAAGGATTACCTGTAAAATTAAGCAGAGGGGTGAGTCACCGAGACTCAGTGTGTAATCCCCAATAACGATATTTGGGCTCTGAGCCCACAGATGCCAGTTGGGCCTTAGCCCGTACAATCCAACACATCAAGCATGTATGCAATGCAACCCAGCCCTACCTACTTTTCCAACCTCTATATCACCGAATCAGCCAAACGCCCGTGGCACCAAGCCACTGTGGTTCTAGACCACCGTGATACCAGATCACTGTGACAAAGTCACTAATAGCATGTGTGGGGCCAACCCAACGTGGTACCAAACCACCGCGTGACAATCCCGAATAGATATATGTAGGCCAACCAACCCTTTGTGGTACCAAACCACCGAGACGAAGTCATTTGAATCAAATACGTGGTGTTAAACCACCGAGGCACCAAGCCACTGAGACATAGTCACTGAATCAAATACGTGGGGCCAACCCACTGTGGTACCAAACTACTGTGATAGTCCCTAAATAGCACTTCCCCTTTCGCATCATATCTCAAGTCCATGCACATGTTAACATACCGAGATGAATGATCATGCTTTGAATGCACATAGTCAAGTAAATCATACATACACATATTTCAAACATAAAATCGTAGTGGAACTTACCCGGTGTCTCTAACATTACCCCAAGGGTATCTCGACTGTCAATTCAATCGTTTGACTGGCCACCAACACGATTAATAACATAATTTAATATACAAGGTGTGTGTGAGAATTACACACACGATAACGCGTAAGACTATACTCTACGTCGACGCTTTCACTAGCTAACGACGACTATTTGCCTATCGGTGCAAATCGTTGGCTCTCTACCACAGCCAGGCAGAAAGTCTCGTACTGCCGATACTACACGCTTCTTAAACTTAGGGGCAGGTATGAGTTCAACCCCCTCCTTAGATTGACCGGTACTTGTATCCATGGAGAGAACCTTGATCAGTTACTCAAAAGAAATGATGATTGTCTAATTGAAAGACTTGATTTAGGCGAGTAAAAGCGAATATAATTTTGCGAAATGAAAAGAAGAAAATACTCCTTACCTTAACTCCTAATAAATAACACCAGAAGATTCGACTCGCACTTCCGGCAACCCCCTAACAACTTACAAGTTAGAAAAATGGCGTCCCCCAAAATAAAGAAGAAACGGCCTTACGGCCAAAACGGAACATGAAGGAGGGCCTTCCCCTCAATCGGCCACAACCACTTACCAAAGATCTTCCAGAAACCAAGGTCGAAAGATGAACGATCGGTAGTAAAGGGTGATTCGATTTGGCCCTTAACCAAACAAAGGAGAGTTAGACCACTCACAATTGCAAATGGTTTAACCAAAAGAATAGAACAATATCAAAAGAAACACCACACATTCGGCCAAAGAGAAAGATTTAACATGGCAAGAAGAGAAAAGAAGACCCAACAAGAAATGAAAACTCACCAAGTCGACAGCTCTCCAGAGAAGAGAACGATAGGGCAGAAGTATTCGGCACTTGACCAATGAAGAAGGCAAAAGTTCAAAAAAGAAGAAGAAAGGTAATGGTGGTTTCGGCTAGGTGCGGCAAAAACAAATGGAACAAGAAATGGGATGGTTCGGCCAAACTCGCTAGGCACAACAAGTGGAGAAAACGAATGGGAAGAAGAGAAGAAACAAAGAGAACGAGAGAGCACAAGAAGAGAATTAAAGTTTCGGTTTCCAAAAGTTGCAGTACCAATGCCCAAAATGCAAAGAAAGACTAAATACTCCTAGAGAATTTCGGCAAAATGAGAAATAGGGAAAAAACACCAAATAAGAAAAAGAGACCTAAGAAGACTTGCAAAAATCGGCACACACACCCTTAATGACCGAAAATGCACAAAAGATGCCTAAGACCTCTTGCACTTTCGGCACACTCACCTATCTTGACCACTAACCAAAATTTCCCCATTCAAGATACCCATTTTCGGCCATCACTTCCACCAACATCCAATCCCATATTTCTCTCCTACTTTCACTCCCCTCCAACAATTTGAATTGGTTTAACCCATTCAAACCCCACTATCACCTCATGGCCACTCATTCAAAATCTTTGACTCATTCCACCAACAACCTTGGAGAGCCCCTACCGAATCCACCACCTTAGCTCCCTTGGCGCAAAAATAAAGCTTCTGAATGCTGTCGACGCGACTCGAACCCCTTTCTCCTGCTACCCTCTTGTGACGCCACTTCCCTGCAACTTAAGTGGCGTCTCCTTGCCATCTTACCACACCTTTTCTTGTGTCAACAAACACAAGTAATTACCCTTAAGGCCTGTCTCAGCTAGCTCTCCACTGAAGTGCCCAAAAACAAATTTTTCACCAAGGCTCAAGCTTAACCTCGAGCCTCCCCGGAACCCCCAAACACACCAATTTAATAGACAAATCGTGCCAAACACATAAAACACTTAAAATGTAGAACCCCAAATTCCAGGATGTTACAATATTCATAACATATTTAACTCTAGTATCATATTTTACACATTTAATCATCTTCTGTTTGTACCATTACACATTTATCACTTTAACCACATGATTATTTAAACATATATTATAGCACATATAAATCACATTTAATCACATTCGGTCACATTATATGATAGTTTGGCTCTTGAGGTTATGAAACATAAAGTGGACCCTATCACTACTCATCAAATACATGGATCTCCAACACACCAAAATGACTCATAGAGTCGATCATGTCCCATGAGTGAAGCTTATAGCTGACTGTAACACGCCTAACTCGAATCCGTCACCGGAACAAGGTTACGGAGTTTTACCGGAGTTTACGGATCAAGTAATAGACATGTCATAAACGTTTAGCATTCATATCGGATTTCGATCAAATTTAATCATATAGTCCCTTACATGAGCCCTCGAGGCCCAAATCATTCATTAGAATCAGGTCGGGACTAAACCGAGTACTCAAAAAGTTTTTCTATTTATATTAAAATTTTGCCAAGATGCAGGGGTAACATGCCCGTGTGGCCAGGCCGTGTGTCTCACATGGTCAAGAGACACACGCCCGTCTCTCTGCCCGTGTGGACAAAAATAGGCTATTTTCCAAGCCACATTTCTCACCCCATTTGTCATCAACCTAACTCAACACTTTTACAGATAAACAACCTATATCAAAGCATTCAAATCAAGCTAAAACCAAGTTTTATACATGTATTATCATCACATATAATCTAGTTCAAACTTATCAAATTGACCGAAATCACTTATGTAACACCCCAAACCCAGCCTAGAAGTTAGGCCCGAATCTGGCGTGTCACATTGAAGTGTTTTTTGAAAACCATGTTTTTATTGAAAACCCTTCTTGTTTAAAAGGTTAAGTAAAATCCTAGTTACGTTAGTTTATTTTTAAAACGCAGTACATTGAAAAATTATAAATTTTATTCCCAAAATATCTTTTTAATTGCGGAAGCTAATTTTGAGAGTAATCGATTTACGAAAAAGATTAAGTCGCGAAACCATTCTAAAAATGTAGCGAAAATGTAGTGTTGTTTTAAAAACTATTAGCATTTTGGAAAACCGTGATTTACTTATAACGGATATAATTCAAACATAAATAAAACCTAAAGTCAAAATCCAGAAACTTAAAGAGGCCTTATTACAACCCAAATCAAAATACTTGAATGTAAGCAATCAAAATGGAAAGCATAAGCAGTGTGTGGCTTTCTCCGAGTCCCTCGCAGCACTGATCCGTCTAAGGCTAGGGATTACCTGCACAGTTAAAAATGGGGTGAGTTTATGAAAACTCAGTGTGTAATCCCCTTACTAGAGTAACGATCAGTATACAAAAATAGAACTCGAAGCGATGCGGGCCAAAGCCCTTTAACCGTAATAAAGATGCGGTCGGATCAAAGCATACGTGGGCCAAAGCCCACTACAATACCATTTGGGTCACAGCCCATAACAGAATCAATTGGGTCTAGCCCAAACCAATAATAGAACAAGTGGGCATAAGCCCAGCACAGTGACAGATCTCATAATAGATATGCAATATTATGAGGATGCATCCCACCCCGATCCAGCCAACAGACCACCCGTACCAACCCTACACTTACGTGGGGGTAAAATCGACCCACCCAGCCAGCACACCAATGTTAGCACCGGTTGCGGCCCTAATCGAAATCGCAGCAGAGCTGCTAGTATATATATGCGGCTCTAAGCCTTCAGTAGCGGTATTATAATTGGCATAATGCCATCAGTAACTATATTATGTTTGGCACATAGCCATCAGCGACGGTAATATAATCAGCACACAGCCTTGGGTAAATAGGGGTATTTTGGTAATTTTGCAAATTGGGGGTATTTTAGTAATTTTGCAAACTGGGCGTATTTCAATAATTTTACAAATCAGGGGTATTTTAGTAATTTTGCAAACTGGGGGCATTTTGGTAATTTTGAAAATCGGGGGTATTTCAGTAATTTTCCAAATCGGGGTATTTCGGTAATTTTGCAAACCGGGGGTATTTTGGTAACTTTGCAAATCGGGGTCTCAGCGACCCAACAGAAGGTCCACCGTCGCCTCGAGCGACGTAAGTAACCTAAACAGTCACAACGGTGTAAATGGGCCTAAATCCCATTACTCGGCCCAAGTGGGCCAACACACTCGTGTGGCCCAATTAGCCCAAAAATAGCCTCAACTGTACGAACAGAATAGTTCACATACCATATCACATACATTTTATCCGTGTGGGCCCACAGGCCCACTGGGCCCACTAAACACCTTTCGGCCCAACGAGGCCCAGAACTACCTAAGTCATGTTCGCGACATGACAAGTCTATCTACGTCCCACTTAATAGAGAAGTTTACCCACGCAGTCCCGCAGGCCCATACGGCCCATTCCAGCCTAAGCCCATGAGATCGCTCATGGCGGCCTTCCTCGTCATACGCCCACGTTTCGTGAGCTCAGTTGATCACATGGCCGTTCGCACGCTCATGTGGCCCAAAAGCCCAATCCTTCAGCCTTTTAGCTTTTCGGCAATCTGGCATTTCGGCATTTGCCGCTACAGCTAACACCGTGCTAAAAACATTTACACTCTATCGGCTTTTAACCGATTAGCAATTACGGTACTAAAATACACTTTCGGCTTTTCCGCCCATCATCAACAGAGCACAAAGTTACACACCTTCGGCTTATCAGCCGACTATCAGGTACATGGTAAGAATACACACCTGATCACGTAGAGTACTAAGAATTCACGATCGCCAGAACCTATATTCAAACATAACATTCAGTTAATCACTAAACAAATAATGTTAAGAAAAACTCTTAGCAACCACCTAACCGAGAGATCGATACCACATGCCTTGATTAGATCGGTCGACTGCGATTAGCCTACTCGAATCAGAGTTTGGTTCAGCCACCCTTCCACATCCTGGCAGAAAGTCTCGAATAGCCGACACCGTACGCCTCTTAAACTTGGGAGCAGGGACTACGAGTCCATTTCCGATGAGGCACTCTTCCGATCCCCACTGGTGGCTATCACTTGCCTCCATGATAATCTCTTGATTACCTAAACCCACGGGTTAAACATATATTAATCTCTGAAGAAGCACAACACCCCCAGAATAAGGAAAGTGGCATTCAGCCCAAACCAAGAATACAATCTAACTTACCTTAGATATTCAATCGAAAGAAAAAGGCCGATTCGAATGCTCCAATGATACTTGAAAACTCTTCTACACCTTGAGAAGTTTTAGAAACCGAAAGAAAACGTATGACAAGAGACAAGGTCAATTCGGCAAGGTTTAAGAAGAAATAAGTAAGGCTTGGCAAAAAAATGAGACCAACAGATAAACACCTATTCGGCCAAAGAAGTAACTCAAGATTACAAAGTAAGGGAAAAGAGTTTGGGAAAAGGTGGTGTATTGGCCAAGAGCGCACAAATTGAAGAAGAGAATGAGAGAAGAAGAAATGGGAGAGTTGTTCACCAAACTGACTAACCACTATTGACTGAAACAAAAAGAGAGTTGTCGGATAAAACGCAGCAACCAATGCCAACCTGAATGAACCAAAGAGAGAAAAGAAAAGGGAATTTTGGCAAATGCTTATACCACAATGTTCCTCCAAAGCCGAAAATAACAACACAATTTTCCCCCAGCCGAAATTCCTATGCTTTTCCCTTTTCAAATTCGGCACAAACTCCCTTCCAAATCAAACTCCTTAATTCTCTCCTAAAACCTCTCCACATATCACTCCCATGATCACTCCACAATCTTCTCCACAACAACCTTCATCCATCAGAATTCGAATGCAACACAAACTCCAGCTGTCCCAACTGTAAAATAAATATCCTTTTTGCTTGCAATGGGATTCAAACCCTTGCCCTCTCCTATGCTCCACAGGCTACATGCCACCACAACACAAGCTCTTTTTGTGACTTAAAACATGCGTAAATATTTATAAAGCCTATGTGCCAGTGTCCAAATTCTTTTAAGAGCCTAAAAAATTTCTGCAAGAGCCAAGACTTGAACCCAGGCTTCTCAAATACTCCCATACACACTCAAATCACTTAACCATTGAAGCAGACATGCAACTTGTGTCATTTCCTTGCACAATTAAATACCTATATACAGCTTCCTTACGGACCCATACTCAAGGCCCAATATTTCTAGGCCCAAATTCTGGGCGTTACAATTCACCCCTCCTTAAAGAAATTTCATCCCCGAAATTTCCAAATAACAAGATAGTCGTGTAACAACTACACCACTATGCTACCACTGCGCACTCTAATCACGGCCCCTTGAACCTCGTCCGCGAGTACCTCTTGTGCTCGCTACAGTCTTAGTTTCCTACGATTTTTGATTTACTCTAACTAGAGTATCACGAGATGATCTTATATCTAAAGTAATCACGAGTGTTTCCTATCGCATAATGATTAAAAGAAAACAACGATATTCAAAAACTTACGGATTTGTATTTGGAGACTCGGTGTGCCACACTTTTCAGAAAAATACCTCAAAACATTTCACATATTTGAAACCAACCTCTTGTAATACAAAATTTTGAAAACCCATTCACCGGCCGAGTTTTGCAACCTGGCTCTGATACCACTAAATGTAACACCCCAAATCCAGCCTAGAAGTTAGGCCCGAATCTGGCGTATCACATTGAAGTGTTTTTCGAAAACCATGTTTTCATTGAAAACCCTTCATGTTTAAAAGCTTAAGTAAAATCCCAGTTACATTAGTTTATTTTTAAAAAGTGGTACATTGAAAAATTATAAATTTTATTCCCAAAATATCTTTTTAAGTGCGGAAGCTAATTTTGAGAGTAATCGATTTACGAAAAAGATTAAGTCGCGAAACCATTCCGAAAATGTAGCGAAAACGTAGTGTTGTTTTAAAAACTATTAGCATTTTGGAAAACCGTGATTTACTTCTAACGGATATAATTCAAACATAAATAAAACCCAAAGTCAAAATCCAGAAACTTAAAGAGGCCTTATTACAACCCAAATTAAAATACATGAATGTAAGCAATCAAAACGGAAAACATAAGTAGTGTGTGGCCTTCTCCGAGTCCCTCGCAGCACCGATCCGTCTAAGGTGGGGATTACACCTGACAGATTAAAAATGGGGTGAGTTTACGAAAACTCGATGTGTAATCCCTTACTAGAGTAATAACGATCGATATCTGAAACAAAATCAAAACGATGCGGGCCAAAGCCCTTTAACCTTAACAGTATAGTCCAGATTAAAGCATACGTGGGCCAAAGCCCACTACAATACCATTTGGGTCACAGCCCATAACAGAATCAATTGGGCCTAGCCCAAACCAATAACAGAACAGGTGGGCCTAAGGCTAGCACAGTGACAGATCTCATAACAGATATGCAATAGTATGAGGATGCATCCCACGCTGATCCAGCCAACACACCACCCGTACCAACCCAACACTTACGTGGGGATAAAATCGACCCACCCAGCCAGCACACCAATGTTAGCACCGGTTGCGGCCCTAACCAAAATCACAGCAAAGCTGCTAGTATATATATGCGGCTCTAAGTCTTCAGTAGCGGTATTAAAATTCATACAAAGTAATCAGTAACTGTATTATGTTTGGCACATAGCCATCAGCGACGGTAATATAATCGACACACAGCCTTGGGTAAATAGGATCGACACAGAGTCATCGATATATATGTTAGGCACATAGCCACAGGTAAGTACGATTGGCACAAAGCCCTAATCAAGATGGCATAGAGCCATGTTTAGGTTGGCACAGAGCCATAATCAGATTACGCGGCTTTAAGCCGTCCGTCGGTCCACAGTCGTCTCATGCGACCCGTGCGACCTTAACAGATCAATACTGGATCCACAGTCGTCATGCGACCCGTGCGACCCTATCAGAACTTCCTCCGTATCAATGTCCCAACCCCATGCAATATGTCGTGTATGCAAAATGGCCATGCTCGGTAACAGTCATTTACACACATATTAAAAGCATATCAGTCACACGACCACAATCAAATCAGTTAAAACACAGTCATACATTCACAGTTAAATAGGTCATAGTCCTAATCAGTCAGTTACCCGCAAGGGCAAAATAGTCATTTTACCCTATAAGGGTATTTCGGTAATCCTACCCTTCAGGGGTACTTCGGTAATTCTACCCTACAGGGGTATTTCGGTAATTTTGCAAATCGAGGGTATTTCAGTAATTTTGCAAACTAGGAGTATTTTAGTAATTTTGCAAATCGGGGTATTTCGGTAATTTTACAAATTGGGGGTATTTTAGTAATTTTCTAAATCGGGGTAATTCGGTAATTTTGCAAACCGAGGGTATTTCGGAAACTTTGCAAATCGGGGTCTCAGCGACCCAACAGAAGGTCCACCATCACCTCGAGCGACTTAAGTAACCTAAACAGTCACAACGGTGTAAATGGGCCTAAGGCCCATTACTCGGCCCAAGTGGGCCCATACGCTCGTGTGGCCCAATTAGCCCAGAAATAGCCTCGGCTATACGAACAGCATAGTTCACATACCACATCACATACATTTTATCCGTGTGGGCCCACAGGCCCACTGGGCCCACTCAGCCCCTTTTAGCCCAACGAGGCCCAGAACTACCTAAGTCTTGTGCGCGACATGACAAGTTTATCTACGTCCCACTTAACAGTGAAGTTTACCCACGCGACCTCACGGGCCCATACGGCCTATACGGCCCATTCTGGCCCAAGCCCATGAGATTACTCATGGCAGCCTTCTTCGTCGTACGCCCACGTTTCGTGAGCTCGGTTGATCACATGGCCGTTCGCACGCTCATGTGGCCTAAAAGCCCAATCCTTCAGCTTTTCAGCTTTTTGGCAATCCAGCATTTCGGCATTTTCTGCTACAGCTAACACCATGCGAAAAACATTCACACTCTATCGGCTTTTGACTGATTAGCAATTACGGTACTAAAACACACTTTTAGCTTTTCCGCCGATCATCAACAGAGCACAAAGTTACACACCTTTGGCTTATCAGCCGACTATCAGGTACATGGCAAGAATACACACCTGATCACGTAGAGTACTAAGAATTCACGATCGCCAGAACCTATATTCAAACATAACATTCAGTTAATAACTAAACAAATAATGTTAAGAAAAACTCTTAGCAACCACCTAACTGAGAGATCGATACAACATGCCTTGACTAGATCGGTCGACTGCGATTAGCCTACTCAAATCAGAGTTTAGTGCAGCCACCCTTCCGCATCCTGGCAGAAAGTCCCGAATAGCCGACACCGTACGCCTCTTAAACTTGGGAGCAGGGACTACGAGTCCATTTCCAATAGGCACTCTTCCTGATCCCCCCACAGACTGGCTATCACTTGCCTCCATGATAATCTCTTGATTACCTAAACCCACGGGTTAAACATATATTAATCTACAGTAAGCACAACACCCCAGAATAAGGAAAGTGGCATTCAGCCCAAACCAAGAATACAATCTAACTTACCTTAGATATTCAATCGAAAGAAAAAGGCATATTCGAATGCTCCAATGATACTTGAAAACTCTTCTACACCTTGAGAAGTTTTAGAAACTGAAAGAAAACGTATGGCAAGAGACAAGGTCAATTCGGCAAGGTTTAAGAAGAAAGAAGTAAGGCTTGGCAACAAAATGAGAACAACAGATAAACACCTATTCGGCCAAAGAAGTAACTCAGTACTACAAAGTAAGGGAAAAAGAGTTTGGGAAAAGGTGGTGTATTCGGCTAAGAGCGCACAAATTGAAGAAGAGAATGAGAGAAGAAGAAATGGGAGAGTTGTTCACTAAACTGACTAATAACTATTGACTGAAACAAAAAGAGAGTTGTCAGATAAAACGCGGCAACCAATGCCAACCCGAATGAACCAAAGAGAGAAAAGAAAAGGGAATTTTGGCAAATGCTTATACCACAATGTTCCTCCAAAGCCGAAAATAACAACACAATTTTCCCCCAGCCGAAATTCCTATGCTTTTCCCTTTTCAAATTCCGCACAAACTCCCTTCCAAATCAAACTCCTTAATTCTCTCCTAAAATCTCTCCACATATCACTCCCATGATCACTCCACAATCTTCTCCACAACAACTTTCATCCATCAGAATTTGAATGCAACACAAACTCCAGCAGTCCCAACTGCAAAATAAATATCCTTTTTGCTTGCAATGGGATTCGAACCCTTGCCCTCTCCTATGCTCCACACGCTACATGCCACCACAACACAAGCTCCTTTTGTGACTTAAAACATGTGCAAATATTTATAAAGCCTATGTGCCAGTGTCCAGATTCTTTTAAGAGCCTAAAAAATTTCTGCAATAGCCAAGACTTGAACCCAGGCTTCTCAAATACTCCCATACACAATCAAATCACTTAACCTTTGAAGCAGACATGCAACTTGTGTCATTTTCTTGCACAATTAAATACCTATATACAGCTTCCTTACGGACCCATACTTAAGGCCCAATACTTCTAGGCCCAAATTCTGGGCGTTACAACTTATATGCCTACTTGTACTAAGTATTAACATACCTATAAGATTATCATCATTCAACCATACCAAACACTCACATCTAACATTATACTATATGCACATCAAAACATGTCCATCACAACCCATCCCAATGGCTAGATACAACAGAGCATTTATCAGCCAACATTGACCAAATTAACGTATGCATGCCATTATAACTAGAATCAAATAATCCAAAATTACCGATAGAACTGTTGGATAGTGTGATATAACTTCGACAAGCTTCCAACCCAATCGAGCTTCTGATAATTTGTAAGGTAAACAAAAATAAACAAATAAGCAATGAATGCTTAGTAAGCTCGTGTAATCTTTAATCATATCAATTTATTTCAAATATGTAATTTATACATATCAAGAATAATCCAACATTGATACCGCAATACTCATGAAGTTATATTCATCAACACATGAGGTTAACAAATTCACAGCATCACTTGTACATATTATCCCAAACTTTTTTTAAAACTAATAATCGGATTGGGCTTTATTAAAGTGTAAATCAAAGAAAATCCACAAAGACCAAAACAATTAAACGAAGCAGACAAGAAGGCCCAATTTTAAACAATGGCCCAAAAACCAAATAAAAAAACAGAAGAAAAAATAAATTAAGAAATATCTAGAAGCCATAATTACCACCACTACTTTGCCCAATCAGAGAACTCTGATATTCGTCATGTCTATCAGTCTGCCATTTCTTCATAATGACGGTTTCAGATTTTCAAAGAAAGCATTAACACCTAACCCTTGATCTATACGTTTCATCTTTCCTTTCTTCCTCTTCTAAGCTGATCGCTGTAAATCAGAGTTTTAAAATTTATAAAAGAATGATCGAACCTGGAAACTAACTCTGACAACGATTGAGGCAAGTGCACCTATCGAACAGTAGTATAGCTTAGGCAAGACTGGATTATCGAACCCAAAGGAACTAAAAGTACTAATACTCACCGTCTTTTTATTATTATTTAGCCTTAATATAAAGTGATGGTTGTTAAACTAAAATTAATCTACTTACTAAGCTAAGACGCAAAGACAAAAAGAATGAATTCGGGAAATAACTTTTAGAAAAACTCAGTTGACTCAAGCGATACCCTTAGGAAAAATCCACCTAGACTTCACTTGTTATCTAACCTTGAACCATATGATTTATTTACTTAGTTTGATCCGTGAGACTCCCTAACGTATATTAAACCCTCTCTCGAGGCGAATAATGTCTAACCCTAGGTTAATTAGTGGAACTCTCGTTCTCTTATAATAACCCCATAGAATAGCAGTAAATCAATCTGTGGACTCCCATATTAGGTTTCACCCTAATGCGGCAAAATCTAAATCACCCTATCTCTAGGCGTGCGATCAACTCCGCTTAATTATGTTGGATCTACTCTTAGGCAGGGTCTATTCCTCCTCCACCTATGCACATTAGATTTGGATTAAGTTCACACAATTAAGAACAAACTAAGTTATTATCATATAATTCAAAAATCAAATAACAAGATTCATCATAGGTTTCATCCCCTTCGGGTATCCGAGGGTTTAGTTCATAACAATAAAGGAAAACATCTCAAGAGAAAAGATAACACAAAACATAAGAAATCCCTAAAACCCCCTGAAGGAATTGAAGAGGAGATCCTCCGTCTTGAGTAGAATTCCGGCTTCTTGAGATGGATCAATTGGCTATCTTCGAGTGATTCCCACAAATCTGACCTTTTCAGCTTGGCTTTTTAGCCTAGCTTTCCGCCCTCCTTTCAGCTGGTACCTAGGGTGTATTTATAGGCTTTTGAAACACGTTTCTTTCTCCCTAAGTATCCTTTCCCAAATAGAATTCCTCTTCTCCACGGCAGAGGCACGGCCATAGCACACGCCCGTGTAAATCGTGGTCAGGCCGTGTTCGACACTGTTGAATGAGGCACGGCCGTGTAAGTCGCGGTCAAGGCCGTATTCTAGTAGGAATGGTGGCACGACCATATGGCTTGGAGTCCAGGCCGTGTCGATTTCGTGGCTTGGCCCAACTTGGTCCGTTTTAAGCCCGTTTCTCGTTCTTTTCGTCATCGGGTGCTTTCCTGAGTATAAGACATGAAAAGAAAGGATTAAGAGCACCCTTTTTACATAAATTGGGGCTTAAATCATCCAAAAGCATACTAAATGTGGGCTTAGAATATGTTACTTTTACAGTTTATCAAATACCCCCACACTTAAGCTTTTGCTTGTCCTCAAGCAAAATTCTCAACTTACAATTAAAATGAACTTCCTGTAATTCATAATTCCTATTGATAGTGTCTCATCATAATTCATAGATAATTTATACATGGATAATTCAATTCAAAGTGTCCTAAAAATTCAAACAGTATAAGTCATAGATTCTGTAGCACAAAACATAGGAGTTTCCCTTCATCTAAATAATTACCTCTGATTCAGGATCGACAAGGATTGACATCCTCACAAAAGATTCGCTCAAATCACTTAAAGTGTTTAAGGTTCAAAATTTTGGCGCTCAAAAGTCACACATGAAGAGTTAATCCCATAGGCTTGTATGAAAATCAAATCTCCACCACTGAAATATGAGATGAAACACAAATCAAAAGGTCTTTGTTAGGGTTGTAATGGGGCTAGGGTTAAGGTGTGGAGTAAGGCTGAATTAGAGGGTTAGAATCGAGATTGAATCAACAAATTACCTAACTAAGAATTCATGAACTAATAATAATAAATACATCAATTGAAAACTAATAATACTAATAATACGAGCTTCTTCTTCGATATTTGGAATCCAAACGTATAAGCTCATTTAGTCACAACTAATAATGAATAATGGATATACTTCGTTTTTTTTAGAACAAACTAAAAATACATAACTGAAATAGAAAACATAGTTAGGCTATTAATCAAATCAAATCTCGATATAAGGGTAGTCAAAAGGAGTGGTGATAACAAAAACAAAGGGATTCTGGGTTAATATCAGTGGGTATGTCAATAAAAAGGGTGTCCGGTTAAAACGAGGTTAACTAGGGGTTAATTTGTGACGGTAGGCTTTTTAGGGAATTAGTGGGTTAAATCCTAGGTGCCTTTATCATCTCTGTGAATCAAATCATAAAATGTGGTCTCGACATGTATAATCGATGCAAGTTCTAGAATAACAAATCAGTGTTGACATACTCATAATCAATAAAGTGAGCATGAAAAAGAATTTATGCTCTATAAGGCTCAAAAAATCACAAAAATTATGGGTATTTTGATGTCAACCTCGTAAATTTCAAACTTCAAAGTAATATTTAAACTCAGTTCGACAACCTAGCAAATTTTTAATTTCTAAAAAATAGACTTATCATGCTTGATTCTCTAGTATTCTTGAAATTTAATTATCAATGCACAATTATCAATGACTTAATCTAAAACATATCAATAAAAATCATAAATCATCAAAAATTTCATCCTAATTAGCAATATGAGTAAATTTACTTAAAAACAAGACTCAATTCAGGGTTTTTGTTAGGTAACTTCTTAGGTTGTTCACCCCCCACACTTAAGATGTACATTGCCCTCAATGTACAAAGATATATAATGACAATTAATATGTAAAATAAAAAGAGAGGGAGAGAGTGACACTCCACGAATTGGATGATTTCCCACTGATTAGCGTGGTCGTGGTGAAAGATAAGTTGGAGGGCTCATTTTTGGATGTGGTGGATGCTCACGAGTTCTGCGCTAGATGAAGAAATTGGGGCACTCATGGAGGATTAGCCATGATTTATTAAGACAAATTTAAAATAAACTAAATATATAATTAAAGGAAAGAAAAGTAAAGAAAGAGGAAACAAAAATGTAAACGAAATAAAACTAAAAAATAAAGGGGCTTGAGAATCCTATTGGTGTATGGTTTGCGAGGTGGATGTGACTTCTACGGTCACGGAGGTGCTGGCGGTGGTGGAAGTGGCGTGATTCCCAAGCAGCCTTTAGCTCCTAAGTCAAAGAAACTAAGATAGAATAAAATAATTTAAGCGGAAGAGAAGTGTAGATAAGGAAACTTAAGAAAAAGAGAAAAATGAAATAAAAATTAAATAGCCTCAAATATCCTTGGCTTGTTGTTCAGATGAAGCTGCCGGCATGAACTCATGTGAATCAGTTTCCTTTGGGGAGATTGGCCTCTTACGCTTCCTTGTCATGGATATGATATTGTTGTGTCTCAAGAGTCTAAGGATTTCTTAGGGAAAAGGAAAAAGAAAGGACAGAATAGAAGAAGGAAAGAAGAAACAAGTGGGTTAAGAAGAAAAAGGGTATGATGTTTAAACAGAATTTCAGGTCTGGCGGTTTCCCACGCCCGTGGGTTGAGGGTGTGTTTATTCACACGGCCGCCTCGCACGGCCGTGCTCTAGGGCGTGTTGATTCCCCACGCTCGTGTCTAGCCTGTGTTTGACAAGTCAGTATATTAGCACGGTTAGCTGGCACGGGCGTTTTCAGCCCGTGGTTGGCAAGTCAGTAGCCTCACACGGCCGTCAAGCACGATCGTGTCACTTTGTCGGTGCCCGTGAGGGAGTGGTTGAGTCCGTGATTGCCAAAAATTAGTTTATTCTAACTTGTACCGCCCTGCCATGTTAGTACCGAGATTCTTGAGGTACACACGGCCACGGCCACGGTCGTGTGCAAGGCCGTGTGTCCTGGAATTCTGCACCCCTTGTTAGTTTATAACTACGTGTTCAGAAAGAAAAGAAGAAAAGAAAAATAAATTGAAAGCAAAATGTGAGAATAATTTATGTTAGTGCTCGGGTTGCCTCCCGAGAAGTACTCGTTTATAGTCTTAAGCTAGACTCTCTTCTCATTTGCATCTTCAGGGTGGTTTGAGGAGTTGGAAGTCCTTCCTCATGTTATTATCTGTATCCTCGTGAAAAAATTTAAGTCGGGATGCGTTTATAGTAAAAGTGCCAAAAATAGGATTACTTACCTCGACTGTTTCGTATGGGAAAACACTGGTTACCCTAAAAGGTATTTCTTTGTTTGTGTTAGGGTCTGGAGGAGATATTCGAGGATCTGCTTCTTCTAACAGTACCTTGTCCCCTATTTTGAAGTGGTTTGTTGTTCCTATAAGCTCTTCTGGGGACTCTTTCGATTTTTCCTCGTGTGGTTCTGGCTCTTCGTCGTGTATCCTTAATTTATCCTTAAAATATGTCTTCCACTCGTCTAGATCATCGATCTGAATTCCTCGATCTTCATGAGTCATTTCTTTGTTAGGGTTGGGGTCAGGATAGGGTTCAGTTGTATTCTTCGGTGGTGTTTCCTAAAAAGAAGAGTTAACCGAATGGTTATTAGGGAAATTTACGTTCTCACCTTGATTACTCGATGTTCTAGCCGAATCGAGAGCCTTGATGGTGACGGTCTCATTACCTACACAAAGTATGAGTTCTCCTGCATCAACATCAATTTTAGTCCTGGCAGTGGCTAAAAAGGGTCTTCCTAAAATTAGGGGGGTCGAATTATCCTCATCCATGTCTAAGACAACAAAATCTACTGGGAAAACGAATCTGTCAATTTTTACAAAAATATCTTCGATAATATCCCTAGGAATTCTAACAGTTTTATCAGCTAACTGAATGCTCATCCTAGTTCGTTTGGGTTTCCCTAGCTAATTGTTTAAACAATTTATAAGGCATGACATTTATGCTTGCCCCTAAATCAGCTAACACATTATCAACAGTTAGTCTACCAATTAAACATGGAATTGTAAAACTCCCTGGATCTTTTAATTTCTGTGGTAGCTTATTTTGCAAGATTGCTGAGCACTTTGCGTTGAGTTCCACATGCGAATCTTCGTCTAGTTTCCGCTTGTTTGTCAGAAGCTTCTTTAAGAATTTCCTGGAATCAGGCATCTGCGAAAGAGCTTTGAGGAGTGGTAAGTTAATGTGTAATTTCTTTAAAAGTTTAAGAAACTTACCGAACTGTTCCTCTGTGTCGTCTCTCTTCAACGCTTCGGGATAAGGTATGCGAGGTTGGCACTCCTTGATTACCGGTTTTGGCTTGTCTTGTGTTACCTTATCTTTACCTTTTCTGTAACACCCCAAACTCGGACAAGACACCACGCCCGAATCTGGTATGTTACGGGGAAAAACGTCTTTGAGTGATCAGATTTTTTTCGTTTAGAAGCGGGGTGAAAACCTAATGAATTTGAGGAAAATTGGAGTAGGCTTGTTTGATTAGATTTTGAAAACTTATCCAAAGTATATAGTTAAAACGAGTTGATTTCATTTAGCATTTCCAATAGTTTCTTAGTGCTATTTTGAAACATTTCAGGCTTAGTAGAAAATCGAGTTTGATTTGGAAACTATTTGAATTTACTTTATAGCAAAACATAGTGAGATACCCGATGGTATAATTTAAAACACATTGCGTTATAGTTTTGAAAACATTATCTTACCAAATTTTTAGTGATATTTTGTACCAAGTTATTTGTTAAGCAAGTTGAGAATCTAATTAAAACATAACCATCATAAAACATAATTTAAAGGCCTTTTACAAATCCAAATTAAATCTCAAATTAAAATAAGTAAGCTAAAGTACCCAAAGTGAATAGTCAGAGCAAAACTTTTATTAAAGCATGGCATGTGCACCTCGAGTCCACCAGGCTCCATGTCCGCGTCACGAGTCACTGAAATGTCAAAGGAGAGGGTGAGTCGAATGACTCGATGCATAAATCCCGCTCCCGATGAAACAACATGCTAACACACATCATACATAGCAACATAATTAATGCAACCCGATCCTAACCATCCGTATCTCCTTTTTCTACCCCGTGTGGTACCAAACCCTTTGGTGGTGCCAAACCACTGGTGACATATAGTCACAATGTGTTACCAAAACACTTGGTGTCCCAAAGACACAAATGTGCTACCAAAGCACGGTGACCGTAGTCACAAATCAATTGATGGGGCCAACCCATCGCGTGTGATACCCAATCACTAGCGCAGACGATCCCATATCTCAAAGTGGGGCCAACCCACGGTGGTGTTAACCACGGGGACAAGTCGCAATGAGGTGCCCAACCTGCGGTGTCCCAAAGACACAAATGTGCTACCAAAGCCGGTGGTGACCGTAGTCACAATAATCGAATGATGGGGCCAACCCATCGTGTGATACCCAATCACTAGCAGACGATCCCATATCTCAAAGTGGGGCCAACCCACGGTGGTGTTAACCACGGGGACAAGTCGCAATGAGGTGCCCAACCTCCGGTGTCCCAAAGACACAAATGTGCTACCAAAGCTTTGGTGACCCAAAGTCACAAAGTGTGTTACCAAAACACTGGTGCTCACAAAGACAAAATATCACTTTGCTCCCTCCACTCATATCACCCATCAACATACCATACTCATGTGATCATGCATATCATACAAGTCATGCCTATCATGCTAATATGTTTGACTCGTACCCATATCTCATACATACATAGCCATGATACCATATAGATCATCGATAAACTTGTAACAATCTTGACTTACCGAGTCAAGATCATACCCATTAGGGTATCATATCAATCATCTTTGTTTCATTAATTATCACACGGGTTATCAATCATATTACTAAGCGGAAGTGTGTTAGTTTACACACCTGGTAAAGCGCAACCTCTAATACTAAAAGAAACGATCTAAAGCTCCTTGTATACTTGATCCTACAATCGGCCAAATAGGAGTTAGACATCTATAACATTCGGCCAACATTAATTAACCAAAGGGGTTAATATCGAACCCTTACCTCTATACTCGATTTGGTTTCCTACCAAATCCCGGATCAACCACTGATTTTCTGACAATCGGCCAATCCCCACCACTTATCAATCGGTCGAGTGCTGTAAAAGGTTTTGCCAACTGCTTGAATCCCGAATGCCCTATAAAGCCTTGAATTCCAAAATAAAAGGTTAACTCCTTTCACCAGTCCAAAATCGACATCGCACTAGAGAGGAAAGAGAAATGGCCATTCGGCCAAGAACTTACCAATACCACCCAAAATTCGGCCACAAGAGAACTTCCAAGAGAGAAAAGATTCGGCTAAGATGCACCCCAAAAGACAAGAAGATTCGGCCTAAGTGTTTACCACACACCTATGTTCGGTTTTGAATGGAAAAGGAAAGAATAGAAGATAGGAGATGAGAATGAAGTTTCGGAAATAATGTATAAGAAAAGAAAGAAAAAAAAATAAAAGTCTGAGATGCAAGTGATTGTGGTTTCGGCACCAAAAGAAATGGGAAGATGAATAATGGAAAGATTCGGTTTGAAGCAAGTGAGAGTTTCGGCACAAGTACTTTAGGAGAAGAGAATGAATTATGAGAAGGAGAGAAGAGAGTGTTCGGCTACACACAGACTAAATGAAGCAAAACAATTTCGGCAACTAAGGGACTAGGTGTTTCGGTTTCAAGAGGTGGAAAGAATGAGAGAATTTTCTTTGGAAAAATCGGCTTGTTTGACAAAATGAGAGAACTTTGTTTGATACCAAAAGTGACCAGAAAAAACACCCCAAAATGCCAATTGAATTTAAGCACACTCTTTCCCCCACACTAAGCCGTCACTCCCCTCCAACTCCCCTAAATTCGGCCAAATCCCCCACAACACTCCACTCCACACATTCAAACAAGCATGACCAAGTCTTCCTCCTAAACTCACTCTCCTCCCACCATTTGAACGGTTTGACCAAGTCCAAGGAGGAATTTAAACTTCATCCAACTCTTCCCTCCTATGCCGTCCAAAATTAAAGCCAAAATGTGAGGTCCTCGCAGCTCGAACACTAGACCTCCACCCCATGCAGTTGACGCCACACCTAGCTCCCCAAGCAACGCATGCTTGCCACTTTGCCAGCTCACTTTTTGTTCAACAGCACACCAAATAAAACTCTTATACCCCAGCTCCAACAGCTCCCCTGACTTAACACCCAAAAATCAAAATTTTCCCATTCACTCAGGCATACTCCTAGACTTCAATCAAACCCCTAAAACACCGAGATAGCAACACAGCACACTAAACTCATGCAATATCATGCAACAACAAAATAACCCCTAACCCGGGATATTACATTTTCTACCTCGTTTCCTTGTGTTGGGATGGATTTATCTACCCTTGTATTCTCCTGAGCTGTTATGGCTTGAATTTGCTCTTTAGGATTAATTTCAGTGTTACTTGGTAGACGCCCTTGCGGTCGTTCGGATAATAGCTTTGCAATTTCTCCGACTGACTGGGTAATTTCCCCGATTGCCTTTGTAAGTCCTCCAACTTGGTTCTCGATCGTTTTGATCGATGTTTGTTGGGTGTTGAGCGTTACCTCATTTTTTTGGAGACGGGCTTCTGTGGATGCTATGAATTTGTTCAACGTCTCTTCAAGACTCGGCTTCTTTTCCTGTGGATAGGGCTGATTTTGGAAATTTTGAGGAGGTTGTTGTCTTTGATTTCCTTGATTTCCTTGTCCTCCCCACGAAAAATTTGGGTGGTTCCTCCAACCTGGATTATAATTATTACTATATGGGTTATTATTAGATCTGAAATTGTTACCTATATAGTTCATCGTTAGCTCTCTCGTGCTGGTTGGTAGGGTGGGTACTGCGAGTCGCCACGCAGATTTCACTTGCCTCGCACCGCATGATTGGATGTACTGCGAAGAACACAAACTATCAATCTTCTTATTCATCAACTCTACCGATTTGATAGCATGGTTCTTGCATCGAGGTTGTAAATCCATTTGCTTTTGTTGGCTTTGTTCTTTTAACTTGCCATCGATAGTTATTCAAATGACATCTCTTGAGAAACTTGTAGTTTGCCTCGGGAGTTCTATTATTCGGGGTTCCACCGTGGTGAATCAATTAATTGCCTCGTTGAAGGATTCACACCGTTGTAAAAGTTTGAACTTGGAGCCACAGTGGTAATCCGTGGTGTGGGCATCTCCTCAAGAGATCTTTGTATCTCTCCCATGCGTCGTATAATGTCTCTAAATCCATATGCACAAAAGAAGATATATCATTACGTAACTTGGCCGTTTTGGCCGGTGGAAAATATTTTAATAGAAATTTTTCCGTCATTTGTTCCCATGTAGTGATTGACCCTCGTGGTAACGAGTTTAACCACTGTTTAGCTTTATTTCTTAGTGAAAAGGGAAATAACCGAAGACGTATGGCATCATCGAAACACCATTTATTTTGAAGGTATCACGAGAACTCTAAAAAGTTAGCTATATGAGTGTTTGGGTCTTCGATCCCGCAAACCATCAAATTGAACAAAGCTGTTGAATCATTTGAATAGTGTTAGGCTTTAATTCAAAATTATTAGCGGCTATAAGAAGCCTAACAATACTTGATTACGCCTTGTTAAATGAGGTTTAGCATAATCATACATCGTGACGAGGAGCATTACGATCCGCCACATCGTTTTGTGGTGGTGGATTATTTTCGTCCATCCTTCAGTAGGATTGGATCGGTCTTCTCGCTCTCCTTGGTAATTTAGGGCTCGCCTAATTTCTCTGCGATTTCTTGAGCGGTAGCTTCAATATCACTTTCGTATTCTAAAGGTCCTCTCGGGTTCCTTCTAGTCATAAACTAGAGGTACTGCTAGGAAAAGAAAGAAAGAAAATTTAGCAAATTTAAAATTAAAACTAAAAATAAAAATAAATTGCGAAAAAAATAATGGCTAAAGTAATAAAAATAGAGTTTTCTTAATATTTTAGTTCCCAAACAGCAGTGCCAAAAACTTGATCATTTGTAAATCGAGTTTTAAAATTTATAAAAGAATGATCGAACACGAAACTAACTCGACAACAAGCGAGGCAAGTGCACCTATCGAATAGTAGTATAGCTTAGGCAAGACCGGATTATTGAACCCAAAGGAACTAAAAGTACTAATACTCACTGTCTTTTTATTATTTAGCCTTAATATAAAGTGATGGTTGTTAAACTAAAATTAATCTACTTACTAAGCTAAGACGCAAAGACAAAAAGAATGAATTCGGGAAATAACTTTTAGAAAAACTCAGTTGACTCAAGCGATACCCTTAGGAAAAATCCACCTAGACTTCACTTGTTATCTAACCTTGAACCATATGATTTATTTACTTAGTTTGATCCGTGAGACTCCCTAACGTTTATTAAACCCACTCTCGAGGCGAATAACGTCTAACCCTAGGTTAATTAGTGGAACTCTCGTTCACTTATAATAGCCCCCTAGAATAGCAGTAAATCAATCTGTGGACTCACATATTAGGTTTCACCCTAATTCGGCAAAATCTCGTCACCCTATCTCTAGGCGTGCGATCAACTTTGCTTAATTATGTTGGATATACTCTTAGGCAGGGTCTATTCCTCCTCCACCTAAGCACATTAGATTTGGATTAAGTTCACACAATTAAGAACAAACTAAGTTATTATCATATAATTCAAAAATCAAATAACAAGATTCATCATAGGTTTCACCCCCTTCAGGTATCTGAGGGTTTAGTTCATAACAATAAAGGAAAACATCTCAAGAGAAAAGATAACACAAAACATAAGAAATCCCTAAAACCCCCTGAAGGAATTGAAGAGGAGATCCTCCGTCTTGAGTACAATTCTGGCTTCTTGAGATGGATCAACTTGGCTATCTTTGAGTGATTCCCACAAATCTGACCTTTTCGGCTTGGCTTTTTAGCCTAGCTTTCCGCCCTCCTTTTAGCTAGTACCTAGGGTGTATTTATAGGCTTTTGAAACACGTTTCTTTCTCCCTAAGTATCCTTTCCCGAATGGAATTCCTCTTCTCCACGGCAGAGGCACGGCCATAGCACACGCCCGTGTAAATCTTGGTCAGGCCGTGTTCGACACTATTGAATGAGGCACGGTCGTGTAAGTCACGGTCAAGGTCATGTTCTAATAGGAATGGTGGCACGGCCGTGTGGCTTGGAGTCCAGGCCGTGTCAATTTCGTGGCTTGGCCCAACATGGTCCGTTTTAAGCTCGTTTCTCGTTCTTTTCGTGATTGGGTGCTTTCCTGAGTATAAGACATGAAAAGAAAGGATTAAGAGCACCCTTTTTTACATAAATTGGGGCTTAAATCATCCAAAAGCATACTAAATGTGGGCTTAGAATATGTTACTTTTACGGTTTATCATAACCTATCCATTGTCAGCCTGGCCACCCATCAGTCACTTCATCTTAAAACCAATTCATAATTTCAAGGAAAGTTTGATCACTTAAACCATTGATCTGCCCATCTCAAACTTTCCTCTCTTTCTTTTCTGTTATGCCCCTTTCTCAATCTGGTTCCCGCACTCTATCTATTTTTTTCTAGTTATCAACAAATCCAGGCACGCTTCCTAAGAGGTAGAACACCTCCTTCTTCTTCAGCGTTTCAATTGCTATTATATGTGCTAGACCATTTGCAGTTCTAGGAGTGTATTCAAACTTGAGATTTCTAGATCTGGAAATAAGTTGTTGAATATCTTGAATGTATGCTCCTACCTGTGATTTATCTTGTCTTTTCGCCTTACACTTTTTTATTATTGTTAATGAATCGCCTTCTATTATGATTTTTGGCCATTGCATGTCTATTTCGATTTGAATTGCTTTACGGCAAGCGAGCACCTCAGCCGCGAAGGCTGAGGTAACTTCTTGATGAATCTCTGAACTTGATAGAAAAACAACCCCTTCACTATTCCTCGCCACAATCCCTGAAGCTGATTGGCAGAGTCGCGCATCATAAGCCCCATCAAAATTAATTTTAACTGACTGTCTAGGTGGGTGCTTCCATTTCCTAATTACTTGTAAACTTTTAGGGGTTTTTTGTTCAACCCCATCTAATTAAGTAATATAACTTTTAACAAAGCTATCTATTTATTTCCCCGATCTACTAGTCTTCTCATGTAATCTCGCATTCATTTCTCCCCAGATTGCCCACAGCGTACAACAGAATAGCCTACAATGAAATGAAGTGTTTTGAGCAAAAACCCAGGTAAGCCACTGTAGGAACTCCAGATTAGATTCCCGTAACAAATTCAGGATTGGTAATTCTATCCACATTGTTACTGAAACAGGGCACTCACGGATTAGATGATCCATAGTTTCTGCTCCTCTTTCACAACGGAGGCATATTGCAGAACTTATTAGCTTCCTATACTTCATGTTGACTCGTGTAGCCAAAAAGTTCCAAGATATTTTCCATACTGTAATCTTAATTTTTGAAGATTAGATTAAGTAGCCATAGTTTTTTGTAGAAATTTCTGTAGTCGGTTTGTAAAGCATAAGCTCTAGAATCATCTTTAGAAATTTGTAATAGTTTATAGGCGCTCTGTACCGAGTATTCTCCCGAGGGTTCACCACTCTAGTCCAGAAAGTCATCATGAGGATCTTTCGCCAACGGGATACAAAGTATCTTTCCAGCAACTTTGTAACACCCCAAACTCGGACAAGACACCACGACCGAATCTGGTATGTTACGGGGAAAAACGTCTTTGAGTGATCAGATTTTTTTTTCGTTTAAAAGCGGGGTGAAAACCTAGTGAATTTGAGGAAAATTTGAGTAGGCTTGTTTGTTTAGATTTTGAAAACTTATCCAAAGTATTTAGTTAAAACGAGTTGATTTCATTTAGCATTTCCAATAGTTTCTTAGTGCTATTTTGAAACATTTTAGGCTTAGTAGAAAGTCGAGTTTGATTTGGAAACTATTTGAGTTTACTTTATAGCAAAACATAGTGAGATACCCGATGGTATAATTTAAAACACATTGCGTTATAGTTTTGAAAACATTATCTTACCAAATTTTTAGTGATATTTCGTACCAAGTTATTTGTTAAGCAGGTTGAGAATCTAATTAAAACATAACCATCATAAAACATAATTTAAAGGCCTTTTACAAATCCAAATTAAATCTCAAATTAAAATAAGTAAGCTAAAGTACCCAAAGTGAATAGTCGGAGCAAAACTTTTATTAAAGCATGGCATGTGCACCTCGAGTCCACCCCGGCTCCATGTCCGCGTCTACGAGTCACCTGAAATGTCAAAGGAGAGGGTGAGTCGAATGACTCAGTGCATAAATCCCGCTCCCGATGAAACAACATGCTAACACACATCATACATAGCAACATAATTAATGCAACCCGATCCTAACCATCCGTATCTCCTTTTTCTACCCCGTGTGGTACCAAACCACTGGTGGTGCCAAACCACTGGTGACATATAGTCACAATGTGTTACCAAAACACTGGTGTCCCAAAGACACAATATCCATCAATGTAAAGACACAATATCCATCAATGTGGTGCCAAACCACTGGTGTCCCAAAGACACGTTTGTGCTACCAAAGCACTGGTGACCGAAGTCACAGATCCAATGATGGGGCCAACCCATCGTGTGATACCCAATCACTAGCAGACGATCCCATATCTCAATGTGGGGCCAACCCACGGTGGTGTTAACCACAGGGACGAGTCGCAATGAGGTGCCCAACCTCTGGTGTCCCAAAGACACAAATGTGCTACCAAAGCACTGGTGACCGTAGTCACAATAATCGAATGATGGGGCCAACCCATCGTGTGATACCCAATCACTAGCAGACGATCCCATATCTCAAAGTGGGGCCAACCCACGGTGGTGTTAACCACAGGGACGAGTCGCAATGAGGTGCCCAACCTCTGGTGTCCCAAAGACACAAATGTGCTACCAAAGCACTGGTGACCCAAAGTCACAAAGTGTGTTACCAAAACACTGGTGCTCGTCAGCACAAAATATCACTGCTCCCTCCACTTATATCACCCATCAACATACCAACTCATGTGATCATGCATATCATACAAGTCATGCATATCATGCCAACATGTCTAGTATTACATCTCATAGCATACAAAACATAGATCATAATACCCAAGGTATCCATAATAGAACTTGTAATAAATTAGACTTACCCAGATACGTGCACATACCCCGTTTGGGTATCCAATAATCCATCATACTGTCATGATTTTAATAGGCAAACAGGTTTAATAACAATATTACTAAGTATAGTGTGTTAGTTTACACACCTGGTAAATACGAGTCTAAAAATCCGACAAAAGCGATCTAGGGCTCCTTGATTTCTGGCTCCTATAATCGGCCAAAAGAAAACCATTAGGCAACCACAACATTCGGCCAACATCAATTAACCAAAGGGGTTAATGTTGATCCTCACCTTGCTAATGGTTTGATTTCTTATCAAACCCGAACCACAATAGTTCTCCTTCCAACAATCGCCAACCCCAATTGATTCACAAAGGGAAAAGGCTCCAAGCGATCTGCTTTGAAATCTTTGATTGCCTAAGGTGAGATGTTTAAAAGCGAATGGTTAACCCTCTTCCATAAATCAAAACAACATAACACTTGAGAGATAAGGAAATGGCCATTCGGCCAAGAGCTTACCAACACCCAATATTCGGCCAAAAGAGGACTTCCAGGAGAGGAGAGATTCGGCCTAAGTGTTTAACACACCCTTATACTCGGTTACGAAAGGTAAAAGAGAAAGAATAGAAATGAAAAGGAAATAGGGTTACTGCAACAAGGTGCTTTGGAAGAAAGTTTCGACAAATAGGCAATCGAGAAGAAGAAAGAAATAAATAAATAAATAAAATAAACAAAAAAATAGAGGAGGTACCTTCTTGGCTTTGGAAAGAACAAATAGATGAAGAAAATGTCTTGGGTAAGATTCGGCTACAATGTTTCCAAGCAAAGAAGAAGAAAGCAAATATGAAAAAGGAGATAGTAGTTTCGATTTACAAAATTGAAAGAAAAGAGAAAGATGGGAAAGGGTATTCGGCTACAAGTACTCTAGGAACAAAGATGCAAACTTTATTGACTTGTTGAGGTTTGGTCTTTGGGTTTCAAAAGATGTAAAACAAAACAAAGAGAAATGAAAAACACCCTTAGAACTTCGGCTAACAAATGACCCAAAGAAGAGACTTTTACTCCTTGACAAAAAGTGACCGAAATTACCTAGGTTGCTAAGGTGAATTTCGGCTAACATGTTCCCACACTTAGCCGTCCACTTCCCCACTCCAACACCCCCACAAATTCGGCCATAATCCCCAAACACCCTCACCACCACTCATTTGAAATGAGTGGACCAAGTCCTCCTCCACATTTTGCTCTCCACCTTACATTTGAAAGTGAAGACCAAGTCCAAGTAGAATTTCACTAGCCTTCTACCTCTCCTCCATGCCGTCCCAAAAAGAAGCCAAAATGGGGACTCTGCAGCTCGAACACTGGACCTCCACCACAAGTAGATGACGCCACACCAAGCTCCCCATGTAGCGCATGCTTTGCCACTAAGCTAGCTCCTCTTTTGTGCAACAAAACATCAATTAAAACTCTTATACCCCAGCTCCAACAGCTCCCCTGACTTAACACCCAAAAATCAAAATTTTCCCATTCACTCAGGCATACACCTAGACTTCAATTAAGCCCCCAAAACATAGAAATAGCCACACAGCACACTAGACACATGCAATTTCATGCAACAACAAAATAACCCCTAACCCGGGATATTACAGTTCTACCCCCCTTAAAAAATAATTTCGACCTCGAAATTACCTGATCAAAAGAGTTGCGGGTACTACTGTCTCATCATATCCTCGGGTTCCCACGTAGCTTCTTCTACGCCATGATTCTGCCAAAGAACCTTAACCAAAGGCACAGACTTCTTACGCAAAACCTTCACATCTCGATCAAGAATCTGCACAGGCTCCTCCTCCATGGTCAAATCTGGATTTACCTCGATCTCTTCCACTGCTACCACATGCGACGGATCCGAACGATACCTCCGAAGCATCGAAGCGTGGAAAGCGTCGTGAATCGACTAAGCTCACCGGCAACTCAAGGCGATCACGCCATGGTCCAACTCGTCTCGAGAACCTTATACGGTCCAATAAACCTCGGACTTAGCTTGCCTTTCTTCCCGAACCTCAACACCTTCTTCCAAGGCGAGACCTTCAGAAAACTCGATCCCCACGGCGAACTCTATATCTCTTCGCTTAAGATCGGCATAAGACTTCTGCCGGTCCGAAGCTTCCTTCAATCTAGATCGAATCAACTTAACCTTGTCTTCGGTCTCAAGCAACCAACTCGGGTCCCAACAAGCGGCGTTCACTTAACTCCGCCCAACACGTAGGTGAGCGACATTTCCTACCATACAACGCCTCATACGGTGCCATCTTGATGCTCGCTTGGTAGCGTTGTTGTAGGCAAACTCGACTAATGGTAGAAACTCCTCCCAACTACCTCTCAAATCCAAGACACAACCTCTCAAAGCATATCTTCCAAGATCTCGAATGACCCTTTTCGATTGACCGTCGATTGGGTGAAAAGCCGTCTTTGAAATCCAAGCGAGTGCCCAGAGCTTGATGCGGTGCTTTCCGAACCTTGACGTAAATCTAGGATCCCTATCCGAGATTATCGAAAGCGGCACACCGTGCAACCTTACTATCTCTCGACACATACGCCTTCGCTAGCTTCAAGTGAGTAGTCAACCCTCACCGGAATAAAGTGGTGATTTAGTCGATCGATCCACCACTACCCAAATGAATCCTTCTTGCTTGGCGTAGCGGTAACCCATCGACGAAATCCATGGTTATCCTTTCCCACTTCCATCGAGGAATCTTCACAGTGAAGCAAAACGACGGCAAGCGATGTTCGACCTTGACTGCGACAAGTCGAGACACTTCCCAACAAACTCTGTCACCTCTTTCTTCAAGCCAGGCCACCAAAGCGCTCTCTAAGATCCCTATACATCTTGCTACCTCCGGGATGCATAGCATAGGGACTGCTATGTGCATCTGAAGAATCTTACGCCTCACTCAACATCTTTAGGCATACAAGCCTTACCTTGAAAACACTGAGAACCCCATCACGGACAAGTTGTAACCCTCCAAACCACCATCCTGCACTTGCAACCTTGGCGCACTCAGAACCTCATCCTCTAGCTGTGTTTTCTACGATCCGCTCCACCGGGTAGGCTTAACTTGCGGTTCGCGCGAGAATACTCCCATCGTCATACTGACTCAAATGGGCAAACAAAGCTCTTAAGTCGAAACAACCTTGCGGCTCAACGCGTCGACCACCACGTTAGCCTTGCCGGATGATACTCAATCGAGCGATCGTAATCTTTCAAAGCAACTCAACCCATCTGCGGCGCCTCAAATTCAAATCCTTACGAGTTAGTAGATACTTGGACTCTTGTGATCTGTGTAGACTATCGATCTTTCCCCGTACAAGTAGTGCCTCCAAATCTTTAAAGCGAAGACCACGGCCCGCTAGCTCCAAGTCATGCGTCGGATAATTGACCTCATGTGGCCTCGGTGCCGAGAAGCGTAAGCCACAACCTTACCTTCTTGCATCAACACACAACCCAAACCCGTATGTGATGCGTCGCAATAGGCGTGTACTCCTTACCGACCTCGGGTTGAATTAAAGCCGAGCCTCGGTCAAAATCTTCTTTAACTTATCGAAGCTTTCTGCCGCTTCTCGGTCCATACAAGCGGAACTTCTTTCCTCAAAGCAACTTGGTCATCGGTGTTGCTATCAACGAAACCCTCAACAAACCTTCGGTAGTATCCGGCCAAACCAGAAAACTCGAATCTCACCCACCGACTTAGGCGGCTTCCAATCCAAAAGCGCCTCAATCTTACGAGGATCTACATCGAATCCCCTCACGACACTACATGACCCAAGAAAGTCACTTCCCTAAGCCGAACTCACACTTACCGAACTTAGCATAGAGTCGCTTTTTCCTCAAAATCGCAACACCACTCGCAAATGCTTATCATGCTCTTCCTCTGTCTTTGAGTACACTAAGATGTCGTCTATGAAAACCACGACGAGGCCGATCCAGATACTGCTGAAACACCCTATTCATCATATCTATAAGCGGCTGCGGTGCGTTAGTCAACCCGAACGGCATTTACGTAAAATCGTAGTGCCCATACCGAGTCCAAGCTTATTTGTTTTATGGATATCGGCCTCCTTAACCTTTAACCGATGATACCGGATCTCAAGTCGATCTTGAAAATACCGCATGACTTCAGCCGGTGATCAAACAAGTCATCTATCGGGTAAGCGGATACTTGTTTTTAATCGTCGACTTGTTCAATCGGCGGTAGTCTATACACATCCGCATCGTGCCATCTTTCTTCTTAACAAAAAGTACCGGCGCACTTACGGTGAAACACTAGGCCTAATAAAACCTCGATCCAATAACTCCACGGATGCGGGCCTTAAGCTCCACCAATTCCTTTGGCGCCATCCTATACGGAGCAATAGACACTGGCGCAGTTCCGGGTAATAGATCTATTCCGAACTCTACCTCGCGATCTGGCGGCAAACCCGGAAGCTCCTCAGAAACACATCAAGCAAATTCCTTAATGATGCGGACCTTCTCTACAATGGACTCTTTAGCCTCCAAGGCATACACATGAACTACATATGCTTCACAACCCTTCCCGACCATCTTCTGCGCCTCAGAGAGCAGATACCACACTAGATAAGTAATCTCTCCTATTACCTATCATAGCCACCTCCTCACCCTCAACCGTCTTAAGAACCATGCGCTTGGCCGCGCAATCCAACCTTGCCTGGTACTTGACCAACCGGTCCATCCCAAGAATCGATCGAACTCCCCAAACGGCGGTTCCATCGGATCAAGAACAAACACTACCCCTTGAAGTTCTAAGGGTACCTCTCTAAGCAGTTTATCTACTACTACTGAGTGACCTAGAGGGCTAATCACGGTCATCCGCCTAGAAGATATCTCGAGTCTAAATCCATGGTCTCTACTATACTATCGGCAACATAAGAGTGCGTTGAACCCACATCAATCAAAGCGGTATAAGGAGAACCAAAAATCAAAAACGTCACGGTTATGACGTCCGGTGTGTCGCCCTCTCTCTCGGCGCCTCGCAAAGATACACTAATCCGGCCATGCGGCATCGAACTACCCGCACCCTCTCGCCGGTGCTCCACGGCCCCAACTAGAACCATTACCACCTCTGCCATTACCACGGCCCCTCTGCGGTGGCGGTCTATTACCTCTCGAGGCGATTACGGCCACGACTCTCGGGTGAATCTGGCCAACCTACGCGGACGGTCCTCACACGGTGCTCCAGAGAACCACACTCAAAGCAACCTTTTTCCTCGTCCGGCAGCCACCCCAATGAGATTTCCCACACCCGATCACTGCGGCGGTCCTTGCCTAGCAAAGACAACAAACCTAGCAGGTGGTTCGGCCCACTCGGTCTAGCCCTCTTCTGCGGATTACCCGACGATCGAGAAGACCCAAAGCTCCTCTTATGCCTATTTACGTCCATGCCCCGCCTCACGGACTCCTTAACACCCCTCGGCTACCTTAGCCTTCTCAACTAAGACAACAAACTCGCTCTTCTTTGAAGAGCAATCAGCGATCTCAACTCGTCTCGCATGACCCATCCTCGAAACGCACACACCTCTCATGCTCGGTGCCACAATGCCCCTGGCATACCTACTCGACCGGGAACTCACCTGCGTACTCGAAGCAGATTTACTCCCGAACAAGCCATAGAAATGCCTTTCATTTGGGAGTCGATATAACTAGCTCGATGTATTTCTTTTGATATGCACCACGAAATAATCCCATGTCGGATCCTCTGCTTTGCCACACTCGTCCGAACCGTGAGCCACCATCGATATGACTCATCCGGAGAAGCGTCGATGCCCTTCCGGCTTCTCTTCAGCGATCAAGTCCAGTCGTCCATGATCCGCTCGGTTGCCTCCAACCAATATTCAGCGATCTTTGGGAGCAACACCGAAACACCTCGGAAGAATTCGCCCCATTGGCCCGAAGTCGCTCAGAGCAATTTCCTAACTCTGCACCACCACCTACACGGCTACTCTTTCCAACACTCGCGGCATCGCCTATGACACCTTTGCATCGTCCCGGTCGATCTTGGAACTCACCACCTCGGTGGTGGCGGGCAGAGTATCTCATTTTACGAACCACGACCGGATCCTACGGGCTCGAAACCGTCATCCTACCACGACCTGCGTCCACGACCACGTCCACCTCTAGTGCTCATGACTAATCTTCCTCGTGTCGATTAAGAATTTTATGCATCAGTATTTATTCCACTTGTTTAAAAGCAAGTCTTATGAATATTTTAAGGAGATTTGTTCTCATGAGTTCACAAAATCCTATCGATTTCAATCTCTAAAGTAGTATACTATTGCTATTCATCAAATCATATCACATCCAATCAATTCACAAGCAATAGTAAGGGTACTTACAGGCGAATCTGGTGCAGGAGACTCGGTGCCATGCCTTTCAAACCATACTTTGAGAATAAAGACTAACAAAACAACCTTTTGAAAACATTTTGGGCCTCAGGCCCACAGCCGAGCCTTTGAACTTGGCTCTGATACCACAATTGTAACACCCCAAACTCGGACAAGACACCACGACCAGAATCAACGGTATGTTACTGGGAAAAACGTCTTTGAGTGATCGATTTTTTTCGTTTAAAAGCGGGGTGAAAACCTAGTGAATTTGAGGAAAATTTGAGTAGGCTTGTTTGTTTAGATTTTGAAAACTTATCCAAAGTATTTAGTTAAAGCGAGTTGATTTCATTTAGCATTTCCAATAGTTTCTTAGTGCTATTTTGAAACATTTTAGGCTTAGTGGAAAATCGAGTTTGATTTGGAAACTATTTGAGTTTACTTTATAGCAAAACATAGTGAGATACCCGATGGTATAATTTAAAACACATTGCGTTATAGTTTTGAAAACATTATCTTACCAAATTTTTAGTGATATTTACAGTACCAAGTTATTTGTTAAGCGGGTTGAGAATCTAATTAAAACATAACCATCATAAAACATAATTTAAAGGCCTTTTACAAATCCAAATTAAATCTCAAATTAAAATAAGTAAGCTAAAGTACCCAAAGTGAATAGTCGGAGCAAAACTTTTATTAAAGCATGGCATGTGCACCTCGAGTCCACCCAGGCTCCATGTCCGCGTCACGAGTCACTGAAATGTCAAAGGAGAGGGTGAGTCGAATGACTCGATGCATAAATCCCGCTCCGATGAAAAAACATGCTAACACACATCATACATAGCAACATAATTAATGCAACCCGATCCTAACCATCCGTATCTCCTTTTTCTACCCGTGTGGTACCAAAACCTTGGTGGTGCTAAACCACTGGTGACATATAGTCACAATGTGTTACCAAAACACTTTGGTGTCCCAAAGACACAATATCCATCAATGTGGTGCCAAACCTTTGGTGTCCCAAAGACACGCGTTTGTGCTATAAAGCACGGTGACCGAAGTCACAGATCCAATGATGGGGCCAACCCATCGTGTGATACCCAATCACTAGCAGACGATCCCATATCTCAATGTGGGGCCAACCCACGGTGGTGTTAACCACGGGGACGAGTCGCAATGAGGTGCCCAACCTCACGGTGTCCCAAAGACACAAATGTGCTACCAAAGCACGGTGACCGTAGTCACAATAATCGAATGATGGGGCCAACCCATCGTGTGATACCCAATCACTAGTGACGATCCCATATCTCAAAGTGGGGCCAACCCACGGTGGTGTTAACCACGAGGGACGAGTCGCAATGAGGTGCCCAACCTGCGGTGTCCCAAAGACACAAATGTGCTACCAAAGCACTTTGGTGACCCAAAGTCACAAAGTGTGTTACCAAAAACTTTGGTGCTCGTCGGCACAAAATATCTTTGCTCCCTCCACTTATATCACCCATCAACATACCAACTCATGTGATCATGCATATCATACAAGTCATGCATATCATGCCAACATGTCTAGTATTACATCTCATAGCATACAAAACATAGATCATAATACCCAAGGTATCCATAATAGAACTTGTAATAAATTAGACTTACCCAGATACGTGCACATACCCCGTTTGGGTATCCAATAATCCATCATACTGTCATGATTTTAATAGGCAAACAGGTTTAATAACAATATTACTAAGTATAGTGTGTTAGTTTACACACCTGGTAAATACGAGTCTAAAAATCCTAACAAAAGCGATCTAGGGCTCCTTGATTACTGGCTCCTATAATCGGCCAAAAGAAAACCATTAGGCAACCACAACATTCGGCCAACATCAATTAACCAAAGGGGGTTAATGTTGATCCCTCACCTTGCTAATGGTTTGATTTCTTATCAAACCCGAACCACAATAGTTCTCCTTCCAACAATTGGCCAACCCCAATTGATTCACAAAGGGGAAAAGGCTCCAACTGACTGCTTTGAAATCTTTGATTGCCCTAAGGTGAGATGTTTAAAACGAATGGTTAACCCTCTTCCATAAATCAAAACAACATAACACTTGAGAGATAAGGGAAATGGCCATTCGGCCAAGAGCTTACCAACACCCAATATTCGGCCAAAAGAGGACTTCCAGGAGAGGAGAGATTCGGCCTAAGTGTTTAACACACCCTTATACTCGGTTCTGAAAGGTAAAAGAGAAAGAATAGAAATGAAAAGGAAATAGGGTTACGGCAACAAGGTGCTTTGGAAGAAAGTTTCGACAAATAGGCAATCGAGAAGAAGAAAGAAATAAATAAATAAATAAAATAAACAAAAAAAATAGAGGGAGGTACCTTCGGCTTTGGAAAGAACAAATAGATGAAGAAAATGTCTTGGGTAAGATTCGGCTACAATGTTTCCAAGCAAAGAAGAAGAAAGCAAATATGAAAAAGGGAGATAGTAGTTTCGGTTTACAAAATTGAAAGAAAAGAGAAAGATGGGAAAGGGTATTCGGCTACAAGTACTCTAGGGAACAAAGATGCAAACTTTCGTGACTTGTTGAGGTTTGGTCTTTGGGTTTCAAAAGATGTAAAACAAAACAAAGAGAAATGAAAAACACCCTTAGAACTTCGGCTAACAAATGACCCAAAGAAGAGACTTTTACTCCTTGACAAAAAGTGACCGAAATTACCTAGGTTGCTAAGGTGAATTTCGGCTAACATGTTCCCACACTTAGCCGTCCACTTCCCCCACTCCAACACCCCCACAAATTCGGCCATAATCCCCAAACACCCTCACCACCACTCATTTGAAATGAGTGGACCAAGTCCTCCTCCACATTTTGCTCTCCACCTTACATTTGAAAGTGAAGACCAAGTCCAAGTAGAATTTCACTAGCCTTCTACCTCTCCTCCATGCCGTCCCAAAAAGAAGCCAAAATGGGGACTCTGCAGCTCGAACACTGGACCTCCACCACAAGTAGATGACGCCACACCAAGCTCCCCATGTAGCGCATGCTTTGCCACTAAGCTAGCTCCTCTTTTGTGCAACAAAACATCAATTAAAACTCTTATACCCCAGCTCCAACAGCTCCCCTGACTTAACACCCAAAAATCAAAATTTTCCCATTCACTCAGGCATACACCTAGACTTCAATTAAGCCCCCAAAACATAGAAATAGCCACACAGCACACTAGACACATGCAATTTCATGCAACAACAAAATAACCCCTAACCCGGGATATTACAAACTTCCTCCAAGAACGTATTAACAATCAACTCCCGTTTCCATTTTCTGGCATTATTATCAATTAACTCAGCAACTTTAAAATCACCTAAATTATTAAAAACTGAATATAATCTGAAATTTCTTGCATCTGGGATCCAAGCATCGTTAATAACTGATATATTCGTGCCCCTACCCACCTTCCAGCAAATTCCATCCATCAAAATCCCTTTTGACGCCCATATGCTTTTCCATGTATACGAACTATTATTTCCCAAACGTGAATTTAAAAAATCCTCATTCAGAAAATATTTCGCCTTAAGTACTTGCACAACTAAATATTTTGGATTATTTAAAATCCTTCATCCTTATTTTGCTAACATAGCAATATTAAATTGGGCCATACTCCTAAAACCCATTCCTCCCTCCTCTTTCGATTGGCACATATGCTTCAATTGACACCAATGTATTCCTTTCTTCCCGTATCCTTTCTGCCACCAAATTTTGCAAAAATGTTTTCTAACTCCCCACATAAAGTTTTTGGTAGAAGAAAGCATGACATGGCATAAGTTGGTATTGACTGAAGCACTGATTTAATAAAAACCTCATTTCCTCCTTGTGATAATAATCTTGTACTCCAACCTTCAATTCTGGAATAGATCCATTCTTCAAGATTTTGAAAAGATTCTTTCTTTCGTCTGCCAACCACATTAGGAAGTCCTAAGTATCTTTCTAAATTAGTTGAACTCCTTACCCTTAAAATTGTCGAGACTTCTGCTTTTGCTTCTTCTAATGTATTCGAGCTATAAAAGATCGTGGATTTATTAAAATTCACACACTAGCATGAGCATTCCTCATATTCCTTCAAAATTCCTTTTACCAATACTGCTCCCTTATTTGTTGCTTCTCCGAACAAGATACAATCATCTGCAAAGAGTAAATATGATATCTCTGGACCTCTCCTACTGGCCTTAGCACCTTTCAACAAACCCTCTTTAATTGCTAATCTCATCAGTGATGACAACCCTTCATTGCATATTATAAAAATAAAAGGGCTAAGAGGATCCCCTTGTCGTAATCCTCTAGATGGCTAAAAAATTCTTCCCCTTCCTCCATTGATATTAACTGCATACGAAACTGTGGTAATGCATTTCATTATAAGTGCCACCCATTCCTTTGCAAAACCCATCCGTAGCATTACTTCTTTTAAAAAACCCCATTCAACTCCGTCGTAGGCTTTACTCATGTCAAGCTTTACTGCCATATACCCCTTTTTCCCTGTGCGATTTTTGTGAAACGTATGCAAGATTTCATAAGCTACAAGAACATTATCAGAAATTAATCTCCCTGGGACAAAAGCACTTTGGGCCAAATCAATACATCTCCTAATTACTTCTTGAAGTCGATTTCTAATTGTTTTTGCCACAATTTTATAAATAACCGTGCACAAAATAATAGGTCTATAGTTGACAAGATTTTTGGGATTTGGGATTTTTGGGATCAGCACAATATCTGTCTGATTAAGAGAGTCTAAATTTTGATCGTTATTCAAAACCCCCAAACAATGAGTTGTAATGTCTTTACCTACTATATGCCAATATCTCTGAAAAATAGTGCTGGAAAACCATCAGATCCTGGTGCCTTAGTAGGCCCCATCCCTTTCAAATCCGAACGAACTTCCTCTTTTGTATAAGTAGATAGTAAAACTGTATTTATATCATGCGAAATATTGTTTTCTATGCCAGATAAGAGATGAGATAAATCCCCTACTCCATTTGACGAAAACAACTTCTGAATAAATAATGAAGCAGCCTCATTGATCTTAATTGCATCAGTAACATCTCCTCATTCATCTAATTCCAGCTTAGATATTGTATTTATCCGTCTACGTGTTGAGGCAAACTTGTGAAAAAAACTTGAGTTCTTATCCCCTAATTTGAGCCAGTTAGCCCTCGCCCTTTGTTCCCAGTACATCTCATCTTTATCAATTTCCATATTAAGATGAACTCAGGTATCAATAATCTTTGCCATTGTTTCATCATCCCTTTCTTTCGCCATCAAGATTTCAAGTTCATTCATTAGCTTTCTCTTTAGCCCCTCTCGCCCTTTTTTAATATTGCTTGCCCATCTCCTTAAGCTCAGCTGTAGTCTTTCAAGTTTCTCAACTATCGTGCCTTTGGATGATTCCCAAGTTATCTTGATTTCTCTTTCGAGAGACTCCTCCATGATCCACCATGCCTCAAATTTAAAACTTGGACTTCCCATATAATTATTTTCGCTATCAGTATTTAAAAGAAGTGGGCAATGATCTGGCATTGAATAAGTTAAATACATAACAGTACTTGATGGAAAAAGATGCCTCCATTTGTCATTCGCAACTCCCTTATCAAGTCTTTCCTTGATATATTTTTTTGGCAAATTCCCCCTTTCCCAAGTAAACAAAACTCCCAAATACCCCAAGTAATCTAGTTTACATTCCCCCAAAGTCTCGCGAAAAGCCTCCATTCGTCTCTTTTCTCTTGGAACACCTCCAGTTTTCTCAAAAGAATATATGATTTCATTGAAGTCGCCGCTTACTAACCATGGATGATTCTGATCTTGCCCCAATTTCCTTAGCAGATTCCAAGAATCATTTTTTTAGTCACATAAGGTGAACCATAGAACCCTGTAAATCTCCATTCCTCTCTGACAGTTTCCTCTTTGATCAATACATCAATGTGACTTTTTGAAAAACTCCACAAAGCAATCGTAATATCCCCTTTCCATGCCAAGCATAATCCACCACGAGAACCCTCTGCTTCAACATCGATCCCATTCAAAAAATCGCAACTCCTTCTGACTTTTTCCATGCATTTCTTATCGATTTTTGTCTCCATTAAGAAGACCATATGGGGACTGTGCTACTTTAAAAAGTATCGCAATCTTCTTACCTCCCGTGGACTCCCTAATCCACGGACATTCCAACTTATGTTTTTCATTGCGGTCGGTCAGCTTGCCTCTTGGCAGTCGACGATTCCATAATTGTTGGAACGTCACTCTGCTCCATATTTTCAGTCATCACTTTCGGTAAAACTTCATCATGATCCTCTTTACCTTCTTTTCTCAATATTTTTGTTCCATCTTCATATTCAGCTACTATACAGCCAGTTTCTATTCCTTCTTCTATTGATTTTCTCTTCCTCATGCTACTTCCATCCTTTCTTTGATCCATCTTGGTTGTTGGAACAATTCTTTTCCAGCTTGACTTCTTGGCTGAATTTTGATTTTTAACTTGCTCGCTCTTGCTATCATTCATCTGTTCATCTCTCTTAATGACGGATACTTTTTCTGGCTTCTTTTATACATCCTCCACGCCAATCAATTGTAATTTCCTTTGCGTTCTCCAAGTCATGCTATCCCCCTCTTCTGGTATTTTAATACTATTTGGCATCGACTTTGTACCTCCTACATAAGAGCATTGAGACCCCACCTTTTTTAAGACAGCGTTGAATTTCAAGCTCTCCTTTCCGATTAAATTCGATTCTTCTTTTAAGGCCGATGTGTAAGGTGGATCATCTTTGATTTTATTTTTTTCCACATGATTTAACTCGAGACAGTCTTTAAGACCATGTCCCATTCTTCCACATCCAAAGCTAAACATCGGTAATTTCTCATATTTAAAAGAAATCCACTATTTATTAATATTATCAATTTAAACGAAAATACCTATTCGAAGGGGTTTCTGCACATCCAGATTTATCCTAAGTCGGCATGACTCCCCATTTATTTCATATCTGATTACCCCTCCAAACGTAACACCTATGGCATGCAAAAGATCTTTTTTATCAAATTCTGGTAAGCATGAGCCAATCTTAATCCAGAATGGTGAAGAAGTGAGCCTAATCTAAGTTCTTTCCATCGGTTGAATTAACATGTCAAATAAAATAAGGCTTTTGTGAAAAAGCCATGGTCTCCCCTCCATAATTGTCTTCAGATCTTCTTCTAGATCAAACACTATCAAAAATAAATTCTGCCCTACCATCTAAATCTCAAATTTCTTCCTTGTCTTCCATATGCTTTTCATCTATGCCCTAAAACTTTCTGGATTGCAAAGCTTCTCTGTCCAAATAGTACAGATCAGAGTTTGTTTTGCGTTTGGCACCACCATCGAACCTTTGACTGATAATTGAATAAGCTCTTCTGCTAGGAGGGAGATCTCATCCCTCTTCTCTCGATCATCACCACCACTTTCCTCTATCCCAAGCCGCAGCAAATACTGCTTTCTCTAGGACTTTAAGCAAAGCACTCTTGGCAACCCTATCAACCTAAGAATTTAGAATAAAATTTCTATCTACTTGGATCTTAGTTAAAATGTTAACACTCATATTATCCCAAACTTAGTAGAATTTTAAATAACTTTAACTCTTCCAATTTACTTTATTTTCATTTGCTTTTCTTTACTTCCCACACTCATTTCATGTGCATGACTCGCAATTCATAAACATATCATTCAACCATGGTCTCAAGCTAGTGCATTTAAACAAAGCCTTTTTCAAATTAATGACATGATAAGTAATTTCATAAGAAATTGCATAATTTAAATCTTACCACTTTTTCATGAGCACTAGAATATTTTCTCTTGAGTACTTACCGCTTCAATGCATCATATAAATAAACATTTTACCATTCAACCAACAGCTTGGCACTTGTCTAAGCATCAAACAACAACACTTGTTAGTGTACTTGCACATATTTCATATAAATTCAACATTGATATACCTATTTTCTCGACATGTCACACTTGAGTTTAATACTCGTATCAACTTATATAATTTCCTTGTATCAACATATCAAAGATAATCATATATGTACATATCATGATGCATATCATTCTCTTACTGTTTCTTCATAAACATATATCATTCATTTCATTATATCAATATTTCATGTACCATAATTTCCATGTATTTCATGTATATTTATTCCGGTAATAATTCATATCGAACTTAACATTAATCAAATTCCATGTACATATACTCTCCACACCATGTGTCCATATAACATGTACAAATCATTATATATATATATATATATATTTCAGGCATATACGGGTAATAATTCATTTCGTACTCATTGTTTCTTATCAGAATTTTGCTCGTTGAATCATTTAAAATATCGATGGATACACTTATTTCAGATCAATACTAAAAATAACCATAAGTCATTAAATATTAATTTCATATGTCACTTACAAATCATTGTCAAATTAAATAACGTCTTACAGATTTGAGTACATCGTTTTCTTGATGCCATAGTCCAACTATGGTCTTACACGTATATTGCCATGGCCTTGCCATGGTCTTACATTTATAGTGCTATAATCCAATTATGATCTTGCCATCAAGATGCCATAGCCCAGCTATGGTCTTACACGTATTCACATATACTGCCATGGTCCAACCATGGTCTTATGTTCACGGTGCCATAACCCAGTTATGGTCTTTTCATTGAAATGCTATAGCCCAGCTATGGTCTTACATTTAACACTTTGTCATGGTCCAACCATGGTCTTATTCGTCAATTCATCACTTGTCACTAAACAATAGTACTCAATTCATGCATTCCATTAATTTGAACTTCTGATCCAAATTTTCATAATTTTCACAATAATCATTATTCAATAACAAACATATGAGATAATATATTACATCATTCCTAAATTAACAAATAATCATGAGAGTTCAACCATATGAACTTACCTGACTAAATTGTAGAAATACCAATATTCAGGGGCATTTTGGAAATTCTCTATTTTCCTCGATTTTCCACCCGATCTTAATCTAAATTACTAATTTCATTCAACTTATTAATTTAGACAATAAAACAATTCATTTCATGTAATTTGGTCATTTTTTACATTTTTACAAAATTGCCCCTAAAGTTTTACTTTTATTCAATTTAGTTCCTGAGCCAAAAATATGCAAAATCAGCCATTTTTAATGTAAACCCATGCTAGCTGAATATTCATATATATTTTCCTCCTCCTCCTCTCCATTCCACATCCTTAATGTATATAACTTGCTTATATGTAACATTATCTATAATTCCGCTATTTACTTATATATAAATGTTCATTCAAAGTTGTCCACTTGAGTTATAGTCACTAAATTATTTATATCTTGAGCTACAGAATTTCAAATTAAGATTCGCTTGATGTTTTTGAAACTAGACTCAAATAGATTTCTACCATAAAAAATTTAGAATTTATAGTTTATCCAATAAGTACAGTAAAATCTTCAAATTTATCCATGTTTTGCTATTTGATAGCTTTGACCTTTCTTTACTAAAAATTAATTATCTCTTAGTACAGGGTTTGGATGATGTTTCTATTTGTTTATCTTAAAAATAAACTCATTTAATAATTTAAAAATATAAATTTAAACCCCTAATTATTTTTTTACATTTTTTTATGATTTTCCAAAATTAGAATAGGGGAACCCAAAATCAATCTGACCTTGTCTCACAAAAATTCATATATCTCATAATATGAAATTCTTTTTCTTACAAAGTTTCTTCTATGTAAAACTAAACTCAATAGGATTTAATTTAATAATTTAATTAACCTCTAACTCAATTTCTACAATTTTTGGTGAATTTTCAAACTCAGACACTGTTGCTGTCCAAAATTGTTTTAATGCAAAATGTTGATAACCAAGTTTATAACACCCTCCTTTCCTTTCTCTACAATATTCCCCATCACTTTTTCTTATTTCCCTTCACTAACATATGAAGAACATAGAACCTTATATAAGAAAGCTCTACTTTAACATCATTTTCATGCTTTTTCAATAATATCAAACTTAAAAATATATTGAAATCTTGATGTTCTTACCTTTTCCTATTGATTTCAATCTTTAACTTGATTTTCTCTCTCAGCTTCTATTTCTTGAATCCAACTTGATATTCTAGCTCCCCATAGTCTCCTTATTATTTTTCTCTCTTGGTAGCTATGGAAATTCTTTTGATTTCTAAGTGAAAATGGTGAATTTTTGGTAAAAGGACCAAATTGTAAAGAAAAGAAAATTTCTTTCTTTCTTTTCTCTTCTCATGTTGGTGGCATGGGAAAGATGAAGAGAATTCTTCATCTTTCTTTCTTTAAATACTAAATAAAATAATAATAAAATATAATTAAAAATCAAATCAAAATTTTAATAAACTAATATTTATTTAATTAATCTAAAATATCACCAATATCATCATTGCTTTCTAGAATTCTCTCTCTTCTATTTGACCATTTTGCCCTTTATGATCTTTTAAAATTTCATCCTTGAGTCATCACTTAATTTGGTAAAATTGCAATTTAGTCCCTCATGATTCTTCACCTATTCAATTTGGTCCTAATTCATCCATTTTCCTTAGTTTCTAGATCATTCCTCCCTTAAAATATTTGCACTATTGGTCCTTCAACTTTTTCATATTTACACTTTAAACCCTCAAGTTTTGAGTATTTACTCTTGGGCTGTTACTTTTCTCACTTTTGCAATTTAGTCCTTTCTTGAATTAATATATCATAATATACTTCCCAATGCTGTCATAACTCAAAATTTCCCTTTTTGTCACTTTATTTCCTTATTTTACTATATCAAGGATAATATCATACTTTCTTACTGCAAAAATTTTCGGGGTATTACACTGACACTTCCCGTCACACCAACACACATATCCCAATCTAGGAGCGAGCATCACCTTGACGCCCATGTGAGCTTTTCCCCTATTGCATCGAATATCGAACATCAAGGTAAAGCCCTATGTGATCTAGGAGCGAGCATCACATTGATGCCCATGTCTGTCTTTAAGAAGTTAGGTATAGGCAAAGTTAGACCAACAACTGTAACAATCCAACTTGCAGATCGAGATCGAGGATGTTTTGGTATGTATGGATAAATTCATTTTTCCTGCCGACTTTATTATCTTAGATTTTAAAGCAGATAAGGAGGTGTCAATTATCCTGGAGAGACCTTTCCTAGTGACCAAGAGAACATTAATTGATACGCAAAAAGGCAAACTCACGATGCAAGTTCAGAATGATGAAGTCACCTTTAATGTTTTCAAAGCTATGAAATTCTCTGTTCACTTTGAAGAGTGCTCTGCAATTCAGAGTTAGAGTCCTTAGTCTCTATAGAATGGGAGCTTAATTTTATAGATGACCCGTTAGAGCATGTTTTAGTCTCTGACCCACAGGATTATGAAGAAAGTAAGGAACATTTGGATTTATTCAATGCCAATTCGAAGGGTTGTGTGTCACAAGCCTGATTTGAATCATTAGAGCTAGAGTCTCGAGAGTAGAAACAACCCAAGGCATTAATTGAGGAACCACCCAAATTAAAACTAAAGGTACTACCTTCCCATTTAAAATAAGTTTATCTAGGTACCTCCTCTATTTTTCCTGTGATTATTTTAGCAGAGTTAACCGAAAGCCAAGAGAGAAAACTTATTGAAGAGTTGAAAAATTAAAAAAGGCGATCGTTTGGACTATAATTGAAACACCCCTTACCCGTGTTTGACGCCGGAACAGGGTATGAGGCGTTACCTAACTCAGACACATACTAACATACATTTCCGAGTTATGAAATTTTGTTCAAATTTAGAACTTTTTTATCTTCATCTTAAAGTCCTTAATATAAGCCTACAAGGCCCAAATAATACTTTAGAAATGGTTCGGCAATAAACCAAGCACATAAAAAAATTTGGAAATTTTCACTAAAAACAGGGGCACACGCCCGTGTGGCGAAGGACACGCCCGTGTCCCTAGCCGTGTAGATTTATTTTTCAATTCGAACCTACAGGGGTTTTCATACGGCCTGGTACACGCCAGTATCCTTAGCCCGTGTCCCTCACACGACCCTAACACGCTCGTGTCTCCGCCCGTGTGTATAAACCTTGACATTTTGTTTCTTACGTCATCAACTCAATAAGGTCACACGGCCAAGGCACACGCCCGTGTTCTTAGGACGTGTGGCGAATTAAATTCCTAAATTCAAGTGCAGATTTCATACGACCTGGGCACATGCCCATGTCCTATGGCCGTGTCTTCCACACGGTTGAGACACACGGCCATGCCTCAGCCCGTGTGGTTACTACTGGACATTCTGTTTTGCCAAATTAGGGTTCAGGGGGACACACGGCCGATCTACACGCCCATGGGCAGACCATGTGACACATACGGCCTAGACACACGCCCGTGTGTCTACCCGTGTGGACAAAAACAAGGCTATTTACCAAGCCCTTTCTGCCACCCCTACTTGCACCAACAAGCCACATCAAGCACCTACTCGTTCATGCCTTAATACACCAATTACTCAGCCAATACAATTTGCACATTCATGAAAAACATCATCATTTTCATATATCAATAATAAGTAATAGCCATCATCCATGGCCTTATACAAAATTAGTCAATCTTCAAGACAAGCCAACACATTTGGCCAAAACAATATGACATTTAACAAAGACCAAGTCCCTATACATGCCATACTCAAAATGATAATTCTAACTATACCAAATGTTCAGATTGATAGTGTGATCGAGCCTCCGACGTCCTTTGATCCCCAAGCTAGCTTGGTGATACTATAAGAAAATGGAAAGGAAAGGGAGTAAGCACAAAGCTTAGTAAGTCGCGTGTAAATAATTAACAATTACCATGCATTATCATACGCATATCATCTTATAAGCTTGCACAAAATTCTCGAATGATTAAAGGCATAACTTACTCAATTTCACCTTTACTAATCATACAATACAATTTGAGCTCATTTCTCGTGAATTTCATGTAGGTACCTGTATCACTTACAACTTGGTCATAACTTTTCTCACTTTTGACACAAGCTCTAAATTACCCGTTGAACCAGTTGGAATACCAAAGGATACCCGACCAGCCTAACACAAGAGGGTAAAATGCCGATGCCATGTTCCAGACATGGTCTTACACTGGCTTACATTTTGAGGCCGATGCCATGTCCCAGACATGGTCTTACACTAGCTCTCATCTCAATACCGATGCCATGTTCCAAACATGGTCTTACACTGGCTCTCATAATGTGGCCGATGCCATGTCCCAGACATGGTCTTACACTAGCACACATATCAACACCGATGCCATGTCCTAGACATGGTCTTACCCTTGCTTTCATAATGTGGCCGATGCCATGTCTCAGACATGGTCTTACACTAGTGCAAATATCAATGCCGATGCCATGTCCCAGACATGGTCTTACACTGGCTTTCATAATGTGGCTGATGCGACATGGTCTTACACTAGCACACATATCAACGCTGATGCCATGTCCCAGACATGGTATTACACTGGCTTTCATAATGTGGCCGATGCCATGTCCCAGACATGGTCTTACACTAGCACACATATCGCTCAAATGTCATGGCTTGGGTATCCACTCTATTCCTAAGGTTCAACCAGGAGTATATAACATCAAATCTCGTCATGCATATTCATAGCAATAATCAAACACTTTATGCAATTATCAATTGTTTAATGTATAAATACAATAACATTGTATTATTTACGTATAACTTACCTCGGTATACAAAAAGTGAGCGACTAGATCGAATTAGTCTGCTAGCTTGGTTTTCCCCCAGTTTAGGTCCGGACTCTATTTTTCTTGATCTATAATGACAAATTCACTTATTTAATCACCACATTAATTAAGACATTCCAAAAATTCCTACTTTGGCAAAATTACTATTTTGCCCTTAGACTTTCACATAATTACCATTTTGCCCCTAGGCTCGTAAAATGATTTTCATCAAATTTCTTCATTAACCAAGCCTAGTCGAATCTATTTTAAGCTTATAGCAACTCAAAAATCCAATTATTTCACACATTTACTACCTATTTTACAACCTTTACAAAAAGGTCCATTTTAGGTGTTTTCATGGAAACTCCTTTCACAAAAGTTGTTTATTTAACAACCAAGTTTCATTTTATTCCATAAAAATTCAGCAAACAACACTAATGCTCTCATGGAAAAACCCTATACTTTCAACCATAGTGAAAAATAGTCCCCTCATTAGCTAGATTAAGCTACAAGGGTTCCAAAAACACAAAAATCAACAAAAATGACCATCAAAATGACTTACTTGCAAGAGAAAAGCTTGGCTGAAAATTTTGAGTTCTCAAAACCCCTATTTTGCTGATATTTTCGGTGGAAGAAGAAGATGGGAAGATATGATAGCTTTTCTTCATTTTATTTTATTTCATTTCATCAATTTAGTCACCTAATTCCACCAACTTTGACCAATTTGCATTTCTTTGTCCCCTATGGCCGGCCAACACTCTCCTAAGGGCCTAATTGCACTTTAAGGACCTCCAATTTAAGGTTCTATAGCTATTTGACACCTTTAGCTTGTAAAACAAAACTTTTGCACTTTATGCGATTTAGTCCTTTTTCGAAATTAAGCATGCAATCACTAAAATTAATTCACCAAAATTTTCATGCACTCATATAATCATGTTATAACACATAAAATAATATTAAAAATAATTTCTTCGGCCTCAGATTAGTGGTTTCAAAATCACTATTCTGACTAGCCCCAAAATCGGGCTGTTACAATTCTCCCCCTTAGGGATTTTCGTCCCCAAAAATCTTACCAACGAACAGGTTTGGGTATTGGCCTCTCATAGTCTCCTCGGGCTCCCATGTGGCCTATTCAACCCCATGTCTATGCCATAGTACTTTCACGAGTGCTATAATTTTATTTCTCAATTGCTTGACCTCTCGATCCAAAATCTGAACCGGCTCTTCACCATAGGTCATGTCTGAACAAATCTCAACCTCTGTTGGTGAAATCACATGTGATGGGTCAGAACGATAATGGCGCAACATAGACACATGGAAAACATCATGGATCTTCTCTAACTCGAACGGTAAAGCTAATCGGTATGCTACCGGTTCAATTCTCTCTGCCACCTCATAAGGTCCAATAAACCGTGGACTTAATTTGCCTTTCCTACCGAATCTGAGGACTTTCTTCCACGGGGATACTTTCAAAAATACCTTATCACCGAATTGAAACTCAATCTTTTTCCGTTTCAAGTCCGCGTAGGATTTCTGTCTATCCGAAGTGACCTTCAAACAACCACGAATCACTTTTAATTTCTCTTCGGTTTCTCTGACTGAGTCAACCCTGTGTATCTGATTTTCCTTGAGTTAGGACCAATACAAAGGCATTCGGCATTTACGCCCATATAATGCCTCATAAGGTGCCATTTTCAATCTCGCCTGAAAACTATTATTGTAGGCAAACTCTACCAACGGTAAATATTTTTCCCATCTACCTTGGAACTCAAGAACACAACACCGTAGTATGTCTTTAAGTATCTGAATTACCCTCTCCGATTGGCCATCGGTTTACGGGTGAAAAGCAGTACTAAAATCCAGTTTTGTTCCCAACGCTTCTTGCAACTTTTTCCAAAACCGTGATGTGAACCTCGGATCTCTGTCTGAAATGATCGATAAAGGTACCCCGTGAAGTCTCACAATTTCAGAAACATACAAATCGGCCAATTTCTCAAGTGGATAATCGGTACGCACCGGTATAAAGTGAGTCGATTCCGTAAGCCTATCAACCACAACCCAAACGGCATCTTTCTTCCTTGGTGTCAATGGCAAACCAGACACAAAATCCATGGTAATACGGTCCCATTTCCACTCAGGAACCATCACGGGCTGAAGTAGACCCGAAGGTACTTGGTGTTCGGCTTTCACTTGTTGACAAATTAAACACTTAGAGACAAACTCGGAGATGTCTCTTTTCATTCCCGACCATCAATACATTTTTTTCAAGTCATTATACATTTTTACACTACCCGGATGGATAGACATACAACTGCTATGTGCCTCGTGCAAAATATTCTAAATAAGCTCATCGTTTTTGGTTACACAAATTCTGTCTTGAAACATTAAACAGCTATCTGAACCAATCCGAAAATCTGATTCTATACCTATCTCGCACTGAGTTATATTAGCTTGAAACTCTTTATCACTTTTCTGAGCTTTACAAATCTCTTGCAGAAACATCGGTCTAGCTCTTAACTCTGCTATGATCGAACCTTCATCAGTCACAGACAACAGGGTATTCATAGCCCTCAAGGAAAACAATGATTTCCTACTCAAAGCATCGGCGACCACATTCGTCTTTCCAGGGTGATAGTCAATTATCAACTCATAATATTTTATCAACTCTAACCATCTCCGCTGCCGTAGGTTTAACTCCTTTTGAGTCATCAAATACTTTAGACTTTTATGGTCAGTGAACACTCGACATCTCTCGCCATACAAATGGTGTCTCCAAATCTTCAGTGCGAACACTATGGCGGCTAACTCTAAGTCGTGTGTCGGATAGTTTTTCTCATATGGCTTCAGCTATCTCGAGGAATAGGCTATTACTTTGCCTTCCTGCATAAGTATACACCCCAATCCATTTAAGGACGCATCGCTATACACCATAAATTCCTTTCTCGATTTCGGTTGCACTAAAACTGGGCCTTCAGTCAATAATGCTTTTAGTTTCTCAAAACTCTGTTGGCATTTCTCTGTCCATTCGAACTTGACATCTTTCTGTACAAACCTCGTCATAGGAGTAGCAATCATGGAGAATCCTTTGAAAAACCGTCTGTAGTATCCCGCTAAGCCCAAAAAGCTTCTAATCTCTGACACATTCTTCGGCGGTTTCCAATCAATGAGAGTCGATATCTTGCTCGGGTCAACTCTAATTCCATCACCCGACACGATGTGTCCTAAGAATCTGACTTCTCGGAGCCAAAATTCGCTTTTGCTAAATTTAGCATACAACTATTTATTTCTTAAAGTTTGTAAGACAGTTCTCAAATGCTCGGCATGCTCACTCTCATCATGAGAATAAATTAATATATCATCAATAAAAACAACAACAAACTTATCCAAGTACGAAATACGATTCATTAAATCTATAAACACGGCGGGAGTATTTGTTAAGCCAAAGGGCATGACGAGGAACTCATAATGGCCATACCTCATCCAAAATGTAGTTTTTGGTACATCTTGTTCCTTAACTCTCAGCTAGTAATAGCCGGACCTCAGGTCTATCTTAGAAAACACTGTGGCTCCCTTCAATTGGTCAAACAAATCATCGATCCTTGCCAAAGGATACTTGTTCTTAACTATAACCTTGTTGAGCTCTCTATAATCTATGCATAGCCTTATTGAACCGTCTTTCTTTTTCACAAAGAGTACCGGAGCCCCCCACGAAGAATAACTCGGTCTCGCAAAACCCTTATCCGTTAACTCTTGTAACTGAACCTTCAACTCTTTTAACTCTAACGGTGTCATCCTATACGGGGCAACTGAAATAAGTGCCGTACCAGGGACCACCTTAATACCAAACTCGACTTCCCTAGTTGGAGGCAATCCAGGTAACTCTTCCAGAAACACGTCTAGGTACTCACATAACAGAGGCACTAATTCAATCTTTACTTCTGACTCTTGGGTATTCAACACAAATGCAAGATAGGACTCATACCCTTTTCTCACGTATCTCTCAGCAGTCATAAAAGAAATCAGTACAGGTAAGCTTTCTGGTTCACCTGATTCAACCCGAATAATATCCTCATTTTCACTTTTTAGTTCAATAAGTTTTCTTCCACAATTTACTATCACATCATGAGCAGTTAACCAATCCATACCAAGAATCACGTCAAATTCATCAAACGGAAACAACATGAGGTTAGCCGAAAAACAATGATCTCTAATTGTCAAAGGACAATTTCTACATATTTGGTCAACTAACACATGCTTGCCTAACGGGTTTGACATTTTATCACAAATTCTATAGACTCAACAGGCATATTCATGCTAGACACCAATTTCATACAAATATAGGAATGGGTAGAACCCGGATCAATCAAAGCAACAATAGAAATATCGTGAAGAAAAAAAGTAACCGTAATCACATCCGGTGACAATGCCTCTTCGCGAGCGCGAACGGCATAAGTCCTTGCAGGCGCTGGCCCTCGGACCTCACGGCGGAATCTCTAGGCGCACCTCTACTGCTAGCCCCACTCCCGGGTTCTTCTGTGGTCTACCTCTAGAAGGAGCATTACTCGCTCGCACATCTTACTTTCTATCTTTCTCATCCATCTCAGGACAGTTTCAAATGAAGTGGTCTAGTGACCCATATTTGAAACAGTCTATAACAGCCCGGTTTAGACCTTAGTCGGAACAGTGGCTTCGAGACCACAAATTCGAGATCAGAATAATATTTTAATATTATTTTCTGAGTTTACAGAATGTGATTTAGCCTGTGTGAAATTTCTGTGTGAAGATTTTATCGATTGTGTGTTCAATTTGAGAAAAAGGATTTAATCGCATAAAATGCAAAAGCTGTGTGCTATTTGTAAAAGTGCTTGATTATGGTTGTCTTTATAAATTGGAGGTTTTATGTTGTAAATTGCCCAAAAATAATGATAGTGGATGACATTATGATTAATATATATATAGTTTATATATATATTAATTGTAAAAGTTAAAATATTATATTATGATGTGATAATAAAGATAAAAGAAATAAAAGCCATTTCATCATCTTTTATTGCCGAAAGTTGAAGAAAAAGAAAGAAAGAAAGCTTTGTGACATTCGACCATTGTTGTTCTTAATTAAGGTATGTTTTGAGCTCGGTTTTTGATAATTTCTATGTTTTTGTGATCGTTGCTTTGTGCTCTTTAAAACCCATGCTTCAATTTTGTGAATTGGTGAAGATTTTGAGATGTGCCATTGATGAACATGTGAGCTTTGTGTTGATAGTTGGTAAAATATGAAAGCTTAGTGTTGGGTTAATATAGTTGTATTTGGATTTTTGGAGAAATTGAGTAAATTGGGCTAAATTGAGAAAAGTGTAAATTGAGGGACTAAAATGTGAAATAAATGAAATGTGTGGGCTTGAATGAACACAAGGGAAATTCGGCTAAGCTTATATGAAAGGAAATTTTGTGAATTTGATGATTTTGTGAATTAGGGACTAAAGTGTCGAATTGTAAAAATGTGAGGGCTATTTTGTAAAATGCCCTAAATATGTGTGTTTGGATGAAATTGAATGAATTGGTAATTGAATAGATCGAATTTGAATGTGTATAGACCAAGAAAGGAGAGGTTCAGATCGAGATCGAGGCAAAGACAAAGTACTCGATTAATCGACTGTTTCGGTATTTCGACGTCCGAGGTAAGTCCGGACATAATGCGTGTAATTAACTATGCTTAATGTTATGAAATGTATGGTATGATATATCAAATTATAAATGCTATGTGAGAGCTCGAGTTATGTGGCACTAAATGTGCGTATTCAGAAATGTGATCAATATAACTAGCACTGTGTGTGCGAAGTAATATAAACTTCAGTTTTGTGGTTAGCACTGTGTGTGCGATATTGATATAAGTTCGGATATAATACTAGTGGTAAACTATATCTTTGTGATGTAAATTTGAATGAATACATGTATATGATAATGATATTAGAAATGCTATGTGTGGACTTTGAAATAGAGGCACTAAGTGTGCGAAATTAGAAAAGATATAGAAATAAATAGCACTGTGTGTGCGAAAAGATTGAAGCTTCGGTTTATCGAATTGGCACTGTTTGTGCAATATCGATATAAGTTTGACTTACCAAATTGGCACTGAGTGTGCGATATCGATATAAGTTTGACTTATCAAATTGGCACTATGTGTGCGATACCGTTATAAGTTCGGTTTATTGAATTAGCACTAAGTGTGCGAATAAATCAAAAGAGTAGCAAAGATTGATCCTAATGTAAAACCGAGTGGTTGAGAAGTATATTGGTAAGTAACTATGTGTTGACAAAAAGGTACGTATTTAACCTTTGTGGTCGATGAGATTATGTATGATTTCATAAATGGTTGAATTGGATTATTGGATATGAATGATGATATGTATGAAACCTATGTGGTTGGTTAATTTGGATGTAGATGAATGGAATGCTATGTGAGGATTAGACATGGTTGAGTTTGTGTGTCATAAGTAAATTATCTATGTGATGTTTTAATTTGTAGATTGATTCAATTTAATGAGTTAATTGTATTATGCCTCGAACTTACTAAGCTTTGAAAGCTTCTTGTGTGATTTTTCTCTGCTTTTTCTGTTGTCGCAAAGCTAGCTCGGATTCGGGAATCGTCAGCATCTTTATCACACTATCGGCAAACTAATTTGGTACTTTTGGAAAGATGTAAATAGATTAAATATGGCATGTATAGGCTAGAAGTTATGGTATGTTTTGGGAATGTTTAATCCTTGACATGTGAGTTGGCTTGGAAGTGAAATGATGTTAACTTATGAATGAGTTATGTTTATGTGATGTAAAGTACATTTTGGTATGGCTTGGTGATAGTGATATGTTTTTAAGTATGGTAAGATTAGTAAAGTATTGATGCCATAATAATATAATGATTTTGTGGATGAGTCATGCTTGATAATGTATATGATTTGGTTGAGCAAGATGGTTTATAGGTTGACATATTTTGTAATGTAAATTGTATGTGATGACATGAAATTGGTTGCTAAATTGTGTGTGGGAACATGCTTAAAAGTGCTTGTAGGTTTGACCTTTGTGTGGGTGGTAATTTGGCCTTGTAAATGGTCTATAATGTCACACGGTTATGGCACACGGGCGTGCCTAAGACCGTGGGTGAATTGGCAGAATGTAGCCTAAATAGCACACGGCCTCGACATGGGCGTGTCAGCTGGCCGTGGTGTACAAGTCAGTAGCTAGCTAAGAGCACACGGCCATGGCACTGCAGGCGTGCCCGGTGACCGTGTTGATATAGTCAAGTATATAGACACGGATGGACTGCGGGAGTGTCTAGAAACCGTGGAGGACACACGGTCTCCTCCCCATGAGCGTGTCTCTTACGTATTTTAGAAAAGTTTTAAATTTACGAGAATTCAGATGTGTGTTCCGATTTAGTCCCGACCCCTCTCTAGTATGTGTTAAAGGTCTAGTGGGCCTCAATAAGGGACTATTTGATTATGTTTTGATGTGCTTTGATGATGATTGACTTTGTGTCGTGATTTGGAAGTGAAATGATTTGATTGTTTGGTAATGCCTCTTAACCCTATTCCGGTGACGGTTCCGGGTTAGGGGTGTTACATTTAATTGGTATCAGAGCTACGGTTTAGTCGATTCTCAGACTAACGTAGCGTGTGTGAGTCTAGCTATACATGCCATATATGAAATTGAGATAGTGTGATGAATCCTGACAATTATAAATGTATTTTCACATAGTAATAGATCCCGATCGAGCAGTTGCTGACGATGTAGAGAATAATGCGCCTACTCCCGCTTAAGGGACAGCGCCGGCCACATCTAGGCCGAATGATAATAGTGAGGGAGGAGAGGCTAAATAAGCCTTCCTTCCAATGATGAGTGAGTGGTTTTCGGAGTTCGTTCGAATGAATCCGGCTGCTCCACAACCTCCACCCCCACCAGTACCTATTGTGCCACAAGTGATAGATCCGATTCGATTGAATAAACCTCCTGTGGATAAGATCCGGAAGTATGGGGCCGAAGAGTTTAAGGCCACAGCTGACGATGATGCTGAACGAGCTGAGTTTTCGCTCGAGAACACAATTCGGGTATTTGATGAGATGTTGTTAACCCCTGATGAATGTATCAAGTGTACAATTTCTTTGTTGAGAGATACAGCTTATAATTGGTGGAAAACCTTGACATCCGTGGTTTCGAGAGAGAGAACCACTTGGGATCTCTTTCAAGTTGAGTTTAGAAAGAAGTATATCAGTCAACGCTTTATTGATCAAAAACGTAAAGAGTTCCTTGAACTAAAACAAGGTCGTTTGTCCGTTACTAAATATGAGCGAGAATTCGTAAGATTGAGTCAATACGCGAGAGAATGTGTTTCGACCGAAGCTACTATGTGCAAACGCTTCATAGAGGGATTGAATGAAGATATTAAATTGTTGGTTGGGATACTTGATATCAACAAATTTGTTGTGTTAGTTGAAAGAGCTTGCAAAGCCGAGGAGCTCAGTAAAGAAAAGAAGAAAGCCGATTCTGAAGCTCGAGATGACAGAAAAAGATCGATGAGTAAGTTGTCTCAGCCTTCGACAAAGAAATTTAGAGATGCAAGCAATCGATCAAATACTTCATTTGAACATCCGTATAAAGACCACGCAAGACTAAGTGTTGGTTCGAGAACTCAAGCTCAAATTGAGTCAAATGTTGAAAATGCTAAAAGCAACAAACCTGAGTGTAGACAGTGTGGAAGAAGACATGTGGGAGAATGCTGGGGCAAATACAACAATAGAGTTTGCTATAAATGTGGATCACGAGAACATTTCATTCGAGATTGCCCAAGGTTAGTTGAGGAAGAAAATGTTCAGAAAGTGAGATCGAGTAATGTGATGGCTAGGGGTAGACCATCCAGAAATGTCGGGAATGTGAGTGGAAGTCAAAAAGGGACTACTGATACAACTGTGAGGTCAGAGGCGAGAGCACCTGCCCGAGCTTATGCTATACGTGCATGAGAGGAAGCATCATCTCCAGACGTCATTACTAGTACTTTTACACTATTTGATACTGATGTGACTTCATTAATAGATCCGGGTTCAACTCATTTCTATGTGTGTGTGAATTTAGTATCAAGTAAGACTCTACCTGTTGAGTCTACTGAATTGGTAATTAGAATATCGAACCCTTAGATAAGTGTGTTTTGATGAATAAAGTGTGCAAGATTTGCTCCTTGATGTTTCGGTATATATGCTTTTCGACTAATGTGATAATACTACCATTCGATAAATTTGATACAATTTTGAGTGTGGATTGGCTCACTTTGCATAATGCTGTTATGAATTGTAAATGAAAGAGTATAGATTTGAGAAGTCAGAACGGTGAGATAGTTTGAATTGAATCTAGTGATATGAAAGGGGTACTAGTTGTTGTATATGTGATGAAAGCTTTGAACTATGTGAGAAGGGATTGCGAAACTTATTTGACATATGTGATTGATATAAAAGTGACTGATAAGAAAGTTGAATCTGTGCTTGTGATTTATGAATTCTTAGCTATGTCTTTCGGATTAGCGAATGTTCCTGCAATGTTTATGGATTTGATGAACTCTATATTCAGACTGTATTGAGATCGTTTTGTTGTAGTGTTATTGATGACATTTTGATTCATTTATGTGATGAGACGCATCATTCCAAGCATTTGAGAATTGTGCTACAAACTCTGCGTGAGAAACAGTTGTATGCTAAGTTTAGTAAATGTGAATTTTGGTTATGTGAAGTTGGTTTTTTGGGGCATATTGTGTCAGTCGCCGGGATACGAGTTGATCCTAGTAAAATCTCTGCTATATTAGAATGGAAGCCTCCGAGAAATGTGTCTGAGGTCCGTAGTTTTCTGGGACTAGCAGTATATTATAGACGGTTTGTAAAAGGCTTCTCGATGATTGCGACTCCGTTGACGAAGTTGCTACAGAAAGATGTTAGATTTGAGTGGTCAGAAAAATGCCATCAGAGTTTTGAACAATTGAAAGTGCTATTGACAGAAGCACCAGTGTTGGTTCAACCTGAATTGGGCAAAGAATTTATAGTTTACAGTGATGCCTCGTTAAATGGTTTGGGTTGTGTGCTGATGCAAGAAGGTAAAGTCATTGCTTATGCTTTGAGGCAACTAAAGTCGCATGAAAAGAACTACCGACGCACGACCTTGAATTAGCCGCGATAGTATTTGTGTTAAAGATTTGGCGTCACTATCTTTTGGTGAGAAATGCCATATTATACCGATCATAAGAGTTTAAAGTACTTAATGACTCAAAAAGAATTGAATTTGCGATAAAGAAAATGGTTGGAATTGTTGGAAGACTACGAGCTCGTGATAGATTACCACCCGGGTAAAACTAATGTTGTAGCTGATGCCTTGAGTTGGAAATCATTATGTGCTTTGCAAGCTATGAGTATTCAGATAGATCTGTGTGATGATAGTATGGTTTTGGCCGAGTCGAAAGTAAAGCCGATATTTGTAAGTCAGAATTGTGATGCCCAGAAAAGTGATGTTGTAATGATGGCTAAATGAACTCAGTGTGAATTTAATCTTGATTCAGAATTTCGAGTTGATAGTGATGATTGTATGAGATTTAGAGATTGAAATTGTATTTTGAAGAAGTTAGAGTAGTGGCATAGTATGAAACGGGACATCTATGACTTTGTGTCGAAATGTTTAGTTTGTCAGCAAGTTAAAGCTGAACATCAGGTTCCGTCCGAATTGTTACAACCGATAATGATTCCTGAGTGGAAATGGGAAAAGATTACGATGGACTTTGTGTCGGGATTTCCTTTATCTTTGGGAAAGAAAGATGTAATATGAGGCTCTTTAAGGTCGAAAATGCTGAGCTCCATTATATTGGACTGAGCTACGTAAAGATAAGATTTACGGGATTAATTTGATAAAAGAGACTGAACAGAAATGAAGGTGTTGTGGCACAAACACGGAGTTGAGGAGGCTAAGTGGGAGCCTGAAAATATTATGAGAAAGCAATATCCACACCTTTTTACTGGTAAGATTTTCGGGGACAAAAATCCTTAAGGGGGGAGAGTTGTAACAGCCCGATTTAGACCCTAGTCGGAAAAGTGGTTTCGAGACCACAAATTCGAGATCAGAATAATATTTTAATATTATTTTACGAGTGTCTGATAAGTGATTTGCTTTGTGTGAAATTTCTGTGTGAAGATTTTATTGATTGTGTGTTCAATTTGAGAAAAAGGATTTAATCGCATAAAATGCAAAAGCTGTGTGCTATTTGTAAAAGTGCTTGATTGTGGTTGTCTTTATAAATTGGAGGTTTTATGTTGTAAATTGCCCAAAAATAATGGTAGTGGATGACATTATGATTAATATATATATAGTTTATATATATATTAATTATAAAAGTTAAAATATTATATTATAATGTGATAATAAAGATAAAAGAAATAAAAGCCATTTCATCATCTTTTATTGCCGAAAGTTGAAGAAAAAGAAAGAAAGAAAGCTTTGTGACATTCGGCCATTGTTGTTCTTAATTAAGGTATGTTTTGAGCTCGGTTTTTGATAATTTCTATGTTTTTGTGATCGTTGCTTTGTGCTCTTTAAAACCCATGCTTCAATTTTGTGAATTGGTGAAGATTTTGAGATGTGCCATTGATGAACATGTGAGCTTTGTGTTGATAGTTGGTAAAATATGAAAGCTTAGTGTTGGGTTAATATAGTTGTATTTGGATTTTTGGAGAAAATGAGTAAATTGGGCTAAATTGAGAAAAGTGTAAATTGAGGGACTAAAATGTGAAATAAATGAAATGTGTGGGCTTGAATGAGCACAAGGGAAATTCGACTAAGCTTATGTGAAAGGAAATTTTGTGAATTTGATGATTTTGTGAATTAGGGACTAAAGTGTCGAAATGTAAAAATGTGAGGGCTATTTTGTAAAATGCCCTAAATATGTGTGTTTGGATGAAATTGAATGAATTGGTAATTGAATAGATCGAATTTGAATGTGTATAGACCAAGAAAGGAGAGGTTTAGATCGAGATCGAGGCAAAGACAAAGTACTCGATTAATCGACCGTTTCGGTATTTCGACGTCCGAGGTAAGTCCGGACATAATGCGTGTAATTAACTATGCTTAATGTTATGAAATGTATGGTATGATATATCAAATTGTAAATGCTATGTGAGAGCTCGAGTTATATGTGGCACTAAATGTGCGTATTGAAATGTGATCAATATAACTAACTTTGTGTGTGCGAAGTAATATAAACTTCGGCTTTGTGGTTAGCACTGTGTGTGCGATATTGATATAAGTTCGGATATAATACTAGTGGTAAACTATATCTTTGTGATGTAAATTTGAATGAATAAATGTATATGATAATGATATTAGAAATGCTATGTGTGGACTTTGAAATAGAGGAACTAAGTGTGCGAAATTAGAAAAGATATAGAAATAAATAGCACTGTGTGTGCGAAAAGATTGAAGCTTCGGTTTATCGAATTGGCACTGTTTGTGCGATATCGATATAAGTTTGACTTACCGAATTGGCACTGTGTGTGCGATATCGATATAAGTTTGACTTATCGAATTGGCACTGTGTGTGCGATACCGTTATAAGTTCGGTTTATTGAATTAGCACTAAGTGTGCGAATAAATCAAAAGAGTAGCAAAGATTGATCGTAATGTAAAACCGAGTGGTTGAGAAGCATATTGGTAAGTAACTATGTGTTGACAAAAAGGTACGTATTTAACCTTTGTGGTCGATGAGATTATGTATGATTTCATAAATGGTTGAATTGGATTATTGGATATGAATGATGATATGTATGAAACCTATGTGGTTGGTTAATTTGGATGTAGATGAATGGAATGCTATGTGAGGATTAGACATGGTTGAGTTTGTGTGTCATAAGTAAATTATCTATGTGATGTTTTAATTTGTAGATTGATTCAATTTAATGAGTTAATTGTATTATGCCTCGAACTTACTAAGCTTTGAAAGCTTACTGTGTGATTTTTTCTCTGTTTTACAGTGTCAGCAAAGCTAGCTCGGATTCGAGAATCGTCAGCATCTTTATCACACTATCGGCAAACTAATTTTGTACTTTTGGAAAGATGTAAATAGATGAAATATGGCATGTATAGGCTAGAAGTTATGGTATGTTTTGGGAATGTTTAATCCTTGACATGTGAGTTGGCTTGGAAGTGAAATGATGTTAACTTATGAATGAGTTATGTTTATGTGATGTAAAGTACATTTTGGTATGGCTTGGTGATAGTGATATGTTTTTAAGTATGGTAAGATTAGTAAAGTATTGATGCCATAATAATATAATGATTTTGTGGATGAGTCATGCTTGATAATGTATATGATTTGGTTGAGCAAGAAGGTTTATAGGTTGACATATTTTGTAATGTAAATTGTATGTGATGACATGAAATTGGTTGCTAAATTGCGTGTGGGAACATGCTTAAAAGTGCTTGTAGGTTTGACCTTTGTGTGGGTGGTAATTTGGCCTTGTAAATGGTCTATAATGTCACACGGTTATGGCACACGGGCATGCCTAAGACCGTGGGTGAATTGGCAGAATGTAGCCTAAATAGCACACGGCCTCGACATGGGCGTGTCAGCTGGCCGTGGTGTACTGGTGTCAAGCTAGCTAAGAGCACACACGGCCATGGCACACAGGCGTGCCTAGTGACCGTGTTGATATAGTCAGTATATAGACACGGATGGACACACGGGAGTGTCTAGAAACCGTGGAGGACACACAGTCTCCTCCCACGGGCGTGTCTCTCCTGTATTTTAGAAAAGTTTTAAATTTTTGAGAATTTCTTTATGTGTTCTGATTTAGTCCCGACCCCTCTCTAGTATGTGTTAAAGGTCTCGTGGGCCTCAATAAGGGACTATTTGATTATGTTTTGATGTGCTTTGATGATGATTGACTTTGTGTCGTGATTTGGATGTGAAATGATTTGATTGTTCGGTAATTCCTCTTAACCCTATTTCAGCGACGGTTCCAGGTTAGGGGTGTTACACAGTCTCTTTCATTTTCTCGGCATTCACCGAAGTGACGTCTACCACACTGTGAGCATTTCAGTCTATTAGGTCTGGCACTACCAACACTCGCAATTGAAGTGGTCTGAGCCTTAGACGCCGTGTACTGCTTATTCTTATTTCTGTTCGAGAATCCAACTGAAGCATGGGATCGAGTAGTGAACTCTCTTGGTTTCTTGGATGAGGACTGAAACGATTTCCCCAACTGTCTTTTCTTTGAGTCACGAGACTCAAAATCAGCTTTCCTTTTCTCTTTGGCCAATTCTTCGGCCTTATTAGCTCTCTCTACTAGTACAACAAATTCCTTCAGTTTTAGAATACCAACAAACAATCGGATGTCCTCATTTAATCCGTCCTCAAACCTCTTACACATGATGGCTTCAGTAGATACGCACTCCCTAGCGTATTTGCTGAGTGTCACGAACTCACGCTCATATTTTGTTACTGTCATTCGGCCTTGCTTCAATTCTAGAAATTCCTTCCTTTTCTGGTATATAAACCTCTGGCTAATATAATTTTTTTACGGAACTCTTCCTGGAAGATTTCCTAAGTTATCCTTTCCCTTGGTATAATCGACAAAAGGGTGTTCCACCATTGGTAGGCCGAGTCTCGCAAGAGTGATACAACACACTTCATGCACTCCTCAGGTGTGCAAGACAAATCATCGAATACCCTAATGGTACTTTCTAGCCAGAATTCTGCTCTCTCTGGGTCATCATCTATATTTGCTCTAAATTCCTCAGCCCCTTGCTTTCGTATTCTGTCTACCGGAGGTTTTTCCCTTCTAATCGTTTCCACTACTTGGGGAGTTGTAGGGGAAGGCTGGGGAATTAGAGGGGGTGGAGGAGGTGGAGCGTTCGGGTTTGCACGAACAAACTTCGAATACCATACATTCATCATAAGGAGGAAGGCTTCGCTAGCCTCTTCGCCCTGACTCAGTGTCACTGGCCCACTTTCGACTGGCGCGGTCCCTTCTGCGAGAGCCGATGCATTACTTTCTACATCATACGCCACTACTCCATCGGGATCCATTTACTATATAAAAACACATTTTAAATTGTCAAGAGTCGTCACACTATCTTAATTCATATATGGCATGTATAGCTAGACTTGTACACATGCTAGTTAGTCCGAGAATTGACTAAACCATAGCTCTGATACCACTAATTGAAACACCCCTTACCCGTGTTTGACGCCGGAACAGGGTACCAAGCGTTACCTAACTCAGACACATACTAACATACATTTCCGTGTTATGAAATTTCGTTCAAATTTAAAACTTTTCTATCTTCATCTTAAAGTCCTTAATATGAGCCTACGAGGCCCAAATCATACTTTATAAATGGTTCGGCATTAAACCAGGCACATAAAAAAAACTTTGGAAAATTTCACTAAAAACAGGGGCACACGCCCGTGTGGCAAGGGACACGCCCGTGTCCCTAGCCGTGTAGATTTATTTTTCAATTCGAACCTACAGGGGTTTTCACACGGCCTGGTACACGCCTGTGTCCTTGGCCCGTGTCCCTCACACGGCCCTGACACGCCTGTATCTCCTCCCGTGTGCAAAAACCTTGATATTCTATTTCTGATGTCATCAACTCAATAAGGTCACACGGCCAAGGCACACGCCTGTGTTCTTAGGCCATGTGGCGAATTAAATTCCTAAATTCAAGTGCAGATTTTACACGACCTGGGCACATGCCCATGTCCTATAGCCGTGTCTTCCACACAGTTGAGACACACGGTTGTGCCTCAGCCCGTGTGGTTACTACGGGACATTCTGTTTTGCCAACTTAGGGTTCAGGGGGACACACGGTCGATTTACAAGCCCATGGGTAGACCGTGTGTCACACACGGCCTAGACACACGCCCGTGTGTCTACCCGTGTGGACAAAAACAAGGCTATTTACCAAGCCCTTTCTGCCACCCCTACTTGCACCAACAAGCCACATCAAGCACCTACTCGTTCATTCCTTAATATACCAATTACTCAGCCAATGCAATTTGCACATTCATGAAAAACATCATCATTTTCATATATCAATAATAAGTAATAGCCATCATCCATAGCCTTATACAAAATTAGTCAATCTTCAAGACAAGCCAACACATTTGGCCAAAACAATATGACATTTAACAAAGACCAAGTCCCTATACATGCCATACTCAAAATGATAATTCTAACTATACCAAATGTTCAGATTGATAGTGTGATCGAGCCACCGACGTCCTTTGATCCCCGAGCTAGCTTAGCGATACTATAAGAAAATGGAAAGGAAAGGGAGTAAGCACAAAGCTTAGTAAGTCACATATAAATAATTAACAATTACCATGCATTATCATACGCATATCATCTTATAAGCTTGCACAAAATTCTCAAATGATTAAAGGCATAACTTACTCAATTTCACCTTTACTAATCATACAACACAATTTGAGCTCATTTCTCGTGAATTTCATGTAGATACTTGTATCACTTACAACTTGGTCATAACTTTTCTCACTTTTGATACAAGCTCTAAATTACCCGTAGAACCAGTTAGAATACCAAAGGATACCCGACAAGCCTCACACAAGAGGGTAAAATGCCGATGCCATGTCCCAGACATGGTCTTACACTGGCTTATATTTCGTGGCTGATGCCATGTCCCAGACATGGTCTTACACTAGCTCTCATCTCAATGCCGACGCCATGTTCCAAACATGGTCTTACACTGCTCTCATAATGTGGTCGATGCCATGTCCCAGACATGGTCTTATACTAGCACACATATCAACGCCGATGCCATGTCCCAGACATGGTCTTACACTGGCTTTCATAATGTGGCCGATGCCATGTCCCAGACATGGTCTTACACTAGCACACATATCAACGCCGATGCCATGTCCCAGACATGGTCTTACACTGGCTTTCATAATGTGGCCGATGCCATGTCCCAGACATAGTCTTACACTAGTACACATATCACTCAAATGTCATGGCTTGGGTATCCACTCTATTCCTAGGGTTCAACCAGGAGTATATCACATGAAATCTCGTCATCCATATTCATAGCAATAATCAAACACTTTTTGAAATTATCAATTGTTTAATGCATAAATACAATAATGTTGTATTATTTACGTACAACTTACCTCGGTATACAGAAAGTGAGCGACTAGATCAAATTAGTCTCCTAGCTTGGTTTTCCCTCAGTCTAGGTCCGGACTCCATTTTTCTTGATCTATAATGAAAAATTCACTTATTTAATCACCACATTAATCAAGACATTCCAAAAATTCCTACTTTGGCAAAATTACCGTTTTGCCCTTAGACTTTCACATAATTACGATTTTGCCCCTAGGCTCGTAAAATGATTTTCATAAAATTTCCTCATTAACCAAGCCTAGCCGAATCTATTTTAAGCTTATAGCAACTCAAAAATCCAATTATTTCACACATTTACTACCTATTTTACAACCTTTACAAAAAGGTCCATTTTTGGTGTTTTCAATGAAACTCCTTTCACAAAAGTTATTTATTTAACAACCAAGTTTCATTTTCTTCCATAAAAATTCAGCAAACAACACTAAATCTCTCATGGAAAACCCTATACTTTCAACCATAGTGCAAAATAGTCCCCTCATTAGCTAGATTAAGCTACAAGGGTTCCAAAAACACAAAAATCAACAAAAATGACCATCAAAATGACTTACTTGCAAGAGAAAAGCTTGGCTGAAAATTTTGAGTTCTCAAAACCCCTATTTTGTTGATATTTTCGGTGGAAGAAGAAGATGGGAAGAGATGATAGCTTTTCTTTATTTTATTTTATTTCATTTCATCAATTTAGTCACCTAATTCCACCAACTTTGACCAATTTGCATTTCTTTGTCCCCTATGGCCGGCCAACACTCTCATAAGGGCCTAATTGCACATTAAGGACATCCAATTTAAGGTTCTATAGCTATTTGACACCTTTAGCTTGTAAAACAAAACTTTCGCACTTTATGCGATTTAGTCCTTTTTCGAAATTAAGTATGCAATCACTAAAATTAATTCACCAAAATTTTCATGCACTCATATAATCATGTTATAACACATAAAATAATATTAAAAATAATTTCTTTGGCCTCAGATTAGTGGTTCCGAAACCACTGTTCCGACTAGCCCCAAAATCGGGCTGTTACAATAATTGACATTCAATGAATAAGTTCCTCCTTTTGCATGCATAAGATTCTATTTGAGGTAGGGGTGAGCATTCGATCAAATCGAATCAAATCGAATGAAAAAATTTTGAGTTAATCAAGTTTACGAATTCTTTTTTATCATCCTAACTTGATTTGAAATTTTCTCGAATCAAGTCGAGTGAGATGGAATTCGAATCGAATCAAATCGAATATATTTGTTCAAGTTAAAGTTTTAAAAAAATAAATTTGGGTCCTTGTAACCACTGTTAACCACCGCAATCAAACTTGTCCATCGTAATCAATTTTTTTATTAACTTTCATCACCTCATAATTTATTTATTAATCTTTTATATACGAGTTAGATTCTTTACTTGCTAGTTGCTTCAATTATATTCTAATTCTTGTCACTATGTATTTTGAAATTAAAAAATATATTAAATATAAATATGTTATTTTTTAATAAAAGTTATTTTAAAGATAATATGTGAAATTGATACCAACATAAAATTTTAACGCGAATATTTCATGGCATCATTAACAATTCAATTTTAATATAAAGATTCAATATGATTAAAATTTCAATAATATAAATAGTACAAAATGTGAAATTTTATTTAATAATATAAATAGTAGATATAAATAAAATTATTACTATTTAGGTTTAGGGATATTTTTGGATGATTTTGATTTTTTATTTGGGGGTAAAGGGTGAAAAGTAAAAATTTTAGGGAGAAAATAAAAATTTTTGGGGGTTTTCAAAAAAAAAATGGGGGGATGGGTTTGGGGTAGATGGGGGGTGGGATGGTAAGGGAGTAAAAGTATTGGGGAAAGTGGAAGGGAGTAAAATTTTTGGGGGAAAATAAAAAGTTTTAAGGGTTTTTGGGGAGTAAAATTTTGGGGGAAAGTAAATGAGAGTAAAATTTTGGAGGGAAAATATTAAAAAAAAATTGGAGGGAAATGAGTTTGGGGTAGATGGTGGGTGGGATTGGATGGGAGTAAAAGTTTTGGAGGAAAAGTGGGAAGGAGTAAAAGTTTTGGGGGGAAAGTAAAAATATTTATAAGTTTGGGGTAAAATATAAAATATTATAGTTTGATATTTGGTTTATTCAAATTATTCGAGTTATTTGAATTCGAAAACTCAACTCGATTCAAACTCGAAATTTGAAAAAAAATTGAGTTGACTCGAATAACTCGATTCGTTTAACTCAAAATTCGAATTTTTTTCGATTTTTTCGAATCGAATCAAGTTTTGCTCACCCCTAATTAGAGGAGGGTGAGTGGAACGACGGAAATGTGCAAGCGTACACAATCGCAACAAGTAATAAAGTGACAAGTAAATGTTGAGTTATCATACCCAAAGGGACTGTGAAAAGAATTATTTATGAATGCAATTAAAAACACTTTGGTGAAGAAAAATATTTTGATTTGAAAGGGTGATTAAAAACTAGGATTTTAACAACGTAAAATAAATAAAATAAAAGTTCTAATGCACGATTTTAAAAGATGATTTTAATCAAGATGACATAATTGTGCTAGGTTAATTACATTTCTTAACTTAGAATTATTAAACTCATGTTTATGTTGTTACGAATAAATTCACGACAACTCGGTAATTTGCTAACTTATGAACATACTTACCTACCAAAATCCACTCATCTCTTGACTATATCTCTATGTCAATTCAACCGATTAAACAAATTTCAGTAGACAAATATATTAATGCACATACATACTTATGAAATCAAAATAATCTCTTGTACATATCTCTATGTCAATTCAAACAATTAATTCAATCTCATAAGCACATAAAAGATTAAGTGAGGTAACAATGTATTCCTACCTTGAAACAGTTTAATCACAATAGTCTTGCAAGTTATGCAAGGCAATTGTATCTCTCGATACCGTTGCTAATTTAACCCTCAACTACCTTAGATGATTCAACATGCACAGATTAAGTATCATGTCAATTAATTACAATTTCAATACATTTAAATAATTAATTCATTAGTTACCTTACAATTGTAATGCAAGAATAACTTAGTCATAGTTTTACTTAATCAAACATCTTACCGAGGCCTATAACAACACAAACACAATTTTAATAAATAAAGTAGAGGAAATGCAATCAACCTAACATGAATTAAATTTAAGTCATATCAATTAAATTAAACATATCAACATCACAAATATTCAAAGACATGTTCATCATAACAACAACAGAATTAAAAAGGATAGGGAACAAGAAGCAAATCCGGTGTTTCTCCGTGGCTTGACTGGTTTGCTCCACTCTTCCTTCTTCACTTGTTCTTTTCAAACTGAGGCTTCTATGAAAACTTGAGTGCTTCTCCAAATGATGCATGAATGACTCTTTTTCAAGAGGTGAAATCGGCAAGAAGACAAAGGAAAATGGATGGGAAATAAAGAGAGATAGTTGAGAGAGGATAGATTAGATGAGAATGTTGTGGTGTGTTGAAATGAGAAGCCAAGGGGGGTTTTTATAGGGTGAGATAGCTGCTAAAAATATCCAAAATCAGCAGCCAAATAGCCCTCCCATGGCCGGCCACACATGTGGCAAGTTTGAAGCTTTCAAACTTGCTATATTAAGGCTGGGGCAAATCTAGAAAGGCACTAAAAGAGGAGGGGTTTGTTTGCAGTTTGATGAAGTCTTCAAGGGCCTTTTTGCAAGCCAATTAATCAGGCAAGCAAGCTGATTGGGTCAGCATGCTGGACGGTTTTGGGCTGCCCATAGCTTGGTTGGCTCGGTTTTCTCGATTCAACTCAACTGGGCCACTTTTCATAATTAATTAATAATAATTTATTTAACCCAAATTAAATTGGATTAAAATTAAAATTAATTATATTATGAATTAATACACATAATTTGGACCGTCTTTAGCTAAAAAATCCATTTGTCTCGATGCTTCAAAAATCGCTTCTCGGTTTTGCGATTCTAGCAGTGTCTGCCGAGCCAATTTTCGCCCTTTGTACGAATCTGTCGAAAATGATCAAAATTAATCAAAATTTATTATAAAATTAATTAAAATTCATTATGTTAATAATTTAAGTACAAAATAATTATTTTATAATAATTATATATTTTTCGACAATAATTTTACTGAAACTGCATGAATTTGAGTTAAAAAGGGCATGAAAAAGTGTGTATATTTTCATGTTTCCACACCCCCAAACTTAATTCATTGCTCGTCTCGAGTAATGCACAAATTGAAAAGAATTTCTCGAAAACACCTTTGAAAAATTCCTTCAGAACAACATTCTTCCCAAAATTATGAATTTGGTATACTTATGCTCAAAAACAAGAAATTTGATATTTATGCTACTTATGTATAGATATCATTCAAATTAATATCAATCATTCTTATGATAGCAAAAATAGACTAAATGCTTCCTAATAAAGACGTGTTAAATCCCTACCAATTTGATTTTATTCCCTTATTCGAGATTAAGCTGCAATCATTAAGTTTAACTTATGCCTTCATTAAGTTTAACTTATGCCTTCATATGTTGAACATAGCAATTTCTCTCCACTAATGTAGGTAGGATAGAAACTTGAATCAATAGGTCTTTAAATAGGTTGTAATGTGGCTAGGCTAGGGGTAGGCAAAACATAGATAAATTTAGGCTAAAACCCCTAGACTCAGCTTCAATCAGACCTTCGGAATAATTACCTTCAATATGTCAACTTACTTTGCTTTCACCTGCTCTTTTGTACATCTATTTCCTTTCAAGTACATATGCTTTTTTTTACGAGCATTTTGCTTATGTACTACAAATTTTTTGAGCATTTGATACTTCTTTTCAACTCCCCCAAACTTATTTTCAAAGAATATTCTGAATAGTACTGAGTCTAGTGTTTGGGACAATTTAAAGATAATTAAGAAAGAAGTGATGGCTAAATATTGCAAGGGTTCAAATAAAATTAGGCCATATAGTCTCAAAGTTGGGTTTCAAAGGATAAAATTTCATTAAGGTTGGCTTGAAAGGCTCAAACGGTCCAAACAAAAGTTGCCTAAATCATTTTCAACATTTCATGCTTTCTAGGATTTCGCCTCAAGAAACTACAAAGTCAATTCTAGAGACTTAAACTTTCATGCATGCCTAACTTTCTTAAGGAACTAAAAATTTTATGGTATGATTTGCATGCTTTATTAAAAATACACTTATGTCATATTTCAGTTAACATAACAATTACTGAAATAATTGAACTTTATTCATACTGAAGTTTAGCATACTTAACAAAATTTCAAATTTATTGAACAAAATATATCCTAATCATAATTAAAAGAAAATTTTATTCTGAGTGGAAACAATTTCAATTTTTCAGTCTCCCTTACTTAAGATGAACAATGTCCTCATTGCTAAAAGTGAATAGATACTATACACCAGGTAGGATTCTAGAAAAGAGGAGGTGAGTCAATTTGACTGCTTAAGTACCAAGCTCTCTCTAGATCCAATCCTAGACATGTATATATCTATTGCCACACTTTTATACTTTGCAACTTGTTCATTTTTATTTATGATTTCCACCTCTTGTTTTATTATGCGAAAATAAAAATTCCTAATTAAACCTAATCCAAAAATAACCTAAGAACGGAAATAAAATAAAGTCAAGATCCCCCCTTTTTATTTATTTGCAGATTCCTCCGAATTCGACTCATCTTTTGCTCCATCATATTTGTTTTTACATGAATCGCTCCGCTCCCTCTTCGATAGTGGACTCCATGGTTCAAATATGAAATCTGGAAACTCAGGCACAAAAATAAACGGGTCATTGTATATTTTTGTAAAAGCACTTCTCATGGAGTCATCCCTTATTTTTTAATATCTCTAATAAGCTTGTTGCTGCCACTGCATTTGTTGCATTAAGTCCATCAATTTTGACAGCTCATCTCGAAGTTTTGGGTGAGGCGATTGAGTTCTGAACATTGAAGTTGCGACATCAGGTTCGGCTTCTGGTTCCATTGGTTCTGCCTTATCAGGGATTTCAGCTGATTGTATTGGTTCGACCTCTGTGGGATCTTCTTCTTCTTCTTCGGGATCCTCACTTTCTTTAACTCGTTGCTGTAGAACAGAGTCTCCAACTATTCGGTAGAGGTCCCAATCTGTGATTGTGGCTATAGCCTGTCTTCTTTCCGTTTGCAAGAATTTTAGCTTTTAAGCACAAAATTGTTATCGTAAAGGGGAAGTAAGTTGGGCCAGAACGTCTAGAAGCACAATTTCGCATCTCTCTCGAGATGATTTTTCCCACATCAATGGTCTTTCCAGTTAAAATCGAGTATAATAAGACCATTCGCTCTAATGAAATCGTAGTCCCATGTGAACTAGGCATAAGGCTGAACCGGACGAAATAGAACCATACCTTCGCTAGTGGTGTCAAATATTCTCTTCGACAAGTGTGAATTCCTTGTTTTGACACAGTCCACTTGGAATCTGGAACTGTAAGTTCCTCGAGAATTTCTTGCAAATTTTCAAGCTCAATATCGCTCATCAAGGAAGAATATTTGTCGTTTTCAAAATCAGGTAATTCAAATATTTCATTAATAGCATTTGAGGTTATTGTTACCTTGATTCCGTGAACAGAAACTTCCGTCAACTCGCTTGAGGTTAAATTCGCATAAAATTCACGAACTAACTCCTCATCCATACTGGGTCTTTTCTCACAAAACAACTCCTAATTGAGAGTTTCAGCAACTTGACGAATGCGCGCCATGAAATCAATATAATTGCTTTCTTTCAATGTGAAGCCTTTCTCTGGATGCATCTGTTGATTCTTGAAGATACTTGCGTATCTTGCTGTGGCTTCTTCACAGTGGAATTTGTTTTGTGATTCGTCAATTTGGGCAGAGGCACGAGTTCTTTTGCGAGGCATGATTAACCTGAAAATAAGATGGAAACAATTATTTTCTCAAAAATTTAATTAGTATAAACAATAGATAATTCAGTAAATTGAAAAATTAAATAATTAAATAAAATTAAAATTTAGGGAAAAAAATTGTCTTACCACCCTTTTTATGAGAATTAAGAACTCCTAAAAAAATAATTATAAATCAAAAGAGGTCAATTTAGGGGAGGTTGGAGGGTTATTGGCTAAGGATGTTGGTGTGAGGCTGGTGTGAGTAATAGGGGTGATGTGCCGCACGACGGATCTTTGGCGATGCGTAACGATCGAAAGCAGGAGCGAGGAGTGGCAAAACCTAGCGTGAGCAAATGCATGGCCGCGGCAAGAACACCGAGTGGGCAGCAGCTTGGCGCGCGCGTGGCTGGGCTGGAAGCAAAGGCGAGGTGCGCGGATCCTTACGAGCAGGCCTGTCGAGCACTGGAGCTGGAGCTGGAGCTGGAGTTGGTGTGGCGCCAAGGAGCAGCTGTTAGGTGCACACGGAGGCAGCAAGTGTACGCAGAGTGAGCTGCTGGCTGAATGGCTGTCGGACGGTGTTGTGGCTAAGGAGTTGAAGGCTTGTGGCACTTATGTGTTTCGGTATTTGGTGGGAATGGAGTTTTGATTGATGAAAGATGGAGAAGGTTGCTGGTATTTATAATGAGGGGAATAGGAGTTAAAGTAGAATTCTTAGAAAAATCTAATAATTAAAAATTCTAAGTTCTAATCCTAAACAAAGTTAACAACAATTAATAATTAATATAATGCATATTAAATTATTATTTGCTATTAATTTATTAAAATAAAAGCTTATCAAATAAAACATGATTAAACTTAAACTAATCCTAACTCTATGTAAAGTTGATAATGATTAATATATATTATAATGGATATAATTATATATTAATAATTATCATTTTTTTAAAATTAAAAACATTTATTCTAGATGCCTTTTGAAAATATTTACAAAAAGAGGCATCTAATTTTTAATATTTACAAAGAGAGCAACCAAATTTTGGAAATAATTCAATTAAGTACCTAGACTTAAAGAAAATTTGAGATTAAGTTGCAATTTAAAAAATTGGATCAAAATTGACCCTCTTATTTGAAAACTAAAAATTTATTTTGCCATTTAGGGGATAATTTCTCAGAAGATTATGTTAAAATCAATTCCCGTGAAAGATTGGAGGGTCACAAACGTCCCGCTTTAAATTCCAATCTCCTTGACAGAATTTATTTAAACATACTAATCCTGAAAATATACCCTGAATCTTTTATTTAAAAAGAAAAACAAGGAAAATTAAATATCCGATAAAATGAACGAGATTTGATCCTGTTTAATTGTATCCCCCAGTAATGTTTCAAGCGCTGAGCATTGACTCAAAAATTACCTCTCTTACCTTGAAGTTCGACAACTCCGTATGGATAAACTCGGTGAATCGTAAATGGACTAGACCAACGTGATTTTAACTTACCTGGAAAGAACTTTAATATGGAATTAAATAACAAGACTTGCTGACCTGGTTCAAATTCTCGAACTCAAATGTGCTTGTCATGCCATTTCTTAAGTCTCTCTTTGAGTAATTTGGCATTCTCGTATGAGAACATTCAGAATTCTTCTAACTCATTAAGCTGGATCATTTGTCTCTCTTTAGCAAGCTTAATATCCAAGTTGAGTTGTTGGAGAGCCCAGTAAGCTTTATGCTCTAACTCCAAGGGCAGATGACAGGCTTTCCCAAAGACCAACCTATAGGGTGACATCCCTAAAGGTGTCTTGTATGCTGTCCTGTAAGCCCATAAAGCATCATTGAGTCTTTTGGACCAATCTCATCGGTTCGGGCAAACTACCTTCTCAAGTATGCCTTTGATTTCTGTATTTGCCAGTTCAGCTTGCCCATTCGTCTGCGGATGCTAAGCTGTGGCAACCTCGTGCTTCACTCCGTGTTTTTCGAGTAACCATTTCAACCACTTGTTCACAAAATGGGACCCTTCATCACTGATGATGGCTCTTGGGGTTCCAAACCTTGTGAACACATGCTTTTGCAAAAACTTCATCACAACTTTAGCGTCATTCGTCGGATATGCCTCGGCCTCAACCCACTTAGACACATAGTCTACTGCTACCAATATATACTTGTGACCGAAAGACGGAGGGAAAGGACTGAGAAAGTCAATACCCCAAACATCAAATAATTCTACCTCAATGATGTTTGTTCGAGGCATCTCATTTCTGTTGGTGACATCTCCAACCCTTTGACATCGATCACAACTCTTTACATAAGCATATGCGTCTTTAAATAGTGTTGGCCAAAAGAATCCGGCTTGCAATACTTTGGCCGCGGTACGTGTACCTCCAAAGTGTCCCCCACTCAGAGCTGGGTGACAATGATATAGAATCTTATGTACTTTATCTTCTGACACGCATCTCCTGATCATTTGATCTGCACACTTTTTAAATAAGTATGGTTCTTCCCAGAAATAGTACTTCACATCGTGAAGAAACTTTTTCCTTTGATGATACGTCTTATCAATCGGCATCAAACCACAAGCTAAATAGTTAGCAATATCAGCAAACCAAGGGGTATAATGGACATGATCTACCTTCAGTATATGTTCATCTGGAAATGTCTCCTGAATTGGTATAAGTGGAGAATTCCCTTCTTGCGGCTCCAATCTAGACAAGTGGTCTGCTACTTGATTTTCTACTTCCTTTCGATCTTGAATTTCTAGATCAAACTCTTGAAGTAGAAGTACCCATTGGATCAATCTCGGCTTAGCGTCTTTCTTAGCAAGTAAATACTTAATTGTCGAATAGTCCGTATAGACTATCACCTTGGTACCTACAAGATAGGATTGAAACTTGTCAAAAGCAAATACAATAGCAAGTAACTCTTTCTCTGTTACCGTATAATTTAGTTGAGCTCTTGTCAGAGTTCGACTTGCGTAGTAGTCACTTGCGTCACATACCAAGTCAAATGGAAAATCCCAGTCTGGTGTGATGATTATGGGTGCCAGAACTAGTCGACTCTTCAAATCTTTAAAAGCTCTTAAGCACTCTTCATCAAATTTGAATGTCGCATCCTTCTCCAGTAACTTGTATAAGGGTTTAGCAATTTTGAAGAAGTCCTTGATAAATCTTCGATAGAAACCGGCATAGCCCAAAAAGCCCCTAACACCCTTTACAGATGTTGGAGGTGGGAGTTTCTCAATAACGTCTACCTTTGCTTTATCTACCTCGATTCTATGTCTCGTTATCCGATGCCCTAGAAAATAACCTTCTCGTACCATGAAATGGCACTTTTCCTAGTTGAGTACGAGGTTTGTTTCTTCGTATCGCCTTAGTACCTTGGCTAGATTGGCTAGGCAATCATCATATGTATCTCCATATACTGAAAAATCATCCATAAAGACTTCCAAGTAGTTTTCAACCATGTCAGTAAAAATAGACATCATACATCTTTGAAATGTAGCAGGTGCATTACATAAACCAAATGGCATGCGTCTAAATGCAAATGTTTCGTACGGGTAGGTGAATGTTGTCTAGTGTCGATCTTCCGGTGCTACTATAATCTGATTATACCCCGAGTATCCATTGAGAAAATAGTAATAGTCTTGCCCCGAGAGTCTATCTAGCATCTGGTCTAAGAACGGTAAAGGAAAGTGATCTTTCCTAGTCGCCATGTTCAACTTTCGGTAATCGATGCAAATTCCCCATCCCGTAACCATTCTAGTCGGTATCAACTCGTTATTCTCGTTTTTAATGACTGTAATACCTCCTTTCTTTGGCACTCACTGGACCGGACTTACCCACGAACTGTCTGAGATGGGGTAAACTATACCCACATTTAACCACTTGATGATTTCTTTCTTGACTACGTCCTCCATGATGGGGTTCAGTCTTCGTTGTCCATCAATCGTCCCTTTTTCACCATATTCCAAGATGATCTTGTGCATGCATACAGACGGACTAATGTCACGAATATCGGCTATGGTCCATCCTATAGCCTTCTTGAATTGTTTCAATACTAGGATGAGTTTTTCTTCTTGCTCAATAGTTAATTCTACTTAAACAATCACAGGCAGAGTAGAAGCGTTACCTAAATAAACATATTTAAATGTGAAGGAAGTACCTTGAGTTCTAATTTAGGTGGCTCCTCGATTGACGCTTTTGGTTGGGCATAATTCTTATTCTCTAACTCCAAAGATTCAAAACGGGATTGCGGATTAAATCCCCTTTGATTAGCTTCTAGCAAAGCTATATATTCATCCTCATTTTCATCATTTGGAGGGTCTGATGTCAAAATTTGTTTCAATGGGTCCTCATCATGGTTGAATTTCTTTTCCACGATTAAATCCTCTAAATTGGAAACTGCAGAACAATCATCAATTGTGTTAGGAAATCGCATAGACTTAAAAACATTAAATGTTACCTGATCATCCTGAACACGCATAGAAAGCTCGCCCTTCTGTACATCAATAAGGGTCCTTCCAGTTGCTAGGAAAGGCCTTCCTAGGATGATTGGCACTTTTTTGTCTACTTCAAAGTTTAGAACCACAAAGTCAGCAGGAAAAATAAATTTGTCTACACGTACCAATATGTCATCAATTTTTCCTTTTGGATGTGCTAAGGATATATCTACTAGTTGAAGTGTAACCGTAGTAGGTCTAACTTCACCTATCCCCAACTTTCTAAATATTGACATGGGCATCAAGTTGATACTCGCACCCAAGTCACATAGTGCTTTACCACAATATGTTGCTCCAATGTTGCAAGGTATGGTGAAACATCCAGGATCCTTCAATTTTGGGGGTAGTTTGTCTTGAAGATATGCACAGCATTCCTTCGTCAGGGCTACCATCTCAAATTCTCCAAGCCTTGGTTTTTTTTATAGGATATCCTTCATGAATTTGGCGTAGTTCAGCATTTTTTCAAGCGCTTCAACCAACGAGATGTTGATATGAAGTTGCTTGAGTACGTCTAACAACTTCTTGAATTGAATTTCCTGCTTCTGCTTCTGAAGTCTTTGAGGGTAGGGTGGTGGAGGTTTCTTTTCTAGAACTGGTTGATTTGTCCTCTGTGGCAATTTTGCATTAACAAAGTTGTTAGTTTATCAGAAATAGCTGGTTCTGAAGTTACCTTGTCGGATTTTGCAAATTTTGGTTCCGGTGGAGCTGGAATTTCAGCACTCGGTTGAACTTCCTCTGAGTTTTGAGCTTCAGCTGGATCCTCTTGAACTTCGATGGTGTTGGGCTCTAATATTTTTCCGCTCCTCAATGCCAATGCTTTACAATGCTCCTTCTTTGGATTCCTCGAATTCTCTGTATCACTAGGTAAAGCACCTTGTGGTCGATTTCTGAGTTCAGTTGCAAGTTGGCCCACTTGATTCTCTAAATTCCTTAGAGTGGCATCATTCTTTGCCAAGTATGCCTTCAATAAATTCTCTAAGCTATTGGACGGTTCAGCTTGGGTTGGTTTCTGAGCTTGTTGGGAAAAACCAGGTGGCTGGGTCGGTCTAGGTTGGGCATAAGTGTTACTCGTTCCCACCCTTTAGTTATTCTAAGAAAAATTCGGGTGGTTTTGCCATGATGGGTTATAGAATTTGACTACAGTCCTTGCCTTCCTCGATTTTGGTTCTGGTTACCCATGTAATACACGGATTCTGGGTTCGATGGACATTCTTCAAACAAATGTTTCCCTACAATAGACACAGGCTACATTTTCAAATAGATTTGGTGGCTGTGCTACAAAACTATTAAACCCATTAGTGGTAAAATTTTTAAGCATTGAAGGTATTGAGGATACCTGAGATGCGAGTGAAGTGAGAGCATCTACTTCATGTATTCCAATGACTCGTATTCCTGACACTACTCGACTGGTCAGCCATTGATAATTATTGATGTCAATCCTCTTAATGATTTCATAAGCCTCATTATAAGACTTAGAAAGGAGAGCACCATTAGCAGAAGCGTCCACAACCATCCTCGTGTGGGCGTTGAGACCATTATAAAATGTCTCAAGTTGGGTGCAATGTGGAATTCCATGATGAGGGCAATTTCGTAACAACTCTTTGTACCTTTCCCATACCTCATACAAGGACTCATCATCCATTTGTTGGAAAGCAGTGATCTCGTTCCTCAACTTAGCATTCTTGCTAGGCGGGAAATATTTCATGGGGAACCTTTCTGCTAACTCTTGCCATGTGGTAATTGAATTTGGTGGCAATGAGTTCAACCAGGCTCGAGCTCTATCCCTTAGCAAATATGGGAACAGCTTCAATCGCAATGCATCTTCGAGTACTCCAGCTAACTTGAAAGCGTTAGAATTTTTTTGGGGCATATCAATTTTTACTGAAAACAAGGTTCATCAAGGACTTTTCGAAGATTGCCATGTATGTTACTAGAAAAAGATATAGCATTTGATTTTAATGAGTCATGCTTGGAAGCCTTTGAAAAGCTGAAAAGACGGTTAGTTTCAACATCGATCATCGTTACACCATACTGGAACTTTTCTTTTGAGCTGATGTGCGATGACAGTGATTTTGCTGGGGGAGTTATGATGGGGTAGAAAAAAAATGAAGTATTTCATGCTATCTACTACGCAAGCGGAACTTTGACAAGAGCCTAATTGAACTATATAGTAATTGAAAAACAACTCTTTGTTATAGTTTTGCTTTTGACAAGTTTTTCTTTTGACAAGTTTCATCCTTATCTTGTAGGCACTAAAGTGACGATTTTCACAAATCATTCGGCCATTAAGTACTTACTTACGAAGAAAGATGCTAAGCCAAGGTTGATTTGGTGGGTACTTTTATAGAAAAGGAGTCGAGAATCAAGTTGCAGACAATCTATCAAGGTTGGAACAACACAAGGTAACTCACTTTCCTATCCCTATTAATCAGAATTTTTTAGATAAGTATATCTTCAAGGTAAGTCAATTACATGAAACTCCTTGGTTTGTTGATTATGCAAATTATTTGGCTAGTAGAATAATGCCTCATGGAATGACATATCAACAAAGGAAGAAATTCCTCCATGACGTAAGGTATTATTTTTGGGAGAAGCCTTTCTTGTTTAAACAATGTGCAAATCATGTAATCAGGAAGTGTGTAGCCAAAAGCGAGGTAGAGGAGATCCTATATCATTGTCATTCATCCCTAAGTGGGGGACATTTCGGTGGTTCCCACAAAGCAGCTAAGGTTTTGCAAGCTGGATTTTTCTAGCCAACTTTATTCAAGGACTCATACGCATATGTAAAGAGTTGCGATTGATGTCAACGGATTGGAAACATGTCAAGAAGGAATGAAATGCCACTAAAGAACATATTTGAGGTAAAATTATTTGACATTTAGGGTATTAACTTTTTAGGTTTGTTTCATTCTTATGGTAACAGGTACATCCTAGTGGCTGTTGATTACGTGCCTAAATAGGTAGAGGCTGAGGCATATCCGAAGAATGATGCCAGGGTGGTCATGTCATTCCTACATAAACTCATATTTACAAGGATTGGGACTCCTAGAGCTATAATTAGCAATGAAGGATCTCACTTTGTGAATAAATGGCTTAAGTGGTTGCTTGACAAGTATGATGTGAAATACAAGGTGGCCACTGCCTATCATCCGCAGACTAATGGGAAGGCTGAGCTGGCAAATCGAGAAATTAAAAGGATACTCGAGAATAGAAGAGATTGGTCCAGGAGACTCGATGATGCTCTATGGGCTTATCTAACAACTTTTAAAACATCTTTAGGGATGACTCTCTATCGATTGGTCTTTGAGAAAGCCTATCATCTACCGTTGGAATTGGAACATAGAGCTCATTGAGCTCTAAAACAACTTAACCTAGATCTGAAACAAGCTAGAGAGAAAAGGATGCTGCAACTCGACGAACATAGGGGTCCTATTGTTCAACTCGAGACCAAAGTTATTCCCTGGAAAACTTAAGTCTCGATGGTTTGGGCCATTCACCATTCACCAAGTCTATCCATACAGAGTGGTCGAATTGCAAAACGGTAAGGGAGGTAAATTCAAGGCCAATAGACAATGTTTTAACACTATTGCAACAGTAAAAGTGAACAGAATAAAACCTCGCTCACTTTATTTGATCCATAAGTGTCCCTTTTATTTAAAATAATTGACTTAGACAATATTTTTTTAGACCATTATATTAGAAGAAATTCTATCGAGGAGGTTGGGTTTTAAGTGCAACCATCTGTGACCCCTCCAAGCTTTCCTAGGAATTGAATCTAATATAATTTTCTGGGAAATACTTTCTAAGTAGCCAAATAAATAAAAATAATTTATATTGCTTAATAAAGGGTTAGTTTCGACCCAAATAGTAATTTATCTATTCTTTGATTTATTTTTCAGTACAAGTACTTTACTTATTTATTTTATTGCTTTTAAATAAATGGATGTAATTTTTTGTAAATATTTGAAGAGCCAAAAAAAAATTATTTACATATCTATATATTTAATTAAAGTTATGTTTTTGCAAAATAAAAGGATTTTGTTTTAGTTAAAAACTAATCCCCTTGTTTTAAGTGTTTTGTTTCCTCAGGTTAACTCTTTCCTCATTTTAGTAGGATACTACTTCTTTAAACTTTAAGCTGAACCTACCCCTATAAATTCACCTCCGTTACACCCTAAACATATCAAACACAATTAGCCACATTCTCTCCTAAAAAACCCTTTACCGTCGACCCCCACCTCTCCTTTTCCATGACACTTCTTCCCAAAACGTCAGCCAGCCTTTACCTCAACCACCTTAAGCCGCCACAATCGCTGCCACAAGCACTACGTGAACCATCACCAACCTTAGCCGACACAACCATCATTGGTTGAACCATTTAAACCATCGATCACCTTAGTCAACGTCCACTTTAACTATCAACTAAACCACCAATATGTCACCTTATCGCCCTAACCCCTATTTACCCAAATCCTTACCGGTCTTCCACAATTTCTGAACCTATATTCCAACCATTCAAAGAATGTCTCATAAAAGGAAGGAAAGTGCAACTCAAATTGATTAACCCCATAAAAAATTTCATAACGAAGAAGCAAGGGAGAGCTTCAAATCAATTTTCAAGAAGAAATCGTGTAACACCCCAAACCCGGCCCAAAAACCACGACCGGATCTGGCATGTCACTAAGAAGACTTTATAAAATAGGTCGCGTTTTGTTTTGTTTTAGAAAACATAGTTTTGGCGTTTATACGGGAAAAACTTAATAGGTTGATAAATTGTAAAAGAAATAAATTTTATTTAATGCCTTAATGAATATAAAACTGGAATTTTCCTTTGATTTTTATCATTTCAGTACATGCCTTAGTTTAACCTTTTACGTAGGATTTTAGATGTCCAAAAACCCGAAAACCCACAAGAAAACATAAAAGAATTATAATAACCTGTGGCCTTATTACAATAAAATATAAACCAACTAATTAAAAATATTAAAAATAATTAAACTAATAAAGTCTTTTGCTGAATCAAAATAATCCCTCGCATGGCCACCTTGCGCTCCTCTCCAACCCGGTTCGATGCACTAGGTGCTATCTGAAAGATGTTAAATAATAGGGTGAGTCGCGAGACTCAGTGTGCAACCCTCGTGCACCATCAGATTGGGCCTTAGCCCCACAGAACAGATAACAGAGTATAATATATCAAAAAAAAATATGCAAAGCCCAACCCAATCCTAGGTTTCCATCCGCTACACACCACCCGTACCTGCCATTCACACCATTGGGGATTTCTAAAATCAACCCACGCCGCTACACACTATCGATGGCAGTCACGCTGCAGATAGCTACTCATCGTCAGATCATGGCAATAGCCACTACAACAGATCATGGCATAAGCCACTACAACAGATCATGGCAAAAGCCACTACAACAGATCATGGCAAAAGCCACTACGACAGATCACGGCAAAAGCCGCTACAACAGAACACTTCCCCTTTCTTCAAACCCAACCCCATGCAATCACAGAAATCGGCATACTTATCACACATATCATCTTAACATGATCATTCACTTAGGAATGACAGAGATCACTAACCTGGTGATTCGCTTTTACCCTCCTCGAGTTTCAACCATTATGCCGGGATTTCGGGCAATCTAAATGGTGTGGAAGTGTTACACACCTGATTAATACGTAGGACTACCCTCTATGCCGATACCCTCACTAATCGGATCTACTGCCCTTTGTCTACAACTTTGCTCAAAAGTCGGAAGAACGCGAAGATAAGGCCTCTCCTATATTCGGCCAAGGGTTAGTGTTTTACCCGAATTATATGCTTAAATTAACATATCTCCTTACCTTGAAATCCCGAAAGTGATACGATCCAAGGGCTACTGAACCTTGGCTTAGAAATCTAAGCAATTGAATCCCCTTCAAATCTCGGAATGCCACAAATGATAGAAAACACCCGATTAGTTAACCATATAACCATTCGGCTAAGATCTCTAAAAGCCGGAAAAGAATACACAAATCGACATTTACCTCTACAGATGATTTCAGCTACCCCCTTGCAGAAAGATTCGGCAATCCCAGAAGAAGATCGAAGCGTAGAAGAGTATAGATCTAGGAATTTCAGCTTTTAAGAAAATCCCGAAAAGATGAACTAGATGTGTTTTTTCGACTTTTTAGAAGAATTGAATGAGGAGTTTTGGCTTTTAGTGAATGGGAGAAGAATAAAAATGGGGATCAGAAGATTCAGCTAAAAGGAAGTTTCAAAGAAAAAGAAAGAAAAGGTGAGGGAGGTGGTGATTTTTGGCTTTTGGAAGAGAAAATATGAGAAAAGAAAACAAGTGAGATGGCCTTCAAATTTTCGGCACACCCCTTGCCATACTAAACCAATTCTCTTCCCCCTCTCCTGTGTTTGATTTTCGGCCAACTCTGCAACCAAATGATAACTCCTATCTTTCTTCCTTATCTTAATCTACTAACTCCTCCAAAATAGGCCTAATATCCACATATTATATACATTAAAAATCCCCTAAATAATAGCCTTGTGCTGTCCCCCCTAGCTCCTCTTTAAGTGCCGAATTTGGCCCAATAAATTGGGCTCCAAACAACCAAAACCTTATTTTTTAAGCCCTAGAGTATCTAAACAGAATATTTAATCAAGGCCTCAGCCCAAACCTGAACCCAATTTGTACCTCAAATTCTCAAATTAACATATTAAGCATGCATCACATAAAATGCACAGACCCAATAATTCGGGATGTTACACGGTGTTTAGTCAACCAATCCATTCCCAAAATAAGGTCAAATTCTCCAAACGGTAATTCCATTAAGTCTGTCGGGAACACTACTCCTTGAGTCTCTAAGGGTACATCTCTAAATAGTTTGTCCACTACCCTAGATTATCCTAAAAGACTAACCACATTCATCATCCTAGTAGTTGTTTCAGAGTCTATACTTAAGGTCTCAAATACCGAACATGCAACGTAAGAGTGAGTTGATCCAATATTAATCAGAGCAAGAAAAGGGTTATCAGTAATGAGAAACGTACCGATTATGACGTTCGATGCGTCACCATCCTCCTGTCGATGAGCTGCATAAACCAAACCCAGCTGCCTTGCATCCACATTACCTGCACCCCTACCAGGTGCTCCACGACCGAGATGAATCCATTTCCTCCTGCGGTTGCGCCACGCCCCTCAGTCTTGGTGACCACCTCTCCCACTGATCGGAACCTCGCCCGGTGGCCGCACGATCCTTCGTGGGCGGTCCTAATCATATGCTCCGTAGATCCACACCTGAAGAATCCACCGGTTCTCCTTCTGCACTCCCCATAATGTACCTTCCCACACGAAGGACATGACCGATTCTGACCCATCGGAGCACGAGCTGGCCCATTAATCCTAAGCCTTTTCTGAAAATTTCCAGATGATCCCGATGGCCCAAAATTCCTCTTATTCCTATTCCTATCCTTATCCTTATTCTGTTTCTCAGTCCGCTTAACCTCCTCGAGATATCTTAGCTTTCTCAACCAAAGCGCAAAGTCCTCTCCATTTGCGGTGCTACTAATACCCTTAGCTCATCCCTTAGTCCATCCTCGAACCGTACGCAACGCTCATAGTCAGTCGCTACAATCCCTCGAGCGTAACGGCTCAACCGCAGAAACTCCGCCTCGTATTCAGATACAGACTTACTTCCTTGCACCAAATTCGGAATGCCTTCTCTCATAGCATCCACATAGTTGGCCCCAATGTACTTTTCCTGAAATGATTCCTTAAAGAAATCCCAGTCAATCCGGTCTGCGGCAGTACCCTCCTTTATCGTGAGCCACCACTGATAAGCCTTATCTCGAAGAAGAGACACGACCCCCTTCAACTTCTCCTCTACAGTGAAGTCAAGGTCATCCATTATACGTTCACTTGCATCTAACCAATACTCAGCTGTATTAGGGGCTACGCTAGAAACACCCCTAAACATCTCTGCTCCGTTGGCTCGGAGTCGTTCCGACACAGATTTTCGAGATCCTGAACCCGTGCCTACCCCAGCAACTCTTTTGAGGACCCGCAACATCGCCTGAGATACTGCATCATCTCCGGGTGCCTGATCCCAAAATTCTCTCTCTCTACGGTAGCAAATCCAAAGATCTCATTTCTCGACCGTGGCGGACCCCCATCGCTCGACGCGGTCACCCTACCCCTACCACGACCACGCGGTGGACATCCTCGGCCCCTTGTACTCATTCTTCCGATTGACGTTTATCTGATTAGAAATTTTTATGAATTAATAGTTTTCTTCCACTGATTAACCACGAATGGTCTTATGAACAGTAGTTTAAGAGTAGTTCTTTCGAATTCGGAATCACATCCACAAGTTTCAGTCTCAAGTTCACATCTTCTAGTCCTAAGAAGCACATACGTTCAATCATCAACCATCCATATACAAGTAGCATCCACGAACTTACATTCATCATGTAGGGGTGTCTTCATCGTTTCACTACCCAAGGGTATTTTCGTAATTTATCCTACAGGGGTATTTTCGTAATTTTCCAAAATAGGGTTCCTTTGTGAAATAAGGTAATTTTGCATTTCGAGGGTATTTCGGTAATTTGAATGTCCGGGGGTATTTTGGTAATTTTGCCAACCGGGGTGTTTCAATTTTTTTTTTAAAACTAGGGACATCTCAGTAATTTTGTGAAAATTAGGTGGCTGGTCCCTTTCGGGTTTTAGTTATAGATTTTGGCCCGTCAACAAATCCTCGTGGCTAGGGTGAACAGTCACTACGCACCAGGTAGGATTCTAGCGAAGAGGAGGTGAGTCACTAGGATCGCTTAAGTACTGAGCTCTTAGGATCCAATCCTAGACATGCGCATGCTGTTGCCACACCCTAGTCTTGCAACTTGTCTGAGTTTGTTCGGTTGGATTAAGTCTTATGCAATTGAGAGTTGTTTAACTAGGCCTAAGGTCCATCAAGCTCTAATTAAAATAATCTACGTCCCTTAAAGCCCATCAAGCCCACATATATATATATATAACACACAGTGAGTTCTGAATACTTACCTGGCGGACTTGGGCTGGAGAGGCAGGTGCCATACCGAGAAAACCCTCCTGTGTTATTTATAAACACGCATGTTTCCAAAACCCATCTTTAGAAAATGTTTTGAGCCCAAAACCCCAAAGCCGAGTTTTGAACCGGGCTCTGATACCAATTTATAACACCCCAAACCCGGCCCAAACACCACGACCGGATCTGGCATGTCACTAAGAAGACTTTATAAAACAGGTCGCGTTTTGTTTTGTTTTAGAAAACATAGTTTTGGCATTTATACGGGAAAAACTTAATAGGTTGATAAATTGTAAAAGAAATAAATTTTATTTAATGCCTTAATGAATATAAAACTGGAATTTTCCTTTGATTTTTATCATTTCAGTACATGCCTTAGTTTAACCTTTTACGTAGGATTTTAGATGTCCAAAAACCCGAAAACCCACAAGGAAACATAAAAGAATTATAATAACCGGTGGCCTTATTACAATAAAATATAAACCAACTAATTAAAAATATTAAAAATAATTAAACTAATAAAGTCTTTTGCTGAATCAAAATAATCCCTCGCATGGCCACCTTGCGCTCCTCTCCAACCCGGTCCGATGCACTAGGTGCTACCTGAAAGATGTTAAATAATAGGGTGAGTCGCGAGACTCAGTGTGCAACCCTCGTGCACCATCAGATTGGGCCTTAGCCCCACAGAACAGATAACAGAGTGTAATATATCAAAAAAAATGCAAAGCCTAACCCAATCCTAGGTTTCCATCCGCTACACACCACCCGTACCTGCCATTCACACCATTGGGGATTTCTACAATCAACCCACGCCGCTACACACCATCAATGGCAGTCACGCTGCAGATAGCTGCTCATCGTCATATCATGGCAATAGCCACTAAACAGATCATGGCATAAGCCACTACAACAGATCATGGCAAAAGCCACTACAACAGATCATGGCAAAAGCCACTACAACAGATCACGGCAAAAGCCGCTACAACAGAACACTTCCCCTTTCTTCAAACCCAACCCCATGCAATCACAGAAATCGGCATACTTATCACGCATATCATCTTAACAGGAACATTCACTTAGGAATGACAGAGATCACTAACCTGGTGATTCGCTTTTACCCTCCTCGGGTTTCAACCATTATGTCGGGATTTCGGCATTTATCAAAATATAACAGATTTGTAAACAAATTTTAACAGGCAATCTAAATGGTGTGGAAGTGTTACACACCTGATTAATACGTAGGACTACCCTCTATGTCGATACCCTCGCTAATCGGATCTACTGCCCTTTGTCTACAACTTTGCTCAAAAGCTGGAAGAACGCGAAGATAAGGCCTCTCCTATATTCGGCCAAGGGTTAGTGTTTTACCCGAATTATATGCTTAAATTAACAGATCTCCTTACCTTGAAATCCCGAAAGTGATACGATCCAAGGGCTACTGAACTCTGGCTTAGAAATCTAAGCGATTGAATCCCCTTCAAATCCCGGAATGCCGCAAACGGTAGAAAACACCCGATTAGTTAACCATATAGCCATTCGGCTAAGATCTCTAAAAGCTAGAAAAGAATACCCAAATCGACATTTACCTCTATAGATGATTTCGGCTACCCCCTTGCAGAAAGATTCGGCAATCCCAGAAGAAGATCGAAGCGTAGAAGAGTATAGATCTAGGAATTTCGGCTTTTAAGAAAATCCTGAAAAGATGAACTAGATGTGTTTTTTCGACTTTTTAGAAGAATTGAATGAGGAGTTTCGGCTTTTAGTGAATGGGAGAAGAATAACAATGGGGATCAGAAGATTCGGCTAAAAGGAAGTTTCAAAGAAAAAGAAAGAAAAGGTGAGGGAGGTGGTGATTTTCGGCTTTTGGAAGAGAAAAGATGAGAAAAGAAAACAAGTGAGATGGATTTCAAATTTTCGGCACACCCCTTGCCATACTAAACCAATTCTCTTCCCCCTCTCCTGTGTTTGATTTTCGGCCAACTCTGCAACCAAATGATAACTCCTATCTTTCTTCATTATCTTAATCTACTAACTCCTCCAAAATAGGCCTAATATCCACATATTATATACATTAAAAATCCCCTAAATAATAGACTTGTGCCGTCCCCCCTAGCTCCTCTTTAAGTGCCGAATTTGGCCCAATAACTTGGGCTCCAAACAACCAAAACCTTATTTTAAGCCCTAGAGTATCTAAACAGAATATTTAATCAAGGCCTCAGCCCAAACCTGAACCCAATTTGCACCTCAAATTCTCAAATTAACATATTAACCATACAACACATAAAATGCACAGACCCAATAATTCGGGATGTTACACACCGTGGTAAGTTGGATTGTGAGACTAAGCGCATGGTGTTGAGTGCCCCGGAAGGCGGGGAGGTGGTTGTGTTAGGAGAAAGAAAGAATTACTTATCCAACGTAGTGTCCGCATTAAAAGCTGTTAAGATGATTCAGAAGGGATGTAATGCGTTTCTAGCCTTTATTAGTTCTTTGGATGTTAAGGAGGTGACTGTCGATGAGGTTCGAACAGTCAAGGATTTCACAGATGTCTTTCCTGAAGAATTGCCAGGTTTACCCCCGGATCGCGAAGTGGAGTTTGGAATAGAGCTACTTCCGGGTACGGCTCCAGTGTCTATTGCTCCGTATAGAATGGAGCCAAAGGAGCTGGTGGAGCTCAAAGCCCAGATCCAGGAACTATTGGATCGTGGATTTATTCGATCGAGTGTGTCTCTGTGGGGAGCCCCGGTCCTGTTTGTGAAGAAGAAGGACGGATCCATGTGTATGTGCATGGACTACTGTCAACTAAATAAGTTGACGGTTAAGAATAAGTACCCACTGCCAAGGATCAACGACCTGTTCGATCAATTCAAAGGCGCTTCGGTCTTTTCTAAGATTAACTTAAGGTCGGGTTATCATCAGTTGAAGGTAAAGGAAGGAGACATTCATAAGACAGCGTTTCGAACTCGCTACGGTCATTATGATTTTTTGGTGATGCCATTCGGATTAACAAATGCGCCAACAGCATTAATGGATATGATGAATCGAGTGTTTCAGCCATACCTTGATCGGTTCGTGGTGGTGTTCATCGACGATATTCTGGTTTATTCCGAGTCTGAAGAGGAGCATGATGCACATCTTCGTGTTGTGTTGCAAATTCTGAGGGAGAAGCAGTTGTTCGCTAAGTTCAGCAAGTGTGAGTTCTGGCTAAGGGAAGTAACTTTCTTAGGACATGTGGTTTCTGCAGAGGGAATTAGAGTTGGCCCTCGAAAGATAGAAGCTGTATTGGATTGGAAACCACCAAAGTCGGTGGCAGAGATTCGAAGTTTCTTGGGATTGGCGGGGTATTATAGGAGGTTTGTGGAAGGGTTCTCGTTAATAGCGGCACCTTTAACTAAGTTGTTGAGGAAGGGAGCACCATTTGTGTGGACCGACAAACAGCAGGGGAGCTTTGAGAAACTAAAGAGAATCTTGACGGAAGCGCCAGTGTTAATTCAGCCAGAGGTAGGAAAAGAATTTACCGTCTACTGTGATGCGTCACACACGGGTTTAGGATGTGTGTTGATGCAAGATGGAAAATTTGTTGCATATGCATCTCGACAGTTGAGACCGTATGAATTGAACTACCCTACGCACTATTTAGAATTAGCGGCGGTAGTATTCGCTCTGAAGATTTGGAGGCACTACCTGTATGAGGAGAAGTCGGTTATTTACACAGATCATAAAAGCCTGAAGTATCTCCTTACCCAGAAGGAGTTGAATCTGAGGCAACGTAGGTGGATTGAGCTCTTGAAGGACTATGATTGCTCAATCAAATATCATCCGGGTAAGGCTAACGTGGTGGCAGATGCGCTGAGTAGAAAGGCGATAGCAGATTTGAGGGCGATGTTCGCTCATCTTAGTCTGTATGAGGATGGAAGTCTGGTAGCTGAACTCCAAGTGAAACCAACGTGGACAAATCAAATTAAGGAGAAGCAGCTGTTGGACGATGTTTTGAGGGCTCGACTCCGGCAAGTGCAGAATGGTGAAGTAGAGGACTATAGTTTGAATGGTGATGGAGTCTTGTGTTTTCGAGAACGAGTTTGTATGCCAAAGGATGTGGAGTTAAGGTAGATGATTCTTCAGGAGGTGCATAGTAGTCCTTACGCTATGCATCCTGGAGGGGTTAAGATGTATCGGGATTTGCGAGAGCAATTCTGGTGGCCAGGTCTGAAGCAAGATGTAACGAAATTCGTGGGTAAATGTTTGACGTGTCAGCAGGTGAAGGCGGAACACCAGCTGTCTTCGGGGTTGTTGCAGCCGGTGAAGATTCCGCAGTGGAAATGGGAAAGAATCACGATGGATTTTGTTAGTGGGTTACCTCTTACGCCCACTAAGAAGGATTCAATTTGGGTGATTATGGATCGTCTGACGAAGTCTACTCACTTCATACCGGTTTGGGTCAACTACTCTCTGCAAAGGTTGGCTAAGCTATATGTGGCTGAGGTAGTGAGACTGCATGGTGTACCTGTGTCGATCATATCGGATAGAGACCCTAGGTTCACGTGACGATTCTGGAAGGCTCTGCATCAGGCAATGGGAACAAGGTTAGACTTTAGTACCGCTTTTCATCCGCAGACTGATGGTCAGTTTGAGAAGGTAATTCAGATCTTAGAGGATATGTTAAGAGGTTGCAGCATTAATTTCAAGGGAAGTTGGGAGGAGTTTTTACCTTTGGCAGAATTCGCGTACAACAACAGCTATCAATCCAGCATTCAGATGGCGCCTGATGAAGCATTGTACAGACGGAAGTGTCGCACTCCTACTTGTTGGACGGAGTTGGGTGAACGTCAGGTGTTGGGTCCAGAACTAGTTTCGAAAACGGAAGAGAAAGTTAGGTTAATTCGAGCTCGATTGAAGGAAGCGTCTGATCGGCAGAAATCGTACGCGGATCTTAAGCGTAAGGAGGTGGAATTCGCAGTGGGAGACCAAGTCTTTTTGAAGGTATCTCCATGGAAGAAGGTAATGAGGTTTGGACGGAAGGGTAAGCTAAGTCCCCGATTTATTGGACCTTATCGGGTACTAGAACGTGTGGGCCCAGTGGCGTATCGATTGGAGTTGCCTTCAGAGTTGGAGCAGATACATGACATGTTCCATGTCTCGATGCTAAGACGTTATCGTTCTGATCCCTCGCACATTGTGCCAGTGGAAGAGATTGAAGTAAGGCCAGACTTGTCCTTTGAGGAGGAGCCAGTGCAAATCTTGGATCGAGACGTAAAAGTATTAAGAAGGAAGTCTGTCCCTTTGGTCAAGGTGTTGTGGCGAAACCACGGCACAGAGGAAGCAACATGGGAGCCAGAGGATGTTATACGACAGCAATATCCCCATCTCTTTTGACCAGGTAAATTTTGAGGCCGAAATTTATTTTAAGGGGGGTAGAACTGTAACATCTCGAATTATTGGGTCTGTGCATTTTATGTGATGTATGCTTAATATGTTAATTTGGAATTTGATGTGCAAATTGGGTTCAGGTTTGGGCTGAGGCCTTGATTAAATATTCTGTTTAGATACTCTAGGGCTTAAAATAAGGTTTTGGTTGTTTGGAGCCCAAGTTATTGGGCCAAATTCGGCACTTAAAGAGGAGCTAGGGGGGACGGCACAAGGCTATTATTTAGGGGATTTTTAATGTATATAATATGTGGATATTAGGCCTATTTTGGAGGAGTTAGTAGATTAAGATAAGGAAGAAAGATAGGAGTTATCATTTGGTTGCAGATTTGGCCGAAAATCAAACACAGGGAGAGGGGAAGAGAATTGGTTTAGTATGGCAGGGTGTGCCGAAAATTTGAAGGCCATCTCACTTGTTTTCTTTTCTCATCTTTTCTCTTCCAAAAGTCGAAAATCACCACCTCCCTCACCTTTTCTTTCTTTTTCTTTGAAACTTCCTTTTAGCCGAATCTTCTGATCCCCATTGTTATTCTTCTCCCATTCACTAAAAGCCGAAACTCCTCATTCAATTCTTCTAAAAAGCCGAAAAAACACATCTAGTTCATCTTTTCGGGATTTTCTTAAAAGTCGAAATTCCTAGATCTATACTCTTCTACGCTTCGATCTTCTTGCGGGATTGCCGAATCTTTTCACGCAAGGGGGTAGCGAAATCATCTCAGAGGTAAATGTCGATTTGTGTATTCTTTTCGGCTTTTAGAGATCTTAAGCCGAATGGCTATATGGTTAACTAATTGGGTGTTTTCTATCATTTGCGGTATTCCGGGATTTGAAGGGGATTCAATTGCTTAGATTTCTAAGCCAGAGTTCAGTAGCCCTTGGATCGTATCAGTTTCGGGATTTCAAGGTAAGGAGATCTGTTAATTTAAGCATATAATTCGGGTAAAACACTAACCCTTGGCCGAATATAGGAGAGGCCTTATCTTCGCGTTCTTCGACTTTTGAGCAAAGTTGTAGACAAAGGCGATGAGATCCGATTAGCGAGGGTATCGACACGAGAGGGTAGTCCTACGTATTAATCAGTGTGTAACACTTCCACACCATTTAGATTTCTGTTAAAATTTGTTTACAAATCTGTTATATTTTGATAAATGCCGAAATCCGGCATAATGGTTGAAACCCGAGGAGGGTAAGCGAATCACCGAGTTAGTGATCTCTGTCATTCCTAAGTGAAATTTCTGTTAAGATGATATGTGTGATAAGTATGCGATTTACGTGATTGCATGGGGTTGGGTTTGAAGAAAGGGAAGTGTTTGTTGTAGCGGCTTTTGCCGTGATCTCATTGTAGTGGCTTTTGCCATGATCATTGTAGTGGCTTTTGCCATGATGCTGTTGTAGTGGCTTATGCCATGATGCATTGTAGTGGCTATTGCCATGATCGGCGATGAGCGAGCTATCTCTGCAGCGTGGCGCCATCGATGGTGTGTAGCGGCGTGGGTTGATTGTAGAAATCCCCAATGGTGTGAATGGCAGGTACGGGTGGTGTGTAGCGGATGGAAACCTAGGATTGGGTTGGGCTTTGCATATTTTTTTGATATATTATACTCACATTATACATTCTATGGGGCTAAGGCCCAATCTGATGGTGCACGAGGGTTGCACACACCGAGTCTCGCGACTCACCCTATTATTTAACATCTTTCGTGTAGCACCTAGTGCATCGGGACCGGGTTGGAGAGGAGCGCAAGGTGGCCATGCGAGGGATTATTTTGATTCAGCAAAAGACTTTATTAGTTTAATTATTTTTAATATTTTTAATTAGTTGGTTTATATTTTATTGTAATAAGGCCACCGGTTATTATAATTCTTTTATGTTTTCTTGTGGGTTTTCGGGGTTTTGGACATCTAAAATCCTACGTAAAAGGTTAAACTAAGGCATGTACTGAAATGATAAAAATCAAAGGAAAATTCCAGTTTTATATTCATTAAGGCATTAAATAAAATTTATTTCTTTTATAATTTATCAACCTATTAAGTTTTTCCCGTATAAACGCCAAAACTATGTTTTCTAAAACAAAACAAAACGCGACCTTTTTTATAAAGTCTTCTTAGTGACATGCCAGATCCGGTCGTGGTGTTTGGGCCGGGTTTGGGGTGTTACAAATCGATTCTCCCAAAAAAAGGGTTCAATTTGTTGAATATTCATTGCATTACAGTATTTTCAAATATTTGGAAAACTGCCAATGCATTGAAGTGGAATTTATTCTGTGATGTAAGATCGCTTCCGGAGGCTGAGTTGGTTCGGGAATTTTTTGCAAACTTGACTTCATTTACCGAAACAAAAGTTTCTGTCCGAGGCAAGAAGGTATCTTTCACACCTAAAGCTATTAATGGTTTCTTTAACTTGCCCAATATAAAAAAGAAATGATTATACGAGAATGTTGGACCGTGTTGATGGGGAGTTATTGAAAGAGGTACTAAAAGAAGCTACAATTTCTGGAACTAAATAGATAACTTCTAAATCTGGTACTCATACTTGCCGAATAGAGTTTCTAAACCCAACAGCAAAAGTATAGTTTTATTTCATACGATTTAGTGTTATGTCTGTCTCATACAGTTCCACTATCTTGATGGAACGTATGCTTTTGTTATATGCTATCATGATAGAAAAGTCCATCGATGTAGGAAAAATTATCTATAAAAAGATCCAGGAGTGTGCTGCTAAACGGGCTGGCTATGCTCATTTTCCATCATTGATCACATGTTTATGCCTACAATCCTTCATACATCTAAAGGTATATCTCAAAGTAAGAAACCACCAAGGTCATATAACAAAAAGTGGTGTTGCTAGAATAGTGGGTGGTATTGCTAGGCAAAAGCAACCAGTTGATGAACCATCCAAGGAAGAACCGTCTGATTATCCAGTTAAGTCGAAACCGGATCCTGAGCCAAAACCGACTACTCATCCTGACTTTACCACACCAATTGGACCTATTATTCCTGAATAAATCGAGAACCAACACCCACATTCCCATTATCTAGAGGTGCTACACAGTCAGGTCAATCTAAAATCATGGATTTGCTGCAACATATGCACCGACAACAATAACCTTATTGGAGATATGTGAAAATTTGAGACGATTCGATAAGGGGTGCATTTAGAAAACTCACACGTAACCCGTTTGGATTTGTGAGTAAATTTTCAGATTTCATCTTCGATCCATGGATTCCTACTCCAGACACTAAGCGAGATGAATTCATCACTCTGGAAAGAAGAACTAGGCGCACAAAGGGTCGTGGGGGAGTGGAAACAATATCAAATAGTGAGGATGCTACAAAATAAATAAGGGGTTTTGTAACAACCCGATTTTGGGTCTAGCCAGAATAGTGATTTCGGAACCACAAATCCAACACAGTAAAATTCATTTTTATTATATTTTTATGATCTAAAATTTTATGGTATGATTTCGTGAAAATTTCGTTCAAAAATTTTAACGTTTGGCCACTTAATTTAGTCAAAAGGACTAAATTGTAATAAGTGCAAAATGTGAGTTCTATAGGTTCAAGGAGTCTAATTGTTATTAAATTTTAAATTGGAGGTCCTTAAATGGTAATTAGACCATTGGTTAAGTTGGTGGACAAAAATGGACATGGTTAGGTATGTTTCCAAAGTTTTTCATTAAGGGCGTTTTGGTAATTTAGTAATTAAAATGAATTAAAAAGAAAAAATAAAGCCAAAATTTGTCCATCTTCTTCCTCATGGCCGAATTTTACAAGGGGAAACCATGGCTAGGGTTTTGGTCACTTTCAAGCTCGATTGTAAGTCCGTTCTTGCCCCGTTTTTCATGATTTTTATGTTTTTTAAGTCATTGTAACTCGATCTATCTATTTCTACAACTAATTTAAAGAGATGTCAAAGTATAAAATTTTACCCATGTTGAACATGTATGTATTTTGATGTTTGATGGTATAAAATGCATGTTTGTTGTTTGTTAAACGACTTTTGCTAAGTGATTTTCGGTAAAAATTTAAAAAAGGACCTATTTGTAAAAGTTACAAAAATGAGTAGTAAAAGTGTGATTAAATGAAAAATGTGGGCTGGTATAAGTATGTAAATGGTTCGGCTAGGCTTGGGTCTTGGAGAAATTGAATAGATTTCAATTTACGAGCCTAGGGACTAAATTGTAAAAATGTGAAACATTAGGGGAAAAATGTAATCTTTCCATAATATGATTTTTGGACTGAATTGAACAATGTGAGTATTAAATGAGTTAAATTTGTTATTATAGATCAAGAAAAATGAGGTTCGTACCTAGAACGGGGGAAAAACAAGTATTTCACGATTTAGTCCTTTTTGTCGTTTTTTATACCGAGGTAAGTTCGTATGTAAATAATGCAATGTTATATTTGTATTTTAATGTTTTGATTTTGCATGAAATGTATGATTAATTCTATGAGCATATTCGACGAAGTTCCGGTAAGAGAGAAATCCCGGTTGAACATTAGGAATAAATAGGATATAAATGTCATGACATTAGGGTTACTGAGATTACGTGTAAGATCATATCTGGGATATGGCATTGATATAAGACTTCGTGTAAGACCTTATCTGGGATATGGCATCGATATGAGACTTCGTGTAAGACCATAACTGGGCTATTGGCATCAATACGAGATTTCGTGTAAGACCATATCTGGGATATGGCATTGGTACGGTACTGTATGTACAAGATTCCCGAGTATCCTTTAGTATTCCAAATGGTTCAACGGGAAATTCAATGAGTATGTCAAAGAAGAGAAAGATTATGTAAGTAATTACGAATCGGTACAGGTATGTACATAAAATTTATAAGCATGGACTTCATAAAATTGTGAGTTCATGATTTCCACGAGAATGATTTTGTGAAAACCTTGTGATTATTATTCTATACTTGTGATGTATTAAATTCATGATAAATTCGGTTGACGATTATGTGATTGGCTTTCGGGCCAAATTGAGTTATGATATAGCATGTTTTATTCATGCAAATTGTGATTTATTGGATATGAGAAAATGGGAAGATAAGAACTTAGGCAATTGAAAGATGTTAAAGTATATGCTTGAAATGTAAATACTCATAATTAATGTGCATGTTTACTATGAGGTTTGAAATTATTTGTTATTTGTTGTAATATGTTACAAAGGAGAGATTATGGTTGTTAGGCTAATGCCAAGATATGTTAAATTATGCTTATTGTAATAGCCCATTTTGCCCGGGCTTAATAATAAACCCAAAATAATAAAACAAAGTCCAAGTCCAGTCCAAAATATATCATTTGGCCCGATCGGAATGGCCCATTACTTAAAAAGATTGAAGGTCTATCTACAAGCTTGACGTATATGGAAGTACAATCTTCAAGGATATGCAATCTTAGATATGATATGCAAATCTTAGATATGATATGCAATCCTAGAAGATATGGTATGTAATCTTAGACATGATATGCAAATCTTAGATATGATATGCAATCCTAGAAGTTATGGTATGCAATCTTAGATATGATATGCAATCTTAGAAGATATGGTATGTAATATTAAAAGATATGATTTTGTAATCTTAGAGATTTAATTTGAAGATACCTTTTAATCTTAGCCGTTGATGTAATTGATCTGTATCGTTGGATTTGGGGAGGCTCAACTATAAATAGAGGCCTCTCCCTTCATTGTAAACACACTTGAATGACATTGGAATTGGGAGTAATAAAATTTCTTGAGAGCAGTCACTTAAATTTCTCCCTTTTGCGTTCTTATTTTCTGTGGCTTGTTCTTATTTTGATCTTCGCTCATCTTCATTTCTTTTTGAGTTACTTCCATTCAAGTTAGATTTTGGTGGAGGAATTTCGTTGAATCTTCATATTGCGGGAATTAGGTAGAACTTATGCGTTTTTTTATTTAATTGCTTAATCATTATTTATTATTTTATTTTATTTGTTTTTTTATTACATATTATTTTAGGATTAATAAATTAGTTACATACTTCAAAAATTTTTATATTATATAGTGTTATTTTATCATATATTAATTTTGTTAAAATTTTATTTTTTAAAAAATTCATTTATATTGTATAATATATTATTTATTCTTAAATATATAGTTTTTTTTATGTATTTGGATATTATGAACATGTTTTTATTTTTAGTTATTGATTAATTACTTATGTCAAAACTTATTTTATTTTCTCAATTATATATATATGTGTTATTTTTGTTGTCTATACATTATTTTTATTTGTAATATTATATATATACTATTTCATATGTGCTATTTTATTTTATATGTGTTATTATTTCTTTTATTGTCTATATTAATATGAAATGTTAGTGAATTATAATTGCATTTAATATTTATGTTCGATAGTTTATAAATGTAATATTGTCACATGGTTATTGTTTAAAATAAAAATACATTTTTATAAAATTACTATATTTCGTTTAAAGGTTTTTTAAAAATAAGGCAATGTTTTGGTATTTAGAAATTCGAGAAATAGTGCCCTAACGTGTTGGGTGCGCTTTTTTGTTTGGCTAAATAACTAAATATCATTTTGACAAGTTTTGTAAACAGTGAGATGATTTTGATTACGAAGGTTTTAAAATATCATGTCCTAACGTGTTGGATGTGATATTTATATTCCTTCGGAACAAGAAAGTCTCAAATTTTTAAATTGCTCAAAATTTCTTTAAAGAAATCATATTTTTAAATACTTTTAAATTTTAAACATTTGGACATGATTTTATCGATTAGGTACCAATTTTTGGGCGTTATGAGGGTGCTAATCCTTCCTCATACGTAACCGACTCCCGAACCCCTTTTTTTGTTTTTCGTAGACCAAAATTAAATGTTTTTAAATAAAATGTTTTGCAAGGTGATCCAATCACACCTAAGTAAAAAAGGATTGGTGGCGACTCCCACTTTTGTTTCTAAATGTCGATCCCGTTTTCTAAAACTTTTAAAATGGTTTTGACAGCTTGGCGACTCCACTGGGGACACTAAGAGAGTCAGGCCGTAAAATTGATAATTTCATGTCCTTTTGTTCAAATTTAAAATTCTGATTTTAAAAATATGATCCTTTTAATGCATGCGGTTTTAAATATATTTCTCTGCATTGCACTGCATGACCGTTGTGGTCACACCCTTAAGTGGGAGTGAGAAACTATGTCTTCGTGAGGTTTTCACCTCCGCATGGGCTAGTGGACTGCTTCCAGGATACATCCGTACCTATGTCTTCGTGAAATTTTCACTTCCGCATGGCCATAGGGAAATGTATTCCCCTGAACTGAACTCGGTCCATATGAGCCTATAATGGGTGAGGATCGAGGAATCTACTGGTTCGGGTACCTCAACTCTAGAACTAAACCACATATAGTGAACCCTAAGAGCCCACCTTAGGTAGAACTATGTCAAACCCTAGTGGTCACCCTGATAGGTGTTCTAGGTTATTTATTTTTCCTGTGCTAACGTATTTTCTTTTGTTTTGATTGCATTGCATTCACATCATAGAAAAGAGGTGTTAATTTCAAATTCGATTGCTAAATAGAAAAGTTGGTCATAAGAAAATGGATTTTTTGATAAAGTGGATTATAATACGGTCGTCCGAATATAGTCCAAGTGAATACAACAAGAGAAGACTGATAGCCGGCGAAGTAATACAATACTTTATTACCCAAGGATTCAAGCTGACAAAGACAAATCGGGAATCATCACGTCTTGACTTTCTTGAAGAAGCTAACGAGTATTATAGAGCAGGGAGTCACGTCCCAGATCAAGCAAAAAGGAGCTAGTGAAGGCATTTATTACAAGTTTGCGAGATTTGACCTTTGCGAGGAAGGGTATTAATGTTTTTGCTTGGAAAATGAGGGCAAGGCCGTGTATGCGATCCGTTTTATGTAAAGAAATTTGTTTTCTAGAAAAGTTTTTCTAATGTAACTGAATTCAGAATCAACGCCTCTCTTTCTTTGCATTCATGCATTTGCATTACATAACATAATATGCATTCAAATTTAAAGAGAGAGTCTAATTAGTTTAAATTATAGGAGAAAATCTGGAAACGGAACACCCTTACAGTACACGAGCTAAGTCAAGGAAAATAGACCAGAGAATGGAGCAATTCCAAAGAGATATGCAAGACCAGATGGCAAAGCTTCAACAAGAGATGAGGGACCAGATGTTGGAAGCCCAAAAGAATATGATGGCCCAAATGGCTCAGATGATGAGTGGGATAATGGAAAAGGGAAAGGGTTCCCTAGTTAATGCTGAAGACAACGAGGACTTTCCTCGGGGATTCACCCCACCACATGTGCAAACACAACCGGAGGAGTATCCCCAAAGGCCACCTATCACGATTAGGACTCAACAGGGGCAAGCTGATCCTAGACCACCCATGAACTTTCAAGTGGGCTCGGGATCTAACCCAGGAGATAACCCTGCCAACCCCGTTATCCCTGATTTGGACATAAAAGAGAGAGAGGGAATAAGAATTGAATCTTCAAGGAAGTTAGAGGATCGCTGTAGGTGGTTGGAGGAAAAATTCAAAGCTTTGGAGAATGATGACCATCATCACGGTATTGACGCCAAGGACTTGAGTTTGGTCCCGGATCTAGTACTTCCTCATAAATTTAAGATGCCAGAATTTGAGAAGTACCATGGAACTACTTGCCCTGAAGCCCACATCACTATGTTCTGTAGGCGCATGACTGGTTATGTGAACAATGATCAACTATTGATTCATTGTTTTCAAGATAGTTTGACGGGAGCAGCTTCTAGATGGTATAATCAATTGAGCCGCTCTAATATTAGCTCATGGAGAGACTTAGCTCAAGCCTTCATGAGGCAGTATAATCATGTCACAGATATGATGCCTGACCGAATCATGTTGCAAAACATGGAAAAGAAATCAAACGAGAGTTTCAGGCAATACGCACAAAGATGGAGGGAAATTTCCATGCAAGTCCAACCACCTCTCCTGGAAAAGGAAACCACCATGTTGTTTATCAACACTCTAAAGGCGTCTTTTATGACCCATATGATAGGAAGCACCACTAAAAGCTTTGCGGATATAGTCATGGCGGGTGAAATGATAGAAAATGCCATAAGGGGTGGCAAGATTGAAGCAGGGGAAACCACTAGAAGGTCTACTCCTAGGAAAAAGGATGACGAGGTGAATAATACGGGTACATACAATAAAGGGTACTCAAAAGCAATTACTGTTAACCAACCCAAGGTGATCACTGCTGGGCAACGAGGGTCAGCGAGACAAGAGTCGATCACAAGGCAAAACTTTGAAAAGCTCCAATTTACGCCAATCCCAATGACATATAAGGAGCTATATCAAAGTTTGTTTGATGCACACGTGGTGTCCCCATTTTATTCGAAACCGTTGCAACCTCCGTTCCCAAAATGGTATAACGAGAATACCCAATGCGAGTACCACGCGGGAATAAAGGGTCATTCAATTGAAAACTGCACTACATTTAAAAAGTTGGTTGAAAAGCTCATCAAAATGGGAGTTGTGGAAGTCAACGATTCATCAAAATCTGATCACTTTGACGAGGCAGTAAATGTGATTATTGAAGGAGGAGACAAGAAAGTTGCGACTCCTTGAAGAAATCAAAAGCGGAGAAGGAACCGGGGAATAATGTTTCCAAACCTTGTGTACTTGGGAGTGTTTTGAATAATGGGACTGAGGAAGAGATTCTTGTATTTTTAGAAGCAGACCTAGAGTAATATTCAAAACATGCTTGTTGCCTTAAGCCTAGAGGCAATAAGAATTCTTTTGTGAAATAGGCTCGTGTCCGAAATTTATATTTCAATGAAATGCATTTTTTTGAAAATATATTCTTTTATTCTTTACATTTCATACTGTACATTTTTTTTACCAATATTCTTTCATTCTTTATTTGTGACCATACTATCCAAATAATCATCCTTAGAATCATTTATTCTTTGGATTTGTTCGCCTTCGTACCTAGGTACCCAGATATCAACGTCATGAACGACATTGTTCACGACTCCTTTTTGAACAAGATATGGGTCTAGGGGATCTCAGGTTTTTGAAGATTACAGAGATTATGACATATTTTCTGACTTGTTAAAAATGGTTTAACAAGATGAAAAACAGACCTTATTCTACAAAAGGGTCATTGGATATTGCGAGCCTAGGAAAGGGGTGAAGATCAAAGCCTAGCTTGCCATAGAAATAATGCGAGACATCAAAAATGTTTTCGCACGATCATATCAGGACATGCCTGGGATACTAAGATGCGGGCTAAACATGAGGATCGGGCACTGCCGGTCTACATAGAAAGGGGTGATATCAGCTATGCCGAATTTAAGTAGACAAGATTCATATGCCTACTCCAGTTCTTCACAAATTTTTCATATATGGGGCATGGATGTGATGGAGCCAATCTCGTCAGAAGCTTTTAGCCAATATCGACTCATCAACATAGTCATCGTTTATGTAACACCCCAAACCCGGCCCAAACGCTACGACCAGATCCGGTATGCTATGGGGTTTAACGTTAAAAACTTCACTTGGATAATTTTTGGAAATTTAGTTTGTTTATTTAGGTATTCGCTAAAATAAGTGATATCTGAAGAAAACCTTTGCTTTTTCTTTGAACGTGTTTGAAAATCCCATATTATTACTTCTTATAGATAAGTCTTTGAACATAAAGTTAAATTTAAAAAAATAGAATAAAGACATTAACAAGTATAATTTAAACCTAAGCTATGGAGCCTTATTACATAAATAGTCCCAAAATTGAAAACTTAAAGGAAAGCTGAAAATAGTCTATGAAAATATAAGACTTGATGGCCCCTCGAGTCCGCCTCGGCTCCCATGTCCACGATCTCTGCGCTTCATCCGAAAAGTCGGGGAAAATAAAAGGGTGAGTCACCAAGACTCAGTGTGCAAATCCCGAAAACACATAAAAGGCTTTAGGCCCAGAAACACATTATGGGCCTTGGCCCATACACAATGGCAACAGAATATTTACATGCAATATGGCCCAACCCAACCTAGAAATTCATCCTCTACACCGGCCCGTGCAGTCCAACACACCTTAGGGATTTCTACAATCAACCCACCAACCGCTACACACCATATCGACAAGTCATGCGCCTATTCCTAACAATCAGGAATAAATTTAACGTGGCTTAGCCACCGATCACTATTATGACCTAATTTTACAATTCGTGGTTTAACCACCGATCACCAAGTGACCTATTAACATGCTCTACCCCTTCATCGTATTAACCCTATACCATGCATACATCCATGCAAAATCAAAACAGTATACTACCTAAAAGATCACAGGTTTTTACATACATCGATACACACATAGAGAAGTTTCTATGGTTACATACCTGGCATCCTTTGCCTACCCTTTTTGGGTAATACGGTATCCATACTGACCTTTTACCGGATTTTAGCCCATACCATATATAGTAATGCAGATTAATTAGTGTGATAGAGATCTACACACTGATTACGATCAAGACGATACCTTCTATGTCGACACTATCGTAAGTCGATACGATCGCTAATAAGCATCTATGATTTTGTTCGAAAGCGGTCCACAACTGGCGGCCAATCCCAAACTGCTGACACCGCTCGTTTCTTAAACTTAGGGATTGGATTTACGGGTCCAATTCCCTTTTTCGTTTGACTAGCGTTTGTATCCATGGAACAGATCTTAGTCAACAAATCGGATTAAAACATTGAATCGAATACAAACACGAATGTACATTCATAGTGTAGAGATCCCTTACCTAGAAATCCCGAAAGAGATGGAGTTTAGAGACTAGCGATTTCCAGCTTTTAGATCTAGACGATCTACTTCAATTCCCGAAATGTTGCCCCCAAGATGAGAACACAAGAACAGTCAAAACGTTACTCCAAAGTTAATCTTATCACATCAATTAGCCTTTCGGCTTTGGCCTCCAAAAACCAAAAGAGAAAGGAAGAACAGAAGAAATCGGCACTTACCTTAACACAGAGAATTCGACAACTCTTAGAGAATTTTGGCTTTTGAGAAGATCAAAAAGAAATATGGTGCAAAGGAATCAATGGAGGTTCGACTTAATGAAGGAATCAAAAGAAAAAGATGCAGAGGAAGATTATGAGGTTTCAGTTTGTAGGAGAAAGCAGAGAAAAATAATGGACATTCGGCTTTAGCATAAAAGTGGAGATGAGAGAATGGAATTAGGGGTTTCGGCTTTAGCAGAGAATGAGAGAAAAGAGTAAGAGAATAAAACCCAAATACCGAAAATAAAGAAGTATTCCCCTCCCCTAAAGAGAATTTCGGCTCTTACCAAACAAATGCCGAAAATGCCTATTTTGCAAACTAAAAACCCATCCTATCAATAGGGAAATTTTGGCACCCCTTAACCATACAAAACCGATTCCCCCTTCCCTCCTAGAGTTTGAAAATCGGCCACCACTCGACTTACGGATAACTCCTAGATTTTCTCCCTTATCTCCATCTGATCACTCATCTTCAAGTGGCATGGATAACGCCACCTCTTCCTTCCTTTATCCGCCACATTATCACCATATTATCCACATTATCCCACTCATTAAATCTCCCAATTTTTAAGCATTCCAACCGACTCAACTCCTCTCTTTGAGCGCCAATAACATTTAAAATAAGTGGGTAATGCGACTCGAACCTTGGACCTCCTTATTGCTTATCACGCCACCTCAAAGCCCCTAAGTAACTCCCACGACCCACGGCCACAAGCCCATTTGTGTGTCTTACTTTACTGAGATAATATCTTTTAAGCCCCTATTCTAAGCGGCTTTCCACTAGAGTGCCCAAGCGAGAAAAATTTGACTAAGGCCTCGGCCCAATTCCCGAGCCCAATCTGAACCCCTTAAACACCCTAATTACACATTAGAGATAACATAAACATCACAGCACATTAACGCAAAGGCCCATTAATTCAGGATGTTACAGTTTACTTCGCTAAGAGAGTGGAAATAACTTCATATGTCAATGTTACAAGGTCGATAGCCATCAAATTTCAAAAAAAAAGAGAGATCAAGATGTTAGCAGAATGCTACAAAGGATTGCGTTTAAATAACTGTACAAAGTCAAAGTTTCTGATTGGTCCAAAGATCGAAACATATCACAGTGCAACAAAAGTTCCAAAAAAAAAAGGAGGGCTAAGACTTGTAAAGATTGGCATAAGAAGCTATCAATATTCTCTATGATTATCGAACGTTGGCCAGGACCTTTGCCGGGGCAACATCTTACACATTGGTTTATAGATTGAACCTAATTGAAGAAAAGGTTAAAAGCTATTTGTCACGGCTAGATGATGCAAACTTACGAAGTTCATCTTAGAGAATTCCACAATGGGAACTCGATGTTGAAGCAGATCTTTTTCTACACAAGACGATTTCAGAGGAAAGCATATTCGAACTCGGGAAATACCTTATGTTGAAAAGGCCTATTCGGAGGAGCATTGATATTGGATCGAGATGAATGGCAAAGACTTGCCTAATCCGATTTAATTCGAGTTCAAACAAGAAGTATTTTTACGAAAGAGGAAGGTCCAAGGTGAAAAAACCAAACAAAGGCGCCTTGAGTACAAATGCAAATACAAATGCAAAAACAAAAAGAAAAAAAAAAAAAGGAGAGGCCAATGCGAAAACCCGCAAAGGGCGCTTTGAGACCAAGGGGGATTTGAGTTGAAAACCCGAAAAGGGCGGCTCAAATTTTGACCAAAAAGCGGGGCATACAGTAGTCTTGCTACGTCTAAATTATTAATGAGGAAGTATGTTACGTCTTGGGGCATCGACAAAGTACTCTGGATCTCCTAAACACATATTGAGCTTAAAATGGTCCTCAAAAAGTTGGAACAAAGAAGCTCAGGCTGCGATATCTAGGGCACCTAGCTTCTATTTTACCCATTTTTGAATTTGTTATTCTTTTCAATATACACCCCAATCAATTTTCTTGGTTATCTTTTTTAAACTTATTTGTTTCGAGTTATACTCTTGATTAATTTCTTTCTTGTCCATTGATCTTTTTCAAGCATTTTATATTGAAATAATGATTATTATACTAATACTTTCATAAAAGGAGTTTCGCACATTACTCTAGAAGCTTCTAAATAATATGAGGAATCTGAAACAAGACTATTGTTCAGAACTCACCAGGCCTAAGGGATGGAAACATTGAAAAATGATTATCTCTTCAGATTCTTATTGGATGAGACAATTTTGTTGGTGATACCACATCAGTAGATGACGAACAAATTCAATCCAAATGTAAAAGGGGATCATTGTCGGGATACCCTGCATTCATTGAAAATCTCAGACACATACATTTGGTCATTACACCCGTGGAATGGTGTAGCAGATCAAATTGATTGAAAGTGATACAAGTTACGCACCTCGAGTGATAAGCTGGATGGTTGGAAGAAACCAAATGATATTCCCCTGAACTTGCAGTGGGAGGTATAAATTTTTATGTCCTAAAGTTCAAAGGAAGGAACTCTGAAATTACAGCGGGGCAAGCCTGCTGAGCAGAAAATGATTGTTTCTTTGGGTTTTCTGTTAAAGGTACTAGCTAAATAAGATAGCATGGTAATGCATCAGAGATGGAACATTGAGGAACCATGAGCGATGACAACCCAAACACAAAAGGGATCATTCTCTCATTTCCAATTAGGAGCATTTGATTCATTTCGATCATGGTGTCCTAATAGTTTTTCATAAAAAAAAAATTCTCATGACATTCTACATTCATGCAAATGTCATTCTTAAAATCATTTAGTTAGGAGCATTAGATTCATTTTGATCTTGCATCCTAATCATCATTCTCATGACATTCTGCATTCATGCAAAAAAGTCATCCATAAGACATTCAAATATACAGGACAGGTCCTTCAGAGGACGGTGTAGCAAAACCGAAAATTTCATATTTCGTTCCCTAGAAATGGTAGTGGAGCAAACTGAAGAATGAAGTCTTCCTGAAGATAGTAAGGAAGCAAATTGAAAATTTTAGATTTTGTTCCCTAGTGGATCAAACTGAAGAATGAAGTCTTCTGAAGATAGTAAGGAAGCAAATTGAAAATTTGATTTTGTTCCTAGTGGATCAAATCTGAAGAATGAAGTCTTCACGAAGATAGTAAGGAAGCAAATTGAAAATTTTAGATTTTGTTCCCTAGTGGAGCAAACTGAAGAATTGAAAATTTCAGATTTTGTTCCCTAGTGGATCAAACTAAAGAATGAAGTCTTCTCGAAGATAGTAAGGAAGCAAATTGAAAATTTTGATTTTGTTCCTAGTGGAGCAAATCAAGAATTGAAAATTTGATTTTGTTCCCTATTGGAGCAAATGAAGAATTAAAAATTTGATTTTGTTCCAAGTGGAGCAAAATGAAGAATTGAAAATTTTTGATTTTGTTCCCAGTGGAGCAAAATGAAGAATTAAAAATTTGATTTTGTTCCCGTGGAGCAAATGAAGAATTGAAAATTTTTGATTTTGTTCCCTAGTGGAGCAAATGAAGAATTAAAAATTTGATTTTGTTCCCAGTGGAGCAAATGAAGAATTGAAAATTTGATTTTGTTCCTTATTGGAGCAAATGAAGAATTAAAAATTTGATTTTGTTCCCTATTGGAGCAAACTAAAGAATTGAAAATTTCAGATTTTATTCCCTAGTGGAGCAAACTGAAGAATTGAAAATTTTAGATTTTGTTCCCCAGTGGAGCAAACTGAAGAATTAAAAATTTCAGATTTTGTTCCCCAGTGGAGCAAACTGAAGAATTGAAAATTTCAGATTTTGTTCCCTAGTGGAGCAAACTGAAGAATTAAAAATTTCAGATTTTGTTCCCCAGTGGAGCAAACTGAAGAATTGAAATTTTCAGATTTTGTTCCTTATTGGAGCAAACTGAAGAATTAAAAATTTCAGATTTTGTTCCCTATTGGAGCAAACTAAAGAATTGAAAATTTCAGATTTTATTCCCCAGTGGAGCAAACTGAAGAATTGAAAATTTCAGATTTTGTTCCCAGTGGAGCAAACTGAAGAATTGAAAATTTGATTTTATTCCTGATGGAGCAAATGAAGAATTGAAAATTTGATTTTGTTCCCTATTGGAGTAAACTGAAGAATTAAAAATTTCAGATTTTATTCCCCAGTGGAGCAAACTGAAGAATTGAAAATTTCAGATTTTGTTCCCCAGTGGAGCAAACTAAAGAATTGAAAATTTCAGATTTTGTTCCCCAGTGGAGCAAATTGAAGAATTGAAAATTTCAGATTTTGTTCCCTAGTGGATCAAACTGAAGAATGAAGTCTTCCTAAAAATAGTAAGGAAGCAAATTGAAAATTTCATGTTTTGTTCCATAGATATGGCGAGCAAACTGAAGAATAAATTCTTCCCGAAGATACAAGGAAACAGACTTAAGACATCAGATCCTATCTCTCCAAGTTTGCAGTGGAGCAGATCAAAGATAGCGGATATTGCCTTCCGAGGTTACTGATGAAAGCAGATTGAAGTTATCAGACTTACTGAAATCAAGATGAAGTTCCAATACCATTGAAGTTGCAGTGGAGTTGGAGTCATTTGAAGAAGACAAGGATCAAGAAGTCGAGGCTCGACCAAGACCGGACAAAATTGGTCCTTTTATAGTCTTTGCTCTATTCTCGTTACACGACAATGAGCAAAGAGGGGCAGCTGTAATAGCCCATTTTGCCCGGGCTTAATAATAAACCCAAAATAATAAAACAAAGTCCAAGTCCAGTCCAAAATATATCATTTGGCCTGATCGGAATGGCCCATTACTTAAAAAGATTGAAGGTCTATCTACAAGCTTGACGTATATGGAAGTACAATCTTCAAGGATATGAAATCTTAGATATGATATGCAAATCTTAGATATGATATGCAATCCTAGAAGATATGGTATGTAATCTTAGATATGATATGCAAATTTTAGATATGATATGCAATCCTAGAAGTTATGGTATGCAATCTTAGATATGATATGCAATCTTAGAAGATATGGTATGTAATATTAAAAGATATGATTTTGTAATCTTAGAGATTTAATTTGTAGATACCTTTTAATTTTAGCCGTTGATGTAATTGATCTGTACCGTTGGATTTGGGGAGGCTCAACTATAAATAGAGGTCTCTCCCTTCATTGTAAACACACTTGAATGACATTGGAATTGGGAGTAATAAAATTTCTTGAGAGCAGTCACTTAAATTTCTCCCTTTTGCGTTCTTATTTTCTGTGGCTTGTTCTTATTTTGTTCTTCGCTCATCTTCATTTCTTTTTGAGTTACTTCCGTTCAAGTTAGATTTTGGTGGAGGAATTTCGTTGAATCTTCATATTGCGGGAATTAGGTAGAACTTATGCGTTTTTTTTTTATTTAATTGCTTAATCATTATTTATTATTTTATTTGATTTGTTTTTTTATTACATATTATTTTAGGATTAATAAATTAGTTACATACTTCAAAATTTTTTATATTATATAGTATTATATTATCATATATTATTTTTGTTAAAATTTTATTTTTTAAAAAATTCATTTATATTGTATAATATATTATTTATTCTTAAATATATAGTTTTTTTTATGTATTTGGATATTATGAACATGTTTTTATTTTTAGTTATTGATTAATTACTTATGTCAAAACTTATTTTATTTTCTCAATTATATATATGTACTATTTTTGTTGTCTATACATTATTTTTATTTGTAATATTATATATATACTATTTCATATGTGCTATTTTATTTTATATGTGTTATTATTTCTTTTTTTGTCTATATTAATATGAAATGTTAGTGAATTATAATTGCATTTAATATTTATGTTCGATAGTTTATAAATGTAATATTGTCACATGGTTATTGTTTAAAATAAAAATACATTTTTATAAAATTACTATATTTCGTTTAAAGGTTTTTTAAAAATAAGGCAATGTTTTGGTATTTAGAAATTCGGGAAATAGTGCCCTAACGTGGTGGGTGCGATTTTTCGTTTGGCTAAATAACTAAATATCCTTTTGACAAGTTTTGTAAGCCGTGAGATGATTTTGATTACGAAGGTTTTAAAATATCATGTCCTAACGTGTTGGATGTGATATTTATATTCCTTCGGAACAAGAAAGTCTCAAATTTTTAAATTGCTCAAAATTTCTTTAAAGAAATCATATTTTTAAATACTTTTAAATTTTAAACATTTGGACATGATTTTATCGATTAGGTACCAATTTTTGGGCGTTATGAGGGTGCTAATCCTTCCTCACGCGTGCGACGACTCCGAACCCGTTTTTTTGTTTTTCGTAGACCAAAATTAAATGTTTTTAAATAAAATATTTTGCAAGGTGATCCAATCACACCTAAGTAAAAAATGATTGGTGGCGACTCCCACTTTTGTTTCTAAAAGTCGATCCCGTTTTCTAAAACTTTTAAAATGGTTTCGACACTTATAAGTTGATAGAGTAAATATTATGATTGAATAAGAATTATAACTATGAGATTTATAGTAATTTGTATTATCTTGTGTTTAAATTGTTGGACTTGATAAAAGATTTGTAAGAGTTGTTTATTATTTTCGTACGGACATACTAAGCTATATATAGCTTACCCCCCTTTCCTTTCCAATGTATTATAGGGTTATTGAGCTAGCTCGGGTTGGAGATCGTCGGAGATCCTATCACACTATCAAGCTATCATTTTGGGTATAAATGAATCCAAGTATTTTAAGCCTATGGCATGTATAAGGACTTAGTCATTTGTTAAATGTGTCATTGTGATTGTAGCCAATATGTTGGCTTGTGATTGTCAAATGCTTGTTTTGATAATTGGCCATGTAGATTGGTTTATTTGGGCTATCATGGTTGTAAGCCTAAATATATATATGTGTGTGCTAATGACTTTGGTGATATGGTCATGGTATGCTTGGTGAATGATAGAAATGTTATTTATGACATGAATGTGAGATGTTTGAAGATGTGGATATTGTGTTGGTCATAATTGTGGATGATTTGGTTACCTAAGTATGTTATGTATGTGCCTTGAATTGGTGTAAGTGTATGTATGTACAAGGGTGGAAAATGGCTTGGTAAATAGCCTTTAATTTGTCCACACGGGTAGACACACGGGCGTGTGTCTAGGCCGTGTGTGACACACACTGATCCCCCACGTGCATGTGTTTCGGCCGTGTGTCCCTGCACCTTAATTTTTGCAAAACGGAATGTCCAGAATTGAGCACACGGGCAGAGAAACGGGCGTGTGTCTCAGCCGTGTGTGCTACACGACCTAGCACACGGCCGTGTGGCACAAGTTAGAGAGCAACCTATTTTGAACACGGCTTGAAGCACGGGCGTGTCCTAGGGTCACACGAGCGTGTCCCTTGGACCACACGGGCGTGTGAGCCCTGTAGTTAGGAAAAATTTTCTAAGTTTTGTAAAAGTTTCCTGAGTTCTCGGTTTAGTCCCGAACCACCTCCAAAGCATGATTTGGGCCTCGTAGGCTTGTATAAGGGACTTTATGATTGAATATGAATGGTTTTAATTTGAACGCAAAATTTATGACTCAGAATTGTGTGATTGCTTGTGATGTGAGTCCGGTAATGCCTCGAGCCCTGTTCCGGCGTTGAATACGAGTAAGGAGTGTTACAGGTTTTTTTCTTTTTCTTTTCTTCTTAAGACATGTTAGGTTAAATTATTTTTAATTACTTTTATTTTCTTTTTATGCATAATAAATATTAAGTTGCAATTATGAATAAATTAAGAAAATTTACATATCAAATTTTTAAATCTACAAAAAAAATGAGAAGTGTGGTAATGGTTATGTGCATGTCTAGAAGTGGACCTATCAAAGAAAGGCTCAATACTTCAGCAGTAAAATTTGACTCAGCTCCATTTCCTGGGATCCTACCTGGTGTATAGTTTCCATTCACTTCTTTATTTTTTCCCTTCTAATTTATGTTTTAAACAATAGGGACATTGTTTCTCTTTAAGTGGGAGAGGACCAAAAATAATTTTTTTTGGATTTTTGACGAAAATTAATTTTTTTCCATCAAGTTATGTTTAAGTATTCCTCAAAATTTTAATTTTTGCTTAACTATGTTAGTTTTAGTATGTAAAAAAAAAAACTATATTATTTCAATTATTTTTATGTTAGCTTAATTATGACAAAAATGCTGAACTTAGTTGTAATAAGACCATTTTGCCCGGGCCCATATCATTCAAAAAAAATAATAAAATAATAAAAAATACCAAAAGTCTATTTTATGTTACAGTCCAAATACAAACAGGCCCAAATTCACAAATTTACCCGTAGCCCAAACTAATACCCAAACCCCAATTACAAGCCAGACTACCCACACCCAATAAGCCCAAAACCTACGGGGCCCACAGGGGCCCAATGCCTAAACAGAAACAGGGACCTAGGGTTTCTGGGAAACCTTCGCGCCGCAAGCCCCATCACCAGACCATCGGGCACGCCGCAATCTGCGCGCGAATAACGCCCCCACTGCCGAGATCTGCGTCGTTCGCCTACAAGAAGGAAAGAAAAGACGGCAAATATGGCAAGAAATCATAGGATAGGATTTTTGTATTTTTTCTTTGGGTTATAAATGACCCTACAAAAATCTGTAAAAGGACAGATACAAACAATATACACGCATACATACAGAGAAATAAAAATACGATAACTTGATATCAGAGGTGATTTTCTCAGTTATTTCATTTTGTTTTTTTTTTTCCTTTTCAATCTATGCATTTTTTTTACATGTAAATATACTATTTAAAAAAAAAACAAAAGAAAAAGGGGTTCACCTCTTTATTTCTTATTGAAAAACGGAGTTTTCGGCCGGCGCCGCCAGATTTGGCGGCGCCGACGGTGGCGCGTGTGGCGGTGGCCCGAGGTTCCGATGATCAGAACCCAAACGAAAGGAGGAAGGGTCTGAGAGGATTTTTTGAAAGTTTTTTTTTAAAACGGGGTTCAAATGAATTTTTTGGATTAAAATTAACTTATATAGCAGCATGAAAACGACGCCGTTTTTGCTTAAGCCAATAAGCATAAAACGATGTCGTTCAGGGATAAGGATCCGCGTGTTGACCCGAAAACCCGGGGAGGATCCGCGCGTTTTTCATAAAAGGGCATTTGCCTCTTTGGTCCTTTCGCAATTTCATCGTTTTCAATTTAGTCCAATTTAAATTTTATTTTTTATTGAATTAGCCCTAAAACTTATATTTTGTTGCAATCCGATCCTCGGGCTACTTAAAGGCCAATATCAGAACGGCGTCGTTTCGGAGATATGGCATAATTGCCTAATGGGTCCCTACAGTGTGACGTGCGTTTTGATTTAGTCCTTTTACATTTATTTTTGTTTCTATTTAACCCATGTTTCTTTGTTTATTTTTAAAACCTTTTTATTTTTATTTTATTATTTTAACATAATATTAAATTACTTTATCATATTAAAAATTCTATATTTTTTTACTATTTGTATATCAATTTATTAATAGTATAAAATTTTTATGTATTGTTTTTCTTAAATACATATTATTTTTATATATTAAATTATTACAAGTTATTATTTTATTTAGTTTAATATTATTTATATATATTACATATTATTTTTATATATTAGTTATTACATTATATCATATATTACTTTTAAAATCTTATTTTGTATAAAATTTATTTATATTGTATAACATGTTTTATTTATATAATTTATATTATATATGTTATTTTTAGATATCTTTATTTAAAATTATTATATACTATTTATCAATAATTTTTATCATATATTATCATTTATATATGTACTAAATTATTAAATTTATTATAAGTATACTTATTATTATTATTTTTATACTCTAAGTTTTTATATTATTCATTTAAAATATATTGTTTATATATATTAATTGTTTTAAAAAATTATCATATTTTTTATTTTTTATTTTGTTTTGTTATAATCTTTATTCAGTATTTAAATATATTATCAATTTATTTACTTCTCATATTTGATCTTGTATGTAGAATTTAATATCCATTTCTAGGGTTTTTATGTTTCATATAGATTTTTAATCGTTGTTGCTTATTTTATATCTTGTATTCGTATATTTATGCTCTTTTATTCGCTTATTATTGCTTTAGCATAATCATTTCATTTCATGTATTATCTGCTATGTTACCTTATTCTTTCGTTAATTGTCTATATTAGTATTAATCATTAATATGACTTGTGATTATAGTGAATTGCTATTTGATATTTATATTTTGTAATGTATCAATGCAAAATTGGATTCATATCATTTTTACAAAAAAATACATTTTGCAAAATTGTCGTATTTTATTCAAAGTTTTTTTTTTAAATATGGTGATACATAATATTTGGGAGCTTCGAGAAAAATTGTGCCCTAACTCACTGGGTTTCGATTTTTCTCATTGAGCTTAAAATATTAAGTATCCCTTTTCTATTGAAATTAAAATTTATAAACTTCAAATTAAAACTTATTCTCGGGAATTCAAAACGTTGTATCCTAACTTATTGGATATGATGTTTTGTGACCCGAGGTAAGAATTTTCTACAAATAAAGGCGAGCCTAGTTTCGAAGTCATGAGATGTTACATCCTAACTTATTGGGTATAGCAGTTTATTTCTTTGAGATAGGTAAATCTTGGCTTTCTTTCAAATAAAAGGATCGTATTTTAAATTTTTCAAGATTTCGACATTAGGACATGAGATTATCAATTAGGTACCAAATTTTGGGCGTTACGAGGGTGCTAACCCTTCCTCGTACGTAACCGACTCCCGAACCCATTTTCTTGTATTTCATAGACCAAAATCAATGTTTTGAAATAAAACGTTTTATAAGGTGATCCAATCACACCTAAGCAAAAAGGGATTGGTGGCGACTCCATTTCTATTTTTAAAGTCGATCCTAGTTTTTCATAAAAACTTAAAAATGGTTTTGACATTAGTTATTGTGTATAAGTCAACCCATAAAAATTTGATTCCTTATAAAAACTAAGCATGCAAGAAAGTTTAAGCTTGTAGAATTGACTTAGTAATTTCCTTGAGGTGAAATCCTAGGAGGCATGGTAATTTAAAACTGATTTAAGCAAACTTTTGTTTGGACCATTTGAGTTGTTCAAGCCAACCCTACTAATAATTATCGCTTGAAACCCCACTTTGAGCTATATATGTAACATCCCGATTCAGGGCCTAGTTGGAATAGTGGTGCGAGACCACAAATCTGAGTTAGTAAATTGAGTTCTTAAGGTTTATGACATGTTTGCATGATAGTATTAAAGTTCCATGTAGAAACTTTGTGAAATTGACATGGAATGATCAAATAGGACTAAATTGCAAAAGTTACAAAATATGAGTTTCTAGAAGCTTTTTGTATGAAATAGCTTTAGAATATAAATTAGAAGTCCTTAAATAGCAATTTTCCCAAATTATAAGTTTTGGACAAAAATGGACATGAGTTAGTAAATTGTAAATTTTTAAAGAGAAGGGCATTTTGGTCATTTACCAATTAAACGATTAAAATGGGAAAAAGATGATAAAAATTCCATTCTTCTTCTTCCTTGTGCCGAAAATTGGGAGACTCCATAGCTAGGGTTCTTCAAATTTTTGAAGCTTGCAAGTAAGTCATCCTAGCCCCGTTTTTAATATTCTTCGTATTTTTGGAGTCCTCGTATTATGAATTAGTTATTTTTAGCTATAAGATGAGCTAAGAAGCATGTTCAAAAATCTACCCATGTGTATCATGCATGTAAAATGATATTTTATGGAAGTTTATGAGAGTTTGATGTTAGATAAACATCTTTTCCTTAGTGAATTTCATGAAAAATGATAGTATGGACTAATTTGTAATAGTTATGAAATTGGTCATACCTATTAGAAATAGTGAGAATTGATGATTGTTATAGTAGAGAAAATGAATCAGCTAAGCATGATGTTTAAGAAAGTTAAATGAGAATCATTTTACGAGCCTAGGGGCAAAAGGGCAAATAAGAGAAAGTTTAGGGGCAAAATAGTAATTTTGCCAAAGTATGAGTTAGGAGTCAATTTAGTCAAGGTGAGTATTAAATGATCTAATTATTATTATAGATCAAGAAAAATGAAGCCCGGATCGAAACTGAGGTAAGAACAAAGTCGAGGACTAAATTGCATATCTACATACATTTTGTATATTGAGGTAAGTTTGTATGATTTCTAAGCTTTATGATTATTATCATTGAATTGCTTAGTATAATGTACATTATTACCATAGAAATGCTTATTGCTATATTAAATAAAGAAATTAATGAGATTAAGCATGAGAAAGTCCCGATTGAAGTTGAATTACTTAGGATACTCGATCTACCACACGAAATAAGAAAGCCCGTATAAGACCAAGCCAAGGCATGGCATCGGCAATCTTGCAAGTTATCATGTAAGTCCAAGACAAGTCTTGGCATTAAAGAGTTATTATGAGATGAAGACCCATGTAAGCCCAAGCCAAGGCATGGCATTGGTGAGTCTCCAAGCAAAGATGTCATGTAAGTCCAAGATAAGTCTTGGAATTGAAAAGCTATCATGAGGTAGAGATTCCATGTAAGTCCAAGCCAAGGCATGGCATTGGTGAGTAACAAGAAAGATTTCATGTAAGTCCTAGCCAAGGCTCGGCATTGACCAGTTCATGAGTAAAGATACCAAGTAAGACCGTGTCAAGACATGGCAATGGTAAGTTCCCAAGGGAACACACAAGGAAGACTTTGAGTAAGTCCATGTCAAGACATGGCATCAATACCAAGATGAGAGATCCCATGTAAGACCATATCGAGGATATGGCTTTGGCATCGAGTTATGTGGGATGAGATTCAGTATCCTCGGTTATTCATAGAAATTCATCGGGCAAGAGAGTAAAGCTCAAATGATACAGTAAGAAAGTTAAGTATGTAAAGTTATTATCAAGTTATGCTAGTTAAGAGTATTATTCATGATATGAATGATGAAGTTGAGATTATACTTATCATAGTAAAGTATACTGATCTATGTGATCAAGTGATACAGGTATATCGTTTACCGTTCGAGCATGAGAATAGTAAGTACCATGAGATATGTAAGAATTAGTAAGAGTAAGTAAGCTTGAACACTTGAGATTCATAATGCCATTGTTTATGATGAATGGTTAATGTTAAGCAAATATATTGCTATGAGAATTACATGCAAACTTACTAAGCTAAATGCTTACGTCCTTTATTCTTTCTTTCCATGTAGTCCCGCCTAGCTAATCTCGTGGATCATCGTCACCGGAGCTCGGAGCACACTATCAATCGATATTTTGGTATAGCCAAGTGTTTATATTAAGTATGGCATGTATAGGAAACATTTCATTTTGAGTTATGTTTTAAAACTAGCCAAAGTGTTGGCTATCAAGCTTAGTATTCTTTTTGTATATGGCCAAAGAGATGAGTCATGAATGATTAAGTATGTATGTTTTAATCTATCAATGAAGTATGCATCCTTGTTCATGTTAGATGTAATACGAGTTCTTGAATTGAGCATGAGTTTGGTCTTGATTTCAGGGTGGCAATTGGCTTGGTAAATAGCCTCTAAGTGCCCACACGGATGGACACACGGGTATGTGTCTAGGCCGTGTGCACCCTGCACCTTTGTATCTTAAGTCAGAATAGACCACGGGCTAGCTACACGGGCGTGTGTCTAGACTCTAGGTCGTGTTAAGGTAGTCAGTGTGCACCACGGGTGGTAAGCACGGGCGTGTGCCTTGGCTGTGGGGAATTGGCAGAATGCTTGGGTTTTTGGCACGGTTTGGGGCCACGGGCGTGTCCAGGCCGTGTGTGATTTGCCAGTATCCACCACGGGTGAAAGACACGGCATGTTTTAGGGGTGCACGGGCGTGTCCCAAGTCACACGGACGTGTGACCCCTGTTTGGAGAGAAAGTTTCCAGATGAGTTCTGAAAGTTTCGGGACATCAGTCTGAGGCCTCGTAGGCCCATGAAATGTCTGATTTGACTAAGAAAGAGAAGTTTTTAATTCGGAACGAAATTTTATAGCCCGTAAAGAGAAGTTTTTAATTCGGAACGAAATTTTATAGCCCGTAAGTACATGTTTAAGTGAGTTCAAGCATGGTAATGTCTCGTATCCAGTCTTAGTCTCAGACTCGGGTATGGGGTGTTACATTAGTACCACTTTTCATCCTCAAACTGACGGTCAGTTGAAGAGGTTAATTCAAGTACTCGAGGATATGCTCAGATGTTGAATTCTTAAATTCCGAGGAAGTTGGGAAAAGTTTCTCCCATTGGTAGAGTTTGCCTACAATAATAATTTTCAGTCGAGTTTAAAGATGGCGCCTTATGAGGCTCTATATGGGCGTAAGTGCAGGACGCCTTTATTTTGGACTGAACTCAAGGAAAACCAAATTCACGGGGTTGATTTGGTTAGATAAGCTAAAGAGAAAGTGAAAGTGATACGAGAATGTTTAGAAGCTGCATCAGATAGACAGAAGTCCTATTCGGACTTAAAGAGAAAAGAGATAGAGTATCAAGTCGGAGATAAAGTTTTATTGAAAGTGTCACCATGGAGAAAAGTTCTCAGGTTTGGCCGTAAAGGCAAGTTGAGTCCACGTTTTATCGGACCATACGAGATTCTTGAAAGAGTTGGGCGGTAGCTTATTGATTGGCTTTGCCATCGAGTTAGAAAAGATTCACGATGTGTTTCACGTGTCAATGTTGAGACGCTACCGATCGATCCTTCACATGTAATTACCGTCGAGAGATAGAGATTCATCCCGACATGACTTATCTTTGAAGAACCAATTAAGGTTTTAGCTCGGGAAGTCAATAAGCTAAGGAATAAAAGTATTGCCACTGGTAAAAGTATTGTGGCAAAGACATGGAATAGAAGAAGCTACGTGGGAACCGTAAGAGAGCATGAGAAACCGGTACCCAAACACATTTCTTTGGTGATAAACTAAAATAGTAACATATTTTAATCCCACATTTAGTATGCTTTTGGATGATTTATCCCTTGATTTATGTAAAAGGTGCTCTTAATCCTTTTTTTTCATGTTATATACTCGTGAAAGCACCGGGGATGAAAGAAGCATAAACGGGCTTAAAGCGGGACAAATGGGCCAAAGCATGAAATCGACATGGCACTGGACCAAAGATCACACGGTTGTGCTCCCTAAAGATCTCGAACACGGCACGGACCACGATTTGCGGCGTGCCTCATCAACGAAGTCCACACGGCGACCACGACTTACACAGGCGTGTGCCATGAGCGTGTCCTGCGCGGCCAAGAGAAGTTTTACTCGATTTGGATACTTGGAGGCAAAGAAACATATTCCAAAGCCTATTCAAACACCCTAGTAGGAACTCTACTTGAATTAGGATACTTTGGGGCCAAGTAAGGCATCTCAAGTCTATATAAACACCCAAGGGGGCAACTTGTCGGGGAGTTCTGGCGAAGCCTTCGCGCCGGGGCTTTTGTCGGGCGTCGTGCTAGGCAGAGAAGCGATTTGTGGGGATTCACTCGAGGATAGCCAGTTGATCCATCTCAAGAAGCGGAATTCTACTCAAGACAGAGGATCTCCTCTTCAATTCCTTCAAGGGTTTTAGGGATTTCTTATGTTGTGTTTTATCTTTTCTCTTGAGATGTTTTCCTTTATTGTTATGAACTAAACCCTTCGGATACCGAAGAGGATGAAACCTATGATGAATCTTGTTATTGTTTTCGAATTATATGATAAATACTTAGTTTGTTCTTAATTATGTGAACTTAATCCAAATTTAATGTGCTTAGGTGGAGGAGGAATAGACCCTGCCTAAGAGTAGATCCAACATAATTAAGCGAAGTTGATCGCACGCCTAGAGATAGGGTGACGAGATTTTGCCGGACTAGGGTGAAACCTAATATGGGAATCCATAGATCGATTTACTGATATTCTAGGGGGTTATTATAAGAGAACGAGAGTTCCACTAATTAACCTAGGGTTAGACGTTATTCACCTCGAGAGAGGGTTTAATATACATTAGGGAGTCTTACGGGTCAAACTAAGTGAATAAATCGTATGGTTCAGTGTTAGATAACAAGTTAAGTCTAGGTGGATTCTTCCTAGGGTATCATCTAAATCAACTGAGTTTTTCCCAAGTTATTTTCCAAATTCATTCTTCTTTGTCTTAGAGTCTTTAGTTTAGTAGTTAATTAATTTAGATTCGATAAACAATCTCTCTTTATTTTTAGGCTAAATAATAGAAAGAAAGTTAGTATTAGTACTTTTAGTTCCTTTGGGATCGATAATCCGGTCTTGCCTAAGCTATACTACTGTTCGATAGGTGCACTTGCCTCAATCGTTGTCAGAGTTAGTTTCCAGGTTCGATCATTCTTTTTATAAATTTTAAAACTCTGATTTACAGCGATCAAGTTTTTGGCACCGTTGCCGGGGAACTAAAATATTAAGAAAGCTCTATTTTTATTACTTTAGCCATTTTTCTTTATTGCAATTTATTATCATTTTTTTATTATTTTTATTATTTTTATTTTTACTTTGCTAATTTTTCCTCCATTTGCTTTTGGCAGATAATTTTAGTTTTTAGAGAAGATGTCATTGAATAACTATCAGTGGCAAGTTATAAGGACAAGGCCAGCCAAAGTAGCCAGTGTCTTCAACCTCGACGTACACCCAATAATGCAATATGACTCAAATCTAGGAGGCGTGGCGAATCCTGAGTACCCACCCTACGGATATGGCATGGAAAACGAGCAAGCTCACTATACGGGTAACTATTCTAGACCTCAAAATAATTTTTATGATAACACTTATAATGCAGGTTGTAGGTACCATCCCAATTTCTCGTGGGATGATCAAAGTAGCCAAAGGCTGGAACTTCCTCCAAAATTTCAACAACCACCTCCCCAACGGGAAGAGGAGTCGAACCTTGAAGAGATGTGACAAAATTCATGGCGACTCTGAGATAACCGTCTCCAAAAAAATGAGACAACACTTAATGACCAACAAGCATCGATCAAAGGGATCGAGAGCCAAGTTGGGGAACTTACTAAGTCAGTTATACAACTTGCTAAGCTGATCTCAGAACTACCACAAGGAAGCTTGCCAAGCAATACTGAAACTAACCCGAGTGAGCAAAATCAAGCCATTTACGATAGTGAAGGGTTAGACGAACCAAACTCAAGGGAAGAACCTGTGGTAAGTAAAGGTAAGGTTGAAGTGTGCCATGATATACCAAAATCGGCAATTACAGAGTACCAACCTCGTGTGCCATATCTCGATGCAACAAAGAAAGACCACACAGAGGAAGAAGTCGGTGAACTCACACTTCGTGTAGATGACGAAACAATCACTCTTCAAGCTCTTGACTCAGCTAGGACATCGAGTAATAAAGGTACGAACGTTAATTTTATTGATAACCATTTGATTTAACCTTCTTTACAGGAAGCATCATGAAATCACCTAGCTGAGCTAGATCTTAGACCTCGTACCCATAAAGAAATAATTCATGAAGAACTAAGGCTTCAAGTCGATGAACTAGGCAGTGGAAAACACACTTTAAAGAGAAACTAGAATATACGAAGTGAAACCAGCAGTAACCCAGACAGTGATAGGAACAACAAATCACTTCAAAATAGGGGATCAGGTATTGTTGAATAATAAAGACCCTCGAATCGCCAATTCAGACCTCAAGACAAACGAAGAAATCACTTTTGAGGTACTTGATGTCTTCCTATACGGGCCAGTCGAGGTAAACAATCCTAAATTTAGTACTTTTGAGGTAAACACTACTCAACTTAAATTTTATATCAAAAATCGAGTTGATCGCATGAGGAAAGATTTTCACCTCCTCAAACCACCTTGACCATACGAATGAGAGGTAAAGTCTAGCTTAAGACTATAAACGAGCGCTTCTCGGGAGGCAACCCGAGCACTAACCCTATTAATTTCTACATTTTTATTTTACTTTTATTTTTCATTTTAGCACCTAACCATAAACTAACAAAAGTACAGATTTCCATGCTCACACGGCCTTGCACTGCAGCCGTGGCGTGGCCGTGTGGAAGCGAAGGACAAACCACGGATGTGCTAGTAACCGTGCATGAAAAAATTGATTTCTTTTCCCAACACGGGCTGCGATAAAAGCCACGCCCGCGCCGAGCTTCGGTGTGAGGTTCTTGACTTATTGAGCAGGCGAGACACGGTGTGCCCTACAACCGTGTGAGGTTACTAAGCGACAAGCGCGGGTTAAACACGCCCGTTCTAAAGGACCATGAGAAGAATACACGTGTGCTCACGAGACCACGGTCGTGGTAAAACACCTAAACGCGCCCAAAATTCAAAATCACGAAAAACACTTTGATTAAACTCGAACAAGGGCGTGGACCGTATCACTATTTAAATATTTACTTTTATTTCTATTTTTATTTTTATTTTTATTTTCATTTTTATTTTCATTTTTATTTTTATTTTTATTTTTATTTCCTTTCTTTTATTTTCTTTATTATTTTCTTCTTGTTATTCATTCCATTTAGATTTAGCTTAGGATACAAAAGAAATTGGGATGGTCGCTTCGAGGACTTAACCGATTCGAGGCGCTTCCCACGCTCACCTCCAATCCTATCCGGTTTCTTTTCATTAGCTTCATCCAAAATTCAGGAAGTTTCCATACGTCCCCATCTTACGATTTTATGATTATTTTGATATTATCTACTTTTGTACATTGAGGACAATGTACATCCTAAGTAATGGGGTTAACTATAGTATTATTTGAAAATCCACGAATTATGCCTTGTCTTAAAGTAAGTTTCTCATATTATGATTAGAATGAAATTTCGATGATTTATGATTTTTAGTGATATGTTTTAGATTAAGTCATTGATAATTGTGCATTGATAATTAAATTCTAAGAATACTAGAGAATCGGGCATGATAAGTCTATTTTTCAAGAATTAAATTTTTTTAGGATGTCTACTGAATTTAAATATTACTTTGAAGTTTGAAATTTCTGAGGTTGACATCAAAACACCCATAATTTTTGCGAGATTTTGAGCCTCATAGAGCATAAATTCTTTTTCTTGCTCACTTTATTGATTATGAGTGTGTCAACATTGATTTTTTATTCTAGAACTTGCATCGATTATACATGTCAAGACCACATCTTTGATTTGATATACAAAAATGATAAAGGCACCTAGGATTTAACCCACTTACTCTACTAAAAACTCACCTTCATAATTAACCCCTAGTGAACCCCTTTGATCCTAACAACCCTTTTTATTGACTCACCACTAATATTAACCCAAAACCCTTTGTATATTTGTTATCACCATTCCTTGACTCCCTTTTTGTCGAGATTTGATTTTGAGCAGTTGCCTAACTATGTTCTATATTTCAGTTGTTAAAGTTCTTTATTATTACTTAGTTTATTCTTAAAAAAAATGAAGTATATTCATGTAATTAAGTGAGCTTACACGTTTGAATTCCAAATATTGAAGAAGAAGCTCGTATTATTAGTTTCAAAGTTTCAATTCTTGTAATTATTTATTTATCAATTCATTTTTTTTCTAGTTAGGTAATTTATCAATTCAATCTCGATTCTAACCTTCTAATTCAGCCTATATCCATACCCTTAACCTAAGCCCTGTTACAACCCTGTTAAAGACCTTTTGATTTGTGTTTCATCTCATATTACAGTGGTGGAGATTTGATTTTCATGCAAGCCTATGGGATTAACTTTTCAAGTTTGACATTTGAGTGCTTAATTAGAACCTTAAACACTTGAGTGATTTGAGTGAATCTTTTGTGAGGATGTCAACTCTTGTCGGTTTTGAATCAGAGGTAATTATTTAGATGAGGGGAAAACACCTATGTTTTGTGCTACAAATGTATGACTTAGACTGTTTGAATCTTTAGGACTCTTTGAGTTGAATTATCCATGTATGAATTATCTCTGAATTATGATGAAACACTATTAATGACTATTATGAATTGAGGGAAGTTCGTTTTAATTATGAGTTGAGAATTTTGCTTGAGGACAAGCAAAAGCTTAAGTGTGGGGGTATTTGATAAACTGAAATAGTAACATATTTTAATCCCACATTTAGTATGCTTTTGGATGAATTATCCCTTGATTTATGTAAAAAGGTGCTCTTAATCCTTTCTTTTCATGTTATATACTCAGGAAAGCACCAGGGGATGAAAAGAACGCAAAACGGGCTTAAAACAGGATAAATGGGCCAAAGCATGAAATCGACACGGCATGGACCAAAGATCACACGGTCGTGCCTCCTTAAAGATCTCAAACACGGCCTGGACCACGATTTACACGGCCGTGCCTCATCAACAAAGTCCACACTGCCTGACCACGACTTACATGGGCGTGTGCCATGAGCGTGTCCCTGCCGCGGCCAAGAGAAGTTTTACTCGGATTTGGATACTTGGAGGCAAAGAAACATATTCCAAAGCCTATTCAAACACCCTAGTAGGAACTCTACTTGAATTAGGATACTTTGGGGCCAAGTAAGGCATCTCGAAGTCTATATAAACACCCAATGGGGCAACTTGTCGGGAGTTCTGGCAGGAAGCCTTACGCGGGGGCTTTTGTCAGGGCGTCGTGCTAGGCGGAGAAGGCGATTTGTGGGGATTCACTCGGGGATAGCCAGTTGATCCATCTCAAGAAGCCGGAATTCTACTCAAGACGGAGGATCTCATCTTCAATTCCTTCAGGAGGTTTTAAGGATTTCTTATGTTGTGTTTTATCTTTTCTCTTGAGATGTTTTCCTTTATTGTTATGAACTAAACCCTTCGGATACCAGAAGAGAGATGAAACCTATGATGAATCTTGTTATTGTTTTAGAATTATATGATAAATACTTAGTTTGTTCTTAATTATGTGAGCTTAATCCAAATTTAATGTGCTTAGGTGGAGGAGGAATAGACTACGCCAAGAGTAGATCCAACATAATTAAGCGGAGTTGATCGCACGCCTAGAGATAGGGTGACGAGATTTTTGCCGGATTAGGGTGAAACCTAATATGGGAATCCATAGATCGATTTCTTTGCTATTCTAGGGGTTATTATAAGAGAGCGAGAGTTCCACTAATTAACCTAGGGTTAGGCGTTATTCGCCTCGAGAGAGGGTTTAATATACGTTAGGGAGTCTTACGGATCAAACTAAGTGAATAAATCGTATGGTTCAGTGTTAGATAACAAGTGAAGTCTAGGTGGATTCTTCCTAGGGTATCATCTAAATCAACTGAGTTTTTCCCAAGTTATTTTCCAAATTCATTCTTCTTTATCTTAGATTCTTTAGTTTAGTAGTTAATTAATTTAGATTAGATAAACAATCTCTCTTTATTTTTAGGCTAAATAATAGAAAGAAAGTAAGTATTAGTACTTTTAGTTCCTTTGGGTTCAATAATCCGGTCTTGCCTAAGCTATACCACTGTTCGATAGGTGCACTTGCCTCAATCGTTGTCAGAGTTAGTTTCCAGGTTCGATCATTCTTTTTATAAATTTTAAAACACTGATTTACATCGATCAGCTGGTAAGATTTTTTAGGACGAAAATTCCTAAGAGGGGGAGAATTGTAACATCCTGATTCAGGGCCTTGTCAGAATAGTGGTGCGAGACCACAAATCTGAGTTAGTAAATTGAGTTCTTAAGGTTTATGACATGTTTGCATGATAGTATTAAAGTTCCATGTAGAAATTTTGTGAAATTGACATGGAATGATCAAATAGGACTAAATTGCAAAAGTTGCAAAATATGCGTTTCTAGAAGCTTTTTGTATGAAATAGCTTTAGAATATAAATTAGAAGTCCTTAAATAGCAATTTGCCCAAATTATAAGTTTTGGACAAAAATGGACATGAGTTAGTAAATTGTAAATTTTTAAAGAGAAGGGCATTTTGGTCATTTACCAATTAAATGATTAAAATGGGAAAAGGTGATAAAAATTTCATTCATCTTCTTCCTTGTGCTGAAAATTGGGAGACTCCATAGCTAGGGTTCTTCAAATTTTTGAAGCTTGCAAGTAAGTCATCCTAGCCCCGTGTTTAATATTCTTCGTATTTTTGGAGTCCTCGTATTATGAATTAGCTATTTTTAGCTATAAGATGATCTAAGAAGCATGTTCAAAAATCTACCCATGTGTATCATGCATGTAAAATGATATTTTATGGAAGTTTATGAGAGTTTGATGTTAGATAAACATCTTTTCCTTAGTGAATTTCATGAAAAATGATAGTATGGACTAATTTGTAATAGTTATGAAATTGGTCATACCTATTAGAAATAGTGAGAATTGATGATTGTTATAGTAGAGAAAATGAATCAGCTAAGCATGATGTTTAAGAAAGTTAAATGAGAATCATTTTACGAGCCTAGGGGCAAAAGTGCAAATAAGAGAAAGTTTAGGGGCAAAATAGTAATTTTTCCAAAGTATGAGTTAAGAGTCAATTTAGTCAATGTGAGTATTAAATGATCTAATTATTATTATAGATCAAGAAAAATGAAGCTCGGATCGAAACCGAGGCAAGAACAAAGTCGAGGACTAAATTTCATATCTACATACATTTTGTATATTGAGGTAAGTTTGTATGTTTTCTAAGCTTTAAGATTAATATCATTAAATTGCTTAGTATAATGTAGAATATATTTTAAATTCCATGAGATTGTTTAATGCTATGTTAAACAAAGAAATTAATGAGATTAAGCATGAGAAAGTCCCGATTGAAATTGAATTACTTAGGATACTCGATCTACCACACAAGATAAGAAAGTCCGTATAAGACCAAGCCAAGGCATGGCATCAGCAATCAAGCAAGTTATCATGTAAGTCCAAGACAAGTCTTGGTATTGAAGAGTTATTATGAGATGAAGACCCATGTAAGCCCAAGCCAAGGCATGGCATTGGTGAGTCTCCAAGCAAAGATGTCATGTAAGTCCAAGACAAGTCTTGGCATTGAAAAGCTATCATGAGGTAGAGATTCCATGTAAGTCCAAGCCAAGGCTCGGCATTGACGAGTTCATGAGTAAAGATACCAAGTAAGACCATGTCAAGACATGGCTATGGTAAGTTCCCAAGGGAACACACAAGGAAGACTTTGAGTAAGACCATGTCAAGACATGGCATCAATACCAAGATGAGAGATCCCATGTAAGACCATATCGAGGATATGGCTTTGGCATCAGGTTATGTGTGATGAGATTCAGTATCCTCGGTTATTTGCAGAAATTCATCGGGCAAATGAGTAAAGTTAAAATGATAACAAGAAACACAAGTAAGAAAAGCTATTATCAAGTTAGAAATGAGTATTACTCATATTATGAATGATGAACTAGAGATTATGATCATTATTGTAGAGTATGCTGATCTATGTGATCAAGTGATACAGGTACCTTGTTTACCTCACGAGTATGAGACTAGTAAGTATCATGAGATATGTAAGAATCAGTATGAGTAAGTAAGCTTAAATAGCTAAAATTTATGATACCATTGTTTATGTTAAATGGGTTATATTGAGCAAGTATGTTGCTATGTGCATTATATGCAAACTTACTAAGCTAAATGCTTACGTCCTTTATTCTTTCTTTCCATGTAGTCCCGCCAAGCTAATCTCGTGGATCATCGTCACCGGAGCTCGGAGCACACTATCAATTGCTATTTTGGTATAGCCAAGTTGTTTATATTAAGTATGGCATGTATAGGAAACATTTCATTTTGAGTTATGTTTTAAAACTAGCCAAAGTGTTGGCTATCAAGCTTAGTATTCTTTTTGTATATGGCCAAAGAGATGAGTCATGAATGATTAAGTATGTATGTTTTTATCTATCAATGAAGTATGCATCCTTGTTCATGTTAGATGTAATACTTGAGTTGCTGAATTGAGCATGAGTTTGGTCTTGATTTCAGGGTGTCAATTGGCTTGGTAAATAGCCTCTAAGTGCCCACACGGATGGACACACGGGCGTGTGTCTAGGCCGTGTGCACCCTGCACCTTTGTATCTTAAGTCAAAATAGACCACGGACTAGTCACACGGGCGTGTGTCTAGACTCTAGGTCGTGTTAAGGTAGTCAGTGTGCACCACGGGTGGTAAGCACGGGCGTGTGCCTTGGCCGTGGGGCATTGGTAGAATGTTGGGGTTTTAAGCACGATTTGGGGCCACGGGCGTGTCCAGGCCGTGTGTAAATTGCCAGTATCCACCACGGGTGAAAGACACGGGTATGTTTTAAGGGTGCACAGGCGTGTCCCAAGTCACACGGACGTGTGACCCCTGTTTGGAGAGAAAGTTTCTAGATGAGTTCTGAAAGTTTCGGGACACAAGTCTGAGGCCTCGTAGGCCCATGAAATATCTGATTTGACTAAGAAAGAGAAGTTTTTAATTCGGAACGAAATTTTATAGCCCTGTAAGTACATGATTAAGTGAGTTCAAGTATGGTAATGTCTCGTATCCAATCTTAGTCTTGGACTCGGGTATGGGGTGTTACAATATAGCCTAATTTTCTTCTAAAACCTACTCTAATAAGTCATCTCTTCCTTTAAATTTATCTCTACTTGTCCCAAATCTTAGACTCGGTACATCGAGAATATTTTTGTGATTAAGTTTGGTGAAGTTAAAGAGAAGTACTGGAATGCTCGAAATGTTGAGTTGTATGCTCAAGGAAACATCAGTGATTGCTTAAAAAAAGTCCAATTGTTGAAAAAAAAAATGTACAGAGAGCATGTGTACTCAAACTCAAAAGAGTTGGTGTTCTTGGAGATAATTGTATTTGGAAGGTTTGAGGTAAGCTGACTCTAAGGTTTTAGCCTAAATTATCTATATTTTTCCTACCTTAACCCAAGCCACGTTACAATCATATTAAAGACCTATTGATTTAGATTTTTGTGCCAACTACATTAGTGGAGAGGAATTACTGAGTTCAAGATATGAAGGCATAATTAAAATTTAGGATTGTTACTTAGTTTAATCGAGGGAAATAAAATTTGATTGGGAAAAACTTATCCCATATTTGTCAAAGAAAGGTATTTAGTACATATTTTTGTTAGCATATTAGTATTTGAAAATAATTTAGTGTTATATGTACTTAAGTTTCATGTTTTCAAATTTTCTAGTATTGACCATAATTTTGCTAAACACATAACTATGGGAAGGATTGATTTCGTTTGAAGGGATATTTTGCAAAAGTGACTCCTTGAGCTCTAATGGAAGTTAGCATTACTCGGACAATGAATGAATTAAGTTTGTGGGTGTGATAACTCAAAATTATATAAACATTTATAGCACCTTCTAACTAATAATTCATGCAAATTCTGAGTATTTTAACAGCAAATTTTGTAGTTCTATTACAAATTTGTAAACTAGGAAAAAATTTAAAGATAAATTTGTAGTCTTACTTATTTACGTGTAACAACTTGAAAGTTAGTGGTGTCAAAAAAATACGATTTCAGGACTTTGATTCCATAAATCGAGCCCGTAAATATTATTAAATATTTATGGAGTTATTTTATAAGTGAATTGAATTTCAGATTGGAAATTTGGCCGGATTAATTATTAATTAAGGTTCAGAGACTAAATCGTAAAAATTTTAAATATTATAGAATTCTAATTTATAAAAGGCTTGAGGACCACAATGGTTGTTAAACCATTGTTCTTATTTAATAGGTGGGTTTTAATGATGATGGACGGTTGGCAGGTGTAATTTTTTTAATAAAATTAATGTATAAAAAACATAAATGTAAAAGAAAAGAGAAAAGAAAAGAGAAGATATTTATCATCTTTCTTTCAATTTTCTTTCTTTGGCCGAATGTTCAAGAGGAGGTTTCAAACATTTCAATTTTAACCCTTTGATTGGTAAGTTATTTCAAGCCCTTTTTTTGTAAAATTTATGTTTTTAAGATCGTGGACGCTTTGATTTAGCTAGCTCGTGTATTATTCTGCAAAACTGTTAAAGCTTTCAAAAGTTACCATTGTTTATTTCTTGAATTTTTTGGTGTTAAATTGTCAGATTATAAGCTTAAATATGAAAATTGACAAGTTTATGAAGTTTAAATGTTAATTTTGTAACATAAGGACTAAAATGAATTATTTGTAACGTTGTGATGAGAATTTGATAAAAAATAGATAGTAGAGAGTTTATAAAGGATGAGATTGAAATAAGATTAGAAAACGAAGCTCAAATTTGAAAGATATGGCTATTTCGGTTTTAGGGACTAAATTGAATAAAATGTAAAATTTTAAGGGAATTTGAAAAATAAAATTAAACTGATACATACTTATAATAGGATGATATGAGATGTTTGGAATTGATAATTTGAACTCAATTATTGTATAGATCGAGAATTAAACCAAATCGAGGCTAGTCGTGAAAAAAGCAAAAATTGTCGAATAGTCCTTAAAAGCTCGTTTGGTTACTGTTTTGCCTGGTAAGTTCATATGGAACTTATTGAGTTTATTCATGTTATGTTTTTATTTCTATAAATTGAATAATTATATTTGTTACATATTTATTTTGTTATGCAATATATGATATTGAGGGAAATTGAAAATAATTATTTGAGTTTAAAATATTATGTTTGAGATTGATTATCGAACTAGATGACTAATTTGAACAATAATGAAAATTTGTGTAACTTAGTGATTATATGTATTGGCATTAATTTGGTTAGAATGTTTTATGTTATATAATGAAATAAGAAGAACTTACTCAAATCATGGAAGAGCAAATTGTTTAACTAAACATTTTATGGACAGCAGTGGTATTACAACTTTGAAAATTTTACTAAAAATTGTACGAATCAAGTTAGAGGTTGAATCAAATATGAAATTAAATTTTATTGAGTCTAGTTTTGCAAAAAAAGTAACGATGAAAGCAATGGAATTGTAGGTTATGAGATATAATACTTTTTATGAGACAATGTCAGAATGATTTCGAGTTTAGTTGTTCTAACTTTTAAAAATCATTATAAATTGTACAAAAAATTTTAGGTGATGAAATTTATATGCCTAAAATCTCAATGAGTTTATTTTCAAAGGAAACAAACCAAAACATAATCTAAGACTTGTACTGAAAGTTATTTAATTTTTAGTGAAGAAGAGTCAAAACTGCCTAGCGGCAGAACAGGGGAGGTTTTAAAAAAAAACTGGTATTAATCTACCAAGAAATAAATTATAAAATTTTTATGGTAGAAATTTCATTGAGTCTAGTTTCAAAAACAAAAAACGGATCTTAATTTCGAAATTTTTTAGGTCTAGATATAAATAATTTAGTGACTACTACTCAAGAAGACAGTTTTGTTAAAAATATATGTATAAATAGTTAAAGATAATTCATGTTACATAAAAGCGTGTCATACTAAGGCTAAAGATTCTTGTAAAAATACTTGTAAATAAAGGAAGTGGAATGGAGAGGGGGAGGGGGAAAAATAATAGAAGAGTTGTAAAATGAATTAATAGTTGATTATGACTGATCAAATCATATTGGTGTAAATTTAATTGATTATTGAGATAGATGATTAGATTGAATAAAAGTGAAAATAGTAAAACTAAATGAAATGGTGAAATTGGTTTGGAATTGAAATGGTATGTTATCTTATGTATGAAATGATATCATGAGTGATAAATTGATGATATTGAGATCGATAGAATGAGAATTGAACTTATAAGGGAATTAGATAAATGATTACCCTATTAATTGCTCGGTGGAGTTATTTTGACTATATCTCAATTAGCGCAGGGCGCATTTTACTTCGGACGTTTCGATAAGCGTTGAGTGCAAACTAATTACTACAGACGTTTCGATGAGGCACTGGGTGTCAAATGGTTACTTCTACTATGTGTCGATAAGTGTTGAGCACAATATTTACTTCGGTCATACCGATGAGTGCTGGGCGCAATCTATTCTCTTTGGAAATTATCCGATGAGGCACCGGGTGTCAAACTAGGGTGTTGGTTGGATTTGTGTATCCGTTCGTGTTCGAGTCAAGTTAATAAGGATTTAATATGTAAAAATTTATAATTATAATAAAAATTTGTTAATGTGAAAGAAATTTGTAAACTGAAATAATAAGTTCGAAAGATTGGTATGAAATTGTGTCGAATTCAACAATTCAATTTGGGAAATGACATGTTAGTATATATATTTCTAACTAGTTATTTGTTCATATTTAAGATGATTCATAAGACAAATTTATAATGAGATATTGTATGTTGATGATTAATTGATTGTGATTCTGAAATTGAATGTGAATATATATATTGGATTGAACTGTAATAAAATCATTGTCATACGATAAGAATAGTGTACAAGGTACGAGTATACAAATACGATCAAATTCAGGATATGATATGTGGAAATATGAATAGTTCTATCGGGCGTGATATTATAATTGGAATTAGAAACTTAACAATGTAATGAAATAGATTGACAATAAATATGATAATGAAATGAGTTATGTGAAATTGGTATGAGTTAGTGACTTGATAAAAGATATTGAAATGAAATAGTATAACGCTATGGAATCAATTGTGCATATATATGTGAATCATGATAAAGGAAATACATGAACTTCTATGTGAATAAACTGGAAAAGAGCTTTGGGAGAGGCTGAAATGAATACGAATGAGTCTACCGACTCCAGAAAGAGACTTAAATGGATTATTATTGTGGAATGAACATAAAATTTGATTGTTATAATGTTAATGATATAAATGTTTGATTCATGATTGGTATTGAGTTCTAAAAAGGCTTTATAATAGGTGTTAAAATTAAGTGACCCGAATCCTTATTTAAATAAAATACAATGGTAAAATAAAATAAAAGAAGAATCCCTATAGAACTACACTTCTTTTATTTTATTTTAAATAAGGTTTTTTAAACCTTATTAAACTCCATCTATTGGATATTGATTAGAATAAGGATATTCAATCTTACTACACTCCTATTAGAATATGGCTTTACAAGCCTATAAATAGACATAGTCTATTCCTCTTGTAAACTTATTCGAATTCGACATAGTGAATTTTCTTCTCCTCTGCCCGTGGTTTTTTCTCGAAAGGGTTTCCACGTAAAATCTGTGTGTTCTTTATTTTTATTTCTCTTTTCTTTGCGATATATTTGTCATTACCGACGTTATTTTTTCACAAATTGGTATCAGAGCTTCCGGGTTTTTCATCTCGATCACGGTAATGGCGTCCTTGAAGTATGAAATTCCGCTGTTGGATCGCAACACCAGATTTGTGTTGTGGCAGATAAAGATGCAGGCAGTTCTTGCACAAATGGATTTAGAGGAAGCCTTGCTAGGGATAGATAAGATGCCTTCGACATTGACGGAGAAAGAGAAGAAGCGCAAGGATAGAAAGGCGTTAACACAGTTACATCTGCATTTGTCTAACAAAATTTTGTAGGATGTGATGAAGGAGAATACCGCCGCGACATTATGGAAGAGGCTAGAACAAATATGTATGTCGAAAACTCTAACTTGATGAAGTTGCATATGAAGCAACGTCTTTATGCTCATCGCTTGGAGGAAGATGCGTGTCAGTGTACGAACACTTAATGAGTTGTTTAAAGAAATTCTCTCAAACTTGGAGGCCATGGAGGTTCAGTATGATAAGGAAGATCTAGGGTTGATTCTACTTTGTTCGTTGTTCCCCGTCTTATTCAACCTTCAGAGACACAATTTTATATAGCCGTGAGTCTCTCACAGTTGATGAGGTTTATGATTCTTTGACCTCGTATGATAAGATGAACCATCTTGTGGTTAAACCCGACTCTCAGGGAGAGGGTCTCATTGTTCGTGGGAGACAAGATCGGAATGCTGATGATGATCGTGGAAGGACACAGGAACAGAATCCTCGCGGTAAATCTAAGGGTAGATCAAAATCTTCAAACAGAGGTAAAACTTGTAACTTCTACAAGAAGAAAGGGCACATTAAATCTGAGTGCTATAAACTACAGAACAAGATTAAAAGGGAGGCTGCGAATCAAAAGAGAAAATAACCAGAAAATTCCGGTGAAGCTGATGTTGTAAAAGACTACAGCGATGGTGAACTTCTAGTCGCTTCTGTCAAAAATTCTAAAGTGAGCGAGGAGTGGATACTTGATTCAGGCTGCACCTTCGACATGAGTCCCAATCGGGATTGGTTTACAACTTACGAAACAATGTCTGAAGGTGTTGTTTTGATGGGAAATAATGCTTCGTGTAAAATCGCAGTGTTGGAACAATTAAAGTTAAGATGTTTGTGGAGTTGTCGTAACACTTAGTGACGCACGACATGTTCCAGAATTGAAGAGAAATTTAATTTCGTTAAGTACTCTTGATTCAAAAGGGTACAAATACACAGCTGAAAGTAGGATTTTGAAGATTTCCAAAGGTTCCCTCGTTGTGATGAAAGGGCAGAGAAACTTTGCCAAGTTATATGTTTGCGGTGGGTTCTCATTTGTTATTGGTGATGTAGCCACGCTTCCTCTTCCTTGTCGATGATGATATTACTAAACTTTGGCATATGCGCCTAGGGCATATGAGTGAGAATGGCATGGCGAGAATTGAGCAAAAGAGGACTTCTTGATGGGTAAGGAATTTGCAAATGAAGTTCGTGAGCTTTGCATTTTTGGGAAACAAAAAGAGTTCGATTCACCAGAGGAATCCATAACACGAAGGGAATGTTGGAGTATATTCATTACGATGCGTGGGGGCCATCAAGAGTGCCTTCAAGAGGTGGAGCTAATTATATGCTAACTTTTATTGATGATTTTTCGAGAAAAGTTTGGGCATTCTTCTGAAGCGAAAAGCGATGTGTTTTCCGCATTTAAGTCTTAGAAAACTATGATTGAAAAAGCAGACGGAAAACAAATAAAACACCTCCGCAGACAATGGCTTAGAGTTTTGTTACGATGAGTTTAATAAAGCGTGCAAAGTCGAAGGGATCATGAGACACTTTGATTCGTCATACTCCACAACAAAACAAATACAGGAGAGCGAATGAACAGAAGCGATCATGGAGAAAGTTCGATGTATGTTGTCAAATGCCAACTTACCAAAGTCGTTTTGGGCGAAGTAGCCTCTACTACATGTTTTTGATCAACCGATCTCCATCCATTGCCATTGAGAAAAAGACTCCACAAGAGGTATGGTGCGTAATCCCGCTAATTATTCGATTTAAAGATCTTTGGGTGTCTCTGCATATGCTCATGTTGATAATGGAAAATTGGAACCGAGATCCATTAAATGTGTTGTTCTTGGTTATAAAGCTGGTGTAAAAGGGTATAAGTTATGGTGTCTGAAAATAGAAAAGTTGTGATTAGCAGAGATGTTGTTTTTATGAAAGCTGCTATGCTACCTAACTTATCTCTTAAAGACTCTTCCAATGAAGAAAATCAAAAGCGGTAGAGCATCGATTAATATAGAGTCGACTCCTGCCGATTACAAAAATTGAGAATAGAGTTGTTTCTTCACCACAATACTCTATCGCCAAAAATAGAACTAGAAGAGAAATTAAACCTCCAAAGAAGTATGTCGAGGTCGATCTAGTTGCTTATGCTTTAAATGTGGTGAAGATATAGATGTAAACCAAGAGCCGTCTAATTATTACGAGGCGGTTAAGTGTGAAGACTCGAGAAAAGTGGATGTTTGCTATGCAAGAGGAGATGAAATCACTTCATAAAAAGCAGAACATAGGATCTTGTGAAACTTTCTAAAGGTAAAAAGGTTGTTCATTTGTAAATGGGTGTTTAAAAGAAAGAAGGGACTCGGGAGTTGAAGAACCCGGATATAAAGCAAGGCTTGTTGCAAAGGGTTACATCAAATCCCAGGAGTGGACTTCATGATGTGTTCTCCCGGTTGTGAAGCATAGTTTGATTCTTGATATTATTGCTCGTGGTGATATTGTTGTGAGAAAAATTAGTACTCATGAAAATCCTGCAGATATGATGACTAAGTCACTACCTATAACCAAGTTTGACCATTGCTTAGATTTGGTTGGTGTTCATTGTTGAAGTTAAACCCTTAAGGGGTTTTATGGAAGAGGTGGAGAACTTGTTCGTTGAGAGTTCACGATGAAGAACTTGTTTATTTAGAATTCGTGTCAAGGTGGAGATTGTTAGAATTAAGTGACCCGAATCCTTATTTAAATAAAATACAATGGTAAAATAAAATAAAAGAAGAATCCCTATAGAACTACACTTCATTTATTTTATTTTAAATAAGGTTTTTTAAACCTTATTAAACTCCATCTATTGGATATTGATTAGAATAAGGAGTTTCAATCTTACTACACTCCTATTAGAATATGGCTTTACAAGCCTATAAATAGACATAGTCTATTCCTCTTGTAAACTGATTCGAATTCGACATAGTGAATTTTCTTCTCCTCTGCCCGTGGTTTTTTCCCGAAAGGGTTTCCACGTAAAATCTGTGTGTTCTTTATTTTTATTTCTCTTTTTTTTTGCAATATATTTGTCATTACCGATGTTATTTTTCACAATAGGTGTTGGCATGTAAATGAAATTGATCACTTCTATTGCAATGCTAAATGAATTAGTTTGACATTTGATATGAATGACATACTAGTTGGATGTTACAACTTTCTTAACTTGTAATTTTGTTATTTGAATCATAAAAATACTATCGAGTCCTATTGTTCAACATATGGTTTGTTTTTTGTGCACAGGTTAGGTATAATTCATGATATTTGAACTACGACTTCAGCATCCAGTCAACAATCCTGAACTCGTCAATGTTTGTATATTTCGTTTTTATTCTAAGTTGGCATGTACCTAGTTGAGTCTAATTTGGTTTGTTCTTAAGTGAATGCTCATGTTGAATTTGGTATCATATGATGGACGTTTGGTTCATGTTCAACCTCAGATTAGTTCTTGGAGCTTTTGTGAATGCGTATAAATCTCGTAAATGGTTGGTTATTGTGATTAATGTTTGTTTGATTGAATTAAATCTTATAATGGCTTAAAATGGAAATAAATTGATTGTAGTTGCTCCGGCAACGAATGTGACATCCTGTTGCTCAGAATCAGCGATCGAGTCGGGTGTAGGGTGTTACATTACATGCTAATTTGACATATTTTTGTCATTTTATGCAGTTTACGGCAATAAGAGAAAACTTAGTCTTGAAGCTCACCTATTCAATGTTCGATGCTGTAGCATTTCCTACAGCAGAGGCCATGCAGACGTAGATTGATGGATGATCAGCATGAGATGTCCTAAAATTATTTATTGGACTTCCAATTTCAATTTGACCCAGCTCATAATTGGATCACTGAAGGGGACAAACCCGCTACTTAATTAGAAGCCTAAATCATCCACTAATGGAGGAAAATAGCCCAATTCAGCTATGGAAGCCTAACCATCCATAAAATAATTAAATTAGACACCCAAAACTTGTTAAAAAAATCACAAATCAGCCATAATAACTTCCCCATGTGACCGTTCAAGTCTTTTCCAAGAATCAAGTTTTGGCTAGCTAAATTTAGCAAAGTCATCAACCTTCCTTCCTCCACTTAAGGGGTCGGCCATGCATGAGAGAAAAATGAGGGATTGACATGTTATTTTTAGTAAGCTCAAGGGGCTCCTCACAAGTATAAATACCCCTAGACATTCACCCATTTCATGCATCCCTCACTCACCATCTCTTCTCTCTTTTCTCTTCCCATTTTCCATTTTCTTCAAGAAAGTTTGCAAGGCTTGAAACCAGCCCTATTTGGCATATTATTATTTTCCAGCTTGTTTGTCATAGCAAGAAGTGAAGAACAAAGGAAGAGCAAAGTGAATTGTGCCTCGGAGAACCACTGGAAACGGCTTAGCATTTCTTATCCCTTCAATATTTTATCTTTGTTGAATTCAAGAAAAATGATTGAAACTAAGTTTTTTGCTTTTAATATAATCATGGTTGCTTAATTTTGTTGGTATTAGAATGATTCAAATTTCATAGCTTAGATTATTTAATTTTGTTAAGAAGTGCTCTATGCATTTGATCTATTTATTCATTCAGATAAAATCATGAACATGTTATTCGTGCATTATAAATATCGAGATGCAATTGAATTAATTATTAAATTAGAACCTGATTTTAATTAATTGACACAATATCTGAATGGTGCAAATTGATCTTTTTATGATGAAATTAGGTCAAATTAGTAATAATATCAAAAGAACTTTATTACCTTGCATAACCCTAGGATTTATGTGATTAAACTATTTCAGTATAGAAATATTACTGTTACCTCACATAATCTGATTCATGCTTATTAAAACATTAAGTTAATTGACATAGACATATGCTAGAAAAGCTCAATATTTTAATAAGTATGATTCTTTAGACGATGCTTGGAAAGGTAATCTTGAAGTTGAAATAGACATAGAAATATGCAGACTAAAAGGTTAAGCTTAAGTCTTCGAGAGAAGTTGAGCACCAATAAAATCAAGGTTAGTAAATTATCAATATGCCACGAAATCATCGTAACATCTCTTAACAGTATTTAAATAATTCTAAGTTAGGAAGGAAAATTATTCTAACACATGCATGCTATTGTGATTTCTCTTAAAAACTTGCATACTTATTTCTTCTGTGTTTATTTTAATTTTATGCATACTTAGAATAGTTTTAGTATAAATTAGAAATCCATCACGCTTTAATTTATTTTATCACAAATGAATTTGCTAAGTATTAATTTTGCAATACTTGATTTGCATAAGCAGTCTCTGTGGAGATGATGTAACGCCCCAAATTTGGGCCTAGTAGAATTGGGCCCATTGGGCCTTGGGCATGGGAGCGTTTAAAATTTTAGAGAACAAGAGAACGGCACTAATGCAAGTTGGACCTATTAGATGAGTGATTTTGGAAGGTTAGGGGGCTTCCATGAAGTCCCGGGTTCAAACCTGGGCTTTAGGAAAAGTTTTGGTTTTAGGTGAATAAAGCCCTGGGGGTAAGTCAGTAGGCTTTAAGAATAAATTGTGGGAAAAAATGACACAAAAGGAGTTGTGGTCTAGTGGCAAATGGCACCACATGGGAGACAAGGAAGTGACGCCATAGAGGAAGCAAGGGGTCCAAGGTTCAAGTCTTGGCGCTTGCAATTCATTTTGTTTTTCTTTTAAATGTACTTAGACTTTGGCCCATAGGCTTATATTTAGTTGCGCATGTTCTAAGTCACATAAGGAGCTTGTGTTGTGGTGGCATGTAGCGTCTGGAGCATAAGAGAGGGCAAGGGTTCGAATCTCATGTCAAGCAAGGGAGTGTTTATTTTGCGGATTGGACGGCCAGAGTTTGTGTTGGATTTAAACTCTGCTGAAGGTGGGATCCCACATCGGGAAGCTAGCATGAGGATAGGCAAGAAGCTGGCTTTAAATAGAGCAAACCATGAGGAGAGTAAGCACACCTTTCATGGCTTATCCCTTTCACTTTGTGGCGTGCTCGTTTGGGTTAGGCGTTGGATCATTCGTTGATCTGTATGCCGTTGGGTCGCGGTGGTGGTGACCGAAGTTGATCGACACACCCCTTGGGGGTCAAGGGTGCGATCATTGTTGGCTTCTGCGAGCAACGGTGTTGAGCGCGGATTAACTTCTGATTCCTATCAGGTGTGTATTTCGCACTACTTTAGCTGTAGAGCGGCAAATGTCGAAATGCCGGTCACACGGCAATGGTAGCCACACGAGTGTGCGAGCGCACGTGTGGGAGCTTCGACGCGATAGTTGAGGCTATTATGAGTGTTCTTTTGGGTTTAGGCTGTTTGGGCCGAAAGGGGCCATGTGGGCCCATATGAATAAATTGTATGATTATGTAGTAGATATTGAACTGGACTATGTGAATCTCATATCTGTGGCTAGATTTGGGCTAAATGGGCCACACGAGCGTGTGGGCCCGTTTGGGCCAAGAATGGGCCCTAGGCCCATTTGCATCGTTATCTCTGTTTAGAATACCCTTGGTTTACAGAATTACTGAAATACCCTTGGTTTACAGAATTACTGAAATACCCTTGGTTTACAAAATTACTGAAACACCCTCGACTTGTAAAATTACTAAAGTACCCCCAATTTGTACAATTACCGAAATACCCTCGATTTGTAAAATTATTGAAATACCCCCAATTCGCAAAATTACCAAAATACCCTCAGTTTTTAAAATCACCAAAATACCCTCAGTTTGCAAAATTACCAAAGTACCCCTAATTTGAAAAATTACCGGAACACCCCCAATTCGTAAAATTACCAAAATACCCCTGATTTGTGAAATACCCCTGTAGGGTAGAATTACCGAAATACCCCTGTAGGGTAGAATTACTGTAATACCCCTGTAGGGTAGAATTATCGAAATACCCCTGTAGGGTAGAATTATCGAAATACCCCTGTAGGGTAGAATTACCGTAATACCCCTGTAGGGTAGAATTACCGTAATACCCCTATAGGGTAGGATTACCGAAATACCCTTATAGGGTAAAATGACTATTTTGCCCTTGCGGGTAACTGACTGATTAGAACTATGATTGATCTAACTGTGAATGTATGACAGTGTTTTAACTGATTTGACTGGGATTTTATGGCTGATATGTTTTCAATATGTGTGTAAATGACTGTTTCTGAGCATGGCCATTTTGCATACACGTGTAATGATTGAGCATGACATACACGACATATTGCATGGGGTTGGGTTTTATGATTTGGAGGAAGTACCGTTATAGTGGCATCGCCACATTTACCGTTATAGTGGCATTACCGCGTAATCTGATTATGGCTCTGTGCCAACCGAAACATGGCTCTGTGCCATCTTGATTATGGCTTTGTGCCAATCGTATTTACCCGTGGCTATGTGCCTAACATATATATATTGACGACTCTGTGTCGATCATATTTACCCAAGGCTGTGTGCCGATTATATTACCGTTGCTGATGGCTATGTACCAAACATAATACAATTACCGATGGCTATGTGCAAATTATGAGACCGTTACTGAAGGCTTAAAGCCGCATAAATACTAGCAGCTAGGCTGCACCATTGGAGAGTTTGGCTGGATGGGTCGACATGGTCCCCACATGGAGAGATTGGTTGGTACGGGTGGAGAGTTTGGTGGTTAAGGGTTGGGTTACATGTTCATTGCATTATTATGATATAGGGCTTAGGCCCAGATTGTTACCGAATAGGGCTTAGGCCCAAATTGTGACCGAATAGGGCTTAGGCCCAGATTGTTACTGTATAGGGGATTACACACTGAGTTTTCATAAACTCACCCCATTTTTAACTGTGCAGGTAATCCCCAGCCTTAGTGGATTTAGAGCTGCGAGGGACTCGGAGGTGGCCACACGTCCAATATGTTTCTGGGTTAAATTTAGCGACTTTATTTTAGTTTAATTTATTTTAAGTATTGGGTTAATGATTTTTGTAATAAGGCCATTGGGTTTTTCTTTTTAGCTTTTATTTTGTATTCCTTTTAATTCCAAACTACTTGTCTACTCAACACGGGTTTTTAAAACAATAACTACTGTTTTCAAAATAACATGTTTCTATAACTGTTTATATTAGACTTCCGCAACAAACAAGGGTTTTAAAAATAATAATATTTTTGCAAGGGAATGACTTTAAGCAAATCTTGTTTTGTTAATAAGTAACGAAAATCGAGATTTTTAAACGGTAGAAGGTTTTAAATTGAAGAAGGGTTTTCAATGAAAACATGGTTTTCGAAAAACACCTTAATGTGACACGCTAGATTCGGGCCTAACTTCTAGGTCGGGTTTGGGGTGTTACATTTAATGGTATCAGAGCCCGGTTGCAAAACTCAACTGTGGATTGGGTTTTCAAAATTGAATTTACGAAAGTATTGTTTCAAAAGGTTTGAAAAGAGTTGAAGTTTTTGAAATGTTGTATTATTTGTTTTTAAGAAAGTGTGGTTCACCGAGTCTTATTGCAGAATCCGTAAGTTTTCAAAACCTTTATCTATTTGTTATGCAATAGGAAAACTTGTGATTACCTAGATATTAGAAGCATCTTGAGACGCTTAAATTTAGATTTTGTATTTATTCTGTGTGATGTTGTGGATATGGAAATTGTATTTGTATGATATCTATCTGCTCTAGTGAATTGGTATTTCGGGTGTGCGTAAGCGGTAATGTTTTGGAAATAGAGTGCGCAGCGAAAGCACGATTGTGTAGTTGGGTTGTGCGACTGTTCTAAGAGTTGTAAATTTCGAGGACGAAATTTCTTTAAGGAGGGTAGAATTGTAACGCCCCAAATTTGGGCCTAGTAGAATTGGGCCCATTGGGGCTTGGGCATGGGAGCGTTTAAAATTTTAGAGAACAAGAGAACGGCACTAATGCAAGTTGGACCTATTAGGTGAGTGATTTTGGAAGGTTAGGGGGCTTCCATGAAGTCCCGGGTTCAAACCTGGGCTTTAGGAAAAGTTTTGGTTTTAGGTGAATAAAGCCCTGGGGGTAAGTCAGTAGGCTTTAAGAATAAATTGTGGGAAAAAATGACATAAAAGGAGTTGTGGCCTAGTGGCAAATGGCGCCACATGGGAGACAAGGAAGTGACGCCATAGAGGAAGCAAGGGGTCCAAGGTTCAAGTCTTGGCGCTTGCAATTCATTTTGTTTTTCTTTTAAATGTACTTAGACTTTGGCCCATAGGCTTATATTTAGTTGCGCATGTTCTAAGTCACACAAGGAGCTTGTGTTGTGGTGGCATGTAGCGTCTGGAGCATAGGAGAGGGCAAGGGTTCGAATCTCATGTCAAGCAAGGGAGTGTTTATTTTGTGGATTGGACGGCCAGAGTTTGTGTTGGATTTAAACTCTGCTGAAGGTGGGATCCCACATCGGGAAGCTAGTATGAGGATAGGCAAGAAGCTGGCTTTAAATAGAGCAAACCATGAGGAGAGTAAGCATACCTTTCTTGGCTTATCCCTTTCGCTTTGTGGCGTGCTCGTTTGGGTTAGGCGTTGGATCATTCGTTGATCTGTATGCCGTTGGGTCGCGGTGGTGGTGACCGAAGTTGATCAACACACCCCTTGGGGGTCAAGGGTGCGATCATTGTTGGCTTCTGCGCAATGAGCGGTGTTCGAGAGAGCGGATTAACTTCAGATTCCTATCAGGTGTGTATTTCGCACTACTCTAGCTGTAGAGCGGCAAATGCCGAAATACCGGTCACACGGCAATGGTAGCCACACGAGCGTGCGAGCGCACGTGTGGGAGCTTCGACGCGATAGTTGAGGCCATCATGAGTGTTCTTTTGGGTTTAGGTTGTTTGGGCCGAAAGGGGCCATGTGGGCCCAATAGGCCCGTGGGCCCATATGAATAAATTGTATGATTATGTAGTAGATATTGAACTGGACTATGTGAATATCATATCTGTGGCTAGATTTGGGCTAAATGGGCCACACGAGCGTGTGGGCCCATTTGGGCCGAGAATGGGCCCTAGGCCCATTTGTATTGTTATCTCTGTTTAGAATACCCTTGGTTTCTGAGTTCATGAAACACCCTCGACTTGTAAAATTACCGAAGTACCCCCGGTTTGTACAATTACCGAATACTCTCGGTTTGCGAAATTACCAAAGTACCCCTAATTTATAAAATTACTGAAATACCCTCGATTTGTAAAATTACCAAAATACCCCCGACTTGCAAAATTACTGAAATACCCCCGATTTGTAAAATCACCAAAATACCCTCAGTTTGCAAAATTACCAAAGTACCCCTAATTTGCAAAATTACCGGTACACCCCGATTTGTAAAATTACCAAAATACCCCTGATTTGTAAAATACCCCTGTAGGGTAGAATTACCGAAATACCCCTGTAGGGTAGAATTACTGAAATACCCCTATAGGGTAGAATTACCGTAATACCCCTGTAGGGTAGAATTACTGAAATACCCCTATAAGGTAGAATTATCGAAATACCCCTTTAGGGTAGAACTACCGAAATACCCCCTGTAGGGTAGAATTACCGTAATACCCCTGTAGGGTAGAATTACCGTAATACCCCTGTAGGGTAGGATTACCGAAATACCCTTATAGGGTAAAATGACTATTTTGCCCTTGATATGTAATCGATGATTAAATTATGATTGATCTAACTGTGAATGTATGACTGTGTTTTAATTGATTTGACTGGGATTATATGGCTGATATGTTTTCAATATGTGTGCAAATGACTGTTTCTGAGCATGGCCATTTTGCATACACGTGTAATGATTGAGCATGGCATACACGACATATTACATGGGGTTGGGTTTTATGATTTGGAGGAAGTACCGTTATAGTGGCATCGCCACATTTACCGTTATAGTGGCATTGCCGCGTAATCTAATTATGGCTCTGTGCCAACCGAAACATGGCTCTGTGCCATCTTGATTATGGCTTTGTGCCAATCGTATTTACCCGTGGCTATGTGCCTAACATATATATATTGACGACTCTGTTTCGATCATATTTACCCAAGGCTGTGTGCCAATTATATTACCGTTGCTGATGGCTATGTGCCAAACATAATATAGTTACCGATGGCTATGTGCCAATTATGAGACCATTACTGAAGGCTTATAGCCGCATAAATACTAGCAGCTAGGCTGCACCATTGGAGAGTTTGGCTGGGTGGGTCGACATGGTCCCCACATGGAGAGATTGGTTGGTACGGGTGGAGAGTTTGGTGGTTAAGGGTTGGGTTACATGTTCATTGCATTGTTATGATATAGGGCTTAGGCCCTGATTGTTACCGAATAGGGCTTAGGCCCAGATTGTTACCGTATAGGGGATTACACACTGAGTTTTCGTAACTCACCCTGTTTTTAACTGTGTAGGTAATCCCCAGCCTTAGTGGATTTGGAGCTGCGAGGGACTCGGAGGTGGCCACACGTTCAATATGTTTCTGGGTTAATGATAAACCGTAATAGTAACATATTTTATCGCCACATTTAGCATGCTTTTGGATGATTTATCCCATGAATTATGGAATTTGGTGCTCTTAATCCTTTAATTTCATGTTTTATACTCAGGAGAGCATAGGAGGATGAAAAGAACAGAAAACGGGCTTAAAACGGGCCAAATGGGCCAAAGCAGGAAATCAACACGGCCTGGGATTTCACCACACGGCCGTGCCTCTTTAGCAGACCCAACCACGACCTACAACTCGATGTACACGGGCGTGTTGTACGGGCGTGTCTCTGCCGTGACAAAGAGGAATTTCACTCGGATTAGGATACTTAGAGGCGAAGAAACACATTCCGAAGCCTATATAAACACCCTAAGTATAACCTAAAAGGGGGCTTTTGGTTAGGGGACGTCCAGCTAGGCCAAGGAGCCGAGCCAGAGAGGTCAGAATCGTGGGATTTACTCGAAGAAAGCCAGTTGATTCATCTCGAAAAGCTAAAATCATACTCAAGACGGCGGATCTCTCCTTCAATTCCATCAGGGGGTTTTAGGGTTTTCTTATGTTTTGTTTTATCTTTTCTTCTGAGATGTATTCTTTTATGATTATGAACTAAACCCTCGGATACACGAGGGGATGAAACCTAAGATGGATCTTGTTATTGTTTTATGAACTATATGATAAATACTTGATTTGTTCTTAATTATGTGTTCTTAATTCTTGCTTTGATATTTCAGGGTATTGATTCAAGTATTGATGTGCTTAGGTAGTGGAGCAAAAGTCCCTGTCTAAGCGTAGATCTAGCATAGTTAAGCGGAGTTGATCGCAACCCTAAACATAGGATGACGAAAATCTGTCGGATTAGGGTCAAACGTAATATGGGAGTCCATAGGTCGAGTTAATGCAATTCTAGGGGTTTTAATTAGAAAGAGATTTCAATTAATCAACCTAGGGTTAGACGTTAGTAGCCTCGACGGAGGTATTAATATACATTAGGGAATCCTACGGATCAAGTCAAGTGAATAAATCGTCTGGTTTAGAGTTAGATAACAAGTGAAGTTTAGGTGGATTCTTCCTTGGGTATTGTCTTAATCAATTGGTTTTTCCCACAAGTATTTCCCCAATTCATTCTCTTTGTCTTAGCGTCTTTAGCTTAGTAGTTAGTTAATTTTAGATTAAACAATAATTCACTTCAATTCTTAGGCTAAATAATAGAAAGAAAGTTAGTATTAGTACTTTTGGTTCCTTTGGGTTCGATATTCCGATCTTGCCACTAAACTATATTACTGTTCGATAGGTGCGCTTGCCTCAATCGTTGTCACAGTTAGTTTCTAGGCTCGATCATTCATTATATAAATTTTAAGACTCTGACATAACGATCAGTTAAATTTAGCGACTTTATTTTAGTTTAATTTATTTTAAGTATTGGGTTAATGATTTTTGTAATAAGGCCATTGGTTTTTTCTTTTTAGCTTTTATTTGGTATTCCTTTTAATTGCAAACTGCTTGTCTACTCAACACGGGTTTTTAAAACAATAACTACTGTTTTCAAAATAACACGTTTCTGCAATTGTTTATATCAGACTTCCGCAACAAACAAGGGTTTTAAAAATGATAATATTTTTGCAAGGGAATGACTTTAAGCAAATCTTGTTTTGTTAATAAGCAACGAAAATCGGGATTTTTAAACGGTAGAAGGTTTTAAATTGAAGAAGGGTTTTCAATGAAAACATGGTTTTCGAAAAACACCTTAATGTGACACGCCAGATTCGGGCCTAACTTCTAGGTCGGGTTTGGGGTGTTACAGATGATAACTCTTACTCACTACTTTATTACTTGTTATACTTGCACACCAATCGAATATTCTCAAGACAACACACGACTGTGTCACCAGCCCGTGTGTGACACACGGCCGTGTGGTACAAAATATTTCATTATGTGCCTATTTTGTGTCAAGAAAAACCAAAGGCTCAACCAATGCATATTTGGTCATTCAAACTTGCACAAAACCAACCAAATGCAAGCCAAAACAACCTATTTAACCATTTCAACCATTCAATGCAACAATTCCACAATTTGGCATCCAACATTTCAGTCCAACTTATACCAATTCAACCTACTCAACTTTGTCCATTAGCTATTCAATAACATCATTTAATCAAACCATTTCATGTCCACTCATACTATTTAAGAGTCATTCAACATGTCATCACATGTTACCAAGCAAACATGTATGTACACATAAGTATTAACCTTTCCAAAATCAATCACTTAGCAAAGTTTCAACCAAAATTATCATTCAAGTAAACACATTTATTAACTTCTATGTACATGCCACATAACCGAATAAAGCAAATAAAAGACTATTGAACCAATATGTGGGATAGTGTGAGCTTCGTACGGTCCACTTGACACGTTCCGCAGGTTGACAATCTATAGGAAAAAGGAAATCAAACAAAAATAAACATTACAAATGCTTAGTAAGTTCACAGGTATTAAACCAAGGAACTTACCTCAGTTTATAATTAAATACTACATACTACTTAGCTTGGTAAAGTTTTCCTAACATGGTAAATAAAATATCAAAAAGGTGAGTTAACATTTAACCACATCATATAGCAATTTAAATATGAATAAGCCAAATCAATTAGAATCACATCCAATACCATTCTCAACCCAATTCAATATTAAACCATATGAACATCATTCTCATATCATATAAATTCCATCTATTTATCAAATATACATCCAATTTCAATTTAATATCAATCATTATTTCATTTCATAATACAAATTTTGAATTGTATTCATTGATTTATCATATTTCCATATTGACCCTCTGGGCTCGTATAACCGATTCACAGTATGTATATGTATCATCCAATTACTGTATCAACTCAACTTGAATATCATTTATCCAATTAACATTTTATATCCCTATTAACTTGACTCGGACTCAAAGAGATACACACATCCAACCACCAGTTTGGCACCAAGTGCCTATCAGATAAATCTGAAATAGTAAGTTGCGCCCAGCGCTGGTCGGTATAATTGACATATAAGTGTGCTCAGCACTTCTCGACTCATAGTGGCAATAACTCTGAACTCTTCCTATTCTATTGCATGCAAATTAAATCCGACTCTACTCAAACAGTTAATATGGTAACAATTTATCAATTTCATTTCATAATCTCATCAACCAATCATCAATTCTCAAACATGATAGCATATTTCATAACAATACTGATTCAATTTCACATTTATAACAATATATAATATTTTCACATATATTCAATTCAGTCATTGTCCTTATCCTTATCAACCAATCCAGATTGAATCAATTCAACTCTTTTTATCAAATCATCACTTTATTACATAGTATATCCTATTTCAGTTCAATTCAACGTCAATTCCTTAATTTATCGAATTACACTATTTTCAATTCTATTCAATTTAATCATTTATCTCAATAATCTATTAAATTCACACCAATATGATTCGATCAATCATAACTAGTTATCAATTCATTAATTATTTCAAATTGCAATTCATCATATTCAAATTATCAATTAATTGATCATTTCCTTACGATTTAGTTCATAACTCACCTATTGTACCAAGTTGTGAACAATTCAAACTAAAAGTAAAACAATATAATACAAACATATCATGAATTAATAAAGTAAGTATTGTATGAACTTACCAGGTAAGATTAGAGACTATTGAAGTGCTAGGGACTAATCTGTAATTTTCTTTATTTCTCGATTAACTTCCAATTGATTTAAATCCTGATCTATGATAATTCATTGTCAATTATCAATGCCAATTACCTTATAACATTCTATTCAAGGCATATGACAACTTAATTTCATTTTACATCATTTACCTTAAGTTTTGCAATTTATTCAATTTAGTCCCTAAAATCAAAACTATCATAATTTTCACATTTAAGCCCCATTTTTCATTCTAATTTCAATTTCATCCTTACACAACCCTCTAAGTTCAATAATTACATAAATTTCATGTCAATTTCAAAATGTTTTCATTTTAGTCTCTAAACTCAAAATTAATAAATTTCACTTTACAATTTAGTCATATTACATTTCTAAGCTTCAAATCCTACCATTAAATATCAAAAACCTAAAAAACCATCAATAGCAACATTTTAAAACTTTAACAATTTTACGACTTAACACTAGGGTTAGCTAAATCAAGCAACAACGGTTTCAAAAACATAAAATTTACGAAAAACGAGCTTCAATTGGCTTACCATGCATGAATGGAAAGCTTAGCTGAATTCCTTCCTATGATGCCCCAAACCGGCCGAGATGGCCCGACCTAAATTTTGAACGTCACATTAGCCACCAGGGTGACTCTCCATTTAAAACTTTACGAACCACAACAAGCAACCATACACACTACATATTTGCAGAATATTTCATATGGGAATTAGTCCTAAGTGCATGCCTTTCTAAGTTAATCATTTCATTCACACAATCAAAAGGTATAGGGCGTACCTTAATACTCGGCGGTTTCCGTTAGCTGCAAAAATTTGTTAGTTCATTTAATTATCATCACATTAAACTAGTAATAAAGCCATCTATATATGCAATCAAGCAAGCAATTATAATGATCAAAATCCCAAAATTAAACAGTCTATAATGTTCGTTTACAACCCGTTGAAATTTTATTTAAAAAGTCTAAGTCTAATTCTAGTACTAAACCCTTGGAACAACCCGCATTTCCTTCACTTCGAAGTTTAAAAGCTCAACACACATACTCTAAAAAAATACCTTGCGATGGATCACCGAATTGCCACCCTCATTGCTAGCTTGCAAACTATTTATCTGTAAGGTAAAGTAAAGAGTGTGAACTTAGTAAAGCTCAGTGAGTTCACATGCATGCAACACAAATAAACACACTAGACATGTTAGGATTTAAACATACTTTAACGATTCACATATAATACAATTTTCACACTCAACAAAGTGATATATTGGCAATTCGTGAATGTGAAACATAGTCATATTATATGCTCATTGGATAAACAGATCTCTAAAACACTCCACATGACTCATAAAGTTGTACAAAAGCTCCATATAAGTGTATCATGAATGCTCACACTCTCCAAAACACTCCATGCTATCTACGGTGAATGAAGCTATACTCGACATTTTTAGAACATTGCATATTTAGGATTAATTGTTTGTAATTAAGTAAATATGTTTGCATTTTTAGGATTTTTTTTAGAAATTTGCATAAAAAAGCTTGGATTGTGCTATAAATGTTATTATTTGTTACTTTTATTATTGGGGAAAAAAGGTGTTGGTTGTGGTTGGCAGCAGATGCAGGATGAAGAAGAGAAGAGAGAAAAGAGTAGAAAAATGAAGGAAATGAAATATTGCCATGGCAAAATGCTAGTTTGATTGCCAACAAAAATGTCATGGCAATTCCAGGAAGATGACGCAACACTCAGTCCACGTCACTCTCAACCAGCTATACTTCTACCAGATAAACCACCCTAAAAAAGAGGAAGCAAAAGGTGTGTGCTGAGAGGAAGGGACCTACCCTGTAAAGGAGGAAAGAGAAAAGAAAAGAAAAGAGGATTTTTGGAGAGAGAATAATTAGAGATCAGTTTTTCTCTTTGCATCAGATTCTCGTGGAAAATTTTAGAGAAAAGAGAGGAGATGGTAGCAGCTTACAGAGCAGAAAGTCACAGACGCAAGGAAGGGGAAGAGAAATTTGCCTTGGGTTTTGCAACAAATCTCATTATTAAAGTGAAAGCTTGAGTAGTGAAAGCTTCCTGTAGTTCTGCCTTTATGTTCTGATTTGAACTTTGTGATTCGAAAACTTAAATGATGATGTTGAATGGTTTTGTTTAGGATTTGAATGTCCATATAACAGTCCGGTTTATACCCTAGTCGGAACAGTGGTTTCGGGACCACAAATCTGAGTCTGAATATTACTTTAATATTATTTTCTGTGTCCTTGATATGTGATTAAGCATGTGTTAAAATTCCGTAAGTTAATTTATCCGTCTGTGTGCTTAATTTGACAAAAGGACTAAATCGCATAATTTGTAAAAGTGGATTTCTATTAGATTAATGGTTAATGTGAGGTGGCTTTTAAATGTTAAGGATTTAAGTGGCAATATAGCCACTATTATAGTAACTGGACGGCAAAGGTCATAAATGACCTTGTAATTATGTGTTATGTATATTATTATTAAAGGTTATTTTTGAACATTAATAATTATGTTTATAATAGTAAAACAAAACATGAAATGCCTATCATCATCTTTATTTTTGCCACCGAATATTGAAAGAAAGAAAAAGAAGAAAGTTGAGCTAGGTTTCGGCAATTGTAAGCTTGAATTTAGGTATGTTTTGACTTTGGTTTTTGATGATTTTTATGTTTTTGAGATTGTTGCTTAGTCTACTATCAAGCCCATGTTGTAATTTGAAGAAATGATAATGTTAATAAGATGTTCCATTGATGAAATAGTGAGCTTTATGATAAGTTTAAGTGTTAAATGAAAGATATGTGTTAAATGAACATGTTTTGTACATGAAATTTTGATGAATTTAGCTAATTAGGGTTAAATTGATAAAATAGCAATTTGAGGGATTAAATTGTGAAATTGATAGAAAATATGGGCTTGTATAAGATATATGAGCATTCGGCTAAGCATGGTTAAATGGTGATTTTGTAAATTTGATGTTTTGAGAAAAATGGACTAAATTGATAAATTGTGCAAATGTGAGGGCTAAATTGCAAATTGCCCTAAATGTGTGTTTTTGGATTGAATTGAATCTGTTGATAAATAAAAGGGTTAAATTTGAATATGTATAGATCAAGAACCGAAGAAATCGGACTTAGATCGCGGGAAAGCGAAAGTAACTTAGAGTAGCGTTTACATTTGATTAAATCCAATCCGAGGTAAGTCATTATACAAATAAATGTGTTTGTATTGAATTATGTATGTTTATGTGACTATTGATAATGATAAATGCTTACGAGATGTTGTGTATATGAATTCTGAGATAAGATCGACTTAATGATAATGTCCGAGAAGCCCGCATGCGAACCTAGGAATAGATAGGATTAGCTATGTCATGACATAGGTGTCTGTTATGTGATATCATGTAAGACCACATCTGGGACATTGGCATTGATTCGAGATTTCGTGTAAGACCACGTCTGGGACGTTGGCATCGATAAGAAATTCTGTGTAAGACCACGTCTGGGACGTTGGCATCGATATGAGATTTACGTGTAAGACCATGTCTGGGACATCGGCATCGTATTTGATTCGTGTAAGACCCTGTCTAGGACAGTGGCATCGATATCATATTACATGTAAGACCACGTCTGGGACGTTGGCATTGTACGACTATTTCGAGCACTCTGAATACCCTATTAGATTCCGAATGGTTCAACGGGTAAGTCTGAGATATGAACGATTATACGGTTTGCATATCTATTTCAGGTACGTCTGATAAATACACTTTTTGTGTATAAGAAGGTAAGTATACTCATAAACTTACCTAGATGAATTGTGTATTTGAGTATGAGAATGTAAATGTGATACATGAATGGAAAAGCTATGAGCTAACAAGTATATGATGATATACAAGATTGAAAGATGAATGGCTAAGCAAATGTGCCAAGAAGAATTATGACTATGCAATTGAGCTTTTAGTGAATTCATATTGGTTATATGTTTTGAATGCTTAAATGTTAAATTTATTTGTATATGGCTTACTAAGCTTTTGAAAGCTTACTCTGTGTGTGTTTGCTCTATTTTATAGATCGTCAAAGCTACTGAAGGCTCGGGATCGTCAAGGATCGTCATCACACTACTCAAACTCATTTTGGTACCTTTTGGAAATGTATATACTAAGTATGGCATGTATAGGCTAGTTATTTGGTATAAGTTTGAGATATGAACTTAGCCATGTGATGTGGCTAGTTATGTGTTAGTATTATGTATTTGTGACTATGTTATATGATATTGGTTTTGGCATGATCTCATGGCTATGAAATCGACAAGTTTATGGTAAGCATATAGACGAAATTTTGGGTATAAATGTTTGAGAAAAGAAATGGTTATATGAGTGGTAAATGTAGATGAATCATGATTGATGGTAAAAGTGTTTTAGTTATGCAAATTAGAATGTTTGAGAATGAGATTGAATGCAAAACTTTGTTGATTAGTTTGATATGTTTTTGGATGTCAATTGTGCATAAAATGAATTGGTGGATGGCTTGTAGGTTTGACCCTTTATGGGTGGCATTTTGGACATGCGAGTGGCCTGTTTTACCAAAACGGTTGAGGCACACGAGTGTGCCTAGTGGCCGTGGGATTTAGTCAGTATATAGCCTAAGAGTACACGGCCATGGTACACGGGCGTGCTTGGTGGCCGTGGGGATAAGTCAGTATACATGCCCTGTTTTGGCACGGCCAGGACACATGGGGGTGTCTTGTAGCCGTGGGAGGCTGCGGCCTTCTTGCGCAGGCGTGTGACCTCTGCAGTGTTCAAAAAGTTTTAAATTTCTGAGAATTTCCGTATACATTCGGTTTAGTCACAACCCTTCTCTAAAGCATGCTTAAGGTCTCGGTGACCTATTTAAGGGACATAGTGATTGCGATTGATGATCTGTATTATGAAATGTTTATAAAAGTTTCCGTTATGTCCGGTAATGCCTTTAACCCTAATCCTGCGACGGATACGGGTTAGGGGTGTTACAGTCCAACCCATGAGCTAAATCTCATTGGGTTGGAATCATTTGGGTGAATTTTTATTATCTTTAATGCCCATTGTATGATTTTTAGTATATTATTGTTTCATTCGATTTGTAATTATTTTAAATGCATGCATGCAAGCTCTAGACATAGATGATTATATGGTTTGTTAGTATATTTGATTTAATTCTGAAAAGATTAAATAGATTGGATTATTATCGGTTGATACAGGCAAGTATTTGAAAGAATATTTGCAACACTCTAGACATAGAAGTTGCGATCTGTATAGGGAAAGAAAGAACAGTCTTGATATCATTCTTCAGTTCTATAGACATACAAAAAACTCAGAATGGTAGCTCAAAGTCTGGCTTTCGAAAGAAGCAGACTGTAGTAGTGAATCCTTGAGTAGTTGAATGGTCAAGATTTTGCCATGGCATTATTATGGTATAAGAATAAAGCCTGAGTAATTCCAACCTTTATCATTCAACAGTACAATCCTCCCTATTTATTCTTTGAGAATTTCCACAGCATTTCAATTGCCTTAGCATTTTTTTTCATTTATAACTGATTTTATTAATACATTCATTAATTCTCTTCATCAATTTGTCATCTCTTTCTTTTGCACAGTTTAATTAGTAAATTTCATAAGTAATAGCATAACCAATTATTTTAATCAATTTCGAATCATGTGGAGATAATACTTTCTCATCGCTTTATTACTTGATTCGATATGTACACTTACACATTCGCATTACACATTCACACGTAAGAAGTAACCCTTGTCACATCAAATTTTAGCAAATATGATCAGACCATATACGTGTATATATATATATATCAAAACCATATATGCATATTTATATTATATATACAACATGACCCATACACGCATATTTATATTATATATATACAGACCTATTTAGCACATCAGCTTGCCTTTAATGATATGCTCACCCACACACGCAACAATTAAATGCACCATTCACCCTTGTCACGTCAATTTCATGGTTTACAACTAAGGCTTACATATTTATATTATATAACTACATGCATGTGTTTTAAATTCATTCATTTGGCACCATTAATTTCGCACAGCATGCATGCCCAACAACTCAAACAAAATTGCAGGGGTTTGCTCCATGAAAAGTCTAGGTTCACGTATCATAAGTGGGGGTTAGCAGGCCACATTTTAACTCTCCAAGTCTTGGAATTTATGCTAAAACACTTCATACAAATGCACTCACTTGTGGCTCACCACGACTTGTTAAACTAAACAACGTTTTGTTTGTCTTTATCTCGGTTTGTTGAGATTCCACCAACGTTTTCAGCTTCACACAAATGCACAAGGGCAAAGCCAAAAAAAAATTTTAGGAGGGTCGAAATAAAATTTTAATTTTTAATAATTTATATCTTTATAATTTTTAAAAGATTAAATTAAATATTTATAATTTTAGGGGGCCAAAATATAATTTTACCTTTATTAATTTAAAATTTTAAATTTTTTTAAAGAACTTAAATAATAATTTTTTATTTTAGGGGCACCTACCAACCCCTAAATTTGCCTCTATAAATACACTTACTTTATGTCGTGAATTATTGTGGTGAGTTCATATTTAATAGTTTTTTTTTTTTTGCAACGATAATTTGTTAATTTATAATTGGTGACAAATGTCGTGATAATAACTTGTTGTTAAGTGATTTTTTTGTTTTTTTGAAAACTGTTTAATTATCTAATATATCTTATATATACACTGTTCTTCACAAAAAAGGAAGTATTGTCATAATTATGCAAGTATATATATATATAATTTTATGTTTAATACATTATTCTATCCTCATTGGTTATGCTTTTTTTTTATACAACCAAATGATTATGCTTGATTGAATGTAATTTACATTTAATTAAAAATAATTATATTTTATATGATTCTATATGAAAAAGATGAATAAAAAATTGCGATTATTTGACTTACATCTTCACTCTTACCTTTTACATAATTATAGATTTGATAAAGTTATTCAGTGTAATAAATAGGTCAAAATTGAAAATTAATTATTAAAAAATAGCATAAATTGATTTTACATTTAATTACCATTATGTTCTTTAGGGCTTTTGACCTTAAAGATACAATATATATACTCATGAATTGGTTATTGCAAACCACACCTCCGTTAATAAAAAACTAATCGTTTTCTTCTATTTTGTTTTCTTAAACTATCAATCAATGCAGGGTGGTTCATCTTCAACGAAAAATCAAATCTATATAAAATGTTTACCATATGTTCATCTTAATTTTATTTTTTTAATTAGGCATATAGCATTTCACATTTAGTTTTTTTTTATGTTATACATTCCACATGAGAATACGTTATATGCACGATAGGGACTCATAATGATGATGAAAACCTATTTCTCTAAATTTGTCTATGAGTCGGATCAGGTTTTGATAAAAATTTAAGCTCGTTTGATAGGTTTGGGCTCGGCCCGATTCGAAAATGGGCTTAAAATTCTATTCAAGCCCGGTCCGGATAAAAATGCTAAAACTCAGACCCAACTATATTAATTTTAAAATATATATATATAATACATCAAAAACACTAAAAAACATTAAAATAAATGTTTTTCAACAAATTAAAAACACATTTTAAAAAATCTTTATACTTAAATAACACTAACATAGGTGCAACTTAACAAGCAAAGGTCTCTAAAATAGAAGTAAAATTAACAATAAAATAATAGTTATATAATAACAACATAATAGTTAAATGACAGCAAAACAGTGAGAAAACATAAAAAAATTCAGGAAAACAGCAAAAAAAATATTCTTTTTGCAAATTCGGGCTAGGCCCGAACTAAAAAAGTCTTACCCGAGACTCAACCCGTTTTCTAAACGGGCCTTATTTTTTTGCCCAAGCCCATTTTTCATGCTTATATTTTTATCCAAACTATCTCACTTTTCGGGTAGGCTTTCAGGCCAGACTGGGTGGCCCAACTCATGAACAGGTCTAATCACAATATTCCTACTTTCTACAAGTCAGTTTAGGATTGTTTTTAAGAAGCACTTTTGAGATAAAAAAAATACTTTTAAAATAAAAGTATTGTTAAACAAGATACTTTTAAATTTAGCCAAAAGAAAAACAAAAACTCAAAAATACTTTCTGACCTTAAAATACTTTTAAAAAGTATATCTTACTTAAAACTAGACTTTTCATTCCATACATTTGTCATACACTATAACTTCACTTTTTTCAGATCATTTATTTCCCCGTTTTCAATTACCCTTACTATTCGAATTAATTAAATGATATTTTCCTATAGACTTTTAAATATTTACAAAAGTGTTGTTTTCGATTCCAAATCATTTATTTCAAATATAAATTCCAGATTTTCAAAAAGGCAGAAAAATTGTTAATACAGTCATTGAAATTAACTTTTTTTAGTCCTTTTTCTTAATAAGATTAATTACAATTTCAATGATTTTAGTCTAAATTCATTAATTTCCATACTTGATTTTTGAAATTCACCATAAATAACTACATGCTAATATATCTACTATTATAGTTGACTTAAATAATTTGAGCTGTAAAATAATACAACATTGAAATTTTATATGCAAATAAACAATAAAAATAATTGAATAATATTTTAAATACATAAAACAATTACCACAATCACAATATTAAATACAAAGGTTTTAGAGTATCATTCCCACCCCATAAATAAGATACTTTCATATTGTCATTTTAGAAAAATCCATAGCATCCTACCATACCAAATCCATAAAAAATCCGAAGCATCTCACTACACTAGTAAGGTAAACTTTTTCTAAATTTTTCTTCTCTTATTGCAATCATCTTATTTTATTTGTTTAATCAAGTTTATATTACACATTTTACCTTGTTCGAACACCGCAATGTCCCCTCCGCAAGACTTGGAGCTTCACACTTCACGGTTTGCACTCAACAACACCATATGGCAGAATTTTAACAGAATTACTTTTTCCTCCGCTCATTCCTCCAGTTCGTCATAATTACCTTGATGCTCGAACACTAAAGTGTCCCCTTCGCAAGGCCCAGAGCTTTGTACGTCACGGTTTGCACCCAGCAACACCGTATGATGGTATACGGAATAACCCTTTTCCCAATCCTTACTCCATCTAACCTGACGATACTTCCCCTTTATATTCCGCAAGATATATAAACACGCATCACATACAATTCATAAACATTTTCTCATGGAGTACACTTGTAACACCCTATACCCGACCCAATCTCCGAGCCCCAATATCAGGATGTCACATCACCGTCACGCTTCACACACATTATAAAATGTCACGTTAATAGGCAATTGTCCTCTTTATTAGCGTTCTTACAATTTTCTAAGTCAAGCATATATTAATCATCATTAAAACATGCCAAACATACTTCAAACAAACTTATAATCTCAATTAAACATGCATTAGAGTCACTTAGCAAAATTCCAAAACAAGTTACGTAGGTATCGATACTGAAACAAAAGTATCGAAATTTCTCTTATATGGTATTGGTACCGATTGGAGAATTGATACCAAAATAGCATTCTGTTTCTCGTCTAAGAATCAAACTCCAGAATTTATCGGTACCTTTATTAAAGTATCGATTATTTTACCCCGAGTATCGATACTTCTGGTAAGGTATTGATATCAAATTATGATACTGACTTCTTGCACATTTAAAAAATCATAGAGGTATTGTTTTTAAAACACAAATATCAATACCTCTGCTCCAAACCACAAAAATTCAGCAGTTCAAGGCATATAGTCCATTCAAAATAATAACTACTCAACATGCAACTTTTATCTTATCAAGTTATCACCAAAACGACCACAATAACGGCTCAATCATTGAAAACATATCCAAGCAAGGAATCAAGATAACAAGTTCCAAGTCTATAAAGCCTAACAGCAAATAAGCTATGAAAACATCCAAAACATCATGGCAATATTTATGATTTACGATCATAAACACTTCATTAAGAGTTCTTTGATTTACGATCGTAACTCCATTTAAACAATTTGCTGATTTACGATCACAACTTTCATTTTTAAAACTCGCTGATTTACGATCACAACTTCAGTTCATTGATTTACGATCATGAATAATTCATTAAGAGTTCGCTGATTTACGATCACAACTCTATTTTCACAGTTCGTTGATTTACGATCGCAGGTTTCTGTTTACGAAATTTTAAGAGTCTCGTGATCTTTAAAACCATTTCTCCAATAACCTTTTAACTTCTGTACCACACTGTCAGACAACAAAACTTACTCAGTAAAGTTTTGAGTTCTGTTTTCGAAATTTTAAGAGTCTCATGATCTTTAAAACCTTTTCTCCAATAGCCTTTTAACTTCTATACCACACTGTCAGACAACAAAACTTACTCAGTAAAGTTTTGAGTTAAAACTTACGTAATAAGCCCCAATTAAGCGCTGTATACGTGTAAGTCTATCTTAGAAGAGTCACTTTATAACTCTTCTTCGACAAGGTAGGGGACAAATTGTTATAGAAGCTATCATAACCCGACTTGAAATTTGACCTGCTCTGTGACTCAGAATCCGACTCGAAAAAGCCCATTTATATGCACTTCTAATGACCCTCTTTAAGGGAGTTGATTCTCTCCAAATTCTCGACTTTTTCTTCTATCTCCTCTAAACACCTATATCAGGAGGAAGATGGACTGGCCAATAGAGTTACCAACTAAATCATGTATCAATAATATTAATTGGATACTCGTTACAATAAGAAGAAAGAAAACATAAATTATTCCAAAAACTTGAACTATTTTCCATATATTTATTAGCTCCAATAATAATAAAATCAATTTTTTTTCCCTTTGAATGGTAGTATTGATAGAAGGCAATTAACTCCAATATTAAATAAAATCATTGAATACAAATATTTGTTCCAGAAATATTTTTACAAAAAATCTTTTCCACAAAATTAAACCTAATTTGTAGGGTTTTATTTTAATAAATTGTGTTTGATACTTTCCAAATATTTCCCTAAAATAGTACTCAATTATAAATACCAGCACCAACTTATTAAAGTTATTAAGTCCTAAACTATGCTTCTCAATTTTTGGGAGAAATTAAAATTTTTAGCTTATCAAAAAAGTATTTTTGGGTCAATTTTTAGTTTAAGAAGAGTGTTTTTTTCTTTTAAAAAGTAATTTATTTAAGAATACTTTTATTCAAAAATATTTCTTAAAAACAATGCTAAACACACTAAAGACACAAGTTTGGCGTTTGTTGGGTATAACTATGCGAAGTATATTGACATTCATCATCATTTTATGGATGTATTTATGAAAAGTCTGGATGCCACTCGGTTTGAGAGTTTTATTTATTTTATTTTTTCCTTCCTAGTTTGCTGCTCATTATCTGTTTGGGAAGGTAATCTGGTTTCATTCAAACTCTATTTATGTGATAAGATATTCTTTAAAGGAGTTTTAATGTTATCCAACCACAACCTTTTTAAAGCTTGGTTCTCTATCTCATGGCAAGGTTGAAGAGAACAATACAAAAGAAACTAGGGAGCACACCCGACTCCCCTGTTGAAGTCGCCGATGAGCCACGGCAAGAAATGGGAGAATAGTCAAAGCAGCCTTGTCTGATGTAATTGAAAAAATTGGTGAGATTCTTGCCCAACTACAGCAGACGTTTGGTGCTCCCAGTGATTCTGACCTTGCTATCGAGGAAAGCAAAGAAACAGAGGAGAGTTTGACAGACTGATCAAGAAATGGACTCAACAAAATATATGACTTTTGTTCCAAACCAAGTTCCAACAGAACAGGTCGTCCCATCAAGAAGCAAGTTTTCCAGTGAGACTTTGGCTCAGATGCAAGAACAGCTTAAAAGCCAAGGGGAAACAAAAAGTCAACAAATCTGATGTTGGTCCTATCAGTCGCTCAAAACGCAAAAAGGATGTTCAATTAAAACATGATGAAGATTTTGTTAAGGTAACACCTTGAATTTTTTGACATTTTGGTTAAGAAACGTTGGGAAAAAGTTTCAAGGCAGAAATGTGTTGATGAACGCAACATTCTGACAAATAACTACTTACAATGAATACTACTTACAATGAATATTAATTTTATCCACCATCCGCCCTAATACCAATTACAACGGGATACGAGATACAGTAGATAATATTACAAATTTACAACATAAAACTAGTAGAAAGGAAAAGGTTTTTATAAAGAAAGAAAGGATAGTGGATAAAAGTAGGGAGGATGGTGGATAAGAAGTGGATGGAGAGAGGTTTTCTAAACTTTCTTCTATGTCCCTTAGGTTTCCTTCATTTCATATGTCTCATCAGTGATTTGACATGGTTGCTTCCACGTTACTTACTTTTTTGTCTCCATCTGGATATCGTTTTCCCAAGTTGTTTTTTTGGATGTCATTTTCTTACGTAGCTTCCTTTTTTGTTTATATTTGGATGTCGTTTTTCTAAGTTGCTTTCTTGGATGTCATTTTCTTACGTAACTTCCTTTTTTGTTTATACTTGGATGTCATTTTCCTACGTAGCTTCCTTTTTTGTTTATACTTGGATGTCGTTTTTCCAAGTTGCTTCCTTGATATTTTAATTGGTTTTTTTCAATTGGCTTTTATTCTTCTTGAATATTATCTAGATTCATTTCCTTTATTTCATCTCGATAATGAATCTATTGACAGTCTTGTTGAGTTCCAATTTTCCCACGTATTCTTGATTTCTTCTATTATGTGTAATGGAAAATCATCAATCTCCATGTCAGCTATCTTTTTTAATAGTTACACGGATTCTTCGTCTTTATCATCCTGAGTGTTTCCAGTATCATATGCCAATATTCTTCTTCCATCAATCCATAGGCTATAAGTTTTTTGTTGAAGTAAATATTGAGCTTTGGTCATTAAATCTATTCCTGTTTGGATCTGATAATAACTGGGATTATTATAACACTTGTCAATATTTTTTGTCAAGTGTTTCTTCTTTAGCTGCTGAAAGGTTGGGACCTCCAATCATTTTTTTAATGATCCAAATTTGATATGGCTGATAAAATTTTTCTTTTTCAGCTATACCAATAAGACTACTAATTTTAAGATGAAAATAATAATAATAATCATCTTCATATATCATAGGTAATAATATAGATTTAATAAATGCAGAAAAATCTTTTAATAAATGGAAAGAAAAATTTTGAACTATTATTTCTTTAACAAAACCCCATTCAATACTACTTATATTAAATGGTTCATGATCAAGTCTAAATTTTATAGTAGGGAATTTTTCATTTAAATCGTTTGTAAAAACATAGGCTTGTAAAAAATATTCTGAAAAAAGCTTTTTGAAATTGAACTTGCTGTTTGCAGATAGCTCCATTTATTTTTGTAAATATTTCCACCGATAAAATTTTTCTAGCCTTATTATATAAACATAACCTAAACATTTTATTCTTACTGAAATATATCAAGAAGATTGTTTATCTCCTTAATATCTAAATAACTGATTTCTAGTTCTTCCCAATCTCGATATAAAATGGATTTTAATAATAAATCATGAGCTTCTTATTCTTTAGTTGTTTTTTCAACTAGAAATTGTGAAAGCTTAGTAAGAGCTCTCCTGAAATTAGCTCTTTGTTCAGTAATATGAGTTTTCCATATATCATTAATAAAATTATATAATTCTGATGGTAAGCTTGGATTATAAAAATCTTTTATTTCTTGAATTTTTTGTGGTTTCAACAAATTTTCTGATGCACAAAATTTTTCTGCTCCTTTTATAATTTCTGGCTTGGTATGCTGAATTTGGATCTTGAGACCAAGGGAATTGACTTACCGATTGTGGTGTAAATGATAAATGAGTTCCAACTGGTTGTCTTACCATTGGATATAGAATATAATATCCTTGGTTAGGATAAAAAGATACTTGAGAAGGTATTGTCATAAATCCTTGATTAGGATTAGTTGATTTGAATGTTTTCCCTTTGTTAGGCCTTTTATGAACAGTTGTCCATTCACAGAATTTTTCTAGAGGTTTTTTTACCTCTATCCATATGGCCTACTAAGATAATCAACAATAATATTATTAGTTCCTTTTACATATAAAACTTCAAAATTAAAAATACATAATTCATTATACCATCTAATTCTTCTAGGTACCTTTTCCAAACTTTTATTAGTAATGAAATGTTTAACTGCGTGATTATCAATTTTTATAATAAATTTTTCAGGTGCTAAATATATAAGAAAACTTTTTATTCTTCTCTTTATTGCTAATATTTTTTTTCATATATGACATAATTAATTTCATTTGGTTTAAATTTTCCCGAACTATATCCACATATTAATTCTTCTTTATTTATTGTTCTAGCTTTTAAAATACAACTCCAATAATTTTGTGATGCGTCTGTTTCTAAAATTAATTTATCACATTGTTTAGGTAAATAAACTTTTGGAATTTGATTAATTTCTGATTTTAAATTTTTTATGATTTCTGAGTCTGTAATTTAGACCAGATAAAGTGTTTATCCTTTTTTAATTTTTCATATAATCTACCTATTTTTTCAAATAAGTTAGGAAAGAAATTTCTTTCATAATTAATAATTCCTAAAAATTGTTGAAGCTGCTTTTTATCTTCAATTTTTTCAAGAAATTCTTTTATTTTTACTATAATATGATTTTGTAGTTTAAGACCATCTACAAATAATTTTAATCCTAAGAATTCTATTTCTATTTTTTCTAGCTCTATTTTCTTAGGACTTAGTATAATTCCATGTTTTATGAATTCTTGAGAAATGATATATAAATATTTTCTATGTAATTCTAATGTGTTTGAAAATATTAAAATATCATCTATATAAACTACACAATTTTTTTTATATTTATTAAATATAGAATCCATCCATCTTTGAAAGATTTGTGGTGCATTACATAATCCAAATGGCATTACTTTCCATTGATAATGTCCATTAGGTGCATTAAAAGCTGTCAAAGGCTTGGACTCTTCTGTTAGCATGATTTGCCAAAATCCTGATTTACAATCAAATTTACTAAAATATTTTGCTTGTTTAGCTTGATTAATTAAAACATCCTTTCTTGAAATAAAATAACCATAAAAATAATATTTTGATTTAATCTTTTATAATTAATAACTATTCTAGCTTTTCCTCTTTTTATTTCGGCATGATTTCTAACCATAAAGGCTGGACTAGAATGTGGACTATTAGTTGTTTCTATTAATCCTTTTTATAATAATTCTTTAATTTGTATATCAAATTCATCTATATCTTGTTTAGTATAGATCATTGGTTTAACTCTAATAATTTTATTGGGATTTTCTAATTTAATTTCACAATATCTAGGGCTATTTTGCCATAATTTTAATGGTTCTTCACTAAAATTATTTTCTAATATTTTAAACAACCAATGACTTGTTTCAAATTGTTTAATTTGTTCTTTTCTTGGTGGTGTAAAGTTTTTATCACAAACAAATTTATGATTTTCTACCAATAGTATTTCTACAGAAGTTTTTTCTACAGATAACATAATTAAATTTTTATCAATAGAAAATGATAAATGTTGATATATAAAATTATTACCTAATAATATATCTCCATGTATTGCTGGAAAGCATAATATTTTAGGTATCACAAATCTTACATTATTTATGTAGATTGATATATTTCTAGCTTTATATTGAATTATGGTTTCATTACCATCTATTCCTATGGCTTTTATTAGATGTTTCATAGGTTCCCATTTTCTAAAGGAATGACATTCTTTCTGCAACTACTAGTTGCAGCTCCAGTATCTAATAAAGCATGTAAAGAATATGTTTTATATTCTCTAAATTGAAATGTAATTTCAAAATATGTGTAATATTTCCTGGATTGGAAATTTGAAAATGTAATTACATCACTTGTTCCAAGTTTCATTTGTTGGATTATTATTGAAGTTTGTATTTCTTCCATTCTAGTGTTTCTAGATGATACATAATTTCTACTTGGTTCTGTAGGAAAAATAGGAATATGAACTGTTTTCATTCCTATCGGTGTTGAAGATATAGAACTTCTACTTGGATTTTCCTCATCTTCGTCTATTTGAGCATTTGAGGGTAAAACCAAATTATCATTTGTATTTGTTATAACTGTATTTTTAAAATATAATTTATCACCAGACGACATATATTCTATTGTACTTACAGGTTTATAAGTATTGGCACTACTTATCCTTTCTATCATCCAATCTCTTGGTATTGATAAATCTCTTAAATGTAATAATTTTGGTTGTATTTCAATAGTGATTTTATTGGGTTCAAAGAGTTCAATAATTTTGTTATTAAATTTTTTGATATCTACTTCTGCTATATTAGTATATTCATTAATAGAAGTCCAACTGATTGCTAGATCTTCTGCTAAATCATTAATTTCAGAATTTTTTATCTGAATTCTAAGACATAAACATTCTTCTATCAAAGGATCTGTAATAGATATAAAGTAATTTGGTTTAACTTTAAATCCTATTACTCTTGCATGTAAATTTGATTGAATTCCTCCAATAGGTGCTTTTATTGGATTTTCAAATCTCTTATCTAATAAAACTGCTATTATTGGTATATCATGACCTTTTCTAAACAAAGCTCTTATAGTTATCATTATTATTCCTAAATGTATATATCTAACTTGGGGATATTTCTTTTTAATCCTCTTAATTTTATCTTTATTAAATAGTGGGATTTTTGTTAATCCAGCTTTAGTATCTTTAGCTACTGTATTACCACTTGTTTTTTCTATATGTCTTTGACTCCATATCTTATATTTAGATTTTTTATAAATTTCTTCTTTAGAAATATGATTTTTATTAATTTTTTCTATCATTTCATCAGAAAAGTCTTTTTCTTCTCCAATTTTATTTCCTAATTTTATATCTTATTGTTCATTCTTAGGAATTTCTTCTAATTGATTATCAGAATTGCTTCCTATATTAAACAAAAATATATATTCTTCTTCATTTGTATCAGAATCTGTTTCTAATATTAATTCGTATAATATTTCCTTAGGATTTATTTCCTCTTCTGAACACATTTCTAAATTTTGTTCTTCCAAGTATTTTAATCATTTTTCTTACACTTTTTCCTTTATTAGGACAATTTGGTGCTATACGTCATTCTTTATCACATATAAAACATTTAGGGTAAATTACCCAAATATACCAAAAAAAATTAAAAATTTACGGAATTGGGCCGATTTCTAGAAAATTTACGGAAAAGGGCCATTTCCCATCAAAACGCGTCCACGTCGGTAGCGTTTTGAGGAATCGCCCGACAAAGCACGCCACTGGGACGCGCTTTAGACACTGCAACGGTCAAATTTTTTGACCGTTGGTGCCACATCAGCAAAAAGCGCGTTGGCGTGGGCGCGCTTTCTTGGTGGCACAAAGCGCGTCCCTGTGGGCGCGCTTTAGGCCGAAAACAGTCAAATTTTTTTGACCGTTGGGCCTCAACGTAAAAAAAAAAAAACTATAAAAACCCCCAACCCTTTTATTTTTTTCACACTTTAATCCTTACTCATTCTCCTCTCAAATTCCTCTCAAATTTCTCTCAAATTTCTCTCAAATTTCTCTTAAAGTCCTTCAAACTTCCTCTGAAATTTTGAAATAGTCCTTTACTATTTACAAAAAAGCCCTTTTTAATTTTTTTAATATATTTTTTTTGGAAAATTTTAAAATTTTCGATCGTATTACAATGGCTGGGGAATTACTTCGTCTAGACGATAAGCACATCTCCGTCTAGACAATAAGCACATCTCCGTCGATCAAATGAAAATGGTAAGTTTTAATTTTAATTTTTCAATATTTTTTAATATTTTTTTACAATTATGCAATTTTAATTAATTTTTATTTTATAATTTTTTAAACAGTCTGTAGATCGGGTGTTGCAATCTTATATTCGCAATATGCATGGTCCCCCATCGCCGTTGATCGAGAATTACCTGCGGGAAGCGGGTTTTTGGCACGTGGCCACGATAGGCCGGGGGTTCAAGTTGGAGCCGCCTTTGATCAGTGCGTTGATGAGAGGTGGAGACCCGAGACGCACATTTTTCATTTTCCATGCGGAGAGTGTACCATCACTCTAGAAGATGTGCAGTTACAGTTGGGATTGCCGGTGGACGGGTCGGTAGTCACCGGGTCTGCAACTTCTGGTGATTGGATGGCCGTATGCTACGAGCTTCTGGGTGCCATTCCGGATAAAATTCAGGGAGGTCGGATCGAGATGGCCTGGTTACGAGACACATTCTCGGAGTTGAATGAGGGTTCGACCGAAATAGAGCGAATACGGCATGCTCGGGCATACATTCTTCAGATAATTGGAGGCTATCTGATGCCGGACCTTTCTAGAAACCTCGTACACTTGAGATGGTCTGAAACTTGTTGATTTTAGAAGCGGCCAGTAAATTGAGTTGGGTGTGCCGTGCTATCGAGGTTGTATCGGGAGATGTGCGGGGCGACGCGGTCGAGTAAAGTGAAAATCGGAGGTTGCCTATCACTACTGCAGTCATGGGCATGGTTTCGATTTCCATTTTTACGTCATCGACTCGACCACTCATATTCATTCCCACTGATAACGAGATAAATTTAATGTTATATTTTACAATTATTACGTAGATTTATAGTATAATTGCATGCTAAAAATTTATTTAATTAGGTGGAACCATTCGGCGAGCCATGCTGGAATACCTACCTCGCTTGAAGATATACGGCTTCTATTGGACCAACGGTCGGAATCACAAGTAAGTTTTGAATTTCATATTTATAATTTAGTATTTCGTATTTAGTGTCTAGTATTATGTATATAACTAATATTTTGGTAATGTTAATATAGTTTCAATGGACACGTCACGAGGATCCCAATACGGGCAGTAATTTCGGAGGAGTTCTTGCAAAATCCGAACAGTTGGCACGTGAAGGTCCCATTGATCACCTATGCGACCGTGGAGATGCACCAGTCAGATCGGGTTCTGCGAAAATTTGGATTCCGGCAACCGATTCCGTGCCAACCGAGGTTCTCGATGATGGGGACCCCGTGGGACTACGAACAGTTGCACATGGATTGACCAAGATTTTGGTCAGCACATATCGAGGCGTGGGAGAACCGGTATGACTATTTACCTAGCGGGAATCGATCGTCGTTCGGAGTTAGCGTGCGTCTTCGGAATACATGCCATGGTTTAGGATCCATGGTAAGCGTATTTGTTGTCGGAAGAAGAGAGGCGACGGCAACCGTCGGCCAACAAAGGGAACGTCGGGGCCCCTTAAATCCAAGGAGAAGGGATGATGAGACGGGGCCATCAACAGCGCCGACACAGTCACCGGGCCCATCAACAGCGCCCACACACATCACGGGCCCATCGGTTCGGTCAAACGACAACACCGACATCACAGCCTTTACCCTTTATGCCAGGTGCGTACCCTACCTCTTATATGTATCCTAACCCATATATGTTTCCTTTTCACAGTCCCACCCCAGGTTGGAATGCATGGCCGGGTTCGAGTCATTTCCCGACTACTCCGATCGGCCACCGATCTTGAGGCCGTCGTCGCGTGAGGATCACGAGGCGCGTCGGGGAGCACTTCTTTTACCGGCCTCCTTCGCCATACGGATTCGAGACACCCCGCCGTAGTTTATGCAAACACCTCCGGGTCGTTATTTTATCAAAGTGGGTCATCCTCGCAACACCCACAACCAGACCCACTGCCGGAGGAACCGGAATCCCAGCCCGAGGTTCCACGACCCCGCCGGAAGCTAGAAGAAGGAGGAATCGGTAGCACAGAATCGCCGACCGCCCCGTGTGCACCGATTCACCAGCATCAACATTGATTTGATGGGTTTTTATTTTTAAATTGTAATAATTTTTTAATAAAAAAGTTATTTTTATTTGTGTTTGTAATTTAATTTTAATATCTTCACTAAAATAGAAGTTGTTTATTTTTTTTGTATGTAATTTAATTTGAATTTTTTTAATAAAATAAAAAGTTGTTTTTTATTTTTTATTTTTTGTAATTTAGTTTTAATATATTTAATAAAATAATTTTTGTTTAATTTTTTATTGTAATTTAATTTTAATATCTTTAATAAATTAGAAATTGTTTAATTTTTTAATTGTAATTTAATTTTAATATATGTAATAAAATAAGAAGTTTTCTTTATTTTTTATTTTTTTGTAATTTAGTTTTAATATATTTAAGAAATAAGAAGTTTTCTTTATTTTTTATTTTTTTGTAATTTAGTTTTAATATATTTAATAAATAAGAAGTTTTCTTTATTTTTTATTTTTTTGTAATTTAGTTTTAATATATTTAATAAATAAGAATTTTTTTATTTTTTATTTTTTTATTTCATAAAATAATAGTTGCTTATATGTTTTTGTAATTTAATTTTAATATATTTTATAAAATAGAATTTGCTTAATTTTTTTTGAAATTTAATTTTAAAAATAAATATCCAATATTTGAGGAAAGGGGAAAGCGCGCCCCTGTTAATACTTTACTAAAAAAAAATTTATGATATTAACATAGAATTTAATAAAACTTTGTATGTTATATATAGCTTTTGTAAAAGAAAATAAAAGTAAAAGGCAGGATTAGGTTGGAGTTGCTTTTTTCGAAGGTGGAAAATGTTATATCTTGATGTAAGATTGTTTGAATCATCGTCTTTTTTAATAGAATAATAAAGTAAAAAGTAATATATATTTTATTATAAAGTAAAGCAAAGCAAATGGTAGAGAAAAAAAAGACGAGCTTTAGGCAAGGAGAATATTACGTACTTACTACTCGCTACTTACTTTATCCTTTGCTTAGCTTACGCTCCCACAGTTAGCCTAACTTCCATGTTTCGTAAATGGTACTTTAATTAATGATTTAAATTCATTTTCTTTTCTTTTTTACGATACCAAAATGATGCAAGTTCGATCACTTTATTTGAACCCGTGACCACAACACCGTTAACTGGGAGCTCGAATTACAATACAATATCTTCTAAGTTGATGGTGCACTCCCCACGCAACAAATGAAATCTGTGGGTCCCAAGGTGCCACCTCTCAATTAAGAAGGATGTCAAGCCGACTGTAAACTGACGTGGCACGTTAAATTATTATTTCAAACGAAGATTTTAAGTTAAATTATACAATTGATCCATATATATATATTTTTTTTTGTTTTGAGTAATTTATATTTTTCTTTTATGTTAAACGCGTCCACGTCAGCGCGTTTTAAGGGGAAATGACCCTTTTCCGTAAATTTTCTAGAAATCGGTCCAATTCCGTAATTTTTTAATTTTTTTGGTATATTTCAGATATTTACCCAAACATTTACATATTTGTTTTTTTGGTTTTTTAGAAATTTTTCTTCTAATAATTTTTTTTATTATAACCAAAATTACATATTTGTTTTATAAGTTATATTTTATTTAGAAAATAAAATATCAAAGTGAAATTTTGACAGAGTAGTATTGATAATTGGATTATACTTTTTAAACTGAGGACTTCTATAGTACAGAGATTAAACCTTAAATTCATTAAAAATACAAGGACTAACCACATATTTTAGCCATAAGAATAAGAATTTGAAAATGGTAATTGTCTTCCTTGTACAAAAGAAACAACTTTTCCACGCTGGCAATCCTCACAGCTTAGACGCCCAATCAGATTCAGTCACACGGATCAAAGCCTGCACACAATATTTTCTCTCTCTACAATGCCGTTGAATGATGTTTTCCAATTTCCATATTTGGCCCTCAATTAAACCGACCTTAACCTCTCCCTCCCATTCCCCTTCTATTTAAAGTCGCTATCCCCATTCGCTTGTCTCTCAAAATCAAAACCCTAATCTCTTTTTATCAAGGTAATAGCGGTTGCTGATAATCTACATTCTGGGTTCTGTATTTCTTGATCTCTCGTGGATCTGATCCTTTATTTGCTGGATTATTGTATATCTTTCAGGATCTTGGATTTCAATTTCCTTGTATTGAAGAAAAAAGATGGCTCGTACGAAGCAAACTGCTCGCAAATCAACCGGAGGGAAGGCTCCCAGGAAGCAGCTCGCCACCAAGGTATGATTTTTTTAGGGCTTTAATTTCCCAGTTTCTTTTATTTTTAAAATACGTTTCTGATAATCTTTTTATGAATTTCAATCAATCAATTACAGGCTGCAAGGAAATCTGCGCCTACGACCGGCGGAGTCAAGAAGCCTCACCGCTACCGTCCTGGAACCGTCGCTCTTCGTGAAATCCGTAAATATCAAAAGAGCACCGAACTTTTGATCCGCAAGTTACCCTTCCAGCGTCTTGTTCGTGAAATTGCCCAAGACTTCAAGGTATATATATAAGTGCCAAAAAAAATATTCAAGAAACCGAACCCCTGGTAGTCCCAATTGGTTTTATTTGTTCGTATAGCGTAATAACTAAGGTTTTTTTTTCTTGTTTGGCAGACGGATTTGAGGTTTCAAAGCCATGCGGTCCTGGCATTGCAGGAGGCTGCAGAGGCATACCTTGTGGGTTTGTTCGAGGATACCAACTTGTGCGCTATCCATGCCAAGAGGGTCACCATTATGCCCAAGGATATTCAACTCGCTAGGCGAATTCGTGGGGAGCGTGCTTAATTTTCTTTTTTAATTTGTATTGATTCAGGGGTTGTTTTTGTGGGTAATTACGGATTCTATGTAATCTAACTGAATTACATCTTTAAAAGATTTTCATTATTCATGCAGCTTGAATAGCTGGTTCATTCACATCATATTTTGTCGGTTTTGCGATGAATGATATTTGATACTGTGTTGGATTAGAACATGCTTTTCGAAGGTTTGTGGTGGATAACATTAGTAATAAGGGAAGTATTTCGGTCAAATATCAAACAAGGCCCAATTAAGCTGGGCCGGTTTTGTTCCAAAATGATGCAGTTGGTGGCCTCTCTCCCTTTTATCATTGCAAGTGTCCATGCTTGTAACGCCAATATATCGGAAGCAGGTTAGGGTAGTGTATCTTAATCTTTTATAATTTAAAGTTATATTATTTAAGAGTATTTTAACTTTTTTATTTTATTTTTTAAAAATTTAATAAAATTTTTTCATGTGATTTTATTATTAATATTATTAAGTGTTATAAGTTAATTTGATATTAATTTAGATTAATGATAATAAATAATTGTAATTCATTAAATATTTTTAATATGATGTATTTATGTGTTTAAATTTAATTTTATTCACGATTTAATGTTTTTACATTTTAATATTGTATATATTTTATGTGATATTATTACTCATTTCATTATTTGTAATATGTTATATTTAAACAAATTTTTATTTTAAATGTGTCATTTTCACACGGGATTGTGTATTAATATTTATTAAAAGTTCATATAAAAAATAAATGACATCTTTTATTTAAAAAGATGAATCTAAAAGATTTGATATATTTCATATAAATTGTATTTTTGGTTTAAATCTTATTATATTTGTTTTTTTATTAATGTATAAAAATATAAAAATAAAAAATTTTCGACCCATTTACCCAAAAAGGCTCATTTCCAAAAAAAATTATGAAAATGCTAAATAAATCATTATTTATGAAAAAGAGTAAGTTTGGGTAAAACTTGCTTACATGACCGTGTTTTAGGGGGAAAAATCAAGCAAAGCGCGCCTTCGGGGGAGCGTTTAGTGCCACGTCAACTAAACATGTCCATGTGGGAGTGCTTTGCTGGCACAACGGCTATTTTTTTTGAATTTTTTTGATTGTTGGGGAGGTCCAACGGTAAAAAAAAAAACTATAAAAACCTCTCTTCTTATATTTCACACTTAATTTCTTCAAATTTTAGCCAAAAATCTTTAAAAATTCTCCCTAAAGCTCTCAAATTTCTCAAAGCTCTTTATAATTAGTTATTTACTTTATTTTTTAAATTTTTTTTATAATCTCAAAAATATTTGATCGTGTTAGTAATGGCCAGAGAATTAATTCGTCTCGATCATAAACATATTTCCGTCGAACAAATGAAAATGGTAACGGTTTATTTTAAATGTTGAATATTATTTTATATTTTTTTCATTTATATAATTTTAATTAATTTGTATTTTATAATTTTTTATAACAGTCTGTAGATCGGGTGTTACAATGTTATATTTGTAATGGTCTGGTCTGCCATCATCGTTGATAGAAAATTACTTGAGGGAAGCGGGTTTTTGGCACGCGGCCACTATAGGCCGGGGGTGCAAGTTGGACCCAAAACTCATCAGCGCGTTAATAGAGAGGTGGAGACCCGAGACACACATTCCATCTTCCATGCGAAGAGTGTACTATCACTTTGGAGAACGTCCAGTTACAATTAGGATTGCCGGTGGATAGGTCCGCACTCACTGGGTCCGTTTAATCTACTGATTGGGGAGCCATATGTTACGATCTTTTGGGTTTGATTCTGGATAATATTTATGGAGCTCGAATTGAGATGGGTTGGTTACGAGACACGTTCCCGGAGTCGGGGAATGATTCGACTGAAGTTGAAAGAATACGATATGCTCGGGCATACATCCTTGAGATGATTGGAGGTTATCTGATGCCGGACTTGTCACGAAACCTCGTACATCTGAGGTGACTGCTGAAACTCGTTGATTTTAGAGCAACTGGCGAACTTAGTTTGGGGTCTACCATGTTGGCAACATTGTACCAGGAGATGTGCGGGGCGACGCCACCAAATAAAACCAAAATCGGAGGTTGCCTATCACTACTACAATCATGGGCTCGGTTTCGTTTTTCATTTTTACGTCCTTGAGTGAACCACCCATATACATTCCCACTCATAACAAGGTAAAATTTTTATTTGATTTTACAATTATTTCATAGATTTAAAATAAAATTGTATCTTTGAAAATTTATTTAATTAGGTGGAACCATCCAGTGAGTTATGTTGGAATACCTACCGCTCTTGAAGATATACGGCTTCTATTAGACCAACGGTCGGAAGCGCAAGTAAGTATTAAATAAAATATATATACATAAAATAGTCGTTTCATATTTAGTATTTAGTATTTAGTATTATGTATATAACTAATATTTTTATCCCGTTCATATAGTTTCAATGGACACCATACGAGGATCGGACAATACGGGCAGTAATTCCGAAAAAATTCTTTCAAAATTTGAACATTTGGCATGTTAAGGTCCTATTAGTCAACTATGCTACTGTCGAGATGCACTAGATAGATAGAGTGTTGCGACAATTTGGATTCCGACAACCGATTCCTGAGGTGCTTGATGAGTAGCACAAAATCGACTTACGACTAACGAATACGAATTGGCCGTTATTCTGGTCAGAATATATCGAAATTTGGGAAAACCAGTACGATCATATACCTGATCGCGAACCGATCATCGTCCCGGAGTTAGCGTGCACCCCAGATTACATGCCATGGTTTAGGATCCATGGCAAGCCATATTTGCTGTCGGAAGAGCAGAGGCGTCGGCAAATCCGTGTGGAAAGAGAACGACGGGGCCCTTTAAATCCAATGAGAAGGGATGATGGGACGGGCCCATCAACAACGCCCACACAATCACCGGGCCCATCAATAGCGCCCACACAATCACCGGACCCATCAACAGTACCCACACAATCACCGGGCCTAATGCCTCAATCGACGACACCCACATCATAGCCCTTTCAGATTAAGCCAGGTGCATATCCTAGCCTTTATATATATCCTAACCCTTATATGTTTTCTTTTCTCAGTCCTATGGCAGGTTGGAATGCATGGCCCGGTGCATCTCCTTTCCCGATGACTCCGACGACTCAATCGATGATATATAGGCCATCGTCGCCGGAGGGATCGCAAGAGGCACCGTCGGTGAGCTCATCTCATTACCATTCCCCATCGCCTTATAGGATTCAAGCACCTCCACATTCTTTATTCTACCAATGTGGGTCATCCTCCCAACACCCAAAATCGGAGCAACCACAACCCCCGCCGGAGCAACCGAGGAGGAATCTAGCGCGTAATCGTCGTCCACCCCCATGTGGAACTGATTTCGACCGACATATACATTAATTTTTTTTAATATATTTGTAGACGCTGTTTCTATATTTTTTCATTTAATAAAAAAGTTGTTTTTAATAATTTAATTGTAAATTAGTTTTATATTTTTAATAAAATATAAGTTCTTTTGAATAAAGCAGAATAGAAATAATGCAATATCGTTTCATTACAGCAATTAACAACTATTTCTGTTTGGACATGATCGAATTGTATGACCTGGGTTCCTACACTATCCACATAAATTCTGTTGGTTCGTTCTTTCCCGGATATCCATATTATTACGTATTCTACTCGAGCAAGGTCGACCTTTTGGTTTGCAATGCAATCTGCTATCCAGTAACATCTTAAACGGAGCAAGCGATACAGACGGCCACTTATGTTCATCTGGGACTAGTGGGAATACGTGTCTCTACACATTTTACATTTTTTCTATTTTGTACACTTCGTCGACATATCTCATGGGATCCAAACGGAGATTTTGACAAGCTACAATTGCATGAGCGCATGGATAACGAAGTGCGTCAAACGTCCCACAGTCGCAAGTCTTATTTATTAGGTGTACACGACATTGTCCGCCGGTAATACATTGGCTCAGTTTGTCAAACTCCGTCACACGAAACCATAGGTTGTCACAATCGTGACACACTGTGTGCATGGTGTTGGCCCGTGCCTTCGCCTTGTTAATTTCTTGCAATACCTTCCGGGACCATACATGGCCTCCCTGTAGTTGGCCTTTATAACTCACTACTCGCTTTGGAAATAATTTTGCCAAATGAAAATATGTCTCTCGCACAACTGAGGTTATCGGCAAATGACGTGTTCCTTTTAGAACAGAATTTATGCATTCAGCCAGGTTTGTAGTCATATGACCATATTGTAGGCCGCCGTCGTATGCTTGTGTCCACTGTTTGAAAGGTATGTTACAGAGTTAGTCTGCGCCTTGATCGTTAACATAACGCAAATTCCCCAACATCTCATGAAAACGGTCCTTATTGATCTCGTACCCTGCCAATATAAGTTGATAGCGAAAATTACATACGAATATTCCATTCAGAATAAATTGAATATTACAACCAAAAGTATATTAATATAGATTAAATACCCATGTTGGTCACTTGCTTTCGTTCAGTCGTAGACCGATATTGCCCGTAGTAGTTGGACGCAACGTGCCTTAGACAATACCGATGGTGTGTGCGATCCCATAGGCTTCCATGTCGCTCAATTGCGGCTAGTATTCCAGTGCCCTTGTAACACCCCTTACCCGTGTTCGACGCCGGAAAATGGTACGAGGCATTACCAGACAATAACACAAACATTCATGCAGAACTGAAACATAAAATTTCATTCAATTTAAAAAATTTCATATTCAATCAAAAAGCCTCAAAAAGGGGCCTACGAGGCCCAAAACATACTTTGGGAACGGTCCGGGACCAAACCGAGAACTTTAGAAAAATTTAGAAAATTTACATAAAAATTGGGCACACGCCCGTGTAGCACAGGGACACGCCCGTATGGGAAGGCCGTGTGGTCGTACACTCCCATGTCCCCAGCCCATGTAGATTTATTTTTCATTTCGAACCTACAGGGGTTTTCATACGGTCGAGTACACGCCCGTGTCCTAAGCCGTGTTCTTCACACGGCCAAGACACACGCCCGTGTCTCTGCCCGTGTGCAAAAACCTGGGTATTCTGTTTATGACGTCAGCACACATTTTAGGTCTCATGGCCAAGGCACATGCCCGCGTGTTAGACCGTGTGACGAACTAAATTTTTCGCAAATTAGGTGCATGGGACACACGACCAGGCTACACACCCATGAGGCAGACCGTGTGTCACACACGGTCTAGACATACACCAGTGTGTCTACCCGTGTGGACATTTGTAAGGCTGTTTACCAAGCCCTTTGCCACCCTTAAAAACATCCGTACTTAAACCATTTCCAACCAACTTAACATGCTATTATTAGACATCTATTTGTCCACATTAAGAGCATTCACGCACCATTTAATAACCATTCTCATCATGTGTAACCACACTTATACCCAGCCATCACACATGCAACTACACAACCATTCACAAGTCACGTTTCCCACGCTTCAATTCCATGTTATCATTCATTCCCACTTAGGCAAGCAAACTCATTCATGAAAGGCCTCATCATGGACTTGTAACACAATCAATATTAGCCATATCACATGACCTAATACAAAATGATATATTAAATGACATAGACCACATTCTTGATCAAATAATTATGACACTTACAAAATAACCAAAATTCCTATACATGCCATAATTCAATGTAAATCTCAATATACCAAAATGTGTAGATAGTGTGGATGATCCTCCGACGATCTCCGTATCCCGAGCTGGCTTGGCGACACTATAAAACAAGGGAAAAGAGAAGGGAGTAAGCTTTAAGCTTAGTAAGTCTATATGTAAACAATGAGCATCACACCACATACTTATCAATCAAAACATTACATACTAATCAAGAACAATTCAGATCCTAGTAGTTGTACTTACTCATTTCAAACTTTACCACATTTCAAATACATATCATAGACATTGCTCACAATTACATGCATTTATAACCCTGCACTTGTCACCACATTGTCACACGTAATTTCACTTAATCAAATTTTCCCGATGAACACTTCGGAATAATACCAGATACATATACACATGGTGGTATCGCACTCAGCCCACTAATAAGAGTAAATACGGTGGTATCGCACACAGCCCACCCATAATAGTGATTACGGTGGTATCACACACAACCCACCAATAATAGTAAATACGGTGGTATCGCACACAACCCACCAATAATAGTAAATACGGTGTTCATCCGCATCCTTTTTCTATTCCGAAGGTTCATCCGGGAATTTCTCCACTTTTCAACGTTTCAATAAATATCAATAATATTTACTCACATTTCACATAAGACATTAATATGTTAAAACATAAATAAAGAGGATGTATCGTTTACATATAAACTTACCTCGATACAAAATGTGTTAATTTGCAATTTAATTCGAAATCTTGCCTTTTCCTCGGTCAAGGTCAATTCCACGTTCTTCTTGATAATCAAGCTTGAAAGTGAAGCAAAACCCTAGCTATGGCTCCTTGCAAATTTCGGCTATGGAGGAAGAAGATGGACAACATTTTAGCCTTATTTTCTCTTTTATTTCATTTATTAACCAAATGACCGAATTGCCCTTCATTAAATCCTTTAGATATTTTATCCCTCTATGGGCATTTTGTGTCCAAACTATAATATAATGGTCTAATTACCAACTAAGGACTCCCAAATTTAAAACCCATCTCAATCAAGTACATATATTGATTATAATACACACTTTTCACCCATTGCAATTTAGTCCAACTTATCAAATTGGACATTCAAACAATAAAATTTCTTAACCAAAATTTCACATAAACATTCAATCACTCAATAAACACTAAAACTCAATCGGAATAAATATTTCAACCTCGAATTCATGGTTTCGAAACCGCTGCTCCCTTTATGCCCTAATTCGGGCTGCTACAACTCTCCCCCTTTAGGAATTTTCGTCCCCAAAAATCTTACCGGTAAAGAGGTTTGGGTACTGTTTTCTCATGGCTTCTTCCGATTCCCACATAGCCTCCTCTACACCATGCTTTTGCCACAACACTTTCACTAAGGCTATAATTTTTTTCCTCAACTGCTTTAGCTCCCGAGCCAAAATCTTAATTGGTTCCTCAACATATGTCATATCCAGTCGTATATCAATTTCTGTCGGAGGAATTACATGTGAAGGATCAGAATGATATTGTCGCAACATCGACACATGGAACACATTGTGTATTCTCTCCAACTCCGCCGACAACGCTAACCAGTAAGCTACTGGTCCAATCCTCTCAATAATTTCATATGGCCCAATGAAACGCAGACTCAACTTGCCCTTTCGACCAAATCTCAAGATTTTCTTCCACGGAGATACTTTCAGAAACATTTTATCACCCACCTGAAACTCAATTTCTTTTCTTTTCAAATCCGCGTATGAATTTTGTCGATCTGAAGCAGCTTTCAGACAATCACGGATTATTTTCACTTTCTCCTCGGTTTCTCTAACTAAATCAACCCCGTGAATCTATTTCTCACTGAGCTCAGTCCAATACAAAGGATTTCGACACTTGCGACCATATAATACTTCATACGGTACCATCTGTATACTCGACTGATAACTGTTGTTGTAGGTAAATTCAACCAAAGGTAGATATTTCTCCCAACTACCTTCGAATTCTAAAACACAACATCGGATCATGTCTTCAAGAACTTGAATTGCTCTTTCGGATTGACCGTCAGTTTGCAGATGAAACGCAGTACTAAAATTCAATTTGGTACCCAAGGGTTCTTGCAGCTTTTTCCAAAACCTCGAAGTAAATCTCGGATCTCTATCCGAAATAATAGACATAGGTACTCCGTGCAATCTCACAATTTCATCAATATACAACTCAGCCAACTTATCAAGTGAGTAGTCAGACGCGTCTGCAGTATAAAGTGAGCTGATTTCGTCAATCTATCAACCACAACCCAAATGACATCTTTCTTTTTCGGAGTCAGAGGCAAACCTGTCACTAAATCCATTGTGATTCTGTCCCATATCCACTCGGAAACCATCACTGGCTAAAGTAAACCTGAAGGCACCTAATGCTCAGCTTTCACTTGTTGGCAGATCAAACACTTTGTCACAAACTCAGAGATGCCTCTTTTCATACCCGGCCACCAATACAACTTCTTCAAATCATTATACATTTTTGTACTGCCCGGATGTACTGACAAACAACCACTGTGTGCCTCATGTAAAATTTTTCGAATCAAGTCATCATCTTTCAGCACACAAACTCTATCACGAAACACCAAACAATCATCTGAGCCAATCCGAAAATCAGAGTTGCTTCCCGATTCACACTGAGTTCTCTTAGCTTGCATTCCACTATCATTCTTTTGAGCTTCACAAATCTGCTGAAGAAACAACAGTCTAGCCTTCAACTCGGCCAATATAGCACCATCATCAGATAATATCAAACTCGTATTCATAGCTCTTAAAGTATACAAGGATTTTCTATTCAAAGCATCTGTAACCACATTTGCCTTTCCTGGATGATATTCAATCACTAACTCATAATCCTTTAACAATTCGAGCCATCTCCGTTGTCGCAAATTCAATTCTTTTTGATTCATCAAATAATTCAAACTCCTGTGATCAGTAAAGATTCAGCATTTTCACCATACAAATAATGACGCCAAATCTTCAAAGCAAAGACGATGGCGGCCAATTCCAAATCGTGCGTCGAATAATTTTGTTCAAGCGGTTTTAGCTGTCTCGAGGCGTACACTACTACTTTGCCTTCTTGCATCAATACACACCCAAGACCATTCAATGACGCATCACTATAGATCACAAACTCTTTCCCCGACTCAGGTTGCACAAACACTGGTGCTTCAGTCATTTTTGCTTTCAACTTCTCAAAAATTTTCTGGCATTTTTCAGTCCACTCGAACTTAACACTCTTTTGAAGAAACTTAGTCATAGGAGAAGCAATCATCGAGAACCCCTCGACAAAACGTCTATAATATCCAGCTAAGCCCAAAAAGCTTCTAACCTCGGATACGTTAGTTGGCGGTTTCCAATCAATAATCGTCGAAATTTTGCTCGGATCAAACCGAATACCATCAACTAAAACTATATGTCCCAGAAATTCGAATTTACGAAGCCAAAACTCACTTTTACTGAACTTAACAAACAATTTCTCCTCTCGTAGAATCTGCAATACCGTTCGTAAGTGTTAGGCATGCTCGGACTCATCTCGAGAATAAATCAATATATCATCTATGAACACTACCACAAACTTATCCAAATATAGCCAAAAAATTCGGTTCATCAAATCCATAAACATAGCTGGTGCATTAGTTAAACCGAAAGGCATCACAAGAAATTCATAGTGTCCATACCTTATTCGAAAAGCAGTTTTCGACACATCGAATTCTTTGACTCTAAACTGATAGTAGCCGGATCTCAAATCTATCTTTGAGAACACTGTTGCTCCCTTCAATTGATCGAACAAATCATCAATTCTCGGTAATGGATACTTGTTCTTTATGGTCACCTTGTTGAGCTGTTGATAGTCAATACAGAGTCTCATAGATCCGTCCTTTTTCTTTACAAACAATAAGGGAGCACCCCAATCAGAAAAACTCGGTCTCACAAATCCCTTATCTGTCAATTCTTGCAACTGAGCTTTTAATTCTTTCAATTTAGTCTGAGCCATTCTATACGGAGCAATCGAGATCGGTGCAAGTCTGTGCAATAGATCAATGGCAAATTCAATCTCTAATTGGAGGTAACCAGTGCAATTCTTCTTCCGAAACACATCCGGAAATTCACGGACTCATCGCATCGATTCAAGCTTCGACCCGAACATCTCAGTATTCAACACATAAGTAAGATAAGCTTCACACCCTTTTCTCATGTATTTCTGAGCAGACATGTGCGAAATAACCACATCCATCTTATTTGAGTCATTTGTTTCAACCCAAAGAATCTCACCATTTTCACATTTCAACTCAAGAGTTTTCTGTCTACAATTTACCTTGGCATCATGTAATGTCAACCAATCCATGCCCAAAATAACATCAAACTCGTCAAATGGAAACAATATCAAATTAGCCGAAAAACAGTGACCTTGAATCGTCAAAGGACAATTCTTGCAAACCTTATCTACTAACACATACTTGCCTAAAGGGTTTGACACTTTAATCACAAATTCAGTCAATTCAACAGACACTTTCTTACTATTTACCAAATTCACACAAATATAAGAATGAGTGGATCCGGGGTCAATTAATGCAATAACATTAGTATCATAAAGAGAGAATGTACCAGTAATCACATCGGGAAATGACGCATCTTCACGAGCACGTATGGCATAAGCTCTAGCATGTGCTCTCGTTTCTATCCTTACAGCTGAATCCTTCATTATATCTTTACTACTAGCTCCATTTCTGGTATTTCGCGGAGGTCTACCTCTGCTAGAAGTGTTACTCGGTCTAACACTCTGAAGTTTCTCTCTTTCAACGTTCTCAGGACAGTCTCTGATAAAATGTTCTCGAGAACCACACTTATAGCAAGCTCGGTTGTTTCCCCAACACTCTCCGATATGTTGTCTAGCATAATTCTGACACTTGGGTTTATTAGAATTCGCATTACCCACACTTGCCATCGAAGTAGCTTGAACTCTAGAGCCCAAATATGTTTTACCACGATCTCAGTGTGAATACCCTGCTGAAACTGTCATCCGAGGATTTGTTTCTTTGGACCTCTTTGATTGGGATTGGAACGACTTACTCATCGCCCTCTTTCTTGCATCTCGGGCCTCAATCATAGCTTTTCTCTTTTCTTTATTAAGCTCTTCAGCCTTGCAAGCTCTATCGACTAATACCACGAATTCTTTCAACTCTAAGATCCCAATTAACAATCTAATATCCTCGTTCAGCCCATCTTCGAATCTCTTGTACATAATAGCTTCGGTAGACACACAATCTTGAGCATACTTACTGAGTCTGACAAATTCACGTTCATACTCTGCCACATGCATTTTACCTTGCTTCAATTCGAGAAACTCTATCCGTTTCTAATTGATGAACCGCTGACTTATATATTTCTTTCGGAACTCCTCTAGGAAGAAATCCCATGTCACTCTCTCTTTCGAAACTACAGATATCAGCGTCTTCCACCAGCGATATGCCGAGTCCATCAGTAATGATACAACACATTTAAGCATTCTTCGGGCGTATAAGAAAGTTCTTCAAATACCCGTATAGAATTCTCAAGCCAAAACTCTGCCTTCTCGGGATCATCATCAATGTTTGCTCTAAATTCTTCGGCCTCTTGTTTTTGAATCTTATCAACCGGGGGTTTAGTCAATCTTACCAAATCAATACCTTGAGGAGCTACGGGGACTGGCTGAGGTATGGGAGAGGGTGGAGGAGGTTGAGCATTAGGATTTGCTCAAACAAATTCAGTATACCAATTACTCATCATATAGAGAAAGGCTTCCTGATCCTCCTCTCCCTGACCCAAGGTCTCAGGTCTACTTTCTAATAGCGCGGTCCCTTGCGCGGAGCCGGCAGAGACATTTGCAAAGATCATCGCAGCAAATTTCTGGGTCAGGATCCATTTTACTAAATGAAAACACAGTTTGAAATTGTCAGGAGTTACCACACTATCATAATATATTTATGGCATGTATAACTAGACTCTCACACACGCTACGGTAGTCTAAGGACCGACTTAACCATAGCTCTGATACCACTAAAATGTAACACCCCTTACCCGTGTTCGACGCTGGAACAGGGTACGAGGCATTACCGGACAAGAACACAAACATTCATGCAGAACCGGGCTATAAAATTTCATTCAATTTAAAAATTTTCATATTCAATCATAAAGTCTCTAAAATGGGCCTACGAGGCCCAAAACATACTTTGGGAACGGTCTGGGACCAAACTGAGAACTTTAGAAAAATTTAGAAAATTTTCATAAAAATTGGGCACACACCCGTGTAGCACATGGACACGCCCGTGTAGGAAGGCCGTGTGGTCACACACGCCCATGTCCCCAGTCCGTGTAGATTTATTTTTCATTTCGAACCTACAGGGGTTTTCACACGGCCGAGTACACGCCCAAGTCCTAAGCCGTGTTCTTCACACGGCCGAGACACACGCCCGTGTCTCTGCCCGTATGCAAAAACCTGAGTATTCTATTTATGACGACAGCACACATTTTAGGTGACACAGCCATGGCACATGCCCGTGTGTTTGATCGTGTGACGAACTGAATTTTTCACAAATTAGGTACAGGGGACACACGGCCAGGCTACACGCCCATGAGGCAGACCGTGTGTCACACACGGTCTAGACACACGCCTGTGTGTTTACCCGTGTAGACATTTGTAAGGCTATTTACCAAGCTCTTTGCCACCCTAAAAAACATCCACACTTAAACCATTTCTAACCAACTTAACATGCTATTATTAGACATTTATTTGTCCACATTAAGAGCATTCACGCACCATTTAATAACCATTCTCATCATGTATAACCACACTTATACCTAACCATCACACTTGTAACTACACAACCATTCACGTGTCACGTTTCCCACGCTTCAATTCCATGTTATCATTCATTCCCACTTAGGCAAGCAAACTCATTCATGAAAGGCTTCATCATGGACTTGTAACACAATCAATATTAGCCATATCACATGACCTTATACAAAATGATATATTAAATGACATAGACCGCATTCTTGATCAAGCAATTATGACACTTACAAAATAACCAAAATTCCTATACATGCCATAATTCAATGTAAATCTCAATATACCAAAATGTGTAGATAGTGTGGATGATCCTCCGACGATCTCTGTATCCCGAGCTGGCTTGGCGACACTATAAAACAAGGGAAAAGAGAAGGGAGTAAGCTTTAAGCTTAGTAAGTCTATATGTAAACAATGAGCATCATGCCACATACTTATCAATCAAAACATTACATACTAATCAAGAACAATTCAGATCCTAGTAGTTGTACTTACTCATTTCAAACCTTACCACATTCCAAATACATATCATAGACATTGCTCACAATTACATGCACTTATAACCCTGCACTTGTCACCACATTGTCACACGTAATTTCACTTAATCAAATTTTCCCGATGAACACTTCGGAATAATACCGGATACATATACACACGGTGGTATCACACTTAGCCCATCAATAACAGTAAATACGGTGCTATCGCACACAACCCACCCATAATAGTGATTACGGTGGTATCGCACACTGCCTACCAATAATAGTAAATACGGTGGTATCGCACACAGCCCACCAATAATAGTAAATACGGTGTTCATCCGTATCCTTTTTCTATTCCGAAGGTTCATCCGGGAATTTCCCCACTTTTCAACGTTTCAATAAATATCAATAATATTTACTCACATTTCAAATAAGACACTAATATGTAAAAACATAAATAAAAAGGATGTATCGTTTACATATAAACTTACCTCGATACAAAATGTGTTAATTTGTAATTTAGTCTGAAACCTTGCCTTTTCCTCGGTCAAGGTCGATTCCACGTTCTTCTTGATAATCAAGCTTGAAAGTGAAGCAAAACCCTAGCTATGGCACTTTGCAAATTTCGGCTATGGAGGAAGAAGATGGACAACATTTTAGCCTTATTTTTCGTTTTATATCATTTATTAACTAAATGACCAAATTGCCCTTCATTAAATCCTTTAGATATTTTATCCCTCTATGGGCATTTTGTGTCCAAATTATAATATAATGGTCTAATTACCAACTAAGGACTCCCAATTTTAAAACCCATCTCAATCAAGTACCTATATGGATTATAATACACACTTTTCACCCATTGCAATTTAGTCCAACTTATCAAATTGGACATTCAAACAATAAAATTTCTTATCCAAAATTTCACATAAACATTCAATCATTCAATAAACACTAAAACTCAATCAGAATAAATATTTTGACCTCGGATTCATGGTTTCAAAACCACTATTCCGTTTAAGCCCTAATTCGGGCTGCTACAGCCCTGATCCGATATAACCCAGATATCAGGTTGGGGGCATACATGCCTCCTTAACCTAGAAAGAAAGAAATCCCAGTCATCAGCTAGCTCCCTCAGTGTTATTGCAAACGCAATTGGAAGGATTCTCCCACCGCCATCCTGTGCCACAGCTAGCAATAGCCGATGGGTATATCTACCATACATAAATGTACCGTCAATTTTTACCAATGGCTTGCAGTACACAAATGCATCCCGACATTGCTTAAAGCTCCAGAACAGACGTTTGAACACTTGGCATCCACGGAGCAATCGGCTATTGTAGTACGCAGGGACCGTTTCAAGGTCTATTATGCATCCTGGGACGTACCTCTCCAGCACCTGAAACCATTGCCAAACCTAATTATATGAAGCGTCCCACCCACTATGCATCTTTTCCAACGCCTTTTGCTTAGCTATCCAAGCCTTGCGGTAAGATGGCGTGTACCTCAATTGGCTACTAATACTGGAAATTATGCATGACACAAAAGTCCTGGGATCCGCCTTCAACATCGGTAGTATTAAGGTAGCTATCATGCCTGAATCCATCTTGGGATGATCTTGTGAAACACCTGTCAACGAAGTACGTTAAATAATGCAACATTAAGTAATAACATTATTATTCAAAACCCTAAACACCCAGTGATACTGTACCGACAACACAGGTATGTGGACCTTTGTATTTTTTATCTCCCACAAGCCTGTCTTTTTCCTAAGAGAAGCCATGATTTTCCATGAACATGTATTGTCTTGCACTGTACACTTGGCCTCAAACTTCTCGAATTTTGATTTAACCACGTTGTAATTAACCCCGTGATTGATGCTATATTGTTTCAAAGCACCAAGAAAACTATCATTACTGGAAAACTCCTTACCAACTTCCAAATCACCCGAATCGAATGACGAACTTGTACGGTCACGGGTTCTGTGTAGTAGCTCTGGAAACTCCAACGCATCATCTGCCGATATGTCGACATTATGCATGTGGGCTGGAGGCGAGTACGCCCTGAATCGCGGATCTTCTTCTTTTTCATCTAAACCCTCTTCAACGTCTTCAGGTTCAGATGGAACAAGCTCCGGTTCAAAAAATAAAGCAACTTCTGCACCATTGGGGCCGGGCTCTCGAGGTGGATCCACATCGGACTCATCATCCAACCCACCATGATCTGCAACGTACGAGGTCCCCTCGCCGGTGGACGTCGTAGGGAGTACATCGTCCCTTCTTGTGAACATTTCGTAACGTCCCCAATCAGATGTGGATTGCCAACCACTAGAAGTTGATGTCATTCCCCAATACGTATTTCCAGCATCAGACATCGACCCACCGATGTGTATGTCCCATCCACTAACCGAGTGTCGTGCAGGAGTTGTGTTTTCCATACTGCCACCAAACACGGGCGCTTCAGTGTTCTGCCGCCCACTAACGGAGTGTCGACTAGGGATCGTGTATTCCTCTCGAACAACAGTTGATGTTGAAGTCGCAAATGTTTCATTTGGCGATGAAAATTGAACATATATCTCAAGATAGGGTGATGCACTAGCGAGATGAGTCTGCACCATTGCCTCAAAGCTTCGAACACCTTTGATATCAAATGCATCATATGTCACGGGATCAATCGAAGCACAAAATCGATACTTAATAGAAGAAACCCTACTTGGCGTCGTTCTGAAGATTTTGCGCCTAATTCTTTTACGAAATTCTGTAAAACCTATACTCTAGTCAAAAACCATTTGCGCTGTGTTCTCCGATAAAAAAACAACACCGTTCTTGGTGTCACGGACTTCACCATCATAGTAAATAACAACACTAATACGTTCACTCATCTTCAATTTCTATTCTGCTTAGCCTCTCTAATTTTTCTTGCTGTAACTTATACAACCTGAGAATGATATTTGCCTCGTTTATAGCCTAAGGCCAAGCATGAACTCATCAGAGAAAAGAGCGTCCACGTGAGAGCTTTTTTCAGAAATTTTGCTGACAGTGCATCCTGCTTGAAGCGTTTTTGACACTATTTATTCAGAAACGTCTTCTCAAAATTATTTTTTCAGGAACTACTGTAGAAAAAGAGCGTTCACGTGGGAGCTTTTTTCAGAAATTTTGCTGACAGTGCATCCCTCTTGAAGCGTTTTTGACACTATTTGTTCAGAAACGTCTTCTCAAAATTATTTTTTCAAGAACTACTGTAGAAAAAGAGCGTTCACGTGGGAGCTTTTTTCTGTAAGTTTGCTGACAGTGTATCCTTCGTGAAGCATTTTTGACACTATTTGTTCAGAAACGTCTTCTCAAAATTATTTTTTCAGGGTCAAAATAGTCAAATTTGTTAAAAAAATGAACACAATGTTATTTTTTAAAAAATAAACCCTAATTTAATTAATTTTAACCCTAAACCCTAATTTAATTTATTTAAAACCCTAGAACCCTAATTTAATTAATTTATTTAAACATCATAAACCCTAGTTTAATTTATTTAAAACCCTAATTTTATTTATTTAAAACCCTAGAACCCTAATTTACTTAATTTATTTAAAAACCATAAACCCTAATTTAAATAATTTTTATAAAATAACACTAAATCCTGATTTATTTTAAAAATCTACTAAAACTTTAAACCCCAACCTGTTTAAAAAAAACTCACTAAACCCCAGGGGCGAAGCCAAGACAATTTTTTAGGGGGGACCGGATGAAATTTTAATTTTTTATAGTTTATATCTTTCTAATTTGTAAAGGATTAAATCGAATTTTTATAATTTTAGGGGGGGCCAAAGTGCAATTTTACCTTTACTAATTTAAAATTTTAAAAAAAAATTTAAGGGCCTAAATAGCAATTTTACCTTTTAAGGGGGGCTGGGGCCCATGCCAGCCGCCTGGCTTTGCCCCTGCTAAACCCTAACCCTAAAAATCCTAAAAAACCATAGGGACTAAACATGCAAATATCCTTAAATATAAAAACACGGAGAAAAGCGCGCCCCTGGGGGAGCGCTTTGCTGGATTTCCCCCCCTAAAATGCGGCCACGTAGGCGCGTTTTGCCCGAACTGACCCTTTTCCGTAAATAATGATTTAGTTGGCCAATTTCCATAATTTTGTTTGGAAATGTGCCTTTTTGGGTAAATGAGTCAATATTTTCATAATAATATAATTTATTTTGTAAAAAATAAATTTTTAATATATTTAAATTTTTAATATATTTTAAATCGATTGAAATATGAGTGATACCAACTATGACTGCTATTCAGACAGAGGTTTCAGTAATCTATTGTGCTTTAAAACTTTTCAGCAAGTCCTCTTTTGTTATTTGGTATCTGTTATGTGTTAGTGATGGAATCAGATTCGAAAACTTCCATTTCTTGACTTGCAGTGAGGGAATGGAGAATTTTTAATGAGATTGATTAGCTGATCGGGTACATTAAGCAACTGCAATTCTTTCAGTAAAAATATCATAGAAGTTGAATTCTATATTAGGAGATAAATTACATTTTGTTCTTTTTATTAAAATTTATTTTTATATATTAAATCAAAGATTAAATGAATTTTTTTTGTTAAATTTTTTATCCATATGTGATGTGCCATATGTACCACGTTATAATGTACATAGATAAGTTTTTAACAGTAAAAATAGATATAAATTTTAATAAAATGATCAATTTACTCTTTAATTTAATATATATCAAATTAATTTATCTATTTTTTAAATAAAAAAATACAATTTAATTTCATAATATTTTTACCATTGAGTGATGGAGGCGGTTTTGTAACACTGTGTATGTATATTTGTTTGCTTTTTGATGTTTCTACTTGATTCAGATACAGTGTAGTATGCACCCCTTGTTTCAAGGTTTTCTTTATTAATAAATAATTTTATTCTCTTAGAGAAAAAGAAAGCGGGTATAACTGTAAGGGTAGTCCCCATTCGTGCATCAAACCATGTGCCTCTTCCTCTCCACTACTTATTGGCTATCCATCCATTGTTGCACTATTTAATTACGTCTAATAATTTTTATCACCATCCCATGTCGTTTTGTAGTTTTCCATTATTATTTGCAAACCACAAAAGGTAATTTCATTAAGCAATTTAACTAGCATTCGTCAATACAATAGTACGAAGCTCGTTTAGATAATCCACATCAAAACAAACCTCATCTACATTTGATAAACCCATGCCGTTAAGTGATTGCCATCGCACCACTCTCGATTGCTTTGGTAACATTGGTTGATTGAGCAGATTATGGGATGAAAAAGCTCCTAGCATGGTTAAGTGCTATATGTGGTGGGGTGAGTCTTCCATGCAACATCTCATTGATTTTGAATAACGGGTTCAAGTATCGTGGATGAAAAAAAACTAATAATGAGAGAGTTTTCTCTTTATTTAAATATCTGGTTTAACTCAATTTTGAATTTAATCCAAGTAATAGGAGTATAAAAAAAAAAAAACTATTATTTTCAGAGTCTAATCACAGATATTATCACTAAGCTATATAACTTCCATGTGTTTTTTTTATTTATTATTATATGCCGAAATGAAAGATATTCCGCACTTCGACTGCTTTAGATATATAGACCACATACAAAGTTACAAAGAAACCCCATCATTATTGAGCCAAAATTTGCGTGCCCGTGAACTTTAGAATCACAAGCCCCATGATTACACAATTTCTAGAAAAAAAACCATCGTTTCTCTTTACTTGTCCGAATTCTCTCGTTTGTATCCATCTTCTGATCCAACACAACTTTGTAGTTTATACCTATCTCTCCAACATCCACACATGAATGGCATATAAAAATGACATTAATTAACCCATTTTAATCTATCCCAATTGGCCCATATAGATCTTGTATGTTACCGGGAAAAATCGGAGCTATGCAACACGACCAGGTGGATAATAAGAGGTAAATGACCAACCCCACCGTGTTCATTGATATTTGAGCTAAAAGTAACTTGTCAAAGCCATTGGGTATATATCATAATTTGACCATATATAATGAATAAACGAACCAAACATATCTATGTCACATTTCGTAATAATAATAAGTATATAGACCAGCAAGGAATCAAACTAATCTTTAACGACCATGCAAATTAGCAGAGCATTTGATTTTGGATATTTGAAAGAAAATCAAAGATCTTTTTGTCTTCTTTACTGCAACTTGACCCAAATTCCCATGCTGGGAATGTCTTGATGGACCACAAATAAAAGATAAAACCCTGCTGGCGCAAGATTACCCGATCTTGGCGTCCTTACCTCAATGTTATACCTTGATTTCCCCAAAGCTGTTATTTTGTCATTTCCAAGTACAAGCAACCTTTGATTCATAGAGAACGAATGTGTATTGAAAGCTGGTGCCACCATTGTTATCCACACTAATTTTTCTTCTACTTTACCCCTAATCTCCATTTCAAGTGTTAGCGTTTTCCCGTAGCTGATCCCCGACATTGAGTTTGGACCAACGATTGTTGGTCGCAAATTGTTGAATTTAGCCTCCAAATACGGCGGACAGAATGCCTCTAAACTTAGTTCAGTAGGGAATAGAACACTTGTAAAATTGTAATAAGTATGAGGATTGCTTCCACCAACTAAAACTCTGCCATCACGAAGTAATGCTGCTGTGGAGTGATACATCCGTGGAATCTTGGTCGGAGTATGTGTTTCGAAACGTGTTCCGATTTTGTTATCCGGCCGGTATAAAACCGGATTTAAAACCGGGTTCCGACCAAATTCCCAACCAGCTGACCCGGACCCGGCCCCGTTAATGAGCAAAACGTTGCCGTTTGGAAGCAATATCATGTCACCCATAACTCTAGCTAGTGGCATAGTCTCGATGACCCATTTTGGGTTGGGGTCGGTTATTAAGATCCTGGCGCAAGTCTTCAAGGCTCCAATGAACTCACCTTGTGTGGCTTGGGAATAAGATCCTTTAGGAGCACCTCCACACACCAAAACTTCAGCTTGAATAGCTGATGCTTTCAAGTTCTTCAATGGAAGCAAGACAGCCGAACCAGTGCTTGGATAGCTTCTAGGATCGCCACCTGGAATTGTCGGATACCTCTTGACAACTTTATTTTTCACGTAATCAAGCAAAATGGCTCGATTGTTAGCGAAAACAAATAAGTTTCCATCAATATTAAGGAAAACAAAAGGGTAGAGATTGTTCTCGACTTCTCGATCATTGGTTTCAAACAAGAAAGGCAAATCGAACGTGTTGGCCGCTATGTTTTTAGGAACAAACTCGTAGTTAAATTGCTTTCGACCGCCGACAATGATTTGTCTTCCATCTGGCAAGATATGGTTGGTCGAATACCATCTTCTGGCTGCCAACCCGTTATTTGATTCTTGCCAATCGCATGAACTGCACGGGCTAAAGACCCTCACTTTACGTTCACCGTCATTGAAGCCACCGGTTTGGACTAGATCACCATTGGGCGTGACGGCACCGGAAGAGCACCAGACGTCGGTTTGGACCATAAGGGGCCGGAACTTATTCGATAAAACATCGTACTCAATTGAATGCGCCGTGCAATCCTGTTTGAGAGCAGTGTCATTCAAGTCAAAACGGCATTTCCCTTCCGGTAGTGGCAGATTTGATGGCCCAAAATCAGTTCTATCAAAGACAACGACACGGTCATTGCTAAGGAGTTGCATGTGCATGGCGGAGATGCCGGTGCTTTTTTGCAGGAGTTGCCACCTTCCGCCAGCTGCGGCGGAGGTGAGGATGCGATGACATGGGTGTGAGGTAAAGAGGAGTTGAAACAATAAGACTGACAAAATAAATGTTAATGATGACATGTTTGATTGGGAGATACGTTTCTTTCCTAACGCTGTTTGTTCTGTCCTATTTATAAAATTAATCCCTCGAACATGTTTTACTAATAAATGTAATTTAATAAGATTAATCGCTTAAAGATTATGGTATGTGATTGCAATGCAATTTGTTAGAGATTATCATACGACTTCATTATGAAAATATTCAAATTTACTTATTTCAAATGGATATGGACTTTAATTTGATTAATTGTATGCATTTATATATATATAAAAATTTATTTTCACGTGGATATTCGAATTATTTGTATATGTGATATATAAATGTAAAATGATGCTACTTGATGTTATTATAAGTGATTTATGAAAATTTAATCAAATCAAAATATTATGTATATAATTGTACAAAATTAAAGTTTATATATCATATTGTACATTAAATCAAAGTTCATGTCTAATTCAAAAGATAAAAGGAAAATAAAATGAATTTTTTTTTTTTCAGTTTGTATAGATAAAATAAAATTAATCTTCATTTTTATCTTTTGGTGAACACATCATTAGATAAAGTTAATATTTTTAGTTAATTTTATCAGAGGATTTTATTTCACTCAATGATTTCTTTCTTTAAGCAGTCTAAGAAAACATTCGCTTCCGAGTCTAAATACAAATCACTTAGGCATCATTTACTTTTGTATTAGTGCCCCGACTAATTGATTTAAAATACTATCATTTGAAAGGATAGATTATTGTACAAGCCCAATTCTGCCCGGGCCCACTGAGACCCAAACTAAACAGCCCAATAGAACCTAACCACCAACCCACATCCTAACCCTAGCCCAACTAAACCCAATACCGTTATCAGAAAAAAACAAAACCCTAGCTGCCCCTAGATCTTCTGCCATGCCAGTCTTCTGACCTCTGCCACCGCCATCAGCCACCTGCTCCACCGCCCCTGTCAGTCCCCCACTTGCACCTGCAAAACAAAAGAAGAAAAGATAGGCAAAGCAAAAAAATAAAAAAAAAATCATTGTAAAATGGCTATAAAAGCCATTACAAATCATGTAAAAGGGAGGTTTTTTTTTAGATCAATTGAATCAAAAAATTCAAAATAAAAACAACAGCGAATAGATTAAAGAAAAGTCAGAAACGCATCAAGGGGTACTTTTCAACATTTTCCTCATATTTTTCTTTTTCGAATCTATTATATACCCATATATATTTTCGTATTTTTATTTAAAAAAAATAGTTTATATATATACAAAAAAAAAGAAAAAAAGGGAGAATTTTTTACCATGGCGGTGTTTGGCGGACGGAGGTGCGGTGGTCCTAAGAATGGATTAAACCAAGCTCCCCTGCCCTACAGAGAAAACACAAAAGGGGTTAGGGATTTTTTTTAGCAGCTGAAAAAATGAAGTTTTTTTAGTTTTATTTAACTTATATAGGCCATGCAAAACGACGTCGTTTTGGCCGGCATCCCTAAGCCCCAAAACGACGTTGTTTTACCCTTAACCGACCAGACCCGCCTTAGGATCCGCGTGTTTTTTTAGCAAGGGGTTTATTGTGCTTTTGGTCCTTCCGCCTTTTTATGGTTTTGCGATTAAGTTTATGGTATTTTTAATTTGGCCCAACAATTTATTTCGGGTTTCAATTTGGTCCCCCCTAATGCTGTGCGTTTTGGAGGAGAAGGGAAAATTTTCCTTTTAGTCCCTCCATGTTATTCGTGCGTTCAATGGGGTCCTTTTTCTTTTTATTTATTTCGAATTAGCCCCAAACTTCCGTTTTAAATTCAATTTTGCCTTTTTTTTAGTTATTTTGTAATTTTTATTATTATTACAATTAATGTTATTATTATTATTATTTAACATTATTATTATTATCATTACTCTGTTACTACTATCTTTTTATTTTTTACTACTATTTTTATTTTTTTGTATTTATTATTATTTTCATTATTATTATTACTTCTCTTATTATTACTTTATTACTATTATTATTATTTTATTGCTAGTATCATTATTATTATTTTATTATTACTATCACTATTGTTTATTTATTTATTTATTTATTTTATATTTTTTACGTTTTTACTATTTATTATTCGTTTATTATTATTATTATATTTTTAAAACCGTTTAACTATTAAATTTTAATTAATTTGTTTAATTTTCATTTGTTTACTTACTCGTTTTTATATAATTGGTTTTTTTATTTTTTATTTATTCTTATTTATTTATTTTATTTATCTTATTTTTATTTTTGCTCGTATTATTGTTTCTCACACTAACGCATTTATTACTATTTTGCTACACATATTAGTTTTGTAATTTGTTTTTACATTTTATTACAAACTTGTGTTATATTAACTTTTACCCGATACAAAATTGATTTCTTTCATAAATGCAATATTCCGTATTTTGAAATTCGAGAGGTCGTGCCCTAACGTATTGGGTTTCGATTTTCTCGTTCATTCTAAGTAACCGAATATCCTTTCAAAATTAAATACATGAGTTTTGAATCAAAGGTAAGTTTAGCCTCGAAGGTCGAGGTGTTGTGTTCTAACGTATTGGATATGACATTTTACCTTGAGACGAGACAACCTTTGGCACACATTTTCAATTTATCCAAACGATTTTTTAGGCATCATCATGAAAGAAGTATCGTATTTTTCAATTCTTTCAAGTTTTCAAATCTTCGACACTAAAACATTGATTAATCAACTAGGTACCAATTTCGGGCGTATCGAGGGTGCTAATCCTTCCTCGTATGCAGAATCGACTCGAACTCGCTTTTTACGATTTTCAGAGACCAAAATCGTTGTTTTGATAAATCAAACAGTTTATTTAAAACAACCACTTTCGAGGTGACCCGATCACACCTCAGCAAAAAATATTGGTGGCGACTCCCGTTTTTTTTCGTTTTCATTTCCAAAATCAAAGTCGACTCCGTTTCACACAAAAAAATGGTTTCGACAGCTTGGCGACTCCACTAGGGACTTCAAATAAGAGAGTCAAGCCACGAGTTGATTACTTTTTGTCTTTTTGTCAAAAATTGAAAACTTGTTTTAAATATACGATCCTTTCGTTACATGTCATTCATCTTTGTTACGACTTTTATCATTTAGGTTCGCTTTTCTGATTTGATTTTTTTTGATATGTCTCTGCACATTGCATTACATTACCGCTCGAGAATACCCTTTTAAGTGGGAGTGAGAAACTATTCCTTCGTGAGGTCTTCACTTCCGTGCAGGATAGTGGATCGCTTTCGGGATACATTTGTACCTATGTCTTCGTGAGATTTTCATCTCCGTGCAGCCATAGGGAAATGTGTTCCCCTGAACCGAACTCGGTCCATATGAGCCTATAATGGGTGAGGATCAAGGAATCTGCTGGTTCAGGTACCCTTTCATTAGAACCGAACCTCATATAGCGAGCCTTAAGAGCCCACCCTAGGTATAACCACTCCAAACCCCTAGAGGTCACCCGAATAGGTGCTCTATTTATTTCTTTCTTGCTTAATTTTGTTTTGTACTAACGTATTTTCTTTTGTTCTGGTTATGATTGCAATGCATTTGCATCATAGAAAAGAGGTGTTGATTCACGTTCAGTTGCTAAATAGAGAGCTTGTTATAAGAAAATGGATTTCTTGATAAAGTGGAGGATAATGCGACCTTCCGAATATGGTCCGAGTAAACACGACGAAAGAAGGTTGATGGTCTAACAGAAGAGTACGCGACTCTGCTTCGTTACCCGAGGATTCAGGCCAACAAAGATTATCTGAGAGCCGTTAATGTCTCGATTTCCTTAAAGAAGCTAACAAGCATCACGGGGATGAATGAGCAATAGGTCGCAATCCAGGTCAATCAAAAAGGAGCTAGTAAAGACATCCATTAAAAAATTTGCGAGATTGGATCTTAGCACACCCAGGTATGAAGAAAAGGGGCGATGTCTTCGCTTTGAGCATTTACAGGCTGGATGTTTTCCTTAAAACACTAGGGCACATGGACGAGTGTAACACCCCATACCCGAGTCCGAGACTAAGACTGGATACAAGACATTACCATGCTTGAACTCACTTAATCATGTACTTACGGGCTATAAAATTTCGTTCCGAATTAAAAACTTCTCTTTCTTAGTCAAATCAGACATTTCATGGGCCTACGAGGCCTCAGACTTGCGTCCCAAAACTTTCAGAACTCATCTGGAAACTTTCTCTCCAAACAGGGGTCACACGTCCGTGTGACTTGGGACACGCCCGTGCACCCCTAAAACATGCCCGTGTCTTTCACCCGTGGTGGATCTCGGCAAATTACACACGGCCCGCACACGCCCGTGGCCCCAAATCGTGCCTAAAACCCCAAAGATTCTCGCCAATGCCCCACGGCCAAGGCACACGCCCGTGCTTACCACCCGTGGTGCTGCGACTACCTTAACACGGCCTAGAGTCTAGACACACGCCCGTGTGACTAGTCCGTGGTCTATTCTCGACTTAAGATACAAAGGTGCGGTGGTGTACACGCCCAGACACACGCGCCGTGTGTCCATCCGTGTGGGCACTTAGAGGCTATTTACCAAGCCAATTGCCACCACGAAATCAAGACCAAACTCATGCTCAATTCAAAGAACTCAAGTATTACATCTAACATGAACAAGGATGCATACTTCATTGATAGATTAAAACATACATACTTAATCATTCATGACTCATTTCTTTGGCCATATACAAAAAGAATACTAAGCTTGATAGCCAACACTTTGGCTAGTTTTAAAACATAACTCAAAATGAAATGTTTCCTATACATGCCATACTTAATATAAACAACTTGGCTATACGAAAATAGCGATTGATAGTGTGCTCCGAGCTCCGGTGACGATGATCCACGAGATTAGCTAGGCGGGACTACATGGAAAGAAAGAATAAAGGATTTAAGCATTTAGCTTAGTAAGTTTGCATGTAATTCTCATAGCAATATATTTGCTTAACATTAACCATTCATCATAAACAATGGCATTATGAATCTCAAGTATTCAAGCTTACTTACTCTTACTGATTCTTACATATCTCATGGTACTTACTATTCTCATGCTCGTACGGTAAACAATATACCTGTATCACTTGATCACATAGATCAGTATACTTTACTATGATAAGTATAATTCATGTCATGAATAATACTCTTAACTAGCATAACTTGATAATAACTTTACTTACTTAACTTTCTTACTATATCATTTGAGCTTTACTCTCTTGCCCGATGAATTTCTATGAATAACCGAGGATATTGAATCTCATCCCACATAACTCGATGCCAAAGCCACATCCTCGATATGGTATTACATGGGATCTCTCATCTTGGTATTGATGCCATGTCTTGACATGGATTTACTCAAAGTCTTCCTTGTGTGTTCCTGTAACAGTCCGAATTAGGGGCTAGTCGGAATAGTGATCTTGGGATCACTAATCCGAGATTTGGAGAAAATTATTTTCATGATATATTATAAGTTAGAACATAATAACATATGAACATGACAATTTTGGTACTTTAATTTTAGCGATTTCATGTTTAATTGCAAAAAAAAGGACTAAATCGCATAAAGTGCGAAAGTTCCATTCTACATGCTAAATGTACCATATGGCCATGATTTGTTAATTGGGGGTCTTTAAAAGGAAATTTAGCCTTTGGAAGAGGCTTGGCCAGCCATAAGAAAGCATGGGAGACAATATTTTCAATTTTAGTCAAAGTTAGTAGTAGTAGGTGGACTAATTTGACTTGTAAGAATAAAATAAGGAGAGAAAAGATATCATCTTTTCCCCCATCATCTTCCACCGAAAATTAGCAGCATAGAAGGGGTAGAAACCTTCAAAAATTTCAGCAAGCTCTCATCTACTCAAAGCAAGAAGAGACGAGAATTCGCCTCGATCGGGGAAAGGACAAAATCATGGACTAAACCGAAGAACTAGCTCATTTTGAAAACGAGGTAAGTTGTGTGTGATTTTTATTACAATATTGTATTAGCATAATTGAGAATACTTGATGTCTTATTGATGCATGATACTTCAATAAATTGAGAAGTTTATATGAATGTGATATTGAAGTTCTAATGGACCATGAGGTATACGAAAAATACTATCATCCAATGTGAGTGCCAGTGTAAGACCATGTCTGGGACATGGCATCGGCCACATTATGAGTGCCAGTGCAAGACCATGTCTGGGACATGGCATCGGCCACATTATGAGTGCCAGTGTAAGACCATGTATGGGACATGGCATCGGCCACATTATGAGTGCAAGTGTAAGACCATGTCTGGGACATGGCACCGGCCATATTATGAGTGCCAGTGTAAGACCATGTCTGGGACATGGCATCGGCCACATTATGAGTGCCAGTGTAAGACCATGTTTGGAACATGGCATCGGCGTTGGGAAAAGAGCTAACGTAAGACCATATCTGGGATATGGCATTAGCACATAGAGGTAATTCTCTACAAGACCATGCCTGGGACATGGCATTGGTATCTAGAGGAGACTTCATGTAAGACCACTTAGAGAATGTGATGTTGACCTTATACTTATCATAGAGATATGAATGAATACAAATGTTATTGAATGAGTCATGAGAAATTGGCTCTATATGTGTTACGATAAACGTTAGATATGGGCGATTGTAAGTAAGGATTGTCAAGAGGTCCCGGTTTGTATATAATTATCTAATACTATGGATGAATTATTCTTTTATGAGGAGTATGATTTCTAATTATTATCATACAACTTACTAAGCTTATTGCTTACCCCTTTTCATTGCCCTTCTTTCTTATAGTATTACCAAGATATCTCGAAGATCGTAGACGCAGGGATTCGGAGATCACACTATCAACAACACTTTGGTATAACAATTTTAGACTTGTTTTGAATATGGCATGTATAGGACTTGGGTATTTTGTCAAGTTGTAATTGTTAGTTAAAGTGTTGACCGTAAGTCATTTTGTAAATGATTTCTTGAGCTAGGCAAATATTTGGCAAACTCTTTATTTTTCAATGAAGATGAAATTAATGAAGTGTATGCCTCTTTTATTGTTCTTTAGTATTTGGCTAGGTGATTGGCCAAAATTGTCTATGTATGTATGTTTATTGAAGTCAATGAAGTATGTAGTATTGTTTATGAGATGCATTGAATTGAGTTTGAGTTGATCTTGATTTCAGGGTGACAAATGGCTTGGTAAATAGCCTTTAAGTGCCCACACGGTTGGACGCACGGGCGTGTGTCTAGGCCCTGTGTACCCTGAACCATAATATTATGAGTCAGGATATACCACGGTCATATCCCACGGCTATTTGTTTGAGCCGTGTATAACACATGGTTAGGACACGAGCGTGTTCAGGTCGTGTGGATTCAGTCAGTGTCGACCACGGTTAGGAAGCACGGGCGTGCCTTGGCCGTGGGTAAATTGGCAGAATGCCTGGGTTTTTAGGCACGGACTAGGGACATGGGCGTGTGTGTCTATACACGGGCGTGTCTAAACATGCACGACCGTGTGAATATAGTCAGTAACTCCCCACGGTTTGTAGACATGGCCGTGTTTAAGGGTACACGAGCGTGTTCTAAGTCACATGGGCGTGTAAACCCTACTCCAAAGAAAAGTTTTTGATTAAGTTCCGAAAGTTATCGGTTATGTGCCTAAGGCCTTGTAGGCCAATGAAATGTATGATTAGATAAGAAAGAGAAGTTTTTATGTCGGAACAAAAATTTTCCACCTATAAGAGAATGTTTAAGTGAATCCAAGTATGGTAACGTCTCGTATCCAGCCCTAGCATCAGTCTCGGGTACGGGGTGTTACAGTTCCCTTGGGAACTTACCATCGCCATGTCTTGACATGGTCTTACTTGGTATCTTTACTCATGAACTGGTCAATGCCGAGCCTTGGCTTGGACTTACATGAAATCTTTCTTGTTACTCACCAATGCCATGCCTTGGCTTGGACTTACATGGAATCTCTACCTCATGATAGCTTTTCAATGCCAAGACTTGCCTTGGACTTACATGACATCCTTGCTTGGAGACTTACCAATGCCATGCCTTGGCTTGGGCTTACATGGGTCTTCATCTCATAATAACTCTTCAATACCAAGACTTGTCTTGGACTTACATGATAACTTGCTTGATTGCCGATGCCAAGCCTTAGCTTGGTCTCATACGGACTTTCTTATCTCATGTGGTAGATCGAGTATCCTAAGCAATTCAACTTCAATCGGGACTTTCTCATGCTTAATCTCATTAATTTCTTTATTTAACATATCAATAAGCATTTCTATGGTAATAATGTACATTATACTAAGCAATTCAATGATAATAATCATAAAGCTTAGAAATCATACAAACTTACCTCAATATACAAAATGTATGTAGATATACAATTTAGTCCTCGACTTTGTTCTTGCCTCGGTTTCGACCCGGGCTTCATTTTTCTTGATCTATAATAATAATTAGATCATTTAATACTCATATTGACTAAATTGACTCTTAACTCATACTTTGGCAAAATTACTATTTTGCCCCTAAACTTTCTCATATTTGCACTTTTGCCTCTAGGCTAGTAAAATAATTCTCATTCAACTTTCTTAAACATCATGCTTAGCTGATTCCTTTTCTCTACTATAATAATCATCAAGTCTCACTATTTCTAAGAGGTATGACCAATTTCATAACTGTTACAAATTAGTCCATACTATCATTTTTCATGAAATTCACTAAGGAAAAGATGTTTATCTAACATCAAACTCCCATAATCTTCCATAAAATATCATTTTTCATGCATGATACACATGGGTAGATTTTTGAACATGCTTCTTAGCTCATCTTATAGCTAAAAATAGCTAATTCATAACACGAGGACTCCAAAAATACGAAGAATATTAAAAACGGGGCTAGGATGACTTACTTGCAAGCTTCAAAAATTTGAAGAACCCTAGCTATGGAGTCTCCCAATTTTCGGCACAAGGAAGAAGATGAATGAAATTTTTATCATCTTTTTCTCATTTTAATCATTTAATTGGTAAATGACCAAAATGCCCTTCTCTTTAAAAATTTACAAATTACTAACTAATATCCATATTTGTCCAAAACTTATAATTTTGGCAAATTTCTATTTAAGGACTTCTAATTTATATTCTGAAGCCATTTCATACAAAAAGCTTCTAGAAACTCATATTTTGCAACTTCTGCAATTTAGTCCTATTTGATCATTCCATGTCAATTTCACAAAATTTCTACATGGAACTTTAATACTATCATGCAAACATGTAATAAACCTTAAGAACTCAATTTACTAACTCAGATTTGTGGTCTCGCACCACTATTCAGATATTGGTACAGTACCAGGAGCTAGCTCAATGCTGAACTCAACCTCTTTAACTGGTGGTAGTCCTGGTAATTCTTCGAGAAAAACATCCACGTACTCACATACTATTGGCACTGACTCAATATTTAACTCTGTCTCTCTATCATTCATCACAAAGGCCAAATATGCCTCATACCCTTTTCTTATGTATTTCTGTGCCGTCAAATGAGAAATCATTGCCGTTGACCTACCTTGTTCATCTAATTTTACTTGGAGAATGTCCCCATTCTCACATCTCGTCTCAATATATTTCTTCCCATAATTAACTATTACATAATGAGTGGTCAACCAGTCCATACCAAGAACGATGTCAAACTCATCAAATGGTAGTAACATAAGATTTGCTTTAAAGTAATGACCTCTAATCATTAATGGACAATCTTTCCATACTTCATCAACTAACACACTCTTGCCTAAAGGATTAGACACCTTAATCGTAAATTCTGTAGAATCTATAGGCATATTCATACTGGATACTAGTTTCATACAAATGTAAGAGTGTGTGGATCCGGGATCTATTAAAGCAATAACTTTGATATCATAAAGAGAAAAGGTACCCGTAATAACATCAGGAGAAGATGCCTCTTCGCGAGCACGAATGGCATAAGTCTTCGCAGACGCCCTACCCTCGGGTCTCGCAGCCTGCTCTCTAGGGTTACCTCTTCCACTTGCCCCACTTCCTGGGTTCCTTTGCGGTCTTCCTCTGACCACACTCCCGGATCTCGGGTTCTGAGCTCTATCTTCTTTCATTGTCTTTGGACAATCTTTTACGTAGTGGTCCTGAGAACCACATTTGAAACATGCATTTTCATGTGCTCGACATTCTCCAAGATGATGTCTGCCACACTTTGGGCATTCGGGTCTATCCGATCGGATGTTCCCCACACTAGAACCTGAGGTCGTCTGTGCCTTACCTCCCGAATACTGATTACTCTGGTCCTTTCTTGAAAACCCAATGGAAGTAGCCGATCGGGTGGAGAAATCTCTTGACTTCTTGGATGAGGATTGGAATGACTTATTCCACTGTCTCTTTTTAGAGTCGCGAGACTCTATTTCAAACTTTTTCTTCTCCTTTACTAGTTCTTCGGCTTTACAAGCCCTCTCTACTAGCACAACGAATTCCTTTAGTTCTAGGATAGCAACAAACAATTTGATGTCCTCATTTAGCCCATCTTCAAATCTTTTACTCATGATGGCCTCGGTGGACACGCATTCTCGAGCGTATTTGCTGAGCCGTACAAACTCACGCTCATAATCAGTCACAGACATCTTGCCTTGCTTTAACTCTAGAAATTCCTTTCTTTTCTGGTCCACGAACCTTTGACTGATATACTTTTTCTTGAACTCTTCTTAGAAAAATTCCCACGTGATCTTTTCCCTCGGTACCACCGGCACAAGGGTGTTCCACCATTGGTAAGCAGGATCTCTTAAAAGAGAGACTACACACTTCATGCATTCCTCAGGTGTGCATCACAACTCATTAAATAACTTGGTAGTATTTTCTATCCAGAACTCAGCCTTTTCCGGATTATCATCTTTTCTAGCCCGGAATTCTTCTGCCCCATGTTTCCTGATTCTATCAACTGGAGGCTTCTCTCCTCTTACCACCTCTACTACTTGAGAGGCTACTGGGATAGGTTGAGGAATAGGTGGGGGTGGAGGGGGTTTTGCATTCGGGTTCGTACGGACGAACTCTGTATACCAGGTATTCATCATATGGAGGAAGGCTTCTCTAGCCTCTTCTCCTCCTCCTTGACTTACCGTAGTGGGTCTATTCTCATTCACGTTCGGCACCGTCCCTTCAGCGAGAGCCGACGCGTTACTTTCTACTTCATCCGCCACAGCTCTATCGGGATCCATTTACTAAATGTATAAACATAATTTAAGTCTTCAGGAGTTGTCACACTATCATTATAAAAACATTCTTACTTATGGCATGTATAGCTAGACTCGTGCTCGTGCTACGTTAGTCCTAGAACCGACTAAACCGTAGCTCTGATACCAGTAAATGTAACACCCCATACCCGAGTCCGAGACTAAGACTGGATACGAGACATTACCATGCTTGAACTCACTTAATCATGTACTTACGGGCTATAAAATTTCGTTCCGAATTAAAAACTTCTCTTTCTTAGTCAAATCAGATATTTCATGGGCCTACGAGGCCTCAGAATTACATCCCGAAACTTTCGAAACTCATCTAGAAACTTTCTCTCCAAACAGGGGTCACACGTCCGTGTGACTTGGGACACGCCCGTGCACCCCTAAAACATGCCCGTGTCTTTCACCCGTGGTGGATACTAGCAAATTGCACACAGCCTGGACACGCCCGTGGCCCCAAACCGTGCCTAAAACCCCAGCATTCTGCCAATGCCCCACGGCCAAGGCACACACCCGTGCTTACCACCCGTGGTGCACACTGACTACCTTAACACGGCCTAGAGTCTAGACACGCGCCCGTGTGACTAGTCCGTGGTCTATTTCGACTTAAGATACAAAGGTGCAGTGGTGCACACGCCCAGACACACGCCTGCGTGTGTCCATTCGTGTGTGGGCACTTAGAGGCTATTTACCAAGCCAATTGCCACCCCGAAATCAAGACCAAACTCATGCTCAATTCAGCAACTCAAGTATTACATCTAACATGAACAAGGATGCATACTTCATTGATAGATTAAAACATACATACTTAATCATTCATGACTCATTTCTTTAGCCATATACAAAAAGAATACTAAGCTTGATAGCCAACACTTTGGCTAGTTTTAAAACATAACTCAAAATGAAATGTTTCCTATACATGCCATACTTAATATAAACAACTTGACTATACCAAAATAGCGATTGATAGTGTGCTCCGAGCACCGGTGACGATGATCCACGAGATTAGCTAGGCGGGACTACATGGAAAGAAAGAATAAAAGATGTAAGCATTTAGCTTAGTAAGTTTGCATGTAATTCTCATAGCAATATATTTGCTTAACATTAACCATTCATCATAAACAATGGCATTATGAATCTCAAGTATTCAAGCTTACTTACTCTTACTGATTCTTACATATCTCATGGTACTTACTATTCTCATTCTCGTACGATAAACAATATACCTGTATCACTTGATCACATAGATCAGTATACTTTACTATGATAAGTATAATTCATGTCATGAATAATACTCTTAACTAGCATAACTTGATAATAACTTTACTTACTTAACTTTCTTACTATATCATTTGAGCTTTACTCTCTTGCCCGATGAATTTCTATGAATAACCGAGGATACTGAATCTCATCCCACATAACTCGATGCCAAAGCCACATCCTCGATATGGTCTTACATGGGATCTCTCATCTTGGTATTGATGCCATGTCTTGACATGGACTTACTCAAAGTCTTCCTTGTGTGTTCCCTTGGGAACTTACCATCGCCATGTCTTGACATGGTCTTACTTGGTATCTTTACTCATGAACTAGTCAATGCCGAGCCTTGGCTTGAACTTACATGAAATCTTTCTTGTTACTTACCAATGCCATGCCTTGGCTTGGACTTACATGGAATATCTACCTCATGATAGCTTTTCGATGCCAAGACTTGTCTTGGACTTACATGACATCCTTGCTTGGAGACTCACCAATGCTATGCCTTGGCTTGGGCTTACATGGGTCTTCATCTCATAATAACTCTTCAACGCCTAGAATTGTCTTGAACTTACATGATAACTTGCTTGATTACCGATGCCATGCGTTGGCTTGGTCTCATACGGACTTTCTTATCTCATGTGGTAGATCGAGTATCCTAAGCAATTCAACTTCAATCGGGACTTTCTCATGCTTAATCTCATTAATTTCTTTATTTAACATAGCAATAAGCATTTCTATGGTAATAATGTACATTATACTAAGCAATTTAATGATAATAATCATAAAGCTTAGAAATCATACAAACTTACCTCAATAAACAAAATGTATGTAGATATGGAATTTAGTCCTCGACTTTGTTCTTGCCTCGGTTTCGATCTGGGCTTCATTTTTCTTGATCTATAATAATAATTAGATCATTTAATACTCATATTGACTAAATTGACTCTTAACTCATACTTTGGCAAACTTACTATTTTGCCCCTAAACTTTCTCATATTTGCACTTTTGCCCATAGGCTTGTAAAATAATTCTCATTCAACTTTCTTAAACATCATGCTTAGCTGATTCATTTTCTCTACTATAACAATCATCAAGTCTCACTATTTCTAATAGGTATGACCAATTTCATAACTATTACAAATTAGTCCATACTATCATTTTTCATGAAATTCACTAAGGAAAAGATGTTTATCTAACATCAAACTCCCATAATCTTCCATAAAATATCATTTTTCATGCATGATACACATGGGTAGATTTTTGAACATGCTTCTTAGCTCATCTTATAGCTAAAAATAGCTAATTCATAATACGATGACTCCAAAAATACGAAGAATATTAAAAACGGGGCTAGGATGACTTACTTGCAAGCTTCAAAAATTTACAGAACCCTAGCTATGGAGTCTCCCAATTTTCGGCACAAGGAAGAAGATGAATGAAATTTTTATCATCTTTTTCCCATTTTAATCATTTAATTGGTAAATGACCAAAATGCCCTTCTCTTTAAAAATTTACAAATTACTAACTCATGTCCATATTTGTCCAAAACTTATAATTTGGGAAAATGGCTATTTAAGGACTTCTAATTTATATTCTAAAGCTATTTCATACAAAAAGCTTCTAGAAACTCATATTTTGCAACTTCTGCAATTTAGTCTTATTTGATCATTCCATGTCAATTTCACAAAATTTCTACATGGAACTTTAATACTATCATGCAAACATGTCATAAACCTTAAGAACTCAATTTACTAACTCAGATTTGTGGTCTCGCACCACTATTCGGACTAGGCCCTGAATCGGGATGTTACAATTCTCCATCTCTTAGAAATTTTCGTCCTCAAAAATCTTACCAGCAAACAGGTTTGGGTACTGGTTTCTCATGCTCTCTTCTGGTTCCCACGTAGCTTCTTCCATTCCATGTCTTTGCCACAATACTTTTACCAGGGCAATACTTTTATTCCTTAGCTGCTTGACTTCCCGAGCTAAAATCTTAACTGGTTCTTCACCATAAGTCATGTCGGGATAAATCTCTATCTCTGACGGGGTAATTACATGTGAAGGATCTGATCGGTAGCGTCGCAACATGGACACGTGAAACACATTGTGAATATTTTCTAACTCTGATGGCAAAGCCAATCGATAAGCTACCGGTCCAACTTTCTCGGTAATCTCATACGGTTCAATAAAACGTGGACTCAACTTGCCTTTCCGGCCAAATCTGAGAACTTTTCTCCATGGTGACACTTTCAAGAAAACTTTATCTCCGACTTGATACTCTATCTCTTTTCTCTTTAAGTCCGAATAGGACTTACGTCTATCTCGATGCGCTTTTTAAACATTCTCGTATCACTTTCACTTTCTCTTCAGCTTCTCTAACCAAATCAACCCCGTGAATTTGGTTTTCCTTTAGTTCAGTCCAATATAGAGGCGTTACGCACTTACGCCCATATAAAAAGCCTCATAAGGCGCCATCTTTAAACTCATTGAAAACTATTATTGTAGGCAAATTCTACCAATGGGAGAAACTTTTCCCAACCGCCTGTAATTCAAGAATACAACATTTGAGCATATCCTCGAGTACTTAAACTAACCTCTCCGACTGACCGTCAGTTTGAGGATGAAAAGCGGTACTAAAGTTCAACTTTGTACCCAAGGCCTCTTGTAACTTCTTCCAAAATTTGGATGTAAACCTCGGATCTCTATCCGAGATGATTGACTACGGAACACCGTGAAGCCTTACTATTTCTGAAACGTACAAGTTTGCCAACTTGTCTAGTGAGTAATCAACTAGTACAGGTATAATATGAGCTGACTTCGTGAGTCTATCAACTATAACCCATATAGCATCTTTCTTGCTCGGAGATAATGGTAGACCAAGTTACAAAATCCATAGTAATACGATCCCATTTCCACTCGGAACCAAAATGGGTTGAAGCTAACCCGAAGGTACTTTGTGTTCAAACCTTTACTTGCTGAAAAATCAAGCATTTGAAACAAACTCAAATATCTTTCTTCATTCTCGCCACCAATATCGTTGCTTTAAGTTATTAAACATTTTGGTACTACCGGATGTACAGATAAACATCTCATTATGTGCTTCATGCAAAATTCTCCGAATAAGCTCGTCCTTTCTTGGTACACAAATTCTATCTTTGAACATCAAAGCTTCCATTGGGACTAATTCGTAAATCGGACTCAACATCCGTCTCGTGACCGAGCTCTCTTGACTTGCAATTCACTATCTTCTTTTTGAGCCTCAAAAATCTCTTGGAGGAATCTTTGGTCTAGCTTTCAACTCGGCTAGAATAGAACCATCGTCGGATAAAGTCATCCGTGAATTCATTGCCCTTAATGCAAATAGGGACTTTCTACTCAAAGCGTCGGCGACCACATTCGCCTTCCCAGGATGGTAGTCAATGACCGATTCATAGTCTTTTATCAACTCTAACCATCTCCGCTGCCTTAAGTTCAACTCTTTCTGTGTCATCAAGTACTTCAAACTTTTGTGATCGGTGAAGATCCGACATCTCTCACCATATAGGTGGTGTCTCTATATCTTCAATGCGAAGACTATGGCAGCCAACTCTAGATCGTGGGTCGGATAATTCTTCTCATACGGCTTCAACTGTCTTGAGGCGTAAGCAATCACTTTGCTTTCTTGTATAAGTACACAGCCTAATCCATTTAAGGATGCATCAGTTGTAAATCACAAATTCTTTCCCTGTCTTAGGTTGTACTAAAACTGGAGCTTCACAACATCGCTTTCTGGGCCAAACTTTGTTGGCATCTTTCTCGCCCACTCAAACTTCACATTTTTCTCAGAATAATTTAGTCATCGGGGTTGCAATCATAGAAAACCCCTTGACGAATCGTCTATAATAGCTTGACTAGGCCTAGGAAACTTCTAACCTCAGAGACATTTCTCGGTGGATTCAGTCCATTATGGTGAAATATTACTTGGATCTACTCGGACTCCATCTCCCGAGACAATATGTCCCAAAAATCCTACTTCCTTGAGCCAAAATTCACTTTTACTAAACTTGGCATATAATTGATTTTCTTGAAGAGTCTGTAAAACTGTCCGTAGGTTCTCAGCATGCATATTCTCATATTGGGAATAAATCAGTATGTCGTCAATGAAAACGACTACAAACTTGTCGAGGTATGGTCTAAAAATGCGGTTCATTAAGTCCATGAATACCGCAGGAGCATTGGTCAAACCAAAGGGCATGACTAAAAATTCATAATGCCCATACCTTGTTCGAAAAGCTGTCTTGGATACATTTGAATCCTTTACTCTCAGCTGGTAGTACCCCGATCTCAAGCCTATCTTAGAGAACACGGTGGCTCCCTTCAATTGATCGAATAAATCATCGATCCTTGACAATGGGTACTTGTTCTTTACTGTCACTTTATTAAGTTGATGGTAATCTATGCACAATCTCATGGTGCCATCTTTCTTTTTCAAAAATAAAATGGGAGCAACCCAGGGAGAACAACTTGACCTAGCAAAGCCTTTATCTGTCAACTCTTGCAACTGTGACTTCAACTCTCTCAACTCCGTTGGAGCCATTCTGTAAGGAGTAATAGATATTGGTATAGTACCGAGAGCTAGCTCAATGCTGAACTCAACCTCTCTAACTGGTGGTAGTCCTGGTAATTCTTCGGGAAAAACATCCACGTACTCACATACTGTTGGTACTGACTCAATCTTTAACTCTGTCTCTCTATCATTCATCACAAAGGCCAAATATGCCTCTACCCTTTTCTTATGTATTTTTGTGCCGTCATATGAGAAATCATTGCTGGTGACCTACCTTGTTCATCTGATTTTACATGGAGAATGTCCCCATTCTCACATCTCATCTCAATATATTTCTTCCCACAATTAACTATTACATCATGAGTGGTCAGCCAGTCCATACCAAGAATGATGTCAAACTTATCAAATGGTAGCAACATAAGATTTGCTTTAAAGTAATGACCTCTAATCATTAATGGACAATCTTTACATACTTCATCAACTAACACACTCTTGCCTAAAGGATTAGACACCTTAATCATAAATTCTGTAGAATCTATAGGCATATTCATACTATATACTAGTTTCATACAAATGTAAGAGTGTGTGGATCCGAGATCTATTAAAGCAATAACTTTGATATCATAAAGAGAAAAGGTACCCGTAATAACATCAGGAGAAGATGCCTCTTCGCGAGCGCGAATGGCATAAGTCCTCGCAGGTGCCCTACCCTCGGGTCTCGCAGCCTGCTCTCTAGGGTTACCTCTTCCACTTGCCCCACTTTCTGGGTTCCTCTGTGGTCTTCTTCTGACCACACTCTCGGATCTCGGGTTCTGAGCTCTATCTTCTTTCATTGTCTCTAGACAATCTTTTATGTAGTGGTCTTGGGAACCACATTTGAAACATGCACTTTCATGTGCTCGACATTCTCCAAGATGACATCTGCCACACTGTGGGCATTCGGGTCTATCCGATCGGATGTTCCCCACACTAGCAACTGAGGTTGTCTTTGCCTTACTTCCCGAATACTGCTTACTCTTGTCCTTCCTTGAAAACCTAGTGGAAGTAGCCGATCGGGTGGAGAAATCTCTCGACTTCTTGGATGAGGATTGGAATGACTTATTCCACTGTCTCTGTTTAGAGTCGCGAGACTCTATTTCAGACTTTCTCTTCTCCTTTACTAGTTCTTCGGCTTTACAAGCCCTCTCTACTAGCACAACGAATTCCTTTAGTTCTAGGACAGCAACAAATAATTTGATGTCCTCATTTAGCCCATCTTTAAATCTCTTACTCATGATGGCCTCGGTGGACACGCATTCTCGAGCGTATTTACTGAGCCGTACAAACTCACGCTCATAATCAGTCACAGACATCTTGCCTTGCTTTAACTCTAGAAATTCCTTTCTTTTCTGGTGCACGAACCTTTGACTGATATACTTTTTCTTGAACTCTTCTTGGAAAAATTCCCACGTGATCTTTTCCCTCGGTACCACCGACACAAGGGTGTTCCACTATTGGTAAGCAAAATCTCTTAAAAGAGAGACTACACACTTCATGCATTCCTCAGGTGTGCATGACAACTCATTAAATACCCTGATAGTATTTTCTATCCAGAACTCAGCCTTTTTCGGATTATCATCTTTTCTAGCCCGGAATTCTTCTGCCCCATGTTTCCTGATTCTATCAACTGGAGGCTTCTCTCCTCTTACCACCTCTACTACTTGAGGGGCTACTGGGATAGGTTGAGGAATAGGTGGGGCTGGAGGGGGTTGTGCATTCGGGTTCGTAGGAACGAACTCCGTATACCAGGTATTCATCATATGGAGGAAGGCTTCTCTAGCCTCTTCTCCTCCTCCTTGACTCACCGTAGTGGGTCTATTCTCATTCTCGTTCGGCATCGTCCCTTCAGCGAGAGCTGACGTGTTACTTTCTACGTCATCCGCCACAGCTCTATCGGGATCCATTTACTAAATGTATAAACATAATTTAAGTCGTAAGGAGTCGTCACACTATCATTATAAAAACATTCTTACGTATGGCATGCATAGCTAGACTCGTGCTCGTGCTACTTTAGTCCTAGAACCGACTAAACCGTAGCTCTGATACCAGTAAATGTAACACCCCATACCCGAGTCTGAGACTAAGACTGGATACGAGACATTACCAAGCTTGAACTCACTTAATCATGTACTTACGGGCTATAAAATTTTGTTCCAAATTAAAAACTTCTCTTTCTTAGTCAAATCAGACATTTCATGGGCCTACGAGGCCTCAGAATTGCGTCCCGAAACTTTTGGAACTCATCTGGAAACTTTCTCGCCAAACAGGGGTCACACGTCTGTGTGACTTGGGACACGCCCGTGCACCCCTAAAACATGCCCGTGTCTTTCACTCATGGTGGATACTGGCAAATTACACACGGCCTTGACACGCCCGTGGCCCCAAACCATGCCTAAAACCCAAGCATTCTGCCAATGCCCCACGGCCAAGGCACACGCCCGTGCTTACCACCTGTAGTGCACACTGACTACCTTAACACGGCCTAGAGTCTAGACACACGCCCGCGTGACTAGTCCGTGGTCTATTCTGACTTAAGATACAAAGGTTCAGGGTGCACACGGCCTAGACACATGCCCGTGTGTCCATCCGTGTGGGCACTTAGAGGCTATTTACCAAGCCAATTGCCACCCTGAAATCAAGACCAAACTCATGCTCAATTCAGCAACTCAAGTATTACATCTAACATGAACAAGGATGCATACTTCATTGATAGATTAAAACATACATACTTAATCATTCATGACTCATTTCTTTGGCCATATACAAAAAGAATACTAAGTTTGATAGCCAACACTTTGGCTAGTTTTAAAACATAACTCAAAATGAAATGTTTCCTATACATGCCATACTTAATATAAACAACTTGGCTATACCAAAATAGCGATTGATAGTGTGCTCCGAGCTCCGATGACGATGATCCACGAGATTAGCTAGGTGGGACTACATGGAAAGAAAGAATAAAGGATGTAAGCATTTAGCTTAGTAAGTTTGCATGTAATTCTCATAGCAATATATTTGCTTAACATTAACCATTCATCATAAACAATGGCATTATGAATCTCAAGTATTCAAGCTTACTTACTCATCGATTCTTACATATCTCATGGTACTTACTATTCTCATGCTCGTACGGTAAACAATATACCTGTATCACTTGATCACATAGATCGGTATATTTTACTATGATAAGTATAATTTCAGCTCCATCATTCATGTCATGAATAATACTCTTAACTAGCATAACTTGATAATAACTTTACTTACTTAACTTTCTTACTATATCATTTGAGCTTTACTCTCTTACCCGATGAATTTCTATGAATAACCGAGGATACTGAATCTCATCCCACATAACTCGATGCCAAAGCCACATCCTTGATATGGTATTACATGGGATCTCTCATCTTGGTATTGATGCCATGTCTTGACATGGACTTACTCAAAGTCTTCCTTGTGTGTTCCCTTGGGAACTTACCATCGCCATGTCTTGACATGGTCTTACTTGGTATCTTTACTCATGAACTGGTCAATGCCGAGCCTTGGCTTAGACTTACATGAAATCTTTCTTGCTACTCACCAATGCCATGCCTTGGCTTGGACTTACATGGAATCTCTACCTCATGATAGCTTTTCAATGCCAAGACTTGTCTTGGACTTACATGACATCCTTGCTTGGAGACTCACCAATGCTATGCCTTGGTTTGGGCTTACATGGGTCTTCATCTCATAATAACTCTTCAACGCCAAGACTTGTCTTGGACTTACATGATAACTTGTTTGATTGCCGATGCCATGCCTTGGCTTGGTCTCATACAGACTTTCTTATCTCATGTGGTAGATCGAGTATCCTAAGCAATTCAACTTCAATCGGGACTTTCTCATGCTTAATCTCATTAATTTCTTTATTTAACATAGCAATAAGCATTTCTATGGTAATAATGTACATTATACTAATCAATTCAATGATAATAATCATAAAGCTTAGAAATCATACAAACTTACCTCAATATACAAAATGTATGTAGATATGCAATTTAGTCCTCGACTTTGTTCTTGCCTCGGTTTCGATCCGGGCTTCGTTTTTCTTAATCTATAATAATAATTAGATCATTTAATACTCATATTTACTAAATTGACTCTTAACTCATACTTTGGCAAAATTACTATTTTGCCCCTAAACTTTCTCATATTTGCACTTTTGTCCCTAGGCTCGTAAAATAATTCTCATTCAACTTTCTTAAACATCATGCTTAGCTGATTCATTTTCTCTACTATAACAATCATCAATTCTCACTATTTCTAATAGGTATGACCAATTTCATAACTATTACAAATTAGTCCATACTATCATTTTTCATGAAATTCACTAAGGAAAAGATGTTTATCTAACATCAAACTCCCATAATCTTCCATAAAATATCATTTTTCATGCATGATACACTTGGGTAGATTTTTGAACATGCTTTTTAGCTCATCTTATAGCTAAAAATAGCTAATTCATAATACGAGGACTCCAAAAATACGAAGAATATTAAAAACGGGGCTAGGATGACTTACTTGCAAGCTTCAAAAATTTGAAGAACACTAGCTATGGAGTCTCCCAATTTTCGGCACAAGGAAGAAGATGAATGAAATTTTTATCATCTTTTTCCCATTTTAATCATTTAATTGGTAAATGACCAAAATGCCATTCTCTTTAAAAATTTACAAATTACTAACTCATGTCCATATTTGTCCAAAACTTATAATTTGGGAAAATTTCTATTTGAGGACTTCTAATTTATATTCTAAAGCTATTTCATACGAAAAGCTTCTAGAAACTAATATTTTGCAACTTTTGCAATTTAGTCCTATTTGATCATTCCATGTCAATTTCACAAAATTTCTGCATGGAACTTTAATACTATCATGAAAACATGTCATAAACCTTAAGAACTCAATTTACTAACTCAGATTTGTGGTCTCGCACCACTATTCCAACTAGGCCCTGAATCGGGATGTTACAACGAGACAGTTTCAGATTTGTTTGATAGACTTGACAAGAGGGTCACGCCCGTCCTTGTAATTTTGGCCGAAACATTTCGATCTTTAAATACATACCGAGGAGCAGGTGAAGGAAGATTCATTTGGATGTGCACAACTCTTGTTGATGTGGTTCCATAGCCGTTTTTAGAGAGTGAAAATGGTTTCTTATCTCTGAGAACTACACTACATTGAAAGAATTAGTTGCTCAAATACAAGAGGTGGCCAATCATCGGCAAATCATAGCAGTTCAAGCTGTCACACTAAGTTTAAAGTGATTCAGAATCAGATTAGGGTTAAGAGTTAACCTGGCTCCTTAGGGAGGCTAAGGCTTGGAATATGAGGGTAAGGCCGCGTATGTAATCCATTTTATGTAAAGGAATCTATTTTCTAGAAAAGTTATTCTAATGGAATTGAATTCAGAATCAATGCCTCTCTTTCTTTTTGCATTCATTCCATGCATTTGCATTGCATTTCATGCATTTGCAATACATCACATCATATGCATTAAAATTTGTAGAAAGTCTCTAATTAATTAAAAATTATTTCAGTAACCTCGAAACCAATGAAAGTCTACTGAACTGAGCATAGTTATGGTATTCGCGCAAGAACAAAAGCCATGGACCGAAGGTTGGAAAGAATAGAGCAAATGCAAATACAGATGCATGAGCAATTGACCAAAATTCAACAAGAAATGCGGGAACAAATGCTAGAATTCCAAAAGAATATGATGGGCCAGTTAACCCAGTTACTAGCCGGAGGACGTGAAAAAAGTAGTGGCCCGGTAGTCAACTGTGGGGATGATGATGAAGACATCATTTATTCCCCAGGTTTTCCCCAATAAGTGTCTCGACCCAACCAGACACGCATTCGCATGGGGTACCCGTCATTATCGGACCCTAATGTCAGACTAATACCTCGGCCCTGTTGAACTTCCCGATGGGCTCAGGTTTTAACCCTGAGGATGATCGAGCCAAACTAGTTGTTCTGGAAGAAACAAAGGAAAGGGGAGAGTGGACTTTGAAGGCCCCGAAAAAGAAGGAAAAGGAAGCGGGTAGTACGAGTAGGTATAACAAGGGCCATTCGGAGTCAATTACAGTAAGCCAGCTAAGGACAGTGACTACCAGCCATCAAGACCCCCTAGGCAGGATTCCAACCCAAACACGGGAAGGCTCCAGTTTACACCCATCCCGATGACATATAGGGAGCTCTATCAAAATTTATTTGATGCGCATGTTGTGTCTCCTTACTACCCAAAACCAATGCAGCCCCTATACCCCAAATGGTATGACGCCAAAGCTCAATGTGAGTATCATGTGGGGATTACGGGGCACTCGATAGAAGACTGTACCACTTTCAAGAAATTAGTCGAAAGATTCGTTAAAATGGGCATTGTAAAATTCGATGATCCATTTGGTGCAGAAAATCCGTTACCCAACCTTTCTGTTAAAGGGGTAAACATTGTGAGTTCCAGGATGGATAGGGGCATGAGATCCAAGAATGCATCGATCTCAGGGCTTTAGTACAAGGACTGATGGATAATAAATTGAAGAGATCAAAGACCCGGTGGGAACGTTGGGGAATCTAAACATTAGCGACATATTTGAAGAAAGAACCGGGGAATAAACTTTTCCAAGCTTCTGCCGTTACGTACTTAGGGTGTTTTGAACAATGGGACTCTGGAAGAGATCCCTGTGTTTTTAGAATTAATTCAGAGTAATATTCAAAACACGCTTGTTGCCTTAAGCCTAGAGGCAATAAGAGTCCTTTTGTGAAATAGGCTTGTGCCCAAAATCTTTATTTCAATAAGATGCATCTTTTGAGCAAGTACTCTTTTATTTTTTCTTCTTTTTTCCATTTCATACTATGAATTCTTTTATCCTTTGAGCTCTCTTTCAAATATTCTTACTTTATTTCATTCATGATTCATACCACATAATAATTATTCTTAGATTCTGTAACAGCCCGGTTTAGACCATAATCGGAACAGTGGTTTTGAGACCACAAATTCGAGGTTAGAATGATATTTTAATATTATTTTCTGTGTGAACAGTATGTGAATTAACCTGTGTGAAATTTCTGTGTGAAGATTTTATCGATTGTGTGTTTAATTAAGAGAAAGGACTTAATCGCGTAAAGTGCAAAAGCTGTGTGCTGATTGTTAAAGTGCCTAATTGTTGTTGTCTTTATAAATTAGAGGTTTTATGTTGTAAATTGCCCAAAAATAATGATAGTGGGTAACATTATGATTAATATATATATTTTAAAAATATATATTAATTATAAAATTTAAAACATTATATTTTAATGTTATTATAATAAAGACAAAAGAAAAAAAACCAATATATCATCTTCTTCTTGTCGAAAGTGAATAAAAAGAAAGAAAGAAAGCTTGTTAGGTTCGGCTAGCAAATTGGTTTAATCAAGGTATGTTTTGAGCTCAGTTTTTGATAATTTCTATGTTTTTGTGATCGTTGCTTTGTGCTCTTTAAAACCTATGCTTCAATTTTGTGAATTGGTGAAGATTTTGAGATGTGCCATTGATGAACATGTGAGCTTTGTGTTGATAGCTGGTAAAATATGAAAGCTTAGTGTTGGGTTAATATAGTTTGTATTTGGATTTTTGGTGAAATTGAGTAAATTGGGCTAAATTGAGAAAAGTGTAAATTAAGGGACTAAAATGTGAAATAAATGAAATGTATGGGCTTGTATTAGCATGAAAAGAATTCGGCTAAGTATATGTGATATGAAATTGTGCGTATTTGATGATTTTATGAATTAGGGACTAAAGTGTCGAAATGTGAAAATGTGAGGGCTATTTTATAAAATGCCCTAAATATGTGTGTTTGGACTAAAATGAATGATTTGGTGATTGAATGGATTGAATTTGAATGTGTATAGACCACGAAAAGAGAGGTTCGGATCGAGATCGAAGCAAAGACAAAGTACTCGATTAATCGATCGTTTCGGTATTTCGACGTCCGAGGTAAGTCCGGACATAATGCGTGTAATTAACTATGCTTAATGTTATGAAATGAATGGTATGATATATCAAATTGTAAATGCTATGTGAGAGTTCGAGTTATGTGGCACTAAATCTGCGTATTCGGAAATGTGACCGAGATGATTAGCACTGTGTGTGCGAAATAATATAAACTCCGACTTTGTGGTTAGCACTGTGTGTGCGATATTGATATAAGTTCAGATATAATACTAGTCATTAAATTTACATCTATGTGATGAGAAATGAATAAATGTATAGAGTTGTATTAATACTGTATTACATATGAGATCGAGTGTTGAGGCACTAAGTGTGCGAAATTAGAAAAGATACAAAAATGAATAAGACTGTGTGTGCGAAAAGATTGAAGCTTCGGCTTACCGAATTGGCACTGTGTGTGCGATACAGATATAAGTTTGGCTTACCGAATTGGCACTGTGTGTGCGATACAGATATAAGTTCAGCTTACCGAAATGGCACTGTGTGTGCGATACCGGCATAAGTTCGGTTTAACATACTAGCACTAAGTGTGCGGTGACAATTATGTTTTGATTAAATGATTGGCACTAGGTGTGCGAATAGATCAAGAGGTAATATTGAGTATTTGAGTAGCATGAAGGGTGAGTAGCTATGTGTTAATCAAGGTACGTTTGAACCTATGTGGTTGATGATAGATTTAAGAGTTAAATGAATAGAAGTTTGAGTATGTGGTAGAGATTGATAATGTGCTTATTTGTGCTTTTATCTATGTGATGATATAAATATGTAAATGTATGAATAAATTAAAAGAATAGTAAAGGTTGATCGAAATGCAAATTTGAGCAGTTGAGTAGTATGGTTGGATAGTAACTATGTGTTGGCAAAGGTATGTATGATACCTATGTGACTGGTGAATTTGGAGATAGTTGAATGTGGGTATTATTGGTAAATTAAATTTATGTGATGGTTAGTTTTAGTATAGTGTTTTATGTTACGAACTTACTAAGCTTTGGAAAGCTTACTGTGTGAATTGTTTCTCTGCTTTACAGTGTCAGTAAAGCTAGCTCGGATTCGGGGATCGTCAGCATTCTCTATCACACTATCAACAATCTATTTTGGGTACTTTTGGAAAGATGTACATAGTTAAAATATGGCATGTATAGGCTAGTTGTTTTGAATCATATTTAAGATGTGTAAATAGCCATGTGATATGGCTAGCTAAGTGTTGGTAATGTGCATGAGTGAATATGGTATTTGGTGCATATTTTGATATGGCATGATGGTAATGAAGTAGCATATGAATGGTGAGTTCAATGATGAATTAATGCCTTAGTGATTTAGTGAGGTTATGGATGATTTATACCTAGATTTACATGTAATTTGGTTGTATAAAATGGCATGCTTAGAAATGAGATTCTATGTGATGATATGATGATATTTGGACATGAAATTGGTTGCCAAATTGTGTGTATAAAGATGCTCAAATGTGCTTGTAGGATTGACCCAAGTGGGTGGCATTTTGGCCTTGCAAATGGCCTATTTGAGCCACACGGTTGTGGCACACGGGCATGCCTAATGACCGTGGGGCAAAGTCAGTAGCTAGCATAAGATTACACGGCCACGGCACACGGACGTGCCTGGTAGTCGTGTTGTTTCAACAGGATCGACCACGGCCACAATACACGGGCGTGCTTAGTGGCCGTGGAGCATAAGTCATATTCGACCACGGCCAAGGCACACGGGCGTGCTTGGTGGCCATGGATGTGAGGTCAGATTCGACCACGGGAAGGATACACGGGGGTGTCCAGCAACCGTGGGAAGCACACGGTCTTCCCACACGGGCGTGTATCCCCTGAAACCTAGAAAAGTTTTAAATTTCGAGAAGTTTCTGTATGTGTTTCGGTTTAGTCCCAAACCCTTCCTAGCATGTGTTTAAGGTCTTATACACCTTAAAAAGGGACTAATTGTTAATGTTTGATGTATTATGATGATGATTGACTTCGTGTCGTAAATGGGTTGTGAAATGATTTTATTGTCCGGTAATGCCTCTTAACCCTATTCCGACGACGGTTTCGGGTTAGGGGTGTTACAGATTCATTTGCTCTTTGAATATTCCCTCATACCTACAACAGGTCCCTAGATATCAACGACAAGAGTGACGTTGTTACTGACTCAGAATCTACTTTTGAGCAAGATATGTGTCTAGAGGGATCTCAGGACTTTGAAGACGACAGAGACTATAACTTGTCTCCTGATTTGTTAAGGATGGTAGAATAAGATGAAACAGATCCGACCATACAAAGAATCAGTGGGAATTTTGAGCCCAAGAGAAGAGAAAGAGGTGAAGATCGGAGCTTGTATCCCTACAGAGACAAAGCGAGACATCATTGAGTTATTCCAAGAATTCAAAGATATTTTTGCCTGATCGTATAGGCTAAAGAAATCTTAGAAGAGGTCTATAAGGGTGTCTGAAGAACAGACGCTAATGGTTTTACCATGACCAAGCAAATCATAAAGTTCGGGTACTGCTGGTCCACCATGGAAGGGGATTGCATCAGCTATACCAAAAAAAAAAGGACATAAGTGCCAAATTTATGGAGACAAGATTCCTGTGCCTCCTTCATCTCTTCATAGGACATCTCTATGGCCTTTCTATATGTGGGGCATGGATGTCAGTGGGCCAATCAGGCCAAAAACTTCCAACGAGTATCGATTCATCATTGTGGTCGTCAACTACTTCATCAAGTGGGCGGAAGCTGCTTCATATGTCGATGCCACAAAGCCGACAGTCAACAAATTTTATGTCGGTATAGAATCCCAAAAAGGGATCATATCTGACGATTTGAACATTGCGACATCAGAAGTTTGCAGTTAGTTCAAGATTAAATACCGTATCGCCTCAAAAGGAACAGTAAAAAAAAAGAAAAAAAGAAAGGAGAGGCCAAGGCGAAAACCCACAAAGGGCGCCTTGAGACCAGGGGGTTTTGAATTGAAAACCCAGGAAAAGGGCAATTCAAATTTTGGTCAAAGGTGGGGCATGCAGTAGTCTTACTATGCCTGAACTAATAAGAGGGAGAGATGTTATGTCTTGGTGCATCAACAGAGGACTTCGGATCCCCTAAACACATATTGAGCTTAAAATGGTCCTCAAGAAGTTTGTACTGAGAAGCTCAGGCGGCGATATCTGGGGCACTTAGTTTTCTATTTTACCCATTTTGAATTTGCTATCTTTGATTACCTTATTCGTTTCAGAATACTCTACCAATAAATTTCCTTCTTGATTGCATTTGCTATCTTTGCTTAACTTATTTGTTTTGAGCTATGCTCCTAATTAATTCCGATCCATTGTTATGATCTTTTTCAAGCATTTTGCATTGAAATAACGATCAGTGGACTAATAATACTTTCATAAAAGGAGTTTCGCATATTACTTTGGAAGCTTCTAAATAACACAAGAACCCGAAACATGACTGTTGTTTAGAACTCACCAAGCCTAAGGTTTGGAAATATTGGAGAAAGATGATAATCTCTTTGGAATTTTTATTGGTTGAACAAAAAGAAAAGACATTTCGTCGGTGATACAACCTTGACAAATAATGAGTAATGTCAACCCAAGTGTACAAGGGGATCATTCTCGGGGAAAGAAAAATGATACCCTGCATTCATGAAAATATCAGACATATACATCTGGTCATTACACCCAGCGAATCGTGTAACAGATCAAATTGATTGAAGATGATACAAATTCTATACCTTGAAGTTGCTGTAGGATGGATGGAAGAAACCAAATGTTATTCTCCTGAAGTTGCAGTGGGAGGTACAAACTTTATGTCCCAGAAGGTACAGTGGAAGGGACTCTGAAGTTACAGTGGGGCAAACCGGTTGAGCAAAATACGATTGTTTCTTCGGGTTTTCGGTCAAAATACCACCCAAGCAAGAAGACAGGATATTACGTCAAGTGATACAACCTGGAAGAACAACGAGCAATGACAACCCTAAGCATATAAAAAGGGATAATTCTCATGACATTCTGCATTCATGCAAATGTCATCCATAATATCATTTAGTTAGGAGCATTTGATTCATTCCGATCATTGCATCCTAATCATTGTATATATATATATATAAAAGGGGATCATTCTCATGACATTCTGTATTCGTGCAAATGTCATTCATGATATCGTTTAGTTAGGAGCATTTGATTCATTCCGATCATTGCATCCTAATCATTGTACATTTTAAAAAGGGATCGTTCTCATGACATTCTGCATTCATGCAAATGTCGTCCATAATACATTCATTTAGGAGCATTTGATTCATTCTGATCATAGCATCCTAATCATTTGGCATGAACATAAGCATATGAAATCGAGTCTACAGGACATGTCCCCCAGAGGACGGTGTAGCAACATCGGTGAAACAACAAATCTTGTCTCCCTAAACAGTAGCGGAACATGATTTAAGCCACCATCCTATCTCCCTGACCAGCCGTCGGAATAGGTTGAAGATTGTAGATCTTGTCTCCCTCAACAGTAGTGGGACAAGATCAAAGGCAAATCTTGTCTCCCTAAACAGTAGTGGAACATGATTTAAGCCACCATCCTATCTTCCTGACCAGCAGTGGAATAGGTTGAAGATTGTAGATCTTGTCGCCCTAAACAGTAGTGGGACAAGATCGAAGGCAAATCTTGTCTCCCTAAACAGTAGTTGAACATGATTTAAGCCACCATCCTATCTCTCTGACCAGCAGTTGGAATAGGTTGAAGATTGTAGATCTTGTCGCCCTAAACAGTAGTGGGACAAGATCGAAGGCAAATCTTGTTTCCCTAAATAGTAGTGGAACATGATTTATGCCACCATCCTATCTCCTTGACCAGCAGTGGAATAGGTTGAAGATTGTAGATCTTGTCGCCCTAAACAGTAGTAGGACAAGATCGAAGGCAAATCTTATTTCCCTAAACAGTAGTGGAACATGATTTATGCCACCATCCTATCTCTCTGACCAGCAGTTGGAATAGGTTGAAGATTGTAGATCTTGTCGCCCTAAACAGTAGTGGGACAAGATCGAAGGCAAATCTTGTCTCCCTAAACAGTAGTGGAACATGATTTAAGCCACCATCCTATCTCCCTGACCAGCAGTTGGAATAGGTTGAAGATTGTAGATTTTGTCGCCCTAAACAGTAGTGGGACAAGATCGAAGGCAAATCTTGTCTCCCTAAACAGTAGTGGAACATGATTTAAGCCACCATCCTATCTCCCTAACCAGCAGTTGGAATAGGTTGAAGATTGTAGATCTTGTCGCCCTAAATAGTAGTGGGACAAGATCGAAGGCAAATCTTGTTTCCCTAAACAGTAGTGGAACATGATTTATGCCACCATCCTATCTCCTTGACCAGCAGTGGAATAGGCTGAAGATTGCAAATCTTGTCTCCCTGAAGATACAGCGAAGCAGGTTGAAATTACCAATTCTTACCTCCTTGAAGTTCCAGCGGAAAAGGTCGAGGCTACAAATCCCTTCTCCCTAAAGTCACAATGGAGTAAGTAAACAAATCCCATCCCCTCGAAGTCGCAGCAGAAACAAATTGAAGCTACATGTCCTATCTCTCTGAAGTAGCGGTGGAGTGGATCAAAGCAAAAAGATGTGGTGGACTAGAACGAGGCTACCTAAAAAGCGGAGCACCAAAACAAGTCAAGACTCAGCAAGACCAGGCAAAATTGGTCTTTCTTAAAAGTCTTTGCTCCATTCCCGTTACACGACAATGAGCAAAGAGGGGCAGCTGTACAAGCCAAATTCTGCCCGGGCCCACTAAGACCCAAACTAAACAACCCAATAGAATCTAACCACCAACCCACATCCTAACCCTAGCCCAACTAAACCCAATACCCTTATCAGAAAAAAACAAAACCCTAGCCGCCCCTAGGTCTTCTGCCATTCCAGTCTTCTGACCTCTGCCACCGCCACCAGCCACCTGCTCCACCGCCCCTGTCAGTCCCCCACTTGCACCTGCAAAACAAAAGAAGAAAAGACAGGCAAAGCAAAAAAATAAAAAAAAATCATTGTAAAATGGCTATAAAAGCCATTACAAATCATGTAAAAGGGAGGTTTTTTTTGAGATCAATCGAATCAAAAAATTCAAAATAAAAACAACAGCGAATAAATTAAAGAAAAGTCAGAAACACATCAAGGGGTACTTTTCAACATTTTCCTCATATTTTTCTTTTTCGAATCTATTATATACCCAGATATATTTTCGTATTTTTATTAAAAAAGAGTTTATATATATACAAAAAAAATAAAAAAAGGGAGAATTTTTTTTCTGAGGCATGCATGTGCGGCAAGTGTGGCGACACGCCAAGAATGGTCCGCGGCCAAATTCGCTAAGCTCCTCGCCTGCAGAGAAAACACAAAAGGGGTTAGGGATTTTTTTTAGCAGCTGAAAAAATGAAGTTTTTTTGGTTTTTTTTAACTTATATAGGCCATGCAAAATGACGTCGTTTTGGCCGGCGTCCCTAAGCCCCAAAACGACGTCGTTTTACCCCTAACCGACCCGATCCGACCCGACCCGCCTCAGGATCCGCGAGTTTTTTTAGCAAGGGGTTTATTGTGCTTTTGGTCCTTCCGCTTTTTTATGGTTTTGCGATTAAGTTTATGGTATTTTTAATTTGGCCCAACAATTTATTTCGGGTTTCAATCTGGTCCCCCCTGATGCTGTGCGTTTTGGAGGAGAAGGGAAAATTTCCCTTTTAGTCCCTCCATGTTATTCGCGCGTTCAATGGGGTCATTTTTCTTTTTATTTATTTTGAATTAGCCCCAAACTTCTGTTTTAAATTCAATTTAGCCTATTTTTAGTTATTTTGCAATTTTTATTATTATTACTATTATTTAATATTTTTATTATTATTACTATTAATGTTATTATTATTATTATTTAACATTATTATTATTATTATTATCATTACTCTGTTACAACTATCTTTTTATTTTTTACTACTATTTTTTTATTTTTTGTATTTATTATTATTTTCATTATTATTATTACTTCTCTTATTATTACTTTATTACTATTATTATTATTTTATTGCTAGTATCATTATTATTATTTTATTATTACTATCACTATTGTTTATTTATTTATTTATTTATTTTATATTTTTTACATTTTTACTATTTATTATTCGTTTATTATTATTATTATTATTATTATATTTTTAAAACCGTTTTACTTAATATTTACCCATTTATTTATTTGTTTACTATTAGATTTTAATTAATTTTTTAATTTTCATTTGTTTACTTACTCGTTTTTATATAATTGGTTTTTTTATTTTTTTATTTATTCTTATTTATTCTTATTTATTTATCTTACTTTTATTTTTGCTCGTATTATTGTTTCTCACACTAACGCATTTATTACTATTTTGCTACACATATTAGTTTTGTAATTTGTTTTTACATTTCATTACAAACTTGTGTTATATTAACTTTTACCCGATACAAAATTGATTTCTTTCATAAAGGTAATATTCCGTATTTAGAAATTCGAGAGGTCGTGCCCTAACGTATTGGGTTTTGATTTTCTCGTTCATTCTAAGTAACCGAATATCCTTTCTAAATTAAATACACGAGTTTCGAATCAAAGGAAAGTTTAGCCTCGAAGGTCGAGGTGTTGTGTCCTAACATATTGGATATGACATTTTACCTTGAGACGAGACAGACTTTGGCACACATTTTCAATTTATCCAAACGATTTTTTAGGCATCATCATGAAAGAAGTATCGTATTTTTCAATTCTTTCAAGTTTTCAAACTAAAACATTGATTAATCAACTAGGTACCAATTTTGGGCATATCGAGGGTGCTAATCCTTCCTCGTGCGTAACCGACTCCCGAACCTGTCTTTCTGATTTTTGTAGACCAAAATCGTTGTTGTGATAAATCAAACAGTTTATTTAAAACAACCACTTTCGAGGTGACCCGATCACACCTCAGCAAAAAAGATTGGTGGCTACTCCCGCTTTTTTTCGTTTTTATTTCCAAAATCAAAGTCGACTCTGTTTCACACAAAAAAATGGTTTCGACAATTATCTCGTTAATCGCTTTAAATATGGGTTGTTTTTATTTTAGTCACTTTCAATTTTTTTTGGTTAATTTGGTCACTTTAAATAGAAATTGATCAAATTGGTCACTCCACCGTTAAATGGTAACATAATACTAACGGTAACGGTGCATTCCCACGTTAGTCAATTTAAAATTAGGGTAAATTGTTTGTCAATCCGCCTGACCCAATTGCCAGGTCCGAGCTACAGGTTGCTACATTCATTGGCGGAGCAACTACAGTCAATCAGACATCAAGCAATCATTTATACATGCAATCTAACGCTAAACACAGTCAACTCATGATAAAGAATCAACTCCGAGTCTTAATTGAGCTTTCAAAAGCACTTTTGTTAACCCAGTTACTATAAAATAGTAATTAAGTCATCCATCACAAAGACAAATGACCTGTGGTTACATTTACTGTAACAGCCCGATTTTGGGGCTAGTCGGAACAGTGGTTTCGGGACCACTAATCCGAGGTTGAAGAAAAATATTTTAATATTATTTTATGTGTTATAGCATGATTACAAGGATGCATGAAAATTTTGGTGCTTTAATTTTAGCGATTGTATGCTTAATCGCGAAAAAGGACTAAATCACATAAAGTGCGAAAGTTTCATTTTACAAGCTAGAGGTGTCTAATAGTTATGGAATATAAAAATTGGAGGTCCTTAAAGAGCAATTAGACCCTTAGAGAATGGGTGGCCGGCCATAGGGGACAAAATAAGGTCAAAATTGGTCAAGTAGGTGGGTTAGGTGGATTAAATTGAAGGAAATAAATAAAATAAAGAAAAGGCTATCATCTTTTTATTTTCTCTTCTTCTTCCACCGAATTTTCACACTCAAGAAGGGCTTTGGGAGCTTGAAATTTCAGCAACCTATTTTCCTTGCTAGTAAGTGATTTTAATGGCTTTTCTTGATAATTTTTTTACTTTTGGAACCCCTAAAGCCTAAGCTAGCTAATGAGGGGACTATTTTGCAAAATGGTTGAAAGTTTAAGGACTTGCCATGAGAATGTTTATGTTGTTTGCTGAGTTTTTATGGAAGAAAATGAATGTTAGTGGGTTAAGGAATAACTTTTGTGAAAGGTGTTACCATGAAAACACCTAAATGGGGCTTATTTGTAAAGGTTATAATTGAGTAATAAATGCATGAAATGATTGGTTTTGTGAATTGTTGTAAGAGAAATAAATGTTTAGCTAGGCTTGTTTAATGAGAAAATGTGATGAAAAACGATTTACGAGCCTAGGGGCAAAATCGTAATTTTGTCAAAGTATAAGGGCAAAATGGTCATTTTTGCCTAAGTAGAAATTTTGATGTACCATGAGTTATGTAGTGATTGAATGAGTAAATTTTATTATTATAGATTAAGAAGAGCGCGGAAACAACCTTGACCGAGGAAAAGGCAAGGTTACGGACTAGACCGTCAATTAACACATTTTGCACCGAGGTAAGTTTATGTGTAAACGATACATCTTTAATACATACGTAGTTACCTATTGATGCATTGTATGGATGAACTTACTTATTGGTGAGATTGATTGAAAATGATAGATAATGCGTAATTCTCGTATGAACCTCAGAATAGAAATGTAAGTACGGATAAATACCTGTAATTATTATTTGGTGGGCTATGTACGATACCACCGTAATTATCATTGTTGGTGGACTGTGTGTGATACCATCTTATTATTTATTTACGATGGGCTGTGTGCGATACCATCGTTTATATTATTATTTGGTGGGCTATGTGCGAAACTACCATAATTATTCTTGTTGGTGGGCTATGTGCGATACCACCCTATTATTGATTAATGGTGGGCTGTGTGCGAAACCACCGGATACCTAGTATTATTCCGAAGGGTTCATCGAGAAACTTGTCTAAGTAAATATTTCACGTGGCTTTGTGGTGATGAGTGCAGGGTATATGTGCAAGTAAATGTGAGCAATATATATATATGTCATATGGTTGGAATGTGGTAAGAGATGAGATGAGTAAGCATGATTATGAAAATGTGAATTGTTCTTACATAATATGTAATGTTTGTGATTGCTTGGCATATGGTATGATGCTTATTGTTTACATGTAGACTTACTAAGCTTAAAGCTTACTCCCTTTCTTTTTCCTTGTTTATAGTGTCAAAGAGCCAACTCAGGATACGAAGATAATCAGAAGATAACTCACACTATCAGCGCATCTCGGTATAGTTAGACTTAGCATTTTGAGTATGGCATGTATAGGGACTAGACTTAGTGAAATGTCTTGTTGTTTTGGCCAAGTGTGTTGGCTCTTTTAAAGATGAACTCTTTTGTATAAGGCCATAGTTGATGGCTCATTATTATTAATCTATGAAAGATGAGGGTATTCATGAATGTGTATGATGCATGATTGGGTTGCTTGGTTAAAATATGCATAAATGGGTTGATGGTTAAATGTGATTTGTGTTTGTATGAGTTAGGGTGATAAAAAGAGCTTGGCAAATAGCCTTGTTCTTGTCCACACGGGTAGACACACAGGCGTGTGTCTAGGTCGTGTGTGACACACGGCCAGCCTCATGGGCGTGTGCCCAGGCCGTGCGAAGTCTGCACCTGAATTTGGAATTTAATTCGCCACACGGTCGAAGGACACGGGCGTGTGACTGGCCGTGTGATGCAAGTCAGTGTCGACCACGGGCCAGACACACGGGCGTGTAACAGACCGTGTGATGCAAGTCAGTTTTGACCACGGATGTGGAACACGGGCGTGTGATATGTCACACGGGCGTGTCCCTTATTCCACACGGGCGTGTGGACTGTTTAGAGAAAATTTTCTAAGGTCTTCCAGAGAGTTTCAAAAGAGCTCGATTTGATCCCGAACCATTCCTAGACCGTGAATTAAGCCTCGTAGGCTTGTTTAGGAGGTGTTAGTAAGAGTTTTAAATTGGGAAAGAAAGGTCAAGTTTCTAAATTGCATGATTGATTGCGTGTAAGTTTAGTAATGCCTCATACCCTGTTTCGGCGTCGAATACGGGTAAGGGGTATTACATTTACTTTTCACCAATCGTGTAATGTCGATGAGAGGATATCATTTAATCATGTCTCGGACTATGAATTCCATTATTGTGAATAACACTACATACTGTAGAAGTCGTACACCCAACGCACCTGCTTTCGGTTCCTTAACTATTCGAACTCAGGCTTTTGCTTGCATCAAAGTGTACAAGTCACACATACATAGTCCATCATCCACTCAAGATTTAAGTACACCACACCATGAACGTCACAAGTGAATAAATCCATAATCGAATTCAAAATCTATTCTTCTTGGGTATAATTAGATGTATTGTTAGTCCAGTCAGTCACATCTATATCTCTATCTTCTGGGAGTCATCCGCTCCGATGCTCAAGATAAAACATCTCTCCAATTAGACTTGATAGACGACATATTAGTCTTTCAATCGGTTCGCTCATTTCTGATTAGACTAGGGACATGTTTAGGTTCATCTACTAATACAAGTTGTCTTTCTATATTACGATCCGACCACGTAATACCGCTTAGTATTAGTTTAAACATTAGGCAACCAATGAGCAACATTTGCTTCCATTTTGCTTTGCGTGCAAAAATCATATTAAGACAATCATACAAAGTATATTAATGTAATCAGTGAATTTGTTTTATTAACCAATCTGTTCAAAAAAATTACAAGTTTACAAACGAATATACTACACTTAGGGCACCAGATCCAACAATTATGAACAAATTCGACTTTCTCGATTTAGTCTAGTGAGGTCAAGAGATAAATTGGACTAAATTGTCTAATTGGGTAAAATGGTGAGCGAGAGGTAAAATTGGACCAATTAGGAGTTTAAGCAATTTAAATTTGTAATCTGAGAGTTAATTATCAACATGGATATCAATCAACCACTCTATTTCATATTATTAATATTTTTTGTGATTTTGGTGTTTATTCAATTTAGTATTTTTAGATATAATTTAGCCCAATTCACCTCGTTTTATGAATTATTGTAATATACCACTTAGCCATTAGCTAGCCAAACTTCTTAATTTTATGCTTAATCATTGTTCATTTACTATATCACTCAATCTCTTTTGGGTTCGATCCTTGGAATGCTCTAAGTGTTCCATTGTACACTTACAAATATTACAACTGACCTGTTACACTTGCAGTCAAAGTCGCTTTTAAATCTATATATTTTATGCTAATTCTTTGCTTGACATACGTACATCATGGTGCAGTCATAATTTTATATTTTTTATTATAATCTATAATATAATAATAGTTATTATATTAATACTTATAAAATATATTATTCCATTATATAATAGTATATCACATACTATAATAGTAGAGTATTACATAATATATTAATTATTATAATATATTATTGTTTATTATACTGGTTGAAATATGCTCTAAGTCCCTATACATTTCGTACATCTGAAAGTTAGCCCTCCTACTATATTATATAAAGTTATATCATATCATATATTAATAGTTTATATATATGCATCGATGATTAAACATTATAATACCATGTAATACTATATCTTTTATTATAATCTATATTGTAATAATAGTTATATATAATATTAGTACGTTATATATTATTGTTTATTATTATGCTTGTTGAAATATTCTCTAAGTTCCTATACTTTTCATACATTTAAAAGTTAACCCTCTTTCCATTTTATATAATGCTATAACATATCATATAATATATTAATAGTTTATATATATGCATTGATGATTAAACATTATAATATCATGTAATACTATATCTCTTATTAAAATCTATATTATAATAGTTATATATGTATTAATATATTTAATAATAGTTATATAATATATTATTATATTATCATTTAAGTTTAATTTTATAGATTTTAATAATTATAAATTTTATATATTTATGATACATATATAATTAAAGTATTAAAATATTTTATATTAAATTAATGTTTTTAAAAATTATTTCACTTTATAATTTAACATAAAAAAGTCATTATCAATCATTTTTTCTATTAATAAAAATTTAATATAAATATGCAAGACTTATGAATACATTTTAAAGAAAAATAAAAAAAAATTATCATTTATTTATATTTAAGTGATATCATAAAATTATATTAATTATTAATCTCTATCATGATTGTTCAGTTATAAAGTTGGGCTTTTTCGGGTTTTGAGTTAGATTTATCTTAGGCTCGAGCCAGATTGGTCTTGGGTCTGTTACGGGCTCAAGCTTTCTTGCGCTTGGTTTTGTTGGGCTTAGATTTTCTTAGGCTCGGACTTTCTCAAACTTAGATCGTTACGGGCTCGGATCAGCACGAGTGGACTTTTGGGCTCGAGACTATTTTGCTAGCTCTAAACAAAGTGACAGTTTAAAAATTGGTATAATAATTAATTTAGTCCTCAACCTTTTTATATTACGTCAATTTAGTCATAATTTTAAAAAAATTAATCTTTAACATTTCAAATAATCTCAAATTGATCCTAATTTTAATAAATAAAAATATATGTAAAAATACATAAATATTTGAAAAAATATAATAATTTCAAAAAAAATCAATTTCAAAACATACAAATATTAAAATCATGAGACTAGCAACCTGCAAATATAAAATAGAGACAGAATCTGTTTCTGAGAAACATTTGCTAGAATCTCCTCCATTAAGCGGACCATTAATCTATGAGCAGATGTATCTTCCTCACCAGAGGCGAATTTAGGGATGGTTTCGGCGCTTTAAAATTTTTAAAATTTTAAATTAGTAAAGGTAAAATTATATTTTAGTTCTTTAAAAAAAATGATAAAATTTTGATTTAAACCTTTAAAAATTACATTTTTACTATCGTAAAAATCACAATTTAATTTTGACCCTGTAAAAATTGAATGTTGATAATGGCAATGTATCGCAAAGAAAAAGAAATAAAATAGAACACACAGAATTTTATGTGGAAACCCTTTCGGGAAAAAACCATAAGAAGAGACAGAATTTTATGTGGAAACCCTTTCGGGAAAAAACTATAAGAAGAGGAGAAGAAAATTCATTAGGTCGAATTCGAATTATACAAGAGTAGAGACGATTATGTCTATTTATAGGTTTAAAAACCTTATTCTAATTAAGGTCAAATAAAAGTAACGCAATAAAATTAAAACACCTTATTTTAATAAACATCAAATAGAAGAATTAAACTTCTATATAGATTTTACTTGTGCAGCCTATACCATACCGCGAGGGCCTGCGACCTCGGTTACAGCCCTCGGCCTTCGCCCTCGTAAATCCCCTATTTTACTACTTATATTTTATTTTAAAAGAAATTTGGTTCACACAACTTTAAACATACCCCTAAAAAATTTTTGTGGGTTGGTCCCTATTCCTCACCAACCGTCCAAGAGTAATAGTTTTCCCGGTTCCAGTCTGGGCATCCAAGACACACTGCAAAATCCAAAGCAACATCAGTACACAGTCTTATTCATCAAGTCAGTCATATCCATATAAGCATTTCCTGCTTGTTGGGGCTAATTAGAATGACTGCATGATTTAATGGCATTAATTATAATAGAACATTTAAATATATAAACAAAACACATCAGGCTTCGCAACAACTTCATAGACATGCTTCAGAGAAGCAAATTCCGAGACAATATGTAATTTGAGAATTTTTTTTTTAAAAATTATTATAGTTTTTAGAATATTTATGTATTTTTATATTTTTTTAAGAATTTTAGATAAATTTGAGATAATTTGAAATGTTGAGGGTTGTTTTTTTTTTTAAATTATGACTAAATTGATGTAATTTGTAAAAATTGTGAGCTAAATTTATTATTACACTAATTCTTGAACTGTCACCTCAACCTAATGGAAATGGACTAAAAAGAATAAACCTGATTAGTTGGGTGACCATTTTGAAAGATTTAAAAGTTAGGGGACCAAAAGAGACATTTAAGCATAGTTGGGTGACCTGAAGTGTAGTTCACCCTTTTTTTATTTTGTATTTTTTTATTGGCTTATTATTAACTTAAAATTGTTATAAATATTTTATTATCACGTGGATGTTCATTAATATCAAGATAAGTTTGATGTACATTATGACTATAATATTCATTAGAAATGGAGTTTTATATTATTTATACTTCTTATATCTATAAATATAAGCTTTGGAGAAATATTGTAGATATCCCATTGATGAATAAAATTCTTAATACTCTTTTTATTCTCCTATTTCTCTTGTTTTACTCTTTTTGTAACAACCCGATTTTAGACGCTGTCGGAAAATGTGATTTCGGAACTCAATTCCGTAAATTGAGTTAGTGAAATTATAAATAGGAGAATTTATGTGCTTAAATTGAAAATATATTAATGGACGATTGAGTAATTAAATTGAGAAAATCATTAATTATAATATAAGGGCTAAATTGTAAAAATGCAATCGTTATTGATTTTAATTTAAATATGCTTTAGGGACTTGAATAACAAAAACCTAAGGCACTTAATGGTTATTTAACCATTCATATAATATGAGTAGTGAAAAATGGCGATCGTCCACCCACTTTTGATTAATAAATTAATCGTGTTTAATAGTTAGAAATTTAACATAATCCAGATTAATTAATTAATTATCTAATCCTAAGTACATGTAATAAGCGAGTGGGAGGGAGATGAGAATTATAATCTTTCTTATTCTTTTGTCGTCCAAGCTTGAAGGAAGAAAGAAAAATTGTTTTTATTTCTTCATTTCGGTTCCACAACTTAACAAGGTATTCAAGCTAGTTCTTTGAAATTTTTATGGATTTAGGATCAATTAAGCTTGATTAAGTTTACCCATGCCTTAGATTTCTTAATTTTTAAATGTTTATCAAGTTGCTATGAATGGATAATTGATGAAATTAAGCTTGATTTGGATGACAATTTGAAGTATGAGTTTGGGCATGTTAGGACTAGGCTGAAAAGTAGAGAAAAATATAGAATTGATTAGACATTCAGTTAAGCTACAAAGTTAATTTATGACATTAGGAACTAAATTGAATCAATTGAAAGCTGTTAGTAAATTATTTCATAGATTAAAATTGCAAAGTCCCTAATGAAAGAATATAAAATTAGATTTTGATCCGATGTTAAATATAAAAAAATATGAACATTTCATATATAAAGACTAAAATGAATAAATACAAACTATGTTTAATTGATGTATTTCATGTGATTGAGTGAAAAACAATACTATTCTATAATCAAATTATTGTACGTAGCTAAAGAAGATGTTGGGCCATCTCGAGATAAAGGAAAGGCGAGGGCCATAAACGAGTAGCTATCCTGATTTGTGCTTTCATGATTTAAATTTAAAATATCATATATGGATTGTTACAATTAGCTTGTTTAAGGTATAAATTTACTTGTCTCATAAATAGGGAAGTATGAAATAGTTGATAACTTGTGAAAAATGTGATGATATGCAAATGTTGATATGAAATGGTATGAATTGGTTTGAGTATGATATGAGTTGATATGTATTAAACTATCTTATGTTTCTTATACATATATTGAAATACTGGATACCCTATTAACGGCCTTGGGCAGAGTCAAGTATAGTTGGCATGCCATAGGATTAGTGTACAGGATTTTACTTTGGTTTATACCGAGAAGGCGCACAGTGCATATTATACTTCGGACATTTTGATGAGGTGCTAGCCATATTTATATACTTTGGTTTATATCGATGAGGCATAGAGCACATATGTAACACCCCTCACCTGTCTCAGTTTCTGGAATCGGATTACGGAATGCTATAGCAATAAGCATAACAGGAACATGTGAATTTAATTTAAAAAATTCAACAAAACATTCATCATATCTCAATCATTCAAATATTATACCATAGCCATCAACAAAAGCACACATTTCCAATCACTCCATATGAAACATAATCTAACTTAAATTCGAACACATACCAAAATCAATAATCAAATTCAAGGCTACTATTTTAAGTCATGACCAAACACATTAATTTACCAACAAGCTCACATATCATGTACAAACTCAAAACACACTTTACTTTTACAAAACACTTGAATACAATTCAACTCCTATTACATGTCACATAACCGAAATGAACATTTAAAAGACTACCAAAAATGGAGGTTGGATAGTGTGATCTTCGAGATGATTCGATTGTCGAGTTTCGCAAAATATTAATGTCACACCTCAAAAACTGGGTTAGAAGAATTCATCTAAAATGCTTTGAATTTGTTTTTGTATGAATAGTAAATAATACTTTGAATTCTATGAATCTCTAAAATCTAAAATTCTAATATGCCTCTGTTTGAATAATAAGTGTGTGATTAGCCTCGGTTAAATAATACTTTTGTGCTCTCTGGTGTTTTGGATGGTTTCCGTGTATCTAAGTCATTTTATTAGAGTTTACTAAGGGTGACATGAATTAAAATATTAATAATGAGACTTGACTATGAGTATTAATTGTTATATATAAACTAAAGTGGAAGGTGCTAAGAACTATAAGTTAAATAAGTTAATGAAAAATTGAGTAAATGAGTAAGATAATAAAGAGTATGTATGGTTCAGTGTCTAAATTAAGCAAGAAATTAGTTATAGGCTTAATGATTAAATGTTAGAGAGTCCTCCCTAGAGACCCAAGTTTGAGCTCTATATATTCCACTTTCTTTTGCTTTTAATTTTAGCAACCTAGGATAAAAGCCATACCAAAATATATACAGTTAGGTGTAATGATGAAGCAAAAAATAGGCTTTAGGTCTAATGGTTAAAGCGCTAGTATCCCCCTAGTGACTCGAGTTTGAACCACTCCTTCCCCTTTTTATTTTGTAATTTCGCCAAATACGCCCCAAAACATATGTTTATGATCAAGCATAAAAAAACAAACAAGAAATGAGCAAAGGCTCAATGGTTAAGGCGTTAGTACTCCTAAAGACCTAGGTTCAAGCCTCCTCCTCCCTCCCTTTCATTTTAAATTTGTTAAGTATGACTCCTATTTCAGTCAAATTTGAGAAGTAATCTTCTAGTTAAACTCTGTTTATTTGTTTCAATCAAACACTATTAGTTTAGATTATTTTATTATTATTTGACCTATGAATTTAGCCTATAAATAGGCACTTTTAAAACCTTATAAAATACACCCATTAGATATTAGAACTCATAACACATTTAGAGAATTTTGTGTTTACGTTTTGAGGGTTCTTTGTTTTCGGGTTTTCGGGGTTTAGTTTTTATCTCCATCTTTTGTACTCTTCGTTCTGTTGCCATTATAGTAAAATTATCTTTGCCCGTGGTTTTTTATCCTCTTTGGAGGGGTTTTTCCACGTTAAATTTGTGTGCCCAATTTCTCAATTTATTCCGCTATTATTACTTGTTCGTTGCTTAATCGGGTCGATCCTAACAAGTGGTATCAGTGCTAGTTCAATTTTCATAGATCAGCCCATTCAGATATGTCAGCAACAAGGTTTGAAATTGAAAAGTTTGATGGTGAGACAAATTTCAATCTGTGGCAAGTTCAGATGATGGCAATTCTAGTTCAAACCGGCTTGAAAAAGGTTGTTACCGGGAAAAAGCCTGAGAATCTAAATCAAACAGAATGGGAAGAGCTTGATGAAAAGGCTTTGTCTGTAATCCAGTTGTGCCTCGCGAATACGGTATTACAGGAGGTATTGATGGAGAAGACCTCATCTGCCTTGTGGAAAAGGTTAGAAACTCTTTATGCGACTAAGTCTCTGGCTAACCGTTTAGTGTTGAAACAACGTCTATTTACGTTTCGCATGAACGAAGGTGAGCTTCTTAGAGATCATATCAGTCAATTCATTACTCTTTTAAATGATTTAAAGAATGTTGAGGTTCATATTGACGATGAAGATCAGGCTATGCTATTATTGTGCTCTTTACCCCCTTCATACAAGTCTTTCAGGGAGACCCTGATTTATGGCAGAGACAAACTCTCGCTCGAAGATGTGAAGGGTCATTTGTTGAGTAGAGACAAACTCGATAATAAGCTTCATTTGGATAGCAAGACAGATAGGCAAGCTTCTGTTTTGATAGCATCAAAGAAATGAGACAAAAGGTGTCGCTATTGTAAAAAGTTAGGTCACGTCAAAGCAGATTGTTATAAACTGCGAAAGAAAAGAGCTACTGAGAGTAACGAGGAAGATGTAGCTGGTGCTAATTTGGCCGATGAAAGCGGCGATGATTTCTTGTTAGTGTCAATGAGCGATAAATCTAAGCTCACGTCTGAGTGGATCCTAGATTCGAGATGTTCTTTCCACATGTGTCCCAATAGAGAATGGTTCTCCACATACAGTTCGGTTGAAGGTGGAGTTGTGTGCATGGGAAACGATTCATCTAGTAAGGTAATTGGTATTGGTACTGTTAAAATTAGGATACACGATGGGACGATTAGGACACTCTCAGATGTCAGGTATGTACCTGGTTTACGAAAGAATCTCATCTCCTTGAGTATTTTAGACTTGAAAGGATGCAGAATCAACATCGAGTCGAGTGACATTAAAGTATCTCGTGGAGCTCTCGTTTTGTTAAAAGGTAAAAGAACTGGCAGTATTTATATTCTGGAAGGTTCTACAGTGACCGGTGAAATCGGACGTCCCTCGTCCGTTACAGAGTCGAAGTCATCTCATTTAGAGCGAAGGCAACTCGGTCATAGGAGGGAAAAAGGTATGACCGTTTTGTTGAAGAGAGGTTCTCTTTTGGGTGCAAGTTTTGAAAAGTTAGGGCACTGTGTTCGTGAAAATCAAACCCGGGTTAGTTTTGATTTGGCAGTGTACAAGTCGAAGGCTAGAAGTCTTCCAGTTTCTAAGCACAGATTCGACTCAGTTAGTTCCCTGCATGGTTCAATATAGGCTCGTGGCGGGCTTTGGCAAAGATGGCGTTGTGGAAATATGAGTCAAGGTGGAGATTTGTTAAGTATGACTCCTATTTCAGTCAAATTTGAGAAGTAATCTTCTAGTTAAACTCTGTTTATTTGTTTCAATCAAACACTATTAGTTTAGATTATTTTATTATTATTTGACCTATGAATTTAGCCTATAAATAGGCTTTTTTACAACATTAGAAAATACACCCATTAGATATTAGAACTCATAACACATTTAGAGAATTTTGTGTTTGCGTTTTGAGGGTTCTTTGTTTTCGGGTTTTCGGGGTTTAGTTTTTATCTCCATTTTTTGTACTCTTCGTTCTGTTGCTATTATAGTAAAATTATCTTTGCCCGTGGTTTTTTATCCTCTTTGGAGGGGTTTTTTCACGTTAAATTTGTGTGTCCAATTTCTCAATTTATTCCGCTATTATTACTTGTTCGTTGCTTAATCGGGTCGATCCTAACAAAATTCAAATTTGAAAAATATTGGGAAAATTACAGGTGACGCCCCTAGGGTTTGCAAACCCTAAAAATTTAACCAATTCTTTCCTAATTAGAATTCATATCTTGCCATTCCTCAAAATCCCAATAGAATTTGAATTCCACCATCTCTTTCTGTTTTTTTCCTAATTAGATTTTCATATTGCCCCTTTTCAAATCCCAATAGAATTTGCTCTCCATCTTTCTATTTAATCTCTTTTTATTTTCTTTCCCTTTTCTTTGCATCATATTTTCATCCTAATTATTGATAGTTATTTTTCTTTCCTAAATCAAATCATCCTCCATTCGATTGTTCCTTCTATCGATTTTGTAATTTCTGTCAATAGCATCCTTGTTCTTGCCAATAATCGATAAGTACATTTCGTTTCTGATGTTTAGATCCTAATTTTTTGTAATATTACTCTTCGGTGCTAATCTTACGTTCGATTAATTAATCTTTTACAGTTCTTGCCAAAACTTTCGACAATCTTGTCAAATCTTGAAATCAACCATTAATTCATGTGTAAATATCATTTGGAAGACCTAATTTAGGTGAAACAAATCAGAATCGAGTGTGAAGAACGTCGATCGGACTCCCAGAGAAAGGTGTCTATTCTTTTCCAAGTGAATTGGTGACGATCATGTTTAGGATTAAGGCCACATAGTCTTCCACACGGGCGTATAGTTCCTTAGATTCATAGAAATCTATTCACCAAAGTCAGGGATTTTCCCTGACTCTTCCCCTCCCTCCACTAGGAATTCAAGTAGAGTTGTTCTCACTTCTCTCGAGGGGCTGGTCAGAAAAAGGCGCGGACGCCATTAAGGCGGTCATCGCACTAGGTGAATTAAAACACTTATTTTCCTTTGTACCTTTTCTTCAATAAAATTTACTATCTTCAGTAATTGTATTTTTCAATTAAGGGAGTTTTCTTTTTTCTATGTTCATTTACTCACATTTCCTTATTTATAGTTTCCTTGTATCCTTGGAACATGCTTTTACTGGAATTTCTACTACCACATTTTCTCAGTTATACTTTCTACATATATATATCTTATATTTAGCTATGGTACTTACCTTTTAATTCACTAACCTAGGTGCATGCATCCATATATCACATATATTCTCTTAACCATACTGAGGACTTGAGGGACTTAGCTAGTTCAATCGTATTGCACATAGGGGTACTTCTTTCCAATCTTTTAGGTCAAAGGATCGACTAAACCTATGCTCTGATACCCCTATATTTGTAACACCCCATGCTCAAATTATCCGTCGGATCCGGGTATGGAGCGTCACAAACGAACCTATTCTTAATTTAGCTAACTTAGCTACTATAAATCAGTCTAAAAATGAAACTATCTAATACTGAAATTAAAAATATTGGTTATTACAACTAAAACCTTTAGCCACTAAATGCTTAGTTCCTCACAGTTTCAATTTTTAACTATAATAATCGTTTACAAAGAAATTCTTTAAATTTAGCTAAGGACTATTTGTCCTAAAAATCTAGATTCTATGGACATCGTCTGGTTACACCATGCTTTATCTTGAGGCGAAACCTCCAATGGTACTTCCTTCCATTGTGCATGACTTTAACTGTATGCGATCCCTGATCTCGCTCCATCTAGGCTTGGTCCCTCATCGAAGTACTCCATCAACCTCGCAAATCCTACGAACATGACACAAATTCCTGTAAGTTCAAACAAATCCAGTGAGTTCCTTTACTGTACCATATCTATACCCTATTGCAAGAGGGTAAACGATGTAAAATAAAATTAGCATAAATAATCTTTGCTGGATGAAGGCGAGTGTTCGTTGTTAGGGTTGCAAACTCCACCCGATCCTCCGAGCTACTCGACTTACCATAAGACCTTCCTCTTGTTGGACTCACCTTGTAACCGTAGTCTAGGTACCTCGCCATACCCGCGGGTCTTATCCCTTTTCACCTTTCCCATCATTTCATATACACCGCATACACGGTATTCGCTGACCTCTAACTTATTTGGCCATCATGTACCTCTATACTAGATCTCTCACCTTCTTGCTCAAGGTTTCTTAGGTTATACCTTTCTTGGCAGACTTCCATGGTTTAACCGATCCTTAGTGGACTCTCTCTCTATCCATTTCTTAGTCCTGAATGACTCATTGACATTTCTGTTTTGTGTCAACTTACGGTGAACCCATTCTTGTTCCATCCCATTGGCCGATAGGGGTGGGATTACTTCCAGTAATTTACTAGCAACATCGACCTTTTATAGGGACTCACCCGTCCATACATTGAAGTTCGATCTAACCTATTGAACTAGCAGGTTATCATTCCTATGACTATATGACCTTGCCATCTCACTTGCTCGTTTCCCCCTATGAGGGCATTCACTTCTCTCATATCACTTCTTTGCACCCCTCTTAGTGGCTTTTGATTGCGAATCCTATTTTGTGATCTTTAAATATTTCCTTTATTCATTTCCATGAACAGGTCAGGTCTTGCCTGTCTTACCATCTCAACATCGACATGTAAAAAACATTATGAATCTTTTCAAGCTTTGATGGTAAAACCAAGCACTATGCTACTAACCCTATTCACTCAAGAATATCGTATGAACCAATAAACCTCGGGCTAAGTTTCCCTTTTCAGCCAAAATGAAAAACTTTCTTCCAGGATGATAATCTCAAGAATATTTTATCACTGACTTGAAATTCGATGTATTTTCTTTTTAGATCGACATAAGATTTTTGAGGGTCTGAAGCAGCCTTTAAATAGTCCCGAATAACCCTGACTTTATATTCTATCTCGTGGATCAAGTCTGTACTAGAAATCTTTCTGTCGTTCAACTCATTCCAGTACAACGAAGTTCTCCACTTTTGGCCATATAAAGCTTCGTACAATGCCATTTTAATGCTCGACTGGTAACTATTGTTATAAGCAAATTAAACTAAAGGTATAAACTTTCCCAAGCTACGTTGAAATTCTAAAACACAACATCGGAGCATATCTTCAAGTACATGAATCACTCACTCTGACTGACCGTTGGTTTGTGAGTGAAAAGCTGTTTCGAAATTCAACTTAGTACCCAAAGCTTCGTGTAACTTACCCCAAAACCTAAAGTTAAATCTCAGATCTCGATCAGAAATGATTGACAATGGAACACCGTACAACCTGACAATCTAAGAAACATACAATTCTGCCAACTTCTCAAGTAAGTAATCTGTACGTACATGGATGAAATGTGTAGACTTGGTTAATCGATCAACTATAACCCAGATTGTATATTTCTTTCTTGGCGATAACGGTAACCCTGATACAAAATCCATAGTGACATGCTCTCATTTCCACTCGGGAATCATAATAGGCTGTAACAACTCAGATGGAACTTGATGCTTGGCTTTTACCTACTGACACACAAGGCAGTTTGATACAAACTCAGAGATGTCTCGTTTCATTGCCGACCACCAATACATCTATTTCAAATCACAATACGTTTTAGTACTGCCTGGATGCAACGAATAAACACTATTATGAACTTCATTTTAAATGTTCTGTTTCAGTTGTGAATCATCAGGTACACACAACCTATTTTGGAATTATAATCTGCCATCCACACCAATACTGAAATTGTCTATTTGACCATTTTTAACCATATTTCGTTTAGCCAACAAATTCGGAACATCAATTTGCAACCCCAAATTTTCTGTAAAAACAAAGGTTTAGCTCTCAGCTCAGCTAAAATATATTTGTCACGCTCTATTTTAAGCTGAGCATTCATCGATCACAAAGCATAAAGATATTTTTGACTTAAAGCATCGGCAACGACATTTGCTTTATCGTGATGATAGTCTATTATAAAATTGTAGTCTTTTAACAATTCAAGCCACATCCGTTGTCACAAATTCAACTCTTCTACATCATTAAATATTTCAAAATTTTATGGTCAGTATAAACATGATATTTCTCACTATACAGATAATGCCGCCAAATCTTTAATGCAAAGACAACTGCAGCCAACTCTAGGTCATGTGTCGAGTAATTCTTTTCAAGCCATCGGGAAGCCTATGCAATAAATTTGCCTTCCTGCATCAAAACACATCCCAAACCACTCAAAGAAGCATCATTGCAAACAATAAATTCTTTCTCGGATTCAGAATGGGTTAACACTGGTGCCTTTGTCAACATATTTTTCAATTGATCAAAACTTTCCTGGCATTTATCGAACAATACAAAACTAACATATTTTTATAACAGTTTCATCATCGGTAAAGCTATTATCAAAAGTTCTTAACAAAACATCAATAATATTCGGCAAAACCTAGAAAACTGCGAATTCGAGCAAAAGGTATTATGCTCAATAGACACATATAACTCAATAGTGATTAACTTTGTAACTTTTACGATTTAGTCTTTTTTCTTTAATTAACTATCCAGACATTAAAATTAATGAACCAAAGTTTAATACGACACTCTAACAACTTAATAAATAATAAATAAAATTTACTGACTCACTAGTCAGAATTGTAGTCCCGGAATCACTATTTTTGATATCATTGAAAATGGGTCATTACAATATCTGTGGATGCCATGAAGTCTTTCTTCCATGATCTTATAACGCTTCGCCATCCTAGTGTATTACCATATGAGGTCATGGAAACTTTCATCCAATGTGTTACTCATTATGCCTGGCTGCTATAGCATCTTTCACCTATGGTCTTACACCGATTACCTTATATTTTGCTGCCACAACGTCTTTCATCCATGGTCTTAAGCCATATACCTTTACTATGTACCATGCTTCCATGACGTTTTTCATCCATGGTCTTACACTACGTATCTCATACCAGACTTCCATAGCACCATTCATCTATGGTCTTACGCCATATATTGTCGTCACGGTGTCGCCCTAAAGGATCAGTCGATACCGTCATTACAGTAAATCCCTTTCCATGATTTTATTTCCCAAATACTCCTCCCATTACATCCTTTACACCACCTAACTTTGATGCTTAAACACCGTAATGTTCCCTCCACAAGGCCCGGAGCTTTGCTCGAGGTGAAAACTAATGGGTTCTCTCACCATTTCCCTTCATAACTTCGTCTAACCGCTTGAGGTTTCCCATAGTCATGCAATGCATGCTCAAATCATCATATTTCATGCTTATGCAAACTTGGCATACTTAACAACGTAGACCATAATAACAGTTTTGGAGTTTGGAACTCACAAGAATCCTTATTGTTCCACTGGATTATTTCTTCTCTCAAACACCAGAGCTTCCATTCTCGAGAAAACAGTCTTGATGAGTTGGGTCCTGGGGAAGATTGAAAATTTGAGGGAAGGAACTTCCCAAGTTCTTGAGGCAAGAACCTACTATTCAATTACCGGTAATCAATAGAAAGCCTCATAGACCTATCATTTTTCTTTACAAACAAGATTGGATCTCTCTAAGGTGAAACACTTGGTCTTATGAACCCACGATCCAAAAGTTTGTGAAGCTAAGCCTTAAGCTCCTTAGGTGCCATGCGGTAGGGAGCAATGGATACCGAAGAAGTCCCAAGCAACAGATCTATCCCAAACACGACTTCACGCTCTAGAGGTAATCTAGATAGTTCTTCCCGAAAGACATTGGGAAACTCCCTCACAATATGTATACCTTCCAGAGTCGATCCACTAACTCTCGTGTCTAGAACATAGGCCAAGTAAGCCTCACATCCCTTACGAACCAACTTTTTGGCTACTAAAGCGGAGATCACATTGAATAAGTAATCTCTACGCTTACCAACCATCACAATCTCCTTATCAATTGAGGTCTTCAAAGTGACCCTCTTTGAAGCGCAGTCCAAACTGACTTGGTGTTCCACCAACCAGTCCATACCCAAAATTAGATCAAATTCCCCGAGGGACAGCTTCATCAAATCTGTCGGAAGTATTTCTCCATGTACTTCCAACATGCATCTTCTATAAATCTTATTCACAGTAATAGACTGTCCTAAGGGGCTGATTACAGTTACGTCACTAATAATTTCTTTTACCCCAATTCTTAGTTTATTAGCCATCCAACAGGAAACATACGAGTGTGTAGAACCAATATCAATCAAAGCGAAGTATTGAACATAATTAATTGTAAAAATACCTACTATGACGTTAGCTGCATCACGATCCTCTCTAAGTTTGGTGGCATTAAAAAATATAGACAGTCTGGCATCAGTATGATTTGCACTTTAACCCGGTGCTTGTTGTCCCTGACCAACATTACCTTCTTTGTACTGAGCTTAACCCCTCTAAGGTTGCTGCCTAGCTCTCTAATTCTGAACTTTGTTTGGCACGGGAACTTGAATATGCTCATTACGGCAAGGACAGTCCTAAATCATATGGTCCATAGACCCACATCTTAAACAGACACCCATCCCTCTCCAATATTCACTCGGATGTTGCTTACCATAGTAAGCACAATTCTAAGTCCTACCTCCAGTACCAACACCCATAATATTTTGCTGAGGTCCATCATCTCTGACTGGCTTAATGGGTCGCGAAGCCATGACAATGGGACCAACATCCCTCTTAGTAGGAGCCTTAGCCTTTTTTCTCCTCTCACGCTCCACCCACTTAACTTCCCAAAAAATCTTGGTTTTCTCTAGTAAAATTTCAAAAACCCTTTCTTGGTGTTAGGCTAACTAAATTATCAAATCATACCTTAACCCGTTCTTAAATCTGGGACACTTATCCTGCTCGGTCCTAACCATCCCTTGAGTGTACCGACTAAGCCTCAAGAACTCAGTCTCATACTCAGCCATAGACATGTCTCATTGCTTCAACTCAATAAATTCCAACCTTCGGGCGTCAACATATCTAGTGCCCATATATTTCGTCTGGAAAGCTTTTTGAAAATAGTCCCAAGTTAATTTCTCCACCTGAGTACCTCTCATAATGGACTGCCACCACCGGTAAGCCTCGTCCCTTAGCAACAATATTGTACCCTTCAATTTCTGCTCAGGGGTACAATTCATTTGTAACATCCTGCCCGACGAAGCCACAGTATTCAAGTACTCTTATTAAAAGTAAGACTTATGGAATAGGTTTTGAGTGAATATGGTACTAGATATGACTAAGTGCTCGAAGACTATAGAATGCATCTTTACGCGAAGTGTAACACCCCTAACCTGTATCCATCGCCAGAACAGGGTTACGGAGCATTACTGAGACTTTCAGAACATTTTTTAGATAATTCACACCAATTACTATTCATTAACCGAGATAATTTGTAACGTCCCTTAAATGGACCCTCGAGGCCCAATATGAACAGTAGAAACAAATTGGGACTTAATAGGGACATCTAAGAATTTTTCGCGAAATTACAAAAATTTTCTAAGTTGCAGGGCTCACACGCCTGTGTGGTCTAGGGACATGCCCGTGTGGTCAGGCCGTGTGGTCACACACGCCCGTGTCCCTAACCCGTGTAACTCTCTGACCTGCAAAGCATGAAGAAATGGAAGTCACACGGCCAAGTCACACGCCTGTGTGCTAGGTCGTGTGGCGAATTTAATTTTCGAAATCAAGGTGCAGTTTTCACACGACCGTGTAACACGCCCGTGTCCAAGGCCGTGTCAACCACACAATTGAGACACAAGCCCATGTCTCTGCCCATGTGCCCAATTGTGAGCATTCTGTTTCTCATTTTTAAGATGCAGGGGACACACGGCCAGGCCACACGCCCCTGGAGCAGACCGTGTATCACACACGGCCTAGACACACGCCCGTGTATCTACCCGTGTGGACAAAATATAGGCTATTTACCAAGCCATTTTGCCACCCTCCTTTGCACACATGTACATAACTTCAAATGATACAAATCATAGCATAATTAGGCAGCCAATACAACCATAACTAAGGCTAAAACATGTCATTTCAACAACGACGTCTAACATACTCATAACATTATATTTTGTCAAACCAAATCCTACCAAATTTCTCATCCATAAGCATCAATATTATTCCTTTCAATATGCATTGCCTTGCCTAGGTTCACTAGCTTATCAATAAGCCAAATCATAACCATTTAACATCTATGCTATTAAGCCACAATAAACCATTTAGCAAACAATTACAAACCACATCACAAAAGACATTAGCACATATATATATGTATACATATCCCAAAACATAACCATCACTAGCCATTCCAATGGCTAGATTACAATAATCATTTACATTTACATGCCAATATGGCCAATATAACCTACACATGCCATTACAACTGTAACACCCCTTACCCGTATTCGACACCAGAACAGAGTACGAGGCATTACCAGACTTAAACACAAGCAAACATACAAAACCGAGACAAAATTTCCATCCAAATTTAAAACTTTTCACATACATTCATATCGACCCTAAAACGAGCCTACAAGGCTCAAAACATACATTGGAAGTAGTTTGAGACTAAATCGAGAACTTTAGAAAATCATACAACACTTAGAAATTTTTTCACTAAAACAAAGGTCATACGCCCGTGTGGTCCAAGGGATACGCCCGTGTGACCCTTAGACACGCCCGTGCTACAGGCCGTGTTCAAAATAGGGAGCTCTCTGACATGTGCCACACGGCCATGGCACACGCCCGTGTGGTCGATTTAATTTTCATGATTTTTCATAAAATAGGTGCAGACTTCACACGGCCGAGACACACGCCCGTGTCCAAGGCCGTGTAGCACACACGACCGAGACACACGCTCGTGTCTCTTCCCGTGTGCTCAATTCTGGACATTTTGTTTTGCAACAATTAAGGAGCAGGGGACACACGGCCGGAACACATGCCCATGGGGCAAGCCGTGTGTCACACACGGCCTAGACACACGTACGTGTGTCTACCCGTTTGGACAAAAATAAGGCTATTTACCAAGCCATTTTTTCACCCTTCCATGCACAAACCTACACAACAAACATAGAACCGTTCCAAGCATATGCCATCAACTAAATCAGCCACAACTAAGGCATCAACACCCCATTCACATGTTATCACTTATCATACCCAAACATCACATACATCACAACTCAAATCATGCAATTTCCCACCTTCATGAAAAGCATCATCATATGCATATATATACTTAAACCAATATTAGCCAATTTCAATGGCCATTTACAAAATGAATTATCAACCAACATAAGGCAACACATTTGGCCAAATCAATTATGACACATAACAAAATGACAAAGTCCCTATACATGCCATAACTCAAAATATTAAAATCAATGGTACCCAAAATATTAAGTTGATAGTTTGAATGGATCTCCGACAGTTTCCGATCCCCGAGCTGGCTTGGTGACACTATAAGACAAGGGAAAAGAAAAAGGGAGTAAGCTATAGAGCTTAGTAAGTTCCTATGCAAATAATAAGCATTATAATCACATATGTATCATACAAATAAACATGATGAACTTGGCATAAATAGTATCAAGATCTTCTAATCATAACTTACTCATTCATAACCTTACCGAGGGATTCATCACATATCGAGCTCATTAGTAAATGAGTTTTGCATACATACCTGTACCAACTCGCAACATAATAATAACCTTTCACAACTTTGACATACTTGTTGAATTTCTCATTGAACCACTTGGAATACTAAAGGATACTCGGGAATCTCGCACACACAATACTATACCAATGCCATATCCCAGATATGGTCTTACATGGGATCTCTTATCGGTGCTAATAGCCCAGCTATGGTCTTACACGAAGTCTCATATCAATGCCATATCCCAGATATGGTCTTACATGTATTCTCAAATAACCCTGATGCCATGACATTCGTATCCTACCTATTCCTAAGGTTCAACAGGGATTTCTCACTTGTCAAACTTTATTGATTACATCCAAGGAGTCAATCATAATTCATACAATATTAAAGCATTTAAAACATAAATAAAACAATGCATTATTTACATACGAACTTACCTCGGTACAAAAAAATAGTAGAAATTGACCTAATCGTCAAACACCTTATTTTTCCCCCGATCTAGGTCCGAACCTCGTTTCTCTTGATCTATAATAGCAAATTTAACTCAGTTATTATCCATATTTCTCAATTCAGTCCAAAAATCATATTATGGAAAACTTACATTTTTGCCCCTAAACTTTAACATTTTTACATTTTGGTCCCTAGGCTCGTAAAATGAAATCTATTTGATTTCTTCAAGACCCAAGCCTAGTCGAACCTATTTCATGCTTATAACATCCCACATTTTCCATTAAATCAGATTTTTACTACCCATTTTATAACTTTTTACAAATAGGTCCTTTTTAGGTGTTTTCATGAAAAATGACTTAGTAAAAGTTGTCTATCACACATCAAACATGCATAACCTACCATTAGCCATCAAAACACATACATGTCTAACATGGGTAAAACCCTAGACATCAACCATAACCCAAATTAATTGTAGAAATAGATAGATCGGATGATAACGACTTCAAAAATGTAAAGAGCATTAAAAACGGGGCTAGGATGTACTTACAATCAAGATTGAAAGAGGCCAAACCCTAGCTATGGCTTCCCTTCTAAATTTCGGCTATGGTGAGAAAGATGGACAAGGATTTTGGCTTGATTTTGCTTTTTAATTCTTTTAATTACTAAATGACCAAAATGCCCTTCACTTAAAACTTTGAAATTTTATCTCGCCATGTCCATTTTTGTCCACTAACTTAACAAATGGTCTAATTACCATCTAAGGACCTTCAATTTAAAATTTCATAGAAATTAGACACCTCTAGCATGTATAACTCAACTTTTGCACTTTTTATAATTTAGTCCTTTTTGCTAAATTGAGTGCTCAAACGTCAAAATTTTCGAACGAAATTTTCACGAAATCATTCCGGAAAATTGTAGACCATAAAATTATAATAAAAATAAATTTTACTTCATCGGATTTGTGGTCCCGAAACCATTGTTCCGACTAGGCCCAGAATTGGGCTGTTACAACAACCATAATTGATTTACCATATTGTACCGACATGAGCCGATGGATAGTGTGAGTGATCTCCGCGGAGCTTCCAATCCAACGAGCTTCTGATTTACTCTAAAACAGGGAATTAAAACTAAGTAAGCATAAAATGCTTAGTAAGTTCGTATAACATGGTACTTAACTTACCATTCATCCTATTTTGAGGTAACTATGTAAGGCATATTCAATCAATTTGACCTCAAGCCCTAACACATCCTCATTGCCCTTATTAGTCATATAATCCATAATAACATCAAAACATGTATGAGCTCAATAACAATTAAGTTTCCAAGCACATATGCTTTCCACAACATGTATTCATTTATCATGTATAAATCATATCTTATTATTACAAGTATAGTTTCATAGTAGTTCGTTTCGAGTTCAGCTTATTTCATGTCAGGACCTTACTCATATTTTTCAAATATTAATGTCACACAAGTAGTAGTGCACACAAGGTGTACGAGTTTATAATCAATGATGAACTTATATTCATCAACCAAATTCCAAATACAAATATCATCGTATCATATTTCCTTGTATCAATTATCACATATCATCATTTTCGTGTATTTCAGGTAGATACATGTAATAACTTATTTATTATTCATATCTTCTCATGTCAAGAGTTTTACCCGTTGAATCTTTCTGGAATATCGATGGATACACCGGTAGTACACTCGAGGTGTACAAATCAGGATCCATCAATTCATGTCCATTAATACCCATAAGGTACAGTTTCAGAGAGTACACTCTCGAGCCACACATGTATACAACAGGATTACCAGTCCAGGCTAAATCCTTTTTATGACATATGCTCTAAAGAGCTTGATCTGGATTACCCGTCCGGGCTAAATCCAATCCATAACATATGCTCGAGAGGACTTATATCAGGATTACCCGTCCAAGCTAAATCCTCTCAGAGATAAGGTCAATAGGATTACTCAACCGAGCTAAATCCCTCCAGCAACAAATGCAGGGCCTCATTCTTTTCGGGAAATCACATATCCATCGATTTTCCATTTTGTTCAACCGGGATTTAAAAATTTTCCTCAAGCATTATCGGGAATGTGATTATTTCATACATCCACAACATTCATATAATTCAAATAAACACATTCCACAACCATTTCAAGCATATAAGTAACATTTTCACCGTTTGACCTTTATCATCTATCGGGCATTATCATTTAAATTAGACATTTTTAATTATCGAGCTTGATCAGATATGTAATCATTTCACATATTTATGATATTTATGCAATTTACATAAACACAATCAATGAAAGCATGTAAATAAACACATTTTAGTTACACGAACTTACCTCGACAATGTTCGTGTACGTAAAATCTACAAATCCAACATTTTCCTCTTTCCTAGTTCTAGCTCCGAATTTGGTCTATCCGGATCTATACGAGTAAATTTAACATTAATCTATCACATTTCATATTCATGTGGACTCGTTTTACATCCTAGGCAAAATTACCATTTTGCCCCTAACTTTTCTATAAATTCCCATTTCATCCCTAGGCCCGGAAAATGAAACTTGTGTAAATTACTCCCTATTCCAAGCCTAACCAAAGCCCCATTACAATACTTACAGCACATGTATTCATAAAATTTCAGAATTTTTCCTTCAATTTCACAAGTTTAATTTTTAGTCCCTAAATCATGTTTTCATCAAAAATCACTTTGTAAAATTGCTTATCTATCAATAATCTTTCATTTTCTACCATAAATTTCTAATTTCTAGCATATACATCCATGTCCCATTTTTCATACCTTGATAACTTTTTAAATTAATCCCCCAAATAGAGAGATTAAGCTATCTCGATTCCAAAAATATCAAAATTACTAAAATCGGGACAAGAAAACTTACCCAATTAGGCCTTGAAAGTTTCTTTTCTCTCACCTAGGGTTTCCATGTGTTTTAGGTTGAAGATGATTAAAATAAGATGATATATTTTCTTTTCATCTTTTAATTAATTAAGTATTTGCTATTTCCAATTTAGTCCTTACCCTTTTTCTATATTTCCATGGATGAGTCACCAAGAAAAATCTACATACTTTTCTTAATGGTCTAATTACCATATAAGGACCTCTAGTTTTGAATTCCATAGCTATTTAATCCTTATAGCTACTAGAATTCAACTTTCGTATTTTATGCGATTTAGTCCTTCTCGTAATTAAGCACTAAATCGATAAAATTTTTGTATCAAAATTTTCATACGACATGTCTATCATAATACGGACCATATAATAAAATAAAAATAAAATTTATTTTCGGCTCGGATTTGTGGTCCCGAAACCACTGTTCCGATTTCACCGAAATTGGGCTGTTACACAAAGTCTTTATTAAGGCCAGCTTAGTGCTTTGGCAGGCTCCCTTACAAGGTATACGCCACCCCAGCTGATAGACGTTAATATTTATTCCTTAAGTACTAAGCCCTTAGTTTAAAAGAACGATCGACTTTATTATTATTTTATTTGAAACCATTTAATTGGACTAAAGAGCACTAGTTCGAATGGAACAAGGTTCTAAAATTTAAAGGACATGCAATTAAGATGAGAGAGAATGTTATTAGTCACGGGTACCGAAGGAAGGGTAGTGGGAGGATAAAATTACCCACTAAATTTTCCTTTCATGTGCACATGTATAAAGCCAACATTCGCTTCCTGACCAAGTTTTGTGCTTTCTTTGGCAAACTTAATTTTTCTGTCCAAAAACTTTCTTTGCATTTTCCCAGAAAACTCGAGAACTAAGACTTGCCTGAAGGATTGAGTTTGCTGTATTCGGCAAACTCCACCGACGTTGGTACTTGCTCAAGAAACTCTGAAAGCTTTCGAGATAAGGGCAATGGTCCTATTATCTGAGCTTATCTGCAACTTGTCTGGTGAGTTCCTTTCATACTCCATGAGTGTGTTATGTTTTTTTTCATGTCTGGTATAAGATAAGTTTACCTATTCTGTGAAGGTAATATGTTTGCACCAAAGTAGCAAATGCTTATTGTGAAAAGTCTGGTTTGACATATTTGTATAAACGTTATAAAGGTCTTGCTTCGTGTTGATTTAATACCCACATACTATGAAAGGAACCATATGGCCTGAACAAAAAGGAAATGAAATCCTGACATTGCCTTCAATGATATGAGCATTGAAATGGCAGATTGCGATACATGAGAATGGTTATGTAGCCTCTAGTAGGGCAAGTGTAATTGCAAACTAGATTAGCAAAGCATGGCAAAGGAAAAGAGGTGTACGACTGATATGATCTCTGAACACGGACTAGGGTTTTTGGCCAACACGAAGAAGGTTGTCTGCATTAATGCATGGGCGTAATGTATACGCAAAAGGAACTTAGTCTGCTATAAGGCCTGTGTAAGTTCATTATTGCTTTGATGGACGAATCGTATAAAGTTTACTTGTGTACAGTTGATAAACCTTAAATTATACATATTTTAACCCCATGCTTGGCTTATTTTTGGATGAATTCTCATTAGATTTGATGAATTCGATGCTCCTAATCTCTTAATTTCATGTTTTACATTAAGGAGAGCTTAGGGAGTCGAAAAGAACAAGAAACGGGCCAAAAAGGGACAAAATGGGCCTACCTTAGAAACCAACACGGCCTGGGCTATCAAACACGGCCGTGTGTTACGAGCAGAATCAAACACGGCCTGGATCAACGTACACAGGCAGACCACACGGCCGTGTGTGGCGAGCAGAAGCGAGCACGGTCTAAGGAGTCGAATACGGGCGTGTCACACGGGTGTGTACCTGCCATATCAAAGATTAATTCTATCTGGAAAAGGTTTCTTGTGGGAAAAGAAAGACGTTCCAAAGCCTATATAAACAGAATAGGGGGTGACCTAAAAGGGGAGGCAGAATAGAACGCAGAAAATACTCGAAGACAGCCATCAAAAGCAGCTCGGAGGAAGGATCTCCATCAAGACTGAAGATCTCCCATCAAGTTCTTTAGAAGTTTTTGGGTTTTCCTATGTTTTGTTATTTTCCTTATTTTGAGATGTTTCCTTCTATCAGTATGAACTAAATCCCTTAAATACTTGAGGGGATGAAACCTATGACGAATCTTATTATTATTTGATTTATAAGATAAATACTTGTTCTTATTCTTAATTGTGAGTTCTTATTCTTGTTTCGATAATTCAGGTTATTGATTCAAGTCGAATGTGCTTATTCAATGGAGCAAAAGTCCCTGTTTAAGAGTAGATCAACACAATTAAGCGGAGTTGATTGCAACTCTAGAGATAAGGCGACGAAAATCTGCCAGATTAGAGTCAAATCTAATAAGGGAATCCATAGATCGAGTTAATGCGATAATAGGGGTTTTAATTAGAAAGAGATTTCAATTAATCAACCTAGAGTCAGTTTTTTTTAGTCTTGAAAGAGATATTAACATAAATAAAGGGATTTCTACAGAATAAGTCAAGTGAATAAATCGTATGAATCAAAAGTAATAAGTGAAGTCTAGGTGGATTCTTCCTTAGGTATTGCCTATCTCATAAAGTTGTCTAAAAGTATTTTCCTAATTCTTTCATTGTCGTGTTTAATTTGTTTTAGTTTAAAAGAAATCACTCCAATACTTAGGCTAAATAATAAAAAGGTAGTAATTACTACTACTCTTGGTCCTTGTGGATACGATATTACCGGTCTTACCATAACTATACTATTAAACGATAGGTGCGCTTGCCTTTATTGTGTTCTTAGTTAGTTTTAGACTCATCAAGTTTTTGGCGCCGTTGCCAGGGACTAAGATATTAGGAACACTAAATTTTTATTACTTTAGCCATTATTTTTATTTTATTGCAATTTAATTTATTTTCTACTTTTCTAATTTTTCTTTCTTTGCTTATGGCAGGAACTTTTAGTTTATGACTAGAAGAAACCTGTCAGGACCATTACTTTTTGACAGTGATATAGAAGGTACAGCTCACAGAAACCAAAGAGAAATAAGGCGAAGTCTACAATACATAGAAGAACAGCAAGAAGATGAAACTAATACTATAGAAGAGATGGCTGATAATAATTCGCTACCTCCTGTGGTTGCCGCAAACCCGGTGAATCAAAATCCCGCTCCTTGTACTATGTATGATTATGCTAAACCTAATTTAACAGGAACCGAATCAAGTATTTTTAGACCTGCTATTGCTGCAAATAATTTTGAACTGAAACCTAACACTATATAGATGATTCAGCAATTTGTTCAGTTTGATGGTTTGCAGGATGAGGATCCAAATAATCACTTAGCAAATTTTCTGGAATTCTGCGACACTTTCAGAATTAATGGCGTTTCTGATGATGCCATTTGCCTTCAGTTGTTTCCTTTCTCGTTGAGGAACAAAGCTAAACAGTGGTTGAACTCGTTACCACAAGGACCAATCACTACATGGGACCAAATGACTGAAAAATTTTTACTTAAATATTTTCTGCCGACTAAAACGGCTAAGTTGAGGAATGATATCTCTTCTTTTGTGCAAATGGATTTAGAGACACTTTATGATGCATGGGAGAGATACAAGGATTTACTAAGAAGGTGCCCTCACCATGGGTTACCTTTGTGGCTACAGGTTCAAACCTTTTACAACGGTGTGAACCCCTCAACTAGGCAGTTGATTGATTTAGCCACCGATGGAACCCTAAATAACAAGACCCTTGAAGCGGCTTATGAGTTTATAGAGGAGATGGCACTGAATAACTATCAGTGGCAAGTTATGAGGACAAAGCCAACAAAAGCGCCGATGTTTTCAACATCGACCTTGATGACCATGCTATCAAACCCGGTAGAATCTGTTAAATAAAAGATTGATGGATTGTGTGGCTCTTTCAGCAGTACATCCGGTGATGCGATGCGATACAAATGGAGGAGGGTCGAACAATATAGAATACCCACCCTACAACCCTGGCATAGAAAACGAACAGATGAACTATATGGGTAACAATTCTAGACCTCAAAGTAACCTATATAGTAACACTTACAATCCAGGTTGGAGGAACCACCCAAACTTCTCATGGGGTGGCCAAGGAAATCAGAGACAACAACCCCCTCCAGTCTTTCAACAGCAACCCTTTCCACAAGAGAAAAAGTCGAACCTTGAGGAGATGCTAACAAAATTTATCGCGGTGTTAGAAACCCGTTTCCAAAACACTGAAACAACACTCAAAAATCAGCAAGCATCGATTCAAGGGCTCGAGAACCAATTAGGACAACTTGCTAAGCTCATATCTGAACGACCATAAGGCAGCTTGCCAAGCAACACTGAAACTAACCCAGAGGAGCAAATTCATGCCATTACTGCTCACGATAATGAAGGGTTAGATGAACCAAAATTGAGGCAAGAGAATGTTGTATAAGAAGGTAAGGTTGAGATAAGCCATGAAAAACCAAAACTGGTAAGTACAGAATACCAACCTCGTGTGCCATATCCTAATGTGACAAAGAAAGACCACACAGATGAACAATTCGGTAAATTTATTAAACTCTTAAAAAAATTACATATTAACTTACCGTTTATTGAAGCTCTTTCGCAGATGCCCAATTCAAAAAAAAAAATAAAAGAGCTTTTGAAAAACAAACGAAAGTTAGACGAGGCGTCGCATGTAGAGCTAAATGCAGTGTGCTCAGCAATCTTACAAAATAGACTACCACAAAAGTTAAAAGATCCAGGGAGTTTTACGATTCCTTGCTTAATTGGTGGTTTATCTGTTAATAATGCTTTAGCAGATTTAGGGGCAAGCATAAATGTTATGCCTTATAAAATGTTTAAACAGCTAGGTCTTGGGAAACCCAAACAAACTAGGATGAGCATTCAATTAGTTGATAAAACTATTAGAGTTCCTAGGGGTATAATCGAAGATGTACTAGTAAAAATTGATAAATTCATATTCCCAGTAGACTTTGTTGTTTTAGACATGGATGATGACAATAATGTTCCTTTAATTTTAGGAAGACCATTTTTAGCATCTGCTAAAACTAGAATTGATGTTGGTACAGGTGAACTCACACTTCGTGTAGGTGACGAAACAATCACTCTTCAGGCTCTTGACTCGGCTAGGGCATCGAGTAATAAAGGTGTGAACATAAATTCTATTAATGACCATCTGGTTCAACATTCTTTTCAAGAAACACCACGAAATTGCACAACTGAGCCATATTCTAGACCTCTTGCCAATAAAGAAATAACTCATGAGGAGCGAAGGCTTCATATCGATGAACTAAACGAGTGGAAGACACATGTTAAGGAGAAACCAAGAACACACGAAGCAAAACTGAGAGAACTCCATAACAAACTTAAAGATGAAGCAAACTACTTCAAGGTTGGAGACCAAGTTCTAAAGGATAATACAGATCCTCGTGTTGCCACTTCTGAACCTAATGGAATAACTCCTTTCACGGTACTTAATACTTTCCCATACGGTACAGTCGAGGTAACTCATTCTCAATTTGTCACCTTCAAGGTAAATCGTACTCGTCTAAAATCGTAATTTAATACAATTGATAGTAAGAATGAGGAGTTTCAACTCCTCAAACCACCATGATTATACGAATGAAAGGTAAGTCTAGCTTAAGACTTTAAATGAGCGCTTCTCGGGAGGCAACTCGAGCACTAACCCTTTTAATTTTCATATTTTTTATTTTTAGCACCTAACTAAAAACTAACCAAATTAATAAAGTGCAGGTTTCCCTATCACACAGCCTTGCACACGGGCGTGGCCATGGCCATGTGGACACCACGAATACGTACATCGGCGTGGCAGAGACCGTGCGAACTAAGGACAAAAATTTTCCCAAAACACAGGCTGCGGTAAAATGCCACGGCCGTGGTCGACACTGAGAAAGTAACACGGGTGTGCGATACGCCCGTGTCCCTAGGCCGTGGTCGATACTGATCAAACGAACATGGGCGTGGAAACCTCTACACGGCCGTAAGAGAAACGGACGAAGCATCACATGGCCGTGCGACTCGGCCGTGTGACCTAACATGCCCAGGGCACACGGGCATGGGCAGCTACCAGATGCCACGATTTCTATTTAAACCCCCTTCTTTTTCTTCCCCAATTCTTCTTCTACCTAACCCTAGCCACCACACCCCTTTCTTTTCCCATTATCTTCTCCCTTCATTTTCCTTTCCCCCTTTCCCTTACTCTTTCTTTACACCACCACCACACCAACCACCATCCTTGCCACCGTACACAAAGATTAAGTACTAGAGGCAAGAGCAAAGCCACCATCTCCATGTTGAAAAAGCGAAAGGCTCCTAGCACGGTCTCCCCGTGCGCGACCACTCCACATAAGTTCATGCCGGCCGCTTTATTTACTCGACAAGACAAGGACCTTTGAGTCCATTTATTTTTTCTTTTTCTTTCAATTTCATTTTTAAATTCTTTCCTTTTATCTTTCTTGTCTTTAAGTTATATTATTACATTTTTATTTCTTTAATTTAGGTTCAAGGGACTATTAAGGAACGACCACACCACCACCGGAGTATCCATCACCCCTGCCCAACTTTACACCGTTTCTTTTCTTTGACTCCATCCAAAATTCAGGAAGTTTCACTTCTCTCCCTCTCTTATGATTTTCTTACTATGTTGTCATTATTTATCTTTGTACATTGAGGACAATGTACATCTTAAGTGTGGGGAGGTGTCAACAATACTGAATTATGCCTTGTTCTTAAGTAATTTTCTCATATTACTATTAGAATGAAACTTCTATTGATTTATGATTGTCATTGATATGTTTCGGATTAAGTCATAGGTAATTGTGCATTGATGGTTTAAACTTTAAGACATTAGAGAATCAAGCATGATAAGTATATTTTCTGAATTAAAAATTTCTAGGTTGTTTTCCTAAATTTAAATATTACTTTGAAGTTTGAAATTTGTAAGGTTGACATCAAAAACCATAAATTTTGTGAGTATTTGAGCCTTTTAGAGCATATATCTTTTCTTTCTCACTTTATTGATTATGAGTGTGTCAATATTGATTTGTTATTCTAGAACTTGCTTCGATTATACATGTCGAGACCACACCTTTGATTTGATATACTGAGATGATAAAGGCACCTAGGATTTAACCCACTTACTCCATTAAAAGCCTACCTTCATAATTAACCCCTAGTGAACCCCTTTGAAGCATAATCAACTAGTTCTTGATATACCACTAATATTAACACGAAACCCAGTTAGGTTTGTTATCCCCATTTTTCTTGACTCCCCTTTTGTCGAGATTTGATTTGATCAGTTGCCTAACTACATTCTTTATTTCAGTGGTTAAATTCACCTTATATCATATACTTGTTCTTACTTTTTTTAAAAAAAAGTTGGAAATTTATTCATTATTAGTTCTTTTTTATTTGAGCTTAAGCAGTTAATTTTACATTTTGAGAAGAAGCTCGTGTTATTAGTGATAAGTTTTTAATTGATGTAATTATTCAGTGTTAGTCCATTTTCCTAGTTAGGTGAATTGTCAATTCGATCTTGATTTTAACCCTCCTTTTCAGCCTTTATCCACACCTTTAACCCAAGCCCCGTTACAACCCTTTTTAAAGACCTTTTGATTTGTGTATCATCTCATTTTATAGTGGTAGAGATTTGATTTTCATGCAAGCCTATGGTAATAACTTTTCATGTTTGACTTTTGAGTGCTTAATTTTTGAACCTTAAACACTTTGAGTGATTTGAGTGAATCTTTAGTGAGGATGTCAATACTTGTCGGTTTTGAATCAAAGGTAATTATTTAGGTAAGGGGAAACACCTATGTTTTCATGCTATAAAAATCTATGACTTAGATTGTTTGAATCTCTAGGACTCTTCTAGTTAAATTATAAATGTATAAATTATCTGTGAATTATGATGAGACATTATTGATGAGAGTTATGAATTAAGGAAGTTAATTCTTATTGTGAGTTGAGGATTTTGCTTGAGGACAAGCAAATGCTTAAGTGTGGGGATATTTGATAAACCTTAATTTATACATATTTTAGCCCCATGCTTGGCTTATTTTTGGATGAATTCTCATTAGATTTGATGAATTCGATGCTCCTAATCTCTTAATTTCATGTTTTACATTAAGGAGAGCTTAGGGAGTCGAAAAGAACAAGAAACGGGCCAAAAAGGGACAAAATGGGCCTACCTTAGATACCAACACGGCCTGGGCTATCAAACACGGCCGTGTGTTACGAGCATAATTGAACACGGCCTGGATCAACGTACACGGGCAGACCACACGGCCGTGTGTGGCAAGCAGAAGCGAGCACGGTCTAAGGAGTCGAACACGGGCGTGTCACACGGGCGTGTACCTGCCGTATCAAAGATTAATTCTATCCAGAAAAGGTTTCTTATGGGCAAAGAAAGACGTTCCAAAGCCTATATAAACACCCTAGGGGATGACCTAAAAGGGAAGGCAGAATAGAACGCAGAAAATACTCGAAGACAGCCGTGGGAAGCAGCTCGGAGGAAGGATCTCCATCAAGACTGATGATCTCCCATCAAGTTCTTTAGAAGTTTTTGGGTTTTCCTATGTTTTGTTGTTTTCCTTATTTTGAGGTGTTTCCTTCTATCAGTATGAACTAAATCCCTTAAATACCTGAGGGGATGAAACCTATGACGGATCTTATTATTATTTGATTTATAAGATAAATACTTGTTCTTATTCTTAATTGTGAGTTCTTATTCTTGTTTCGATAATTCAGGTTATTGATTCAAGTCGAATGTGCTTATTTAGTGGAGCAAAAGTCTCTATTTAAGAGTAGATCAACACAATTAAGCGGAGTTGATTGCAACCCTAGAGATAGGGCGACGAAAATCTGCCGAATTAGAGTCGAATCTAATAAGGGAATCCATAGATCGAGTTAATGCGACAATAGGGGTTTTAATTAGAAAGAGATTTCAATTAATCAACCTAGAGTCAGTTGTTTTGGTTTTAATTAGAAAGAGATTTCAATTAATCAACCTAGAGTCAGTTGTTTTTAGTCTTGAAAGAGATATTAACATAAATCAGGGATTTCTACGGAATAAGTCAAGTGAATAAATCGTATGAATCAAAAGTAATAAGTGAAGTCTAGGTGGATTCTTCCTTAGGTATTGCCTATCTCATAAAGTTGTCTAAAAGTATTTTCCTAATTCTTTCGTTATCGTGTTTAATTAGTTTTAGTTTAAAAGAAATCACTCCAATACTTAGGCTAAATATTAAAAAGGTAGTAATTACTACTACTCTTAGTCCTTGTGGATACGATATTACCGGTCTTACCATAACTATACTATTAAACGATAGGTGCGCTTGCCTTTATTGTGTTCATAGTTAGTTTTAGACACATCAGTGATTTCTTTTAAACTAAAACTAATTAAACACGACAACGAAAGAATTAGGAAAATACTTTTAGACAACCTTATGAGATAGGCAATACCTAAGGAAGAATCCACCTAGACTTCACTTATTACTTTTGATTCATATGATTTATTCACTTGACTTATTCCGTAGAAATTCCTGATTTATGTTAATATCTCTTTCAAGACTAAAAACAACTAACTCTAGGTTGATTAATTGAAATCTCTTTCTAATTAAAACCCCTATTGTCGCATTAACTCGATCTATGGATTCCCTTATTAGATTTGACTCTAATCCGACAGATTTTCGTCGCCCTATCTCTAGGGTTGCAATCAACTCTGCATAATTTTGTTGATCCACTCTTAAATAGGGACTTTTGCTCCACTGAATAAGCATATTCGACTTGAATCAATAACCTGAATTATCAAAACAAGAATAAGAACTCACAATTAAGAATAAGAGCAATTATTTATCTTATAAATCAAATAATAATAAGATCCGTCATAGGTTTCATCCTCCTGTATTTAAGGGATTTAGTTCATATCTTGATAGAAGGAAACATCTCAAAATAAGGAAAACAACAAAACATAGGAAAACCCAAAAACTTCTAAAGAACTTGATGGGAGATCTTCAGTCTTGATGGAGATCCTTCTTCCGAGCTGCTTTCGACGGCTGTCTTCGAATATTTTCTGTGTTCTATTTCGCGTCCCCCTTTTATGTCACCCCCTAGGGTGTTTATATAGGCTTTGGAACGTCTTTCTTTACCCACAAGTAACCTTTTCCGGATAGAATTAATCTTTAATATAGCAGAGACACGCCCGTGTTCGATAGCCTTAGGCCGTGCTTGCTCCTGCTCACCACACACGGCCGTGTGGTCTGCCCGTGTATGTTGATCCAGGCCGTGTTCGATTCTACTTGTAACGCATGGCCGTGTTTGATAGCCCAGTCCGTGTTGAATTCTAAGATAGGCCCATTTTGTCCCTTTTTGGCCCGTTTCTTGTTCTTTTCGACTCCCTAAGCTCTCTTGAGTTAAAACATGAAATTAAAGGATTAGGAGCATCGAATTCATCAAATATAATGAAAACTCATCCAAAAATAAGCTAAGCATGGGGTTAAAATATGTATAAATTATGGTTTATCAAATATCCCCACACTTAAGCCTTTGCTTGTCCTCAAGCAAAATCCTCAACTCACAATTAAAACTAACTTCCTCGACTCATAATTCTCAACAATAATGTCTCATCATAATTCACAGATAATTCATACATTGATAATTTAACTAGAAGAGTCCTAGAGATTCAAACAATCTAAGTCATAGATTTTTATTGCATGAAAACATAGGTGTTTCCCCTTACCTAAATAATTACCTTTGATTCAAAACTGACAAGACTCGACATCCTCACTAAAGATTCACTCAAATCACTCAAAGTGTTTAAGGTTCAAATTAAGCACTCAAAAGTCAAACATGAAAAGTTATTACCATAGGCTTGCATGAAAATCAAATCTCCACCACTATAAAATGAGATGATACACAAATCAAAAGGTCTTTAAAAAGGGTTGTAACGGGGCTTGGTTAAAGGTGTGGATAAAGGCTGAAAAGGAGGGTTAAAATCGAGATCGAATTGAGAATTCACCTAACTAGGAAAATGGACTAACACTGAATAATTACATCAATTGAAAACTTAATACTAATAACACGAGCTTCTTCTCAAAATGTGAAATTAACTGATTAAGCTCAAATAGTAAGGAACTAATAATGAATAAATTTCCAAAAATTTATTTATTTATTTATTTTTGAATAAGAACAAACAATAATAAGAAGAGATTTAACAATTGAAATAAAGAAAATAGTTAGGCAGCTGATCAAATCAAATCTCGACATAAGGGGAGTCAAAGTAGGAAAAGTAAAAATTTGGTTTTGGGTTAATATTAATGGGTGAGTCAAGAAAATAGTTTATTAGGCTAAAAAGGGTTCACTAGGGGTTAATTATGAAGGTAGGCTTTTTAGTGGAATAAGTGGGTTAAAACCTAGGTGCCTTTATCATCTCAGTATATCAAATCAAAAATGTGGTCTCGATATGTATAATCGAAGAAAGTTTTAGAAAAACAAATCAATGTTGACACACTCATAATCAATAAAGTGAGCAAGAAAGGAATATGCTCTAAAAGGCTCAAAATCTCACAAAAATTATGGTTTTTGATGTCAACATTGCAAATTTCAAACTTCAAAGTAATATAAAATTTAGGTAAACAACCTAAAAATTTTTTTTAATTCTGAAAATAGACTTATCATGCTTGATTCTCTAATCTCTTAAAGTTTAAACCATAAATGCACAATTACCTATGACTTAATCCAAAACATATCAATAAATATCATAAATCAATAGAAGTTTCATTCTAATTAGTAATATGAGAAAATTTACTTAAGAACGAGGTATAATTCAGGGATTTTTTGGTAATGAAATCAATAACCTCCCCACACTTAAGATGTACATTGTCCTCAATGTACAAAGATATATAATGACAATATAATAAGAAAATCATAAGAGAGGGAGAGAAGTGAAACTTCCTAAATTTTGGATGAAATCCATGGAATAGTTGATGCGGAATTGTAGATATAACAAAGTGAAGTGCATAATTCTGAGTAACTTTTAAGAAAATAAACACAACTGTGGAAGAAGGTTACGGGATTACTCGATTAGGAAAAATTATAAAAACTAAAAAAAGTTCAAAATATAAAAGATAAGTTTTTTTGGAATTATAATACGAAACATAAAGGGAAATAGACTAGAAATAAAAATAAAAGGAAAATAAAAATAGAAATAAAAAAATAAAGATAAAAATAAAATAATTGGACTCAAAGGTCCTCATCGTCGGATGCGTCGCGAGGTGGGGGTGGCGGCGAGATGTGAAAATGCTAAAAAATCTATTGCAGCGTCGCCTCGATGCCGTCGAATCGTCGAGCGTTGTCATTAAATTGCTGAGTACAGTAGTGCTCAAACTGAGTGAGGCATTCAGAGATGTCAGAAAGTAAAGCAGCTGCATGAACTGGTCGGCGAGGGGGGTGTGGCGCCGAAGATAGCTCCTCATGATGTGGGGGGACATCATCAGTAATGTCCTCTGGGTCGACCTGCTCTGTGGCTTGTGAAAGACGATACTGAGGAGGATCAAACCCACAGCGGTGCTCAATCATCCTCGTGTGAAGCATCGTTTGTATGCCTTGTAGGGACATCTGTCCTATAAGTGTGAGTGAGGAGGACTGAGCGGCAGTGTTGGGGAGTCCAAAAAATCGAGCCAGGCGCGTGATGTAGGGGCTTATGGAGATGACTCCTCTCCTATGCTGCTCCGTCTGATGTTGAATGGCACGGGCGATGAAGTAAGCTAAGTTGAAGACGTGGCCGTTCACCATGCACCATAAAAAGTAGGCGTCGTGAGTGTTGACGAAGCCTGTGCTCTCTCGCCTACCCGTCAAAGTATGTGCTAGGATGGCGTGTAAGAACCTCAATGATGGGGCGAGAGCTGTCGCCTTAGAGCGACTAGGGTCGTACGTGGCCGATGAGGGAGCTAAGTCATTCCAGTAAGATGAAGGAGAGTAGTGGATGTGGCGGTGGAGGTCCTCGAAATCATCATCCTCCATGAACTCTTCGGTGTAGAGTCCCAAAGCGGCCCCGAATTGTGGGACACTCAGCTCACGTACGAGGCCTCCGAGACAGAATTGGACTGTACCGGGGTCATCAAAATTGGTCATCACCGTCGGAAGGTGGAAGGTAGAACAGAGCTCCAGAGTGAGCTCTAGATATGTCAACTCAAAAATCTCGAAGAAGTACCCCCATGGGTCGGTAGTCAAGAGGGCCCGGACGGCGTCAGCAAGTTGGACCTACTCCAACGCGGCCCAATCAATGCACCTCCCCACGCCGAGGGGTCGCACGCGTAGTATCTGAAAGAGGTCCTCCTGGGGTCCCGGAGGAAACTGTAGGAACGGATGGCGCACTTCGGCAGAGGCACGCGAGGAACACGTACCGGGTCCCTTTCGCTTTTTCGAAGCTGGGACGGTGGTCTTTTTCCCACGTGGGGGAGTCATTACGTACCTGAAAAACAAAGAGTTTCCATAAATCAAATATTATTGCCAGCCAAACAATTGTTTGTTCCTAATATCCTAAATAATGTATTCCTATAGTAGTATATTTTACAAGTAATGTGATCGAAATGTCAGAGTCTTAAAATTTATATAATGAATGATCTAGCCTAGAAACTAACTGTGACAACGATTGAGGCAAGCGCACCTATCAAACAGTAGTATAGTTTAGTGGAAAGACTGGATTGTCGAACCCAAAGGAACCAAAAGTACTAATACTAACTTTCTTTCTATTATTTAGCCTAAGAATTGAAGTGAATTATTGTTTAATTTAAAATTAACTAACTACTAAGCTAAAGACGCTAAGACAAAGAGAATGAATTAGGGAAATACTTGTTGGAAAAACCAATTGATTAAGACAATACCCAAGGAGGAATCCACCTAGACTTCACTTGTTATCTAACTCTGAACCAGACGATTTATTCACTTCACCTGATCCGTAGGATTCCCTAATTTATATTAATACCTCTCTCGAGGCTACTAACGTCTAACCCTAGGTTGATTAATTGAAATCTCTTTCTAATTAAAACCCCTAGAATTGCATTAACTCGATCTATGGACTCCCATATTAGGTTTGACCCTAATCCGGTAGATTTTCGTCACCCTATCTCTAGGCACGCGATCAACTCCGCTTAATTATGCTAGATCTACTCTTAGGCAGGGTCTATTCCTCCTCTGCATAAGCACATCAATACTTGAATCAATATCCTGAAATATCAAAACAAGAATTAAGAACACATAATTAAGAACAAATCAAGTATTTATCATATAGCTCAGAAAACAATAACAAGATTCGTCTTAGGTTTCATCCCCTCAGGTATCTGAGGGTTTAGTTCATAATCATAAAAATATACATCTCAGAAGAAAATATAAAACAAAACATAAGAAAACCCTAAAACCCCCTGAAGGAATTGAAGGAGAGATCCACCGTCTTGAGTATGATTTCGGCTTCTTGAGATGAATCAACTGGCTTTCTTCGAGTAAACCCCACGATTCTGACCTCTCTGGCTTGGCTCCTTGGCCTAGCTGGATGCCCCCTGACCAAAAGCACATTTTAGGTTATACTTAGGGTGTTTATATAGGCTTCGGAATGTGTTTCTTTGCCTCTAAGTATCCTAATCCGAGTGAAATTCCTCTTTGCCACGGCAGGGACACGCCCGTGCAACACGCCTGTGTGAATCGAATTGTAGACCGTGGTTGGGTCTGCTAGGGAGGCACGGCCGTATGGTGAAACCCTAGGCCGTGTTGATTTCCTACTCTGGCCCATTTGGTCCATTTTTGGCCCGTTTCTCGTTATTTTCATCCTCCTATGCTTTCCTAAGTATAAAACATGAAAATAAAGGATTAGAAGCACCAAATTCCACAAATCAAGGGATAAATCATCCAAGAAGCATGCTAAATGTGGGATTAAAATAGGTATAAATTACGGTTTATCAAATACCCCCACACTTAAGCTTTTGCTTGTCCTCAAGCAAAATTCTCACCTCACAATTAAAACGAACTTCCTCAATTCATAACCTTCATCAACAATGTTTCATCATAATTCATAGGTAATTCATACATTGATAATTTAACCGGAAGGTTCCTAAAGATTCAAACAATCAAAGTCATAGTTTTTAAAGTACGAAAAATAGGTGTTTCCCCTTACCTAAATAATTACCTTTAATTCAAAATCGACAAAAATTGACATCCTCACTAAAGGTTCACTCAAATCACTCAAAGTATTTAAGGTTCAAAAATAAGCACTCAGAAGTCTAACATGAAAAGTTAATCCCATAGGCTTGCATGAAAATCAAATCTCCACCGCTGTAAAATGATATGATACACAAATCAAAAGGTCTTTTATGGGTTGTAACGGGGCTTGGGTTAAAGGTGTGGATAAAGGCTTGAATTAGAGGGTTAGTATTGAGAAGGAATTGACAAATTACCTAACTAAAAAGTTGTACTAATACTAAATAATTACATCACGGAAAACTAATAACATGAGCTTCTTCTAAAGATAATGAAATTAACAGTTTGAGCTCAAATAACATAGAACTAATAATGAAGATACTTCATTTTTTTTAAGAACAAATCATACAATAATAAAGAAATTAACAACTGAAATGGAAAGCATAGTTTAGCTAAGTAATCTGTTCAAATCAGACCTCGACTTAATGTGGGTCAAATTAATTAAAGGGATTTCAACAATAATGGTTTTTGGTTAATGTTAAGGGTGAGTCAATAAAAGGGTTGTTAGGATCAAAAGGGGTTCACTAGGGGTTAATTGTGAGGGTAAGCTTTTAGTGAAGTAAGTGGGTTAAAACCTAAGTGCCTTCATCATCTTAGTATATTAAATCAAAGGTGTGGTCTCGACATGTATAATCGAAGCAAGTTCTAGAATAACAAATCAATGTTGACACACTAATAATCAATAAGGTGAGCAAGAAAAACAATATGCTCTAAAAGGCTCAAAATCTCACAAAAATTATGAGTTTTTGATATCAACCTTGTAAATTTCAAACTTCAAAGTAATCATTAGATTCAGGTAGACAACCTAATTCAAATTTTAATTTTTGAAAATAGACTTATCATGCTTGATTCTCTAGTCGCCTAAAGTTTAAATCATCAATGTACAATTAACTATGACTTAAACCAAAACATATCAATAAAAATCACAAATTAAAGGAAATTTCATTTTAATCGTAATATGAGAAAATTATTTAAGAACAAGGCCTAATTCAGGGATTTGAGAATAATGCAAAAAGTTAGGCACTTTTAAGATTCACCCCCCCACACTTAAGATGTACATTGCCCTCAATGTACAAAGATAGATATCCACAATGTAGTAAGAAAATCATAAGGTAAGGAGGAGAGTGAAACTTCCTGAATTTTGGGTGGAGTCCAAGGAAAGAGGCGAGGGAATTCGGGCCGAGTTGGAGGAGGCGTTTACGGTGGTATGGTGGCGCCCACAATTCTTTGCGCTAGATGAAGAAATTGGGTAGCTCGTGAAGAAAAAGTCAGGAAATAATAAGAACAATTCAAAATATACTAATTATATATTTAAAGAAAAGAAAGATAAGAGAAAAAAATAAAAAGTAAAATAAAATTAAAAGAGAAGATTAATGGACTGAAAAGTCCTTATCGTTAGATGTTTGGCGAGGTGGGTGTGATTTCTAAGGCCGTGGTGTGTGATTCCCAAGCAGCCTTTAGAACCTAAAACAAAGAAACTAAAATAAAATAGAATTATTTAAGCACAAGCGAACTAAATAGAAGGAAAATAAAGGAGAAGAGAGAAGAAAAAGAAAAACTAAGTGGCCTCAAATGTCCTCAGCTTGTCGAGTGGATGAAGCGGCCGGCATGAACTTATGTAGATTGGTCTCCCACAGGGAGACTGTGCTAGGATCCTTCCGTTTCTTTGACATGGATAATTTTAAAACAGAGATTTTGGGGCAGGAGAATGAGAGAAAATGGAAAGGGGGGAGTGTGAAGGGTATAGATGAAAGGGAATGGGTGAGAAAGGGAACAAGGGGTGTTTTAAATAGAAGTTTCAAATCTGGTACATCCCCACGCCCGTGTACTATGGGCGTGTTGAGTCACACGGTCATGTCGTACGGACGTGTTGTGCTTCGTTCGTTTCTCCCACGCTCGTTTCATGGTCACCATGCCCATGTTTGATAAAATAGTGTCGACCACGGCTGTATCGCACGGCCGTGGTATGTAGTCGGAGCCTGTGTATCTTTCTCAGTGTCGGTCACGGCCATATCACACGGCCGTGGCAGTTTATAACCGTCCTTGATCTGGGGATCTTTCGTCATCGGCTCGTACAACCTCTGCCATGTCAGTACAAAAATCTGTGGTGTCCACACGGCCACGGCCACGGCCGTGTGTAGGGCCGTGTGGTATGGAAATCTGCACTTTGGTTAGCTAATAGTTAGATGCTAAAAAGGAGAAATAAAAGTAGAAATAAATGTAAAAAAAAATAGAGTTAGTGCTCGGGTTGCCTCCCGAGAAGCGCTTGTTTAAAGTCTTAAGCTAGACTTACCTCTCATTCGCATATTCATGGTGGTTTGAGGAGTTGGAAATCCTTTCTCATGTTATCAGTTCCATTATCATGAAAAAGTTTGAGTCGAGTAGAGTTTACCTTAAAAGTGCCGAATGTAGGATTACTTACCTCGACTGTTCCGTATGGGAAGACATTGTGTACCTCGAGAGGGACTTCTTCGTTTGTATTCATGTTTGATGTGGTGATTCGGGGGTCTCCCTTATTCAACAATACCTGATCTCCTATTTTGAAGTGATTTGTCATTCTTATAAGCTCATCTGGGGGTTCCCTTGGTTTTTCTTCATGTGATTTTGATTTTTCCTTGAAATGTGTCTTCCACTCGTCTAGTTCATCAATATGAAGCCTTGATCCTCATGAATTACTTCTTTGTTTTCATGATGTCTAGGATCTGGCTCGGTTGTGTGGTTTACATTGTGTTTCTGAAAAGAAGGCTTAACTGAATGGTCATTAATAAAATTAATTTTCTCACCTTGATGACTTGATGTTCTAGCCGAGTCAAGAGCCTGAAGAGTGACTGTCTCGTCACCTACACGAAGTATGAGTTCACCTGTATCAATGTCAATTTTAGTTCTAGCAGTTGCTAAAAAGGGTCTTCCTAGGATTAAAGGGATTGTGTTGTCCTCATCCATGTCTAAAACTACAAAGTCTACTGGGAATACGAATTTATCAATCTTTATGAGAACATCTTCGATTATACCCCTAGGAATTCGAATAGTCTTATCAGCTAATTGAATGCTCATCCTAGTTTGTTTGGGTTTCCCTAGACCTAGTTGTTTAAACATTTTATAAGCCATAACATTTATACTTGCCCCTAAATCAGCTAAAGCGTTATCAATAGATAAACTACCAATTAAACATGGAATCATAAAACTCCCTGGATCTTTTAATTTTTGTGGTAGTTTATTTTGTAGATTTGCTGAGCACATTGCGTTTATCTCCACATGCGATGCCTCGTCTAACCTTCGTTTGTTTGTCAGAAGTTCTTTTAAAAATTTCCTTGAATCTGGCATCTGCGAAAGAGCTTCGAGAAACGGTAAGTTAATATGTAATTTCTTTAAAAGTTTAACAAACTTACCGAACTGTTCCTCTGTGTTATCTTTCTTCATTGCTTTGGGATATGGTATGCGAGGTTGGTACTCTTTGATTACCGGTTTTGATTTATCATGACTTACCTCGACCTCACCTTCCTCTACCACATCCTCTTGCCTTAATTTGGGCTTATCTAACCCATTACTATCATGAGCGGTTATGGCTTGAAGTTGCTCCTTTGGGTTAGTTTCAGTGTTTCTTGGCAATCTACCTTGTTGTCGTTCTGACATGATCTTGGTAAGTTGACCTACCTGATTCTGGATCTCTTGAATCAATGCTTCTTGCTTTTTGAGTGCTGTTTTGGTGTTTTGAAAATGAGTTTCTGACACCGCGATGAATTTTGTCAGCATCTCCTTAAGGTTCGGCTTCTTTTCCTTTGGGTAGGGCTGTTGTTGGAAGTTTGGAGGGGGTTGCTGTCTTTGATTTCCTTGACCTCTCCACGAAAAATTGGGGTGGTTCCTCCAACCTGGATTATAATTGTTACTATAGGGGTTATTTTGAGATCTAAAATTATTACCCATATAGTTCATCTGCTCGCTTTCTACGCCCGGGTTGTAGGGTGGATATTCCGTATTGTTCGACCCTCCATTCGTATCACACTGCATAACTGGATGTACCTGCGAAGAACTATACAAACCATCAATCTTTTTATTTAAAAGTTCTACCTGATTTGAAAGCATGGTTACTGCGTCGAGGTTGAAAGCTCGGTTGTTTTTGTTGGCCTTGTCCTTGTGACTTGCCAGCGATAGTTATTCGATGACATCTCTTCTATAAACTCGTAGGCCGCTTGGGAGTTTTGTTGTTCAGCGTTCCGCCGGCGGCTGAATCAATTAACTGCCTGGTTGAAGGGTTTACACCATTGTCAAAGGTTTGGACTTGCAGCCACAATGGTAATCCATGGTGTGGGCACCTTCTCAATAGATCTTTGTATCTCTCCCATGCATCATAAAGTGTCTCTAAATTCATCTGCACAAAAAAAGATATATCATTCCTTAACTTCGCCGTTTTAGCCGGTGGAAAATATTTTAATAAAAATTTTTCGGTCATTTGCTCCCATGTAGTGATTGACCCTCGTGGAAGAGAATTCAACCCTTTGTTTGGCTTTATTCCTCAAAGAAAAGGGAAATAATCGAAGACGAATGGCATCATCGAAACGCCATTTATTTTGAAGGTATCACGAATTCAAGAAAATTCGCTAAGTGTGTGTTAGGATCCTCATCCTGCAAACCATCAAACTGAACAAACTGTTGTATCATCTGTATAGTGTTAGGTTTCAATTCAAAATTATTTGCAGCAATAGTAGGTCTAACAATTTTTGATTCAGTACCAACTAAACTAGGCTTAGCATAATCATACATAGTACGAGGAGCATGATTTTCGGCCACCTCTGGAGGTAGCAGATTATTCTCAGCCATCTCTTCGGTAGTATTGTTCTTGTCTTCTTGCTCTTCTTCTATGTAAGTTAAGCTTCGCCTTATTTCTCTACTAATTCTGCGAATGGTTCCTTCAATATCACTGTCGTAAATTAAGGGTCCTGTCGGGTTCCTTCTAGTCATAAACTAGAGGTAGCTGCAAGGAACAAAGAAAGAGAAAAATTAGCAAATTTAAAATAAAAATAAAATAAAATTAAATTGCAAAAATAATAAAAAAATGGCTAAAGTAATAAAAATTGAGCGTTATTAATATTTTGGTTCCCCGGCAACGGCGCCAAAAACTTGATCGAAATGTCAGAGTCTTAAAATTTATATAATGAATGATCTAGCCTAGAAACTAACTGTGAAAACGATTGAGGCAAGCGCACCTATCGAACAGTAGTATAGTTTAGTGGCAAGATCGGATTGTCGAACCCAAAGGAACCAAAAGTACTAATACTAACTTTCTTTCTATTATTTAGCCTAAGAATTGAAGTGAATTATTGTTTAATTTAAAATTAACTAACTACTAAGCTAAAGACGCTAAGACAAAGAGAATGAATTGGGAAAATACTTGTGGGAAAAACCAATTGATTAAGACAATACCCAAGGAGGAATCCACTTAGACTTCACTTGTTATCTAACTCTGAACCAGACGATTTATTCACTTGACCTGATCTGTAGGATTCCCTAATTTATATTAATACCTCTCTCGAGGCTACTAACGTCTAACCCTAGGTTGACTAATTGAAATCTCTTTCTAATTAAAACCCCTAGAATTGCATTAACTCGATCTATGGACTCCCATATTAGGTTTGACCCTAATCTGCAGCGATTTTAAATCACCCTATCTCTAGCGCGCGATCAACTCCGCTTAATTATGCTAGATCTACTCTTGGCGGGGTCTATTCCTCCTCCGCCTAAGCACATCAATACTTGAATCAATATCCTGAAATATCAAAACAAGAATTAAGAACACATAATTAAGAACAAATCAAGTATTTATCATATAGCTTAGAAATCAATAACAAGATTCGTCTTAGGTTTCATCCCCCTCAGGTATCTGAGGGTTTAGTTCATAATCATAAAAATATACATCTCAGAAGAAAATATAAAACAAAACATAAGAAAACCCTAAAACCCCCTGAAGGAATTGAAGGAGAGATCCGTCGTCTTGAGTATGATTTCGGCTTCTTAAGATGAATCAACTGGCTTTCTTCGAGTAAATCCCACGATTCTGACCTCTCTGGCTTGGCTCCTTGGCCTAGCTGGATGCCCCCTGACCAAAAGCACCTTTTAGGTTATACTTAGGGTGTTTATATAGGCTTCGGAATGTGTTTCTTCGCCTCTAAGTATCCTAATCCGAGTGGAATTCCTCTTTGCCACGGCAGGGACACGCCCGTGCAACACGCGTGTGAATCGAATTGTAGACCGTGGTTGGGTGCGCTGGGAGGCGGCCGTGCGGTGAAACCCCAAGCCGTGTTGATTTCCTACTTTGGCCCATTTGGTCCGTTTTTGTCCCGTTTCTCGTTCTTTTCATCCTCCTATGCTTTCCTAAGTATAAAACATGAAAATAAAGGATTAGAAGCACCAAATTCCACAAATCAAGGGATAAATCATCCAAAAAGCATGCTAAATATGGGATTAAAATATGTATAAACTATGGTTTATCATAATGCTAAAAATCATTAAGAAATAGTAATGACTAAATTTAGTAATAGACTCAGACTAAATAAACTAGACTATAAACTAAGAATTTTAAAATAGATATCATGATAAGAATGAAAATAATAAAAATAATAGATAATAAAATCAAATAAAATCAAATAAAAATGAATGGAATAAGCAGCAATTGTGAGGAAAGGTGAACCGATGGGGGTGTTGGAGCGGTGACACGGTCGTGGCGGTGGTGCACGATCGTGGTGTTCTTTACACAGGCGTGGACTATGTGCTGCGCATGTGGAGAAGAAAGGGAAAGAGAAAAAAGGAGGGGAAGAGGAGGAAAAGGAAGTAAAGGGGTGAGGGTGAAGGGTCGCCGGTGGCCGGAATGGGAAAGAGAGATAGGTTGTTTGGGGAAAAACAGCTAGGGTTTTTGGGGGGAAATTTTAGGGAAGATGAGCCGTGGGATGCTTTAAATATGAAGTAGGGAACACGGTCAGGGGCCACGCCCGTGTGCCCTTTAATTAGCCCGTGTGTTTCAAGAATTTTGAATTAGGGTGCGTTTGAGTCTTAGACCACGCCCGTGTTCCCTGGGCGTGTTATGTCACATGGCCAAATTGTACAGCCGTGTGATGCTTCATTCGTTTATCCCATGCCCATGTTTAGGGTCACACCCCGTCGTGATTAGTCAGTATCGACTACGACCTAAAGGCACGGGCGTGTCCCACGCCCGTGTGATTCTTTCAGTTTCAACCAGGACTTCTAGGCACGGGCGTGTCGCACGCCCGTGTCATTTACTCAGTATCAACCACGGCTGCATCGCACAGCCGTGGCACTTTTATCACAGCCCGTGTTTTCGAGTCAGTTTCGACCACGGCCTCATCGCACGGCCGTGGTGTTTTATCGTAGCCCGTGTTGGGGGAAAGTTTTTTTCTTCCTTGGCCCACATGGTCTCCGCCACGCCGATGTCTCTTCCCGTGGTGTCCATACGGCCACGGCCACGCCCGTGTGCTAGGCCGCGTGGGTAGGAAATCCTGCACCTATTAAATTGGTTAGGTCTCAGTTAGATTCTAAAAATCAAAATTATGGATGTTAGTGAGGTTAGTGTTCGGGTTGCCTCCCGAGAAGTGCTTGTTTAAAGTCTTAAGCTAGACTTATCCTGTTTTCATTTCTATATGAAGGTTCACGGAGCTGAAGCTCCTCTCTCATATCTCTAAAATCTTCACCACTATATATTTTAAGTCGTTGACCGTTTACCTTGAATGTGCCATAAGTTGGATGAGTTACCTCAATTGTGCCATAGGGAAAAATGGTTTTGACTACGAATGGACCTGACCATCTTGATTTCAGCTTTCTAGGAAACAGTTTGAGCTTTGAATTGTATAGTAGAACAAGATCTCCCACTTCAAATTTCTTCGATTGCTTCAAACGAGCATCATGGCGTCGCTTTGTTGCCTCCTTATATAAACGTGAGTTCTCGTAGGCATTAGCTCGCCACTCATCTAGCTCTTTCAACTGCATCATTCTTTTCTCACCTGCAAATTTAATATCGTAATTTAAGAATTTTATAGCCCAAAATGCTTTGTGCTCTAATTCAAATGGTAGATGACAACTCTTTTCGTAGACAAGTCTGTATGGGGATGTTCCTATGGGAGTTTTAAAAGCAGTTCTATAGGCCCATAAAGCATCATCTACTTTTAATGCCCAATCTTTCCTGTTTGAGTCTACTGTTTTCTCTAGAATACGCTTAAGCTCTCGATTTGCTACTTCCATTTGTCCACTGGTTTAAGGGTGACAAGGGGTAGCTATTCTGTGGTGTACTCCATATTTCTTTAAGACTTTATCAAATTGAGTATTACAAAAATGAGTACCCCTATGACTAATAATTGCTCTGGGTGTTCCAAATCGATAGAAGAGTTTCTTAAGAAATATCACTACCACTCTAGCATCATTAGTAGGTAAAGCTTGAGCTTCCACCCATTTTGATATATAATCAACTATTACTAAGATGTATTTATTCCCAAATGAGCTAGGGAATGGACCCATAAAATCAAAACCCCATACATCAAATATTTCACATGATAGCATATATGTTTGAAGCATTTCATCGCGTTTAGAGATATTACCTGTTCTCTGACATCTATCACACGAAGCAACATATACCAGTAGCGTCCTTGAAGCAGTGGGCCAATAAAAACCTGATTCGAGCATTTTATGTGCTGTCTTAATCCCACTATAATGTCCTCCTGATGGTCCTGAATGGCAATGTTCTAGTATTTTTCTTGCTTTTGCCTTTGTAACACATCTCCGAATTACTTGATCTGCACATATAGGAAAAAAAAAGGGTCCTCCCAAAAATAGTTTTTTGCATCAGCAAAGAATCGCTTCTTTTGATGATGTGTTAACCCTTTTGGCAGGATGTTAGCAGCTAAATAATTCGCAATATCTGCAAACCAAGGTACCTCGGATTCGGAAATAGCAAAGAGTTGTTCTTCAGGAAACGAGTCATTTATCTCACTTTCATCGAGTTCTTTGATATGTGGATTTTCAAGTCTAGAAAGATGGTCTGCCGCGATATTTTCAGCTCCTTTCTTATCCTGAATTTCCAAATCAAATTCCTGTAAGAGTAAAATCCATCTTATGAGTCGAGATTTTGCATCAGATTTAGTTAAAAGATAACGAAGAGCTGAATGGTCAGTGTAAACGACAACTTTAGATAATATCAAATACTGTCTAAATTTATCAAATGCAAAAACCACAGCTAGCAACTCTTTTTCTGTGGTGGTGTAATTTTCTTGTGCGGCCGTCAATGTTTGTATTCACCAATGGGTGAACTATGTGTTTTAGTTAGTTGGGAAGGATCATTTGTTTATCGTAAGTTCAATGCCTGTTCTGGAACTCACTAAGTTCTATGAACTTACTCCATTACCTTTCTTTCCCAGGATCATTGAAGAAGTAAAGGAATCACCAATGACCATGTTAGAGGATATTTTCTGTAGTGTTATGCATGACAATGGGGTGGCAATAAGACTTAGGATTTTAAAGAACGATGTTTTGTAACTAAAATTGTATTCGTCAAATTATAATTTTTCCCTAACTTTTGTAATGAAGCTTATGGTGTCGATTTGTAATGGTTTGCTTCATGATTTAGTATTTCAAAATTTTGTTATCTTAAGTTAGCTTTAATGAAGTCTAACTTCTTTTCAAATTGTGTTTGGAGAAAGGGAAATGATGTAAGGCTATAATGCGCCATTCTTAGATCCTCCTCAAGGGTAGGGTATGGGGCGCTACACCATATGATCTAGAATTCTTTCTATAGCCTCCACCCAATACTCAGCTACTGTAGGGATCGTCCTAGCTACACCCCTAAACAACTTAGCTCCATTGGACCGAAGCCTCTCTAAAATGGTCCCACGATTACTAGATCCTGCTTGTGCCCCAGCTACACGTTGAAACACCCTAAGCATGGGCTGTGATACAACATTGTCAGAAAGCTCCTGATGACTACCCTCAGTGGTAGGTACGTTCTCAACATGCTCAGCCACAAGCTCAATAGTACGTACTTGAGATGCAGATGATTCAATTTGAGCATCGCAGCCTTGTGCTCCTCGGGCTCGCATGCCACAAGTTCGTACACCTCAAGTGTTCATTTCGTTATCATGAGTGTAAATTTTATGCAATTATCTACAATTCAGAAATGAGTTTTCGTTATTAACCTTGAGTGTTTTCAGTCTAATAGCTTAACTAAAGTTCACAGTCTATAGTCTTTCTAAAGTATAAGAAATAACAATTCCTATCTATGATTAACTTTGGAGTCTTAGACTTTTGTTTTGAAATAAAAACAAACTTCATAAAATAAAATTCATCAAGTGGAATAATTCCCAAAATACCCCATTTTAAAAATATGTATGCAGATTTAAGAAAAACCACAGTTTGAGTTTTAAACCGGGCTCTGATACCACTAAATGTAACATTCTAAATCTGACCTAGATGTTACGGCCAAATTCTGAAGATTACATTGGCCATTGGAATGGCACATAAAACGTTTCTATTTAATCACTTTTTAAAACTAGTTGTCATTTTATTCAAAACCAGTAATCTCGATTTATTTGATTTGGTTCAAGAAATTACCTTTTAAGTTTTAAAATAATCAAGCAACTTTAGTGTTTCATTTGTAAAGATTAATTATTTAGGAAAAAAAACAAGGTTATATTTTGTTAACAACTTTGTAGTATTGTGGTGGAAAATGGTATTAAAATCATATTTTTGTTAGAAATTGGTTTTTCATGCATATTCTACAAAACATCAGTAAATAGTTTAAAACCTCAAAACATGCGATAACAAAATAAAAATCCGCAAATAAAAACTCCCATGCCACAGTCCATAAGAAAATTATTACAGTCCGAAATAATAAAATAACCATATAATAAGGTTTAAAGTATTTAAAATAAAAACCATTCGAGAACTCCTCCGAAAGCCACGTCCAAATCCTAACCTCGGGGATCATCTGAAATCAAATTAGAACAGAGGGGTAAGCTAAAGAGCTCAATGTGGGTCTTAATTAATATAGCAAATAGAAATTTAGAACATACATTACAAAATATAGCAGAAAATATAAATAAGGAGTCTGATTTCACAGATGTCAATATGCAAGATAATGTCGATGTAGAGTTTTTCATAAAAGTTACTACCCAACACCGTTACACACTATAAAGAGTTCCCTAGAACTCATCCATCCAATAACACACCAAAATTGTGGACAAGCCACCAGATGTTACAGATATACTGCTAGAATATGTGGATATACCACCAGAATGTGTAGATCATTAAACTGAAAGAAACTTCCTCTTTTCAGTATAATCCCAACCCATTGCAATGTGATATGTCTTATAGGAATAGATATATCTTAATAGGCATGCCTAACATGCGATTAGATTTTGTTAACATAAACAGTAGGCATAGGTTTCTTTTCATGCTTATCAGATTTTGTTATCCATGATTTATCATGATATCTGATTTACTTAATCACAAACGTGTCATTTGATCACATAACATAAGTGTTAGAACAAACATATAAATTCATTTATCATAATACAACACACAAACATATTTGTGACATCATGGATTTAACAGATTAGAGTTACTTACTTGGTAGCAATTCAATTATGGGATTTGTCAATCACCATGAACACTCAGTGTATTCGATTAACCATATTTCATAGCATATTATATATATTAATCATAAAAAATTAACATTTAATAAATAACTTTACAGATTTTATTTGATTAAACCCACACTTGGATTATGGATCTCTTAACACCAAAACTACTCCTTTACTATCAACGGTGTAGATCAAGTCAAATCTTGCGTGATCTAATCAAACGATAATGGTACATCACCAAAGTTACACATGTTAGAATTGGTCATAAAAAATAACCTCTTATGGAATCGGATCAGAAACTTACCCTTCTCGAAAAGAAGTTTAAAATTTTGCTTACCTTAGAGAAAATCAAATTAATTCAGATTAGATCTTCAAGAACATAATATTCATATGTATTAGACTATATTTTCGATTCGAGAAAAGAGAATAAAGATGTGTGTAACATCCCCAAACCCGGCCCATTCGCTACGACCGAATCTGGTTATGTCACTGGGGAAAGTCGGATGAAAATCTTTATTAACTTAGCATAAAGCATGAAAGAATTCAATTTTTGAAAACCATGTTCATTTAAAGCAATATGCAAACTTTAGAAGTTACAAATTGTCCGAAAATACTTTATTAAACATACTTTTATAAATAGGTCTTTGGAATTAAAACCATTTTCACATAGAAATCCAAATTAGATAAACCATGGTTAAAGTAATACCAAAATAATAAAATGGCCTTTATTACAACCCAATAATTCAAATAAAGTACTTATATCAAAACCAAGCATAAAATATTAAATCATCATCTTGGCATGGGCCACCTTGTCCTCTCCGATCCCGGTCGACTTTATGCAATACTGAAATGGTTAAAGGAAAAAGGTGAGTCACCAAGACTCGAGTGTGCAACCCTTTTCCCGGATTAGCAAAACATCATATGCAAACATAACATAATCATCATGCATCCAATTAATATGCACCCACTCCTAACCATCCATTCACCTTTTCTACCCCATGTGGTACCAAACCACTTTGGTGGTGCTAAACCACCGGTGACATATAGTCACAATGTGTTACCAAAACACCGGTGTCCCAAAGACACAATATCCGTCAATGTGGTGCCAAACCTTTGGTGTCCCAAAAGACACGTTTGTGCTACCAAAGCACCGGTGACCGAAGTCACAAATCCAATGATGGGGCCAACCCATCGTGTGATACCAAATCACTAGCAGACGATCCCATATCTCAAGTGGGGCCAACCCACGGTGGTGTTAACCACAAGGGCCGAGTCGCAATGAGGGGCCAAACCCCGGGTGTCCCAAAGACACAATTGTGGTACCAAACCATGGTGACCGTAGTCACAATAATCGAGTGATGGGGCCAACCCATCGTGTGATACCAAATCACCGGCGTCAATCCTCAATACCGCCTTGTGGGGCCAACCCATCGTGGTGCGAAACCACGGGACGAGGCGAGGTGCCAAACCTCTGGAGGTGCCAAACCTCTGGTGACCCAAAGTCACAAAGTTGTGTTACTAAAACACGGTGCTCGTCGGCACAAAATATCACCGCCTCCTCTCATATCACCCATCATCATACCAACTCATGTATAGTATTCAAAATCATGCAAACATGTTTAACGTTGCATCTCATAGCACATACATCATAAATCATGACATCATGTATCAATAACAGTACTCATAATGAAACGGACTTACGAATCGTGCACATACCCCATAGGGTATCATATCACTCAACCATACTATTTCGGTTTTACCAATCAATCAGTTTATCAAACATATACAAAGCAAGAAGTGTGTTAGTTTACACACACGATTACTAATGCGACTATCAAATCGTAGATCAAGATCTAACGCACTAGATCCCCATTCCTTAACACTTTTCGAGCACTAGCCACAACCCGAGATATGCGAGATCAAGCCTTCCCCTACAATCGGCCAAAACTAAACAACATAATCATGCTAATCAACCTTTAAGGGTATAATCGTAATTTTACCTACTAAGGGCATTTTCGTAATTTACCCACCAAGGGTATATCGGTAATTCGTGCACTGGAATGGCCTTTCTAAAGGCCCGATGTGTCGCCCGAGCGACCCAACTACCATTTTTGGTCGAAATGGACTATTGGGCCTAAAGCCCAATTTTGGCCCATTCGGGCCCACACGCTCGTGTGGCCCACCTAGCACAAATCTAGCCATGTATATAAGTTTCACCTAGTCTAGTTCACTATATACTACACCATCATACATTTTACTATATTGGGCCCACGGGCCCATTGGGCCCCCTTCGCCCATCGCGCCCAAGCGCGCACCCAACCCACAAGAATACTCACGATGGCCTCAACTATTGCGTCGAAGCCCCCCACACGTGCGCCGCACGATCGTGTGGCTACTATTGCCGTGATCGGCACTTCGGCATTTGCCGCTCTGACTAGAGTAGAGAGTTACACACCGATAGGACTCGGTGTTAATCCGCACCGACCACTCCACGTGCCCAAACGCCTCCAAGATGTGTTTACTCTCCTCCTAGGATGCTCCTTATATAGCTAGCACTTCACCTTCATTCTTTGTGTCTTTCCGATGTGGGATCCTTCGTCGATGAGAGTTTAAATTCAATGAAACTCTTCCAGTCTGCATCGCAAAATAAATACTCCCTTGCTTCTCATGAGATTCGAACCCAGGCTCCCTTGCAACATAATCCACGCTGTTAACCACTTGGCCACAAGCTCCTCTTGTGTCTTAAACCATGCGCAACTAAATATAAATCTATAGCCAAATTCTGAGGTCCAAGTAAAAGGAAAACCAAAATGCAAAAGCCAAGACTTGAACCTTGGACCTCCTTCCTTCCTTGTGGCGTCACTCCCTTGCCTCTTAAGTGGCATCACTTTGCCACTACACCACACACTCCTTTGTGTCATTTTTCCCCACATTTTATTCTTAAGGCCTACCTGCCAACTTCCAGGGTTTTTTTTTTCACCTAAAACCAAAATTTCCCCAAAGCTAATATTTGATCCCGGGACTTCATAGAAGCCCTCTAACCTTCCAAAATAACTTATCCAATGGGTCTAACTAGCATTTAAGCCGGTCTCTTATTCTCCAAAAATTTAAACGCTACTACGCCTAAGGCCCATTGGGCTCAATTCTCCTAGGCCCAATTCCTTTTTACCCTAAAAATCTAAATTTTCCAAAGCCTTCCCTTCTCATCCCAACATTCTTAGAGCCTCTAAAACTCAACCAAGCACTCCCAAAAACCTACTAACACTTGATTTATACCCCATACGCACAGCCCCTAAACCAGGGTGTTACAATGTGAGAGCTGATGAATAAACCATTACCTTCACTAAATCGGGATAGATTAGAATGACTAGCGATTCAACGTAAAATTGGTTAGATGAAGGAGTGGAGGCTAAAGAAAAGATAAACAAAATAAGGGGCAAAGTGAGTATATAGTTAATTAAATAACTTACGGAAAGAAAGAGAAGAAGAAATGCTAAATTTGATTTTTACCAACTAGATGAAGTTGGGATGAAAAATGGAAAAGAACGATGGGCGACGGTGGTGATGGTAGTGCAGTGACGCGATGACGACGATGGTGGAGGAGGTTCGAAAATGGTGTGGCAACAACAAGAAGAGAGTGGGAGAGGAGGAATGATTGAGAATTGGTAGTATTTAGGTTATAATACGGTGTTTAAGGGTGGTGGAGTGGTGGCCAAAATCAAAAGTATGTGGTGGCTTAAGGAGGTGCAAGAGGAGGATGAGCGAAAGGAGGGGGAGAAAGCAAATAAAGATGAAACAAAAATGTTTTTGCTTCTCTAGATGGAAGGGATGGCTAAAGGGGGTCAAAGGGAGAAAAATTGGAATGGAGTGAAAGGTGGGGAAGAAAAGGAAGGAAGGGGGAAGATGTGGAGTGAAAAAGGGGCTAAGGAAAGAAGGGAGAATAAAATAAGGGAGGAAATAATCTTTTCCATATGGCAACTAGGTGGGACGGAAAGGAGGGAATTGACCAACCTTTTAAATACAAATTTCTTTTTTAAAAAATAAAGAGGAGTGGGGGAATCAAACTTTGGTCACATGGGAAGCTTAGCTTGTTTTTAACCAGTAGGCTAGAACTCACACTTGTTCAAGAATTGACAATAATTAAATTTAAATGGGAGTGTGACAATCATATACCGATATACCGAGAAATTTAGTAGAATTTTGATATGAAAAACTTAGATCTCTAATGGATTAAATTTATTTTAACATTGAGGAGCCTATAGAAGGCAATATTAGTTAACTGGACTATTACTAGCCCAATAAGGTAAAAATACGATACTAGAGGCAAAATGGTAACTTTTTCACTAGGGTATTTTAGACATTTAAAACATACATGAGAATATATATTAGAATAATTTTGGACTTGTGGTGATGGGATAATGATAGAGCTTTTTAATTTGATCTTTATGTGTTAAAATAACCATTTAATCACATGTTTGAATTATTAAAAATTGTTTACTTTTGACCACATTTTTAAACATAAAAATAAAGAAAAAAGATGACAATATCATCATCTTTTCTCCACACCAGCGAGCCACCTTAAAGGAGAAGAAAAATTTCCATTATTTCTTCATTTTTCTTCCATTTTCCTCAGTACTTACCCGTTTGTCTTCCAAATACTCATCATTTTTCAACAATTTCTTGTAAAACATTCATTATCAAACTCTTGTTGTGTCATATCCATTATCATCTCCATCACCCAAGAATTTAGGATTTGAGCCCTGAGAAAGTGTATTAAGAGGATCAAAGGATGTGAATAAGGTATGGGTTTTGTAGTTTCCATCTCATTTATGCACAAAATCATGTTTATTTCAAGTTTGAGTGTTGTTGAGCCGTATTAATGACTATTTAATGTTTTAGTATTTATAATATTTTTGTTAATTATGAAGAAATTGAAGAAGGAAAGACTAACACTAGCAAAAGAAAGAAATAGTTAGTGGATTGAGGTGGAGCTAAACTTTTCCAACAACTTTTAAGTATTTTGTATGGTAAGATATATGGAAAAATTATGAAATATTTTATTTAATATTAGTATTGTTTATACTTGATTTATTATTAATATTGAATTGAATATGTTATAAGTATATAAATATTAATGATTACGAAAGTGTGGTTGATGGCTAGATAATAACTTTATGAGTGATTTTGAAGTTAAGTCTCCTTGTGGAGACATTTTTTGGAACATGAATCTTGATTTGGTGGGTTAAGTTACGAAATGGAATCATTGTTTCGTATTGTAATGGTTATTGTCTCGGACATTGTTTTAAATTTGTAAACTAGTTTGTAGATGCAAATATAGATATTCTGGAAATATTGAAACAAAACCCTAATAGCTTAGTAAGTGGTTAAGATACAATTCACATGCCAATAAGGGACTCCTATTTTGTACTTCGGTACTCCTGTTACTTGCACTTCGGTGCAATATTAATATGGTCTTTGGACACTTGTGCTTTGACACTCCTGTTAATATAATTCCAAATAATTTGTCCCTAATGTCATATCTTTGTTTTCTAGGAACACTAAGAGCTAAAGTTAACTAGCTTTGATTTATGACAATAACTTAATTTTAGCATGATAAATACAAATACTTGAATTGTTCAATGTAAATTCTTTTATGTGTTCTCATGGTACTAATTTATACTTTGTTTCTGTGAATTTTCATGTAGTTGGCATTCACATTAGTTCAAAGCATATTATATAATATTGTTCATGACCTAAATCTCAATTTTGAAGGTAAGTATATAAGATATTAACCATACTATCATACTAAGCTTTAAGCTTAATGCACTGTTGTTTTACGCGTAGGTCTTCTAAATCAAAGCTCGATGCATCTCAAGGATCACAAGCAAACACCATTGTCAACATCAAAGAGTATGAAATATTTCTATTTACAATTGGTACCTAATGGCATGTACCAGAAAAGTCATTAGGAGATACATATAGAAATGTTTCATATAACTATTAGTTGTAATGGTGTCTTAAATTTCAAAAAAACAACATACTGTAATCAAGAGATGAGCAAAAAGATCCCATCTGACCAAGCAAGAGTTAAGCGAGTAAGTCTAAGACACGGGTCGACAATGGTGTGTCGTTGAAAGCACAAAAAAGTAAGCTATCCCTATGAAATAATGAAAAGAAGAGTAAAGGGAAAGTAGGGTCAAATCCTTAGGGACTGGATTGCTACAACTTCTTGTTCCTCAAAATCCTGGGCACAATCATACCCAAGAAAAATGGCGTACTTGGAAAAAGAAAAAGAAAACAGAATTAAAAATATGGACGAGATGAAATTGTATAAATTGAAATTTAAATTGTAAAAAGAAACAGAATTGAGGAAAGGGATTCTTCGATTTGAGGGATTCCAGCCTCCGGTTATCTCGATCCTCCTTGGGTTCAATCCTAGGCTTTTAGGTGATCCTTCTCATGACAGAATAAGCCAGTTATAGTGGAAGAGGATGCCTACAACCACCAGCTCCATTTAGGTTTTAGCTTTACAATTTAGAGGAACTTGACTCTAGCCAACCGTCACTTTTGTGGGGTCGTCTTACAATAGATCATCATTTCTCAATGGAGAATGCCACGCCATTTCGTCTCTTGGGCTCGACAACCTCTGACGTAGTAAGTTAACGAACAGAATATGCAACCTTCCCAAAACATACAAAGTGGCCGTTCTTTGCACAAGATGAAAAGATCACTTTTGGAAGGACATGGACGGAAGCGTCAGTCCCGTAATGCGGAGAAACGATGAATACTCATTGAGATGACTAAGTGCAGGTTCTAAGCCTCATGAACCTTTTTTTTTTGAGGAATCTCGATAACCTTTGGCTAGATGAGTTTAGTAGCTCATGCTTTCGGGAGAAGAAACACAAGTTTAATGAAATGGAATTTTATTGGAAAGGAAAATAAACAAAAGACTAAGAGCCTTAGGGGGAAGGATTTTTTTTTATAGAAGTGATGAGTGAATATTCATGTCATTCCATCCCCTATTTATAGTACACAAAAAACCTAGTTTATTCCTATTTAAACTCTAAAAGATAAATAAAGATATAGTCTGAAATTAAATATAAATAATATCATAATAATCCTAACAAGAATCCTAAAAATAAAATTCGAATTTAAATAAAGTCTTTTGTTCATAAATCTCTTCTTTGAATTTTTGCCCCAAGTCTTTCGCACTTTTTATTTATAGCACCACTTCTTTCGTATTTCGCATGCTGATCCATTTTGTCTTTAAATTCACATTTTTGCCCCCAAATTTCCTTTTGCCTTCAATTTAGTCCCTACAAGATAAAAAATCATAAATAGCCCAAATTAGTAGGATCATACTCAAAATATATATATAATTAACACATAAAAGTATGCTATTTTAGAGTGTTACAATATTCCCCCTACTTAGCCCATGCTTGCCCTCAAGTATGGTTCCTAACCCACTGTGTAATTTAGATTTTACCATGAAATAAGTATCACTCCAAAGTTTTATAAAAATAAGGCATAATGCATATGAAAATAAAGAGAACCTTTAGCTTGCTTTAAGTAAAACCGAAAAGTATTCCAACTTAAACACACAAAAGTTAAATCGACTTGGATTATTTCATGAAAATTAGGTAATTTACTAAACTTACCAAGATACCTTATTTGTTCCACCCTTAGTCCCCGAATGAAATTCCTTTCTTTTTCTTCTTTTTTTTATAGTTTTTTTCTTAAGAATGTATTGGCCCTTTTGACGCGAAGAGGGATGACAACCCAAGCACCCCACCCCGGTTACTCATCCCAACACACTTCTATTTTACTATATATATATTTTTTGGTTAAGAATGTTTTGGCCCTTTTGACGCAAAGTGGAATAACAACCCAAGCACCCCACCCCGGTTACTCAGCCCAACAAACTCTTATTTTTTTTTGTTTAATTCCGGTTAGTGGAGTTTTACGTAACACCTCACACAACCTTTTGACGTGAAGTAGGATGACAACCCAAGCACTCTACCTAGTTACTCAGTCAGTCACGTTTTAAGCTGTGCTCATAACCAATGAATCATCATATTTTATTTTATTTTATTTTTTAATGAAACAGAAATTCAGTTTTGGAGGACTAGGAAAACAATCAAATGTCAAAAATAAGTTTTGGCAATTACCTATCAGTCATGAAAATAAATTTAGCATACATTCGTATTAAGTGTCCTCTTTGCATTTAGACTTAATCAATTCTACTATAAGCAAGATAGGGTTAACTTCATTAATCATAATTGTTTTAGCCTAATAGAAATAAAACAGTGGAGATGAAATCAATATAGTAAAATCATAACTAACTCAGTAGACAAGAATCATGCTCGCAGGTTAAACAGTAGGTAATTCCTGGGGAAAATATTGGGCATGAAAAAGGGGCAGGATATACTAAAAAAATTAAATATGGACAAAAACAAGCACATGGTAGCAGCAACAGTAACACAACAGTAAAAATAGTAGATAAAACAGTAGGAATAATGAGGAATGTCTCCTCCCACTTAAATCAAATTGCCTTCAATGTGAAAAATAATATTAATAAATATGATGAAAAAGAAAGTGTTTAGAACACTCCCTATGTCGTTTTCGTTACTGTTTTCGCCACCCGTTTCCAAATTTAATTTTTTGTTTCCTCAATTCTCCTAGACATAAGAAGAAAGATAAAATTTATTAACATGCAAGAAAATAAAGAAAATAAAATATAAAATATATAAAAAAATAAAATTGAGTTGTCTCCCAACAAGCGCTTGTTTAACATCGTTAGCTTGACGACCCAACTAGTATTGGTTTCGTATTTGGATTCAATCGTCTTTGCGCCTCTCGCTTTGGTTTCGTATTTTCCTCCAAGAAAATCTTATGTGTGCATGTTAAGGGGCTAATCCCTTTTAAGTTGGTAATAGTCTCATCATTCTCCAAAAATGCACATTTGAGATGCTTGGGAAGTGGTTTTAATTCTAGATCTGGTGTCTGCACAATAGAAGGTAGAAATGTAGTGTTCATAGGAGCCAATAATTCATTAATTGATTCGCAAATAGATCCTAAATCGAAATTATCATCAAACAATGTCTCAAGTTTATCTTCATAAGGTGACTCAAAAGTTTCTTCTACTAATGAGTCAATTATGTCGATACGGTTTATGTTTAAGATTTCACTCGGGTGACTAATAGTGTCGTAAACATTAAACTTCACGATCTCCCCATCATACTCCATCGTGAGGGTTTCGCTATGCACGTCAATCTTATTACTTGCGGTACTAAGTAAATGTTGCCCCAACAACATGTCCGAAGACCTAGGAGTGTTATCCTCTGCCATTTTCACTACATAAAAGTCTGCCGAAAAGATAAGTCCATTGACTTTCACTAATACATCCTCAAGGACTCCTTCGGGATGCATAATAGACCTGTCCGCCAATTGAATGATAACACCTATTTTCATAAATAAAAAACCCATGTTAAGTGAATCATAGATGGAAAAAAGGCATTAAATTTATGGAGGCCCCTAAATCACACATAGCTTTTTTGATTCCTAAGTGGCCTATTTTGCATGGTATTGCAAACATGCCCCTATCTTTACACTTTACTGGCATTCTCAGCTGCAACACCGCAGATACATTTTCACCAACACTTACTATTTCATTTCCAGTTAATTTTCGCTTGTTGGTGCAAAGCTCATTAAGGAACTTGACATATCGTGAAATTTGTTTGATGTCATCCAACAACAGTATGTTAATCTCGACGTTTCTAAATGTTAAAAGGATCTCTTTGTCCTCTTTACCTTTCCAATGTTTGTTCAATCGTCCTGGAAATGGGGGGTTAAATTTTGGGCAATGGAGATTTCGTTTGGATCTGATCATCGTTCTCATGCTTTTTCTGGGCGGAATCTTGATCAATATTTCTGCCAAGATTTGGTTCCAGTTCTTTTCCACTTCGCAACATTACTGCATTTACGTTTTGTCTTGGGTTAGGTTCTGTTTGTGACGGTAGCTTTCCTTGTGAGTTCATTTTCTCAATTGATGTGGTCAACTCTCTTATAAACGCCTCGATTTTCTGTTGAAAATCAAGCGTATTAGCTGCTAATTTATTGACCATGGTTTCTAGAGAGGTACCTGAATCTCGCATTTGTTGTGGAAACCAGTTTTGGTATGGCTGGTTATACCGTGGGTCAGCCCCATAACTCAAGTTAGGATTGTCTTTCCATCCTGGGTTATATGTATTAGCGTAAGGGTCATATCACTTTTGGGGTGGTCCAGGAAAGTTCCCCACAACATCCAAATGGGCCATAGTATCGTCACACAAACTAGGGCATGCATTTGTTGTATGTTCGAGTGTTGCAGAAATTCAACATAGTCGGGTCGGTCCTGTTTTTACTGCAAAAAGAGAATTCATGATATTAGTAAATCTATCAACTTTATCTTCTAAAATTGAATTACTTAGCTGGTGAACCTTCTAGTGGGTTAAGGATTGGCTCAAAATTGCTGAGTACTTGCAACCATCGTGGAGATCAAGTCCCTTACCTATTGGGGGGTCATGTTAACTAATGCCCCTTTACTGCCGGCATCTATCATATTCATTTCTATGGGCTTCAAGACCTCATAGAAGTATTGGAGCAGAGACTGTTCTATTATCCCATGTTGTAGCCAACTTGTGCACAACTTCTTAAATCGCTCCCAATAGTCATAAAGAGACTCCACATCTCTTTGCCTTATCCCAACAATCTCCCTCATTAACTCAGTTGCACGCGATGCTAGGAAAAATCTGCTGAGAAAAAAATGGGAAAGATCAGTCCAAGTTGTGGTAGATCCAGGAGGTAGATAAAATAACCATTCCTTAGCAAAATCTGCTAGAGAAAAAAGGGAAAGCACGTAATTTGATTTGATCCTCAGTTACGCCCTGAGGTTTCATACTAAGACAAACCATATGAAATTCTTTCAGATGTTTGTGTGGATTTTCATTTTGCAATCCATGAAAAGTCGACAGTTACTGGATTAATCCTAACTTCAGCTCAAAATTAGTATCCATAGTAGGATACGCAATGCATAACAGCTGTTGTTCTGCAGGAGCTTCGGCCATTTCCTAAATCGTTTGAGCCATAGGTTGTTGTGTTATATTCGGCTTTACGTTAACCCTAGCGCTAGGAACTTCTTCTGTTGGATCGACTCCTATTCTTTTGTTCTCTAGTGTTTGAGTAGGGTTTTCATTAACCCTAGACTCAACTTCGTCCCCTGCTTCTATTTCCGGCAGTGGGTTACTCTGAGTTCCTACCACCCAGCTCTCACAGTCTTTTCTATTTCTAAATCGAACGCAAGATTTCCTGGAGCAGATTTGGTCATAAGAAAAAGAAACTAAATTAGTATGTTGCCAGTCCCTGGCAACGGTGCGGAAATTTGGTGTGTCGTTGAAAGCACAAAAAATAATCTATCCTTATGAAATAACGAAAAGAATAGTATAAGGGAAGTAGGGTCAAATCCTTAGGAATTAGATTGCTACAACTTCTTGTTCCTCAAAATCCTGGGCACAATCGTGCCTAAGAAAAACGGCATACCTGGAAAAAGAAAAAAAACAGAATTAAAAATATGGACGAGTTGAAATTGTATAAATTGAAATTGAAATTGTAAAAAGAAACAGAATTGAGGAAAGAGATTGTTCGATTTGAGGGATTCTAGCCTCCAGTTATCTCGATCCTCATTGGGTTCAATCCTAGGCTTTTAGGTGATCTTTCTCATGACAGAATAAGCCAGTTATTGTGGAAGAGGACGCCTATGACCACCAACTCCACTTAGGTTTTAGCTTTACGATTTAGAGGAACCTGACTCTAGCCAACCTTCACTTTTGTGGGGTCGTCTTACACTATATCATCATTTCTCAATGGTGAATGCCACACCATTTCGTCTCTTGGGCTCGACAACCTCTGACGCAGTAAGTTAATGAACCGACTATGCAACCTTCCCAAAACATACAAAGCGGTCGTTCCTTGCATAAGATGAAAATATCACTTTTGGAAGGACATGGATGAAAGCGTCAGTCCCGTAATGCGGAAAAACGATGAATACTCGTTGAGAAGGCTAAGTGGGGGTTCTAAGACTCATGAACCTTTTTCGTTTTTGAGGAATCTTGATAGCTTTTGGCTAGATGAGTTTAGTGGCTCATGCTTTCGGGAAAAAAAACACAATTTTAATGAAACGAAATTTTATTGGAAAGGAAAAGAAACAAAAGGCTAAGAGCCTTAGGGGGAAGGAGTTTTTTTACAAAAGTGATGAGTGAATATTCATGTCACTCCATCCCCTATTTATAGTACATAGAAAACATATTTTATTCCTATTTAAACTCTAAAAGATAAATAAAGATATAATCTAAAATTAAATCTAAATAATATCATAATAATCCTAACAATAATCCTAAAAATAAAATTCGAATTTAAATAAAGTCTTTTGTTCATAAATCTCTTCTTTGAATTTTTGCCCCAAGTCTTTTGCACTTTGTATTTTCAGCACCACTTCTTTCGTATTTAGCATGCTGACCCATTTTTTCTTTAAATTCACGCTTTTTCCTCCAAATTTCTTTTTCCCTTCAATTTAGTCCCTACAAGATAAAAAACCGTAAACAACCCAAATTAGTAGGATCATACTCAAAATATATATAATTAACACATAAAAGTATGTCATTTTAGGGAGTAGGCCTAAGACACAGGTCAAAATAGCAAAAAGCGACAAGAATGTTATTAAAAAAATGATCATATCAAGTTGAGAGACCATAACCTTCAATGAATTTACTATGGTTTTTTTGGTTAAGAATTTCAAAGATGACAATATCATTTTGTATTAAAATTATGAAAAGACTCCTACTCCGATCATGTCATAATAATCATGCATAAATGTAAAAACTTTGACCATTGAAAGATATGCAAGAAGAAAATTCTGTACAATTTTTCTTCTATAACACTTATATAAAGACAAACACCACTAATTAATGAATAAACCATAATCAAAATGGACCAAACATCAATTCTCTATGCATCTCTTTCATTTATCTTTCTCTTACTTTGTTTAAACTTACTGTTTCAATCCAAAAAACATATGTAATATCCCTAAACCAGGTCTAGTAGTTTCAAATATATTTTTTGGGTTCCAAGTGTGAAACTAGAAATTTATAGGGTTTCTAGTAATTTTTAATTTAATTTAGGAGGTTAATTTTATCTAAAATCGATTAAAAAATAATCCGAAAAATTTTAAAAATATTTTCAAAATTTTAATTTTAAAGAATTTAAATAATTATTAGTGAAAATAACCAATTTGTGTTGAAAAAGAATTTTAAAATAGTTTTTATTGGGGGTAATTTGAGTAAAATTTAAATATTAATTAAATAAAATTTAATTGTAAAACAAGGGAAATTTTAGAGTATTTATATGGCAAATAAACCTTAAAATTCAGAATTTTGGAGGGAAAGGATTAAATGGTAAAGTAAGGGACCTGTGGGAGTGGCCATTAGGCAAATTTCCCAATTTTTAAATTTCTAGTGGGTGGTTTCAGTTTGAAAACTAATGTATCTAGCTCACTTTTCACACATTTTACATCATATTAGAAAGTTTTAAAATTCGTTTTATTTGCATGATTTTAAAGATCTATCATTAGAGGATAGATCTAACCAATTTTCTTCTCAAAATACTCTCTCAATTCACCCGAAATTATTCTCAAAAGTAGCAAAAAATATTCTGAAATTTTTCAAGTTTCTTGAATCAAGATTTTCAATCAAGGAATTTAGAGTGAATCAAAGGTAATCTTCAATCCTAAACTTCTTTTTATGATGATTAGAAACATTTTTATATGATTTGAGAGTCAATTAAAAGATTTTTATCAATGTCATCTTCTTCCAAGAACACATGGTTCTTTAATGATGGATCTTAAATTTTGAGAGGAAATCCACAAATCAATGGATGTTCCAACTCAAAATGAATCTATTAAAAGGTTTTTCATCTTATTTATCAAGATTAAACATGATTTTTGAGGTAATTTGAAGAAATCCAAATTTCATCATCTTCTTGAACTGATTTTCTGGAATTTTGTGAAATTGATTTAAAGATGAAATTGATGCTTAGTATAAGTGTATTTGGTCTAGCATTGATGATTCAAAGTGTTTAGGAGGGCTAGAGAGATCGATTGTGTGAGGAATCGAGTTTTTAACTTGATGTTGCAAATCCAGTAAGGTATCTTTGTGAGAGGATTTCGATTAGTATAGTTAATTAAAATTCGTGTTCATTATAGCATTGGAAAGGTGCTAATGTCTGCTTTCTCTATTGAAGCTCCGAATCTTGAAGAGGACCGAGCTAACTGAAATTGAAGCTTGGATTTGCTTGGTTAATCACTTGTTTGTGCTAGAACAAATTGTGTGGTGAGTGTTTCTAAGGGCGATTTGATAAATTAACCCTCATTTATGTTTAATTAGTAGCTTAATTGATGATTTCAATTGATTAATTATGGTTGAATGGCTGATTTTTGCAAGATTGATATTATATGTACAAGAGTTGAATTTTTATTAAATAATGGTAAGTAAGCATTTAGGTGGTTTTATGCAATTTAATTAGGCTAATTATATTGATGATTAAAGCATGTTTACTGGAGTTTTTGATAATGATATATTGGTGTTACAATTGGTAATTAAACATTGGAAAATGGAAAATGAAATGCTTGATTTAATTGGATGTTAAATGGTTATGTTACATGTTACACGTAAGCATTTTGTCACAATTAATTGAGCACAATATTGACTGATTTATATGCTATGTTTGACTGAATATATTAGCAACATGCATGGTGGATCCATTGGATATAGTTGGCATGCCATATGATTTGTGAGTACTCACCTTTATTTGTGACATTGTGAGCATATGGCTCTAGGTGGATTGATTTGCTTGGAGTAGATAAGGGAGTGTTGAACATGAATCTCCACTTATTGGGTTATTTGAGGCGCTTATAAGGGAGCGTAAGCTTCGGCTCGCTCAACTTGGTGGACTGTATTTGATATTTGTGGGAGTTCGAAGATCCGTTTATCCGATGTATGATCACTCGATTAAGCCATAAGAAGTGTATGCCAATATATTTATGTGTGATTACTGTTATATCATTTGATGTTTGTAAGCCATGAATAATTGATTCTTGATATTGATAAAACATATGGAAATTAAATTGACATGTTTCATTATTATGGCTGATAATTGGTGATTGATTGGATGTGATTTAAGCATGATTTGGATGTTGATTTATTAGTCGTTTCTATTAACATTCATTGAGCTTTTTAAAGCTTACACCCTTACAATTCGTTCAGATAATCGTCGGGCTTGAGGAGCGGAGAAAGAGAGCTCCAAGATATTTAGGCTTGGTAGAGACTTTATTACACATATTAGAGACTGTAATCGGGCATTGTGGAACTCCAGGTGTAACGCCCTAAACCCGACCTAGACGTTATGGCCGAATCTAGCATGTCACATCGAAGGTTGTTTAAAAGCTACGCGTTCAAATAAACTTTTCCTCAGTTTAAAAACTTTATAAACTTTTTAAAACATCGAATTTCGTTGCTTACAAATTAATATTGGCTCAAGTTATATGCTTGCAAAGATGTTATTATTTTTGAAAACTTTGTTTGTTTGCAGAAGTCTGACTTAGGTAGTTGCGAAAACGTGATATTTTGAAACCAGTAATTATTGTTTTAAAAACCCGTGTTCAACCGTTTAACAATTCATAACCAACAGTATTACCAAACGAAAGTTTTAAAAGAAAATTCCAAAGGCCTTTTTACATAAAATATTACCCCAAAAATAATATAAAATAAACTAACCCCAAAATTACTAAGTTTCGTTAAGAAGCAAATTCAACGTATGGCCACCTCCGAGTCCTCCACGGCTCCAAATCCTCTAACGCTGGGGATTACCTGTACGGTTAAAAGAAAGGGTGAGTTACAAGAACTCAGTATGTAATCCTCTGTCACAGTCACAGTCTGGGCCCAAGCCCATGCAGTATCAGTTCGGGCCTTAACCCTAAAATCATGGTAATACAAACAAAAATGCAGCCCAACCCAACCCAATCCAACCATCACACCACCCGTACCAACCCTACACACCATGTGGGGACCAAGTCAACCCACCCAGCCCTACACACCAGAAGTGTAACACCCCAAACCCGACCTATGCGTTAAGACCAGACTTGGCATGCCACACAATTTGAACTTACATCTAGTCATCACTACTTTTAATGAAAACAATTCTTCAAAACGATTTTGAAAAAAATGGAATTTATCATAAACCGAGATTTATTTGAAAACCATAATTTTAAAACATAAGAATTTACAATTTGATTTTCAGAGAAATAATTGGTGGAAATCTTAAACTTATAAAAGAGTTTTCACAAAATATTTTGGATTAAGTGATATTTAAGAAAATCCCTTTTTTTTTATTTTTCTTTATACGCAAGTTTAAGAAATCATTTATAAAATTTAAACAGCCCCATTTAAGTAACTAAAACATATTAAAATTCCATCCACGAATAAAAACCCATAAAATAATACCAGAGGCCTTATTACATCGCAATCAAAATAGTACTTAAATAAAAATAAAAATATTAAAAAGAAGTTCAAGTTTATAAAACCCATCATTCGTAGTATGGCCTCCACACGAAGTCATCCCCGCCCAAGCCTCCATCAATTATTATTACCGAGAAGGGTAAGAAAAAGCAGGTGAGTTACTTAGAACTCAATGTGTAACCCACTTACCGTGTCCACTGGGCCAAATCCATTTAAGCATTAAATTGGGCTTGAGCCCATTTACAAAAAATACAATATATAAATCAAATATAAAAAAATGCATGTGATATGAAATTCCCAACCAAGCCTAATTTCCATCCGCTACACACCACCCGTACCAACCATCACACCTTTGGGGATCAAGTCAACCCACCCCGCCAACACACCAATCACAGGCATTAAGCCATTTAAAATATTTGTGGCAGAGCCACCGAACTAGATTGTGACAGAGTCACCGAACTAGATTGTGACAGTGTCACCGAACTAGATTTTGGCAACAGGCCTTTCTTCTCTTCGTCAATTATCACAACCCATGCAAGAATGCATCACAATATATTCATAAGGTAAATTTCAACAAAAAAAACCCGTATTACAAGTTATCAACTTGGCCCATTAGTCAAAATAACAATTTAACCCATTTAACGATCTAGAAATTTTGGCCCTTATATCGATCTAGCAGTTTTGGCCCATATATACACATGAGGCCCTTTTCACAATTTTCTCACTTGGCCAATTTATCAAAAATAATTCATATGGCCCAAAATATCACTTTTTAACAATATAGCTTATTAAGGGCAAATTCGTAATTTTCACAACTTTAATACCGTTTTCATGCTTTCACACCAAAAGTGCTAATAAACCGTATTTTCCAATTTTACCGACTTTACGATTTTTAATCGAATACTTACGGCATAGTATAACCCATGAGATAAGTGTGAAGTTACACACCTGATTACGGTGAGTACTATACTTTCCCGCTCGTCGATACCTAAATATTTATCACGCTTAATTAGAACACTAATATTTAATATAAAGCTATTCTAATGATGAACAATCTAGATCTTTACCCTCGGAATCTCGAACAATAGCTATTTGTGATTTCTCTTCAATCGATAGTTCATAACCCGATGAAGAACCACGAACAGTCAAAGGCTCAGGAGTACGAATGACTTCAAATAATTGATTTTTCACGGATGAGGTCCACAACCCGGTGGAAAATCTCGGATTTGTGAAAACAATTCTTCGTTTGAATTTAGGGGAATAGCGGAACCACCCCTCTTCCAAACGCTATTAACAACCCTTTTTGTCCCTATCTTGATTGCCACGAAGTTCTTACGTTCACAAAAAGTGAGTCGATTAATAGGGTCCTTATGATAGAATCGATTAATCAATACCATCATAAGCCAAATAATAATAAAAAAACATAGAACCCCCCTCAAAACAAAATGAATCCCTTACCTTGAATGATGAAATCCTTTTCCACATGTTCTTATGATGACTAAGATCGACTATCGATGAAGAAATGATCGACACTCCACTACACCATGATTGATCAAGGTATGAATAAAAAGAATGATTGAGAAGTGAATAGATGTGGAGAGAAGGATTTGGCTAAGGAGATTGTCATCAACATTCGGCCATAGTGGAAAATTTTTGGAAGAGAGAAATGTTTGTGAGTCTTTTGTGAGAAGTAAAAGAAAAGAAAAATGGAGATGAGAGGTTTGTATTTCGGTTCTCAAGGATGGAAGATGAACCAAGAAGAAACTTTGAAACCAATATGCATTCGGCAATGAAGAGGAAAAAGAGAAGAAAAGAAATGGTCCTAGATGGTTATATGGTTTCAGTCACAAAGGGAAGAAAAAGATTTGGAGAATAATCAATCCTAAGACCGAAATGGTAAAAGAAAGAAATGGCCAAAAGAAACAATTGCTTCCCTAAAGCTTATGGCACATTCGGCTAGGGAGAGGAAAAATGGAGAAATTTTTAAGAAAAGCACCCAAAATAACCAAATGAAAGATGTGCTCATTTAGCACCTAATCCTACCAAGCTAGCACCAAAACCGGCCATCCCCCTTAGCCCCCTATGACGTCCACATACATGGTTAAACTTGGCCATCATACCTTTCCAAAACACTCTCCCTTAAGAGGTGCCTTATGTTCCTCCACCTTCCAAAAGTTTTGAAATCCTATCCCCAAAATCAAGCAAATTCTATCCCTAAATTCATGTTTGCCATAACCTTTAGCCACCTTACCATAAAAGAATTAGTCCATCCTTACCAAGAATAGAGCTTGGCTGACACTTGCTAAGAAAGAGCAAAAATAAATGTCACCAAAATGCTATCCATGGGATTCAAACCTCTTCCCTCAAGCAACACTCATGGCGCCTATTCCACCTTGCTACTAGCTCATCTTATGCTAGTTTTTGCCATTTAATTACCTTAAGCATCAGGGTCACTTGTTCCACTTCAATAAAGTACTCATTACTAAAATTTATTCTAATTCCAAATAATCCCATGCCTTCTCAAGACTATATTAAGCATACAAATTTAATCATTCACAAGCTAAACACCAAAACATGCAACATATCGATACTCATATTTTTAGGATGTTACAAGCAGCACAGACGAGCTTCTAATATCAACGCAGCAAAGCTGCCAGTAACAGTATACGTGGCTGAGCCACTAAAATTAGAATATCGTGGCAGAGCCACTGAATCAGTATAACGTGGCATAGCCACCAGTACAGTACTTCCTCCATAAGCATAACCCAACCCAATGCAACGTGCAGAGACATAATAAAATGATGTATGACATAAATTACCATCATAAACAATTAAACAGGGTACGCATACAACACTAGATCTACCACTAAGGGTATAATGGTCATTTGGTCGATAGGGGGTAAAACGGTAATTTACCCTTCAGGGGTATTCCAGTAATTTCACCCAATGAGGGCATTTCAGTAATTTCACCCTTTAAGGGTATCTTTGGTAACTTTACCCGCTGAGGATATTTTAATAATTTACCCACTAAGGGTATTTCGATAATTTACCCATCGAGGGTGTTTCAGTAATTTATCAACTAACAGCCTTCCTGAAGGCCCACTGTCGCTTCGAACGACACAAGTTCCCTTTTGAGTTACTACGGTGTATTTGGGCCTAAAATCCTATTTTGGCCCAAATGGGCCCACACGCTCGTGTGGCCCATTCAGCTTATTTTCGGTCTCAATTTTGCGAACTTCGCTGTCGCAGCAACCATCTGGTACTCACCATCGATTTCACCTTTGTGGGCTCGCTAACCCATTGGGCCCACTTATCCCACTTCGGCCCAAAAAGGCCTATTACAGCCTCGGTTTCACGAGAGCGTTCGTGACACTCTCTACGATCTATCGCCATCACTAATGGCTCGGTTTATCACTACGAGTGTTCGTACGCTTGAGTGGTTTCGATTGTCGATACTCCGACTTGTCGGCAATTCGGCTTTTGGCCGATTCACAGAACAGTGCCACAATACACATGCAAAAGTGTGAGATTACACACCTTAGCAAGTCGTGTGGTTAACCCTTCGTATCCCACCTTGCTTGAGCAAACAGCCCAACCACCAACGATTACTAAGCACGATTGGCTTCACGCCCTAAACAAGAATCTGTACCAAAAATGATACACATAAGTGTGACTAAAGACCACATATATCACGTCACCACACATGGCACATTCGGCCAAACCAATATTATCACCACAGTTCTTACCTCACTTGAACGATGAATCAACACTAAATGTTTGATTACAACAAACCACTTGCTCCCCTTCGCCTTATTGTAATCCCTAAGCCTAACGATGGCCAAAGCACAGAAAAGAACATTATTTTAGCCACCAAATGTAGGAAAGAACTTACGGTTGTTAAGGTAAAACCGAATAGAAGCAGCGTTATTGACAAAGAGAGATCTACAACTTACCAATTGACAAACTCCTTACAACATCGTACTAGAAAAGAACAGAACTGCGATTCGGCTAAAGACTACTTCACAAGATGTCATGAATATGCCCAACAAGAAATGATGGAGAATGTTCGGCTGCACCAGAATCAACTTCAAGAACCAAGGACGAGCGTTGAGAGAACAAGAAGAACAGGATCAGCTATGAGAGTTAAACCAAAATAAAGAATCTAAAGATGTGGAAAGAAAAGAAGCAAAGCCAATTGAAGAATAAAAGAAAAGGTAGAAGACTCGGCTAAGAGAATTAAACTGCAAAGAAAATCGAATGATATGGAAGGAAAAAGAAGAAAAAAAATGATTGAAGATTAGAGAAGAGAGAAAAATATTTCGGCTATGGAGAGGAAAGAGTAGAAAGGAAGTCGGAGAAGAAAAGAGAGGGATTAAGAATTCGGCAAGAAAAATTGAAAAAGAGCTGACCCGAAATGCTCAAGGAAAAAGTACCCAAAACGTCACTCTCCAAAAAGAACCTGAAAGAAACACTCCAAAGCAAGGAAAAGTTTCGGTTTCTCCCCTTACACCAAACGATCGAAAATGCTATCCCAGACTCCTCTTCAGCCAAAATTCCCCTTAGCTAGACCCCCACTTTCGGCCAACACTTCCCACACCCATCACTTCCACGATTTTCTCCCCTTTTTCCTCCTACAATTCCTCCCCTTCATCCATTTGAACCGTTTGACCAATTCTCCAACTCTCATTGCAAAGTTTAATCCAAACTCTGCCTCTTGCTCTCCAAAGTCACAAAATAAAAACCTCCAGCTGCCATCTGTGGGATTCGAACCCCTTCCCCCCTTGCTCATCAATTGACGCCACATCCACCTTACCATATGGCTAACTTGTGTCTCCTAAACACACACAAATTTACTTAAGTCCTGCTTCCAGCATCCCCCTCTACTAAAGGGCCAAAAACCAAAAATTTTCAAAGGCTCTGACTCACTCCCAGGCCTCCCTAGAACCCCCAAACACACTATAATAACCCGCTGAGCAAGCACAACATGCAATTATGCAAAAAATTATAACCTCTAATGTAACATCCTGAAATTTGAGAATTTATGTTTTGCATTATATCATGCGATAGGCTAGTTTAAAATGTTAATGGTGTATGTTTAGGGGTCCTAAGAAGGCTCGGGGTTAAACTGAGCCTTAACAAAATTTTTATGTTTAAGCACTTCAAGGAGAGATAGGTAAGTGACATCAATGCTTAAGGAAATAAATGTGTATTTTGCTAGCATAAGTGAGCATATGGTAAGGAGGTTGTGGCGTCATATGAAGGGCTTTTGGGGAGGAGTTCGAATCCCACCTAGTGCAAAAAAATTTTGATTAATTTTTGTACTTCTCTTCCAAGTGTCGGCCATGGTCCTAATTAAAGTAAGGAGGACTTTTTATTTATGGAAAGAAGAAAAAGGAAATATGGTATGGAGGAAAAGAAGGGATAATGAAGGAAAGAACCAAAAGGAAAAGGCAAGAGAAGGGAACATGTTGGCCTATATTGTGGAGGATGTTTTGGAAAGATTATTTTGGTCAACATTCATCCTCTTAGCAAAAGTGATACACGGTTTTGTGGGGTAAAGGGGGGAAGCCGAATTTCTTTAGGCATTTTGGCAAATTTTGGTGCTTGAGAGGTTGTTTTCTTCTTAGCATTTTGGTGTCTTTTTCTTTTTTTTTTTCCAATTTTTCCCTCTTTGCCGAAACTTCAAAACCAAAAGTGAGCATCTTTTTCCTTTGTCTTGCCGAAACTCTAAGGCCAATATTGTGCACCATTTTCCTTCGTTTTAGCCGGAAACACCCTAATACCCTTTGTCCATCATCTCTTTTCTTTTTACCCTTTCTTCAATCTTTCTCCTTATCTCTTATATCGACATTTCTTTGTGGCCGAAACTCCTTGGTCCCTTTCTCTCCACTAGCCAAATCTTGATCATCTTCTCTTCTTCATCTTGCAAGTTGGACATTTCTTCCTTGATTAAATCGGGTAAATGACTTTATTCTAATCTTTTCATTCTCTTCTCTCTCTAGCCGAATGAGTGTTCCTCATCATTTGGTTATTTCAAATTAATTCTAAACCGAAATGGAGTTTTTCATACTCCCTCATATCTTAATCGTTATTTTTGTAGTGTAATAGTGGGAAAGCCGAATCTATTACCTTTGACTCATCCGTAGCCATAAAGTACAATTGGTGGGAATTGGTTTTATAATCATTAAGGTAAGGGGTTCCTTCTTGGATTTCTCATTATATCTCTACTCGACTATGTTACAATCGGATTGAAGTTTCGACTAATCGATTATGTTTTTAGGGACGAAATCACTTGATATTCTCTTTCAGCTAATTCTTCAGAAATAGTGGTAAGCCTACTTCTATCACTAAAATAACTACTTTATCTCATAGTAGTGTTCTAACCGAGATTTTTCCTATGGAGACAAGTAGAACCGATTTGAAAGGAAAAGCAATTGGAGAACACAAAAGGAGTGGATTTGCTATTCCTACTCCTAAGTTCAAGCGTAGAGCGGTTTCAGCGGTTCGAGATTTCCCACCGGGTTGTGGACCATCATCCGGTGAGAATAGACAAATCGTGGTCGTTCACGATACTAAGAGTAAGCAATTCATTAGATCATTTGATTTAGAGTTAGAATAATAAAATCTCGTTTGTTGGATTAATCGAGTGTAATGGTGATTTAGGTGCCGACGATCAAGAAGGTTTAGTCCTTACCGTAATCAGGTGTGTAATCTCACACTGAAATCCCGTAGATTTATGATTCGATATCACGTTGGAAATAAGATCATTATTATTTATATGGTTACAATTGTAATATGGCATAAACAGGGAAATTTGCTTAAATTACATTATTTCTATAGATTTGTCAAAATCGGTATTAAAATTGTTAAAATTACAAAAATGCCCCTATGGGCCGATTTACAAAAATGCCCCTATGGGCCGATTTCCAAAAATGCCCTTATGGGCTGAATTACGAAAATGCCCCTATGGGTCGAATTACGAAAATGCCCCTATAGGCCGATTTACGAAAATACCCCTATGGGCCGAATTGCTAGAATGCTTTAGTGGATCGAATTACAAAGATCTATAGTTGGCCGATTTACCGTAATAAATTGTTGGATTAATGATTGTTGTACATATATGTGGATATTATGTTTAATTATGTATGATGCATGTTACATATTGCATGGGTTAGGAAAAATGATGAAGAGAAGTGTAGCCTGGTGGCATTGCCACAAAAATGTTTATTATGTTTCATTATGATTTCGGTGGCATGGCCACAAATAAAATATTATAAATGGCAACTTGCCTGCGAATTGGTGTGAACGGCGGAGTGGGTTGACTTGATCCCCACAGGTGTGATTGGTTGGTCGGGGGTGTGATGGATGGATGGGTTGGGTTGCATACATTGTATATATATTCTGTTTTGTAAATGGGCTTAGGCCCAAGATGATGCTAAACGGGTTCAGGCCCAGTGGACAACGGTAAGGGGGATTATACACTGAGTTCTAGTAACTCACCCCTTTTTTCTTAACACTTGCAGGTAATGCTCAATGATATGGATTTGGGCCATGGATGACTCGGTGGAGGCCATTCTTCAGAAATGGTGTTTTTGAACTTTAGATTTCTATTTCCGTTTATTTTATTACTTTTACTATTTTGGGTTTTTATGTTGTAATAAGGCCTCTGGAATATTTTTATTTTTGCTTTATGTTTTGACGTACTTATTATATTGCTTGAATTGTTTTAAATAGAGATTTTTCTAAAAATTTAAACAAAGGTTTTTCCAAAATAGATTAACAAATGGATTTCATAACAAACTTTTATCAAATATTTCAAATCAAACTTGTTTTTCTTGATTATAACAAAATAATACCTATTTTAGTACGAATCAAAAGGATTTTACACGTTTTCTCATGTGACATGTCAGATCCGGTCATAACGCATGTGCCAGGTTTGGGGCGTTACATTTTATGGTATCAGAGCTCGGTTGCAAAACTCAGCTGTGGTTTGGGTTTAAAAGCATTTTCCAAAGCTGTTTAAAATTTTAAATTATAAATGCATGTTTTAAGGGAAGTATGGCACGACGGGCATCCGGCACCAAGTCAAGTAAGTTTATATTTTCATTTTATGAATATTGTGGTATGACTGTAGAAATACTCTAGAACTTTTAGTTTTAGGAGCTGAAACTATAGAGATTGAGACTATAGGATGCGTTTTTTTGAGAACGACTTTACTTCCTATACTTCATAAAATATTGTTTAATAAACACTAAAATAGCATACTGATTCATAAGACTCTTAATCAGATTAAATCGAATTAGCAAATATGAGCGCTAGAGGACGTGGACGTGGTAGACGTGGCCGTGGTAGAGGCTGAGGTGCTAGAGTTGTGTCTGAGGCATCGGGATATATGCCAGAGATGGACGCACCTGCGTCACCAGTGACTGAAGCTGGGTCACATGATCGTATGAGAGAGGACGACGCTCTGTCCCAAACAATGTTGCGAGTTCTGGAAAGGGTTGCTGGTGCAAGAATTGGGTCGGCAGCTCGTGGATCAATATCGGAGCGACTTAGATCGAATGGAGCTGAAGTCTTTAGGGGTATGTCGGGTGTAGCCCCTAGTGTAGCGGAATACTGGCTTGAGGCAGTGGAGCAGATTATGGACGACCTGGATTGCACCGTTGAGCAGAAACTGAAAGGGGTGGTGTCGTTGTTGAGAGACGAGGCATATCAGTGGTGGCTCACTGTTCGAGATGGTACTCAGGCCGATCGTATTACCTGGGAATTCTTTAAGACCGCATTTCAAGGGAAATACGTCGGGGATAGCTATGTGGATGCCCGAAGGAAGGAATTCCTGAATCTGGTCCAAGGAGGGAGATCTGTGGCATCATACGAGGTGAAATTTCTGCGTCTTAGTCGGTATGCCCGGGGAATAGTGCCGACTGATTATGAACGCTGTGTACATTTTGAGGATGGGTTGCGTGATGAATTACGAGTACTGATAGCCCCACAGAAGGAGAGGAATTTTGCTACTCTTGTGGAAAAAGCTAAGATAGCTGAGGAGGTTAAACACTTGGAGCGGCAAAACCGAGACAAGGATAGGGGCAAGAACAAGAGAGACTCTGGGTACTCGGGTTCAGCTAGAGGTTTTCGGAAAAAGCCCAGGAATGAGGAGCCAGCTCGAGCGAGAGTACAAGCTGCTACTAATCAGTTACAGCCATGTGTGGATTGTGGAAAACTTCACTCGGGTGAATGCTGGAAGAGAACCGGTGGTTGTTTCAGATGTGGTTCCAAAGATCATCGGTTTAAGGATTGTCCTCGACAACCTGCTCATACTCAGAGGGTTCGTAATGATTTTGCGCAGCCAGCTAGAGGCGCTCAACAGCTGCCGAGAGGCCGTAGGCCAGGTCGAGGCGATAATGGCGTAGGACGAGGTCAGGGTGCACCGGGTAGAGGTACCGATAATAGGGGTAATGCGGAGGCGAGACAACCAGGGTTGGTTTATGCGATCAGACATCGAGAGGATGGCGATGCACCTGATGTCATAACCGGTACGTTTTTCATAGCTGATGTACACTTCATCGCTTTGATAGATATTGGATCCACCCATTCGTATGTTGCTTGTGATGTGTCTGGAACCTTGAACATTAGATCTGAGATTACTACTAGAGAAACAACTGTGATTAGCCCATTAGGATAGTCAGTGGTAGTAAATAAGTTATTTAGGGATGTGCCCTTAGAAGTTCAGGGGGAAATATTTTTGGCGGATTTGATGGAACTGCCATTCGGCGAGTTCTACCTTATTTTGGGCATGGATGGTTGGTGAAACACCGTGCGAACTTGGATTGTCTTTGCAGCGATGGTGCTAAGAACTTCGGAGGGTAAGGAAGTGATGATGATAGGTGAAAGAAGAAACTATCTGTCTAATGTGGTATCTGCTTTAAAGGCAGAAAAGTTAGTGCGAAAGGGGTGTGGAGCATTCTTAGCCTTTATCAGTGCTTTGGATGCCAAAGAGTTGTCGATAGAAAGTGTTAGAACGGTGAAAGAGTTTTCAAACGTCTTCCCCGAGGAGCTTCCAGGATTGCCTCCGGATCGGGAGGTAGAGTTTGGCATTGAGCTGTTGCCAGGAACGGCTCCGATGTCTATTGCTCCTTATCGAATGGCGCCGAAGGAGCTAGCAGTGCTTAAAGCTCAAATTCAGGAATTGTTAGATCGCGGATTCATTCGACCAAGTGTGTCACCGTGGGGAGCACCGGTTTTGTTCGTTAAGAAGAAGGATGGGTTGATGCGTATGTGCATCGATTATAGACAATTGAATAAGTTAACGATCAAGAACAAGTATCCGTTACCGAGGATCGATGATCTGTTTGATCAGTTGCAAGGAGCTTCGGTTTTCTCGAAGATAGACTTGAGATCGGGATATCACCAGCTTAAGGTCAAGGAGGCAGATATTCATAAGACTGCATTTCGAACTCGTTATGGGCATCACGATTTCTTGGTGATGCCGTTCGGGTTGACTAATGCACCAGTTGCATTTATGGACATGATGAACCGGGTCTTCCAACCCTATCTAGACCGGTTTGTGGTGGTGTTCATAGATGACATCTTGGTGTACTCAAAGACTGAATAAGAGCATGATTCGCATCTACGAGTTGTATTGCAGATACTAAGGGAGAAGCAACTATATGTCAAATTCAGTAAGTGTGAATTTTGGCTGAAGGAAGTGACCTTTTTAGGGCATGTTGTGTCTGCCGAAGGAATCAGAGTTGATCCCCGAAAGGTCGAAGCTATGTTGGATTGGAAGCCACCGAAGTCAGTGGCAGAAATTCGGAGTTTTCTAGGTTTGGCTGGGTATTACAGGCATTTCGTTGAGGGGTTTTCGTTGATTGCTGCACCCCTAACTAAGCTGTTGCGTAAGGGAGTACCGTTTGTGTGGTCAGATAAGCAGCAAGAGAGTTTTGAGAAATTGAAGAAGATTCTGACAGAAGCGCCAGTATTGATTCAACCTGAGGCTGGTAAGGAGTTTATTGTTTATTGTGATGCGTCACACACGGGCTTGGGATCTGTGTTGATGCAAGGGGAAAAGTGGTGGCTTATGCATCTCGTCAATTAAGGCCGCATGAGGTGAACTATCCCACTCATGATTTGGAGTTAGCTGCAGTGGTGTTTGCTCTGAAGATTTGGAGACACTATCTGTACGGTGAGAAGTCGATTATCTATACGGATCATAAGAGTCTGAAGTACCTTCTTACCCAGCAGGAGTTGAACTTAAGACAGCGGAGGTGGATAGAACTGTTGAAAGATTATGACTTCTCAATCGAGTATCATCCAGGAAAGGCTAACGTGGTGGCAGATGCGTTAAGTCGTAAGGTGGTATCAGATTTGAGAGTGATGTTCGCTCATCTCAGCATTTATGAAGATGGTAGCTTATTAGCCGAACTTCAGGTGAAGCCTGTATGGGTAAATCAGATTAAGGAAAAGCAGTTGTTAGATGAAGCGTTGGGTTCTCGACTTCTGCAAGTGGAAGGTGGTGAGATAGGGGATTTTGGATTGAATGGTGATGGAGTATTATGTTTCCGCGGAAGAGTTTGTATGCCCAAGGATTCGAAATTGAGACAAATGATTCTGCGTGAGGCGCATAGTAGCCCATATGCTATGCACCCCAGGGGAAACAAATTGTATCGAGACCTTCGTGAGCAGTATTGGTGGCCAGGGTTGAAACAGAAGGTTACTGATTTCGTGAGTAAGTGCTTAACATGTCAGCAGGTGAAGGCGGAACATCAACTGCCGTCAGGGTTACTACAACCGATGAAAATTCCATTATGGAAATGGGAAAGGATAACGATGGACTTTGTTAGTGGGTTACCCTTAACGCCTACTAAGAAAGATTCCGTATGGGTAATAGTGGATCGGTTGATGAAGACTGCTCATTTCCTACCTGTTCGTACGGATTATTCATTACAGAAGTTGGCCAAGTTGTATGTAGCAGAGATCGTGAGGTTACATGGGGTACCAGTGTCTATCATATCGGACAGGGATCCTAGGTTTACATTACGGTTTTGGAAGGCTCTACATGAAGCTTTGGGTACAAGGTTAAATTTCAGCACGGCATTTCATCCTCAGACTGATGGTCAGTCGGAGAGAGTAATCCAGATTCTGGAAGACATGTTAAGGGGCTGTGTAATTGACTTGTGGGTAGTTGGGAAGATTTTCACCGTTGGCGAGAGTTTGCATACAACAACAGCTACCAATCCAGCATCCAGATGGCACCCTACGAGGCGTTGTATGGTCATAGGTGTCGTACCCCTACTTGTTGGACTGAGCTGGGGGAGTGACAGTTGTTGGGTCCTGAGTTGATCTCGGAGACGGAGGAGAAAGTTATTGTAATTCGGGCACGGTTAAAAGAAGCTTTGGACAGACAGAAATCGTATGCGGACCTGAAGCGTAAGGATATAGAATTCGCGGTGGGTGATCAGGTCTTTCTGAAGGTTTCACATTGGAAAAAGATCTTTAGATTTGGACGGAAGGGCAAGTTAAGCCCTAGATTCATCGGACCATACAATGTACTGAAGCGTGTTGGGCCAGTGGCTTATCAGCTGGAGTTACCTCCGGAGTTGAATCAGATACATAGTGTATTCCATGTCTCTATGTTAAGGCGTTATCATTCGGATCCGTCTCACGTTGTACCAGTGGAGGAAGTTGAGTTAAGACCTGACTTGACTTTTGAAGAGGAGCCAGTACAAATTTTAGATCGGGATGTTAAGGTGCTAAGAAGGAAGTCGGTTCCGTTAATTAAAGTATTATGGCGTAATCACGGGACAGAGGAAGCTACATGGGAGCCAGAGGACGCAATTCGGCAACAATATCCTCATCTCTTTTAACCAGGTAAATTTCGAGGCTGAAATTTCTTTAAGGGGGTAGAGTTGTAACATCCTGAAATTCGGGAATTTATGTTTTGCATTATATCATGCGATATGCTAGTTTAAAATGTTAATGGTGTATGTTTAGGGGTCCTAAGAAGGCTCGGGGTTGAACTGGGCCTTAACAAAATTTTTATGTTTAAGCACTTTAAGGAGAGATAGGTAAGTGACATCAATGCTTAAGGAAATAAATGTGTATTTTGCTAGCATAAGTGAGCATATGGTAAGGAGGTTGTGGCGTCACTTGAAGGGCTTTTGGGGAGGAGTTCGAATCCCACCTAGTGCAAAAAAATTTTGATTAATTTTTGTACTTCTCTTCCAAGTGTCGGCCATGGTCCTAATTAAGGTAAGGAAGACTTTTTATTTATGGAAAGAAGAATAAGGAAATATGGTATGGAGGAAAAAAAGGGATAATGAAGGAAAGAATCAAAAGGAAAAGGCAAGAGAAGGGAACATGTTGGCCTATATTGTGGAGGATGTTTTGGAAAGATTATTTTGGTCAACATTCATCCTCTTAGCAAAAGTGATACACGGTTTTGTGGGGTAAAGGGGGGAAGCCGAATTTCTTTAGGCATTTTGGCAAATTTTGGTGCTTGAGAGGTTGTTTTCTTCTTAGCATTTTGGTTTCTTTTTCTTTTTTTTTTTTCCAATTTTTCCCTCTTTACCGAAACTTCAAAACCAAAAGTGAGCATCTTTTTCCTTTGTCTTGCCGAAACTCTAAGGCCAATATTGTGCACCATTTTCCTTCGTTTTAGCCGGAAACACCCTAATACCCTTTGTCCATCATCTCTTTTCTTTTTACCCTTTCTTCAATCTTTCTCCTTATCTCTTATATCGACATTTCTTTGTGGCCGAAACTCCTTGGTCCCTTTCTCTCCACTAGCCGAACCTTGATCATCTTCTCTTCTTCATCTTGCAAGTTGGACATTTCTTCCTTGATTAAATCGGGTAAATGACTTTATTCTAATCTTTTCATTCTCTTCTCTTTCTAGCCAAATGAGTGTTCCTCATCATTTGGTTATTTCAAATTGATTCTAAATCAAAATGGAGTTTTCCATACTCCCTTATATCTTAATCGTAATTTTTGTAATGTAATAGTGGGAAAGCCGAATCTATTACCTTTGACTCATCCGTAGCCATAAAGTACAATTGGTGGGAATCGATTTTATAATCATTAAGGTAAGGGGTTCCTTCTTGGATTTCTCATTATATCTCTACTCGACTATGTTACAATCGGATCAAAGTTTCGACTAATCGATTATGTTTTTAGGGATGAAATCACTTGATATTCTCTTTTAGCTAATTCTTCGGAAATAGTGGTAAGCCTACTCCTATCACTAAAACAACTACTTTTTCTCATAGTAGTGTTCTAACCGAGATTTTTCCTATGGAGACAAGTGGAACCGATTTGAAAGGAAAAGCAATTGGAGAACACAAAAGGAGTGGATTTGCTATTCCTACTCCTAAGTTCAAGCGTAGAGCGGTTTCGGCGGTTCGAGATTTCCCACCGGGTTATGGACCATCATCCGGTGAGAATAGACAAATCGTGGTCGTTCACGATACTAAGAGTAAGCAATTCATTAGATCATTTGATTTAGAGTTAGAATAATAAAATCTTGTTTGTTGGATTAATCGAGTGTAATGGTGATTTAGGTGCCGACGATCAAGAAGGTTTAGTCCTTACCGTAATCAGGTGTGTAATCTCACACTGAAATCCCGTAGATTTATGATTCGATTTCACGTTGGAAATAAGATCATTATTATTTATATGGTTACAATTTTAATATGGCATAAATCGGGAAATTTGCTTAAATTACATTATTTCTATAGATTTGTCAAAATCGGTATTAAAATTGTTAAAATTACGAAAATGCCCTTATGGGCCGATTTATGAAAATGCCCCTATGGGCCAATTTACGAAAATGCCCCTATGGGCCGATTTCCAAAAATGCCCTTATGGGCCGAATTACGAAAATGCCCTTATGGGTCGAATTACGAAAATGCCCCTATAGGTCGATTTACGAAAATGCCCCTATGGGTCGAATTACGAAAATGCCCCTATGGGCCGAATTGCTAGAATGCTTTAGTGGATCGAATTACAAAGATCTATAGTTGGTCGATTTACCATAATAAATTGTTGGATTAATGATTGTTGTACATATATGTGGATATTATGTTTAATTATGTATGATGCATGTTACATATTGCATGGGTTGGGAAAAATGATGAAGAGAAGTGTAGCCTGGTGGCATTGCCACAAAAATGTTTATTATGTTTCATTATGATTTCGGTGGCATGGCCACAAATAAAATATTATAAATGGCAACTTGCCTGCGAATTGGTGTGAACGGCGGAGTGGGTTGACTTGATCCCCACAGGTGTGATTGGTTGGTCGGGGGTGTGATGGATGGATGGGTTGGGTTGCATACATTGTATATATATATTCTGTTATGTAAATGGGCTTAGGCCCATGATGATGCTAAACGGGTTCAGGCCCAGTGGACAACGGTAAGGGGGATTATACACTGAGTTCTAGTAACTCACCCCTTTTTCCTTAACCCTTGCAGGTAATGCTCAGTGATATGGATTTGGGCCATGGATGACTCGGTGGAGGCCATACTTCGAAATGGTGTTTTTGAACTTTAGATTTCTATTTCCATTTATTTTATTTACTTTTACTATTTTGGGTTTTTATGTTGTAATAAGGCCTCTGGAATATTTTTATTTTTGCTTTATGTTTTGACGTACTTATTATATTGCTTGAATTGTTTTAAATGGGGATTTTTCTAAAAATTTAAATAAAGGTTCTTTCCAAAATAGATTAACAAATGGATTTCATAACAAACTTTTATCAAATATTTCAAATCAAACTTGTTTTTCTTGATTATAACAAAATAATACCTATTTTAGTACGAATCAAAAGGATTTTACACGTTTTCTCATATGACATGTCAGATCCGGTCATAACGCATGGGCCGGGTTTGGGGTGTTACACCTAATTTTTGGGATGTTACACCAGGGGAATTTGGTCATTGGACATTTTATTTTGGATGGTTTTATAATAATTTTGAGGCATGTTTGAGTTTAATTATTGAATGACTTATGGTGTATTGTTACTTGATAACATGGTGATTGATAATACGCTGTGTGTGGCATGAAATTTATACTAACGATTGTTTAAATGAAGCTTCCATGGAGTGGTTTACTAGCGACTAAGGTACACCACTTGTTTGATTTATTCGGTGTTTGTTATGCATGAAATTGACTGCCTAATTCTATATAATTAAGGCTTAAATTATGTCAATAAATTTAATTGAAGGTGTATGTGTAAATATGTTAATTAATCGTAGTTAAATCGGGTTTGAATTTTTGTCTTTTTAAATTGGTAGTCTAATTTGTTTAAGTTACAATTTAGTCCTAAAAATTTATTAGTCTAATTAGAGCCTTAGATGTTAAGGAAACATGGTAAAATTTTAGGATTAATCTCATAATGGGTAAAATTAGATAGAAACACACTTAATTTATAATTTAAAATAGGTCCTGATAGTTTGTATTTGTTATAATTTAGTCCCTAATAATAAAACTTGAATTAGACATAGTAAACGAACTCATATTAAGCTGAAATTTTTAGGCTTGCATAATTTTGACTAAAAGAAGGTTGGTAAACTCTTAGATCTAAAATCGGGTTAGTTTTACCATAAGTGGTAAATGACAAAAATGCCTTTAGGTTAAATTACATAGGAAAAGTTTAAAATTGGCTCATAATTTGCTTCCGCATTAATAAATAACTAATAATTAGATAAGATTGAGGTGTTATAAAGTTAGGGTGTGTCGTGGGTGGTCGTTAGCCGGAGAGTCACTTAGGTGGCTAATGTAATGCTGTGAATTCGAGTTGGTCCGTCCCGGTCGGGTTTGGGGTGTCACAACACCCCTAAAACCTCCCTCCAGCCCCACCTTCACTCCCTTTAATTGGCCACCTCCACCTCCTCAAAAATCTAGTTCACCATTCCACCTTCACTCCCGTTTGCTTGATTATATTCTCTATATGCAGCTTGAAATTTTTTTTGAAGCTTTAACTGCTTATTTGTCTCTTTAATATATCAAGAGATAAAGTTTAGATTCGTACCTAGAGAAGCAAACGCCACGACGCATGGACTGGCTTAGGAAGGCAAGAGGTTTGAAACAGCCAGATATTGGATAGATTAAGCCCTGATGAGAGTAGAAGAACTGGTAACAGATGACAGAAGGCGAATGCAAATGGGAGGAAATGATGGAATTATGTAGTAAAGATGGGATAAAACAAGAAGTTACAAAAAGCCTGAGGAATGTCAGATGGCAACAGAAAAACAATCAGGACCAAAAGGAGATCATCATAATGGAAGGTTGCAAAAGTTGAAGGTTGCTGGAAATAACCACTGATTGAATCAGTTGTAGGAAGAAATGTGAATTGTTCAGTTACCCTCTGCTGAAAACTTATGTGTTTTTTTATTTTTATTTTAGGTTTTCTTTTATTATTTGTTTGATTTAACTCGTGTGGTTGTTAGCTTTCTCAATTAAGGTGAGCCAATTAGGTGGGTTTGCATTTATTACTTTGACAGAGGGTGTAAAGAAAAGTTTCCTTTATTAATGAATCAGTGGATTATCAATAGTAATTGCAAATATAATATATATATTTCCTAAATTAATAAGTTGAAATTCAAATATAAAAATAGAGGGAGATATTATTTTAATATTTTTATAAGAAAATATCTGTAACATCCCGAATTAGGGCCTAGTCGGAACAGTGGCTTCGAGATCACAAATTCGACGAGGAAAATTTTATTTTTATTATATTTTTATGGTCTACAATTTTACAGAAAGATTTCGTAAAAATTTCGTTTAAAAAAAATTTCGACGTTTGAGCACTCAATTTTGTCAAAAGGACTAAATTGTAAAAAGTGCAAAAGTTGAGTTCTATATATTAGAGGTGTCAAATTGCTATGAGATTTAAATTGGAGGTCCTTAAAAGGAAATTAGACCATTGGATAACTTGATGGACAAAAATGGGCATGAATAGGACAAAATTGAAAGAAAAGCCTTAAGGGTATTTTAGTCATTTAGTGTTTTTAATGAATAAAAGACAAAATACAAGAAAAAATCTGCTCATCTTCTTCAAGTTGTCACTTGAAAATTTCTAGACTCCATGGCTAAGGGTTTCAAGCTTTTCAAGCTTCATAGTAAGTGTTTCGAGCCCGTTTTTAATGTTCATCATATTTTTGAAATCCGGTAACTTAGTTTAGCTATTTCTACCATTATTTTGAGCTAGAGTTTAATTTTAAAAATTGACCCATGTTGAATAATTGTGTATTTTGATGAATTTTGGTAGATTATGCATGTTTCTGATTAGAGAAACGAGTTTTATTAGATGATTTTCGATGAAATCGTATAAAAGGGGTTAAATTGTAAAAGTTATAAATTGGTCATAAGTGTGTGAATTAGTGAGAAATTGAAGTTTCCATAGAAGAGAAAAATGATCAGCATGTTATAAAACATAAGAATAAGGGCTGAAGTTTAATTTAAGAGCATTGGGGCAAAAGTGCAAATATGTGAAAGTTTAGGGGTCAAAGTGCAATTTGTAAAAATATGATTTTTGGACCCATATGAATAATCTGACTAATTAGTAGGCTAAATGTGATATAGATCAAGGAAATCGAGATTTGGGCTTAAATCAGGAAAATACAAGGTTATGGATTAAAATGGTAAATTGCCGTTTCTGGATCCGAGGTAAGTTGGTGTGTTAATAATGCTGCAATAATGTCGTAATGTATATTTGAAACCTAAATTGTGGTAGTAAATTGATTTTTTCTGAATTACATGTTTAGTATATTATGTTGGTGAATTGATTTAATAATACGTTTATGATAAAAGGTGACATAGGTGACATGGAAAATGGGTTGAAATGTTGTGCTTAAAGGTGTTTTCTATGACTATGGTTATTATGTGAAATGGAAAGTTGATATGTAAATAATGCATTTATTTTACTTGTTCAATAATTATTTTGCTAGATATTATGGAAATCATTGGGTGATAACTAAAATATGAAAATGTATGGAATGAGAAATTCTCGATTGAACCTTGGAAAAGCAGAGAGATACGGACAATATGTAGCTAGGTCACACGAGTGATAAGGAACCTTCACCGTGTTCACAAGAAAGCTACGAGATGGCAAAATTTGATATGTAGCTAGGCCACATGGATGATAAGGGACTTTCACCATGTGTGCAAGAAAGCTACGGGATAATAATTTCATATGTAACTAGGTCACATGTGTAATACTGTGTGTATACCATGTGTACAAGAAAGTTACAGGTTATGAGTAGCTAGGTCACATGAGTGGTTCCTAGTGTTGGACGCCATGTACACAAGAAAGTTACGAGATGGAATGGCTAGGTCACATGGGTGATAAGGGACCTTCACCATGTGTACAAGAAAGCCGAATTATGTGTAGGTGGAGCTATGTCTTTGAGACCACCGAGTATCGGGCGTTTTTCGAAGGGGTTCAACGAGATAACTTACTAATGGTGATTGGTGCGATCATGTTATGAATAAGTGCAGGTGTGAATGTGACCAATTGAGAAATGTGGCAAATGTACGTGTGAGCAAGTGTTTGTGTGAACAAGGGTGCATGTGACCATGTGTGTATGTGCATAATGTGTTTGATATGTGATACGTGATTGAAATTGTGGTAAGGATGATATGGTGTAAGCGCCATTATGAGTACTCGTAAATATTGGTGATGATTATTCATTTGTATGGCTAGTATTGAACATGCTTGGTGTTATGTGTGCGTATATGGAAGTAATATAAAGAAAACATGGGAGAGTAAAATTTTCAGTAAAATAGATTGAAACAGCAGCAGTTACGTGATTTTGAAAAATCACCATAAATAGTAGAAATTTAATTATATACTTAATGAGAGATGAAATTAAAGATTATTGAGTATATTTTCACATAAAAGAAATGATGTGAGTAAATAAATTTTCTCTTATGAGATATTTAAATTTTGGTGAGACAGGGTCTGAATGGTTTCGGAAATCCCCTGTTCCAAAGTTGGAAAATCACTAAAAATTGTATAAAAATGGTTATGGTGTGTAATTTATATTCTCAGAATCCTTGGTGAGTCTAATTTCGAGAGATACAAACGGGAAGGTTATCCAAACTCTGTATAATGAGAAAATTTAATTTTAGTGAAGAGGTGTTAGAGCTATCGAATAGCAAAATAGGGGAATCTTTAACGAATAAACTGTATTGATTGGCTACACAAAAAATTCTGGAAATTTTATAGTAAGAAGGTATGCAAGTCTAGTTTCAGGAAAAAATTACGGATCTTAATTTGGAGTTCTGTAGCTCTAGATATAAATAATTTAATGACTGTGACTCGAGAAAATAGCTTAACTGGAATTTGAATAAATAGAAAGAATATGAAAATAGCATGTTATCGCATTGCTTATTATTTTCATGCGAGCTTACTAAGCGTAAAGCTTACTCCCTCCTTTCCATTTCCTTTAGTTTTGTTAGGTCAGCTCAGGGTTGGAGATCGCCGAAGGCAGCATCACACTATCAAGCCATTATCCTTGGAGTATTGGCATATGTATGTTAAATGTTTTCAATTGAGTGGCATGTATAGGGACTTAATTTTTCTATGATGGATGTTGTTGTGATTAGTCAAATGTATTGGCTTATATTGATTTGTTGATTATAGCCATGAGATGTAGCTTATGATGATTTTGGCTTGTAAGCCTATTTGTCCATGGTATGTGTTAATGTCTTGTTATGTGGTATAAGTGATTAAATAGATGACAAGGTCAAATGCATGTGTTTGAAAAGTGTTAATTTTGGGCGAAATTTTGGTAACCCGGTTTTGTATGATTGTGAATGTTTAAGTCCGGTAACGCCTCGAACCCTATCCCGGAGTTGGATACGGGTGAGGGGTGTTACATTTAGTGGTATCAGAGCTATGGTTTAGTCGGTTCTCGGACTAACCTAGCATGAATGAGAGTCTAGCTATACATGCCACTAATCCGTGATAGTGTGATGTCTTTCGACGCAAATGAGAACCATCTTGTTTGGACAGAGGTTCTCTCCAACCGAGCTACACCAACCATGTTAAATGTGATGCTAAGGTATTCGGGTAAAGTATAGTTATGATAAGCCTGGATTCAGAAAATTATGAATAAAAGTTCATGATATACGTGATAACATGTGAGATGGAAGTTCATGTTGCATTGAATACTCATGCTTGTTTGATGCTCATATGATGTTGTACACTTGACTTACTTAATTAAGTGAATGTGATAAATAGAAATCCACAAAGGTGTGAATAAAGGATTATACTATAATGAGCTTACATATGTTTAAACGATGATTCCATGATGCGTATGATTGATTTACTTGAACGAATGCATATGTTTGGGTGACTTATCATAAATATTGATAGAACAAATGTCTACGTATACTTGTTTGAATAAGTATGATTGGAAAACTCGCATAGCGTAAATAAATGTGCTAAATTGATTGAACTGAGTTATATGACTATAATGATGAAATAGTGTCACATGTACATGTGTATGAGAGACGAGTCAGGGATCTTATGACCCCACTCTCTTACCAGAGTGGTGTTTTGTGAAGGAATTTCATGAGATTCGTATTGAATAAGTTCACAAGTATGATACCAAAGGGTTTAGCTATAGAATGATTATGAACATGATCAGAGATTAAATTGGATTGATAAGTAACGACAGGACTAGTAAGGTAAGATGTTGGGAAATGTATTAACTAGAAATTTCTTCAGAACTGAACTTCTTTAATGAAAAGCATAATGTGAGATTTACGATGGCAGAAATAATTGAAGGAATAATGTTGAAAGGTAAGATACCAGATTATGGCAGTCTTTTCCGAGGTATTCTTTATGTTTAACTGTTCTCGAAAATATTTTTTCGGTTACTACCCCACTGATAAAATCTTTGTTTTATGGGAGTGCTTTCTAATCACGATGTATAGACGAAAGTATTGATATCCCGACTGGTACATAATCTTTATTGCTCTATGTCTCTTTGGCATTTCATTACATTCTATCTAATGGGACTTTATGAAATAATACGCATGATGATATAAATCTGTTTCTCCTAATTGATGCTCTATTCAATATACATATATAGGAAGGCATATTATCCTTATTGCATTTAATCACAGTGGCTTGGATTGATGTATTCTTCTGGACTTCTTTTCTCTGAAGAATTATCAAGATCCTTCATATTTTTCTTATGAACATTTTTCTGGGTCTTTCTTTATGATATGGTATCTTGGATTTCTGTACCTTGGATATCTTTATCTTGGATTCCACTGTCTTGGATTTCTTTATTCTGGTTTTCTTGTTATCTTTATCTCATAAATTACCAATGATCGCTCGTATCCAAGGTATGTTTTTTCAACTAATGATGACTATGTCGATTATGAATGTACTTCTAGCTTGATTATAGTAACATGATGACCCCCATATCTGGATTTCTCTAAATCTTCGTGTAAAGAACTGATATCAATAAAGGCATAAATGATGGAATTTCAGTTTCAATTTGTATGGTGGATTCCTTTCCTTGAGTAAGTTAATCAAAGTTAATGCATTCAATTGAGGCATTTTTGTTATCTTAAGCTAAATAAGACCCTGGATTTTAATGAAGGCTAAAATAAAATTTCTTTAGCACTAATTATGAGATATTAAAGATTATGAGGAACTAAACCACTCTTCTGGTAAGATTTTTGAGGATGAAAATCCTTAAAGGGGGGAGAAATGTAACATCCCGAATTAGGGCCTAGTCGGAACAGTGGTTTCGAGATCACAAATCCGACGAGGAAAATTTTATTTTTATTACATTTTTATGGTCTACAATTTTACAGAAAGATTTCGTAAAAAATTTGTTTAAAAAAAATTTCGACGTTTGAGCACTCAATTTAGTCAAAAGGACTAAATTGTAAAAAGTGCAAAAGTTGAGTTCTATATGTTAGAGGTGTCAAATTACTATGAGTTTTAAATTGGATGTCCTTAAAAGGTAATTAGACCATTAGATAACTTGATGGACAAAAATGGGCATGAATAGGACAAAATTGAAAGAAAAGCCTTAAGGGTATTTTAGTCATTTAGTGTTTTTAATGAATAAAAAGACAAAATACAAGAAAAAAATCTGCTCATCTTCTTCAAGTTGCTGCTGAAAATTTCTAGAATCCATGGCTAAGGGTTTCAAGCTTTTCAAGCTTCATAGTAAGTGTTTCTGAGCCCCGTTTTTAATGTTCATCATATTTTTGAAATCCCGGTAACTTAGTTTAGCTATTTCTACCATTATTTTGAGCTAGAGTTTAATTTTAAAAATTGACCCATGTTGAATAATTGTGTATTTTGATGAATTTTGGTAGATTATGCATGTTTCTGATTAGAGAAACGAGTTTTATTAGATGATTTTCGATGAAATCGTATAAAAGGGGTTAAATTGTAAAAGTTATAAATTGGTCATAAGTGTGTGAATTAGTGAGAAATTGAAGTTTCCATAGAAGAGAAAAATGATCAGCATGTTATAAAACATAAGAATAAGGGCTGAAGTTTAATTTACGAGCATTGGGGCAAAAGTGCAAATATGTGAAAGTTTAGGGGTCAAAGTGCAATTTGTAAAAAATATGATTTTTGGACCCATATGAATAATGTGACTAATTAGTAGGCTAAATGTGATATAGATCAAGGAAATCGAGATTTGGGCTTAAATCAGGAAAATACAAGGTTATGGATTAAAATGGTAAATTGTCGTTTCTGGATCTGAGGTAAGTTGGTGTGTTAATAATGCTGCAATAATATCGTAATGTATATTTGAAACCTAAATTATGGTAGTAAATTGATTTTTTCTGAATTACATGTTTAGTATATTATGTTGGTGAATTGATTTAATAATATGTTTATGATAAAAGGTGACATAGGTGACATGGAAAATGGGTTGAAATGTTGTGCTTAAAGGTGTTTTCTATGACTATGGTTATTATGTGAAATGGAAAGTTGATATGTAAATAATGCATTTATTTTACTTGTTCAATAATTATTTTGCTAGATATTATGGAAATCATTGGGTGATAACTAAAATATGAAAATGTATGGAATGAGAAACTCTCGATTGAACCTTCAGAAAACCGAGAGATACGGACAATATGTAGCTAGGTCACACGAGTAATACGGAACCTTCACCGTGTGCACAAGAAAGCTACGAGATGGCAAAATTTGATATGTAGCTAGGCTACATGGATGATAAGGGACTTTCACCATGTGTGCAAGAAAGCTACGGGATAATAATTTCATATGTAACTAGGTCACATGTGTAATACTGTGTGTATACCATATGTACAAGAAAGTTACGGGTTATGAGTAGCTAGGTCACATGAGTGGTTCCTAGTGTTGGACGCTATGTACACAAGAAAGTTACGAGATGGAATGGCTAGGTCACATGGGTGATAAGGGACCTTCACCATGTGTACAAGAAAGCCGAATTATGTGTAGGTGGAGCTATGTGCTGAGACCATCGAGTATCGGGCGTTTTCCAAAGGGGTTCAACGAGATAACTTACTAATGGTGATTGGTGCGATCATGTTATGAATAAGTGCAGGTGTGAATGTGACCAATTGAGAAATGTGGCAAATGTACGTGTGAGCAAGTGTTTGTGTGAACAAGGGTGCATGTGACCATGTGTGTATGTGCATAATGTGTTTGATATGTGATACGTGATTGAAATTGTGGTAAGGATGATATGGTGTAAGCGCCATTATGAGTACTCGTAAATATCGGTGATGATTATTCATTTGTATGGCTATTATTGAACATGCTTGGTGTTATGTTTGCATATATGGAAGTAATATAAAGAAAACATGGGAGAGTAAAATTTTGATAAAATAAATTGAAACAAAGAAGAAGATTACGTGATTTTGAAAAATCACCATAAATAGTAGAAATTGAATTATATACTTAATGAGAGATTAAATTAAATCTTATTGAGTCGATTTTCACATAAAAGAAATGGTGTGAGTAAATAAATTTTCTATTATGATATATTTAAATTTTGGTGAGACAGGGTCTGAATGGTTTCGGAAATCCCCTGTTCCAAAGTTGGAAAATCACTAAAAATTGTATAAAAATGGTTATGGTGTGTAATTTATATTCTAAGAATCCTTGGTGAGTCTACTTTCGAGAGAGACAAACTAGAAGGTTATCCAAACTCTGTATAATAAGAAATTTTAATTTTAGTGAAGAGGTGTTAGAGCTATCGAATAGCAAAACAGGGGAATCTTTAATGAATAAACTGTATTGATTGGCTAAACCAAAAATTCTGGAAATTTTATAGTAAGAAGGTATATTAGTCTAGTTTTAGGTAAAATTTTCGGATCTTAATTTGGAGTTCCGTAGCTCCATATATAAATAATTTAATGACTATGACTCGAGAAAATAGCTTAACTGGAATTTGAATAAATAGAAAGAATATGAAAATAGCATGTTATCGCGTTGCTTATTATTTTCATGCGAGCTTACTAAGCGTAAAGCTTACTCCCTCCTTTCCATTTCTTTTAGTTTTTTCAGGTTAGCTCAGGGTTGGAGATCGTCGGAGGCAGCATCACACTATCGAGCCATTATCCTTGGAGTATTGGCATATGTATGTTAAATGTTTTCAAGTGAGTGGCATGTATAGGGACTTAATTTTTCTATGGTGGATGTTGTTGTGATTAGTCAAATGTATTGGCTTATATTGATTTGTTGATTATAGCCATGAGATGTAGCTTATGATGATTTTGGCTTGTAAGCCTATTTGTCCATAGTATGTGTTAATGTCTTGTTATGTGGTATAAGTGATTAAATAGATGACAAGGTCAAATGCATGTGTTTGAAAAGTTTTAATTTTAGGCGAAATTTTGGTAACCCGGTTTTGTATGATTGTGAATGTTTAAGTTCGGTAATGCCTCGAACCCTATCCCGGAGTTGGATACGGGTTAGGGGTGTTACAATATCATTAATAAATAAACGAGTCAAGCAACGAGCTTGTTCGTGAACATAAACAAACCGAACACAGCTCTGTTCGTGTTCGTACGTTTATTAAACGAACATAAAAAATTTGTTCATACTCATTTATTTAGCTTAATAAACGAACATAAAAGAACGTTATACGGATGATTCACGAACAGTTCATCAAATGTTCTATTCATTTACACCCCTAAATATGTATTACACTTACACCCCTAAATATGTATTACACTTACTTAGAAAATAAATAATAAAATACTAAAACTAACAACATCCATATTCAAAGTTAATTAAAATAAATCATAAAAACATGTCATTTGAGAAAATTATCATATGATATTCTTATACAACATATGACATTCTTTAACATCAATATAACTATTACACACTTTCATAACAATAAACTAGCAATTTGATGACAAATTAAGAATTCAAGAGATTAGATGCATAATTCAAATTTAAAAATGGTTATACCTGTTAGCTTAAATAACGGTTTACGATATAGTGTAGCAGAAAAAATCGAACATAAATATATCCAGCCATTTCTTGAACCAAATTCCAAAATCCAGATGTTGTGACACAACTATCGAGCACGTCAAACCACCGACGAGGACGTCAAATTTAGCCGTACGAAAAACTAAAAACCGCTAAAGTCTTCTAAGCACTCAAAAACCTCACTCGATGAAATATATATTTTTTGTTTTTGGTGCTTAGGGACCTTATGCTAGTTGGTATTTATAGTGGTGGTTCCCCATAAAAAACCATCAACTACACTTCCCATTATTTCACATACAAAGATATGGAAGTTGAGGGTAGCAAAAGTGGGAATAACTCCATGAACCAAAACGTAGAATAACTCCATAGTGACAACATGATCCTTAAATTTGTATGGTGGCATGCCTTTAGTCAAAGGATCAACTAACATCTACTCAGTGTTAATGTGCTCAATGACCACTTTCTTTTCTTTAACACATTCCCTTATGGCTAGATACTTAATGTCAATATGTTTACTTCGACTTCCACTTTTGTTGTTCTTAGCCATAAAGACAGCAACTGAATTGTCACAATATATCATCAACAACCTAGAAATTGAATCTATAAGTCTAAGCCCAGAAATGAAACTCTTCAACCATACTCCATGTGAGGTAGCCTTAAAACATGAAACGAACTCAGCCTTCATAGTGGAAGTAGCAGTTAATGTTTGCTTGGTGCTCCTCCAAGATATAGCTCCGCCAACAAACATAAATATGTAACCTGATGTTGATTAACGTGAATCAACAAACCCAAAAAAGTCTGAACCAGAGTAGCCAATCACCTCCAAATTGTCTGATCATTTGTACGTAAGCATGTAGTCCTTTGTCCCTTTAAAATATCTCAACTTTTTTTGCAGCTCTCCAGTGGTCAACACGTGGATTACTCTAATATCTTTCCAACATTCCAACTGCAAATGCAATGTCAGGTCTTGTGCAGACTTGAGCATACATTAGGTTTCCAATAATAGAAGCATATTGAATGTTTTTCATTTTCTTCCTCTCAATTTGTTCTTCGGGCACTGATTCAAATTGAACTTATCACCCTTCACGATAGGAGCAACACTCGATGAATAATCTTTCATTCAAAGTCTTTCTAAAACTTTGTTGATATAGGTTTCTTGAGATAGACCTAAGATACTGTGATATCTATCACGATGAATATTAATGCCAATGACATAAAACACATCATCCATATCTTTCATATCAAAATTTTTAGAAAGAAATTGTTTCACCTCATGTAACATACCCCTATTATAACACTCCAAACCCGATCCTTAAGGAGGATCTAGGGATGGCGCGTCACTACCTTAAAATCATTATCTTTAAAATCATATCTGGCGTAAACCAATTTACACTACAATTTAAGTTAGTACAAAATATAAACTATTTGTCATCCAAGGATAAATAAGATAATACACTTTGAAGACCATAAATACTTTATTAAAGTTTCATTGGAACCATAGATTCATGATCATGAGTTTAGATACAAAAAATACATTCTTCAAAATGTGAATGTCTTAACACCACCCAATTATCATGCATAATACAAAATATAAGAAGTCTCACGATTAATATAGTCATCTAGCGTAGTCTTCAGAGATTTCTTTACTTCATCAGTAGGCTTGAGAAAGAAAGGTAATTAAGTAAGTTCAAAGACCTTAATGAGTTCCAAAGGAAAACATCACAATAATCACATATATATCAAGTAAACCTTTCCAACTTAGCATAGCCACACAGTTCACCAATTGGCATATACCAAACACAGATAGGCTATATACCAGACACTATTCCTTTGGAGTGTACACTATGCCCATGCAATCATACAGACCTCCTTCCTCATGTTAGCCACAAACCCTGGTCCATATTCAGAGTCATATCATTCGTTCATTCATTTTCCTTTTTCATGATTTGCCAATCTGGTTTGCAATAATGTTTGCCCTACCAGAGGCTATACGACCATTTTCATGTATCGTGATCTGCCAATTCAATGGTTATTTCATTGAAGGCAATGCCATGAATTCATTTCCATGTTTCAGATCATATCGTTCATTTTAGAAGCTAGGGGTAGTGGCTTAAACACGAAGGAAGGTTCTTACATCTTTAACACGGATAGACCAAACCAGACTAATAATGACAAGCATCCATCACTCTTGCCAAATATTTCATTTTTACAAAATATGCGTATTTACCTTAAACCAAACACAAACAAGGCATTACACACACATGGAGTAAGAAAGAACTCACTAGAAAATATAATAAGATTAAACTGCAAGACCTTTGCCCTTATCACAAGAACCTTTAGGGGTGTCTTGAGCTATAATATAAATGGTTAAACTCATCAGATCATTGTACCAAAATTCTAAACAAACTTACAAGAAAAGTCATTACAAAAACCCAAATTCAGGAAGTTTCCTCCTTTACACTCTAAACTAACGCTAATGCGTGCAGCTCTAAGGTCATGTAAATAAACATGAAAATAACCTAAAGTTCATCGATATTTACCAGATGCTAAACAACAAAGGAGTTGGCTGAGTACATCGAACTCAAATCTTTAAGCAAATCTCTGGTCTTAGGTTTTTCAGAGAGAAAGGTGCAGAGAAAATTTTGAGAAGATAATATGGGTGTAAGTGAAAACATAAAACTTGCTCAAGAAGCCAATACTAGCCTTATACAACTATACATGAAATCTAGGTTTAATGGATAAGTCTAATTATCCCACTAAACCCCCTCGATTCTTGTGACTAAGCACTTTCTCTTTCATCATAAATGTGGGTCTTATCGAGTGTATTAACTTAGTTCTCTTCTAACCAATTCTCGTTTGTCTAACTAAATTGTTCAATCAGAATAATAATATAGTGATATAGTAAATGGTTCTTTCAAACTAAGGACTTAACATATTCGTCAATTAGCTGGGGTGGCGTATAATCTACAAGGGAGTCCGCCAAACCACCAAGCTCGCCCAACACAGACTTCGCCCAAAGGCGCACTCATAAACTTACATACTTAGCCACAATTAATACCTTACCCACTCAGAACTTGCTCTAAACACCAGACTTCGATAAACAATATTCTAACACTAGGACTCCTTCTGGCGGGATGTTACACATATCATTTTTTGCAAGTAAAATGTCATCCACATATAGAATAAGGAAACAAATTTTACTCCCATTGACCTTCTGGTATATATGCATTGATCCATGATCTTCTCGTTTAAATTTGATTTTATTTTAAATTTTTAGTTTTTATTTTCGTAAGTTAAATTATTTTGTTAATTCTATAGTTATAGTATTTTAGGTGCATTTGTAGGGGTGGATAAGTCCGTGAAAGGGGAGCAACAAGCAAATCGAAAAGTCAAAATTTCGTGGGAAAGGTGACCAAAATGATACATGATGTCGTGACAAGAAAGTCTCATCGTCACGACGAGCTGCTTACGTCTCGACGAAGCTTCACAACGTCACGACGAGGAGGCCACAATAATGAAACAAATAGTGAGTGACATCGTGACGTGAGTTATCGTGTCGTTGCAACGAGAGGCCCTACGTCACAACGAGACTAAGTTGTCGTCACGACGAGCTATGACGTAATTGCCTCAGAAATTGTAATGACAAGACGGTGTCGTGACGAGCCCCAAATTCCACGTCTCAATGACGTGACATATATATAAGGGTCTCATCACGATGAGCCTAACAGTGCCGCCCCAAACGTGTTTTTCTTCATTGTCTTCACCATTTTCAGCCGCCACCACTTCAAAACCCATGTTTTTTTTAGTTTTTCCGTAGTTATTGGTCTTTAGTATTTCATTCATATCTATTTGATTGCCATTCTCAGATCAAAACAGCCCCTTATTGAGTGCTTCAACCCTCTCTGGCTAAGACACCCACAACAATCGATGTGGAAACACGAAAGTGCCGACAATGCAAGATCGACAAATACCCGATGATATCACTCTCTTATCTAGTTTTTATATATATTCGTATTGATTTTTTTGACAAATAGATTAGAGAACTGAGAAATTTGTTGCATTAATATTATTAGGTTGATTGGCTATTGAAATTGGAATTTAGTTAAACATGCTTCCTCGCAAACGACCCACATCTCGGTAAATCGAGGAACGTGATGTTCTCGATGAACCGAGAAGATGATTTGTCTCCACCAACGCCGTTACTCGAGCTGAAAAATTTGTGGATAAACCACTGATTCCTAAACTGGCTTCGATTTTGCCACGTAAAATTTTCATGATCCTATAATTACAAGGATCGATTGCTTACGGTGGAACACGTTTGTCGGCATCCCACGAAACCGGATGTTATATCGATTGTCTAGGAATTCTAGGCGAATTTCCTGGAAGCATGAGACAATAAAGTCTTTGTGAGAGGTGTGTATGTAGACGCCTGTCCTGCAGCAATCGAAGGATTCTATAGGACACCTCACTTTAGTCCCGATTTTTATGAAATTTTATAAGATAGTGAGGTGGACTATAATGAAATAATAATTTTTTTAACGGAAGGTAAAAGGTACTTGGGTTCGAAAGTCTGTGACTAACGAACCTTTACGGTTTCAGCAGTCGATTGTGACTCCAGAAGTAAAAATGTGGATGTATTTCATCAGTACGAAATTCTTCCCTACTTAGCATGTTACGGAAGTTACTTGTGATCATGCTCTTCTCTTGTATTCTATTTTACAGGGACGAAAGATAAACATGGGGCCCCAACTTTTTCATCACATGCGGCAATGTGTCTAAGGGCACATGCGAAGGCTCTCATACCCGCACTTGATTACAGAGATGTGCAGGCAGGCTGGTGCGTCGATTGACCTCGAGGAACCGACTTGCCCACAAAGGGCATTTTAAATGATGTCATCTACGTGCGGTTCTGCAATCAACATGCCGATTAGGTAGAGCAGTGGAACAAGGAGGTGGTCGCACACTGTGAGTACTCGAGGGATACACCCTAACCCGTACCACCATGAGTACACCGATCTAAGAGGGTTCCAGAAGATCCGATGAGCAAGGAGTGGTTCAGACACATTGCGGTCCACGTCAAGTGCCAGACACAGTGGATGGCCCCCGTATTGGGTCCTCCCGACAGGAGCAACACCACCCATTCCACCTTCCAGTATCTCCCAACCTACGCTAGCTGGAACATCCACATTGAGAGGGGATGCGACAAGAGTCATCTCAGACGAGTACGATGACAACACGGACGAGTTCGACGACATCTTCACCAATTTATGAGGGAGTTCATTCTATTTATTTTTGTTATTTTAATTTATCTAGAAACATAAAAAATATTATTATTAAATATATATATTTTCTTTGTGTGTTTTCTTTTTCTGTGTAGGAACCCCACAAGTTATGAGGCACTATAATTTCGAGCCAAAACTGCGAGGAAGAGCCAATCCCACCATTTGCGATGGACTTTTAACACTAATCAGGTAACCTTTTTCCTTTATATTTTTATTGCACATCAGGGACAATGTTATGAATAAAGTGTGGGGGGTGACATAGGAAATTTTTTAAAATTTTAAAATTTTAAGTTTTTCTGTTATTTTTTTTTTTTTTGAGTCATTTAATTTTTTTTTGTGTGTGTTATGAGTGTGCTTGAGCTTGTAGAAATACAAGTGATTGGTTAGGAACATATACCTAAATTGTTTGCTTAGATTGTAAATTTAGCCTAAAATTAAATAATTTAGGTTGTTTATATTTAGTCTAATTAGATCAGTTTATTAGACTGTAAATAGGAAAAAGAGATTAAATATACCAAGTGATAAAGGTGGATGCAAATAGGTAATTATATTTGTAGAAGTATAGGATGTTCGAATTAAAAAAAAATGCTCGATAAAATCCATGGTTATTGAAACGGTGCAATATGACTAGTATAACCTTTATAAAAAGTACCTAAGAAAAATCTTGATCGTATTGGCACAAATAATAATAAATCAAAAAATCATCATAAGAGATTATTAGAGAAATATTACTGCATTAGAGTTCAAAGCATGAATAAAAATAAACCTAGTAGGAAAAAAATTTTCAAATTGACTGTACCCTACAAAAATAAATGCTATATTCGTATATACATTTTGATGGAAACATATATTTAATTTTCTTTAACTTGTTTACTTTGTAATTTATTGAACTAATCTGTTCAGGTGTAAATAACTTTGAATTGTTTAAATTTTTAGTTAGAGTTGTATATTTAGGCAAATCCTCCTAGTGCCGATGCTCCAATCTAATCTCGTGTATGAAGCCAGCTCAAGTATATTGTTTAGCTATATATTTTATTTATTTTCTTTTGTTGCTTGAGGGCAAGCAACGACTTAAGTGTGGAGGAGTTTGATCTGCCACAATTCGTTGTGGCAAATTAAGGTTTTTCTGGCACTTAACCAACTTGATTTCTAGTGTTTTTATATGCCTTTATTTCATTTTTGGTTTTTATTTGCTTAGGTTTAGTTTTGGTAAAATAAGCGTTTTATGCAATTTTTAGTGTTTTGATGACCCGTAAGGCCAACTCGGGCCTCGGGTATGACTAATGGGTTATTTGAGTATGTAGGGCAGCAATTTGGGCTTAAGTATGCAAGGAACAATGGTCATGTCACGACATCAACATCCGACATCGCAACATTGAACTTCGAAGCATCAAAGGCTAAAAACATGGCTAACGTCGTGGCATCATCGTGACAAATTGCTGACATTAACAGCCACGTGATCAGAATTTTAAAACTGTATTTTGTTTATTATTTATTAAACCTATATTTTGTTTATTAAACCAGGGGTATTTTAGGAATAAATTACCTTAATGTTGCCCTAAGTTTTGCCTATGTATACACTCTTATAATCTCATTATGAGGGTTGGTTGTTGATAGCTAGACATTTAAATAGTTTTTATTTTTTCTTTGCATTTTTATTTATGTTTGCTTAGTCGGAATTCTTCCTGTTCCGATGTGAAGACAGCTGCGAGCGGGGATTGCTCCGACACTGCACCTCAATTAATTATCAATGAGAAATTTATCTATTTATATTTTTTCTCTCTGACCAATTAACGTTTGTATTGTAATAGGCCAATTTAGCCCGGGCCCATACAAAAAAATAATAAACCCAAAATAATAAAAAAAAGTCCAAGTCCAGTCCAAAATATATCATTTGGCCCGATCGGAATGGCCCATTACTTGAAAAGATTGAAGGTCCATCTACAAGTTTGACGTATATGGAAACATAATCTTCAATGATATGCAATCTTAGATATGATACGCAAATCTTAGATATGATATGCAATCCTAGAAGAGATGATATGCAATCTTAGAAGATATGATTTTGTAATCTTAGAGATTTAATTTGTAGATACATTTTAATCTTAGCCGTTGATGTAATTGATCTGTACCGTTGGATTTGGGGAGGCTCAACTATAAATAGAGGCCTCTCCCTTCATTGTAAAGGACTTGAGTTTGGAGCAATAATAATTCTTAAGAGCATTCACTCAAATTTCTCCCTCTCTCGCGTTCTTATTTTCTGTGGCTTATTCTTATTTTGTTCTTCGTTCATCTTCGTTTCTTTTTAAGTTGCTTTCATTTGAGTTGGATTTTGGTGGAGGAATTTCGTTGAATCTTCATATTGTGAGAGTTAGGCTGACTTAAGCGTTTTTTTTATCCTTTTTTATTTATCCATTTAATTGTTTAATCATTAATTATTCTTTTACTTTTATTTGTTTATTTATCCATCAACTTTCTTATTTACATATTGTTCATTCATTTAACCATTCTTATCATTCTTTTATTTTCTTCCATTAATTATATACTTTATTTGTTTTTAATATTATGTCACACATGTTGTTTATTTTTTAAAAACTCGTGTTATAAATCATCCATTTTAAATTGTTTGATTATTTACTTAAATTTTTTTTCCATATATTATCAATTGCAATTTTTTTTTATACTATCCATTTTATATACTATTTATTTTTAAGATGTTTTGTGTATAACTTGTTCTAAATTCCTTATTACACAATATTTATTTTTAAACTCATTTATATATTATTACTTTATATATTACCTATTTTCATTTTTTATATTATTTATTCCAAACTTATACATATATTACCTTTTTTTATTGATTTGTATATTGTTGATTTCAAATTTCTTTTTCCCTTATTATTCATTTTCAAATTCATTATTTTTAAATTTGTTTACATTTTATTTTGCCTTATATTTTTTTTATTTTATACTCTTTGTTTTAAATTCATTGGTCTTTGATTATTGATGCTAGTATTTAAATAATTGCCATTATGTGTTTTATAAATTGTTTATTTGTATTTTCATATTGCTGTTTTTTTTATCAAAGTTTTTGCGCATCGTTTTAATATTGCGTCAATTTTCCCCAATTTTAAAAAAGAAAACTTTTAAAAATAAGGCAATATTCGGTACTTCGGAGCTTTGAGAAAATCGTGCCCTAACTTACTGGGTTTCGATTTTTTTTATCCAAATAACCGAATATCCTTTTTAAACTTTAATGCATGAGACAAGCTTAGTTTCGAGGGTTAAAATGTCGTATCCTAACTTACTGGATGTGACATCTTATTACTTCGGGAGAAGGAGGTCTTAACATCAAATTCGATTTATTCAGGTTTTTAAAGAGGATCGTATTTTAATTTTTTTTTAAATTTTCGACATTTGGACGTTAATTAATCAATTAGGTACCAATTTTTGGGCGTTACGAGGGTGCTAATCCTTCCTCGTGCGTAACCGACTCCCGAGCCCGTTTTCTCGAATTTTGTAGACCAAAATCATTATTTTAATAAATCAAAATGTTTTATTAAAATGATTAATCTCAAGGTGACCCGATCACACCTCGAAAAAAGATTGGTGGCGACTCTATTTTCGTTTTAAAAGTCGATCCCCGTGTTTTTAAAAAAATTAAAAATGGTTTCGACAGCTTTGCGACTCCACTGGGGACATAAGAGACTCAAGCCATAAAATTGATTATTTCCTATCCTTTTGTCGAAATCTGAAAATCTGATTTGAAAAATTACGATCCTTTTATTGCATTTCATATAATTGTTGTGGTTCGAGTCTTGTAGAATACTCCTGCATTGCATTGCATGACCGTTGTGGTTGCACCTTTTATGTGGGAGTGAGAAACTATGCCTTCGTGAGGTTTTCACCTCCGCATGGGCTAGTGGATTGCTTCCGGGATTCATCTGTACCTATGTCTTCGTGAGGTTTTCACTTCCGTATGGCCATAGGGAAATGTATTCCCCTGAACTGAACTCGATCTGTATGAGCCTATAATGGGTGAAGATTGAGGAATCTGCTGGTTCAGGTACCTTTTCTTTAGAAATAAACCGCATATAGAGAGACCTAGGAGCCTACCCTAGGTAGAACCATGCCAAACCCCAGTAGTCACCCAGATAGGTGTTCTATGTTGTTTATTTCTCCTGTGCTAACGTGTTTTGTTTTGTTTTGGTTGCATTGCATTCACATCATAGAAAAGAGGTGTTGGTTCAAATTCAATTGCTAAATAGAAGAGTTTGTCATGAGAAAATGGATTTCTTGATAAAGTGGATTATAATACGGTCATCCGAATATGGTCCAAGTAAACACAACGAGAGAAGACTGATAGTCTGTGAAGAAATACAAGACTTTATTGCCCAAGGATTCAAGCTGACAAAGACTATTCGAGAATCACCACGTCTCGGCTTTCTTGAAGAGGCTCACGAGCATTGTGGAAATAAGTGAGCAGTGAGTCGCGGCCCAGATCAAGTAAAAAGAGCTAGTAGAGACATTTATTAGAAAGTTCGCGAGATTGGACCTTAATATCCAGATAAGAAGAAAGGGATCAATGTCTTCGCTTGGAATATGAGGGAAAGGCTGTATAAATATCCGTTTTTATGTAAAGGAATTTATTTTCTAGAAAAGTTATTCTAATGGAATTGAATTCAGAATCAACGCCTCTCTTCCTTTTTGCATTCATGCTGTAACAGCCCGATTTAGGGGCTAGTCAGAATAGTGATCTCGGGATCACTAATCTAAGAATTCGAGAAATTTATTTTCGTGATATATTATGAGTTAGAACATGATAGCATAGGTACATGAAAACTTTGATGCTTTAATTTTAGCGATGTTGTGTTTAATCGCGAAAAAGGACTAAATCGCATAAAGTGTGAAAGTTCCATTCTATAAGATAAAGGTGCCAAATAGTTTTAGAATGTTAATTGGAGGTATTTAAAGGGCAATTAGACCCCCCAATATGTGCTTGGCCGGCCATAGACTAGATGGGAGACAAGGATGGACATTGTTGGTCAAAGTTGGTGATAGTTGGTGACTTATTTGACCAATATTAATAAAATAAGGAGAGAAAAAGATATCATCTTTTTCTCTATTCATCTTCCACCAAAATTTAGCAGCCAAATAGGGGTTTTGAATGCTCCAAATTTCAGCACACTCTTCTCCTTACAAGTAAGTGTTCTAATGATTATTCCTTGATAAAAATTATACTTTTGGAACCCCTAAAGCTTAAGCTTTCTAAAGAGAGGATTATTTTGTTAAATGGTGAAGAGTTTAGAGTTTTTCCATGAGATATTTTAAGTTATTTGCTGCACTTTTATGGAGGAAAATGAGTATTAGTTGTTAGATGAACAACTTTTGTGAAGGTTGTTGCCATGAAAACACCTAAATGAACCTTTTTGTAAAGGTTGTGAAATTTGCAGTAAACATGTGGAATGTTGGGTTTTGATGATAGCCATAAGAGAAATAAATATTCACCTAGGCTCATTAAAGGTAGAAATTTGATTAGAATTGATTTCCGAGCCTAGGGGTAAAATGGTCATTTTGCCAAAGTATAAGGGCGAAATGGTAATTTTGCTTAAGCATGGTTATTGAAATGCTTGTATTAATGTAGTGATTAAAATGAGCTAATTTGCTATTATAGAGTAAGAGGAGACGAGAAGCCGCCTCGAACGGGGAAAGAATAAAGACTTGGACTGAACCGAAGAAACTAGCTCATTTTGAAAACGAGGTAAGTTGTATGTGACTTAAACAATATTCATATTAGTATGTTGAGAAATGCTTGGAAATTATATTAAAGCATAATGCATTACTAAATTGAGTAGTTAATGTGAATGAGATGTTGGAGTCCTAATTGGGCCACGTTGATTATAGAAACGCTATCATTGAAATATGGAACCAATAAGGTCTCGTATAAGACCATGTTCGGGACATGGCCTCTAAGACCGAGTTGAGATCCCGTATAAGACCATATCCGGGATATGGCTTCGGTGATGAACATGGAAATTGTATAAGACCATATCTGGGATATGGCATCGTACATGAAGAGTAATCCCATATAAGACCATATCCGGGATATGGCATTGGCACCTAGAAGTAATCCCATATAAGACCATGTCCGGGACATGGAATTGGTACTTAGAGAAGACTCCATGTAAGACCACCTTGAGGACGTGGCATTGACTTTATATTTATAGTAATGGCTATAAACTTATGTCTCTGACTAACCCTTGTGAGTGGTGGGATAAGTAGGTGAAATTTTAGAAGTAGAGAAGTGAATGATATTTAAGTCATGTGAATTAGTGAATACAGGTACTCGTGAATGAGTCACGAAGAATGGTCGTGATGTGTGGCACGGTATGTGCCAAATAAGGGCAATATGTTTAGATAATACTGTGAATGAATCATTTTTATGGGTATTATGAATTGCTATTTATTTCCATGCAACTTACTAAGCTTTATGCTTACCCCTTTTTCATTGCCCTTCTTCCTTGTAGTATTGCCAAGGTAACTCGAGGATCGTGACTGCAGGAGTTCGGAAATTCACACTATCGACAGCACTTTGGTATAACAATTTTAGACTTGTTTTGAGTATGGCATGTATAGGACTCAAGTATTTGTCAAGTTGTAAGTGTTAGTTAAAGTGTTGGCTATGTAAGTCATTTTGTAAATGGCCCTATGAGTTAGACAAGTTCTTGGCAAACTCTTTTGTTTAATGAAGATGAAATTCATGATTTGTGTTTATTTCAATATTGTGTATGTTGGATGAGTTTTTAGACTTGCAAAAGGGTTAGGAGTTGTATTGTTTTGAATGAAGGTATGTATGTGTACACTCTAAGGTGGAAATGGCTTGGTAGATAGCCTCTAAATGCCCACACGGACAGACACACGGGCGTGTGTCTAAGCCGTGTGTCCCCTGCACATTAGTGGTTCAAGTCAGATTAGACCACGGGCTAATCACACGGCCGTGTGTTTAGGCCGTGTGTGACACACGGTTAGCACTTGGGCGTGTGCACTGGTCGTGTGAAGTCTGCACCTTACTCATAAAATTAGAAATTCCCCACGGCCATGTTACACGGACGTGTCCAGGCCGTGTGGATTTAGTTAGTGTCGACCACGGTTGGGAAGCACGGGCGTGCCGTAGCCGTGGGCAAATTGGCAGAATACTTGGTTTTTAGGCATGGTCCGGGGACATGGGCGTGTGTACCTATGCACGGGCGTGTCTAATCTTGCACGAGCGTGTAAGACCTGTATAAAAGAGAAAAATTTTAATAATCGCAAAAGTTTCGGATTAGTCTCGAGAGCCCTCGTGTGTATGAGTGAGGTCTCGTAAGTCGAGAATAGGGTTGTAGAGGTGATTTAAGAGAGTAATTATGTTAAGCCTAAGCAGCAACCATGTGTTCGAGTTCAGTAATGCCTCGGGCGCGGTTTCAGCATAGAAACTGAGTAAGAGGTGTTACATGTAGTGGTATCAGAGCTACGGTTTAGTGGATTCTAAGACTAACGTAGCATAAGTACGAGTCTAGCTATACATGCCATATGTAAGAGTGTCTGAGTAATGATAGTGTGATGACTCCTGATGTATAAATTTGTGTTTTATGTAGTAGATGGATTCCGATCCAGACCGAACTGCAGCCGATGAGGCTGCGAGTAATGCGCCGGCTCCCGCTTAAGGGACCGTGCTAGTTAATAGTAGACCTGAGACTTTGAGTCAGGGGGAAGAGGCTCAAGAAGCCTTTCTCCATATGATGAGCAACTGGTATACTGAATATACCCGAGCAAACCCTAATGCTCAACCCCCTCCGCCCCCACCAATTCCTCAACCCGCTCCTGTAGCCCCTCAAGTAGTTAAGGTGGTGAGAAGAGAAAGGCCTCCGGTGGATAAGATCCGGAAGCAAGGAGCCGAAGAATTTTGGGCAAATAAGGATGATGACCCAGAGAAAGCGGAATTCTGGCTCGAGAATACCATTCGAGTATTCGATGAGTTATCCTGCACGCCTGAAGAGTGCTTAAAGTGTGCAGTGTCTCTCCTAAGAGATTCAGCCTACCGATGGTGGAACACATTGGTGTCGGTGGTACCGAGGGAGAGAGTTAGCTGGGAATTCTTCCAAGAAGAATATCAGAAGAAGTATATTAGCCAGAGGTTCATTGACCACAAGAGAAAGGAATTCTTGGAGTTGAAGCAAGGCTGTATGTCAGTGACCGACTACGAACGAGAGTTCGTCAGACTTAGCAAGTATGCACGAGAGTGCGTGTCTACCGAAGCCATCATGTGCAAGAGGTTCGAGGATGGATTGAATGAAGATATCCGCCTATACGTGGGAGTTCTTGAATTAAAGGAGTTTGTAGTGTTGGTGGATAGGGCCTATAAAGCCGAAGAGTTGGCTAAAGAGAAGAGAAGAGTCGAATACGAGTCTCGTGACTCGAGGAAGAGACAACTGAACAAGTCTCACATATCCTCATCTAAGAAATCGAGGGATTTCACTACTCGATCAGCCACTTCAGAAGGGTTTTCAACCCGAAATAAAAGCAAGCGACCCTCGAGATCAAAAGGGCACACTACATCAGTTGCTAGTGTGGGCAACGTTTGACCAAATAGACCGGAGTGCCCTTGGTGTGGCAGGTACCATTCTGGTGAGTGTAGAGCAAATGAGAAAGCCTGTTTCAAATGTGGGTCCTTAGACCATTTTATCAGAAACTGTCCCGAGGTGGACGAGAAAGGAAGGCCTCAGAATGCGAAATCGGGAAGTACCACAAGGGGAAGACCATTGAGAAACCGGGGGATTGAGATGGGAAACAAAAATCCAATCAGAGAGCAAGCTACTAAAGTTAAGGGTAGAGCACCGGCGAGGACATATGCCATTCGTGCTCGTGACGAGGCATCTTCCCCCGACGTGATCACGGGTATCTTTTCTCTCCATAATACTCATGTTATAGCTTTAATTGACCCAGGATCTACTCACTCATACATATGCATGAAATTAGTCTCTAGCATGAACCTGTCTATAGAGCCTACCGAATTCATTATAAGAGTGTCTAATCCCCTAGGCAAGTGTGTGTTGGTTGATAGAGTTTACAAAGGGTGCCCTTTGATGATTAAGGGTCATTGTTTCCCGGTCGATCTTATGTTATTACCGTTTGACGAATTTGATGTCATTCTCGGGATGGATTGGTTGGTTACCCATAGTGTAATTGTGAACTGTGGGAAGAAGCATATCGAGTTGAGAGATGAAAATGGTAATTTTATTCGTGGTTGAATCGATAAGCTCGATAGGTCACCGATAGTGGTATCGACCTGTCACCGTAGTACCTAAGGAAGGGGTATGAGACTTATCTTGCCTTTGTGTTGAACACTAAAGAGAATGAATTGAAAGTTGAGTCAGTACCCATTGTATGCGAATACTTAGATGTTTTCCCAGAAGAGTTGCCTGGACTACCACCGGATAGAGAGATTGAGTTTGGGATTGAATTAGCTCCGGGTACTACCCCTATTTCTATCGCTCCCTATAGAATGGCCCCAACCGAACTGAAAGAGTTGAAAGCACAGTTGCAAGAATTGACGGATAAAAGTTTTGCGAGGCTGAGTTTTTCTCCGTGGGGAGCACCCGTCCTATTTGTGAAGAAGAAAGATGGTTCCATGAGACTATGTATAAACTATCGACAACTCAACAAGGTGACAGTGAAGAATAAATACTCGTTGCCGAGGATTGACGATCTATTTGATCAATTGAAAGGAGCTACAGTATTTTCTAAGATAGACATGAGGTCAGGGTACTATCAGTTGAAAGTCAAGGACTCTAATGTGCCGAAAACCGCGTTTAGGACTAGATATGGCCATTATGAATTTTTGGTCATGCCTTTTGGCCTAACGAACGCCCCTGCTATCTTCATGGATTTGATGAATCGCATTTTTCGACCGTGCTTGGATAGGTTTGTGGTGATCTTTATCGACGACATACTGATTTACTCTCGAGATGAGAACGAGCATGCAGAGCATTTGACTATGGTTCTACAAGTTCTACGAGAAAAACAATTGTATGCCAAATTTAGTAAGAGTGAATTTTGGCTCAAGGAAGTGGGATTTTTGGGGCATATTGTCTCTGGAGAAGGGATTAGAGTTAACCCGAGTAAGATTTCGGCAATTGTTGAATGGAAATCGCCGAGGAGCGTAACTGAAGTGAGGAGTTTTCTAGGCCTAGCAGGTTATTATAGGCGTTTTGTCAAGGGGTTTTCCATGATAGCTACCCAGATGACGAGACTTTTGTAGAAAGATGTAAAGTTCGACTGGACGGAAAAGTGTCAACAGAGTTTTGAGAAACTGAAGACACTATTGACTGAGGCTCCTATTTTGGTGCAACCAGAACCAGGAAAAGAATTTGTAGTTTATAGTGATACGTCCTTGAACGGGTTGGGTTGTGTTCTTATGCAAGAGGGTAAAGTGATTGCATACGCCTCTAGACAATTGAAGCCGCACGAGAAGAGCTACCCGACTCATGATTTGGAGTTGGCCGCAATTGTGTTTGCGCTGAAAATTTGGAGACATCATTTATATGGTGAGAGGTGTCAGATTTTCACTAACCACAAAAGCCTAAAATATTTGATGACTCAAAAAGAATTAAATTTGAGGCAACGAAGATGGTTAGAGCTGATTAAATATTATGAGTTGGTAATAGACTACCATCCGGGAAAAGCCAATGTAGTCGTCGACGCTTTGAGCAGAAAATCTTTGTTTGCATTAAAAGCCATGAATACTCAGATGACCTTGTTAGATGATGGTTCTGTTTTAGCCGAGTTGAGGGCTAAACCATTGTTTCTCCAGGAGATTTGTGAAGCTCAGAAGAATGATAACAGTTTGCAAGCCAAGAGAGTTTTATGTGAGTCGAGCATTGATACAGACTTTCGAGTAAATCTTGATGGATGTCTAACATTTCGAGATCGAGTCTGTGTACCCAGGAATGATGACCTTATCCGCAAAATTTTGCACGAAGCACATAACGGATGTTTGAATGTACACCCAGGCAGTACGAGGATGTACCACGATTTGAGGAAATGGTACTGGTGGCTTGGTATGAAGAAAGATATTTTTGAGTTTGTATCGAAATGCCTAATTTGTCAACAAGTGAAGGCTGAACGTCAAGTACCTTCGGGTTTACTTCAGCCCATTATGGTTCCTGAATGGAAATGGGACCATATTGCTATGTACTTCGTGACGAGTTTACCATTGACTCCAAAGAAGAAAGATGCAGTATGGGTAGTGGTTGATAGACTCACTAAGTCAGCCCACTTTATACCAAAGTCTTGAGTCGACTATTCGCTCGACAAATTGGCGCGATTTGTATATGTCCGAGATAGTAAGACTTCATGGTGTACCGTTGTCGATCATTTCAGATAGAGATCTGAGATTCACGTCATGGTTTTGGAAAAAGTTACAAGAAGCATTAGGCACGAAATTGAGTTTCAGTACAGCTTTTCATCCACAAACTGATGGACAGTCAGAGAGGGTAATTCAGAGTAAGAGGAGACGAGAAGCCACCTTGAACGGGGAAAGAATAAAGTCTTGGATTGAACCGAAGAAACTAGCTCATTTTGAAAACGAGGTAAGTTGTATGTGACTTAAACAATATTCATATTAGTATGTTGAGAAATGCTTGGAAATTATATTAAAGCATAATGCAATACTAAATTGAGTAGTTAATGTGAATGAGATGTTGGAGTCCTAATTGGGCCACGTTGATTATAGAAACGCTATCATTGAAATATGGAACCAATAAGGTCCCATATAAGACCATGTTCGGGACATGGCCTCGGCACCGAGTTGAGATCCCGTATAAGACCATATCAGGGATATGGCTTGGTGATGAACATGGAAATCGTATAAGACCATATACGGGATATGGCATCGCATACATGAAGAGTAATTCCATATAAGACCATATCCGGATATGGCATTGGCACCTAGAAGTAATCCCATATAAGACCACGTCCGGGACATGGCATTGGTACTTAGAGAAGACTCCATGTAAGACCACCTCGAGGACGTGGCATTGACTTTATATTTATAGTAATGGCTATAAACTTATGTCTCTCGACTAACCCTTGTGAGTGGTGGGATAAGTAGATGAAATTTTAGAAGTAGAGAAGTGAATGATATTTAAGTCATGTGAATTAGTGAATCTGTGTACTCGTGAATGAGTCACGAAGAATGGTCGCAATGTGTGGTACGGTATGTGCCAAATAAGGGCAATTGTAAGTAAGTATGGCAAGAGGCCTTGAGTTCGTGTATGTTTAGATAATACCGTGAATGAATCATTTTTATGGGTATTATGAATTGCTATTTATTTCCATGCAACTTACTAAGCTTTATGCTTACCCCTTTTTCATTGCCCTTCTTCCTTGTAGTATTGCCAAGGTAACTCGAGGATCGTGACTGCAGGAGTTCAAAAATTCACACTATCGACAGCACTTTGGTATAACAATTTTAGACTTGTTTTGAGTATGGCATGTATAGGACTCAAGTATTTGTCAAGTTGTAATTGTTAGTTAAAGTGTTGGCTATGTAAGTCATTTTGTAAATGGCCCTATGAGTTAGACAAGTTCTTGGCAAACTCTTTTGTTTAATGAAGATGAAATTCATGATTTGTGTTCATTTCAATATTGTGTATGTTGGATGAGTTTTTAGACTTGCAAAAGGGTTAGGAGTTGTATTGTTTTGATTGAAGATATGTATGTGTACACTCTAAGGTGGCAATGGCTTGGTAGATAGCCTCTAAATGCCCACACGGACAGACACACGGGCGTGTGTCTAAGCCTTGTGTCCCCGCACATTAGTGGTTCAAGTCGAGATTAGACCATGGGCTAATCACACGCCGCGTGTGTTTAGGCCGTGTGACACACACTGTTAGCACTTGGGCGTGTGCACCGCCCGTGTGAAGTCTGCACCTTACTCATAAAATTATAAATTCCCCACAGCCATGTTACACGGGCGTGTCCAGGCCGTGTGGATTTAGTTAGTGTCGACCACGGTTGGGAAGCACGGGCGTGCCTTAGCCGTGGGCAAATTGGCAGAATACTGGGTTTTTAGGTACGGTCCGGGGACATGGGCGTGTGTACCTATGCACGGGTGTGTCTAATCTTGCACGGGCGTGTAAGACCTGTATAAAAGAGAAAAATTTTAATAATCGCAAAAGTTCTTGATTAGTCTCGAGAGCCCTCGTGTGTATGAGTGAGGTCTCGTAAGTCGAGGATAGGGTTGTAGAGGTGATTTAAGAGAGTAATTACGTTAAGCCTAAGCAGCAACCATGTGTTCAAGTTCGGTAATGCCTCGAGTGCGGTTTCAGCGTAGAAATCGAGTAAGGGGTGTTACACATGCATTTGCATTACATCGCATCATATGCATTTAAATCCATAGAAAGACCCTAATTAGTTGAAGTTATTACAGAGAGAGAGAGAGAAGGAAAAGTTAATCTGGAAACTAAACACCGTTACGGTACACGTACTAAGACAAAAAATATGGATCAAAGACTCGTACAGTTCCAGAGAGACATGCAAGACCAGCTGCAAGAGCAGTTGGCAAAGATCCAACAAGATATGAGGGAACAAATGATGGAAGCCCAAAGAAATATGGTGGCTCAAATGACTCAGCTACTGAATGGGGCAATGGACAAAGGAAAAAGTCCCATGACTAATACTGGAGAAGATAATGAGGATTATCCTCTGGGTTTTACCCCACCGCATGTACAAACACAACCTGAAGCATATCCTCGAAGGCCATCTGTTACAATTAGGCCTCAACAAGGTCAAGCTAATACTGGGGTGCCCATGAATTTCCAAGTTGGTTCAGAATCTAACCCAGGAGATAACCTTGCTAATCCTGTTATCCCTGATTTAGATATAGCAGAGAGGGAAGGGACGAGAATTGAATTACCAAGGCAGTTAGAGGACCGTTGTAGATGGTTAGAAGAAAAGTTCAAGACCTTGGAAAACGCTAATAATCACCATGGAATTGATGCTAAAGACTTGAGCTTGGTTCCAGGTTTGGTGCTTCCTCACAAGTTCAAAATACCAGAATTTGAGAAGTACAATGGGACTAGTTGTCCTGAAGCCCATATTACTATGTTCTGTAGACGAATGACTGGGTATGTTAATAACGATCAACTGTTGATCCATTGTTTCCAAGATAGCTTGGTGGGGGCAGCGTCCAGGTGGTACAACCAATTGAGCCGTGCTAGGATTAATTCCTGGAGAGACCAAGCACAAGTATTTTTGAAACAATACAATCATGTGACAGACATGACGCCTGACAGAATCACCTTGCAAAACATGGAGAAGAAATCAAATGAAAGCTTCAGGCAGTATGCGCAAAGATGGAGGGAAGTTGCCATACAAGTTCAGCCGCCGCTTTTAGAAAAAGAAACCACGATGCTTTTCATCAATACTCTAAAAGCCCCATTCATTAACCATATGTTGGGAAGCACCACCATAAGCTTTTCAGATATAGTAATGTCTGGTGAGATGATTGAAAATGCGGTGAGGAGTGGGAGGATAGACACGGGAGAAAGCGCCAAAAGATCAGCCCCGAGAAACAAGGAAAATGAAGTGAGTATCCTGAGCATGCATCCCAAATCAGTCACCGTAGGCCAGCCGAAGGCTGTAACCACTAGCTATCAAGGCTCTTCAAAGCAGGAATCTAACTTGAGGCCAAATGCAGAAAGGCTCCAGTTCACACCCATCCCGATGACATACAAGGAGCTGTATCAGAATTTGTTTGATGCGCATGTGGTGTCTCCGTTCTACTTGGAACCTGTGCAACCTCCGTTCCCAAAATGGTATAATGAGAATGCCCAATGCAAGTACCACGCGGGAATAACGGGTCACTCAATTGAAAACTGTACTACGTTTAAAAAGTTGGTCGAAAGGTTCATTAAAATGGGAATTGTGAAGTTCGACGTTTCATCATAACCTGATCACTTTGACGAGGCAGTAAATACGATAATTGAAGGAGGAGACAAGAAAGTTACGACTCCTTGAAGAAGTCAAAAGCGAAGAGGGAACCGAGGAACGAAGTTTCCAAGCCCTTGCATACTTGGGAGTGTTTTGAATAATGGGACTGTGGAAGAGATACCTGTATTTTTAGAGCTAATCTAGAGTAATATTCAAAATACGCTTGTTGCCTTAAGCCTAGAGGCAATAAGAACCCTTTTGTAAAATAGGCTTGTGTCCAGAATTTTTATTTCAATAAAATGCATCTTTTTGAGCAAATATTCTTTTATTTTTTCCATTTCATACTGTACAAACAATTGTTCTTAGTTTTTTTCTTTTGTTTGTTCTTTGGACTTTCTTTCAAGTATTCTTTCATTCTTCATTCATGACCATACAAATAATCATTCTTTGAATCATTTATTCTTTGGAATCTTCCTTCGAACCTACAATAGGTCTCCAGATATCAATGATGTAAGCAACGCTGCTACTAACTCAGAGTCTCCTTTCGAGTAAGATATGTGTCTAGAGGGATCTCAGGACTTTGAAGACGACAATGATTGTAACCTATCTTCTGATTTGTTAAGGATGGTAGAACAGGATGAAAAACAGACCCTACTCTACAAAGGGTCAGTGGATATTATGAGCCTAGAAAAGAGGTGAAGATTGTAGCCTAGCTCACCACAGAAATAAGGCGAGACATCATTGAGTTATTTTTAAGAATTCAAAGATGTTTTTGCGCGATCATATCAGGACTTGCCTGGGCTACTGAGACGCGGGTACGTTGAACTCTTAAAAGAGTTCTATAAAGATGTCAGAAGGACACATGCTAATGGTGTTACAATAGCCAAGCTAATCATGAGGTTTGGGTACTGCTAATCTACATAGAAGGGGATGGCATCAGTTATGCCGTATTTAAGGAGATAAGATTCATATGCCTCATTAATTTCTTCACAGACTTCTCTATGTGGGGCAGGCCAATCTCGGCAAAATTTCTAGTATACGTTGATTTATCTTGGTGGTCGTCGATTACTTCACTAAGAAGGAGAAAGTAGCTTCACATGTCAATTTTACAAGGTCGACAGTACAAAAAAAAAGATCAGGCACCGACAAAGAATGCCAAAAAGGACAATGTCAAAAGTTTGTAGTCTGTTCAAAGATCAGACGCCATATCATAAAGCAACAAAGGCAGCCAAAAAGAAAAAAACAAAAAACAAAACAAGGATTGTAGGAAAGATGACCGAGACTTGTAAAGATTGGCATAAAGAAGTTACCATTTATCCTCTATGATTATCGAACATCGGTCAGGACCTTTGCCGGGGCAACATCTTACCCATTGGTTTATGGAATGGAAGCGTTTTTGCCAATTGAACCTAATCAAAGAAAAGGTTAAAAGTTATCCATCACGGCCAGATGATGCAAGCTTACGACAAAGAGGTTCATCCTAGAGAATTCCACGAGGGAAACCTGATGTTGAAAAAGATCTTTCTTATACAAAAGGATTTCAGAGGAAAGTAGATGCCAAACTGGGAAGGACCTTATGTAGTAAAAAAGGGCCTGTTCTAGAGGAGCATTGATATTGACCGAGATGGATGGCGAAGACTTGCCCAATTCGGCGAATTCAGGTTCAATCAAGAAGTATTTTACCTGAAATGGGAAAGGCCAAGGTGAAAACCTGCAAAGGGTGCCTTGAGATCAAATTCAAAAAAAAAAGAGAGGCCAAGGCGAAAACCCGCAAAGGGCGCTTTGAGACTATAGGGGTTTTGAGCCGAAAAGGGCGGCTCAAATTTTGATCAAAGATAGGGCATGTGGTAGTCTTGCTATGCCTGAATTAACAATGAGGAAGTATGCTACGTCTTGGGGCATTGACAAAGTACTCCGGATCCTCTAAACACGTATTGAGCTTAAAATGGTCCTCAAGAAGTTTGTACAGAGAAGCTCAGGCTGCGATATCTGGGGCACCTAGCTTCTATCTTACCCATTTTGAATTTGCTATCTTTGATTACTTTATTCTTTTCAAGATACACTCCAATAAATTTTCTTTTATGGCCTTGGCTATCTTTGATTACTTTATTCTTTTCAAGATACACCCCAATCAATTTTCTTTTATTGCCTTGGTTATCTTTGATTAACTTATTTGTTTCGAGCTATGCTCCTGATTAATTTCTTTCTCGTCCATTGTTGTGATCCTTTTCAAGCATTTTATATTGAAATAACGATTAATGGACTAATAATACTTTCATAAAAGGAGTTTCGCATATTACTCTGGAAGCTTTTAAATAGTATAAGAACCTGAAACATGACTATTGTTTAGAACTCACCAAGCTTAAGGGTTGGAAATATTTGAGCCCAAAGTGAGTTTATCTCTTCAGATTTTCTGTCAAGGACATTGGTTGATCAAAAGACTAGATATTGCGTCGGTGATACAAATCCGATAGAAAATAAGCAATGACAACCCAAGCGTAGAAGGAATCATTCTCGAAAAGAAAAAATGACATTCTGCATCCATACGAGTATCATGCATACACATCTGGTCGGGTCACTGGGGAGTGATCAGTGGATGGAACAAGTTACAGATCCTATACCCCAAAGTTACAGTGGGATGAATTGAAAAAGATACAAGTCCTATACCCTTGAATTGTAGTAGGAGCGGATCGAAAAGTTTCAAATCCTATAATCACGAACCGCAGGTGAGATGGTTTGAAAATGGTACAAGCCTTATGTCCCCGAGGTGCGTGGAAAGGACCCGAAGTTAGTGGGGCAAATCGGTTGAGCAAAAATGTTTTGGGTTTTCTATCAAATGCCCACCGAGTAGTAGGAAGACAGTTTACTACGTTAATGATAGAGCCCTGATGAGCAACAAATGGTGACATCCTAATTATTAAAAAGGATCGTCCTCATGACATTTTGCATTCATACATATGTCATTCGATTAGGAGCAGTTGATTCGTTCAGATCATAGCATCCTAACCATTTTACATAAGCATAAACACATAAAATCGATTTTACAGGATAGGTCCCCCAGAGGACGGTGTCGCAACATTATTGAATTCACAGATCTTGTCTTCCTAAGTTTGCAGTGAAGCAGATCGAAAACATCAGCCTGGCATCCCTGAGTTTGCAGTGGAGCAAACTGAAGATAGCAGATCTTGTCTTCCTGAGTTTGCAGTGAAGCGGATCGAAAACATCAGCCTGGCATCCCTGAGTTTGCAGTGGAACAGATTGAAGATAGCAGATCTTGTCAGTGAAGCGGATCGAAAACATCAGCTTGGCATCCCTGAGTTTGCAGTGGACCAGACTGAAGATAGCAGATCTTGTCTTCCTGAGATTGCAGTGAAGCGGATCGAAGATACTAGTTTGGCATCCCTAAGTTTGCAGTGGAGCAGACCGAGGATAGCAGATCTAGTCTTCCTGAGTTTGCAGCGAAGCGGATCGAAGATACCGATCCGCATCCACGAGTTTACAAGCCGGAGCGCATCAAGATAGCAGATCTTGTCTTCCTGAGTTTGCAGTGAAGCAAATCGAAAACATCAGTCTGCCATCCCTGAGTTTGCAGTGGAATAAACTAAAAGATAGCAGATCCTGCCTTCCTGAGGTTGCAGTGTTGCAGATCGAAGATACCAGTCTTGCTTCCCTAAGTTTGTAGTGGAGCAGACTAAAAGATAGCAGATCCTGCCTTCCTGAGGTTGCAGTGAAGCAGATCGAAGACACCAGTCTTGTTTCCCTGAGTTTGTAGTGGAGCAGACTAAAGATAGCAGATCTGGCCTTCCTGATGTTGCGGTGAAGCAGATAGAAGACACCAGCCTTGTCTCCCTGAGTTTGCAGTGGAGCAGACTAAAAATTGCAGATCTTGTCTTCCTAAAGTTGCAGTGAAGCCAAATCGAAGACATCAGCCTAACCTCCCTGAGTTTGCAGCAGAGTAGACTGAAGACAGCGGATCTTATCTTCCTGAAGTTGCAGGAAGTAGATCAAAAATATTAGCCGCTTGCCCCTGAAGCAATGAGCAGCATCGGTGAAGACAAGCAGATCTTATCTTCCTGAAGTTGCAGGAAGCAGATCGAAGATATTAGCCTGCCACCCTGAGTTTGCAGCGGAGTAGACTGAAGACAGCAGATCTTATCTTCCTGAAGTTGCAGGAAGCAGATCGAAGATATTAGCCTGCCTCCCTGAAGTTGCAGCGGAGCAGACTGAGGACAACAGATCTAATCTTCCTGAAGTTGCAGAAAGTAGATCAAAGATATTAGCTTGCCTCCCTGAGTTTGCAGCGGAGCAGACAAAAAATAGCAGATCTTGTCTTCCTGAATATTGTAGTGAAGCAAGATCAAAGATACTAGTCTCACTTTCCTGAAGTTACAATAGGATGGATTAAATCTACAAGAGCAGGTCTTATCTCCCTGAAGTTGCAGTAGAATAAGATTAAAGCTATAGATTTAATCTCCTTGAAGTTGCAGTTGGGTTAGTGACTACTTAAAGAAGATGAGGATCAAGAAGTTAAGGCTCGACAAGACCGGGCAAAATTGGTCATTTTATAGTCTTTGCTCCATTCTCGTTACACGACAATGAGCAAAGAGGGGCAGCTGTAATAGGCTAATTTAGCCCTGGTCCATACAAAAAAAATAATAAACCCAAAATAATAAAATAAAGTCCAAGTCCAGTCCAAAATATATCATTTGGCCCGATCGGAATGGCCCATTACTTGAAAAGATTGAAGGTCCATCTACAAGCTTGACGTATATGGAAACATAATCTTCAAGGATATGCAATCTTAGATATGATATGCAAATCTTAGATATGATATGCAATCCTAGAAGATATGATATTCAATATTAGAAGATATGATTTTGTAATCTTAGAGATTTAATTTGTAGATACATTTTAATCTTAGCCGTTGATGTAAATGATCTGTACCGTTGGATTTGGGGAGGCTCAACTATAAATAGAGGCCTCTCCCTTCATTGTAAAGGACTTGAGTTTGGAGCAATAATAATTCTTAAGAGCATTCACTCAAATTTATCCCTCTCTTGCGTTCTTATTTTCTGTGGCTTATTCTTATTTTGTTCTTCGTTCATCTTCGTTTCTTTTTAAGTTGCTTTCATTTGAGTTGGATTTTGGTGGAGGAATTTCGTTGAATCTTCATATTGTGAGAGTTAGGCTGACTTAAGCCTTTTTTTTTTATCCTTTTTTTTTATCCATTTAATTGTTTAATCATTAATTATTCTTTTACTTTTATTCGTTTATTTATCCATCAACTTTCTTATTTACATATTGTTCATTCATTTAACCATTCTTATCATTCTTTTATTTTCTTCCATTAATTATATACTTTATTTGTTTTTAATATTATGTCACACATGTTGTTTATTTTTTAAAAACTCGTGTTATAAATCATCCATTTTAAATTGTTTGATTATTTGCTTTAAAATTTTTTTCCATATATTATCAATTGCAAATTTTTTTTATACTATCTATTTTATATACCATTTATTTTTAAGATGTTTTGTGTATAACTTGTTCGAAATTCCTTATTACAAAATATTTATTTTTAAACTCATTTATATATTATTACTTTACATATTACATATTTTCATTTTTTATATTATTAATTCCAAACTTATACATATATTACCTTTTTTTTATTGATTTGTATATTGTTGATTTCAAATTTCTTTTTCCCTTATTATTCATTTTCAAATTCATTATTTTTAAATTTGTTTACATTTTATTTTGCCTTATGTTTTTTTTTTATACTCTTTGTTTTAAATTCATTGGTCTTTGATTATTGATGCTAGTATTTAAATAATTGCCATTATGTGTTTTATAAATTGTTTATTTGTATTTTCATATTATCCTTTTTTTTAATCAAAGTTTTTATGCATCGTTTTAATATTGTGTCTGTAACACCCCATACCCGAGTCCGAGGCTCAGACCGGATACAAGACATTACTATGCTTGAACATACTTAATCATGACATTACGGGCTATAAAATTCCGTTCTGAAATTAAAACTTCTCATTCTTAAACAATTCGTACATTTCATGGGCCTACGACGCCTTAAACTCGTACTGGTAAACTTTTGAAACCTTATCGAACAAATTTTCTTTGAAACAGGGGTTACACGCCCGTGTAATATAAGACACGCCCGTGCATAGGCATACACGCCCATGTCCTCAGACCGTGCCCTAAAACTCAGTATTCTGCCGATTTCCACATGGCTATGACACGCCCGTGGACTTAGACCGTGTACTACATCTTGATATACTGACTTATTTCACACGACCGGGCACACGCCCATGTTCTAACCGTGTGTCATGCACGGCCTTAACACACGGCTGTGGGATTAGTCCGTGGCCTATCCTTATTTATAAGACTAAGGTGCGGTTACGACGCGCCTAGACACACGCCCGTGTGTCCAACCGTGTGGGCACTTAGAGGCTATTTTCCAAGCCAATAACCACCCTGAAACTAAGATCACATTCATACTCAATTCAATTACTCAAATTACTACATCTTTCATTGATATCAAAAAGCATACATGCTTAGTCGATTTGGCCAATTTCTCTAGCCATATACAAAAAGAATAATGAACAAGATAGCCTATACTATGGCTCTTCTTAAAACATATACTCAGAATGAAGTGCCTCCTATACATGCCATACTTAATAAAACAACTTTGCTATACCAAAATGGCGATTGATAGTGTGCTACGAGCTCTGACTTCAACGATCCACAAGTTAGCTTGGCGGGACTACATTGAAAGAAAGAATCAAAGGCGTAAGCATTTAGCTTAATAAGTTTGCATATAATGTACATTCTTGCTTGATATAAACCATTTAACATAAATAATGGTATCATAGATTTCAGCTATAAAGCTTACTTACTCATACTTGATTCATACATATCTCATGAAACTTACAAATCTCATGCTTGAGAGGTAACCAAGGTACCCGTATCACTTGATCACATTGATCAGCATACTTTAACATAATAATCATTATCTATCATTCATCATTCATAACGCAAATAATGCTCACTTTCATCTTGATGCTAGCTTTTCTTTCTTAGCTTTCTTGTTATCTCATTTTAACTTTACTCGTTTGCCCGGTGAATTTCTGCGAATAACCGAGGATACTAAATCTCTTCCCACGTAACATGATGCCAAAGCCATATCCTAGATATGGTCTTACATGGAATATCTCATCTTGGTTTCAAGGCCATGTCCTGAAATGGACTTATGTGAAGTCTTTCTCTTGATAACTTGTTCAATGCCAAGCTTTCCTTGGACTTACATGATAACTTGTTCAATGCCAAGCTTGTCTTGGACTTACATGATAACTTGCTCAATGCCAAGCTTGCCTTGGACTTACATGATAACTTGCTCAATGCCAAGCTTGCCTTGGACTTACATGATAACTTGCTCAATGCCAAGCTTGCCTTGGACTTACATGATAACTTGCTTGATTTGCCGATGCCATGTTCCAAACATGGTCTTACACTGGCTCTCATAATGTGGTAGATCGAGTATCCTGGGAAATTCATTTTCAATCGGGACTTGCTCATACTTAATCTTACTGATTTCTTGGTTGAACATAACATCAAATAATTCATAAAAATAGTGTACATTATACTAAGCAACTCAATGATAAAAATCATAAAACTTAGAAATCATACAAACTTACCTTAATATACAAAATGTATGTAGATGTGCAATTTAGTCCTCTACTTTGTTCTTGCCTCGGTTTCGATCCGGGCTTTGTTTTTCTTGATCTATAATCATAAATAGATCATTTAAAACTCACATTGACTAAATTGACTATTAACTCATGCTTTGGCAAAATTACTATTTTGGCCCTATACTTTCTCATATTTGCATTTTTGCCCCAAGGCTCGTAAAATAATTTTCATTCAACTTTCTTAAACTACATGCTTAGCTGATTTATTTTCTCTACTATAGCCATTATCAATTCTCATTATTTCTAATAGGTATGACTAATTTCAAAACTTTTACAAACTAGTCCCTATGCTCATTTTTCATGAAATTCACTTAGAAAAAGATGTTTATCTAACATCAAACTCTCATAAACTTCCATAAAACATCATTTAGCATGAATGTCATTCATGGGTAGATTTTTGAACATGCATCTTAGCTCATTTTATAGCTAAAATAGCTAATTCATAATACGAGGACTTCAAAAACACGAAGAATATTAAAATCGGGACTAAGATGAACTTACTAGCAAGCTTGAAAGATGAGTAAACCCTAGCTATGGTTTTTTTGAAAATTTCGGTAATGAGGAAGAAGATGATAATGATTTTTGTCATCTTTTTCCTTTATTAATCATTTAATAGGTAAATGACCAAAATGCCCTTCTCTTAAAAATATCACCATTTACTAACTCATGTCCAATTTTGTCCAAAAATTATGATTTGGGAAAATTGATATTTAAGGACTTATAATTGCTATTCTGGAGCTATTTCATACAAAATGCTTCTAGAAACTCACATTTTACAACTTTTACAATTTGGTCCTTTTTTACCATTCAACTTCAATTTAGCAAAATTGCTTAATGAAACTTTCACACTAACATGCAAACATGGCATGAACCTTAAAAACTCATGAATTCACCTCAGATTCGTGGTCTCTCACCACTATTCTGACTAGGCCCTAAATCGGCTGTTATTAATTCTCCCCTTAGGGATTCCAGTCCTCGAAATTCTTACCGTAAAAAGGTTTGGATATTGGTTTCTCATACTCTCTTACTGGTTCCCATGTGGCTTCTTCTATTCCATGTCTTTGCCACAATACTTTCACTAGGGCAATACTTTTATTTCTTAGCTGCTTGACTTCCCGAGCCAAAATCTTGACTGGTTCCTCACCATAAGTCATGTCGGGATGAATTTCTACCTCTAACGGGGTAATTACATGTGAAGGGTCTGATCGGTAGCGTCGTAACATAGACACGTGAAACACATCATGTATCTTTTCTAATTTCGATGGCAAAGTCAAGCGGTAAGCTCATCGCCCAACTCTCTCAGTAATCTCGTAAGGTCCGATGAAACGTGGGCTTAACTTGCCTTTTCGGCCAAATCTGAGAACTTTTCTCCATGGTGATACTTTCAAGAAAACTTCATCCTCGACTTGGTACTCTATCTCTTGTCTCTTTAAATCCGAGTAGGATTTCTATTTGTCTGAGGTAGCTTTTAAACATTCTCGTATCGCTTTCACTTTCTCTTCAGCTTCTCTAACCAAATCAACCCCGTGAATTTGGTTTTCCTTGAGTTCAGTCCAAAATAAAGGCGTTCTGCACTTACGCCCATATAGAGCCTCATAGGGTGCCATCTTTAAACTTGACTGAAAACTATTGTTGTAGGCAAATTCTGCCAATGGGAGGAACTTTTCCCAACTGTCTTGGAATTCTAGAATGCAACATCTGAGCATATCCTCAAGCACTTGAATTACCCTCTCTGACTGGCCGTCAGTTTGAGGATGAAAGGCCGTACTAAAGTTCAACTTTGTACCCAGGGCCTCTTGTAACTTTTTCCAAAATCTGGATGTGAACCTCGGATCTCTATCCGATATGATTGACAAAGGGACTCCGTGAAGTCTTACTATTTCTGAAACATACAAGTTTGCCAATTTGTCGAGTGAGTAATCTACTCGTACAGGTATAAAATGGGTTGACTTAGTGAGTCTATCAACTACAACCCATATAGCGTCCTTCTTGCTTGGTGACAACAGTAAACCCGTTACAAAATCTATAGTAATACGGTCCCATTTCCACTCGAGAACCAAAATGGGTTGAAGCAAACCCGAAGGTACTTGGTGTTCAGCCTTTACTTGCTGACAAATCAAGCATTTGGAAACAAACTCTGAAATATCTTTCTTCATTCTCGGCCACCAATACTGTTGCTTCAAGTCATTATACATCTTGGTACTACCCGGATGTACAGATAAACATCCATCATGTGCCTCGTGTAAAATTCTCTGAATAAGCTCTTCTTTTCTCGGTACACAAACTCTATCTTTAAACAACATGTATCCATCTGAATTAATCCAGAAAGTCGATTCAACATCCGACTCACAGACCGAACTCTCTTGACTTGCAATTCGCTATCTTCTTTCTCGAGCCTCAACGATCTCTTGGAGAAATCTTGGTCTAGCTCTCAACTCAGCTAGAATAGAACCATCATCGGATAAAGTTATCCGTGAATTCATTGTCCTTAATGCAAAAAGGGACTTCCTGCTCAAAGCATCGGCGACCACATTCGCCTTGCCAAGATGGTAGTCAATAACTAGCTCATAGTCTTTTATCAACTCTAACCATCTTCTTTGCCTCAAGTTTAATTCTTTTTGCATCATCAAATACTTCAAACTTTTGTGATCAGTGTATATCCGACATCTCTCACCATATAAATGATATCTCCATATATTCAATGCGAAGACTATGGCTGCCAACTCTAGATCGTGTGTTGGATAATTCTTCTCATGAGGCTTCAACTGTCTTGAGGCATAAGCAATCACTTTGCCTTCTTGCATAAGCACTGACCTAATCCATTTAAGGATGCATCGCTGTAAACTATGAACTCTTTCCCCATCTTAGGTTGTACTAAGACTGGAGCTTCTGTCAATAATGCTTTCAGTTTCTCAAAACTGTGCCGGCATCTTTCTGTCCACTCAAACTTCACATTTTTCTGTAACAATTTCGTCATCGGGGTTGCAATCATAGAAAACCCCTTGACGAATCGTCTGTAATAACTGGCTAAGCCTAGGAAACTTCTAATCTCAGAGACATTCTTCGGTGGTTTACGGTCCATAGTGGCCGAGATCTTACTTGGGTCTACTCAAAGCCCTTCTCCGAGACGATATGTCCTGTAAATCCTACTTCATTGAGCCAAAACTCACTTTTATCGAACTTGGCATACAACTGATTTTCTCGAAGAATCAGAAAAAGCGTAAAGTAGGTGCTCAAGATGCTCATTCTCATCTCGGGAATAAATCGGTATGTCGTCAATAAAAACGACTACAAACTTGTCGAGGTATGGTCCGAAGATGCGGTTCATTAAGTCCATGAATACCGCAGAGCATCGGTCAAACCAAAAGGCATGACTAAAAATTCATAATGCCCATACCTTGTTGAAAAGTCTTGGATACATCCGATTCCTTTACTCTTAACTGGTAATACCCCGATCTCAAGTCTATCTTAGAGAACACGGTGGCTCCTTTCAATTGATCGAACAAATCATCGATCCTTGGCAATGGGTACTTGTTCTTTACTGTCACTTTATTAAGCTGACGGTAATCTATGCACAATCTCATAGTGCCATCCTTTTTTTTTTACAAATAAAAACTGGAGCACCCGGGGAGAACAACTTGACCTTGCAAAGCCTTTGTCATTAACTCTTGCAATCGTGTCTTCAACTCTTTCAACTCCATTGGAGCCATTCTGTAAGGAGTAATAGATATTGGTACAGTACCGGGAGCTAGCTCAATGCTGAACTCAACTTCTCTAATTGGAGGTAATCCCGGTAATTCTTCAGGAAAGACATCCAAGTACTCACATACTATAAACCAAGACCGACTCAATCTTTGACTGGTTTCTTTATCATTCATCACAAAGGCGGATATGCCTCATACCCTTTTCTCATGTATTTCTGCGTCCGTCATATGGGAAATCACAACCGGCAACCTACTCTGTTCATCTGATTCTATGTGAAGGGTGTCCCCATTCTCACATCTCATCTCAATGTATTTCTTCCCACAATTAACTATTACATTATGGACAGTCAACCAGTCCATACCGAGAATGAGGTCAAACTCATCAAATGGTAACAACATAAGGTTTGCTTTAAAACAATGACTTCTAATCATTAATGGACAATCTTTACATACTTTATCAACTAACACACTCTTGCCTAAAGGATTAGACACCTTAAACACAAATTCTGTAGAGTCTATAGGCATACTCAAATTGGATACTAATTTCATGCAAATGTAAGAGTGTGTGGATCCGGGATCTATTAAAGCAATAACTTTGATATCATGAAGAGAAAAGGTACCCGTAATAACATCATGGGAAGATGCCTCTTCGCGAGCGCAAATGGCATAAATCCTTGCAGGTCCTCTACCCTCGGGTCTCGCAGCCTGCTCTCTTGGGTTACCTCTTCCCCTTGCCCCACTTCCTGGGTTACTCTGCGGTCTTCCTCGGACCATACCCTTGGATCTCGGGTTCTGAGTTCTTTCTTCTTTCATCATCTCTGGACAATCTTTTATATAGTGGTCTTGAGAACCACATCTAAAGCATGCATTTTCATGTGCTCAACATTCTCCAAGATGACGTTTGCCACACTGTGGGCATTCGGGTCTGTCGAATCTAATGTTCCCAACACTTGCAACTGAAGTAGTCTGTGCTTTTTTCCCTAAATATTGCTTGCTCTTGTCTTTCTTTGAAAACCCAATGGAAGTAGCCGATCGGGTAGGGAAATCTCTTGACTTCTTGGATGAAGATTGGAATGATTTATTCCACTATCTCTTTCTAGAGTCACGAGACTCCATTTCAGATTTCTTCTTCTCTTTTACTAGTTCTTCGGCTCTACAAGCCCTTTCGACTAGCAACACAAATTCCTTCAGTTCTAGGACAGCAACAAACAGTTTGATGTCCTCATTCAGCCCATCTTCAAATCTTTTACTCATGATGGCTTCGGTGGACACACATTCTCGAGCGTATTTCTTTGAGTCTTACAAACTCACGCTCATAGTCGCCATCGACATCTTGCCTTGCTTCAGTTCTAGGAATTCTTTCCTTTTCGGTCCACAAACCTTTTGGTGATATACTTTTTCTTGAACTGTTCTTGGAAGAATTCCCATGTGATCTTCTCCTTGGTACCACTCGATACAAGGGTGTTCCACCATTGATAAGCGAGAATCTCTTAAAAGGGAGACTACACACTTCATGCTTTCCTCGTGTGTGCATGATAATTCATTAAATACCTACGATGGTATTTTCTAACCGTAACTCGGCTCTTTCGGATCGTCATCTTTTCTAGCCCGTAATTCTTCTCGCTTTGTTTCTGATCCTATCAAGCTGGAGGCTTAACTCCTCTTGCCACCTCTCGCTACTTGAGGGGCTACTACAATAGGTTGTGGAACAGGTGGGGGTGGAGGGGGTTGTACATTTAGGTTCGTACGAACGAACTCTGAATACCATGTATTCATCATATGGAGGAAGGCTTCTCTAGCCCCTTCTCCTCCTTCTTGACTCGCCGTAGTGGGTCTATTCTCATTCTCGTTCTAAGACCGTCCCTTGGCGGGAGCGGCGTATTACTTTCTACGTCATCCGCCATATCTCTTTCAGGATCCATTTACTAAATGTATAAACATAATTTAAGTCGTCAGGAGTCGTCACACTATCATTATAAAAACATTCTCACGTATGGCATGTATAGCTAGACTCGTGCTCATGCTACGTTAGTCCTAGAACCGACTAAATCGTAGCTCTGATACTACTAAATGTAACACCCCATACCCGAGTCCGAGGCTCAGACCAGATACGAGACATTACTATGCTTGAACATACTTAATCATGACATTACGGGCTATAAAATTTCGTTCCGAAATTAAAAATTCTCATTCTTAAACAATTCGTACATTTCATGGGCCTACGAGGCCTTAAACTCGTACTGGTAAACTTTCGAAACCTTATCGAACAACTTTTCTTTGAAACAGGGGTTACACGCCCGTGTAATATAAGACACGCCCGTGCATAGGCATACACGCCCATGTCCTCAGACCGTGCCCTAAAACTCAGTATTCTGCCGATTTCCACACAGCCATGACACGCCCGTGGACTTAGACCGTGTACTACATCTTGATATACTGACTTATTTCACACGACCGGGCACACGCCCATGTTCTAACCGTGTGTCATGCACGGCCTTAACACACGGCCGTGGGATTAGTCCGTGGCCTATCCTTATTTATAAGACTAAGGTGCAGTTTACGCACGGCCTAGACACACGCCCGTGTGTCCAACCGTATGGGCACTTAGAGGCTATTTACCAAGCCAATCACCACCCTGAAACTAAGATCACATTCATACTCAATTCAATTACTCAAATTACTACATCTTTCATTGATATCAAAAAGCATACATGCTTAGTCGATTTGGCCAATTTATCTAGCCATATACAAAAAGAATAATGAACAAGATAGCCTATACTATGGCTCTTCTTAAAACATATACTCAAAATGAAGTGCCTCCTATACATGCCATACTTAATAAAACAACTTTGCTATACCAAAATGGCGATTGATAGTGTGCTACGAGCTCCGACTTCAACAATCCACAAGTTAGCTTGGCGGGACTACATAGAAAGAAAGAATCAAAGGCGTAAGCATTTAGCTTAATAAGTTTGCATATAATGTACATTCTTGCTTGATATAAACCATTTAACATAAATAATGGTATCATAGATTTCAGCTATAAAGCTTACTTACTCATACTTGATTCATACATATCTCATGAAACATACAAATCTCATGCTTGAGAGGTAACCAAGGTACCTGTATCACTTGATCACATTGATCAGCATACTTTAACATAATAATCATTATCTATCATTCATCATTCATAACGCAAATAATGATCACTTTCATCTTGATGCTAGCTTTTCTTTCTTAGCTTTCTTGTTATCTCATTTTAACTTTACTCGTTTGCCCGATGAATTTCTGCGAATAACCGAGGATACTAAATCTCTTCCCACGTAACATGATGCCAAAGCCATATCCTAGATATGGTCTTACATGGAATATCTCATCTTGGTTTCAAGGCCATGTCCTGAAATGGACTTATGTGAAGTCTTTCTCTTGATAACTTGTTCAATGCCAAGCTTTCCTTGGACTTACATGATAACTTGTTCAATGCCAAGCTTGTCTTGGACTTACATGATAACTTGCTCAATGCCAAGCTTGCCTTGGATTTACATGATAACTTGCTCAATGCCAAGCTTGCCTTGGACTTACATGATAACTTGCTCAATGCCAAGCTTGCCTTGGACTTACATGATAACTTGCTTGATTTGAAGCTTGTCTTGGACTTACATGATAACTTGCTTGATTTGCCGATGCCATGTTCCAAACATGGTCTTACACTGGCTCTCATAATGTGGTAGATCGAGTATCCTGGGAAATTCATTTTCAATCGGGACTTGCTCATACTTAATCTTACTGATTTCTTGGTTGAACATAACATCAAATAATTCATGAAAATAGTGTACATTATACTAAGCAATTCAATGATAAAAATCATAAAACTTAGAAATCATACAAACTTACCTTAATATACAAAATATATGTAGATGTGCAATTTAGTCCTCTACTTTGTTCTTGCCTCGGTTTCGATCCGGGCTTCGTTTTTCTTGATCTATAATCATAAATAGATCATTTAAAACTCACATTGACTAAATTTACTCTTAACTCATACTTTGGCAAAAATACTATTTTGCCCCTATACTTTCTCATATTTGCATTTTTGCCCCAAGGCTCGTAAAATAATTTTCATTCAACTTTATTAAACTACATGCTTAGCTGATTTATTTTCTCTACTATAGCCATTATCAATTCTCATTATTTCTAATAGGTATGACTAATTTCAATACTTTTACAAACTAGTCCCTATGCTCATTTTTCATGAAATTCACTTAGAAAAAGATGTTTATCTAACATCAAACTCTCATAAACTTCCATAAAACATCATTTAGCATGCATGTCATTCATGGGTAGATTTTTGAACATGCATCTTAGCTCATTTTATAGCTAAAAATAGCTAATTCATAATACGAGGACTTCAAAAACACGAAGAATATTAAAATCGGGACTAAGATGAACTTACTAGCAATCTTGAAAGATGAGCAAACCCTAGCTATGGTTTCTTTGAAAATTTCGGCAATGAGGAAGAAGATGATAATGATTTTTGTCATCTTTTTCCTTTATTAATCATTTAATAGGTAAATGACCAAAATGTCCTTCTCTTAAAAATATCACCATTTACTAACTCATGTCCAATTTTGTCCAAAAATTATGATTTGGTAAAATTGCTATTTAAGGACTTATAATTGCTATTCTAGAGCTATTTCATACAAAATGCTTCTAGAAACTCACATTTTACAACTTTTGCAATTTGGTCCTTTTTGACCATTCAACTTCAATTTAGCAAAATTGCTTCATGAAACTTTCACACTAACATGCAAACATGGCATGAACCTTAAAAACTCATAAATTCACCTCGGATTCGTGGTCTCGCACCACTATTCCGACTAGGCCCTAAATTGGGCTGTTACAGCGTCAGTTTTCCCCAATTTTAAAAAAGAAAACTTTTAAAAATAAGGCAATATTCGGTACTTCGGAGCTTTGAGAAAATCGTGCCTTAACTTACTGGGTTTCGATTTTTTTTATCCAAATAACCGGATATCCTTTTTAAACTTTAATGCATGAGACAAGCTTAGTTTCGAGGGTTAAAATGCCGTATCCTAACTTACTGGATGTGACATCTTATTACTTCGGGACAAGGAGGTCTTAACATCAAATTCGATTTATTCAGGTTTTTAAAGATGATCGTATTTTTTTTTAAATTTTCGACATTAGGACGTTAATTAATCAATTAGGTACCAATTTTTTGGCGTTACGAGGGTGCTAATCCTTCCTCGTACGTAATCGACTCCCGAGCCCGTTTTCTCAAATTTTGTAGACCAAAATCATTATTTTAATAAATCAAAATGTTTTATTAAAATAATTAATCTCAAGGTGACCCGATCACACATCGAAAAAAGATTGGTGGCGACTCCATTTTCGTTTTAAAAGTCGATCCTCGTGTTTTAAAAAAAAATAAAAATGGTTTCGACACGTTTGTATGAATATTAGAATAAATCTTGTGTTTATTTCATATCTAGCATGTTTTAGTTATGAATGTGATTTATTAATTAAGTAATTATTTATCTAAAATTGAGTGTTTATTCTAGAGTACTTAGTATATTAGGGAGTGACACCCCTAATAGAATATCTAGACAGATGAGACCGAGAGGGTATCCTGTCGAGTATACTTGTGCTAATCGGTGAGATCGAGAGGGTATCTGTAAGCCTAGGAAGAGACCAAAAGGGTGACTTAGGTGGTAATCCTTAGTGAAGATGAGATCGAGAGGGTATTCCTACCTAAGGATGGTAAAAAACTCAACCGAGGGTAATTAGCGACTTAATTGATAATTGGTTATTTAATCGAGAATAGACCGGGAACTCGGATCGTCGACACTAGGAATAGGAGATTCCATTAAGTTATTTTAGGCTACTTAATTTAGTTAGGTTATTTTAGTTTAATTAATTTAATTAGTTTAATTCACATTTTAATTTTGGACTCACACTACTAACTTGTAAATTTTATTATATTAGTAATTATTTTTGATAATTAATTTAATAATAAATTTCGTCAATATGCAATCCCTTGAGTACGATTCTCGAAATATTTACGGGTGTTTTGTTATAACACAAATCTATATTACAATTTCACTTGTTCTTTTGTAGATACCACACTAAATTTTATATATTTTATTTACACGATTTTCATTCTAAACCTTCGCAATTTTGAACGCGGTCACCACCCTTATCATCACTTCCTCTTCCAAATACATACATAAGCATAAAACTAATATACAATTTCAGCCTAGCTAAGATATACTTTCTTACTAAAATGAAACAAGAAATACCACATGAATCCTAATATTCTCGCCTTCAAAGTTGGTAATTTGAAAGAGATAGTCACTTGGTTAGTAAAACTTCACGAGAAATTTACAAATTTCGGTGAGGATGAGAAGTTAGGAGAAGTTTCCCATTTCATCTTGCTAATGCTGTTGGAAGAGAGGAAAGAATGGAGACAAAAGAATTCTCATCTCTTCCATGAAATTCCCAACAATTCTCATATCAAATCCAAAGGTTAGGATTTATTTTCCCATCAATTGACCATGATCCAATGGCCCCTTTCACTCTTACTTTCAACTTTGATCCAGTGGCTCCTAATTAAACATGGAAACTTTGATCGAGTGGCTAATGTTGGTCCCTACACATTTTCTCATTGCTTTTCCCATTTTGCCATTAGTAAGCTCCCATGGTCAAGATTAAAACACATGAAATTGATCTAATAGCTCTCATTCCAATTAATAAATTCACAATATAACATCTCATGGTTTATTATTCTTCGAGGTCCTCCAATATTTTACCTCTTTATGACCATGACTAATTTACAAGCTTAGACTATTTTCCCATCTAGTCCATCACTTTATTATCCAACTTCAATTTAATCCATACTTATCAAATTTGATTTGAATTTTTTAGAATTTATTTTTAATTTATTTTTAAAATTTTCATATTTATAAATTTATAAAAATATTTTTTTTATAATTTTATAAAATAAATTATGATTTTTAGATTTTTTAAATAATTTTTTGACATATTTAGATTTTTTAAAATTATCATTAATTTTTTTAAAATATCAAATTGATCTTTTAATTTTAATTAAGAGATCAAATTAGTTATTAATCTTTGAGGCTTATTTCATCAAAGGGTTAATGAGCATAATGTAAGTTTTGATAAACATAAACTTAAGCTTAATTTAAGGAGTATTTGTGGAATTTACCCAAATGAAACTGAGTCAGAATACGAACATTTCAGCTCAAAAGTCGAATTCGTTTTAATCGCACTTGCATTTACAGCGCGTGTAAATACAACATGAGCAATCCAAATCATCCCTCCACTTCCACGCGTTCTATAGATTGCGTTCGTCATCCTTAGCACAGAACAGAAGCCCAGAAAGAAAGAGAGAGAGATACACACATTTTTTCCTAAAAAAAAAAAAGAGAAATATATTTAACAGAGAAACACGGAAAATAAATCAGATAGAAAAACGGGGAAAGGACAAAAAGGAAAAACCGTTCTAGGGTTGCCTTGAATCTCTCGCTTTCCAGATATTAGATAATTAGAAATAGATATGTAGGGCTTTTCAATCGATTCCTTCTTTATTTTCTTACAATTAGGGTTTTCGAAAGAGGTAAGTTGATTTAACTGCTGGGTCTCATTTTCTTTTCTTATCTTTCTTGGGACAGTGGTGTTGGAGTTTGGGTTTTAATCGACCCAACCCTAAAATCGGTGCTTTTGGGAATTGGACTTTTAACATTTTTACCGAGAATCGGAGCTGGAAAAGGATCATTTTTTTAGGGACTCTTTCTTAACACAATATATTGTATTTTTTTACGATCTGTAAATATGCGAGGAGTGCACAAATCAAAAAGGGTTACTTGGGCATCAGACGTTAACCTTTGTCAGGTAAAATTGCAGTTTTACTTTGGAAGTTCCTGAATTTTGAGGTCCCTTTGAAGTGAAATTACAGAAAAGAAAAGGGGGGTGCAAAATTTTAAGTGAACCAAATATGTTGGAGAATGAAGCTATGTGAATCCTTCATGTTCTGCTGTTTTTGGTTTCCTTTTTCCTTTCATATATTTTATCTATTACTCTGTCCCTTTAATTGCATTTGAACCTTTCTGGTAGTCAAGTTAGTTTAGTTTTGGTATTCTTGTAATGCATGATTTCGAATGAGTTTTTAGTTTTGTTGATGCCATTGTTGTGTTAAGCCTTTTAGGGTCTTAAATGATGGCCTGTTCTAGTTTTTGTTTTTTTTTCTTCTTTTTCAGTGGAATTTATGGCTTATTTTGTTTTGCATCTTACTGTTATGGGAATAAATCTGCTAATGGAGTTTGGAAGTTTTTCATGCTAGTTAGACACAGAGATGAGAGAATGGAAATGATAAAAGACTTAGATTTCTAAACTTATTAAAAAATGCTAACGATGATAAAAATATACTAGTGATTGCATCCTTGGCTTGTCTTTTCTTGATGTTTCCTTTCGTATAATGTTCATCTTTGCAGAACACGATAAGTTTACCACAATACAGTTGTAAAATCTCCTTGGAGTTTGATTAGTATGAGTGTGTAATGTTTCTTATATTGCTATAGTTCTGAGGTCTTGACTTTATGTTTCTGTTTGTAGTTGTTTACCCGACCTAGTTTTGTAGCTCATACTAGATTTTAGTATAGGCGAAGTACTAGGTTAAGCATCTCAAATTCAACTTGAGATTTTATTACTCAGCTAAGGCTTAATGAGATGTTTATACAAGCTTTAATATATGTATTTATATATTGCATTTCCCTGTTTGAACAAGCTCTCTTCAGTTGCTAGATGGTGTTTGTACGGTGAAATGATGTTTGAGCAAATTCACAACCCTGTTTTGTTGAAAATGATAAACAGAAAATATAATTGCTTCTCCTCTTAACAGATAAGGTTGTTTCTATCAGAGGAATCACCTTCACAAATTGGGGTGGGTGGTCAAGATCACCTCCAAGCAAAAACCTCGTTGGTATCACATATAAATGGGGCTACTGGGGATGACTTTCTGCCTCCGGGATTCGAAGGAGCTCATTCTACAAGTCATCCACAGATTAACTTGCTAGAAATTGCTACCATTAAATGGAGATGTCCTCTCAGGGTAACAATTCTAAAGACTTCTTTTCTGCGTTTTAGTTTGATTTGTGATTTTTGCTCCCAGCATTTACCTCAAAGCTGAACTTACGTCTTCACAGTTTATTTTGGACTTGAATTGGCAAGTTGTTGCCGGAGAGGAAAGTGAGGAGGTGGAGATTCAAAATCAGAGAGAAGTGAGAGTGCTTGAAGCTGTTTATCCTCGCCCATCTGCAATTCCTACAAAGTCTGATACTTTTTCCTTTTTCTCTTTTTGACTGGTTTTGGGGTGGGTTTTCTAGAAACTGCTTCTCTTGGGTTATACTTTTCCATGAGACTAAATTTTCTTCTGGTTGTGCAGCTCTTCTGTTTCAGCAGACGTGGAAAATTGTGACTATGACGATCAGCAAACTCCTCAAATACCCATCACTCCTATTGAAGATGAGGATGCAGCAACTGAAACTCCCATTAGTTCACAGCCGCAGTGGTTGGCTCCTGGTATTTTACCTCCTCTGCGTGGCAGTATGCCAAGTGTTTCAAGTGGCTCAGCTGATGAAAAACCTGCTTCTGGGATGATCCTTAATGTTGAACCCGGTGTAGCAGCTGCTGCCTTTGCAGCAGTTAACCAAAACAATGAACCTGGAAACATGATTGATCCTGAGTTTCTCGTTAAAATTCTCAGCAATCCCAGATTGATTGAGAAATTAGTTACTGATTATGGAGTGGCTTCAGGTGCTCAAAACTTACCTGAATCAACATCCCCTCTGGCAACTTCTCCCAATCCACCCCCACCTGTAAATCTCTCCAACCCATTTCCTGCCCACATCAATAGAACAGAAAATGGTACTGCATCCTTATCAGCTACTTCTAGTGGAGCATTTTATGCTCAGCCTAATGGGGTTGGAGTTGGACCGTCAAATAAACAAGGTCTTGCACCCAATCCCCATCCAATATCTGTTTCAGCAGCTGTTGGACTTCCCCAGAAAAAGGATGTAAACTATTACAAGAACTTGATTCAGCAACATGGAGGAGAAAGACAAGAGCCTGCTCAGAAGTTCAACAGCCGATACAACCAGCACCTAAGACCAAACCAAGAACTAATAAACAACACCAAATCGAGAGATTCTAGACCGAAGATAATGAAGCCTTGTATGTACTTTAACAGTTCCAGGGGATGCAGGAATGGAGCCAATTGCGCATACCAACATGATACATCTTCCCACCAGAACAGTGGGAATAATGTTGCGGAGGTGCCGAATACAAAGAGAATGAAAATGGATAGAGAGATAAGCGGTTAGAAAATACAGAGCGCAAGTATGGTTAGAAAATACAGAGTGCATGTATGCCTTTTTCACATGCAAAAAGCGTACTGCAGCTCTACCTTTTATTGGCTTTGCTTAGGTTCTTTTTGGAATTAGTATAATTCTAGTACTCCCTTTTTACCCCTCGCTTTGCATCAAGCTTTTAAGATTCAATGGGCTAGAGAGCCTTGATTATCACAACCGATTGCGGATTTTCATCCATGAAGTGCATTTTTTTTGGGTTTTTTCTTTCTTTCGTCTTGCATCGACTGCAAATGTTGCTTACGTACGTATAAATTACAGTATGACAGATGCTCTGTCCATACAGTTTGATTAATATTACAGGGAGTATTTTCTGCATTTTGTTTGAAAATGAGCCAATAAACTGTAAACTTTTCCCCTTGGATGTAGAGTTGCTGAAGTAGGCCTGAGCTTTGAAAAGCTGATAGCTCTAGTTTGGAAAAACTTGAATCTGAGAAAATCTGAGTTTGAAGAAACGTCAGTTTAAAAAAGAAACTAGAGTTCGAAAAAACTAAGCTCATAACCATTTGAGCTTACCATCGAGATAGATAATGATTTGATTCAAGTTCGAGATAAATATCTAAACTTGAGAAATCGAATTTATAACTAAAAAGCAGCACATATAATATAATACTATTTAAAACAAAAATAAATTAGACAAATTATAATTACTTAATTTATTAATACTATATCAATAATAAGTTATTAACACTAAAATTAATTAATAATGAATAATAAATATAGAAAACTACTAATAATTCAAATATACATAACTAGTTTCTTTATGTTACAATCATGTTCTATTCGAATGAAGGTGTTATCTTCTTGTTCCATCTGCTGTTTGATTAGTATGGTGTTTTCGGTTTCTTAGATTGAAAGGTTCTGTGGGCATCTTTTGACAAAACAATATTATGGGTCACTCGGTCGGTTATCTAGATATAGGAAACTTCAACTCTTTCATTATCTCCTTAGCCGAATGGATGATTGATCATGAGCAGTTTATTGAATAATGATTGTTGCTTTATCATTATTGGTTGACGACTTCAAATTTGAAGCATTGGTTTAGCAGACTTATTGATTATTTAGCAAAACTTATCAAGTTCCTTTTCTCTTGCTATTGGCTCTATTTATAGGATGTTCATTCTCTTTGTAAGGTGTGCAATTAGAATGCTAGAAGATTGAATCATCTTTCTCTAACTATTTATTTCCAGCTTTTGTTTGATTTTGTTGTGTTGAGATTTTCATATTCACTATGGTATTGAGAACTCTCGTGTATTGAACAGAGAGTGATATTGGGTGTATGCTAGTTGATTTCTAGTTCTCTATTGGGGCAGCATGAATTCTACTTGTAAGGGAGTGGTTAGGCTTTAGCTAGTAGGGACGTGTTCTGATTGGTTGGTTGAATAAGATTATTTTTTGCGAGGCTTCATAGATGTAGGACCGTTGTGTTTGAATTGCGTTAAAAAAGCTTGGTTTTTTGTTTCTTTTTCGTATTGCAATTGCTTTTTATAAGTTCATGATTTCCGTTCTATCTCACGTTGCAATGAACTTTAGAACAACAAGTGTTCCATTTATGTTTACTAATTTTGTTTCAAATGGTATCAAAGCTTGGCTTCATATGGTATTTGAAGACAATCTAGTGGAGTGTCTATAGATATGGACCCCATGAAAGAAGAAAGTTTGGTGTCACGAGCCCCACTTCTAGTAGAATCATTGAATTACGCCTATCAGAAAGCCCACATGAAAGCTTTATGTCTATTGATAACGTTGCCTGGGAGGCCACTGAAAAAGGTTGGACTCGACCAATTGGTACCAGAACGGATGGTACTAAACAACCGGAAGGGAAGGCATACTATACTGCTAAGGGAAAAAGAATGGCATATCCAAGTCGTTAAATATCATTTTTAGCAATGTTGATATGGATCAATTCAAAGTTATATCAATGTGTGAATCTGCCAAGGAAGCTTGGATAGTTCTTCTGAATCAACATGAGGACATTACTACGCTCAAGTTGAATGAGATGATCGGCTCCCACAGAAATTTTGAATTGAACTACTAGAAGCTCAGTTAGACAAGCCCAAAACAAATATGGCTTTCAATGTTCAAAACACTTTTGGAACAAAAAAAAAAAAAAAACAGACAATAGAATTCATGGATGAGATCAAGGAACATATAGTGTTACTATCCAAGAACTTTAATAGAACACTGAAATGTTTTACAAAGAAAATGATTTCTGACAACCATGTAGAAGAAGGTGCAAAGAAGAATCAAACTAGGGGTGAATACGTAAGGAAGAAATCTGTTCAGTGCTACAAGTGCAAAGGGTTTGGGCACATATAATTCGAATGTGCAAACATCAAGAAAAAACAGAAGTCTCTAGTTACTACATGGAGTGATGAAGAAACTGATGATGATGTGTCTGAATCAAATGAAGAATTGAGTAAGTATATGGCATTTACTGTCAAAGTGGAAGCTGATGAAAAAGGTGATAACGACGATGGTTTTATTGAACATGCTTATTTTCACTTACTAAAATAAATGGAGTTGGTGTGTGAAACCAAAAAAAAAAAAAAAAAAACTTATGTAAAGAAGTGTGTATACTCAAAAGTAAGAAATAAGCTCTTGAAAATGAAGTTCTTGACAAAAATCAAATTATTGACAAGGTCAACAAGGAGCTAGATGGAGCTAAGATGACTCTTAAAAAGTTTGAGGGCAAAGTGCTAAATTAGATGAGATCTTATCTACACAAGGATTTGAACCTAGTCAACGATGTCTTGGTTATCCTAAAAAAAGGTATGAACACCTATCTTTCCAATACTTTTGTTAAGGCTAATGAAAGTACTTCTACAGTGTTAGATATGAGTTACAAGAAGACAAAAGTCATTGTATGCCACTATTGCGGTAAAAGAGGGTCATATAAGGCCTTACTGTTACAAGTTACTAGATGATTTCAAGAAGTTTAATCTTGGCACTAACACAGTTTGAATAGGGATTAGGACATAACAACAATAGACGAAGTAGATTTGGGTTAAAAAAATGAGGAAAGAGTTTGTTGGTTTGTCACACGTCACTGAAGGCTTCCATAGAGGAAGTCTGGTATTTTGATAGCAATTGTTCAAGGCACATGATCAGAAATGAAGACTTTATAAAAGATCTTCACAGGTGTGATGCTAGAAAATTTGGATTCAGAGATGGTTGTGAAGGAAGAATTGTTGGTAAATAGGTCATAATGGAAAAAGGTCTTTCAAAGCTCACGAATGTTCATCTTGTTGAAGGTCTTTGTGCAAAATTGATCAGTATAAGTCAGTTGTGTGGTGACGGGTACATTGGGGGTTTCAGCTAGGATGGTTGCAAGGTCAGAAATACGAAAGAAGAGTGCATGATGGAAGGTGCTCGTTCTTTTTATAATTGTTACAAGCTCGCAAAGAAAGAAAGTTGTAATGTAGCTTCAATAAATGAACTTGATCTTTGACATCAATGATTAGGTCATGTTAAATACAAGAGTCTACAAAGGGTTGTTTGTCATGGAGCTATTCGAGGACTACCAAGGCTTGGAGGGGCCATTATTTGAAAGAGAAACATCATCGCTAGTTTCATCCTCGGTTACAACAGTTCTCTACCACTATGCCTTTGGAGCTGCTTCATATGGATCTTATGGGTCATATGCAAATCGAGAGCCTAAGGGGAAAAAAGTGTGTGTTTGTTTGCATTGATGATTTCTCTCACTTTACATGGATTGATTTCTTAAAAAAAAAAATCAGAAACTTTTTTCCTGTTTAAAAAGTTGTGTGTAAGGCTTATGAATGAGAAAGGTGAAAACATTAGGAAGATTATTTTGATATGGAGTGACCATGAGAAAAAAATTGAAAACCATGACTTTGGGGATTTTGCGATCAATAAGGAACTCTGCATGAATTTTCAGCACCTCAAACACCTCAGTAGAATGGGATTATTGAACAAAAAGACAGAACATTTCAAGAGATGGAAAGGGTTATGCTAAATTCCAAAGGTTTTTCTCACAGGTTATGGGCTGAGGTGATTAATAGAACATGCTATGTTGCTCATCGATTTTTTTAAGACCATTTACTACCTTGACCTTGTATGGAATTTTGAAAAGGAGGAAGCTAGTGGTAGCATATTTTCGAACTTTTAGAAGCCCTTGTTACATTTTAAATGATCAGGAAGTAAAAAAAAAAAAGTTTGATACTAGAAACAATGATGGTATATTTGTGGGATACTCCACTAACAATCGTGCTTACAGAGTGTACAATACTCAAACTAAGACTGTTATAGAATCAATAAATGTGATTATTGTCGATTCGCTTAGTCCTTAGAAGATCAACCAGACGATGATGTAGAAGATGATCCAATAACTATTCCAATAATAGATGGAATAGATATAGTTTTTCCTAATGAGAAAGGAATCAAGGCTGAGTACAAGATCAATTCGCTAGCCAAAATTTCTAAGAATCATCCTTCGGAAAATGTCATTGAGAGCATTGTTGATGGGAGAAGAACACGGGGGAAACAAATAAATTTTAGAGAAATGACTAATATGGGTTGTTATGTTTTAATTTTTTAGCCAAAAAAGGTGGATGATGCCTTACGAGATGAGCATTGGCTGGGAGCAATGCAAGAAGAGTTACAAGAAGTAATTTGTTCGAAATGAGGTTTGGACACTTGTTTGTTGTCCACAAGGTGCAATGTTATAGGCACAAAATGGATATTTAAAAATAAGAGTGACAAGCATGGGAACATTACAAGGAACAAGGCTTGCCTAGTAGCTCAGGGATATATGCAAGTCGAGGGGTGGATTTTGACAAAACATTTGGTCCGATAGCAAGGTTAGAATTTATTTGTTGCGAACTGGTCATCCATGCAATGGCGAACACAGATCACACAGTTGTGAGCTCACCCAAAGTTATGAGCTCATCTAAAGATGCGAGCTCAACCAAGTTGTGATCGATGTGTGAACCACCTCGTGTACTGTCTAGTGCGAACTGTTAAGGGTTTTGACGAGCTGCAAGATGAAGTGCGAGTAGGGTTCGCAAGTGTAGAAATTGATGTTTTTTGTTTAGTCTATTTGTTAAGTTAACTTGTTGGAAGCAAATAGAGTTAGTAATGAAATGATGTTTTTAGGTATTGATTTCTACTAATCAGTTTGTGTACAAGTTTTGTTTTTACTTTTCTAAGATGTTAGTTGGATTAGTTGATTACCTGTAAGAACACATGATATATATTGTAATTTTTTGGAATGAAAATTATGAGATCCATGTAGCAGTTTATTCCATCTGCTAAGTGTGTGTGAGTTTTCTTTTTTGTTCTCTTTGTTCTTGTCTCTCTTGCCATAAACACCAACAAGTGGTATCAAGAGCCTAAGTCTTTCAGGGCCATTGTGTGTGTTTTTTTACTATGAAAGAAAAATTTGTCTGCATCTTGTTAGTGTTACAATGTCATTTGGAAACTTCACACCACCTCTACCTCTCATTTTTACTGGAGAAAACTACCACATTTGGGTAGTGAAGATGAAGACATATCTTCAAGCGCATGACTTATAGGAAGTGGTTGAGTCAGACAGAGAACCACCATCTTTGCGAGCTAATCCAACAATAGCTCAAATCAGACAACATAGTGATGAGTTTGCCAAGAAATACAAGGCTACGTCGTGCCTACAAAATGGTGTGTCATATATTATTTTCACAAGAATTATGGCTTATAAAACACCCAAACAAGCCTGGGACAAGCTGAAAGAGGATTTCTAAGGGACTGAGAAGACAAGGCATCAACAACTTTTAAACTTGAGGAGAGACTTTGAGAACTCAAAGATTAAAGAAAATGAAACAATCAAGCAGTATGCAGAGAGAATCATGTGTATTGTCAACAACATAAGGCTGCTCGATGTTCAGTTCAGTGATAGGAGAATTGTTTAAAAGGTTATTACAACACTTCTAGAGAAGCATGAGTCCAAGATCTCATCCTTGGATGACTCGCGAAACCTGTCAACAATCTGCTTATCAGAGCTTATAAATGCTCTGTATGCACAGGATAGAGAATAGCAAACAGACAAGAGGAGCACTCTGAATGTGCTTTCCAAGCCAGAAATAAGGAGGTTCCAAGTTCTTCAAGCAACAAAGGCAAGAATAAATGGAATGAAAGAAAAGAAAATCCAAGTAGAGATGGTGAAAAGAAAAAGTATCCTCCATGCTCTCATTGCAAAAAGAAAGGTTATTTAGAGAAGTTTTTCTAGTTCAGACTTGGTGTGCAGTGTAGAAACTGCAAGCAATTTGGCCATGTTAAAAAATTTGCAAAAACAAAGGGCAGTAGCAACAACAATAGACTAATTAGGCTCAAACTGCTGATGAAAATCAAGCTTAGAAGTAGCTCGCATTCACTGCTTCATGCTTCACAGTCAACACCAAAGTCAAGAAGAATTGGTTGATTGACAGTGACTGCACAAATCGTATGGTTTTAGATGAAAACATGTTCAAGGAAATTGACAGATCCTTTAGTTCAAGAATCAAGGTTGGAAATGGCCAGATCATTGAAGCTAAGGAAAAGGGAGATATCTTGGTTAGCACTCTTACAAGTATAAAAGTTATCTCTGATGTTCTTTTTGTACCAGATATAGATCAAAACCTACTCAGTGTTGGTTAGCTTTTTGAGAAGAACTACTCTATTGTTTTTAAAAGTAGAAAATGTGTTATATCTGGTTCATCTGGTCATAAGCTTATGTTAATTGAAATGAATGATATGAACTTTGTTCTAAACTGGAACTTAGTAACCTTGAAAGCCTACTTTAGTTCAACTGATGGTTCTGACTTGTGGCACAAGAGATTGGGGCATGTCAATTCAGGTCACTTGATCTACTATACAAGCATGATATGGTTGAGAATAAGCATGAAGTAGCTGAGTGAAGGGTAGTGTACGAAGTGTGTCAATTTGGAAAGCAAGCAAGGCTTCCATTTTTAGCTAACAAGGCATGGCGAGCCACTGAGAAGTTACATCTGGTTCACACTGATGTATATGGACCTATGAAGATAGCTTTACTCAACAATAGCAAGTTATTCATTCTGTTTATTGATGATTACACTAGATATTATTGGGTGTATTTTTTGAAGGCAAAGTTTGAAGTTGCTGAGGTCTTTTGGAATTTTAAGCCTGCTGTTGAAAACTAGGCTTGTTGCAAGCTAAGAATACTCAGGTTTGACAATGGGATTGAGTATACTTCTAAGAAGTTTCAAAAGTTTTGTGAAAATGTTGGGATCAAGCATCAACTAACAAACACATACACCCCCAACAAAATGCTGTATGTGAAAGAAAGAATAGAATAGTGACGGACATTTCAAGATGCTTGTTGTTTGAAAAGAAGTTGTCAAACAAGTGTGGGTTAAGGCTGTGAACACTTCTGTTTATCTGCTCAACAGATTGCCAACAAGGGCTGTGAAAGACATGACACCTTTTGAAGGATGGTTCGGATTCAAGCCACCAGTGCCTCACTTGAAGATCTTTGGTTGCATGTGTTATGCACTTATTCCTACTTTTAAGAGGAATAAGCTGGAAAGAAGAGCACAACCAGTCTCATCTTTGTTGGTTACATCAGTTGTAAGAAAGTGTATAAGATATTTGATCCCTTTACCAATAAAGTGTTTGAAAGTAGAGATGTAAAGTTCAATGAAGAAGCTTTTTGGAATTGGGATGCTTCAGAAACTGAGTTGGTTGAACAAAGTAAGAATGAGATAATTATGCAACCTAATGAATTTTAGAACCAAGAGGGTGATTGCTATGATGATTTACTAATCAGAGGCACCATGTAACACCCCGTACCCGAGACTGATGCTAGGGCCGGATACGAGGCATTACCATACTTGGATTCACTTAAACATTCTCTTTCTTAGTCTACCCATACATTTCATGGGCCTACAAGGCCTTAGGCACATAACCGATAACTTTCGAAACTTAATCGAAAAATTTTCTTTGAAGCAGGGTTCACACGCCCATGTGACTTAGAACACGCCCGTGTACCCTTAGACACGCCCATGTCTACAAACCGTGGGGAGTTACTGACTATAGTCACATGGCCGTGCATGATTAGACACGCCCGTGTATAGGCACACATGTCCATGTCCCTAGTCCGTGCCTAAAAACCCAGGCATTCTGCCAATTTACCCACGGCCAAGGCACGCCCGTGTTTCCCAACCGTGGTCGACATCGATCAATCCACACGACTGAACACGCCGTGTCCTCCTAACCGTGTGTTATACACGGCTCATACAAACGGCCGTGGGGTATGACCGTGGTATATCCTGACTCATAACATTATGGTGCAGGGTACACACGGCCTAGACACATGCCCGTGCGTCTAACCGTGTGGGCACTTAAAGGCTATTTACCAAGCCATTTGCCACCCTGAAATCAAGATCAACTCAAACTCAATTCAATGCATCTCATAGACAATACTACATACTTCATTGACTTCAATAAACATACATACATAGACAATTTTGGCAATCACCTAGCCAAATACTAAAGAATAATAAAAGAGGCATACACTTCATTAATTTCATCTTCATTGAAAAACAAAGAGTTTGCCAAATATTTGCCTAGCTCAAGAAATCATTTACAAAATGACTTACAATCAACACTTTAACTAACAATTACAACTTGACAAAATACCCAAGTCCTATACATGCCATATTCAAAACAAGTCTAAAATTGTTATACCAAAGTGTTGTTGATAGTGTGATCTCTGAATCCCTGCGTCTACGATCTTCGAGTTATCTTGGTAATACTATAAGAAAGAAGGGCAATGAAACGGGGTAGGCAATAAGCTTAGTAAGTTACATGATAATAATTAGAAATCATACTCCTCATAAAAGAATAATTCATCCATAGTATCAGATAATTATATACAAACCAGGACTTCTTGACAATCCTTACTTACAATCGCCCATATCTAACGTTTATCGTAACACATATAGAGCCAATTTCTCATGACTCATTCAATAGCACTTGTATTCATTCATATCTCTATGATAAGTATAAGGTCAAGATCACATTCTCTAAGTGGTCTTATATGAAGTCTCCTCTAGATACCGATGCCATGTCCCAGACATGGTCTTATAGAGAATTACCTCTATGTGCTAATGCCATATCCCGGATATGGTCTTACGCCAGCTCTTGTCCCAACGCCGATGCCATGTTCCAATCATGGTCTTACACCGCACTCAGATCAACGCCGATGCCATGTTCCAAACATGGTCTTACATCGCACTCATAATGTGGCCGATGCCATGTCCCGCACACGTGGTCATACATGGCACTCGTAATGTGGCCGATGCCATGTCCCGGACATGGTCTTACACTGGCACTCGTATCAACACCGATGCCATGTTCCAAACATGGTCTTACACTGGCACTCATAATGTGGCCGATGCCATGTCCCAGACATGGTCTTACACTGGCACTCACATTGGATGATAGTATTTTTCGTACACCTCATGGTCCATTAGAACTTCACTATCACATTCATATAAACTTCTCAATTTATTGAAGTATCATGCATCAATAAGACATCAAGCATTCTCAATTATGCTAATACAATATTGTATTAAAAATCACACACAACTTACCTCGTTTTCAAAATGAGCTAGTTCTTCGGTTTAGTCTACGATTTTGTCCTTTCCCCGATCGAGGCGAATTCTCGTCTCCTCTTGCTTTGAGTAGATGAGAGCTTGCTGAAATTTTTGAAGGTTTCTACCCCTTATATGCTGAAAATTTTCGGTGGAAGATGATAGGGGAAAAGATGATATCTTTTCTCTCCTTATTTTATTATTACAAGTCAAATTAGTCCACCTACTACTACTAACTTTGACTAAAATTGATAATATTGTCTCCCATGCTTTCTTATGGCCGGCCAAGCCTCTTCCAAAGGCTAAATTACCTTTTAAAGACCCCCAATTAACAATTCATGGCCATATGGTACCTTTAGCATGTAGAATGGAACTTTCGCACTTTATGCGATTTAGTCCTTTTTTGCAATTAAACATGAAATCGCTAAAATTAAAGTACCAAAATTGTCATGTTCATATGCTATTATGTTCTAACTCATAATATATCATGAAAATAATTTTCTCCAATCTCAGATTAGTGATCCTGAGATCACTATTCCGACTAGCCCCTAAATAGGACTGTTACAATTCTACCCCCTTAAGGATTTTCATCCTCGAAAATTTTACCAGTGAAAAGGTTGGGGTATTGGTTTCTTATCGTCTCCTCGGGCTCCCATATGGCCTCTTCTATTCCATGCCTTTGCCATAGGACTTTCACTAGGGCTATGCTTTTATTTCTTAACTGCTTGACCTCACGAGCCAATATTTTAACTGGTTCTTCACCATAAGTCAAATCTGATTGTATCTCTACCTCTGTTAGCTCTATAATATGTGAAGGGTCTGAACGGTATTGGTGCAACATAGATACATGGAAGACGTCATGAATCTTTTCTAACTTAGGCGGCAAAGCTAGTCGATAAGCTACCGGTCCTATCCTTTCGATAACTTCATAAGGTTCGATAAAGCGCGGACTCAATTTGCCCTTCCGTCCAAATCTGAGGACTTTCCTCCAAGGTGATACTTTCAGGAACACTTTTTCACCAACTTCGTACTCTATCTCTTTCCTCTTTAAATCTGAATAGGACTTCTGTCTATCTGAGGCGGCTTTCAGGCAGTTACGAATCACTTCCACTTTCTCTTCAGTTTCTTTAACAAAATCAACCCCGTGTATCTGTTTCTCTCTGAGTTTTGACCAATACAAGGGAGTTCGACACTTACGTCCATACAATGCCTCATAAGGCGCCATCTTCAGACTTGACTGAAAACTGTTATTATAGGCGAATTCCACCAATGGTAAGTATTTCTCCCAACTACCGTGGAATTCCAAAACACAACATCTAAGCATGTCTTCTAGTATCTGAATTGTTTTCTCTGACTGCCCGTCGGTTTGGGGATAGAAGCGCATCTCTTGAAACTCAATTTCGTGCCCAAAGCTTCTTATGACTTTTTCCAAAACCGTGACGTAAATCTCGGATCCTATATCGAAATGATTGACAACGGTACACCGTGGAGTCTCACTATCTCAGACATGTACAAGTTTGCCAATTTATCGAGTGAGTAGTCGACTCGCACTGGTATAAAGTGGGCTGACTTAGTGAGTCTATCGACCACTACCCAAACTGCATCCTTCTTCTTAGGAGTCAACGGTAAACCCATCAAAAAATCCATAGCAATACGGTCCCACTTCCACTTAGGAACCATAATAGGCTGAAGTAAACCCGAAGGTACATGATGTTCAGCCTTCACTTGTTGGAAAATTAGGCATCTTGTTACAAACTCAGAAATATCTTTCTTCATACCTAGCCACCAGTACCATTTCTTCAAATCTTGGTATATCTTTGTACTGCCTGGATGCACGTTCAGACATCCGTTATGAGCTTCCTGTAAAATTTTGCGAATAAGCTCATCATTCCTGGGTACACAGACCCGAGCTCGAAATGTCAAACATCCATCAAGATTTACTCGAAAGTCTGACTCAACGCCCGACTCACATAAAGCTCTTTTGGCTTGCAAACTGTTATCGTCCGTCTGAGCTTCACAAATATCTTGGAGGAACAATGGTTTAGCCCTCAACTCGGCTAATAGGGAACCATCATCTAACAAGGTCATCTGGGTGCTCATAGCTTTTAATGCAAACAATGATTTTCTGCTCAAAGCGTCAGCGACTACATTTGCTTTTCCTGGATGATAGTCAATTACTAGTTCATAATCTTTAATCAATTCTAGCCATCTTCGTTGCCTCAAATTTAATTCCTTCTGGGTCATCAAATATTTTAGGCTTTTGTGGTCGGTGAAAATCTGACACCTTTCACCATATAAATGGTGCCTCCAAATTTTCAATGCAAACACAATTGCGGCCAACTCTAAATCATGAATCGGGTAGTTTTTCTCGTACGGCTTCAACTGTCTAGAGGCGTATGCAATCACTTTACCCTCTTGCATAAGTACACAGCCTAAACCGTTCAAAGACGCGTCACTGTAAACCGCGAATTCTCTTCCCGACTCAGGTTGCACTAATACAGGAGCCTCAGTCAACAGTGTCTTCAATTTCTCGAAACTCTATTGACACTTTTTTGTCTAGTCGAACTTTACGTCTTTTTGCAGAAGTCTTGTCATTGGTGTAGCTATCATAGAAAACCCTTTGACAAAACGCCTATAATAGCCTGCTAGGCCTAGAAAACTCCTTACTTCAGTTACGCTCCTCGGCGGGTTCCATTAGACAATTGTCGAGATTTTACTCGGGTCGACTCTTATCCCATCTCCCGAGACAATATGCCCCAAAAATCCCACTTCCTTGAGCCAGAATTCATTCTTACTGAATTTAGCATACAATTATTTTTCTCTTAAAACTTGCAGAACTATATTCAAGTGCTCAGCATGATCATTCTCATCTCAAGAGTAGATCAGTATGTCATCGATGAAGACCACAACAAATCTAATCCAAAAATGGTCGAAAAATGCGGTTCATCAAATCCATAAAGATAGCGGGGGCATTCGTTAGACCAAAAGGCATGACCAAAAATTCATAGTGGGTCGTACCTAGTTCTAAACGCGATTTCAAGATGTCCAGAGTCCTTGACTCTTAAGCGATAATACCACGACCTCGGATCTATCTTAGAAAATACTGTAGCTCCCTTCAACTGATCAAATAGATTATCAATTCTCGGCAACGGATACTTATTCTTCACAGCCACCTTGTTGAGCTGTCGATAATCTATACATAGTCTCATGGAACCATCTTTCTTCTTCACGAATAGAACGGGAGAGCCCCATAGAGAAAAACTCAGCCTCACAAAACCCTTATCCATTAATTCTTGCAACTGTGCTTTTATCTCTTTTAGTTCGGTTGGAGCCATTCTATACGGAGCAATAGAAATAGGGGCAGTACCCGAAACTAGATCAATTCCAAATTCAATTTTTCTCTCCGGAGGTAGCCCTGGCAACCCTTCTGGGAAAACATCTAGGTATTCACATACTATGGGTACTGACTCAATTTTTGATTCAATCTCTTTAGTGTTTAACACAAAGGAAAGATAAGCCTCATACCCCTTCCTTAGGTATTTCTGAGCTAACATGGTCGATATCACTACTGGTGAACTATCCAATTTATCTGACTCAACACAAATAAGATTACCGTTTTCATCTCTCAACTCTATATGCTTCCTTCCACAATTCACAATTACATTATGAGTAACTAACCAATCCATCCCAAGAATGACATCAAACTCGTCAAACGGTAATATCATAAGATCGACAGGGAAACAATGACCCTTAATTATCAAAGGACACCCTTTACAAACTCTATCAACCAAAACGCACTTACCTAGGGGACTTGACACTCTTATGATGAATTTAGTAGACTCTATAGGCATACTCATGCTAAAGACTAGTTTCATACATATGTACGAGTGGGTAGATCCCGAGTCAATTAAAGCTATAACACGAGTATTATGGAGAGAAAAGATACCCGTGATTAGGTCGGGAGAAGACGCTTCTTCACGAGTACGGATGGCATAAGTCCCCGCCGGTGCTCTACCCTCAATTGTAGCAGCTCATTCTTTAGGTGGATTCTTGTTTCCCATCTCACTCCTCGGATTTTTCAACGGTCTTCCCTTAGGGGTACTTCCCGATCTCGCATTCTGAGGCCTTCCTTTCACATCTACCTCGGGGCAGTTTCTAATAAAATGGTCCAAGGACCCACATCTGAAACAAGCTTTCTCATTAGCTCGGCACTCACCAAAATGGTGCCCGCCACACTGAGGGCATTCCGGTCTATTTGGACGGATGTTGCCCACACTAGCAACTAATGTAGATTTCCCTTTTGATCCCGAAAATTACCTGCCCTTATTTCAGGTTGAAAACCTCGCAGAAGTAACTGATCGAGTAGTAAAATCCCTCGCTTTCTTGGATGAGGATAGGTGAGACTTGTTCAATTGTCTCTTCCTTGAGTCATGGGACTCGTATTCTGCTCGTCTCTTCTCTTTAGCCAACTCTTCGGCTTTACAGGCCCTATCCACCAACACTACAAACTCCTTTAATTCGAGAACTCCCACGTATAAACGGATATCTTCATTTAATCTGTCCTCGAACCTCTTGCACATAATGGCTTCTGTAGACACGCACTCTCGTGCATACTTGCTAAGTCTGACGAACTCCTGTTCGTAGTCAGTCACTGACATACGACCTTGCTTCAACTCCAAGAATTCCTTTCTTTTGTGGTCGATGAATCTTTGGCTGATATACTTCTTCCGATATTCTTCTTGGAAGAATTCCAAGCTAACCCTCTCCCTCGGTACCACCGACACCAAGGTGTTCCACCATCGGTAGGCTGAATCTCTCAGGAGAGATACTGCACACTTTAAGCACTCCTCAGGTGTGCAGGATAACTCATCGAATACCCGAATGGTATTTTCGAGCCAGAATTCTACTTTCTCCGAGTCATCATCCTTATTCGCCTGAAACTCTTCGGCCCCTTGCTTCCGGATCTTATCTACCGGAGGCCTTTCTCTTCTCGCCACTTCAACCACTTGAGGAGCTACTGGAGCGGGTTAAGGGATAGGTGGGGGCAGAGGGGTTTGAGCATTGGGATTTACTCGGGTATACTCAGTATACCAGTTGCTCATCATATGGAGAAAAGCTTCTCGAGCCTCATCCCCCTGACCCAAGGTCTCGGGTCTACTATTAGCTGGCGCGGTCCCTTGAGCGGGAGCCGGCGCATTACTCGCAGCATCATCGGCTGCAGTTCGGTCTGGATCAGAATCCATTTACTACATATAACACAAATTTACACGTCAGGAGCCATCACACTATCATTACTCAGACACTTTTACATATGGCATGTATAGCTAGACTCGTACTTATGCTATGTTAGTCATAGAATCGACTAAACTGTAGCTCTGATACCACTAAATGTAACACCCCGTACCCAAGACTGATGCTAGGGCTGGATACGAGACATTAACATACTTGGATTCACTTAAACATTCTCTTTCTTAGTCTACCTATACATTTCATGGGCCTACAAGGCCTTAGGCACATAACCTATAACTTTCGAAACTTAATCGAAAACTTTTCTTTAAAGCAGGGTTCACACGCCCATGTGACTTAGAACACGCTCGTGTACCCTTAGACACGCCCATGTCTACAAACCGTGGGGAGTTAATGACTATATTCATACGGCCGAGCATGATTAGACACGCCCGTGTATAGGCACACACGTCCATGTCCCTAGTCCGTGCCTAAAAACCCAGGCATTCTGCCAATTTACCCACGACCAAGGCACGGCCGTGTTTCCCAACCGTGGTCGACACTGACTGAATCTACACGACCTGAACACGCTCGTGTCCTAACCGTGTGTTATACACGGCTCATACAAACGACCGTGGGGTATGACCGTGGTATATCCTGACTCATAACATTATGGTGCAGGGTACACACGGCCTAGACACACGCCCGTCGCCTAAATCGGTGGGCACTTAAAGGCTATTTACCAAGCCATTTGCCACCCTCAAATCAAGATCAACTCAAACTCAATTCAATGCATCTCATAGACAATACTACATACTTAATTGACTTCAATAAACATACATACATAGACAATTTTGGCCAATCACCTAACCAAATACTAAAGAATAATAAAAGAGGCATACACTTCATTAATTTCATCTTCATTGAAAAACAAAGAGTTTGCCAAATATTTGCCTAGCTCAAGAAATCATTTACAAAATGACTTACAATAAACACTTTAACTAACAATTACAACTTGACAAAATACCCAAGTCCTATACATGCCATATTCAAAACAAGTCTAAAATTGTTATACCAAAGTGTTGTTGATAGTGTGATCTCCGAATCCCTGCGTCTACGATCTTCGAGTTATCTTGGTAATACTATAAGAAAGAAGGGCAATGAAACGGGGTAAGCAATAAGCTTAGTAAGTTGCATGATAATAATTAGAAATCATACTCCTCATAAAAGAATAATTCATCCATAGTATTAGATAATTATATACAAACCAGGACTTCTTGACAATCCTTACTTACAATCGCCCATATCTAACGTTTATCGTAACACATATAGAGCCAATTTCTCATGACTCATTCAATAGCACTTGTATTCATTCATATCTCTACGATAAGTATAAGGTCAATATCACATTCTCTAAGTGGTCTTATATGAAGTCTCCTCTAGATACCGATGCCATGTCCCGGACATGGTCTTATAGAGAATTACCTTTATATGCTAATGCCATATCCCAGATATGGTCTTACGCCAGCTCTTGTCCCAACGCCGATGCCATGTTCCAAACATGGTCTTATACTGGCACTCGTATCAACGCCGATGCCATGTTCCAAACATGGTCTTACACTGGCACTCATAATGTGGCCGATGCCATGTCCCAGACATGGTCTTACATTGGCACTCGTAATGTGGCCGATGCCATGTCCCAGACATGGTCTTACACTGGAACTCGTATCAACGCCGATGCCATGTTCCAAACATGGTCTTACACTGGTACTCATAATGTGGCCGATGCCATGTCCCAGACATGGTCTTACACTGGCACTCACATTGGATGATAGTATTTTTCGTACACCTCATGGTCCATTAGAACTTCACTATCACATTCATATAAACTTCTCAATTTATTGAAGTATCATGCATCAATAAGACATCAAGCATTCTCAATTATGCTAATACAATATTGTATTAAAAATCACACACAACTTACCTCGTTTTCAAAATGAGCTAGTTCTTCGGTTTAGTCCACGATTTTGTCCTTTCCCCGATCGAGGCGAATTCTCGTCTCCTCTTGCTTTGAGTAGATGAGAGCTTGCTGAAATTTTTGAAGGTTTCTACCCCTTCTATGTTGAAAATTTTTGGTGGAAGATGATAGGGGAAAGGATGATATCTTTTCTCTCATTATTTTATTATTACAAGTCAAATTAGTCCACCTACTACTACTAACTTTGACTAAAATTGATAATCTTGTCTCCCATGCTTTCTTATGGCCGGCCAAGCCTCTTCCAAAGGCTAAATTGCCTTTTAAAGACCCCCAATTAACAATTCATGGCCATATGGTACCTTTAGCATGTAGAATGGAACTTTTGCACTTTATGCGATTTAGTCCTTTTTTGCAATTAAACATGAAATTGCTAAAATTAAAGTACCAAAATTGTCATGTTCATATGCTATTATGTTCTAACTCATAATATATCATGAAAATAATTTTCTCCAATCTCGGATTAGTGATCCCGAGATCACTATTCCGACTAGCCTCTAAATCGGACTGTTACACACCAGACCTATCTTTGAAATATATGACAAGTGTAATGTTGCTGTGCTAGAGCCTGTCAGTTATGAAGAGGCAACAATGGAAGATTTTTAAAAAGAAGCTATGGAAGCTAAATAGCCATGATTAAGAAGAATGAGACTTGGGAGTTGGTTGACAGACCAGTTCGCAAGAAGGTTATTGGGTAAAATGGGTTTACATGACCAAGTTAAATGCTGATGGTTTAGTAAACAAACTCAAAGCCAGACTGGTTGCAAAGAGATTGAGTTAACAATATAATGCTGAAACCTTTGCACCAGTAGCAAGATTGGACACCATTAGGCTGCTATTGGCCTTGGTAGCTCAAAAAGGGTGGTAAATGCATCAATTGGATGTAAAGTCAGCATTCCTCAATGGTATCTTGAAAGAAGAGGTTTATGTTGAACAAACATAGGGATTTGTAGCTAATGGTGATGAACATAAAGTGTACAAGCTGAAGAAGGCCTTATATTGCCTGAAACAGGCCCCATAAACCTGGTATGATAGAGTTGACAAACATCTGTCGAGCTTCGGATTTGAGAGGAGAATCAGCGAACCCATTTTGTATATGAAGAAGGAAGAGAAGGAAACCTCGCTAACAGTGTCTTTATATGTTGATGACTTGCTAGTGACTGGCAGTTGCAGAAAGCTGTTGATGGATTTCAAGAAGTAGATGCAAGTTGAATTTAAAATGTCTGATTTTAGAGACATGACCTATTTCCTTGGTTTGGAAGTGTTTCAGTCAGAATAAGAAATCTTCATAAGCCAGAAGAGCTTTTCTTTGAAGATCTTAAACAAGTATTGTATGAAAAGCTACAAGTCAGCAAGCACTCCTATTGCACAAGGTGAAAAACTCACTAGCTAGGGTGATTTTGAAAGGGTTGATGAAGGCATCTATAGAAGCCTTATAGGATGTTTTCTTTATTTGACAGCATCAAGGCCTGACATCATGTTTGTTGGTAGTTTGTTATCAAGATACATGCATTGCTGTAATGTGGTACATGTTAAAGCAACAAAGAGAGTTCTGAGGTATGTCAAGGGAACCCTGAGCTATAGAGTCAAGTTTATGAAGCTAAATGAGCTAAAGTTGACTGGTTACACAGACAGTGACTGAGCTGGTTCTTTTAAAGATATGTATAGCACTTCAAGGTACTTCTTCAATTTGTGATCAAGCGTGTTCAGTTGGAGCTCTAGGAAACAAGAGATTGTTGCACAATCAACTATTGAAGTTGACTAAAGTCAAGCACTTTGACTAAGAAAATTGATGTCTAATTTGAATCTAATGCAAGGGGAAGCAATAGATATATATTGTGACAATCAATCTACTATTGCAATTGAAAAGAACATTGTCTTCCATGGCAAGACAAATCACTGCAAGATAAAATATCACTTTGTAAGAGAAGAACAATCAAATGAAGTGAAGCTGGTTCATTGCAGTTCAGATGACCAACTTGCTGATATTTTGACAAAACCTCTAAGAAAAATGAGATTTGAGAGGTTAAGACATGATATTGGAGTTTGTAGCATTATGGCCAAGGAGGAGTGTTGCGAAGTGGCCATCCATGTAATGGCGAATACAGATCGCATAGTTGTGAGCTCATCAAAAGTTACGAGCTCATCCAAAGATGCGAGCTCAACCAAGTTTTGATTGATGCGTGAACCACCTCACGTACTATCTAGTGTGAGCTGTTAAGGGTTTTGGTGAGCTACAAGATGAAGTGCGAGCAGGGTTCGCAAGTGCAGAAATTGATTTTTTTTGTTTAGTATGTTTGTTAAGTTAACTTCTTAGAAGCAAACAGAGTTAGTAATGAGATGATGTTTTTCAGTACTAATTTCTCCTAATCAGTTTCCGTACAAGTTTTGTTTTTACTTTTCCAAGATGTTAGTTGGATTAGTTGATTACTTGTAAGAACACATGATATATATTGTAATTTTTTGGAATGAAAATCATGAAAGCCTTATAGCAGTTTATTCCATCTGCAAAGTGTGTGTGAGTTTTCTTTTTTGTGTTCTCTTTGTTCTTATCTTTCTTTCCATAAACACCAACACTATTTGACTTTTATTGCCTGTTACTTGTTTTCCTGATATGAAATTGTTTCAGATAGATGCCAAAAGTATTTCTAAACGGGTGGCTCAACGATGAAGACTATGTTGAACAGCCAAAAGGGTTTGTTAATCCACATTATTTGATCATGTTTTCAAGCTATCAAAGGTGTTATATGGACTTAAACAAGCTCCACGGGCATGGTATGAATGCTTGTCCCTATATTTCTTATAACAAGGGTATGTTTGGGGAAGTGTCGGTAAAACGTTGTTTGTGAAAAAAGGTGAGAAAGGTATTACTCTTGTTCATATTTACGTCGACGAAATTTATATTTAGGTCTACCTTTAAAAAAAGCTAGAGATGAGTTCATCTGTCTTATGAAATTGGAGTTTAAGATGAATATAGTCGGGGAATTCACATGCTTTCTAGAATTGCAGGTCTAATAGCTTGAAAGAGGCATATTTGTCAGTCAAGAAAAATATGTTTTCAATATGATTAAGAAGTTTAATCTCGACTAAGCCAAGAATGATAAGACTTCTATGAGCTCAAGCGATAAACTTGGAATGGACAAGGACGGAATTTTGGTTGACAACATTATGTAGCCAAGTATTATTAGGAGCTTAGTTTATTTGACAGCAAAAAGACTTGATATTTGTTAAAGCATAGGGGTTTGAAGTCAGTACCAAGTTGACCCGAAGAAGTTGCATAAGCAGCAAAGCGCATTAGAAATACATTAAAAGTTCGATCGATTATGGGTTGTGGTTTGCCAAAGACACTAGTAAGGCACTTGTGGAATATAGCGATGCAGATTAGGCTGAAAGTATAGACGACTATAAAAGTACCTTCGGTTTATTTTAGGAAAATAATTTGGTGTAATGATCGAAACAGAATTTTATCTCTCTTTCAATAGCTAAGGCTGAATATATTACAACAGTTAGTTGCTGCACGCAACTTATTTGGATGAAACAAATGCTACAAGATTACCATATTCCAACTCATGTTCTAATGTTTTATTGTGACAATACGATAACTATCAATATATCAAAAAATTCTGTGTTGCACTCACATACAAAACATATTGATATTCGTCATCATTTTATATCCAGGTTCCCTTGGGTTGTGTCATATATAAATCAACTTTTCTATTTTAATTTTCCCTCCCAGGTTTACCACTCTTGAGATAATATTTTTGAGAAGGTATTTATGATTGGTTTAAACTCTTTTTATGTGTTAAGATTGGTTCTTTAAGGTGGTTTAATGTTAGTCAATCACTGCTTTTTATAAGATAAGTCTGTTTCACTATTCTCCTATACAACTACTGTTATTTTCTTGTTTTCCTTTTTCTTTATATCTTTTTTCTTCATTTTGAACCCATGGAAAGGGTGAAACAAATGAACCAAAAAGAAAACAAGGAGCTTGCTTGACTCCCATGTTGAAGTGACTGACGAACAGCATTCTCAAAATGACACTGGAGAGTAATCAAAGTAGTCGCCCGAATAAACTATTGATGTGATTGGAAAAAAATGATGAAATTCTTGCCTAACTTTAACAAATATTTGATGCTTCCAAGGGGCATAATGTTGCAGTTGACTCTAACAAAGGATCATAGGAAAGTTCTACATATTTTGATCAAGATATGAGTTCCAATTAGAGAAAATGTTGGAATTTCGATACTAAGGAAGAAAGAATTGCAGAGAAGAAACGGGAAAAATTTAGCAACAAAATTGTCTGCTAAGGTTTTTATTATTTTTCACTTATCTATATTGAACAATGTAACATGGGTATTTATAACAAAAAAAAAATTCCTAAATATGGAAAGAAATAACAAAGATTTTTTATACTAATAAATGATAAATATATTATACTAATAAATACTAAATCTTCTAGAAAGAAAATATATTTGTAGCCATAACTTGCAAGCAAGCTTTTCAAATCCAATTCATATTTTTTAGTTCGCCAAAGTTGAAGTGTTCGCCAACTTGGCATGAATGGTCATCTAGCAACACTCCTCCTTGGCCTTCATGATGCAAACACCAATTTTATCCGTCAACTCTTCAAACCTCAACTTTCCAAGTGGTTTGTGTAGAATGCCTGCAAGTTTGTACTTTGATGAGCTCACATGCTGGTGTCCTCGTACTTTTGTAGCACATATTTCATTCAGTTTGTACCTTAAACTTTTCATAGCTTGCACATTTGTCAACTCACACTTTTTTCGAGTTCGCAACTTGCATTTTCTTGAGCTCACAAGCTTACGCTTCATCCTGCTGTTTGCTATTGCATGAGTGGCCAATTTGCGACACACTTTCTTGACCATCTTGCAACAAACTCCAATGTTGTTTTGTTGTGCAACTTTTTCAAAAATTGTATGTTTCAATACTGCTAAGTCACATCTGTGATAAGTTTCAACAATAGGCCTGATGCTTTTAACGGAAAGATCATTAAAACCTTCATCTTTATCTCTACCTTCAAATTTAGTCATCTTCTCAACTGATTTGACTTGCACACTTAACTAAGGGATTATAGTTCACATGTCCCTATCTTTTTGTGCTAACTATATGATTTATCCATTGAACTGGTATAGGCTCTTGAAGCCTCAAAATTCTAATCCAGCATAAAGCTTTTATTATTCATTGAGACTGTGACCATTTCTTATCCCAATGAATCAAATATAGGGCAACATTATCTTTGAAAACAACTGTGTATTTCTTCTCTATATATTGACCAATGTTAAGTAAATTATGAACAATTTCAGGAACTAACAGCACAACTGTAATTACTTTTGTACCTATCGGAGTGCTGCTTAGCACATCCCCTTTTCCTTTAGCTTCTAAGAGTTTGCCATTACCAATCCTCACCTTAAGGTTGCATCTTCTGTCAATCTTCCTGAAGATGCTTTCATCTGAGGTCATGTGGTTGGTGCATCCACTATTGATCAACCAACCTTTTGCGACTCTATTTTTTGATGCAGAACTTGTGGCTGTGAACACCTGCTCCTCCTGAATGTGATCTCCCTCAGTTGCATGAGCCTGCATATTCTATTGAGGAGTTCGCCCTTTGTTCTGGTATACCTTCTCCATGTGGCCAAATTGTTTACAGCTTCTACATTGAATATCTGGCATGAACCAGCAATACCTCTCCAAGTGATTTGTCTTTTCGTAGTGAGATCTAGTGGATTTTCTTCCTTACCACCATATCTCAATCTATCTTCTTTCTTCTCTATCCAACCTTTCTTACCCTTATGTTTCTAGGGGTTCGTATCATCAATACTCAAGGCTTGCAGTGCTTCTTCTTCTACGCACTCCCAATGCCTTAATGCCCTTTTTTGCTCTTGAGCATACATTACATTTATTAACTTTGAAAGAGAGATCGCCTAGAGATCCCTTGAGTCTTCGAGGGAGGAAATCTTCAATTTATAGCCCTCAGGAAGTCTTTTTATGACCTTCTCAATGACCTTGCTATTTGTGAATTCTTCCCCAAGTAACCTGATGCTATTTACAACCGCCATAATCCTGTCTGCGTACTGCTTCACTATTTTAGCCTCATTCATCTTCAAATTCTCAAAATATCTTCTAAGATTAATAAGTTGCTTTTTTCTGGTCTTATCAGAACCTTAAAACTCCTCTTTTAGCTTATCCCAAGCTTCTTTTGGAGTCTCACAAGCCATAATACGTGTGAATATGACATCGGAGATGCCGTGTTGTATACAAGACATTGCCTTGTATCTTTTAGCTCGCTCGTCACTGTGGTGTTTAAATTTGAGTGACTGTAGTGTTGTCCCTCAATTGTGCTAGCTCGACATCAGTATTCACAACCTCTCAAAAGTCATAAGCTTGTAGGTAGGTTTTCATCTTAACAACTCATATATGATAGTTTTCTCTATTGAAAACAAATGGTAAAGGTGGTGAGAAACTTGCGGAAGCCATGTATAGCTGAGAAAGAATAGTAACGACCCGTAAAAAGACAGCTCTGATACCACTTGTTGGAATTTCGATACTAAGGAAGAAATAATTGTAGATAAGATGCGAGAAAAAATTAACAATAAAATTGTCTGCTAAGGTTTTTAGTATTTTTCACTCATCTATATTGAACAATGTAACATTGGTATTTATAACAAAATATTCCTAAATATGGAAAGAAATAACATAAATTTTTTATACTAATAAATGCTAAATATGTTTTACTAATAAATACTAAATCTTTTAGAAAGAAAATATATTTTGTAAACATAACTTGCAAGCAAGCTCTTCAAATCCAATTCATATTTTTTAGTTCGCCAAAGTTGAAGTGTTCGCCAACTTTGCATGAACGGTCATCTTGCAAAAGAAAAATCTTTGGTTTCGATCGATGTTGCAACAAGGTATGCAATGGTAGGCGAAGGTAGGGGAGACGAAGAGTTGACATATCAGGAAACAAGTTTTTAGACCAGAGATACTGGTGAGACATTGGCTCAGATGCAAGTTCAACTTAAGGCCAAGGGTATACAAAATGGTGACAAATCAACTCCTGGTTACACCACTCGCTCAAAATGGAAAAGAGAGGTTTGCTCAAAACATGATAAAGACATCGTCCATGTAACACCTCTTGATTTTGTAGATATCTTAGCTAAGAAGCATTGGGAGAAAGTATCGAAGCAAAAATGTGTCGATGAAAGAAACATTTTGATGGCTCACTTTGAGAAATATTCTTTACTGCATATTTTTGAAGTTAGAAATTTGCTTAAGTTTGTGATGTATGTGCTGCTGTATGTGAAAGAAATCGTTCAAATATTTTATTGCAACTTGCAGCATGATGTTGATTAAAGTGCGGGGAACATGTTTACTTTTAGTATCATAATTATCAATTAGTTTCTGAAAAAATTATGTGTTCTTAATGAACGTACTGATGGCTATAATAAGATTGTAAATGTTATTACATGTTTGGTAGTTCAAATATGGTCTGATAACAATATCTTATCACCTGCCCCATTGACATCTAAGTTATGTGTTAGTTAAAAAATTTCCATCCATAACTGGCTTCCAGTTGTGCCAAAATCGTCCACCAACAAACCTTTAGCACGACTGCTTTACATGGTAGGACAGGAAATCCAATTTGATATTGGGCAGTTTATTTTTGTTTAGGTTGTCAAGCAGGTCGAATCTGTCTCCACTTGATAGTTTTTTTTCCATTTCCTTCCTTGATTTATCAGACGCTCCTACAATGACTGAATATCAAATTGAAGAACGATGTGATGGCTGAAGAGTTCAAAGAATTAAAGATTTCAAGCAAGCTATTTAAGGCTAGTTGAGTAAATGATATTGTTCCTATTGTACCCATTCTATCAGCTGTTTCAACAAGAAGACTCAGTATTGTGAAAAGTGCGGTTTCCGTCCAAAAAGCTCAAGCGATGGCTATTCTAAGGATTGAAATTGATACTATTAACATTGAGATTCAGCGTCTACACATTCACAAAGCATGACTTGGTGTTTTGTTTCGTGACTTGGAGTTGACCAATTGGTGATAGGGGAGTTGGTCTGGCATTTTGGCAAAAAGGGGGAGAGAGTTAGTGTTGATGCGAGAGCTGTTGCTATTACCTTTCTTATTGTTTTTTTCTCTTGTTTTTATTTCGTGTTTGGTTATTTTCTGCTTTTCTATATTTTTTGAACTTGATCGATTTATGTTGATTGCTTTAGTGCTTTTTCGCACAAGGCTGTTGGTTTACTTTTCATATATATTGTTATAGACTTCATGAATATCTTTTGCGTTCTTGTTGTTCCTTGCTTGATCTCAAGGAAGATTTGGGGCATTTGTTGATTTGGTTTTGTCAAAAATTCCAAGGGGGAGATAGTTAGATCCTTTGTCTGTTACTATAAACTTGAAATTATATAGGGTTTTTCTATATATTTTTACAACCTTTTTTCTTAATAAATATGTTAATCTTGAGTAATTGTTATTAAAATAAGTGAATTTTACTTAATTAGTAATATTGGGCATGAAATTATAAAGTATGTGAAATTGTACTTAATTACATGATTTTCGTGCATATTTTATATTATTTCATGTTAATTTATTAATATGTGATTTTTCACTATGCAGGAGGACCATTGAAGATGTGATTAATGTGAATGAGACATGGGCATGCACAAATTAATTCATGTGGACGGAAAGACCATGCAATTTGGGTCATGAGGTTGATAATTTGACCTAATAAAAGATGTGCTAAAAGATAGACATGTCTGCTACATTATTGGACCGAGAAACCGTCCAATAAGGGGGAACCAAAGCCCAGTTTTGGCACAACTAGATGGTAGCCCAAAATCAAGCATTGGGGTATTTAATCGAAGATCCTTATAGTTGGAAAATAATTAGCAATCAACCCAACTACTTCACTGTTGAAACCGTCCACCCTATGGCTATTAATAGCCTTGGTTTGAATTCAAAATGAGAAGACTTAGTCATCCACTTCTCCTTGAAATGTGGTCGGCCATGTTTGATAGAAAAAGAAGGAATTCAAATGCTATTTTTAGCTAACTCTACCCCTTACCTTCACTTATAAATACCATGCACCAATCCCTTAACCCCTAATCCCTTACAACTCATTTCTCTTCTCTCATTAGCATTTTCTCTACATTCCATTCCCCTTTTCCTTCCCTTGCATAGCCGCCCATCTCCTTTCCATCCTTTAGCCACAAAATCTTTGTCAAAAGAATTCTTTGGCCAGCCACCTTAGGAACTCCTAAGCAAAAGAAGCATCGAGCAGAATGGAGGAGCTGTAATAGCCCGTTTTCAATGAAATCGGAACAGTAGTTTTGGAACCACAAATTTGAAGTAAAAAAATTTATTTTATTATTATTTTATGGTCTAAAGTTTGATAAAAATACCATATAAAAATTTCGTTAAGAAAATTTACTGTTTACATGCTTAATTTGATAAAAAGGACTAAATCTCGTAAAGTGCAAAAGTAGAGTTCTAATAGCTAAAGGTGTTAAATAGCTATATAAATTTAAAGTGGAAGTCCTTATATGGTAATTAGACCATTTAACTTGATAGTGGATGTACATGGCTTGGCAATTGTGTAATTATTAATGTTTTTAAAGGTTAAATTAGTAAAAAGGTAATTATATGTTAAATTAAATAAAACCAAAGTGAAGTATCATCTTTTTCTTCTTATTTTCAACCAAAATTTGAAGCAAAAGGAAGCCATTTTTGAGCTAGGGTTCGGCTAGTCTTATTTCTTTGATTGGTAAGTGATTTTTGTCCCGTTTTTAATGATTTCTACGTTTTAGGGATCATTGTAGCTTAATCTAGCTAGCCCGAGGACTAATTTGCAAAATTGTTAAAGCATTAGGGTTTTTCCATTGATAAGAATGCTTGATTTTTTAAGTTTGATGATAAAAAAATGAATGGTTTTTGTTAGATAAACAACTTTTGTAAAGGAAATTTTAGTGAAATTGTTAATTAGGGATTTAATTGAAAAATGTAATAAATTCTTGGTTAAATTTGTAAATTTATGAAATATGTGGGCTCCTATAAGCATGTATAAAATTTGGCTAGGCTTGGGTAGGGATAAAATTTAATGAATTTCATTTTCCGAGCCTAGGGACTAAATTGAAAAGAATTAAAAGTATAGGGGCAAAATGGTAATTTTGCCAAAAATGTGTGTTGGACTAAATTGAAAGTGAATTATATTGAATTGAGTTAAATTCATTCATATAGATCCGGTTAGACCTCATATGGAGTTAGATCAGGGCAAAGAAAAAATCTCAGATTAGTCGCCTCCGTATCTACGTATACTCGTCAAGGTAAGTTCATGTAATTAAATTGTGTATTTATATGCTTTAATTGAAATATATGTATATGTATTGTATAATTGCTATGTATAATTACCGATCGCATATTCGATGACATACAACGACTACCGAGCCCCGTTTGAACCTTAGAAATTTGTAGGATACAAATGACATGTCATTAGGGTTACCGATTTCAGCTCTATGAGCTTACTGATACTCAGCTCGTATGAGCTTACCGTTATTCAGCTCGGAGGATATTACTGATTACATCTTGTAAGAGCATACTGATTATGAGCTCGTATGAGCATACATGTACAGGAATTGACAGATTACAGTTTAGTACACCTCGTGTGTGCTACCCACACATCCAACGATGTTCTAAATGGTTCAACGGCCACAGCTCTATTACGAGATTATATGAATTCAACATGAACTATTACAGGTATTTACATGAAATACATGAAAGTGATGTTACATGATACATTGATATATGAAATAAATAATACATGTATATGAATTGTGATTACTTATTGAATTCATCCATGTGTATTGGATTTTGTATGTGATTTACATGGCTAATATGCTGGTGAACATGTGTTTAGGCTTTTGGCCAATATGATTGGGATATGTTATGTTTACTTACCTAAATTGTGGTTAAATGGTAAGTTAAATTCTGTGTTATACGAACTTACTAAGCTTAAATGCTTACTCTGTGTTATTTTTTGTGTTTTATAGTGATTTGGAAGCTCGTTCGGGTTGGAAGCTTGTCAGAGCTATATCACACTATCCATCGGCTTTTTTGGTATTTTCAATTGTTAAATTTTGGTTATAATGGTATGTATAGGTTATTTTGGTTAATGTTGGCCATTGTGTGATGTTGTGGTTGTGGCCATATGCTTTGGCTTGTGTTTTGGTATATTTAGCTATGTATATATAAATGGCCTTATCATGTTTGATGTGTGGTTTGGTATGGTTAATATGTGAATTGATTTATGTTTGATGGATTAAAATTAAATGGTAGTTGAATATGCAAATGGTTATGTATTATAATTTAGAGTGATTTAATGCTTGTTGTGGAAAGCACATATGTATAATGATGTTAGTTTTTGAATGGTTTGTATTGGTGTTGTTAGTGCACAAGTTACAAGTGACTTATATGACCATTTGATGCTAGAGATCAAGTACATAAATGGTACTAAATGGTATGTTTTGATTAATGATCTACATGGTAAGTTTTGGTACAAATATGCATATAAGTTAGTTAAACAATTGGATTTATTGAATGTTTAGATATACATGTTATAAGTTGTCATTTGAGGTGCCTAAGGGCATATTGGTTGTATGTGAGATATTACATATTTAAGGCTTGATTTTGGCTTGTTTTGGATGCCTATTTATGACTTGTGTATATGCAAAATGTTGAGTTTAGGTTGGTGCTAAATTGGGTGAGAAATGTGGCTTGTAAAATGGGCTACTTTCATCCACACGGCGTGTGTCTCAGCCGTGTGTGACACACGGCCAAGTGACACGGCCGTGTGTCCCCTGTAGCTTTCAAACGATTGAAAGTCAGGCTGTTATACGGCCTAGCAGATGGCCTGGCACACGGGCGTGTGAGGTTACTTCGAAAGGTACACGACCTGGCACACAGACATGTGGCTTGGCTGTGTGACCCAAGTCAGTGAGTTACATGGGTAAGGACATGGGCTGGGACACGATCGTGTGTCCCTATTTCGAATGCCCACAGGACCTAAGACACGGGCGTGTCTCTTGGCCGTGTGACCCCTGCAGCTTTGAAAAATTTCAATGTTTTTCGAAAAATTCTTTGAGTATCCGATTTAGTCCCGATTTGTTTCTAACACGTATTTTGGGCCTTGAGGGCTCATATAAGGGACAATAAGTATGATTTCGATTGGTTTCTAACATGAATATTATATGATATGAAATGTTTGAAATTTTTGTCTGTTTGATCTGTAAACTCCAGTAATGCTCAGTAACCCTGTTCCGACGATAGATACGGGTTAGGGAAGTTATAGGAGTACATAAGTCAGAATAGATCTGAAAGGCTGTCGAACTAAAGTTTACTCTTTCCTCTTGTAATTTATTTTAATCATGTTTGTTTTTGTAACAGCCCAATTTTGGGACTAGTCGGAACAGTGGTTTTGGGACCACAAATCTGACGTAGTAAAATTTATTTTTATTATATTTTTATGGTCTACAATTTTATGGAACGAATTCGTGTAAATTTCGTTCGAAAATTTTGACGTTTGGGCACTCAATTTAGTCAAAAGGACTAAATTGAAAAAAGTGCAAAACTTGAATTCTATATGTTTAAGGTGTTCAATTGCTATGAAATTTTAAAATAAAGGTCCTTAAATGGTAATTAGACCATTGGTTAAGTTGGTGGACAAAAATGGACATGGTTTGGTATGTTTCTAAAGTTTTTCATTAAGGGCATTTTTGTAATTTGGTAATTAAAAAGCCAAATTAAAAGTCAATTTTTGTCCATCTTCCTCCCATGGCCGAAATTCACAAGGGGAAACCATGGCTAGGGTTTTTCAAGCTTCCAAGCTCGATTGTAAGTCCGTTCTAGCCCCGTTTTTAATGATTTTTATGTTTTTGAAATCCTTGTAACATGATCTATCTATTTCTACCACCAATTTGAAGAGATGTCAAAGTCTAAAATTTTACCCATGTTGAACAAGTATGTATTTTGGTGTTTGATGGTAGAAATGCATGTTTGTTGTTTGTTAAACGACTTTTGCTAAGTGATTTTCGATAAAAATGTCAAAAAGAAATTATTTGTAAAAGTTAAAAAATGAGTAGAAAAATGTGAATAAATGGAAAATGTGGGCTGTTATGAGTATGAAAATAGTTTCGGCTAGGCTTGGGTGTGCAGAAATTGAATGAAATTCATTTTACGAGCCTACGGACTAAATTGTAAAATGTCAAAACTTTAGGGAAAAATGTAATTTTGCCATAATATGACTTTTGGGCCGATTTGAATAGTATAATGATTAAATAAGTTAAATGTGATATTATAGATCGAGAAAAATAAGGTTCAGAGTTAGAACGGGGGAAAAATGAGTATTTGACGATTTAGTCCTTTTTGCCGTTTTTATGCCGAGGTAAGTTTGTATGTAAATAATGCAATGTTATATTTTTATTTTAATGTTTTGATATTGCATGAAATGTATGATTGATTCTATGAGCATATTCGACAAAGTTCCGGCAAGAGAGAAATCCCAGTTGAACCTTAGGAATAGATTAGGATACAAGTGACATGTCACTAGGAACCCATGTGATTATGTGATTTATGTGTCCCGGGTGCTGGTCCTGTACGTCCTACCGGTGGCTGGGTATACCTGTATATGTTGCAAATAACTGACAGCTTGTGTGAGTAGCACTGCGTAGCTACGTCTTGACTGACAGCTTGTGAGAGCGAGCTTATATGTGTTATGAGAATTGTGATAGCATTGGCTACATATGTGGCACTTATGTGCAAAGTTTTCCGTGTATCTGATAGTATTCCAAGTGGTTCAACGGGAAATTAAACGAGTATGTCAAAGAAGAGAAAGAGTATATAAGTAATTATGAATCGGTACAGGTATGTACGCAAAGTTTATAAGCATGGACTTCATGAAATTGTGAGTTCATGATTTCCATGAGAATGATTTTGTGAAAACCATGTGATTATTAGTTTATACTTGTGATGTATGAAATTCATGATAAATTCGGTTGACGATTATGTGATTGGCTTTCGGGCCAAATTGAGTTATGATATAGCATGTTTTATTCATGCAAATTGAGATTTATCAGATATGATAAAATGGGAAGATAAGGACTTAGGGAATTGAAAGATGTTAAAGTATTTGCTTGAAATGTAAATACTCATAATTATTGTTCATGTTAACTATGAGGTTTGAAATGATTTGTTATTTGTTGTAATATATTACAAAGGAGAGATTATGGTTGTTAGGCTAATGCCAAGATATGTTAAATTATGCTTACAAGTTGATAGAGTAAATATTATGATTGAATAAGAATTATAACTGTGAGATTTATAGTAATTTGTATTATCTTGTGTTTAAATTGTTGGACTTGATAAAAGATTGGTAAAAGCTGCTTATTATTTTCGTACGGACTTATTAAGCTATATAATATAGCTTACACCCTTCCTTTCCCATGTTTTATAGTGACAACGAGCCAGCTCAGGTTGGAGATCATCGGAGATTCTATCACATTATCAAGCTATCACTTTGGGTATAAATGAATTCAAGCATTTTGAGTCTATGGCATGTATAGGGACTAGGCCAATTTGTTATGTGTGTCATTATTAATTTGGCCATATGTGTTGGTTTGTAATTGTTAATGCTTCATCTTATATATAGCCATGAATGATGGCTTATGCTGATTATAAGTTTATTCATATGTTAATGCCCTCTTGTGAATGTGAAATTAGTATGTTTTTAACGGGCTAAGTATGATGTTTTAAGCATGATAAATAATGGCATGAGAATGACATGTTATTATCTTTGTTGTGGTTATTTGGCTACTCTCACATGCTTGATTTTGCTCCATGAGATGTTGTGTAGATGTGTGCAAGTGAGGGTGGAAAAATGGCTTGGTAAATAGCCTTGTTTTTGTCCACACGGGTAGACACACGAGCGTGTGTCTAGGCCATGTGTGACACATGGTCTACCCCACGAGCGTGTGTCTAGGCCGTGTGTGACACACGGTCTACCCCACGGGCATGTGTTCCGGCCATGTGTCCCCTGCACCTTAATTTTGAAAAAATAGAATGTCCAGAATTGAGCACACAGGTAGAGACATGGGCGTGTGTCTCAGCCGTGTGTGCTACACGGCCTAGCACACGGGCGTGTGGCACGGCCGTGTGGCACAAGTCAGAGAGCACCCTAATTCAAACATTGTCTGAAGCACGGGCGTGTCCTAGGGTCACACGGGCGTGTCCCTTGGACCACACGGGCGTGTGTGCCCTGCATTTAGCAAAAATTTTCTATGTTTTGTAAAAAATTCTAAAGTTCTCAATTTAGTCCCTAACCACTTCTAAAGCATGATTTGGGCCTCGTAGGCTCGTATAAGGGACTTTATGATTGAATATGAATGGTTTTAATTTGGACAAAAATTTATGACTCGAAGTTGTATGAATGCTTGTGTTATAAGTCCGGTAATGCCTCGAGCCCTGTTTCGACGTTGAATACGGGTAAGGGGTGTTACATTTAGTGGTATCAGAGCTATGGTTTAGTCAATTCTTAGACTAACGTAGCGTATGTGAGTCTAGCTATACATGCCATATTACTACCTGTGATAGTGTGATATCTCCCGACTCTAGTTAAATTGTTTTGTTGAGGCAGAGATGCTTTCCAACCGAGCTATTTTCGAAAACGCTGAAAGTGATACTAAGATATTTGAAAATGTGTTTGTGATGAGTTGAAACTTGGAAAGGTATGGATAAGAATTCATGATATGTATGTGATGATGTACAAAATGAAATAACCATAAGTTGAGAAATATGGATAAAATATCATTGTTTCAGTTGAACATTGTATTTCAATGGATTATGGTGATTTTATGAAACGAATAAAATGTTTTAAATGTTACAAAAAGGATTTAGCCCGGAAAGGAAATCCTGAATTAAGCCCTCTCGCCTAGACGGGTAATCCAGAGTAAGCCCTTTAGAGCATACGTTACTGAAAGGATTTAGCCTGGACTGACAATCCTGTTATATCACATGTGGCTCGAGAGTGTGCTCTATGAATATGTGCCAAAAGGGCACTTTTGAATATGAATTGACGGATTGTTGACATGCATACCTTGAGTATATTACTCGAGTATTCATCGAAATTATAATAGTTCAATGGGAAATATTCTTGAAATATAGAAAGTTGAAATGAAATGAAAGTTTATATTGTGATAAGTTCATTCATGTTTGTTTGCATTCATATGATGTTATGTGCCTAACTTGTTCGATTAAGTGAATGCGATAAGTAAACTTACTCAAAATTTATGGAATGTATGTTTAAGTACACTTGTTTGAATAAAGGTAATCGAAAAGTTCGTGTGACATAAATATGTATGTTAATTAGCTTGAAGTGAATTATATGATTGTGAAGATATTATGTTGATAATGAATGCTAAGTGATATGTGTGTATTTATGAGAGTCGAGTTAGAGGCTTTACGACCTCACCCCCTTACCAATGTGGTATTTTATAACGAAATTTCACGAGATTTAAGTTGAATGAGCTCACAAGTAAGAGACTAAAGAGTTCAGTAGCGGAATAACTTATAATGTGGTCAGAGTTAAGAATAGTTTGGCAAGTGAATACAGTTCTGGAAAAGATGCCAGGTTATTCTAAAGATCATTCGAATTTCACGATGTCACGGTTAAAGAAAAAGTTAATCTCGACTAATCGACTCATTCAGGTATGATGTCTAAAGTATGTATTTGCTGGAATTTCTTCCGGGTTGATTTTTTTTAGTGAATGGAATAATACGAGATTAGTGATGATAGAATTAGTCAGAGAAATGATATTTGAATCGTAAAGATGTCTGAGTGTAACAGTTGTAATTGAATAGATTATGATGATCTCTCCTGGGTATTTTATATATTCATTTCTCCTCAGAGATATATGTGATTGTTCATTTTCTGATGAAATGTTTATCGTATGAGAATGCTAGCTAATTATAATGTTAGATGAAAGCACCGTTGGTCTGGTTGGTTGATGAGCAGCATTTCTTATCTCTCTCTTTGGGATTCTATTCTATTATGTTTGGAATGAAAGTTGTTGGTGAAAATTTATGTGAGGCTATTCTTCTGTTTCTACTGAATGTTGTTTTGTTTTATATATATATTTGGAAAATATATTATCACTTTTACAATTGATTCTAGAGCGTATAAGCATTGTTTTTCTTCTGGTTTTCTCTGAGGAATCATCAAGATCTTTATTATTTTCTTATGAGTTATGTTCCCGGACTTCCAGTATGATATCGCATCTTGGATTTCTTTATCTCGATTTTCTTATTATCCTTATTTCGTAAATTATCAATCATGGCTCATCTTTAAAGTGTGTTCTTTGGCTTGTGATAACTATGTCTATTATGGTTGTATTTCTGGTTCGATCATGGGAACGTGATGATTCTGGTATCAGGATTTCTCTAATTTTCGTGAAAGGAATTGACATCGGCAAAGGTATAGATAGTGGAAGCTCAAACTCAAATTGTACGATGGTTTTCTTTTCTCAGGGAAGTTTGATTAAGGTCAATGAGTTCAATCAGGATATTTTGTTTCCTTGAGCTAATGCAGTTGTAAAGATCTTTGACTAGCATGTGAGGAAATTTTGAAAAAAATTGTATGTTTGAGTTGTTTTAATAGCATGAAGAAGGGACTATTTTGATATGATATTATCTGATAGTTGAAATTGACTCAGTTATTTTTATCATAGTGAGCTGGTCAGTTGAAAGGTAATTTGAGTTATATGCATTTAGGTTCATCCTCAGGTAAGAAAATAAAATCTTGTACATTCATGGGTAAATTGACGAACAGTCTGAACGAAGAATTTATATTCAAAAAGGGTGTGATACAAGGACGTACCTATTAGATCAGTTCTAATTGGATGATATTATTATGAGTTAAAGCTGTTTTGATTGATAAAGTTATCACATTTGTGAAAGTTAAAAATGATCTGTTGAGTGTTAACAAAGTTGAAAATAGTTGAAGGTACTGTTAACCGAAGCACTGATTCTGAGTTCAGTTTAAATTGAGTAAGGAATTTGTTATTTTTTAGCGATGCACTATCGAACGGATTGGAATGTGTTTTAATACAAGAATGTAAAGTGACAATTTATGCTTTCAGACAGTTAAAGTCACATAAAAGGAATTGTCCGACGAGTAATTTAGAGTCAGCCACTTTTTATGTCTGTGTTAAGAATTTGATGACACCGGTTGTTCGACGAAAAATGTCATATGTTTCCTGATCCCAAGAGTTTAAAGTATCTAATGTCACAGAAGGATCTGAAATTAAAACAACATAGATGGCTTGAACTATTGAAAGATTGTGAGCAGTTATCGATTAAACTTTGGGAAAACAGATATAGTTGCAAATGCTTGAATGGAAAACCTTTGATTATTTTGTGAGTATTAGATACATGATTAATCTTATTTAATGACGGTCTGAATCTAGCTAAATTAGAAGCTAAGGTGATGTTTTCTTTGTAAGATTGAGAACCTCAGGAAAGTGATAGTGAGTGGTAAACTAAATGAGTACAGTGTGAGACGACTTTTGATTCTGGATTTCAGGTCAGACTTGATGACTGTTATCATTATTCCGAGATAGAATTTGCGCACTGAGTAATTCAGAGCTTATGCAAATTTTTTTTTACAAAGCTCCGTAGTAGCTCGTTTGTTCATTCAGGGAGTAATAAAATGTACAGTTATTTGAAATAGATGTTCTGATGATCGGGTATGTAACATGATAGATTAGTTGAGTTATATGTTTCAGAGACTATCCGATCAGAAATAGTACAGAAAGTAAAAGTGATTCGTGGCAGTTTAGAATCCACTTCAGATTGTCAGAAAACGTATGTGAATTTGAAACATGGGGATATGAAATTCCCGTTCAGCGATAACATGTTTCCAAAAGTATTACCTAGGAAAAAGATTCAAAATGAGTTTTGTGTATCTATGTTGCAATAGTATCGATTGGAATCTTTGAATATGAACTCTCCGATAGAGATTAAGATTTAGCCGATGTGTTGTATAACGGAGAATCTGTAACATCCTGGATTAGGGGCTATGCATCTTTTATGCTTCTGTGTGTTTGGTTTGCCTTATCTATTGTTTGTGTGTGTTTAGGGTCCCCGGGAAGGCCCGAGGTTAAGTCGGAACCTTGGCCAAAATTTCAATTTTGGGCACTTTAGGGGAAAGCTAGTTGGGGCAGGACTTAAGGGTTATTGCTTGTGGTTGTTGACACAAGAATTTAAATGGCAAAGTGGCAAGGAGGCACCACTTAAGGTTCAGGTAAGTGACGCCTCAGGGGGAGCAGTGAGGGCACAGGTTCGACTTGCGTCGTCAGCAATGTGGAATTTTATTTTTGCTTATGCGCCTAAAGAGCTTGGATGATGGATTCGGTTAGGAGCCTTGAATAGTGGAGGTGGACTTAATCAAATATTTCAAAAGGATGGACAAGAGTAAAAAGGGGATTTTGAATAATTCAAATTGATTCAAATATGTGACCAAGAGTGAAGTTAGGAGAAAATTTGGGGATTTGGTGTTGGTGAGGTAGGTTGCCAAATTTTTGGATGCTTGTTGTAGGGGGAGAAAAGGTCGATTTTGTTTTGTTGGCGGGGGTGCCGAAAGTTAGTAAGGGTTTTAAGTTTTCTTTGTTCTTTTGTAGTGCATTCGGTCACTAGGGAAGTAGATGGTGCCGATGTTGGTAGGTTCTCTTGAAGCTCCTTCGTTCTCTTTGGGTTCTTAGTACCTATATGCCAAATGTGCCTAGCTAATTTTCATTTTTTCTTCTTTTGACCTATAGCCGAAGGTGAGGAGACCATTAGTGCATCTGTTCTTCATCTTCTTTTTCTCCCTACTCATCCTCTTAAACTTTACAACCGAAAGCACCACACCTTTCCCTTGCAATCTTTTGTTTTCTCCTTCTTCTTCTTCTCTACTCACCTTCTAAAACTGAAACCTGTTGCACTCCATCTTTGTTCTTCTTTCCCTATTTTCCCCTCATCATTCTTTTCTCCAAAACTTTCCTCTCTTCTTATTGTGTTGCCAAAACCCTTGAGCCTTTATTGAATCTCCCTTTCTCTTATTTTGGTTCTTCCATTTCATTCTCTTCCACTCTTGATCATTGCCGAATCTTCTCTGTTATAGTAACTTGTGCCGAATTTTCTTGGGTGTAGTTCGGGTCCTCTTTGTTAAGATGAATACTGTGGGACAAGTGCTAGGCATCTGCTTCGGATCTTTCATTGGTTTGGTTGTGAAGCTGAACCATTTAAGTTCCAAGTTCGAGGAACAGCCAATCTCCGAATCCTATCTCTCTTTTTCGGGATCTTAAGTCAATCAAAGGAGAGGGTTGGACCAGTAGTCCCAGCCCCTAAGTTTAAGCGACGTATAGTATCGGCGATGACGGATCAAGCGCCACGGGTTGTGGACCGACGTCAAAACAGAATAGGCAGATCGCAGTCGTTCCCTCTTCTGAGAGTGTCGATAGTGTTGAGAGCTTAGTCCTCCTCGTGTTCAGGTGTGTAATATTAACACCTCTTTGTTGTTACTTTTAAGTATGTGTATGTACGGTGAGATGCCGAAATAATGGCATAAGTTGTTCTTCTATATATGGTAAGTAAAAGTGAGACATCAGGTTAGTGATTTGTATTTGTGATAATTATGCGATTATTTTAAAATGAGTTTATGTTGCATTTGATACATGTTGAGATATGTTGCATGCTCACACCATGATTTCATGTTGCATGGGGGAAAATATGCCATGAATAGAAGGGGAAGTGTATCTGGTGGCTTGTGCCATTTCAGCCTGGTGACTATGTCACAACTCTGATAATCTGGTGGCTTGTGCCATTTCAGCCTGGTGACTCTGTCACAACTCTAATAATCTGGTGGCTTGTGCCATTTCAGCCTGGTGACTTCGTTACAATTTCTGACGGTGAGCAGCATGACTGCCATCAATGGTGTATAGCGGATGGAAGTTTAGGTTGGAATGGGTTCTGCATCATCATGCATATGTTATTGTGCTATTCTGTACTGTGGGGGCTAAGGTCAATCTGTTCTAACGGGCTTGAGCCCAATAAGGGGTGTTTGGTTATTTCACACTGAGTCTTTTGACTCACTCTGTTTGTTTAACATCTGTACAGGTAACACTTAGTTCAGCAGACCGGGCCGGAGGGGACTACGAGGTGGCCATGCACGGTTTCTTTCTTTTTAAATAGAACGTTATTTTCTTTAAATTTTCGGGATTTTCAGAAATGTAATAAGGCCACTTCTAATTTGGGTAAATTTTTAATTTTAATCTTTGGACGTATTTAATATAAATTACTTGACAAAAATGTTTTTATAAAATACGAACGAAAGTTTTCTTCTCAATCCGACAAACAACACTTCTTTTAAAAACAAAAAGTGATTTTGCCACCAACTTTGGGTTTAATCTAGTAAATGATAGGTGTTTTCAACTTTCACTTAAAGCACAAGGTTTGATTAACTAAAGTTTTATCTTAAATAAATATTGGGCTTGCAATGGAACCATGGAACTTGAGGCTTTTAAGAAAGTTTAAATTAAAGACCTTCTAAGACTCGTAACTCTTTTAGCAGTCTTTCCTAGTGACATGCCAGATCCGGTCGTAGTGTTTGAGCCGGGTTTGGTGTAACATCCCAAAATTGGGCCTCGTAGGACTGGGCCCAATGGGCCTTAGGCGTAGGAGCGTTTAAAATTTTTGGGAATAAGAGAACGGCTTTAGTGCAAGTTGGATCTAGTAGGTGAGGGATTTTGGAAGGTTAAGGGGCTTCTATGAAGTCTCGGGATTAAATTTAGGCTTTAGGGAAATTTTGGTTTTAGGTGAAAAAACCCTGGGAGTTAGTAGGTAGGCTTTAAGAATAAAATATGGAGAAAATGACACAAGTGGAGTGTGTAGTGTAGTGGCAAAGTGACGCCACTTAGGGAGCAAGGGGGTGATGCCACAAGGAAGGAAGGAGGTCCAAGATTATTTTATTAAATGGATTTAGACCTTGGCCATAGTCTTATATTTAGTTGCGCATGATTTTAGACACAAGAGGAGCTTGTGGCCTAGTGGCAAGGTGGCATTTCAGTTGGCAAGAGGTCTGAGGCTCAAGTCTCGGGATCAGTAAGGGAGAATTTATTTTGCGGATTGGACAGCCAGAGTTTGAGTTGGATTTAAACTCTGCTAGCGGAAAGATCCCACGTCGAAAAGATACAAAGAAGGAAGGTGAGAAGCTGGCTTTATATAGAGCTATCTATGATGGGAGGAAGGATATACCTTGGTGGGCGTTTGGGTACGTATGGTCCTGAGCGAGTTAGCACCAGATTCCTATCAGGTGTGTACTCTCTCTACTCTAGTTGTAGAGCGGCAAATGTCGAATGTCGGTCACACGACGATAGTAGCCACACGAGCGTGCGAGCGCACGTATGGGGGCTTCGACACAATAGTTGAGGCCATCGTTAGTATTCTTGTGGGTTGATGTTGTTTGGGCCGATAGGGGCCGAGTGGGCCCAATGGGCCCGTGGGCCCATATGAGTAGATTGTATGATTGCGTAGTATATATTAGACTAGACTAGGTGAATCTCATATCTGTTGCTAAATTTGTGCTAGTTGGGCCACACGAGCGTGTGGGCCTGAATGGGCCGAAATCGGGTTTCAGGCCCAATAGTCCCATAACGACCGAAAATAGTAGTCGAGTCGCTCGGGGCGACATTAGGCCTTCGAAAAGGCCATTGTAGGTACGAAATTACTGAAATACCCTCGATAGGTAAATTACGAAAATACCCTTAGTAGGTAAAATTACTGTTATACCCTTAGAGGTTGATTAGCTTGATTATGTTGCATTCTGTTTATCTGATTATGATGGTAATTCATGTTATACGTTCTATTTGATATATGTTTTGCATACATGACATACTGCACACACGAATTATTATATCATATTGCATGGGATTGGGATATGATAATGATATAAAGGGGAAGTGTATATCGGTGACATTGTCACATTAAATGATGGCTTGTTGCCTCATTACCGTATCGGTGATTGGATCACATTTTGATCGGTGGCTAGACCACGTTATATTGACTTTGAGCAGTGTGTCTGTCAGCATGACTGCCAAAGAGGAGTGTAGAGGATGGAGGGTTGATTGTAGAAATCCCCACAGGTGTGTTGAGGTTGGACATATGGAGCGGAGTGTAGAGGATGGAATACTAGGTTGGGCTGGGTTGTATTGCATTCACTATCTTATATGCCATGTTGTTAGGGCTACGGCCCAATTCGATACGTATGGGCTTCGACCAAATTTGTTACTGTGAGGGCTAAGGCCCAATGTGCTTCTGTGGGCTTAGGCCCAAATTTTGTTCGTAAGGGGAATTACACACTGAGTTTTCGTAAACTCACCCCCTCTTTTTATTTAAATGTTTCAGGTAATCCCTAGCTTGAGGATTTGGAGCCGAGGTTGACTCTGGGGTGGCCATACGTCGTCACTTCAGTAAATTAAGTGTTATTTTCTTTAAAATTTCATTTTAATTCGAGTTCATATTCTGTAATAAGGCCACTGGGATTTTAATTTGTTTTTGTTTTAATGTGGTTATTATCTATGATGAAATGATCAATACGGAGTTTTCCTAAAAACACAAATAACTGTTTTCCAGAATATTAATGAGCGGTTCACAATCTACTGATAATCAAAACTCAAAATTTTTTTAAAACGATCGCGACTTTTTAAAACTACCTTTCCTTGTGACATACCGGATCCGGTCGTAACGTCTAGGCCGGGTTTGAGGTGTTACAATTATGGTATCAGAGCCTGAGTTGCAAAACTCGGCTGTGGAATGGGTTCGAAAATGTTTTTTTTAGAGTTATTTGAAATTTGTTTTTAAAAAAGTATCTTTATTGGAAGTATGGCACCCTAGTCTCCGGCACCAAATCCGTAAGTCCCCTTACTTATTATATTCTATAAAGACTGTATTTATTCTGTGTATGTTTTGGATGTGATGTTTGAATGAAAATTTTTTATGTATGAGTGTTAAATATCTGTTTGCTTCTGTATTAGATATTTGGTTGTGTGAAGAGGTTGCAAGCTTAAGTTAGAAAGTGTATTACTGTTTTAGAATCGAGTGCAGCAGTGAGTGTAGTGTTGTAGGTTAGGATGTGCGACTGTTTCTATAGTTGGAAATTTCGAGGATGAAATTTTTTTAAGGAGGGTAGATTTGTAACATTCCAAAGTTGGGCCTAGTAGGATTGGGCCCAATGGGCCTTAGGCGTAGGAGCGTTTAAAATTTTTGGGAATAAGAGAACGGCTTTAGTGCAAGTTGGATCTAGTAGGTGAGGGATTTTGGAAGGTTAGGGGGCTTCTATGAAGTCCCGGGATTAAATTTAGGCTTTAGGGAAATTTTGGTTTTAGGTGAAAAAACCCTGGGAGTTAGTAGGTAGGCTTTAAGAATAAAATATGGAGAAAATGACACAAGTGGAGTGTGTGGTGTAGTGGCAAAGTGATGCCACTTAGGGAGCAAGGGGGTGACGCCACAAGGAAGGAAGGAGGTCCAAGGTTCAAGGCGTGGAACTTGCATTGCTTTTAGATTATTTTATTAAATGGATTTAGACCTTAGCCATAGACTTATATTTAGTTGCACATGATTTTAGACACAAGAGGAGCTTGTGGCCTAGTGGCAAGGTGGCGATTCAGTTGGCAAGAGGTCTGAGGCTCAAGTCTCAGGATCAGTAAGGGAGAATTTATTTTGCGGATTGGACGGCCAAAGTTAGAGTTGGATTTAAACTCTGCTAGCGGAAGGATCCCACATCGGAAAGATACAAAGAAGGAAGGTGAGAAGCCTGCTTTATATAGAGCTATCTATGATGGGAGGAAGGATATACCTTGGTGGGCGTTTGGGCACAGGAGTGGTCGGAGCGCGGGTTAGCACCAGATTCCTATCAGGTGTGTACTCTCTCTACTCTAGTTGTAGAGCGGCAAATGCCGAATGCCGGTCACACGGTGATAGGAGCCACACGAGCGTGCGAGCACACGTGTGGGGTCTTCGACGCGATAGTTGAGGCCATCGTTAGTATTCTTGTGGGTTGATGTTGTTTGGGCCGATAGGGGCCGAGTGGGCCCATATGAGTAGATTGTATGATTGCGTAGTATATATTAGACTGGACTAGGTGAATCTCATATCTGTGGCTAAATTTGTGCTAGTTGGGCCACACGAGCGTGTGGGCCCGAATCAATGAAATCGGTTTCAGGCCCAATAGTCCGATAACGACCAAAAATAGTAGTCGAGTCATTGGGGGCGACATTAGGCCTTCAGAAAGGCCATTGCAGGTACAAAATTACTGAAATACCCTCGACAGGTAAATTACGAAAATACCCTTGGTAGGTAAAATTACTGTTATACCCTTAGAGGTTGATTAGCTTGATTATGTTGTATTCTGTTGATCTAATTATGATGGTAATTCATGTTATACGTTCTATTTGATATATGTTTTGCATACATGACACACTGCATACACGAATTATTATGTCATATTGCATGGGATTGGGATATGATAATGATATAAAGGGGAAGTGTATATCGGTGACATTGTCACACTAAATGATGGCTTGGTGACTCATTACCGTATCGGTGATTGGATCACATGTTGATTGGTGGCTAGACCACGTTATATTGACTTTGAGCAGTGTGTCTATCAGTATGACTGCCAAAGAGGAGTGTAGAGGATGGAGGGTTGATTGTAGAAATCCCCACAGGTGTGTTGAGGTTGGACATATGGAGCAGAGTGTAGAGGATGGAATACTAGGTTACTGGGTTGCATTGCATTCACTATCCGATATGCCATGTTGTTAGAGGCTACGGCCCAATTCGACACGTATGGGCTTCGCCAAATTTATTCTTGTGAGGGCTAAGGCCCAATGTGCTTATATGGGCTTAGGCCCCATTTTTTGTTAAAAGGGGAATTACACACTGAGTTTTCGTAAACTCACCCCCTCTTTTTATTTAAATGTTTCAGGTAATCCCTAGCTTGAGGATTTGGAGCCGAGGTGGACTGTAGGGTGGCCATACGTCGTCACTTCAATAAATTAAGTGTTATTTTCTTTTAAATTTCATTGTAATTCGAGTTCATGTTCTGTAATAAGGCCACTGAGATTTTAATTTGTTTTTGTTTTAATGTGGTTATTATCTATGATGAAATGATCAATACGGAGTTTTCCTAAAAACACAAATAACTGTTTTCCAGAATATTAATGAACGGTTCACAAACTACTGATAATCAAAACTCAAAATTTTTTTTAAAACGATCTCGACTTTTTAAAACTACCTTTCCTTGTGACATACCAGATCCGGTCGTAACGTCTAGGCTGGGTTTGGGGTGTTACAATTATAGTATCAGAGCCTGGGTTGCAAAACTCGGTTGTGGAATGGGTTCGAAAATGTTTTTTTAGAGTTATTTGAAATTTGGTTTAAAAAAAGTATCTTTATTGGGAGTATGGCACCCGAGTCTCCGGCACCAAATCCGTAAGTCCCCTTACTCATTATATTCTATAATGACTGTATGTATTCTGTGTATGTTTTGGATGTGATGTTTGAATGAAAATTTTTTATGTATGAGTGTTAAATATCTGTTTGCTTTTGTATTAGATATTTGGTTGTGTGAAGAGGTTGCAAGCATAAGTTAGAAAGTGTATCACTGTTTTAGAATCAGAGTGCGTAGCGTGAGTGTACTGTTGTAGGTTAGGATGTCCGATTGTTTCTATACCTGGAAATTTCGAGGACGAAATTTTTTCAAGGAGGGTAGATTTGTAACATCCCAAAGTTGGGCCTAGTAGGATTGGGCCCAATGGGCCTTAGGCGTAGGAGCGTTTAAAATTTTTGGGAATAAGAGAACGGCTTTAGTGCAAGTTGGATCTAGTAGGTGAGGGATTTTGGAAGGTTAGGGGGCTTCTATGAAGTCCCGGGATTAAATTTAGGCTTTAGGGAAATTTTGGTTTTAGGTGAAAAAACCCTGGGAGTTAGTAGGTAGGCTTTAAGACTAAAATATGGAGAAAATGACACAAGTGGAGTGTGTGGTGTAGTGGCAAAGTGATGCCACTTAGGGAGCAAGGGGGTGACGCCACAAGGAAGGAAGGAGGTCCAAGGTTCAAGGAATGGAACTTGCATTTCTTTTAAATTATTTTATTAAATGGATTTAGACCTTGGCCATAGACTTATATTTAGTTGCGCATGATTTTAGACACAAGAGGAGCGTGTGGCCTAGTGGCAAGGTGGCGTTTCAGTTGGCAAGAGGTCTGAGGCTCAAGTCTCGGGATCAGTAAGGGAGAATTTATTTTCCGGATTGGACGACCAGAGTTTGAGTTGGATTTAAACTCTGCTAGCGGAAGGATCCCACATCGGAAAGATACAAAGAAGGAAGGTTAGAAGCTGGCTTTATATAGAGCTATCTATGATGGGAGGAAGGATATACCTTGGTGGGCGTTGGGGCACATGAGTGGTCGGAGTGCGGGTTAGCACCAGATTCCTATCAGGTGTGTACTCTCTCTACTCTAGTTGTAGAGCGGCAAATGCCAAATACCGGTCACACGATGATACTAGCCACACGAGCATGCAAGCGCACGTGTGGGGGCTTCGACGCCATAGTTGAGGCCATCGTTAGTATTCTTGTGGGTTGATGTTGTTTGGGCCGATAGGGGCCGTGTGGGCCCAATGGGCCCGTGGGCCCATATGAGTAGATTGTATGATTGCATAGTATATATTAGACTGGACTAGGTGAATCTCATATCTGTGGCTAAATTTATGCTAGTTGGGCCACACGAGCGTGTGGGCCCGAATGGGCCGAAATCGAGTTTCAGGCCCAATAGTCCGATAACGACCGAAAATAGTAGTCGAGTCGCTCGGGGTGACATTAGGCCTTCGAAAAGGCCATTGCAGGTACGAAATTACTGAAATACCCTCGATAGGTAAATTACAAAAATACCCTTGGTAGGTAAAACTACTGTTATACCCTTAGAGGTTGATTATCTTGATTATGTTGTATTCTTTTTATCTGATTATGATGGTAATTCATGTTATACTTTCTATTTGATATATGTTTTGCATACATGACACACTGCATACACGAATTATTATGTCATATTGAATGGGATTGGGATATGATAATGATATTAAGGGGAAGTGTATATCGGTGACATTGTCACACTAAATGATGGCTTGGTGCCTCATTACCGTATCGGTGATTGGATCACATGTTGATCGGTGGCTAGACCACGTTATATTGACTTTGAGTGTCTGTCATCACAAAGATGACTACCAAAGAGGAGTGTAGAGGATGGTGGGTTAATTGTAGAAATCCCCACAGGTGTGTTGAGGTTGGACATATGGAGCGGAGTGTAGAGGATGGAATACTAGGTTGGGCTGGGTTGCATTGCATTCACTATCTGATATGCCATGTTGTTAGGGCTACGACCCAATTCGATACGTATGGGCTTCGGCCAAATTTGTTACTGTGAGAGCTAATGCCCAATGTGCTTCTATGGGCTTAGGCCCAGATTTTGTTTGTAAGGGGAGTTACACACTGAGTTTTCGTAAGCTCACCCCCTCTTTTTATTTAAATGTTTCAGGTAATCCCTAGCTTGAGGATTTGGAGCCGAGGTGGACTCTGGGGTGGCCATACGTCGTCACTTCAGTAAATTAAGTGTTATTTTCTTTTAAATTTCATTTTAATTCGAGTTCATGTTCTGTAATAAGGCCACTGGGATTTTAATTTGGTTTTTGTTTTAATGTGGTTATTATCTATGATGAAATGATCAATACGGAGTTTTCGTAAAAACACAAATAACTGTTTTCCAGAATATTAATGAACGGTTCACAATCTACTGATAATCAGAACTCAATTTTTTTTTAAAATGATCGCGACTTTTTAAAACTACCTTTCCTTGTGACATACCAGATCCGGTCGTAACGTCTAGGCCGGGTTTGGGGTGTTACAATTATGGTATTAGAGCCTGTGTTGCAAAACTCGGCTGTGGAATGGGTTCAAAAATGTTTTTTTTAGAGTTATTTGAAATTTGGTTTAAAAAAAAAGTATCTTTATTGGAAGTATGGCACCCGAGTCTCCGGCACCAAATCCGTAAGTCCCCTTACTTTTTATATTCTATAATGACTGTATTTATTCTGTGTATATTTTGGATGTGATGTTTGAATGAAAATTTTTTATGTATGAGTGTTAAATATCTGTTTGCTTCTGTATTAGATATTTGGTTGTGTGAAGAGGTTGCAAGCTTAAGTTAGAAAGTGTATTACTGTTTTAGAATCAGAGTGCGCAGCGTGAGTGTAGTGTTGTAGGTTAGGATGTGCGACTGTTTCTATAGCTGGAAATTTCGAGGATGAAATTTTTTTAAGGATGGTAGATTTGTAACATTCCAAAGTTGGGCCTAGTAGGATTGGGCCCAATGGGCCTTAGGCGTAGGAGCGTTTAAAATTTTTGGGACTAAGAGAACGGCTTTAGTGCAAGTTGGATCTAGTAGGTGAGGGATTTTGGAAGGTTAGGGGGCTTCTATGAAGTCCCGGGATTAAATTTAGGCTATAGGGAAATTTTGGTTTTAGGTGAAAAAACCCTGGGAGTTAGTAGGTAGGCTTTAAGAATAAAATATGGAGAAAATGACACAAGTGGAGTGTGTGGTGTAGTGGCAAAGTGATGCCACTTAGGGAGCAAGGGGGTGACGCCACAAGGAAGGAAGGAGGTCCAAGGTTCAAGGCCTGGAACTTGCATTTCTTTTAGAGTATTTTATTAAATGGATTTAGACCTTGGCCATAGACTTATATTTAGTTGCGCATGATTTTAGACACAAGAGGAGCTTGTGGCCTAGTGGCAAGGTGGCATTTCAGTTGGCAAGAGGTCTGAGGCTCAAGTCTATGGGATCAGTAAGGGAGAATTTATTTTGCGGATTGGACGGGCAGAGTTTGAGTTGGATTTAAACTCTGCTAGCGGAAGGATCCCACATCGGAAAGATACAAAGAAGGAAGGTGAGAAGCTAGCTTTATATAGAGCTATCTATGATGGGAGGAAGGATATACCTTGGTGGGCGTTTGGGCACAGGAGTGGTCGGAGCGTGGGTTAGCACCAGATTCCTATCAGGTGTGTACTCTCTCTACTCTAGTTGTAGAGCGGGAAATGCCGAATGCCGGTCACACGACGATAGTAGCCACACGAGCGTGCGAGCGCACATGTGGGGGCTTCGACGCGATAGTTGAGGCCATCGTTAGTATTCTTGTGGGTTGATGTTGTTTGGGCCGATAGGGGCCGAGTGGGCCCAATAGGCCCGTGGGCCCATATGAGTAGATTGTATGATTGCGTAGTATATATTAGACTGGACTAGGTGAATCTCATATATGTGGCTAAATTTGTGCTAGTTGGGCCACACGAGCGTGTGGGCCCGAATGGGCCGAAATCGGATTTTAGGCTCAATAGTCCGATAACGACTGAAAATAGTAGTCGAGTCGCTCGGGGTGACATTAGGCCTTCGGAAAGGCCATTGCAGGTACGAAATTACTGAAATACCCTCGATAGGTAAATTACGAAAATACCCTTGGTAGGTAAAATTACTGTTATACCCTTAAAGGTTGATTAGCTTGATTATGTTGTATTCTATTTATCTGATTATGATGGTAATTCATGTTATACGTTATATTTGATATATGTTTTGCATACATGACATACTGCATACACGAATTATTATGTCATATTGCATGGGATTGGGATATGATAATGATATAAAGGGGAAGTGTATATCGGTGACATTGTCACACTAAATGATGGCTTGGTGCCTCATTACCGTATCAGTGATTGGATCACATGTTGATTGGTGGCTAGACCACGTTATATTGACTTTGAGCAGTGTGTCTGTCAGCATAACTACCAAAGAGGAGTGTAGAGGATGGAGGGTTGATTGTAGAAATCCCCACAGGTGTGTTGAGGTTGGACATATGGAGCGGAGTGTAGAGGATGGAATACTAGGTTGGGCTGCGTTGCATTGCGCTCACTATCCGATATGCCATGTTGTTAGGGCTACGCCCAATTCGTCACACGACGGCCGGCCAAATTTGTTACTCGAGGGCTAAGGCCCATGTGCTTCGTGGGCTTAGGCCCAGATTTTGTTTGTAAGGGGAATTACACACTGAGTTTTCGTAAACTCACCCCCTGTATTTATTTAAATGTTTCAGGTAATCCCTAGCTTGAGGATTTGGAGCCGAGGTTGACTCTGGGGTGGCCATACGTCATCACTTCAGTAAATTAAGTGTTATTTTCTTTTAAATTTCATTTTAATTCGGGTTCATGTTCTGTAATAAGGCCACTGGGATTTTAATTTTGTTTTTGTTTTAATGTTGTTATTATCTATGATGAAATGATCAATACGGAGTTTTCCTAAAAACACAAATAACTGTTTTCCAGAATATTAATGAACGGTTCACAAACTACTGATAATCAAAACTCGAAATTTTTTTAAAACGATCGCGACTTTTTAAAACTACCTTTCCTTGTGACATACCAGATCCGGTCGTAACGTCTAGGCCGAGTTTGGGGTGTTACATTTGGGGTGTTACATTTTGGTATCAGAGCCAGGTTTAAAAGCTCGGCCTTGGGTTTTGGGTTCAAAACATTTTCCAAATTTTGTATCTAAGACGGTTTAAAAAGAAAAGTACATATGTACCTATTTTCTAGAATTATGGCACCCGAGTCTCCGGCCCAAGTCTGCCAGGTAAGTTTTCTGATTGTTAAGTGAATTGCCTGTGGTAGTTGTATGATATAGATATCTCGTCATGGATGTTGGAATTTAGAAACTCTATTGTAGAGATGAAAACCCTTAGGTATGCATGTGCCTTACGAAAGAACTATTTATAAACATTATCCTCATAAAACTACTCGTTAATAAATAGTGAAAAGAAATGCTGACGCATAAAATTTGTAATCAAGTAAGACGGAGCGATAGACATGAGTGGTAAAGGACGTGGACGTGTTACACGCGGCCGTGGGAGAGGCCAGGGTACCGAGGTTGAACTCTTGGAAGCGAGAAATGAGCCTGAAGGCGAAGCACCCGCAACACCTATGGCAGAAGCAGGATCACAAGACAGAACTGGTGGAGATGATGCCCTGTCTCAAGCAATGCTGCGTGTGTTGGAGCGAGTGGCTGGGGCAAGCACTGGAACAGCAACTCGAAAGTCCATCCCTGAGCGACTCTGAGCTAATGGAGCTGAAATGTTTAGGGGTATTTCTGGGGTGGCTCTAAATGTGGCCGGGTATTGGCTAGAGGCAGTCGAGAGGATCATGGATGATCTGGATTGCATGGCAGAGGAGAAGCTAAAAGGTGCGGTGTCTCTACTTCGGGATGAGGCATATCAGTGGTGGCTCACCGTAAGAGAGGGTACTCCGGCAGACCGAATTGATTGGGATTTCTTTAAGATTTCATTTCAAGGGAAATATGTTGGGGCCAGTTATGTGGATGCTCAGAGGAAAGCATTCTTGAATTTGGTACAAGGGGGTAAATCGGAAGCTGGATATGAGGCAGAATTTCTGCGTTTGAGCCACTACGCCCGAGGCATAGTGGCGACTGACTATGAGCATTGCGTGTAATTCGAGAATGGGCTGCAGGATGAGTTGAGAGTGTTGATAGCTCCGCAGCGAGAGAGAGACTTTGTTGTCTTAGTTAAAAAAGCAAAAATAGCTGAAGAGGTGAAGTGGACCGAGATCCAAAATAGGGAGAAAGGCAAGGGTAAAAATAAGAGAAGCTTTGGGTCATCGGGAGGTTTCCAAAAGAGGGCTAGGTTTGATGAGCCAGCTCGAGTTGTGAGGCCTGCGGCGATGGGTCAGTTTTGATCATATGCTCTGTGTGGGAGCAGGCATTCGGGGGAGTGTAGGAGGAGAACCGGTGGATGTTTTAGGTGTGGATCTATGGATCATATGATTAAGGATTGTCCACAAGTAAAGCAGGAGCGGCCAGTGGGACAGAGTTTTGATCGGTTCAGGAGGGGTGGTCAGCAACCATAGAGGGGTCGTGGTCCAGCTAGAGGAGGGAATGGTTTTGGTCGGGGTCGTGGAGCACCGGGCAGAGGTGCTGGGAATACGAAGGCAAGACAGCCCGGGTTAGTTTATGCAGCCAGATGCCGAGAAGAGGGTGATGCACCAGACGTTATAACTGGTACGTTCCTCATTTCCGATTTGCCCTTTACTGCATTAATAGATGTTGGGTCGACGCATTCCTATGTTGCTAGTGTGGTGTCTGGAACTTTAAGCATGAACTCTGAAACTGCTTCTAGGGAGATGACTGTACTTAGTCCTTTAGGACAATCTGTAGTGGTAAACAAACTTTTTAGAAGTGTGCCTCTAGAAGTACAAAGGTCGGTTTTCCCACCTGATTTGATGGAACTACCGTTCGGGGAGTTCGATTTGATCTTAGGCATGGATTGGTTGGTAAGGTATCGAGCAAACTTGGATTGTGCTGCTAAGCGCATGGTGTTAAGGACTCTTGAGGATAATGAAGTTTTGGTGATAGGCGAAAGGAGAGACTACTTGTCCAATGTAGTGTCTGCTCTAAAGGCGGAACGAATGGTGAGAAAAGGGTGCATGGCTTTCTTAACTTTTATCAGTGCATTGGATGTAAAGGAGGTGACCGTGAATGAGGTTAGAACAGTAAAGGAATTTGTGGATGTCTTTCCTGAAGAGCTTCTAGGGTTGCCTCTGGATCGTGAGGTGGAGTTCAGAATTGAGCTACTTCCAGGGACGGCTCCGGTGTCCATCGCCCCTTATAGGATGGCGTCGAAGGAACTGGTTGAACTTAAAGCTCAAATCCAGGAGAGCTGTTAGATCGTGGTTTTATCCGACCCAGTGTATCTCCGTGGGGAGCGCCGGTGCTATTTGTGAAGAAGAAAGACGGGTCCATGCGAATGTGCATTGATTACCGCCAGTTGAATAAGTTGACAATTAAGAACAAGTACCCGCTGCCAAGGATAGACGACCTGTTTGATCAGCTCAAAGGGCCTTCGGTCTTTTCAAAGATAGATTTGAGGTCGGGATATCATTAGCTTAAGGTCAGGGAAGTAGATGTTCATAAGACAGCTTTTCAAACTCGTTATGGTCACTATGAGTTCCTGGTGATGCCGTTTGGGTTAACAAATGCACCAACCGCGTTCATGGATATGATGAACTGGTTCATTGTAGTGTTCATAGATGACATTCTGGTATATTCCAAGACAGAAGAGGAGCACGATTCGCATCTTCAGGTGGTTTTGCAGATTTTGAGGGAGAAGCAGCTGTACGCCAAATTTAGCAAGTGCGAGTTTTGGTTGAAGGAAGTTACTTTTCTTTGACATGTGGTATCGGCAGAATGGATTAGGGTTGATCCCCGGAAGATTGAAGCTGTGTTAGGTTGGAAACTGCCTAAGTCTGTGGCGGAGATTCAAAGTTTCTTGGGATTGGCAGGTTACTATAGAAGATTTGTTGAGGGTTTCTCCTTAATTGCGGCACCATTAACTAAGTTGCTGAGGAAAGGGGTACCATTTGTTTGGACTGGCAAGCAACAGGAAAGCTTTGAGAAGCTGAAGAGGATTTTAAGAGAGGCTCTAGTTTTGATTCAGCCTGAGGCCGAAAAAGAGTTCGTAGTTTATTGTGACGCTTCACACACGGGGTTAGGGTGTGTGTTAATGCAGGATGGGAAGGTTGTTGCGTATACGTCTCGGCAGTTAAGACCGCATGAGATGAACTATCCCACGCATGATTTGGAGTTGGCTGCGGTAGTTTTCGCTCTGATGATCTGGAGACATTATCTGTATGGAGAGAAGACCGTTATCTACACCGACCACAAGAGTTTGAAATATCTTCTAACTCAGAAGGAGTTGAACTTAAGGCAGCGAAGGTGGGTGGAGCTGTTGAAGGACTATGACTGCACAATAGAATACCATCCGAGAAAAGCTAACATGGTTGCGGATGCGTTAAGTCGGAAGGCAATAATAGATTTAAGGGCAATGTTTGCTCATCTCAGTCTGTTTGATGATGGAAGTTTGTTAGTTGAACTTCAAGTGAAACCGACGTGGGTAAATTAGATTAAAGAGAAGCAGTTATCGGATGATGTCTTGAGTGCTTGACTTCTGCAAATTCAGAATGGTGGGGTAGAAGATTATAATTTGAACAGTGATGGGGTTTTGTGTTTCCGTGAGAAGGTTTGCATGCTGAAGGATGTCGGTTTGAGGTAGATAATTCTTCAGGAAGCGCATAGTAGCCCTTACGCTATGCATCCTGGAGGGAATAAGATGTATCGGGATCTGCGTGAACAGTTCTGGTGGCCTGGATTAAAGCGGGAAGTTACGAAGGTTGTGGGAAAGTGTTTAACGTGTCAGCAAGTAAAAGTGGAGCATCAGTTGCCTTCGGGGTTATTACAGCCAGTGAAGATTCCACAGTGGAAATGGGAAAGGATCACTATGAACTTTGTTAGTGGGCTACCGCTTACGCCTACGAAGAAAGATTCGGTATGGGTGATCATGGATCGGTTGACGAAGTCTGCTCATTTCATACCTGTTCGTGTCAACTATTCTTTTCAGAGGTTGGCTAAGCTGTATGTGGCAGAAATTGTGAGGTTGCATGGGGTACCAGTATCGATCATATCAGATAGAGACCCTAGGTTTACGCCGCGTTTCGGAGGGCACCGCATCGCATTGGGTACAAGATTGGACTTTTAGCATGACTTTTCATCCGCAGATCGATGGTCATCCGAGAGAGTAATTTAGATCTTGGAGGATATGTTGAGAGGTTGTGTCATCGACTTCAGGGGTAGTTGGGAAGAGTTCTTACCGTTGGCAGAATTTGCATACAACAACAGCTACCAATCTAGTATTCAGATGGTGCCCTATGAAGCGTTATATGGGCGGTGGTGTCGTACTCCCACCGTTGGGACGCACTGGGTGAGCGTCGGATGTTGGGTCCGAACTGGTTGCAGAGACAGAGGAGAAGGTTGTTGATTCGCACTCGATTGAAGGAAGCGTCCGGCGTGTAAAAATCATATGCAGATCTGAAGCGAAAGGAGATAGAGTTTTCAGTAGGTGATCAGGTTTTCTTGAAAGTTTCACCGTGGAAGAAGGTGATGAGGTTTGGACGGAAGGGCAAGCTAAGTCTCAGGTTTATTGGGCCTTATCGAGTTTTGAAACGTGTGGGACCAGTGACGTATCAGCTGGAGTTACCTTCAGAATTGAAACAGATACATGATGTGTTCCATGTTTCAATGTTAAGACGCTACCGTTCAGATCCATCTAACGTCGTGCCGGTAGAGGAGATTGAGGTAAGGTTAGACTTGTCTTATGAGGAGGAACCGATCCAGATCTTGGAACGAGACGTCAAGGTGCTGAGAAGGAAATCGGTCCCGTTGGTTAAAGTCTTGTGGCGAAATCACGGTATGGAAGAGGCGACGTGGGAGCCAGAGGATGCAATGCGACAGCAATACCCTCACCTCTTCTGACCAGGTAATTTCGAGGCCAAAATTTATTTAAAGGGGTAGAGCTGTAACATCCTGGATTAGGGGCTATGCATCTTTTATGCTTCTGTGTGTTTGGTTTGCCTTATCTATTGTTTGTGTGTGTTTGGGGTCCCAGGAAGGCCGGGTTAAGTTTGAACCTTGGCCAAAATTTCAATTTTGGGCACTTTAGGGGAAAGCTAGTTGGAGCAGGACTTAAGGGTTATTGCTTGTGGTTATTGACACAAGAATGTAAATGGTAAAGTGGTAAGGAGGCGCCACTTAAGGTTCAGGTAAGTGACGCCTCAGGGGGAGCAGTGAGGGAACAGGTTCGACTCGCGTTGTCAGCAATGTGGAATTTTATTTTTGCTTATGCGCCTAAGGAGCTTGGATGATGGATTCGGTTAGGAGCCTTGAAAAGTGGAGGTGGACTTAATCAAATATTTCAAAAGGATGGACAATAGTAAAAAAGGGATTTTGAATAATTCAAATTGATTCAAATATGTGACCAAGAGTGAAGTTAGGAGAAAATTTGGGGATTTGGTGTTGGTGAGGTAGGTTACCGAATTTTTGGATGCTTGATGTAGGGGGAGAAAAGGTCGGCTTTGTTTTGTTGGCAGGGGTGCCGAAAGTTAGTAAGGGTTTTAAGTTTTCTTTGTTCTTTTGTAGTGCATTCGGTCATTAGGGAAGTAGATGGTGCCGATGTTGGTAGGTTCTCTTGAAGCTCCTTCGTTCTCTTTGGGTTCTTAGTACCTATATGCCAAATGTGCCTAGCCAATTTTCATTTTTTCTTCTTTTGACCTATAGCCGAAGGTGAGGAGACCATTAGTGCATCTTTTCTTCATCTTCTTTTTCTCCCTACTCATCCTCTTAAACTTTACAACTGAAAGCACCACGCCTTTCCCTTGCAATCTTTTGTTTTCTCCTTCTTCTTCTTCTCTACTCACCTTCTAAAACCGAAACCTGTTGCACTCCATCTTTGTTCTTCTTTCCCTATTTTCCCCTCATCATTCTTTTCTCCAAAACTTTCCTCTCTTCTTATTGTGTTGCCGAAACCCTTGAGCCTTTATTGAATCTCCCTTTCTCTTATTTTGGTTCTTCCATTTCATTCTCTTCCACTCTTGATCATTGCCGAATCTTCTCTGTTATAGTAACTTGTGCCAAATTTTCTTGGGTGTAGTTCAGGTCCTCTGTGTTAAGACGAATACTGTGGGACAAGTGCTAGGCATCTGCTTTGGATCTTTCATCGGTTTGGTTGTGAAGCTGAACCATTTAAGTTCCAAGTTCGAGGAATAGCCAATCTTCGAATCCTATCTCTCTTTTTCGGGATCTTAAGTCAATCAAAGGAGAGGGTTGGACCAGTAGTCCCAGCCCCTAAGTTTAAGCGACATGCAATATCGGTAGTACGGGACTGGCCACCGGGTTGTGGACCGATGTCAGAACAGAATAGGCAGATCGCAGTCGTTCCCTCTTTCGAGAGTGTCGATAGTGTTGAGAGCTTAGTCCTCCTCGTGTTCAGGTGTGTAATATTCACACCTCTTTGTTGTTACTTTTGAGTATGTGTATGTACGGTGAGATGCCGAAATAACGACATTAGTTGTTCTTCTATATATGGTAAGTAAAGGTAGACATCAAAGTTAGTGATTTGTATTTGTGATAATTATGCGATTATTTTGACATGAGTTTATGTTGCATTTGATACATGTTGAGATATGTTGCATGCTCACACCATGATTTCATGTTGCATGGGGGAAAATATGCCATGAATAGAAGGGGAAGTGTATCCGTGGCTTGTGCCATTTCACCGGGTGACTATGTCACACTCGATAACTGGTGGCTTGTGCCATTTCAACCTTGTGACTCTGTCACAACTCGATAATCTGGTGGCTTGTGCCATTTTCACTGGTGACTTCGTCACAATTTCTGACGGTGAGTAGCATGACTGCCATTAATGGTGTATAGCAGATGGAAGTTTAGGTTGGAATGGGTTCTGCATCATCATGCATATGTTATTGTGCTATTCTCATCTTTGTCGGGGGCTAAGGCCAATCTGTTCTAACGGGCTTGAGCCCAATAAGGGTGTTTGGTTATTGCACACCGAGTCTTTTGACTCACTCGCTTGTTTAACATCTGTGCATTGTGTAACACTTAGTTCAAACAGATCTGGAGGGGACTACGAGGTGGCCACGCACGGTTTCTTTCTTTTTAAATAGAACGTTATTTTCTTTAAATTTTCGGGATTTTTGGAAATGTAATAAGGCCACTTCTAATTTGGGTAAATTTTTAATTTTAATCTTTGGACGTATTTAATATAAATTACTCAACAAAAATGTTTTTATAAAATACGAACGAAAGTTTTCTTCTCAATCTGACAAACAACACTCCTTTTAAAAACAAAAAGTGATTTTGCCACCAACTTTGGGTTTAATCTAGTAAACGATATGTGTTTTCAACTTTCACTTAAAGCACAAGGTTTGATTAATTAAAGTTTTATCTTAAATAAATATTGGGCTTGCAATAGAACCATGGAACTTGAGGCTTTTAAGAAAGTTTAAATAAAAGACCTTCTAAGACTCGTAACTCTTTTAGCAGTCTTTGTAACACCCCCAAACCCGGCCCACAAGTCTCGTCCCGGATCTCAAGTTATGTCATCATGAATGATCTGTTAAAAATCTTTGTCTTTAGAGTAAAACTTGAAAAATTTTGTTAACTTTCGGGAAGTAAGTCCATTAAAATTATTAAATAATATAAGCTTGGTTTGAATTAAAACTTTATTATAATTTATTATAATATTAATCCTTTGTAAAAATATTACTAAACACGATATAACCTTTATCAACTATAAATAGAGTACTTTAATCAAAAGTGGCCCTTATTACATCAAATAAATTCCCAAAATACGGATAATATAAAAATCACTATTAATTAACTAAACAAGTAAAACATTTACTGCATGAAAATCGCTTTCTCGCATGGCCACCTTTGTATCTACTCCAACCCGGCCCATTACTCACGACTCACCGCGATGTTGGATAAATAATTGGGTGAGTCATACTGCACTCAAATGTGTAATTAAACCACCGATATCCACCCACATAATAGCCACAATCAACCCAATTATCATATGCAACATGTAATCATAATCATTTAGATATTACCACAACCGGGCTTGGCCCACAATCAAATCATATCAAATACTGGCTAGGCCTTTTCTCATCAATCCATCGACATCGGGCTTGGCCCATTTCCACGCATGTTCTCAAAACATACAAATCCACAAGTCATATTGGGCTTGGCCCATTTCCATGTCAATTCATAACGAAACCATGCAATCATGATACCCAACCCAAACCTAAGGTCCATCCACTACACACCCCCTTATCCAAATTTACCACACACCGGGGACTATCGAGTCACCCTCTCCTTTTCCCTCCAAAAAGGCAACCAATGCCATCCACGATGTAGCGTATAGCTAACATCAAACCACGATGGAGCACACAGCAATCCATCAAGCCACGATATGGCATAAAGCCCATATCAATCAAGGTAACCACGCGAACTAAATCGCAAAGATCCACAACGCGACCTCAGTCAGCGCCAATCCACGATGTAGCACAAAGCTGACATCAACCACGTACTCGAAGTACACCCTGTCCTTCTTTCATAACCCACCCATGCACATGTAACATGATATAATGACAATATGATGCATGTGCATGTCATTCACAAACATAGGCATTCACTCATAGTTAAAATCAATTATCACATATTAGCCAATTTGCTACTAACCTGGTCGTCATCATACCCCTTTAGGGTATCCATTACACATATGGCACTGCATTCATTAGTAAACATATAACACAACAGATATCATACAAATCCCGGAAACAATGGTCTAACCACACACCTTATTACTTGGAGTTCTAGACTCTCGATCCTCGACGCTATCGTTTAGTGAGACTACGGCTATTTGCCTAATGTTTTTCGTTGTTGGCCCACACCCGTGGCCAATCTCGCATGCAATAAACGGATCTCTTCTTGAACTTTGGGATGGGAGCTTTCCCTTGCCCACTTTGACTGGCACTCGCATCCATCGACGATACTTAATCAGAACCAAACGATTAATCACAGCAATCAAAATCTACAAATATCGAATCTAGATCACCTATTAACATCCTTACCGAAATACTGAGATCCCGAAGGCCTTCCTTTGCTTCTGTCGATTTGCCCTATACACCATAGTCAATATAGGTTAACACTAAAGTGCTTATACTATGGCCTAAGGCCGAATATTACAAGTCTCTTACCTTGCTGAGTTGGAACCCCAAATGACCTCCTTTAACGCACCCTAAAGCCCTTTTTTGCTAATCCCCAAGAATACTTTGGCTTTTGAACTTGCAATATAAAAAGGAGAATAAAGCACCTTAGATATTCGGCTATGGTCACCAAGGAAGATCAACCATTCGGCTAACAAAATAGGTACAAACCGAGGTTGAGAGGAAAAGAAATAAAATGTAGAAGAAGTTTAGAAGAATTTCGGTAATGGTGGAGAAGTTTCGGTTTCAAGGAAAAAGGGAAAAAATTAAATAAATTGCTTGACTAGAATTTTCGACACAAGCAATTAAAAGGAGAAAAAGTATGAAAAAGGGTGCTCCCCCTATTTATAAAATTCGGCCACTAACCCGAATGAAGAACCCAAGATTCGGCCATCTCATACTAATTCAAACTAATTTGAATTAGTCCAATTCCCTACTTGACTCCTATTTTTCCTCATATTCTATCACCTAATCCTATTAAAATACTTAAAACCACCAGCAGCCATTATCTCTATTACAAATTTTAAACTAAATAAAATACTCCTATAATTATCTAAAATAATAAAATAACAAAAGCTATCACCTACCTCTCAGCCGAATTCAAAAAAAAAAAAAGATTAAACTACATTAATCTAATCCTTATCTAATGAGGCTTGCATGTGCCGTCCAACACCTTCAAAATTGCTGCCAAAAAGGAAAATAAAATTTAAACTCCAAAACGCAACTCTCTTGGTTCGAACCTGGGACCAATCTGCTGCCCACCTTTCCCCCAACGCCCCAGGCCACTCGGCCTCAATGACTTTCATGCCATAAAGCCCCCACATTTATTTTTAACCCCTTCCTACTTCAGTCCATCACCAAACAACAAAAAATAAAACTCCAAAATGCCGCTCCAGGCCCTCGAAACCGCGCCCCCTCTCCCCTCCAGCGCCTAAGTGACGTACGCTAGCCACTCCGCCAATTGGACTTTCATGTCCACCAAGCCACACCATTAATTTTTAAGGCATACTTAGCCCAGTCCCTTGACGCACAAAAATAAAACAAAATTGCTGCCCCAGCAGCTCGAACCCTTGCTCCCTTAGGCGTCACCTTCCAAAGCCCCCAAGTAGCGCCTCCACGCCACTTTGCCAGATCCTTTCTTGCGTCCTAAACTCCCCCAATTTATTTTAAGGCCTTCCTGCCCTATTTCCCCTTTTTACACTAAAAATCCAAAATTTTCCAAAGCCTTCCCCTTTCATCCGAGCATTCTTAAAACTTTAAAACACATCCAAAAACACCCCACAAATCTTCCAACACCTGAATTATACTCAAATTGCATAGCCCCTAAATCAGGGTGTTACAGTCTTTCCTAGTGACATGCCAGATCCGGTCGTAGTGTTTGAGCCGGGTTTGGGGTGTTACAGAATCGATCAAAATTTGGACACGGGAGATTAAAAAGTTGGGAAATAAAAGCATAACCTTAGTGAGAGTTCTTTGCAGTGTCACGAGATAGAGGAGTCTACAAGGTGGAATTGATTTGTGATTCTAAGGAAAAAGGAGAAAATGATTCATGAAAGTTGAAAGCAATTTCAGACTGACATAAGTGGTATACAGATTTGAAAATTTAAAATATTGGATTCCATATCGATGACAGAGTGCTTCTAGAAGTATTGCCCTCGAAGAGGACTCTTCGATGAGGTAGAGGAAACTACGAGAACGTTACCCTAATCTCTTTTCTGGTAAGATTTTTGGGGACGAAAATCCGTAAAGGGGGGAGAGTTGTAACAACCCGATTTTGGGACTAGTCGAAACAGTGGTTTCAAGACCACAAATCCGACACAGTAAAATTTATTTTTATTATATTTTTATGGTCTATAGTTTTATGGAACGATTTTGTGAAAATTTTGTTCGAAAATTTTGACGTTTGGGCACTCAATTTAGTCAAAAGGACTAAATTGCAAAAGGTGCAAAACTTGAATTCTATATGTTTAAGGTGTCAAATTGCTATGAAATTTTAAATTAGAGATCCTTAAATGGTAATTAGAACTTTGGTTAAGTTGGTGGACTAAAATGGACATGGTTTGGTATGTTTCTAAAGTTTTTCATTAAGGGCATTTTAGTAATTTGGTAATTAAAAAGCCAATTTTTGTCCATCTTCCTCCCATGGCCGAAATTCACAAGGGGAAACCATGGCTAGGGTTTTTCAAGCTTCCAAGCTCGATTGTAAGTCCGTTCTAGCCCCGTTTTTAATGATTTTTATGTTTTTGAAATCCATGTAACATGATCTATCTATTTCTACCACCAATTTGAAGAGATGTCAAAGTCTAAATTTTACCCATGTTGAACAAGTATGTATTTTGATGTTTGATGGTAGAAAATGCATGTTTGTTATTTGTTAAACGACTTTTGCTAAGTGATTTTCGGTAAAAATGTCAAAAAGGACTTATTTGTAAAATTTAAAAAATGAATAGAAAAATGTGAATAAATGGAAAATGTGGGCTGTTATGAGTATGAAAATAGTTTCTGCTAGGCTTGGGTGCGCAGAAATTGAATGAAATTCATTTTATGAGCCTAGGGACTAAATTGTAAAATGTCAAAACTTTAGGGGAAAAAATGTAATTTTGCCATAATGTGACTTTTAGGCTGATTTGAATAGTATAATGATTAAATAAGTTAAATGTGATATTATAGATCGAGAAAAATAAGGTTCAGAGTTAGAATGGGGAAAAATGAGTATTTGACGATTTAGTCCTTTTTGCCGTTTTTAAGCCGAGGTAAGTTCGTATGTAAATAATGCAATATTATATTTTTATTTTAATGTTTTGATATTGCATGAAATGTATGATTGATTCTATAAGCATATTCGACAAAGTTTCGGCAAGAGAGAAATCCCGGTTGAACCTTAGAAATAGATTAGGATACAAGTGACATGTCACTACGAACCCATGTGATTATGTGATTTATGTGTCTCGTGTGCCGGGTCCCAGACGCCCTAATGGTGGTCGGGTATACCCTGATATGTTGCGGATACCGACACCTTGTGTGAGTAGCATTGCGTAGCTACGTCTTGACTGACAGCTTGTGTGAGCAGGCCCGTGGATTTGCTCGAGAGCGAGTTTATATGTGTTATGAGAATTGTGATAGCATTGGCTTCATATGTGGCACTTATGTGCAAAGTTTTCCGTGTATCCAATAGTATTCCAAGTGGTTCAACGGGAAATTTAATGAATATGTCATAGAAGAGAAATAGTATGTAAGTAATTACGAATCGATACAGGTATGTACGTAAAGTTTATAAGCATGGACTTCATAAAATTGTGAGTTCATGATTTCCACGAGAATGATTTTGTGAAAACCTTGTGATTATTAGTCTATACTTGTGATGTATGAAATTCATGATAAATTCGGTTGACGATTATGTGATTGGCTTTCGGGCCAAATTGAGTTATGATATAGCATGTTTTATTCATGCAAATTGAGATTTATCGGATATGAGAAAATGGGAAGATAAGAACTTAGGGAATTGCAAGATGTTAAAGTATATGCTTGAAATGTAAATACTCATAATTAATGTTCATGTTTACTATGAGGTTTGAAATGATTTGTTATTTGCTGTAATATGTTACAAAAGAGAGATTATAGTTGTTAGGCTAATGCCAAGATATGTTAAATTATGCTTATAAGTTGATAGAGTAAATATTATGATTGAATAAGAATTATAACAGTGAGATTTATAGTAATTTGTATTATCTTGTGTTTAAATTGTTGGACTTGATAAAAGATTTGTAAGAGTTGCTTATTATTTTTGTACGAACTTACTAAGCTATATAATATAGCTTACCCCCCTTCCTTTCCCATGTTTTATATTGACAACGAGCCAGCTCGGGTTGGAGATCGTCAGATATTCTATCATATTATCAAGCTATCACTTTGGGTATAAATGAATTCAAGCATTTTGAGTCTATGGCATGTATAGGGACTAGGCCAATTTGTTATGTGTGTCATTATTGATTTGGCCATATGTGTTGGTTTGTAATTGTTAATGCTTCATCTTATATATATCCATGAATGATGGCTTATGCTAATTATAAGTTTATTCATATGTTAATGCCCTCTTGTGAATGTGAAATTAGTATGTTTTTAACGGGCTAAGTATGATGTTTTAAGCATGATAAATAATGGCATGAGAATGACATGTTATTGTCTTGGTTGTGATTATTTGGTTGCTCTCACATGCTTGATTTTGTGCCATGAGATGTTGTGTAGATGTGTGCAAGTGAGGGTGGCAAAATGGCTTGGTAAATAGCCTTGTTTCTGTCCACACGGGTAGACACACGAGCATGTGTCTAGGCCATGTGTGAAACACAGTCTGCCCCACAGGCATGTGTTCCGGCCATGTGTCCTCTGCACCTTAATTTTAAAAAAACAGAATGTCCAGAATTGAGCACACGGGCAGAGACACGAGCGTGTGTCTCAGCCGTGTGTGCTACACGGCCTAGCACATGGGCGTGTGGCACGGCTGTGTGGCACAAGTCAAAGAGCACCCTAAATCAAACACGGTCTGAAGCACGGGCGTGTCCAAGGGTCACACGGGCGTGTCCCTTAGACCACACGGGCGTGTGAGCCCTGCATCTAGCAAAAAAATTCTAAGTTTTGTAAAAATTTTTAAAGTTCTCGGTTTAGTCCCGTACCACTTCTAAAGCATGATTTGGGCCTCGTAGGCTCGTATAAGGGACTTTATGATTGAAGATGAATGGTTTTAATTTGGATAAAAATTTATGACTCGAAATTGTATGAATGCTTGAGTTATAAGTCCAGTAATGCCTCGAGCCCTATTCCGGCGTTGAATAGGGGTAAGGGGTGTTACAATTCTGAGTTTATTGTTTTTGACATCAACAATGATATTTTAAATCCTATTTGTTAGGATGATTATGTTAATTTAATAAGATCTATTCTATTCATGTTTAACATGTTTAGGCCTCAGTCAATCATGTTTTAAATTAATACCATGATGCATTTCATTCATACGTGATTGGGTGTGTAACAGTCTGGTTTAGACCCTAGTCGGAATAGTGGTTTTGGGACCACAAATTCGAGTCAGAAAAATATTTCAATATTATTTTTCGAGTCTACAACATGTGAATTGGTATGTGTGAAATTTCTGTGATTTAATTTGATCATCTGTGAGCTTAATTTGAGAAAAGGACTAAATTGTATAAAATGTAAAAGTGGCATTCCATTTGTTAATGTGCTAAGTTGCTATGATTTAATTTATTATAGGTCCTTAAAAGGTTATTATGCCACTATTAGGTAAGTGGACATTTATGTCCATGTTTTATAAGAGGTTATAATTAATTCATTAAAGGCATTAAGGTAATTTGTAAAATATATGTTAATTAATATAACAAAAAGCATGAAAATAGGCCATTATTCATCTTGTTGGCCGAATATAGCAAATAAAGAAAAGAAGAAAAGTGTTCTTAGGTTTCAGCTACTATCAAGCTTAATTCAAGGTATGTTTTGTTTCGGTTTTTGATAATTTCTACGTTTTTGTAATCATTGCTTCGTGTTCTTCAAAACCCATGCTTAAATTTTGTGAATTGATGATGATTTTGAAATATGCCATTGATGAATTCATGAGTTTTGTGATGTTTGGTGATGAAATATGAAATATATGTGTTAGATTAACATGTTTTGTCTTTGGATTTTTGGTGATTTTCAGTAATTTGGACATAATTGAGAAAATAATATTTTGAGGGACTAAATTGTAAAATAAATGAAATATATGGACTTGTATGAGCATGGGTAATATTCGGCCTAAGCATGGTGTATACAAATTTGGTGTATTTTGTGATTTTATGAAATAGGGACTAAAATGTTAAAATGTGAAAATATGAGGGCTAAATTGTAAATTTCCTTAAATATGTGTTTTTAGATTGAATTGAATGATTTGGTGAATAAATGGATTAAATTTGAATGTGTATAGATCAAGAACCGAAGAAAACAGATTTAGATCGAGGAAGTCGAAAATAGTTGAATAGCCGTTCGTGTCCGTTTACACGAATCCGAGGTAAGTCGATATACAAATAAATGCATTAGAATTGGTTTATTTATGCATCTATGAAATTTTGATTGCGATGAAAATGTTCGAGATGATTCGTATATGAGATCCGAGGAAATATCGACAATGTATCAATGTCCGAGAAGTCCCATACGAACCTAGGAATAGATAGGATTGCATATGTCATGACATAGGTTTTTCGATATGTGATATTGTGTAAGACCACGTCTGGGACGTTGGCATCGATTTGAGATTTACGTGTAAGACCATGTCTGGGACATCGACATCGTATTTGATTCGTGTAAGACCCTGTCTGGGACAGTGGCATCGATATTTGGTTACATGTAAGACCAAGTCTGGGACGTTGGCATTGTACGATTATTCTGAGTATTTCGAGAATCCTATTTGATTCCGAGCGGTTTAACGGACAAGTCTGAAAAATGATTGACTATGTGAATTGTATATCCGTTTCAGGTACGTTTGATGTATATGCTTTGAATAGGCATGAAAGGTGAGTAAATACGTACATAGATACAATGAATAAAGTGTGATATATGTATGTTTGACATATGAGCAAAAGAGATGCTTGAGGTATGATATGTTGGTAAGCAATGGCATACCAATTGAGCCAAAGAGAAATCTATGTGTTTGAAATGAAAATATTAATGTATTTGAATTGCTATGCTTATAAATGATTATATGTTAAGTTTATTTTTATATGGCTTACTAAGCTGTTGGAAAGCTTACTTTGTGCGTGTTTGCTTTGTTTTATAGATCGTTAAAGCTACAGAAGGCTCGAGGATCGTCAAGGATTGTCATCGCACTACTCAATCCTGTTTTGGTACCTTTTGAAAGTGTATATACTAAAGTATGACATGTATAGGCTAGTCACTTTAGATTATGTTTGAGATATGTACATAGCCATGTGATATGGCTAGATAAATGGCTATGATATGAATGAGTAATCAAGCCATATGATGCTTAATTTGGTATGGTTTGTTAGCTAATGAAATGGTCAAAGTATTGGTAAGCTCATTGATGCAAAGTTGGTATATCATTGATGATAAGATGTCTATTATTGTGGTAAGTTGTGGATGAATCATGGGCTAAATGACATATAAGATGTTATGATGAGATGTACTTGAATGAGTTGAAAAGGATGACCATTTGGGTATAAATTTGGTTACCAATTGTGTTTAGTATAATGCTTGTATGTGCTTGTAGGGATTGCCCAAAGTGTGGGTGGCAATTTGGCCTTGAAAATGGCCTATAATTGCCCACACGGTTGAGCACACGGGCGTGTGGCTTGACCGTGTCCTTCGTGGTTGCAATTCAAAACAAGTCAGGCTCGACCACGGGCTAGACACATGGGCGTGTGACTGGCCGTGTGTTGCAAGTCAGGCTCGACCACGGGTGAGGCACACGGGCGTGTCTCAGGCCGTGTGGTCAAGTCAGTATGTATGCCTTGTTTTGACACGGCTCGGGCACATGGGCGTGTCTGAGGCCGTGGGAGGCACACGGCCTGCCCATACGGGCGTGTGACCTCTGTAACTTAGAAAATTTTTAAATTTCTAAAAATTTATATATGTGTTCGGTTTAGTCCCGGCCCCTTTTTAAAGCATGCTTAAGGTCTCGTAGACCTATTTAAGGGACACTTTGATTTGATTAGTAACATTATGATGAAATGTCTGAAAAAGGTTTCGTTTTATCCGGTAACACCTTTAACCCTAGACCGGCAATGGTTACGGGTTAGGGGTGTTACATTTGATTGGTATCAGAGCTATGGTTTAGTCGATTCTCGGACTAACGTAGCGTGTGAGAATCTAGCTATACATGGCATATATATGAAATGTGATAGTGTGATTAATCCAGACGTGTAAAATGTGTCTTTCGTATAGTAATGGATCCCGAAAGAGCCGTAGCTGACGATGTTGAAAGTAACGCGCCTGCTTCTGCTCAAGGGACAGCGCCATCCGATCCGAGACCGACTACTAGCGGTCAAGAGGGAGAGGCTAAACAAGCCTTTTTCCAAATGATGAATGAGTGGTTCACTCAGCACATTAGAACTAATCTGGCTATTTCACAACCTCCGCCCCTGCCTAATCCTCCTCAGACTTCAGTTGTGCCTCCGGTTATGAATCTGAATCTGTTGAATAAACCTCCGGTTGACAAAATTCGTAAGTATGGGGTCGAAGAGTTTAGGGCCACTAGTGATGACGATACCGAGAAAGCTGAGTTTTGGCTTGAAAACACAATTCGAGTATTTGAGGAAATGTCATTGACTCCTGATGAATGCATAATGTGTGTTATTTCTTTACTACGAGACGCAGCTTATCAATGGTGGAAGACCTTGATTTCCGTTGTTCCGAAAGAACGGGTTACATGGGATTTCTTTCAGTCTGAGTTCTGGAAGAAACACATCAGTCAGAGATTTATTGATCAGAAACTGAAGGAGTTTCTAGAACTGAAACAGGGTCGCATGAATGTCATCGAGTATGAAAGAGAGTTTGTGAGATTAAGTCAGTATGCTCGGGAATGTGTATCAATCGAGGTAGTAATGTGTAAAAGATTTGAACACGGCCTAAATGAAGATATCCATTTTCTAGTTGGGATTCTGGAAATAAAAGAGTTCATTGTGCTTGTTGATCGAGCATGCAAAGCTGAGGCACTCGGAAAAGATAAAAGAAAAGCTGAGTCTGAAGCTAGAGATGCGAGAAAAAGATTTCTGAGTAAATCATTTCAGTCTGCTTCAAAGAAGTTCAAAGATGAGCATAATCGTTCAAAGACTAATGTGGGACATTCGAACAGAGATCGAGCTAGATCGCAGTCAAACTCCAAAGCTCCAGCAACTTCGATGACTAGTATTGGAAATGTCCGATCTGAACGACCTGAATGTAAACATTGTGGTAAAAGACATCCGGGAAGTTGTAGGTTGAATGACCGAGCCTGTTTCAGATGCAGATCCTTTGACCATTTCATCCGAGACTGCCCAGAGTCTGTTGAGCAAGAGATTGTTCAGAATTCGAGATCTGATAATGTTTCAGCTAGAGGTAGACCTTCTCGAAATACAAGAAATGTCAGTGGTCGTCAGAAAACTACGAAAGAGACTGTTACGAGATCTGAAGCTAGGGCACCTACTAGAGCATACGCCATCCGAGCTCGTGAGGAAGCTTCATCTCCAGATGTTATTACGGGTACATTTACTCTTTATGATACTTCTGTGATTGCATTGATAGACCCAGGATCTACTCATTCGTATGTATGCATGAACTTAGCATCCAGTAAGACTTTGCCTGTAGAGTCTACTGAATTTGTTATTAGAGTATCGAACCCCTTAGGTAAAAGTGTTCTGGTTAACAAAGTATGCAAGAACTGTCCATTGATGTTTCGAGATATTTGTTTTCCGGCTGATCTGATGCTATTACCTTTTGATGAGTTCGATATAATTTTGGGTATGGACTGGTTAACATTGCACGATGCTGTTGTGAATTGCAAAAGAAAGACTATTGATTTGAGATGTCATAATGATGAAATAATTTGGATTGAGTCTAATGAATTGAATGGGTTACCTGTTGTAATATCAGTGATGAAAGCTCAGAATTATGTGAAAAAGGGTTATGAAGCTTACTTTGCTTATGTAATTGATTCGAAAGTATCTAAAAAGAAAGTAGAATCAGTGATAGTGGTTTGTGAATTCCCTGACGTGTTTCCTGAAGAATTACCGGGATTACCTCCGATAAGTGAAGTTGAATTTGGTATTGATCTAATGCCGGGAATGACTCCTATTTTGATAGCTCCATATAGAATGGCACCAACAGAATTGAAAGAGTTGAAGTCACAGTTGCAAGAGTTGACCGATAGAGGATTTGCACTGTAACAACCAGATTTTGACCCTAATCGGAAAAGTGGTTTCGAGACCACAAATTTGAGTCTAAAAAATATTTTAAAATTATTTTTCGTGTTTATTATGTGTGAATTTGTTGATGTTAAATTTTCGTGACTTAATTTTGTCATTTAGGTGCCCGATTATATAAAAGGACTTAATTGCGTAAAATGTAAAAGTTACAAATTAAAGTGTAAAATGCTTATTTGATAGTGGCTTTTTAATATGGGGTCCTTAAAGGGCAATCAACCCATTTTAAAAGATAGTGGACGGCAATGGTCTTAAATGACCTTAAAATATATGTTAAAATTATTTAAGTTAAAAGGTTAAAATAGTAAATTAATTATAACTTATAATATATGTTATAATAAAAAAACAAAAGCATGGTTGTCATTTTTTTCTTAGCCGAAACTTAGCAAAGAGAGAAAGAAATAAAAACCTAAGTTATATTCGGTCAACTGGAGCTTGATTCAAGGTGAGTTTTAGCTCAGTTTTTGATAATTTTTATGTTTTTGAGATCGTTTCTTTGAATACTATCCGACCCATGTCTTAATTTTTGATTGTGATGATGATTTTGTGTTTTGCCATTAATGATACCTTGTGGTTTTTGATGTTTGATGATGAAATATGAAATATATGTGTTAGATTAACAAGTTTTGTCTTTGAATTTTTGATGAATTTGAGTAATTTGGACTAAATTGCAAAAATAATTTTTTTAGGGACTAAAATGTGAAATAAATGAAATGTGTGGGCTTGTATAAACACTAGGAATATCCAGCCCTTAAGGAGTATAGTTAAATTTTGTGTATTTTGTGTTTTGTGCAAAAAGGACTAAATTGTAAAAAGTGGGCAAAATTGTAATTTGCCCATTTATGTGTTTTTAGGTTAAATTGAATGTAATGGTGTTTAAATAAGCTTAATTTGAATATATTTAGATCAAGAATTAAAGAAATCGAAATTGGATCGGGGAGAGACAAAAGTGGTCGAGTAGCCGATTTAACAGTCGACGACATCCGAGGTAAGTCAATAAGCATTTAAATGTTGAAATAACCATGGATATGTACTTGTTATGTATTAAAATGAATTATTTGAATTTATATATGCTATGGCTGAATGTGGGTATTGTGATTTGGCTAACTTTCGGGCTTGATTCGACCGAGATTCGATGTCCGTAGGCCCTGTATGAACCTTAGGAATAGATAGGATACATATGTCATGATATAAGATATCTGTTATGTGTTATCGTGTAAGACCATGTTTGGGACATTGGCATCGATTTGTGTTTACATGTAAGATCCTGTCTGGGACAGTGGCATCGATATGTGATTACATGTAAGACCACGTTTGGGACGTTGGCATTGTACGAGCTTCCGACTATCTGCGTATCCTTTTGAATTCCGAATGGTTTAACGGGCATGTGTAAGTGAAGGCCAATGTGATATGTGAATTAAAAAAAAAACTCAGGTACGTATAAACACTGTGTTAACAAATGGAAGGTAAGTTATATGTTTATTACATTGTACAAAAGTTAATGTGTAAACATGTGAATTGTGTATAAGCTTTAACTATGTGTATTCGGCCAAAAAGGGTATATTATGTGACTTTGATATTGAGGTTTGAGTAATTACTTGTGATTGTGTATAAATGAATATTTGATATAATTTTGTATATATGATTTTGCTAAGTTAATTGACTTTACCTTGCTATTGACTTACTAAGCTTAAATAGCTTACCTTGTGTTTCTCTGTCTATTTCATTTTATAGATTTTGGATACGTTACGAGCTCTGGGGATCGTCACACAGGACTATCACACTATCGACACTTTCTTTGGTATTTTGGCTATGTTAATTATGAATATATGGCATGTATAGCATAGAAAAAGGTTGAATATGAATTAGGTACCTATGTGTGTAATTGATAGCCATGCGAAGATGGCTTAACTTCTTTGCTTGAACTTGGTTATGTTTGATTATGGTTTAAGTTCATTTTGGTTATATTGTTATGTGCTATGATAAATGGTATTTGTGATATGTGTTTTCTTTTGTGCATTGAAGTTAGACAGTGATTTTGGATGTGGTATGAGTGATTTAACTATGATATATATATATAATAGTATGAATTATGTTTGTTATGCTACCATGGCTAAAATGATTTGATTATGTTTTATCTGTGTTAGTAATGGTTTATAGTTAGTTGGTGAGTACATTTGAATGAAAGTTGAAAGGTGATATTATATATGTATTTGAATGATAGTTCGGCATTTAAGGATATATTGATGTGATTAGTTATGTATTTTCGTAGTGAATTGAATGATGATTAATTAGAGACAAATATATTTCAGTTGTGGCTTTATATTGATGTATTGTAAAGATTTAATTTGCATTATAAACAGTATAAGTTAATAAGCTAAATATAATGAATATATGTAATTGTATTTTTTTTTTATAAATTGAAAAGGTTAATGTAAGTATATGTATTCGGCAATGTTGTGATATTATAATGGATGAATACATGTAATATATATGAATTTGGTTTTATGATTTATTTATGAATTTGTGAAAATTCTATGTATTTGTGGTTTGTGAAATGATGGACATATTAATGATTAAATTGGTTTTATATGGGTCAGCTATTCGAATATAAGAACCATGCAAGTATATGTTTATGCATTTGGCTTTGAAATTGAACTAAAAGATTATAAATATATTTGCATATATATTTGGATGTGTTTTAATATATATTGGTATGTTTATTTATAGATTTGTTTATGATATGTTATGGACTTAAATTTGTAAATTAAAGTGATGATGAATATATTCGATTTAGTTGTATGGGAAATATTAAGTATGGCCGAATGTTATACATGATATGGTTGATGCCATTTGGTTTTAATGTTACAATGTTCGAATACCATATATATATATGTGTTTTAAAGTGATGTTTATTTATTAAGACTTTAATAAATGGTTAGATTAATGATGTTAATTATGAATGACTGATTATGTTATAAATTTAAGATAGGTGTTTAGTTGTAATGTAAATGATTTTGGCTTTGTTATTGAGGTATGAAATTTGTATTGGCAAGATATGCAACTTACTCTGTTCAGATGATTCAATACATATATAAATTTTAAAAAAAAATTATTATATGCCCGTTTTGAGTTGGGTCTTCTTCGGTAATGCCTCGTAACCCTAGTCCGGCGATGGATACGGGTTAGGGGTATTACATTTGATTGGTATCAGAGCTACAGTTTAGTCGATTCTAAGACTAACGTAGTGCGTAAGAGTTTAGCTATACATGCCATATGTTATACTGCGATAGTGTGATGACTTCTGACATTTGAAAATGTGTTTTCATATAGTAATGGATCCCGATCAAGCCGTAGCTAATGATGTCGAGAGTGTAGCGCCTGCTCCCGTACAAAGGGCAGCGCCGATTGATTCTTGACCTACTTCGAGTAATCCGAAGGGGGAGGCTAGACAAGCCTTCTACCAAATGATGAATGATTGGTTTACTCAGTATATCTGATTAATCCGGCTGCACAACAACCTCCACCCCTGATTAATCCTGTAACACCCCAAACCCGGCCCATGCGTTATGACCGGATCTGACATGTCACATGAGAAAAACGTGTTAAATCCCTTTTGATTTGTATTAAAACAAATGTTATTTTGTTATAAATAAGAAAACAAATATTATTAGAAACATTTGATAAAATACTACTAATCCTTGAAAGTTAATTGGGAAATCAAAAATTTGGACTAATGATCTTATAAAACCGTGTCTTTTAAAAATATCGTTTGAAAGTTCGAGTGAAAACTTCCGTGTTAAAATATTTATAAAAGTTTATTTTGAAATCCATTTGTTAATCGCTTTTGGAAAACCTTAATTTAAGTTTTTAGAAAAATTCTCATTTTAAACAATTCAAGCAAAATACTAAGTATAACAACCATAAAGCAAATAATAAAATACTCCAGAGGCCTTATTACAACATAAAAAAAAACCCAAAATAGTAAAGTGAACGGAAATAGAAATTTACTAAAGTCCGAAAATAACACTCCAAAAGTATGGCCCACACCGAGTCATCCATGGCCCCAAGTCCTCGTCACTGAGCATTACCTACAAGGGTTAAGAAAAGGGGGACTGAGTTACAAGAACTTAGTGTGAAACCCCTTACCGTTGTCCACTGGGCCTGAAACCCATTTAGCAATATTTTGGGCCTAAGCCCCTTTTTACATAATAATGTATCAAATATATCATATGAATGTAATGCGAATCCCAAACCATCCTAATAATCCATCCGCTACACACCACCCCATGCCACACCATCATCACACTGTGGGGATCAAGTCAACCCACCCCGCCAAACACACCAATCGCAGGCATTTTGCCATTTATAACGAATTTTGATTGTGGCCGAGCCACCAGAATCACAATATCGTATTAACAAACATTTTTTGTGGCAGTGCCACCGGAATCACTTCTCTTCAACATTTTCCCATCCCATGCAAATCATGTAAATGCATCATACATAGCAAATCATGATATTTACAAATACAAACAACAATAATTAATTCTAGGATTCATTACAATATTTCGGCCCATTGTAGCACTTGCAAATTAGCCCATTAAGACCATATATCAAAACGACCCATTATGGCAAAATATCAAATCAGCCCATTTAAGCAATACATCAAATCGACCCATTTAGGCAATATAACAAATCGGCCCATTACGGTAATGTATCAAATCGGCCCATTACGGCAATGTATCAAATCGGTCCGTTAAGGCAATATAACAAATCGGCCCATTAGGGGCAATTTCGTAATTCGGCCCTTTAGGGCGTTTTCGTAATTCTCACAGTGTTAATACCGATTTTGTCAATTTTATCAAAAATAGCGTAATTTAGGCCACTTTTCCCGGTTTACTCCAATAAACGATTTTAATCGTAGCGATATATTTCCAATATGATATCAATCTTAAACTCATGAAAAACGGTGTGAGATTACACACCTGATTACGGTAAGTACTAAGCTTTCTTGATCTTCGACACCTAAGATATCATAACGCTCGATTAGTTGACATACGCGATTTAATAATCAAACTCTTAAAATAAACGATCTAAAGTGTTTACCCTTGGAATTGTGAACGACCACGATTTGTTGATTCTCCCCGGATGACAGTCCACAACCCGGTGGAAAATCCCGAACCGCCGATACTGCCCTTCATTTGAATTTAGGAGTAGGGATCGCTGATCCGCTCCTTTTGAGTTCTCCACTCGCCTTTCCTTTCAAATCGGCACCACAAGCCTCCATTCGATTAGATCTTAGTTAGATCGATATTACGTTGATATGAGATGGTTGACTAAGAAAAAGATTCGGCTTACCTATAGAATCGTATGGTCACAAATCGATAGATCGAGCGATTTAATCCCTAAAATATAATCGGTTAATCATCACTATTCTGATAACATCTTAAACAAATAAAGAATGATTTTGTAAAATCCTTGAAGAACTCCTTACCTTAAAGATTTATAGGATCGATTCCCAACGATTGTACGGTGACTACGGAAGAATCAAAGTTTCGGCCTTCCACTATAATTCTACATTAGAAGGTGATCATATTGTAAAGAGTTATGAAAGGAAGATATTTTGGTTGAAACAAAATGAATATTCGAATGTTGATAAACACACATTCGGCTAGGAGAAAGAAAAATAAGAATATAGAATAGAACTACTTACCGATTGATCAAAGGAGTGGGTGTTAATACGAATGAGAAGAAAAGAGAAAGAAGAGATGAAGGGTTCGGCTATAGAGGAAAATGGGTAATGATATTCGGATATGGAGGAAATGGATTAGAGAAGAAGATGAACAAGGGGTTTGAAGGGTTTCGGCCAACACCAAAAGAGATGTAAACCAAAGGAAAGTGTGAGTATTTTGGCAACAAGAAAATTGGTGAAAGATGGATTAAGATTTCGGCACAACAATGAAAAGAAAAGACCAAAACAAAGAAAAGATACTCTTTTTTTTGGCTTTTGGGAGCTACGGTTAATAGGAAGGATTTGAGAAAGAAAGATGACACAAAAACTAATGAGAAACAACTTCTCAAGCACTAAAGTTGTCAAAAACTCCTAGCAAAATTCGGCTATACTCCCCCTTCACCAAAACCGTACATACCTTGGCAAAAAGGTCAAACATTTGCCAACCAAAACTTTCCAAAACACTTTCCTTTCTTTGTGCCAACATGTTCCCTATACTTTCCTTTTCTTTTGATTTCTTTCCCTACCCTCATCCTTTCCTTATTTCTTTAGCCACCTTGCCAAAATTAAAAAGTCCACATTGCCTTATATATCATCTTGGCCGACACTTAGGGAAAGAATAAAAAAAAATAGTCAAAATTTGCACATTATGGGATTTGAACCTCCTCCCTCAAGGTACTTCATGTGGCGCCATAACCCCTTTACCATAAGCTCCTTTATGCTAGCACATTACTCATTTAGTTCCACAAACATTGAGGTCACTTACTATATCTCCTTAAAGTGCTAAAACATAAAATTTTTACTAAGGCCCAATTAAACCCCGAGCCTTCTTAAGACCTTAAAACCATACACTATTTGTAATTTAACCAGCTTAACACAAGGAATAATGCAACACATAAAATTTCAAATTTTAGGATGTTACAATTCTACCCCCCCTTAAAGAAAATTTTGTCCTCGAAATTTACCTGATTAAAAGAGGTGAGGATATTGCTGCCAAATCGCGTCCTCAGGCTCCCATGTAGCTTCCTCCGATCCGTGATTACGCCATAATACTTTGAATAATGGCGCTGACTTCCTTTTCAGCACCTTAACGTCCCGATCTGAAATCTGTACTGGCTCCTCTTCAAAAGATAAGTCAGGTCTTATCTCAACTTCCTCCACCGATACTATATGAGACGAATCCGATCGATAACGCCTTAACATTGAGACATGAAAAACACTATGTATCTGACTCAACTCCGGAGGTAACTCAGGTCGATAAGCCACCGCCCAACACGCTTCAATACACGGTATGGCCCGATGAACCTAGGGCTCAACTTGCCCTTCTTTCCAAATCTAAAGATCTTCTTCCAAGGTGAGACCTTTAGAAAGACCTGATCTCCCACCGCAAACTCAATATCCTTACGCTTCAGATCCGCATACGATTTTTGTCTATCCGAAGCTTCCCTTAACCGTGCCCGAATTACCTTTACTTTTTCCTCCGTCTCTGATATCAGCTCAGGAGCCAATAACTGTCGCTCCCCCAGCTCAGTCCAACAAGTAGGAGTACGACACCTATGATCATACAACGCTTCGTAGGGTGCCATCTAGATGCTGGATTGATAACTGTTGTTGTATGCAAACTCTGCCAACGGTAGGAAATCCTCCCAACTACCCCCTCAAGTCAATCACATGCCCCTTAGCATGTCTTCCGAATTTGGATTACTCTCTCCGATCGACCATCATGCGAGGATGAAATGCCCGTCTTTGAAATTTAACCTTGTTCCCAAAGCTTCATGTAAAGCTTTCCAAAATCTTGATGTAAACCTAGGGTCCCTGTCTGATATAATAGACACTGGTACCCCATGTAACCTCACGATCTCTGCTACATACAACTTGGCCAACTTCTGCAATGAGTAATCTGTACGAACAGGTAGGAAATGAGCAGTCTTCGTCAATCGATCCACTATTACCCAAACGGAATCCTTCTTAGTAGGCATTAAGGGTAACCCACTAACAAAATCCATCGTTATCCTTTCCCATTTCCATAATGGAATTTTCACCGATTGTAGCAATCCCGACGGTAATTGATGTTCCGTCTTCACCTGCTGACATGTTAAGCACTTACTCACGAAATTTGTAACTTCCCGTTTCAACCCTGGCCACCAATACTGCTCACGGAGGTCTCGATACATTTTATTTCCCCCGGGGTGCATAGCATATGGGCTACTATGCGCCTCACATAGAATCATTTGTCTCAATTCTGAATCTTTGGGTATACAAATTCTTCCGCAGAAACACAATACTCCATCACTATTCAATCAAAAATCCCCTATCACACCACCTTCCACTTGCTGAAGTAAGGAACCCAACCTTCCATCTAATAACTGTTTTTCCTTAATCTAGCTTACCTACGCAGGCTTCACCTGAAGTTCGGCTAGCAGACTACCATATTCATACAGGCTGAGATGAGTGAACATCACTCTCAAATCCGATATCACCTTTCGACTTAATGCATCAGCCACCACGTTAGCCTTTTCGGGATGATACTCGATTGAGAAGTCATAATCTTTCAACAGTTCTATCCACCTCTGCTATCTTAAGTTCAGCTCCTTCTGGGTAAGGAGGTACTTTAGACTCTTATGATTCGTGTAGATAATCGACTTCCCACCGTACAGATAGTGTCTCCAAATCTTCAAAGCAAACACCACTATAGCTAACTCCAAATCATGAGTGGGATAGTTCACCTCGTGCGGCCTTAATTGACGACATGCATAAGCCACCACTTTTCCTCCTTGCATCAACACACATCCCAAGCCTGTGTGTGACGCATCACAGTAAACAATAAACTCTTTTCCAGCCTCAGGTTGAATCAATACTGGCGCTTCTGTCAAAATTTTCTTCAATTTCTCAAAGCTCTCTTGTTGCTAATCTGACCACACAAATGGTACTCCCTTGCGCAACAACTTAGTTAGGGGTGCAGCAATCAACGAAAACCCCTCAACGAAACGCCTGTAATAACTAGCCAACCCTAGGAAACTCTGAATTTTGGCCACTGACTTCGGTGGTTTCCAATCCAACACAGCCTCGACCTTCCGGGGATCAACTCTAATTCCTTCGGCAGACACAACATGCCAAAAAGAGGTTACTTCCTTCAGCCAAAATTCACACTTATTAAATTTGGCATAAAGGTGCTTCTCCCTTAATATCTGCAATACTACCCACAGATGCGAATCATGCTCTTCTTCATTCTTCGAGTACACCAAGATGTCATCTATGAACACCACCACAAACTGATCTAAATAGGGTTGGAAGACCCGGTTCATCATGTCCATAAATGCAGCTGGTGCATTAGTCAACCCAAATGGCATCACCAAGAACTCATAATGCCCATAACGAGTTGAACGCTTGATCTTATGAGTATCCGCCTCCTTAACCTTAAGTTGGTGATAACCTAATCTCAAATCTATCTTCGAGAAAACTGAAGCTCCTCGTAGTTGATCAAACAGATCGTCGATTCTCGGCAACGGATACCTGTTCTTGATCGTCAACTTATTCAACTGTCTATAATCGATGCACATACGCATCGACCCATCCTTCTTCTTGACGAATAAAATTGGCGCTCCCTACGGTGACACACTCGGTCGAATGAATCCCCGATCCAATAACTCCTGAGTTTGAGCTTTAAGCTCCACTAACTCCTTCGGCGCCATTCTATAGGGAGCAATAGACACCGGAGCAGTTCCTGGCAATACCTCAATGCCAAACTCTACCTCTCGATCTGGAGGCAGTCCTGGAAGCTCCTCGGGAAAGACATCCGAAAACTCTTTCATCGTTCTAACACTTTCCACCGACAATTCCTTAGCATCCAAGGCACTAATGAAAGCTAGGAATGCTCCATACCCCTTTCTCACCAACTTTTCTGCCTTTAAAGCAGATACCACATTTGATAGATAGTTCATTCTTTCACCTATCATCATCACTTCCTTATCCTCCGAAGTTCTTAGTATCATCTATTTTGCAGCATAATCCAAGTTCGCACGGTGTTTCACCAACCAGTCCATGCCCAAAATAAGGTCGAACTCGCCGAATGGCAGTTCCATCAAATCCGCCAAAAATATTTCCCCCTAAATTTCTAAAGGCACATCCCTAAACAGCTTATTTACTACCATCGACTGTCTTAGAGGGCTAAGTACAGTTGTTTCTCTAGCAGTATTCTCCGATCTAATGTTCAAATTTCCAGATACAACACAAGCAACATACGAATGGGTGGATCCGATATCTATCAAAGCAGTAACAGATACATCAGTTATGAAGAACGTACCAATTATGACATCCGGTGCATCGCCATCCTCCCGACGTCGGACCGCATAGACCAACCCTGGCTGTCTTGCCTCCGCGTTACCCCTATTACCGGTACCTCTACCCGGTGCACCCTGACCTCGTCCTACGCCATTACCACCTCGACCTGGCCCACGGCCTCTCGGTGGCTGCTGAGCGCCTCTAGCTGGCTGTGCATCATAGTTACAAACATCCTGAGTCTGAGCAATCTGTCGAGGGCAATCTCTAAGCCGATGGTCCTTAGATCAACATTGAAACAACCACTGGTTCTCTTCCAGCATTCACCCGGGTGTCATCTTCCGCAATTCGCACATGGCTACAACTGATTGGTGGCAGCTGGTAATCTAACTCGAGCTGGCTCCTCATTTCTGGGCCTCTTCTAAAATCCTCTCGCAGGACCTGAGTACCTAAAGTCTCTCTTACTCTTGCCCCTATCCTTGTCTCGGTTTTGCTGCTCCGAGTGCTTAGCCTCTTCAGCTATCTTGGCTTTCTCCACTAGTATGGCAAAATTTCTCTCTTTTTGTGGGGCTATCAGTACCCGCAACTCATCACGCAACCCATCCTCAAAACGCACACAGCGGTCGTAGTCAGTTGGCACTATTCCCTAGGCATACCGACTCAGACGTAGAAATTCTGCCTCGTAGGCTGCCACAGTCTTACCTCCTTAGACCAGATTTAGGAATTCTTTCCTTCGGGCATCCACATAACTAGCCCTGACATACTTTCCCTGATATGCCGTCTTGAAAAAATCCCAGGTAATACGATCGGCCTGAGTGCCTTCCCGAACAGTGAGCCACCATTGATACGCTTCGTCTCTCAGCAATGACACAGCTCCTTTCAGTTTATGTTCGGCAGTGCAATCCAAATCGTCCATGATCCGCTCCACTAGCTAAAGCCAATACTCCACTACATTTGGGGCCACACCCGATATACCCCTAAAAAACTCAGCACCATTCGATCTGAGTCTTTCTGAAATTGACCCACGAGCTGCCGGCCCAGTTCTTACCCCAGCATCCCTTTCCAAGACTCGCAACATTGCTTGGGACAGAGCATCGTCCTCCCTCATACGATCATGTGACCCAGCTTCAGTCACAAGTGAAGCAGGTGCATCCATTTCTGGCATATGTCCCGATGCCTCAGATACAACTCTAGCGCCACGGCCTCTACCACGGCCACGTCTACCACGACCACGTCCTCTAGCGCTCATATTGGCTAATTCGATTTAATCTGATTACGAGTCTTATGAATCAGTATACTATTTCAGTGTTTATTAAACAATATTTTATGAAGTATAAGTAGTAAAGCCGTTTTCGCAAAACGCATCCTATAGTCTCAATCTCTATAGTTTCAGCTTCCTAAAACTAAAGGTTCTAGAATGTTTCTATAGTCATAACACATCAATCATAATCATAAAATGATAACATTTACTTACTTGACTTGGTGCCGGATACCCGTGGTGCCATACTTCCTTTAAAACATACATTTAAAATTTTAAATTCAAACAGCTTTGAAAAACGCTTTTGAACCCAAACCACAGCAGAGTTTTGTAACCAGGCTCTGATACCATAAAATGTAACACCCCAAACTCGGCCCATGCGTTATGACCAGATCTGACATGTCACATGAGAAAAACGTGTTAAATCCCTTTTGATTTGTATTAAAACAAATGTTATTTTGTTATAAACAAGAAAACAAATATTATTAGAAACATTTGATAAAATACTACTAATCCTTGTAAGTTAATTGAGAAATCAAAAATTTGGACTAATGATCTTATAAAACCGTGTCTTTTAAAAATATCGTTTGAAAGTTCGAGTGAAAGCTTCCGTGTTAAAATATTTATAAAAGTTTATTTTGAAATACATTTGTTAATCGATTTTGGAAAACCTTAATTTAAGTTTTTAGAAAAATTCTCATTTTAAACAATTCAAGCAAAATACTTAGTATAACAACCATAAAGCAAATAATAAAAATACTCCAGAGGCCTTATTACAACATAAAAAAAAAAAACCCAAAATAGTAAAGTGAACGGAAATAGAAATTTACTAAAGTCTGAAAATAACACTCCAAAAGTATGGCCTACACCGAGTCATCCATGGCCCCAAGTCCTCGTCACTGAGCATTACCTACAAGGGTTAAGAAAAGGGGGACTGAGTTACAAGAACTCAGTGTGAAACCCCTTACCGTTGTCCACTGGGCCTGAAACCCATTTAGCAATATTTTGGGCCTAAGCCCATTTTTACATAATAATGTATCAAATATATCATATGAATGTAATGCAAATCCCAAACCATCCTAATAATCCATCTGCTACACACCACCCGTACCAGCCCATCACACTTGTGGGGATCAAATCAACCCACCCCGCCAAACACACCAACCGCAGGCATTATGCCATTTATAAAAAAATTTGATTGTGGCCGAGCCACCAGAATCACAATATCGTATTAACAAACATTTTTGTGGTGGTGCCACCAGAATCACTTCTCTTCAACATTTTCCCATCCCATGCAAATCATGTAAATGCATCATACATAGCAAATCATGATATTTACAAATACAAACAACAATAATTAATTCAGGGATTCATTACAATAATTTGGCCCATTGTAGCACTTGCAAATCAGCCCATTAAGACTATTTATCAAAACGACCCATTATGGCAAAATATCAAATCAGCCCATTTAAGCAATACATCAAATCGGCCCATTTAAGCAATATAGCAAATCGGCCCATTACAGTAATGTATCAAATCGGCCCATTACGGCAATGTATCAAATCAGTCCGTTAAGGCAATATAACAAATCGGCCCATTAGGGGCAATTTCGTAATTCGACCCTTTAGGGCATTTTCGTAATTCTCACAGTGTTAATACCGATTTTGTCAATTTTATCAAAAATAGCGTAATTTAGGCCACTTTTCCCGGTTTACTCCAATAAATGATTTTAATCGTAGCGATATATTTCCAATATGATATCAATCTTAAACTCACGAAAAAGGGTGTGAGATTACACACCTGATTACGGTAAGTACTAAGCTTTCTTGATCTTCGACACCTAAGATATCATAACGCTAGATTAGTCGACATACGCGATTTAATAATCAAACTCTTAAAATAAACGATCTGAAGTGTTTACCCTTAGAATTGTGAACGACCACGATTTGTCGATTCTCCCCGGATGACGGTCCACAACCCGGTGGAAAATCCCGAACCGTCGATACTGCCCTTCGTTTGAATTTAGGAGTAGGGATCGCTGATCCGCTCCTTTTGAGTTTTCCACTTGCCTTTCCTTTCAAATCGGCACCACAAGCCTCCATTTGATTAGATCTTAGTTAGATCGATATTATGTTGATATGAGATGGTTGACTAAGAAAAAGATTCGGCTTACCTATAGAATCGTATGGTCACAAATCGATAGATCAAGCGATTTAATCCCTAAAATATAATCGGTTAATCATCACTATTTCGATAATATCTTAAACAAATAAAGAATGATTTCGTAAAATCCTTGAAGAACTTCTTACCTTAAAGATTTATAGGATCGATTCCCAACGATTATACGGTGACTACGGAAGAATCAAAGTTTCGGCCTTCCACTATAATTCTACATTAGAAGGTGATCATATTGTAAAGAGTTATCAAATGAAGATATTTTGGTTGAAACAAAATGAATATTCGAATGTTGATAAACACACATTCGGCTAGGAGAAAGAAAAATAAGAATATAGAATATAACTACTTACCGATTGATCAAAGGAGTGGGTGTTAATACGGATGAGAAGAAACGAGAAAGAAGAGATGAAGGGTTCGGCTATAGAGGAAAATGGGCAATGATATTCAGATATGGAGGAAATGGATTAGAGAAGAAGATGAACAAGGGGTTTGAAGGGTTTCGGCCAACACCAAAAGAGATGTAAACCAAAGAAAAATGTGAGTATTTTGGCAACAAGAAAATTGGTGAAAGTTGGATTAAGATTTCAGCAAAATAATGAAAAGAAAAGACCAAAACAAAGAAAATATACTCTCTTTTTGGCTTTTGGGAGCTACGGTTAATAGGAAGGATTTGAGAAAGAAAGATGACACAAAAACTAATGAGAAACAACTTCTCAAGCACTAAAGTTGTCAAAAAATCCTAGCAAAATTCGGCTATACTCCCTCTTCACCAAAACCGTACATACCTTGGCAAAAAGGTCAAACATTTGCCAACCAAAACTTTCCAAAACACTTTCCTCTCTTTGTGCCAACATGTTCCCTATACTTTCCTTTTCTTTTGATTTCTTTCCCAACCCTCATCCTTTCCTTATTTCTTTAGCCACCTTGCCAAAATTAAAAAGTCCACCTTGCCTTATATATCATCTTGGCCGACACTTAGGGAAAGAATACAAAAAAAATAGTCAAAATTTTCACATTATGGGATTTGAACCTCCTCCCTCAAGGTACTTCATGTGGCGCCATAACCCCTTTACCATAAGCTCCTTTATGCTAGCACATTACTCATTTAGTTCCATAAACATTGAGGTCACTTACTATATCTCCTTAAAGTGCTAAAACATAAAATTTTTACTAAGGCCAAATTAAACCTCGAGCCTTCTTAAGACCTTAAAACCATACACTATTAGTAATTTAACTAGCTTAACACAAGGAATAATGCAACACATAAAATTTCAAATTTTAGGATGTTACAAATCCATCTGCAGTGCCTATTATACCTTCGATGAGTGATCTGATGAGATTGTCAAAGCCACCTTTTGATAAAATAAGAAAACATGGAGCCGAGGAATTCAGAGCCACTGATGATGATGATGCTGAGCGAGCTGAGTTCTGGCTTGATAATTCCATCCGAGTATTTGATGAATTATCCTGCACCCCCGATGAGTGTTTGAAATGTGCTATATCTCTGCTACGGGACACTGCATATTACTGGTGGAAAACACTAGTATCGGTGGTTCCAAAGGAGCGAGTGACCTTGGAATTCTTTCAGACAGAGTTACGTAAGAAATATATCAGCCAGAGATTTATTGATCAGAAACGTAAAGAATTTCTTGAGTAAAAACAGGCGGATAGCGATGTGATGAATCTGGCGAGAAATTTGTTAGACTCAACAGATATGCCAGAGAGTGTGTTTCATCTGAATCTATTATGTGTAAGAGATTTGAAGATGGGCTGAATGAAGATATTAAACTGTTAGTTGGCATACTAGAGATAAAAGAGTTCGTGGTACTTGTTGAGCGAGCCTCCAAAGCTGAAGAGCTCAGGAAAGAGAAAAGAAAAGCTAATTCTGAAGCTAGAGATTCACGCAAAAGACCATTCAGTAAGCCATTTCAGTCGACCTCAAAGAAATTTCGAGATGATATTAGCCGTTCGAAGATTACTGTGGGTCATTTCAGACGAGATCGAGATAGACCACCTATGAGCTTGAGAGCTACCTCTGTAGCTAGTGTGGGTAATGTCAGATCAAATCAACTCGAGTGTGAACATTATGGTAAACGACATCCCGACAATTGTAGATTGCATGATAGAGCCTGTTTTAAATGTGGATCCAGAGATTATTTTATTCGGGAGTGTCCAGAGATAGTCGATCAACATTCGGCTCAGAATACTAGATCGGGTAATACTCCAGCTCGAGGTAGACCACCAAGAAATACGGGTATTATGAGTGGCAGCCAGAGAGGGACTAAAGATTCAGCTGTTAGATCTGAGGCTCGCGCACCAGCCAGAGCTTATGCCATACATGCACGTGAGGAGGCTTCATCCCCAGATGTCATTACTGGTACTTTTACTCTTTATGATACTACTGTTATTGCTTTGATTGATCCTGGTTCAACTCATTCCTACATGTGTGAGACTTTGGTGTTCAGTAAGATTTTACCTGTTGAGTCTACTGAGTTTGTAATTAAAGTATCGAACCCCTTAGGCCGGTGTGTCTTGGTTGATAAAATATGCAAGAATTGTCCGTTGATGATTCGAGATTCATGTTTTCCAGTTGATTTGATGTTGTTGCCATTTGATGAGTTTGATATAATTCTGGGTATGGACTGGTTAACTCTGCATGATGCTATCGTGAACTATAAATGGAAGACTATTGATTTGCGATGCCAGAATGATGAGATTATTCGGATTGAATCTAATGATCTGAATAGTTTACCAGCAGTGATATTTTCTATCACAGCTCAGAAATATGTGAGAAAGGGTTGTGAAGCTTATTTTGCTTATGTGTGATCACTGTGAATCAGAGCTTTAAAATTTATAAAAAGAACGATCGAACCTGGAAACTAACTCTGACAACGATTAAAGGCAAGTGTACCTATCGAACAGTAGTATAGCTTAGGCAAAACTGAATTATCGAACCCAAAAGAACTAAAAGTACTAATACTAACTTTCTTTTTATTATTTAACCTAAAATAAGTGAAGTTGCTTTTAATCTAAAATTAACAAACTACTAAGCTAAGGACACAAAGACGAAAAAAAGACTAAAATTGGGGAGATAACTTTTAGAAAAACTCAGTTGATTTAGATGATACCCTCAGGAAGAATCCACCTAGACTTCACATGTTATCTATCACTGAACCATATGATTTTATTTACTTAGTTTGATCCGTAAGACTCCCTAACATATATTAAACCCTCTCTCGAGGCGAATAACGTCTAACCCTAGGTTAATTAGTGGAACTCTAGTTCTCTTATAATAACCCCCTAGAATAGAAGTAAATTGATCTATGGAATCCCATATTAGGTTTCACCCTAATTCGGCAAAATCTCGTCACCCTATCTCTAGGCGTGCGATCAACTCCGCTTAATTATGCTAGATCTACTCTTAGGCAGGGTCTATTACTCCTCCACCTAAGCACATTAAATTTGTATTAAGCTCACATAATTAAGAACAAACTAAGTATTTATCATATAATTTAGAAAATAATAACAAGATTCATCATAGGTTTCATCCCCTTCAGGTATCTGAAAGATTTAGTTCATAACTAAATAAGAAAACATCTCAAGAGAAAAGATAAAACAAAACATAAGAAATCCCTAAAACTCCCTGAAGGAATTGAAGGAGAGATCCGTCGTCTTGAGTAGAATCCCGACTTCTTGAGATGGATCAATTGGCTACCTTCGAGTGATTCCCACAACTCTGACCTTTTCGGCTTGGCTCCTTGGCCTAGCTAACCGCCCCCTTTTCAGCTGACCCTTAGGGGGTTTATATAGGCTCTTGGAATACGTTTCTTTCTCCCTAAGTATCCAAATCCGAGTGAAATTGCTCTTTCCAGCGACAGGGACACGGCCATGGCACACGCCCGTGTGGATCGTGGCCAGGCCGTGCTCGGACTTATTTAATAAGGCACAGCCGTGTGAATCGAGGGAAGACCGTATTCTAGATGATCAGTGAGGCACAGCCGTGTGGGCTAAGGTCCAGGCCGTGTCGGTTTCTTCTTTGGCCCATTTTGGCCTGTTTTGAGCCCGTTTCTCGTTCTTTTTATCCTTGGGTGCTTTCCTGGGTATAAGACATGAAAAGAAAGGATTAAGAGCACCTTTTTACATAAATCAAGGGATAAATCATCCAAAACCATACTAAATGTGGGATTAAAATATGTTACTATTTTGGTTTATCAAATACCCCCACACTTAAGCTTTTGCTTGTCCTCAAGCAAAATTCTCAACTTACAATTAAAATGAACTTTCTATAATTCATAATTCCTATCAACAATGTTTTATCATAATTCATAGATAATTTATACATGGATAATTTAACTTAAAGAGTTCTAAAAATTCAAACAATCTAAGTCATAGATTTTGTAGCTTGAAAATATAGGTGTCTCCCCTCATTTAAATAATTACCTTTAATTTGAAATCGACAAGGATTGACATCCTCACAAAAGATCCACTCAAATCACTCAAAGTGTTTAAGGTTCAAAATTTAGGCACTCAAAAGTCGAACATGAAAAGTTAATCCCATAGGCTTGCCTGAAAATCAAGTCTCCACCATTATAATATGAGATGATGCACAAATAAAAAGGTCTTTGACAGGGTTGTAACGGGGCTAGGGTTAAGGTGTGGATAAAGGCTGAATTAAAAGGTTAGAATCGAGATTGAATTGATAAATTACCTAACTAGAAACAGTAAACTGAATAATTACAAAATGGATTAAAAAATTTTAAACTAATAATACGAGCTTCTTCTTCAATAAATAGAATTTAACTGTACAAGCTCGCCTTTCATCGTACTAATACTGAATATTCTTTGATTGATTTTCTTTTTAAGAACAAACTAAGTAATAATAGGAAAGGACTTTTTACAACTGAAATATAGAACATAGTTAGGTAACTGCTCAAAATCAAGTCTCGACAAAAAGGTAGTCAAAAGGAATGGTGATAACAAATACAAAGGTTTTTGGGTTAATATTAGTGGTTATATCAATAAAAAGGGTTGTTAGGATTAAAAGGGGTTCACTAAGGGTTAATTGTGAAGGTAGGCTTTTTAATGGAGTTAGTGGTTTAAACCCTAAATACCTTAATCATCTCTTTATATCAAATCATAGGTGTGGTCTCGATATGCATAAACGAGGCAAGTTCTAGAATAACAAATCAATGTTGACACACTCATAATCAAAAAGTGAGCAAGAAAAAGAATATATGCTCTATAAGGCTCAAAATCTCACAAAAATTATGGGTATTTTTGACATCAACCTCGTAAATTTCAAACTTCAAGATAATATTCAGATTTAGTTCAACAACCTAGAAAATTTTAAATTTGAAAAATAGACTTATCATGCTTTATTCTCTAGTATTCTTCAATTTTAATCATCAATGCACAATTATCAATGACTTACTCTAAAACATATCAATAAAAATCATAAATCATGGAAATTTCACCCTAATTAGTAATATGAGAAAATTACTTAAAAACAAGACTAAATTCAGGATTTTGAGGATAATGAAAAAAGTTTGGCACGTCTAAGATTCACCCCCCACACTTAAGATGTACACTGCCCTCAATGTACAAATTTAGATAATAACACAATAATACTAAAATCATAGGATATGGGGAGAAGTGAAACTTCCTGAATTTTGGATGAAATCCTTGGAGGATGTGGAAAATACGTTGGAGGGCCAGTCTAGATGTGGTGGTTGCCCACGAGTTCTGCGCTAGATGAAGAAATTGGGAAACTCGTGGAGGATTAGCCAGGATTTATTAAGACAAATTTAAAATAAACTAAATATATAATTAAAGACAAGAAAGGTAAAGAGAAAGAAAATAGAAATTGAATTAAACTAATGCTAAAAGATAAAAGGGGTTTGAGAATCCTTATTGGTAGATGGTTCGCAAGGTGGGTGTGATTTCTACGGCTGTGATGGTGCTGGTGGTGGTCGAGGTGGTGTGATTCCCAAGCAGCCTTTAGAATCTGACACTAAGAAACTAAGATAAAATAAACTAAATTAAGCGTAAAATAGTTAAAGAGAAGGAAAATAAAGGAGAACGGTAGAGTAAAACAAGAGATAAATGGTCTCAAAGACCCTTGGCTTATTGTTTGGATGAAGTTGTCGGCATGAACTCATGTGAATCGGTCTCCTTTGAGGAGACTGTGATTGGCCTTTTACGCTTCTTTGCCATGGAAAGAGTCTAAGGATTTATTAGGAAAAGGGGAAAAGGAAAGAGGGAGAAAAGAAAGAAAGAAAGAGAGAAGAAAGAAGGAGAGTGGGTTGAGAAGAGAAAGGAGAGGGGCATGGTGTTTAAATAAAATTTCAAGTCTGGCAGTTTCCTACGCCCGTGGGTTGAGGGTGTGTCGATTCACACGGTCGTCTCGCACGGTTGTGTTCTAGGGCATGTTGGTTACCCCACGCTCGTGTCTAGCCTGTGTTCGACAAGTCAGTATGTTGGCACGGTTTTGAGGCACGGGCGTGTTCAGCCTGTGGTTGGCAAGTCAGTAGCTTCACACGGTTATGGGGGACGGCCGTGCCACTTTGTCGGTGCCCGTTGGGGGGGTGGTTGAGTCCGTGAGTTCAAAATTTAGTTGCTCTGACTTGTACCGTTCTGCCATGTTAGTACCAAGATTCTTGAGGTACACACACGCCACCACCACGTGTGTGAGGCCGTGTGGCCTGGAATTCTGCACCCCTTGTTAGTTTAAAGCTAGATAGTATAAAGAAAGGATAAGATAGAATAATAAAAAAATAAAAAGTTAATGGGGTTAGTGCTCGTGTTGCCTCCCGAGAAGCGCTCGTTTATAGTCTTAAGCTAGACTCTCCTCTCGTTTGTCAGGGTGGTTTGAGGAGTTGAAAGTCCTTCCTCATGCTATCATTTATATCCTCGTGAAAAGATTTAAGTCGGGATGTGTTTATAGTAAAAGTACCAAAAATAGGATTACTTACCTCGACTGTTCCGTATGGGAAAACACTGGTTACCCTAAAAGGTATTTCTTTGTTTGTGTTAGGGTCCGGAGGAGATATTCGAGGATCTACCTTATCTAACAGTACTTGATCTCCTATTTTGAAGTGATTTATTGTTCCTATGAGCTCTTCTGGAGGCTCTTTCAATTTTACCTTGTGTGTAACACCCCAAACCAGGTCTATGCGTTAAGACGAGATTTGGTTTGTCACACCGAACGAACATCCAAAATTTCTCAAATGATTTAAGTGATCAGAAAAGCAAAACCTTAACGTAGTTTTAAAAGAAAATTGAAAGAAATTGAAAAAAATAATTTAGGTGTCCAAAATTGTTATAAAACACAATATTTTTAAGAAAACTTTATAGATTTTAACATACGCCCATATTAAGAGTCTTAAAATAAAATTAAATCCATCCACACATAAAAATCCATAAAAATATAATTAGAGGCCTTATTACAACATACCCAAAATAAAATAAGTAACTTAAATAGAGTTCATAGTTTATAAAACCCAAGCTCGTAGTATGGCCTCCACCATGTCATTCAGGCCCAAGTCCACATCAATTTCCATTACCCGAGATGGATAATAAAGCGGGGTGAGTTACAAGGAACTCGGTGTGTAACTCACTTACCATCATTGTTGGGCGGACCAGCAAGGCATTAATTTGGGCTTGAGCCCAATTTGATTTAAACAATATAGCATGAGATAAAATAATTATAATGCATGTAAAAATGAATTTCCCAACCAAGCCTAATTTCCATCCGCTACACACCCCCGTACCAACCAGCACACCTGTGGGGATCAAGTCAACCCACCCCGCCAAACACACCAATCGTAGGCATTAAGCCTTTTTGATAATATTGTAGTGCACTATCGAACTAGATTGTGACATAGTCACCGAACTAGAGGCATTAAGCCAAATTTGTGGCAGAGCCACCGAACTAGATTCATGGCCACAGGCCTTACTTCTCTTCATCATGTATCCCATCCCATGCAATTATGTATGAATAACAAACTTTAATCATATATTATTTATCAAGTAATCCATAATACAAATGAGTTTTTAATTAAACTTTTCATTTGGGTCCATTAAACAAAATAGTATTTAGCCCATTTAGCAATCTAGCGAAACTTAGGCCCAAATGTCAAACTAGAAGGTTTTTGGCCCATTTAGCGATCTAGCAGTCTTTTGACCCAATTTATCGATCTAGCAGTTTTTTTCGGCCCAATTTAACAATCTAGCAATTTTTCGGCCCAATTTAACAATCTAGCAATTTTTCGGCCCAATTTAACAATCTAGCAATTTTTCCAACTTTAACCGTTTTCATGCATTTACACAGAAGTGTTAATTATCACATAATTTCGATTTTGCCATTTTTACGATTTATCATAATACTCACTGTTTAGTATCTAACCCGAAAGATAAGTGTGAAGTTACACACCTTGCTATGGTGAGAACTAAACTTTCCCGCTCGTCAACACCTATACATATCACGATAACTTATGATCATTATAATCTAATAATAAACCGATCTAAACATAACGATCTAAAATTTACCCTCGGATTTTTGAACTACTTCCACTTGCGGTTTCTCCCGATTGATGGTTCGTTAACCGAATCAAATCCACGAACAAATAATGGTTTCGGGAGTACGAACTACTTCAAACAATTGATTCTCCTCGGATGAACGTCCACAACCCGGTGGGAAATCCGGATTGCGTCGATGATCCTTTGTTTATACTTAGGGGATTAATGGTACCACCCTTCTTACGAACACTATGTACGGCCCGTTTCTTCCCTATCTTGTTTGTCTTCAAAGACAAAGATCGTTAGCACGTCCTAATCATATATATATATATCGATTATGACTAAAGGCTTTGAGAACAAGATTTCCTTACCACAAATATTCTTGTTCCACAAGGGAAATCGATCCAAGCGTTCTATGTCACACACGACCTCTTGATTTCTAATCTTTCGTTATCGCACTAAAATATAACGAATGGAAACTTTAATAGTATGAACTATTAACTAATCGTAACTAAAAAGAATTCTTACCTATTGACCACGATCGAAAAGAAAGGATTGAGAAAGATGTTTGATGAAGGATTCGGCTATGTATAACCAAAGAAAAAGAGATAATGTTTCGGCTATGGGCACACTAGCATTCGGCCATGAGAGAGTTTAATGGAGAAAATTTGAGTGAAAAGAAATAAAAATAAGAGAAAAGATGGTGATGATGTTGTTTGGCTTTCAAAGAGAAGAGAAGAAAAGATGTGTTTAGGAGCTAGGTACATTCGGCAATGGTAAAAAGAAAAGAAAAAGAATGGCTTTTTCGTATAGGTGATTTCGGCACTAAAAGAAAAGGCATACAAAGAATACCAAAGTAATAGACAAAAGTGACCAAATGGTTAAAAAAAATTTAAGGCTTACCAATGTTCAAATTCGGCTAAAGGAGAAGGGTTGAGAAAAGGTTGCAAAACTTGCACAAAAACTAAGAATGACCAAAAACAACTCCTAAACCTTACCAAGCTACAAGCATATTCGGCCAACCTCCCCCCTAGCCTCATTGCCGTCCAAATTCATTGGTCAAATGACCATGCATTTGTTTCCAAAACTTTTCCTTGATATATGCCTTATGTCCCCATATCTTTCCAAACTTTCTTGATTCTATACCATAAGTTAACACTTTCCTTAATCCTTTGATATACTAACCAAAAATAACAAGGTCAACACTTACCATATATGTACTTGCCCGACACTTGCTATACATGTGTAGAAAAATTAAAAATAAAATTCATCTAGATGCTAAACAAGGGATTCGAACCTTCTCCCTCATGCACTAACTCATGCGCCAACACCACTTTGCCATTTACTCATCTTATGCTACTATTTAACACTTAATTCAACTTAAGTGTCAATGCCACTTGCTTCACTTCAATAAATTCTCGAACTAAAAAAAATATTTCATACCCGAATAATTCTATACTCTTCTTCCGAACTATAGTAGGCACAAAAAGAAATAAGAAAATTTTTCCTACATAATCTAAACACCAAAACATGCAATAATCGATACTCAAATTTTAGGGTGTTACAACTCTACCCTCCTAAAAAAAATTTCGTCCTCGAAATTTACCTGGTTGAAAAAGGTGACGGTATTATTGTCGAATTGCATCCTCAGGCTCCCACGTAGCTTCCTCCACTCCGTGGTTACACCATAAAATCTTGACCAACGGCACGGTTTTCTTTCTTAGCACCTTAACATCTCGGTCTAAGATTTCCACTGGTTCCTCCTCAAAAGACAAGTCGACTTCAACTCTACTTCTTCTACGGTACTATATGCGAAGGATCCGATCTATAGCGCCAAAGCATGGAAACATGAAAAACATTATGAATTTGGCTCGATTAGGAGGTAATTCGATCGATAGGCCACTGGACCAACACGCTTCACCACACGATATGGTCCAATGTATCTAGGACTCAATTTGCCCTTCTTCCCAAACCTAAAGATCTTCTTCCAAGGTGAGACCTTCAAGAACACTTGATCCCCAACAGCATACTCGATACTTCTACGCTTCAGATCTGCATACAACCTTTGTCTATCTGAAGCTTCCTTTAACCGTGCTCGAATAGCTTTTACTTTTTCTTCCGCTTCGAGATCAGCTCTGGACCTAACATCCGTCGTTCGCCCAATTCGGTCCAACAACTAGGGAGCGACACCTACGACTCATATAATGCCTCGTAGGTTGCCATATGAATGCTAGACTGATAGCTATTGTTGTAAGCAAATTCTACCAAGGGTAGAAAATCCTCCCAACTACCTTTGAATTCGATTATACAACCCCTTAACATGTCTTCCAGAATCGAATTACTCTTCTCGATTGACCATCGATTGAGGATGAAAAGTCGTCTTGAAGTTTAGCTTTGTTCCCAAAGCTTCATGCAATGCTTTCCAAAAGCCGTGGCGTAAACCTAGGATCCCTATCTCGATATAATAGACACAGGTACCCCATGCAACCTCACGATTTGGATACGTGCGACTTAGCCAACTTCGTAACGAGTAATCCGCATTTAACCGGTAGAAAATGAGCGGTCTTCGTCAAACGATCAACAATTACCCAAAGCGAGTTTTTCTTAGTAGGTGTTAAAGGTAACCCACTAACAAAATCCATTGTTATCCGCTCCCATTTCCAAAGAGGAATCGAATTCACGGTTGTAATAATCCCGACGGCAATTGATGTTCCGCCTTCACTTGCCGACAAGTTAAACATTTTCCCACAAATTCGTAAATCTCACGCTTCAACCACAGCCACCAATATTGTTCACGAAGATCCCGATACATCTTATTTCCTCCCGGTGCATAGCATAAGGGCTACTATGCGCCTCTCGAAGAATCATTTGTCTTAGATCTGAGTCCTTAGGCATACAGACTTTTCCACGAAAGCACAATGCACCTTCCGTGTTTATACCAAAATCCTCTATTCCTCCATTTTCAACTTGTTGAAGTAAAGGTCCCAACTTTCCATCTAATATTTGCTTTTTCTTAATTTGCTCCAACCACGTAGAGGCTTCACCAAGTTCCGCTATCGGACTACCATCCTCGTACAAACTTAAATGGGCAAACATTGCTCTCAAATCGAGATACCACCTTACGACTTAACGCGTGCGCTACCACATTAGCTTTTCCAGGATGATACTCTATTGAGAAATCATAGTCCTTTAATGACTCCACCCATCTTCGTTGTCTCAAGTTTAACTCCTTCCGAGTAAGAAGATACTTAAGACTATTGTGATCCGTATAGATGATAGACTTTTCACCGTAGAGGTAATGCCTCCAAATCTTTAGAGCAAACACCACCGCAGCCTAACTCCAAGTCATGAGTAGGGTTGTTTACTTCGTGCGGTCTCAATCGCGAGAAGCATAAGCTACCACTTTCCCATTGTGCATCAATACGCAACCTAATCCCGTATGCGGCGCATCACAATAAATCAGTAAACTCCTTTCCGGCCTCAAAGTTGAATCAATACCTGGCGCTCAGTCAAAATCTTCTTCAATTCATCGAAACTTTCTTCTTTGTTTTTGGTCCATATAAGCGGTACTCCCTTTCGCAAAAGCTAAGTTAGAGTGCAGAAATCAACGAAAACCCTCAACAAAGCGTCTATAGTAACCGACCAAACCCAAGAAACTCGAATCTCACTCATCGACTTTGGTGGTTTCCAATCCAATACTGACCTCAATCTTCCGAGGATCCACCCTTATTCCTTGGTGACACCACATGACCCAAGAAAGTCACTTCCCTTAACTGAATTCACATTTACCGAATTTGGCATACGATTGATTATCTCAAGTAATCGCAATACAATTCGCAAATGCGAATCATGCTCTTCTTCATTCCTTGAATATACCGAGAATGTCATCTATGAATACCACCACAAACCGGTCTAAATATGGTTGAAAGACCCGGTTCATCATATCCATAAATGCACGGTGGTGCATTGGTCAACCCAAACGGCATCACCAAAAACTCATAATGTCCATAACGAGTTCGGAAAGCCGTCTTGTGAATATCCGCTTCTTTCACCTTAAGTCGATGATAACCCGATCTCAAATCAATTTTGAGAAAGCGAAGCTCCCTTCAATTGATCAAAGCAGTCGTCAATTCTTGGCGAGAGGGTACCTATTCTTGATCGTCAATTTATTTAATTGCTCGTAGTCAATACACATACGCATCGACCCATCTTTCTTCTTAACAAACAAAACCGGTGCTCCCCTGAGACACACTCGGTCGAATAAAGCCTCGATCTAGCAATTCTTGAATTTGAGCTTTAAGCTCCGCCAACTCCTTCGGTGCCATTCTATAAGGAGCAATGGACACTTTGGAGCCGTTCCGGCAAAAGCTCAATACCAAATTCCACTTCCGATCCGGAGGTACAGGAAGTTCTTCCCGAAATACATCCGAAATTCCTTCACTTGTCCTCACATCTTCCATTGACAACTCTTTGGCATCTAAAGCACTAATAAATGCTAAAAATGCTCCATACCCTTTTCGCACCATCTTTTCTCGCCTTAAGTGCAGATACCACATTTGCCAAGTAATTCCTTCGCCGCCTATCATAATTATTTCTTTATCCTCCACCGTCCTTATTGACATCCGCAAAGACAATCCAATTTTCGCCGGTGCTTAACCAACCAATCCATGCCCAAAATGATATCGAACTCGCCAAAAGGTAATTCCATCAAATTTGCCACAAATATTTCTCCTTGAATTTCTAAGGGCACATCTCTAAATAATTTATTTACTAATACCGATTGTCCTAAAGGACTAATTACCTTCATCTCATTATCGAGAAATTTGAGTCTAATTTCAAGTTTCCGGATATGGTGCTAGCAACATACGAATGGGTAGAACCAATATCTATCAAAGCAATAATGAGTACATCAAAAATGAAGAACGTATCAGTTATCACATCAGTGCATTACAATCCTCACGGCGTCTAAGCGCATATACCAATCTCGGTGTCTTGCATCTGCGTTGCCTCTAGGACCATTTCCTCGACCCGCGCACCTTGACCACGCCCGGCCCCATTACCACCACGACTGGTCTCACGACCTCTCGGTGGTTCTTTGAATTCCTCTTGCCGGTGGTGCATCGGTATTACGAGCTTCACGAGTTGTATCCATTCGGCGAGGGCAATTCTTATATTGATGATCCATCGACCCGCATTTATAGCAAGCACCCGTTTTCTTCCAAAGACTCTCCGAATGCCTTTTCCCACAATCGGCACAATCTCGACTACGATCCACGACTACAGTGTTCTTCCTTGAGCTGGTTCCTCGTCCGAGGCCTCTTCGTAAACCTTTTTGAAGAACACAATACTTCATATCTCTCTTGCCTCTAGCTCGTTCCCGATTCTCGGCGTTCGAGTTCTTGACCTCTTCGGCTATCTTGGCCTTTTCCACAAGCGTGGCAAAAGTTCTAACTTGTTGTGGGGCTATCAAAACCCGCAATTCATCGTTCAAGCCATCCTCAAAGCGTACAACGCTCATGATCTGTTGCCACTATTGTTCGAGCATAGCGACTCAAGCGCAAAAACTCGACTTCATATCTTTGTCTTTGTCTTATTCCCTTGGACCCGATTCGAAATTCCTTCCTTCGGCATCAACATAACTCGTTCCTACATATTTCCCTTGGAAGGAAACTTTAAAGAATTCCCAATTAACTAATGCGACTTGGTGCCTTCTCGTCATGATAAGCCACCATTGGTATGCTTCGTCCCTTAACAAGGACACCGCTCCCTTAATTTTTGTTCCACGATTGCACTCAAGATCGTCCATAATTCGCTCCACCGCCTCAAGCCAATATTCAGCGACATTTGGAGCTACACTTGAGACACCTCGAAAACCTCAAGACCACTTGATTTCAATCGTTCCGATATCGACCCACGAGCTGTTGGCCCAGTTCTAGCTCCAGCGACCCTTTCAAGAACTCGCAGCATTGCTCGCATCACCGCATTATCTTCTTCCATATGATTATGTGATCCCGTCTCACTTTCGAGTGACGCAGGTGCATCTATTTCCGGCATATGATCCGGTGCTTCGGTTGCACCTCTAACACCTCGTCCTCTACCACGGCCACGTCTACCGCGTCTACGACCACGTCCTCTAGAGCTCATAATGACTGATTTAATCTGATTAAGAGTTTTATGAATCAAAATACTATTTCAGTTGTTTATTAACGATATTTTATGATATGAAAGAGATAGAGTTGTTTTCGCAACCATATCCTATTGTCTCAATCTCTACGGTTTTCAACACCTAAAACTAGAAGTTCTAGAGTGTTTCTTATGATCATATCACAATGATAATAAACAAGCAATATACAGATACTTACTTGACTTGGCGCAGGATGCTCATGGTGCCATACTACCTTTAAATCAAAAAGTCTAGAAATTTTGAGTTGTTTCTCAAACAAATATCTTTATTGAACCCAAACCACAGCCGAGTTTTGAAACTAGCTCTGATACCATTAAATGTAACACCCCAAACCAGGTCTATGCGTTAAGACGAGATTTGGTTTGTCACAGCGAACGAACATCCAAAATTTCTCAAATGATTTAAGTGATTAGAAATGCAAAACCTTAACGTTGTTTTAAAAGAAAATTGAAAGAAATTGAAAAAAATAATTTAGGTGTCCAAAATTGTTATAAAACACAATATTTTTAAGAAAACTTTATAGATTTTAACATACGCCCATATTAAGAGTCTTAAAATAAAATTAAATCCATCCACACATAAAAATCCATAAAAATATAATTAGAGGCCTTATTACAACATACCCAAAATAAAATAAGTAACTTAAATAGAGTTCATAGTTTATAAAACCCAAGCTCGTAGTATGGCCTCCACCATGTCATTCCCGGCCCAAGTCCACATCAATTTCCATTACCTGAGATGGATAATAAAACGGGGTGAGTTACAAGGAACTCAGTGTGTAACTCACTTACCATCATTGTTGGGCCAGACCAGCAAGGCATTAATTTGGGCTTGAGCCCAATTTCAGATTTAAACAATATAGCATGAGATAAAATAATTATAATGCATGTAAAAATGAATTTCCCAACCAAGCCTAATTTCCATCCGCTACACACCCCCGTACCAACCAGCACACCTGTGGGGATCAAGTCAACCCACCCCGCCAAACACACCAATCGTAGGCATTAAGCCTTTTTGATAATATTGTAGTGCACTACCGAACTAGATTGTGACATAGTCACCGAACTAGAGGCATTAAGCCAAATTTGTGGCAGAGCCACCGAACTAGATTCATGGCCACAGGCCTTACTTCTCTTCATCATGTATCCCATCCCATGCAATTATGTATGAATAACAAACTTTAATCATATATTATTTATCAAGTAATCCATAATACAAATGAGTTTTTAATTAAACTTTTCATTTGGGTCCATTAAACAAAATAGTATTTAGCCCATTTAGCAATCTAGCGAAACTTAGGCCCAAATGTCAAACTAGAAGGTTTTTGGCCCATTTAGCGATCTAGCAGTCTTTTGACCCAATTTATCGATCTAGCAGTTTTTTTCGGCCCAATTTAACAATCTAGCAATTTTTCGGCCCAATTTAACAATCTAGCAATTTTTCCAACTTTAACCGTTTTCATGCATTTACACAGAAGTGTTAATTATCACATAATTTCGATTTTGCCATTTTTACGATTTATCATAATACTCACTGTTTAGTATCTAACCAGAAAGATAAGTGTGAAGTTACACACCTTGCTATGGTGAGAACTAAACTTTCCCGCTCGTCAACACCTATACATATCATGATAACTTATGATCATTATAATCTAATAATAAAACTGATCTAAACATAACGATCTAAAATTTACCCTCGGATTTTTGAACTACTTCCACTTGCGGTTTCTCCCCGATTGATGGTTCGTTAATCTAATCAAATCCACGAACAAATAATGGTTCGGGAGTACGAACTACTTCAAACAGTTGATTCTCCTCGGATGAACGTCCACAACCCGGTGGGAAATCACGGATTGCTGATACAGTCCTTTGTTTATACTTAGGGGGATTAATGGTACCACCCTTCTTCCGAACACTATGTACGGCCCGTTTCTTCCCTATCTTGTTTGTCTTCAAAGACAAAGATCGTTAGCACGTCCTAATCATATATATATATATATCGATTATGACTAAAGGCTTTGAGAACAAGATTTCCTTACCACAAATATTCTTGTTCCACAAGGGAAATCGATCCAAGCGTTCTATGTCACACACGACCTCTTGATTTCCAATCTTCCGTTATCGCACTAAAATATAATGAATGGAAACGTTAATAGTATGAACTATTAACTAATCGTAACTAAAAAGAATTCTTACCTATTGACCACGATCGAAAAGAAAGGATTGAGAAAGATGTTTGATGAAGGATTCGGCTATGTATAACCAAAGAAAAAGAGATAATGTTTTTGGCTATGGGCACACTAGCATTCGGCCATGAGAGAGTTTAATGGAGAAAATTTGAGTGAAAAGAAATAAAAATAAGAGAAAAGATGGTGATGATGTTGTTTCGGTTTTCAAAGAGAAGAGAAGAAAAAGATGTGTTTAGGAGCTAGGTACATTCGGCAATGGTAAAAAGAAAAGAAAAAGAATGGCTTTTTGGTATAGGTGATTTCGGCACTAAAAGAAAAGGCATACAAAGAATACCAAAGTAATAGACAAAAGTGACCAAATGGTTAAAAAAATTTAAGGCTTACCAATGCTCAAATTCGGCTAAAGGAGAAGGGTTGAGAAAAGGTTGCAAAACTTGCACAAAAACTAAGAATGACCAAAAACAACTCCTAAACCTTACCAAGCTACAAGCATATTCGGCCAACCTCCCCCCTAGCCTCATTGCCGTCCAAATTCATTGGTCAAATGACCATGAATTTGTTTCCAAAACTTTTCCTTGATATATGCCTTATGTCCCCATATCTTTCCAAACTTTCTTGATTCTATACCATAAGTTAACACTTTCCTTAATCCTTTGATATACTAACCAAAAATAACAAGGTCAACACTTACCATATATGTACTTGGCCGACACTTGCTATACATGTGCGAGAAAAATTAAAAATAAAATTCATCTAGATGCTAAACAAGGGATTCGAACCTTCTCCTCATGCACTAACTCATGCGCCAACACCACTTTGCCATTTACTCATCTTATGCTACTATTTAACACTTAATTCAACTTAAGTGTCAATGCCACTTGCTTCACTTCAATAAATTCTCGAACTAAAAAAAATATTTCATACCCGAATAATTCTATACTCTTCTTCCGAACTATAGTAGGCACAAAAAGAAATAAGAAAATTTTTCCTACATAATCTAAACACCAAAACATGCAATAATCGATACTCAAATTTTAGGGTGTTACATTGTGTGGTTCCGGTTCTTCGTCGTGTAATTCGATGATCTGCCTTATCTAACAGTACTTGATCTCCTATTTTGAAGTGATTTATGAGCTCTTCTGGAGGCTCTTTCGGTTTTACCTTGTGTGGTTCCGGTTCTTCGTCGTGTAACCCTAATTTTTCTTTGAAGTGTGTTTTCCACTCGTCTAGATCATCGATCTGAATCCTTTATTCTTCATGAACTACTTCCTTGTCGGCATAGGGTTTAGGATCGGGTTCAGTTGTATTCTTTGGTGGTGCTTCCTGAAAATAGGGGTTAACCGAATGGTTATCAGTAGAATTTACGTTCTCACCTTGATTATTCAATGTTCTAGCCGAGTCGAGAGCCTTCTTTGGTGACTTTGTCTCATTACCTACACAAAGTATGAGTTCTCCTGCATCAACATCAATTTTAGTCCGGCAGTTGCTAAAAGGGTCTTCCTAAAATTAGGGGATCGAATTATCCTCATCCGTGTCTAAGACAACAAAATCTACTGGGAAACCGATCATCAATTTTACAAGAACATCTTCGATAATACCCTAGGAATTCTAACAGATTTTATCAGCTAATTGAATGCTCATCCTAGTTTGTTTGGGTTTCCCTAGACCTAATTGTTTAAACAATTTGTAAGGCATGACATTTATGCTTGCCCCTAAATCAGCTAACGCATTATCAATAGTTAGTCTACCAATTAAACATGGAATTGTAAAACTCCCTGGATCTTTTAGCTTTTGTGGTAGTCTATTCTGTAACATTCCTGAGCATACTGCGTTTAATTCCACATGTGGATTCTCGTCTAATTTGCGTTTGTTCATCAAGAGATGCTTTAAAAAATTTCTCGAATCTGGCATCTGTGAAAGGGCTTCAAGTAGCGGTAAGTTAATATGTAATTTCTTTAAAATTTTAAGAAACTTACCAAACTGTTCTTCTGTGTCGTCTCTCATTAACGCTTCGGGATATGGTATGCGAGGTTGGTACTCCTTGATTACCGATTTTGGCTTTTCTTGTGTTACTTCAGCTTTACCTTTCTCTACCTCGTTTCCTTGTATTGGACTGGGTTCGTCTAATCCTTCACTTTCTTGAGTTGTTATGGCTTGGATTTGCTCCTTTGGATTAATCTCAGTGTTGCTTGGTAGACGCCCTTGTGGTCGTTCAGACATTAGTTTGGCAAGCTGTCCCACTGACTTAGTGACTTCCCCTACTTGATTCTCGATTGCTTTGATCGATGCTTGTTGGTCAATAAGTGTTGTCTCAATTTTTTTTGCAATGGGCTTCAGTAGCTGCCATGAATTTTGCCAACATCTCTTCGAGGTTCGACTTCTTCTCTTGTGGATAAGGCTGATTTTGGAAATTTTGAGGAGGTTGTTGTCTTTGATTTCCTTGATTTCCTTGTCCTCCCCACGAAAAATTTGGGTGGTTCCTCCAACCTAGATTATAAGTGTTACTATAAGGGTTATTATTTGATCTGAAATTATTACCTATATAGTTCATTTGTTCACTCTCTGTGCTCAGTTGGTAGGGTGGGTACTCAGGATTCGCCACAGTTCCACTTGCGTCGCACTGCATGACTGGATGTACCTGCGAAGAACACAAACTATCAAGCTTTTTATTCATCAACTCTACCTGATTTGATAGCATGGTTACTGCGTCGAGGTTGTAAACTCCGGCTATTTTTGTTGGCCTTGTTCTTCTAACTTGCCACTGATAGTTATTCAGCGGCATCTCTTCTATAAATTCGTAGGCTGCTTCAGGAGTTTTATTATTCAGAGTTCCACAGGCGGCTGAGTCAATTAGTTGCCTCGTTGAGGGGTTTACACCGTTATAGAAAGTTTGGACTTGGAGCCACAAGGGTAAACCATGGTGCAGACACCTTCTCAAGAGATCTTTATATCTCTCCCATGCATCGTATAATGTCTCTAAATCCATCTGCACAAAAGAAGATATATCATTGCGTAATTTGGCCGTTTTGGCCGGTGGGAAATATCATAATAAGAATTTTTGGTCACTTGATCCTGTAGTGATTGACCCTCATGAATGAGTTTAACCACTTTTGGCTTTATTCCTTAATGAAAAGGGAAATAGCAGAAGGCGTATGGCATCATCGAAATGCCATGTATTTTAAAGGTATCACGAGAACTCTAAAAAGTTGGCTATATGAGTATTTGGATCTTAAATCTGTATAAACCATCAAATTGAACAAACTGTTGAATCATTTGAATAGTGTTAGGCTTTAATTCAAAATTATTAGCGGCTATAGCGAGCCTAACAATACTTGATTCGGCTCCTGTTAAATGAGGTTTAGCATAATCAAACATAGTACGAGGAGCATTATTTTCTCCCACATCTTGTGGTGGTGGGTTATTTTCGTCCATCCTTTGTAACAGCCCGATTTTGACCCTAATCGGAATAGTGATTTCGGGACCACAAATCTGAGTCTGAAAAAAATATATATTTTAAAATTATTTTCCGCATTTACTATGTGTGAATTTGTTTGTGTTAAATTTTCGTGACTTAATTTTATCGTTTAGGTGTCCGATTAAATAAAAGGACTTAATCGCATAAAGTGAAAATTTGATGGTTTGATGTTAAAGTGCTTATTTGTTGATGTCTTTTTAATATGGAGGATTTGCATTGTAATTAGTCCATTTTATATATAGTGGACGGCATGTGTGATTATAAATGACTTTATTATATGTATTTATATATTATAAAAGTATTAATTATTAATTATATATTATATTAATATATAATAATACATAAAATAAAAGAGAAAGCCATTCATTCTTTTATGTTTTGTGACCAAAACAAAGAAACTAAGAAAGAAAGAAAACATAGCTAGGTATTCGGCCATTGTCAAGGGTGATTAAGGTATGTAACTAGCTCGATTTTTGATAATTTCTACGTTTTTGAGATCGTTGCTTAGAAATCTTCAAGACCCATGCTTTAATTTTTGAGTTTGATGAATATTTTGAGTTGAGCCATTGTTGATAGCTTGTTATTTATGTTGTTTAAGGATGAATTATTATAATTATGTGTTAGATTTATAAGTTTTGTCTTTGAATTTTGATGAAATTGAGTATGTTGGACTAAATTGCAAAAATAAATTTTAGAGGGACTAAAATGTGAAATAAATTAAATGGATGGACTTGTATGAGTATTAAGAATATTCGGCACTTAAGGAGTTAATTCAAATTTTGTGTATTTTGTGTTTTTTGCAAATAGGACTAAATTGTAAAAGTGTGAAATGTTAGGGGCAAAGTGGTAATTTGCCCATTTATGTGTTTTAGGACTAAATTGAATAGAAATGTGTTTGAATGATCTTAATTTGAACATGTTTAGATCAAGAGCAAAAGAAAAATGACTTGGATCGGGGAAAGGCGAAGATAATCGAATAGCCGGTTTTTGTCGTCCGACGTTATCCAAGGTAAGTCTTTAAGTAAATAAACATCGTAAATTTTTTACGTAACCTAGTATATGCTGAAATTTGGAAACATTGCAACTATATTATGAAATAGCCGAATTTGGCTAAGTAAAATATTTGATTTGGTTAAGTTGTTTGAATGATATATGCTATTTGAATGTTCGTACAATGAGTTCGAAATGAGTAAAAGGTTCGATATATGAAATGATTTGTGTGAGACAACTTAAAGTATTACTATTCAGGCTTTGAGCCTAGCAAGCCTTGGGCTGGTGTACTTGTCGGGCTTTATGCCTAGCGGTGCTTATTGCTTAGGTGAATGAATATCGGACCTCGGGTCTAGTTGGGCTTAGTCTTGGGTGTGTGATTCAGGCTTATGCCTAGCAGGTTTTATACCGGTGATGTAATTTCAACTTATAAGTTATAAGTTTTCTTAATTATGTGATCATGGAGCAAGTAAGTTGATAAAACGAGTTTTTATATATTCGACCAAACGGTATGTGCATAGGAGATATTTTATTGAAATTTTATGTTCGGCCAAATAAGTAAGCACATATGTCATGTTTATTGAGCAAGTATGAGAAAAATGTTCATGTATATTCGACCTTTTGATATGTGGATATAATGATATTGCATTGATAGTATATACTTGAATATATGTGATGTTCAATGGACATAGGTATATACATTCATATATTTATATATGAAATTAAAATGTGAGGCATTTACTTATTCGAATGTATATGTGAACTTATCGAATTATATGTATATGGTTTATGAGTAGATTGTTAAGAGATGATATTTTATATCTTGAACCTTATGCCAAATTGGTAAATGGTATGTTTAAGGTAAGATTGTGAAAAATGTTATGCTATGTGAGGTAATGGCATTCGGTCATGATAGACTATTTGTGCTAAGTTATAAATTCAATGCCATTAAGTGATTGTTTTAAAATGCTTGAATGTTCAATTGATTTATTATATTTGCTTAAGACTTACTAAGCTGAGATGGCTTACTTTGTGTGTTTTGTTATTCTATTTTATAGATTTTAGTCTCAAGCTTGAGCTCGGGGATCGTCACTAAAGTCATCCACACTATCGACTTATTTTGGTACCTTTAAAGTTTATATTTTGAACTTAAGGCATGTATAGGCTAGATTAATACTTAGATGATGTTTTGTTGTTGTAAATAAAAGCCATGCAAAAATGGCTTGTTTTAAAGTCAATGTGTAAATGTTTAATAGATATTTGATCATGATATAAATATGTGGTAACTTGATACTTAGTTGATAGATATGTTTGGTTGTGGATTGTTGATGAGGTTAATTATAATAATTATTCAATTATGCATTAACCTAAATTATAACTATAGATAATGGATTTTTATTTAATGTGTGGTTCGGCTATGGTGATTTAATCATGTAGTTAAATTTTATCAATGGATTTAATTGAATTAGCATGTTATGGTTATGTTTTGTTATGGATATTTGCCCATTTTGAAATAGTATATTTTCATTGGAGTGATAGACTGAAATTGATGAATAATGAAAATAGGTACATTTGATTAAAGTATTAGGTTCATGTCAATAATATAAAAATTTGTTAGGTGTTTGTAATTTATATGCGTATTGTATATACTTTTCTTTTAGTATCACTTTTGCATAAAATGGTTCATATTAATATGGTCAAATGTATATATATATATATATAGTGTCAAGGAAGAAGTTTATGTGGACTTGAGATGATGCTTGTATACGTATGTATACGCATGTATGGTTAATGTGCCTTGTGGACTATCTATCTATTATAGGTTTGGTACTGAAAGTTGGCATGTACGGCATGATTATAAATGTATATGCGATTGAGGTTATGTAAAAGTATTTTGGTTATGATTGTTATATTTGGTGAAGGTTGGTTCATATTTTCATATATCAATGAATTGATGTATATATATTTTGTTTGGTTGTTTTTATTTGGTCTATTTTAAACTCGGTCGAACAAGGCTCTTGTAAACACATATATGTATGTTTATTTTTGGTAATTATGTACATGTGCATATTTGGTTAATGTGGCTTAAATGACCAAATAAATAGTATTCTTTGTTATTTGTTGTAATTTGTTTATATGATCGAATTTAGCCAATGGGTTTAAGTTATGTATGAAAATTTTTAAGCATACTATGAAAATGAAATTTCTCTTAACGCATTCGGAAATGATCTTATGAACTATATATATATTAGTGTGACCTATACTGTGTTCGGTAATACCTTACAACCCTAATCCGGTGACGGACACGGGTTAAGGGTGTTACATTTGATTGGTATCAGAGCTCACGGTTTAGTCGATTCTAGGACTACCGTAGCGCGTGTGAGTCTAGCTATACATGCCTTAAATTATAATGCGATAGTGTGATGACTTCTGACATCTGAATTGTGTTTTTATATAGTAAATGGATCCCGATAGAGTCGTAGCTGATGATGTCGAGAGCATAGCGCCTAATCCCACGCATGGGACAGCGCCGGTAGAATCTCGACCTATCTCGAGTAGCCATGAGGGGGAGGCTAAGCAAGCCTTCTATCAAATGATGAATGAATGGTTTACTAAATATATCCGGAGTAATTCGGTGTGTGCAACCTCCACCCCCGAATAATCCATCTCCGATACCTATAGTACCTCCGATGATAGATCCGATGAGATTTAGCAGGCCTCCTGTAGGTAAAATCAGGAAACACGGGGCCAAAGAGTTTAAAGCTAATGATGATGATGATGCGAAGCAGTGAATTTGTGGCTTGATTATACTATCCGTGTGTTTGACGAGCTATCATGTACTCCGGATGAATGCTTAAAATGTGTTATATCCTTATTACGGGACACCGCATATCACTTGTGGAATACACTAGTATCGGTGGTTCCAAAAGAGAAAGTGACCTGGGAATTCTTCCAGACTAAGTTCCGTAAGAAATATATCAGTCAGAGATTCATTGACCAAAAACGTAAAGAATTTCTGGAATTGAAACAGGGTTATATGACCGTGACTTAGTATGAACGGAAATTTGTGAGATTAAGCCGATATGCTCGTGAATGTGTTTTAACTGAGGCTATCATGTGTAAAAGATTCGAAGACGGTTTGAATGAAGACATTAAGTTGCTGGTCGGCATACTTGAGATTAAAGAGTTCGTGGTACTTGTTGAACGAGCCTGTAAAGCCGCAGAGCTTTGAAAAGAAAAAAGAAAAGCCGAATTTGAAGCTAGAGACATCCGTAAAAGATCATCGAGTAAGACCTTTCATTCAGCATCAAAGAAGTTCAGAGATGAATCCAGTCGACATAAAGCTACTTCAGACTTTTCTAGACGAGACCGAGACCGACCTCCTGCGGGTTCCCGAGCTACTTCGATTGCTAGCGTTGGTAATGTTCAGCAGAACCGGGTTGACTGTAAGCATTGTGGAAAATGGCATTCTGGGAGTTGTAGATTGCATGATCGGTCCTGTTTTAAATGTAGATCGAAGGATCATTTTATTCGAGAGTGTCCGATGTTAGCCGAGCAAAACACTACTCAGAATACGAGACCGAGCAACGTGTCAGCACGAGGCAGACCACCTAGACATTTGGGTAATGTAGGTGGCAGTCAGAGAGGAACAAAGGATACTGAGGTTCGATTAGAGGCTCGTGCACCTGCTAGAGCATATGCTATACGCGCTTGGGAGGATGCTTCTTCCCAGATGTTATTACCGATACTTTCACTCTTTATGATACTAGTGTTATTGCGTTGATTGATTCTGGTTCAACTCATTCTTATGTGTTTGAAACATTAGTATCCAGTAAGACTCTGCCTATTAAGTCTACCGAGTTTGTGATTCGGGTATCAAACCCCCTGGGCCAGTGTGTTCTGGTTAACAAAGTGTGTAAAAGTTGCCCGTTGATGATTCGGGGTTCATGTTTCCCAGTCGATTTGATGTTGTTGCCTTTTGATGAATTCGATATAATTCTGGGCATGAACTGGTTGACTTTGTACGATACTGTTGTAAATTGCAAAAGAAAGACCATTGATTTGAGATGTCAGAACGATGAAATTATTCAGATTCAATCTAATGATCTGAATGGGTTACCAACGGTAATATCTTCGATGTTAGCCCGAAAATATGTGAGAAAGGGTTATGAAGCTTATTTTGCTTATGTAGTTGATAGTAAAGTGTCTGAAAAGAGAATTGAATATGTACAAGTTGTGTGCGAGTATCCGGATGTGTTTCCTGAAGAATTACCGGGTTTGCCACCTGTTTGAGAAGTAGAGTTTGGTATCGAGTTAGTACTAGGGACGACTCCGATTTCGATAGCTCCGTATCGGATGGCAGCTATAGAATTAAAAGAGTTGAAAGCACAGTTGCAAGAGTTAACAGATAGGGGTTTTGCACGACCGAGTTTCTCTCCCTGGGGTGCACCAGTCTTATTTGTGAAAAAGAAAGATGGGACTATGCAAATGTGCATTGATTCTTGATGACTAAATAAGGTGACCATAAAGAATAAATACCGTTACACGGATTGACGACTTGTTTGATCGGTTGAAAGGGGCTTGGTGTTTTCAAAGATAGATTTGAGGTCGGGTTATTATCAGTTGCGAGTCAAAGATTCCGATGTGCAAAAGACTGCTTTTTGAACGAGGTACGGGCACTATAAGTTTTTGGTTATGCCTTTCGGACTTACTAATGCACCTGCTATTTTTATGGATCTGATGAATCAGATTTTTAGACAGTATTTGGATTGGTTTGTGGTAGTGTTTATAGATGATATTCTGATCTACTCCAGAGATGAAACCGAGCATGCCGAGCATCTGAGACTTGTGCTACAAACTTTGTGAGATAAACAGTTGTTTGCAAAGTTTAGTAAATGTGAATTATGGTTGAGCGAAGTCAGTTTTCTGGGCCACGTTGTTTCAGCATCAGATATTCGGGTTGATCCGAATAAAATATCGGCTATACTTGATTGCAAACCACCAGAAAATGTTTAGAAATACGAAGCTTTCTGGGACTTGCTGGTTGCTATAGATGATTTGTGAAAGGTTTTTCTATGATAGCTACACCGTTGACAAAGCTATTACAGAAAGATGTTAAGTTTGAGTGGTCAGAAAAGTGTCAGAAAAGTTTCGATCAGTTGAAAGTCCTTTTGGATCAAGCTCGTGTTAGTTCGGCTGAACAGGGTAAAGAATTTGTTATTTATAGTGATGCATCTTTGAATGGTTTGGGTTGCATTTTGATGCAGGAAGGCAAAGTCATAGCTTATGCTTCGAGACAATTGAAGCCACACGAAAGAAACTATCCAACCCATGATTTGGAGCTAGCAGCCATTGTGTTTGCGTTAAAGATTTGGCGTCATTACCTGTTCGGTGAGAAATGTCATGTTTATTTAGATCACAAAAGCCTGAAGTATTTGATGACTCAGAAATATTTGAATTTGATACAACGCTGATGGTTAGAGCTATTGAAAGATTGTGATCTAGTGATTGACTATCATCCGGGAAAAGCTAATGTTGTTGCGGATGCTTTAAGTCGAAAGTCATTATTTGCTCTACGTGCAATGAACGCGCATATGGTTGTGTCTGATGATGGTTCGATTGTAGTCGAATTAAAAGCAAGACCGTTGTTTATTCAACAAGTTTGTGATGCTTAGAAAGTCGATAAAGATTTGTTGGCAAAACGAGTTCTGTGTGAAAGTAATGTTGAGTCAGAGTTTCGAATTGATGAGAATGACTGTTTGAAGTTCAAAGACCGAATATGTGTTCCGAGGAATTCAGATAATTTTAAATGAAGCTCACAAAGACCAATTGTCTGTACATCCGGTAGTATACGAAAATGTATAATGATCTCAAAAGCAGTTCTATTGGTGTGCCTATTTCTATTATTTCAGACAGAGACCCGAGATTCACATCGCGGTTTTGGAAGAAATTGCAAGATGCTTTAGGTACTAAACTACACTTTAGCAGAGCTTTTCATCCACAGACAGATGGTCAGTCCGAACGAACCATTTAGATACTTGAGGATATGTTGAGATGTTGTGTCCTCGAGTTTGAAGGTACATGGGAGCGATACTTACCTTTGATTGAATTTGCTTACAATAACAGCTTTCAATCTAGTATCAAAATGGCACCTTACGAAGCTTTGTACGGTCGTAAATTTCATACACCATTATACTGGACCGAGCTCAGTGAAAACAAGATACACGGGGTTGATTTGATTAAAGAAACTGAACAGAAAGTGCCAGTAATCCGTGATAGTTTGAAAGCTGCATCAGATCGTCAAAAGTCATACGCAGATTTGAAACGTAAAGACATTGAGTTTCAGATCGGAGATCGAGTATTTTTGAAAGTTTCACCGTGGAAGAAAGTATTTAGATTTGGTCGTAAAGGCAAATTGAGTCCGAGATTCATTGGACCATATGAAATCACAGAGCGTATCGGGCCGGTTGCTTATATATTGCAGCTACCACCCGAGCTAGAAAAGATTCATAATGTCTTCCATGTTTCGATGCTTCGTACATATTGATCTGATCCTTCACATGTGATTTGCCCGACAGAGGTTGAGATTCAGTCTGATATGACCTACGAAGAGGAACCGATTTGTATTCTGACTCGTGAGATAAAAGAATTGAGAAATAAGAAAATTCCGTTAGTTAAGTGCTGTGTGGCAAAAGCACGGAGTTGAAGAAGCAACATGGGAGTCAAAGGATACATTGAAAGAGCGTTATCCGAATCTATTTACTGGTAAGATTTTCGGGGACGAAAATCCCTAAGGGGGGAGAGTTGTAACAGCCCGATTTTGACCCTAATCGAAATAGTGGTTTCGGGACCACAAATCCGAGTCTGAAAAAAATATATATTTTAAAATTATTTTCCGCATTTACTATGTGTGAATTTGTTTGTGTTAAATTTTCGTGACTTAATTTTATCGTTTAGGTGTCCGATTAAATAAAAGGACTTAATCGCGTAAAGTGAAAATTTGATGGTTTGATGTTAAAGTGCTTATTTGTTGATGTCTTTTTAATATGGAGGATTTTCATTGTAATTAGTCCCTTTTATATATATTGGACGGCATGTGTGATTATAAATGACTTTATTATATGTATTTATATATTATAAAAGTATTAATTATTAATTATATATTATATTAATATATAATAATACATAAAATAAAAGAGAAAGCCATTCATTCTTTTATGTTTTGTGACCGAAAAAAAGAAACTAAGAAATAAAGAAAACATAGCTAGGTATTTGGCCATTGTCAAGGGTGATTAAGGTATGTAACTAGCTCGGTTTTTGATAATTTCTACGTTTTTGAGATCGTTGCTTAGAAATCTTCAAGACCCATGCTTTAATTTTTGAGTTTGATGAATATTTTGAGTTGAGCCATTGTTGATAGCTTGTTATTTATGTTTTTTAAGGATGAATTATTATAATTATGTGTTAGATTTATAAGTTTTGTCTTTGAATTTTGATGAAATTGAGTATGTTGGACTAAATTGCAAAAATAAATTTTAGAGGGACTAAAATGTGAAATAAATTAAATGGATGGACTTGTATGAGTATTAAGAATATTCGGCACTTAAGGAGTTAATTCAAATTTTGTGTATTTTGTGTTTTGTGCAAATAGGACTAAATTGTAAAAGTGTGAAATGTTAGGGGCAAAGTGGTAATTTGCCCATTTATGTGTTTTAGGACTAAATTGAATAGAAATGTGTTTGAATGATCTTAATTTGAACATGTTTAGATCAAGAGCAAAAGAAAAATGACTTGGATCGGGGAAAGGCGAAGATAATCGAATAGCCGGTTTTTGTCGTCCGACGTTATCCAAGGTAAGTCTTTAAGTCAATAAACATCGTAAATTTTTTACGTAACCTAGTATATGCTGAAATTTGGAAACATTGCAACTATATTATGAAATAGCCGAATTTGGCTAAGTAAAATATTTGATTTGGTTAAGTTGTTTGAATGATATATGCTATTTGAATGTTCGTACAATGAGTTCGAAATGAGTAAAAGGTTCGATATATGAAATGATTCGTGCGAGACAACTTAAAGTATTACTATTCAGGCTTTGAGCCTAGCAAGCCTTGGGCTGGTGTACTTATCGGGCTTTATACCTAGCAGGCTTATTGCCGGTGAATGAATATCAGACCTCGGGTCTAGCGGGCTTAGTGCTTGGGTGTGTGATTCGAGCTTATGCCTAGCAGGTTTTATACCGGTGATGTACTTTCAACTTATAAGTTATAAGTTTTCTTAATTATGTGATCATGGAGCAAGTAAGTTGATAAAACGAGTTTGTATATATTCGGCCAAACAGGTATGTGCATAGGAGATATTTTATTGAAATTTTATGTTCGGCCAAATAAGTAAGCACATATGTCATGTTTATTGAGCAAGTATGAGACAAATGTTCATGTATATTCGACCTTTTTGATATGTGGATATAATGATATTGCATTGATAGTATATACTTAAATATATGTGATGTTCAATGGACATAGGTATATACATTCATATATTTATATATGAAATTAAAATGTACAGGGCATTTACTTATTCGAATGTATATGTGAACTTATCGAATTATATGTATATGGTTTATGAGTAGATTGTTAAGAGATGATATTTTATATCTTGAACCTTATGCCAAATTGGTAAATGGTATGTTTAAGGTAAGATTGTGACAAATGTTATGCTATGTGAGGTAATGGCATTCGGTCATGATAGACTATTTGTGCTAAGTTATAAATTCAATGCCATTAAGTGATTGTTTTAAAATGCTTGAATGTTCATTTGATTTATTATATTTGCTTAAGACTTACTAAGCTGAGATGGCTTACTTTGTGTGTTTTGTTATTCTATTTTATAGATTTTAGTCTCAAGCTTCGAGCTCAGGGGATCGTCACTAAAGTCATCCACACTATCGACTTATTTTGGTACCTTTAAAGTTTATATTTTGAACTTAAGGCATGTATAGGCTAGATTAATACTTAGATGATGTTTTGTTGTTGTAAATAAAAGCCATGCAAAAATGGCTTGTTTTAAAGTCAATGTGTAAATGTTTAATAGATATTTGATCATGATATAAATATGTGGTAACTTGATACTTAGTTGATAGATATGTTTGGTTGTGGATTGTTGATGAGGTTAATTATAATAATTATTCAATTATGCATTAACCTAAATTATAACTATAGATAATGGATTTTTATTTAATGTGTGGTTTATTTATGGTGATTTAATCATGTAGTTAAATTTTATCAATGGATTTAATTGAATTAGCATGTTATGGTTATGTTTTGTTATGGATATTTGTCCATTTTGAAATAGTATATTTTCATTGGAGTGATAGACTGAAATTGATGAATAATGAAAATAGGTACATTTGATTAAAGTATTAGGTTCATGTCAATAATATAAAAATTTGTTAGGTGATTGTAATTTATATGCGTATTGTATATACTTTTCTTTTAGTATCACTTGTGCATAAAATGGTTCATATTAATATGGTCAAATGTATATATATATATATATATATATAGTGTCAAGGAAGAAGTTTATGTGGACTTGAGGTGATGCTTGTATACGTATGTATACGCATGTATGGTTAATGTGCCTTGTGGACTATCTATCTATTATAGGTTTGGTACTGAAAGTTGGCATGTACGGCATGATTATAAATGTATATGCGATTGAGGTTATGTAAAAGTATTTTGGTTATGATTGTTATATTTGGTGAAGGTTGGTTCATATTTTCATATATCAATGAATTGATGTATATATATTTTGTTTGGTTGTTTTTATTTGGTCTATTTTAAACTCGGTCGAACAAGGCTCTTGTAAACACATATATGTATGTTTAGTTTTGGTAATTATGTACATGTGCATATTTGGTTAATGTGGCTTAAATGACCAAATAAATAGTATTCTTTGTTATTTGTTTTAATTTGTTTATATGATCGAATTTAGCCAATGGGTTTAAGTTATGTATGAAATTTTTTAAGCATACTATGAAAATGAAATTTCTCTTAACGCATTCGGAAATGATCTTATGAACTATATATATATTAGTGTGACCTATGCCGTGTTCGGTAATACCTTACAACCCTAATCCGGTGACGAAAACGGGTTAAGGGTGTTACATCCCTTCAGTAGGATTTGATCTGTCTTCTTCCTCTCTTTCTGTGTAGATTAGGGCTCGCCTGATTTCTCGATGATTCCTGCGAGCAGTCACTTCAATATCACTGTCGTATACTAAAGGTCCTCTCGGGTTCCTTCTAGTCATAAACTAGAGGTACCTGCTAGGAAAAGAAATAAAGAGAATTTAGCAAAATTTGAAAACAAAACAAAAAATAAAATAAATTGCGAAAAATAAAACAAGTAATGGCTAAAGTAATAAAAATAGAGCTTTCTTAATATTTTAGTTCCCCGGCAACGGCACCAAAAATTTAATCGCTGTGAATCAGAGCTTTAAAATTTATAAAAAGAACGATCAAACCTGGAAACTAACTCTGACAATGATTAAAGGCAAGTGTACCTATCGAACAGTAGTATAGCTTAGGCAAGACCAGGTTATCGAACCCAAAGGAACTAAAAGTACTAATACTAACTTTCTTTTTATTATTTAACCTAAAATAAGTGAAGTTGCTTTTAATCTTAAATTAACGAACTACTAAGCTAAGGACACAAAGACCAAAAAAAGACTAAAATTGGGGAGATAAGTTTTAGAAAAACTCAATTGATTTAGATGATACCCTCAGGAAGAATCCACCTAGACTTCACTTGTTATCTATCACTGAACCATATGATTTTATTTACTTAGTTTGATTCGTAAGACTCCCTAACGTATATTAAACCCTCTCTCGAGGCGAATAACGTCTAACCCTAGGTTAATTAGTGGTACTCTTGTTCTCTTATAATAACCCCCTAGAATAGCAGTAAATCGATCTATGGACTCCCATATTAGGTTTCACCCTAATCCTAGCAAAATCTCGTCACCCTATCTCTAGGCGTGCGATCAACTCCGCTTAATTATGCTAGATCTACTCTTAGGCAGGGTCTATTCCTCCTCCACATAAGCACATTAAATTTGGATTAAGCTCACATAATTAAGAACAAACTAAGTATTTATCATATAATTTAGAAAATAATAACAAGATTCATCATAGGTTTCATCCCCTTCAGGTATCTGAAGGATTTAGTTCATAACTAAATAAGAAAACATCTCAAGAGAAAAGATAAAACAAAACATAAGAAATCACTAAAACTCCCTGAAGGAATTGAAGGAGAGATTCGCCGTCTTGAGTAGAATCCCGGCTTCTTGAGATGGATCAACTGGCTACCTTCGAGTGATTCCCACAACTCTGACCTTTTCGGCTTGGCTCCTTGGCCTAGTTAACCGCCCCCTTTTCAGCTGACCCTTAGGAGGTTTATATAGGCTCTTGGAATATGTTTCTTTCTCCCTAAGTATCCAAATCCGAGTGAAATTGCTCTTTCTAGCGACAGGGACACGGCCATGGCACACGCCCGTGTGGATCGTGGCCAGGCCGTGCTTAGACTTCTTTAATGAGGCACAGCCGTGTGAATTGAGGGAAGACCGTGTTCTAGATGATTAGTGAGGCACGGCCGTGTGGGCTAAAGTCCAGGCCATGTCGGTTTCTTCTTTGGCCCATTTTGGTCCGTTTTGAGCCCGTTTCTCGTTCTTTTTATCCTTGGGTGCTTTCCTGGGTATAAGACATGAAAATAAAGGATTAAGAGCACCTTTTTACATAAATCAAGGGATAAATCATCCAAAAGCAAACTAAATGTGGGATTAAAATATGTTACTATTTCGGTTTATCAATGTGCTTGATTCTAAAGTGACAGAAAATAAGATTGAATCAGTACCTGTTGTATGTGAGTATCCAGATGTGTTCTCTGAAGAATTACCGGGTTTGCCACCTATTCGAGAAGTTGAGTTTGGGATTGAATTAGTGTCGTGGACGACTCTAATTTCTATAGCTCCATACAGGATGGCACCTACAGAATTAAAAGAATTGAAAGCACAGTTGCAAGAGTTGACAAATAGGGGATTTACACGACCGAGTTTCTCTCCTTGGGGTGCACCAGTTCTGTTTGTGAAAAAGAAAGATGGAACCATGAGAATGTGTATTGACTACAGGCAGCTTAATAAAGTGACAATAAAGAACAAGTATCCGTTACCAAGAATTGACGACCTGTTTGATCAGCTGAAAGGGGCTACAGTGTTTTCAAAGATAGATTTGAGATCGGGATACTATCAGTTGCGAGTTAACCAAAGACTGCTTTCCAGATGAGGTACGGACACTACGAGTTTCTGGTTATGCCTTTCGGACTTACTAATACACCTACTATTTTCATGGATCTGATGAATCGAATTTTCAGACAGTATTTGGATCAATTTGTAGTAGCGTTTATAAATGATATCTGATCTACTCCCGAGATGAAACCGAGCATGCCAAGCATCTGAGACTTGTGCTATAAACTTTGCGAGATAAATAGTTGTATGCAAAGTTTAGTAAGTGTGAGTTCTGGTTACGAGAAGTCAGTTTTCTGGGCCATGTTGTATCAACATCAGGTATTAGGGTTGATCCGAGCAAAATTTTAGCTATACTTTACTGGAAACCACCGAAAAATGTTTCTGAAGTTCGAAGCTTTCTGGGACTTGCTGGTTACTACAGACGGTTCGTGAAGGGTTTCTCTATGATTGCTACACCATTGACAAAGCTGTTACAGAAAGATGTTAAGTTTGAGTGGTCAGAGAAGTGTCAAAAAAGTTTCGATCAGTTGAAAGCTCTTTTGACCGAAGCTCCAGTGTTAGTTCAGCCTGAATTGGCTAAAGAATTTGTCATTTATAGTGATGCATCTTTGAATGGTTTGGGTTGTGTTTTGATGCAAGAAGGCAAATTCATAGCTTATGCCTCGAGACAATTGAAGCCACATGAAAAGAACTATCCGACACATGACTTGGAACTAGCAGCCATTGTGTTTACGTTGAAGATTTGGCGTCATTATCTGTTCGGTGAGAAATGTCATGTTTAATCTGATCACAAAAGCCTAAAGTATTTGATGACTCAGAAATATTTGAATTTGAGACAACACCGATGGTTAGAGCTGTTGAAAGATTACGAGCTAGTGATTGACTACCATCCGGGAAAGGCTAATGTTGTTGCTGATGCTTTAAGTCGAAAGTCATTATTTGCTCTGCGTGCAATGAATGCGCATATGGTTATATATGATGATGGTTCGATAATAGCTGAATTAAAAGCAAGATCGTTGTTTGTTCAACAAATTTGTGATGCCCAGAAAGTTGATAATGATTTGTTAGCAAAGCGAGCTCAGTGTGAAACTAATGTTGAATCAGAATTTTGAGTTGATGGAAATGGCTGTTTGAGGTTCAAAAATCAAATATTTGTTCCGAGGAATTCAGATTTGATTCAGATGATTTTGAATAAAGCTTACAACAGTCGGTTATCTGTTCATCTGGGTAGTAAGAAAATGTATAATGATCTGAAACAGTTCTATTGGTGGTCTGGTATGAAACGAGACATATCAAATTTTGTTTCGAAATGCCTAGTCTCTCAACAAGTGAAAGCCGAGCATCAAGTACCTTCTGGGTTACTTCAGCCAATTATGATACCTGAGTGGAAGTGGGACAGAGTCACAATGGATTTTGTATCCGGTCTACCGTTGACACCGAGCAAGAAAGATGCAATCTGGGTTATTGTGGATAGATTGACTAAATCTGCTCATTTTGTTCCAGTTCGCACTGATTATTCACTTGATAAACTGGTTGAATCATATGTATCACATATTGTGAGATTACATGGTGTGCCTATTTCTATTGTTTCGGACAGAGACCCGAGATTCACATCGCAGTTTTGGAAGAAATTACAAGATGCTTTAGGTACGAAACTACACTTTAGCACAGCTTTTCATCCGTAAACAGATGGTCAGTCCGAACGAATCATTCAAAAACTTGAAGATATGTTGAGATGTTGCATCCTTGAGTTTCAAAGTACGTGGGAACGATACTTACCTCTGATTGAATTTGCTTATAATAATAGCTTTCAATCTAGTATCAAGATGGCACCCTATGAGGCTTTGTACGATCGTAAATGTCGTACACCATTGTATTAGACCGAGCTCAGTGAAAATAAGATACACAGGGTTGACATGATCAAAGAAACTGAACAGAAAGTGGCAGTGATCCATGATAGCTTGAAAGCTGCATCAGATGGTCAAAAGTCTTATGCAAATTTGAAACGTAAAGATATTGAGTTTCGGATCGGAGATTAAGTGTTTTTGAAAGTTTCACCGTGGAAGAAAGTACTCAGATTCGGTCGTAAAGGCAAGTTGAGTCCGAGATTCATTGGGCCGTATGAGATCACAGAGTGTATCGGGCCGGTTGCTTATAGATTGCAATTGCCACCTGAGCTAGAAGAGATCCATAATGTATTCCATATTTCGATGCTTCGTAGATATCGATCTGATCCTTCACATGTGATTAGTCCGACAGAGGTCGAGATTCAGTCTGATATGTCATATGAAGAGGAACCTATTTGTATTCTAGCTCGTGAGATAAAAGAATTGAGAAATAAGAAAATTTCGTTGGTCAAAGTATTGTGGCAAAAGCACGGGGTTGAGGAAGCAACTTGGGAGTTAGAGAATACGATGAAAGAACGTTATCCAAACCTATTCACCGATAAGATTTTCGGGGATGAAAATCCCTAAGGGGGGAAGAGTTGTAATAGCTCGATTTTGACCCTAATCGGAAAAGTGGTTTTGGGACCACAAATCCGAGTCTGAAAAATATTTTAAAACTATTTTTCGTGTTTATTATGTGTGAATTTGTTGGTGTTAAATTTTTGTGACTTAATTTTGTCGTTTAGGTGCCCGATTATATAAAAGGACTTAATCGCGTAAAATGTAAAAGTTACAAATTAAAGTGTAAAATGCTTATTTGATAATGGCTTTTTAATATGGGGTCCTTAAAGGGCAATCAACCCATTTTAAAAGATAGTGGACGGCTATGGTCTTAAATGACCTTAAGATATATGTTAAAATTATTTAAGTTAAAAGGTTAAAATAGTAAATTAATTATAACTTATAATATATGTTATAATAAAAAAACAAAAGCATGGTTGTCATCTTTTTCTTAGCCGAAACTTAGCAAAGAGAGAAAGAAATAAAAACCTAAGTTATATTCGGTCAATTGGAGCTTGATTCAAGGTGAGTTTTAGCTCGGTTTTTGATAATTTTTATGTTTTTGAGATCATTGCTTTGAATACTATCCGACCCATGTCTTAATTTTTGATTGTGATGATGATTTTTTGTTTTTCCATTAATTATACCTTGTGGTTTTTGATGTTTGATGATGAAATATGAAATATATGTGTTAGATTAACAAGTTTTGTCTTTGAATTTTTGATGAATTTGAGTAATTTGGACTAAATTGCAAAAATAAATTTTTTAGGGACTAAAATGAGAAATAAATGAAATGTGTGGGCTTGTATGAACACTAGGAATATTCGACCCTTAAGGAGTATCGTTAAATTTTGTGTATTTTGTGTTTTATGCAAAAAGGACTAAATTGTAAAAAGTGTGAAATGTTAGGGGTAAAATTGTAATTTGCTAATTTATGTGTTTTTAGGTTAAATTGAATGTAATGGTGTTTAAATAAGCTTAATTTTAATATGTTTAGATCAAGAATTAAAGAAATCGGATTTGGATCGGGGAAAGACAAAAGTGGTCGAGTAGCCGATTTAACAGTCGACGACATCTGAGGTAAGTTAATAAGCATTTAAATGTTGAAATAACCATGGATATGTACTTGTTATGTATTAAAATGAATTATTTGAATTTATATATGCTATGGCTGAATGTGGGTATTATGATTTGGCTAACTTTCGAGCTTGATTCGATCGAGATTCGACGTCCGTAAGCCCTGTATGAACCTTAGGAATAGATAGGATACATATGTCATGACATAGGATATCCGTTATCTGTTATCATGTAAGACCACGTCTGGGACGTTAGCATCGATTTGTGTTTACGTGTAAGACCACATGCGGGACGATGGCATCGATATGTGATTACATGTAAGACCACGTCTGGGACGTTGGCATTCTACGAGCTTCCGACTATCCGCGTATCCTTTTGAATTCCGAATGGTTCAACGGGCATGTGTAAGTGAAGGCCAATGTGATATGTGAATTAAAAAAACTCAGTGCGTATAAACACCTGTGTTAACAAATGGAAGGTAAGTTATATGTTTATTACATTGTCATGAAGTTAATGTGTAAACATGTGAATTGTGTATAAGCTTTAACTATGTGTATTCGGCCAAAAAGGGTATATTATGTGACTTTGATATTGAGGTTTGAGTAATTACTTGTGATTGTGTATAAATGAATATTTGATATAATTTTGTATATATGATTTTGCTAAGTTAATTGACTTTACCTTGCTATTGACTTACTAAGCTTAAATAGCTTACCTTGTGTTTCTCTGTCTATTTCTGTTTTATAGATTTTGGATACGTTACGAGCTTGGGGATCGTCAGCAGGACTATCACACTATCGATAGCTTTCTTTGGTATTTTGGCTATGTTAATTATGAATATATGGCATGTATAGCATAGAAAAAGGTTGAATATGAATTAGGTACCTATGTGTGTAATTGATAGCCATGTGAAGATGGCTTAACTTCTTTGCTTGAACTTGGTTATGTTTGATTATGGTTTAAGTTCATTTTGGTTATATTGTTATGTGCTATGATAAATGGTATTTGTGATATGTGTTTTCTTTTGTGCATTGAAGTTAGACAGTGATTTTGGATGTGGTATGAGTGATTTAACTATGATATATATATATATAATAGTACGAATTATGTTTGTTATGCTACCATGGCTAAAATGATTTGATTATGTTTTATCTGTGTTAGTAATGGTTTATAGTTTGTTGGTGAGTACATTTGAATGAAAGTTGAAAGGTGATACTATATATGTATTTGAATGATAGTTCGGCATTTAAGGATATATTGATGTGATTAGTTATGTATTTTCGTAGTGAATTGAATGATGATTTGTTAGAGACAAATATATTTCAGTTGTGGCTTTATATTGATGTATTGTAAAGATTTAATTTGCATTATAAATAGTTTAAGTTAATAAGCTAAATATAATGAATATATGTAATTGTATGTTTTTTTTTTATAAATTGAAAAGGTTAATGTAAGTATATGTATTCAGCAATGTTGTGATATTATAATGGATGAATACATGTAATATATATGAATTTGGTTTTATGATTTATTTATGAATTTGTGAAAATTCTATGTATTTGTGGTTTGTGAAATGATGGACATATTAATGATTAAATTGGTTTTATATGGGTCAGCTATTCGAATAGAAGAACCATGCAAGTATATGTTTATGCATTTGGCTTAGAAATTGAACTAAAAAATTATAAATATATTTGCATATATATTCAGATATGTTTTAATAATATATTGGTATGTTTATTTATAGATTTGTTTATGATATGTTATGGACTTAAATTTGTAAATTAAAGTGATGATGAATATATTCGAATTAGTTGTATGGGAAATATTAAGTATGGCCGAATGTTATACATGATATGGTTAATGCCATTTGGTTTTAATGTTACAATGTTCGAATACCATATATATATATGTGTGTTTTAAAGTGATGTTTATTTATTAAGACTTTAATAAATGGTTAGATTAATGATGTTAATTATGAATGATTGATTATGTTATAAATTTGAGATAGGTGTTTAGTTGTAATGTAAATGATTTTGGCTTTGTTATTGAGGTATGAAATTTGTATTGGCAAGATATGCAACTTACTCTGTTCAGATGATTCAGTACATATATAAATTTAAAAAAAAAATTATTATATGCCTGTTTTGAGTTGTGTCTTCTTCGGTAATGCCTCGTAACCCTAGTCCGGCGACGGATACGGGTTAGGGGTGTTACATGCACGACCGAGTTTCTCACCTTGGGGTGCTCCTGTTTTATTTGTGAAAAAGAAAGATGACACGATGAGAATGTGCATTGATTATCGTCAGTTGATCAAAGTGACAATAAAGAACAAATATCCTCTGCACAGAATTGATGATTTATTTGATCAGCTTAAAGGAGCCACTGTGTTTTCAAAGATATATCTGAGATCGGGATATTATCAGTTACGAGTAAAAGATTCAGATATTCCGAAAACTGCTTTCAGAATGAGGTACGGGCATTATGAGTTTTTAGTTATGCCTTTCGGACTAACCAATGCTCCTGCTGTTTTTATGGATTTGATGAACATAATTTTTAGACCGTACTTAGATCGATTGATTGTGGTATTCATTGACGACATTTTGATTTATTCGCGTGATGAAACTGAACATGCCGAGCATCTGAGAATTGTGTTACAAACTCTGCGAGACAAGCAATTGTATGCAAAATTCAGTAAATGTGAATTCTGGTTACATGAGGTTAGTTTTCTGGGGCATATAGTGTCAGCTTCTGGGATTCGAGTTGATCCGAGTAAGATTTCTGCTATTCTGGATTGGAAACCTCCGAGAAATGTATCTGAAGTCTGTAGCTTTCTGGGGCTAGCTGGTTATTATCGTCGATTTGTGAAAGGATTTTCAGTGATAGCTACTCTATTGACTAGATTGCTTCAGAAAGATGTTAGATTTGAATGGTCGGACAAATGCCAGAAAAGTTTTGATCAGTTGAAAACTCTGTTAACAGAAGCTCTACTATTAGGACAACCAGAATCAGGTAAAGAATTTGTTATATACAGTGATGCTTCGTTAAACGGTCTGGGATGTGTTTTGATGCAGGAAGGCAAAGTTGTAGCTTATGCTTCGAGACAATTGAAGCCTCGTGAAAAGAACTATCCGACACACGATCTCGAGCTAGCTGCGATTGTGTTTGCACTAAAGATCTGGCACCATTATCTGTACGGTAAAAAATGTCACGTATTTTTAGATCATAAAAGTTTGAAATACCTGATGACCCAGAAAGATTTGAACCTTCGTCAAAGAAGATGGTTAGAACTATTAAAAGATTATGAGCTTCTGATAGATTATCATCCTAGTAAAGCAAATGTTGTTGCTGATGCGTTGAGTAGAAAATCATTGTTTGCAATACGTGCTTTGAATGCTCAGTTAAATCTGTCTGAAGATAGTTCTGTGATAGTTGAATCAAAAGCAAAACCGTTGTTCTTACAACAGATATGTGATGCTCAGAAAGTTGATAATGAATTGATAGTAAAACGAGCTCAGTGTGATTCGAATTATAAATCTGAATTTCGAGTTGTTGATGATTGTTTGAAATTCCAAGGTCGTATCTGTGTTCCGAGAAATCTGGAGTTGATTCAGTTGATTTTGAGTGAAGCACATAATAGTCATCTATCTGTTCATCCAGGGAGTACTAAAATGTACCATGATTTGAAGCGACAATATTGGTGGTCTGGTATGAAGCGTGATATTTCTGACTTTGTTTCAAAATGCTTAATCTGTCAGCAAGTCAAAGCTGAACATCAAATTCTGTTTGGGTTGCTACAACCGATTCTGATTCCTGAGTGGAAATGGGATAGAGTGACAATGGATTTTGTTTCTGGTTTGCCTCAGACTCTGAGAAAGAAAGATGCAATATGGGTCGTAGTTGATCGATTGACAAAATCTGCCCATTTTATTCCGGTAAGATCTGACTATTCACTTGATAGATTAGCCGAGCTTTATATTTCTGAGATTGTTAGATTGCACGGGGTGCCACTATCTATTGTGTCAGATAGGGACCCGAGGTTTACATCGAGGTTCTGGAAGAAATTGCAAGAAGCTTTAGGCACGAAACTGCATTTCAGTACATCTTTTCATCCGGAAATAGATGGTCAATCCGAGCAGATTATTCAGATTCTTGAAGATATTTTAAGATGCTTTATACTTGAGTTTAATGGTTCGTGGGAACAGTATTTGCCATTGATTGAATTTGCATACAATAATAGTTTTCAGACGAGCATCAAAATGGCACCATATGAAGTTCTGTAAGGACGTAAATGTCGTACACCTTTTTATTGGACTGAGCTCAGTGAAAGTAAGCTACATGGAGTTGATTTAATAAAAGACTGAGAACAGAAAGTGAAATTGATCCGAGATTGTTTGAAAGCAGCATCTGATCGTCAGAAGTCTTATGCGGACTTAAAACGAAAAGATATAGAATTTAAGATCGACGACAAAGTATTTCTAAAAGTGTCACCATGGAAGAACGTACTCCGTGTCGGACGTAAAGGCAAGTTGAGTCTGAGATTCATCGGGCCGTATGAAATCATTGAGCGAGTTGGACCTGTTGCATATCGATTGTTGTTGCCTCCCGAGCTAGAAAAGATACATAATGTATTCCATGTCTCGATGCTCCGTAGATATCGATCCGATTCGTCACATGTGATTGCCCCATCTGAAATTGAAATCCGATCTGATATGACATATTAAGAAGAACCGATTTGTATCTTAGCTCATGAAGTGAAAGAGTTAAGAAACAACAAAATACCGTTAGTGAAAGTATTGTGGAATCGACACGGTATAGAAGAGGCTACGTGGGAGCCCGAAGATTCAACGAGACAGCAATATCCGACTCTGTTTAACGGTAAGATTTTCGGGGACGAAAATCCCTAAGGGGGGAGAATGGTAACAGTCCAGTTTACACCCTAGTCGAAATAGTGGTCTCGAGACCACAAATCCGAGTTTGAATAATATTTTAATATTATTTTCTGTGCCGTTGATAAGTGATTAAGCATGTGCTAAATTTTCGTAAGTTAAGTTGCTCGTTTTTGTGTTTAATTTGATGAAAAGGATTGAATTGCATTGAAATGCAAATTTGTATGTTTTATGGAAAGATGCTTATTTGTTATGTCTTTATAAGTGTGAGGACTTATATGGCAAGTAAGCCAAAAATATGGTTAGTGGACGGCAACATGTATATATATTATATGTTTTCATAAGTTTATAATATATGTTAAATTAGTATATTATTTTATAAGTTATTATATTATAATAAAAAGAAAACATGAGTAAGTGACCTTATTATTATCATATGTTTGCCGGAAAAAAAACAAAAGAAAAAGAAAGAACAAAGCATCAAGGGTTTCGGCCATTGCAAGCTTAAATTTAGGTATGTTTTGGCTTTAGATTTTGATGATTTTTATGTTTTTGAGATTGTTTCTTAGTCTACTATCAAGCCCATGTCTCAATTTTGTGTATTGATGATGTTCATGAGATGTGCCATTGATGAAATGGTGAGTTTTGTGATGAGCTTAGTTGTTAATTGATAGTTTTGTGCTAGATGAATATACTTTGTTCTTGAAATTTTGATGAATTTAGCTAATTAGGGCTAAATTAAGAAAATAGTAATTTGAAAGACTAAATTGCAAATTTGATGGAAAATATGGGCTTGTATGAGATATATGAACATTCAGCTAAGCATGAGTATGTGATGATTTTTGTGAATTTGATGTTTAGAGAAAAATGGACTAAATTGATAAATTGTGCAAATGTGAGGGTTAATTTGCAAATAGCCCTAAGTGTGTGTCTTTGGATTGAATTGGACGAGTTAGTGAATAAAGGGATTAATTCTGAATATGTTTAGATCAAGAACCGAGGAAAACGGACTTAGACACGGGAAGGTGAAAGTAATCGAGTAGCCGTTGTTATTTCCGATAAATCGAATCCGAGGTAAGTCATTATGCAAATAAACGTATTCGTATTAAATTATGTATGTTCATATGACTATTGATAACAATGAATGCTTATGAGATGTGAAACACCTCAAACCCGGCCCACAAGCCCCGACCGGATCTGGTATGCTTCTTGAGAAAAACTCGTTTTGTCGGTTTGTAAATCATGTGATTTCGTGGTAGGAAAAATGGATTTGAAGTACGATTTTATTAAAAAAAACCGTTTTTGTGATTTAAATTGTATCTTATTAAATCATTAAACTTTATGATTTTGTAAATCAAAAGAAGAATCGAATTTAGAATTTATGATTAAGTTGAAAACCATAGTAATTAGGTGTCATAAAAATTTTAGGCGTTAAGTCAAAAATATTTAATTATTTGGTTGAAATTAAGCGTTGCAGAAATAAAATTTAGAACGTATAAATAAATCAGTTTATGGCGGCCTTATTACAAAACATAATCCAAAATAAATAAAGATAATGTAATAAGTTTAATTATAAAGAAAACCGAATACTGAGTTGAGCAATGGCCACCACGTAGTCCTCGCCGATCCGGTCCAAATCAATGTGTATCACCTGAAAAAGTTATCCCACGAAGGGTGAGTCAACAAACTCAATGTGTAACAATACACTAAAGGCCCAAACGATCGTGACAAATAAAGCCCGTTACATAACAAATCATATTATCACATGTACATATAAAATGAAAATGCAATCTCGATCCCACCTAGATATCCATCCGCTACACACCACCCGTACCTGCCAATCACACCGTGGGGATTACTAAATCGACCCTCCATCCGCTACACACCATCGAAGGCAGTTGCTGCAGTCAACATGCACATCGCCCTTATAAATTGTGGCATAACCACCAAATAAGTGTGACAGAGTCACCGGATTCAGAATATGTGACCGAAGTCACCGGATTCATAATATTGTGACCGAAGTCACCGGATATTGTGGTAAAAACCACCGGAACACTTCCCCTTTATCAATATCACCCATATGCCCATGCAATAAACATATTATTTCGATATCATGCCATATACCCCAAAATCGTAACGGAATCATACTTATTTCATATCCATGCTTATAGCATTATTAACGAAGTATTAGGGGTTTAACATACATGAAAATCATGTACCATTGAATGGTACCAAGCCATAATCATTCATATTACTTATTAACACATGCTAACATTAATATTATTAATGCATCGGAAATTTAGTGTAGAGCTACACACCTTGTAAACACAAAGAACAATAGAATACTTAAGATTTCGACTTTGGCCTACAACGTCGATAAGTACTCTACATAACACTATATGAGAAATCGATTATCACTAAAAGATATGGCCTTTGGCCGATTATCAAGCTTGCTTACCTTGGATCATTCAAATCCCGAATAATCTCCCCTAAACGTCGACTACAGAGAAAACCCGTAACTTTCCTTCAAGATTCTGGCCAAAGAAAATAGGGAATTAGAGTTTCACTTTTCAACCGAGAAAAAAAGAAAGAGATAAAGAAATCAGTCTAAAAGAGATTCTTACCAAAAGTAATGACCAAAACGCAAATGGTCACTAAACTCCAAGGAATTGACAAAAAGAACTTGAAGTGGAGAAATCAATTTAGATGAGAAATGAAACACCCCAAACCCGGCCCACGAGATTTGCCCAGATTTGGTATGTTCCTCAAGTAAACCGGTTTCAAAATTCTTTCGTTACCTAGAGAAAACTTGTGCGATTTTAAAAAAATTGTTTTGGGTTGGGCTTGTGTTGAAAAATAATTCAATTCTTTATATTAAAAATTTTACTTAAACTTTAATAGGTAAAACTCATAATCATAATAAATAGAAATAAATGGAAAACAATCCAACTATGGCCTTATTGCCTTATTACATCAAATAATTTCCAAGTAATTCAACTACTTAAATAGAAATAGTAGTTCATAAAATAAAAACTTCATGTTGAGCATGGCCACCACAAGTTCGCCGTCCCGGTCCATCACTGCTCATCACCAAACATGGTCCCACAACGGGGTGAGTCAAACAGACTCAATGTGTACACAAACACTAAATCAAAATAGAATCAGGCATACAAATGTTACGCATTCATATCATAGCATACAAATTATGATGCATTCCCAAACCCAAACCTAATAAGCCATCCGCTACACTCCCCGCACCAACCTCGCACACCGTGGGGACTACTAAGTCGACCCTCCTTCCGCTACACTCCATATCGCGGTCTTAGGTCACCGTATTTGTGGTCTTAGGTCACCACATTCAGAGATATCACGGTCTTAGGTCACCGCATTCGGGACATCGTGGTCTTAGGTCACCACATTCAGACATCGTGGTCTTAGGTCACCACATTCAGATACCATGGTCTTAGGTCACCGTGTTCGTGGTCTTAGGTCACCACATTCATTTCCCCTTTCAAACAAACCCATATGCCCTATATAATGATGATATGCATAATTATGCCGAGTTCACATTCTTATCATATTCTAATGTTACTAATGGCCTTTTTCATATTCTTTGTAGAAGTAGGAAACGCACTGAGTACTTAGTACCATAACATGGTACCCTAGCCACTTTCATATTCTTAATATCACATATTTTAATAAACAGGCCATGAAACATATTAAGAAGTAGTGTGGGGTACACACTGATTTGCTTAACCACTTCACTAAAATCCCGAAATCGATCTATCGCCTTAGATCTCAAGTTCCTACAATTGATTAATCACTTACTATTTAGCACAAAGCCTATTCGGTTAGAAAACCAAATCCTAGTAGGATTTGTATTCTTAAAGCTTACCTTGGTGTCGATTTGATGATTTAATCAAATCCCAGAAACTCGTATTTTTCCCCTTTGAAATCGGCTAGTCACTAAATCCCTTGAATTGGTTAGTTTTCGGCTTAAAACACATAATAATAGATCTACTACTAAAATAGGCCTTGGCCGAATTTACCTTTGTTCTTACCTTCCAAATCTTAAATCCCGAATTGGATCCTTGCTTCTTTATTGCTGTCGAAATCCCTATGTACCCATGTTAGATCCAATCTAACATTAAATCATAATAATATAGCTTATGGTCGAATGGTATTCATAACTTACCTTAGATCTTAGAAGTTCCGAAAGATACCTTCTTGTAGTTGACAATTTCTTAAATCCCGAAAACACCCTTCCATAACTCGGCCAAAATCCATAACAGAGATTAGTCCCTAAATTTTAGATAGGTTTAAAATACAAAAGAATTGAAACCAAACTTTGGATCTTACCCTTTTTAAGAAATCGGTAGCACCCTTGTTAAAAGCCCCTTAAAGAATCGGCCTTGATGACTAGATGATAAAGTTTCGGCTTTTAGGATTTAATGGAGAAGTCGACTTGGGGTTCTCTTGGGGTATTTGGTTTCCACAAAAATAAGGAAAAGAAACTTGAGAATTTTGGCAATGGTGGACTATAGATTCGGCTTGACAAAAGAAAAAGAGAAGAGAAGAGAGGAGAGCACTCAGAAAATCGGTAGAGAGAGGAGGAGGAAGAAAAATTGATGAGTAGCCCTATTTCCTTCCTTTTATAGCCGAAACTACTTCTTAGAATCCCTTACTTGGCCACCACTCTTCTTTATTTGATAGCTTTATCTCTTAATTTAAAATAATTAGAGAATAATCCTTTATTATCTCTTCAAAAATAATCCAAATTAAATCCCTTATTTATCACCTTATTAATCGAATATTAAAGAGAATAAAACTCCTCCTTTCTAAAAGGCTTGTGCCATCCACCTCAGAGCTTCTGGAAGCAAAAATAAAACTTCTTTTATTTGCTTCCCAAGTGACTCGAACCCAGGCCCAACACCTTGCATGTCGCGCCATTTCCAGAGGCCCTAAGTGGCATCTTCAGGCCACTTTTCCAAGCCTGTTTGTGTGTCAAATTTCACAAACTTTTTCTTTTAAGGCCACCTTGCCTTAATTTCCTCTTTTAAACCTTAAAACTCGACATTTCTAAGTCATTTCTAAGTTTCCAAAAATTTTCGTTCGGCTCTGTAAACTTGACATTTTCTTACATTTCCAAGTTTCCAGAAATGTGCACTTTCCTATTTTGAATCATTTCCATCCATTTCCAAGTTTCCAAAAATGTTCACTTTCCATTTTTTTTAACTTAACATTTCCATACATTTTCAGGTTTCCAAAATTGTTCAAAATTTATTCTTAGTACATAAAATATGTTACTTCGTACAATTAAACCGAAAATGCATAGACCCTTTCCAGGATGTTACAAGAAAGATGATAGGTTTTTGGTGCTTAGGAGCAATCGGTTTCAATGGTGTTAATGAAGTGAAACTTTCGGCTTAAGGAAAAGAATAGCAAGGGTTATAGTTTCGGCTTTAACAAAATAGAAAGAAAGGAAGAGAAAGAAAAAGAAGAAGAGAAATGATCAAAAGGCTATATGGTTTCGGTTATGGTAGAAATTGAACAAAGAAAAAGTTTTTAATATTGATGCACATACGGTCAAATGAGAAAAAGAATGAAAGAAAAATGCCTTCAAAAGTAATAATATTTAGTATTTACAAAAGAAAGAAAAACTTGAGAGGAAAAGAACAAAAGGGATACCAATATGGTCAAAGATGGTAGCCAAAACAAAACAAAATTTTCACCTAATGCCCATGACAAATTCGGCTAAGGAGAAAGATTTTGGAGAAAAGGAAAAGATGCACAAAATGCCAAGAATTTGGCCAACTATCTTCCCCTAATCCCATACAATATTCGCCAACCCCTAGCCCCTAAGCCGTCCACATTCATGGTCAAAATGACCAAAAAAATTTCCAAAACATCACCCATACATCAAGCCTTATGTCCCTTATCCTTCCATAACACCTTGATTCTATTCCTTAACTAATAACTTGCCTTTTCCAATAGTCTACTATCCAAAAATGAAAGAAAATACATCCATACAAAAAAATAGAGTTTGACCGACACAATAGGAAAGAGAACAAGAAAAATAAAAATCCTTCCAATTGCTAACCAAGGGATTCGAACCTCTCCCTTCATGCATCCACCCAAGCGCCAACACCACTTTGCCAAGAACTCTTCATGTGCTAATTTCAAACACTTAAATTAACTTAAGCATCATAATCACTTGATCCACTTCACTAAATTCTTCATACTAACAATTATTCTAGCTTGAATAATTCTAAGCCTTCACAAGATTATATTAGGCACACAATAAAATCATATCCAAGCTATCACAAGCAACAAGATGATACTCAAATTTTAGGATGTTACAACTCTACCCTCCTAAAAGAAAATTTCGTCCTCGAAATTACCCAGCTAGAACAAATGAGGGTATTGCTATCGCATTGCCTCTACCTGGCCCCACGAAGCCTCTTCCGATCCATGATTACGCCATAACACTTTGACCAGAGGAACTAATTTCTCCGCAACACTTTCACATCCCGCCAGAATCTGAATCGGCTCTTCCTCGTAGGACAAATCGGGTCGTAGTTCCACTTCCTCAACCGGTACTACATGAGATGGATCCACCAGTAACATCGTAGCATCGAAACATGGAACACATCGTGCATTTGCTTCAACTCCAAAGGTAACTCTAATCGATATGCCATGTGTCCAACCCTTTTTAAAACCCGATAATGTCCTATAAACCCGGGACTTAACTTTCCCTTGCGACCAAATCTCATCACCTTCTTCCAAGGTGAAACTTTTAGGAACACTTGATCCTCCACAGAAAATTCTATATCCTTCCGCTTAAGGTCTGCATACGACTTTTGCCTATCAGATGCCTCCTTCAACTGTGTCTCGAATTACCTTGACCTTTCTTCTTGATTTCGCCACAATCTCGGACCCAAAACCCGACGTTCCCTAATTTTGTCCAACATGTAGGAGTGCGACACTTTCGCCCATATAGTGCTTCATACAGTGCCATCCGAATACTAGCTTGATAACTGTTGTTGTGCGCAAATTCCGCTAAAGGCAAAAACTCTTCCCAGCTTCCTCTGAAATCTATCACACATCCCCTCAACATATCTTCTAACACTTGGATTACTCGCTCAGACTGGCCGTCCGATTGAGGATGAAATGCCGTACTAAAATCCAACTTGGTGCCTAAAGCCTGATGTAATGCTTTCCAAAATCGAGACGTAAACCTCGGATCCCTATCCGAAATAATCGACACTGGCACTCCATGTAACCTCACAATCTCGCCACATACAACTTCGCCAACACGCAAAGAGTAATCAACTCGCATGTATGAAATGTGCGCACTTCGTCAATCGATCCACTATCACCCATACCGAGTCTTTCTTAGTAGGCGTAAGGGGAAGCCCACTAACAAAGTCCATGGTGATTCACTCCCACTTCCACTGTGGAATCTTAATCGGCTGAAGCAATCTCAAAGGTACTTGATGTTCAGCCTTAACTTGCTGACATGTTAAGCACTTCCCTACAAACTCCGTAACTTCCCGCTTAAGACCAGGCCACCAAAACTGATCCCACAAATCTCGGTATAACTTGCTCCCTCCAGGATGCATAGCATAAGGGCTACCATGCGATTCCTGAAGAATCCTTTGCCTCAGCTCCTTATCCTTCGGCATACAGACCTTACCCTTAAAACACAATACTCCATCGCTGTTAATACCATAATCTCTCAGCTCCCCACTCTTCACCTGCCGTAGCTTAACACTTAAATCATCATCTACCAACTGTCTTTCTTTCACCTGACTCAACCACGTCGGCTTTACCTGCAATTCCGCCAACAAACTTCCGTCGTCATAAAGACTAAGATGTGCAAACATCGCCCTTAAATCTGACACTACTTTCCGACTTAAGGCATCTGCCACTACATTCGCCTTGCTCGGGTGATACTCTATAGAACAAACGTAGTCTTTCAACAACTCCACCCACCTTCGCTATCTCAGATTCAGCTCCTTCTGAGTCAACAGATACTTAAGACTCTTGTGATCCGTAAAGATTATTGACTTTTCTCCATACAGATAATGCCTCCACACCTTAAGAGCAAAGACTACCGCTGCTAACTCCAAGTCATGCGTCGGATAGTTAACCTCGTGTGGCCTCAATTGCCGAGACGCATACGCAACCACCTTCCCGCCTTGCATCAGAACACATCCCAATCCAGTGTGAGACGCATCACAATACACCACGAAATCCTTCCCTGCCTCAGGCTGAATCAAAATCGGAGCTTCAGTCAAAACCCTTTTAAGCTTCTCGAAGCTCTCCTGCTGCTTATCTGCCCACAAGAAAGGTACCTCCTTTCTCAACAATTTTGTCAAAGGTGCAGCTATCGATGAAAATCCTTCGACGAACCTTCTATAATAGCCTGCTAATCCCCAAAAACTGCGAACCTCAGCTACAGACTTAGGTGGCTTCCAATCTAACACTGCCTCAACCTTCCGAGGATCCACCCTTATCCCTTCCGCAGACACCACATGCCCTAAGAACGCAACTTCCTTCAGCCAAAATTCGCACTTGCTGAATTTAGCATAAAGCTTCTTTTCCCTTAACACTTGCAACACTATCCGAAGACGTTCATCATGCTCTACCTCAGACTTGGAATACACTAGGATGTCGTCTATGAATACCACGGCGAACTGATCCAAGTAGGGTTGAAAAACCCGATTCATCATATCCATGAACGCAGCTGGGGCATTCGTCAATCCGAACGGCATTACCAAGAACTCATAATACCCATATCTTGTTCGGAAAGCTGTCTTATGGATATCCACTTCTTTCACCTTAAGCTGATGATATCCCGACCTTAGATCTATCTTTGAGAATACCGCAGCTCCCTTAAGCTGATCAAACAAGTCATCTATCCTCGGTAAAGGATACTTGTTCTTGATGGTCAGCTTATTCAACTACCGATAATCTATGCACATACGCATAGTCCCGTCCTTCTTCTTCACGAATAGGATCGGTGCTCCCCATGGGGACACACTAGGTCGGATAAACCCACGATCAAGCAACTCTTGAATCTGAGCCTTAAGCTCAACCAACTCCTTTGGTGCCATTCTATACGGAGCGATAGATATCTTCGGCGCCGAACTGTGCAACAAGTCAATCCCAAATTCCACCTCCGATCCGGAGGTAATCCTGGAAGTTCTTCTGGAAAGACATCCACGAATTCCCTTACAGTCCTGACTCCTTCAACAGTTGCCTTCTTAGCCTCTAAGGCACTGACCAACATAAGAAAAACCAAACAACCTTTCCTAACCATCTTCTCTGCCTTAAGAGCAGATACCACATTTGATAAATAGTTCCATCTCTCGCCCATCACCACAACTTCCTTATCGTCAATAGTTCTTAATAACATCTGCTTAGCAGCACAATCCACATTTGCACGGTACTTCACTAGCCAATCCATGCCTAAGATCAGATCAAATTCTCCGAATGGTAACTCTATTAAATCAGCCGGAAACTGCGTCCCTTGCACTTCTAAAGGCACTTCCTTAAAGAGCTTATCTACTACTACAGTCTGCCCTAAAGGACTAAGTACAGTCATCTTCCTAGGTACAGTCTTAGAGTTCACATGCAGAGTTCCAGATACTTCACTAGCGATGTAAGAATGAGTTGACCCTATATCTATCAAAGCAATAAAGGGCAACCCAGAAATAATGAACGTACCCGTTATAACATCAGGTGTGTCACTATCTTCCCTCCGACGAACTGCATACACCAAACCTGACTGTCTTGCCTCAGTGCTACCACCGCCTCTGCCCGGGGTCCCGTGACCTCTACCAGAACCATTACCTCTGCCATTCGGACCACTACTCCTCATCGGCTGCTTTCCACCTCTGCCGACCTGATTAGAACCCTGACCTACTGAACGGTTCCTTTCTGTATCCATCGGACAATCCCTAATCATATGATCCTTGGATCCACACTTAAAACATCCCCCTATCTTCTTCCAACATTCTCCTGGGTGCATCTTTCCACACTGAACACAAGTACGGTATTGTCCTCCCGTAGCAACTCGCTTGACCTCGCGCCCATCAACTCTAGGTTTCTTTTGGAAATTCGGATGACCACGAAGACCCATAGCTCCTCTTATTCTTATTCGACCTCGGTCCCGGTTTCGTCTCTCGGTCCACTTAACTTCTTCAGACTATCCGCGCCTATCCACTAAGGCGCAAAGTCCCTCTCTCGATCTTGGGCAATCAACACTCATGACTCATCCCTTAAACCATCCTCAATCGACACACCTCTCGTGAATCGGTAGCTACAATCCTCTAGCATACCGACTTAACCGTAGAAACTCCGCTTTATACTCGACTATCGACTTATTTCCTTGTACTAAATTCGAAACACCTTTCTCTCGAGAGTCAATGTAGCTAGCTCGACGTATTTCCCTTCAAACTTGACCTTAAAATACCCCCAATCCACTCGATCTGGGAACACTCTCTTGACGGTGAGCCACCACCGGTAGGCCTCCTCTCGGCAAATGAAATAGCACCTTTTAGCTTTTCCTCAAGAAGCGGTCCAAATCGTCCATGATCCTCTCGATCGCCTCTAACCATTACTCGCTACATTCGAGCTACCCTAGATACTCCCTAAAAACCTCGGCTCCGTTTGATCTAAGTCTTTCACTCATCGACTTTCGAGCTCCATTACCCATACTAGCTCCCGCTACTCGCTCTAGAACTCGCAAAGATAGCTGCGACATGCTGGTCATCTCCTCCGGTTTGCTCTTGAAATTCCGCCCCTACTGACCCGGTGGCGGTGCCTCATATTCAGAACCACGACCTGGACCTAATCGGGTTCCGACATAGCCATTCTCGCCTCTCTACGCGGCCCACGGCGACCACGTCCCTAGAACTCATGTCTACTTAGCATCTTATCGATTTTACAAAAATTTTATGCATTAGAGTCTTTTCACTTCTTGTTTAAAGAAAGTCTTATGCAAATGAGGATTTAATCGGTGGTTTTTTTTTTCGTGGAAGTACACATATACCTAGGGTCCATGTCTCTAAAGTATAATTTCCTAGGCCTATCAACATACTGAAATCAATTTATCAACAAAAGAACTTACCTGATGGACCTGGGCCGAGAACTTGGGTGCCATGCTTCCATAAAAACCAGTTTAACCAAAAATTTTCAAAAAGTCATTTGGGCTTAAATTTTTTTTAAACGTTGTGGACTTCAAAACCCAAGGCCAAGTGTTTAAAACTGGGCTCTGATACCAAGTTAAAACACCCCAAACCTGGCCCACAAGCTCCGACCGGATCTGGTATGCTTCTTGAGAAAAACTCGTTTTGTCGGTTTGTAAATCTTGTGATTTCGTGGTAGGAAAAATGGATTTGAAGTACGATTTTATTAAAAAAAACCGTTTTTGTGATTTAAATTGTATCTTATTAAATCATTAAACTTTATGATTTTGTAAATCAAAAGAAGAACCGAATTTAGAATTTATGATTAAGTTGAAAACCATAGTAGTTAGGTGTCATAAAAATTTTAGGGCGTTCGTCAAAAATATTTAATTATTTGGTTGAAATTAAGCGTTGCAGAATTAAAATTTAGAACGTATAAATAAATCAGTTTATGGCGGCCTTATTACAAAACATAATCCAAAATAAATAAAGATAATGTAATAAGTTTAATTATAAAGAAAACTGAATACTGAGTTGAGCAATGGCCACCACGTAGTCCTCGCCGATCCGGTCCAAATCAATGTGTATCACCTGAAAAAGTTATCCCACGAAGGGTGAGTCAACAGACTCAATGTGTAACAATACACTAAAGGCCCAAACGATCGTGACAAATAAAGCCCGTTACATAACAAATCATATTATCACATGTACATATAAAATGAAAATGCAATCCCGATCCCACCTAGATATCCATCCGCTACACACCACCCGTACCTGCCAATCACACCGTGGGGATTACTAAATCGACCCTCCATCTGGTACACACCATCGAAGGCAGTTGCTGCTGTCAACATGCACATCACCCTTATAAATTGTGGCATAACCACCAAATAAGTGTGACAGAGTCACCGGATTCAGAATATGCGACCGAAGTCACCGGATTCATAATATTGTGATCGAAGTCACCGGATATTGTGGTAAAAACCACCGGAACACTTCCCCTTTATCAATATCACCCATATGCCCATGCAATAAACATATTATTTCGATATCATGCCATATACCCCAAAATCGTAACGGAATCATACTTATATCATATCCATGCTTATAGCATTATTAACGAAGTATTAGGGGTTTGACATACCTGAAAATCATGTACCATTGAATGGTACTCGAAGCCATAATCATTCATATTACTTATTAACACATGCTAACATTAATATTATTAATGCATCGAAAATTTAGTGTAGGGCTACACACCTTGTAAACACAAAGAATGATAGAATACTTAAGATTTCTGACTTTGGCCTACAACGTCGACAATACCTACATAACACTATATGAGAAATCGATTATCACTAAAAAGATATGGCCTTTGGCCGATTATCAAGCTTGCTTACCTTGGATCATTCAAATCCCGAATAATCTCCCCCTAAACGTCGACTACAGAGAAACCCCGTAACTTTCCTTCAAGATTCGACCAAAGAAAATAGGGAATTAGAGTTTCACTTTTCAACCGTCAGAAAAAGAAAGAGATAAAGAAATCAGTCTAAAAGAGATTCTTACCGAAAAGTAATGACCAAAACGCAAATGGTCACTAAACTCCAAGGAATTGACAAAAAGAACTTGAAGTGGAGAAATCAATTTAGATGAGAAAGATGATAGGTTTTTGGTGCTTAGGAGCAATCGGTTTCAATGGTGTTAATGAAGTGAAACTTTTGGCTTAAGGAAAAGAATAGCAAGGGTTATAGTTTCGGCTTTAACAAAATAGAAAAAAAGGAAGAGAAAGAAAAAGAAGAAGAGAAATGATCAAAAGGCTATATGGTTTCGGTTATGGTAGAAATTGAACAAAGAAAAAGTTTTTAATATTGATGCACATACGGTCAAATAAGAAAAAGAATGAAAGAAAAATGCCTTCAAAAGTAATAATATTTCGGTACCAAAAGAAAGAAAAACTTGAGAGGAAAAGAAGAAAAAGGGATACCAATATGGTCAAAGATGGTAGCCAAAACAAAACAAAATTTTCACCTAATGCCCATGAAAAATTCGGCTAAGGAGAAAGATTTTGGAGAAAAGGGAAAAAGATGCACAAAATGCCAAGAATTTGGCCAACTATCTTCCCCCTAATCCCATACAATTTCGGCCAACCCCACTAGCCCCCTAAGCCGTCCACATTCATGGTCAAAATGACCAAAAAATTCCAAAACATCACCCATACATCAAGCCTTATGTCCCTTATCCTTCCATAACACCTTGATTCTATTCCTTAACTAATAACTTGCCTTTTTCCAATAGTCTACTATCCAAAAATGAAAGAAAATCCATCCATACAAAAAAATAGAGTTTGACCGACACAATAGGAAAGAGAACAAGAAAAATAAAAATCCTTCCAATTGCTAACCAAGGGATTCGAACCTCTCCCTTCATGCATCCACCCAAGCGCCAACACCACTTTGCCAATAACTCTTCATGTGCTAATTTCAAACACTTAAATTAACTTAATCATCATAATCACTTGATCCACTTCACTAAATTCTTCATACTAACAATTATTCTAGCTTCGAATAATTCTAAGCCTTCACAAGATTATATTAGGCACACAATAAAATCATATCCAAGCTATCACAAGCAACAAGATGATACTCAAATTTTAGGATGTTACAAGATGTTATGTACATGAATTCCGAGATAAGATCAATACAGTGACATTGTCTGAGAAGTCCCGTATGAACCTTGGAATAGATAGGATTAGTTATGTCATGACATAGGTATCTGTTCTGTTTTATCATGTAAGACCACGTCTGGGACGTTGGTGTTGATTTTAGATTTCGTGTAAGACCTCGTCTGGGACGTAGGCATCGATATGATCTTTACGTGTAAGACCATGTCTGGGACATCGGCATCGTATTGATTCTTATAAGACCCTATCTGGGATAGTGGCATCGATATCTGAGTGCATGTAAGACCTCGTCTGGAACGTTGGCATTGTACGACCATTCCGAGCTTTCTGAGCATCCTATTAGGTTCCTAATGGTTCAATGGGCAAGTCTATGATACAAAATAGCTATGAGAATTGTAATTCTGTTTCAGGTACGTTGACTTATACACTAAGTGTGTATACAAGGTAAGTATCTATATGATCTTACTATGATGAATATGTATATTGGAGTAAGAATATGATATGTGATAGAACGCAAGAAAAAACTATGTATATATAAGATTTTTGAATTTATGAATGTGACAAAATGTTGCCAAGTACATGGACCAAAGAATACATGTGATAAATTTGCTATGAAAGTTAATTGTGCCAATATTCTTATATACTTATATGATTTTCATGTTAAGTTTATTTGTATATGACTTACTAAGCTTTTGGAAAGCTTACTCCGTGTGTGTGTTTTCTCTGTTTTATAGATCGTCAAAGCTACTGAAGGCTCGGGACTGTCAAGGATCGTAATCACACTACTCAACTTATTTTGGTACATTTTGGAAATGTATATAGCTAGATATGGCATGTATAAGCTAGTTATTTGTATAAGTATGAGATGTGAACTTAGCCATGTGATTTGGCTAGTTATATGTTAGTTATATGCTTTTGAGATTATGATACATGTGGTGTATGTTTTGATTGGTTAAATGACTTGGAAATGGTCAAGTTTTTGGGTTAGTTTATGGATGACTTATGCTTGAATATGTGTAAGTCTTAGTCTTGAAAATTTGACATGATTGACATTGGTAGTGAATGTATAGATTGAATGGTTATTTTAGTAGGTTCTTAGATACCAAACATGTATGAGATGTATTGGTGTTGGCTTATAGGTTTTACCCTTAATGGGTGGCATTTTGGCCTTACAAATGGCCTATAATGTCACACGGTTTTGGCACATGGGTGTGCCTAATGACCGTGGGGCTAAGTCAGTACTTAGCTTAGGAGCACACAGCCAAGGTACACGGGCGTGCCTAGTAGCCGTGTGAATAAATCAGTATGTGGCCTAAGAGTACACGGCCTTAGCACATGGGGGTGCTTGGTAACCGTGTGGCCAGGTCAGGATTGACCACGGCCAGGGTACATGGGCTTGCTTGGTGGCCGTGGAGTTAAATCAGGTTCGACAACGGGGAGGACACACGGGTGTGTCTAGTAGCTATGGGAGGTACACGGCCTGCTGATCGTTGTGTCATAGTCTTAAAATTTATAATGAGAATGATCGAGCCTAAAAACTAACTATGACAACGATTGAGGCAAGTGTACCTATCGAACAGTAGTATAGCTTAGTGGCAAGACTAGATTGTCGAACCCAAAGGAACCGAAAGTACTAATACTAACTTTCTTTTTATTATTTAGCCTTAAAATTGAAGTGAATCGATTTAATCTAAAAAATTAACTAACTACTAAGATAAAGACGATGAGACAAAAAGAATGAAATTGGGGAAATACTTGTGGGAACAACCAATTGATTAAAACAATACCTAAGGAAGAATCCACCTAGACTTCACTTGTTATCTAACTCGAACTGCATAATTTATTCATTTGACTTGATCCGTAAGATTCCCTAATGTATATTAAACCCTCTCTCGAAGCGAATAACGTCTAACCCTAGGTTGATTAATTGAAATCTCTTTCTAATTAAAACCCCTAGAATTGTATTAACTCGATCTATGGAATCCCATATTAGGTTTCACCCTAATCCGGCAAAATCTCGTCACCCTATCTCTAGGCGTGCGATCAACTCTGCTTAATTATGCTAGATCCACTCTTAGGCAGGGACTTTTGCTCCTCCACCTAGGCACATCAAACATGAACTAATATCCCGAAAATATCAACACAAGAATTAAGAACACATAATTAAGAACAAATCAAATATTTATCATATAGTTCAGCAAACGATAACAAGATTCATCTAAGTTTCATCCCCCTCAGGTATTTGAGGGTTTAGTTCATAATGATAGTAAAATACATCTCAAAAGAAAAGATAAAACAAAACATAAGAAAAACTCTAAAACCCCTTGAAGGAATTGAAGAGAGATCCTCCGTCTTGAGTATAACTCCAGCTTCTTGAGATGAATCAACTGGTTCTCTTCAAGTAATTCCCACAATTCTGATCTTTCTGGCTCGGCTCCTTGGCCTAGCTGGACCCCTGAAAGTTGGCCTCTATGGTTTTATATAGGCTTTTGGAATGTGTTTCTTTACCCCTAAGTATCCAAATCCGAGTGAAATTCCTCTTCTCCACGGCAGGGACACGCCCTTGGCACACGCCCGTGTGAATCGTGGCCAGGCCGTGTTCAGGTTTGGTTAGGGAGGCATGGCCGTGTTGCTTGGGCCCAGGCTGTGTTTAGGTCTGATTGGGGAGGCACGACCGTGTTCCTTGGGGCCAGGCCGTGTCGATTTCATGATTTGGCCTATTTGGTCCGTTTTAAGCCCGTTTCTCATTCTTTTTATCCTCCGGTGCTTTCCTGAGTATAACACATGAAAACAAAGGATTAAGAGCACCAAATTACACAATTCAAGGCTTAAATCACCCAAAAGCATGCTAAATGTGGGTTTAAAATATGTTACTATTTTGGTTTATCAAATACCCCCACACTTAAGCTTTTGCTTGTCCTCAAGCAAAATTCTCAACTCATGATTAAAACGAACTTTCTTGATTCATAATATTCGTCAATAATGTTTCATCATAATTCAAAGATAATTCATACATGGATAATTCAACTCTAAGAGTCCTAAAGATTCAAACAATCCAAGTCATACATTTTGTAGCATGAAAACATAGGTGTTTCCCCTCATCTAAATAATTACCTCTGATTTAAAATTGACAAGGATTGACATCCTTACTAAAGATTCACTCAAATCACTCGAGGTGTTTAAGGTTCAAAAATTAAGCACTCATAAGTCGAACATGAAAAGTTAATCCCATAGGCTTGCATGAGAATCACATCTCCACCACTATAATATGAGATAATACACAAATCAAAAGGTCTTTAACAGGGTTGTAACGGGGCTTGGGTTAAGGTGTGGATATAGGCTGAATTAGAAGGTTAGAATCGAGATTGACCTGACAAATTACCTAACTAGAACAATGAACTGAATATAAATAATTACATCAATTGAAAACTTGTACTAATAATACTACTACTAATACGAGCTTCTTTTTTCAACAATTGGAATTTAGATGTATAAGCTCACTTAATCACAGAACTAATAATAAATATACTTCGAATTTTTTTTAAGAATAAATCAAATATATATAATAATTGATGAATTTACTATCGAAATCAATAGGCAATCGATCAAATAAAATCTCGATATAAGGGTAGTCAAAAGGAATGGTGATAACAAAAACAAAGGGTTTTGGGATAATATTAGTGGGTGAGTCAATAAAAAGGGTTGTTAGGATCAACGAGGTTCACTAGGGGTTAATAAAATGGGTAGGCTTTTTAGTGGAGTGAGTGGGTTAAAACCTAGGTGCCTTTATCATTTTAGTGTATCAAATCAAAGGTGTGGTCTCGACATGTATAATCGATGCAAGTTCTAGAATAACAAATCAATGTTGACACACTCATAATAAAAAAGTGAGCAAGAAAAAGAATATACGCTCTACAAGGCTCAAAATCTCACAAAAATTATGGGTATTTTGATGCCATCCTCGTAAATTTCAAACTTCAAAGTAATATTTAAATTCAGGTAGACAACCTAGAAAAAAAATTTAATTCAGAAAAATAGACTTATCATGCTTGACTCTATAGTATCTTAAAGTATAAATCATCAATGCATAATTATCGATGACTTAATCTGAAAGATATCAATAAAAATCATAATTCACAGGAAATTTCATTCTAATCATAATATGAGAAACTTACTTAAGAAACAAGACATAATTCAGGATTTGAGAATAATACAAAAAGTTTGGCACCTAATTTCAGGAATTTGAGAATAATGAAAAAAAGTTAGGCACCTTTTAGGTTGTTCACCCCCCACACTTAAGATGTACATTGCCCTCAATGTACAAGGATATATATAAACAATTAAGTAGAAAATCAAAAGATATGGAGAGAAGTGAAACTCCCTGAATTTTTTTTGGGTGGATTCCTTGAGTTGGGGGTGTGGAGACTTGATTCGGAGGTGAAAGATAAGTTCGAGGAGGCGTCTCTAGTGGTGGTATGGGGACTGCCCACTATTACTGAGCTAGATGAAGAAATTGGGTAGCCCGTGAAGAAATAGCCAGGAAAGACTAAGAAAAATTCAAAATAAACTAATTATTTATTTAAAGAAAAGCAAGATAAAGTGAAGGAAAATAAAAAATGAAATAAAATTAAAATAAAATATTAATGGACCGAAGGGTCCTTATTGTTGGATGGTTCGCGAGGGGGGTGTGATTTCTAAGGCTGCGGTGGTGTTGACAGTGGTCGTGGTGGGGTGCTTCCCTAGCAGCCTTTAGAACTTAAAACCAAGAAACTAAGATAAAATAAACTAAATTAAACATAAGAGAAATAAAGAAAAGGAAAATAAAGAAGAAGAGAAAGGAAAAAAAAAGATAGAATGGTCTCAAAGACCCTTGGCTTGTCGAATAATTGAAGCGGCCGACATGAACTTATATAGATTATATAGAATTTTCAAAGCTGGTACATCCCCACTCCCGTGTACCATGGGCGTGTTGGGTCACACGGCCGTATCGCATGGCCGTGTTGTGTTTCCTTCATTTCTCCCACGCCCGTTTCGTGGTCACCACGCCCATGTGGGATCAAACAGTGTCGACCACGGCCGCATCGCACGGTTGTGGCTAGTTAGTTGGAACCTGTGTGTCTTCCCTCAGTGTCGGCCACGACCATATCACACGGCCGTGGCGGGGTAGTTGGGTTCGTGACTTGAAGATACGATCCGTTCTGACTCGTACCATCTCTGCCATGTCAGTATGGAGATTTGGTGTATCCACACGGCCACGCCCACGGCCGTGTGCAAGGCCGTGTGGTCTGAAAATCTGCACTTTGGTTAGTTTAAAATTAAATACTGAAAAGGAAAAATAAAAGCGAAAATAAAAAAATGTAAAAATTAATGGAGTTAGTACTCGGGTTGCCTCCCGAGAAGCGCTCGTTTAAAGTCTTAAGCTAGACTTACCTCTCGTTTACATCATCAGGGTGGTTTGAGGAGTTGAAAGTCCTTCCTCATGCTATCAGTTTCATTATCATGATAAAGTTCAAGTCGAGATGCGCTTATATTGAAAGTACCAAAAATAGGATTACTTACCTCGACCGTTCCGTATGGGAAAACACTGATTACCCTAAAAGGGATTTCTTTGTTTGTATTAGGGTTAGGAGGAGATATTCGAGGATCTATTTTATCTAACAATACCTGGTCTCCTATTTTAAAGTGATTTGTCGTTCCTACGAGCTCAAATGCGGTGGTTCCTCGATTTCTCTTCGTGTATCCCTAGTGTTTCCTTGAAATGTGTCTTCCACTCGTCTAGTTCATCAACTTGATCCCTTCGATCCTCATGAGTTGTTTCTTTGTTGGCATTGAGTCCAGGATCGAGTTTAGTTGTGTTATTTTGTGGTGTTTCCTGCAAAGAAGGGTTAACCGAATGGTTATCAATAGAATTTACTTTCTCACCTTGTTTGCTCGATGTTCTAACCGAATCGAGAGCCTGAAGAGTGACTGTTTTGTCACCTACACAGAGTATGAGTTCACCTACGTCGACATCAATTTTAGTCCTGGCAGTTGCTAAAAAGGTCCTCCTGAGAATTAATGGGATGCTATTATCCTCATCCATGTCTAAAACAACAAAGTCTACTGGGAATACGAATTTATCAATCTTTACTAGCACATCTTCGATTATACCCCTAGGAATTGTAACAGTTTTATCAGCTAATTGAATGCTCATCCTAGTTTGTTTGGGTTTCCCTAGACCAAGTTGTTTAAACATTTTATAAGGCATGACATTTATGCTTGCCCCTAAATCAGCTAACGCATTATCAATAGATAAACTACCAATTAAGCATGGAATTGTAAAACTCCCTGGATATTTTAATTTTTGTGGTAATTTATTTTGGAGAATTGCTGAGCACTTTGCGTTGAGTTCCACATGCGATTCCTCGTCTAGCTTTCACTTGTTTGTCAAAAGCTTTTTTAAGAATTTCCTCGAATCTGGCATCTGCGAAAGAGCTTCAAGTAATGGTAAGTTAATATGTAATTTCTTTAAAAGTTTAAGAAACTTACCAAACTGTTCCTCTGTGTCATCTTTCTTCATCGCCTCGGGGTATGGTATACGAGGTTGGTACTCTTTAATTACCGGTTTTGGCTTTTTACTTCCTTCCTCAACCTTACCTTCTTCTACCACATTCTCTTGCCTTAAATGAGACTCATCTAACCCTACATTATCATGAGTTGATATGGCTTGAATCGCTCCCTTGGGTTAGTTTCAAGTGTTGCTTGGCAATCTACCTTGTGGTCGTTAGTCAAGATCTTGGTGATTTGCCCAATTTGATCTTTGAGCTCTTGTGTCGATGCTTCTTGTTTTTTAAGTTTTGTTTCTATACTTTGGAAATGTGTTTCTGTTGCTGCTATATATTTTGTCAGCATCTCCTCAAGGTTCGGCTTCTTTTCCTGTAGGTACTGCTGTTGTTGGAAATTTGGAGGGTGTTGTTGTCTTTGATTTCCTTCACCACCCCATGAAAAGTTGGGGTGGTTCTTCCAACCTGGATTATAAGTATTGCTATAAGGGTTATTTTGATATCTAAAATTATTACTTACATAGTTCATTTGTTCGCCTTCTATGCCATGTCCGTAGGGTGGGTACTCAGGATTCGCCACACCTCCACTTGTTTCGCACTGCATAACGGGTTGTACCTGCAAGGAATTACACAAACCATCAAATTTTTTAGTTAACACATCTACCTGATTTGATAGCATGGTTACTGCGTCGAGGTTGAAAACACTTGCAGCTTTCGTGGGCTTTGTCCTTCTGACTTGCCACTGATAGTTATTTAGGGACATCTCCTCTATAAATTCGTAAGCTGCTTCAGGTGTTTTATTATTCAGAGTTCCACCGGCTGCTTAATTGATCAACTGCCTAGTTGAGGGGTTCACACCGTTGTAAAAAGGTTGGACCTGTAGCCAAAAGGGTAATCCATGGTGTGGGCACCTTCTCAATAGATCTTTGTATCTCTCCCATGCATCGTAAAGTGTTTCTAAATCCATCTGCACAAAAGAAGAGATATCATTCCTTAATTTGGCCGTTTTGGCCAGTGGAAAATATTTTAATAAAAAATTTTCGGTCATTTGTTCCCATGTAGTAATTGATCCTCGGGGAAGAGAATGCAACCACTGTTTAGATTTATTCCTCAAAGAAAAGGGGAATAATAGAAGTCGGATGGCATCATCAGAAACGCCATTAATTTTAAAAGTGTCGCAGAATTCCAGAAAATTCACTAAGTGTGTGTTAGGATCCTCATCCTGCAAACCATCAAACTGAACAAACTGTTGTATCATCTGTATAGTGTTAGGTTTCAATTCGAAATTATTTGCAGCAATAGTAGGTCTAACAATACTAGATTCAGTGTAACAACCTGATTTAGGGGCTAGTCGGAACAGTGATCTCGGAATCACTAATTCAAGGTTAGAGAAAATTATTTTCATGTTATGTTATGTGTTATAACATGTTTATAAGGATGCATGGAAATTTTGGTGCTTTAATTTTAGCAATTTCATGTTTAATCGCTAAAAAGGACTAAATCGCATAAAGTGCGAAAGTTCTATTTTATTTGCTAGAGGTACCAAATAGCTATGGGTTATTATTTGGAGGTCCCAAATGTGCAACTTGGCCTTGTTTAAGTGAGTTGGCCGGCCATGTGACATAGGGGGACAAGAGCATTTAATTTTTGGTCAAAATAGGTGGGAATTAGGTGATAAAATGAATAAAATAAGATGAGTAAAAGATGTTATCATCTTTCACTATTCACCTATCATCTCTCCACCAAAAATTTAAGAAGAAATGGAGCTTTGGGGGTTTGAACTTTCAGCCAAGCTATCTCCCTTATTAGTAAGTGATTTTGATGACTTTTCTTGATAAAAATTGTACTTTTGGAGTCCCCAAAGCTTAATTTAGCTAATGAGGGGACTAATTTGCAACATGGTTGAAAGTCTAGGGACTTACCATGATAGATTTTATGTTGTTTGATGAGTTTTTACGGAAGAAAATGGATGATAGGATGTTGATAAACAACTTTTGTGAAAGGTGTTGTTATGAAAACACCTAATTTGGGCTAAAATGCAAAAGTTGTAAATTGTTCATTAAGGCATGAAAATTGTGGATAGTTGTAAGAGGATTAAATATTCAGCTAGGCTTGTTTAACAAGAAAATGTGATGAAAATTTATTTACGAGCCTAGGGGCAAAATCGTAATTTTGCCAAAGTGTAGGGGCAAAATAGTCAATTTTGCCTAAAGTGTAGTTTATGGTGAATTATGAATTATAAGTGATTAAATCAGTAAATTCCATTGTTCTAGATCAAAGAAAACGATTTTCGAACCTAGAACGGATGAAAAGAGAAATGTGGGCGAAAAGTCCCTATCGGCCCTTTTGACATCGAGGTAAGTTCATGTGCAAATATTGCAATTAATTACGAGTTAACTTAATATTCCAATGTTGTATGGAATGTTTATTTATTCTATGAATGTATGAAATAGCTTTTGATTAGATGTCAAGAGAATTGAATCTAAGAATAATGGAAAAGTATATAGCATGATATGGTGACAGTTAAGGTCGTGTGTAAGACCATATTGGGAATATGGCCTCGTGTAAGAACTCGTATAAGACCATGTTGGGGATATGGCATCGATATGTTAATGTATGAAAGGCCCTATTGGGGTACGATGTCAACGAGAACTATGTGTAATTAATGTACCTTAGTTGCATGAGATAGATTTATTGATGCATTGTGTGAATGCGAACGATTATTATAGAAAGTTAAGTAAGAATAGAAGTGTGTGAGGATGTTCTCGGATGAATAGTTGAAATAGAGATATACTTGTGGATTGCTATCCAAGAATGATAAATGACGGTGAGCTATGTGTGTTACCACCTGATTAATTAGTATTCGATAGGCTGTGTGCGATACCATCCCTTATAAATGATTGGTGTGCTAAGTGCGAAAACACCATAAGTATAAATGATTGGTAGGCTGTATGCGATACCACCTCATTAGAGAGTTAATGGTGGGCTAAGTGCAAAACCACCGAGAGATTAGTAGCATGAGTAGCTTATTGAAAATGCTCGATGTGTTGTTTTATGTGATTACATGACAATCAGTGCAGGAATGTATGCTAGTAAACGAGCAGTTGGCTTGTAGCATGGTAAGAACGTGGTAAGAGATAGAATGAGTAAGCTTCAAGAGTGGTTGAGTAAGCAACCATGAGTTAATGGGAAAACCCAGTATAATACCTTGTGGTTATCTATATTCAATAAATATCAGTATTTGTCAGTTTATGCAGATGAACTTACTAAGCATTATTGCTTACTCCTTTTCTTTTCCCATCTCTTATAGGTTAATTTGACTAGCTCGGGTTGGAGGCCGCAGGAGATGTTTTCACACTATCGAATAAATGCTTGGTATGGTGTTCCAAGTCCTTTTGAGTCATGGCATGTATAGGGATTCTTTTAGAGTTGATTAAGTTCTAATTGATGTAGCCAATTGTGTTGACCTAAGAGAACTTAGAGATTGGTTGTGAATAGCCATAGATGATGGCTTAAGTTGTTTGTATTTGTATTGGATATAGTTCTACCCCATGTGTGGGAGGAAGATTTCACTGTTATGAATCAAATGTGTTAATTCATGTGTTTTGATTGAAGATTTGAGAATGATTTGAAATAGCATATGAATGTATGCAATGTAGAGTGAAAAAGGGCTTGGTAGATAGCCTGATAATTGTCCACATAGGTAGACACACGGGCGTGTGTCTAGACCATGTCGGAGGCACGGCCAGTACATGGGCGTGTGACCAGGCCGTGTAAAGTCTGCACTTTGCACTTGGGATTCAATTCGCCCCACGGCCGAGATACACGGACGTGTGTATAGGCCGTGTGGATTAAGTCAGAATGCTAAGTTTTTGCACACGGGTTATGGCCATGGGCGTGTCAAGACCGTGTGAAATTTGTCAGTGTCGACCACGAGTGTCAAACACGGGTGTGTGATTAGGCTTTGAGGCCATGTTTATACACCACAGTTGGTAAGCAGGGGCGTGCCTTGGCCATGGGTAAATTGGCAGAATGCTTGGGTTTTTTAGACACGGTCTGGGGACATGGGCATGTGTGTCTATGCACGGGCGTGTCTAATCTTGCACGGGCGTGTAAGACCCGTATCAAAGAGAAAAAAATTAAGATCAAAAAAAGTTTTGGATCAGTCTCGGGAGTTCTCGTGTGTATGAGTGAGGCCTCGAAAGTGGATAATGAGGTTATAGAGAATAATTACGTTGAGCCTAAGTGGCAATTAAGTGGTTTGAGTTAGGTAACGCCTCGAGCCCGGTTTTTGGCGTAGAACCCGGGTAAGGGGTGTTACATTTAGTGGTATCAGAGCTATGGTTTAGTTAGTTCTAGGACTAACCTAGCGAGAGTAAGAGTCTAGCTATACATGCCATAAGTGGACAGTGATAGTCTGATGTCTCCCGGCTCTAACGAAATTGTTTTATTAAGACAGTGATGGTTCCCAACCGAGCTAATTTCAGTAAGTTTGTATGATTTTCAAGCTTCATAAATATTTCATTGAATTGCTTGTGATGTTGTTATATGCACGTCAATTCCATGAAAATGTTTAATGGTTTATTAAACAAAGAAGTTATTAAGAGCATGTATATGAAAGCCCCGATTGAAAATGAATTACTTAGGATACTCAATCTGCCACATGAGACAAGAAAGTCCGTATAAGACCATGTCTGGGATATGGCATCGGCCACATTATGAGGGTCAGTGTAAGACCATGTCTGGGACATGGCATCGGCCATATTATGAGGGTCAATGTAAGACCATGTCTGGGACATGGCATCGGCCCCATTATGAATGCTAGTATAAGACCATGTTTGGAACATGGCTTCGGCATTGAGACAAGAGCTGATGTAAGACCATATCCGGGATATGGAAATAGCACAAAGAAGTAATTCCTTATAAGACCATGTCCGGAACATGGCATCGGTACCTAGAGGAGATTCCATGTAAGACCATATCTGGGATATGGCTTTGGCATCGAGATATATGTGAGATGAGATTCATTATCCTCAGTTATTCATAGTAATTCATCGGGCAAAAGAGTAAAACTTAAATGAGATAACAAGAAGTTAATTTAGTAAAGTTGATATCACGTCATGCTAAATAAAGCTGACTAAGAAGTGTTATTCATGTTATGAATGATGATGTTGAGATTATGCTTATTATAGTAATGTATACTGATCTATGTGATCAAGTGTTACAGGTACCTTGTTTACCTTACAAACATGAGACTAGTAAGTACCATGATGTATGTGAGAAGCAGTAAGAGTAAGTAAGCATCTGAGAATTATGATGCTATTATTTTGATGAATATGTCCACATGGTTAAGTCCCACGTGTGACTGCTAAAGTAGAGAATGTATAATGTTTTATTTCGTGGCTCTGTATGAAACCACACGTATTATGGTGTGAGAGTTGGATTGAGAAGTATGACTAAGTAGAATGCAGGAGCTGAGTACAGTCGTTCTATGATAAAACGATGAATAAGACCATTATAGGAGCATGGCAATACATGAGATCCCATATAAGACCATGTCTAGGACATGGCATTGGCAATGATACACGATCCCGTGTAAGACCATATCTGGGATATGGCGTTGGCATCGAATAGTAATCCCGTGTGAGACCACGTCTGGGACCTGGCTTCGGTATGAGATTGTGTAAGACCATATCTAGAATATGGGGTCGATATCGATATAAGATTTTGTGTAAGATCGTATCTGAGATATGGCATTGGTATTGATATGAGATTTTGTGTAAGACCATAGCGAGGCCATGGCATCGTGATGACATGTAAAGTAATAGCTGAGCTATGATGTTGTGATATGAATAAGACCATAGTTGGACTATGGCAATCAAGTAAACGATGTACTCAAAACCCGTAAGACATTCTCTAAATTGATAAGAAATAGTAAGAGGAAGTAGAATCAAATGTTGAATACTCAAGTAGATATTAATGTGGAACTTGAGTAAATAAAGTCACTATTTGAAAGTACGAGAGATAGAAACAATTGTGGCATGAAAGATGTGAAAACTCACTTGGAGTGAGTTGTGTGACTATGATGATATTTCATTGATGACGAATGATAAATCACATGTATGTAGTCACGAGAATCAAGTTAGGGGCTCTACGACTTCACCCCCTTACCACTGCTAAAATCATGATGAGATGTTATGAGAGTCAAGTTGAATAAGATTGCATGTGATTAATGCAAAAATTTATATTAGCATAGTTGAGAATGCTTTGTATCACGCTGATACATGATACTCTACTATATAGAGTAATTATTTTTGAACATGAGGATGAAGTCCTAGGGGACTATAATGAAAGGACTATTATTGAGATATGAAATAGAGAAGGTCCCATATAAGACCATGTTCGAGGCATGGCCTCGGCACCATGTTATGATTTCGTATGAGACCACATCCAGAATATGGTTTCGGTAATGGATATGAGAATCGTATAAGGCCATATTTGGAATATGGCATCGATACATGATGTGGCAGTCCATATAAGACCTTATCCGGGATATGGCAGGTGACTCCATATAAGACCACCTCGGGAGTGTGGCATTGGTTTTGTGCCTACATAAATGACAATGAATGTGCTTCTTTGATTATCCCTAGTGATCAATGGGATAGATAGATGAGTCTAAAGGAAGAAATTAAAATTGTACTAAAGCCGTGTAAATAAGTGAACACAGGCACTCGTGAACGAGTCAAGAATAAATGAGTACGATGTATGGCACGTTATGTACTAAATAAATGGCAAGTTTGAATAAGTTGGCTCAAAGCCTGTAGTTTGTGCATGGTTAGTTGATGTTATGAAGGGATTATAAAAATCTCCTTGAGTATCTTGTGTAAACATCTGTTTCCCATCAGGAATGATGTAGTCGTTCTTTTCATGAAATTGTGATTGTGTGAGAACGTTAACCGACGAAAATAGTAGACTAAACGGTTATCAATTTAGTTAATTGAAATCGACATTCCTCTATCTCCTCGTAACCTTAATTGGGTACCTTGAGGAGGAAGTTGGTGATGATTCGTGTATAAGTGGTGAAATCACAAGTTTCACGTTGTGTGATGGGTCTTCGGGTAAGCCGAATAGAGTTAATGAATTCGATCGAGACGTCCCTACTATCATGAGGTATGATGTTAGTAAAGGTTTTAGATTAGCACAGCAAGAGAAACTCTAATGACAGTGTACTAAAAATATGTTCTCAGTGTGGAGAACAGAGTAGATAATGTATTAAGATATGATTCAAGTTCTGAATATATTCACGCAAGAATCAATAAAGAGAGTAAAGTACTGTGTGTATGTGAGTAGGGAGCATGATACAAGGGTATGCTCATCGAAATGTTCAAACCGTGATGGTTGAGTTGAAAGCTAGTGAAAGAACTGTTTATTTGAAAGTTCTAGTACTGAGTTTAGTCTGAATCGAGAAAAAGAGTTACCAGATTAGTGATTCAGAGGCAATCACCTTTGTACCTGTGTAATGTGTTAGATGTTATGAAAAGATTAATGTTAAGCAATGCGAGTTAGTTATTCGGTTGACCCTAGTTGGTAACATCTTAATTTCAGCAAGGTTAGCGACTTAAGCGAGTTTTCTTTTCAGAACAAAAAGGGTTCAGAAGAGATATAGTAAATGGTATTTTAAATGAGCTCCGAAAGAGTTTATTTGAGATGATAAATACAGATTGTATAAGTTTTCCGTTGTTGATGATTTCTCGAAATAGAATTTGAATGATGATGAATCCAAAGCTTATGTGGAAGTTTTGGTATGAGATGTAGTAGTAGCATATCTACTAATGCAAGAATGAGAAAATGCAATTATTTGCATAAAGGTTTTGACAATAGAGTACATTTCACAATATGATTGACTCTATGGTCAGAAGTAGTTAACCACTAAAAGCTGAGTTTTCAAAACGTACAAGTTAAGACTACTACAGCCGGTGAATGCTTTAATGAGAAAGTGAGATAAAACCTTATAAATATCAAAATTTGGTTTGACAAAATTTCCAAGGAGGGGAAATGTCTTTTGAATAGTAGTAAATCAACCAGTAAAGATCTGAACGATCATTTGGACACGTATAGAGTTCCAAAGTGGTGGATTACTGAGTATATACCCTAGAGGAAGAATAACCTAGGTCTCAAGATACGCTACAACCTTGTGCATCACAGCTTAAGGGTCGTGACAAGAGAAACTTAAGGATAAGTGGATTTGTGATTTTGAAGAGTTGATGGAAACGTTATAAGAATGTTGGTAGTAACTCCTTCTGATAAGATTTTCGGGGACGAAAATCCCTAAGGGGGGAGAATTGTATGACCGATTTAGGGGCTAGTCGAAGTGATGATCTCGGAATCACTAATTCAAGGTTAGAGAAAATTATTTTCATGTTATGTTATGTGTTATAACATGTTTATAAGGATGCATGGAAATTTTGGTGCTTTAATTTTAGCGATTTCATGTTTAATCGCTAAAAAGGACTAAATCGCATAAAGTGCGAAAGTTCTATTTTATTTGCTAGAGGTACCAAATAGCTATGGGTTATTATTTGGAGGTCCCAAATATGCAATTTGGCATTGTTTAAGTGAGTTGGCCGGCCATGTGACATAGGGGGACAAGAGCATTTAATTTTTGGTCAAAATAGGTGGGAATTATGTGATAAAATGAATAAAATAAGATGAGTAAAAGATGTTATCATCTTTCACTATTCACCTATCTTCTCTCCACCAAAAATTGAAGAATAAATGGAGCTTTGGGGGTTTGAACTTTCAGCCAAGCTATCTCCCTTATTAGTAAGTGATTTTGATGACTTTTGTTGATAAAAATTGTACTTTTGGAGTCCCCAAAGCTTAATTTAGCTAATGAGGGGACTAATTTGCAACATGGTTGAAAGTCTAGGGACTTACCATGATAGATTTTATGTTGTTTGATGAGTTTTTACGGAAGAAAATGGATGATAGGATGTTGATACACAACTTTTGTGAAAGGTGTTGTTATGAAAACACCTAATTTGGGCTAAAATGCAAAAGTTGTAAATTATTCATTAAGGCATGAAATAGTTGGAATTGTGGATAGTTGTAAGAGGATTAAATATTCAGCTAGGCTTGTTTAACAAGAAAATGTGATGAAAATTTATTTACGAGCCTAGGGGCAAAATCGTAATTTTTCCAAAGTGTAGGGGTAAAATAGTCAATTTTGCCTAAAGTGTAGTTTATGGTAAATTATGAATTATAAGTGATTAAATCAGTAAATTCCATTGTTCTAGATCAAAGAAAACGATTTTCGGACCTAGAACGGATGAAAAGAAAAATGTGGGCGAAAAGTCCCTATCGGCCCTTTTGACATCGAGGTAAGTTCATGTGCAAATATTGCAATTAATTACGAGTTAACTTAATAATCAAATGTTGTATGGAATTTTTATTTATTCTATGAATGTTTGAAATAGCTTTTGATTAGATGTCAAGAGAATTAAATTTAAGAATAATGGAAAAGTATATAGCATGATATGGTGACAGTTAAGGTCGTGTGTAAGACCATATTGGGAATATGGCCTCGTGTAAGAACTCGTATAAAACCATGTCGGGGACAAGGAATCAATATGTTAATGTATGAAAGACTCTATTGGGGTACGATGTCAACGAGAACTATGTGTAATTAAAGTACCTTAGTTGCATGAGATAGATTTATTGATGCATTGTGTGAATGCGAACGAGTATCGTAGAAAGTTAAGTAAGAATAGAAGTGTGTGAGGATGTTCTCGGATGAATAGTTGAAATAGAGATATACTTGTGGATTGCTATCCAAGAATGATAAATGACGGTGAGCTATGTGCGTTACCCCCTGATTAATTAGTAACCGATAGGCTGTGTGCGATACCATCGCTTATAAATGATTGGTGTGCTAAGTGCGAAAACACCATAAGTATAAATGATTGGTGGGCTGTGTGCGATACCACCTCATTAGAGAGTTAATAGTGGGCTAAGTGCAAAACCATCGAGAGATTAGTAGTATGAGTAGCTTATTGAAAATGCTCGATGTGTTGTTTTATGTGATTACATGACAATCAGTGCAGGAATGTATGCTAATAAATGAGCAGTTGGCTTGTAGCATGGTAAGAACGTGGTAAGAGATAGAATGAGTAAGCTTCAAGAGTGGTTGAGCAAGCAACCATGAGTTAATGGGAAAACCCAGTATAATACCTTGTGGTTATCTATATTCAATAAATATCAGTATTTGTCAGTTTATGCAGATGAACTTACTAAGCATTATTGCTTACTCCTTTTCTTTTCCCATCTCTTATAGGTTAATTTGACTAGCTCGGGTTGGAGGCCGCAGGAGATGTTTTCACACTATCGAATAAATGCTTGGTATGGTGTTCCAAGTCCTTTTGAGTCATGGCATGTATAGGGATTCTTTTAGAGTTGATTAAGTTCTAATTGATGTAGCCAATTGTGTTGGCCTAAGAGAACTTAGAGATTGGTTGTGAATATCCATAGAAGATGGCTTAAGTTGTTTGTATTTGTATTGGATATAGTTCTACCCCATGTGTGGGAGGAAGATTTACTGCTATTCTAGGGGGTTATTAATGGGAAAGAGATTTCAATTAATTAACCTAGGGTTAGACGTTATTCGCCTCGAGAGAGGGTTTAATATACGTTAGGGAGTCCTACGGATCAAGTCAAGTGAATAAATAAATGCAGTTCAAGTATTAGATAACAAGAGGAGTCTAGGTGGATTCTTCCTAAGGGTATCGTCTTAATCAACTGAGTTTTCCCAAGTATTTCCCCAATTCATTCTTTTTGTCTTTGCGTCTTTAGCTTACTAATTAGTTAATTTAGATTAATAAACAACTTCACTTATTTTAGGCTAAATAATAGAAAGAAAGTTAGTATTAGTACTTTTAGTTCCTTTGGGTTCGACAATCCAGTCTTGCCTAAGCTATACTACTGTTCGATAGGTGCACTTCCCTCAATCGTTGTCATAGTTAGTTTCCAGGTTCGATCATTATCTTTATAAATTTTAAAACTCTGACTTCACAGCGATCAAGTTTTTTACGCCGTTGGCGGGGAACTAAAATATTAAGAAAGCTCTATTTTTATTACTTTAGCCATTTTCTTATTGCAATTTATTTTCATTATTATTATTATTATTATTATTTTGTTATTTTTATTTTTTACTTTGCTAATTTTTCCTCCATTTTCTTTTGCCAGATAATTTTAGTTTTAGAGAAGATGTCATTGAATAACTATCAGTGGCAAGTTACAAGGACAAGGCCAGGCAAAGCAGCCAGTGTCTTCAACCTCGACGTACACCCAATAATGCAATATGACTCAAATCTAGGAGGCGTGGCGAATCCTGAGTACCCACCCTACGGATATGGCATGGAGAACGAACAAGTCCACTATATGGGTAACTATTTTAGACCTCAAAATAATTTTTATGATAACACTTATAATGCAGGTTGGAGGTACCATCCCAATTTCTCGTGGGATGATCAAAGTAGCCAAAGATCGGAACTTCCTCCAAACTTTCAACAACCACCTCACCAACAGGAAGAGGAGTCAAACCTTGAAAAGATGCTGACAAAATTCATGGCAGCTACAGATAACCGTCTCCAAAAAACTGAGACAACACTTAATGACCAACAAGCATCGATCAAAGGGATTAAGAACCAAGTTGGGGAGCTTACTGAGTCAGTTGGGGAACTTACTAAGTCAGTTATACAACTTGCTAAGCTGATCTCAGAACTACCACAAGGAAGCTTACCAAGCAATACTGAAACTAACCCGAGAGAGCAAAATCAAGCCATTTACGATAGTGAAGGGTTAGACGAACAAAACCCAAGGGAAGAACCTGTGGTAAGCGAAGGTAAGGTTGAAGTGTGCCATGATATGCCAAAACCGGCAATTACAGAGTACCAACCTCGTGTGCCATATCCCGATGCAATAAAGAAATACCACACAGAGGAAGAAGTCGGTGAACTCACACTTCGTGTAGACGGCGAAACAATCACTCTTCAAGCTCTTGACTCAGCTAGGACATCGAGTAATAAACGTACGAACGTTAATTCTATTAATAACCATTTGGTTCAACCTTCTTTGCTGGAAGCATCACGAAATCACCTAGCTGAGCTAGATCTTAGACCTCGTACCCATAAAGAAATAATTCATGAAGGACTAAGGCTTCAGGTCGATTAACTAGACAAGTGGAAAACACACTTTAAAGAGAAACTAGGAATACTAAGTGAAACCGAAGAAACCCCAGACAGTGATAGGAACAACAAATCACTTCAAAATAGGGGATCGGTATTTTTGAATAAGGAAGACCTCGAATCACCAATTCAGACCTCAAGACAAATGAAGAAATCACTTTTGAGGTACTTAATGTTTTCCTATACGGCACAGTCGAGGTAAGTAATCCTAAATTCAACACTTTTGAGGTAAACACTACTCGACTTAAACTTTATATCCACAACCGAATTGATCGCATGAGAAAGGATTTTCACCTCTTCAAACCACCTTGACCATACAAATGAGAGGTAAAGTCTAGCTTAAGACTATAAACGAGCGCTTCTCGGGAGGCAACCCGAGCACTAACCCCATTAATTTTTACATTTTTAATTCTTCTTTTTAGCACCTAACTATAAACTAACCAAAGTGCAGATTTCCAGACCACACGACCTTACACACGGCCGTGGCCGTGGCCGTGTGGCCACCACAGGAAGGTACAAGGGCGGGGACAACCACCAGATCCATAATCTCTATTTAGACCCCCTTCTTCCTTTTTCTTGTTCAGTTGTCTTTCTTCTTTCATTTTCCATTATTTACTTTTATTCTTATTTTTATTTACTTCTATTTTTATTTTTATTTTTATTTATTATTTACTTCTTATTCTTCATACCATTTAGATTTAGCTTAGGAAGTTTCACTTCTCTCCCCATCTTACGATTTTATGATTATTTTGATATTATCTATCTTTGTACATTGAGGACAATGTACATCTTAAGTGTGGGGGGGTTAACTATAGTATTATTTGAAAATCCCTGAATTATGATTAGAATGAAATTTCTGATGATTTATGATTTTTATTGATATGTTTTAGATTAAGTCATTGATAATTGTGCATTGATAATTAAATTCTAAGAATACTAGAGAATCAGACATGATAAGTCTATTTTTCAAGAATTAAATTTTTTTAGGATGTCTACACGAATTTAAATATTACTTTGAAGTTTGAAATTTACTGAGGTTGACATCAAAATACCCATAATTTTTGTGAGATTTTGAGCCTTATAGAGCATAAATTCTTTTTCTTGCTCACTTTATTGATTATGAGTATGTCAACATTGATTTGTTATTCTAGAACTTGCCTCGTTTATACATATCGAGACCACACCTATGATTTGATATACAGAGATGATAAAGGCACCTAGGTTTTAACCCACTAACTCCATTAAAAGCCTACCTTCACAATTAACCCCTAGTGAACCCCTTTTAATCCTAACAAACCCTTTTTATTGACATAACCGCTAATATTAACCCAAAACCCTTTGTATATTTGTTATCACCATTCCTTGACTCCTTTTTTGTCGAGATTTGATTTTGAGCAGTTGCCTAACTATGTTCTATATTTTAGTTGTTAAAGTTCTTTATTATTACTTGATTTGTTCTAAAAAAAAATCAATCAAAGTATATTCATTATTCATTATTAGTTTTGTGATTAAGTGAGCTTATACGTTTGAATTCCAAATATTGAAGAAGAAGCTCGTATTATTAGTTTAAAGTTTCAATCCATTATGTAATTATTCAGTTTATTGTTCTAGTTAGGTATTTTATCAATTCGATCTCGATTCTAACTTTCTAATTCAGCCTGTATCCACACCTTAACCCTAGCCCCGTTACAACCCTAATTAAAGACCTTTTGATTTGTGCATCATCTCATATTACAGTGGTGGAGACTTGATTTTCAGGCAAGCCTATGGGATTAACTTTTCATGTTCGACTTTTGAGTGCCTGAATTTTGAACCTTAAACACTTTGAGTGATTTGAGTGAATCTTTTGTGAGGATGTCAATCCTTGTCAGTTTTGAATTAAAGGTAATTATTTAGATAAGGAGAGACGCCTATATTTTCGAGCTACAAATCTATGACTTAGATTGTTTGAATCCTTAGGACTCTTTGAATTGAATTATCCATGTATAAATTATCTATGAATTATGATAAGACATTGCTGATAGGAATTATGAATTATTGAAAGTTCGTTTTAATTGTAAGTTGAGAATTTTGCTTGAGGAAAAGTAAAAGCTTAAGTGTGGGGGTATTTGTTAAACCAAAATAGTAACACATTTTAGGCCCACATTTAGTATGCTTTTGGATGATTTATCCCTTGATTTATGTAAAAAGGTGCTCTTAATCCTTTCTTTTCATGATATATACTCAGGAAAGCACCAGGGGATGAAAAGAACGCAAAACGGGCTTAAAACGGGACAAATGGGCCAAAGCATGAAATCGACATGGCCTGAACTAAAGCCCACACGGCCGTGCCTCCTCAATATACTAGAACACGGCCTGATATTGATCTACACGGGCGTGTCCTCATTAGAAGTCCAAACACGGCCTGGCCACGATTCACACGGGCATGTGCCATGGCCATGCCTCTGCCGTGGAGAAGAGCAATTTCATTCGGGAAAGGATACTTAGGGGCAAAGAAACCTATTTCAAAAGCCTATAAATACACCCTAAGTATGACCTAAAGAGGGGGGCCCAAAGCCATCGTTTAGGGGGTCTTGCTAGGCCAGAAAAGGCAAATTTGTGGGGATTCACTCAGGGATAGCCAGTTGATCCATCTCTAGAAGCCGGAATTCTACTCAAGACGGGGGATCTCCTCTTCAATTCCTTCAGGGGTTTTAGGGATTTCTTATGTTTTGTGTTATCTTTTCTTCTGAGATGTTTTTCTTTACTGTTATGAACTAAACCCTTCAGATACCTGAAGGGGGATGAAACCTAGATGAATCTTGTTATTGTTTTCTAAACTATATGATAAATACTTGATTTGTTCTTAATTATGTGTGCTTAATTCTTGTGTTAATATTTCGCGGATATTAATTCAAGTCGAATGTGCTAAGGTGGTGGAGCAAAAGTCCCTGCTTAAGAGTAGATCTAGCATAATTAAGTGTAGTTGATCGCACGCTTAGAGATAGGGTGATGAGATTTTTTCGGATTAGGGTGAAACCTAATATGGGAGTCCATAGATCGATTTACTGCTATTCTAGGGGTTATTAATGGGAAAGAGATTTCAATTAATTAACCTAGGGTTAGCGTTATTCGCCTCGAGAGAGGGTTTAATATACGTTAGGAGTCCTACGGATCAAGTCAAGTGAATAAATCTTACGGTTCGAGATTAGATAACAAGTGGAGTCTAGGTGGATTCTTCCTAAGGGTATCGTCTTAATCAACTGAGTTTTTCCCAAGTATTTCCCCAATTCATTCTTTTTGTCTTTGTGTCTTTAGCTTAGTAATTAGTTAATTTAGATTAATAAACAACTTCACTAATTTTAGGCTAAATAATAGAAAGAAAGTTAGTATTAGTACTTTTAGTTCCTTTGGGTTCGACAAACGGTCTTGCCTAAGCTATACTCTTTGTTTGATAGGTGCACTTGCCTCAATCGTTGTCATAGTTAGTTTCCAGGTTCGATCATTATCTTTATAAATGTTAAAACTCTGACTTCACAGCGATCACATATCCGGTCTTATCTCAATTTCCGTCGAAGGAATTACATGTGAAGGATCGGATTGATACCGTCGCAACATCTACACATGGAACACATTATGAATCTTTTCCAACTCTACCGGCAAAGCCAACCGGTATGCTACAGGCCCAATTCTGTCTGTAATCTCATACGGCCCAATGAATCTTAGACTCAATTTCCCTTTTCGTCCAAATCTCATAATCTTCTTCCACGGGGACACTTTCAAAAACACTTTGTCGCCCACTTTAAACTCAATTTCTTTTCTTTTCAAATCTGCTGCACGACTTACGTCGATGCAAGCGACTCTTAGACTATTACGGATTACTTTCACCTTCTCCTTGGTTTCTTTCACTAGATCGACCCCATGGATCCGCTTCTCACTAAGCTCGGTCCAATACAAAGGAGTCCGACACTTACGAACATACAAAGCCTCATACGGTGCCATCTCAGATACTCGATCGATAATCGTTGTTATAGGCAAATTCGACCAAAGGTAGATATCTCTCCCAGCTACCTTTGAATTCTAACACACAGCATCGAAGCATATCTTCTAGAACTTGAATCACTCTTTCAGACTGACCATCGGTTTGCAGATGGAACGCGGTGCTGAAATTCAATCTCGTACCCATGGCCTCTTGCAACTTCTTCCAAAATCTCGAAGTAAACCTTGGATCTCTATCCGATATAATAGACACAGGTACACCATGGAATCTCACTATGTCTGCCACATACAACTCAGCTAACTTATCCAGTGAATAATCAACACGTACTGGAATAAAGTGAGCCGACTTTGTCAATCAATCCACAACAACCCACACATCATCTTTCTTTCTCGGAGTCATCGGCAACCCCGTCACAAAATCCATGGTAATCTGATCTCACTTCCATTCGGGTACCATTACTGGCTGAAGCAATCCCGAAGGCACTTGATGCTCAGCCTTCACCTATTGGCAAATCAGACACTTTATCACAAACTCTGAAATATCTCTTTTCATACCCGTCCACCAATAAGACTCCTTCAAGTCATTATACATTTTCGTACTACCCGGATGTACTGACAAACATCCACTGTGGGCCTCATGCAAAACCTTTTGGATTAACTCCTCATCTCTAGGTACACAAATTCTGTCACGGTACAACAAACAACCATTCGAGTCCACTCGAAAATCGAATCACTTTTCGATCCACACTTAGCTCTCTTAGCTTGCATCTCACTGTCATACTTCTGAGCCTCACATATCTGTTGAACAAATAGTGGCTTAGCTCTCAACTCTGCCAAAATAGCACCATCATCAGACAATGCTAAACTCGTCCTCATAACTCTTAGAGCATACAAGGATTTCCTCCTCAGGGCATTCGCAACCACATTCGCTTTTCCCGGGTGGTAGTCAATGACTAACTCATAGTCTTTCAACAACTCAAGCCACCGTCTCTGTCTCAGATTCAGATCCTTCTGATCCATCAAATACTTTAAACTCTTGTGATCCGTAAAGATTCTGCACTTCTCACCATATAAGTAATGTCGCCAAATCTTTAACGCGAAAACAATCGCAGCCAACTCTAAATCATGAGTCGGATAATTCTTCTCGTGTGGTTTCAACTGTCTCGAGGCGTAAGTGACTACCTTACCCTCTTGCATCAACACATACCTGAGACCATTAAACAATGCGTCACTGTAAACCACGAACTCTTTTCCTGATTTTGGTTGAACCAAAATCGGTGCCTCAGTTAATAATGTCTTCAGTCTCTCGAAACTTTGTTGACATGTCTCAGTCCATTCAAACTTGACATCTTTGTGCAATAGTTTCGTCATCGGGGTAGCAATCATAGAGAACCCTTTTACAAAATGTCTGTAATATCCTGCTAATCCCAAGAAGCTTCTAACTTTCGATACGTTCCTCGGTGGTTTCCAATCCACAACAACCGATATCTTACTCGGGTCAACTTTGACACCATCACCTGACACAATGTGTCCTAGGAATTCAACTTCTCGGGGCCAAAACTCACTCTTGCTAAACTTAGCATACAACTACTTATCTCTCAAAGTTTTCAAGACAATTCTCAAATGCTCTTCATGATCGTTCTCATCTCGAGAATAGATCAATATGTCGTCAATGAAGACAACTACGAACGTGTCCACATATGGTCTGAAAACACGGTTCATCAGATCCATAAAAATCGCAGGTGCATTCGTCAAACCAAACGGCATAACCAAAAACTCATAATGGCCATACCTTGTCCGAAATGCATTTTTCAACACATCTTGCTCTTTCACTCTGAGCTGATAATAACCAGACCTCAAGTCTATCTTGGAGAACACTGTAGCTCACTTCAGTTGATCAAAAAGATCATCAATCCTTGGTAAAGGATACTTATTCTTAACCGTCACTTTGTTAAGCTGTCTATAGTCTATACACAATCTCATAAACCTATCTTTCTTCTTCACAAACAATACCGGAGCACCCCATGGTGAGTAGCTCGGTCTTGCAAAACCTTTATCTGTCAACTCTTGCAACTGGACCTTCAATTCTTTCAACTCTACAGGTACCATTCTGTACGGAGTAATCGGAATAAGTGCCGTTCCTGGAACTAACTCAATTCCAAACTCGACCTCTCTCACTGGAGGTAATCTGGGTAACTCTTCCGGAAATACGTCTGGGTACTCACATACCTCCGGCACTGTTTCAAACTCTACTCCAACCTCTCAAGTATTCAACACAAAAACAAGATAGGACTCACATCCTTTTCTCAAACATTTCTCAGCCACTAGGGAAGAAATCATCACTGGTAGACTATCCGGTCCACCTGATTCAACCCGAACCACATCTCCACTCTCACATTTCAATTCAATAAACTTACTACAACAAAGTTCACTAAGACACTATGGGTAGTCAACCAATCCATGCCTAGGATTAAATCAAACTCATCAAACAAAGCAACAACATAAGGTTTGCTGAAAACAATGATTCTCAATCAATAAAGGACAATTCTTACACACTCTGTCCACTAACACATGCTTTCCTAACTGGGTTTGACACCTTAACCACTATGTCCGTAGACTCTCACGGTCATACTCAAACTAGATGCTAATCTCATGCAAATATAAGAATGAGTAGACCACGGATCTATTAAAGCAATAAAAAGGTGTCAAAGAGAGAAAAAGTACCGTTATCACATCGGGGAGGATGCTTCTTCATGAGCGCAAATAACATACATCCTTGCAGTGTGCCCCCTTCTCGGTCTCATAGCGAGAGTCTCTCGGACGCACCCCTACCACTATTCCCACCTCTAGGGTTTCTTGGTGGTCTACCCTTGCAGTCATATCACTAGGTCTCATCTCTTACTTCTCTTCCTTATCATCCATCTCGAGGCAGTTCTGGATAAAGTGGTCAGGGGAACCACACTTATAACATTTTCGACTATTTCCCCAACACTCCACGGTGTGATATCTACCATAACTTAGACACTCTGGTTTGCTCTTCGTATTGCCCACACTTTCCATCGAGGGGGCTTGGACTCTCGAACCCAAGCGAGTATTGCCCAAGTCTCGATGCGAATAACCCACTTGTGCCGTCGTCCGAGGATTCACTTCCTTGGATCTTTTCGACTGGGCTTGGTATGACTTGCCCATCGGCCTCTTTCTAGCATCTCGGGCTTCACTCACAGCCCTCCTCTTTTCTGAACTCAACTCTTCGGCCTTGCTTGCCCTTTCAACTAACACCACAAACTCTTTCAACTCCAAAATACCAACTAGGAGTTCGATGTCCTCATTCAGTCCATCTTCGAACCTCTTACACAAGATGGTCTCTGTCGACACACATTCTTGAGCGTATTTGCTAAGCCTAACAAACTCACGCTCATACTCTGCTACTGACATTCTTCATTGCTTCAACTCAAGGAGTTCCTTCCTTTTCTGATCAATAAATCGTTGGCTTATATACTTCTTTCAGAATTCTTCCAGAAAGAAGTCCCACGTCACCCGCTCTCTCGGGACCACTGACGTCAACGTCTTCCACCAATGGTATGCCGAGTCCCTCAGCAAGGATACAACACACTTCAAGCTCTCTTCAGGTGTACAAGAGAGTTCATCAAATACTCTCATCGAGTTCTCTAACCAGAACTCCGCCCTCTCTGGGTCATCATCTACTTTAGCTCTAAACTCCTCAGCCCCGTGCTTCCTAATATTATCCATCGGGGGTTTCGATATCCTCACTACATCCATACCTTGAGGAGCCACTGGATTTGGCTGAGGTATAGGAGGAGGTGGAGGAGGTTGAGCATTAGGGTTCGCTCGAACATAGTCCGAGTACCAATTGCTCATCATCTAGAAAAGGCTTCCTGAGCCCCTTCCCCTTGACCCCTAGCCTCGGGTCCACTTTGAATAGGCACAGTTCCTTGCGCAGAAGCCGGCACATTACTAGTTGCTTTATCAGCAGTCAATGGATCGAAATCCATATACTATATAAAACAAGATTTAAGATCATCAGAAACCACCACACTATCATTGTACACTTATGGCATGTATAGATAGACTCTTACACCCGCTACAGTAGTCCTAGAACCGACTAAACCATAGCTCTGATACCACTAAATGTAACACCCCTTACCCGGGTTCTACGCCGGAACTGGGCCCGAGGTGTTACCGAACTCAAACCACTTGATCGCCACTTAGGCTCGTCATAACTACTCTCTGAAGTCATCTCAACAACCTCATTCTCGACTTACGAAGCCTCACTCATACACACGGGGACTCTCGAGACTAAACCAAAACTTTTTCCAATCTTAAAATTTTTCTCTTTTATACAGATCTCACACGCCCGTGCAAGATTAGACACGCCCGTGCATGGACACACACGCCCATGTCCCCAAACCGTGCCTAAAAACCCCAGCATTCTGCCAATGCCCCACGGCCAAGGTACACGCCCGTGCTTACCACCCGTGGTGCAGACTGACTACCTTAACACGGCCTAGAGTCTAGACACACGCCCGTGTAGCTAGCCCGTGGCCAACACTGGTTAACACACACGTTCTAGGCACACGCTCGTGTGACTAGTCCGTGGTCTATTCTGATTTACAATACTAATATGCAGGGGACGCACGGCCAAGTTACACGCCTGTGGACTGACCGTGTGTCTCACATGGTCTAGATACACGCTCGTGTGTCTATCCACATGGACAAGAACAAAGCTATGTGCCAAGTTCTTTTCACCCCTCTAGCATACACAACATATACTCATCTAACACAATCATAATCAACTCAAATTGAATTGCAATCTCACATAGACAACTATAACTTTTCATATAACATAAAATAGCCAACAACTATGGCATTATACAAAATAAGCTATCCATCTAAAGGCCAACACATCTTAGCCATTTACAACAAAATTCACTAACTTGTCTAGCCCCTATACATGCCATATACAAAACATTGAGTCTCATGTACCAGAGTGTGCTGATAGTGTGGGCAATCTTCCAATTGATCCTCGTATCTTGATTCAACACTTTTACTCTATAAGACAAGGGAAAAGAAAATGAGTAAGCTTTGAGCTTAGTAAGTTTACACATAAACAATTAAGCATCATAGTATAAGCTAAACAACAATTAGCATTATACTACCAAAAGTAATGAACAACTATGCTTACTCTTTCTAACCCTTACCACATTTCCAACACATCATGAGTCACATACTCATAACCATCGAAATGCACCCCTGCATTCAATGTCACATTTACACAATATACAACACATCATTATTTCTCAATAATTCATCCACACAGCTAATTAACTTAATAATGCATCCACACAGCTTCTTTACTCAATAATGCAATCACATGGCTAATCCACACAGTTAACCCACACAGCAAATGTCTCGGTGGTTTTGCACTTAGCACACCATAGTCGATTAATAAGGTGGTATCGCACTTAGCCTACCACAAAGGTAATCATAGGGGTTTCTCACTTAGCCCACTAAACAATATACCTAACGATAGCATCGCACATAGCCAGCTCATCGTCAATATGCATTAGGATGGTATCACACTTAGCCCGCCATCTAGCATTATCACTATGCATTCACATGTCTACTTACTCAATTAAACATCCATTCACAATTCTACTACATTCATTCTACTTGAACCACATAGGTTCTCAATCAATCTCGAACAAGCTACACACTAGCTATCATCAACAAATTGTAAGTATGAATGCATTATTTATGCATAGACTTACCTCGGTACTCAAAAGTATTGAGACTTGCAATTTAGTCCACCACCTTGCTTTTGCCTCGGTTTTGATCCAGGCTTTGCCTTTCTTGATCTATAATGAATAAATTAGCTTATTCAATACACACATTGACTAGATTGACCCTTATCTCATACTTTAGCAAAATTACTATTTTGCCCCTAAACTTTCTCATATTTACACTTTAGCCCCAAAGGCTCGTAAAGTGATTTTTATTCATCTTTCTAGTCTTTCATGCTTAGTCGAACCACTTATTCAGCTAAAGCTATCATCAATTCTCACTAAAACACATATGTATGACCAAACTTAAGATTTTCACAATCAAGTCCCTACATGCATTTCCATGGAAAATCACTTAACAAAAGATGTGTCTACTACATCAAGCTTTGATAATCTTCCATAAAATATCAACATACATGCATGTCATACATGACCACATTTTTGAACATCCATTTTAGCTCATCAAATAGCTAAAAATAGCTTACTCATGCTACTAGGACTTCAAAAATACAAAGAATATAAAAAAATGAGGCTAGATGCACTTACTAGCAAGCTTGAAAAATTTGAAGAACCCTAACAATGGCTCTTGGAATTTTTGGCAGCCTTGGGGAAGAAGATGAATGAATTTTGTCATCTTTTCTCCTATTTTAATCACTTAATTGATAAATGACCAAAATGCCCTTTTTGATAAACTTTCTATTTTAACCCATTCATGCCCAATTTGGTCCTGTAACAGCCTGATTTAGGGGCTAGCTGGAACAGTGACCTCGGAATCACTAATTCGGGGTTAGATAAAATTATTTTCATGATATGTTATGTGATATAACATGTTTATAAGGATGCATGGAAATTTTGGTGCCTTAATTTTAGCGAATTCTAGCTAAATTATGAAAAAGGACTAAATCGCATAAAGTGCGAAAGTTCTATTTTAATTGCTAGAGGTATCAAATTGTCATAGAATATTAATTGGAGGTCCCAAATGTGCAATTTGGCCTTGTTAAATGTGTTGGCCGGCCATAGAAATTCAAAGGGGACAAAGACATTAAATGATGGTAAAAAATTTGGTGATGTTAGGTGTTTAAATGAATAAAATAAGGTGAATAAAGATGTTATCATCTTTTCACTATTCCTTCACCTTCTTCTACTGAAAATTGAAGAGAAATAAGGGCTATGGAGCTCAAAAATTTTAGCAAACATTCCTCCTCACAAGTAAGTGATTTTGATGATCTTTCTTGATAAATATTGTACTTTTGGAGTCTCCAAAGCTTAAGCTTTCTAAGGAGGGGACTAGTTTGCAATATGGTTGAAAGTCTAAGGACTTTCCATGAGAGATTTTATGTTGTTTGATGAGTTTTTATGAAAGAAAATGAATGATAGGATGATGGGAAACAACTTTTGTGAAAGGAGTTGTCATGAAACACCTAAATGGGACTAAAATGCAAAAGTTGTAATTTGTTCATTAAGGCATGAAATTGATGGAATTGAGAATAGTTTTAAGAGGATTAAATGTTCAGCTAGGCTTGTTTAACAAGGAAATGTGATGAAAATTTATTTACGAGCCTAGGGGTAAAATCGTAATTTTACCAAAGTATAGGGGCAAAATGGTCATTTTTGCCTAAGTAGAGATTATGTTGTAATACGATCATTGAGTGATTAAATGAGTAAATTTCATTGTTATAGATCAAAGAAAATGAGTTTCGGACCTAGAACAGATGAAAAGAGAAATGTGGGCAAAAAGGTCCTTTTCGGCTCTTTCGACATCAAGGTAAGTTCATATGCGAATGTTGAAATTTCGTATGAGCTCATTTAGTATTCCAATGTTGTATGGAATGTATATTACTATATAAATGTATGAAATGTCTCTTGATGAGATGTCAATGGAATTAAACTTAGAGTAATGGGAAATGTATGTGGAACGATATGTTGATAGTTAAGGCCTCGTGTAAGACCATATTGGAATATGGCCTCGATGTAAGAATTCGTATAAGACCATGTCAGGGACATGGAAATGACATGTTAATACAAGTAAGACCCTATTGGGGTATGAATGCTATGTGACATTATGTGTATGAGACTCGAGAGAGAGTTATTTAATAACTTGAGTGATTCAACGTATATGTTGAAAGAAAGAAAGTACGTGGTCGTACCACAGAAAAAGCACAAATGTGTGTGCTAGAATTGAATTAATATGAATTCGGTATACGATGAACCCTTAGTGGGTTATGTGTATTCAATACACCTTAGTTGTATGAGATAGATTCATTAATGCATCGTGTGAATGCGAGCGAGCATCGTAGAAAGTTAAGTAAGAATAGAAGTATGTGAGGATGTTCTCGGAGGAACATTTTAAATGGAGATATACTTGAGGATTATTATTCATGAATGTAAAATAACAGTGAGCTATGTGCAATATCACCATATTAATAGTAGATGGGCTAAATGCGAAACCACCGAGATATTAGTAGCATGAGCGGCTTAGTGAAAATGTTTGATGTGTTGTTTTATATGATCATGTGGTGATCAAAGTGCAGAATGTACGCTTATTAAATGAGCAGTTGGCTTGTGACATGGTAAAAATGTGGTAAGAGACTGAATGAGTAAGTTCTAAGAATAGTTGAGTAAGTAACCATGAGTTTATGAGAGACACTCTTCATGATACTTTGTAATTATGTATATCAATATTTGACGATTATGCGGATGAGCTTACTAAGCATTATTGCTTACTCCTTTACTTTTCTCATCTCTTATAGGTTATATTAACTAGCTCGGGTTGGAGGCCACGGAGATGTTTTCACACTATCGAAAGCGGATACTTGGTATGATGTATCAAGTCTTTTTAAGTCATGGCATGTATAGGGCTAGTACCTAAGGTTGAATAAGTCATTGTTGATGTGGCCAAATTATGTTGGCCTAAGAGAACTTATGTTTGTTTGTGTATAGCCATAGATGATGGCCTAAGTTGTTTGTAATTATATGGGAATTAGTTCTCCCTAGTGTATGGGATAAAGACCTCATTCTTTTCTAATCAAACGTCTTTAATTCAAGAGTAATGTTGATACTATGTGTAGTTATGTGATGAGGTATGAATGTATGCAAATGTGGGTGGAAAAAGGCTTGGTAGATAGCCTCTAAGTGCCCGCACAGATAGACACAAGGGCGTGTGTCTAGGCCGTGGGTAACGTGCACCTTAGTTTTATAAGTCAGGATAGGCCACGGGCTAATCCCATGGCCGTATGTTAAGGCCGTGCATGTTACACGGTTAGAACATGGGCGTGTGCTCGGTCGTACGAAATAAGTCAGTATGTCAAGGTATAGTACACGATCTAAGTCCACGGGCGTGTCAAGGCCGTGTGGATATAGTCAGTGTCGACCACGGGTGGAAAGCACGGGCATGTCTTAAGGGCACACGGGCATGTTCCCAAACCGCATGGGCGTGTGCCTTAACCGTGGGGCATTTGGCAGAATGCTTGGGTTTTTAAGCACGGTTGTTGAGCATGGCCATGTGTGTCTACACACGAGCGTGTCTCATTATACACGGGTGTGTGGCCCCTATTTTAAAGAAAAGTTTTCTTTAACTCGTAAAAATTTTTCGAACGCAAGTTTAAGGCCTCGTAGGCCCACAATACGAATGACTTGACTAAGAAAGATAAGTTTTTAATTTGGAGCAAAATTTTATAGCCCGTAAGTATATGTTTAAGGAAGTTCAAGCATAGTAATGTCCCGTATCCGGTTTTAGCCTCAAAAACGGGTATGGGGTGTTACATTTAGTGGTATCAGAGCTATGGTTTAGTCGGTTCTAGGACTAACCTAGCATGAGCAAGAGTCTAGCTATACATGCCATATGTGGACAGTGATAGTGTGATGTCTCCCGGCTCTAACACAATTGTTTTGTTAAGACAGTGATGATTCCCAACCGAGCTAATTTCAGTAAGTTGTATGATTCCCAAGCTTCATGGATATTTTCATTGGATTTCTTGCTATGTTGCTAAATGCACATTATTTCCATGAAAGTGTTTAATGATTTATTAAACAAAGAAGTTATTAAGAGCATGTATATGAAAGTCCCGATTGAAAATGAATTACTTAGGATACTCAATCTGCCACATGAGACAAGAAAGTCCGTATAAGGCCATGTCAAGACATGGCATCGGCAAACAAGCAAGTTATCATGTAATTCTAAGGCAAGCTTAGCATTGAAAAGCTATCAAGAGAAAGAGATTTCATGTAAGTCCAAGGCAAGGCTTGGCATTGACCAGTTCATGAGTAAAGATACCAAGTAAGACCATGTCAAGACATGAAAATGGTTAGTTCCCAAGGGAACTCACGAGAAAGACTTTGTATAAGTCCATGTCAAGACATGGCCTCGAAACCAAGAAGAGAGATTCCATGTAAGACCGTATCTAGGATATGGCTTTGGCATCGAGTTATGTGAGATGAGATTGTATCCTCGGTTATTCATAGAAATTCATCGGGTAAATAAGTAAAGCTTAAATGAGATAGCAATAAAGTTAGTAGTAAAGCTGATATTATGTCATGCTAGTTAAGGCTGACTAACAAGTATAATTCATGTTATGAATGATGATGCTGAGATTATGTTTATTATAGTAAAGCATACTGATCTATGTGATCAAGTGTTACAGGTACTTTGCTTACCTTACAAGCATGAGACTAGTAAGTGCCATGATGTATGTGAAAAGCAGTAAGAGTAAAATGCAGGATATGAGTACGGTCGTTCAACGATAAAAATATGAATAAGACTATGGTTGGACCATGGCAATGAGAAGGTCAGTGTAAGACCATGTTTGGAACACGGCATCGACCGTATTATGACGGTCAGTGTAAGACCGTGCTTGGAACATGGCATCGGCATTGATACGTGTGCTAGTGCAAGACCATGTCTGGGACATGGCTTCAGCACCAAAGAAAGATCTCGTATAAGACCATGTTCGGGACATGGCATCAACATCTATGTATGATCCCGTATAAGACCATATCTGGGATATGGCATCGGCATCAAATAGTAATTCCGTGTGAGACTACGTCTGGGACCTGGCTTCAGTATGAGATTGTGTAAGACCATATCTGGGATATGGCGTCGATATCGATATAAGATTTTGTGTAAGACCATAGCGAGGCTATGGCATCGTGACGACATGTAAGACCATAGTTGGACTATGGCAATCAGGTAGACGACATACTCAAAACCCGTAAGACATTCTCTAAATTGATAAGCAATAGTAAGGGGAAGTAGAATCAAATGTTGAATGCTCAAGTAGATATTAATGTGGAACTTGAGTAAGTAAAGTCATTGTTCGAAAGTACGAGTAATAGAAACAATTGTGGCATGAAAAATGTGAAAACTCACTCGGAGTGAGTTGTGTGACTATGATGATATTTCATTGATGATGAATGATAAATCATATATGTGTGGTCACGAGAGTCAAGTTATGGGACGCTCGCGACCTCACCCCTTACCATCGTTGGATTATGATGAAATGTTATGAGAGTTAAGTTGAGTAAGTTCGCATTCGATTAATGCAATAATTATGTTAGTATAATTGAGAATGCTTTGTATCACATTGATACATAATACTATACTATATAGAGTAATTGCTTTTGAAAATGAGGTTGAAGTCCTTGGGGACTATAGTAAAAATATTTATCATTGATATATGAAAGAGATAAGGTCCGTGATAAGACCATGGCCAGGGACATGGCCTCCCAAGACCGAGAGTTGAGATCCCGTATAAGACCATATTCAGAATATGGTAACGATATTTGATATAGAAGTCCATGTAAGACCTTATCCAGGATATGGCATTGACACCCAGAGGTGACTCCATATAGACCACCCTGGGGGTGTGGCATTAGTTTCGTGCCTACATGAATGACGACGAATTTGCGTCTTTGATTATCCCTAGTGATCAATGGGACAAATAGATGAGTCTAGAAGTATAAATGAGATTAGTACTAAAGTCATGTAATGAAGTGAGTGCAGATATTCGTGAATAAATCACGAAGAAACTAGTACGATGTGTGGCACGATATGTGCCAAATAAATGGCAAGTATGAGTAAGTTGGCTCGAAGCCTGTAGTGGTGCATGGTTAGTTGATGCCATGAAGGGATTATAATAATCTCATTGAGTATTTTGTGTAAATATCTGTTGCCTTTCAGGGCTGATGTAGTTGTTCTTTTCATAACCTGTGATTGTGTGAGAATAGTGAGTGATAGTAAAAATCAGACAAAACGGTTGTCGATTTAGTTAATTGAAATTTACATTTCCTTTACCTCCTCGTTACCTTAATTGAGTACCTTGAGGAGGAAATTGGTGATGATTCGTGTATAAGAGGTGAAATTACAAGTTTCACGTTGTGTGATAGGTTTTCAGGTAAGCTGAATAGAGTTAACGAATTCGATCGAGACGTCCCTGCTATCATGAGATATGACGATCGTAAAGGTTCTAGATTGGCATAGTAAGAGAAACTCAGATGAGAGTGTGCTTAAAATATGTTCTCAGTATGGAGAAAAGAATAGATGAAGGTATTGAGATATGATTCAAGTTCTATGTATATTCACGCATGGATCAGTAAAGAGAATAAAATTTTGTGTGTACGTAAGTAGGGAGCATAATATAAAGATATGCTCATCGAAATGTTCAAACCATGATAGTTGAGTTGTAAGCTATTGATAGAACTGTTTATTTGAAAGTTCTAGTCTTGAGATCAGTCTGAATTAAGAGAAAGAGTTGACAGGTTGGTGATCCAGAGACAATCACTTTTGTGCCTGTGTTCTGAGTTAGATGTTATGAAAAAATCCATGTTAAGCAATGCGAGTTAGTTACTCGGTTGACCCTAATTGGTAACATCTTAGTTTCAGCAAGGTTAATGACTGGAGCGAGTCTTCTTTTCAGAACAAAAAGGGTTCAGAAGAGATATAGTAAATGGTATTTTAAATAAGCTCCGAATGAGTTTATTTGAGATGGTAAATATAGGTTGTATAAGTTTTCCGTTGTTGATGATGAATCCAGAACTTATACAGAGCTTTGGTATGAGATTTAGTAGTAGCATATCTAATAAAGCAAGAATAAGGAAGTACAGTTATGTGGATAAATGTTTTGACAATAGAGTACATTTCACAGTATGATTGAGATTATGGTCAGGAGTAGTTGACCACTAAAAGCTGAGTTTTCAAAGCGTATATGTCAAGATTTCTACAGTCGGTAAATGCTTTATTGGGAAAATGAGATGAACCTTATAGATTTTAATTTTGGGTTGACAAAATTTCCAAGAAAGGGAAATGTCATTTGAATAGTGGTAAGTCAACCAGTAAAGATCTGAATGATCAATTGGACATATATAGAGTTCCAAATTGGTGGATTTCTGAGTATATACCTTCGAGAAAGAATAACCTAGGTCTCAAGTTATGCTCGACCTTGTGTATCACAGCTTAAGAGTCGTGTCAAGAGAAACTTAAGGATAAGTGAATTCGTGATTTTGAAGAGTTGATGGAAACGTTTTAAGAAAGTTAGTAGCCACTCCTCCTGATAAGATTTTCAGGGACGAAAATCCCTAAGGGGGAGAATTGTAACAGCCCGATTTAGGGGCTAGTCAGAACAGTGACCTCGAAATCACTAATTCGGGATTAGAGAAAATTATTTTCATGATATGTTATGTGATATAACATGTTTATAAGGATGCATGGAAATTTTGGTGGCTTAATTTTAGCGAATTCTAGCTAAATTATGAAAAAGGACTAAATCGCATAAAGTGCGAAAGTTCTATTTTAATTGCTAGAGGTACCAAATAGTCATAGAATATTAATTGGAGGTCCCAAATGTGCAATTTGGCCTTGTTAAATGTGTTGGCCGGCCATAGAAAGTCAAGGGGGACAAAGACATTAAATGATGGTCAAGAATTTGGTGGTGTTAGGTGTTTAAATGAATAAAATAAGGTGAATAAAGATGTTATCATCTTTTCACTATTCCTTCACCTTCTTCTACCGAAGTTTGAAGAGAAATAAGGGCTATGGAGCTCAAAAATTTCAGCAAACATTCCTCCTCACAAGTAAGTGATTTTGATGATCTTTCTTGATAAAAATTGTACTTTTGGAGTCCCCAAAGCTTAAGCTTTCTAAAGAGGGGACTAGTTTGCAATATGGTTGAAAGTCTAAGGAATTTCCATGAGAGATTTTATGTTGTTTGATGAGTTTTTATGAAAGAAAATGAATGATAGGATGATGGGAAACAACTTTTGTGAAAGGAGTTGTCATGAAACACCTAAATGGGACTAAAATGCAAAAGTTGTAATTTGTTCATTAAGGCATGAAATTGATGGAATTGAGAATAGTTGTAAGAGGATTAAATGTTCAGCTAGGCTTGTTTAACAAGGAAATGTGATGAAAATTTATTTACGAGCCTAGGGGCAAAATCGTAATTCTGCCAAAGTATAGGGGCAAAATCGTCATTTTTGCCTAAGTAGAGATTATGTTGTAATACGATCATTGAGTGATTAAATGAGTAAATTTCATTGTTCTAGATCAAAGAAAATGAGTTTCGGACCTAGAACAGATGAAAAGAGAAATGTGGGCAAAAAGGTCCTTTTCGGCTCTTTCGACATCGAGGTAAGTTCATATGCGAATGTTGAAATTTCGTATGAGATCATTTAGTATTCCAATGTTGTATGGAATGTATATTACTATATGAATGTATGAAATGTCTCTTGATGAGATGTCAATGGAATTGAACTTAGAGTAATGGGAAATGTATGTGGAATGATATGATGATAGTTAAGGCCTCGTGTAAGACCATATTGGAATATGGCCTCGATGTAAGAATTCATATAAGACCATGTCAGGGACATGGCAATGACATGTTAATACAAGTAAGACCCTATTGGGGTATGAATGCTATGTGACATTATGTGTATGAGACTCGAGAGAGAGTTATTTAATAACTTGAGTGATTCAACGTATATGTTGAAAGAAAGAAAGTGCGCAGTCGTACCACAGAGAAAGCAAAAGTGTGCGTGCTAGAATTGAATTGATATGAATTCAGTATACGATGAACCCTTAGTGGGTTATGTGTATTCAATACACCTTAGTTGTATGAGATAGATTCATTAATGCATCGTGTGAATGCGAGCGAGCATCGTAGAAAGTTAAGTAAGAATAGAAGTATGTGAGGATGTTCTCGGAGGAACATTTGAAATGGAGATATACTTGAGGATTATTATTCATGAATGTAAAATAACGGTGAGCTATGTGTAATATCACCATATTAATAGTAACCGATGGGCTAAATACGAAACCACCGAGATATTAGTAGCATGAGTGGCTTAGTGAAAATGTTTGATGTGTTATTTTATATGATCATGTGGTGATCAGTGCAGGAATGTACGCTTATTAAATGAGCAATTGGCTTGTGACATGGTAAAAATGTGGTAAGAGACTGAATGAGTAAGTTCTAAGAATAGTTGAGTAAGTAACCATGAGTTTATGAGAGACACTCTTCATGATACTTTGAAATTATGTATATCAATATTTGATGCATTATGCAGATGAGCTTACTAAGCATTATTGCTTACTCCTTTACTTTTCTCATCTCTTATAGGTTATATTAACTAGCTCGGGTTGGAGGTCATGGGAGATGTTTTCACACTATCGAGCAGACACTTGGTATGATGTATCAAGTCTTTTTAAGTCATGGCATGTATAGGGCTAGTACCTAAGGTTGAATAAGTCATTGTTGATGTGGCCAAATTATGTTGGCCTAAGAGAACTTATGTTTGTTTGTGTATAGCCATAGATGATGGCCTAAGTTGTTTGTAATTATATGGGAATTAGTTCTCCCTAGTGTATGGGATAAAGACCTCATTCTTTTCTAATCAAACGTCTTTAATTCAAGAGTAATGTTGATACTATGTGTAGTTATGTGATGAGGTATGAATGTATGCAAATGTGGGTGGAAAAAGGCTTGGTAGATAGCCTCTAAGTGCCCGCACGGATAGACACACGGGCTTGTGTCTAGGCCGTGCGTAACCTGCACCTTAGTTTTATAAGTTAGGATAGGCCACGGGCTAATCCCATGGCCGTGTGTTAAGGCCGTGCATGTTACACGGTTGGAACATGGGCGTGTGCTCGGTCGTGCGAAATAAGTCAGTATGTCAAGGTATAGTACACGGTCTAAGTCCACGGGCGTGTTAAGGACGTGTGGATTTAGTCAGTGTCAACCACGGGTGGAAAGCACGGGCATGTCTTAAGGGCACACGGGCATGTTCCCAAACCGCATGGGTGCGTGCCTTAACCGTGGGGCATTTGGCAGATTACTTGGGTTTTTAAGCACGGTTGTTGAGCATGGCCGTGTGTGTCTACACACGGGCGTGTCTCATTATACACGGGCGTGTGGCCCCTATTTTAAAGAAAAGTTTTCTTTAACTCATAAAAATTTTCCGAACGCAAGTTTAAGGCCTTGTAGGCCCACAATACGAATGACTTGACTAAGAAAGAGAAGTTTTTAATTTAGAACAAAATTTTATAGCCCGTAAGTATATGTTTAAGGAAGTTCAAGCATAGTAATGTCTCGTATCCGGGTTTATCCTCAGAAACGGGTATGGGGTGTTACAGGTCCAAAAATTAGAATTTGGATAAATTGCTATTTAAGGACCTCTAATTAATAATCTAAAGCTATTTCACACAATTAGCTTCTAGAATCTCACATTTCGCAACTTCTACAATTTAGTCCTTTTGGACAATTCAACCACAATTTCACAAAATTGCTTCATGAAACTTTCACACTAGCATGCATACATAGCATAAACCTCAAAAACTCATCATAAACCTCGAATTTGTGGTCTCGCACCACTATTCCAACTAGGCCCTAAACCAGGATGATAAAATTTAGACCGGTTCGTGGTGGTGTTTATAGATGATATTCTGGTGTATTCGAGAACTGAAGAAGAGCATGATTCACATATTCGAATTGTCCTGCAAATATTGAGAGAGAAGCAACTTTATGCCAAATTCAGCAAGTGCAAGTTTTGGCTGAGAGAGGTGACATTTTTGGGTCATGTCATGTCTGCCGAGGGGATTAGGGTTGATCCTCAGAAAGTTGAGGCCGTATTAGATTGGAAGCCACCGAAGTCGATATTTGAGATTCGATGTTTTCTGGGTCTGGCCGGGTATTACAGACGGTTCGTTAAGGGGTTTTCACTGATTGTTGCACCCCTAACTAAGTTACTGCGTAAATGAGTACCGTTTGTTTAGACAGATAAACAGCAGGAGAGTTTTGAGAAACTAAAGAAGATTCTGACTGAAGCCCCGGTATTAATTCAGCCAGAGGCTGGAAAGGAATTCATTGTCTACTGTGATGCGTCGCACACGGGTTTGGGTTGTGTGCTGATACAATACGGCAAGGTGGTGGCTTATGCGTCCCGTCAGCTTAGGCCGCACGAGGTGAATTATCCTACTCATGACTTGGAATTAGCTGCGGTGGTATTCGCACTAAAGATTTGGAGACACTACTTGTACGGGGAGAAGTCGATCGTTTGTACCGACCACAAAAGTTTCAAGTACCTTCTTACTCAGAAGGAGTTGAACCTTAGGCAGCGAAGATGGATAGAGTTGCTTAAGGATTATGACTGCTCGATTGAGTACCATCCGAGAAAAGCTAATGTGGTAGCGGATGCACTGAGCCGTAAGGTCGTATCTGATCTAAGAGTAATGTTTGCTCGTCTCAGCCTGTTTGAAGATGGTAGTCTGTTAGCTGAGCTTCAAGTAAAATCGACTTGGATTGGTAAAATTAGAGAAAAGCAGTTGTTGGATGAATCATTGATTCCTTGTTTTCAAATGGTGAAGAAGGGAGAGACTGCAGATTTTGGGCTGAATACTGAGGGAGTGTTATGCTTCCGTGGGAGGGTCTGTGTACCGAGGGATTCTGAGTTAAGGCATTCTATTCTGCGGGAGGCGCATAGTAGCCCATACGCTATGCATCCTGGTGGAAACAAGTTATACCAAGATCTGCGTGAACTGTACTGGTGGCCAGGGCTTAAGCGTGAGGTTACCGATTTTGTAAGTAAGTGTTTGACATGCCAGCAAGTGAAGGCTGAGCATCAACTACCTTCTGGACTGCTACAACCTATTAAAATTCCACTCTGGAAGAGGGAGAGGGTAACCATGGATTTTGTTAGTGGGTTACCCCTGATGCCTTCTAAGAAAGATTCGGTATGGGTTATTGTTGATCGACTGACTAAGTCCGCCCACTTCATATCGGTTTGCACTGATTACTCGTTGCAGAAGTTGGCCAAGTTATACGTGGCGGAAATTGTGAGGTTACATGGGGTACCATTGTCTATCATCTTGGACAGGGACCCCAGATTCACATCACGATTCTGGAGAGTGTTACACGAAGCTTTGGGTACAAGGTTGGATTTTAACACAGCATTTCATCCGCAGACTGATGGTCAGTCGTAGAGGGTAATTCAGATTTTGGAAGACATGTTGAGAAGCTGTGTAATTGATTTCAAGGGCAGTTGGGAAGACTATCTGCCATTAGCAGAATTTGCTTTTAACAACAGCTACCAATCCAGTATTCAGATGGCACCGTACGAGGCGTTATATGGTCATAGGTGTCGTACCCCTACTTATTGGATAGAATTGGGCGAGCGGTGACTGTTGGGTTCAGAATTAGTCTCTGAAACTGAGGAGATAGTGAAATTGATCTGTAATCGGTTAAAAAAAGCATATGATAGGCAGAAGTCGTATGCTGATTTGAAGCATAAAGAGATTGAGTTCGCAGTGGGAGATTATGTTTTCTTAAAGGTCTCACCATGGAAGAAGATTCTGAGATTTGGACGAAAAGGCAAGTTGAGCCCTAGATTCATCGGACCTTACTAGATATTAAAACGTGTAGGACCGGTTGCCTATCAGCTGGAACTGCCTCCTGAGTTAAATCGTATACATAATGTGTTCCATGTTTCTATGCTAAGGCGATACCGTTCTGATCCTTCCCATATAGTGCCGGTGGAGGAGATCGAGGTAAGACCTGATCTGACTTTTGAGGAAGAACCAGTGCAGATACTGGATCGTGATGTTAAGGTGCTAAGGAGGAAATCTGTTCCATTAGTCAAGGTGTTGTGGCGTAATCACGGTTCAGAGGAAGCCACGTGGGAGCCTGAGGAGGCGGTGCGACAGCAATACCCTCACCTCTTCTGATCAGGTAAATTTCGAGGCCAGAATTTCTTTAAGGGGGGTAGAGTTGTAACGCCCCAAAAGTTAGGGGTTTGTAATTTTACTTAAATTAATGTTGTGCTTGATCGGCTAGCTATTTAAGTGTGTTTGGGGGTCCTAGGGTGGCCTGGGTTCGAGTCTGAGCTTTAGAAAAATTTTAGTTTTTGGCCCTTAAGGGAAAGGGTCATTTATGATGAGAACTTAAGTATAATTGTGTGCGTTAGGATGACTCAAGATGAGCTTGTAGCTCAGTGGCAGTGGCGTCATTAGGAAGGCAAGGAGAGTGGGGTTCGAATCCCACAAGTTGCAATTGAGGACTTTTATTTTGTAACTTGAGAGTGGAGGAAGCAGAGTTCGGATCAAACTCTTCAAGGGGAGTTGGAGACTTGATCAAAAGTTTCAAAATGGATGGAGGGGAGTAATACTAGGAGATTTTGGTAGAGGAAATCAAGGAAGTGAGGTGTGTGAGAGTGTTGGCCGAATTTGGGAGTGTGGCTAAGGGAGAAATTCAGCTAGAGGGGTGTGTTTGGGAGCATTTTCGGCAACTTTGAGTGTTAGCAAAAACCGAAATTTTTTTGTCTTTTGCTACTTCTCTTTTTGGTTCATTTCGGGTCTTTTTCTGAAGTAGCGTCTGAAGCAATCTTGGTTACCATTCGGGTTTTTTTCATTCATTCATTGTTCCCTCAACTACTGCCCATTTCTTGCCTACAAGTCTTTCTTTTCCTCATTTGCTTTCTTGCCTTTTAATATTGTGTGCAAGTTCGTTCTTCCTATTCTTGGCAACATCTTGGCCGAATCCAATCTCCTCTCTTCCTCTCGTATTCTTTCTGTACCCTTCAAGATAGCCGAACCTATCTTCTTCATTATCTTTAACGTTTTCTATTGTCTTTTAAGTTGAATAAACCAAGATCAATACCTTCTTATCCTTCTTTTATAGTCACATCTCTGGGACCATACTCAAGGAAACCTGTCTTGCCGAATCTAAGGAGTAAGTATATTGGCTTTCTTTCAATTATTTTCGTGGGGGCTATCATTTTTGTCTCTAGTGCCGAATCTTCCCCATCTTCTGTGGTCTGATTGGTTGGTATGTAGGTCCACTCGAGGTGTAGGAGGGGACAAGCATTTTGAAGCAGTCGATACGTACTCGTAGCCTTAATCCGGTAGGTATACTCGCTTTGTATTTGTCAAGGGTGGACTTGAATCATATGTTTACTCTATATCTGTTATTAAGAAGTGGTTTTGTGACAGCCTGATTTTGACCCTAATTGGAACGGTGGTTTTGGGACCACGAATCCGAGTCAGAAAAATATTTAAATATTAGTTTCTGTGTTTTGAATGTGTGAATTTATTTGTGTGAAAATTTCGTTTTAAAATTTTATCTTTTGGATGCCTGATTAAATGAAAAGGGTTTAATCGCATAAAATGGAAAATTTAAAGGTTAATGTGTAAGGGCCGAATTTCGATTGTTTTCTTTTATAGAGTGTTAAAGTAGCAATTTGGCCATAAAAGGGAGTTAGTGGCCTGTTGGTATGCATGTAATAGTGACCTTATTTATTTATTATTTCTTTATGTGAAAAATGGTATGTTTTTATTATATGTTAATAGTATAATAAAATTTTGTGTGTAATAAAACTAATAAGAAAATAAGACATGCAAATAGTTCATGTTCTTGGTCGAATGAAAATAGCAAAATAAAAGAAAAAGAGTTGGGCATTTCGGCATAGTTGAAGCTTAATTAAAGGTATGTTTGAGTTTAGTTTTGAATAAATTTTACATATTTGAGATGGTTGTTGAGTTGTTTATCTTGCCCATATTTTAATTTTTGAAATTCATAAAGAATTTGTGTTCGACCATTGATGAAGTTTATGAAAATTTGGTGTTGATGTTATAAAATAGAAAATATGTGATAGATTTTTAAGTTTTGTATTATCAATTTTCAAGAAATTAGTTTATTAGGGCTTAATTGTGAAAATTATAAATGGAGGGGTCAAAATGTGAAATAAATGAAAGAAATGGGCTGCTAGGGACCTTAGTGAAATTCGGCCAAACTAGGGTGAAGTCAAATTTTGAATATTTTGTGTTTTATGCTATTTGGACTAAATTGTGATAAATGTAAAATATTAGGGGCAAAATAGTAATTTGCCCATTTATGTGTTTTTGGACCAAATTCAATGGAAATATATTTGATTTAGCTAAATTTGAAATTAATTAGATCAAGAACAAAAAGGATCGGGATTGGATCAGGGAAAAGTGAAGTTAATCGAATAGTCGGGAAACATAGTCCGTCGATACTCGAGGTAAGTTTTTAAGCAATTAAGTTGAATTTGATTGAATTATAGAGGTGTACATAAATTTAATGGAAGTATGTATATTTATTATTGATATAGCCGAATGTGAGGTATGTTATATGTAACAACCCAAACCCGGCCCAAACACTACGACCGAATTTGATTTGTTACCGAGTAAAACCTTGTGAACACTATTTCGAAAAACCTTTAATTTCCATTGAAAACTCCTCGTTTTCGGTTGTCTTGTCAAGCTACCCTTAGATTTAATTCGAAAATTTAATTAAGTCCGGTTATTATACAAGTTTCAAGTGTGCCCGATGGCACGATAAAACATTTTCGTGTTAATTTAAGAAAACATGTGATTTCAATTCAGTTTTAATAATATAGTTTAAAGTAAATATCCAACATATAAAAAAAAATAACACGAATAAAGTTTAGGGAGGCCTTATTACAACCGAAATAAAAATAACCAAATTTAAAGTTCTATAAATTTAAATCCACTGCATGGCCACCTCGAGTCCAACGGCTCCTCAACCGCCATCTACGTGTCACTGAAAAATGTTAAAGGAGAAGGTGAGTCACCAAGACTCGATATGTAACCCTTCCCCGCTTAAAATAAACAACATTTCATACACAACACATAACGCTTAATATGCAGAGTATCGTGTGCCCAACCTAGCCAACCAAACGCCTTTGTCTACCCCATGTGGTACCAAACCACTGGTGACCGTAGCTCCACGATGTGTTACCAAAACACCGGTGGTGCCAAACCACCAGTGACGTATAGTCACAATGTGCTACAAAGCACCGGTGTCCGTAGACACAAATCGGGTGATGGGGCCAACCCATCGTGTGATACCAAATCACCGCGAGACGATCCCATATCTCAAGTGGGGCCAACCCACGGTGGTGTTAACCACGGGGACGAGTCGCTATGAGGTACCAAACCTCCGGAGGTACCAAACCTCGGTGACATATAGTCACGAGTGTGCTACCAAAGCATCGGTGCTCGTCAAAGACGATATCAACGCCCCTCCTCTCATCAACCCATGTCAAACAAAACATACATATATCACATGTATCACATAATCCATGCTTCCCAAAAGCATATTATCAATCTCATACAAATAGAGACTTACGGTATCCTCGCTTGTACCATTAAGGCACTAAAGCCGTATCTACATAAAGCGATTTACACATAACATACACTTGATACACTTTATTAACTATTATACGTGTGTATGTACACACTGCTACCACGTTAGCCTTAGATCCCGGTTAAACAATCGGCCACACTCTAAGTCCTTGCCCCTATATTCGGCCAACTATCAAGGTTAGTATTATGGCTTATTCGGCCAAACCAAAAGATTTAAAGGGATCATATTTTGTACCCGAATCTTTACCCAAATCACTTTGAGTACTAGCCTTAGCGTCCGAATTGCGAACTGGGTTTACAAACTACACTTGGTCAATTAATAACACTAATAACCATAGCCTTGGCTTTTAAACACCAATATAAGCCTTACCTATACCTACCAAATTCCGTTTGTCAGCGAATGCAAGATCTGATCTCACTGCTTTGAGATCCCGGAGTCCTTGGTGAAATCGGCTTCAATAGAAAGGTTAGCCAACCATTAGTACTTGCCAACTTTCGGCTTTTTCCTTTAATCCAAATCGCAGAACATTAGAGATAAGGAAATTGACATTCGGCTATAGCCACTCACCTTTACCTAATCACCACAGTTGATTAACTTGAAGAGGTCCAACCACCTTGGTATTCGGCCAAAAGAGATTCCAAATAAGAGAAGAGGATTTCGGTTCTACAAGGGAGTATAGGAGAATAGGGGTCTTAGTTTACGAATAAAGAAGCTATGGAGATGTGAAGGGTTCGGCCAAGGAGTTTTAAGAAAGAAAATAAAGAGAAAACGAGGAGGAGGAAGAAATTTAGAACGCTGCAGAAAAAGTCTAAAAGAGAAACCATGGTGATAGAGGGGGTTTATAAAGAATTCGGCACTCCCCCTCCCATTGCTTGCCGTCCACTCTTCATAGGAAGAGTTTGAATTTCGGCAAAACCCCTTAATTTGCTCCTGACCAATTATTTGATTTAATTCAAATAATTTTGAACACCCAAAATAATCAAATATTAATCCCTTTAATAATCCTTTATTATCTTAATATCCACGATAATAAAATCCCTTTTTAAAAGCTCATATTATCTCTAAATAATAATAAATAAAAGAGTTTAAAGAGAGGAAGACTCCTCCGTGTCAGTCCCTAAAAAAAAAAAAAAAAAAAAAAAAAGAAAATGTTGCGACTCGAACCAAGGCTCTCCTTGTTCCCCCCTTGTGGCGTCACATGTAGCTCTTAAGTGGGCTTCTTTTTGCCACTTTACCAAGGCCTAATTAGTGTTAATAATACCCACATTTATTCTTATAACACCACTTACCAAGGCTCCCTTCTTTTAAAATTAAAACTGAAATTTTTCTACCAAACCGGGCATACTCAAAGCCTTAAATTAAGTTCTATTCTTCCATTAACAATATCAAAAATAATTAAAATCCAAATAACCCCATATTTGGGATGTTACGATTCTACCTTCTTAAAATAAATTTCGTCCTCGAAATTTCTTGATCAAAAGAGATGGGGGTATTGCTGCCGCATCACCTCCTCGGGCTCCCACGTAGCTTCTTCCACTCCGTGGTTCCGCCATAGCACTTTTACTAAAGGCACTGCCTTCCTACGTAGAACTTTCACATCTCGGTCTACAATCTGAACCGGTTCTTCCTCAAAAGATAAATCCGTGTTCACCTCAATCTGCACACGGCACAACGCGATGCGAAGGATCTGACCGATACCGTCTCAAAGATTGATACATGGAATACGTCATGAATCGACTCGATTCTGCAAGCAACTCTAGCCGATAAGCCACTGGTCCTATTCGTTTCACAACGAAGATATGGCCCAATAAACCTTGGGCTCAACTTCCCTTTCCGTCCAAATCTCAACACCTTTTTCCAAGGCGACACTTTCGAGAAAGACTTTGTCTCCCACAAGATACTCCACTTTCCTTGCGTTTGAGATCGGCATAAGACTTTCGCCTATCCGATGCTTCCTTGAGACGAGACCGAATCACCTTGACTTTGTCTTCCGTCTCGGTTACCGTTCTGGACCAGAACTTGTCTTTCTCCCAACTCCGTCCAACATGTAGGAGTACGACACTTTCGTCCATATAGAGCCTCGTATGGAGCCATTTGGATACTCGCTGATAACTATTGTTATAGGCGAATTCCGCTAGTGGTAGGTACTCCTCCCAACTACCACTAAAATCCAAGACATGACCTCTTAGCATGTCTTCTAAAATCAGATCACTCTTTCCGATCGTCCGTCGATTGTGGATGGAAAAGCGTCATTGAAATCTAACAGTGTACCCAAAGCTTGATGCAATGCTTTCCAAAACCTTGACGTGAATCGGGATCCCTATCCGAGATAATCGACACGGCACACCATGCAACCTCACTATTTCACCCACATACGACTTTGCTAGCTTCGGAGTGAGTAATCCATTCTCACCGGCATGAAGTGAGCTGATTTAGTTAGGCGATCCACAATTACCTGCATCAGATCCTTCTTGGTGGGCGTAAGGGTAGCCCACTAACAAAATCCATGGTGATCCTCTCCCATTTCCATTGAGGATCTTTATCGGTTGAAGTAGTCCCGATGGTGACCGATGTTCGGCCTTAACCTGGCGACACGTCAGACACTTCCCTACGAATTCCGTTATCTCACGCTTCAACCCAGGCCACCAGAACTGTTTCCGCAAATCTCCATACATCTTGAACTTGTACCCTCTTAGCGCTCAAGCCTTCATCCACTAACTGCTTTTCCTTAATCTCCTCAATCCAAGTCGGCTTTACTTGAAGTCTCGCCAAAAGACTCCCATCATCATATAGACTCAACCGAGCTTAACATTGCTCTTAAGTCCGTCACCACCTTCCGGCTCAATGCGTCAGCTACCACATTAGCCTTACCCGGATGGTACTCGATCGAACAATCATAATCCTTTAGTAGTTCAATCCACCGGCGCTGTCTCAGATTTAGATCCTTCTGAGTCAGAAGATACCTCAAGCTTTTGTGATCCGTGTAGACCATCGACTTTTCTCCATACGGTGTAATGTCTCCATATCTTCAGAGCGAAGACGACCGCATTGCCAACTCTAAGTCGTGAGTTGGGTAGTTAACCTCATGCGATCTTAATTGACGGGATGCATAGGCTACTACCTTCCCATCTTGCATCAACACACACCCCAAACCGGTGTGAGATGCATCACAATAGACTCGTGAATAACTTTCTCGCTTCAGTCGCACCAAAACCGAGCTTTAGTCAAAATCTTCCTTAGCTTATTAAAGCTTTCTTGTCGCTTCTCCGTCCATACAAATGGGACACCTTTCCTTAGCAACTTAGTTAACGGCACTGCTATTAGAGAGAACCTTCCACGAATCTCCGATAGTACCTGCTAAACCCGTAAAACTTCGTATTTCACCCACCGTCCTAGGTGGTTTCCACTCCAATATCGCCTCAATCTTGCGAGCAGGTCTACTCTAATTCCTTGGTGATACTACATGACCTAAGAAAGCCACCTCCTAAGCCAAAATTCACACTTACCGAATTTGGCATATAATCGCTTCCCCCTCAATACTTGCAGAACTATCCGTAAATGCTTGTCATGCTCTTCTTACGTCTTTGAATAAACCAATATGTCGCCTATAAACACCACGCATTTAATCGGTCCAATCTTCTTTGGAATACTCTATTCATCAAGTCCATGAATCGCTAGGTGCATTGGTCAACCCGAATGGCATTACCAAGAACTCAAAATGCCCATACCGAGTTCGAATGCCGCTTTGTGAACATCACCTCTTTCACCCTTAATTGGTGATAACTCGACCTAAGGTCTATCTTGAAAACACCGAGGCACTTTTCGAGTTGATCGAACAAGTCGTCAATCCGAGGCAACGGATACTTGTTCTTGATCGTTAACTTGTTCAATCGACGGTAGTCGATGCACATCCGCATAGAACCGTCCTTCTTCTTGACAAACAACACAGTGCTCCCCACGGAGATATACTTGGTCGTATAAACCCTCTATCCAAGAGCTCCGAATTTGAGCCTTTAGCTCCACCAATTCCTTTGGTGCCATTCGGTATGGTGCTATGGACACAGTGCCGTTCGTGTAGCAAGTCTATACCGACCGACTTCTCGATCCGGAGGCAAACCCGGAAGTTCTTCCGGGAACACATCGCCAAATTCCCCAACCGTTCGGACCTTTTCAACCACCAACTCCTTAGCTTCCAAAGCACGATTTGAACCAAATACGCCTCACAACCCTTCTTGACCATCTTTTCAACCTTCAAGGCGATCACTACGTTGGATAGATAATTCCTTCTATCTCCTATCATAACCACTTCATCACCTTGATCGCCTTAGGACCATGCGCTTGGTCGCGCGATCCAACCTTGCTTGGTACTTAACCAACCAATCCATACCAAGGATCAAATCGAACTCCCAAACGGTAGTTCCATTAGATCACTACAAATACTACCCCCTTGCGGTTCTAAGGGTACGCCTCTATAGAGTTTATCTACGACTCACGGAGTGACCTAAGGGGCTAACTACTGGTCATCTCCTAGAAGCGGTTTGAGTCTAGGTCCATTGTTCCTACCACACTACTAGCAATGTCACGAGTGTGTCGAGCCCACATCAATCAATGCAACATAAGGAAAACCGAAAATTAGAAACGCGTCGGTTATAACATCCGGTGCGTCACCTTCTTCGCGACACCTCGCCACGTAAACTAAGCCAGTGCCTAGCCTCTCGTGTTGCCCGAACCTCTCGCCTTGAGTTCCACGACCTCGATTAGGACCGTTGTTTCCTCTACCATTACCACGACCCTCCGTGGTCCTACATTTCTATCCCGAGCACGGTTCGACCCTCCGTTTTGTTTCTTAGCTAGTTTTTTGGGGACAATCTCGACACGATGCTCCAGAGACCTACACTCAAAGCATCCTTTATCACCGCCCAACAACCTCCCCAATGGGTCTTTCCACAGATTGCAGACCGAGTCGGCCTTTGATTAGCGGTTGTGGGCCTTGTCGCCTGATTGGGCCCACTTGGCCTAGCCTTTTCTCGAGCACTCCCGCTGATCCGGTGACCCAAAACTTCTTCCGATTGTTCTTACTATAGCTCGCCTCACGGCCTCCTTGATTCCTTGGCTACCTTAGCCTTCTCCACTAGAGATGAGAACTCACGAACTCTTTGTGGGGCAATCAAGAACCTTAAGTCATCTTGAGTCCATCCTCGAAGCGGACACAGCGCTCATGTTCGTGAGAGCCACGATGCCTCTCGATATCTACTCGGCCTTAAAAATTCCGCCTCATATTCGACACGGACTTAGTTCCTTGAACTAATCCCGAGAAAAGCCTTTCTCTGTGGCGTCGGTGTAGCTAATGCCCACATACTTTTTCTCGGAGGCGGTTACGAAATACTCCCAAGTCAAATCATCTATCAGTAGCCCCATCTCGAACCGTAAGCCACCACCGAGCACGCTTCATCCTTTAGAAGCGACACCGCTCTCTTTCGGCTTTCTTCTTGGGCGGTCGGTCAAGGTCATCCATGATCCTTTCTGGTTGACTCTAGCCGATTCTCGCCGCACTAGGTGCCACTCCCGACACACTCGGAATACCTCCGCTCCGTTAGATCGAGTCGCCGGGAACAGATTGAGCTCCAACATTTCCACCACCCCAGCCACCATCTCCAAGACTCGCAACACGACTTGCGAGCACCGACTCGCCACCTGGCCCGCTCTCCTCGGCCTCACTCTAAAAGTAGGAGGTGGTGGTGGCGATGGTACCTCATTTTCCGAACCTTGTCCTCGACTGACGGGTTCGGACACCGTCATCCTACCCCTACCACGTCCACGGCGCCCACGCCCTCTAGAACTCATTCTATCTACCGTGCTTTTAATCCGATTAAGAAAAATTTTATGCGTTAGTACTTTTGTTCCACTTTATTACTCATGAAGAAGTTTTATGGATGAGGTTTCAGAGAGATTCTTTCGAGCAAACAAGGTTTCAGTTTCCTATCCTAGTTCACACAAAGAAGTCCATGCATCCATTCCTTAATACTTTCCATACCTATTCACTCATCGGACATTTCTGCCCATTTTTAACCCAGGGGTATTTTCGTCTTTTTTCCCTACAGGGGTATTTTCGTAATTTTCCAGAACCAAGATATTTTGCTGATGATTTCCAGAGCTAAGTTATTGAATATCTGTAAAATAGCTAAATTTTTGGGCAAAACCGTCGAATCCATATTTTATGGGTCAGGGGCATTTTGGTAATTTTACTCCTAAGGGTATTTCTGTAATTTTCCACAAGTCAAGGTTTCCGAGAAAAACTTCGTATACTAAGTGTTCTAGGGTTTGAGAGGGTTATTGGATAAGTTTTGAAAACATTAGGGCTTGTTGTCTCGTTTCTATTTTGAAAAACAAGGCTAATTCCCTTTTTGGGTTTTAATCATTGTTTTTAGCCTATGACCGAGCCTTCCGGTCGGGTGTGAACCAAAGCTACGCACTGTGCAGTAATTCAAGTGAAGAGGAGGTGGGTCACGCGACCGCTTAAATACCAAGCTCTCACCGAACCTTTCTAGACATGCGCATGCAGAGGTTACCACACCACCGAGCCTTCCGAGTTAGGGTGAGAAGAAGCTACGCACTGCAGGATACTGCGAAGAGAAGGTGAGTCACGAGGACCGCTTAAATACCTGTGCTCTTAGGATCCAATCCTAGACATGCGTCAGGGGTTACCACACCCTAGCTCATTGACTAAGTCATAGGTTGGTTTAGTTCTTTAAGTCTTATGCTTCGTTTGTGTTTGAGTAATCTAACCTTAGGGTCCAAGTCCTATAAGTCTATCTACGTTCCATGCTTCCTACCCTTCTACGTAATATAATTCACGAAATGTTTAGATGTACTTTACTGGCGGATCGGTGCAGGAGACTCGGGCCATGCTGTTCAAAAACAGAAATCATTCATAAGGCCTTTTAAAACATTTTTGGGCCTTGGGCCCTACACAAATGAGCTTTGAACTGGGCTCGATACCAGTTCAGAACAACCCAAACCGGCCCAAACACTACGACCGAATTTGATTTGTTACCGAGTAAAACCTTGTGAACACTATTTGAAAAACCTTTAATTTCCATTGAAAACTCCTCGCTTTCGGTTGTCTTGTCAAGCTACCCTTAGATTTAATTCGAAAATTTAATTAAGTCCTAGGTTATTATACAAGTTTCAAGTGTGCCCGATGGCACGATAAAACATTTTCGTGTTAATTTAAGAAAACATGTGATTTCAATTCGTTTTAATAATATAGTTTAAAGTAAATATCCAACATATAAAAAAATAACATTTAATAAAGTTTAGGAGGCCTTATTACAACCGAAATAAAAATAACCAAATTTAAAGTTCTATAAATTTAAATCCACCGCATGGCCACCTCGAGTCCAACCGGCTCCTCAACCGCCATCTACGGGTCACCTGAAAAATGTTAAAGGAGAAGGTGAGTCACCAAGACTCAAGATGTAACCCTTCCCCGTTTAAAATAAACAACATTTCATACACAACACATAACGCTTAATATGCAGAGTATCGTGTGCCCAACCTAGCCAACCAAACGCCTTTGTCTACCCCATGTGGTACCAAACCATCGGTGACCGTAGCTACGATGTGTTACCAAAACACTGGTGGTGCCAAACCACCTGGTGACGATAGTCACAATGTGCTACCAAAGCACCGTGTCCGTAGACACAAATCGGGTGATGGGGCCAACCCATCGTGGTGATACCAAATCACCGCGAGACGATCCCATATCTCAAGTGGGGCCAACCCACGGTGGTGTTAACCATGTGGACGAGTCGCTATGAGGTACCAAACCTCCGAGGTACCAAACCTCCGGTGACATATAGTCACAGTGTGCTACCAAAGCACCGGTGCTCGTCGAAGACGATATCATCGCCTCTCCTCTCATCAACCCATGTCAAACAAAACATACATATATCACATGTATCACATAATCCATGCTTCCCAAAAGCATATTATCAATCTCATACAAATAGAGACTTACTGGTATCCTCGCTTGTACCATTAAGGCACTAAAGCCGTATCTACATAAAGCGATTTACACATAACATACACTTGATACACTTTATTAACTATTATACGTGTGTATGTACACACACTGTTACCACGTTAGCCTTAGATCCGAAGTTAAACAATCGGCCACACTCTAAGTCCTTGCCCCTATATTCGGCCAACTATCAAGGTTAGTATTATGGCTTATTCGGCCAAACCAAAAGATTTAAAGGGATCATATTTTGTACCCGAATCTTTACCCAAATCACTTTGAGTACTAGCCTTAGCGTCCGAATTGCGAACTCGGTTTACAAACTACACTTGGTCAATTAATAACACTAATAACCATAGCCTTCGGCTTTTAAACACCAATATAAGCCTTACCTATACCTACCAAATTCCGTTTGTCAGCGAATGCAAGATCTGATCTCACTGCTTTGAGATCCCGGAGTCCTTGGTGAAATCGGCTTCAATAGAAAGGTTAGCCAACCATTAGTACTTGCCAACTTTCGGCTTTTTCCTTTAATCCAAATCGCGTAACATTAGAGATAAGGGAAATTGACATTCGGCTATAGCCACTCACCTTTACCTAATCACCACAACAGCTTAACTTGAAGAGGTCCAACCACCTTGGTATTCGGCCAAAAGAGATTCCAAATAAGAGAAGAGGATTTCGGTTCTACAAGGGAGTATAGGAGAATAGGGTCTTAGTTTACTTAATAAAGAAGCTATGGAGATGTGAAGGGTTCTGCCAAGGAGTTTTAAGAAAGAAAATAAAGAGAAAACGAGGAGGAGGAAGAAATTTACCGGGTACTGCAGCGGAAAAAGTCTAAAAGAGAAACCATGGTGATAGAGGGGTTTATAAAGAATTCGGCACTCCCCTCCCATTGCTTGTCCGTCCACTCTTCATAGGAAGAGTTTGAATTTCGGCAAAACCCCTTAATTTGCTCTGACCAATTATTTGATTTAATTCAAATAATTTTGAACACCCAAAATAATCAAATATTAATCCCTTTAATAATCCTTTATTATCTTAATATCCTGATAATAAAATCCCTTTTTTAAAAGCTCATATTATCTCTAAATAATAATAAATAAAAGAGTTTAAAGAGAGGAAGACTCCCCTCCGTGTCGTCCCTAAAAAAAAAAAAAAACAAAAGAGAAAATGTTGCGACTCGAACCAAGGCTCTCCTTGTTCCCCCTTGTGGCGTCACATGTAGCTCTTAAGTGGGCTTCTTTTTGCCACTTTACCAAGGCCTAATTAGTGTTAATAATACCCACATTTATTCTTATAACACCACTTACCAAGGCTCCCTTCTTTTAAAATTAAAACTGAAATTTTTCTACCAAACCGGGCATACTCAAAGCCTTAAATTAAGTTCTATTCTTCCATTAACAATATCAAAAATAATTAAAATCCAAATAACCCCATATTTGGGATGTTACATTATATGCCACTGGGACACCCGAATATGATTGATTATAGAGATGAAGTAAGTTAACTTGTATATATATGTGGTTGAAGTTTAAGTATTAGGTGTATACATAAAGGATTAACAAGTTTGAGAAAGGCACTAAGTGTGCGAATTCAAATATCAAGCACTAGGTGTGCGAAATCGGTCATTATGCACTAAGTGTGCAAATTGAATTACCGAGCACTATGTGTGCGAAATCGGTTAGCGAGCACTAAGTGTACGAATTCAATTACCGAGCACTAAGTGTGCGAAATCAGTTAATAAGCATTAACCGCACGAGTTAATTTTCAATTCAAAGATTGAATTCGGTAAGTTTTGATACTATGAGAGGTTATTATTTGAAATTTAAGTATAAATTTGGTAAGTGGTATATGCATATGAAATTAAGAAAATGTGATATATATATATACTTGTTTAAATGTAAATGTATTTGTTTTGAGATGTGAAAGTGATTTATAGATCGATATGAAATCAATTATTAAATGTATAGGTGTTCGGCCTTTGGAGCTATGGAATGTGATAGTTTATGAAAGGTGTTATAAATTATAGCTATGGTTGTAAACTTTATTTGTGATTACCTAAAATTGGTATTACTAATATAAAGAATTAATGCATTGTTGTTGTAAAATTGCTTATAACTTACTAAGCTATGATAGCTTACTGTATGTGTTTATTTGCATTATTTTATAGATTTTTTTGGAGACAAGTCACGAGCTCGGGGATCTTCGTCAAAGTCTATCACATTATCGACTAACTTTGGTATTTTATAAGCTGAATTTTTGTAACTATGGCATGTATAGGCTGGGTTATATTTTGAAATGACTGTTTTTGGGATATGTATATATATTATGCCATGCGAAAATGGCTAAATTAATGTCTAAATTATGAAAATTTGATCTTGACAATTAGGTGTGATGTGTTGGATCTAATTGCTAATGGTTGTGTAAGTTCGGTCTTGATATATATAAAATGTGTGGTATGTATGGATTTTGTTTTTAAGTGAGTTTGGTTCTTATAAAATGAGCTATGTTTGTAAAGGCTAGAATCTATTTATATGTTTGAATGTGTATAGGTTATTTTGATTAGGCTTGTATTGATAATATTCGGCTAAAGTAATAGACTTATATAAATGGGTATGTGATATGATTTATGCTATGTATTAAAACCATCTTATATGACCGAATATATATTTAGTGATTGGGTATGTATGTGGATTTAAAGAATGTGAATTGGATGTTCTTTTAGTGTAATTTGTACTCAAATGGTTCAAACCAATATGGTTATTTGCGCATGAATTTGGGTCAAGATAGGATATATATTTGGTCATTGAAATGTTACTTGTTAAAATGAATATATGTGTATGTATGACTAGTATGCCGAGTGTTTACTTAATGGAATAAGTTAATGTTGATTTGGTAATTATGCATAGATATAGTTTAGACATTAGAAAACATGTACATGATATTATAGTAAATATAATATGTTTGGTTATGTTTTATATTATCAATGCCGTATAGACAACTAATTGAAAATTTTAATAGTAAAGTTTGGTTTATTTGAAGTTTATATCTGTATATGTGCAAGAGTTTTATTTTTTTAAAACGGATATTTGATTAAGTTTTGAGCTTCGATGTGATTGAAATTTGAGTTGTGATATGTAATGAATATTTGTATGAACTGTGAGATGACCGGTAATGCCTCGTAACCACAATCCGGTGACGGACTCGGGTTAGGGGTGTTACAGGTTTGTATCGCAGAGTCGATTCAAGGATCCTTAATCTTCACTGATAATCGGAAAGGACTTAACAAAACTCGGTAAAACAAGGTAGGAGTAAGTGTGGTTTCGGTTTGTTGAGTAATAGGAGGATAACCTCTTAATCGTTTGACTAACTATTGACCTTGTCTAACATATGAACGGTGCTAAGGGATTGGCGGCACACTCGTAATCAAGGTGTGTAATCTCACACTCCTGTTTGTTCCGTAAATGCTATGATCTGTGAATCGGTTAAAAGCCGAAGTACCAAAAATCCAGAATAACGGCATCCGAGATCACTCTAGCGTACGAGCGCTCGTAGTGATAAACCGAGCCACGAACATTGGCGATAGCCTTTTGGGAGTGCCACGAACTCTCTCGTGGGACTGAGGCTGTAATGGGCTTTGTTGGGCCAAAGTGGGCCAAGTGGGCCCATTGGGCTAATGGGCCCATAGGGGCGAAATCCATGGTAAGTGTCGGGTGATAGATGCGGCTGCGAAGTCTGTAAAACTGTGACCGAAAATGGGCTGAATGGGCCACACGAGCGTGTGGGCCTGCTTGGGCTGAAATTGGGCTTTAGGCCCAATTGCACCGTTTTTACCAGAAAGGGTTCCTGTGTCGCTCGAGGCGACAGTAGGCCTCCGGAAAGGCCGTTATATGACCTAAATTACCGAAATACCCTTTACAGGTAAAATTACTAAAATACCCTTCACGGGTAAAGTTACCGAAATACCCTCGATGGGTAAAGTTACCGAAATACCCCCGAGGGGTGAAATTACCGTTTTACTCCTAAATGAAAAAATGACCGTTATACCCTTAGTGGTAGTTTAAATGATGTTTATGTGATATTTATATAACTGTATATGATTGTGATACACCGCATACATGACATATTGCATTGGGTTGGGTTTTTCTGATTTGGAGGAAGTACCGTTATAGTGGCATTGCCACGTATCCACGATTCTAGTGGCTCACCACGATATCGAATTGTTAGCGACTAGGCTGCACCATTTGAGAGTTTGGCTGGGTGGGTCAACATGGTCCCCACATGGAGAGATTGGTTGGGACAGGTGGAGAGTTTGGTGGTTAAGGGTTGGGTTACATGTCCATTGCATTGTTATGATATAGGGCTTAGGCCCAGATTGTTACCGAATAGGAACTTTTTGACGAGGAAAAAGTTGAAAATCAGGAGAAAAAGAAATTAAATTTATCATTTTCCTATTGTAAATGGATAAGGATGACGTGGAATCACAGTTTTATACAATTATTTCTATTCATTTAAAAAAATATTCAAATTATCATGTGTATCTTTTATTCAATACTATTCAAAATAATATAAAATATTATACTAATAAGATTAAAATTAAAAAATTAAAATTAAAACTAGTATTTATTTTTATCAAACAACATGTATTCCATACTTATATTTACTAATTTACCAAATAATTTTCTAATAGACTGATACCGTATGGGCTCGGGCCAGATTGTGACCGTATGGGCTCGGGCCCAGACTGTGACCGTAATAGGGGGTTACAGACTGAGTTCTCGTAACTCACCCTTTCTTTTAACTGTGCAGGTAATCCCCAGCCTTAGTGGATTTGGAGCTGCGATGGACTCGGAGGTGGCCACACGTCCAATATGTTTCTGGGTTAAATTTAGCGACTTTATTTTAGTTTAATTTATTTTAAGTATTGGGTTAATGATTTTTGTAATAAGGCCATTGGGTTTTTCTTTTTAGCTTTTATTTGGTATTCCTTTCAATTGCAAACTGCTTGTCTACTCAACACGGGTTTTTTGAAACAATAACTACTGTTTTCAAAATAACACGTTTCTGCAACTGTTTAAAATAGACTTCCAAAACAAACAAGGTTTTAAAAATAATAACATTTTTGCAAGGGAACGACTTTGAAAAAATCTTTTTTTGTTAATAAGCAACGAAAAATTGGGATTTTTATACGGTAGAAGGTTTTAAATTGAAGAAGGGTTTTCAATGAACGTATAGTTTTCGAACATCACTTTGATGTGACACGATAGATCCGGCCATAACGTCTAGGCCGGGTTTGGGGTGTTACAAGATATGTACATAGCCATGTGATATGGCTAGATAAATGGTTGTGATATGAATGAGTAATCAAGCCATATGATGCTTAATTTGGTATGGTTTGTTAGCTAATGAAATGGTCAAAGTATTGGTAAGCTTATTGATGCAAAGTTGGTATATCATTGATGATAAGATGTCTATTATTGTGGTAAGTTGTGGATGAATTATGCTTGGATTTATTTGTGATTTAGTTGGGCTAAATGACATATAAGATGTTATGATGAGATGTACTTGAATGAGTTGAAAAGGATGACCATTTGGGTATGAATTTGGTTACAAATTGTGTTTAGTATAATGCTTGTATGTGCTTGTAGGGATTGCCCAAAGTGCGGGTGGCAATTTGGCCTTGAAAATGGCCTATAATTGCCCACAAGGTTGAACACACGGGCGTGTGGCTAGACTGTGTCCTTCGTGGTTGCAATTTAAAAAAAGTCAGGCTCGACCACGGGCTAGACACACAGGCATATGACTGGCCGTGTGTTGCAAGTCAGGCTCGACCACGGGTGAGGCACACGGGCGTGTCTCAGGCCGTGTGGTCAAGTCAGTATGTATGCCCTATTTTGACACGGCTCGGGCACATGGGCATATCTGAGGCCGTGGGAGGCACACTGTAACAACCCGATTTAGGGCCTAGTCGGAATAGTGGTGCGAGACCACGAATCCGAGGTGAATTTATGAGTTTTTAAGGTTCATGCCATGTTTGCATGTTAGTGTGAAAGTTTTATGAAGCAATTTTGCTAAATTGAAGTTGAATGGTCAAAAAGGACCAAATTGCAAAAGTTGTAAAATGTGAGTTTCTAGAAGCATTTTGTATGAAATAGCTTTAGAATATTAATTATGAGTCCTTAAATAGCAATTTTCCCAAATTATAAATTTTGGACAAAAATGGACATGACTTAGTAAAATAGAAATTTTTAAAGAGAAGGGCATTTTGGTCATTTGTCTAATAAGTGATTAAAATAGGAAAAATATGATAAAATTTCATTCATCTTCTTCCTTCCATTGCCGAAAATTTGAAGACTCCATAGCTAGGGTTCTTCATTTTTTTCAAGCTAGCTAGTAAGTTCATCTTAGCCCCGTTTTTAATATTCTTCGTGTTTTTGAAGTCCTCGTATTATGAATTAGCTATTTTTAGCTATAAAATAAGCTAATATGCATGTTCAAAAATTTCATCTATGAATGACATGCTTGTTAAATGATGTTTTATGGAAGATTATGAGAGTTTGATGTTAGATAAACATCTTTTCCTTAATGAATTTCATGAAATATGATAGTATGGACTAGTTTGTAATAGTTATGAAATTAGTCATACCTACTAGAAATAATGAGAATTGATGATTGCTATAGTAGGGAAAATGAATCAGCTAAGCATATAGCTTAAGAAAGTTGAATGAAAATTATTTTACGAGCCTTGGGGCAAAAGTGCAAATATGAGAAAGTATAGGGGCAAAATAGTAATTTTTCCCAAGTATGAGTAAAGGGTCAATTTAGTCAATGTGAATATTAAATGATCTATTTATGACTATAGATCAAGAAAAATGAAGCCCGGATTGAAACCGAGGCAAGAACAAGGTCGAGGACTAAATTGTATACCTAGCTACATTTTGTATATTGAGGTAAGTTTGTATGATTTCTAAGCTTTATGATTTATATCATTGAATTGCTTAGAATAATGTACAATGTTATTAAGAAAAATGTTTAATGTTATGTTAAACAAAGAAATTAACGAGATCAAGCATGAGAAAGCCCCGATTGAAGTTGAATAACTTAGGATACTCGATCTACCACATGAAACAAGAAAGTCCGTATAAGACCAAGCCGAGGCATGGCATCAGCAAGCAAGCAAGATATCATGTAAGTCCAAGGCAAGCTTGGCATTGAATAAGTTATCATGTAAGTCCAAGGCAAGCTTGGCATTGAATAAGTTATCATGTAAGTCCAAGGCAAGCTTGGCATTGAATAAGTTATCATGTAAGTCCAAGGCAAGCTTGACATTGAGTAAGTTATCATGTAAGTCCAAGGCAAGCTTGGCATTGAGTAAGTTATCATGTAAGTCCAAGGCAAGCTTGGCATTGAGTAAGTTATCATGTAAGTCCAAGGCAAGCTTGGCATTGAACAAGTTATCATGTAAGACCAAGGCAAGCTTGGCATTGAAAAGTTATTAAGAGAAAGAGATCCCATATAAGTCCAAGTTAAGGCATGGCATTGGTGAGAACAAGAAAGACTTCGTCTAAGTCCATGTTAAGTCATGGCCTCAAAATTTAGATGAGATTTAGTATCCTCGGTTATTCATATAAATTCATCGGGCAAACGAGTTAAGCTCCAAAGAGAGAACAATAAAGCTAAGTAAGTAAGGTTATTATCAAGTGAAAAAGAATATTATTCATGTTATGAATGATGAATTAGAAATTATGAGTATTATGTTCAAGTATGTCGATCAATGTGATCTAGTGATCTGTACTTTGTTTGCCTATCGTGTATGAGACTAGTAAGTTTCATGAGTTATGTAAGAATCAAGTATGAGTAAGTAAGCTTTATATAGCTGAATTTATGATGTCATTGTTTATATCAAATGGTCTATATTAAGTAAGAGTGTTGCTATGTGTATTATGAAAACTTACTAAGCTAAATGTTCATGTCTTTCATTCTTTCTTTCCATGTAGTCCCGCCAAGCTAATATCGAGGATCACCGTCATCGGAGCTCGGAGCACACTATCAATCGCTATTTTGGTATAGCCAAGTTGTTTTATTAAGTATGGCATGTATAGGTAGCATTACATTTTGAGTAAATGTTTTAAGGAGAGCCAAGGTATAGGCTATTAAGTTTGTTATTCTTTTGTATATGGCTAAGTGATTGGCCAAGTGTGTATGTTTATAATTATCAATGAAGCATGTAGTATCATTCAAGATGGTGTAGTATTGATTTTTGGAAATGAGTATAAATTGTATCTTAATTTCGGGATGGCAATCGGCTTGGTAAATAGCCTCTAAGTGCCCACACGGTTAGACACACTGCAGGCGTGTTCAGGCCGCGGCGTGAACCGCACCTTAGTCTTATAAGTAAGAATAGGCCACGGACTAATCGCATGGCCGTGTGTTAAGGCCGTGCATGACACACGGTTAGAACATGGGCCTGTGCCCGGTCGTGTGAAATAAGTTAGTATATCAAGATGTAGTACACGGTCTAAGTCCACAGGCGTGTCATGGCCGTGTGGAAATTAGTTGAATACTGAGTTTTAGGGCATGGTCTGAGGACATGGGCGTGTATGCCTATGCACGGGCGTGTCTTATATTACACGGGCGTGTAACACCTGTTTCAAAGAAAAGTTTTTCGATAAGGTTTCGAAAGTTTACCAAGACGAGTTTAAGGCCTCGTGAGGCCCATGAAATGTCTGAATTGTTTAAGAATGAGAAGTTTTAATTTGGAACGAAATTTTATAGCCCGTAATGTCATGATTAAGTAAGTTCAAGCATACTAATGTCTCGTATCCGGTCTGAGCCTCGGACTCGGGTATGGGGTGTTACACACACGGCCTGCCCACACGGGTGTGTGACCTCTGTAACTTAGAAAATTTTTAAATTTCTGAAAATTTCTGTATGTGTTCGGTTTAGTGTCAGCCCCTTTTTAAAGCATGCTTAAGGTCTCGTAGACCTATTTAAGGGACACTTTGATTTGATTAGTTGAACATTATGATGAAATGTCTGAAAAAGGTTCCGTTTTATCCGGTAATGCCTTTAACCGTAGACCGGTGATGGTTACGGGTTAGGGGTGTTACAGGGTGCACTCAGATTAGTTGAGCGATCCTAACTAGACGATGGCTAGTAGACACATAATTGAAAAGTGAAATGCTCAATTTAGATCCTTAAACCCGACTAAGTTGAGGTTCATAATATCTTTTGTTAGCTCTATTGCCTTGCATAGTTTTTAGGCTTATGTAATTAAACTATTGCAAACGTAAATGTCCCTGTGACCTTACATAAATGCTAAGAAACCCTTAGTTAATATGATCAGTAAAATGTATATTTAACTAAGTAAAAGACTTCAAAATGACTTATTTTGTTTTCAAACTCATGAAAGATCGAGTTCCATGGAAGTATTTCCGAACATTGTTGAGCATGATATAGTAAATTGAATTGATTAATATAATTATCCTAGCCCATTTAATGTTGATTGTTTTTGTTGCTAAAGCCATTCATTCATACATTTAGGTAAATTGTATCTAGATTAGAATTGCATAGGGATCAATCTTTGCATCTAAGTAATTTTACCTAGTTTAATCATCACCATCAAAATTATTTAGTTTTTACATCAATTTGTTAATTATAATTTTGCAATTAATAAGTTAAGCTTATACAGTCCCTGTGGAGACGATAACTCATTTTACTTACTTATTACTTGAATGACTGTGTACACTTGTACAAATCCCGTTACAAGTTTTTGGCGCCGTTGTCGGGGTTTGTTGCCTTAATTTTTTTTGTGAAATTATTCTTTTTAATTTGGTTTTTATTTTATTTTTTTTAATTTCTAAATTTACTAATTAATTCTTTAATTTTTTTTTCCTCTTTCCCTTTATTATTATTATTATTATTATTTTATTCTTTATTCTTTAGTTTTTTTGTGATTTTCTTTTTAGGTCATCATGAGCATAGAGCGAATAATTGATTTACTTGTTGTAGACTCTGAAATTGAGCAGACATTTAGACAAAGAAGACGAGAAATATTAGCCCAAAGACAAGATGCAGAAATGGGGCTTGAGAATAGAAATGACATTCCAGGGAATAGAGCCTCTAATGCTCGAAATCCAATCCTTATTACTGATGATAGGGACCGACCCATAAGACAGTATGCCATGCCACTTCTTAATGAACTAAATTCAGGAATTAGGAGACTGGAGATCGAGGCACTGCAGTTTGAATTGAAGCCTATGATGTTTCAGATGCTTCAAAGAATAGGCCAATTCAATGGAATGCCTATAGAAGATCCGAATCTTCACCTTCAATTGTTTATGGAGGTGAGCGATTCCTTCAAGATTGCTGGTGTAACTGAAGATGCCCTTAGGTTGAAGTTGTTTCCATACTTGTTGCGAGATCGAGCACGAGTATGGCTTAATTCGTTGCCATCCAACTCAATTTCTACATGGTAAGAATTAGTTGAATGCTTTCTAGTTAAGTATTTCCCACCAAGCAAAAATGCTAAGTTGTGAAATGAGATCACCACTTTTCAACAATCGGATGATGAGTCCTTATATGAGGCATGGGAAAGATTCAAGGAGTTACTACGTAGATGCCCTCATCATGGGATTCCACATTGTATCCAGTTGGAGACATTCTATAATGGTCTCAACGCACACACAAGGTTGGTGGAAGATGCTTCTGCGAATGGTGCTCTCCTGTCGAAGTCTTATAATGAGGCTTACGAAATCATCGAGAGAATAACCAGTAATAATTACCAGTGGTCGACAAATCAAGAAACTTTAAGAAGACGAGTAGCCGAAGTACATGAAGTACACGCCCTTACTTCACTCTCAGCTCAGGTATCGTCTATCTCTTTAATGTTGAAACATTTTACTACTAACGGTTTAAATCATGTTGCAGCTCAGCCACCAACCTACTACCAAGAAGGTAGACCGAACAACATTTACATGCAACATAAATCAAATCAACCTCTTGGTTTCAATCAATAAGTTCAAAACCCACAGCAAGTTGAACCTTCAAATAATTTGGAGAATTTGTTGAAGGCATACATTGCTAAAAATGATGTATTGATTCAAGGCCAAGCAACAACATTAGAGAATCTGGAATATCAAGTGGGGCAAATAGCTTATGAGTTTAGAAACAGACCCCAAGGTGCTGTATCAAGCAACATAGGAAATCCTCCATCAGCCGAGTGTTCTAATCTTGAGAACTTATTAAGAGCATACATGGAGAATAATGATGCAACTTTGAGAAATTTAGAGAACTAGATAGGGCAGCTAGCCAACGAGCTTCGAAATAGACCACAAGGAGCTTTGCTTAGTTACATGGAGAACCTAAGAAAACCAAGTAAAGAGAATTCCAACGCAATCAATTTACGAAGCAGAAGGACTTTTGAACCCAATGAGGTTGAGGTTGAAGATGAACCTCCCCTGAAAGAGGAAAATCAACCAACAGTTGAAATTCCTGCACTAGAGAAGCCAAATTCTGCAAATTCTGAAAAGGTAAAATCTAAACTAGTGAATTCTGATAAGCTAAGCTCTGCATTAGATGCAGAAATATTACCTCAGAAGAGTTGTCAAATCCAAAGTTCCACAACCTCCATATCCTCAAAGACTCCAACAACATAAACAAGATATTCAATTTAAGAGAATGTTGGATGTGTTGAAACAACTACATATCAACATGTCATTGGTAGAGGCTTTGGAGCAAATGCCGAACTATGCGAAAGCTATGAAGGAATTTCTATCTTTGGAAGAGAAGGTTTGGGGAATTTGAAACTGTAGCCCTGACTACAGAATGTAACCTATTTTTTAGAACAAGTTGCCTTCTAAGTTGAAGGATCCATGAAGTTTCATCATACCGTGCAATATTGGAGAAACCTATTATGGTAAGGCTTTGTGCAATTTGGGATCGAGTATCAATTTAATGCCTACGCCTGTGTTTAAACGATTAGGTATTGGTAAGGCCAAACCGACTACAATTACACTCCAATTGGCAGATCGATCTTTAGCATACCCCGAAGGAAAGATCGAGGATGTCTTGGTTCGTATAGATAAATTCATATTTCCTGCTGACTTTATTATCTTAGATTTTGAAGCAGATAAAGGCGTACCAATTATCCTAGGAAGACCCTTCCTGGAAACCGACAGAACGAGAATTGATGTATTGAAAAGTGAACTCACCATGCAAATTCAATATGAACAAGTAACCTTTAACATACTCAAGGACCTAAGATCTCCTAATGAGGTTAAATATTGTTTTATTGTTTCCACGGAAGATCCATCGGAAGGTATTTCATATGACTCTTCAGATCAAGGTAAGGATGATACATGTTTAGAAGCTAACTTGGAAGGATTCAGTTCAAAAGTTTAGTTTGAATCATTAGAGCTATCATCACTTGAGTACAAGTAACGCAACCCAACCCATCAAAAGAAGAGCCACTCGAGTTAGACTTAACTGTTTTGAAAAGGCACGAGAAAGTATCGAGTGGACTATTGTAAATACTGAAAAGGGATCTATCAAGGGACAGAAGAGTTCGAATCAATCTCGAGTATTTGATCTTGGGAAATTCGAGTTTCAATGGTTAAAAGCAAGGATCATGTATCCAATCTATGAAATTCAGTGGGTAGGACTTATACCAGAGAAAGAAGGTATAACAAAAAATGGGTTGATTTTGCTAAGGATCATCATGGGTAGGCAGAGTTGTACGAATGACAGAAAGTCGAGCAAAGCAAAACAGAACGATCATTTCCTACTGCTATTTTTCGAGCAAATATTGAATATAATTGTCGAGCAACATTACTTCTTCTTTCTAGATGGGTACGTGATCGCTGTGAAGTCAGAGTTTTAAAATTTATAAAAGAATGATCGAACCTGGAAACTAACTCTGACAACGATTAAAGGCAAGTGCACCTATCGAACAGTAGTATAGTTTAGGCAAGACCGGATTGTCGAACCCAAAGGAACTAAAAGTACTAATACTAACTTTCTTTTTATTATTTAGCCTAAAATAAGTGAAGTTGTTTATTAATCTAAATTAATTAACTACTAAACTAAAGACTCTAAGACAAAGAAGAATGAATTTGGAAAATAACTTGGGAAAACTCAGTTGATTTGGACGATACCCTAGGAAGAATCCACCTAGACTTCACTTGTTATCTAACACTGAACCATACGATTTATTCACTTAGTTTGATCTGTAAGACTCTCTAACGTATATTAAACCCTCTCTCGAGGCGAATAACGTCTAACCCTAGGTTAATTAGTGGAACTCTCGTTCTCTTATAATAACCCCCTAGAATAACAGTAAATCGATCTATGGATTCCCATATTAGGTTTCACCCTAATCCGGCAAAATCTCGTCACCCTATCTCTAGGTGTGCGATCAACTCCGCTTAATTATGTTGGATCTACTCTTAGGCAGGGTCTATTCCTCCTCCACCTAAGCACATTAAATTTGGATTAAGCTCACATAATTAAGAACAAACTAAGTATTTATCATATAATTCAAATAATCAAATAACAAGATTCATCATAGGTTTCATCCCCTTCGGGTATCCGAAGGGTTTAGTTCATAACAATAAAGGAAAACATCTCAAGAGAAAAGATAAAACAAAACATAAGAAATCCCTAAAACTCCTTGAAGGAATTGAAGAGGAGATCCTCCGTCTTGAGTATAACTCTGGCTTCTTGAGATGAATCAACTGGCTATCCCTGAGTGAATCCCCACAAATCTTCCTTCTCTGGCCTAGCACGACGCCCCTAGACGATGGCTTTGGGCTTCCCCTTTCAGGTCATACTTGGGGTGTATTTATAGGCTTTTGAAATACATTTCTTTCTCCCTAAGTATCCTTTCCCGAATGAAATTGCTCTTCTCCACGGCAGAGGCACGGCCATGGAGCACGCCCGTGTAAATTGTGGACAGGCCGTGTTCAGATTTCTTTAATGAGGCATGACCGTGTGAGTCGGGGTTAGACCGTGTTCTAGATGATTGACTTGGCACGGTCGTGTGGGTCTAAGTCCAGGCCGTGTCAATTTCCTCTTTGGTCTGTTTTGGTCCGTTTTGAGCCCGTTTCTCATTCTTTTTATCCTTGGGTGCTTTCCTGAGTATAAGACATGAAAAGAAAGGATTAAGAGCACCTTTTTACATAAATCAAGGGATAATTCATCCAAAAGCATACTAAATGTGGGCCTAAAATATGTTACTATTTCGGTTTATCAAATACCCCCACACTTAAGCTTTTGCTTGTCCTCAAGCAAAATTCTCAACTTACAATTAAAACGAACTTCCCTCAATTCATAATAGTCATTAATAGTGTCTCATCATAATTCAGAGATAGTTTATACATGGATAATTCAACTCAAAGAGTCCTAAAAATTCAAACATTATAAGTCATAGATTTTGTAGCTCGAAAACATAGGCGTCTCCCCTTATCTAGATAATTACCTTTAATTTGAAATCGACAAGGATTGACATCCTCACAAAAGATCCACTCAAATCACTCAAAGTGTTTAAGGTTCAAAATTTAGGCACTCAAAAGTTGAACATTAAGAGTTAATCCCATAGGCTTGCATGAAAATCAAATCTCCACCACTGAAATATGAGATGAAACATAAATCAAAAGGTCTTTGTTAGGGTTGTAACGGGGCTAGGGTTAAGGTGTGGAAAAAGGCTAAATTAGAGGGTTAGAATCGAGATTGAATTGACAAATTACCTAACTAAGAACTAATGAACTAATAATAATAATTACATCAATTGAAAACTAATAATATTAATAATACGAGCTTCTTTTTTTCGATATTTGGAATTTAAATAAATGTATAAGCTCATTTAATCTCATAACTAATAATGAATATACTTCGTTTTTTTAAGAACATCATAAATACATAATAAAGGATAGATTACTGAAGTAAAAATCATAGTTAGGCAACTAATCAAAATCAACTCTAGATATAAGGGTAGTTAAAGAGGATGGTGAAAACGAATAAAAAGGGTTTTGGGTTAATATTAGCAGGTAAGTCAATAAATGGGTTGTTAGGATTAAACGGGGTTCACTAGGGGTTAATTATGAAGGTAGGCTTTTTAAATGGAGTAAGTGGGTTAGATCCTAGGTGCCTTTATCATCTCTGTGTATCAAATCAAAAAATGTGGTCTCGACATGTATAATCGATGCAAGTTCTAGAATAACAAATCAGTGTTGACATACTCATAATCAATAAAGTGAGCAAGAAAAAGAATGTATGCTCTATAAGGCTCAAAATCTCACAAAAATTATGGGTATTTTGATGTCAACCTTGTAAATTTCAAAATTCAAAGTAATATTTAAACTCGGTTCGACAACCTAGAAAATTTTTATTCAGAAAAATAGACTTATCATGCTTGATTCTCTAGTATTCTTAGAATTTAATTATCAATGCACAATTATCAATGACTTAATCTAAAACATATCAATAAAAATCATAAATCATCAGAAATTTCATCCTAATTAGTAATATGAGTAATTTACTTTCAAACAAGACTAAATTCAGGGATTTGAGAATAATGCAAAATGTTTGGTACCTAATTTTAGAAGTTTGAGAATAATGAAAAAAACTAGGTACCTTTTTTAGGTTGTTCACCCCCCACACTTAAGATGTGCATTGCCCTCAATGTACAAAGATAGATAATATCATTATAAAATCATAAGATATGGGAAGAAGTGAAACTCCCTGAACTTTCAGATGGCTCCTTGAGAGGAGATTGTGTCTTTGGTGGTGGTGATGGGCCGTCTGGATGACGAACCTGCACTAGATGAAGAAATTGGGAGGCTCATGCAGGATTAGCCAAGAAATCTAAAGAAACCTTAATAATATACTAATAATATAATTAAAGACAAGAAAGATAAATAGAAGGAGACTAAGAAGGAAAATAAACTAAGTTTAAAAGATAAAGGGGCTTGAGAATCCTTATGGTAGATGGTTTGAGAGGTGGGTGTGACTTTGAAGGTGACGGAGTTGTTGGTGATGGTGGAAGTGGCGTGATTCCCAAGCAGCCTTAAGAACCTAAAAACAAGAAACTAAAACAAAATAAACTAAATTAAGTAGAAGAGAAGTAAAGATAAAGAAAATAAAGGAGAAGATAAAAATAAAAGAACAGATAATTAGTCTCAAATACCCTTGGCTTGTTATTTGGATGAAGCTGCCGGCATGAACTCAGGTGAATCGGTCTCCTTTGAGGAGATTGGCATTTTACGCTTCTTTGCAATGGATATGATTTTGTTGTAGCTCAAGAGTTTGAGGATTTATTAGGAAAAGGGAAAAAAAACAAAAGGGAGAAAAGAAAGAAAGGAAGAAGAAGAAGAGTAGGTAATGAGAGAAAGGAGAGGGGCATGGTATTTAAATAGAATCTCAAGTCTGGCAATTTACCACGCCCGTGGGTTGAGGGTGTGTCAATTCACACGGTTGCATCGCACGACCGTGTTCCTAGGCGCGTTGGTTACCCCACGCTCGTGTCTAGCCTGTGTTCGACAAGTCAATATGTTGGCATGGGTTTAAGGCACGGGCGTGTTCTGCCCGTGGTTGGAAAGTCAGTAGCTTCACACAGTTATGGGGCACGGCCGTGCCCCTTTGTCGGTGCCCGTGGTGTAGTGGTTGGATCCGTGACGTCGAAAAGTGGTTGGAATTGATTCGCACGGCCTCTACTATGTCAGTACGGGGATTCTTATGGTCCACACGGCCACGGCCACGGCCGTGTGCAAGGCCATGTGTTCTGGAATTCTGCACCCCTTGTTAGTTTATAACTAAGTGTTCAGAAAGAAAAGAAGAAAAGAAAAATAAATTTAAAGCGAAATATGAGAATAAATTATGTTAGTCCTCGGGTTGCCTCCCGAGAAGCGCTTGTTTATAGTCTTAAGCTAGACTCTCCTCTCGTTCGCTTTGTCAGGGTGGTTTGAGGAGTTGGAAGTCCTTCCTCATGCTATCATTTGCGTCTTCGTGAAAAAATTTAAGTCGAGATGTGTTTATAGTAAAAGTACCAAAAATAGGATTACTTACCTCGACTGTTCCGTGTGGGAAAACACTGGTTACCCTAAAAGATATTTCTTTGTTTGTGCTAGGGTCTGGAGGAGATATTTGAGGATCTGCCTGATCTATTAGTACCCGGTCCCCTATTTTGAAGTGGTTTGTTATTTCTATTAGCTCTTTTGGGGGCTCCTTCGATTTTATCTTGTGTGGTTCCGGTTCTTCGTCGTGTATCCCTAATTTCTCCTTGCAGTGTGTCTTCCACTCGTCTAGATCATCGAACTGAATCCCTCGATCTTCATGAGTTATTTCTTTGTTGGCATGGGGTTTAGGATCGGGTTGGTTGTATTCTTTGGTGGTGCTTCACGAAAATAAGGGTTAACCGAATGGTTTTCGAGTAGAATTTACGTTCTCACCTTGATTACTCGATGTTCTAGCCGAGTCGAGAGCCTTGATGGTGACTGTCTCATTACCTACACAAAGTATGAGTTCTCCTGCATCAACATCAATTTTAGTCCTGGCAGTCGGAAAAAGGGTCTTCCTAAAATTAGGGGGATCGAATTATCCTCATCCATGTCTAAGACAACAAAGTGTACTGGGAAAACGAATCTGTCAATTTTTACAAGAACATCTTCGATAATACCCCTAGGAATTCTAATAGTTTTATCAGCTAATTGAATGCTCATCCTAGTTTGTTTGGGTTTCCCTAGACCTAATTGTTTAAACAATTTATAAGGCATGACATTTATGCTTGCCCCTAAATTAGCTAACGCATTATCAACAGTTAGTCTACCAATTAAACATGGAATTGTAAAACTCCCTGGATCTTTTAGCTTTTGTGGTAGCCTATTTTGGAGAATTGCTGAGCACTTTGAGTTAAGTTCCACATGTGACGACTCGTCTAACTTCATTTGTTTGTCGAAGCTCTTTTAAAAATTTCTAGAATCGGCATCCGCGAAAGAGCTTGTGTAATGGTAAGTTAATATGTAATTTCTTTAAAAGTTTAAGAAACTTACCAAACTGTTCTTCTGTGTCGTCTCTTGTTAACGCTTCGGGATATGGTATGCGAGGTTTGTACTTCTTGATTACCAGTTTTGGCTTGTCTTGTGGTACCTCATCTTTACCTTCTTCAACCTCGTTTCCTTGTGTTGGACTGGGTTTGTCTACTTCTTCGCTTTCTTGAGCTGTTATGGCTTGGATTTGCTCCTTTGGATTAATTTCAGTATTACTCGGTAGACCCCCTTGCGGTCGTTCGGATAATAGCTTTGCAATTTCTCCGACTAACTGGGTAATTTCCCCGATTGCCTTTGTAAGTGCTCCAACTTGGTTCTCGATCTTTTTGATTGATGTTTGTTGGGTGTTGAAACACCCCAAACCCGGCCCATTCGTTACGACCGAATTTGAAATGCCACTGCGGAAAAACGTTTGAAGACTGATTTCACTTTTGGGAAAAACATTAAAAATTTTGTTATTTGAAAACCAGGTCCAATTAAAAATTCTAAATAATATAAGCTTCACAAAAATATCCAAATTAAAAGTACTTCCAAATAATAATTTAATGGTCGTCTAGCTTAAACATAATAAAAATGCTCAAATAGAAATACTTAAATACTTGAACTGGGCCTTATTACATTAAATAATTAAACAAAAGTTCTTAGTAATAAACTGAATAAAATAAAGAAGATGTCTTCTGCATGGGCCACCTCGTATCCACTCCAACCCGGTCCAATCACCATGAATCATCTGCGATGTTTAATAAAAATTGGGTGAGTCATACAGGACTCGGTGTGTAATTAGTCCATTGAATTCCACCCACATGTTAACCACATATTAACTCATATATCGGATATCAATTATCAAATTCACATGTTATCACATTACAGGCTTGGCCCATATTCATATCACATTCATCTAATAGGGTAGTTAACCACAAAATTTCCACATCTTCGGGCTTAGCCCATTTCCACTGTGATCCACATTCATATCTTTGGGCTTGGCCCTTTTCTTCATATTCCACATATCAACTGGGCTTGGCCCATTTTCACATTAATCCACATATCAATTGATAATTATGCAAAGTGCCCCCAACCCAACCTAGGGTCCATCCTCTACACACCCCGTATCCGACCTTTACACACGAGGGGATTAACAAATCACCTCTCCTTTTCACTCTAAAGGCAATCAATGCCGTCCACGTGCAATTAAGCACAATAATCCACAATGCGACCTCAGTCAGTGCCAATCCACGATGTAGCCGTAGCTAACACCAAAACCACGATGGGACACATAGTCACTCATCAACCACGATATGGCACATAGCCGATATCAACCACGATGAGGCACATAGCCACTCATAAAGCCACGCGAACTAAATCGCAATTAATCCACAACGTGACCTCGATCCAACGTCAATCCCACGATGTAGCCGTAGCTAACACCAAAACCACGATGGGACACATAGTCACTCATCAACCACGATATGGCACATAGTCGATATCAACCACGATGAGGCACATAGCCACTCATCAAGCCACGCGAACTAAATCGCAATTAATCCACAACGTGACCTCGGTCCAACGTCAATCCACGATGTAGCTCAAGGCTAACATCAAACCACGTCTTTCAAGTACACCCGCACCTTCTTTCATATCATATCCCACCCATGCACATGCCACATAAAATAATGATACAATGTAATGATGCATGGGCATGTTCATCAAGCATATTATCACATATTCATATTAATAATCACATATCATCGGGTTTGGTACTTACCGGATTATCGACATACCCTTGAGGGTATCCTTATCACAATTTCCCTTTGCACTAGTTAGCACATTCATAATACATACACATTTCACATACATATCATATATTCGGAAAACGGTGGGTTAATCACACACCGATCACTTGGAGAACTATGCTTTCGATCATCGATGCTATCACTAGGCGATACTACGGCTATTTGCCTACTTTCTTGTTCGCCATTTGGTCCACACCGGTGGCCAATCCCTAACCGCGAGACAGATCTCTTCTTAAAGTTCGGGATAGGGACCTTCCCTTTCCCTTCTTGAATGGTATTCGCCTTCATCAACACACTTAATCGAACAATCGATTTAATCATCAATATACGAATTCTTAACCAAATATCCACTGACTTATCATACTTACGAAAGGGTCTTGAAATCCGAAAAGCTTGATCTAATGCTTAGATCCTTAATCCCTACATTTGATTAATCACCTACTACTTTAATAAAAAGCCATTCGCCATAAATCCAAATCTTAGTAGGATTAGTATACTTAAACTTACCTTGTTGCCGTTTGACTTAAGAATCAAGTCTTGAAATCTCTCGCTATACTCTTCTTGCATTCGGCCAAGCATTAAATCAATTAACTTGGTTAGTTTTCGCTTTTGAATAATTAATGAATACATATATTTACCAAACATGGCCTTGGCCGAATGCTATAGACACTTACCTTGTGGATTTTAAATCCCGAAACTCACCGAATAACTAGGAACACGTGGCCTATGGTGTACCTTCGGAAAAGAACTTCTCCTTCCTTGTAGTCGACACTTAGTAAATCCCGAAAGATCTTTTTACTTGAAGAAATCGATTGCACCTTCACTTCAACCTTCGAGAGATTGGCTATGGCTAGATGATGATCTCACAACTTTCGGCTTTTGGAGGGATTAGAAAGAAAAGAGAAGGAAGAATAAAGATGGAGGATTCGGCTAGATCACAAGGTATTTGGCTTGGCAAAAATAAAAGAAGAAGAAGATTTGGTGAAGAGAATTCGCAGAGGCTTTCAAAGAACAGAAAATAATGCAGAATGGCCTTTTTTTTCCTTTTATAGCCGAAATTACTAACTTAGAATCCCTTACTTGGCCATCACTCCTCTATCTGATAACTTTATCCTTTAATTATCATAAATAAAAGAGTTTAAATCCAACATTTATCATTCAAAATAATCCAATTTAAAAATCTTTTATTTATCACCCTTTTTAATCGAATATTTATGAAAATAAAACACCTCCTTTCTAGAAGCATGTGTCGTCCACCTCAGTCTTCTGGAAGCAAAAATAAAACCTCCTTTATTTTCTCCCCAAGTGACTCGAACTCAGGCCCATTCCTCTTGCATATGGCGCCATTTCCATAGGCCCTAAGTGGCATCTTCAGACCACTTTTCCAAGACTGTTTGTGTGTCAAATTTCACAAACTTTTTCTTTTAAGGCCACCTTGCCTTAATTTCCCTTTTTAAACCTTAAAAGTCGTCATTTCTAGGTCATTTCTAAGTTTCCAAAAATTTTCGATCGGCTCTGTAAACTTGACATTTCCTTACATTTCCAAGTTTCCAAAAATGTTCACTTTCCATTTTCCTTACATTTCCTTGTTTCCAAAAATGTTCACCTTCCATTTTTAAACTTAACATTTCCATACATTTTCAGGTTTCCAAAAATGTTCATTTCTAACTTATTTTCACTCATTTTTGGGTTTCCAAAAATATTCAAAATTTATTCTGTAACATCCTAAAATTGGGGTTATTTGTGATTGAATTATTTTGCTTGTGATTGGATTGTTATGATGTTGTTGCGGTGTAATAAGGCTTAATCATGGATCTTGAGTAGGCTCGGATAGTAGAAAAAAAAATTATTTGTAAGCTTTAAAGATAGGGAGCCTTAGTAAGTAGGGGTTACAACTTAAATGAGGGGAAATTTTTCACTAAAAAGGCCTTGGAAAAGTGGCAAAAAGGGAGGCCACTGAGGAGCTGGAATTGACGCCACAAGGGGAGTAAGGGGAGCCTATGTTCGAGTCGCGGAAGTTCCCTTTTTGCTCTTTATTTTTGGCAAAAGAGAGAGAGAAATGCTCAATTTAAACTTCAGGATAATAAGGATATTATTAGGATTTTAATTGGATTTTATTTGAATATTTGTTTAAAAAGTTGGCCGAGAGAAAAAGTAGGAACTTGATTAATTCAAATTCTTTTGAATGATTTTAAACGTTTGGCCAAGAGTAATTCAGGTGTTGGGCGAATCTAGGACTCCTTGTTGGAGAGGAGTAATCGGCAAAGGAAGCGTGTAGAGAGGGGAGGCCGAATTCTCTTAGTCTTTTACTTGACAATTTCATTTCAAGCATTTTTCCCATCTTCCACCTCTTTTTCCTTCTTTTTCATTCTTTCTCAAAACCGAAACTCTCTCTACCCTTTCTTGGCCGAATCCCTATCTTCTTTTCCCCTTCTCTTCTCTTTCTCTATTATTAATGAATCTACTCCCTACCTTTGTACCAGAAATTCTTTAATTTTTCCTATTAGACTCACTTTGGCCGAATATTAGGAGTAGCATAAGTCTCTTCGGGATTTCTTTTTCAATCGATTGGTGAAGGTAAGTATGCCGAAACCCTCCTCCCACAATCTTTTGTTCTCTGTCGACTTGGATGAATGGGAAGCCGAAAGTCGGCACATGTTGATGGTGTGTGGCTAACTATTCTTCTCCTTTGGAACCGATTTCTTAAAAGGTGCTCAAGGGATTTTGAAGTGCACAATCCAAACCTCTATTCTCGACAATCGGCTTTGGTAAGGGTGGTAAGGATCCATTTTAAGATCATTAATTCTTTTAAGTAATCGAAAGCCAAGGCTATTATGAGTGGCTACTAATAATTGCCGATTGTAGGGTAGTAAAGCGATTCACCAAAGCGTGTCAGCCGTGGCTAGTACTCAAGGGCGTTTAGGTGAGGTTTCGTGTTCATACGTTAACCCTTTGGATTTATTTGGTTTGATCGAATGGTCTATGACACTAACTTTCATGTATGGTGAATATAGGGGTAAGGAAATCTAGTGTGGCGATTGACTCTTTGGGATTTAGGGCTATCGTTAGTAACAGTGTGTACATACACACTTTATAACTAATAAGCGTGCTAAAGGCATTGTATATGCTAAAGCGATTTGATGTAGAATGGGATTTAATACCATCATGGTATAGGCAAGGATTGAGTAAGTCCTTGTTGTTATGAGTTTTCTTTATGATGCTTTTGGGAAGCATGACATATTTGGTATATGTTGTTAAATAAACATGTTGGCATGATTTTTGTTAAATGCATATCATTGGTGATGTGGGTTAAAGCGAGTGGAGGGGGAAGTGATATCCGTGTCTTCTTGGACACCGGTGGTTTGGTACCACATTTCGTGACTACGGTCACGGAGGTTTGGCACCTCATAGCGTCTCGTCCCAGTGGTTTGGTACCACAGTGGGTTGGCCCCACTGATGATGATATAACAGATTGACGCGGTGATTTGGTATCACACGATGGGTTGGCCCCATCACTACTATTTGTGACTTGGGTCACCGGTGGTTTGGCACCACAATATTGATGGATATCGTGTCTTTGGACACCGGTGGTTTGGCACCACGGTGGTTTGGTACCACACGGGGGTAGAAAGGAGCATTGGATGGCTAGGTTGGGTGCATGTTAAATTTAGTGCATGTTAACTTAGTTATAAATTGTGTATGATGTTGCACTAAACTGGGGAAGGGTTACACATTGAGTCTTGGTGACTCACCTTCTCATTTAACTTTTTCAGGTGACTCGTAGATCGCGGATGAGGAGCCGGATGGACTCAAGGTGGCCATGCAGTGGGAATGTGATTTAAACGAACTTTGAATTATTTTTATTTTATTTTGGATTTATTTGTTCAAGTTGTAATAAGGCCTCCTAAGATTTTTATTTTGGTTATTTTACATGTTTTGGATAATTTGTTTAAATTACTTAATGACTTTAAAATGTGTACACACGGTTTCTTAAATTTAAACGCAAAAAATGTTTTATTGTGCCACCGGGTACATTCAATATCGGTAACAACCTGACTTAATAGATCTTTAAATATAACTAAGTGCGATTTCTTCACACACCTGAATGGTTTTAACAAAATGATATAAAATGAGATGTTTTCACCCAAACTTAAGCTGCTAAAGGAATTTTTACAAAATGTTTTCCTCTGTAACATTCCAAATTCGGTCGTAATGTTTGGGCCGGGTTTGGGGTGTTACAAAATTGGTATCAGAGCCCAGTTCAAAACTCGGCTGTGGGGGCCCAAGGCCCAAAATGTTTTAGTAGGCCTTTTTGAAATATTTTTGGTTTTGAACAGCATGGCCCGAGTCTCGGCACCAATCCGCCGGTAAATACTTCCCGACTTCGTATGAATTATTATTGGTAGAAGGGTAGGTGTGGAGCGTAGATAGTATGATAGGCGTTTGAACTTTAGGACTAGCCCACTCCAACAAAAGACATAAGACTTTAAATGCTTAATTAAACAAACCTACGACCAAGTCGTAGGAGTTAGGGTGTGGTAACCCTTGTGCGCATGTCTCAGGATTTGGATCCGGGAAGAGCTTGGTACTTAAGCGGTCCTCGTGACTCACCTCCTCTTCGCAGATTCCTACAGTGCGTAGCTTCGGTTCACCCTAACCAAGAGGACTCGGTCATAGGCCAAGCACAATAAATAATACCACGACTTTGGAAATTTACGAAAATACCCCAGAGGAAAAAAGCGAAATTACCCCTAGGATGAGTGAATAAGTATGAAAGGTATTAGGGAATGGATGTGTATATACGTGTAAACTAGGATAGAGGACTTAAACCTTTGATTGATCGAAAGAATCTCTATTAAACTCTCTTTAAAAAATTCTTCGCGGATAACCAAGTGAAACAAGTACTAATCCATGAAAATTTCTTAATCAGATTAAAGCGCAATAGTTAGAATGAGCTCTAGAGGACGTGGCGGTCGTGGACGCGGTGGAGGCGAGGATCACCGTGTCGGAACCCGTTAGGTCAGGTCAAGGATCGAGACAATGAGGCACCACCGCCACCACCACCCCCAAATTGTGGGCGTTGAGCGGCAAGCCCAAACGGGGATGACGCTCATATCGCGGTGTCTTTGGGAGTTCTAGAGTTGGTGGCTGGTGCGGGAAGAAATTTGGGAACTCGGAAGTTGCAGACCGAGCGACTCCGATCCAACGGAGCGGAGGTATTCCGGTGTATCGGGAGTGGCACCCAGTCTTGCGCGGAATATTGGTTAGAATCGACCAAGAAAGAATCATGGATGATCTTGACCTGATGAATGAGAGAAAGGCTGAAAGGAGCGGTGTCGCTTCAAAGGATGAGTCATATCAATGGTGGCTCACGGTTCGGGATGGTGCTACGGCGAGATGATCTTACTTGGGAGTATTTCAAAAGCGCTTATCGGAAGAAGTATGTGGGCACAACTACAGCGATCGATGCGCAGAGGAAAGCTTTTACGGGGTTGGTACAAGGAAATAAGTGCAGATCGGAGTATGAAGCGCAATTCTTGAGGGTGAGCCGCTATGCTCGGGGAATTGTGTCAACAGAGCATGATCGTTGTGTCCGCTTTGAAGACGGACTTAGGGATGAGTTAAGGTTGCTGATTGCTCCACAGCAGGAGCGTGAGTTTACTGTTCTGGTGGAAAAGGCTAAGGTACCCGAAGGGGTCAAGGAGTCTGTGAGACAGAACAATGATAGGAATAAGCAGAAAAGAGGCTTTGGGTCGTCTGGATCGGGTAGTAATGCACAGAAGAGGGCTAGGCAGAGTGGGTCGAATCAGGCAGGGAGGCCCATGGCTGCTAATCAGAGACTAGCTCAGTGTAATCGCTGTGGGAAATCACATTGGGGAGGTTGTTCGACCGGTGAAAGGGGATGTTTTGAATGTGGATCGTTGGATCACCGTGTAAGGGACTGTCCTCGGAAGTTAGCTAAGAATCAGCCAGAGGGTCAGAACCGTACTCAGGTTAGAAACAAAGGACCACCACAGAGGGGTCGTGGTAATGGTAGAGGAGGTAATGGTTCTAGTCGAGGTCGGGGTACACCGGGCAGAGGTGCAGGCAACACAGAGGCGAGACAGCCTAGTTTAGTCTACGCAGCAAGGCGTCGAGAGGAGGGTGACGCACCGGACGTCATAACCAGTACGTTCCTAATTTTTGGTCTTTCATATGTTGCATTAATTGATGTGGGTTCGACGCATTCATACGTTGCTAGTAGTGTGGTAGAGACTATGAACTTAGACTTTGAGAGGCGCTTCTAGGAGATGTGAGAATTAGCCCTCTAGGTCACTCTGTAGTTGTGGACAAGCTATATAGAGATGTACCCTTAGAACTCCAAGGGGTAGTATTTATGGCTGATCTGATGGAACTGCCGTTTGAGGAGTTAGATTTGATTCTTGGAATGGACTGGTTGGTTAAGTATCAAGCAATGGTTCTAAAGATGGCTTAGGGTGATGAAGTGGTCATGATAGGCAATAGAAGAGATTACCTATCTAACGTGGTATCTGCTTTGAAGGCTGAGAAGATGGTCAAGAAGGGTTGTGAGGCATTTCTGGTTCGTATATGTGCCTTGGAGGCTAAGGAGTCAACAGTTGAGAAGGTTCGAATAGTAAGGGAATTCGCTGATGTATTTCCAGAAGAACTTTCGGGTCTGCCTTCAGATCGGGAAGTTGAGTTCGGTATAGACTTGTTTCCCGGAATGACACCTGTGTCTATAGCACCGTACCGAATGGCACCAAAGGAATTGGTGGAGCTGAAGGCTCAAATTCAGGAACTCTTGGACCAAGGGTTTATCCGACCAAGTATATCTTCCTGGGGAGCACCTGTGTTGTTTGTCAAGAAAAAGGATGGTTCAATGCGAATGTGTATCGACTACCGTCAGCTAAACAAGTTAACGATCAAAAACAAGTATCCGTTGCCCCAGATTGATGACTTGTTTGACCAACTGAAGGGTGCATCGGTGTTCTCGAAGATAGATCTTAGGTCGGGTTATCATCAACTTAAGGTGAAGGAGGTTGATGTGCACAAGACGGCATTCCGTACTCGGTATGGGCATTACGAGTTTTGGTGATGCCATTTGGGTGACTCAACGCACCGGCAGCATTCATGGACTTAATGAATAGGGTGTTTCAAAGCAGATACTTGGATCGATTTGTCGTGGTGTTTATAGGCGACATATTGGTCTATTCAAAGACGGAGGAGGAGCATGATGAGCATTTGCGTATAGTCTTACAAGTACTAAGGGAGAAGTAGATTATATGCCAAATTCGAGTAAGTGCGAATTTTGGCTTAGGAGGTGGCTTTCTTAGGTCATGTAGTATCGGTGAAGGGATTAGAGTGGACCTCGTAAGGTTGAGGCGGTGTTGGAATGGAAACCGCCTAGGTCGATGTGAGAAATTTGAAGTTTTTAAGGTGCGCGGGGTACTATCGAAGATTTGTGGAAGGATTCTCTTTAATCGCGATCGCCGTTGACTAAGTTATTACGGAAAGGAGTTCCATTTGTATGGTAGGAGAAGCGGCAGGAAAGCTTTGACAAGCTAAGGAAGATTCGACGGAAGCTTGGTTCAGTTCATTCGACTGAGGTGGAAAGTTGTTCACGGTTTATTGTGATGCATCCCATCTTGGTTTGGGGTGTGTATTAATGCAAGAAGGGAAAGTAGTGGCTTATCCATCCCGTCACTAAGACCGCATGAGGTTAACTATCCAACTCACGATTTGGAGTTAGCGGCAGTAGTCTTCGCTTTGAAAATATGGAGGCATTACTTGTATGGGGAGAAGTCGATAGTCTACACGGATCACAAAAGTCTGAGGTATCTTTTGACCCAGAAGGATTTAAACTTGAGGCAGCGTCGATGGATTGAGCTGTTGAAGGACTACGACTGTTCAATTGAGTACCATTCGGGCAAGGCTAACGTGGTGGCTGACGCGTTGAGCCGGAAGGTCGTGACGGACTTAAGAGCGATGTTTGCTCACCTCAGTCTATACGACGATGGAAGTATTTTGGCAGAGCTGCAAGTTATGCCAACTTGGATCGAGGAGATTAAGGAAAAAAATTGGTAGATGACAGTTTGAGTGCGCGGAGGTTACAAGTTCAAGATAGTGGTTTGGAAGGGTATAGTTTGTCTGGTGATGGTGTACTATGTTTTCAAGGACGAGCTTTGTATGCCAAAGGATGTGGAATTGAGGCAAAGGATTCTTCAAGATGCACATAGCAGCCCATACGCTATGCATCCCGGAGGTAGCAAGATGTATGGAGATTTGCGGAAGCGATTACAGTGGCCAGGGGTTGAAGCGTGAGGTGGCGAATTTGTGGGAAAGTGTCCGACGTGTCGGCCAGTTAAGGCGAACACCGGTGCCATCGGGGTTACTCCAACCCGGTGAAGATCCTCGGTGGAAATGGGAAAGGATCACTATGGACTTTGTCGTTGGGCTACCCTCACGCCCAGCAGGAAGGACGCAGATTTGGGTGATTGTGGACCGTCGACTAAATCACTCACTTCATACTGCGTAAGGGTGGATTACTCACTTCAGAAGCTAGCTAAGCTGTATGTGTCGAAAATAGTAAGATTGCATGGCGTGCCAGTATCAATTATCTCGGATAGGGATCCGAGGTTCACATCAAGGTTCTGGAAAGCGTTGCATCAAGCTTTGGGCACACGACTGGATTCGATCTGACATTCCATCCACGATCGATGGGCGATCGAAAAGGGTCATTCAGATTTTAGAGGATATGCTGAGAGGATGTGTTTTGGATTTCAGTGGTAGTTGGGAGGAGTACCTACCGTTAGCAGAATTCGCTTATAACAATAGTTATCAAGCGAGTATCCAGATGGCACCATATGAGGCACTATATGGACGAAAGTGCCGTACTCCTACATGTTGGACGGAGTTGGGTGAACGACAAGTTTTGGGTCAAAAGTTGGTGACAGAAACTGAAGACAAGGTTAAGGTAATTTGAGCTCGTCTCAAGGAAGCGTCGGATAGGCGTAAGTCCCTGGCGATCTTAAGTGCAAAGAAATGGAGTACGTGAGTAGGGGATAAAGTTTTTACAAGGTGTCGCCTTGGAAGAAGGTATTGAGATTTGGGCGAAAAGGGAAGCCGAGCCCAAGGTTCATCGACCCATATCTGATGTTAAAGCGAGTGGGACCGGTAGCTTATCAGCTCGAGTGCCGCAGAGTTGAGTCAAATTCATGACGTCTTCCATGTGTCAATGCTTAGGCGATATCGGCGGATCCATCACACGTTGTGCGTGAGCGCAGATTGAGGTAAGCGGACTTATCTTTTGAGGAAGAACCAGTTCGGATCTTAGATCGAGATGTCAAGGTTTTACGTAGAAAGTCAATACCTTTGGTGAAAGTCTTTGTGGCGAAACCATGGTGCAGAGGAAGCTACGTGGGAACCCGAGGATGTGATGCGCGATAATACCCCATCTCTTTTGATCGTAATTTCGAGGGCGAAATTATTTTTAAAGGGGTAGAAGCGTAACATCCTAAAATTGGGGTTATTTGTGATTGAATTATTTTGCTTGTGATTGGATTGTTATGATGTTGTTGCTGTAACACCCCAAACTCGGACAAGACACCACGACCGAATCTGGTATGTTACGGGGAAAACGTCTCCGAGTGATCAGATTTTTCTTCGCTTAAAAGCGAGTGAAAGCATAGTGAATTTTGAGGAAAATTTGAGTAGGCTTGTTTGATTAGATTTTGAAAACTTATCCCAAGTATATAGTTAAAATGAGTTGATTTCACATAGCATTTCCAACAGTTTCTTAGTGCTATTTTGACACATTTTAGACTTAGTAGAAAATTGAGTTTGATTTGAAAATCATTTGAGTTTATTTTTTAATAGCAAAACATAGTGAGATACCCGATGGTATAGTTTAAAACACATTGCGATATAATTTTGAAAACGTTGTCTTTCCAAGTTTTAGTAAAATTTCATGCCAAGTTATTTGTTAAGCAGGTTGAGAATCTAATTAAAACATACCCATCATAAAACATAATTTAAAGGCCTTTTACAAACCCAAATTAAAACCCAAATAACAGTAATGAAACTAATGTACCCAAATGATAGAGTTGGAGTAAAACTTTATTAAGCATGGCTTGAGCACCCCGAGTCCATCCCGGCTCCATGTCCGCGTCTACGAGTCACCTGAAATGTCAAAGGAGAGGGTGAGTCGAATGACTCAGTGCATAAATCTCGCTCCCGATGAAACCACATGCTACCACACATCATACATAGCAACATAATTAATGCAACCCGATCCTAACCATCCGTATCTCCTTTTCTACCCCGTGTGGTACCAAACCACTGGTGGTGCCAAACCACTGGTGACATATAGTCACAATGTGTTACCAAAACACTGGTGTCCCAAAGACACAATGTGCTACCCAAGCACTGGTGACCGTAGTCACGATAATCGAATGATGGGGCCAACCCATCGTGTGATACCCAATCACTAGCAGACGATCCCATATCTCATGTGGGGCCAACCCACGGTGGTGTTAACCACGGGGACAAGTCGCAATGAGGTGCCCAACCTCCGGTGTCCCAAAGACCCAAATGTGCTACCAAAGCAGCGGTGACCGTAGTCACAATAATCGAATGATGGGGCCAACCCATCGTGTGATACCCAATCACTAGCGAGACGATCCCATATCTCATGTGGGGCCAACCCACGGTGGTGTTAACCACGAGGACAAGTCGCAATGAGGTGCCCAACCTGCGTGTCCCAAAGACACAAATGTGTCGCCAAAGCTTTGGTGACCCAAAGTCACAAAGTGTGTTACCAAAACACCTGGTGCTCACAAGACAAATCATCACCCCCCCTCCACTCATATCACCCATCAACAAACCAACTCATGTAATCATGCATATCATACAAATTATGCATATCATGTTAATATGTTTGACTCATGCCCCATATCACATACATACATAGTCATGATACCATATAGATCATCAGTAATCTCGTAACAATACTGACTTACCCGGATACGTACACATACCCCGTTTGGGTATCCAATAATCCATCATACTGTCATGATTTTAATAGGCAAACAGGTCTAATAACAATATCACTAAGTATAGTGTGTTAGTTTACACACCTGCTAACACGAAAGCCTTAGCTCCAAAGAACCGGTCTAAATCCCTCGATTACTAGCTCCTACAATCGGCCAACACATAGGGGTTAGGCACTTATAGCATTCGGCCAACACCATTTAGACCAAAAAGGGTTTGTCGAAAGCCCTTACCTTTCACCTGATTTGGTTTCCTACCAAATCCCGAACCAAAAAGTGGTTCCCTTAGACAATCGGCCCACTAATCAACTGACAGAAGAAAACGGCTCCTCTTGCTTGCTTTGAAACCTTTGATGTCCTATAATGAAGAGATTAACAACGATTAACTCACTTCAATCCACAACCATCATAAGCTTTAATCTAACCGAAATCAATCATAAAACTAGAGAAAGAAAACATGACCATTCGGCCAAGGACTTACCCCAACACCAACCACCAAGAATTCGGCCACAAGAACCCCTAGGAGAAAAGGGACATTCGGCTCAAGAGCTTTTGAAATGGAAGATAAAAATATATGAAATGGATGGGGACAAATACTTACGGTTTTGAAAGAAAACGGCTTAATGAAATGGTAAGGCACAAATGAAAGATTCGGCTAGGATTATTGAGAAAAGCAAATGAGAGTTTGAGGGAAGAAGATGGTATGGTTTCGGCTCACTAGCAATGGAGAAATCAAAATAGAGAACTTGGTTTAGAAGTAGTATGATTTCGGCACAAGTATGACAAGAGAAAATGGATGAAAGTGTGAGAAGAAAGGGTACCCGATTCAGCTTACACAAATGAAGAAAGAAGGATAGATGCAAGAGTGTATTCGGCTACACACAAACCAAGTGAACAAGACAATTTTGGCAACTAAAGGGACTTGGTATTTCGGTTCAAGAAGTGAAAGAAAAGATGAGAGAATTCTTTAGAACTTCGGCTTTGGTGTTTCAAAAAAGAAAGAGTTTGGTTTGGTCTCCCAATGACCGAATATGCATCACATTCCAAAAGGAACATTCGGCCTACTCACTCCCCACTTCCCAAAACCCGCCATACACTCCCACTTCCCCAACATTCGGCCATATCCCCCAAACACTCCACTCCACCCATTTCAAATGTGTTTACCAAGTCTTACTCCTACAATCACTCTCCACCTTTCTTTTGAACGGTTTGACTGGTCCAAGGTAGAATTCCACTTGCCTTCTACCTCTTCCTCCATGCCGTCCAAAATGGGAACCAAAATGGGAGCTCTACGACTTGAACTCTGGATCTCTCCCCCTTGTAGTTGACGCCACACTCAAGCCCCAAGTGGCACATACTTTGCCACTTTGCCGGCTCCTCATTTGTGCAACCAAACACCAAATAATATTCTTAAACCCTGACTTCCTCGGCTCCTCTCCTATAAAGCCTAAAAACAAAAATTCTCCTACCTACTCGTGCACACTCCTAACCTACAATTAAGCCCCGAAACTACACAAACAAAGAACACAAAGACACTAAACACATGCAAAACATGCAACCACAAAATAGCCCCTAACCCGGGATATTACGGTTCTACCCCCTTAAAAATAATTTCGACCTCGAAAATTACGATCAAAAGAGTTGCGGGTATTCTTTGTCTCATCATATCCTCGGTTCCCACGTGGCTTCCTCCACGCCATGATTCCGCCAAAGTACCTTAACCAAAGGCACAGACTTTCTACGCAGGACCTTCACATCCCGATCAAGAATCTGCACAGGTTCCTCCTCCATGGTCAAGTCTGGATTTACCTCGATCTTTTCCACTGCTACCACATGCGACGGATCTGAACGATACCTCCGAAGCATCGAAACGTGGAAAACGTCGTGAATCTGACTAAGGTCTGCTGGCAACTCAAGCTGATACGCCACTGGTCCCACTCGTCTCAAAACCTTATACGGCCCAATGAACCTCGGACTTAGCTTGCCTTTCTTCCCGAACCTCAACACCTTCTTCCAAGGCGAGACCTTCAGGAACACTCGATCCCCACGGCCGAACTCTATATCTCTTCGCTTAAGATCGGCATAAGACTTCTGCCGGTCGAAGCTTCCTTCAATCTAGATGAATCAACTTAACCTTGTCTTGGTCTCGGCAACCAACTCGGGTCCCAACAAGCGGCGTTCACCTAACTCCATCCAACACGTAGGTGAGCGACACTTCCTACCATACAACGCCTCATACGGTGCCATCTTGATGCTCGCAGTAGCTGTTGTTGTAGGCAAACTCGACTAATGGTAGAAACTCCTCCCAACTACCTCGAAATCCAAGATACAACCTCTCAAAGATATCCTCTAAGATCCGAATGACCCTTTCGATTGACCGTCGATCTGCGGGTGAAAAGCCGTCTTTGAAATCCAAACGAGTACCCGAGCTTGATGCAACGCTTTCGAACCTTGACGTAAATCGGGATCCCTATCCGAGATTATCGACACCTTTGATACGCCGTGCAACCTCACTATCTCTCGACACATATAGCTTCGCTTAGCTTCAAGTGAGTAGTCAACCCTCACCGGAATAAAGTGAGCTAATTTAGTTAGTCGATCCACCACTACCCAAAGCGAATCCTTCTTGCTTGGCGTAAGCGGTAACCTTGACGAAATCCATGGTTATCCTTTCCCACTTCCATCGAGGAATCTTCACAGTGAAGCAAACCCGACGGCAAGCGATGTTCACCTTGACTGCTAACAAGTCGAGACACTTCCCAACAAACTCTGTCACCTCTTTCTTCAAGCCAAAGCCACCAAAAGCGCTCTCTAAGATCCCTATACATCTTACTACCTCGGGATGCATAGCATAAGGGCGCTATGTGCGTCTGAAGAATCTTCGCCTCAGCTCAACATCTTTAGGCATACAAGCCTTACCACGAAAACACAGAACCTTGTCACTAGGCAGGTGTAACCATCCACACCACCATTCTCGCACTTGCAACCTTCGCGCACTCGAACCACATCCTCTAAGCTGTTTCTCTACGATCCGCTCAACCCAAGTAGGCTTAACTCGCAACTCGCGAGAATACTCCCATCGTCATACAAACTCAAGTGGGCAAACAATGCTCTTAACTCGAAACAACCTTACGGCTCAAGCGCGTGCGCCACTCACGTTAGCCTTGCCCGGATGATACTCAATCGAGCAGTCATAATCTTTCAAAGAACTCAACCCATCTGCGGCGCCTCAAATTCAAATCCTTACGAGTCAAGAGATACTTGACTCTTATGATGCGTGTAGACTATCGATCTTTCCCCGTACAAGTAGTGCCTCCAAATCTTTAAAGCGAAGACTACGGTGCTAGCTCCAAATCGTGCGTCGGATAGTTGACCTCGTGTGGCCTCACCGCCGAGAAGCGTAAGCCACAACCTTACCTTCTTGCATCAAAGACACAACCCAAGCCCGTATGTGATGCATCGCAATAGAGCGTGAATTCCTTACCGGCCTCGAGTTGAATTAGAACCGGAGCCTTAGTCAAAATCTTCTTTAACTTATCGAAGCTTTCTGCATTGTTTCTCGATCCATACAAAGCGGAACTTCTTTCCTCGGCAACTTGGTCATCGGTATTTGCTATCAACGAAACCCTCAACAAACCTTCGGTAGTATCCGCCAAACCAGAAAACTCCGAATCTCGACCACCGACCTAGGCGGCTTCAATCCAAAAGCGCCTCAATCTTACGAGGATCTACTCGAATCCCCTCACCGACACTACATGACCCAAGAAAGTCACTTCTCTAAGCGTAACTCGCACTTACCGAACTTAGCATAGATTTGCTTTTCCTCAAAATCGCAACACCACTCGCAAATGCTTATCATGCTCTTCCTCTCGTCCTTGAGTACACTAAGATGTCGTCTATGAAAACCACGACGAAACCGATCGGATACTATTGAAACACCCTATTCATCATATCCATAAATGCTTTGCGGCGTTAGTCAACCCGAATGGCATTACCAGAATTCGTAGTGCCCATACCGAGTCCGAAACGCTTTTTTTATGGATATCGACCTCCTTAACTCTTAGCGGTGATACCTGGACCTCAAGTCGATCTTCGAGAATACCGCAGCACCCCTCGGCTAATCAAACAAATCGTCTATCCGCGGGCAGCGGATACTTGTTTTTAATCGTCGACTTATTCAATCTGGCGGTAGTCTATACACATCCGCATCGTGCCATCTTTCTTCTTGACAAAGAGTACCGCGCGCCCCATGGCGTAAACACTTGGCACGATAAAACCTCGATCCAATAACTCCCGGATCTCGAGCCTTGAGCTCCACCAATTCCTTTGGCGCCATCCTATACGGAGCAAGAGACCGGCGCGACTCCGGGTAATAGATCTATTCGAACTCTACCTCGCGATCCGGCGGCAAACCGGAAGCTTCTCGGGAAACACATCGGCCAAAATCCTTAAGCAGTGAACCTTCTCCATGTACCGACTCTTTAGCCTCCAAGGCATACACATGAACCACATATGCTTCACAGCCCTTCCTGACCATCTTCTCCGCCTTCAGAGCAGATACCACATTAGATAAGTAATCTCTCCTATTACCTATCATAGCCACCTCTTCACCCTCAACCGTCTTAAGAACCATGCGCTTGGCCGCGCAATCCAACCTCGCCTGGTACTTGGCCAACCAATCCATCCCAAGGATCAGATCGAACTCCCCAAACGGCAGTTCCATCAGATCAGCAGCGAACACTACCCCTTGGAGTTCTAGGGGTACCTCTCTAAACAGTTTATCTACTACTACAGAGTGACCTAGAGGGCTAATCACAGTCATCTGCCTAGAAGATATCTCAGAGTCTAAATCCATGGTCTCTACTATACTACTGGCAACATAAGAGTGCGTTGAACCCACATCAATCAAAGCAGTATAAGGAGAACCAAAAATCAAAAACGTACCGGTTATGACGTCCGGTGCGTCGCCCTCCTCCCGGCGCCTCGCAGCATACACTAATCCAGGCTGTCTAGCATCAGAACTACCCGCACCTCTGCCCGGTGCTCCACGCCCCGACAGAACCATTACCACCTCTCGCCATTACCACGGCCCCTCTGCGGTGGCGGTCCACTACCTCTGGCCCGACACGGCCCGACTCTCGGGATCGAATCCTGGCCAACCTACGCGGACAGTCCCTCACACGGTGCTCCAGAGAACCACACTCGAAGCAACCTTTTCCTCCAGTCCAGCAACCACCCCAATGAGATTTTCCGCACTGATCACACTGCGGCGGTCCCTGCCTAGCAGCAACAAACCTAGCAGGCTGGTTCGGCCCACTCGGTCTAGCCCTCTTCTCGCGGATTACCCGACGATCCGTAAGACCCAAAGCTCCTCTTATGCCTATTTCTATCCATGCCCGCCTCGCGACTCCTTAACACCCTCGGCTACCTTAGCCTTCTCAACTAAGACGACAAACTCGCTCCTGGCGAGGAGCAATCGCTGACCTCGGTCGTCTCGCGGACCATCTCTCAAACGAACACACCTCTCATGCTCAATGGCCACAATGCCCACGGCATACCTACTCGACCAGGGAACTCGGCCTGCGTACTCAAACATGATTTACTCCCGAACAAGCCTCGGAAAAGCCTTTATTTGGAGTCGATATAACTAGCTCCGATGTATTTCTTTTGATATGCACCACGAAATAATCCCATGTTAGATCCTCTCACGCCGCCACTGTCGAACCGTGAGCCACCAGCGATATGACTCATCCGGAGAAGCGTCACGATGCCGCCGACTTCTCTTGTTTGTCAAGTCCGGATCATCCATGATCCGCTCGGTTGCCTCCAGCCAATATTCAAAGATCTTTGGGAGCAACACCGAAACACCTCGGAAGAATTCGCCCCATTTGCCCGAAGTCGCTCAGAACGATTTCCTAACTCCCGCGCCACCACCAACTCCTCGCTACCCTTTCTAACACTCGCGGCATCGCTTGTGACACTGCGCGTCCCCCGGTCCCGATCTTGGAACTCACCACCTCCGGTGGCGGCGGAGCCGGTATCTCATTTTTACGAACCACGACCAGATCCTACGGGCTCGTAAAGCAGATCATCCTACCACGACCTGCGTCCACGACCACGTCCACCTCTAGCGCTCATGACTAATCTTTCTCATGATTCGATTAAGAATTTTTATGCATCAAGATTTATTCCACTTGTTTAAAAGCAAGTCTTATGAATATTTTAAGAGGATTTGTTCTCGCGAGTTCACAGAATCCTATCAGTTTCAATCTCTAAAGTAGTATACTATTGCTATTCATCAAATCATCTCACATCCAACAAATCACAGGCAATAGTAAGGGGTACTTACCTGGGCGAACTGGTGCCGGAGACTCGGTGCCATGCCTTTCAAACCATACTTTAAGAATAAAGACTAACAAAACAACCTTTTGAAAACATTTTGGGCCTCGGGCCCACAATGAAACCTTTGAACTTGGCTCGATACCACAATTGTAACACCCCAAACTCGGACAAGACACCACGACTGAATCTGGTATGTTACGGGGAAAACGTCTCTGAGTGATCAGATTTTTCTTCGTTTAAAAACGGAGTGAAAGCATAGTGAATTTTGAGGAAAATTTGAGTAGGCTTGTTTGATTAGATTTTGAAAACTTATCCCAAGTATATAGTTAAAACGAGTTGATTTCACATAGCATTTCCAACAGTTTCTTAGTGCTATTTTGACACATTTTAGACTTAGTAGAAAATCGAGTTTGATTTGAAAATCATTTGAGTTTATTTTTTAATAGCAAAACATAGTGAGATACCCGATGGTATAGTTTAAAACACATTGCGATATAATTTTGAAAACGTTGTCTTTCCAAGTTTTAGTAAAATTTCATGCCAAGTTATTTGTTAAGCAGGTTGAGAATCTAATTAAAACATACCCATCATAAAACATAATTTAAAGGCATTTTACAAACCCAAATTAAAACCCAAATAACAGTAATGAAACTAATGTACCCAAATGATAGAGTTGGAGTAAAACTTTATTAAGCATGGCTTGAGCACCCGAGTCCATCCCGGCTCCATGTCCGCGTCACGAGTCACCTGAAATGTCAAAGGAGAGGGTGAGTCGAATGACTCGATGCATAAATCCCGCTCCCGATGAAACCACATGCTAACACACATCATACATAGCAACATAATTAATGCAACCCGATCCTAACCATCCGTATCTCCTTTTCTACCCGTGTGGTACCAAACCTTTGGTGGTGCCAAACCACCGTGACATATAGTCACAATGTGTTACCAAAACACCGGTGTCCCAAAGACACAATGTGCTACCCAAGCACCGTGACCGTAGTCACGATAATCGAATGATGGGGCCAACCCATCGTGTGATACCCAATCACTAGCAGACGATCATCCCATATCTCATGTGGGGCCAACCCACGGTGGTGTTAACCACGAGGACAAGTCGCAATGAGGTGCCCAACCTCTGGTGTCCCAAAGACACAAATGTGCTACCAAAGCAATTTGGTGACCGTAGTCACAATAATCGAATGATGGGGCCAACCCATCGTGTGATACCCAATCACTAGCAGACGATCCCATATCTCATGTGGGGCCAACCCACGGTGGTGTTAACCACAGGACAAGTCGCAATGAGGTGCCCAACCTCTGGTGTCCCAAAGACACAAATGTGCTACCAAAGCCTTTGGTGACCCAAAGTCACAAAGTGTGTTACCAAAACACCGGTGCTCACAAGACAAATCATCACTTGCCCCCTCCACTCATATCACCCATCAACAAACCAACTCATGTAATCATGCATATCATACAAATTATGCATATCATGTTAATATGTTTGACTCATGCCCCATATCACATACATACATAGTCATGATACCATATAGATCATCGGTAATCTCGTAACAATCTCGACTTACCCGGATACGTACACATACCCCGTTTGGGTATCCAATAATCCATCATAATTGTCATGATTTTAATAGGCAAACAGGTCTAATAACAATATCACTAAGTATAGTGTGTTAGTTTACACACTGCTAACACGAAAGCCTTAGCTCCAAAGAACCGGTCTAAATCCCTCGATTACTAGCTCCTACAATCGGCCAAACACAGGGGTTAGGCACTTATAGCATTCGGCCAACACCATTTAGACTAAAAAGGGTTTGTCGAAAGCCCTTACCTTTCACTGATTTGGTTTCCTACCAAATCCCGAACCAAAAAGTGGTTCCTTAGACAATCGCCCACTAATCAACCGATGTAAGAAAACGGCTCCTCTTGCTTGCTTTGAAACCTTTGATGTCCTATAATGAAGAGATTAACAATGATTAACTCACTTCAATCCACAACCATCATAAGCTTTAATCTAACCGAAATCAATCATAAAACTAGAGAAAGAAAACATGACCATTCGGCCAAGGACTTACCCCAACACCAACCACCAAGAATTCGGCCACAAGAACCCCTAGGAGAAAAGGGACATTCGGCTCAAGAGCTTTTGAAATGGAAGATAAAAATATATGAAATGGATGGGGACAAATACTTACGGTTTTGAAAGAAAACGGCTTAATGAAATGGTAAGGCACAAATGAAAGATTCGGCTAGGATTATTGAGAAAAGTAAATGAGAGTTTGAGGGAAGAAGATGGTATGGTTTCGGCTCACTAGCAATGGAGAAATCAAAATAGAGAACTTGGTTTAGAAGTAGTATGATTTCGGCACAAGTATGACAAGAGAAAATGGATGAAAGTGTGAGAAGAAAGGGTACCCGATTCAGCTTACACAAATGAAGAAAGAAGGATAGATGCAAGAGTGTATTCGGCTACACACAAACCAAGTGAACAAGACAATTTTGGCAACTAAAGGGACTTGGTATTTCGGTTCAAGAAGTGAAGAGAAAGATGAGAGAATTCTTTAGAACTTCGGCTTTGGTGTTTCAAAAAAAGAAAGAGTTTGGTTTGGTCTCCCAATGACCGAATATGCATCACATTCCAAAAGGAACATTCGGCCTACTCACTCCCCACTTCCCAAAACCGGCCATACACTCCCCACTTCCCCAACATTCGGCCATATCCCCCCAAACACTCCACTCCACCCATTTCAAATGTGTTTACCAAGTCTTACTCCTACAATCACTCTCCACCTTTCTTTTGAACGGTTTGACCTGGTCCAAGGTAGAATTCCACTTGCCTTCTACCTCTTCCTCCATGCCGTCCAAAATGGGAACCAAAATGGGAGCTCTACGACTTGAACTCTAGATCTCTCCCCCTTGTAGTTGACGCCACACTCAAGCCCCAAGTGGCACATACTTTGCCACTTTGCCAGCTCCTCATTTGTGCAACCAAACACCAAATAATATTCTTAAACCCCTGACTTCCTCGGCTCCTCTCCTATAAAGCCTAAAAACAAAAATTCTCCTACCTACTCAGGCACACTCCTAACCTACAATTAAGCCCCGAAACTACACAAACAGCAACACAGCACACTAAACACATGCAAAACATGCAACCACAAAATAGCCCCTAACCCGGGATATTACAGTTGCGGTGTAATAAGGCTTAATCATGGATCTTGAGTAGGCTCGGATAGTAGAAAAAAAATTTATTTGTAAGCTTTAAAGATAGGGAGCCTTAGTAAGTAGGGGTTACAAGTTAAATGGGGGGAAATTTGTCACTAAAAAGGCCTTGGAAAAGTGGCAAAAAGGGAGGCCACTGAGGAGCTGGAATTGACGCCACAAGGGGAGCAAGGGGAGCCTATGTTCGAGTCGCGGATGTTCCCTTTTTGCTCTTTATTTTGACGGCAAAAGAGAGAGAGAAATGCTCAATTTAAACTTCAGGATAATAAGGATATTATTAGGATTTTAATTGGATTTTATTTGAATATTTGTTTAAAAAGTTGGCGGAGAGAAAAAGTAGGAGCTTGATTAATTCAAATTCTTTTGAATGACTTTAAACGTTTGGCTAAGAGTAATTCAGGGTGTTGGCCGAATCTAGGACTCCTTGTTGGAGAGGAGTAATCGGAAAGGGAACTGTGTAGAGGGGGAGGCCGAATTCTCTTAGTCTTTTACTTGACAATTTCGGCTAAGCATTTTTCCCATCTTCCACCTCTTTTTCCTTCTTTTTTTCATTCTTTCTCAAAACCGAAACTCTCTCAACCCTTTCTTCGCCGAATCCCTATCTTCTTTTCCCCTTCTCTTCTCTTTCTCTATTAGCCGAATCTACTCCCTACCTTTGTGCCGAAATTCTTTAATTTTTCCTATTAGACTCACTTTGGCCGAATATTAGGAGTAGCATAAGTCTCTTCGAGATTTCTTTTTCAATCGATTGGTGAAGGTAAGTATGCCGAAACCCTCCTCCCACAATCTTTTGTTCTCTGTCGACTTGGATGAATGGGAAGCCGAAAGTCGGGACATGTTGATGGTGTGTGGCTAACTATTCTTCTCCTTTGGAACCGATTTCTTAAAAGGTGCTCCGGGATTTTGAAGTGCACAATCCAAACCTCTATTCTCTGACAATCGGCTTTGGTAAGGGTGGTAAGGATCCATTTTAAGATCATTAATTCTTTTAAGTAATCGAAAGCCGAAGGCTATTATGGTGGCTACTAATAATTGCCGATTGTAGGGTAGTAAAGCAGATTCACCAAAACGTGTGCTGTGGCTAGTACTCAAGGGCGTTTAGGTGAGGTTTCGGGTTCATACGTTAACCCTTTGGATTTATTTGGTTTGACCGAATGGTCTATGACACTAACTTTCATGTATGGCCGAATATAGGGGCAAGGAAATCTAGTGTGGCCGATTGACTCTTTGGGATTTAGGGCTATCGTTAGTAACAGGTGTGTACATACACACTTTATAACTAATAACTGTGCTAAAGGCATTGTATATGCTAAACTGATTTGATGTAGAATGGGATTTAATACCATCATGGTATAGGCAAGGATTCGGGTAAGTCCTTGTTGTTATGAGTTTTCTTTATGATGCTTTTAGGAAGCATGACATATTTGGTATATGTTGTTAAATAAACATGTTGGCATGATTTTTGTTAAATGCATATCATTGAGTGATGTGGGTTAAATGAGTGGAGGGGGAAGTGATATCCGTGTCTTTGGACACAAAGTGGTTTGGTACCACATTTCGTGACTACGGTCACCGGAGGTTTGGCACCTCATAGCGCCTCGTGCCGGTGGTTTGGTACCACAGTGGGTTGGCCCCACGAGATGATATAACGAGATTGACGCCAGTGATTTGGTATCACATGATGGGTTGGCCCCATCACTACTAATTGTGACTTCGGGTCACCAGTGGTTTGGCACCACAATATTGATGGATATCGTGTCTTTGGACACCAGTGGTTTGGCACCACCAGTGGTTTGGTACCACACGGGGTAGAGAAAGGAGCATTGGATGGCTAGGTTGGGTGCATGTTAAATTTAGTGCATGTTAACTTAGTTATAAATTGTGTATGATGTTGCACTAAACTGGGGGAAGGGTTACACATTGAGTCTTGGTGACTCACCTTCTCCTTTAACTTTTTCAGGTGACTCGTAGATCGCGGATGAGGAGCCGGATGGACTCGAGGTGGCCATGCAGTGGGAATGTGATTTAAACGAACTTTGAATTATTTTTATTTTATTTTGGATTTATTTGTTCAAGTTGTAATAAGGCCTCCTAAGATTTTTATTTTGGTTATTTTACATGTTTTGGATAATTTGTTTAAATTACTTAATGACTTTAAAATGGGTACACACGGTTTCTTAAATTTAAACGCAAAAAATGTTTTATTGTGCCACCGGGTACATTCAATATCGGTAACAACCTGACTTAATAGATCTTTAAATATAACTAAGTGCGGTTTCTTCACACACCTGAATGGTTTTAACAAAACGATATAAAATGAGATGTTTTCACCCAAACTTAAGCTGCTAAAGGAATTTTTACAAAATGTTTTCCTCTGTAACATACGAAATTCGGTCGTAATGTTTGGGTCGGGTTTGGGGTGTTACATATTCATAATACTTAAAACATGTCACTTCATACAATTAAACCGAAAATGCATAGGCCCTATTTTAGGATGTTACAGTTCTACCCTCCTTAAAAATAATTTCGTCCTCGAAATTACTTATTAACGAATAATCGTACCTCTTAACTCACCGCACTACGCTTATGCTGCGCACTCTGATCTTAATAGAATCATCATACTTCCTAGGCACAATTTTTTAAGTTCACGTCCCCTAGAACTTATTTCTAACGTCGCGACTTATCTGATTAAAAAGTTTTATGTATCAGACTTTTGTTCCACTTATTAACCGCGAACAATTTTATGAAGTAAAGTATTTAGAAGTAGTTCTTTCGATTACACAAAGGTTCATTCAAGTTCACTAGTCTAATTCGAGAGGGTCACATTCACATTCATAAACAGAGACACATTCATTCACTACACTTCTATGGTCATTTGGTCCTTTCCCAACCTGGTGTAATTTTGTCATTCGTCCTATAAGGGTATTTTGGTAATAAACTGAGGTAAATTTGAAAATCCTTACAAATCAACGATATTTCAAAATTTACAAAAACTCGAGGTTATCTTGAAAATTTGTTTTCCAAATCAGCGGTGTTGCAGAAATTTTAGAAATCGGAGTCATTTTGGTAATTTTTGTAAGTCAGGGGCATTTTCGTAATTTTTTTTTACAAAACAAATTTCGCAAAATAGAGATTTAATATTTTTGCAAAGTAGGAATATTTCAGTAAAAGTTGTGGTAGTATGGAAATTTCAAAAATTTTCAAACCAGGGGTATTTTAGTAATTTTACAACCAGGGGGTATTTTGGTAATTTTGTCAACCGGGAATAATTCAAAAAAATGTGTTTCTCAAAATCTAATCTAGTATTTTCAAATCAAAGAGGGTAAATTGGAGATTTAAAAATTAAGGTTTTTGTAAATAGTAAGGCTAGTCCCTTTCGGGTTTTAATCATTGGTTTGGCCGGTGACTAAGTCCTCTTTGTTAGGGTGAACCGCAGACTACGCACTGTAGGATTCGAGTAAAGAGGAGGTGAGTCACTCGGTTTGCTTAAATACTGTGCTCTTATCTGAATCCACTCCTGAGACATGCGCACAATGGTTGCCACACCCTAGCTCGGCGACTTAGTCACGAGTTTGTTTAGTAGTCCTTAAGTCTTATGCACTTGTGTTTGAGTAGACTAGTCCTAGGGTCCAATAGCCCTAATCTACTAATCTACGTTCCCACAAAAGCCCATTCAGTTCACATGTCCAAATCATTTGAAGTCAAGTACTTACCAGTGGACTTGGTAGGAGAGATACAGTGCCATGCCGAGAATAACTGAAATAAAAGTTCATATTTTGAAAGGCCCATCTTTGAAAATGTTTTTGGACCCAAAACCCTCAAAGTCGAGTTTTGAACCGGGCTCGATACTCAAATGAAACACCCCAAACCCGGCCCATTCGTTACGATTGAATTTGAAATGCCACGCATAAAAACGCGTTTGAAGACCGATTTCACTTTTGGGAAAAACATTAAAAATTTTGTTATTTGAAAACCCAGTCCAATTAAAAATTCTAAATAATATAAGCTTGACAAAAATATCCAAATTAAAAGTACTTCCAAATAATAATTTAATGGTCGTCTAGCTTAAACATAATAAAAATGCTCAAATAGAAATACTTAAATACTTGAACTGGGCCTTATTACAATAAATAATTAAACAAAAGTTCTTAGTAATAAACTGAATAAAATAAAGAAGATGTCTTCTGCATGGGCCACCTCGTATCCACTTTGCAACCCGGTCTAATCACCACGAATCATCTGCGATGTTTAATAAAAATTGGGTGAGTCATACTGCACTCGGTGTGTAATTAGTCCATTGAATTCCACCCACATGTTAACCACATATTAACTCATATATCGGATATCAATTATCAAATTCACATGTTATCACATTTCAGGCTTGGCCCATATTCATATCACATTCATCTAATAGGTAGTTAACCACATAATTTTCACATACTTTGGGCTTAGCCCATTTCCACACCGATCCACATTCATATACCGGGCTTGGCCTTTTCTTCATATTCCACATATCAACTGGGCTTGGCCCATTTTCACATTAATCCACATATCAATTGAAAATTACGCAAAGTGCCCCCAACCCAACCTAGGGTCCATCCTCTACACACCCCCGTATCCAGCCTACCACACACTAGGGGATTAACAAATCACCCTCTCCTTTTCACTCCAAAGGCAATCAATGCCGTCCACGTGCAATTAAGCACAATAATCCACAACGCGACCTCATTCAGCGCCAATCCACGATGTAGCCGTAGCTAACACCAAAACCACGATGGGACACATAGTCACTCATCAACCACGATATGGCACATAGCTGATATCAACCACGATGAGGCACATAGCCACTCATCAAGCCACGCGAACTAAATCGCAATTAATCCACAACGTGACCTCAGTCAACGTCAATCCACGATGTAGCCGTAGCTAACACCAAAACCACGATGGGACACATAGTCACTCATCAACCACGATATGGCACATAGCCGATATCAACCACGATGAGGCACATAGCCACTCATCAAGCCACGCGAACTAAATCGCAATTAATCCACAACGTGACCTCGATCAACGTCAATCCACGATGTAGCTCAAGGCTAACATCAAACCACGTACTCAAGTACACCCGCACCTTCTTTCATATCATATCCCACCCATGCACATGCCACATAAAATAATGATACAATGTAATGATGCATGAGCATGTTCATCAAGCATATTATCACATATTCATATTAATAATCACATATCATCAGGTTTGGTACTTACCGGATTATCGACATACCCCTTGAGGGTATCCTTATCACAATTTCCATTTGCACTACTTAGCAAATTCATAATACATACACATTTCACATACATATCATATACCCGGAAAATGGTGGGTTAATCACACACCGATCACTTGGAGAACTATGCTTGAGCATCGATGCTATCACTAGGCGATACTACGACTATTTGCCTACTTTCTTGTTTCGTATTTGGTCCACACCCCGGTGGCCAATCCCTAACCGCGAGACAGATCTCTTCTTAAACTTCGGGATAGGGACCTTCCCTTTCCTTCTTGAATGGTATTCGCCTCCATCAACACACTTAATCGTAACAATCGATTTAATCATCAATATACGAATTCTTAACCAAATATCAACAACTTATCATACTTACCGAAAGGGTCTTGAAATCCCGAAAAGCTTGATCTAATGCTTAGATCCTTAATCCCTACATTTGATTAATCACCTACTACTTTAATAAAAATCCATTCGGCCATAAATCCAAATCCTAGTAGGATTAGTATACTTAAACTTACCTTGTTGCCGTTTGACTTAAGAATCAAGTCTTGAAATCTCTGCTATACTCTTCTTGCATTCGGCCAAGCATTGAATCAATTAACTTGGTTAGTTTTTGGCTTTTGAATAATTAATGAACACATATATTTACCAAACATGGCCTTGGCCGAATGCTATAGACACTTACCTTGTGGATTTTAAATCTCGAAACTCACCGAATAACTAGGGAACACGTGGCCTATGGTGTACCTTTGGGAAAAGAACTTCTCCTTCCTTGTAGTCGGCACTTAGTAAATCCCGAAAGATCTCCTTACTTGAAGAAATCGATTTCACCTTCACTTCAACCTTCAGAGATTCAGCTATGGCTAGATGATGATCTCACAACTTTCGGCTTTTGGAGGGATTAGAAAGAAAAGAGAAGGAAGAATAAAGATGGAGGATTCGGCTAGATCACAAGGTATTTCGGCTTGGAAAAAATAAAAGAAGAAGAAGATTTGGTGAAGAGAATTCGGCAGAGGCTTTCAAAGAACAGAAAATAATGCAGAATGGCCTCTCTTTTCCTTTTATAGCCGAAATTACTAACTTAGAATCCCTTACTTGGCCATCACTCCTATATCTGATAACTTTATCCTTTATTTATCATAAATAAAAGAGTGTAAATCCAACATTTATCTCTTCAAAATAATCCAATTTAAAAAATCCTTTATTTATCACCCTTTTTAATCGAATATTTATGAAAATAAAACACCTCCTTTCTAGAAGCATGTGTCGTCCACCTCAGTCTTCTGGAAGCAAAAATAAAACCTCCTTTATTTGCTCCCCAAGTGACTCGAACTCAGGCCCATTCCTCTTGCATATGGCGCCATTTCCATAGGCCCTAAGTGGCATCTTCAGACCACTTTTCCAAGCCTGTTTGTGTGTCAAATTTCACAAACTTTTTCTTTTAAGGCCACCTTGCCTTAATTTCCCTTTTAAACCTTAAAACTCGTCATTTCTAGGTCATTTCTAAGTTTCCAAAAATTTTTGATCGGCTCTGTAAACTTGACATTTCCTTACATTTCCAAGTTTCCAAAAATGTTCACTTTCCATTTTCCTTACATTTCCTAGTTTCCAAAAATGTTCACCTTCCATTTTTAAACTTAACATTTCCATACATTTTCAGGTTTCCGAAAATGTTCATTTCTAACTTATTTTCACTCATTTTCGGGTTTCCAAAAATATTCAAAATTTATTCATAATACTTAAAACATGTCACTTCATACAATTAAATCGAAAATGCATAGGCCCTATTTTAGGATGTTACAGGTGTCGAGCGTTACCTAATTTTTTTAGAGACGGGCTTCTGTGGATGCTATAAATTTGTTCAATGTCTATTCAAGATTCGGCTTCTTTTCCAGTGGATAGGGCTGATTTTGAAAATTTTGAGGAGGTTGTTGTCTTTGATTTCCTTGATTTCCTTATCCTCCCCACGAAAAATTTGGGTGGTTCCTCCAACCTGGATTATAATTATTACTATATGGGTTATTATTAGATCTGAAATTGTTACCTATATAGTTCATCTGTTCGCTCTCTATGCCCGGTTGGTAGGGTGGGTACTCAGGATTCGCCACAGCTCCACTTGCGTCGCACTGCATGACTGGATGTACCTGCGAAGAAAAAAAACTATCAATCTTCTTATTCATCAACTCTACGATTTGATAGCATGGTTCTGCGCGTTGAGGTTGTAAACTCCTTTGTTTTTGTTGGCCTTGTTCTTGTAACTTGCCCGCGATAGTTATTCAAAGCGACATCTCTTCAATAAACTCGTAGGTTGCCTCAGGAGTTCTATTATTCAAGGTTCCACCGGTGGCTGAATCAATTAGTTGTCTCGTTGAGGGGTTTACACTGTTATAGAAAGTTTGGACTTGAAGCCACAAGGGTAAACCATGGTGCGGACACCTTCTCAAGAGATCCTTATATCTCTCCCATGCATCATATAATGTCTCTAAATCCATCTGCACAAAAGAAGAAATATCATTACGTAATTTGGCCGTTTTGGTAGTGGGAAATATTTTAATAGAAATTTTTCGGTCATTTGATCCCATGTAGTGATTGACCTCGTGGTAACGAAGTTTAACCAACTTATTTAGCTTTATTCTTTAGTGAAAAGGGAAATAATCGAAGTCGTATGGCATCATCGAAACGCCATTTATTTTGAAGGTATCACGAATTCTAAAAAATTAGCTATATGATCGTTTGGATCTTAGATCTGTAAACCATCAAATTGAACAAAGCTCTTTGAATCATTTGTATAGTGTTAGGCTTTAATTCAAAATTATTAGCGGCTATAGCGAAGCCTAAAATACTTGATTCGGCTCTGTTAAATGCGGTTTAGCATAATCAAACATAGTACGAGGAGCATTATTTTGTCCCACATCTTGTGGTGGAAGATTATTTTCGTCCATCCCTTCAGTAGGATTGGATCTGTCTTCTTGCTCTCCTTGGTAATTTAGGGCTCACCTAATTTCTCTGCGATTTCTCCGAGCGGCAGCTTCAATATAACTGTCGTATTCTAAAGGTCCTCTTGGGTTCCTTCTAGTCATAAACTAGAGGTACCTGCGAGGAAAAGAAAGAAAGAAAGTTTAGCAAATTTAAAATTAAAACTAAAAATAAAAATAAATTGCGAAAAAATAAAAATAATGGCTAAAGTAATAAAAATAGAGTTTTCTTAATATTTTAGTTCCCCGGCAACGACCCCAAAAACTTGATCGCTGTGAAGTCAGAGTTTTAAAATTTATAAAAGAATGATCGAACCTGGAAACTAACTCTGACAACGATTAAAGGTAAGTGCACCTATCGAACAGTAGAATAGTTTAGGCAAGACCGGATTGTCGAACCCAAAGGAACTAAAAGTACTAATACTAACTTTCTTTTTATTATTTAGCCTAAAACAAGTGAAGTTGTTTATTAACCTAAATTAATTAACTACTAAACTAAAGACTCTAAGACAAAGAAGAATGAATTTGGAAAATAAATTGGGAAAAACTCAGTTGATTTGGACGATACCCTAGGAAGAATCCACCTAGACTTCACTTGTTATCTAACACTGAACCATACGATTTATTCACTTAGTTTGATCCGTAAGACTCCCTAACGTATATTAAACCCTCTCTCGAGGCGAATAACGTCTAACCCTAGGTTAATTAGTGGAACTATCGTTCTCTTATAATAACCCCCTAGAATAGCAGTAAATCGATCTATGGATTCCCATATTAGGTTTCACCCTAATCCGGCAAAATCTCGTCACCCTATCTCTAGGCGTGCGATCAACTCCGCTTAATTATGTTGGATCTACTCTTAGGCAGGGTCTATTCCTCCTCCACCTAAGCACATTAAATTTGGATTAAGCTCACATAATTAAGAACAAACTAAGTATTTATCATATAATTCAAATAATCAAATAACAAGATTCATCATAGGTTTCATCCCCTTCGGGTATCCGAAGGGTTTAGTTCATAACAATAAAGGAAAACATCTCAAGAGAAAAGATAAAACAAAACATAAGAAATCCCTAAAACCCCCTGAAGGAATTGAAGAGGAGATCCTCCGTCTTGAGTATAACTCGGCTTCTTGAGATGAATCAACCGGCTATCCACGAGTGAATCCCCACAAATCGCTCTTCTCTAGCCTAGCACGACGCCCCTAGACGATGGCTTTGGGCTCCCCCTTTCAAGTCATACTTAGGGTGTATTTATAGGCTTTTGAAATACGTTTCTTTCTCCCTAAGTATCCTTTCCCGAATGAAATTGCTCTTCTCCACAGCAGAGGCACGGCCATGGCGTACGCCCGTGTAAATCGTGGACAGGCCGTGTTCGGATTTCTTTAATGAGGCACGACCGTGTGAGTCGGGGTTAGATCGTGTTCTAGATGATTGACTTGGCACGGCCGTGTAGGTCCAAGTCCAGGCCGTGTCGATTTCCTCTTTGGTCCGTTTTGGTCCGTTTTGAGCCCATTTCTCATTCTTTTTATCCTTGGGTGCTTTCCTGAGTATAAGACATGAAAAGAAAGGATTAAGAGCACCTTTTTACATAAATCAAGGGATAAGTCATCCAAAAGCATACTAAATGTGGGCCTCGAATATGTTACTATTTCAGTTTATCAGTACGGTTGGTATGATAAATGGTTGTTCAACATCGCCTTTGTCAGTGACAATCATCAATAACATTTAGGGAGTCCTCTTCACTCTCTCTATCGTTAATTTATTTTTATTTTTTTATCTCATTTGAATAAATGACATGCTTAGAAATTATTTTTTAAAATTAGTACATTTAATTAATTCTGTCCAAGGAGATTGGAACTTAAGTAGGACCATTATGACCCTTGCAACCTTTCTTGGGAATTAATTTGATGTGATATTTTGAGAAGAAAACTTCTAATTAATTTTAAATTTTTATTTTTAGTTTTCATTTTTATCTATGCCTTTAATTTTAATTTTAATTTAATTAGTTTTTGTTTAATAAAAGAGGTCAAATTGGCCAAAGTACTAATCAAAATTTTTTTAGTAGTCTAGTTTATAAATACTGTTTGGGCTTAAGGGTTGAACAACAAAGAGGATAAATTTACCCATTGTTGACGTCCATAAGGGTTCCTTAAAACCTAATTTTTGCCACCACTTTTTCCCTCTATCCATACTTGTCGCCCAAATCACCTTAATGAGCTAAAATTTTGCTACGAATTTTCCCTAATTCACCATTATATAAAACCCCTCTCTACCATCATAATTTTCACAACCCTTCAAACAACTAGCTTAAACCCTAATCACCCATTCTCTTTCCTCTTAGCCGTCGACCTAAATCCCAAAAAATCTCCCCAAATTCCTCCTATTGTCACAAATGTAACCTCTCAAACCCGACCTAGACATTATGGCTAGATTGTGAAGGCTACATTAGCCACCGAAATGGCTAAGCTAACTTACATTACTTTTTAAGACTTTAAATAAACTCATTTTAGAGAAAACCGTAGTTGTACTTTGAGTTAGCTTAAAAGCATTCATTCATTAGGTCGTGTATGCTTAGGATTCATTTTATTGTTGACAGTGTTGTTTTAGAAAAATCATTTGCTTGTCGCTATTCCTTAAAAAAAAACTTTAAGTTAAACTAATGCAGCAGAAAAACCATTTTTCAAGTCATTTTGGAAAATTAGTTGCATTATCAATTCGTTTTTCAAAAATAGTTCCTTTGCAATGTAGTGGAAACTAGGGAACAATATCAAATTTTACTTAAGCTTGATATCATGCATTATCCAGTTATTGTGCTTGAGTAATTCATGCATGCAAAAATCCCCAAAAGAAAAGTTACCAAGCCACAGACCAGAAATAATTAAAAATTACAAGCTAAAACCAATAATGACTTAATAATACTTAATTAAATAATAATCCGAGGTCCAAGTTGATTCTCTGAATGTCGAGTCTGGACCTAATTTTGATGTTTACCTGAAAAGTTAAACACTATTGGGGGTGAGCTTATGAAAAGCTCTGTGTGAGTCGAATAATTATTAAAACAGACAAAAACATAAATATTGAATACAGTGAAACATATTAGCATTAACAGAAGAACACAAAACCATCATTGGAATTTCATATCATTACATAGCCATTATCCAATTAATGTCAAATGGTGTATGAGCATGAAACATAATTCACTCGAGTAACAATCATTAATTTTGATACCATTCAATACAACACAATACAACACATAGCATAAATCAATAACATTCAAATATGTCGTGAGCGTGATGCAATGCAAAAAGGTTCCTACCCATACCATCCGCTACACACCACGAGTTCCCCAGAACCCGTCTGCCAAACTCCAAAACATTATGAGCATAGCTCGATGTGGATGCAGAAAATCTATCGGATATCAAATAGTGTGATACAATTGCCAATAACATATAATATGCGATAAAATTGCCAATCCCCTCGGTACTCTAGGTGCAGTGCACTGACTACGAATAATACAGACTTAATATACCGCAGGTACTCCACGAAACTCCTCCGTCAACCACAAAATCCCAACCCAATGCATATGCAGTATGTCACACAATCTCATACATAATCATATCTCAATACTTTTCACATTAATTTGACATGCTCAGAATGTCCTCAATAATCAAAGACTTTCAGTAAATGGAAACAGTGTTCCAATCTTTCAAATTACCATTGTGTTGGTATCAATCAATATCGTTTAATTTCACATGCTTTACAGATTTTCATTGTGCATAAATAGCACCCTTTTCAGTACACAATATAACAAATATCTCATGCGTTTAAATCATACATAAGCTTAATATCTCAACACATTATATCATTCAGTCAAACATTATCATATCTCATAACTCAAATATGCAATTACAAACTCAATCAAACATCTATACTATCAAACTAGAAATTTTGCCAACATGTCAATCTTTTAAGGCTCGAAACATACCTAGTTCGGCCACTCAAAAAATAAATATTTTGGCTATTAATAAAATCCAATCAGAAATCTAATTTATCATATATAACATGATATTTAACATTTTTAAATAATTTTATGAGTTTAGGACCCACACCTTATTTTTTGCTTCCTCGCAGCACACTAGTGAATCTTCCAATTATCCTTAATAATTTCTTAAACGAACCTAAACCAAAATTCAGTATAAATTAAATAAATTTAACATTAAACCAGCCCCAAAACACCCACTTATGAGTTCAAACCAATCGTTGAAATTATAACTATTTTATGAATCCAAACTAGTTAGATTCCTTACACTATATCGATGCAAACCGTACGTACAATTGTTCTTCGCCTTTACGGATGATTTAGGGCATTTGGGTCAGCACATAATTCAATAATATAATGGAAAATAATCATATAATTAACTATGAAATTCCTTCATTTAATCAATTCATAACCTTTACCCAACAACTATATCGAAATAACAAACTAGTTACTCTTAATTACACTTACGCTTCACGATTTGTGGGATCGAATGGCCAATCGATCAATAACTTTTTTTCCTAATTGAAATGGGTTTAAAAGCTAATTATGAGGGTTAAAGAACTCAAATTAGTGCTGGAAAAATATAGGCAAGAACCAAGAAACAAAACAACCCCTTTTCTTGCCCATAGGTGCACGAAACACCACTCGCGGTGGCCAAAATTTGGGCTGAATTTTAAAACGGTTTGAGATTTCATTAAAATCTGAAAAAATACCTTTGAAATCATTTAAAATCCATAAAATTCCAGATCTAGAATTTTTTGCTTTTAATTGACAAAATTAATCAAGAAATTGAAGAGAAAATAGACCTTACCCAAGCTAGTCGAGAGAAACAACAATGACACTTTCTTGGCAATGTTCGAGATCGATCTTGGAGTTCAAGATTTTAGATTTGGGGATGATTTTAATGAGGAAAAATGAAATAAATATGGTGGAGAATATGTTAATAAATCTTGTGGCAAAAGGAAAAAAAAGAAAGAGATGGTAAAACTAGGTGTAGGCGGCGACAACAATGGAGGAAAGGAAAAAAAATTAAAATCAAAGAGAAGGAGATGAGAGAAATGGCTAGGGAAATGAGGAGGAGGATTAAAGGTTTATTATTAGTAAAAAAATAATATTTATACCTAGGTTAACTAGGCTTGGATGGCCCACACATTAAAATAAGGGGCTTTTGTCAAAAAAATGAAATCATTTGCATGAGAATGGAATTAAAGTTAGGACCTCAAGGATAAATTCACTAATGTTTAACCATCAAACCAATAACTCATTCTTGATATAATTTTGAAATATTTATTTTAAAAAATAAGACATGTCACAAACTAGGGTTTAAGGAAAAATTTGCAAAATAATAAAAATGATGCGGGAGAAGGGATTTGAACTTGGGTTTCAAGAAACATTACATTAACACTTAACCAACAAACCAATACCTCATTTATCTCCTAAAAATGCATAGATAATTTAAAAATTAAGGCATGATCACTCTCTCTCGATTCACAAACCCGATTCTACTAACCCCCAATTTTTGGGATGTTACAACAAAACCCTAGCTTATTACCGCCGTGAGTCTTTTTTCGAAGCAACCATATCGCTGTCAGTCACTTATTGCTACTGCATGCCTATTACCGTCGCGAACCCATCGCTATCACAAGTCAATCACTGCCGCAAATCCCTTGCTTCATCCATTACCAAAATTCTGCCTCTTTTTCGGGAAAAGTCACCATGTCTTGGAAAAGAACTAGATCTTCCAAGACCTCTGCCAAAAATCCCATTATGATTCAAGACGAGGAAGTGAAAGAAAGGTTTGATTCTATGTTCAAAAACTAACTTATGATGCCAGAAAAAGGTTTCAACTTGAAAAGCAATGATAAGATGGTTGTGCCTTTGTCGATTCGAAAGACAATTGATGCCCTCAATTGGAGTTATTTTTACGATGCACGATCATTACCTAATAAGGAGTTAGTTCGAGAGTTCTATGCCAATTTGACTAAGCCAGATGCTACTGAAGTTCTTGTTCGCAAGAAAAAGGTACCCCTAACTTCTAGGTCCATTAATGATTTGTTTAACCTACCTGATGTTGAAGAAGATGAATATTTTACCATGATGACAAACATAAATTGGGATTTTCTTCAACAAGTGCTTAATGTTGTGACAAATTCGGGATCCTAATGGATTATAAGAAAGTATGGTAGTCACTCATGTAAGGGAATATCTAAAACCATTGGCTAATGTATGGTTCTACTTTGTTCGATATAGTTTCATGCCTATCTCACACAGGTTCACCATCTCGATGGAGCGCATTCTTTTGTTGTATGCAATTATGGTAGAAAGGTTAATCAATGTTATGAAGATCATCCTTAAGGAGATCCATGATTGTTCTAGAAACAAGATCGAAAGTGCTTACTTCCCATCATTGATCACTTCACTTTACTTAAAGGCTCAAGTTAAAAAAAAAAAAGCAAACTTGAAGGGACTGTATGTTAATGGAGAATTTCCATGAACTAAACCCACCTGAACCGAGTGAACCAATAGAACTAGAAATTGATGAGTCGTCGAACAAGTCTGAAACGAAAGCTAACTCAGTTATTGAGACAGAAGAAGCAGAATCTGAGGAAGAACCGAACAATCCAGAATCAATAAAGGAACCGGAAGTCTCTGAACCAAGAAAGGAGTCGAATGCTAATGAGCCAGTGGAACCAAGTGTTGGTCCTGAGTTGACTATTCCTAGGCCCATTTCTTCCAATACTATGAAGAAATCAGAATTATCAATTATGATGGATATAATGAAATTTATGCATAACCAACAACAGGCTTATTGGAAATATGCAAAAGTTAGAGATGATTCTGTAAGAAATACTTTTAAAAATATCTCTAACAATTTTATTCCCGAGTTTCCAGATTATATCTTCGAGTCATGGAAGGAAGATGAGAATGAAAGCGAGGATGAAACATCAAAGGAAGAAGACAAGGAGGATAAGTCAAACAAATAAAAAGGGGAATTTCTTATATTTAGTTTTTATGTCTTTTTAGGTGTTTATTTTTATTTCTTAGTTAGAATTTTTGCTTCCGCATAATAAAATAGCAAAGCATGGATAAATAAGATCAATGCCTCTTCAATAGAAATAAAAATAAAGTGATGTGGTAATGAGAATGAACATGTCTAGGATTGGATTGTGGAGAAAGACTTGGTACTTAAGCAGTCTTTATGACTCACCTCTCTTTTCTTGCAACCCTACCTGGTGTTCAATTTTCATTCATTACTTTGTTTCCACAATGAGGACATTGCTTCTTTTAAAGGGGTTAAGACATTTTGCATGAATTTTTAATAAGGCATTTTGCATGAATTTTAAAGTATGTTTCAATTTTTTTACTTAAGTATGCTGAAATAAATGAATGTTTAGAGAGAATTTTTGTTCATAAGTGTGTTCAAATACAAGCATGATTTCTGATTTTATCTAAGTTATTCTTATGTTATCTTGAGTGATGGAATGCTTGTATGATCTGTAGCCTTACGTAGTATTTTCCATGAAATTTGATTTCTTTAGAAATATACATGTATGAAGTTTTAAGTCTTTAAAATTGACTTAGTAACTTTCTTGAGGAAAAATCCTAGGAGGTATAAGAATCTAATATGATATGGGCACACTTTCTTTGGATTGTTTGAGCCTTTTTAAGCCAAACTTATTAAATTAACCCTTGAAACTTAATCTTTGAGCTTAATGGCTTGTTTATTGCAAAGTACCTACATTATAAGCCACATTACCATCTTTTTTATTTTATCCTATTCTTTTGCACCTATCTTAACTGAATTTGTCTTGGTGATCAAAGTTTGAGGAAAGATATGAAAATATGTACATGATCTTCACATGATTCAATAAAAAAAAGAGGTGAATGTAAGTTTGTTCAAAATAATAATAAATAAAGAAAAGATTGCTCAAATTCTCAAAAATAAAGAGCAAAGTTTGCTCAAATTCTGAAAAGTAAAGGTTGAGCATGAGCTCAAAGTAAGTTTGGGGGTGTTCCAAAGACCCAATTTTATGAAGGTTTCACATAAAAAAGATCGAAGACAAGTTAGGGTTCAAATGATTGAACCTTAAAATTGACTTCTCTTTATCCCTGCCTTTAGCCTAGCCCCATTACAACCTAATAAAACACCTATTGATTGGATGATTATATAGACTACATTAGTGGAGAAGAATTACTAAGCTCAACTTATGAAGACCACTAATTAAACCTTGGGATTGCCATGTTTAGTTGATAAGGAAATCATATTGATTGGTAAATGTTATGTATTACTTTGAGAATGCATTCAAACTATGATTCATGTTGACATTATGATGTGCTTAGTATAAAGTTTAGAAATAATATTTGCATTCGAGCTAATTATAAATAAAAATTATTTTTTGAGCATGATTTTGTTGATACATGATTATGTGCGAAGATTGATTCTACTTTATCATTTTGCAAAATTGCCTTAGCAAAAGTTATGCTGTGCATGAACATTACTCGGGATGAGCAATGGTTTATGTTTGGGGTGTGTAAACTCGAAATAATATAGGGCTTTTCTATATATTTTTTACCATCTTTTTACTTAATAAATATGTTAATCTTGAGTAATTATTATTAAAATAAGTGAATATTACTTAATTAGTAATATTGGGCATGAATTTATAAAGTATGTGAAATTGTGCTTAATTACATGATTTTTGTGCGTATTTTATATTATTTCATGTTAATTTATTAATATATGATTTTTCACTATGCATGAGAACCATTGAAGATGTGATTAATGTGAATGAGACATGGACATGCATAAATTAATTCATGTGGATGGCACGACCATGCAGTTTGGGTCATGAGGTTGATAATTTGACCCAGTAAAAGATGTGCTAGAAGATGGACATGTCTGCTACATTGTTGGACTGATAAATTAGCCAACAAGGGGGAACTAAAGCCCAGATTTGATACAAGTAGGTGGCAGCCCAAAAGCAAGCATTGGGTTATTTAATTGAAGGTCCTTACAGTTGGAAAATAATAATAAATTAGCCTAACTACTCCACTGTTGAAACCGTCCACCCTATGGCTATTAGTACCTTGGTTTGAATTTAGAATGAGGAGGCTTAGTCATCCCCTTCTCCTTGAAATGTGGCCGGCCATGTGTGATAGAAAAAAAAGGAATTCAAATCCTATTTTTAGCTAACTCTACCCCTTACCTTTACCTATAAATACCATGCACCAATCCTTTAATCCCTCATCCCTCACAACTCATTTCTCTTCTCTAATTAGCATTTTCTTTACATTCCATTCCCCTTTTCATTCCCTTGCATAATAGCCCATCACCTTTCCATCCTTTAGCCACAAAAGCTTTGTCAAAAGCATTCTTTGGCCAGCCTCCTTAGGAACTCATTAGCAAAAGAAGCATTAAGCAGAACAAAGGAGCGCATTAGTCAGAATAGATACGAAAGGCTGCTGAACTGAAGTAGTCAAAAATAGATCTAAAAGGCTGCTGAACGAAATAGAGTTTACTCTTTCCTCTTGTTATTTATTTTAATTGCTTTGAGTTTATTGTTTTTGACATCAACAATGATATTTTAAATCTTATTTTCTAGGATGACTATGTTAATTCCATAAGATCTATCTTATTCATGTTTAACATGTTTAGGCCTTATTCAATCATGTTTTGAATTAATATCATAATGCATTTCATTCATACGTGATTGGGTGCACATAGATTAGCTGAGCGACCCTGACCAGATGACGACTAGTAGACACATAATTGAAAAGTGAAATGCTCAATTTAGATCCTTAAACCCTACTAAGTTGAGGTTCGTAATATCTTTAGTTTGCTCTATTGCCTTGCATAGTTTTTAGGTTTATGTAACTAAACTATTGCAAATGTAAATGTCCTTGTGACCTTACCTAAATGCTAAGAAACCCGTAGTTAATATGATCAGTAAAATGTATATTTAACTAAGTAAAAGGCTTCAAAATGACTTAATTTGGTTTCCAAACAGATGATAGATCGAGTTGCCATGGAAGTATTTATGAACATTGTTGAGCATGATAAAGTAAATTTAATTGATTAATATAATTATTCTAGCCCATTTAATGTTGATTGTTTTTGTTGCTAAAGCCATTCATTCATACATTTAGGTAAATTGTATCTAGATTAGAATTGCATAGGGATCAATTTTTGCATCTAATTAATTTTACTTAGTTTAATCATCATGATCGTTGGTATAGATAGTCTTAATATTTATATAATGAATGATCTAGCCTAGAAACTAACTATCACCACGATTGAGGCAAGTGCACCTATCGAATAGTAGTATAGCTTAGTGGTAAGATCGGATTGTCGAACCCAAAGGAACAAAAAGTACTAATACTGACTTTTTATTATTATTTAGCTTAAGAATTAAGGGAATTGTTATTTATTCTAAAATTAACTAACTACTAAGCTAAAGACGCTAAGACGAAGAGAATGAATTGGGAAAATACTTGTGGGAAAAACCAATTGATTAAGACAATACCTAAGGAGGAATCCACCTAGACTTCACTTGTTATTTAACTCTGAACCAGACGATTTATTCACTTGACCTGATCCGTAGGATTCCCTAATTTATATTAATACCTTTCTCGAGGCTACTAACGTCTAACCCTAGGTTGATTAATTGAATTCTCTTTCTAATTAAAACCCCTAAGGTTGCATTAACTCGATCTATGGACTCCCATATTAGGTTTGACCCTAATCCGACAGATTTTCGTCATCCTATCTCTAGGGTTGCGATCAACTCTGCTTAACTATGCTAGATCTACTCTTAGGCAGGGTCTATTCCTCCTCTGCCTAAGCACATCTATACTTGAATCAATATCCTGAAATATCAAAACAAGAATTAAGAACACATAATTAAGAACAAATCAAGTATTTATAATATAGTTCAGAAAACAATAATAAGATCTGTCTTAGGTTCCATCCCCCTCAGGTATCTGAAAAGTTTAGTTCATAATCATAAAAGAATATACCTCAAAAGAAAAGATAAAACAAAACATAAGAAAACCCTAAAACCCTCTGAAGGAATTGAAGGAGAGATCCTCCGTCTTGAGTATGAATTCGGCTTCTTGAGATTAATCAACTGGCTTTCTTCGAGTAAATCCCACAATTCTGACCTCTCTTGCTTGGCTCCTTGGCCTAGCTGGACGCCCCCTGAAAAAAAGCACCTTTTAGGTTATACTTAGGGTGTTTATATAGGCTTTGGAATGTGTTTCTTCGCCTCTAAGTATCCTAATCCGAGTGAAATTCCTTTTTGCCACGGCAGGGACAGGCCCGTGCAACACGCCCGTGTGAATCAAATTGTAGACCGTGGTTGGGTCTGCTAGGGAGGCACTGCCGTGTGGTGAAACCCCAGGCCGTGTTGATTTCCTACTTTGGCCTATTTGGCCCGTTTCTCATTCTTTTCATCCTCCTATGCTTTCTTAAGTATAAAACATGAAAATAAAGGATTAGAAGCACCAAATTCCACAATTCAGGGAATAAATCATCCAAAAGTATGCTAAATGTGGGATTAAAATATGAACATATTACAGTTTATCAAATACCCCCACACTTAAGCTTTTGCTTGTCCTCAAGCAAAATTCTCAACTTACAATTAAGAACTAACTTTCCTCAGTTCATGATTCTCATTAACAATGTCTCATCATAATTCATAGATAATTCATTCATGGATAATTCAACTCAAAGAGTCCTAAAGATTCAAACAATCTAAGTCATACATTTTTGTAGCATGAAATCATAGGTGTTTCCCCTCATCTAAATAACTACCCCTAATTCAAAATCGAAAAGGGTTGACATCCTCACTAAAGATTCACTCAAATCACTCGAAGTGTTTAAGGTTCAGGATAAATGTAACATCCTTAAATTTGGGTCTTTGCATTTATGTGTGTTTGCATGTGATGGTATGGTTGTTGAGCTAGTTTAGGGTGTTTTGGGGTTCAGGCATGAGCCAGGGGTAGGCCTGAGCCATAGCAAAAATTTTTGTTTTGGGCTTCTAAGAAGGGGGGAGATGGGTGAGTTAGGTGTGAAGGGAAATTATTGGAGTGTTTTGACACAAGTATCCCAGTGGTAAAGTGGCAAGGGAGGCACCACTTAAGCACAAGGAGAGTGACGCCACATGTAAGTGGGAGAGCTTTGGTTCGAGTGCGAAGACCCCTTCTCGCATATTCTTTTGACGCTTGGGACTGAAGGAGATGTGCTCAAGATGGACTACGATGGATAGATGTTGAAAGAGTCAACAGATACAAATGGGTGGAGAAGAGAAATTGTAGGAGTTTGACTCATTCAAATCGGTTTGAATGTGTGGCCAGCAGAAAATTGAGGAGATGGACATGGAAGCTAGAGTTGGCCGAATTCTAAACTCTGCATAGGGAAGGGGGAATCGGTTTTGTGTTGGCAGGGAGTGAGTGTACCGAATTTGGTTAATGTGCAAGTGGTTTCGGTTCTTTTTTTTCGGCAGGTAGAGTTGTGCTTAGAACTCTCTCTCAAAAACCCCTCTATTTTCTTCTTTGCCGAAAGTTGTTTAGGCAATTTCGGTTCTTCTTCTTTTTCCATCTTAGCCGAAACATTAAAAGACCATTAGGGTCACTTTGGTGCATTCTTTCCTTCTCATCTTCAAAAGCCGAAAACACCATATCTATCTCCTTTTCACTTTTGTTTTCATCTTTCTTCTTGAAACCCTTTGTAGCCGAATCTCTCCAAAGCCATATCACTCTTCTTTTTCTTCCTTTATTTGTGTAAGCAAAGAAACCATTACCCTCCTTCTCTTTCGGTTTCTTTCTCTTCTTTTGGAACCATAGCCGAAACCTCTTGGATCCCAAGAGCATTCTATGTGCTTCTCTTTCTCGAAGAATCTACTCTAGCCGAATCTCAACCCACATCTTGCGGATCGTTCTTATTTGGCGGCATAACTTGTTGATCGGATATCTTTTCAATTGTGGTAAGTGTCTCCCTCTAGTTTTAAATCTTCTTTTCTTCTTGCTGATGTCGAAGGTATTAATCCTATATTGTTGGTTCTTGGCTGATTGAAGGGGGGCTCGTCTTCGCATTGCTTCGGCTTTTGCTTGGTGATGGTAAGGTGTTGAGGTAAGGGGGCGGTCATTTTCTCACGTTATCTCTTTTGGGATTTCATGACCAAAGCCGAATAGCTATTTGTTTAATAGTGATGTGTTTGTTCGAATATAGGAAGGGGGTGACGCATAAGTTTGGATTTTTGGGACTTGCTCAGTTCGTAGTTTGGATCTTAATCTTGAGATCTGTCGATCTAGGTAAGGGATCTATTCCTTGGGTTAAATCTCCATTCTTAGTTATTCTCTGTGTTAATCGATTTAGTGACCAAGAAAGGTATTATGGACCCTAATGTCACCCAAGCGGTAGGTGGGGTTAGATCCGAGACCCCACCCTAAGTTCAAAAGGAGGCGGTGTTTCATTGTTCGCGACACACCGGGGTGTGGGGCGGCATCTAAGCAAAGCGATGAGCGGATAGCGGTAGTGTCGATTAACGATAGTACCGACGTAGAGAGTGTCGTATTACGGGTAATCAGGTGTGTAACTCTTACACACTTCATTAGTTAATATGTTTATCATGTATATTGTCGAAAGCCGGAATAATCGTTGAAATAGGTATGTTACCCTTGTGGGTAAAAGCGAGGACTCCGGGTAAGTCCACTTGATTGGCTAACGTTAAATGCCTATGTAAATCTGTATATGCCATGCCATGTGATTTTTGTATGTTAAGCATGATTATTATGCCATTAAAAGCATGTTCATAAAAATAGGTATGATGAGAGGAGGGGGAAGGCATGATTCTAGATTGTCACCTGTGGTTTTGACCACATAGTGGGTTGGCCCCGCTTTCTATATTATTGTGACTAAGTCTCAGTGGTTTTGACCACCAGTGCTTTGGTACCACATATATTTATCTTTGTGACTCGTCCCGGTGGTTTGGTACCACAGTGAGGTTAGCCCACATGACGATATACGGATTGTCATCGGTGGTTGTGACCACAATGTGGGTTGGCCCCACACACATTATTTGTGACTACGGTCACCAGTGGTTTTGACCACATATGTATATTATTTGTGACTACGGTCACCAGTGGTTTTGACCACCAGTGGTTTGGTACCACACGGGGTAGATTCAGAAGTTTCGGATGGTTAGGTTTTGGGGTTGCATGACATGCATGTTGGTTTATGAAACTGTGTAAGGGCATTAACATTTTCGGGTTGGGGAAGTATACACTGGGTCTCGGTGACTAACCCCTTCCTTTACATTTTGCAGATGATTCGTAGATCGCGGATGCGGAGCCGGGGCGGACTCGAGGTGGCCATGCACATTCTCTTTCGGGTTTTGTTTTAAATTACTATTTTGGTTTACTTTACTTTAAATTTGGTTTTCGGGTTGTAATAAGGCCACTAACTTTCATTTTGGGGTTTATTTATCTGCTTTATTTCTCACGGAAATTTGTATAAGTTAAACGAAACGGCATGCCTAAATAACCTATAAAAAGAATGTTTTCCAAACTTTCACAACTCGTCGGGTTTTTCTAAAACTTTACCATCGGGTAACGGCAAACAAGTAGTAACAACAAGTTAACTGAGTTTTTCTTTAAGACCAAATTTGGACGGTTTTAGCAATATTACTTAAACTAATTCGGCTTTTCATGAAAATCAAAGGTTTTCTTAAAATAAGAGACGGTAACTTGTTTTCAATAACGATTCTTTACAAAATTAAAACAACCTCCTGTCTTCTTTAAAAATGTTTTTCCCTGTGACATGCTAGATTCGGTCGTAGCGTGTTGACCGGGTTTGGGGTGTTACAATTTTGGTATCAGAGCCAAGTTTAAAAGCTCGGCTGTGGGCCCGAGGCCCAAAATATTTTCAATAATGGGTTACGAAATGATCTTGATGAAAAATGCTTGATTTGGGGAAAGCATGGCACCGAGTCTCCGGCACTGATCCGTACAGGTAAGTACCCCTAACTGCTGTTTATATGATTGTGATGATTGTGATATGACTGGTAGTAATAGGAAATTACTTTAGAGACTGAAACTGGTAGGATTGTGTGAACTTACGAGAACGATCCCTATAATAAATCGTTCATAAAAGCGTGTGCATAATAACGAGTGGAACGAATCTAATGCATAAAATTCTGAAATCAGATTAATTCGTGAACGGTAGTCATGAGCACCCGAGGACATGGGCGTAGTACGCGTGGTCGTGGTAGAGGTAGGATGACTATGACAAAACCAATAGGGTCTGGTCATGGGTCGGAGAATGAGGTACCACCGCCGCCAGCTGTGGGCGCGGAGTTTTAGAATCAGGCGGGTGGTGACGACGCAATGTCACAGGCGATGCTGCGAGTTCTGGAGAGAGTCGCGGGTGCAGGCGTTAGAACGGGAGCTCAGAAATTTGTGTTCGAACGACTCTGGGCGAATGGAGCTGAGGTATTCAGGGGTGTATCTGGTGTGGCTCCCAATATAGCTGAGTATTGGTGGAGGCGACGGAACATATAATGGATGATTTAGATTTGTTACCGAGGAGAAGTGAAGGGGATAGTGTCTCTTCTCGGGATGAGTCTTATCAGTGGTGGCTCACGGTCAGGGATGGAGCAATGGCCGACGACATCACCTGGGATTTCTTTAAGTCAGCTTATCAGAGGAAGTACGTTGGGGCCAGTTACATTGATGCACAGTGCAAGGCGTTCTTGAATTTGGTCCAGGGGAATAAGTCAGTGTCGGAGTATGAGGCGGAGTTTCTTCGGTTAAGTCATTATGCTCGGGGTATCGTGGCTACGAAACACGAGCGCTGTGTCAGATTTGAGGACAGGTTGAGAGATGAGCTGCGAATGTTGATTGCTCCACAGCAGGAGAGAGAATTTGCGGTCTTGGTAGAGAAGGCCAAGATTGCTGAGGAGGTGCAATAGTCAGTGAGACGGAACCAGGATAGGAATTGGACTAAGAGGAATTGCAGGTCATCGTGGTGCAGGGAATCCATGAGAAAAGGGCTAGATATGGTGGGCTGAATCAAGCTGCAAGGCCTGCTGCTACTACTCAGTGGCCGCCACGGTGTGCTCAGTGTGGGAAGTCTTATTCGGGAGAGTGTTGGACCGGAAATAGAGGGTGCTTCTGGTGTGGGTCAATGGGGCACCAGGTAAGGGACTGTCCGTAGAGGTCGGCCCAGATCCATCCCGAGGTCAAGGGCCATACAGTTCGGGAGGGATGGTCAGCAACCACAAAGGGGTCGCGGTTAGGCCAGGAGAGGTAATGGTTCTGGACGAGGCCGCGAAATACCGGGCAGAGGTGCTGGGAGCACAGAGGCAAGACAGCCTGGGTTGGTCTATGCAGTGAGGCGTCGAGAGGAGGGCGACGCACCAGACGTCATAACCGGTACGTTCCTAATTTTTGGAATGCCTTATACTGCTTTGATAGACGTTGGTTCGACGCACTCTTATGTTGCCAGTAGTATAGTGGGAACTATGAATTTAGCCTTTGAGATTTCATCTGAAGAGATGACAATAATTAGCCCTCTAGGTCACTCTGTAGAAGTAAACAAACTGTATAGGAATGTACCCCTAAAACTCAGGGGGTAGTGTTTTTTGCCGATCTGATGGAACAGTCGTTCGGGGAGTTTGATTTGATCCTTGGGATGGACTGGCTAGTGAGGTACCAAGAAAGTTTGGACTGCGCAGCTAAGCGCATGGTATTGAGAACTGTTGAGGGCGAAGAGGTGGTGATGATAGGTAATAGAAGGGATTATCTATCAAACGTAGTATCTGCTCTGAAGGCCGAGAAAATGGTGACGAAGGGTTGTGAGGCGTTCATGGTTCATGTTTGTGCATTGGAGGCCAAGGAATCAACTGTAGGGAATGTCCGAACGGTGAAGGAATTTACCGATGTATTCCTAGGAGAACTTCCGGGTCTGCCTCCGGACCGTGAAGTTGAGTTTGGTATAGATCTGTTACCCAGAATCACGCCAGTGTCTATTGCTCCATATAGGATGGCGCCGAAGGAGTTGGTGGAACTGAAAGCACAGATTCAGGAATTGTTGGACCGGGGTTTCATCTGGCCGAGTGTATCACCTTGGGTCATATAGGATGGCGCCTATGCTTTTTGTTAAGAAGAAAGATGGTACAATGCTGATGTGTATAGATTACCGACAGCTGAATAAGTTGACAATCAAGAACAAGTACCCGTTGCCGAGGATAGACGATCTGTTCGATCAACTTAAGGGTGCATCAGTCTTCTCTAAGATTGATTTAAGGTCGGGGTATCATCAGCTTAAGGTAAAGTAGGCCGATATCCATAAGACGGTGTTTTGCACTCAATACAGGCACTACGAGTTCTTGGTAATGCCGTTCGGGTTGACCAATGCGCCGGTAGCGTTCATGGACATGATGAATTGGGTGTTTCAGCCGTACTTGGACCGGTTCGTCGTAGTGTTTATAGACGACAGATTGGTGTACTTGAAATCTGAGGAGGAGCATGACGCACATCTACGTGTGGTTTTGTAGATTTTGAAGGAGAAGTAACTATTCGCAAAGTTTAGTAAGTGCGAGTTCTGGCTGAAGGAAGTAACCTTCTTGGGGCATGTGGTGTCAGTTGCGGGGATTAGAGTGGACCCTCGGAAGATAGAAGCGATTTTGGACTGAAACCACCTAAAGTGCGTGGCGAGATTCGGAGTTTTTACGGGTTTTGCGAGGATATTACGAAGATTTGTGGAAGGGTTTTCCTTGATTGCAGCGCCGTTGACCAAGTTCTTTGAGAAAAGGGTTCCATTTATGTGGTCGATAAGCAACAGGAAGTTTTGACAAGTTAAAAGGATTTTGTGAAGCTCGGTTTGATTCACTGAAGCGGGGAAAGAGTTTACTGTGTATTGTGATGCGTCGTGATCTTGGTTTAGGATGTGTTTGATGCAAGAGGGGAAAGTAGTGGCGTATGCGTCTCGGCAGATTGAGACCCCACGAAGCGTTTAATGAAACACCCCAAACCCGGCCCACGAGATTTGCCCCATTTGGTATGTTCCTCAAGTAAACCGGTTTCAAAATTCTTTCGTTACCTAGAGAAAACTTGTGCGATTTTGAAAAAATTGTTTTGGGTTGGGCTTGTGTTGAAAACGAATTCAATTCTTTATATTAAAAATTTTACTTAAACTTTCATAGGTAAAACTCATAATCATAATAAATAGAAATAAATGGAAAACAATCCAACTATGGCATTATGGCCTTATTACATCAAATAATTTCCAAGTAATTCAAGTACTTAAATAGAAATAGTAGTTCATAAAATAAAAACTTCATGTTGAGCATGGCCACCACAAGTTCTACCGTCCCGGTCCATCACTGATCATCACCTAAAAAATATTCCCCAGCTGGGTGAGTCAAACAGACTCAATGTGTACACAAACACTAAATCAAAATAGAATCGGGCATACAAATGTTACGCATTCATATCATAGCATACAAATTATGATGCATTCCCAAACCCAAACCTAATAAGCCATCCGCTACACTCCCCGTACCAACTTTGTACACCGTGGGGACTACTAAGTCGACCCTCCTTCCGCTACACTCCATATCGCGGTCTTAGGTCACCGTATTTGTGGTCTTAAGTCACCACATTCAGATATCGCGGTCTTAGGTCACCGCATTCAGATTCATCGTGGTCTTAGGTCACCACATTCGGACATCGTGGTCTTAGGTCACCACATTCGAGATACCACGGTATTAGGTCACCGTGTTCGTGGTCTTAGGTCACCACATTCACTTCCCCTTTCAAACAAACCCATATGCCCCATATAATGATGATATGCATAAATATGCGAGTTCACATTCTTATCATATTCTCATGTTACTAATGACCTTTTTCATATTCTTTGTAGAAGTAGGAAACGTACACGAGTACTTAGTACCATAACATGGTACCTAGCCACTTTCATATTCTTAATATCACATATTTTAATAAAGCAGGCCATGAAACATATTAAGAAGTAGTGTGGGGTACACACTGATTTGCTTAACCACTTCATCGAAATCCCGAAATCGATCCATCGCCTTAGATCCTTAATCCCTACATTTGATTAATCACTTATCGATTTAATAAAAACCATTCGACCATAAATCCAAATCCTAGTAGGATTAGTATACTTAAACTTACCTTGTGCCGATTGGATTAAAAATCAAATCCGAAAACTTCTTTGAGTTCCTTCTTGAAATCGGCTAGCCACCAAAACTCCTAACTAGTTAGTTTTGGCTTTTAAAACATATGAGAAATAGATCTAGAATACCAAACATGGCCTTAGCCGATTGTATTTAGACACTTACATTGCGATTTCCAAATCTCGAAAGTATCCCTTAGTTATGGAGATGTCGAAACCTATAGGATATCTGTTAGATCCACTTCTAACATTTAAATCACCTTTTCATAGCCCTTGGCCGAATATGTACTTACCTTGGTTGGCTAGATCTCGAACTATCTCCTTAAAAGTCGACACTAGCAAAGATCCCAAATCTCTCCTTAATATTTCAGTCAAAGAATACAATAAGAATTAGAATTAGCCTTTGAGATTTCGACAAGTCCTTAAAGGAAAGAATAGAAATCAAACTTTGATCTTACCTTTATTTGAAGAAGACGATTGCACCTTTGTTCGAAACCCTTCAAAGATTAGGCTATGAATACTTGGAAGCTAGATGGCTATGGTTCAATTGAATTGAAAAGAGAGGGATTTGCTCTTAGGGAGAATCGGCAATGGTGGATTTAGGAGAAGATGATTTCGGCTTGGCAACCATAAAGAGAAAGAAAAAGAGTTTGCTAGGGATTTTTAGCAGAGACTTAGTTGGGAAGAAAAGAAAATAGGTAGAATGGCCTCTCTTTTCCCCTAAATGCCGAAATTACTAGGCCTAGTATCCCTTACTTGGCCATCACTCCTCTTATCTTTATCTCTTTATTTAAAATTAATAAGAATAATCCTCTAATTATCTCTTTGAAAATAATCAAAATAAATCACCATTTATCCACCCCTTAGCCAAAATTTAAAGAGAATAGGACTCTTTTCCAAATGCCTTGGTGCCGCCCAACTCTCTGGCTTACGGAAGCAAAATAAAACTTCTTTTATTTGCTTCCTTGTGACTCGAAACTCGGCCCAACACCCTTGCATGTGGCGCCATTTTCAGAGGCCCTAAGTGGCATCTTGAGCCACTTCTCCAAGCCTGTTTGTGTGTCAAATTTCACAAACTTTTTCTTTTAAGGCCACCTTGCCTTAATTTCCTCTTTTAAACTTTAAAACTCGACATTTCTAAGTCATTTCTAAGTTTCCAAAAATTTTCGTTTGGCTCTCAGAACTTGACATTTTCTTACATTTCCATGTTTCCGAGAAATGTTCACTTTCCTATTTTGAATCATTTCCAAATCATTTCCATCCATTTCCAAGTTTCCAAAAATGTTCACTTTCCATTTTTTTAACTTAACATTTCCATACATTTTCGAGTTTCCAAAATTGTTCAAAATTTATTCTTAGTACATAAAACATGTTACTTCATGACAATTAAATCGAAACGCATAGGCCCTTTCGAGGATGTTACAATTCTACCCCTTAAAATAATTTCGTCCTCGAAATTTTCTAACTAAAATAATTGAGGGTATTGTTGTCGCATTGCCTCTTTCCGGTTCCCACGAAGCTTCTTCCGATCCATGATTGTGCCATAACACCTTGACTAGAGGAACCGACTTCCTCCGTAGCACTTTCACATCACGTTCCAATATCCGATCGGCTCTTCCTCGTAGGATAAGTCCGGCCTTAGCTCTACTTCTTCAACGGTACCACATGAGACGGATCCGATCGGTAACGACGTAGCATGGATACATGGAATACGTCGTGCATCCGCCGCAACTCGGTGGCAACTCCAATCGGTATGCCATCGCTCCAACTCGCTTCAAGCTCGATAGGGCCCTATAAACCTTGGGCTTAACTTCCTTGCGACCGAACCTCATTACCTTTTTCCAGGCGAGACTTTCGAAACACTTGGTCTCCCACTTCAAACTCTATTTCCTTCCGCTTAAGGTCTGCGTCACGACTTCTACCTATCGAGGCTTCCTTTAACCGTGCTCGAATCATCTCAACCTTTTCTTGATTTGGCCACCACTAACTCGGACCCAAAACTCGACGTTCTTCTAACTCGGTCCAACAAGTAGGAGTTCTACACTTCCGACCATACAATGCTTCATATGGTGCCATCCGAATGCTAGCTCGATAGCCGTTGTTGTAGGCGAACTCGGCTAAAGGCAAATAGTCTTCCCAACTTCCTCGAAAATTCATCACATGACCTCTCAACATATCCTCCAACACTTGTATAACTCGTTGCATCGCCCGATCGATTGTGGATGAAAAGCCATAGTGAAGTCCAACTTAGTGCCTAAAGCTTGATGAAGTGCCCTCCAAAACCGAGACGTAAACCTTGGGTCTCTGTCGGAGATGATCGATACTGGTACACCATGTAACCTCACAATTTTCGCCACATATAACTTAGCCACCAAGAGAATAGTCAACTCACGGGATGAAATGCGCGGACTTAGTCAAACGGTCCACTATCACCCATACCGAGTCCTTCTTAGTAGGCGTAAAGGGAAGCCCACTAACGAAATCCATGGTAATTCTCTCCCACTTCCATTGCGGAATCTCGATTGGTTGAAGTAATCTCGATGGAACTTGGTATTCACCTTAACTTGTCGACACGTCAAACATTTCCCCACAAATTCAGTCACTTCTTGCTTAAGATCGGACCACCAAAATTGTTCCCTTAGATCTCTCAGACGATTTTTAATGCCTCGGGATGCATAGCATAAGGGCTACTATGTGCCTCCGAAGAATCCTTTGTCTTAACTCCTTGTCCTTAGGCATACATGCCTTCCCTTGAAGCACAATACTCCCTCATCATTAACACTATAATCTTCTAACTCTTCGCTCGCACTTGCAGTAACTTAGCACTTAGATCCTTATCAACCAAGCTGTCCCTCTTTCACCTCCTTCACCATGTGGGCTTGACTTGCAACTCGCTAACAAAGCTTCCATCATCGTACAAACTTAAGTGAGCGAACATAGCCCTTAGATCCGACACAACCTTACGACTTAGGGCATCGGCTACCACATTCGCCTTGCCGGATGATATTCTATCGAGCGATCGTAGTCCTTCAACAACTCCACCCACCTTCGTTGCCTCAAGTTCAACTCCTTACGAGTCAACAGATACTTAAGGCTCTTGTGGTCTGTGTAGATCACCGACCTTTCTCCATAGAGGTAGTGCCTCCAAACCTTAAGGGCGAAAACCATTTGCGCTAGTTCCAAGTCATGAGTTGGGTAGTTAACCTCATGAGGCCTTAGTTGCCGAGATGCATAAGCGACTACTTTTCCTTCTTGCATTAGCACACATCCTAATCCCGTATAAGCGCCACAAGACACCACAAAATCCTTCCCGACCTCCGATTGAATTAACACCTGGAGCCTCCGTCAACACCTTCTTAAGGTTGTCAAAGCTCTTCTGTTGCTTATCGGACCATTCAAAGGGTACTTCCTTCCTTAGTAACTTTGTCAAAGCGCGGCTATTGACGAGAATCCTTCTACGAACCTTCACGTAATAGCCTACCAAACCTAAGAAACTTGAATCTCACCACGGACCTAGGTGGTTTCCAATCCAACACCGCTTCGATCTTCCTAGGATCCACTCTTATTCCTTCTGCGGATACCACATGCCCTAAGAATGCCACCTCCTTAAGCCAAAATCCACACTTTGCCGAATTTGGCATAGAGCTTCTTCTCCCTTAGCACTTGTAGCACCACTCGGAGATGTTCATCATGCTCCTCTTTAGACTTAGAATACACCAAAATATCATCGATAAACACAACGACGAACCTATCCAAGTATGGTTGAAAAACTCGGTTCATCATATCCATGAACGCGGGTGAGCGCTTGTCAATCCAAACGCATCACCACAAACTCAAAATGGCGTATCTTGTCCTAAAACCGATCTTATGGATATCTGCCTCCTTCACCTTCAACTGGTGATATCCCGACCTTAAGTCTATCTTTTAGAATACTGCGGCCCCCTTCAGCTGATCAAACAAGTCATCGATCCTTGGCAAAGGATACTTGTTCTTGATGGTCACTTATTCAATCGACGGTAATCTATGCACATACGCATAGTTCCGTCCTTCTTCTTTACAAATGTAATCTGGTGCTCCCCATGGAGACACACTGGTCGTATGAACCCATGATCCAACAACTCTTGGATTTGAGCCTTGAGCTCAACTAACTCCTTTGGCGCCATTCGGTATGGAGCGATTGACACAAGAGCTGTTCCCGATAGTAAGTCTATTCCAAACTCCACCTCCCTATCTGGGGGTATTCCTGGTAATTCCTCCGGAAATACATCTTCAAAGTCTTTCACCGTTCTAACTCCACTGACACCTTCTTCCTTTCCACCTAACGCACTTACGAAGGCTAAGAACGCCTTGCACCCTTTCTTAACCATTTTCTCGGCCTTCAATGCCGAAACTACGCGTTGGGACAGTAGTTTCTTCTCTCTCCGATCATTACTACTACTTCATCCTTCGGGGTCCTTAGTTCCATTCGTTTAGCCGCACAATCCAACACGGCTCGGTGCTCTACTAGCCAGTCCATTCCAAGTATAAGTTCAAACTCCCGAAAGGTAGTTCCATTAAGTCACCAGAAAGTTCACTCCCGAATCTCTAGGGGTACATTCCGAAAGATCTTATCCACCACTACTGCTTAGGCCTAATGGGCTTACTACGATCATCCGCCTATCGAAGGTTCAGATTCTAGGCCTAGTGTTTCCACTACACTACACGCAACATAGGAATGGGTCGAGCCCACATCAATTAGAGAAAAATAGGGCTTGTCAAAAATAAAGAACGTATACCGCTTATAACGTCCGCACGCGTCTCCATCTTCCCTCCGGTGAACCGCATAAACCAAACACGGTTTCCTTGCCTCAAGATTAGCAAAGCAACTCGCCTTGTGTTCCACGGCCTCTGCCAAAGCACCATTACCTCTCATTTTTTCGAACCACGACCTCGTTGAGGCTGCGGTCCTCCTCTACCATCGACTAACATTCGAATCGTTGGTGGCTTTCATCCGATTGCTTAGGACAATCCTTGATCACATGGTCCTTGGACCCACATCTAAAACATCCTCCTATTTTCTTCCAAAGACTCTCCTAAGTGCTTCTTTCCACACACATCACAAGGTCGATATCGCCCTTACGAACCAACTTGTCGACCTCGTGGCCCATCAACTCTAGGCCTCTTATGAACCTTTCCAGACGTACCAAAACCTCTTTTGGGCCTATTCCTATCCATAGCACGCTTTGTAGAATCCTTGATTCCTCACCACCTAGGCCTTTTCTACCAAAGCGAAAACTCCCGCTCCCGATGCGGTGCTATCGTGATCTCAGATCATCCCTTAGCCCGTCCTCAAACGGACACAACGCTCATGCTCGATTGCCACTACTCCTCGAGCATATCGGCTCAACCTCGTGAATTCACCTCATACTCGCCATGGACTTGTTCCTTGAACCACCCCGAGAAGTGCCTTCCTTTGCTCATCAAGATACCCGGTTCCCACATACTTTTTCGAAATGCTTCCTTAACATATTCCTGTGTCGGATCCTCGGTAGTGGCACCATCCCGACGATCAACCACCATCGATACGCTTCATCGCCTAACGGTGCCACCATTCCCTTTAACTTCTCCTCGTGGGTCAAGTCAAGCTCATCCATGATGCGCTCTGTTGCTTCCAACCGATTACACCGAATCGGGTGCCACACCCGATACTCCACGAAACATTTCGGCTCCATTAGCTCGGAGCCACTCGAGCCTGCACTTACGGGTTCCCGAATTTCCTCCCGCACCGACCACCAACTCCAAAACTCGCAAAGACACCTGCGACACGGCATCATCCCCGTCCGAGCTTGTCGCTCCAACACCAACACTGGGGTGGTGGTGGCGGTGGTATCTCATTGTCGACCCTTGACCCGATCTAACGTGTTCGACACCGTCATCCTTCCTCTACCTCGTCCACGGCGACCACGTCCTCTAGAGCTCATTTCTAACGTCGTGATCGATTAAGAAGTTTTATGAATTAGTCTTTGTTTCACTTGATTACTGCGAAGATATTTTATGAAAAGAGTTTTAGGAGTGGTTCTTTCAGATGCACACAGTCTTTCCATTCATTCATCCATACATCCATCAAACAATCATGAACTCTCGTTCATTCAGAGAAAGGTTGTAGTTTTCATTGTTATTGTTTTTTTCTTCCACTCTTGTGGGTATTTTCGTAATTCTACCTACTGGGGTATTTTCAGTAAATTTTCAAAAGGAAAAAGTTCCTTGGTGATTTTGTCACAAAGTATTTTGGTATTTTTAAATTTCCGGGTATTTTGAAAAATTTTGAAATCCAGGGTATTTGGTGATTTTGGACCTCGGGGGTATTTTGGTGATTTTTTCCAAGCGGGGGTAAATTTGTAAAATCTTATAAATCAGGATATTTCAAAGGTTGCAAAACTTTGAGGGTTCTTTTTGAGAATTGTACTTTTCAAAACGGTGATGTTGCAAAAATTTTGAAATCGGGTCATTTTGGTAATTTTATAAGTTAGGGGCAATTTTGAAATTTCCAAAATTCAAGGTATTTTTGATAATTTGCAAATTAGGGTTTTTGAACATTGATAAAATAATGAAATTTTGGCAAAAGCTTGTTGGGTAGTTGGTCATTTTATAAACCAAGGGTATTTTGGTAATTTTACCACTAGGGGCATTTTTGTATAAATCGAAAATCTTTCGGAAAATTTTGTAAAGATGGTTTTCATGAATTTAGAAGAAAGTTTTAAGAGTTCTAAAACTAGGGTTTTGTTGTTTTTATAAAAACACGGCTAATTCCTTTTCGGGTTTTAGTTATTGTGTTTAGCCTATGACCGAGTCCTCTTGGTCGAGTGAACCAAAGCTACGCACTGTGAGGCGGATTCGAGTGGAGAGGAGGTGAGTCACTGGCGGTGGTTAAATACCAAGCTCCCACCGAAACCATTCCTAGACATGCACACAGAGGTTGCCACACCTAACGGAGCCCTCGGGGTTAGGGTGAACCAGAAGCTACGCACGGGTAGGATTCTGCGAAGAGGAGGTGAGTCACTAGGACTGCTTAAATACCAGGCTCTTTCGGATCCAATCCTAGACATGCGCACAGGGGTTACCACACCCTAACTTAGTGACTTAGCCATGGGTTTGTTTAACGTTCCTTAAGTCTTATGTGTTTGTGTTTGAGTAGACTAGTCCTAGGGTTCAAGTTCCTATCATGCTATTCTACGTTCCATTCCTTTTCTACCCTTCTAATATTCATTACACATAATCACACAAATAGTTAGGGTACTTACAGTGTGGATCATGGGTCGGAGACTTTAGGTGCCATGCGAAAGAAAACTCGCTTGTTTCATAAAATATTTTCAAAAAAACTCATTTGGGCTCGCTTTGAAAATGTTTTGGGCCTTGGCCCACCTGCCGAGAGTTTAAAGCGGGCTCGATATTAAATCGAAACACCCCAAACGTGCCCACGAGATTTGCCCAGATTTGGTATGTTCCTCAAGTAAACCGGTTTCAAAATTCTTTCGTTACCTAGAGAAAACTTGTGCGATTTTGAAAAAATTGTTTGGGGTTGGGCTTGTGTTGAAAAGCAATTCAATTCTTTATATTAAAAATTTTACTTAAACTTTAATAGGTAAAACTCATAATCATAATAAATAGAAATAAATGGAAAATAATCCAACTATGGCCTTATGGCCTTATTACATCAAATAATTTCCAAGTAATTCAAGTACTTAAATAGAAATAGTAGTTCATAAAATAAAAACTTCATGTTGAGCGTGGCCACCACAAGTTCTGCAGTCCGGTCCATCACCGATCATCACTGAAAAATATTCCCCAACAGGAGTGAGTCAAACAGACTCAATGTGTACACAAACACTAAATCAAAATAGAATCGGGCATACAAATGTTACGCATTCATATCATAGCATACAAATTATGATGCATTCCCAAACCCAAACCTAATAAGCCATCCGCTACACTCCCCGTACCAACCTGTACACCGTGGGGACTACTAAGTCAACCCTCCTTCCGCTACACTCTATATCGCGGTCTTAGGTCACCGCATTTGTGGTCTTAGGTCACCACATTCAGATATCGCGGTCTTAGGTCACCGCATTCGGGATTCATCGTGGTCTTAGGTCACCACATTCAGACATTGTGGTCTTAGGTCACCACATTCGAGATACCACGGTCTTAGGTCACCGTGTTCGTGGTCTTAGGTCACCACATTCACTTCCCCTTTCAAACAAACCCATATGCCCCATATAATGATGATATGCATAAATATGCAAGAGTTCACATTCTTATCATATTCTCATGTTACTAATGACCTTTTTCATATTCTTTGTGGAAGTAGGAAATGTACCTGAGTACTTAGTACCATAACATGGTACCCTAGCCACTTTCATATTCTTAATATCACATATTTTAATAAAACAGGCCATGAAACATATTAAGAAGTAGTGTGGGGTACACACCTGATTTGCTTAACCACTTCACTGAAATCCCGAAATCTGATCTATTGCCTTAGATCCTTAATCCCTACATTTGATTAATCACTTACTGATTTAATAAAAAGCCATTCGGCCATAAATCCAAATCCTAGTAGGATTAGTATACTTAAACTTACCTTGTGCCGATTGGATTAAAAATCAAATCCGAAAACTTGCTGAGTTCCTTCTTGAAATCGGCTAGCCACCAAAACTCCTAACTAGTTAGTTTTCGGCTTTTAAAACATATGAGAAATAGATCTAGAATACCAAACATGGCCTTAGCCGATTGTATTTAGACACTTACCTTGCGATTTCCAAATCTCGAAAGTATCCCTTGGTTATGGAGATGTCGAAACCTATAGGATATCTGTTAGATCCACTTCTAACATTTAAATCACCTTTTCATAGCCCTTGGCCGAATATGTACTTACCTTGGTTGGCTAGATCTCGAACTATCTCCCTTAAAAGTCGACACTAGCAAAGATCCCGAAATCTCTCCTTAATATTTCAGTCAAAGAATATAATAAGAATTAGAATTAACCTTTGAGATTTCGACAAGTCCTTAAAGGAAAGAGAAATCAAACTTTGATCTTACCTTTATTTGAAGAAGACGATTGCACCTTTGTTGAAACCCTTCAAAGATTCGGCTATGAATACTTGGAAGCTAGATGGCTATGGTTCAACTGAATTGAAAAGAGAGGATTTCTTTGTTAGGGAGAATCGACAATGGTGGATTTAGGAGAAGAGGATTTCGGCAGCAACCATAAAGAGAAAGAAGAGAGTTTGCTAGGGGATTTTCGGCAGAGACTTAGTTGGGAAGAAAAGAAAATCGGTAGAATGGCCTCTCTTTTCCCCTAAATGCCGAAATTACTAGGCCTAGTATCCCTTACTTGGCCATCACTCCTCTTATCTTTATCTCTTTATTTAAAATTAATAAGAATAATCCTCTAATTATCTCTTTGAAAATAATCAAAATAAATCACCATTTATCCACCCCTTAGCCGAAATTTAAAGAGAATAGGACTCTTTTCCAAATGCCTTGGTGCCGTCCAACTCTCTGCTTCCGGAAGCAAAATAAAACTTCTTTTATTTGCTTCCCTTGTGACTCGAACTCAGGCCCAACACCCTTGCATGTCGCGCCATTTTCAGAGGCCCTAAGTGGCATCTTTAGACCACTTTTCCAAGCCTGTTTGTGTGTCAAATTTCACAAACTTTTTCTTTTAAGGCCACCTTGCTTTAATTTCCTCTTTTAAACTTTAAAACTTGACATTTCTAAGTCATTTCTAAGTTTCCAAAAATTTTCGTTTGGCTCTGTAAACTTGACATTTTCTTACATTTCCAAGTTTCCAGAAATGTGCACTTTCCTATTTTGAATCATTTCCATTTCCAAGTTTCCAAAAATGTTCACTTTCCATTTTTTTTTAACTTAACATTTCCATACATTTTCAGGTTTCCAAAATTGTTCAAAATTTATTCTTAGTACATAAAACATGTTACTTCGTACAATTAAACCGAAAACGCATAGGCCCTTTCCAGGATGTTACACGAACTACCCGACACATGATCTGGAGTTGGCTGCAGTGGTTTTCGCCCTAAAAATTTGGAGGCATTACTTGTATGGGGAGAAGTCTATAGTCTACACGGATCACAAGAGTTTGAAGTACCTCTTGACTCAGAAGGAATTGAATTTGAGGCAGCGGAGGTGGATCGAGTTGTTGAAGGACTACGACTGCTCGATTGAATACCATCTGGGTAAGGCTAACATAGTGGTTGACGCGTTGAGCCGCAAGGTGGTAGCGAACCTGAGAGCAATGTTTTCCCACCTTAGCCTGTATGACAATGGGAGTCTGCTAGCGGAATTCTGGTGAAGGCGACTTGGGTGAATCTGTAAAGGAGAAAGCTTGACTAGTGGATGAAGTCTTAAGTGCTCGATGTTTACAAGTGCGAGAATGGTGGAATGGAGGGTTATAGCTTGAGCAGCGATGAAGTGTTGTGTTTTCAAAGGAAAGTTTGTATGCCGAAGGACGTGGAGTTAAGGCAGAGGATTCTTCAGGAAGCTCATAGCAGTCCATACGCTATGCATCCTAGAGGTAGCAAGATGTACCGAGATTTGCGGGAACAGTTCTGGTGGCCGGGGCTGAAGCGGGAAGTAACCAAATTTGTAAGTAAGTGTCTGACGTGTCAGCAAGTCAAAGCTGAACATCAGTTACCATCGGGTCTGTTACAGTCGGTAAAGATTCTGCAATGGAAATGGGAAATGATTACAATGGATTTTGTCAGTGGGCTACCCCTTACGCCTAGTAAGAAAGACTCGGTCTGGGTGATTGTTGATTGTCTGACAAAATTAGCTCATTTTATACCGGTTCGGGTTGATTACTCACTCCAAAAGTTGGCTAAGTTGTATGTAGCAGAAATAGTGAGACTGCATGGAGTGCCGGTGTCGATTATCTCAGATAGGGATCCTAGATTCATGTCAAGGTTTTGGAAAGCGTTGCATCAGGCGTTAGGTACAAGGTTAGAATTCAGCACGGCATTTCATCCGCAGTCAGATGGGCAATCAGAAAGGGTGATTCAGATTTTGGAAGATATGTTAAGGGGTTTTGTTTTGGATTTCAGCGGTAGTTGGGAGGAATATTTACCATTGGCAGAGTTCGCGTACAAACATAGTTATCAAGCGAGTATCCAGATGGCACCGTATGAAGCATTATATGGACGGAAGTGTCGTACCCCTACGTGTTGGACAGAGTTGGGTGAACGTCAGATGTTGGGTCCAGAGTTGGTTGCTGAAACAGAGGATAAGGTTAAGGTGATTCGAGCTCGTCTGAAGGAAGCTTCGGACAGGCAGAAGTCCTATGCCGATCTCAAGCGAAGGGATATAGAGTTTGCGATGGGTGATGTGGTCTTTCCGAAAGTGTCGCCATGGAAGAAGGTGTTGAGGTTTGGTCGGAAGGGCAAGTTGAGCCCTAGGTTTATCGGGCCTTATACGGTGTTGAAGCGGGTAGGACCGGTAGCTTATCACCTCGAGTTACCATCGAGTTGAGTCGATTCACGGCGTGTTTCATGTCTCCATGCTTAGGCGCCATCGATCGATTAAATCGCATGTTGTGCCGATGGAGGAGATCGAGGTGAGCCCGGATTTGTCTTTTGAGGAAGAACCAGTGCAGATACTGGATCGGGATGTCAAAGTCTTACGTAGGAAATCGGTTCCTTTAGTGAAAGTGTTATGGCAAAATCATGGAGCGGAAGAGGCCACGTGGGAACCAGAGGATGTGATGCGGCAGCAATACCCTCAACTCTTTTGACCAGGTAATTTCGAGGCCGAAATTATTTTAAAGGGGGTAGAACTGTAACATCCTTAAATCGGGGTCTTTGCATTTATGTGTGTTTGCATGTAATGGTATGGTTGTTGAGCTAGTTTAGGGTGTTTTGGGGTTCAGGCATGAGCCAGGGGTAGGCCTGAGCCATAGCAAAAATTTTCGTTTTGGGCTTCTAAGAAAGGGGGAGCTGGGTGAGTTAGGTGTTAAGGGAAATTATTGGAGTGTTTTGACACAAGTATCCCAGTGGTAAAGTGGCAAGGGAGGCGCCACTTAAGCACAAGGAGAGTGATGCCACATGCAAGTGGGAGAGCTTTGATTTGAGCCGTGCAAAGATCCTTTACGCATATTCTTTTTGATGCCGGGACTGGAGGAGATGTGCTCAAGATGGACTCGATGGATATATGTTGAAAGAGTCAATGATTCAAATGGGTGGAGAAGAGAAATTATAGGAGTTTGACTCATTCAAATCGGTTTGAATGAGTGGCCAGGAGAAAATTGAGGAGATGGATGTGGGAGCTAGAGTTGGCCGAATTCTAAACTCTGCATAGGGAAGGGGGAATCGGTTTTTGTGTTGGCGGGAGTGAGTGTGCCGAATTTGGTTAAGGTGCAAGTGGTTTTGGTTCTTTTTTTTTCGACAGGTAGATTTGTGCTTAGAACTCTCTCTCAAAAACCCCTCTATTTTCTTCTTTGCCGAAAGTTATCTAGGCAATTTCGGTTCTTCTTCTTTTTCCATCTTAGCCGAAACATTAAAAGACCATTAGAGTCACTTTGGTGCATTCTTTCCTTCTCATCTTTAAAAGTCGAAAACACCATATATATCTCCTTTTCACTTTTGTTTTCATCTTTCTTCTTGAAACGCTTTGTAGCCGAATCTCTCCAAAGCCATATCACTCTTCTTTTTCTTCCTTTATTTGTGTAAGCAAGAGATGAAACCATTACCCTCATTCTCTTTCGGTTTCTTTCTCTTCTTTTGGAACCATAGCCGAAACCTCTTGGATCCCAAGAGCATTCTATGTGCTTCTCTTTCCCGAAGAATCTACTCTAGCTGAATCTCAACCCACATCTTGCGGATCGTTCTTATTTGGCGGCATAACTTGTTGATCGGATATCTATTCAATCGTGGTAAGTGTATCCCTCTAGTTTTAAATCTTCTTTTCTTATTGCTAATGCCGAAGGCATTAATCCTATATTGTTGGTTCTTGGCCGATTGAAGGGGGGCTCGTCTTCGCGTTGCTGCGGCGTTTGGTTGGTGATGGTAAGGTGTTGAGGTAAGGGGGCGGTCATTTTCTCACGTTATCTCTTTCGGGATTTCATGACCAAAGCCGAATGGCTATTTGTTTAATAGTGATGTGTTTGGCCGAATATAGGAAGGGGGTGATGCATAAGTTTGGATTTTCGGGACTTGCTCGGTTCGTAGTTTGGATCTTGATCTTGAAATCTATCGATCTAGGTAAGGGATCTGTTCCTTCGGGTTAAATCTCCATTCTTAGTTATTCTCTGTGTTAATCTGATTTAGTGACCAAAGGTATTATGGACCCTAATGTCAGCCAAGCGGTAGGTGGGGTTAGATCTGAGACCCCAGCCCCTAAGTTCAAAAGGAGGGCAGTGTCGGCATCTGAGTAAAGCAGTAGACAGATAGCGGTAGTGTCGATTAACGATAGTACCGACGTAGAGAGCGTCATATTACGGGTAATCAGGTGTGTAACTCTTACACACTTCATTAGTTAATATGTTTATCATGTATATTGTCAAAAGCCGGAATAACTATTGAAATGGGTATGTTACCCTTGTGGGTAAAAGCGAGGACTCCGGGTAAGTCCACTTGATTGGCTAACGTTAAATGCCTATGTAAAATCTGTATATGCCATGCCATGTGATATTTGTATGTTAAGCATGATTATTATGCCATTAAAAGCATGTTCATAAAAATGGGTATGATGAGAGGAGGGGGAAGGCATGATTCTAGACTGTCACCAGTGGTTTTGACCACACAGTGGGTTGGCCTCGCTTTCTATATTATTGTGACTAAGTCTCAGTGGTTTTGACCACCAGTGGTTTGGTACCACATATATTTAACTTTGTGACTCATCCCAGTGGTTTGGTACCACAGTGGGTTGGCCCCATATGACGATATACGGGATTGTCACTAGTGGTTGTGACCACAATGTGGGTTGGCCCCACACACATTATTTGTTACTACGGTCACCAGTGGTTTTGACCACATATGTATATTATTTGTGACTACGGTCACTAGTGGTTTTGACCACCAGTGGTTTGGTACCACATTGGGTAGATTCAGGAGTTTCGGATGGTTAGGTTTTGGGGTTGCATGACATGCATGTTGGCTTATGAAACTGTTTAAGGGCATTAACATTTTCAGGTTAGGGAAGTATACACTGGGTCTCGGTGACTCACCCCTTCCTTTACATTTTGCAGATGATTCGTAGATCGCGGATGCGGAGCCGGGGCGGACTCGAGGTGGCCATGCGCATTCTCTTTCGGGTTTTGTTTTAAATTACTATTTTGGTTTACTTTACTTTAAATTTGGTTTTCGGGTTGTAATAAGGCCACTAACTTTCATTTTGGGGTTTATTTATCTGCTTTATTTCTCACAGAAATTTGTATAAGTTAAACGAAACGGAATGCCTAAATAACCTATAAAAAGAATGTTTTCCAAACTTTCACAACTCGTCGGGTTTTTCTAAAACTTTACCATCGGGTAACGGCAAACAAGTAGTAACAACAAGTTAACTGAGTTTTTCTTTAAGACCAAATTTGGATGGTTTTAGCGATATTACTTAAACTAATTCGGCTTTTCATGAAAATCAAAGGTTTTCTTAAAATAAGAGACGACAACTTGTTTTCAATAACGATTCTTTACAAAATTAAAACAACCTCCTGTCTTCTTTAAAAATGTTTTTCCCTGTGACATGCTGGATTCGGTCATAGCGTGTTGACCGGGTTTGGGGCGTTACAATAAAGCACTCGTAAGTCAAACATGAAAAATTAATCCCATAGGCTTGCATGAAAATCAAATCTCCACCACTATAATATGAGATGATACACAAATCAAAAGGTCTTTAAAAAGGGTTATGCTTGAGGGCTTGGGTTAAAGGTGTGGATAAAGGCTGAATTAGAGGTTAGAATCGAGATTGACTTGACAAATTACCTAACTAGAAACAACGAATCGATAATGATTAATTACATCAATTGAAAACTTGTAATACTAATAGCACGAGCTTCTTTTAAATATGTGAATTTAACTGTTTTAAGCTCATAGAACATAGAAGTAATGATGAATAGATTTTCTAACATTCTTTTTAAGAAAAAAATCAAGTAATAGGAAAGAACTTTAACAACTGAAATATAGAACATAGTTAGGCAACTGCTCAAAATCAAATCTCGACAAAAAGGGAGTCAATGAATGGTGATAACAAATACAGGATGGGTTTTGGGTTAATATTAATGGGTGAGTCAATAAAAGGGTTGTTAGGATTAAAGGGGTTCACTAGGGGTTAATTGTGAGGGTAGGCTTTTAGTGGAGTAAGTGAGTTAAATCCTAAGTGCCTTTATCATTTCTGTATATCAAATCAAAGGTGTGGTCTCCACGTGTATAATCGAAGCAAGTTCTAGAATAACAAATCAATGTTGACACACTCATAATAAAAAAAAAAGTGAGCAAGAAAAAGAATATGCTCTAAAAGGCTCAAAATCTCACAAAAATTATGGCTTTTTGATATCAACCTCGTAAATTTCAAACTTCAATGTAATAATTAAATTTAGGTCAACAACCTAGAAAATTTTTAATTCTGAAAATAAACTCATCATGCTTAATTCTCTAGTTTCCTAAAGTTTAAATCATCACTGCATAATTAGCTATGACTTAATCCAAAACATATCAATGAAAATCATAAATCAAAGGAAATTTCATTCTAAAAGTAATATGAGAACATTTACTTAAGAACAAGGCATAATTCAGGGATTTTCAAATAATATTAATAGTTCCCCCCCCCCACACTTAAGATGTACATTGTTGATAAACCGTAAAAGTAACATATTCTAAGCCCACATTTAGTATGCTTTTGGATGATTTAAGCCCCAATTTATGTAAAAAGGTGCTCTTAATCCTTTCTTTTCATGTCTTATACTCAGGAAAGCACCCGATGACAAAAAGAACGAGAAACGGGCTTAAAACGAACCAAATTGGGCCAAGCCACGAAATTAGCACGGCCTGGACTTCAAGCCACACTACGGCGTGCCACCATTCCTACTAGAACACGGCCTTACCACGACTTACACGGCCGTGCCTCATTCTTGATGTCGAACACGGCTGGCCACGATTTACACGGGCGTGTGCCATGGCCGTGCCTTTGCCGTGGAGAAGAGCAATTTCATTCGGGAAAGGATACTTAGGGAGAAAGAAACGTGTTTCAAAAGCCAATAAATACACCCTAGGTACCAACTGAAAAGGGGGCGGAGAGCTAGGCCAAGAAGCCAAGCCGAGAAGGTCAGATTTGTGGTAATCACTCAAAGATAATCAGTTGATCCATCTCAAGCTCAAGACGAAGGATCTCCTCTTTAATTCCTTCAGGGGGTTTTAAGGATTTCTTATGTTTTGTTTTATCTTTTCTCTTGAGATGTTTTCCTTTATTATTATGAACTAAACCTTCGGATACCCGAAGGGGATGAAACCTATGATGAATCTTGTTATTTGATTATATGAATTATATGATAATAACTTAGTTTGTTCTTAATTGTGTGAACTTAATCCAAATCTAATGTGCTTAGGTGGAGGAGGAATAGAACCTGCCTAAGAGTAGATCCAACATAATTAAGCGGAGTTGATCGCACGCCTAGAGATAGGGTGACGAGATTTTGCCGGATTAGGGTGAAACCTAATATGGGAGTCCACGGATCGATTTCATCGCTATTCTAGGGGGTTATTATAAGCGAACGAGAGTTCCACTAATTAACCTAGGGTTAGACGTTATTCACCTCGAGAGAGGGTTTAGTATACGTTAGGGAGTCTCACAGATCAAACTAAGTAAATAACTCATATGGTTCGAGGTTAATTAACAAGTGAAGTCTAGGTGGATTTTTCCTAAGGGTATCGTTTGAGTCAACTGTGTTTTCCCAAAAGTTATTTCCCGAATTCATTCTTTTTGTCTTTGCGTCTTAGCTTAGTTAGTAGATTATTTTTAGTTTAAACAATCATCACTTATATTAAGGCTAAATAATAAAAAGACGGTGAGTATTAGTACTTTTAGTTCCTTTGGGTTCGACAATCCGATCTTGCCTAAACTATACTACTGTTCGATAGGTGCACTTGCCTTTAATCGTTGTAAGAGTTAGTTTTCAGGTTTGATCATTCTTTTATAAATTTTAAAACTCTGATTTACAGCGATCAAGTTTTTGGCGCCGTTGCCGAGGAACTAAAATATTAAGAAAACTCTATTTTTATTACTTTAGCCATTATTTTTATTTTTTGCAATTTATTTTTAGTTTTTATTTTAATTTTGCTAAACTCTCTTTCTTTCTTTTCCTAGCAGGTACCTCTAGTTTATGACTAGAAGGAACCCGAGAGGACCTTTAGAATACTGACAGTGATATTGAAGCTACCGCTCAAGAAATCGTGAGAGAAATTAGGCGAGCCCTAAATTACCAAGGAGAGCGAGAAGACAGATCAAATCCCATGAAGGATGGACGAAAATAATCTTCCACCATAAGATGTGGGAGAAAATAATGCTCCTCGTACTATGTTTGATTATGCTAAACCTCATTTAACAGAGCCGAATCTAGTATTGTTAGGCACGCTATAGTGCTAGTAATTTTGAATTAAAGCCTAACACTATACAAATGATTCAACAGTTTGTTCAATTTGATGGTTTATGGGACGAAGATCCAAACGCTCATATAGCTAAATTTTTAGAGTTCGTGATACCTTCAAAATAAATGGCATTTCGATGATGCCATACGTCTTGATTATTTCCCTTTTCATTAACGAATAAAGCTACGTTGGTTAAACTTCGTTACCACGAGGGTCAATCACTACATGGGAACAAATGACGAAAATTTTTTATTAAAATATTTCCCACCGCCAAATTACGTAATGATATCTCTTCTTTTGTGCAGATGGATTTAGAGACATTATACGATGCATGGGAGAGATATAAGGATCTCTTCAGAAGGTGTAACACCCCAAACCCTACCCAAACGCTACGACCGGATCGGTATGCTACGGGGTTTATTGTTAAAACTTTGCTTTGATGGTTTTTGGAAATCTCGGTTTCTTTATTTAGGCATTTGTTAAAAATAAGATATTTGATGAAAACCTTTGCTTTTCCGTTGAACATGTTTGGAAAACCCATTTTATTACTTTTTATGACTTAAGTCCTTGAACATAAATTTTTAAACTGTAAACATTAACAAATATAAAGCGATAACCTAAGCCATGGGGCCTTATTACATAAATAGTCCCAAAATTAAAACTTAAAGGAAAATCAAAATAGTTTATGAAAATAAAAAAACTTGATGGCCCTCGAGTCCGCCTCGGCTCCCATGTCCACGATCTACTGCTCATCTGAAAAGTCAGGGAAATTAAAGGGGGTGAGTCACCAAGACTTAGTGTGCAAATCCCGAAAACACATAAAAGGCTTTAAGCCCACAAATACATTATGGGCCTTGGCCCATACACAATGGCAACAGAATATTTACATGCAACATGGCCCAACCCAACCTAGAAATCCATCCTCTACACACCAGCCCGTACCAGCCAACACACCTTGGGATTTCTACAATCAACCCACCAACCGCTACACACCATATCGACAGTCATGTTGCCTATTCCTAACAATCAGGAAAAAATTTAACGTGGCTTAGCCACCGATCACTATTGTGACCTAACTTTACAATTTGTGGTTTAACCACCGATCACCAAGTGACCTATTAACATGCTCTTCCCCTTCATCGTATTAACCCTATCCCATGCATACATCCATGCAAAATCAAAACAGTATACTACCTAAAAGATCACGGGTTTTTACATACATCGATACACACATAGAGAAGTTTCTATGGTTACGTACCTGGCATCCTTTGCCTACCCTTTTTGGGTAATACGACTATCCATACAGCCTTTTCCCGGCTTTTAGCCCATAACATATATAGTACAGATTAATTAGTGTGATAGAGATCTACACACCTGATTACAGTCAAGACGAGACATTCTATGTCGACACTATCAGAAGCCGATACGACTGCTAATTGTCTAAGATTTTGTTCCGAAGCTGGTCCACAACCTGGCGACTAATCCCGAACTGCTGACACCGCTCGTTTCTTAAACTTAGGGATTGGATTTACGGGTCCAATTCCCTTTTCCGTTTGACTAGCGTTTGTATCCATGGAACAGATCTTAGTCAACAAACCGGATTAAAACATTGAATCGAATACAAACACGAATGTACATTCATAGTGTAGAGATCCCTTACCTAGAAATTCGGAAATAGATGGAGTTTAGAGACTAGCAGTTTCCAGCTTTTAGATCTAGACGATCTACTTCGATTCCCGATGTGTCGCCCCAAAATGAAAACACGAGAACAATCAGAACATTACTCCAAGGATAATCCTATCACGCCAGCTAGCCTTTCGACTTTGGCCTCCAAAAACTGGAAGAGAAAAAGTGAAGAGAGAATTCGGCACTTACCTTAACACCAACAGATTCGACTAACCCTTAGAGATCCCGACACTTAGCACGATAGAAGAAAGAAATCGGTAAGGAGAAAAGAGTGGACAAGGTATTCAATTAGTAGGAAAGAGTGGAGAAGAGAATTGAAGTGAAGATATTCAACTCTAGCGGAGATCAAAAGAAAAGATATAGAGAGGAACTGTGAGGTTTCGGCTTGTAGAGGAAAGCAGAGAAAAGAATAATGGAATTTCGGCTTTTGCATAAAAGTGGAGATGAGAGGAAAGAAGAAAAACAAATAGGACCCAAATTCCGGAATTGAAGAGATATCCCCCCTACTTAAGCCAAATTTCGGCACCTACTACCTAAAAGTCGAAAATGCCCCCTTTGATAACTTAAAATTGATCAACTAATAAGGGAAATTTTGGCACCCCCTATAGTATAACAAACCGGTTTCTCCCCCCTCCAAGAGGTGGAAATTCGGCCACCGCTGTTGATCAGCAGATAACTCCTACCCTTTCTCCCTTATCTTTATCTTCTCATACCTCCGAAAGAGGCCTAAATAACACCACCTCTTCCTTCCTTTATCTACCATATTATCAGCATTATCCACTCGAGTAAATCTTCCTATTTTTAAGCCTTATTGTCGTCCCTCTCTATTCATTTAAATGCCAAAAATTAGCTAAAATTTAATTAAAAGAATAGGGCTTCATGCAACTTGAATTTGGGCCTCCCCAGTTGATGCCACCTCCCTGCTCTCTATGTGGCGCCACTTTGCCACTGGGCCACAAGCTTATTTGTGTCTTAAAATCACAGATAATATCTTTAAGCACTATCTTGTCAGGCTTTCCACTAGAGTGTCCAAACAGATAAATTTGACTAAGGTCTCGGCCCAACCCTGAGCCCAGTCTGAACCCCTTAAACACTCAAATTTACACATTAGGCGTAACATAAACATCTCAGCACATTAAACGCAAAGGCCCATTAATTCAGGATGTTACAGAAGGTGTCCACACCATGGTTTACCCTTGTGGCTCCAAGTCCAAACTTTCTATAATGGTGTAAACCCCTCAACGAGACAACTAATCGACTCAGCCGCTGGTGGAACCCTGAATAATAGAACTCCTGAGGTAGCCTACGAGTTTATTGAAGAGATGTCGCTGACTTACTATTAGTGGCAAGTTACAAGAACAAGGCCAACAAAAACAGCCGGAGTTTACAACCTCGACGCAGTAACCATGCTATCAAATCAGGTAGAATTGATGAATAAGAAGATTGATAGTTTGTGTTCTTCGCAGGTACATCCAGTCATGCAGTGCGACGCAAGTGGAACTGTGGAGAATTCTGAGTACCCACCCTACCAACCAGGCACAGAGAGCGAACAGATGAACTATATAGGTAACAATTTTAGATCTAATAATAACCCATATAGTAATAACTATAATCGAGGTTGGAGGAACCACCCAAATATTTTGTGGGGAGGACAAGGAAATCAAGAAAATCAAAGACAACAACCTCCTCAAAATTTCCAAAATCAGCCCTATCCACAAGAAAAGAAGCCGAGTCTTGAAGAGACGTTGAACAAATTCATAGCATCCACAGAAGCTCGTCTCCAAAAAAATGAGGTAACACTCGACACCCAACAAACATCGATTAAAAAGATCGAGAACCAAGTTGGAGGACTTACAAAGGTAATCGGGGAAATTACCCAGTCAGTCGGAGAAATTGCAAAGCTATTATTCGAACGACCGCAAGGGCGTCTACCAAGTAATACTGAAATTAATCCAAAGGAGCAAATCCAAGCCATAACAGCTCAAGAAAGCGAAGAAGTAGACGAACCCAGTCCAACACAAGGAAACGAGGTAGAAAAAGGTAAAGTTGAGGTAACACAAGACAAGCCAAAACCGGTAATCAAGGAGTACCAACCTCGCGTACCTTACCCTGAGGCATTAAGAAAAGACGACACAGAAGAACAGTTCGGTAAGTTTCTTAAACTCTTAAAGAAATTACATATTAACTTACCATTACTTGAAGCTTTGTCACAGATGCCAGATTCTAGGAAATTTTTAAAAGAGCTTCTAACAAACAAACGGAAGTTAGACGAGTCATCACATGTGGAACTTAACGCAAAGTGCTCAGCAATTCTCCAAAATAGGCTACCACAAAAGCTAAAAGATCCAGGGAGTTTTACAATTCCATGCTTAATTGGTAGACTAACTGTTGATAATGCGTTAGCTGATTTAGGGGCAAGCATAAATGTCATGCCTTATAAATTGTTTAAACAATTAGGTCTAGGGAAACCCAAACAAACTAGGATGCGAATTCAATTAGCTGATAAAACTGTTAGAATTCCTAGGGGTATTATCGAAGATGTTCTTGTGAAAATTGACATATTCGTTTTCCCAGTAGACTTTGTTGTCTTAGACATGGATGAGGATAATTTGATCCCCTAATCTTAGGAAGACCCTTTTTACGACTGCCAGGACTAAAATTGATGTTGATGCAGGAGAACTCATACTTTGTGTAGGTAATGAGACAGTCACCATCAAGGCTCTCGACTCGGCTAGAACATCGAGTAATCAAGGTTAGAACGTAAGTTCTACTAATAACCATTCGATTAACCCTTATTTTCAGGAAGCACCACCAAAGAATACAACTGAACCCGATCCTAAACCCCATGCCAACAAAGAAATAACTAATGAAGATCGAGGATTGGTTCGATGATCTAGACAGTGGAAGACACACTTCAAGGAAAAATTAGGGATACACGACGAAGAACAGGAACCACACGAGATAAAACCGAAGGAGCCCCAAAAGAGCTAATAGGAACAACAAATCACTTCAAAATAGGGGACCAAATCTTTGTTAGATCAGGTAAATCCTCGAATATCTCCTCCGGACCCTGGCACAAACAAAGAAATATCTTTTAGGGTAACCAGTGTTTTCCCACACGGAACAGTCGAGGTAAGTAATCCTACTTTTGGTAATTTTACTATAAACGTATCTCGACTTAAATTTTTTCACGAGGATACAGATAATAACATGAGGAAGGACTTCCAACTCCTCAAACCACCCTGAAGATGCAAATGAGAAGAGAATCTAGCTTAAGACTATAAATGAGCGCTTCTCGGGAGGCAACCCGAGCACTAATACTAGTATATTTTTTATATATATTCAGTTTATCTTAATTTTCCTTTTTATCTTCCTTTTTAGCAACTAACAACCAAATAACCAAGTGCAGAATTCCAGGCCACACGGCCTTACACACGGCCATGGCCGTGGTCGTGTGGGTACTTCGACGCTTTGAACTAATAGAGCAGAGAAGGTACATGTCAGGGCAAAATAGATTTTTAGAATCACGGACCCAACTACTACCCCACGGGCACTGACAAAGTGGCATGGCCGTGCTTTATGGCCGTGTGAAGCTACTAACTTGCCAACCACGGGCTAAACACGCCCGTGCCGGATAACCGTGCCAATATACTGACTTGTCGAACACAGGCTAGACACGAGCGTGGAGAACCAACACGCCCTAGAGCACGGCCGTGCGAGGCGGCCATGTGAATCGACACACCCTCAACCCACGGGTGTGGGAAACTGCCAGATCTGAAAGTTTATTTAAACACCATACCCTTCTCATTTCTCTTATTAACTCACTTTCTTTCTTTCTTCTCCTTTCTTTTTCTTTCTTTCTTTCTTTCTTTCTTTCTTTTCTCCCTCTTTTTTTTTTCCTTTTTCCTAATAAATCCTTAGACTCTTGAGCCACAACAATATCATTTTCATGGCAAGGAAGTGTAAAAGGCCAATCACAGTCTCCTCAAAGGAGACCGATTCACATGAGTTCACGCTGGCAGCTTCATCCAAACAACAAGCCAAGGGTCTTTGAGACCAATTATCTGTTCTTTTATTTTTATCTTCTCCTTTATTTTCCTTATCTTTACTTCTCTTCTACTTAATTTGGCTTATTTTATCTTAATTTCTTAATTTTAGGTTCTAAAGGCTGCTTGGGAATCACGCCACCACCACCACCACCATAACCTCAGCCTTAGAAATCACACCCAATAATAAGGACCTCCCAGTCCATTCATCTTTTCTTTTAATTTTAGTTTTCTTCTTAGTCTCCTTCTCTTTATCTTCATTGTCCTTAATTTTATATTTAGTTTACTTTAACTATGTCTTAATGATCCCTGGCTAATTCTCCACGAGCCTCCCAATTTCTTCATCTAGCGCAGGTTCGTCATCCAGACGGCCCATCACCACCACCAAAGGCACAATCTCCTCTCAAGAAATCATCCGAAAATTCAGGAAGTTTTCACTTATCCCCATATCTGATGATTTTATTAGAAGGTTATTATATATTTTTGTACATTGAGGGCAATGTACATCTCAAGTGTGGGGGGGTGAACAACCTAAAAAGACACCTAACTTAATTCCCTGAATTTAGTCTTGTTTGAAAGTAAATTACTCATATTACTCATTAGGATGAAATTTCTGATGATATATGATTTTTATTGATATGTTTTAGATTAAGTCATTGATAATTGTGCAGTGATAATTAAATTCTAAGAATACTAGAGAATCAAGCATGATAAGTCTATTTTTCAAAAAATAAAAAATTTGCTAGGTTGTCAAACTAAGTTTAAATATTACCTTGAAGTTTGAAATTTACGAGGTTGACATCAAAATACCCATAATTTTTGTGAGTTTTTGAGCCTTATAGAGCATATATTCTTTTTCTTGCTCACTTTATGTAACACCCTGGTTTAGGGGCTGTGCGTATGGGGTATAAATCAAGTGTTAGTAGGTTTTTGGGAGTGCTTGGTTGAGTTTTAGAGGCTCTAAGAATGTTGGGATGAGAAGGGAAGGCTTTGGAAAATTTAGATTTTTAGGGTAAAAAGGAATTGGGCCTAGGAGAATTGAGCCCAATGGGCCTTAGGCGTAGTAGCGTTTAAATTTTTGGAGAACAAGAGACCGGCTTAAATGCAAGTTAGACTTATTAGGTAAGTTATTTTGGAAGGTTAGAGGGCTTCTATGAAGTCCCGGGATCAAATATTAGCTTTGGGGAAATTTTAGTTTTAGGTGCAAAAAACCCTGGAAGTTGGCAGGTAGGCCTTAAGAATAAAATGTGGGGAAAAATAACACAAGTAGAGTGTGTGGTGTAGTGGCAAAGTGACGCCACATAAGAGACAAGGGGGTGACGCCACAAGGGAAGGAAGGAGGTCCAAGGTTCAAGTCTTAGCTTTTGCATTTTGGTTTTCTTTTTACTTGGACCTCAGAATTTGGCTATAGATTTATATTTAGTTGCGCATGGTTTAAGACACAAGATGAGTTTGGGGCCAAGTGGTTAACAGCGTGGATTATGTTGCAAGGGAGCCTGGGTTCGAATCTCATGAGAAGCAAGGGAGTATTTATTTTATGATGCGGACGGAAGAGTTTGATTGAATTTGAACTCTCTTGACGAAGGGATCCCACATCGGAAAGATACAAAGAAGGAAGGTGAAGTGCTAGCTATATAAGGAGCATCCTAGGAGGAGAGTAAACACATCTTGGAGGCGTTTGGGCACAGGAGTGGTCGGAGTGCGGATTAACACGAGTCCTATCGGTGTGTAACTCTCTACTCTAGTGTAGAGCGGCAAATGCCGAAGTGCCGATCACGGCAATAGTAGTTACACGAGCGCGCGAGCGCACGTGTGGGGCTTCACGCGATAGTTGAGGCCATCGTAGTATTCTCGTGGGTTGAAATTTGCTCGGGCCTCGATGGGCGAAGTGGGCCCAATGGGCCCGTGGGCCCATATGAGTAAATTGCATGATTGGTTAGTATATGTTGAACTAGACTAGGTGGAACTTATATACATGGCTAGATTTGTGCTAGGTGGGCCACACGAGCGTGTGGGCCCGAATGGGCCGAAATTGAGCTTTAGGCCCAATAGTCCATTTCGACCAGAAATGGTAGTTGGGTCGCTTCGGGCGACACTGGGCCTTTGGAAAGGCCATTCCGGTCTGAAATTACCGATATACCCTTGGTGGGTAAATTACGAAAATACCCTTAGTAGGTAAAATTACGATTTTACCCTTAAAGGTTGATTAGCATGATTATGTTGTTTAGTTTTGGCCGATTGTAGGGGAAGGCTTGATCTCGCATATCTCGGGTTGTGGCTAGTGCTCGAAAAGTGTTAAGGAAGGGGGATCTAGTACGTTAGATCTTGATCTACGGGATTTGATAGTCGCATTAGTAACCAGGTGTGTAAGCTAACACACTTCTTGCTTTGTATATGTTTGATAAACTGATTGATTGGTAAAACCGAAGTAGTATGGTTGAGTGATATGATACCCTATGGGGTATGTGCACGGATTCAGGTAAGTCCGTTTCATTATGAGTCTTATTATTGATACATGATGTCATGATTTATGATGTATGTGCTATGAGATGCAACGTTAAACATGTTTGCATGATTTGAATACTATACATGAGTTGGTATGATGATGGGTGATATGAGTGGAGGGGCGGTGATATTTTGTCTTTGTGAGCACCGGTGTTTTGGTAACACAACTTTGTGACTTTGGGTCACCAGAGGTTTGGCACCTCCAGAGGTTTGGTACCTCGGCGTCTCGTCCACGTGGTTAACACCACCGTGGGTTGGCCCCACTTGTGAGATACGGGATTGGCGCTTGGTGATTTGGTATCACACGATGGGTTGGCCCCATCACGATTCGTGACTACGGTCACCGGTGCTTTGGTAGCTGCTTTGTGTCTTTGGGACACGGAGGTTTGGCACCTCATTGCGACTTGTCCCTGTGGTTTGACCACCGTGGGTTGGCCCCACTTGAGATATGGGATCGTCGCTAGTGATTTGGTATCACACGATGGGTTGGCCCCATCATCATTGGATTTGTGACTTGGTCACAGTGCTTTGGTAGCACATTGTGTCTTTGGGACACCAGTGGTTTGGTACCACATTGACGGATATTGTGTCTTTGGGACACCAGTGTTTTGGTAACACATTGTGACTATATGTCACCAGTGGTTTGGCACCACCAGTGGTTTGGTACCACACGGGGTAGAAAAGGTGTATGGACGGTTAGGATTGGGTGCATATGATTGGGATGCATGATGATCATGATTATGTTTGTATATGATATTTTGCTAACTCGGGAAAAAGGATTGCACTGCGAGTCTTGGTGACTCACCTTTTTCCTTAACCATTTCGGTGTAGTGCATAAAAAGTGGACCGGGATCGGAGAGGACAAGGTGGCCCATGCCGAAGATGATGTTCAATTATTTCATGCTTGATTTTGATATAAGTACTTTATTTGAATTGTTGGGTTGTAATAAAGGCCATTTTATGTTTTTGGTATTACTTTAACTATGGTTTATTTAGATTAAATTGCTACGTGAAAATGATTTATGGTTTGCAACCTATTTATTCAAATTGGATATTATAAACTAAAGTTTTAAAAATGAATGAGTTTAATAGCAAAGTTTTATTCCAAAGATATGTTTTCCAAAATTCAAAGCAAACTACGATGTTTTATTTTAAATTAAGAAGATTTTCAACCGTCTTTTCAGTGACATAACCAAATTTGTCGTAGTGAATGGGCCGGGTTTGGGGGTGTTATTCTGATTTCGTATCGAGCCGGTTCAAAACTCGGCTTTGAAGGTTTTGGGCCCAAAAACGTTTCAAAATGGGCTTTTCAAAAATACGGGTTTTTTCGTGAAATATTTTTTGAGTTTTTTCGGCATGGCACTGTACCTCGACCGAAGTCCACAGGTAAGTACCCCTTACTATTGCTTGTGAGTTATTGATGTGATCGGATGATTGCAATAGTGGATTACTTTAGAAAGCGAAACTTTGATTGCTCGAAAGAACGACTTCCGTAAACTGTTCATAAAATTTGCTCGTGGATTAAGCGAGTGGAACAAAATTTCTAATGCATAAAACTTTTAATCAGTTAAATCGCGACGCTAGATATGAGTTCTAGGGGCGTGGTCGCATTTCTCGTGGACGTGGTAGAGGCAGTTTGGTGGATTTGTTTATTTTGTTGCTCGTAAAGTATGTTAGCTCTTGGAGATCAGTGAGTGCGCAGCGATAGCGTAGTGGAGAGAATTGGGTATTAGTTTAGACAAGTAATTTCGAGGACGAAATTATTTTAAGGAGGGTAGAATTGTAACACCCTGGTTTAGGGTGTGCGTATGGGGTATAAATCAAGTGTTAGTAGGTTTTGGGAGTGCTTGGTTGAGTTTTAGAGGCTCTAAGAATGTTGGGATGAGAAGGGAAGGCTTTGGAAAATTTAGATTTTTAGGGTAAAAAGGAATTGGGCCTAGGAGAATTGAGCCCAATGGGCCTTAGGCGTAGTAGCGTTTAAATTTTTGGAGAACAAGAGACCGGCTTAAATGCAAGTTAGACTTATTAGGTAAGTTATTTTGGAAGGTTAGAGGGCTTCTATGAAGTCCCGGGATCAAATATTAGCTTTGGGGAAATTTTAGTTTTAGGTGCAAAAAACCCTGGAAGTTGGCAGGTAGGCCTTAAGAATAAAATGTGGGGAAAAATAACACAAGTAGAGTGTGTGGTGTAGTGGCAAAGTGACGCCACATAAGAGACAGGGGGTGGCATACAAGGGAAGGAAGGAGGTCCAAGGTTCAAGTCTTAGCTTTTGCATTTTGGTTTTCTTTTTACTTGGACCTCAGAATTTGGCTATAGATTTATATTTAGTTGCGCATGGTTTAAGACACAAGATGAGTTTGGGGCCAAGTGGTTAACAGCGTGGATTATGTTGCAAAGGAGCACAGGTTCGAATCTCATGAGAAGCAAGGGAGTATTTATTTTATGGTCTGGACGGGAAGAGTTTCAGTTGAATTTGAACTCTCTCGACGAAGGATCCCACATCGGAAAGATACAAAGAAGGAAGGTGAAGTGCTAGCTATATAAGGAGCATCCTAGGAGGAGAGTAAACACATCTTGGAGGCGTTTGGGCACAGGAGTGGTCGGAGTGCGGATTAACACGAGAGTCCTATCGGTGTGTAACTCTCTCTACTCTAGTCAGTAGAGCGGCAAATGCCGAAGTGCCGATCACGGCAATAGTAGTTACACGAGCGCGTGCGGCGCGCGTGTGGGGCTTCGACGCGATAGTTGAGGCCATCATGTAGTATTCTCGTGGGTTGAAATTTGCACGGGCCTCGATGGGCGAAGTGGGCCCAATGGGCCCGTGGGCCCATATGAGTAAATTGCATGATTGGTTAGTATATGTTGAACTAGACTAGGTGGAACTTATATACATGGCTAGATTTGTGCTAGGTGGGCCACACGAGCGTGTGGGCCCGAATGGGCCGAAATTGGGCTTTAGGCCCAATAGTCCATTTCGACGAGAAATGGTAGTTGGGTCGCTCGGGCGCGACGGGCCTTTGGAAAGGCCATTCCGGTACGAATTACCGATATACCCTTGGTGGGTAAATTACGAAAATACCCTTAGTAGGTAAAATTACGATTTTACCCTTAAAGGTTGATTAGCATGATTATGTTGTTTAGTTTTGGCCGATTGTAGGGGAAGGCTTGATCTCGCATATCTCGGGTTGTGGCTAGTGCTCGAAAAGTGTTAAGGAAGGGGATCTAGTACGTTAGATCTTGATCTACGGGATTTGATAGTCGCATTAGTAAACGTGTGTGTAAGCTAACACACTTCTTGCTTTGTATATGTTTGATAAACTCGATTGATTGGTAAAACCGAAGTAGTATGGTTGAGTGATATGATACCCTATGGGGTATGTGTGCGATTCGGGTAAGTCCGTTTCATTATGAGTCTTGTTATTGATACATGATGTCATGATTTATGATGTATGTGCTATGAGATGCAACGTTAAACATGTTTGCATGATTTGAATACTATACATGAGTTGGTATGATGATGGGTGATATGAGTGGAGGGCAAAGTGATATTTTGTCTTGTGAGCACCAGTGTTTTGGTAACACAACTTTGTGACTTTGGGTCACCAGAGGTTTGGCACCTCCAGAGGTTTTGGTACCTCAGCGTCTCGTCCCTCGTGGTTAACACCACCGTGGGTTGGCCCCACTTGTGAGATACGGGATTGACGCCCGGTGATTTGGTATCACACGATGGGTTGGCCCCATCACCGCATTCGTTACTACGGTCACGGTGCTTTGGTAGCACACTTGTGTCTTTGGGACACCGAGGTTTGGCACCTCATTGCGACTTGTCCTCGTGGTTTGACCACCGTGGGTTGGCCCCACTTGAGATATGGGATCGTCTCGCTAGTGATTTGGTATCACACGATGGGTTGGCCCCATCATCATTGGATTTGTGACTTGGTCACCGGTGCTTTGGTAGCACATTGTGTCTTTGGGACACCAGTGGTTTGGTACCACATTGACGGATATTGTGTCTTTGGGACACCAGTGTTTTGGTAACACATTGTGACTATATGTCACCAGTGGTTTGGCACCACCAGTGGTTTGGTACCACACGGGGTAGAAAAGGTGTATGGACGGTTAGGATTGGGTGCATATGATTGGGATGCATGATGATCATGATTATGTTTGTATATGATATTTTGCTAACTCGGGAAAAAGGGTTGCACACTGAGTCTTGGTGACTCACCTTTTTCCTTAACCATTTCAGGTAGTGCATAAAGCTGGACCGGGATCGGAGAGGACAAGGTGGCCCATGCCGAAGATGATGTTCAATTATTTCATGCTTGATTTTGATATAAGTACTTTATTTGAATTGTTGGGTTGTAATAAAGGCCATTTTATGTTTTTGGTATTACTTTAACTATGGTTTATTTAGATTAAATTGCTACGTGAAAATGATTTATGGTTTGCAACCTATTTATTCAAATTGGATATTATAAACTAAAGTTTTAAAAATGAATGAGTTTAATAGCAAAGTTTTATTCCAAAGATATGTTTTCCAAAATTCAGCAAACTACGATGTTTTATTTTAAATTAAGAAGATTTTCAACCGTCTTTTCCCAGTGACATAACCAAATTCGGTCGTAGTGAATGGGCCGGGTTTGGGGGTGTTACACTTTATTGATTATGAGTATGTCAATATTGATTTGTTATTCTAGAACTTGCATCGATTATACATGTCGAGACCACACCTATGATTTGATATACAGAGATGATGAAGGCACCTAGGTTTTAACCCACTTACTCCACTAAAAGCCTACCTTCACAAATTAACCCGTAGTGAACCCCTTTAAATCCTAACTACACTATTTATTGACATAACCACTAATATTAACCCAGAACCCCTTTGTTTTTGTTATCACCATTCCTTTTGACTACCCTTATATCGAGATTTGTTTTGATTAGTTGCCTAATTATGAATTTTAGTAGTTTATCCTTTATTATGTATTTAGTTTGTTCTTAAAAAAAAGAACGAAGTATATCCATTATTCATTATTAGTTAGGTGATTAAATGAGCTCGTATTATTAAGTACTATTAGTTTTTAATTGATGTAATTATTATTAGTTCATTAGTTCTTAGTTAGGTAATTTGTCAATTAAATCTCGATTCTAACCCTCTAATTTAGCCTTACTCCACACCTTAACCCTAGCCCCGTTACAACCCTAAGAAAGACCTTTTGACTTGTGTTTTCATCTCATATTTCAGTGGTGGAGATTTGATTTTCATGCAAGCCTATGGGATTAACTCTTCATGTTCGACCTTTGAGTGCCTAATTGTAAACCTTAAACACTTTGAGTGATTTGAGTGAATCTTTTGTAAGGATGTCAAACCTTGTCGATTTCAAATTAAAGGTAATTATCTAGATAAGGGGAGACGCCTATGTTTTCGAGCTACAAAATCTATGACTTATACGGTTTGAATTTTTAGGACACTTTGAATTGAATTATCCATGTATAAATTATCTATGAATTATGATGAGACACTATCAATGACAATTATGAATTACAGGAAGTTCATTTTAATTGTAAGTTGAGAATTTTGCTTGAGGACAAGCAAAAGCTTAAGTGTGGGGGTATTTGATAAACCGTAAAAGTAACATATTCTAATCCCACATTTAGTATGCTTTTGGATGATTTAAGCCCCAATTTATGTAAAAAGGTGCTCTTAATCCTTTCTTTTCATGTCTTATACTCAGGAAAGCACCCGATGACGAAAAGAACGAGAAACGGGCTTAAAACGGACCAAATTGGGCCAAGCCACGAAATCAGCACGGCCTGGACTTCAAGCCACCACTACACCAAAACAGACTTTTAGCGGCGTTTTTTTGGGCTTTTAGCGGCGTTTTTAAGCGCCACTAATATAGTTTGCGGCACTTTCGAAAGCGCCGCAAAAAACGCCGCTAAAGAAAGCGCCGCAAAATTTAGTGGCGTTTTTTGTGAAAAAACGCCGCTAAAGGTAGGGGCTTTTAGCGGCGCTTTTCGTAAAAACGTCGCTAAAGGTAGGGGATTTTAGCGGCGCTTTTCGTAAAAACACCGCTAAAGGTAGGGGCTTTTAGCGGTGCTTTTCGTACAAACGCCGCTAAAGGTAGGGGCTTTTAGCGGCGCTTTTGGGACAAACGCCGCTAAAGGTAGGGCTTTTAGCGGCGCTTTTGGGACAAACGCCGCTAAAGGTAGGGGCTTTTAGCGGCGCTTTTGGGACAACGCCGCTAAAGGTAGGGCTTTTAGCGGCGCTTTTAGGAAAAACGCCGCAAAGGTAGGGGCTTTTAGCGGCGCTTGTTCTACAAACGCCGCTAAAGGTAGGGGCTTTTAGCGGCGCTTTTAGGACAAACGCCGCTAAAGGTAGGGATTTTAGCGGCGCTTTTCGGAAAAAATGCTGCTAAAGGTAAGGGCTTTTAGCGGCGCTTTTCTTACAAACGCCGCGAAAGGTAGGGGTTTTTAGCGGCGTCTATTTCAAAAACGCCACTAATTTGCACAGATCTGCTCTGCTCTTTTTTTTCAATATCCTACCCTCCCTGCATTAAAAACCAGCCAAAAACAGCAACAATTGCATATAATTCCAACCTAAGGCAGCAAATAAAATATTTAAATCTCAGTAAAAGCATTAAATCTAAACGATACTTCAAATTTAATAGAAGATATATGATATTTATTAATAAATGAAACATAATTCAAACAATTCTTACAATAATGTTTAACTATAACAATGTTAAAAAAAATCTTACAAGAAGAAAAGAAATGTCTAAGAGGGCGGCCTATGCATTTCTTACGAACAATCATTGCATCATAGTCTGCAAATGTGTGTTTGGAGTTCTTCATACTTTTTGTTCTGCTCTGCCTCCCGCGCTGCTGCCTCCGCTCTAAGTTGAGCAATATGGTCCGCCTCTCTCATTGCTTTGCCTCCGCTCTAAGTCGAGAAATTTGCTCGGTGTGCTCGCTTCCATCGAGATATATCGGTGGTCTTCGGTCTACGAACTTCAAAGACGAGATTGACTCGGAAGGCATGTATTGCGTGGAGCCGGATCCAAAATATTGGGTCGGAGTAACACGATCCTTGACATCGAACCCGACCATACCTTGTAAGACCCAAAACATTAGTGATAATTACGTTATAAATATACTCAAGATTAACAAAACTATCAATCGAAGGCATGTATTGTCGGAGTCGTACCTTCGGGACCCAAAACATCAGTAATAATTCTGTTATCAATCTCCTCAAGATTAACAGAACTGTCAGACGAAGCAACCGCTTCATACTCCGCCTTCTTCTCCTTTAGTTTATCCTAATAAATCAATAAAAGAGTTAGAAACAAAATATATAATAAAAAGGAATGAAACATAACTTAAAATTAGAAATTTAAAACTACAAAAGATGAATTAAACCATTATAATTAAACATTATAAATATTTATAGAAAATCAAATTTTATTAAATAAATATACCAAAATTTCTGTGACCTTGGTCGTCATCATGAGATCCATCCTTCTTCCTATGCGTAATGTCAAAAAGTTGAAGGCGTCCAACTGTTTGACTGTAAACTTCCTACATTATGGCGAGAAAAAATATAATTTAATAGTATAAATCATTAATATTTGAAAGAAGTAATAAATTATAATACTCTCGGCCTCAACTACTGACAAAACACGGAACCCGCCATGTGCGTGAATTGTTGTTTCTGTCACGCTTGTTCCAACTCGCTCACGGTCCTACATAATGGGATTTAAATTATTTATATAGTAAATACGATAAACCGAAAAAATTTCTAAGACTTTGAAAGTACGTAATACCTCTCCTTTCTTTGAATTCCAGAATCTAACTTGATCTTCCCTTTGGTACCTCAACATTCCCGACGGGACATTTCGCAGATTTTAAATCGTCGAGGCTTATGTCTTTCTTAAAATATTGTTTTTAGGGTGCTTTTATTGTCTCTCCATTTTTACCCAACGTCTTCTTAACATAGTCATCGGAGACCTCTAAAGCGAATCTATCCTGAAATTTGGTTTTAAAAAGTTAATATAAATGAAGGTTAAATTAAAGTATTATAAATTACATTCACCTTTTATTACCTTAATATTATCGAGCTCGATTTTTGTTGGCATCGGGCATGTGATGCCATGATTCGTAGTTAATGGGCAACATATTCGAATTTCGTGCTATAATGCCCAAATAGCTTGCCAACAATCGAGCTTCAGATCCGATAGGTGGCCATGATTGTTTCTCTCATCGCAACATTTGGGTGGGCTCTAAGTCATATAAATCGTAAGTAACGTGACGTCCTCGAGCTCTGCGTCCACCACCCTCACCTGAAAAATGATATATTATTATATTAAAATTGAAAAATGAATCAATAATAAAATTCAACATGCATGTAAAATAAACTTAACATTACTTTGGAATTCTCCATGCTCATCATCTATGTCCGGCAGACTAGAAGATCCAACAACTGTATCCTGTCCACTATTTACGTCTTACGGATTTGGAGTATAATTTCTAATATTTAAACCTCGTAATCGTCTTCTAGGCATTTTTCTTGCAATACACATAAAATAGTTCAAAATATTAGTAACAAATAACAACAATAATAGGACATTTAAAATAGTTAAATTATATAACATGACGAACATGAAAATTATAATATTACATATAAATAATGAATCGTTAAATCTTACTACATCATATTTCAGTAAATATCTTCGTCCACATCCTCGACGAACCCATTGAAATTGTTGACTAGTACTAGGGATATTTTCGTTAAGCCTTGTTCGGAAAAGGCAAAGTTTCGATCTTTCGACTATGTCATCTCTACTTCCACTCGCCAATGTCGAACAAGTCTCTAGGGGTGTTTGAAGTACAACGTACCAACCCTCATCAGTTGGATCTTGAGTAAAAACTTGTTTAACTTGAGAAGAAGAAAACACATACGGCTCGTCCATCGGTTGTTCTCGGTGTGAATCAATCGAGAGAAATTCACCATTGTAAAGCCATATTGATCGTTTTTAATTCCATGAGCCGTATTCACATCAGCCCAATCACCTCGAAATAAGACAACTTTGCATTTGCCGTAATAACCCAACTCAATGATGTCGATAATAAGTCCGTAATACTCCGATTCCCCTCGACCGGACATCGTCCCTAGCACTAGCATAACTTGTAATCGAAGAATTAACAACAATTCCGCAATTTTGGGTTCTCCTCAATCTCTCGCGATACCTTGTATGAAATCAGTATCCGTTGATGAGGAAGCCATTATATCTTTTAACTATTCTGTTTGGACCTTGTGAAAGCCATTTAACGTCGTCATTTACTTCATTCCGACTCCAAACCTATTGATGGAAAGTAAATCGAGTAATTATGAATGTTATGAGAAAACATTATGACTTGACAACGAAAACTTAAATTGCATACCATTTGGCTTAACCATTCATGGAATGATTCTGTGAACAACTTATTAATTTCTGGTCGATTTAACCTTCGGGATCGTGAACGAGCTCTCAATATTTGTTTGTACTCACTATCCGGTAAAAAAGGTTTTACTTTGTTAGAAAAACAAACAAATTATAATTGATGAGTATTTATCAAATTCTAGAACTTACGTCCGAAATGGTTCCATTGAATCGTGATGAAAAAGAATGTATCGATGTGCTTGGACCCACGATCTATCGTCTAATTCTGCAATTTTGACTTTGCCGATCGGTTCTCCGAAACTTTGAAATAAATAAGTTTCGGCCAAATTATGATCTGTGAGCCCAGCATTTCTACTTGGTCTGTTCATTCTTGTTTCGACATCTTCCAAATACCTCGAGCGAGAAAGTCGGACATTCCTCCGCCAAGTAGCCCTCGGCAATTGATCCTTAGGATAACGTTTATTGCGGCGATATGACTTCAATTTGGAAAGGAACCTAAACACGGAATACAACATTATCGAAGTTGCAACTAAAGGCATTGAGTGAATGCCCAGACTTTTTTGCAAGTAAAGTAAGACCTTTCAATGGGATACATCCATCGATAGAAAACAGGTCCACCAAGAAGTGCTTCACGCGGGAGATGAATTAACAAGTGCACCATAATAGTGAAGAATGAAGGCGGGAAGATCTTCTCCAGATTGCATAAAGTCAATGCGGCTCGATCTTGTAGTCTCTCAAGTTCTTGAACATTCAAAACTTTACCACAAATGCCTTTCATTATATTTGTGATTCAATTACGAGAGCCGTCACCTTTTCGACATACAACACCGCATAGCAGCGGTAGTAAGTCTTGCATCAAGATGTGATAGTCATGCGATTTTAAGCCATATAGTCTTCGATCCTTAAGACTCACACATCGCGATATATTTGATGCATACGCATCCTGGACCTTTATATCCTTCAACACCGTACAAAACACTTCTTTCTCCATCTTCGACATTGAAAAAATAGCAGGCGGCAACCGATATTTCATATTCGGAAGTTCTCGGGGATGAAGCTCACGCCGAATTCCCATGTGGACTAAATCAAGTCGAATCTGAAGATTATCTTTCGATTTTCCATCGACATTCAAAATAGTGCCAATGATGTTCTCGCAGACATTTTTCTCTATGTGCATGACATCAAGATTATGGCGTAAAATCTGATGCTTCCAATAAGGCAACTCGAAAAAAATACTTCTTTTTTTCCACAAGTCCGCCTCACGAGGATCATCCTCTTCATCAGATTCATCATCAGATTCATCCCTAGATCTTCTATTTCTTTGCGGGTTGGCCGGTTGATTCATCTTCCCATAAATGAAATTCATATCTTTCAACATTAAGAATATTTCGGATCCACCGGTCTGCGAAGGAGCTGTTCTGAACTCTTCAGTACCATCAAACTGAGCACTCTGAAATCTAAATGTATGATTTTCCGGTAACCACCGACGATGCCCCATGTAAGAAAACTTCTTCCCATTATATAACCATTGCGAACATGTCTGCGCAGCACAACACGGACAAGCATAACGTCCCCTGGTACTCCAACCAGATAAATTAGCATAAGCCGGGAAGTCGTTAATAGTCCACATTAAAGCCGCACGTAAATTAAAGTTCTCTTTTCTCATTGCATCGTATGTCTGAACACCAGCCCATAGTTGTTTTAACTCGTCAACAAGTGGCTGCAAATAGACGTCAATATCATTCCCCGGCCCTTTCTCTCCAGGTATAATCATAGACAAGATAAAAGAAGATTGTTTCATGCAAACCCATGGAGGCAAATTGTAGGGAACAAGCACCACAGGCCAAGTACTGTACGTTGTGCTCATGAGTTTATAAGGGTTAAATCCATCGGATGCTAGCCCAAGCCTCACACTCCGAGGATTGCTCGCAAAGCTTGGAAATTTGGAATCAAAAGATTTCAAAGCTAAAGAATCTGCAGGATGCCTTAACAACCCATCATCTGTTCGTCCATCACGGTGCCACGTCATTGATTCGGCTGTCTTTGACAACATGAAAAGCCGTTGAAGCCTTGGTATTAGCGGAAAATACCGCAAAATCTTAACTGGCTGCTTCTTTGACTGTGTATCGTGTTCATCCTCGTTACCGTCCTCTGTATTTCTATTAATCCAACGGGATTGGCCGCATACATGACAACACTGTTGGTTTATGCGGTCGCCCCAATACAACATACAGTCATTTGGGCAACTGTGAAATTTGTTGTAGCCAAGGCCCAAATCCTTTATCAATTTCTTCATGTCTTTGGAAGATTGAGGGATTTTTGCAAACGGGAACATTTCTTGCAGAAACTCTAACAGCATTGTCAACGAGGTTCCAGTCCACCCCCCCAAACATTTCAAGTGAAAAAGACGAATACAGAATGACAGTTTAGAAAATTTTGATCCCTCATACAGTTCTTCATTCATTTCACCAAGCAACGTGTAGAACCTGCCGCTTCTTCATTTGGCCTGTTCATCCGGACCACTTCTCCCCCTTCGGTGAAAGTATTTCCACCAAAATTATGATCATCGTTTGCACCCAAGTCGGTGGAAATGACCCGAAACCACCATGCGCATATTAAAGCATCCCGCAACATGTTTTCCATGTTATCGTCTCTAACATTACGATTGAAAGCACTATGAGGATACCGGATTCATCGATGAAGATGCTCCAGTAGAGATGTACACTCTCCATGAAAAAACCATATTTTGTACCCCGGACAAATCCATCAACAACTAGATGTTCGTTGACCACTTCACGATAATGCCAGTTAATATTGCAACACTTCTTACACGGACAAAGAATCATATTCTCTTGGCTTGCATTTTGAAATGCGAAATTCAAAAAAGTTTCTACTCCATTTCTATAGCCGTTGCTTACCCTTGACAATTTCATCCAACTCCTATCCATTTCGTAGTTGTCGAAGTCTAAAGTTGACAATAAATTACAGGGCTAAATTGTTAATTTATAATTTATGTAAGTACTAATATGATCACATATATAACTGAGTTATGTATTCTTTAAGATTCGTCATACGTGGCATTGTTACACCTAGGGAGGATCCATTATATCTAACAGTGAGATATAAGGCAACCCGTCAGGTTTCCAGCCTATATACTTTGAATCTTTTTTCATTAATCTATACAAGTAAGTTATGTAAGTTATGAATTATGTAAGTTAAATAATTTGACGAAAGCTATGTAAGTTATGTATTATGTAAGTTAAATAATTTTATGTAAGTTATGTATTATGTATTATGTCAGTTAAATTAAAATTTCAAATCGAGAATCAGTTGAGTTATGTATTCTTTAAGACTCATCATACGTGGCATTGTTACACCTAGGGAGGATCCATTATATCTAACAGTGAGATATAAGGCAACCCGTCAGGTTTCCAGCCTATATACTTTGAATCTTATTATTTCTATACAAGTATTATGTAAGTTATGAAATTTGATCGTAAACTTATGTAAGTTATGAAATTTGATCTTAAAATTAGGTAAGTTATGTATTCTTTAAGATCCATCATACGTGGCATTGTTACAGCTAGGGGTTAGGGTTTAGGATTTAAGATTTAGGGTTTAGGGTTTATTATTTTATTGTTTAAGATTTAGGGTTTTATGGTTTAGGGTTTAGTGTTTATGGTTTAGTGGTTAGGGGTTAGGTGGTTAGAGGTTAGGGGTTAGGGGTTAGGGGTAAGGGGTAAGGGGTTAGGGGTTTAAGGGTTTAAAGGTTTAGGGTTTAGGGTTTAAGGTTTAGGGTTTAAGGTTTAGAGGTTTAAGATTTAAGGGTTTAGGGTTTAACGTTTAATTTGGAAAATACAATATGATGAATGCAATTTAATTCAAGTTTTAAAGGTTAATTTTATGAAATTTAATTATTAATATTATTAGCTAATTACGTATTTAATAAATGTTATATTATTTTGGTATTTAATTTGGTATTTGTATTTAATAAATGTTATATATTTTGGTATTTATAAATAATATTATTAAGTTTTTAATGTTTAATTCAGATTTTAGAATTCATTTGATTAAAAATAATAGTTAATATTATTAAGTTTAAATTTTTATGATTTTTAATAGAATAAATTACTAATAAATTGTGAAGTTATTGTTATTTTACGTTTAATTTGTCAAATACAATATGATGAATGCAATTTAATTCAAGTTTTAAAGGTTAATTTTATGAAATTTAATTATTAATATTATTAACTAATAAAGTATTTAATAAATGTTATATTATTTTGGTATTTAATCTGGTATTTTTATTTAATAAATGTTATATATTTTGGTATTTGTAAGGAGAAAACGGCGATAATAGTCGCTATTTCAACTAATCTCATAGCTTTTAAAAAAATCGATGCGAAGGAGTAGCATTAAGTAGGATCGAAAGCAGAAAATATAACCGAGAGCAAATAACTTAAAATCTCAAATATAAATCAATCCTCAAAATACGAGTAGGGTTTAAATATTTACCTTATTTAATTTCTTTGGGTGCATCAAGCAACTTGAATCCAACAGAGGGATTAGATCAGCCACTGGAGGAAGCTGGGACAGAGATGTCGCGGCGCGGATGCGTTAAGAGAGATGAGCCTGCAGGCAGAACGACGAAATGGTGAACAAGAGAGCAAAACGGATGGGAAAATGGTGAACAAGAGAGCAAAACGGATGTCAATTTGGAAACATTATTGCTAAAATTTTAGTGAACCCAATATCAATCAAAAATCAATCAAACAAACAAAAGAAAACATAGCAAATGCTTTGATCCTTAGCAAATTTCTATCACAACGAAACAAATTTTGAACAAAGCAACAATTGCAAAATTGTTAATTTCAAAAATTAGTGGCATCAGACTATTGGAGGTTCAGAAAACCTTAGAATAATACTAATCAACATCTAATTCATTTTAGCGCAAGCATGAAAAGAATAAAACTTCAGATTCCAAACGAGTGCAACCTCATCTTTTCATTCAATTTTCCCCCTGTTGGATACCGGTCAACCATCCGAATTCTTTATCCATGTCTTATTAAAAAAGAAAGGCTTGTCCATTTGACATACAAGTTATATACACATATAAAGCCTAATTGAAAAGGGAAAATCATGTAAAACCCATCTAACCCTTAAAATAACCCATTGATTGTAGTCACTGACTGAAATCCTTATCCAAACGCAAGCAATGAAACTTCAATTACCATCAAGAAATGAACCATACGATAATCAGCAAACTAAATCAACAATGCGAAGCAACAGAAACCCAAATTTTTAACAAATTAATCAATCATCCCATCAGTTCTTAACTCAGTAGGCAAAAGCAAACCAACTCTTTTTATTCAACCATTTGTATATAAATGATAAATCACGAGTAAAAACACTAGTCTCGGACTAATGGCTACTTATAGATTGCATCGTCAAGCCTTCTTTCAATATGAAAGACATGCCAATCTCATGATTATAAGTTAATTCATCCTTATTCATAAAACAATATTAATTTTAAATTTATGTTTCACCTCATGTTGAAACAGCAGATAAAACAACAATATTGATGTAGTCAAAGTTTTTGAGTTGGCATGTTTTATTTTTTTAATCATATAACTTATGATTTAATTTTGTTGAGTAGCAAATGAGGTAAAGAAAACATTCTACATAAGGTAAAGAAATTTTAATTAAAGTGGTGGCTTGTGTAACTCAAGAATGGCTAATTACTAGTACGGACTAAAGGAAAATGAAATAAATATATCAGTGAATGCTTCACCTTTAAGTAAATATAGAATGTCTAAACCTAAACCTAAAACTTTAACCCCTAAATGTTTTTCAATCTACTAAATATGTGAAAGACGTGAAAACTCAGTTTCTTGAAATGTTTTCAGTTAAGGGAAGTTTTTTTTCGATTGTTTAAAATAATATAAAAGCGAAAGAGGAACGTACCTTGTTCGTTGCAGTTGCAATTGCAGTCAATCTAATGGGCATGCTTCAATTGCGAGCAGTAATGCATGGATTTACATAAAAGAACGGACCAGAAATAGGCAACCCTAAAACATTAAAAAGTTCTTAATATGGAGAAAAAAATATGTGTATGTACATGATAAAAAAAGAATGAATAAGAACAGAAAACATGAAGGCGTACCCTACCTTTCACCACCGATTTGCCTTCTCACGATCAAGGAAGAGAAATTTTAACCTGTACGCAAAACAGGTTTCTATACGGAGCAAAACAGGTTTCAAGGTCTCGGACTTTTTGGGGAAGATGGAGAGAACAAAACAGTAGCAAAACCGTACGCAGCAAAAATTTCTATACGGATTCAATCATGAAATTGGAGAAGTGGGGAAGAAGAGGTTGGGGGAAATTGGGAAATTTGGGCGAGGATGAAATTTGGGGGAAATTGGGAAGTGGGGAAGACGAGGCTGAAAAAATCGGGGGATTAATCTGACTTGAAATTTGGGGGCTAAAAAAACGACGTAGCTTAAGTTAGGTTTTCCTTTAATTTGCGTCTGATAGTTTTTAGACAAAGACTAGGGTTATTTTCTAACTTTTTTTTTTGTGGCGTTTTTAATAAAAGCGCCACTATAGTTCTAATGCTCAGGTCTTTAGCGGCGTTTTCTTAAAAGCGCCGCTAATGCTCAGGTCTTTAGCGGCGTTTTCTTAAAAGCGCCGCTAATACTCAGGTCTTTAGCGGCGTTTTTCTAAAAGCGCCGCTAATGCTCAGATTTTTAGTGGCATTTTTTTAAAAGCACCGCTAATGCTCAGATCTTTAGCGGCGTTTGGGAAAAAAACGCCGCTATTGCTCAACTTTTTGTGGCGTTTTCTTTCAAACGCCGCTAACGTATAATATTTGCGGCGTTTCTCATTAAAACGCCACTAAAAATGCCGCTAAAAGTCTGTTTTGGTGTAGTGCACACGGCCGTGCCACCATTCCTACTAGAACACGGCCTTACCATGACTTACACGATCGTGCCTCATTCAACAGTGTCGAACACGACCTGGCCACGATTTACACAGGCGTGTGCCATGGCCATGCCTCTGCCGTGGAGAAGAGTAATTTCATTCAGGAAAGGGTACTTAGGGAGAAAGAAACGTGTTTCAAAAGCCTATAAATACACCCTAGGTACCAGCTGAAAAGGGGGCAGAGAGCTAGGCCAAGAAACCAAGCCGAGAAGGTCAGATTTGTAGTAATCACTCGAAGATAGCCAGTTGATCCATCTCAAGAATCCGGAATTCTACTCAAGACGGAGGATCTCCTCTTCAATTCCTTCAGGGGGTTTTAGGGATTTCTTATGTTTTGTTTTATCTTTTCTCTTGAGATGTTTTCCTTTATTATTATGAACTAAACCTTCGGATACCCGAAGGGGATGAAACCTATGATGAATCTTGTTATTTGATTATTTAAATTATATGATAATAACTTAGTTTGTTCTTAATTGTGTGAACTTAATCCAAATCTAATGTGCTTAGGTGGAGGAGGAATAGACCCTGCCTAAGAGTAGATCAAACATAATTAAGCGGAGTTGATCGCACGCCTAGAGATAGGGTGACGAGATTTTGCCGGATTAGGGTGAAACCTAATATGGGAGTCCACGGATCGATTTACTGCTATTCTAGGGGGTTATTATAAGCGAACGAGAGTTCCACTAATTAACCTAGCGTTAGATGATATTTGCCTCGAGAAAGGGTTTAATATACGTTAGGGAGTCTCACAGATCAAATTAAGTAAATAAATCATATGGTTCGAGGTTAATTAACAAGTGAAGTCTAGGTGGATTTTTCATAAGGGTATCGTTTGAGTCAACTGAGTTTTCCCAAAAGTTATTTCCCGAATTCATTCTTTTTGTCTTTGCGTCTTAGCTTAGTTAGTAGATTATTTTTAGTTTAAACAATCATCACTTTATATTAAGGCTAAATAATAAAAAGACGGTGAGTATTAGTACTTTTAGTTCCTTTGGGTTCGACAATCCGGTCTTGCCTAAACTATACTACTGTTCAATAGGTTCACTTTCCTTTAATCGTTGTCAGAGTTAGTTTCCAGGTTCGATCATTCTTTTATAAATTTTAAAACTCTGATTTACAGCGATCAATTGTCCTCAATGTACAAAAATGAATAGTGATAATCTAGTAAGAAAATCATAAGATAGGGAGAGGAGTAAAACTTCCTGAATTTTGGATGGAGTCGATGAGAAGAAACGGTAAAGTTGGAGAGAGGTGAAGGTGGGGAGGATACTCCGGTGGTGGTGTGGTCTTTTGTTAACAGCCCCTTGAACCTAAATTAAAGAAATATAATAATATAAATTAAAGACGAGAAAGATAAAAGAAAAGAAATTAAAACTGAAAATAAGAGAAAAAGAAAAAATAAATGGACTCAAGCTCCTACGGGTGTGTAGAGGATCACACGCCCGTGTTCATTAGTCAGTGTCGACCACGGCCGCATCGCACGGCCGTGGTGTTTTATCGCAGCCCGTGTTTTTGGGAAAAATTTTACCCTGTTTCCACACGGCCACGGCCACGCCCGTGTGCAAGGCCATGTGGGTAGGGAAACTTGCGCTTTAAAATTTGGTTAGTTTTTAGTTAGGTGCTAAAAATTGAAAATATGAAAATTAATTAGGTTAGTGCTCGGGTTGCCTCCCGAAAAGTGCTCGTTTAAATTCTTGAGCTAGACTTACCTGTTATTCGTATGGCCATAGTGGTTCACAGAGTCGAAACTCCTTTTTCTTACTATCAGTTCTATCAACATATGGTTTGAGTCGGGTAATATTTACCTTAAAAGTGCCGAAATTAGAATGAGTTACCTCGACCGTTCCGTATGGAAAGACCTTAAGTATCGTAAAAGGAGTCGCACCATTTGTATTAAGCTCTGAAGCGACTATTTGAGGATCGGTTGTATCTGACAGTACCTGGTCCCCAACTTTGAAGTGATTGGTTCCACCTTTAATACTCGATGTCCTAACCGTGTCAAGAACTTGAAGAGTGATCATTTCGTCACTTACACGAAATGTGAGCTCACGTGGTAGTTTATTTTGTAGAATTGCTGGGCGCACTGCGTTTAGCTCCACATGCGACGTATCGTCTAACTTCCGTTTGTTTGTCAAAAACTCTTTTGAAAATTTCCTTGAATCTTTCATCTGCGAAAGAGCTTCAAGAAACGACAAGTTAATATGTAATTTCTTTGGAAGTTTAAGAAATTTATCGAATTGTTCTTCTGTGTGGTCTTTCTTTATCGCATTGGGGTATGGAACACGAGGTTGGTACTCTGTAATTACCGGGTTTGGTTTATCATGGCTTACCTCAACTTTACCTTCCTCTACCACATTCTCTTGTTTCAATTTTGGTTCATCTAACCCTTCACTATCGTGAGCAGTTATTGCTTGAGGTTGCTCTCTTGGGTTAGTTTCGGTGTTGCTAGACAAGGTCTTTCTGAGATCAGCTTAGCAAGATGACCTATTTGATTCTCGATCCCTTGAATCGACGCTTGCTGATTTTTAAGCGGTGTTTCAGTGTTTTGGAAGCGTGTTTCTGACACCGAGATAAATTTCATTAGCGTCTCCTCAAGGTTCAGCTTCTTTTCCTGCTGGTAAGGTGGTTGTTGAAAACCTGGAGGAAGTTGCGGTCTTTGATTACCTTGACCACCCCACGAGAAATTGGGATGGTACCTCCAACCTACAATATATGTGTTACTATAAAGATTATTTTGAGGTCTAGAATAGTTACCCATATAGTTGACTAGTTTGTTCTCTGTGTTAGGGTTGTAGGATAGATATTCTGTGTTGTTCACCCCTCCTCTATTTGTATCGTACAGTATTATTGGATGTACCTACGTAGAACCATACAAACCATCAATTTTTTTATTTAAAAACTCTACCTGGTTAGATAACATGGTGACCGTGTCAAGGTTGAAAACACCGGCTGCTTTATTAGGCATTGTCCTCATGTCTTGCCACTGATAATTATTTAGTGACATCTCTTCAGTTTCTATGAGCGGTATGTTTTATTTCACTGTTAAAAATTAAGGGTCCTGTCGGGTTCCTTCTAGTCATAAACTAGGGGTACCTGCAAGGAACAAATAAAAGAAAGAAAATTAGCAATGTCAAAAACAAAATAAAAGTAAATTGTAAAAATTAAAAATGGCTAAAGTAATAAAAATTGAGCGTTCTTAATATTTTAGTTCCCCGACAACGGCGCCAAAAACTTGATCGTTGGTATCGATAGTCTTAATATTTATATAATGAATGATCTAGCCTAGAAACTAACTATCACCATGATTGAGGCAAGTGCACCTATCGAACAGTAGTATAGCTTAGTGGCAAGACCGAATTGTCGAACCCAAAGGAACCAAAAGTACTAATACTGACTTTCTTTTTATTATTTAGCCTAAGAATTAAGGGAATTGTTATTTATTCTAAAATTAACTAACTACTAAGCTAAAGACGCTAAGAAGAAGAGAATGAATTGGGGAAATACTTGTGGGAAAAACCAATTGATTAAGACAATACCCAATGAGGAATCCACCTACACTTCACTTGTTATTTAACTCTGAACCAGACGATTTATTCACTTGACCTGATCCGTAGGATTCCCTAATTTATATTAATACCTCTCTCGAGGCTACTCACGTCTAACCCTAGGTTGATTAATTGAAATCTCTTTCTAATTAAAACCCTTAAGGTTGCATTAACTCGATCTATGGACTCCCATATTAGGTTTGACCTTAATCCGGCAGATTTTCGTCATCCTATCTCTAGGGTTGCGATCAACTCCGCTTAACTATGCTAGATCTACTCTTAGGTAGGGTCTATTCCTCCTCTGCCTAAGCACATCAATACTTGAATCAATATCCTGAAATATCAAAACAATAATTAAGAACACATAATTAAGAACAAATCAAGTATTTATCATATAGTTCAGAAAACAATAACAAGATCCGTCTTAGGTTTCATCCCCCTCAGGTATCTGAGGAGTTTAGTTCATAATCATAAAAGAATACATCTCAGAAGAAAAGATAAAACAAAACATAAGAAAACCCTAAAACCCCCTGAAGGAATTGAAGGAGAGATCCTCCGTCTTGAGAATGATTTCAGCTTCTTGAGATGAATCAACTAGCTTTCTTAGAGTAAATCCCACAATTCTGACCTCTCTGGCTTGGCTCCTTGGCCTAGCTGGACGCCCCCTGACAAAAAGCACCTTTTAGGTTATACTTAGGGTGTTTATATAGGCTTTGGAATGTGTTTCTTCGCCTCTAAGTATCCTAATCCGAGTGAAATTCCTCTTTGCCACGGCAGGGACACGCTCGTGCAACACGCCCGTGTGAATCGAATTGTAGACCGTGGTTGGGTCTGCTAGGGAGGCACGATCGTGTGGTGAAACCCCAGGCCGTGTTGATTTCCTACTTTGGCCTATTTGGCCCGTTTCTCATTCTTTTCATCCTCCAATGCTTTCCTAAGTATAAAACATGAAAATAAAGGATTAGAAGCACCAAATTCAACAATTCAGGGAATAAATTATCCAAAAGTATGCTAAATGTGGGATTAAAATATGAACATATTACGGTTTATCAAATACCCCTACACTTAAACTTTTGCTTGTCCTCAAGCAAAATTCTCAACTTACAATTATGAACTAACTTTCCTCAGTTCATGATACTCATTAACAATGTCTCATCATAATTCATAGATAATTCATTCATGGATAATTCAACTCAAAGAGTCCTAAAGATTCAAACAATCTAAGTCATACATTTCTGTAGCATGAAATCATAGGTGTTTCCCCTCATCTAAATAACTACCTCTAATTCAAAATCGACAAGGGTTGACATCCTCACTAAAGATTCACTCAAATCACTCGAAGTGTTCAAGGTTCAAGATAAAGCACTCGTAAGTCAAACATGAAAAGTTAATCCCATAGGCTTGCATGAAAATCAAATCTCCACCACTATAATATGAGATGGTACACAAATCAAAAGGTCTTTAAAAAGGGTTGTAACGGGGCTTGGGTTAAAGGTGTGGATAAAGGCTGAATTAGAGGGTTAGAATCGAGATTGACTTGACAAATTACCTAACTAGAAACAACGAACTGATAATGATTAATTACATCAATTGAAAACTTGTAATACTAATAGCACGAGCTTCTTTTAAAGATGTGAATTTAACTGTTTTAAGCTCATAGAACATAGAACTAATGATGAATAGATTTTTAAACGTTTTTTTTAAAGAAAAAATCAAGTAATAGGAAAGAACTTTAACAACTGAAATATAGAACATAGTTAGGCAACGTCTTAAATCAAATCTCGACAAAAAGGGAGTCAAGGAATGGTGATAACAAATACAAGATGGGTTTTGGGTTAATATTAATGGGTGAGTCAATAAAAGGGTTGTTAGGATTAAAGGGGTTCGCTAGGGGTTAATTGTGAGGGTAGGCTTTTAGTGGAGTAAGTGAGTTAAATCCTAAGTGCCTTTAACATTTCTGTATATCAAATCAAAGGTGTGGTCTCCACATGTATAATCGAAGCAAGTTCTAGAATAACAAATCAATGTTGACACACTCATAATCAAAAAAAAAAGTGAGCAAGAAAAAGAATATGCTCTAAAAGGCTCAAAATCTCACAAAAATTATGGCTTTTTGATATCAACCTCGTAAATTTCAAAATTCAATGTAATAATTAAATTTAGGTCAACAACCTAGCAAATTTTTAATTCTGAAAATAAATTCATCATGCTTAATTCTCTAGTTTCCTAAAGTTTAAATCATCACTGCATAATTAGCTATGACTTAATCCAAAACATATCAATGAAAATCATAAATCAAAGGAAATTTCATTCTAACAGTAATATGAGAACATTTACTTAAGAACAAGGCATAATTCAGGGATTTTGAAATAATATTAATAGTTCCCCCCACACTTAAGATGTACATTGTCCTCAATGTACAAAAATGAATAGTGACAATCTAGTAAGAAAATCATAAGATAGGGAGAGGAGTAAAACTTCCTGAATTTTGGATGGAGTCGATGAGAAGAAACGGTAAAGTTGGAGAGAGGTGAAGGTGGGGAGGATACTCCGGTGGTGGTGTGGTCGTTTGTTAACAGCCCCTTGAACCTAAATTAAAGAAATATAATAATATAAATTAAATATGAGAAAGATAAATGAAAAGAAATTAAAAATTAAAATAAGAGAAAAAGAAAAAAATGGACTCAAAGGTCCCACGGGTGTGTAGAGGATCACACGCCCGTGTTCTTTAGTCAGTGTCGACCACGATCGCATCGCACGGCCGTGGTGTTTTATCGCAGCCCGTGTTTTTGGGAAAAGTTTTACCCTGTTTCTACACGGCCACGGCCACGCCCGTGTGCAAGGCCGTGTGGGTAGGGAAACATGCGCTTAAAAAATTGGTTAGTTTTTAGTTAGGTGCTAAAAATCGAAAATATGAAAATTAATTACGTTAGTGCTCGGGTTGCCTCCCGAGAAGCGCTCGTTTAAAGTCTTGAGCTAGACTTACCTATTATTCGTATGGCCATGGTGGTTCACGGAGTCGAAACTCCTTTTTCTTACTATCAATTCTATTAACATATGGTTTAAGTCGGGTAATATTTACCTTAAAAGTGCCGAAATTAGAATGAGTTACCTCGACCGTTCCATATGGAAAGACCTTAAGTATTGTAAAAGGAGTCGCACCGTTTGTATTAAGCTCTGAAGCGGCTATTCGAGGGTCAGTTGTATCTGACGGTACCTGGTCCTCAACTTTGAAGTGATTGGTTCCACCTTTAATACTCGATGTCCTAACCGTGTCAAGAACCTGAAGAGTGATCGTTTCGTCACTTACACGAAATGTGAGCTCACGTGGTAGTTTATTTCGTAGAATTGATGGGCGCACTGCGTTTAGCTCCACATGCGATGTATCGTCTAACTTCCATTTGTTTGTCAAAAACTCTTTTGAAAATTTCCTTGAATCTGTCATCTGCGAAAGAGCTTCAAGAAACGGCAAGTTAATATGTAATTTCTTTGGAAGTTTAAGAAATTTATCAAATTGTTCTTCTGTGTGGTCTTTCTTTATCGCATTGGGGTATGGCACACGAGGTTGGTACTCTGTAATTACCGGGTTTGGTTTATCATGGCTTACCTCAACCTTACCTTCCTCTACCACATTCTCTTGTTTCAATTTTGGTTCATCTAACCCTTCACTATCGTGAGCAGTTATTGCTTGAGGTTGCTCTCTTGGGTTAGTTTTGGTGTTGCTAGACAAGATACCTTGTGGTCTTTCTGAGATCAGCTTAGCAAGATGACCTATTTTATTCTCGATCCCTTGAATCGACGCTTGCTGATTTCTAAGCGCTGTTTCAGTGTTTTCGAAGCGTGTTTCTGACACCGAGATAAATTTCGTTAGCATCTCCTCAAGGTTCGGCTTCTTTTCCTGCTGGGAAGGTGGTTGTTGAAAACCTGGTGGAAGTTGCGGTCTTTGATTACCTTGACCACCACACAAGAAATTGGGATGGTACCTCCAACTTACATTATATGTGTTACTATAAAGATTATTTTGAGGTCTAGAATAGTTACCCATATAGTTGACTAGTTCGTTCTCTGTGCTAGGGTTGTAGGATAGATATTACGTGTTGTTCACCCTCCTCCATTTGTATCATATCAGACATCTTTGGATGTACTGCAGTAGAACCATACAAACCATCAATTTTTTTATTTAAAAACTCTACTGGTTAGATAACATGGTGACCGCGTCAAGGTTGAAAACAATTACGCTTTATTAGGCATTGTCCGCATGTCTTGCCACTAATAATTATTTAGTGACATCTCTTCGGTTTTCTGCGAGCGGTATGTTTTATTTTACTGTAAAAAATTAAGGGTCCTGTCGGGTTCCTTCTAGTCATAAACTAGGGGTACCTGCAAGGAACAAATAAAAGAAAGAAAATTAGCAATGTCAAAAACAAAATAAAAGTAAATTGTAAAAATTAAAAATGGCTAAAGTAATAAAAATTGAGCGTTCTTAATATTTTAGTTCCCCGGCAACGGCGCCAAAAACTTGATCGTTGGTATCGATAGTCATAATATTTATATAATGAATGATCTAGCCTAGAAACTAACTATCACCACAATTGAGGCAAGTGCACCTATCGAACAGTAGTATAGTTTAGTGGCAAGACCGGATTGTCGAACCCAAAGGAACCAAAAGTACTAATACTGACTTTCTTTTTATTATTTAGCTTAAGAATTAAGGGAATTGTTATTTATTCTAAAATTAACTAACTACTAAGCTAAAGACGTTAAGAAGAAGAGAATGAATTGGGGAAATACTTGTGGGAAAAACCAAATGATTAAGACAATACCCAATGAGGAATCCACCTAGACTTCACTTGTTATTTAACTCGAACTGCACGATTTATTCACTTGACTCGATCCGTAGGATTCCCTAATTTATATTAATACCTCTCTCGAGGCTACTCACGTCTAACCCTAGGTTGATTAATTGAAATCTCTTTCTAATTAAAACCCCTAAGGTTGCATTAACTCGATCTATGGACTCCCGTATTAGGTTTGACCTTAATCCGGCAGATTTTCGTCATCTTATCTCTAGGGTTGCGATCAACTCCGCTTAACTATGCTAGATCTACTCTTAGGCAGGGTCTATTCCTCCTCTGCCTAAGCACATCAATACTTGAATCAATATCCTAAAATATCAAAACAATAATTAAGAACACATAATTAAGAACAAATCAAGTATTTATCATATAGTTCAGAAAACAATAACAAGATCCGTCTTAGGTTTCATCCCCCTCAGGTATCTGAGGAGTTTAGTTCATAATCATAAAAGAATACATCTCAAAAGAAAAGATAAAACAAAACATAAGAAAACCCTAAAACCCCCTGAAGGAATTGAAGGAGAGATCCTCCATCTTGAGTATGATTTCGGCTTCTTGAGATGAATCAACTGGCTTTCTTCGAGTAAATCCCACAATTCTGACCTATCTGGCTTGGCTCCTTGGCCTAGCTGGACGCCCCCTGACAAAAAGCACCTTTTAGGTTATACTTAGGGTGTTTATATAGGCTTTGGAATGTGTTTCTTCGCCTCTAAGTATCCTAATCCGAGTGAAATTCCTCTTTGCCACGGCAGGGACACGCCCGTACAACACGCCCGTGTGAATCGAATTGTAGACCGTGGTTGGGTCTCAAGAGGGAGGCACGGTGGGTGTGGTGAAACCCCAGGCCGTGTTGATTTCCTACTTTTGCCTATTTGGTCCATTTTTGGCCCGTTTCTCGTTCTTTTCATCCTCCTATGCTTTCCTAAGTATAAAACATGAAAATAAAGGATTAGAAGCACCAAATTCCACAATTTAGGGAATAAATCATCCAAAAGTATGCTAAATGTGGGATTAAAATATGAACATATTACGGTTTATCACATCACAATTATAATTATTGAGTTTTTACATCAAATTGTTAATTATAATTTTGCAATTAATTGGTTAAGCTTATACAATCCCTGTGGAGACGATAACTCAGTTTACTTACTTATTACTTGAACGACTGTGTACACTTGCACAAATCCCATTATAGTTACATGTTTTGTTCAAACGAAAGTGTTATCTTCCTAGTCCATGTTCCATGTGCTGTTTGAACAGAATGGTGTTTTCAGTTTTTTTAGACTAAATGTGTAACAACTCGTTTTTAGTCAAATCAGAACAGTAGTTTTGGGACCACAAATTTGAGTTTGAAATAATTATTTTATTATTAAATTCAGTTCTATAGCATGATAGTATGATTGTGTGAAAATTTCGTTAAGAAATTTTATCGTTTGAGTGTTTAATTTGATAAAAAGGACTAAATCCCGTAAACTGTAAAACTTATGTTCTAATAGCTAAAGGTGTCTAATTGCAATGGAACTTTAAATTGGAGGTCCTTATGTGGTAATTACCCCATTTATAAAGTTAGTGGACATTCTTGGACATGATTAAATGAATTTCAATGAATTATAACAAAGGTTAAATAAGTAAATTAATAAATTAACTTAAGTAAAATAATAAAAATAAGAGTATCATCTTCCTAATTTGGCTATCACCATCAAAAATTCATGTTGGAGAAGCCATAACTAGGGTTTGAAGCTTCGGTCACTTGCTAGCTTGCATATAAGTTCATTTTTGTCTCGTTTTAAATGATTTCTATGTGTTTGAAATCGTTGCAGCTTAATCTAGCTAGCCTAGGGACTAATTTGTAAAACTGTTAAAGATTTAGGGTTTTTCCATTGATGAATGTATATGTATTTTGATGTTTGATGATAGAAAATAAATGGTTGTTGTTAGATAAACATCATTTGTAAAGTGATTTTTGGTAAAATTGTCAATTAGGGATTTAATTTAGAATTGTGGAAAATTTGTGGTAGAAATGTGAAATAAATGAAAAATATGGGCTGCTATGATAATAAGGGAAATTCGGCTTTCATGGGTAGGGATCTAATTGCATGAATTTGTGTTTTTATGAGCTAAGGACTAAATTGTAGAAATGTTGAAATATTAGGGGCAAAAGTGTAAAGTTGTCTTAAGATACATTTTGGGATAAATTGAATAAAATGATAATTAAGTAAGTTAATTTTGATATTATATAGATCAAGAAAAATGAAGCTCGGATCTAGATCGGGGGAAAAATAAAGTGTTGGATTAATATATTCATTTCGTCATTTTTGCGATCGAGGTAAGTCCGTATGTTAATAAGCATTAATATAATTGTGTTTTAAATGCTTTATTATTGAATACAAACTTGCAGATATGTTCGAAGACGATTCAGTAAATGAGAAATCCCGGTTGAACCTTAGGAATAGATTAGGATACGAATGACATGTCATTAGGGGTTATGTGATTTGGGTGCTGGTTCGTACGTCCTACCGGTGGCTGAGTTATCCGGCATGCGTTATGGATTCTCGTCAGCTTGTGTGAGCAGCACATTGTAGTTACGTCATGACCGTTAGCTTGTGTGAGCAGACCCGTTGATAGCTCGAGAGTGAGCATTATATGTGAAATGAGATTGAGATAGCTACGGCTATGTATTGGCACTTAGGGTGCGAGATTCCTGAGTATCCGATAGTATTCCAAATGGTTCAACGGGTATGTCAAAGATATGGATGAGTATGAGATTAGTACGAGATGGTACAGGTATGTACATGAATCGTATAAGCTTTGAATCGAAGAAAGTTGTGAATTTCACATCTAACCTTGTAAATGATCTTGTGATAGGTTTGTGGGTTAATATGAGTTGTATATTGTTATATTCAATTGTGTGAATCGTGTATTTATGGCAAGTTGAGTTTATTACTATACGAACTTACTAAGTTTTATAGCTTACTCTATTTACTTTTCTGTGTTTTATAGTGAATATCGAAGCTAGCTCGGATTGGGAGTTGTCGGAGATTGCATCACACTATCGAACTTCTACTTTGGTACTTTTGAGCTTATGTATTTGGTTATATGGCATGTATAGGAATTATGGTAGTTTTGGTATATAGTTTGATAATGAATTTAGCCATTTCATTTGGCTTGTAATTGATGAATGTTTGGTTATGTGTATAGCCATGTATATTAGCTTATTTTGGCATGCTTGGTGATGTATATATATATGTGCAAATGGCCTTTATTATGTGATTGGTAATTGTTAGGTAAATTCTTTTTTTGAATGGTTGTTTATGAATTGGTAATTTGTGTACCATATGGTTGAAATTTGAGATTGGTATGCTTGTGGTTTTAGGAAAAATAATGCATAATTGAAAGTGACCATTTAGGTGATTTTGAGGTGCGAAATTGGTATGAAATTTAATGGCTAATTGTGATAATTGTGTGCATTGTGGTTGTTGGTATTGAAATGGCATGATTTAGGCTTGGTTGTGAATGATTTGAAAGTATATTGATGCTATGCTATATGCCATTTGATGATTTTAGGTGAATGCAAGTTTGGGTGAGAAATATGGCTTGGTAAATAGCCCATTTTTGTCCACACGGGCAGAGACACGGGCGTGTGTCTCAACCGTGTGTGACATACGGTCAGGTGACACAGCCGTGTGTCCCGTTGTGTTTAATTAGAAACCGAGTCATTATGCTCCACACGGCCCAGCACGCGGGTGTGTGACTTGGCCATGTGGCATAAGTCAGTATACCCTACAGGTTTGGCACGGCCTTGCACACGGCCTAGCACACGGGCGTGTGAGGCCATTTCGAAGGGCACAAGGGCTGGTCACACGGGCGTGTGGTTGGCCGTGTAACCTAAGTCAGAGAGTTACACGGGGTAAGACATGGGCGGGAAAACGACCATGTGATCTCATTTTGAATGTCCACACGGCCTGTGACACGGGCGTGTGTCCCCTGTATATTGAAAAATTTTCTAAGTTTTTCGAAAATTTCCTGAGATATCAGTTTAGTCCCTAACCACTTCTAAAGCGTGTTTTGGGCCTCGTAGGCTCATATTAGGGACTTGATGAATGATTATTTATGACTTGTATTTGAATTTGATATTTTTTTGTGAAATGTATGTTCGATTATGTAATAAGTCTGGTAATGCTCTGTAACCCTATTCTGGCGATGGATGCAGGTGAGGGGTGTTACAAAAAGGTTTTGTTGGCGTCTTTGACAAAACAAGATTGTGGGCCACTCAGTCGGTTATATGAATGTAGAAAATTTGATCTGTTTTATTATCTTCTTAGCCGAATGGATGATTGATCAGTCAGTTATATGAATATAGAAAATCCCATCTCTTTCATTATATTCTTAGTCGAATGGATGATTGATCAAGAGCAGTTTATTGAATAAGGATTGATGCTCTACCATTATCGTTTGACTTTAAATTTTAAGCTTTGATTCAACAGACTTATCAGTTGTTTAGAAATATTTATCAAGTTCCTTTTCTCTTGTTGTTGGATCTATTTATATGAGGTTCATTATCTTGATGAGGTGTTCAATTTACATGTTGGAAGATTGGATCATCTTGCTCAAGTATTTATTTCCAACTTTTGTTTGATTCTGTTATATTTAGATTTTCATATTCGCTTTGGTATTGAGAACTCTTGTGTATTGAATAAAGAGTGATGTTGGGTGTATGTTAGTTGGTTTCTAGTTCTTTATTGGGGCCGCATGAATTCTACTTGTAAAAGGGTTTTTTGGGCTTTAGCATTAGGGATCATTTTGGTTAGTTAATTGAATAAGATTATATTCTAAGCTAGGCTCCGCAGACGTAGGACTATTGTGTCTGAACTATGTTAACAAAGCTTGGTTTTATTGTTTCTTCCCCGTATTGCTTTTGCTTTTCTTAGTTTATGGTTTCCGTTTTATCTCACGTTGCGATGAACTTTCAAACAATTAAATGTGTTGTTTAGGTTTACTAATTTTGTTATACTTTCCCATGCAATGCACGAATTAATTATTTATTAATTAAAATATAATTTATTTTTAATTTAATACTAAATTTTTTTAAAAGAATTAATGATATATAGAAAAAATGAAAGTAATAACATTGGAAAATGTACGTTAAAAATGACGAAATTGAAATGCTATTATTTAAAATAATTGTTTACAATAGTTTTGGTATATCTTTTAGTTTATATACTATAGATTTTTTTAATTTATAAATTAATTTTTTATATAATTGTAAAAGAAGTAATATATAAAATGATCATTATAAATTAAATTATTCAAGAGATAATATAAACTTTATATATGTATATATTGAAAATTTTAAAAAATTGTTATCCCATGCATCTCCTGAGAAAAAAATTAATTAGTAAATTCAAAAAGTTACTTATATTATGAATATTTTATTATTAAATAGATGTCGATCAAGGTAAGCTTAATGTATTTTAGGACTTTAATATTCATTAAAATTTTATCAATAAAAATACTTTTGGTTCTCCTATTTCTCTTGTTATTTTCTCCCTTTGTTATTTATTTCATAACACGTCATCATGATGCTCGACTTCTTTTCTAGCAATTCCATCCTTATTTTTTATAACCTTTATTTATGTCCCTATTTTTTAAAAAAAAAAATTAACCCTTTTCTTTATTTTATTTTTTTAATTTGTTTTGAGCTTTTTATTTTATAAACTATTGTAGGCAAAAAGAAAAAAAAATTCCATAACCAGCCAATAATTGTTTCAATTGCATAATTTGAAAGTTTTGTTCGTAAATAAACTGTTAAAAAAAATAATCTCGCAAACTACAAATTGTGAGTTGATAACTCACATGTGATAAATGAAGAATCTTCAGGTTCTTTAATAAAAATTGATGTAAATTCTTATCTTGTCGCATCGTTATTGATCGGGATGGTTTAATCAATAAAGTCAACTAATTAGTATATTTGGACTAATAAACTTCTTGTTTACTATGCACATGATTCAATGATACTAATGTAAACTTTCGATTTACCATGTTACACAAGGTTTCTAATAAGTCCAGAATTTAGGAGTTAATTGAATAAAATAGTAAGTTGGCGGGCTCTACTGGAAGACTTGGGAATTTTGATGGCTGATTTGTAAATAGTTGAGTTTTATTTTTTGTTCAATTGAGATGCAACAAGTTGGTTCCTTAGTGGGAGACAAAATGATTACCAACGGATGGCTTAATAGAGCTTTGGTGACCTTCCGAAAAGGGTTATATTTATGTGAGAAGCCTTATTCAGTCGAGGAAAAAATTCTTCTCACTTCTGTTTATATTTCCTTCTCATCTGCATTGTCTTCTTTGGTTGCTCCGAAGAGGAGAAAGTTAATGAGAGTCCTGCATGGGGTGGTGATCATAAGGTTTAAGTTTGGAACGTATTGAATTTGACAAATTGTTAAGCCTTTCTATCTTTCTGTATTCCTGAAATTTAAAAAGAATAGTAAGATTTCTGAAATATTTGAAAATGCTCCTATATGAGATTGGATTATGGGTTTCTAAGTTAAATACCTTCAGTTTAATTGGTGTATGAGTCGGTATGCTTAACTTCCAGGATGAAGGATTTAAGGTGAGGTTCTGTACTCCACTTATGAGTGATTGATGAATGTTGTGTTGATTGTATGATCTGTGTCTATTTCTATTCTGAGTTTTGTTTGAATAATATGGTTGCATGTGATTCTAGTGAATGAGAAAGTTATGCATACAAGAAGCTATGTGTAATACATGAAAGTTTGCAAGTATGCTCTACTTGTTAGAATTGTGTATTGTTACATTGACGTGTGGCAAACTCCTTATTATAGTGGTATATGTAACGTTGTGCATGCTATCCATGCTTATAAAATGTGGAGTATGGAGGGAATTACTTTGACGGTTAGATGAAGATAGGAAAAGTTGGCATCATGGAGGAATAGATGGATTGATAGGGGATTCAAAGGAGTTTGGCGGCATCATGGAACAATTATCTACAGGTCCTTCGGGGCGACACCGTGTAAATGATTATCTACTAGTCCTTTGGGGCGACACCTTGTAAATGGTTATCTATTGGTCCTTCGGGGCGACACAATGTAAACAATTTTCTACTGGTCCTTTGGCGCGACACTATGTAAATGGTATATAGGTCCTTTGGGGTGACACCTCAAAAGGGTTTTACTGATTCTTCGAAATCACAAGTCCATGGTTAGCTATGGAATGATCTAGTGGTGAATAGGTACACATTGTGGGGAAATGGACTCAGCCAGGACATTGAACAGGAAAGCCTATCATGGAATAAAAAAGAGAAGTAAGCATTTGAAGCGCATGGCGAGCAGTTTGACATGATGATCATGGTGCGTCTGAGAATGCTGGAAAGCGTGCAAATAAGAGTATTCTCCAAAATGTGAAGGTTAGAGGAATTGGTAGAAGCGTCCTAAACGCGGGCATATGTGTAAGGAAGGGGTGTTTCCTTCGAATTTATTGCAAAGAAGTATCCACCATTATGAGTCCGCCAGAGTGTAATGAATAAACCAACATTAGTTATGATAAAGTGAGATAATTTTGCAAATTTTAATCTTAAGTATCCGTGGGTAAAGTGATCGCCAGAAATAGGGGGAAGTCCACCAAGGATTATCTTGGGTAGAAAGTCCGTCGAGAACTAACAATAGAAGCGGATGTCCATTAGGACTATATAGCGCGGGGAAGTCCATTGGGACTATCAAATGTGAAAGTTCGCCAAGGGCAACCTAAGTAAGAAATAGTCCATCGGGGACTATCTATTATTGGGGTTATCTAATTAGAATGGTTTTAAGTGGGAAAGTCCTATGGGACTATTGATGTGTCTCTAACTAACTACGATCACAATAAAGGCAAGCGCACCTATCGAACAATAGTATAGTTATGGTAAGACCGGAAATATCGTATCCACAATAACCAAGAGTACAAGTAATTATTATCTTTCTATTATCTAGCCAAAGAATTGGAGTGATTTCTTTTTAAATTAAAATTAATTAAAAGCACGACAAAGAATGAATTGGGAAAATACTTTTAGACAACTATATGATAGAGGCAACACCCAAGGAAGAATCCACCTAGACTTCACTTATTACTTCTGATTCATACGATTTATTCACTTGACTTAATCCGTAGAAATCCCTAAAATATGTTAATATCTCTCTCGAGACCAAGAACAACTGACTCTAGGTTGATTAATTGAAATATCTTTCTAATTAAAACCCCTATTGTCACATTAACTTGATCTATGGATTCCCTTAATAGATTTGACTCTAATCCGACAGATTTTCGTCGCCCTATTTCTAGGGTTACAATCAACTCCGCTTAATTGTGTTGATCTACTCTTAAATAGAGACTTTTGCTCCTCTGAATAAGCACATTCGACTTGAATTAATAACCTGAATTATCAAGACAAGAATAAGAACTCACAATTAAGAATAAGAACAAGTATTTATCTTATAAATCAAATAGTAATAAGATATATCATAGGTTTCATCCCCTCAGGTATTTGAGGGATTTAGTTCATACTGATAAAGGGAAACATCTTAAAATAAGGAAAACAACAAAACATAAGAAAACCCAAAAACTTCAAGAGAAATTGATAGGAGATCTTCAGTCTTGACAGAGATCCTTCTTTCGAGCTGCTCCCGATGGCTGTCTTTGAGTATTTTTTGCCTTCTACTCTGTGTCCCCTTTTTAGGTTACCCCCTCGGGTGTTTATATAGGCTTTGAAAAACTTCTCTTGGCCCAAACTTAGTCTTTAACGAATAGAATTCGACTTGGGTTCGGCAGGGACATGCCCGTGTGACACGCCCGTGCGCAAGAGCTTAGGCCGTGCTCGACTCTGCTTGCCACACACGGCCGTGTGATCTGCCCATGTTCGGCAGTCCAGGCCGTGTTCAATTCTGCTCATAAAACACAGCCGTGTGGTCTAACAGTCGAGGCCGTGTTGATTTCCGAGGTAGGCCCATTTTGTCCCTTTTTGGTCTGTTTCTCGTTCTTTTCGACTCCTTAAGCTCTCCCGAGTATAAAACATGAAATTAAAGGATTACGAGCATCGAATTCATCAAATCTAATAAAAATTCATCCAAAAGTAAGCCAAGCATGGGGTCAAAATATGTATAAGTTATGGTTTATCAAATATCCCCACACTTAAGCCTTTTCTTGTCCTCAAGCAAAATCCTCAACTCACAATTAAAACTAACTTTCTTAGTTCATAATTCTCATCAATAATGTCTCATCATAATTCACAAATAATTCATACATTGATAATTTTAACTAAAAGATTTCTAAAGATTCAAACAATCTAAGTCACAATTTTTTATAGCACGAAAACATAAGTGTTTCCCCTTACCTAAATAATCACCTTTAATTCAAAATTGACAAGAATTGATATCCTCACTAAAGATTCACTCAAACCACTCAAAGTGTTTAAGGTTCAGATTAAGCACTCAAAAGTCAAACTTGAAAAGTTATTACCATAGGCTTGTATGAAAATCAAATCTCCACCACTATAAAATGAGATGATACACAAATCAAAAGGTCTTTAAAAGGGCTATAATGGGGTTTGGGTTACAGGTGTAGATAAAGGCTGAAAAAGAAGGTTAGAATCGATATTGAATTGACAATTTACCTAACTAGAAAAATAAACTAATACTGAATAATTACAACTTATCACTAATAACACGAGCTTCTTCTCAAAATGTAAAAATGAATCATTTAAGCTCAAATACATAGAACTAATAATGAATATATTTCCAACTTTTTTTTTTAAGAATAAGAATAAGTACAATAAATAGAAAGAATTTAACACTGAAATAAAGAACATAATTAGGCAACTGCTCAAATCAAATCTCGACAAAGAGGAGTTAAAACAATGGGAAAAATTCTCAATGAAAAAAAACGAGTTTTGGGTTAATATTAGGGGTAAATCAAGAAACGGTTTATTAAGATCAAAGGGGTTTACTAGGGGTTAATTGTGAGGGTAGGTTGCTTATGGAGTAAGTGGGTTAAATCCTAGGTGCCTTTATCATCTCTGTATATCAAATCAAAAGTGTGGTCTCGACATGCATAATCCAAGCAAGTTCTAGAATAACAAATCAATATTGACACACTCATAATCAATAAAGTGAGCAAGAAAAATATATGCTCTAAAAGGCTCAAAATCTCACAATTATGGTTTTTGATGTCAACCTTGCAAATTTAAAACTTCAAAGTAATATTTAAATTTAGGGAAACAACCTAAAATTTTTAATTCTGAAAATAGACTTATCATGCTTGATTCTCTAATGTCTTAAAGTTTAAACCATCAATGCACAATTACCTATGACTTAATCCAAAACATATCAATGAACATCATAAGTCAATAGGAATTTTATTCTAATAGTAATATGAGAAAATTACTTAAGAACAAGACATAATTCAGGGATTTTCTAATAATACTATAATTAACCTCCCCACACTTAAGATGTACATTGTCCTCAATGTACAAAGATAGATAATAGCAAGATAATAACAATATCATAAGAGAGGGAGAGAAGTGAAACTTCCTGAATTATGGATGAAATCCTTAAAAAGTGAAACAATGAGAAGCATGATAGACTAGGCAGAGGTGAAGGTGGGGGAGAATACTCCGGTAGTTTGATCGTTCCTTAGTAGCACCTTGAACCTTTTAAAACTGCAGAGTCATCAGTAAAGTTTTAGGGAGTTTTATTAATGGACGTTGTTATGGTTACTCGATTAATAGACAGTCAGAGATATAAATAAATCAAAATATACTAAAATAAATTAAAGACAAGAAAGATAAAGAGAAAGAGTTTAAAAATTAAAATAAAAGAAAATGAAAAGTAAATGGACTCAAAGGTCCTCATCAGCAGATGGATCGCGAGGTGGGGGTGGCGGCGAGATGTGAAAATGCTGACAAATCTGTTGAAGGGTCACCTCGATGCCGCCGAATCATCGAGCATTGTCGTTAAATTGCTGAGTACAGTACTGCTCGAATCGAGTGAGGCGCTCAGAGATGTCAGTCAGTGAAGCAGCCGCATGAACTAGTCGGTGTGGCGGTGGTGGCTCAGAAGGTGGCGCCTCATGATGTAGAGGGACATCATCAGTAATGTCCTCTGGGTCGTCCTGCTCGGTGGGTTCCAATAGCCGGTACTGGGGAGGATCGAACCCACGTCGACGCTCAATCATCCTCATGTGAAGCATCGTCGGATGACTTCGCGGGACATCTGCCCGATAAGGGTGAGCGAGGAGGACTGAGCTGCGATGTTAAGGAGCCCAAAATATCGAGCCAAGCGAATAATGTATGGGCCCATGGAAATGACTCCTCTCTTATGTCGCTCCGTCTGATGCCGAATGGTGAGGGCAATGAAGTAAGCTAAGTCAAAGACGTGCCCGTGTGCCATGCACCACAAAAAGTAGGCGTCGTGAGTGTGGACGACGCCGGTTCTCTCTCGCCTACCCATCAAAGTTTGAGCTAGGATAGCGTGTAAGTACCTCAATGATGGGGCGAGAGCTGACGCCTTGGAGCGAATGGGGTCATAGGTGGCCGAGGCGGGGACTAAGTCTCTCTAACAGGAAGAAGGGGAGTAGTGGATGTGGCAATAGAGGTCCTTGAAATCGTCGTCCTCCATGAATTCGTCGGTGTAAAGTCCCAAAGCGGCCCTGAACTCTGGGATACTCAGCTCACGAACGAGGCCTCCAAGGTGGAATTGGACTGTGCCTGGGTTGTCAAAGTTGGTCATCACCGTCTGAAGGTGGAATGTGGAACAGAGCTCCAGAGTGAGCTCTAGGTAAGTTGGATCGACGATCTCGAAAAAGTGCCCCCACGGGTCAGTAGTCAATAAGGCCCGAACGGCGTCAGCTAGTTGGACCTGCTCTAGGGCGACCCAATCGATACATTTCCCTACGCCGAGGGGTTGTGCACAAAGTATCTGGAAAAGCTCCTCCTGGGGTCCCGGGGGAAACTGTAGAAATGGGTGGCGCACTTCGGCAGAGGCGCTCGAGGAGGTCGCACCGGAATACTTCCGCTTTTTCAAAGCGGGAACGACAGTCTTTTTTCCTCGTGGGGGAGTCATTACGTACCTGAAAAAGCCAAAGATTTTTACTAAATCAAGTGTCATTTCCAGCCAAAAATGCTATAATCCTAAATAGTATAATTCTATTAGACAGTACGAAATTTATCAAGATTACTGAGAATAATTATCAAGCTTACTAATTGAATGAGATAAACTATCAAAAGAGCTAAGGAATAGAAATTTAAATTTTAATAATCATGGAAATGATAAAAACAGAGAATAAAATAAAATAAATAATTAAAGATGAAAGAAATAAGCAACAATGGTAGAGGAAGGTGAACCGATGGGGGTGTTGAAGCGGTGGCACAGACGTGGCGGTGGCGCACGAGCGTGGTGGTCGTACACGGGCGTGGACTGCAGGCTGGTGTGCGTGAAAGAGAAAGGGGAAAGGAGGAAAGGAAAGGAAAATGAGGGAAATGGGAGAAAGGGGAAGTCAAGGGAGGAGGAGGAGGAGTCGGTGGTGGCCGGAATAGGGGAGAAGGAGAGGTTGCTTGGTGAGAGCGGCTAGGGTTTTTTTGGGGGGAATTTTTGGAGAAGATGAACAGTGGCCGGGGTTTAAATAGAGATTGGGGCACATGGTCAGGGGCCACGCTCGTGTGCCCTCTTTATTTAGCCCGTGTATTTTGAAATTTTGATTTAGGGCACGTCTGAGTCGTGTCCCACGCCCGTGTTCCCTGGGCGTGTTGGGTACACGGCCGAATCGCACGGCCGTGTTCTGCTTCGTTCATTTCTCCCATGCCTGTGTAGATGTTCACATGCCCGTGTTAATTAGTCAGTGTCGACCACGGCCTAAAGGCACGGGCGTGTCGCACGCTCGTGTCACTTACTCAGTTTCAACCACGGCTTCTGGGCACGGGCGTGTCGCACGCCCGTGTCTTTTACTCAGTATTGCCCACGGTTTTAAGGCACGTCCATGTAAGTTTATCAGAGTCTCGTGTTCTTTAATCAGTATCGACCACGGCCGCATCGCACGACCGTGGCATTTTATCGTAGCCCGTGTTTTGGGGAAAATTTTCGTTCTTGGCCCGCACTGTCTCCGCCACGCCGATATGCCTACTCGTGGTGTCCACATGGCCACGGCCACGCCCGTGTACAAGGTCGTGTGGGTAGGGAAACCTGTGCCTATTAATTTTTTTAGTTTTTAGTTAGATGCTAAAAATCGAAAATATGGACGTTAGTGGGGTTAGTGCTCGAGTTGCCTCCCGAGAAGCACTCATTTAAAGTCTTAAGCTAGACTTACCTTGTTTTCATCTCTATATGAAGGTTCATGGAGCTGAAGCTCCTCTCTTATAACCCTAAAATCTTCACCATTATACAGTTTAAGTCGTTGACCATTCACCTTGAATGTGGCATAAGTCGGATGAGTTACCTCGATTGTGCCATAGGAAAAAATGGTTTTGATTACGAATGGACCTGACCATCTTGATTTCAGCTTTCCAAGAAACAATTTGAGCTTCGAATTGTATAGTAGAACAAGATCTCGAACTTCAAATTGCTTTGGTTGCTTCAAACGAGCATCATGGCATCGCTTTGTTGCTTCCTTGTATAAACGTGAGTTCTCGTAGGCATTAGCTCGCCACTCATCTAGCTCGTTCAACTGCATCAATCTTTTCTCACCGGCAAGTTTAAGAGCATAGTTTAAGAATTTTATAGCCCAAAATGCTTTGTGCTCTAATTTAAATGGTAGATGACAACTCTTTCCGTAGACAAGTCTGTATGTGGATGTTCTTATGGGAGTTTTAAAAGCGGTTCTATAAGCCCATAAAGCATCGTCTACTTTTAATGCCCAGTCTTTCCTGTTTGATTCTACGATTTTCTCTAGAATACGCTTAAGCTCTCGATTGGCTACTTCAACTTGTCCACTGGTTTGAGGGTGATAAGGGGTGGCACATTACGTGGTGCACTCCATATTTCTTTAAGACTTTATCAAATTGAGTATTACAAAAATGAGTACCCCTATCACTAATAATCGCTCTAGGTGTTCCAAATCGAGAGAAGAGTTTCTTAAGAAATCTCACTACCAGTCTAGCATCATTAGTAGGTAAAGCTTGAGCTTCCACCCATTTTGACATATAATCAACTGATACTAAGATGTATTTATTCCCAAATGAGCTAGGGAATGGACCCATAAAATCAATACCCCATACATCAAATATTTCACATGATAGCATATACGTTTGTGGCATTTCATCGCGTTTAGAGATATTACCTGTTCTCTGACATCTATCACATGAAGTAACATACCTGTTAGCATCCTTGAACAGAGTGGGCCAATAAAAACTTGATTCGAGCATTTTATGTGCTGTCCTAGTCCCACTGTAATGTCCTCCTGTTGGTCCTGAATGGAAATGTTCTAGGATTTTTCTTGTCTCTGCCTTTGTAACACATCTCTGAATTACTTGACCTGTACATACACGAAAAAGAAAAGGGTCCTCCTAAAAATAGTTTTTCACATCAGCAAAGAATCGCTTCTTTTGATGATGCGTCAACCCTTTGGTAGGATGTTAGCAGCTAAGTAATTCGCAATATCTGTAAACCAGGGTACCTCGGAGTCAGATATAGCCAAGAGTTTTTCTTTAGGAAACGAGTCATTTATCTCATTCTCATCGAGTTCTTGGATATGTGGATTTTCAAGCCTAGAAAGATGGTCTGCCGCAAGATTTTCAGCCCCTTTCTTATCCTGAATTTCCAAATCAAATTCCTGTAAGAGTAAAATCCATCTTATGAGTCGAGGTTTTGCATCAGATTTAGTTAAAAGACAACAGAGAGTTGAATGGTCAGTGTAAACGACAACTTTAGATAATATCAAATACTGTCTAAATTTATCAAATGCAAAAACCACAACTACCAACTCTTTTTCTGTGGTGGTGTAATTTTCTTGTGCGGCCGTCAATGTCTTGCTAGCATAATAAATCGGCTGAAAATACTTGTCTCTTTGCTGTCCCAAAACCACACCTACTACAAAATCACTCGCATCACACATTAGTTCAAAGGGTAAATTCCAATCAGGTGCAATTATAATTGGAGCATTTATTAATTTATCTTTGAGGGTATTAAATGCATCTAAACATTCCTGATCAAAATTGAAAGGCACATCTTTTTCTAGTAATTTAGTTAAAGGCTTAGCTATTTTAGAAAAATCCTTAATAAATCTTCTATAAAATCCAGCATGTCCTAAAAAACTTCTAATAGCCTTAACTGAACTAGGAGGAGGTAATTTTTCTATGGTTTCAATTTTTGCTTTATCAACCTTAATCCCTTTACTAGAAATTTTGTGACCTAACACAATCCCTTCTCGAACCATAAAGTGACACTTTTCCCAATTAAGCACAAGGTTCGTTTCCTCACATCTCATTAGAACTTGTTTTAAATTTTTAAGGCAATGGTGGAAAGAATTACCAAATACTGAAAAGTCGTCCATAAATACCTCCATAATATCTTCCACAGGTTCATCAAAGATGGCTAGCATGCAGCACTGAAAAGTAGCAGGAGTATTACATAATCCAAAAGGCATTCTATGATAAGCAAACGTACCATATGGACATGTAAATGTTGTCTTTTCTTGATCCTCAGGAGCTATTGAGATTTGGAAGTAGCCAGAGAGTTCGTCTAGGAAGCAATAGTACATTGCCCAGATAATCTTTCTAACATCTAATCATGAAGGGTAAGGGAAAGTGATCTTTTCTTGTGGCATCGTTCAACTTCCTATAGTCAATGCAGACTCTCCAACCTGTGACTATTCTTGTTGGAATCAATTCATTCTTTTCGTTGGCTACAATAGTCATGCCTCCCTTCTTTGGAACAACCTGCACAGGACTTACCCAAGTACTGTCAGAAATAGGATAAATAACTCCAGCATCTAGAAGTTTAATTACCTCAGCTTTAACAACTTCCTTCATGTTGGGATTTAATCGTCTTTGAGGTTGCACACATGGTTTATATTCTTCTTCCATTAAAATTTTGTGGGTGCAAAACGATGGACTTATCCCTTTAATGTCAGAAATCTTCCAAGCTATGGCTCTTTTATGCTTCTTTAGTACCTGCATTAACTCGTCTTTCTCATCGGGTTCCAATTCTGAAGAAATAATTACCGGTAGTGTAGAATTATCTCCAAGGAATGCATACTCTAAGTGATTTGGTAACTGTTTCAATTCCAATTTGGGAGGCTCTTCAATAGAGGGTTTTTGTTTTAGTTCGTCGTTTATTTCAATGCCCTCATACTTCTTTTGTCTTGGGGAAGAGGTATTAGAATTTAACTCACTTTTTATCTCCTCCATCTCATTGGTATCGTCACCTGCCTCCTCACCTTGAGCAAGACACAGTTCCAACGTGTCTTTATGTATGATTTCTTGAAAAGAATCTTGAATAGAATGATCAATAGCATCGATAAAATAGCAGGAATCATCTTGCTCTCTAGAATATCGCATAGCATCATAAATTTTAAAAATAATTTCCTCGTCACCTACCCTTAGTACAAGTTTACCATCACCTACATCAATAACAGCCCTAGCAGTAGCTAAAAATGGGCGTCCTAAAATTAAAGGCACCTCAACATCCTCATCCATGTCAAGCACAACAAAATCAACAGGGAATATGAATTTATCAACTTTTACCAAAACATCTTCAATAATTCCCCTAGTATATTTAATAGATCTATCAGCTAATTGGAAACTCATCCTAGTGGGTTTTGGTTCCCCAAGACCAAGCTGTTTGAACATTTTATAAGGCATTAAATTAATACTGGCACCTAAATCAGCTAATGCTTTCTCAATATTTAAACTACCAATTAAACAGGGAATAGTGAAACTTCTTGGATCTTTCAATTTGGTTGGTAGCTTATTTTGGAGAATAGCTGAACACTCCTCGTTAAGCTCCACGGTTGATAGCTCTTCAAACTTCCTTTTATTTGTTAAAAGCTCTTTTAAGAATTTTGCATATGTCGGCATCTGCGAAATAGCTTCAAAAAAAGGTAAGTTAATATGTAATTGATTAAAAAGTTTAAGGAATTTATCGAATTGTGCGTCCATGCTGTCTTTCTTCAACTTTGCTGGATATGGGATCGGTGGTTTATACTCTTTAAGTACCGGTGTTACATTCTCGTTTACTTCCTCACCCTTTTCCTTATCAGTTTCTTGTGGCATCTTCTTTCCAGCTTCAACCAACACCTTCCCATTCCTTAGTGTAACTGCCTTCACATGCTCTTTTGGATTAGGTTCGATGTTACTAGGTAAACTACCTGGTTGCCTTTCGGAAACTAACTTAGCCAGCTGTCCAATTCAATTCTCAAGCCCTTGAATTGATTCTTGCTGATTTTTCAATGTTGTTTTGGTATTCTAAAAATGAGTTTCTGACACCGAAATAAACTTTACTAGAATATCTTCAAGGTTTTGCTTTTTCTCTTGCTGGTATGGTGGTTGGAAAACTGGATGGATTTGCGGTCTTTGATTCTTTTCATTACCCCATGAGAAAATTGGGTAGTTCCTCCATCCTGGATTATATGTATTATTTGAAGGTTTAGAGTTATTACCCATATAATTCATCTGCTCATTCTCCATACCAGGGTTGTCAGATGGATATTCTATATTGCCCATTCCTCCTCTATTTGTATCGCATTGCATCACTGGATGTACCTGCAAAGAACCACACAAACCATCAATCTTTTTGTTTAAAAGTTCTACCTGGTTTGATAACATTGTGACTGCGTCGAGGTTGAAAACACGGGCGGCTTTTGTTGGCTTCATCCTCATAACTTGCCACTGATAGTTATTCAGTGACATTTCCTCAATGAATTCATAGGTAGCCTCAGGTGTTTTGTTGTTTAGTGTACCGCCGGTGGCTGCATCTATCAATTGCCTCGTTGAGGGGTTCACACCATTGTAAAAGGTTTGAACATGTAACCATAATGGTAACCCATGGTGAGGGCATCTTCTCAGTTGATCCTTGTATCTCTCCCATGCATCTTAAAGTTTTTCTAAATCCATCTGCACAAAAGAAGAGATATCATTCCTCAACTTGGCCGTTTTCGCCGGCGAAAATTATTTAAGTAAAAATTTTTCATTCATTTGTTCCCATGTAGTGATTGATCCTCGTGGTAACGAGTTCAACCACTGTTTAGCTTTGTTCCTCAATGAGAAGGGAAACAACCGAAGGCGAATGGCATCATCAGAAATGCCATTAATCTTGAAAGTGTCGCAGAATTCCAGAAAATTTGCCAAGTGATTGTTTGGATCCTCATCCTGCTAACCATCAAACTGAACAAACTATTGAATCATCTGAATAGTGTTATGTTTCAGTTCAAAATTATTTGCAGCAACAGCAGGTCTAACAATACTTGACTCAGTTCCTGCTAAAGTAGGTTTAGCATAATCATACATAGTACGAGGAGCAGGATTTTGATTCACCGAATTTGCGGTAACCACAGAAGGTAGCAGATTGTTATCAGCCATCTCCTCGGTAGTATTATTATCATCTTCTTACTCTTCCTCTATGTATTGTAGACTTCACCTTATCTCTCTTTGGTTTCTGGGAGCTGTGCTCTCTATCTCACTGTCGTAAAGTAATGGTACTGACGGGTTCCTTCTAGTCATAAACTAGAGATACCTATTAGAAGCAAAGAAAGAGAAAAATTAGAAAAATAACAATAAAAATAAAAATAAATTGCAATAAAATAAAAATGGCTAAAGTAATAAAAATTTAGTGTTCCTAATATCTTGGTCCCCGACAACGGCACCAAAAACTTGATGTGTCTCAAACTAACTACGATCACAATAAAGGCAAGCGCACCTATCGAACAGTAGTATAGTTATGGTAAGACCGGAAATATCGTATCCACAAGGACCAATAGTACTAGTAATTACTATCTTTCTATTATCTAGCCTAAGAATTGGAGTGATTTCTTTTTAAACTAAAATTAATTAAAAGCATGACAAAGAATGAATTGGGAAAATACTTTTAGACAACTATATGATAGAGGCAACACCCAAAGAAGAATCCACCTAGACTTCACTTATTACTTCTGATTCATACGATTTATTCACTTGACTTAATCCGTAGAAATCCCTAAATTATGTTAATATCTCTCTCGAGACTAAGAACAACTGACTCTAGGTTGATTAATTGAAATCTCTTTCTAATTAAAACCCCTATTGTCGCATTAACTCGATCTATGCATTCCCTTATTATATTTGACTCTAATCCGACAGATTTTTGTCGCCCTATTTCTAGGGTTGCAATCAACTCCGCTTAGTTATGTTGATCTACTCTTAAACAGGGACTTTTGCTCATCTGAATAAGCACATTCGACTTGAATTAATAACCTGAATTATCAAGACAAGAATAAGAACTCACAATTAAGAATAAGAACAAGTATTTATCTTATAAATCAAATAGTAATAAGATTCATCATAGGTTTCATCCCCTCAGGTATTTGATGGATTTAGTTCATACTGATAAAGGGAAACATCTTAAAATAAGGAAAACAACAAAACATAAGAAAACCCAAAAACTTTAAGAGAAATTGATAGGAGATCTTCAGCCTTGATGGAGATCCTTCTTCCGAGCTACTCCTGATGGCTGTCTTCGAATATTTTCTGCCTTCTACTCTGTGTCCCCTATTTAGGTTACCCCCTAGGGTGTTTATATAGGCTTTGGAGAACTTCTCTTGGCCCAAACTTAGTCTTTTCCGAATAGAATTCGACTTGGGTTCGGCAGGGACACGCCCGTGTGACACGCCCATGCACAAGAGCTTAGGCCGTGCTCGACTCGCTTGCACACACACTGTGTGATGATCGCCGTGTTTGTGATCCAGTCGTGTTCGACTGCCAGTAAAACACGGCCGTGTGGTCGACGATCTGTGCCGTGTTGATTTTTGAGGTAGGCCCATTTTGTCCCATTTTGGCCCATTTCTCGTTCTTTTCGACTCCTTAAGCTCTCCTGAGTATAAAACATGAAATTAAAGGATTAGGAGCATTGAATTCATCAAATCTAATGAAAATTCATCCAAAAGTAAGCCAAGCATGGGGTCAAAATATTTATAAATTATGGTTTATCAACTATCTTGTAAGTACGAGTCTGCAAAGAGAGGGTTGCTTATTTATTAGACAAATATCAAATTCAGGGTCGCAAATAAGGATATCAGTAAGTGGGTCTTCGTTAAAGGAAGGGTTTATGAATAGGCTAAGTCATAATAAGATGATTTCTAGAGTAATATAGTATGTCCATATTAAGTTCAAAGTGGAATGAAATGATTACGGTAAGAATCTGCAGTTATGGCGAGATATCTACTAATCCTCCAATAGTAGTCACAAATCTGTCTATTAGCACATCTGGATATCATTGATGAGTCAAACCAGGAAAGATAAAATGGAATTCTGAAATGAATCTAGACAAGTTTAAGTCTCAGAAAAAGTAAAATTTTAACTAAATCAGCCCGATTTGTCTGCCAACTATTCAAATGAGAAGAACGTCTGGGCCCTATCTACGCTAGTCAAACTGTGGAACCTCCTATGATATAAATAGAGTCTAATTATGTGTATTAGTAATTTATTTGTTGAAATTCAAAGCACTTGTAAGCACTATTGTATAGATTCTCACTATTTTTTTTCGAACTTACGTGTAAGTTACCTTTATTGTAAGGTCAAGGGGTGACTCTAGGATCATGTGGAGGGACCAAGTCATACATCACCAAGTCCAGGCAAATGGTGGTAGTTGTATAATGCATATAGAGAGGCATACTTAGAGGCTATGCCTTGGGGGCTTGGACAAGTGTATTGTTCCGAATTAAGTCTAAGTTGTAGTAAGAGTACATATACGATCCTAGTTTGGAAAAAAGATTGTAGAACTTTAGTACTTGTATTATAGAGAATTTATTTAAAGTATATTTTTGAAACATGTTTTTAATTAGGGATTTTGAAAATTTGTTTGGTAAATATGGGTTTACAATTCGGTGTTGTCTAAGTTTTTAAATAACTCAGGTTAGAATTTGTTTAGTATCTCGGGTTAATTGTGACACTTGGTACCTAGACTCGGTGATTGGGTCAGGTATAGGGTGTTATATTTTAGTAGTATAAGAGCCTCGATTTAGGCGATCCTCTAGACGTAGGAACTTGAAGAGTAGCCCTTATATGCATGTTACATTAGATTTTGGCTTAGTCCCTTAAGTTATTATAAGTTAATATGAGTTATGAAGTTGGATGCAGATTGGTGAACTAATGCAAGCCTAGCATTATGCATTTCAAAAACTAAACCAAGAGAACTAAATAAGGTAAAATGCGGAAGATATGTAAAGAAGGTAAAGAAAGATTTCATTAAAGAAAAAAAAGGGTTAGAATAGAGTCAGAAAAAAAGGGTCAGAACATGGAGGTGTAGTGATGTCTCTAGGATTATCATCTTTTAGGTTAGCCTTTTCTTAAGAAGCTGAGTTGGACACCTCCGAGTCTTGTTCATAAAAGAGTTTAGCAGACTCCTTCTATTTTCTCTGGAATTCCTCCCATTCAACCTCCTTGGGATTTAGAATGTCAAAGTCAAAGTCGGTGTTGGTGAGTTTTCACATGCAGCTAAAGTTCACACGACTTAGATCAAAGGGAATTATAGCGATTTGTGCATGCATCACTAAGTTCGACCTTAAGCTAGGTAGAAATGCTCGAATGTTTGCGTTGGTATCTGCCTTAAAATTTGCCAAAGCCTAGTTCTCCCTTTGTATCTATTCTTTCTCGGCGAGGTGTTGTTTCTCAAGGGCTTCTAATTGACGAACCCTCTCTGCTAAATCCTATTCTTGAACCTCCAAAGCTTGGTAGTTAGTCTCCCAGGTGGAGATAGACTTGATAAGCTTGTGATTTTGGCAAATAATGGCTTTAGATGATTGGCAGAGCTGGTTAAGAGATTGCTCACCGGAGAGAATCCTTCTCTCATATTCTGTCTGCCTGGCCTCATTCTCTTCACATGTTTTTTGGAGGGCCCAACTCATAAGTCCACACTCCGTTGCCAGCATGGGAAAAGAACTCGCCAACTTTGGGAGAGTAGGTCTGTGAACACCCTGGAAAAAAGAAGAGGGGTAAGTGAACTCTTTTAACTATTGAGGTAACTCTCTATGTTTTTTTCTGCTGACAGCAAAGGGAGAGAAGGTATATTGCCCGCACCAACGTGTTTCCATCATGAGAAGAAGGTATGGCCCTCACATAAAGGATGAGTGTAGTAGAGGGAACCAATCAGGAGAGTATGGGAAGTTTTTCGGGAATTTTTTAATTCCAAACCTGTGGGAAGAGGCGCTGAATTAGATGTAGAAAGGTCCCCAGCATTTGCGAATTCAGTGGGAAGCTTGCGGATGGCTAGAGAAGAGACATAGGATTCTCTTCCTGGGAATATTTTTTCTTTACTAGGCTTGTGATGGACTAATTCATTCCCATTGCCCTCCCTGGCACTAGAGGACCCTCTTTCAAATCTAGGCCTACTGCGGGTACTACTACCCGCTCGAATCCTTATGTTAGTAACTTTTACAACATGTTGCGTACTCTTCATTAGTGCCTCTATGTCCCTAACTTTGACCAGGAAGAGTTTTGATGAGATTGAGGGATGATTAGGTCCCACAGTAGCAACAAATGAGATAGTAACATTCTCAGCTAGAGTTCTACCTGATGACTCACACTTGAACCCTAAATAAGGAGGAGAATTAGCGATAAGGAGGTATATTGAAGACGGTATAAAAGAACTTTAGGGGCTCCCTTATCCTTCTAACAAGTGTCTATGCTAACTCGTTGTTGGCCCCAAATGGCCACGCCTCTTCAGTGGACTGCAACATCCTGGGGTTTATGCCATGATAAAGATCGGTTGCCTGCCAACCATTTGGGTTTTTTCCCTCTAAATAGTAGTGAAAAATATTCCTGACAGTGAGGAGCTTTTTCAATTCTAGAGTACACCCAGGACTCAACCTTTCAACTTTCTTCACGATAATCTCTGTGTCCAAAGTTGAAATTGAAGGCAAGTGGATTCCTTAAGAATTGACCAGTTAGTGTGGAAATTGAACCCGCTAGGTAGCTTACTACTCACCAAGATGAACTTGTTGTGGTTTAGGCGAAGGTTTGAAGCCCAATTCTTGAGTGTGGGTTCGCAACCTTGGAGGACACTGAAATAAACCATCCTAGTTGAGGGCCCTTGAGTCTAGACCTTCAAATGATACAAGCGTTGGAAGACACCAAGCATGGGTGGCTCATTCTGAATGTCACATCCCAAAAATCGAGTTTGTAGAAATTGGGTTAATGAACCAAGAATGGTTACGTCTGAATTTTTTTAGATAACCTTAGCTCATTTGATAATAAATAAATATCAATTATAGTGAGTGAGTAGTGGTGGAGCTGTCCTTGATGATCTGAGTTCGAATCCCTTCCCTCTAATTAATTTCTATTTTTTTCGAATTTGTTTTATCCTTAACAAAGGTCATCCCTTGTTTTTAAATATTTTCTGATAAAATGATAACAAACAAGTGAGTTGTCAAGTGGTTAAGTTCTTAGTGAGTTTCCTAAAGGTCTTAGGTTTAATTCTCCTCATTAGCATCCTTTAAATTAAATTTTTGGTAATTATTCCCATGTGCTTAATGTGCCTTTCCGTCCACCCCATACATGCCATACTTAGGAGATTCTTTCCATCTTTTATGAGTCAAACTTACCTTATAAAGATGAAATATGATCCCTTTTCACTCCATTGTCTCCCTCTCTAGCCTTTTCTTCCATTTTTTTACCTTGTGCAAGGTACATTGAACCAAGGCTAGGTTGACTACATTTTGCCATCCAACCTCTCATTCTCCTCCCCATTTCCTCTCTTTTTTTCTATTTTGTTTAGCTCTCAACCTCCCCCTTTTCCCTTTCTTCTACTTCTTCCTCCACCCTTCCTAGTTGTGCACCACAAATACCTCATCGTCGAACCACCACCAACCATCTCTCCCCTATCATTTTCTCTCATAACTCCACCCCAAGCGCCTCTTCCTCCACCGTGACAACCATCGCGCGCCACCGTGGTTTATCTTTTCTCCTCCACCTTTTTTCTTTTCTTTTCTTCTCTACCCTTTGTTAGTGTCCAAGCCCCTTTGGCTATTTTTTCCCTACACCCTCCGCCGGACCATCGCCCTTCTTTTTTCCAGACCACCGCCTTCGTAGCTACGCCGTCGGAGGTTGAAATTTCTCCCTTTTTCTCCCTTTTTCTTCTTAAATCATCCATCTTTCTCTAATGATCAAACTTAAACCATTTATTTTAATTTTTCTTTCTTTTTAGACTCATTAATCTAGTGATCTTTTGATAAATCCCTTGATTCCTCCGTTCTTCATCAAGACAAACCTATGATCTTATTATGTTGACCATGTATTGTAAGTATAAGAGTAGTATTGAAATCATCCTCTTCCCTTTAATCCCCTTCTTAATCAAATGGTATAGTGGTCATTGGGATTTATTTCTCCTCATATATTAACACTCGATCCTTATGTGGATTAAAGGGCCTAACCACAATCCGAGAAATCCTTAGCGTTTGAGACGAAATCGTTGATCCGAGTGTTAGATCGTGGGGTAAGTAAAGTGGTGAGACTTAATTTATATTATGTATGACACTCTTGATAAATCCTAACATTTAATCATCGTTTGATTTTATTAGATAAGACTTTTGGGGCTAAATATAAGTGAGAGTGTTCATAAGGAGTGTTTCTCATCGGATCTACAAATCAGGCGTGGGTTTTAACACTAAACAAATAAATCTATTTTTTAAATTGTTAAAATCATGATTATTTAAATTATGATTAAATGTGGATACTAGTTGTACCCTTAAAGTGAGATAAGTCATTCTTGTGGATTTTTATCAAGTAAGTATCTTTCCTAAACCTACACTTGTGAAAAGCATGTTGTGTGTTATTGATGTTTTTTAATAATATGAAAAACATGTACATTTCATTCTCGTGATATGTGATTATTTGGCATATGTGATATTCGTATGAAAATAAAATGTGAAAATTTGGTACCTTGAGTATGTATGTGATTTGCATGTTAAACATGCCTATATGATTTCATGTGTTTTGGCCATATCACATGCATGGGGTGAGATATGTGAAAGGTGGGAGTATATGGTGGTTTATCTGTGTTAATGTGACACGTTCATGATTATGACTATATGGCAGTTTATCTGCAACTCTGGTGGCTTGTCCACGAATATGATTATATGGCAGTTTATTTGCATTTGTGACATTGTTCATAATTTGGTGTGCTAGTTGGACGAGTTTTGGGAAAACTCGATTATGGCATGTAGCGGAGACGGGTAGGACTATTTTCCAAAAATCTACATCATTTTTACGAAATATGCTTTGACACGATCATGCATGATATGTTTATGAAAATTGAGTTATATGATTTTATGATTATTTATCATATATGTTTGTAAAGTATGTGATTGAGTTTGTGTTAATCTCACACTGGGCATAAAAGCTCATTCCATTAGTGTTTCAACCTTTCAGGCAACACTTAAACATAAGACTTAGATCAACACTCGGTGGAGCCTCTCAGAATATATTTTATTACATTGATATTTTTATGGATTTTAACTTAATTAGATTTTGGATTTTAGGTTTGTGGTTTGTGTTTTGTGGACTTTTGGACTTTAGACTTTACCTTTAGTTGGTTTGTGGTTTTATTTTTATGACTTTAAAGCTATCATACATGCATATAATATTATGGGATTTTAAGTATCTTTGATAATGTCGTTTTCACCAAATTTATTATGTTTTTTTAAATTATAAACAAAATAATAATTCGTAAATTTTCTGAATAGTTTTATGAAAATCCGTTGCAAGTTTCTTTATAAAAACCATTTTTATAATTATAATATAAGAACCTTAGTATTTAAAATGTTTTCAAACAACATTACAATTAAATGACACTTTTCTTTTTTAAAATAAATAAATAAATAAATTTTACTAAATATTTTTCAAAGAAATAAAATTAGTCAAACTTTGGAATTTTACGTTTCAAACTCAAAACCTTTATTTTCAAGTAAACAAATAATTTCACATATCGTTAATGTAATTTCTGAGATTCGACCATAACGTCTAGTCTGTGTTTGGGGTGTTACACTGAATGCTGCAGTCTAAGAAGTACACCACCAAAGCCCATCAAGATAGACCGATCAGCTGCCCTAGCGCAATCCTGTACTCAGCGAGGACGGTGCAAAATAAGGGGGCAATGGAAGGTGGAAGTCAGCCTTTAACAGATAGAGAGGCAGTATGAGACCTTCACTATAATCACTCAAATGTCTCTCCCCATTGACAATTTCGAAGTGATAGGCAAAATTTGGCAATTGGATACCCAGGCTACCAAGTAATTCACCATCTTCTCCTGGGTGGTTAGAAACCTATATAGCGGAGACATTGCTAAAGTACTAGTCTATTGGGACTGTGGTTTGTTACCACTTGTAACCGTTAAGTTACCACAGTGATCTCTTTGTCTTCGGTGCCCGTAACCCCTGTTCTTCCCTCCTGACGTGGGTATGATTCTAGACATACTAAAATGAGAATGAGAAATAAGTGTAGAAGATTAAAAATTAACTTGAAATTGGGTAATGTTTATAAAGGAAGGATAAACTCCGGCAATAAAATCGGGAGAAGAAGAAAGAAATGGGAGAAAAGGGACTTAAGGTTCAAGAAGAAAGTTAAATGACAAGGAAATTGGGGAAATATGATTTCTAATGCAAGGATTATTTTCTCTACATCTCAATATATATAGCCAATTGTCTATGGGAAGTTTCAAATTAGGAATAAACTTTTCAAGTCCTCAAATTTGCATCTAACACCTATTGGCAATGGGAAGGGTTTTTCTTAAACCCTTTGGTGTCCAGAAAAGTGGGAACATCTGTTAGAGCTAGTTGTCTAACAACGATCCGCCAAATGGTATCCATCAAATCCGCCATGAAGCATTGTGTGGGGTAACTAACTGGTTCAAGGAGTAAGTCAAGGTTCCGCCAGGATAACTGTGAGCATGGCAGCATGTAAGCTTTTTACATCAAGATGAGTATTGATGGATTCGCCAATCAAGCGGAGTGAGTTATGGAATATCCATGAAAGAGAAAATACCTATAGATAATCTAGGATATGTGATAGGTGATTACCTCGGGGATAGAATGAGGATAATGAAAGGAAGGGTATTACTCGGAGTCTACTTCTGTCTTCAATCATGAGAAGAAATTTTGATGACAAAATTTTCTTTAAGGGTGGGGGAGTTGTCACACCCAGTTTCTAATAAGTCTAGAATTTGGGATGATTTGGGAGTTAATTGAATAAAATAGTAAGTCGACGGGCTCTACTGGAAGACTTGGGAATTTTGGTGGTTGATTTTTAATTAGTTGAGTTTTAATTCTGGTTTAATTGAGATTGAACCTACTGGTTCTTTAGTGGGAGACAAAATGATTACCGATAGATGGCTTAATAAGGGCTTTAGTGACCGTGCGAGAAGGGTTATATGTATGAAAGAAGCCTTGTTCAGCAAAGGAAAAAATTCTTCTCAATTCTGTTTTCTCATTTGCATTGTGTTCTTTGGTTTCTCCAAAGAGAAGAAAGTTAAGGAGAGTCTTGCATGGGGTGGTTATCGTACTATATTCGTGAAATTTAGAAAAGAAAAGTAAGGATTTCTGAAATCTCTGAAAGACCTCCTATATGAGATTAGATTATGGGTTTCTAAGTTAAATACCTTCGGTTTAATTGGTGAATGGGTTGACATGCTTAGCTATCAAGACGAATGAGGCTCTAGCGCTTGGACAAGCTAAGTTGGCGAGGATGAAGGATTTAAGGTGAGGTTCTATACCCCACTTATGAGTGATTGATGAATGTTGTGTTGATTGTGCGATCTGCGTCTATGTTTGTTCTGCGTTTTTTTTTTAATCCTATAGTTGTATATGATTCTGGTGAATGAGAAAGCTATGCATGCAAAAAGTTATGTGTAATACATGAAAGTTTGGAAGTATTCTCTGTATGTTAGAATTGTGTATTGTTGCATTGACGTGTTGCGAAATCCTTGTTATTGTGGTATATGTAACGTTTTGCATGCTATGTATGCTTATAAAATGGGTGTACGGAGGGAGTTACTTTGACAGGTCAAATGAAGATTGAAAAAGTTGGCGTAATGGAGGAATGGGTGGATTGATAGGGGATTCAAGGGAGTTTGGCAGAATCGTGGAATGGTTATCTACTGGTCCTTCGGGGCGTCACTGTGTAAATGATTATTTAAGGGTTCTTTGAGGCGAAACCATATAAATGGTTATTAATTGGTCATTCAGGGAAACACCGTGTAAACGGTTATCTACTGGTCCTTTGGGGCGACACCGTGTAAACGGTATATAGTTCTATCGGGGGAACACTATGTAAACTGTATATAGTTCCTTCGGGGCGACACCATGTAAACGATATACAGGTCCTACGGGGAGACACCACGAAAGGGGTTTACTGATTCTTCAGAATCATAAGTCTATGGTTAGCTATGAAATGATCTAGTGGTGAAAAGTTACACATTATGGTGAAATGGACTACGCCAAGACATTGAATAGGGAATCCTGTCAGGGCATGAAAAAGGGAAGTCATCGTATGACGTGCGTGGTAAGCAGCCTGACATTATGATTATGGTGCATCTGAGAATGTTGGCAAGCGTGCGAATAAGATTATTTGCCAAAATATGAAGGTAAGAGGAACTGGTAGAAGCATCTTAAACATCAGAATATGTGTAAAGATTGGGTATTTCCTTCAAAGTTATTGTAAAGAAGTATCTGCCATTATGAGTCCGCCATATTTTGACGAATAAACTAGCATTGGTTATGAAAAAGCGAAACAATGATGCGGATTTTAATCCTAAGTATCAATGGGTAAAGAGGTCGCCAGAAATGGGGGGGAATTCGCCAAGGGATTTCTTGGGTAGAAAGTGCATCGGGGATCAACAAAAGAAGCAGATATCTTTCAGGATTATATAGCATGGTGAAGTCCACTAGGACTATCAAATGTGGAAGTTCACCAAGGGCAACCTAAGTAAGAGATAGTCCATCAGGGACTATCTGTTATTGGAGGTATCTTAGTAGAATGGTTTGAAGTAGGAAAGTCCTATGGGACTATCTTGTAAGTATGAGTCCACAAAGAGAGGGGTGTTTATTTATTACCAGAATCTCAAATTTAGGGCCACAAATGAGGATATCAGTAAGTGGGTCTTCCTTAAAAGACAGGTTTATGCACAGGCTAAGTCATAATAAGATGATTGCAGAGGTAATTAATCCATCATAATTTGATATGGCAAATTAGGCTTTTTCGATATACTTAATGAGTTTTCTCAAGCAAAGTAGTGTATTTTTCGTAGTTTTTTTTTAAAAAAATTAGGTTTTATTTAGTAATTTTAAATACCATGTTTTTACTTATTTTGAGACCCAAATTGGCCAAGAGTGCCATTTGGGGCCCTAATATATGGTTAAGTGATGTAGTGGTGTGTTGGAGGCTAGAATTGAGCGAGAACGACACCGAAAGGGTATTGCGATATCCAAACATTGGAATTGCGATGCCTCCAATAGACTTGAGATTAGAGACCACGCTTCAGTGGTATCTCGATATCCACTTTGGTTATTGCAATATCCTCTTCCTTGGTATCACGATACTGATATCCTGTGGGGACAAAAAAAGGACAAAAAGTGTAGTCTTTGTCCACCCGAAGCACCAATCATTGAAGGCCCGTTCAAGGTTATTTTGGGCACAAGAATTGGGTCAAAATAGTTGTTATATCAGCCAAAATTTGGTTGATAGTGAAAAAGGCCACATTAGCTGAGTTTAGGTTTAGTTTTCCCTAGGTTTCTCTTAGCTTTTCTTTCTTTTCTTCTAGGGTTTCTTATTTTCATTTCCTTAGCTTTAGATTTAACATTTCTCTTCAACTTTTCTTGTTGTTTTAGTTTTTCCTACTGTTAGTTAAGTTAGTTATTACTGTAGTTTAGGTTTATTTGCGCTTTTAGTCCCTGTACCTTGGTTGTACATTTTTAGCTTTATTTTAATGTATTTCAATTTCTTTCACTTTGCACCTATTAGACATTGTTCTTTTTATGTTTATTGATTTAGATTTTCTTGTTGAATGTTTCTCTTTACAAGCCTTTTAAGTTTTATTGCATACAAATCCCAACTTTTAACTTTTTTCTTAAGCTTTTATTTAATGGCTTATGTGTTCTTCATTTCCATGTCTATTATCTTTATTTTCAGCATGAGTAACTAAACCTTTAAGGGGGTTGGTTGATGGAGATGTGGTGAGTTGATTTTTGGATAAAGGACCAAATCATAATAAATTGGACTAATTTGAATGAACGTAAAAACTTAGGATTGACAACCCTAAGAGAATATCTAGGCAAGTGAGACTAAGAGGAGATGTAACACCCCAAACCCGGTCAACACACCACGACCGAATCTGGCATATTACGGAGTGAAAACGTTTTGAGTAAAACAAGTTTGCCGATTTATTTCTATTGAAAACTCCTTTACCGTTTAAAAGGTTAGAAAACCCCGTGTAGAGTATAGTTGAAATCGTTTTTGGTTGCTTTAAAACCCGGAAAAACCCTCTTTTGTTGGAAATCCATTTGTTGTTTATAGTTTTGGAAAACCTTTCGATACTTATTAAAAACCACGTGAGTTAAGCATAGCCGAGTTAAGAACCATTTGTGTTTGGAGTTGTTTAAGAACTTAAATTTGAAAACGTTGCTTTTTACCTGTTATTTAAGCAAATCAAATTATTAAGCGCATGCATAATCTAATCAAATAAAAGAAAGTATAAAAAAAAACCCAAAATAATACTCAGCGGCCTTATTACAAAACCAAAACCAAACTTAAAGTAAATAAATAAAAACCGAAATTTTAATTTAAAGTCAAAACCCGAAAATAAGTTGTATGGCCACCTCGAGTCCTCCCCGGCTCCAAATCCGCGATCTAAGCCTCATCTGCAAAATATAGGGGAAGGGGTGAGTCACCGAGACTCGGTGTATAAATCCCCAACCCGATAGAATAGCACTTACACAAGTCATTAATAAAACATGCAAATCATGCAACCCCATAACCTAACCATCCGATCTCCTTTAACTACCAGTGTGGTCAAAACCACCTGGTGGGCAAAACCATCGTGACCGGAGTCACAAAAATATAAGTGTGGTCAAAACCATTTGGTGACCGTAGTCACAAATCAAGTGATGGGGCCAACCCATCGTGTGGTCAAAACCACTGATGACAATCCCGTAATCAACATGTGGGGCCAACCCAATCGTGGTACCAAACCCACGGGACGAGTCACAATATCCATATGTGGTCAAAACCACTGGTGACCATAGTCACAATATCATATATGTGGTCAAAACCACTGGTGGTCAAAACCACTGGGACTTAGTCACAAATAATAGTATCAATACGAGGCCAACCCATCGTGTGGTCAAAACCACTGGTGACAGTCCAAATAATTCTTCCCCCTCCTCTCAACAATCCCACCATCATGTCCATATCAATTGTGGCATAATAAGGTATGATGATGCAAATAACACATGGCATAGCATTAAACAATGACATGATAGCATATATCGAGATCCATAATCAGGGGACTTACCCGGAGTCCACGTTCATGCCCACAAGGCATAACTACCGGTTTCAATGGCTATTAACAGTAACATAATAAACATATCATACTAACAAAGTGTGTAAGCGTTACACACCTGACTATTCGTAGATCTAAGCGAAATCCCGAAACTACGCGAAACTAACGAGATCCCGAAACGTTTGCCTTCCCCCCTTTCCTACAATCGGCCAACACTTGTTAGTAACCAAAAGCCTATTCGGCTCAACTAGAAATCCCAAAAGATATGTCGCATGAAGGTAACACCTACCTTAATGTCGATTTGGTTTCCAACCAAATCCCGAAACTATGTGATGAACCTCCCTTGCAATCGGCCAAGCCCTAGCATTCAAACACGATTAGCCTTCGGCTTTGAAAGAATATGAAACAAATCCCAAAATGTTAGAATCCTTACCTAGATCGCTCAGCCAAATCCCGAAGATCCACTGTATTCGGCTACACTCCCCCCTACAATCGGCTTTAACACATCATTAGGAATCCAAAAGCCATTCGGCCATAGCATGAATCCTGAAACCAAAAGAGTTTGTCGCCCCCTTACCTTAATGACTGATTCGGCCACCAACCACCAAAGATCGGCACACCCTATTGATGTTAGGGGTTTTGGCCACCAATAAAGAACAGGAATAGAGTTTAATATATATAGATCTATAACAAAAGGGAAGATAGAAGAGAATTGGGGTTTCGGCATTACCCAATCGATCAAGAAGAGAAGAAGAAGTCACTTACCAGAAGATTCGGCTATAACTCAAAGAAAGAACTAGGGATAGATTCGGCACTTAATATGATGAAAAGAAAACGCAAGAAAAGAAGGGCTTATGAGCAAAGTATTCGGCCAAAGTACTTGATGGAAACGAAAGAGAACAACAAGACTTTTGGCTTTTTGAAGATAAAAGAGATAAAGAAGAAAAATGGAATGGTATTGAAGGGATTCGACAAAGGAGAATGGAAGAAGTTTCGGCACAAGGAGATTTGAAAGAGGGAAGAAAGATATCGACTGAAGAATGGGTGTTGGTTTCGGCTTTGAACAAAATAGGAAGAAGAGAAGTGAACAAAGGTGGATTCGGCAAAGAGGAAGTTTCGGTCAACAATGAATGCACATGAAAAGAAGAGGAGAGAATGGCTATCAAGTTTTGGCTCTTCAAAAGGAACAAGGTTTGGTTCGGCCAAGTACCAAAGTTGTCGAAAGAAAGAAAAAGCAATTGAGGTTTCGGCTTTGACACTAAACGAAAAAGAGAAAGACTTCCAAAGCTAGCCGAACATGCACCCTTACTTGGCTATTGAGATTCGGCACCCCCTAGCTTCCAAAACCGATTACACCTCCTCCCCCAAAGTCCATAATTCGACCAACTCCTTCAAATGAGTTTGAAAAGATTCAAACTCCTAAATTTCCTCCCCTACATCAATTCAAATCCGTTGACCCCTTCCATCTTTATCTTCCAGAGTCCATCCTGAGCACACCACTTCCTCAGCTTCTGGCGTGAAAAATAATAAGCAGAAAGGGATTTCTGCAGCTCGAACCCAAGCACTCCTTCCCTACATATGGCGTCACCCTCCTGGCACCTTAGTGGCGCCTCCTTTGCCACTTGCTCACTTGTTCTTTGTGTCACAACCTTCCACTAATTTCTTTTAACCCCTAACTCTCTTAGCTTCCTCTTCCTAAGCACTAAAACAAAAAAAAATTGGCCATGACCCAGGCCTAACCCGAGGTCATGCCTAGACCCCCAAAACATGCTAAACTAGCACAGTAGGCATATCAACACATGCAAACACACAAAATGTAGAGACCCCGATTTAAGGATATTACAGTTCTACCCCCCTTAAAAATAATTTCGGCCTCAAAATTACCTGGTCAGAAGAGTTGAGGGTATTGCTGCCGCATCGCATCCTCCGGTTCCCACGTGGCCTCCTCCGTACCATGGTTCTGCCGTAATACTTTCACCAAGGGAACTAACTTCCTATGCAGAACCTTGACATCCCGATCCAAAATCCGTACCGGTTCCTCCTCGAAAGACAAGTCTGAGCTCACCTCTATCTCCGCAACTGGCACAACATGCGACGGATCTGATCGATAGCGCCTAAGCATTGAAACATGAAACACGTCGTGAATTTGACTTAACTCTATGGGTAACTCGAGCTGATAAGCTACTGGTCCCACTCGCTTCAACACTGTATATGGCCCAATAAACCTAGGACTTAGCTTGCCTCTTTGTCCAAATCTCAACACCTTTTTCCATGGCGATACCTTCAGGAAGACCTTGTCACCCACTGCATACTCTATATCCCTACGCTTAAGATCAGCGTAAGACTTCTGCCTGTCCGATGCTTCCTTAAGACGAGTCTGAATCACCTTAACCTTATCCTCTGTTTCTCTCACCAACTACGGACCCAACATCTACCGTTCACCCAGTTCTGTCCAACACATCGGAGTACGACATTTCCATCCATACAGTGCCCCATATGCTGCCATCTGAATACTCGCTTGATAACTGTTGTTATAAGCGAACTCTGCCAATGGTAGATACTCTTCCCAACTACCGCTGAAATCCAAAACACAACCCCTTAACATGTCTTCTAGAATTTGGATTACCCTCTCAGACTGTCCATCAGACTGCGGATGAAAAGCCGTGCTGAAATCCAACCTCGTACCCAACGCCTGATGCAAAGCTTTCCAAAACCTCGATGTAAACCTAGGATCCCTATCCGAAATAATTGACACTGGCACTCCATGCAACCTTACTATCTCTGCCACATACAACTTGGCTAACTTTTGGAGCGAAAAGTCAACTCAGACTGGTATGAAATGAGCTGATTTAGTCAGACGATCTATAATTACCCAAACGGAGTCCTTCTTGCTAGGCGTAAGGGGTAGCCCACTGACGAAATCCATCGTAATCCTTTCCCACTTCCACTACGGGATCTTTTATCGCCGCAATGATCCGATGGTAATCGATGCTCGGCTTTAACTTGTTTGGCATGTTAAACACTTACTCACAAACTCGCCATTTCCCGCTTAAGACCCGCCATCGTAATCGTTTCTCAAATCACGATACATCTTATCGCCTCCAGGATGCATGGCGTATGGGCTGCTATCAGCTTCCTGAAGAATCTGTTGTCTCAACTCAACGTCCTTGGGCATACATACTTTCCCTTAAAAACATAGTACTCCATCACTGCCCAAACTATAACCCTCCGATTCACCATTACGCACTTGCAACCTCCGAGCACTCAAAACCTCATCCGCCGACTTTTTCTCCTTAACTCGATCAATCCAAGTCGGCTTTACTTGCAATTCTGCCAAAAGGCTCCCGTCGTCATATAGACTAAGGTGAGCAAACATCGACCTCAGATCTGCTACCACCTTACGGCTTAACGCATCGGCTACTATGTTAGCCTTACCGGATGGTACTCAATCGAGCAAATCGTAGTCCTTCAACAACTCGATCCACCTTATTTGCCTCAAATTTAAATCTTTCGAGTCAAGAGGTACTTGGACTCTTGTGATCGTGTAGACTATTGACTTTTCCCTATACAAGTAATGCCTCCAAATCTTCAAGGCAAAAACCACTGCGACCAACTCCAAGTCATGTGTCGGGTAGTTACCCTCATGAGGCCTTAATTTCCGAGACGCATAAGCGACCACCTTTCCATCTTGCATCAGCAGACACCCTAAGCCAGTATGTGATGCATCACAATAGACCGTGAATTCCTTTCCTGCCTCAGGCTGAATCAACATCGGAGCTTCAGTCAGAATCTTATTTAACTTGTCGAAACTCTCTTGTTGTTTCTCAGACCACACAAACGGAACCCCTTTTCTCAACAACTTAGTCAGCGGCGCTGCGATCAAAGAAAAACCCTCTACGAACCTTCTGTAGTATCCTGCCAAACCCAGAAAACTTCGAATCTCTACAATCAACTTAGGTGGTTTCCAATCCAACACTGCTTCGATCTTTCGTGGATCCACCCTAATCCCCTCAGCTGATACCACATGAACCAAGAAAGTTACCTGCTTAAGCCAGAACTCGCACTTACTAAACTTAGCGAATAGTTGCTTCTCCCTCAGAATCTATAGAACCACCCGTAGATGCGCATCATGCTCCTCTTCAGATTTCGAGTACACCAAAATATCGTCTATAAACACTACGACGAACCAATCCAAATACTACTGAAACACCCGATTCATCATGTCCATGAATGCCGCCGCGCATTGGTCAACCTGAATGGCATCACCAGAAACTCGTAATGCCCATACCGAGTACAAAACGCCGTTTTATGGATATCAGCCTCCTTCACCTTGAGTTGATGATACCCCAACCTAAGATCTATCTTAGAGAATACCGATGCACCCTTAAGCTGATCAAACAAGTCGTCTATCCTGGGCAACGGATACTTGTTTTTGATCGTCAATTTATTCAGCTGGCGGTAGTCTATACACATCCGCATAGTACCGTCTTTCTTCTTAACAAAAAGCACAGGTGCTCCCCAAGGTGATACACCCGGCCGGATGAAACCTCTGTCCAGCAACTCTTGAATCTGAGCCTTTAGCTCTACCAATTCTTTCGGCGCCATCCTATACGGTGTAATAGACACTGGCGCGGTTCCGGGTAACAAGTCTATACCGAACTCAACCTCGCGGTCAGGGGGCAAACCCGGAAGTTCCTCTGGGAATACATCAGCAAACTCCCCCACAGTTCGGACATTCTCCACAGCTGCATCCTTGGCTTCCAAAGCACAGACATGCACCATAAATGCCTCACAACCTTTCCAAACCATTTTCTCCGCCTTCAGCGTAGAGACCACATTGGATAGGTAATCTCTCCTTTTACCTATCATCACTACCTCTTCGCCTTCCACTGACTTCAACACCATGTGCTTAGTTGCGCAATCCAAACTGGCCTGGTACTTTACTAGCCAATCCATCTCGAGAATCAGATCGAACTCCCCAAACGGCAGTTCCATCAAGTCAGCCAAAAACACAACCCCTTGAAGTTCTAGGGGTACATCCCTATATAGTTTATTTACTTCTACAGAGTGACCTAGAGGGCTTATTACTATCATCTCCCTAGAAGTAATCTCAAAGTCTAAGTTCATTGTTTCCGCTATGCTACTGGCAACATACGAGTGCGTCGAACCCACATCAATCAAAGTATTATAAGGTAGACCAAAGATTAAGAACGTATCGCTTATGACGTCCGGTGCGTCGCCGCTCTCCTCTCGACGCCTCATCACAGAGACCAATCCAGCCGTCTCGCCTCTGCACCACCCGCACCTCGCCGGTGCTCCACGGCCTCTACCAGAGCCATTACCTCCCCTGGCCGAACCACGGCCCCTCTCCGTGGTCGCTGACCGACCGTCCCTCCCGATCTATGTACGATTTTGATCCCCCGATCGCGGCCTAGCCGATCTCTCGTGGACAATCCTCACTCGACGCCCCATCGATCCACACTCGAAACATCCTCTGCTTCCACCCAACATTCTCCGTGTGAGATTTCCCACACCGAGCACACCGTGGCGGCCATTGATTGTTTAGCAAAGAGCAGCCTAGAGCTTGATTCGCCTACCATACCTAGCCCTTTTCTCACGATTCCCTGTGAGACCACGATGATCCGAATTCCTCTTATTCCAACCCTTATCCCGATTCCGCCATATCGATTGTTTCACCTCCTCAAGAACTTTGGCCTTTTCCACTAAGACCACAAACTCTCTTTCCCTTTGTGGGGCAATTAACATCCGTAGCTCGCCTCCCGACCATCCTCAAATCTGACACAACGCTCATGCTCCGTGCCCACAATACCACGTGCATATTGACTCAGTCGAAGGAATTCTGCCTCATACTTCGATACTGTCTTATTTCCCAGGACCAAGTTCAAGAAAGCCTTGCACTGCGCATCAATGTAGCTAGCCCCAATATATTTCCTCTGATAGGCTGCTCTGAAGAATTCCCAAGTAATATCGTCCGCTATCACTCCGTCCCTAACCGTGAGCCACCACTGATATGACTCATTTCGAAGAAGAGATACTACCCCCTTCAGCTTCTCCTCAGCTGAGAAGTCTAGGTCATCCATGATGCGTTCCGTCGCCTCCAACCAATATTCTACCGTACTAGGTGCCACGCCAGATACACCTCTGAATACCTCTGCACCATTAGCCCTGAGTCATTCGAACACAGATTTCCTAGCTCCCGTTCCAACGCCTGCACCCGCAACTCTCTCCAGAACCCGCAGCATTGCCTGTGACACTGCGTCATCACCATCCGTCTGATCCTGAAATTTCGCGCCCACAGCTGGCGGCGGTGGTACCTCATTTTTTGACCCATGTCCAGACCCGACCGGTTCTGACACTGTCATCCTACCTCTACCTCGTCCACGTGTATTACGCCCACGTCCACGTGCACTCATGATTACCGATATGAATTGATCTGACTACAAGTTTTATGCATTAGACTTTATTCCACTGTTTATTAAAGCACAGTCTTATGAGAAGTTTAATACAGGGATTGTTTCGTAAGTTCATACCATCCTACAGTTCAAATCTCTAAAGTAGTTCCTACTACTATTTAATCATGCCCATATTATCATAATCATAACATCATAAGCAAAAATTTGGGATACCTACTTGGGCGGATCGGTGCCGGAGACTCGGTGCCATGCCTTCCCAATCATCCTTTTTCCCATAAAGCCTTTCATAATACATTTTAAGACATTTTTGGGCCTCAGGCCCATAGCCGAGCTGTTGAACCAGGCTCTGATACCAAAATTGTAACACCCCAAACCCGATCAACACACCACGACTGAATCTGGCATATTACGGAGTGAAAATGTTTTGAGTAAAACAAGTTTACCGATTTATTTCTATTGAAAACTCCTTTACCGTTTAAAAGGTTAGAAAACCCCGTGTAGAGTATAGTTGAAATCATTTTTGGTTGCTTTAAAACCCGGAAAAACCCTCTTTTTTTGGAAATCCATTTGTTGTTTATAGTTTTTGAAAACCTTTCGATACTTATTAAAAACCACGTGAGTTAAGCATAGTTGAGTTAAGAACCATTTGTGTTTGGAGTTGTTTAAGAACTTAAATTTGAAAACGTTACTTTTTACGGGTTATTTAAGCAAATCAAATTATTAAGCGCATGCATAATCTAATCAAATAAAAGCAAGTATAAAAAAAAACCCAAAATAATACTCAGCGGCCTTATTACAAAACCAAAACCAAACTTAAAGTAAATAAATAAAAACCGAAATTTTAATTTAAAGTCAAAACCCGAAAATAAGTTGCATGGCCACCTCGAGTCCTCCCGGCTCCAAATCCGCGATCTAAGCCTCATCGCAAAATATATAGGAAGGGGTGAGTCACCGAGACTCGAGTGTATAAATCCCCAACCTGATAGAATAGCACTTACACAAGTCATTAATAAAACATGCAAATCATGCAACCCCATAACCTAACCATCCGATCTCCTTTAACTACCCCGTGTGGTCAAAACCACTGGTGGTCAAAACCACTAGTGACCGGAGTCACAAATATATAAGTGTGGTCAAAACCACTAGTGACCGTAGTCACAAATCAAGTGATGGGGCCAACCCATCGTGTGGTCAAAACCACTGATGACAATCCCGTAATCAACATGTGGGGCCAACCCACTGTGGTACTAAACCACTGGGACGAGTCACAATATCCATATGTGGTCAAAACCACTGGTGACCGTAGTCACAATATCATATATGTGGTCAAAACCACTGGTGGTCAAAATCACTGGGACTTAGTCACAAATAATAGTATCAAGACGGGGCCAACCCGTCGTGAGGTCAAAACCACTGGTGACAGTCCAAATAATTCTTCCCCCTCCTCTCATTAATCCCACCATCATGTCCATATCAATCGTGGCATAATAATGTATGATGATGCAAATAACACATGGCATAGCATTAAACAATGACATGATAGCATATATCGAGATCCATAAACAGGGGAATTACCCGGAGTCCACGCTCATGCCCACAAGGCATAACTACTGGTTTCAATGGCTATTAACAGTAACATAATAAACATATCATACTAACGAAGTGTGTAAGCGTTACACACCTGACTATTCGTAGATCTAAGCGAAATCCCGAAACTACGCGAAACTAATGAGATCCCGAAACGTTTGCCTTCCCCCCTTTCCTACAATCGGCCAACACTTGTTAGTAACCAAAAGCCTATTCGGCTCAACTAGAAATCCCAAAAGATATGTCGCATGAAGGTAACACCTACCTTAATGTCGATTTGGTTTCCAACCAAATCCCGAAACTATGTGATGAACCTCCCTTGCAATCGGCCAAGCCCTAGCATTCAAACACGATTAGCCTTCGGCTTTGAAAGAATATGAAACAGATCCCAAAACGTTAGAATCCTTACCTAGATCGCTCAGCCAAATCCTGAAGATCCACTGTATTCGGCAACACTCCCCCTACAATCGGCTTTAACACATCATTAGGAATCTAAAAGCCATTCGGCCATAGCATGAATCCCGAAACCAAAAGAGTTTGTTGCCCCCTTACCTTAATGACTGATTCGGCCACCAACCACCAAAGATCGGCACACCCTATTGATGTTAGGGGTTTCGGCCACCAATAAAGAACAGGAATAGAGTTTAATATATATAGATCTATAACAAAAGGGAAGATAGAAGAGAAGTGGGGTTTCGGCATTACCCAAATCGATCAAGAAGAGAAGAAGAAGTCACTTACCAGAAGATTCGGCTATAACTCAAAGAAAGAACTAGAGATAGATTCGGCACTTAATATGATGAAGAGAAAATGCAAGAAGAGAAGGGCTTATGAGCAAAGTATTCGGCCAAAGTACTTGATGGAATCGAAAGAGAACAACAAGACTTTTGACTTTTTGAAGATAAAAGAGATAAAGAAGAAAAATGGAATGGTATTGAAGGGATTCGGCAAAGGAGAATGGAAGAAGTTTAGGCACAAGGAGATTTGAAAGAGGGAAGAAAGATATCGACTGAAGAATGGGTGTTGGTTTCGGCTTTGAACAAAATAGGAAGAAGAGAAGTGAACAAAGGTGGATTCGCAAAGAGGAAGTTTCAGTCAAGAATGAATGCACATGAAAAGAAGAGGAGAGAATGGCTATCAAGTTTCGGCTCTTTAAAAGGAACAAGGTTTGGTTCAGCCAAGTACCAAAGTTGCCGAAAGAAAGAAAAAGTAATTGAGGTTTCGGCTTTGACACTAAACGAAAAAGAGAAAGACTTCCAAAGCTAGCCGAACATGCACCCTTACTTGGCTATTGAGATTCGGCACCCCCTAGCTTCCAAAACCGATTACACCTCCTCCCCCAAAGTCCATAATTCGGCCAACTCCTTCAAATGAGTTTGAAAAGATTCAAACTCCTAAATTTCCTCCCCTACATAAATTCAAATCCGTTGACCCCTTCCATCCTTATCTTCCAGAGTCCATCCTGAGCACACCACTTCCTCAGCTTCTGGCGTGAAAAATAATAAGCAGAAAGGGATTTCTGCAGCTCGAACCCAAGCACTCCTTCCCTACATGTGGCGTCACCCTCCTGGCACCTTAATGGCGCCTCCTTTGCCACTTGCTCACTTGTTCTTTGTGTCACAACCTTCCACTAATTTCTTTTAACCCCTAACTCTCTTAGCTTCCTCTTCCTAAGCACTAAAACAAAAAAAAAATTGGCCATGACCCAGGCCTAACCCGAGGTCATGCCTAGACCCCCAAAACATGCTAGACTAGCACAGTAGGCATATCAACACATGTAAACACACAAAATGCAGAGACCCCGATTGAAGGATATTACAGGAGATCTTGTTGGGCACCAATTTATTAGTCTTAGGTTAACTGGTGAGATCGAGAGATAATTCGTATTAATTTTTCTAACTTGGTAAAATGGAGACCGAGAGGTAAAATGGAGACTGAGAGGTAAAATGGATACATTTTGGGAGTTTAATCGATATGGATCCCTAATTTGAAGATTAGTGAACCACATCAAGATCAACCAACCACCATTTGTTTTTTAGTTGTTAATTTCGTAACTTCGCACATTTTACAATTTAGTCCTTATTAGCTAGGTAGTAAATTAGTTTAATTTCTCTTGACTTTATGATTTTTTTAATATATTTTTTTTACGATTATTTGGGTAGACTCTTTATTTCATACGCACTTTATTTAGAAAATTTTCAATCCACGATTGTCTTGGGTTCGATCCTTGGAATACTCTAGTGTTCCATTAGAACACTGCAAATATTACAACTGATCTGTCACACTTGCAGTAAAGCTGGGATAATTATATTTTTTTTATAGTTCCCAAGTGTTGATTCATATCTCTCTCTTTTCATTTGCGAGGACGAAGAGGGACAAAAGCAATCAAGTTGTTGGCGTCATTGCCGGAAAATCTGCATTTGATTGAACTAATTTTATTTTTGTTGCGTGTACTTGGGGAGATAATCGATGAAAGTCAAGGTTATAGATACAACCACAAATATTAATTATTTTGGTTTAATTTACAATGCAATTTCATTTATTTGATTTATTCTTTCATTGATTGTAGGAATTTGAGCTTTCTTGTAGAGTATGGCACCTGTTGTTCATTAATCATGGCTTTTTTTATAGGCACCATGTTATACAATCGTAATTGGCTACACCTTAGTACAACAAATCCCAATTTTAGTGTGCCACATTTTGATATTAATCCATCCTTGATAATGTGGATTACGACGGATCTTCAATTTCGTAAGGATGAGGAGGAAAATCCTATGGTTTTTGTAACAGCCTGATTTTAGGGCTAGTCGGAATAGAGGTTTCGGAACTACCAATCTGAGGTTGGAGAAATTATCTTTAATATTATTTTATGTGTTATAGCATGATTATAGGAGTACATGAAAATTTTGGTGCATTAATTTTAGCGATTTCATGCTTAATTGCGGAAAAAGACTAAATCGAATAAAGTGCGAAAGTGTTGTCCTACAAGCTAAAGGTGCCTAATAGCTATAGAATATTAAATTGGAGGTCCTTAATGTGTAATTAGACCCTTAGAAATAGGGCTGGCTGACCATAGGGGACAAACAATGTCAAAATTTTGTCAAAGTTGTTGGATTAGGTGGATTAAATTGATGAAATAAAATAAAATAAAGAAAAAGATGATATCACCCTATTCATTCATCTTCTTCTACCAAAAGTAAGTGATTTTGGTGGTCTTTCTTGATAATTTTTGTACTTTTGGGACCCTTGTAGCATGATCTAGCTAATGAGGGGACTATTTTGCAAAATGGTTAAGAGTCTAGGGATTTTCCATGTGAGTATTCATATTGATTTCTGAAATTTTATGGAAGAAAATGAATCTTAGTTGTTAAATAAACAACTTTTGTGAAAGGGGTCTCCATGAAAACACCTAAAAGGGACCTTTTTGTAAAGGTTGTAAATAGGTGGTAAATGTGTGAAATAGTTGATATTGTGAGTTGTTCTTAGAGTAATAAATGTTCATCTAGGCTTGTTAAAGGAGGAAATTTGATTAGAATCGATTTACGAGCCTAGGGGCAAAATCGTAAATTTGTAAAAGATTAGGGGCAAAATTGTAATTTTTTCTAAAGTATGATTCATGGGTTATTTTAGTTAATGTGGTTATTAAACAAGTGAAATTGTTATTATAGATCATGAAACACGAAGCCTGGACCAAAACCGAGGCAAGGACAAAGTCGTGGACTAAATTGAACAATTCCACATATATTTTGGTACCGAGGTAAGTTTGTGTGAAATTAAAGCTACATAATGCTATTATATTTTTAATTGCTTGATATCATGAGAAATGTAAATTATCACTATGAAATTGATTAATGATGCCTCGATGGAAGTATAATGATATTATGTTGAGTTGAAGTCCCGGTTGAACATTAGGAATAAGAAGGATATCGTTTTCACAACATGAGATAAAGAAGGTCCCGTGTAAGACCATGTCTGGGACATGGCCTCGGCACCAAAAAAAGATCTCGTGTAAGACCATGTCTGGGACATGGCATCGACACCGATATACGATCTCATATAAGACCATATCTGGGATATGGCTTCGACATCGAGACATGAGATCCCGTGTAAGACCATATCTGGGATATGGCATCGACATCGAGATGTGATCCCATGTAAGACCATATCTGCGATATGGCATTGGCATCGTGCTACATGTATGATGAGATTGAGTATCCTTCGATATTCCAAGTAGTTCAATGGGTAAAGAGCTAAGTTTATGTTAAAGATGATAATGAGTTAAGTTACGTTCTAGATAGCAGAAGTGCTAAATTACGTGATGAAGTGATACAGGTACCTATGAGTAAAACACGAGATATGGATCTGAAATGTGATATGTGATTGGTAAGAGTTGTGTCAAGTGCTTGAGAACTTGTGTTGCTATTATTCATGAGATGAATGGATGCTATCATAAATCTTCATGTTGCTATTTACTTCATGCAAACTTACTAAGCTTTATGCTTACTCCCTCTCTTTTCCTCTTTTCCTTATAGTATCGCCAAGTTAGCTCAGGAATCGTAGTACGTCAGAGTTCGGATCACACTATTAACTTCTCGTTGGTATAGCAAAGTTTGATTTATTTTGAGTATGGCACGTATAGGAACTTGGTTATTTTTGTGATATGTCATATTGGTTAGCCAATGTGAGGCTATTAATGTCATTCAATTCATTTTGTAAATGGCCATTGGAAATTGGCCAATACTTGATAAGTTTTATATACTCAATGATGAAGAAGTTCATGAAGTGCAAGCTTGTGTGATGGGATAAGTAATGAGTAAGGTATACACATGATGAATGTAGTGTAAACCTATGTGTGGCTGTCTTGATTTTGGGTATTAGAAGTGCCTTATGGTCATGATGTATATTGCATTGAAATGGTATAAGTGTGGTTGATTTGTAGGGTGGCAATTGGCTTGGTAGATAGCCTTACAATTGTCCACACAGGTAGACACACGGGCGTGTGTCTAGGTCGTGTGTGACACACGGTCAGCCCTATGGGCATGTTGATAGGCCGTGTGTCCCCCTGCATGCTAGGTTGGCAAGTCAGAATACCCAGTAGTAAACACACGGGCTGAGACACGGCCGTGTGTCTCAACCGTGTGGAAGACACGACCATAGAGCATGGGCGTGTGCCCATGCCATGTGAAGTCTGCACCTGAATTTGGGAATTTAATTTGCCATACAGTCTAAGGACACAGGTGTGTGCCTTGGCCATGTGACCTAAATGAGTTGATGACGTCATAAACAGAATGTCAAGGTTTTCACACACGGGTGAAGACACGTGCGTGTCATGGACGTGTGAGGGACACGGGCTATTGAAACGGGCGTGTGTCAGGCCGTGTGAAAACCCCTGTAGGTTCGAAATGAAAAATAAAATCCACACGGACTAGGGACATGGGAGTGTGTGACCACACGGCCTACCCACACAGGCGTGTTCCTCTCCACACGGGCGTATGGCCCTGTTTTGTGTAAAAGTTTTCTTAGTGTTCAAAAGTTTTCGGTTCAGTCCCAAACCGCTCCGTAAGAAAGTTTAGGGTCTTGTAGACCTATAAGAGGGACGATTTTGAGTGCAAAGTTTTAAGTTGAAAAGAAATTTTGTGGCCCGTTGTTGTATGTTTGAGTAAGTTAAGTCTGGTAATGCCTCGTACCCGGTTCCGGTGTTGAATACGGGTAAGGGGTGTTACAATTTTTCTTTGAAGGTTTGAGCATGTTTCTAGCACTGTCAGCTATGCAGGGGTTCCAAAGGATACGATTCGACTGTTGCTGATACCTTTCGACCTAGGAGGAAAACCTAAGGAGTGGTTAGATATGTTACCCTCGGATACTATTACTTCGTGGGAAGAATTTCTGCAATTGTTCTTGAAGAGGAATATTCCAATGACTGAGGTGCTAGCTGCTTATGAGGAGTTATTCAAATTCAAGAAAGGGATTTGGGAGAGATTCAAGAGAATACTACAAAAAGTAATCAAAAAAGGGGTTGAGAGTGCGGTAAAACTTCAGTATTTCTATACAGGCCTAGACAAGAATTGCCAAATACAGTTGAACATCATATCTAAGGGAAGCGTTTATACCAAAACAACATGGGAAATCGTTGTGGCACTTGAGAACATTAGTCATAATGATTTTGTGTGGAGGTATAAGTGTACCCTAGTTAGAAGACCACCAATAATAGGGTAGAGGACACAAAGATGCAGGACGTAGGAAATGAAAAAGGATATTCTGTAGCAGTAGCAATCGCACGTATGGGAGAAAGGCAGTTTGTGGAACCAAAAGTGTAACATCCCAAAAGCGGGGCTATTTGAAATTTCATTATTTTTCTTGTGTATGAACTGCTGTGTCATTATTTATGGAATAATAATGATTAAATTAAGACTTTGTGTTGGCTCGGTTTAATGGAAAAATTCAGCTTTTTTTTAACTTCTAATGAAGGAGCCTTGGTAAGTGGTGTTATAAGGATAAGAGTGGGTAATTTAACACAAAATAGGCCCTGGTAAAGTGGCAAAAGAAGCCCACCTAAGGGCTAGAGATGACGCCACAAGGGGAACAAGGGAGCTTGTGTTCGAGTCACGGAAATCCTTTTTAGTTCTTTTTTTTTTTTTTTTTTTGACGGCACAAGGGGGAGAGTTTTTCTCCTTCAAACTCTTTTATTAGGTGTAAATATTAGAGGATAATAGAAGAGTTTTAATTATAATAATTAGGAGAAGATATTCAAGGATAATGGATGAGATATTGGGAGATTATTTTTATTAATTCAAAGTGATTTGAATTAATTCAAATTAGTGGCCAAGAGAGAAGCAAGGAGTTGGTCGAATTTGAACTCCTCATGAGAGGAGTGGGCGGCAATGCTACTAAGGGGGTGCCGAATGGCTATAAAAGGAGCAACCTAGCACCTTTCTTTCTTTTCTTCATTTTTCTACTTGCCAAAACCCTAGCCCTCCTCCTCTCAATCTTCTTTTATTTTTTTCTTCCACCTCCCAAACCCATTTAGCCGAAACTTCTCTCCCTCTCATCCCCATTATTTTCCTTCCTTCAATAGCCGAATACACCCCCTTGAAGAACCAGATCTCGCACTCCTCCTTGGCAAGCATTGTTAACCGAATACTAAAGGAAGTATAAGGCCCTTTGGAAGTTAGTTTGCAATCGGTTTGAGGAAGGTAAGAAGGGCCGAATTTTCCTCTTTTAATCTTGTATTTTTGTCGACTAAGGTGAAAAGAAAAGCCGAAATTTTGTGTTGGTAACGGCTAACCATTTATCTTCTTTGGAACCAATTCCACTAGGTATCCCGAATTTTGAAGTGCTTAATCCCAACTCCTATCCTCTAGTAATCGATTTGGTAAGTAATGGTAAGATTTACATTGGTTAGTTATTTGATATCCATTTAAGCCGAAGGCTACTAATGGGAGTTATGGCAATGGCCGATTGTAGGGGAGCAAAATAAATAGTTTGGCGACTGGTACTCAAGGGCATTAGGTAAGGCTTCCGGGTTAAATCTTAACCCCTTTTGGGTATTTTGTTTTGGCCGAATAGGCCTTTGGGGTACTAACTCCCATGTTTGGCCGAATATAGGGGCAAAGACTTAAGTGTGGCCGACTTCTCTTTTGGATTTAGACTCCTTGTTGGTGACAGTGTGTACATACACACCATTTAACTTGTTAATTATGCTAAGTAATGTGATTGCTAACTTGATGTGTGTAGCAATGGCTTGAATACCATAACGGTATACGGGGTAACTGGTAAGTACTGTGCATATGATTGCTATTTTATGCTTTTGGGAAGCATGCTGTGATAATACATATGATAAATCTATATGTGATTATTGACTATGTGGGTTGATTGAGTGGAGGGGGCGGTGTATTTCGTCTTGACGAGCACCAGTGCTTTGGTAGCACATCGTGACTATATGTCACCAGAGGTTTGGTACCTCCGGAGGTTTGGTACCTCATAGCGACTTGTCCCTGTGGTTAACACCACCGTGGGTTGGCCCCACTTGAGATATGGGATAAATGCCGGTGATTTGGTATCACACGATGGGTTGGCCCCATCACCTGAATTGTGTCTCGGACACCGGTGCTTTGGTAGCACATTGTGACCATATGTCACAAAGTGGTTTGGCACCACCGGTGTTTTGGTAACACATCGTGACTACGGTCACCAAAGTGGTTTGGTACCACGTGGGGTAGACAAAGGTGTTTGGTTGGCTAGGTTGGGTACATGATACTTTGCTTAATTAATTTGTTATTTGATGTGTATGAAAATGCTTTAAAATGGGGAAGGGTTACATATCTGGGTCTTGGTGACTCACCTTCTCCTTTAACATTTTTCAGTGACTCGTAGATGGCGGTTGAGGAGCTAGGTGGGACTCGAGGCGCCATGCAAAGGATTTTAATTTACGTAACTTTGAATTTGATAAATTCTATTTTGGGTTGTAATAAGGCCTCCATAACTATAGTTGCATTTTATTTTATTTTTTTATGTTGGATATCGACTTAAACTATGTCATTAATTTAAATTAAATCACATGTTTTCTTAAGTTAACACGTGGAAGTTTAAACGTGCCATCGGGTACACTTGAAACTTGTACAATAACCGGATTTAATTAAAATTCCAAATTAGATCTAGGGTTAGCTTAGCAAGACAACCGAAAGAAAAAGAGTTTACAAAGGAAGTTAAATGTTTTTCTGAAAGAGTGTTCACAAGGTTTTACTCAGTAACAATCAAATTCGGTTCGTAGTGTTTGGGCCGGGTTTGGGTTGTTACAAATTGGTATCAGAGCCCAGTTCAAAGCTCGGCTGTGGGGGCCCAAGGCCCAAAAATGTTTTTGGTAGGCCTTATGGTATGATTTCTGGGTTTTTAAGCAGCATGGCCCGAGTCTCCGGCACCGATCCGCCCATGTAAGTACATCTAAACCTTTGTGTGAAATATATTCTGTAGAAGGGTAGGAAGCATGGAGCGTAGATAGACTTATAGGACTTGGACCCTAGGGTTAGATTACTCAAACACAACGAAGCATAAGACTTAAAGAACTAAACCAACCTATGACTTAGTCAACGAGCTAGGTGTGGTAAACCCCTGCACGCATGTCTAGGATTGGATCGGGAAGAGCTTGGTATTTAAGCGGTCCTCGTGACTCACCTCCTCTTCGCAGTATCCCTGCAGTGCGTAGCTTCGGTTCACCCTAACTCGGAAGGCTCGGTGGTGTGGTAACCTGCGTGCGCATGTCTAGAAAGGTTCGGTGAGAGCTTGGTATTTAAGCGGTCCGCGTGACCCACCTCCTCTTCACTCGAATTCTGCCTGGTGCGTAGCTTTGGTTCACCCTGACCAGGAGGGCTCGGTCATAGGTTAAACACAATGATTAAAACCCGAAAAAGGGAATTAGCCTTGTTTTTCGAAATGGAATGGAATAACAAGCCCTAATGCTTTCAAAATTTGTTCAATAACCCTCTTAAACCCTAGAACACTTAGTATACAATGTTTTTCTCGGAAAACTTGATTTGTGGAAAAGTACAAAAATACCCCTGTAGAAAAAAGACGAAAATACCCCTGGGTTAGAAATGGGCAGAAATGTCCGATGAGTGAATAGGTATGGAAAGTATTAAGGAATGGATGCATGAACTTCTTTGTGTGAACTAGGATAGGAAATCAAACGTTGTTTGCTCGAAAGAATCTCTGATTAAACCTCATCCATAAAACTTCTTCGCGAGTAATAAAGTGAAACAAATGCTAACGCATAAAATTTTTCTTAATCAGATTAAAAGCGCGGTAGATAGAATGAGTTCTAGAGGACGTGGACGCCGTGGACGTGGTAGGGGTAGGATGACGGTGTCTGAACCCGTCAGTCGTGACAAGGCTCGAGAAAATGAGGTACCACCGCCACCACCACCTCCTACTTTTAGAGCCGAGAGCCGGAGCGGCCGGTGGCGAATCGGTATCGCAAGTCGTGGTTGCGAGTCTTGGAGATGGTGTCGGGGTGGCGGAAATGTTGGAGCTCGGAAATCGTCCCGAGCGACTCCGATCTAACTGAGCGGAGGTATTCCGAGGTGTGTCGAGTGGCACCCAGTCAGTGGAATCTTTGGCTAGAGTCAACCGAGAGGATCATGGATGACCTTGACTGACCGATGAAGAGAAGTCGAGAAAGGGGCGATGTCGCTTCTAAAGGATGAAGCGATCGTTGGTGGCTTACGGTTCGAGATGGGGCTACAAACCGATGATTTGACTTGGGAGTATTTCGTAACCGCCATCGAAAAGTAGTATGGGCACTAGCTACACCGACGCCAGCAGAGAAAGGCTTTTTCGGGATTAGTTCAAGGAACTAAGTCCGTGTCGGAATATGAGGCGGAATTTTTAAATTTGAGTAGATATGCGAGAGGCATCGTGGCTACCGAACATGAGCGTTGTGTTCGCTTTGAGGACGGACTTCCGAGATGATCTAAGGTTACCGATTGCCCCACAAAGAGGTTCGTGAGTTCTCATCCCGTGGAGAAGGCTAAGGTAGCCGAGGGAATCAAGGAGACCGTGAGGCGCGAATTATAGTAAGAACAATCGTAAGAGAAGTTTTGGGTCAGTTTGGATCAAGCGGTAGTACTCGAGAAAAGGCTAGGCCAAGTGGGCCCAATCAGCAAACAAGGCCCACAACCGCTAATCAAAGGCCGACTCGGCAATCGCTGTGGAAAGACCCATTGGGGAGGATGTTGGGCGGTGATAAAGGATGCTTTGAGTGTGGGTCTTTGGAGCATCGCTACGAGATTGTCCCCAAAAGCTAGCTAAGAAGCGACCGTAAGGGCGTAACTGTGCACAAGATAGAAATGTAGGACCACGGAGGGTCGTGGTAATGGTAGAGGGAACAACGGCCCCAACCGAGGTCGTGGAACTCAAGGTAGAGGTTCGGGCAACACAGAGGCTAGGCACCGGCTTAGTCTATGCAAAGAAGGTGTCGCTGAAGAAGGTGACGCACCGGATGTCATAACCTGTGCGTTTCTAATTTTTGGTTTTCCTTATGTTGCATTGATTGATGTGGGCTCGACACACTCATACATTGCTAGTAGTGTGGTAGGAACTATGGACCTAGACTCAAAGCGCTTCTAGGGAGGTGACCGTAGTTAGCCCCTTAGGTCACTCCGTAGTCGTAGATAAACTCTATAGAGGCGCACCCCTAGAACTTCAAGGGGTAGTTTTTGTAGCCGATCTAATGGAACTACCATTTGGAGAGTTCGATTTGATCCTCGGTATGGATTGGTTGGTTAAGTACCAAGCAAGGTTGACCGCTTGTGTTTAGCGCATGGTTCTTAAGGCGGTGGAAGGTGATGAAGTGGTTATGATAGGAGATAGGAGGAATTACCTATCCAACGTAGTGTCCGCCTTGAAGAAGGTGAAAAGATGGTCAAGAAGGGTTGTGAGGCGTATTTGGTTCGAATCGTGCTCTGGAAGCTAAGGAGTTAGTAGTTGAAGAGGTCCGAACGGTTGGGGAATTTCTTTGATGTGTTCCCGTAAGAACTTCCGGTTTGCCTCCGGATCGAGAAGTCGAGTCGGTATAGACTTGCTACCCGAACGGCACTGTGTCTATAGCACCATACCGAATGGCACCAAAGGAATTGGTGGAGCTAAAGGCTCAAATTCGTGGAGCTCTTGGATAGAGGATTTATACGACCAAGTATATCTCCGTGGGAGCGCTGTGTTGTTTGTCAAGAAGAAGGGCGGTTCTATGCGGATGTGCATCGACTCACCGCCGATTAAATAAGTTGACGATCAAGAACAAGTATCCGTTGCCTCGGATTGACGACTTGTTCGATCAACTCAAGGGTGCCTCGGTGTTCTCGAAGATAGACCTTAGGTCGAGTTATCATCAACTTAGGGTAAAGGAGGTCGATGTTCACAAAACGGCATTTCGAACTCGGTATGGGCATTTTGAGTTCTTGGTAATGCCATTTGGGTTGACTAATAATGGCGGCATTTATGGACTTGATGAACAGAGTATTCCAAAGAAGATTTGGACCGATTTCGTCGTGGTATTCATAGACGACATATTGGTTTACTCAAAGACGTAAGAGGAGCATGACAAGCATTTACTGTTAGTTCGCAAATATTGAGGAGAAGCGCTTATATGCCAAATTCGGTAAGTGTGAATTTTGGTTGAAGGAGGTGGCTTTCTTAGGTCATGTAGTGTCGGTGAAGGAATTAGAGTAGACCCCCGCAAGATTGAGGCAGTATTGGAGTGGAAACCGCCTAGGACGGTGGCTGAAATACGAAGTTTTCTGGGTTTAGCAGGATACTATCGGAGATTCGTGGAAGGATTCTCTCTAATAGCAGCGCCGTTGACTAAGTTGCTAAGGAAGGGTGTCCCATTTATATGGACGGAAAAGCAGCAAGAAAGCTTTGATAAGCTAAGGAAGATTTTGACGGAAGCTCCGGTTTTGGTACAGACTGAAGCAGGAAAGTTATTCACAGTCTATTGTGATGCATCTCACACCGGTTTGGGGTGTGTATTGATGCAAGATGGGAAGGTAGTAGCCTATGCATCTCGTCAGTTAAGATCGCATGAGGTTAACTACCCAACTCACGACTTAGAGTTAGCAGCGGTCGTCTTCGCTCAAGATATGGAGACATTACGTATGGAGAGAAGTCGACGGTCTACACGGATCACAAAAGCTTGAGGTATCTTCCGACTCGAGAAAGATCTCAATCGAGACGGCGTCGATGGATTGAACTACTAAAGGACTATGATTGTTCAATCGAGTACCATCCGGTAAGGCTAATGTGGTAGCCGACGATTGAGCCGGAAGGTGGTGAGCGGACTTGAGAGCAATGTTCGCTCGGTTAAGTCTCGTATGATGATGGAAGTCTTTGGGTGAGCTTCAAGTTAAGCTTCGACATGGATTGAGGAGATTAAAGAAAAGCGGTTAATAGATGAAGGCTTGAGTTCTAGGAGGGTACAAGTTCAAGACGGTGGTTTGGAAGGGTACGATCTGTCTAGTGAAGGAGCGCTTTGCTTTCAAGACGCAGTCCAGTATGCCAAAGGATCCAGATTTAAGGCGTAAAATTCTCCAAGATGCACATAGCAGCCCATACGCTATGCACCACCGGGGAAGCAAGATGTATGGAGATTTACTGGAAAGCGATTTTGGTGGCGGGGTTGAAGCGTGAGATAACGGAGTTCGTAGGGAAGTGTCCGACGTGTCGCAGGTTAAGGTGAACATCACCACCATCGGGACTACTTCAACCGATAAAGATCCCTCAATGGAAATGGGAGAGGATCACCATGGATTTTGTTAGTGGGCTACCCCTTACGCCCACTAAGAAGGATGCAGTTTGGGTAATTGTGGATCGCCTAACTAAGTCAGCTCACTTCATGCCGGTGAGAATGGATTACTCACTCCAGAAGCTAGCAAGGTTATATGTGGCTGAGATAGTCAGATTGCATGGTGTGCCAATGTCGATTATCTCGGATAGGGATCCGAGGTTCACGTCGAGGTTTTGGAAAGCGTTGCATCAAGCTTTGGGTACACGGTTAGATTTCAGTACGGCTTTCCATCCACAGTCTGGCGGACAGTCGGAAAGGGTGATACAGATTTTAGAAGACATGTTAAGAGGTTGTGTCTTGGATTTTAGTGGTAGTTGGGAGGAGTACCTACCACTAGCGGAATTCGCTTATAACAATAGTTATCAGCGAGTATTCAAATGGCTCCATACGAGGCCCTGTATGGGACGAAAGTGTCGTGACTCCTACATGTTGGACAGAGTTGGGAGAAAGACAAATGCAGGTCCAGAGTTGGTAACCGAGACGGAAGACAAAGTCAAGGTGATTTGGTCTCGTCTCAAAGAAGCATCGGATAGGCGTAAGTCTTATGCCGATCTCAAACGCAAGGAAATGGAGTATCTTTGTGGGAGACAAAGTCTTTTCGAAAGTGTCGCCTTGGAAAAAGGTGTTGAGATTTGGACGGAAGGAAGTTGAGCCCAAGGTTCATTGGGCCATATCTCGTTGTGAAGCGAATAGGACGACCGCTTATCGCCTAGAGTTGCCGGCAGAATCGAGTCGATTCATGACGTATTCCATGTATCAATGCTTTGGCGGTATCGGTCAGATCCTTCGCAGACGTTGTGCGAGAGCGTAAATCGAAGTGAATCCGATTTATCTTTTGAAGAGGAGCCAGTTCGGATCTTAGACCGAGATGAGAAAGTTCTACGTAGGAAGTCGAGTGCCCTTGGTGAAGGTGCGTGGCGGAACCATGGTATAGAGGAAGCTACGTGGGAACCCGAGGATGTAATGAGGCAGCAATACCCCCACCTTTTCTAGTTAAGGAATTTCGAGGACGAAATTTATTTTAAGGGGGGTAGAACTGTAACATCCCAAAAGCGGGGCTATTTGAAATTTCATTATTTTTCTTGTGTATGAACTGCTGTGTCATTATTTATGGAATAATAATGATTAAATTAAGACTTTGTGTTGGCTCGGTTTAATGGAAAAATTCAGCTTTTTTTAACTTCTAAATGTAAGGAGCCTTGGTAAGTGGTGTTATAAGGATAAGAGTGGGTAATTTAACACAAAATAGGCCCTGGTAAAGTGGCAAAAAGAAGCCCACCTAAGGGCTAGAGATGACGCCACAAGGGGGAACAAGGGAGCTTGTGTTCGAGTCACGGAAATCCCTTTTTAGTTCTTTTTTTTTTTTTTTGGACGGCACAAGGGGGAGAGTTTTCTCCTTCAAACTCTTTTATTAGGTGTAAATATTAGAGGATAATAGAAGAGTTTTAATTATAATAATTAGGAGAAGATATTCAAGGATAATGGATGAGATATTGGGAGATTATTTTTTATTAATTCAAAGTGATTTGAATTAATTCAAATTAGTGGCCAAGAGAGAAGCAAGGAGTTGGTCGAAATTTGAACTCCTCATGAGAGGAGTGGGCGGCAATGCTACTAAGGGGGTGCCGAATGGCTATAAAAGGAGCAACCTAGCACCTTTCTTTCTTTTCTTCATTTTTCTACTTGCCGAAAACCCTAGCCCTCCTCCTCTCAATCTTCTTTTATTTTTTTCTTCCAACCTCCCAAACCCATTTAGCCGAAACTTCTCTCCCTCTCATCCCCATTATTTTCCTTCCTTCAATAGCCGAATACACCCCTTGAAGAACCGAGATCTCGCACTCCTCCTTGGCAAGCATTGTTAACCGAATACTAAAGGAAGTATAAGGCCCTTTGGAAGTTAGTTTGCAATCGGTTTGAGGAAGGTAAGAAGGGCCGAATTTTCCTCTTTTAATCTTGTATTTTTGTCGACTAAGGTGAAAAGAAAAGCCGAAATTTTGTGTTGGTAACGGCTAACCATTTATCTTCTTTGGAACCAATTCCACTAGGTATCCGGAATTTTGAAGTGCTTAATCCCAACTCCTATCCTCTAGTAATCGATTTGGTAAGTAATGGTAAGATTTACATTGGTTAGTTATTTGATATCCATTTAAGCCGAAGGCTACTAATGGGAGTTATGGCAATGGCCGATTGTAGGGGAGCAAAATAAATAGTTTGGCGATCTGGTACTCAAGGGCATTAGGTAAGGCTTCCGGGTTAAATCTTAACCCCTTTTGGGTATTTTGGTTTGGCCGAATAGGCCTTTGGGGTACTAACTCCCATGTTTGGCCGAATATAGGGGCAAAGACTTAAGTGTGGCCGACTTCTCTTTTTGGATTTAGACTCCTTGTTGGTGACAGTGTGTACATACACACCATTTAACTTGTTAATTATGCTAAGTAATGTGATTGCTAACTTGATGTGTGTAGCAATGGCTTGAATACCATAACGGTATACGGGTAACTGGTAAGTACTGTGCATATGATTGCTATTTTATGCTTTTGGGAAGCATGTTGTGATAATACATATGATAAATCTATATGTATTCGTTGACTATGTGGGTTGATTGAGTGGGAGGCAAAGTGTATTCGTCTTTGACGAGCACCAGTGCTTTGGTAGCACACTCGTGACTATATGTCACCGTGAGGTTTGGTACCTCCAGAGGTTTGGTACCTCATAGCGACTTGTCCCCGTGGTTAACACCACCGTGGGTTGGCCCCACTTGAGATATGGGATCGTCGCGGTGATTTGGTATCACACGATGGGTTGGCCCCATCACCGAATTGTGTCTGCGGACACAGTGCTTTGGTAGCACATTGTGACCATATGTCACGGTGGTTTGGCACCACCGGTGTTTTGGTAACACATCGTGACTACGGTCACCAAAGTGGTTTGGTACCACGTGGGGTAGACAAAGGTGTTTGGTTGGCTAGGTTGGGTACATGATACTTTGCTTAATTAATTTGTTATTTGATGTGTATGAAAATGCTTTAAAATGGGGAAGGGTTACATACTGGGTCTTGGTGACTCACCTTCTCCTTTAACATTTTTCGTGTGACTCGTAGATGGCGGTTGAGGAGCGGTGGGACTCGAGGCGGCCATGCAAAGGATTTTAATTTACAGAACTTTGAATTTGATAAATTCTATTTTGGGTTGTAATAAGGCCTCCATAACTATAGTTGCATTTTATTTTATTTTTTTATGTTGGATATCGACTTAAACTATGTCATTAATTTAAATTAAATCACATGTTTTCTTAAGTTAACACGTGGAAGTTTAAACGTGCCATCGGGTACACTTGAAACTTGTACAATAACCGGATTTAATTAAAATTCCAAATTAGATCTAGGGTTAGCTTAGCAAGACAACCGAAAGAAAAAGAGTTTACAAAGGAAGTTAAATGTTTTTCTGAAAGAGTGTTCACAAGGTTTTACTCAGTAACAATCAAATTCGGTCGTAGTGTTTGGGCCGGGTTTGGGTTGTTACAAAAAGAGTACGAAGTAGTATCAAGTAATAAAGTGATAAGTGAGATCGTCTCCACAGGGATCAGATTAGGTATAGAAATGGTCAAGTTATGGTAATGATTAATGTTATGGCATAACCGAGTTAAGTATGCAGTGATAAATTAAAATAATAAAGATGAGTGTGAAATATATACTGACTAATATTGGAAAATGCTAAGGCAAAGCAAGAGTAAAGATGCAATGGCAATTGCGAGAATATTTACCTTAATAAAATACGAGTGAATAAATAAATAACTAAGAGTGCTATGGAAAAGATGTTGTGGCAACGGTTTGAAGGTCTACGATGCTGATTGGAAGGTTGGGATTACTAAGAATCTGCCCTTACTTTCAGTAATGCCTCAGCAAAATCGTACTTAATCTACTGCTCAGAAGAGACCCAAAGTGACCTGCTTCTTTCGAGAGCATGGTCTCAAGTTACTTGGCCTGTGTCTATAGGCCTTATTACGATACCCTACACTATTTTGTCTTCATTCCATATGATCATTGCTCTATGTCTAGAGTCTACTACAAATATCTATCGAGTACTTGCTCATATCATTCAATTTCGGTCCAACTAATCCAACCTTACTAGAATTAGATTCAATTTTATGGGCATACTACACATTCATCTATGTCTAGAGAATATACACATACATTTAGGAAATAAAAACAATTGAATGAAACAATAGATTAATTAAAATATATGCTTCAACTATTAAAGAAAATAAAAGTTTTAATCTTGTAATCCCAACCCTACGAGATTTAGCTTATGGATTAGTGATTAAAATTCAAGTTTGGAATAACATCCAACATTGTTTTGATCAAATTAATTCATGGAGAATATAATAAGAAATAAAGAAAGAATTTAGGAAGATTGTTGTCGCCAAATCAATCCTCAATCCAGTAGCACATCGTCCTATGATTGTTGAGAGGGACTACCTTCGGTCTCCCCTTTTTCTCTCTACTTAGCCGCTACCCTCTATTGTTGCCTCTGGATCTCTACACTTAGGGCTTCCTCCTTCGGCTTTTTATAGGCTTTTTCTTCCTAAAATAGCTCCAACAGCCTACGATATCCTCTCCTTTTTTTAGGTAGATTTTTCTGTACAAGTAGAGTTAGGCTGAAATTGGTCTACGATGATTGTTGGCTCGATCATCTTCCTGAATTACCACGACATACAAGATGGAAAACTGTCTAATCTTTTGGCTCGAAAAACCTTTACTCCTTTATTTCTTTCTCCACATCACCTGTCAAAACACCAAACACAACCTTTCCACCCGCAATTTAAAATATCTAACATGTAAACACAGTCCAAGCTCCTAATTCAAATGATAAAAATACTAATAAAATGTCCTAAATTGGCACTAAATGTACCCAAGTACAAGAAATTAGCTAGGTCTAAAGGTGTGAAATATAACTCTTTTTAAAAAAGTTATCAAGTCTCTTCCCAAAAATTTAAAGTATGAGTATTTGGGGGAAGGCAACATGTTGCCTGTGATTATCTCTGCTCAGCTAATTTTGGAACACGAAAAGGTTTTACTTCAAGTGTTAAACGCACATAAGAGGGCCATTGGAAGGACTATCATAGATATCAAGGGTATAAGCCCAACGCTGTGTCAACAAAAAATCTGACTAAAGGAGGACAAGAAGCCAGGGGTGGATGCCGAGTGAAGATTAAATCCCGCAATGAATGAGGTGGTGAAAAAGGAATTATTGAAATGGCTAGACGTGAGTATTGTCTACATGATTTTTTGATAGTAAGTGGGTTAACCCGACTTAGTGTGTTCCAAAAAAGAGCAGCTTAACTCTGGTACCTAAAGAAAGGAATGAGTTAGTCCCAACCCGCTCCGTAACTGAATGGCATGTTTGCATCGACTATAGGAAACTCAATGACACTACCTGGAAGGACCAATTTCCTTTACCATTCATTGAGCAAATGCAAAATATGCTAGTAGGGAAGGAGTACTAATGTTTTCTTGATGGCTACTCTTGATACCATCAAATCCTGATTCACCCTGATGATCAGTAGAAGACCACATTCACATGTCCCTTTGAGACCTTATGCTTTTCAAAGAATGCCCTTCGGCTTATGTAATTCCCTATCAACCTTCATACGTTGTATGACGAAAATCTTCGCCGACATGATAGAAGATGGATTGGATGTGTTCATGAATGACTTCTTTAAGTATGGAGATCCCTTCACTGATTATCTAACTAATTTAGAACGGGTCTTAGAAAGATATGAATACACGAATATAGTTTTCAATTGGGGAAATTTTCATTTTATGGTCAATGAGGGGATTGTTTCGGGCACTGTATTTCTAAGAAGGGGTTGGAAGTCAACCATGCTAAGATTGAGGTCATTAAAAAACTCCCTCCTCCGAAGACGGTATGCAGGATTCGAAATTTCCTTAGACATGCGGGATTTTACCAGCTCTTCATCAAGGATTTCTCTCAAATAGCCAAATCATTTACTCATCTTCTCCAAAAGGATGTTCCTTTTTCATTTGACACAACATGCCATAAATCCTTCGAGGTGTTGTAATAGAAACTAGTTACAGCTCCGATCATAACAAGTCCAGATTGGAATGAGACCTTTGTGATCACGTACGGTGCTAGTAGTTACGTGGTTGGGGTAGTTTTAGGACAAAAAAGGGACAAGTTCTTTTATTTCATCCGTTGCATGAGTAAAACATTGAATTTAGCTCAATTTAATTACACAACCACTGAGAAGTAAATGTTAGCAATGGTGTTCGCTTGTGAAAAGTTTCGACAGTATTTGATGGTCAATCGGGTTTATGTATGTACAAATCAACGGCGTTAAAATATGTAATGAAAAAGAAATATACTAAATCTCGATTGATGAGTTGGCTTTTACTTTTGCAGGAATTTGATCTATGGGTTTTGGACAGAAAAGGGATAGAAAATCGGGTGGCTGATCACTTACCGCAGTTAGAGATTGAAGATGACCAAGGGGAAACTGGCGCCATAAAAAAATCTTTTATAGATGAGCAATTGTTCCTTACCCAATGTATCATGTGAAGGATAAAACTGAATCCTTACCCAATGTACACGAATATTGTTAATTATTTGGCGCGAGACGTCTTACCTGTAGGAGCATCTAGACAGAAAAAGAAAAAGATCGCTTATGATGCTAGGGATTACATTTGGGAGGAAGCCTATGCCTTTTGGGACTATGCTGACCAGATCATACGGATGTGTGTTGCAGATGAAGAAATGAGGGGTATTCTTAGAGGATGCCATACTTCTCCTTGTTGGGGACATTTCTGGGGAAAGAGAACCAATTTTTCAATCTGGCTTCTATTGGCCCACTATGATTCAGGTTGCATTTGAGTTTACAAAACTATGTGACTGGAGCCAAAGAATGGGAAACATTTCCAAGCTCGATGAAATCCCTCCAAAAGAAATCCTTGAATTGGAATTTTTTATGTATGGGGGATTGACTTCATGGGGTCGTTCCTGAACTCCTTTGGGAACCAATATATATTGTTAGCAGTGGATTATGTGTCCAAGTGGGTGGAAGTTGTTTCTCTACCAACTAATGACACAAAAGTTGTTATTTGGTTCCTCCGAAAGAACATCTTTTCACGATTCGAGGCACCCAGGGCTTTTATCAATGATGAAAGGTCACATTTTTATAGTAGAAAACTCGAGAGCGTATTGGCTAAATATAGTGTGAGGCACTGCATTACCAGTGCTAACCATCCTCAAGCGAATGACCAAGCTGAAGTTCTAAATCGCGAAATTAAGCAAATATTGGAAAAAATAGTGAACCCAAATAAGAAGTATTGATCGAATCGCATGGATGATGCATTATGGGAATATAGAACAGCTTACAAGACACCGCTTGGGATGTCTTCCTACCGATTGGTCAATGGAAAAAAATTGCCATCTTCCTATAAATTGGAAAAACAAGCGTATTGGGCTATCAAAGAATCGAATCTAGACCCGGGCTTGGCAAAGGAAGCTTGTTTTTTTCAATTGCATGAGTTAGAGGAGTTTTGATTTTTGGCATATGAGAATGCCAAGTTGTATAAAGAAAAAACCAAACTTTTCCACGATCCTATCATTAGTGCAAGAGCTTCATACTGGGTAAATAGGTTTTGCTATTCAATTCCCGTTTGATTTGTAAACTTAAAATGAGATGGTTAGGACCATACATAGTAAATCGAGTGTTAAGTAACGGAGTAGTTGAATTAGCAACTTAGGATGGTTAATCATTATTGGTGAATGGGCAACGATTGAAATTGTATTTTGGAGGGATGCCGAGTACATTCAAAGAGGTTTAGTATCTCGCATGTGAAGCTCACATTGATAACATGGACGAACCAACAGTTGAAAATAAGGAGGATCTCGAAGAGACGTTTCAAGCTCTCACCGAGGTTTAACCCTATCCTATAGTTTGTGATTGTGGATTTTCAATATAACATGATGTAAATTTTGTTGAATAATTTGAATTTCAATTTGTGATTATTTCTTTTGTTTATTTTGAATGTTACTAGTTTCCTGATTAATTTTTGGAACCTATGAGGATAATTGTTGAATTCGAGGAAGTTTTTACGATAATTTTGGGACTCTTTGGGGGTGTGACACAGTGAAATCGCGATAACAAATAAGGAATATCACGATATCGGACCCCTGATATCGCGGAACCTCTAGAATTTCTAAAATAAAAAATTTGGTTCATGCACAGTGGTACCGTGATATCGGACTTTCAATAACATAATAACTAAGACAGTGTTGAAATGGGTGAGTGTCCAAAAACAGGGGATATTACAATATCCAAGTCAAGTCGGGCAAAGTAACTATTTTTGATATCGTGACCCGTGCGTTTAACCTTATTTTAACCCCCAAAATACTCAAGAAAACTTCAAAAATCCTTAAAATTTTCTTAATACTTCTTCCCCCACTCCCTCTGCACTTTTATATTAGTTCTTAGTTGCTTTTAACTTACCACTTTGCTTTATTATTGTAGATTTTTTCCGTTCTCTCCCTATATTGGGATGTAACACCCCTTACCCGTATTCGACACCTGAACTGGGTACGAGGCATTACCGTACTTAACTTGCTCAATCATACAATACCGATCCAAAAAAACTTAATGTCAAAATAAAACTTCTCATTCGTGATCTTAATGACCTTGATATAGGTCTACGAGACCCTAAACTGGCACTGATAAACCATAAAAGTAACATATTTTAATCCCACATTTAGCATACTTTTGGATGATTTATCCCTTGATTTGTGTAAAAAGGTGCTCTTAATCCTTTCTTTTCATGTTTTATACTAAGGAAAGCACCGGAGGATGGAAAGAACGAGAAACGGGCTTAAAACGGACCAAATCGGGCCAAAGTGAAAATTGACACGCCCTCGACTTGAGCCAACACGGCCGTGTCTCCCTGATAGACTAGAACAAAGCCTGATCACGATTTACACGGGCGTGTCACCTCATCAAAAGTCTGAACACGACCTAAAGACGATTTACACGGCCGTGTGCCATGGCCGTGTCCCTATCATGGAGAAGAGAAATTTCACTCGGAAAAGGATACTTAGGGGCAAAGAAACCTATTTCGAAAGCCTATATAAACACCCTAAGTATAACCTAGAAGGGGGCAGTGAGCTAGGCCAAGGAACCGAGCCGAAAAAGTTAGACTTGTGGGAAACAGACGAAGATAGGCAGTTGATCCATCTCAAGAAGTCAGAATTCTACTCAAGACGACGGATCTCTCCTTCAATTCCTTCAGGGGGTTTTAGGGATTTCTTATGTTTTGTTTTATCTTTTCTTCTGAGATGTTTTCTTTTATTGTTATGAACTAAACCCTCAAATACCTGAAGGGGATGAAACTTAGATGAATCTTGTTATCGTTTGCTGAACAATACGATAAATATTTGACTTGTTCTTAATTATGTGTTCTTAATTCTTGTGTTGATATTTCCGGGATATTGATTCAAGTTTGATGTGCTTAGGTGGAGGAGAAAAAGTCCCTGCTTAAGAGTAGATCTAGCATAATTAAGCGGAGTTGATCGCACGCCTAGAGATAGGGTGACGAGATTTTGCCGGATTAGGGTGAAACGTAATATGGGAGTCTATAGATCGAGTTAATGCAATTCTAGGGGTTTTAATTAGAAAGAGATTTCAATTAATCAACCTAGGGTTAGACATTATTCGCCGGGAGAGGGTTTAATATACATTAGGGAGTCTTACGGATCAAGTCAAGTGAATAAATAAATGCAGTTGAGTTAGATAACAAGTGAAGTCTAGGTGGATTCTTCCTAAGGGTATCGTCTTAATCAACTAAGTTTTTCCAATAGTATTTCCCCAATTCATTCTTTTTTCTTTGCGTCTTTAGCTTAGTAGTTAGTTAAATTTAGATTAAAATAACAACTTCACTTATTTTAGGCTAGATAATAAAAAGAAAGTTAGTATTAGTACTTTTGGTTCCTTTGGGTTCGACAATCCGGTCTTGCCTAAGCTATACTACTCTTCGATAGCTTCGCTTGCCTCAAATCGTTGTCATAGTTAGTTTCCAGGATCGATCATTCTTTTTATAAATTTTAAGACTTTGACATCGTGAAAACAACGATCAAGTTTTTGGCGTCGTTGCCAGGGAATTAAAATATTAAGAAAGCTCTATTTTTATTACTTTAGCCATTATTTTCCGCAATTTTATTTTTATTTTTATTTTGATTTATTTTTTTACTTTGCTAAATTTTTCTTTCTTTCTTTTCCTAGCAGGTACCTCTAGTTTATGACTAGAAGGAACCCGAGAGGACCACTAGTATACGACAGTGATATTGAAGCTACCGCTCGCAGGAATCGCAGAGAAATTAGGCGAGCCCTAAATTACACAGAAAAAGAGTGAGAAGGCGAATCCAATCCTACTGAAGGGATGGACGAGAATAATCCACCACCCCAAGATGTGGCAGAAAATAATGCTCCGCGTACTATGTATGATTATGCTAAACCTCATTTAACAGGAGCAGAATCAAGTATTGTTAGGCCTGCTATAGTCGCTAATAATTTTGAATTAAAACCTAACACTATACAAATGATTCAACAATTTGTTCAATTTGATGGTTTACAGGACGAAGACCCAAATACTCATATAGCTAATTTTTTAGAGCTCTGTGATACCTTCAAAATAAATGGCGTTTCTGATGATGTCATCCGTATTCGATTATTTCCATTTTCATTAAGGAATAAAGCCAAACAGTGGTTAAACTCGTTACCATGAGGGTCAATCACTACATGGGATCAAATGACCGAATTTTTTTTTTTTAATATTTCCCACCGGCCAAAACGGCCAAATTACGGAATGATATCTCTTCTTTTGTGCAGATGGATTTAGAGACATTATACGATGCATGGGAGAGATACAAGAATCTCTTGAGAAGGTGTCCGCACCATGGTTTACCCTTGTGGCTCCAAGTCCAAACTTTCTATAACGGTGTAAACCCTCAACGAGGTAACTAATTGATTCAGCCGCCGGTGGAACCCCGAACAATGAGAACTCACGAAGCGACCTACGAGTTTATTGAAGAGATGTCACTGAATAACTATCAGTGGCAAGTAACAAGGACAAAACCAACAAAATCCGACGGAGTTTTCAACCTCGACGTAGTAACCATGCTATCAACACAGTAGAGATGATGAATAAAAAGCTTGATAGTTTGTGTTCTTCGAGGTACATCCGATAATGCAAAGGCGACGTAAGTGGAAGCGTGGCGAATCCCGAGTACCCACCCTACCAACCGGGCATGAGAAGCTAACAGATGAACTATATAGGTAATAATTTCAGATCTAATAATAACTCTTATAGCAATACTTATAATCCAAAGGTTGGAGGAACCACCAAAATTTTTCATGGGAGGTCAAGGAAATCAAGGAATTCAAAGACAACAACCTCCTCAAAATTTCCAAAATCAGCCCTATCCACAGGGAGAAGAAGCCGAACCTTGAAGAGATGTTGACAAAATTCATGGCGACTATAGATAACCGTCTCCAAGACACTTTGAGACCACCCTTAAGAATCAACAGGCATCAATTAAAGGGATCGAGAGCCAAGTTGGGGAACTCACTAAGACAGTTGGACAACTTACTGCTGCAGTTGGACAACTCGCAAAGATAATTTCGAATGACCACAAGGGCGTCTACCAAGCAACACCGAGATTAACCCAAAGGAGCAAATCCAAGCCATATCAGCTCAAGAAAGTGAAGGGTTAGACGAGCCCAATTCAAAGCAAGAGGATGTGGTCAAAGAAGGTAAGGTTAAGGTAAGTAATAATAAGCCAAAACCGGTAATCAAAGAGTACCAACCTCGCATACCTTATCCCGAAGCATTAAAGAGAGACGACACAGAGGAACAGTTCGGTAAATTTCTTAAACTTTTAAAGAAATTACATATAAACTTAGCGTTACTTGAAGCTCTTTCACAGATGCAAGATTCTCTAAAATTTTTAAAAGAGCTTTTGATGAACAAGCGAAGGATAGACGAGGCATCACATGTGGAACTAAACGCAATGTGCTCGGCAATCTTGCAAAATAAACTACCACAAAAATTAAAAGATCCAGGGAGTTTTACGATTCCATGTTTAATTGGTAGTTTACCTATTGATAATGTGTTAGCTGATTTAGGGGCAAGCATAAATGTCATGCCTTATAAATTGTTTAAACAACTAGGTCTGGGGAAACCCAAACAAACTAGGATGAGCATTCAACTAGCTGATAAAACTATTAGAATTCCTTGGGGTATTATCGAATATGTTCTTGTAAAAATTGATAAATTCGTTTTCCCAGTAGATTTTGTTGTCTTAGACATGGATGAGGATAATTCGATTCTCTTAATTTTAGGAAGACCATTCTTAGCAATTGCTAGAACTAAAATCGACATTGATGCAGAAGAACTAATACTTCGTGTAGGTAATGAGACAGTCACTCTCCAAGCTCTCGACTCGGCTAGAACATCGAGTAATCCAGGTGAGAAAAAAATTCTATTGATAACCATTCGGTTAACCCTTCTTTTCAGGAAACACCAGGAAAGAATACAACTGAACCCGATTCTATACCATGTGCCAACAAAGAAATAACACGCGAAGAACAAGGGATTCAGGTCGATGATCTAGACGAGTGGAAGACGCATTTCAAGGAAAAATTAGGAATACACGAAGCAGAACCAGAGCCACTCCACGAAGCAAACAAGTTCAAAATCGAAGATCAGGTATTGATAGAAAAAATAGACCCTCCAACATCTCCTCCTGACCCTAACACAAACAAAGAAATACTGTTTAGGGTAATCAGTGTTTTTCCATACGGAACAGTCGAGGTAAGTAATCCTATTTTCGGTACTTTCAATATAAACGCTTCTCGACTTAAACTTTATCAAGGAAATAGAACTAATAGCATGAGGGAAGATATTCAAAATTTTAAACCACCCTGATTTGTTACGAATACGAGGAAAGTCTAGCTTAAGACTTTAAACGAGCGCTTCTCGGGAGGTAACCCGAACACTAACCCTAATTACTTTCGTATTTGTTTTCATTTTATTTTCTTCTCTAAGCTTAATCTTTAACACCTAGTTTTAAACTAACCAAAAGTGCATATTTCCAGCCCACACGGCCTTGCACACGGCCGTGGCCGTGGCCGTGTGGAGGTACAGAATCTCCATACTGACAATGGCAGAAGAGGTACAAGTCAGAAAGAATTAAATTTTCAGAGTCACGGACTCCGACCACCACCCCACGGGCACCGACAAAACACCACGGCCGTGCGACGCGGCCTTGGACGACACTGACTTATCACCAACGGGTGTGGCGACCTGAGCATGGTCCTGGGAGAAACGAACAAAGCCCACCACAGCCGTGCGATGTGGCCGTGTGAGATGCCACGCCCACAAGACACGGGCGTGTGAATGTACCTGACTTGAGAATTCTATTTAAACCACCCACCCCTCCTACTTCTCACCCATTCAGCCCATTTAGTTTTTCTTTTCTTTCTCAACCCTCTCCCTACTTTTCTTCTCCAATACATTCCCAAAACCCTTGAGCTACACCAAATGCCGAAGAAGCGGAAGGAATCAATTACAGTCTCCTCATGGAGACCGATCTATATAAGTTCATGCCACCTGCTTCAATCACTCGCCAAGCCAAGGGTCTTTGAGACCATTTATTTTTTCTTTTACTTTTATCTTCTCCTTTATTTTCCTTCTCTTTGACTGTCTTATGCTTAATTTAGTTTATTTTAATTTAGTGTCTTAGTGTCAGGTGTTTCAGGCTGCTTGGGAATCACGCCACTTCTGCCACCGCCAGCACCTCCGCAGCCTTAGAGGTCACACCCACCTCGCGAACCATACAACAATAAGGACCCCTCAATCCATCCATCTTTTCTTTTAATTTTATTTTACTTTCTGTTTTCTTTCTCTTTAACTTTCTTGTCTTTAATTATATATTTAGTTTATTTTAAATGTGTCTTAATAATTCTTGGCTAATCCTCCATGAGCTACCCAATTTCTTCATCTAGCGCAGTAATAGTGGGAAACCACCACACCATTACCACTGCCAAATCCAGCTCAGGTTGAAATTCCAACATATTTTCCACATCCTTCAAGGATTTCATCCATCATTCAGGGAGTTTCACTTTTCTCCATATCTTTTGAATTTATACTTAATTGTCTATATATATATCTTTGTACATTGAGGGCAATGTACATCTTAAGTGTGGGGGGTGAACAACCTAAAAAGTTGCCTAATTTTTTTTCATTATTCTCAAATTCCTGAAATTAGGTGCCAAACTTTTTGCATTGTCTCAAATCCCTGAATTATGCCTTGCCTTAAAGTAAATTTCTCATATTATCATTAGAATGAAATTCCCATAATTGATGATTTTTTTATATGTTTTAGATTAAGTCATTGATAATTGTGCATTGATGATTTATACTTTAAGATACTAGAGAATCAAGCATGATAAGTCTATTTTTCGGTATTAAATTTTTTTTTCTAGGTTGTCTACCTGAATTAGAATATTACTTTGAAATTTGAAATTTACGAGGTTGATATCAAAATACCCATAATTTTTTTTGTGAGATTTTGAGCCTTATAAGAGCATATGTCCTTTTTCATGCTCACTTCTTGATTATGAGTGTGTCAACATTGATTAGTTATTCTAGAACTTGCATCGATTATACATGTCGAGACCACACCTTTGATTTGATATACAGAGATGATGAAGGCACCTAGGATTTAACCCACTCACTCCACTAAAAAAAACCTACCTCCATAATTAACCCTTAGTGAACCCCTTTTAACCCTAACAACCCTTTTTATTGACTTACCCGCTAATTTTCAACCAAAACCCTTTGTATTTATTATCACCATCCTTTTTGAATGCCCTTTTTGTCGATATTTGATTTTGAACAGTTGCCTAACGATGTTCTATATTTCAGTTGTTAAAGTACTTTTTTATTATTGTAAATATTTGATTATTTGTTCTTAAAAAAAATCAAAGTATATTTATTATTAGTTTTGAGATTAGGTGAGCTTATACGTTAAATTCCAATTATTAAAAAAAGAAGCTCGTATTATTAGTTTCAAAGTTTCAATTCATGTAATTATTTATTTTTCAGTTTGTTGTTTCTAGTTAGGTAATTTTTCAGGTCGATCTCGATACTAACCCTCTAATTCAGCCTTTATCCACACCTTAACCCAAGCCACGTTACAACCCTGATAAAGACCTTGTGATTTGTGCATCATCTCATATTACAGTGGTGGAGATTTGATTTTCATGCAAGCCTATGGGATTAACTTTTCAGGTTTGACATTTGAGTGCTTAATTCTGAACCTTAAACACTTCTAGTGATTTCAGTGAATCTTTTGTGAGGATGTCAATCCTTGTAGGTTTTGGATCAGAGGTAATTATTTAGATGTGGGGAAACACCTATGTTTTGTGCTACAAATGTATGACTTATATTGTTTGAATCTTTAGGACTCTTTGAGTTAAATTATCCATGTATAAATTATCTATGAATTATGATGAGACATTGTTAATAGGAATATTGAATCATGGAAAGTTTGTTTTAATTGTAAGTTGAGAATTTTGCTTGAGGACAAGCAAAAGCTTAAGTGTGGGGGTATGTGATAAACCGTAAAAGTAACATATTTTAATCCCACATTTAGCATACTTTTGGATGATTTATCCCTTGATTTTTGTAAAAAGGTTCTCTTAATCCTTTCTTTTCATGTTTTATACTCAGGAAAGCACCAGAGGATGGAAAGAACGAGAAACGGGCTTAAAACGGACCAAATCGGGCCAAAGTGAAAATCGACACGGCCTCGACTTGAGCCAACATGGCCGTGTCTCCCTGATAGACTAGAACACGGCCTGATCACGATTTACATGGGCGTGTCACCTCATCAAAAGTCCGAACATGGCCTAAAGATGATTCACACAGGCGTGTGCCATAGCCGTGTCCCTGTCATGGAGAAGAGCAATTTCACTCGGAAAATGATACTTAGGGGCAAAAAAACCTATTTCGAAAGCCTATATAAACACCCTAAGTATAACCTAGAAGGGGGTAGTGAACTAGGCCAAGGAGCTGAGCCGAAAATGTCAGATTTATGGGAAACACGCGAAGATAGACAGTTGATCCATCTCAAGAAGTCGGAATTCTACTCAAGACGGCGGATCTCTCCTTCAATTCCTTCAGGGGGTTTTAGGGATTTCTTATGTTTTGTTTTATCTTTTCTTCTGAGATGTTTTCTTTTATTGTTATGAACTAAACCCTCAGATACTTGAAGGGGATGAAACTTAGATGAATCTTGTTATCGTTTGCTGAACTATATGATAAATATTTGACTTGTTCTTAATTATGTGTTCTTAATTTTTGTGTTGATATTTCCGGGATATTGATTCAAGTTTGATGTGCTTAGGTGGAGGAGCAAAAGTCCCTGGTTAAGAGTAGATCTAGCATAATTAAGTGGAGTTGATCGCACGCCTAGAGATAGGGTGACGAGATTTTGCCGGATTAGGGTGAAACCTAATATGGGAGTCCATAGAACGAGTTAATGCAATTCTAGGGGTTTTAATTAGAAAGAGATTTCAATTAATCAACCTAGGGTTAGACGTTATTCGCTTGAGAGAGGGTTTAATATACATTAGGAGTCTTACGGATCAAGTCAAGTGAATAAATCATCCGGTTCGAGTTAGATAAAAGTGAAGTCTAGGTGGATTCTTCCTAAGGGTATCGTCTTAATCAACCGAGTTTTTCCAACGAAGATTTCCCCAATTCATTCTTTTTGTCTTTGCGTCTTTAGCTTAGTAGTTAGTTAAATTTAGATTAAAATAACAACTTCACTTATTTTAGGCTAGATAATAAAAAGAAAGTTAGTATTAGTACTTTTGGTTCCTTTGGGTTCGACAATCCGGTCTTGCCTAAGCTATACTACTGTTCGATAGGTGCGCTTGCCTCAAATCGTTGTCATAGTTAGTTTCCAGGTTCGATCATTCTTTTTATAAATTTTAATACTTTGACATAGCGAAAACAACGATCAAGCACTCAGAATGATTCGAAACCAAACCGAAAACTTTTGAACACTTAGAAAATTTTGACATAAATCAGGGCCACACTCCCGTGTGAAAGAGGGAACACGCCCGTGTGTCATACCACATGCTCGTGTGGACATATTTTCCAATTCAAACCTATAGGGGTTTTCACACGGCCGGACACACGCCCGTGTCCCTGGCCCGTGTCCCTCACACGACCACGACACGCCCGTGTCTTAGCCCGTGTGCAAAAACCATGGCATTCTGTTTATGACGTCATCACCTCAATAAGGTCACACGGCCAAGGCACACGCCCGTGTCCATAGATCGTGTGTCGAATTAAATTCCTAATTTTAGGTGCAGACTTCACACGGCCTGGGCACACGCCCATGTCTATGGCCGTGCCTTCCACACGGCTGAGACACACAACCGTGTCTCTGCCCATGTGTTTACTACTGAGTATACTGACTTTAAAACCTAGCATGCAAGGGGACACACGGCCAATCAACATGCCCATGGGGCTGACCGTGTGTCACACATGGCCTAGACACACGTCCGTGTGTCTACTCGTGTGGACAATTGTAAGGCTATCTACCAAGCCATTTCCCACCCTACAAAGCAACCATACTCATACCAAATCAATTCAACTTATGTCATAGCCATAAGGCAATACTAAGAACTCAAAACCAAAACATCCACACAAACATACATTTCATGAATTTCATCATCATTGAATATGTGAACTTGTCAAGTATTGGCCAATTTCCAATGACCATTTACAAAATGAATTGAACAACATTAATAGCTAACACTTTGGCTAACAACTATGACATAACAAAATGACCAAGTCCTATACATGCCATAATCAAAATAAATCTAACTTTGCTATACCAAAAAGAGGTTGATAGTGTGATTTCTGAACTTTGACGTTCCACGAATTTCCGAGCTAGCTTGGCAATACTACAAGGAAAAGGGAAATGAGAGGGGTAAGCATAAAGCTTAGTAAGTTTGCATGAAATAAATAGCAACATATAGGCTCAATAATGTTTTCCATCCATTGCATTGTATAAGAACACAAAGTCTCAAGCACATTGCTATAACTTACTCATGCTCACCCTTACCAATTACATATCATGCCACATCTCGTAAACCATTCTCGTGAATTACTCACTTATACCTGTATCACTTTATCACATTGCTTTAACACTAATTCCATCTCAATTATAAGCTTAACTATTAATCCCATTGAATCACTTGGGATACTCAAGGATACATGATCATCATCATTCACATGAATACGACGCCAATGCCACATCCCAGATATGGTCTTACGTGGGGTCTTCTCTAGATGCCGATGCCATATCCATATATGGTCTTATACGGGATCTCAGAACTATTGTCGATGCCATATCCCAGATATAGTCTTATACGATTTTCATATTCGATGCCGATGCCATATCCCAGATATGGTCTTATACGGGATCTCAATTCGGTGCCGAGGCCATGTCCCGGACATGGTCTTATACGAGACCTTACCCATCTCAAGTCTTATGGACATTATTCTCTCATTTATTAAAGTCCAACTGAGACTTCAACATCACAATTCTCATCATTTTCCCATTCAACATCATTACTCAAATTCATAGAAATATTATACATCTTCACAAATATCAAACATTTTAAATCATACTAGCATGATGTTGAACTTATAACACAAAAACTTACCTCGATTTCAAAATAGGCCAAATTGCCGATCTAATCCGATACCTTGCCCTTCCCTCGGTCAAGGTTAAATCTTCGTTCTTCTTGATTTGTAAAGATTGAAGTGGCTGAAAATTTTCAAGCTTCTAAACCCCTTCTCTTGCTGAATTTTTCGGTGGTAGGGAGAATGAGAAAAAAGATGATATCTTTTCTTTCTTTATTTTCTCTTGTTTTATTCATTAAGTCACCAAAACTCACCTAACCATTGACTCATTTAATTTTCTTGTCCCTATGGGCGGCCATCACTTCCCCAATGGCCTAATTGCACATTAAGGACCTCTAATTTAATATTCTATAGCTATTAGACACCTCTAGCTTGTAAAATAAAACTTTCGCACTTCATGCGATTTAGTCCTTTTTCGCAATTGAGCATGAAATCACCAAAATTAATGCACTAAAATTTTCATGCACTCATATAATCATGATATAACACATATAATAATATTAAAAATAATTTCTCTGGTCTCGAATTAGTGGTTCCGAAACCACTGTTCCAACTAACCCCTAAATCGGGCTGTTACAATTCTCCCCCTCAAGGATTTTCGTCCCCGAAAATCTTACCGGTGAAAAGGTTGGGATATTGGTTTCTTATAGTCTCTTCGGGCTCCCATGTAGCCTCTTCCACCCCATGTCTTTTCCATAGTACTTTCACAAGTACAATACTTTTATTCCTCAATTGCTTGACTTCTCGTGCCAAAATCTTAACCGGCTCTTCACCATAAGTCATGTCCGGTCGAATTTCTACCTCTGTTGGAATAATCACATGCGAAGGGTCTGAACGATATTGACGTAACATAGACACGTGGAAGACATCATGACTTTTTTCCAAATCAAGTGGCAACGCCAAACGATAAGCTACCGGCCCTATCATCTCGGTAATCTCATAAGGTCCAATAAAATGCGGGCTCAATTTGCCTTTCCGGCCAAATTTGAGGACCTTCTTCCATGGTGATACTTTCAGAAACACTTTATCACCGACTTGAAACTCAATCTCTTTCCGTTTCAAGTCTGCATAGGACTTCTGTCTATTTGAGACAGGTTTTATGTAACACCCCTAACCCAAAACCGTCGTCGAAATAGGGTTAAGAGGCATTACCGAACAATCGGAACATTTCACATCCATTTCACAACACTAAGTCAATCATCAATCAAACATATTCAAATATAAACATATAGTCCCTTATTACGGTCTACGAGACCTTCAACACGTGATAGAAAGAGGTCGGGACTAAACCGAACACATACGAAAATTCTCAGAAATTTGAACATTTTTCAAAACTGCAGAGGTCACACGCCCGTGTGGGAAGGCCATGTGCCTCCCACCGCCTCGACACGCCCGTGTGCCTAAGCCGTGTCAAAAAAGGGCATACATACTGACTTTTCCACACGGCCTGAGACACGCCCGTGTGTCCCACCCATGGTGGACTCGTACTTGCACCACACCGCCAGTCACATGCCCGTGTGTCCAGCCCGTGGTCGCTACTGACTTGTTTCACTTGGCAAACTTAAACGACACGGTCGAGCCACACGCCCGTGTGCTCAACCGTGTGGGCAATTATAGGCCATTTTCAAGGCCAAATTTGCCTCCCATACATTGATTCACCTACAAGCTTCAAATCTCATGCATTTATACCCCAATTGGCAACCAAAACATACCATTTTATACTTCAATTAATCCTCAACAATACCATCTATTCATGTTCTCAATTCCTACTCAAATAAATCCATTCAAGCACCATGATTACAATCCAATCCATATACGCCAAGCATCATGTAATTCTTACTACAAGTTCACATTTTATCCATCATTCTTATCAAACAAATCACATATATATATTATACCATATTAATCATTTCTGTAGCTCATATAAGTATCAACATTATTCATCTTCCAAGCCAAATCACATGGCAAGGTTCCAACACCACAAAATGTACCACAACTACTAGCCTATACATGCCATATACCATCTATATACATCTTTCAAAAGTACCGAAATAGATAGCCGATAGTGTGATAGAGCCGCTGACGATCCCCGGATCCGAGCTATCTTTACTGACACTGTAAAAAAGAGAAACAAATCACATAGTAAGATTTCAAAGCTTAGTAAGTTCGTAACATAATACATATAGCTCATTAATACCATTACATTATACCAAAAAGAATCCATCACATAGATTAATTCACAATCACATTTACCATACCATCCAAGCTAATATGCTCAATTAACATTCCATGAACTCATCTATAATTTCATCAACCACTTAGGTTTCGAACGTACCTTAGCCAACACCTAATTATCGATCACATATAATACTCAATGCTTAATATTTCATTTCGATCAACTTTTGTCATTTCCTCGATTCAATCGCACACTTAGTGCCCAAATCATAACCGAAGCTTAATTAACATCGCACACTTAGTGCATCTATATCAAACCGATCTTAAATCGGTATCGCACACACAGTGCCAACATTAAAGCCGAAGCTTATATTATTTCGCACACACAGTGCTAATCATCTCAGTCACATTTCCAAGAACGCACACTTAGTGCCAAATAACTCGATCCCTCACATAGCATTTACAATTCAATAATACCATACAATTCATTTCATAACATTAAACATAGTTAAATACACGTATTATGTCCGAACTTACCTCGCATGTCGAAATACCGAAATGGTCGATTAATCGAGCACTTTATCTTTGCCTCGATCTCGATCCGAGCCTCTCCTTTCTTGGTCTATACACATTTAAATTCAACTTATTCAATCACCAATTCATTCAATTTAGTCCACCCACACAAATTTAGGGCATTTACAAAATAGCCCCCACATTTTCACATTTCGACACTTTAGTCCCTATTTCATAAAATCATCAAATACACATAATTTCTTTTCACCCATGCCTAGCCGAATTCTTCTAATGTCCATACAAGCCCTCACATATAATTTATTTCACAATTTAGTCCCTCAAAATATTATTTTCTCAATTATACCCAAATTACTCAAATTCATCAAAAATCCAAAGACAAAACATGTTAATCTAGCACATATATTTCATAATTCATCAACTAACATCACAAAGCTCAGGCTTTCATCAATGACACATTTCAAATTCTTCATCAAATTCCAAAATTAAGACATGGGCTTGAGAGAACACGAGGCAACGATCACAAAAACGTAGAAATCACTAAAAACTGAGCTCAAAACATACCTTGATTTTGCTTAACAATGGCCGAACCCTAGATTTCTTTTTCTTTTTCTTTTTCCTTGATATTTTCGGCTAAGATGGATGAATAAGGCCACTATCTTCTTTCTTTTATTTTATTATAATAACATATAATATGTTATTAATATTAACCTTTAAAAAAAATCAATATAAAATGCTATATATATTAGCCTTACCGTCCACCACTTTATAAATTGGGCTAATTGCAACATAAATCCTCCAAAACTTAACAATCAGCACATAGCATTTTACACTTTACGCGATTAAGTCCTTTTTTCCTAATTCAACACATAGTCGATAAAATTTTCACACCAAATTTTTACACATGCTCAATCATATACTATTAACGCAAAATATAATATTAAAATATTATTCTGACCTCAGATTTGTGGTCTTGAAACCACTATTCCAACTAGGGTCTAAACCGAGCTGTTACAACTCTCCCCCCTTAGGGATTTTCGTCCCCAAAAATCTTACCATGGAATAGATGTGGATATTGCTCTCTCATAATGTTCTCATGCTCCCACGTAGCCTCCTCAACTCCTTGTTTATGCCACAAAACTTTCATTAAGAAAATTCTTTTATTTCTCAACTCTTTGATCTCTCGTGCCAAAATTCGAAGTGGTTCTTCACTATATGACAAATCTGTCTGAATTTCAACCTCAGTAGGAGCAATCAATGAGACGGATCAGATCTGTACCATCGAAGCATCGACACATGAAACACATTATGAATTTTCTCTAATCCAGGTGGCAACATCAATCTATAAGCAACTGGCCCAACTCGTTCAATGATTTCATACGGCCCGATGAACCTCGGACTCACTTGCCTTTTTGGCCAAATCGAAGTATTTTCTTCCACGAAGACACTTTCAAAAACACTTTGTCACCAACTTCGAATTCAATATCTTTTCGTTTCAAGTCTGCATAAGACTTCTGTCGATCTGATGCCGCTTTCAAATTGTTACAGATCACTTTTACTTTTTGCTCAGTCTCTTTTATCAAATCAACCCAGTGAATCTTATTCTCACTCAACTTAGTCCAATACAATGGAGTTCGACAATTTTGACCGTAAAGAGCCTCATACGGTGCCATTTTAATGCTAGATTAAAAACTGTTGTTGTACGCAAACTCAATCAACGGTAAATGTTTTTCCCACGTACTTTCAAATTTAAGAATACAACACCTCAACATATCTTCGAGAACCTGAATGATCCGCTCAGATTGTCCATCCATTTACGGATGAAATGTAGTACTGAAATGCAATTTTGTGCCTAAAGCCTCTTGCAATTTCTTCCAAAATCGTGAGGTAAATCTCGGATCTCTGTCAGATACAATAGATAGTGGCACCCTATGCAATCTCACAATCTCAGCAATATATAATTCAGCTAATTTATCGAGTGAATAATCTATTCTCACCGGAACGAAATGAGCTGATTTCGTCAATATGTCAACTATCACCCAGATTGCATCTTTCTTTCCCGGAGACAAAGGCAATCCTGATACAAAGTCCATTGTGATTTGCTCCCATTTCCACTCAGGAATCATAATCGGTTGTAACAAACCGGACGAAACCTGATGTTCAGCTTTAACTTGCTGAAAAATTAAACATTTCAACACAAAGTCAGAGATGCCCCGTTTCATACCATGCCACCAATAGAACTGTTTCAAATCATTGTACATTTTCGTACTCCCCGGGTGAACAGTCAAACGACTATTGTGAGCTTTGTTCAAAATTAACTGAATTAGCTCTGAATTCTTCGGAACACAAATCCGATCTCAGAATCTCAAACAATCATCACTATCAACTCAAAATTCTGAATCAGAATTCAATCCACATTGTGCTTGTTTTGCCATCATTTCAACATCACTTTTCTGGGCATCACAAATCTGACGTACGAACGTCAGCCTTACTGTCAACTCAGCCAAAACTGAATCATCATCACATAGATCTATCTGAGTACCCATAGCTCGCAAAGCATTTAAATACTTTCGACTCAAGGCATCAGCAACAACATTAGCTTTGCTCGGGTGATAATCAATCACAAGGTCATAATCTTTCAACAATTCTAACCATCTCTTCTGTCTCAAATTCAATTCTTTCTGAGTCATCAAGTACTTCAAACTCTTATGATCGGTATAAATATGACATTTCTCACCAAATAGGTAGTGACGCCAAATCTTTAATGTAAACACAATCGTGGCTAATTCAAGATCATGCGTCGGATAGTTCTTCTCATACAGTTTTAACAGTCTCGAGGCGTAAGCAATGACTTTGCCTTCTTGCATCAGCACACAACCCAAACCATTCAACGATGCATCACTGTAAACTATGAATTCTTTGCCTGATTCAGGTTGAACCAACACTGGCGCTTCTGTCAACAATGCTTTCAACTGCTCAAAACTCTACTGACACTTTTCTGACCACTCGAATTTAACATCTTTCTGCAGCAACTTCGTCAACGGATTCGCTATCATCGAGAAGCCTTTCATAAACCGTCTATAATATCCTGCCAGTCCCAGAAAACTACGGACTTCAGACACATTTCTCGGGGGCTTCTATTCTAAAATAGCTGATATTTTACTCAGATCAACACTGATTCCCGCAGCTGACACAATATGCCCCAGAAAACCAACCTCACACAGCCAAAACTCACATTTGCTAATTTTTGCATACAATTGCTTCTCACGCAGAGTCTGTAACACAATTCTCAAATGCTCGGCATGTTGCGCCTCATCACAAGAGTAAATCGGAATATCATCAATGAACACCACAAAAAAACTATCCAAATACGGTTTGAATATCCAATTCATCAAATCCATAAACACTGCAGGAGCATTCGTTAGTCCGAAAGGCATAACTAAAAATTCATAGTGTCCGTACCTCATTCTGAAAGCAGTCTTTGGCACATCCGATTCTTTAACCCTCAACTGATAATAACCTGATCTCAAATCTATTTTAGAAAACATTGTAGCTCCTTTCAGTTGATCAAACAAATCATCAATACGAGGCAACGAATATTTGTTCTTTATTGTTACTTTGTTCAACTGTCGATAGTCGATACACATTCTCATAGTGTCGTCTTTCTTTTTCACAAACAACACAGGAGCACCCCAGGGCGAGAAACTCAGTCGTGCAAATCCTCTATCAGTCAACTCTTGCAACTAAGACTTCAACTCTTTCAATTTCGTTGGTGCCATTCTATACGGAGCTATTGAGATAGGAGTAGTCCTCGGTACCAAATCAATGCCAAATTCAACTTCTCGAATCGGAGGTAATCCCGGTAACTCTTCAAGAAACACATCTGAAAACTCACAAACCACAAACACAGATTCAACTTTCTTTTCTGACACTTTCATATCAATCACATATGACAAATAAGCTTCGCGACCCTTTCTCACATAGTTCAAAGCTTTCATTGCAGATACAACAGCTGGTAACCCTTTCATATCACTCGATTCAATTCAAACTATCTCACCGTTCTGACTTCTCAATTCAATACTCTTTCTTTTACAATTCACAATGGCATTATGCAAAGTGAGCCAATCCATACCCAGAATTATATCAAATTTATCGAATGGTAGCAACATCAAGTTAGCCGAAAAATAAACATCTCGAAACATCAATGGACAGTTCTTGCACACCTTATCCACTAAGACACACTTGCCTAAGGGGTTTGATACTCTAATCACAAATTCAGTAGACTCAACAGGTAGAGTCTTACTTGATACTAGATTCACACATACATAAGAATGGGTAGAACCTGGATCTATCAATGCAATCACATTAGTATCAAATAGAGTAAAAGTACCAGTGATGACATTTGGAGATGACGCTTCCTCTCGCGCACGTATAGCATAAGCTCGAGTAGGTGCTCTCGCCTCTGATCTCACAGCTGTATCAGTAGTCCCTTTTTGGCTTCCACTCACATTCCCGACGTTTCTGGGTGGTCTACCCCTAGCCATCATGTTACTCGGCCTCACACTCTGAACATTTTCTTCTTCAGCTAACTTTGGACAATCTCTAATGAAGTGATCCCGTGATCCACACTTATAACAAGTTCGATTATTATACTTGCCGCAGCATTCACCCACGTGTCGTCTTCCACACTGTCTACACTCAGGCTTGTTGCTTTTAACACTACCAACACTTGATTCAATTGGAACTTGAGTTCGTGGACCACTACTTAGTCTTGCACGGTCTCTATTCAGATGTCCAACTGAAGCATTTGATCGGTTGCTTGCATCTCTAAATCTCTTCGTCGAAGGTTGAGATGTCTTACTCATCAATCTTTTTCTTTCATCTCGAGCTTCAGAATCATCTTTCTTCTTTTCTTTACTGAGCTCCTCGACTTTGCAAGCTCTTTCAACTAACACAACAAATTCGTTTATGTCAAGTATCCCAACCAACAACTTAATATCCTCGTTCAACCCTTCAATGAAGCGTTTACACATAGTGGCTTCGGTCGAAACACATTCCTGTGCATATTAGCTCAATCTTACAAACTTTCGTTCATACTCAGTAACAGACTTACGACCCTATTTCAGCTCCAAAAAACTCTTTACATTTTTTATCTATGAATCGTTGACTAATATATTTCTTCCGGAATTCAGCTTGAAAGAAATCCCAAGTGATTCTCTCTCTCGGAACCACTGAAATCAATGTTTTCAACCAGTTATGAGATGTATCCCTCAACAAAGAAACTGCACATTTTATACATTCGTCAGGAGTCAATGACATCTCGTCAAATACTCAAATGGTATTCTCGAGCCAAAACTCGGCTCGTTCAGCATCATCATCAGCTGTGGCCCTAAACTCTTCAGCCCCGTACTTTCGAATCTTATCCACTGGAGGTTTATTCAATCGGATCGGATCTGTAACTTGTGGCACAATCAGTACTTGTGGGGGTGGAGGTTGTGGAGCAGCCGGATTCATTCGAACAAACTCCGAAAACCACTCACTCATTATTCGGAAGAAGGCTTGTTTAGCCTCTCCTCCTTGACTACCATCATTCGGCCCAGATGTGGCCGACGCTGTCCCTTGAACGAGAGCAGGCGCGCTACTCTCTACATCGCCAGCAATTGCTCGATCGGGATCCATTACTATATGAAAACACATTTTCAACTGTCAGGACTCATCACACTATCGCATTTATATATATGGCATGTATAGCTAGACTCACACACGCTATGTTAGTCTGAGAATCGACTAAACCGTAACTCTGATACCAATAAAATGTAACAACCCTAACCCGAAACCGTCGCTGGAATAGGGTTATGAGGCATTACCGAATAATCGAAACATTTCACATCCATTTCACAACACTAAGTCAATCATCAATCAAACATATTCAAATATAAACATATAGTCCCTTATTACGGTCTACAAGACCTTAAACACGTGTTAGAAAGAGGTCGGGACTAAACCGAACCTATACGAAAATTCTCAAAAATTTGAACATTTTTCAAAACTGCAGAGGTCACACACCTGTGTGGGAAGGCCGTGTGCCTCCCACGGCCTCAACACGCCTGTGTGCCTAAGCCGTGTCAAAACAGGGCATACAGACTGACTTGTCCACACGGCCTGAGACACGGCCGTGTGTCTCACCGATGGTGGACTCGTACTTGCACCACACTGCCAGTCACATGCCCGTGTGTCCAGCCAGTGGTCGCTACTGACTTGTTTCACTTGGAAAAATTAAACGACACGGTCGAGCCACACACCTGTGTGCTCAACCGTGTGGGCAATTATAGGCCATTTTCAAGGCCAAATTTTCCTCCCATACATTGATTCACCTACAAGCTTCAAATCTCATGCATTTATACCCCAATTGGCAACCAAAACATACCATTTTATACTTCCATTAATCCTCAACAATACCATCTATTCATGTTCTCAATTCCTACTCAAATAAATCCATTCAAGCACCATGATTACAATCCAATTCATATAAGCCAAGCATCATGTAATTCTTACTACAAGTTCACATTTTATCCATCATTCTTATCAAACACATCACATATATATATATTATACCAATTCCATTCTTGCTATCTCAAACCATATTCATCATTTCCATAGCTCATATAAGTATCAACATTATTCAACTTCCAAGCCAAATCACATGGCAAAGTTCCAACACCACAAAATGTACCACAACTACTAGCCTATACATGCCATATACAATCTATATACATCTTTCAAAAGTACCAAAATAGATAGCCGATAGTGTGATAGAGCCGCTGATGATCCCCGAATCTGAGCTAGCTTTACTGGCACTGTAAAACAGAGAAACAAATCACACAGTAAGCTTTCAAATCTTAGTAAGTTCGTAACATAATACATATAGCTCATTAATACCATTACATTATACCAAAAAGAATCCATCACATAGATTAATTCAAAATCACATTTACCATACCATCCAAGCTAATATGCTCAATTAACCTTCCATGAACTCATCTATAATTTCATCAACCACTTAGGTTCCGAACGTACCTTAGCCAACACCTAAGTATCGATCACATATAATACTCAATGCTTAATATTCCATTTGGATCAACTTTCGTCATTTCCTCGATTCAATCACACACTTAGTGCCCAAATCATAGCCGAAGCTTAATTAACATCGCACACTTAGTGCATCTATATCAAACCGATCTTAAATCGGTATCGCACACACAGTGCCAACAACAAAGTCGAAGCTTATATTATTTCGCACACACAGTGCTAATCATCTCAGTCACATTTCCAATTACGCACACTTAGTGCCAAATAACTCGATTCCTCACATAGCATTTAAAATTCAATAATACCATACTATTCATTTCATAACATTAAACATAGTTAAATACACGTATTATGTTTGAACTTACCTTGGATGTCGAAATACCGAAACGGTCGATTAATCGAGCACTTTATCTTTGCCTCGATCTCGATCCGAGCCTCTCCTTTCTTGGTCTATACACATTTAAATTCAACTCATTCAATCACAAATTCATTCAATTTATTCCACACACACTAATTTAGGGCATTTTACAAAATAGCCCCCATATTTTCACATTTCGATACTTTAGTCTCTATTTCATAAAATCATCAAATACACATAATTTCTTTTCACCCATGCCTATCCGAATTCTTCTAATGTCCATACAAGCCCTCACATTTCATTTATTTTACAATTTAGTCCCTCAAAATATTATTTGCTCAATTAAACCCAAATTACTCAAATTCATCAAAAATCCAAAGACAAAACATGTTAATCTAACACATATTTCATAATTCATCAACTAACATCACAAAGCTCAAGCTTTCATCAATGACACATTTCAAATTCTTCATCAAATTCCAAAATTAAGACATGGGCTTGAGAGAACACGAAGCAATGATCACAAAAACGTAGAAATCACTAAAAACCAAGCTCAAAACATACCTTGATTTTGCTTAACAATGGCTGAACCATAGATTTCTTTTTCTTTTTCTTTTTCCTTGATATTTTCGGCTAAGATGGATGAATAAGGCCACTATCTTCTTTCTTTTGTTTTATTATAATAACATATAATATGTTATTAATATTAACCTTTAAAAAAAATCAATATAAAATGCTATATATATTAGCCTTACCATCCAGCACTTTATAAATTGGGCTAATTGCAACATAAATTCTCCAAATTATAAAGACAACAACAATTATGCACTTAACAATCAGCACACATCATTTTACACTTTACGCGATTAAGTCCTTTTTTCCTAATTCAACACATATTCGATAAAATTTTCACACCAAATTTTCACACATGCTCAATCACATACTGTTAACATAGAAAATAATATTAAAATATTATTCTGACCTCAAATTTGTGGTCTCAAAACCACTGTTCTGACTAGGGTCTAAACCGAGCTGTTACATTTTAAACATTCACGTATCACTTTTATCTTCTTTTCAGTTTCTTTGACTATATCGACCCCGTGAATCTAGTTTTCTCTGAGTTCTGACCAATACAAGGCGTGCTCAAAGATCAGAATGTGACCGATTTAGGGGCTAGTCAGAATAGTGATCTCGGGGTCACTAGTCTGAGACTTGAGAATTTATTTTCATGTTATATTATTAGTTGGAGCATGATAGTATATGTGCATGAGAATTTGGTGCTTTAATTTTAGCGATTTCACGTTTAATCACGAAAAAGGACTAAATCGCATAAAGTGCAAAAGTTCCATTCTATAAGATAAAGGTACCAAATAGCCTTAGAATGTAAATTTGAGGTCTTTAAAAGGAAATTAGACCCCAATATATGCTTGGCTGGCCATGGACTAGCATAGGAGACAAGATGGGAAAAAAATTGGTCAAAGTAGTTGATAGTTGGTGACTTGTTTGACTAGTTTAATATTATAATAAAGAAAGAGAAAATATCATCTTTATCTCCATCTTTCTCCACCAAAATTTGCAAGCAAAATAGGGGTTTGAAAGCTCACAATTTTTAGCAAGCTCTCCTCCATTCTAGTAAGTGATTTTGATGATTTTTCTTTATGATAATTGTACTTTTAAGACCCCTAGAACTTAAGCTTTCAAATGAGAGGACTATTCTACAATATGATGCAAAATTTAGAGTTTTACCATGAGAGCTTTCATTGCTATTTGCTGCATTTTTATGGAAGAAAATGAGTCTTAGTTGTTGGATGAACAACTTTTGTGAAAGGTGTTGTCTTGAAAACACCTAATTTGGACCTTGATGAAAAGGTTACAAAATTGTAGTAAATATGTGAAATGTTGAGTTTTGATGATAGCCATAAGAGTATTAAATGTTCACCTAGGCTTGTTGAAGGTAGAAATGTGATTAGAATTTATTTCCGAGCCTATGGGCAAAATGGTCAATTTGCCAAAGTCTAGGGGCAAAATAGTAATTTTGCCTAAGCATGATTATTGAAATGCTTTATTAATGAGATGATTAAAATGAGCTAAATTGTTGTTATAGAGTAAGAAGAACCGAGGATCCGCCTTGATCGGGGAAAGAATAAAGTCTCTGACTAAATCGTCGAGCTAGCTCATTTTGAAATCGAGGTAAGTTTGTATGTGAATAATGAAATATTTATGTTAGCATAATTGAAAATGCTTGGTATCACATTGATGTATGATACTTCATTGAAATGAGAAATTGATGTTAAGTATGATGTTGAAGTCCTAGTGGACTATAATAAATATGGGATTGCTATCATCGAGATGTGAATTAGATAAAGTCCCGTATAAGACCATGTCTGGGACATGGCCTCGGCACTGAGTTAAGATCCCGTATAAGACCATATCCAGGATATGGCTTCGTAAAAGAATAAGAAACTCATCTAAGACAACATCTGGGATGTGGCATCGATACTTGATGTGAAAGTCCATATAAGACCATATTCGGGATATGGCATTGGCATTTAGAAGTAACTCCATGTAAGAACACCTCGGGGATATGGCACTGGCTCCGTCTCTACATGAAAGACGTCGAATATGCGCCTTCGACTATCCCTAGCGATTAAAGGGATAAGTAGATGAGTTTAGAAGTAGAAATGAGATTTGCACTAAGGTCATATGAATGAGTGAATACAGGTACTCGTGAATGAATCACGAAGAAATGTTTACGACATGTGGCATGGTATGTGCTAAATAAAGACAATTGTGAGTAAGTATGGCAAGATGCATATGACTTGTGTATGGTTAGTTAATGTCACGGATGGATTATTTTATGAGCTTATTGTTGCTATTTATATCCATGCAAACTTACTAAGCTTTATGCTTACCCCTTTCATTGCCCTTCTTCCTTGTAGTATTGCCAAGATAACTCGAGGATCGTGGGCGTGTGCCCAAGCCGTGTGAAGTCTGCACCTTGCACTTGGAATTTTAAATCGCCACACGGTTGAAACACACGGGCGTGTGTGTGGGCCATGTGGATTAGTCAGAATGCCAAGGTTTGCCACACGGGCTAAGGCCACAGGCGTGTCGAGGCCGTGTGAAATTAGTCAGTTTCGACCACGTGTGGTAGACTCGGTCATGTTTTAGGGACACACGGGCTTGTCCCTAGACTCACACGGGCGTGTGACCCCTGTTTTGTTGAAAAGTTTCTCGAACGCGTAAATGTCCCCGAAATAGTCCTGATACCTCTCGGAAGTATGTTTAAGGCCTCTTAGGCCAAGTATAAGTAAGTGATGGGTTAAACGAGACGTTGTAACCTTATTCTAGATGTTTAAGCAAGATTAGTTAGGTAATGCCTCGAACCCTGTCCCGGCTTGAAGACGGGTAAGGGGTGTTACATTTATTAGTATCAGAGCTATGGTTTAGTCAGTTCTAGGACTAACGTAGTATAAGTACGAGTCTATCTATACATGCCATATGTAAGGGTGTCTGAGTAATGATAGTGTGGTGGCTCCTGACATATGAAATTGTGTTTTATGTAGTATATGGATTCTGATCCAGACCGAACTTCAACCGATGATGCTGCGAGTAACACGCCAGCTCCTGTTCAAGGGACCGCACCAGCTAATAGTAGACCCGAGACCTTCGGTCAGGGGGAAGAGGCTCGAGCAGCCTTTCTCTACATGATGAGCAACTGGTATACCGAGTATACCCGAGCAAATCCTAACGCTCAACCCCCTCCACCCCCACCAATCCCTCAACCTGCTCTAGTAGCTCCTCAAAGAGAAAGGCCTCCGGTGGATAAGATCCGGAAGCAAGGAGCCGAGGAATTCTGGGTAAATAAGGACGATGACCCGGAGAAAGCAGAATTCTGGCTTGAGAATACCATCAGGGTATTCGATGAGTTATCCTGCACGCCTGAGGAGTGCTTAAAGTGTGCGGTATCTCTCCTGAGAGATTGAGCCTACCGATGGTGGAACACCCTAGTGTCGGTGGTGCCAAGGGAGAGTTAGCTGGGAATTCTTCTAAGAGGAATACCGGAAAAAGTACATCAGTCAGCGGTTCATCAACCATAAGAGGAAGGAGTTCTTGGAACTGAAGTAAGGTTGTATGTCAGTAACCGACTATGAACGGGGATTCGTAAGGCTTAGAAAGTATGCACGGGAGTGCGTGTCTACCAAAGTCGTCATGTGCAAGAGATTCGAGGATGGATTAAATGAAGATATCCGTTTATACATGGGAGTCCTCGAACTAAAGGAATTTGTAGTGTTGGTAGATAGAGCCTGTAAAGCCGAAGAGTTGGCTAAAGAGAAGAGAAGAGCTGAGAATGAGTCTCGTGACTCGAGGAAGAGACAACTAAATAAGTCTCACCAATCCTCATCTAAGAAATCGAGGGATTCCGCTGCTCGATCAGTCATTTCAGCGGGGTTTTTAACCCGAATTAAAGGCAAGCAATTTTCGGGGTCGAAAGGGCAGACCACATTAGTTGCTAGTGTGGGCAACATCCGACCAAGTAGACAGGAATGCCCTCAGTGTGGTAGGCGCCATTCTGGTGAGTGTTGAGCTAATGAGAAAACTTGCTTCAGATGTGGGTCCTTAGACCACTTTATCAGAGACTGCCCCGAGGTGGGCGAGAAAGAAAAGCCTCAAAATGCAAGATCGGGAAGTACTGCTAGGGGAAGACCACTGAGAAACCCAGGAAATGAGATGGGTAGCAAGAATCCATCTAGAGAGCAAGCTGCTAGAGTCGAGGGTAGAGCACCGGTGAGGACATATGCCATTCGTGCTCGTGAAGAGGCATCTTTGTAAGAGTATGCCCAAAGATCAATCATGATATGGTTGTAATAACATACTTGATTTACCATGTTTATTAATATAAAGTGTTGTCATTATTATTTTAGTTTTTCTTTCTGTGTGTACAAATAAACTGTTTTATAATAATGTCCTGAGAATAATATGATTATTCTTAAAAGATCCTTAGTCAAGTATTATTGTTGACTAGGACAACAATAATGCATTAGGACTAACATGTAGTTGATTGATGATAAAGAGTTGTCATTGATATGGAGTGTAAAAATCAATGCATGAATATGTGTGTTAGAGAACAACATATTGGACTGACCCGCTATGAGTATGTTTCTTGGATTATTATGTAATTGTCACAACATTACTCATAGTGATTAATATGTATATGATCCTCAGAATTGAGATCATCATCATCCCAACATCGTGAGTTGTATTTTTGATCTGATCAAACGCGTAATCGTGAATGGTTGTTCTATAAAGGGCGATGTTGGATATACCACAATCTATGTAGAGGGATATGGTTGATCAATATAGGATAAGTCCCTCCTACATAATGGGAGTAATATCCTAGGCCACTTGATTGAGTGAGACTAGAAATGCATGGCCATGCTCAAATAAGTTGACATGAGATGTCATACTAATTTGTATATCATAGTCTACTCAAGGTATCAAGAAACATGGGATGGACTATACAAGTGTGACTATTCCATGACTTGTGCCCATTCTAGAGATAAAGGACTTAAGGATTAATGCATGAAAGGTTAATCACAAAAAGGTTATGTCGAATCATGACTCCTTGTAACTTAGGTAGCAATGATGCATTGCTAGATGCCACTCATTGTTTGTAACATTAGAATCGTTCTAGTATTATTGCTAACGTTACAAGAACCTACAGGGTCACACCCTATGGTTGAAATGAACAGAATAAAACATAGTTGGTATTGTGTTTGATTGTCACATGAATTAAATTAATTAAAGAATTAATTTAAATTGGGCAATCAAATATTGAACATATTATATGTACAAGGATGTTGTACACATAATGAGAATTAATATATGAATTTGGTTCGTATATATATTTAAATAAATATAGTTTATCGAAATCCATGTTATAATTAATGCAATTATAATTTGTTTTTGGATATAATTAATGTAATTATAATTTTCGGTTAAAACATTATTATATTTATTTAATTTTATGATTCATTAAAAAGATACCAATTATAAAAGGTAATAGGTTATATAGAGCTTATTAAGAAAAACCCTAAGGTATTGCTTTAAGGTCTAGCAGCCGTCAAGCAAGAAAAACCTCCAAAATAGTTTTGGAGATTTCTTCCGTTCATAGTCAAACCGGGTGGATTACGTAGAGGCCGACATCGCAAAAGGTTGTGGCTTGGTTCGACAGTGGATCAAAGTTTGTGTTACCGAGGCATCGCTGTCTACTCAGATTGAAGTTTCGGTAATTTCAAAACCTTTATTTCACCCCGATTCGTTCCTCACACATGGATTTATGGTTTGGATCGCCAGAATTTAATTTTATGTTGCTGTGCCAAGGGGTGCCGACGTTCCAACAATCTTCCCCCGACATAATCACGGGTACCTTTTCTCTCCATAATACTCGTGTTATAGCTTTAATTGATCCGGGATCCACCCACTCATACATATGCATGAAATTAGTCTCTAGCATGAGCATGCCTATAGAGTCTACCGAATTCATAATAAGACTGTCTAATCCCCTAGGCAAGTGTGTGTTGGTTGATAGAGTTTGCAAAGGTTTCCCTTTGATGATTAAGGGTCATTGTTTCCTGCTCGATCTTATGTTATTACCGTTTGACGAGTTTGATGTCATCCTTGGGATGGATTGGTTAGTTACTCATGGAGTAATTATGAGTTGCGGGAAGAAGCATATTGAGTTGAGAGATGAAAATGGTAATCTTATTCGTGTTGAATCAGATAAGCCAGATAGGCTACCAGTAGTGATGTCAGCCTTGTCGACTCAGAAGTATTTAAAGAAGGGATACGAAGCCTATCTTGCCTTTGTGTTGAACATTAAAGAGACTGAATTGAAAATGGAGTCGGTACCCATAGTATACGAGTACCCAGATGTTTTCCCGGAAGAGTTGCCAGAGCTACCTCCAGTTAGAGAGGTCGAATTTGGGATTGAGTTAGCTCCGGGTACTGCCCCTATTTCTATTGCTCCCTATAGAATGGCTCCAACTGAGCTAAAGGAGCTAAAAGAACAGTTGCAAGAGCTAACGGATAAAGGTTTTGCAAGGCCGAGTTTTTCTCCGTGGGGTGCTCCCGTTTTATTCGTAAAGAAGAAAGATGGTTCCATGAGACTATGTATAGATTATCGGTAACTTAACAAGGTAACTGTGAAGAACAAGTACCCGTTGCCGAGGATCGACGATCTATTCTATCAATTGAAGGGAGCCACAGTATTTTCCAAGATAGATTTGAGGTCAGGGTACTATCAGCTGAGAGTCAAGGACTTGGATGTGCCGAAAACCACGTTTAGGACTAGATATGGCCACTATGAATTTTTGGTCATTCCTTTTGGTCTAAAAAATGCCCCGGCGGTCTTCGTGGATTTGATGAATCGCATTTTTCGGCCATACTTGGATAAATTTGTTGTGGTTTTCATCGACGACATACTAATCTACTCTCGGGACGAGAACAAACATGCCGAGCATTTGATTATGGTTCTGCGAGTTTTGAGAGAAAAACAATTGTATTCCAAATTCTGTAAGAGTGAATTTTGGCTCAGGGAATTCAGATTTTTGGGACACATTGTCTTGGGAGACGGGATTTGAGTCGACCCGAGTAAGATTTTAGCAATTGTTGAATGGAAACCGCCGAGGAGCATAACTGAAGTAAGGAGTTTTCTAGGCCTAGTTGGCTATTATAGGCGTTTTATCAAGGGGTTTTCCATGATAGCTACCCCGATGACTAAACTTTTGCAAAAAGATATGAAGTTCGATTGGACAGAGAAGTGTCAACAGAGTTTTGAGAAACTGAAGACACTGTTGACTGAGGCCCCTATTTTGGTGCAACCTGAGCCGGGAAGAGAATTTGTGGTTTATAGTGACGCGTTCTTGAATAGATTGGGGTGTGTACTCATGCAAGAGGGTAAGGTGATTGCTTACGCCTCTAGGCAATTGAAGCCGCACGAGAAGAATTACCCGACTCATGATTTAGAGTTGGCCGCAATTGTGTCTGCGTTAAAAATTTAGAGGCATCATTTATATGGTGAAAGGTGTCGGATTTTCACCGACCATAAAAGCTTAAAATATTTGATGACTCAAAAAGAAATGAATTTGAGGCAACGAAGGTGGTTAGAGTTGATTAAGGATTATGAGTTGGTAATTGACTACCATCCGGGAAAGGCGAACGTAGTCGCTGATGCTTTGAGCAGAAAATCATTGTTTGCACTAAGAGCCATGAATACTCAGATGACCTTGTTGGATGATGGTTCCATTTTAGCCAAATTGAGGGCTAAACCCTTGTTTCTCCAAGCAATTTGTGAAGCTCGGAAAGATGATAACAGTTTGCAAGCCAAGAGAGTTTTATGTGAGTCGAACGTGAAGTCAGACTTTCGGGTAAATCCTGATGGATGTCTGACATTTCGAGGTAGGGTCTGTGTACCCAGAAATGACGAGCTTATTTGTAGAATCTTGCATGAAGCGCATAGCGGATGTTTGAATGTACACCCAGGCAGCACGAAGATGTACAATGATTTGAGGAAATGGTATTGGTGGCTTGGTATGAAGAAAGACATTTCCGAGTTTGTATCAAAATGCCTGATTTGTCAGCAAGTGAAGGCTGAACATCAAGTACCTTCGGGTTTACTTCAGCCCATTATGGTTCCTGAGTGAAAATGGGACCGTAATACCATGGACTTCATGACGGGCTTACCGTTGACTCCAAAGAAGAAAGATGCAGTATGGGTAGTGGTTGATAGACTCACAAAGTCAGCCCATTTTATACCAGTACGAGTCGACTATTCGCTTGATAAATTGACAGACTTGTACATGTCAGAGATAGTAAGACTCCATGGTGTACCATTGTCGATCATTTCGAATAAAGATCCGAGATTCACGTTACAGTTTTGGAAAAAGTTGCAAGAAGCCTTGGGCACGAAATTAAATTTCAGTACAGCCTTCCATCCACAAACCGACGGACAGTCAGAGAGGGTAATCCAGATACTTGAGGACATGCTTCGATGTTGTGTTTTAGAATTCCAAGGTAGCTGGGAGAAATACTTACCGTTGGTGGAATTCACCTACAACAACAGTTTTCAGCAAGTTTGAAGATGGCGCCTTATGAGACATTGTATGGGCGTAAGTGTCACACGCCCTTGTTTTGGTCAGAACTCAGAGAAAAACAAATACACGGGGTCGATTTGGTTAAGGAAACTGAAGAAAAAGTAAAAGTGATACGTGATTGTCTGAAAGTCGCCTCAGATAGGCAAAAGTCCTATTCAGATTTGAAAAGGGAAGAGATAGAATTCAAAGTCGGTGATAAAGTGTTCTTGAAAGTATCACCTTGGAGGAAAGTCCTCAGATTTGGCCAGAAGGGCAAATTAAGTCTGCGCTTTATCAGACCTTATGAAATTACCGAGAGGATAGGACCGGTAGCTTATCGATCGGCCTTGCCACCTGAACTAGAAAAGATCCATGATGTCTTTTGTAACGACCTGATACCCGAGTCCGAAACTGAGACTGGATACGAGACATTACTGTACTTAAACTTACTAAAACATGTACTTTCGGGCTGTAAAATTTCGTTTCGAATTAGAACTTCTCTTTCTTAGTCAAATCATACATTTCATGGGCCTACGAGGCCTTAAACTCACATTCGAAAACTTTCGGAGTTCAACCGAAAACTTTTACTCACTTTGTAAACTTTTCCTCAAAACAGGGGTCACACGCTCGTGTGACTTGGGACATGCCCGTATGCCCCTAATACATGCCCGTGTCTTCCACCCGTGGTCGACACTGACTAATTTCACACGGCCTTGACACGCCCGTGGCCCTGGCCCGTGTGCCAAACCTTGGCATTCTGACTTATCCACACGGTCCATGCACACGTCCGTGTGCTTCAGTCGTGTGGCGATTCAAATTCCAAGTGCAAGGTGCAGACTTCACACGGCCTGGGCACACGCCCATGTTCTAGCCATGCCTCCAACACGGTCTAGACACACGCCCGTGTCTCTACTCCTGTGGGAGATTATAAGGCTATCTACCAAGCCTTTTTCCACTCTGAAATCAAGATCAATTTAATACCCTATTCAACAACTCAAGTACTACATGAAAACATGAACAATGATGCATAATCATCAACATTGGTATAAATAAACTTGGCAAATATTGGCCAATCTCTTTAGCCATATACAAAAGAATACTAAACTTGATAGTCAACACTTTGGCTCTTCTTAAAACATAACTCAAAATGAAATGCTTCCTATACATGCCATACTTAATATAAACAACTTGGCTATACAAAAATAGCGATTGATAGTGTGCTCCGAGCTCCGACGTCAATGATCCACGAGTTAGCTTGGCGGGACTACATAGAGAGAAAGAATTAAAGACGTAAGCATTTAGCTCAGTAAGTTTGCATGTAGTGCATATAGCAACATATTTGCTTAACATAACTCATTCATCATAAATAAAGGCATTGCCGAACTCATATGCTTGAGCTCACTTACTCTTAATAATTCTTACATATCTCATGGTACTTACTAGGCTCATGCTTGTAAGGTAAACAAGGTACCTGTATCACTTAATCACATAGATTAGCATACTTTGCTATGGTAAGCATAATCTTAACTTCATCATTCATAACATGAATAATACTTTTAGCTAACTTTAACTAGCATATTTTGATGATAGCTTTACTTGCTTAACTTTCTTGCTTTCTCATTTATTCTTTACTCTTTTACCCGATGAAATACTATGAATAACCGAGGATACTGAATCTCATCTCACATATATCTCGATGCCAAAGCCATATCCTAGATATGGTCTTACATGGGATCTCTCAACTTGGTATCGATGCCATGTCTTGACATGGACTTACACGAAGTCTTCCTTGTGTGTTCCCTTGGGAACTTACCATTGCCATGTCTTGATATGGTCTTACTTGGTATCTTTACTCATGAACTTGTCAATGCCGATCCTTGGCCTGGACTTACATGAAATCTTCCTTGTTACTTACCAATGTCATGCCTTGGCTTGGACTTACATGGGATCTCTATCTCATGATAGCTTTTCAATGCCAAGACTTGTCTTGGACTTACATGACAACTTGCTTGATTGCCGATGCCTTGCCTTGGCTTGGTCTTATACGGGCTTTCTTGTCTCATGTGATAGGTCGAGTATCCTAAGTAATTCAACTTCAATCGGGACTTTCTCATGCTTAATCTCATTGATTTCTTTGTTTAACATAGCATTAAAAAATCTCATGGAATTAAGATATATTCAACATCATACTAAGCAATTCAATGATATTAATCATAAAGCTTAGAAATTATACAAACTTACCTCAATATACAAAATGTATATAGATATGCAATTTAGTCCTCGACTTTGTTCTTACCTCGGTTTCGATCCGGGCTTCGTTTTTCTTGATCTATAATAATAATTTATCTCATTTAATACTCATATTGACTAAATTGACTCATAACTCATACTTTGGCAAAATTACCATTTTGCCTCTAAACTTTCTCATAATTACACTTTTTCCCCTAGGCTCGTAAAGTGATTTTTATTCAACTTTCATGAACTTCATGCTTAGCTGATTCATTCTCTCAACTATAGCAGCAATCAATTCCCACTATTTCTATTATGTATGACCAATTTCATAACTATTACAAATTAGTCCATACTAACATTTTTCATGAAATTCACTTAGGAAAAGATGTTTATCTAACATAAAACTCTAATAATCTTCCATAAAACATCATTTTACATGCATGTCATACATGGGTATATTTATGGACATGAATTCTAGCTCAACTTATAGCTAAAAATAGCTAATTCATGCTACGAGGACTCCAAAAATACGAAGAATGTTAAAAACGGAGCTAGGATGCACTTACTAACAAGCTTCAAAAATTGAAGAACCCTCGGTATGGAGTCTCTCTAATTTTCGGCACAAGGGGAAGAAGATGAATAAGATTTTTGTCATCTTTTTCCCTTTTTAATCATTTAATTGATAAATGACCAAAATGCCCTTCTCCCTAAACTTTCAACAATTTCTAACTCATGTCCATTTTTGTCCAAAAATTATAATTTGGGAAAATTGCTATTTAAGGACTTCTAATTAATATTCCAAAGCTATTTCATACTAAAAGCTTCTAGAATCTCATATTTTGCAGCTTTTGCAATTTAGTCCTAATGGACCATTCAATGACAATTTCATAAAATTTCTACATGAAACTTTCATACTATCATGCAAACATATCTTAAACCTCAAAACTCATTTTACTACTTTGGATTTGTGGTCTCTCACCACTGTTACGACTAGGCCCTAAATTGGGATGTTACAATTCTCCCCCCATAGGGATTTTCGTCCTCGAAAATCTTACTAGCAAATAAGTTTGGGTACTGGTTTCTCATGGTTTCTTCTGGTTCCCATATAGCTTCCTCTATCCCATGTCTTTGCCATAAAACTTTAATAAGGGAGATATTCTTATTCCTTAGCTGTTTGACTTCCCGAGCTAAAATCTTAACTTGTTCTTCACCATAAGTCATGTCGGGTTGAATCTCTACCTCTGACGGAGTAATTACATGCGAAGGGTCTGATCGGTAGTGTCGCAACATAGACACGTGAAACACATCATGTATCTTTTCTAACTCAGACGGCAAATCCAATTGATAGGCTACCAGCCCAACTCTCTCAGTAATCTCATATGGTCCAATAAAACATGGACTCAACTTGCCTTTCTGGCCAAATCTAAGAACCTTTCTCCATGGTGACACTTTCAAGAAAACTTTATCCTCGACTTGATACTCTATCTCTTTTCTTTTTAAATCCGAGTAGGATTTTTTGTCTGTCGAATGACCTTTAAACTTTCTCGAATTACTTTCACCTTACATTCGATTTCTCTAACCAAATCAACCCTGTGAATCTGGTTTTCCTTGAGTTCAGTCCAATATAAAGGCGTTCGACACTTACGCCCATATAAGGCCTCATAAGGCGCCATCTTCAAGCTCGACTGAAAACTATTATTGTAGGCAAATTCTACTAATGGGAGGAACTTTTCCCAACTACCTTGGAATTCAAGAATACAACACCGAAGCATATCCTCGAGTACTTGAATTAACCTCTCTCGATCGACCGTCGTTTTAGGATGAAAAGTCAGACTAAAACTCAATTTTGTACCCAAGGCCTCTTGCAACTTCTTCCAAAATCTGGAGGTGAATCTCGGATCTCTATCCGATATGATTGACAAAGAAACTCCATGAAGCCTTACTATTTCTGAAACATACAAGTTTGCCAACTTGTCGAGTGAGTAATCCACTTGTACAGGTATGAAATGGGCCGACTTCGTGAGTCTATCGACTACCGCCCATAAAGCATCTTTCTTGCTCGGTGAAAATGGTAAACCCGTTACAAAGTCCATAGTGATACGGCCCCATTTCCACTCGGGAACCATAATTGGTTGAAGCAAACCCGAAGGTACTTGGTGTTCAGCCTTTACTTGCTGACAAATCAAGCATCTTGAAACGAACTCTGAAATATCTTTCTTCATTCTCGGCCACCATTACCGTTGCTTCAAATCATTATACATCTTGGTACTACCCGGATGTACAGATAGACATCCATTATGTGCCTCATGCAACATTTTCTGAATAAGCTCTTCTTTTCTCAGTACACAAACTCTATCTTTGAACATCAGACTTCCATTGGAACTAATCCGGAAATCGGACTCAACATCTAACTTGCACTGAGCTCTCTTTGCTTGTAATTCACTATCCTCTTTCTAAGCCTCAAAGATCTCTTGGAGAAACATTGGTCTAGCTCTCAACTCAGCTAGAATAGAACTATCGTCGGATAAGGTCATCCACGAATTGATTGCCCTTAATGCAAATAGGGACTTTCTACTCAAAGCATCAACGACCACATTCACCTTTCCGGGATGGTAGTCAATGACCAACTCATAGTCTTTTATCAATTATAACCATCTCCGTTGCCTTAAGTTCAACTCTTTCTGCGTCATCAAGTACTTCAAACTTTTGTGATCGGTGAAAATCCGACATCTTTCACCATATAAATGGTGTCTCCAAATCTTCAATGCGAAGACGATGGCAGCCAACTCTAAATCATGCGTCGAATAATTCTTCTCATAGGGCTTTAGCTGTCTTGAGGCATAAGCAATCACTTTGCCTTCTTGCATAAGTATACAGCCTAATCCGTTTAAGGATGCATCGCTGTATATCACGAACTCTTTCCCCGACTTGGGCCGTACTAAAACTGGAGCTTCTGTCAACAATGCCTTCAGTTTCTCGAAACTTTGTTGGAATCTTTTTGTCCACTCAAACTTCACATTTTTCTGTAATAATTTCATCATCGGAGTTGCAATCATGGAAAACCCCTTGACGAATCGTCTATAATAGCCAGATAGGCCTAGAAAACTTTTAATCTCAGAGATATTCCTCGGTGGTTTCTAGTCAATAATAGCCGAAATTGTACTTGGGTCCACTCGTACTCCATCTCCCGAGACAATATGTCCCAGAAATCCTACTTTTTTAAGCCAAAATTCACTTTTACTGAACTTGGCATACAACTGATTTTCTCGTAGAATCTATAAAATTGTTCGTAGGTGATCAGCATGCTCAGGCTCATCACGAGAATAAATCAATATGTCTTCAATAAAAACGACTACAAACTTATCGAGGTATGGCCTAAAAATGCAGTTCATTAGATCCATGAATACTGCAGGAGCATTGGTCAAACCAAAGGGCATGACTAAAATTCATAATGCCCATACCTCGTTCGAAAAGCGGTCTTCGACACATCTAAGTCCCTTACTCTCAACTGGTAGTATCCCGATCTCAAGTCTATTTTGGAGAACACAGGGGCTCCCTTCAATTGATCGAACAAATCATCGATCCTTGGCAATGGATACTTGTTCTTCACTGTCACTTTATTAAGCTGACGGTAATCTATGCACAATCTCATGGTGCCATCTTTCTTTTTCATAAATAAAACTGGAGTACCCCATGGAGAACAACTTGATCTTGCAAAGCCTTTATCTGTCAACTCTTGCAATTGTGACTTCAGCTCTCTCAACTCCGTTGGAGCCATTCTGTAAGGAGTAATAGATATTGGTATAGTACCGGGAGCTAGCTCAATGTTGAACTCAACCTCTCTTACCGGAGGCAATCCTAGTAATTCCTCAGGAAAAACCTCCAAGTACTCACATACTATCGGCACTGACTCAATCTTTAGCTTTGTTCCTCTAGCATTCATCACAAAGGCAAGATACGCCTCATACGCTTTTCTTATATATCTCTGTGCCATCATATGAGAAATTATTACCGACGATTTATCTTGTTCATCTGATTCTACATGAAGAGTGTCCCCATTCTCACATCTCATCTCAATATATTTCTTCCCACAATTTACTATTACATCATGAGGGGTCAACCAGTCCATACCAAGAATGATGTCAAACTCATCAAATGGTAACAACATAAGGTTTGCTTTAAAATAATGACCTCTAATCATCAATGGGCAATCATTACATACTTTATCGACCAGCACACTTTGGCCTAATGGATTAGACACTTTAATCACAAATTCTGTAGACTCTATAGGCATACTCATACTGGATACTAGTTTCATGCAAATGTAAGAGTGTGTGGATCCGGGATCTATTAAAGCAATAACTTTAATATCATGAAGAGAAAAGGTACCCGTAATAACATCAGGAGAAGATGCCTCTTCGCGAGCGTGAATGGCATACGTCCTTGCAGGTGCCCTACCCTCGGGTCTCGCAACCTGCTCTCTAGGGTTACCTCTACCACTTGCTCCACTACCCGGGTTCTTCTGAGGTCTTCCTCTGACCATACTTCCGGATCTCGGGTTCTGAGTTCTCTCTTCTTTCATCATCTTAGGACAATCTTTTATAAAGTGATCTTGAGAACAACATCTGAAACAAGCATTTTCATGCGCTCAGCACTCACCAAGATGACGTCTACCGCACTGTGGGCATTCCGGTCTATCAGATCGAATGTTCCCCACACTAGGGACTGAAGTAGTCTGTGCCTTATTTCCCGAATTCTGTTTACCCTTGTTTCTACTTGAAAACCCTGTGGATGAAGCCGATCGGGTGGAGAAATCTCTTCACTTCTTGGAAGAGGGTTGGAATGACTTATTCCACTGTCTCTTTCTCGAGTCACGAGACTCAATTTTAGATTTTCTCTTCTCTTTTACTAGCTCTTCGGCTTTACAAGCCCGCTCCACTAACACAACAAATTCTTTTAATTCTAGGATAGCAACAAACAACTTAATGTCCTCATTTAGTCCATCTTCGAATCTCTTGCTCATGATGGCCTCGGTGGATACACACTCTCGAGCGTATTTACTGAGTCATACAAACTCGAGCTCATAATCAGTCACAGACATCTTGCCTTGCTTCAGTTCTAGGAATTCCTTTCTTTTCTGATCGATAAATCTTTGACTGATTACTTCTTTCTGAACTCTTCTTGAAAGAATTCCCATGTGATCTTTTCTCTTGGTACTACCGACACCAAGGTGTTCCACCATTGATAGGCAGAATCTCTTAAAAGAGAAACTACACACTTCATGCATTCCTTACAAGTGCATGACAACTCATTAAATACCATTATGGTATTTTCTAACCAGAACTCGGCCCTTTTCGGATCATCATCCTTTCTAGCCCGGAATTCTTCTGCCCTATGTTTCCTGATCCTATCAACCGGAGGTTTGTCTCCTCTTACCACCTCTACTACTTGAGGGGCTACTGGGATAGGTTGAGGAATAGGCGGGGGTGGAGGGGGTTGTGCATTCGGGTTCGCACGAACGAACTCCGTATACCATGTGTTCATCATGTGGAGGAAGGCTTCTCTAGCCTCTTCTCCTCCTCCTTGAATCATCATAGTGGGTCTATTCTCATTCTCGTTTGGCACCGTCCCTTCAGCGGGAGCCGGCGCGTTACTTTCTACATCATCCGCAACAGCTCTTTCGGAATCCATTTACTATATGTATAAAAATAATTTAAGTCGTCAGGAGTCGTCACACTATCATTATAAAAACATTATTACGTATGGCATGTATAGCTAGACTCGTAATCATGCTACGTTAGTCCTAGAACTGACTAAACCGTAGCTCTGATACCACTAAATGTAACGACCCGATACCCGAGTCCGAAACTGAGCCCGACCCTCAGGTCTCACAGTAGAGTCTCGTGACGCACCTCTACCACTAGTCCCACCTCTTGGGTTCTTTGGTGGCCTACCCCTCGCAGATACATTGTTGGATCTTATCTCTTGCTTCCTTTCCTCGTCATTCCTCTCGGGGCAATTTCAGATGAAATGGTCGAGGGAACCACACTTATAACAATTTTGGTTGTTTCCCCAACACTCTCCAGTGTGATGTCTACCACAACATGGACACTCCAGTTTGGTCTTCGGATTGCCCACACTTTCCATCGAGGTGGCTTGAACTCTCAAAATCTGATCGAGTGTTGCCTTGGTCTCAATGTGAATATCCAACTGATGCAGTCGTCCGAGGATTCGCTTCCTTGGATCTTTTAGACTGAGCTTGGTACGATTTGCCCATCGGCCGTTTTCTTGCATCTCGGGCCTCACTCACAGCTCTCCTCTTTTCCATACTCAATTCTTCGGCCTCACTTGCCCTATCAACCAACACTACAAACTCTTTTAACTCTAAAATACCAACTAGTTGTTTAATATCCTCATTTAGCCCATCTTCGAACCTCTTGCACAAAATAACTTCCGTTGACACACATTCTTGCGCGTACTTCCTAAACCTAACAAATTCGCGCTCATGTTCAGTTACAGTCATTCTTCCTTGCTTTAACTCAAGGAATTCCTTCTGTTTTTTATCAGTAAATCATTGACTTATATACTTCTTTCATAATTCCTCCGAAAAGAAGTCCCACGTCACTCTCTCCTTTGGAACCACTAATGTCAACGTTTTCCACCAATGGTATTTCGAGTCCCTCAGCAAGGACACGACGCACTTTAAGCTCTCCTCCAGTGTACAGGAGAGTTCATCAAATACCCTTATTGAGTTCTCTAGCCAGAACTCCGCCCTCTCAGGGTCATCATCTACTTTAGCTCTAAACTCTTCAGCCCCTTGTTTCCGAATCTTATCTACTGGGGGCTTCGTTACTCTCACTACTTCTATACCTTGAGGAGCCACTGGAACTGGCTGAGGTACAGGAGGAGGTGGAGGAGGTTGAGCATTAGGGTTTACTCGAACATACTCCGAGTACCAATTACTCATCATTTGGAGAAAGGCTTCCCAAGCCTCTTCTACTTGACACCTAGTCTCGGGTCCACTATGAACAGGCGCGGTCCCTTGCGCGGGAGCCGGCGCATTACTAGCTGCGTCATCAGCAGTCGATTGATCGGGATCCATATACTATATAAAACAAAGTTTATAATCATCAGAAGCCACCACACTATCATTATACGCTTAAGGCATGTATAGCTAGACTCTTACACCCGCTACGGTAGTCCGAGAACCGACTAAACCATAGCTCTGATACCACTAAATGTAACACCCCTTACCCGTATTCTATCCTAGAACCGAGCTCAAGGCATTACTGGCTTAATCCACTTGATCACACTACTTTAGTCATAATTTGACAACTCTCTATGGTCACCGCAACGAACTCATTAAGGACTCACAAGGCCTTAAACATACATACGAGGGGTTTCGAGACCCTACCGGAAATCTTTGCGATCTTAAAATTTCTTTCACCTAAACAAGGGCCACACGCCCATGTGAAATGGGACACTCAGGAGTGGGAGAGCGGTCGTGTGGTCACACACGCGCCCATGTCCTTACCCCGTGTATAAAAAACTTAGGTATTCTGCTTGTATTACACGGCCTAAGAACACGCCCGTGTTCTCCACCCGTGGTGGAAACTGACCATATTACACGGCCTAGGCACACGCCCGTGTGGCTAGCCCGTGGTCTATTCTGACTTACCACCTTAACATGCAGGGGACACACGGCCAAGTCACACGCCCATGGGCTGACTGTGTGTCACACATGGCCTAGACACACGCCCGTGTGTCTACCCACATGGACAAGAACAAGGCTATTTGCAAAGCTCTTTTCACCCCTCTAGCTCACACAACATGGATCTATTCAACACATTATCACACAATTTATGTTTTACAATCTAAACTTGCATGGATAACTACATCTTTTCATATAATAAGGTAAACCATTAACCATGGCACTATACAAAATAGATTATCCATCAAAAGGGTCAACACACCCTTAGCCAATACGACAAAATAAACTAACTTGTCTAGCCTCTACACATGCCATATACACAAGCACTAAGGCTAAATATACCAAGTGAGCTGATAGTGTGGGCGATCTTCCAAATTTTTCGCGTATCTCGTCCTGACTCTTTAGCTCTATAAAATAAGGGAAAAGAGAGGGGAGTAAGCTTTAAGCTTAGTAAGTTTACATATAAACAATTAACATCATAGTAGGAGCTAAACAACAATTAGCATTATACTAAACAAGACAATAGACATTCACAATCTTGCTTACTCATTCTATCCCTTACCACATTTCCACCACATCACAAGCTTAATGCCTACATTCATTCATTTGCAAACCTGCACTCAACACTACAATTTCTCATGATACAACACATCATGGTTTCTCACTAATTCATCCATAATGCTAAATCACTCGGTGGTTTCGCACTTAGCCCACCACAATCAGATAGTAGGGTAGTATCGCACATAGCCTACCCAAAAGGGTAATTATAGTCGTATCGCACATAGCCCACTAAATAATATACTTAACAATAGCATCGCACACAGCCCATCGTAGTTAAGTATTAAGGTGGTATCGCACTTAGCCCACCGTCAAGTATTCTCACTACACATTCACTTATCTCCTTTGTAATTCATACATCAATTCACAACAACCACCACATTCAATCCACTTTAACCATATAGGTTCTCAATCATTCTATACACTAGTTAGCATCAACAATGTATATGTATAAATGCATTGTTTACACATAACTTACCTCGGTATTCAAAACGTATGAAGACGTGCAGTTTAGTCCAAGACTCTGCTCTTGCCTCAGTTTTGATCCGGGCTTCGTCTTTCTTGATCTATATTGATAAATCAACTAATTTAATACACACATTGACTAAATTGACTCAAAACTCATACTTTGGCAAAATTACCATTTTGCCTCTAAACTTCCTCATATTTACACTTTTGCCCCAAGGCTCGTAAAGTGATTTTCATTCAACTTTCTAGTATTTTATGCTTAGATGATTCATACTCTCAACTATAGAAACCTTCAATTCTCACTAAGTAACTCATGTATGACCATTTTCAAGACTTTTACAAACTAGTCCTTACATGCATTTCTCATGGAATTCACTTAGTAAAAGATGTTTATTCTACATCCAACTCTCATAATCTTCCATAAAACATCAAAATACATGAATTTCATACATGGGTATATTTTTGAACATGAATCCTAGCTCAACATATAGCTAAAAATAGCTAACTCATGTTACGAGGACTTCAGAAATACGAAGAATATCAAAAACGGGGCTAGGATGCACTTACTATCAAGCTTGAAAGATGAGCAAACCCTAGCTATGGGGTTCTTCAAATTTTCGACACTAAGGAGGAAGATGAACATAAAATTTTGACTATTTCATCCTTTTTAATCATTTATTTGACAAATGACCAAAATGCCCTTTTTGTCAAACTTTCAAATTTTACCCACTCATGCCCCTTTTTGTCAAAAAAATAGAAATTGGGAAAATTTCTATTTAAGGACCTCTAATTAATAATCCAAAGCTATTTCATACTTAAAGCTTCTAGAATCTCACATTTTGCAACTTTTGCAATTTAGTCCTAATGGAAAATTCAATCACAATTAGCAAAATTACTTCATGAAACTTTCACATAAACATGCAAACATCTCATAATCCTTAAAATTCACAATTTCTACTTCGGATTTGTGGTCTAGCACCACTATTGGGACTAGGCCCTAAATCGAGATGTTATAGAGTCTTTGACCCTCAACTGGTAATAATCGGACCTCAAGTCTATCTTTGAGAACACAGTGGCTCCCTTCAATTGATCAAATAAATCATCGATCGTTGGCAATGGGTACTTATTCTTCACAGTAACCTTATTAAGCTATCGGTAATCTATACATAATCTCATGGAACCATCTTTCTTTTTCACAAATAACACTGGAGCACCCCACGGAGAATAACTTGGTCTTGCAAAACCTTTGTCCGTCAACTCTTGAAACTGTGCCTTCAATTCCTTCAACTCAGTTGGGGCCATTCCATATGGAGCAATCGATATAGGTGCAGTACCAGGAGCTAACTCAATTCCAAATTCAACCTCTCTAACCAGAGGCAATCCTGGCAATTCTTCTGGGAATACATCTGGATACTCACATACTGTCGGTACTGATTCAATTCTTAACTCAGTTTCTTTTGCATTCATCACAAAGGCAAGATATGCTTCGTATCCTTTTCTTACATATTTCTGGGCAGACATATAAGAGATCACTACATGTGGCCTGTCCTGTTCATCTGATTCAACACGAAAAGTGTCCCCGTTTTCACATCTCAATTCAATGTATTTCTTTCCACAATTTACTGTCACATCATGAGCAGTTAACCAGTCCATACCAAGAATTATATCGAATTCATCAAATGGAAATAGCATGAGATTTGCCTTAAAATAATGACCTCTAATCATCAATGGGCAATCTTTGCATACCTTATCAACTAATACACTTTTGCCTAAAGGATTGGATACTTTTATCACAAACTCTGTAGACTCTACAGGCATGCTCATACTAGATACTAATTTCTTGCAAAGATATGAGTGGGTAGATCCCAGATCAATTAAAGCAACAACATTAGTATCATGAAGAGAAAATGTACCCGTAATTACATCAGGGGATGATGCCTCTCTACTAGCGCGAATGGCATAAGTCCTCGCAGGCGCTCTACCCTCAGATCTTGTAGCCTGCTCTCTGGGTGTACTCTTACTACTCGTTCCACTTCCCGAGTTTCTCTGTTGTCTCCCTCTAGTAGTGTTTCCCGATCTGGCACTCTAAATTTTCTCTTTTTCAACCATCTCAAGGCATTCTCTAATAAATGATCTTGGGAACCACACTTAAAACAGGCTCTCTCATGGGCTCGACACACACCGGGATGACGTCTGCCACTGTAACAACCCGAACCCGGCCCAAACATTATGACCGAATTTGGTTTGTTACGGAGAAAACTTTTTGAAAACCATTTTAAAACCAATTTAAGTTTTGTTGAAAACTTCTCGTTTTTGGTTATCTTGCCGAAACCATACTTAGATTTAATTTGGAAATTTAATTGAGTCAGCTTATTATACAAATTTCAAATGTGCCCGATGGCACGATAAAACATTTTCGTGTTAATTTAAGGAAAAAAAAACATGTGATTTTAATTTAATTTTAATGATATAGTTTAAAACAATATCCATCATGAGAAAAATAACAAAAGTATAGTGTCAGGAGGCCTTATTACATCCAAAATAAAAAAAAATAAACCAATAATAAAATAAAATAGCTAAGTTAAAGTTCAATTTATTCAAGTCCACTGCATGGCCACCTCGAGTCCAACCGGCTCCTCAACCGCCATCTACAGGTCACCTGAAAAATGTTAAAGGAGAAGGTGAGTCACCAAGACTCAGTATGTAACCCTTCCCCCGTTTTAAAAAAACATTTCCATACACAACATATAACAGTTAATATGCAGAATATTATGTGCCCCCAACCTAGCCAACCAAACGCCTCTGTCTACCCCATGTGGTACCAAACCACTGGTGACCGTAGTCACAATGTGTTACCAAAACACTGGTGGTGCCAAACCACCGGTGACATATAGTCGCGATGTGATGCCAAATCACCGGAGGTGCCAAACCTCCGTGTCCGTAGACACAATCGATTGATGGGGCCAACCCATCGTGTGATACCAAATCACCGCAGACGATCCCATATCTCAAGTGGGGCCAACCCACGGTGGTGTTAACCACTGGGGACGAGTCGCTATGAGGTACCAAACCTCTGGAGGTACCAAACCTCTGGTGACCGTAGTCAGCAGTGTGTTACCAAAACACGGTGCTCACAAAGACAAAATATCACCGCCCCTCCACTCATTTAACCCACAATAGTCAAATAATCATGAATAGATCTCATACATTTATCACATGTAACACATGAACCATGCTTCCCAAAAGCATAATAATCTCGATAGCGAGAGACTTACGGGATCCTCGCTTGTACCCTTGAGGTACTAGATCCGTATCTATATCAAGTGATTTACAGCAACATATATTTAACACAAACATTAATCGCTATAAGTGTGTATGCACACACACGATGTCGATGAGAAGTCTAAATCCCGAAAAGAGAAGTCGGCCACCCTAGATCTCACTGTACCTATATTCGGCCAACTATGGGATTAGTACTATGGCCTATTCGGCCATATCAAATAAATCTAAAGGGGTTACCAATTGAACCCAAACCTCACCTATTTGCCTCTAAGTACTCACTTCAAAGACTGGTTCACAAATCGCTTCACTTCCTACGATCGGCCATCATCATTATTAGTAGCCCTTGGCTTAATCGAATCCCAAAAAGAATAAATCCTTACCAAAACCGATTTCTGAGGATCGAGGCTGGATCGAATACTTCAAAATCCCGGGTACCTAAATAGAACCGATTCTATCATTGATTAGCCAAAAATAATTCAACTTTTCTATTAACCAAGTCGTCAGAGAGAATGGGACATGGAAAAGAGTTTTGCATACTTACCCTTGCTTTAATATTCGCCAAGGCTTGAAAATAGAGGAGGGAATTTGGCGACCAAAGGTGTGGTTTTGGCTATTGGAAAAGAAGAATAAAAACAAAGTGGGAGAAGAAGATGGAGTTTCGGCAACAAGAGAGGGAATATTCGGCCAAAGAGGTTAAAACATGAGGAAGGAATTCGGCACTTCCAATGGGTATATCGGCTTGGCAATAATGGAGAAGAAAAGGAGAGAAAAGGAGAGGGTAGGTATTTTGGTCAGAAATCAAAAGTAGAAGAAGAGGAAGATGGTGATGTAGAAATCGGTTTTGAGAAGGAATGAAAGAAAAAGAGAGAGGTGATTGCTTAGCCGAAAATTAGGAGGAAGAGACTAGCAAATTCGGCACATTCCCCCCCTCTTTTACTTGCCGTCCACTCCTTCCAAAGGAGTTCAAATTTCGGCTAAACTCCCTTTGAAAGTATCCAAAATAATTTGAATACCCAAATGCCTATTTTTCCTCTGCCAACTCTAATTAATCCCATGATAATCCATAAATAAAATAGCCTCCTTATTATCCTTAAAATTGAACAAATAAAGGTCTAATTTTAAATGCTCATATTATCTTTCAATAATAATAATAAAAAGAATTTAAGGAGAGAATTTCTCTCCCCTTGTGCCGTCCAAATAAAGAGCAAAAGGGAGGATTTCTGTGACTCGAACCAAGGTTCTCCCTTGCTCCTTGGTGGCGTCATACTAGCTCTTAAGTGGCCTCACTTTTGCCACTTTGCCAAGGCCTTATTAGTGTCAGATTACACCCATTTATTCTTATAACACCCTCCTGCTAAGGCTCCCTGCCTTTAAAGTTAAAAACTGAAATTTTCCACCAAACCGTGCCAACTCAAAGCCTTAATTAAGCTCTATTATTCCATAAATAATATCACAGCAGTTCATAATAAGAAAAATAATTAAATTCCAAATAACCCCATTTTTGGGATGTTACAGCCACACTGTGGACATTCCAGTCTATATGGTCGAGTGTTCCCAACACTAGCAACTGAAGTAGTCTAAGCTTTAATCCCCGAGTACTGTTTACCCTTACTTCTATTCAAAACCCAGCTGAAGTGGCTGATCGGGTAGGAAAATCTCTTGACTTTTTGGAGGAGGATTGAAACGACTAGTTCAATTGCCTCTTTTTTAAGTCGCGAGACTCCATTTCAGCTTTTCTTTTCTCTTTAACCAATTCCTCGGCTTTACAAGCCCTGTCCACTAGCACAACAAATTCCTTCAATTCTAGGACACCAACAAATAATTGGATATCTTCATTTAATCCGTCCTCAAACCTCTTACACATGATGGCTTTAGATGACACACACTCCCGAGCGTACTTGCTGAGCCTTACAAATTCACACTCATATTCAGTTACTGTCATTCTACCTTGTTTCAATTCAAGGAATTCCATTCTTTTCTGATCAATAAATCTTTGGCTAATTTACTTCTTCCAGAATTCTTCTTGGAAAAACTCCCATGAGGTCCTTTCCCTTGATACAACCGACACAAGGGTGTTCCACCACTGATAAGCGGAATCTCTTAAGAGAGACACCACACATTTCATACACTCTTTAGGTGTGCAAGATAACTCATCAAATACCCTGATGGTATTTTCAAGCCAAAATTCTGCTCTTTCCAGATCATCATCTTTACTAGCTCGAAATTCCTCGGCTCCTTGTTTCCGGATTCTATCGACCGGAGGCTTTTCTCTGCTTACCACTTTCACCACTTGGGGAGCTACAGGGGTAGGCTGAGGAATAGGTGGGGGTGGAGGGGGTTGTGCATTCGGGTTCGTACGAACGAACTCCGTATACCATGCATCCATCATGTGGAGAAAGGCTTCCCTAGCCTCTTCTCCTCCTCTCTGACTTATAGTTGTTGGTCTATTCTCATTTTCATTCGGCAATGTCCCTTTAGCAGGAGCCGGCGCGTTACTTTCAACATCATCTGCCACAGCTCTATCGGGATCCATTTACTATATGAAAACACAATTTAGATCGTCAGGAGCCGTCACACTATCATAATGTAAATACTCATGTGTATGGCATGTATAGCTAGACTCATGCTTACGCTACGTTAGTCCGAGAACCGACTAAACCGTAGCTCTGATACCACTAAATGAAACACCCTTACCTGTGTCTGACACCGGGACAGGTTACGAGGCATTACTGGACTTAACTTGTTTAAACATACAACATCGGGCTATAAAATTTCATTTCAACTTAAAGCTTCTCATTCATATTCATAACATCCTTATTATGGGCCTACGAGACCCTAAACATACATACGAAAGGTTTCGGAATTAAACCAGAAACTTTTGCACACTTAAAAATTTTTTGCCTAAACAAGGCCACACACCTGTATAGAATTGAACACGCCCGTATGGGGAGGCCGTGTGGTCACACACACCCATGCTCCTAGCCCGTGTGGAATTTTTTTTTTTTAACCTACAGGGGTTTTCACACGGCCGGACACACTCCCGTGTCTGTGGCCCATGTCCCTCACACGGCCTAAACACGCCCGTATCCTAACCCGTGTGTGAAAAACCTAGGTATTCTGTTTATGACGTCAGCAAGCTCTTAAAGGCACACGGCCTAGGCACACACCCGTGTGCTGGCTCGTGTGACAAATCGAATTCTCACAAATTTGATGCAGGGGACACACGGCCTATCAGCACACCCATGGGGCTGACCGTGTATCACACACGGCCTAGACACACGCCCGTGTATCTTCCCGTGTGGATAATTAAAAGGCTATTTCCCAAGCCAATTGCCACCCTGAAACATAAACACACATATGCCAACACAATCAACACATAACATGGCAATAATACACTATGAAGAATCACTAATCATCATTCATACATTTTACATTTTACTCCATCAATTGAATGACTTTCACTTCATAAAACTCATCATCATTAAGATATAAAACTTGACAGATATCGGCCAATTCCTAATGGCTATTTACAACATGAGTGTATAACATTAATAGCCAACACTTTGGCTTTCAAATATGACATAACACAAAATGACCAAGTTCCTATACATGCCCTACCCAAAATAAATCAACTTTACTATACCAAAAGAATGATTGATAGTGTGATCCGAGCTCCGACGTTCTACGATCCCCGATCTAGCTTGGCGATACTACACGGAAAAGGGAAAAGAAAGGGGTAAGCATATACCTTAGTAAGTTTGCATGAATTAAAATAGCAACATAAGTACTCATGGCAAAATCCATTCATCTCATAGAACAATAACAACACAAGTTCTCAAGTACTTTGACATACTTACTCATACTTTCGCTTACCCATCACATATCACATTACGGTTTCATAACTCGTATTTTACTCTTGGTACCTGTGTCACTTCATCACATAATTTAGCACTTATGTTATCTTGAACATAAACTTAAATCATTATCATCCTTAACTTAAATGTAACTCTTTGTCATCTTTGTATAGCTTAGCTCTTGTCATCTTTGCATACTTAACTCTTTTGCCCGTTGAATTACTCGGAATATCGGAGGATACTCAATCTCATCATACATGTATCACGATGCCAATGCCATATCCCAGATATGGTCTTACATGGGATCACCTCTTGATACCGGTGCCATATCCCAGATATGGTCTTACACGGGATCTCTTAACTCGATGTCGATGCCATGTCCCAAACATGGTCTTATATGAGATCGTACATAGATGTCGAAGCCATTTCCTAGACATGGTCTTACACGAGATCTTCTTTTGGGGCTGAGGCCATGTCCCAGACATGGTCTTATACGGGACCTACATTCGGTGCCGATGCCATGTCCCAGACATGGTCTTATACGGGACCTACATTCGGTGTCGATGCCATGTCCCAGACATGGTCTTATACGGGACCTACATTCGGTGTCGATGCCATGTCCCAGACATGGTCTTTTACGGGACCTACATTCGGTGCCGATGCCATGTCCCAGACATGGTATTATACGGAACCTTCCTTATCTCATGTCTCGTTATTCCGAATCTTCAACCGGGACTTCAACTTAATATATTCTCATCAATTTCTCATCGAGGCTTCATTAGTCGATTTTCATGAAATGATATTCATTATCATAAGATCAAGCAATTTAAAGTATAAAAACACTATGAAACTTTAATTTCACACAAACTTACCTCGGTACTCAAAATATGTGTAGATGTTCGATTTAGTCCAACACTTTGTTCTTGCCTAGATTTCGATCCAGGCTTCGTGTTTCTTGATCTATAATAAAAATTTCACTTGTTTAATACTCACATTAACTAAATTGACTCATGAATCATATTTTGGAAAAATTATGATTTTGCCCCTAAACTTTCACATAATTACACTTTTGCCCCTAGGCTCGTAAAATGATTTTTTTCAATTTTCTTGTATTTTAAGCGTAGCCGAATTATTTTCTTAACTATTCCAATATTTCACTCATGTATGACCATTTTTATAACTTTTACAATTTGGTCCTTTTATGCATTTTTTATTAAAATCACTTAGAAAAAGATGTTTATCACACATCAAACTTTCATATTCTTTCTTAAAACATAAAAATACATGCATGTCATACATGGTTTAATTTTTGAACATAAACCCTAGCTCAAAATATAGCTAGAAATACTAAATCGAGCTACGAGGATCTCAAAAATACGAAGAACATTAAAAACGGGGCTAGGATGCACTTACTATCAAGCTTGGAAGTTGAAGAAACCCTAGCTATGTCTCCTTGCAAATTTCGGCATTTAGAGGAAGAAGATGGATAAGATTTTGACTTATTTTTCCCTTTTTAATTCATTAATTAACCAAATGACTAAAATGCCCTTAAGGCCCTTTCTTGAGATTTTTCCTTCCCATGTCCATTTTTGTCCATCTTGACATTTAATGGTCTAATTGCTAAATAAGGACCTCTAGTAATTTTTTATAATTCTATTTCATACTTAAATCTTCTAGAATCTCATATTTTCGAATCTTTGCAATTTAGTCCTAATGGACAAATTGATCACTAATAAATAAAATTTCCTCATGAAATTTTCACAAAATCATGCAACCACATCATAAGCCTCATAAAAATCATTAAACACATATTCTACTTCAGATTTGTGGTCTTGTAACCACTATTCCGACTAGCCCTAAATCGGGCTGATAAAATTCTCCCCCATTAGGAATTTTCGTCCCCGAAAATTCTACCGGTAAAAAGGTTTTGGTACTGGTTTCTCATAGCCTCCTCGGGCTCCCATGTAGCCTCTTCTACCCCATGTTTTTGCCATAATACTTTCACGAGAGCTATACTTTTATTCCTTAGTTGTTTAACTTCTCGTGCTAGAATCTTAACCAGTTCTTAGCCATATGTCATGTCGGGTTGAATTTCAACCTCTGTCGGTGTAATCACATACGAAGGATCTGATCGGTAACGTCGTAACATAGATACGTGGAACACATCATGTATCTTTTCCAACTCAGATGGCAAAGCCAATTGATAAGCTACCGACCCTATCCTCTCGTTAATCTCATATGGTTCGATAAAACGCGGACTCAATTTGCTTTTCCGACCAAATCTGAGAACTTTCTTCCATGGTGATACTTTCAAAAATACCTTATCTCCAACTTGAAACTTAATCCCTTTTCGTTTCAAGTCCGAGTAGGATTTTTGTCTATCAGAAGCAGCTTTTAAACAATCACGGATTATTTTTACCTTCTCTTCGGTTTCTCTAACCAGATCAACCCTGTGAATTTGATTTTCCTTGAGTTCAGTCCAATACAAAGGCGTTGGGCACTTACGCCCATACAAAGCCTCATAAGGCGCCATTTTCAAGTTCGACTAAAAACTGTTATTGTATGAAAACTCTACCAACGGTAAATACTTTTCCCAGCTGCCCTGAAACTCAAGAACACAACACCGGAGCATATCCTCAAGTATTTGTATTAATCTCTCCGACTGTCCGTCAGTTTGTGGGTGAAAAGCCGTACTAAAACTCAGCTTTGTGCCAAAAGCTTCTTGCAACTTTTTTCGAAATCGGGATGTGAATCTCGGATCTCTGTCCGATATGATCGACAAAGGCACTCCATGAAGCCTTACAATCTCAAAAACATACAAGTCTGCCAACTTATCAAGTGAATAATCAACACGTACCGGTATGAAGTGGGCCGACTTCGTAAGTCTATCTACCACCACCCATACGGCATCTTTCTTGCTTGGTGTCAACGGCAAACCCGTTACAAAGTCCATAGTAACACGGTCCCATTTCCACTCGGGAACCATAATAGGTTAAAGAAAACCCGAAGGTACTTGGTGTTCAGCTTTCACTTGTTGACAAATCAAGCATCTTGATACAAACTCAGAAATATCTTTCTTCATACTCGGCCACCAATACCATTTCTTCAAATCATTATACATTTTTGTACTGTCCGGATGTACAGATAGACATCCGCTATGTGCCTCGTGTAAAATCTTTCGAATAAGCTCTTCATTCCTCGGTACATAGACTCTGTCTCTGAACATCAAACATCCATCAGAATTAATTCAAAAGTCAGACTCAACACCCGACTCGCACTGAACTCTTTGGGCTTGTAAGTCACTATCATCTTTCTGAGCCTCATAAATCTCTTGAAGGAACATCAGTCTAGCCCTCAACTCAGCTAGAATGGAACCATCGTCTGACAAAGTCACCCATGTATTCATAGCCCTCAATGAAAATAGGGATTTTCTACTCAAAGCATCGGCGACTACATCCGCCTTTCCTAGGTGGTAGTCAATGACTAGCTCATAATCCTCTATCAGCTCTAACCATCTTCGCTGCCTTAAATTCAATTCCTTCTGAGTCATCAAGTACTTTAGGCTCTTATGATCGGTGAATATTCGACATCTTTCACCATAAAAATGGTGTCTCCATATCTTCAAAGCAAACACAATGGCAGCCAACTCTAAATTATGTGTCGGGTAATTATTCTCATGCGGCTTTAACTGTCTAGAGGAATCTGCCATCACCTTACCTTCCTGCATAAGCACACAGCCCAATCCATTCAAGGATGCATCGCTGTAGATCACAAATTCTTTTTCTGGTTCAGGTTGCACTAGAACTAGAGCCTCAGTCAACAATGCCTTTAGTTTCTCAAAACTCTGTTGGCACTTTTCTGTCCATTCAAACTTCACCTCTTTTTGTAACAACCTCGTCATCGGTGTAGCTATCATAGAAAACCCCTTGACAAACCGTCTATAATAGCCAGCTAGGCCTAGAAAACTTCTAATCTCAGATATGTTTCTCGGTGGCTTCCAATCAACAATAGCTGAAATCTTGCTTGGGTCTGCTCGGATTCCATCTCCCGAGACAATGTGCCCCAAAAATACAACCTCTTTGAGCCAAAATTCACTTTTCCTAAACTTGGCATACAACTGATTATCTCATAAAATTTGCAAAACTGTCCTCAAGTGCCCGGATGCTCGTGCTCATAACGTGAATATATCAATATGTCATCAATAAAAACCACAACAAACTTATCCAAGTATGGCCGAAATATACGGTTCATTAAATCCATAAACACAGCAGGGGCATTTGTTAAGCCAACAGGCATGACTAAAAATTCATAGTGCCCATACCTTGTTCGAAATGTTGTTTTCGACACATCTGAGTCTGTAACACCCCTTACCCGTATTCTATGCTAGAACCGAGCTCAACGCATTACCGACTTAATCCACTTGATCATGCTACTTTAGTCACAACATGAAAACTCTCTATGGTCACCACAACGAACTCATTAAGGACTCACAAGGCCTTAAACATACATACGAGGGGTTTCGAGACCCTACCAGAAATCTTTGCGATCTTAAAATTTCTTTCACCTAAACAAGGGCCAAACGCCCATGTGAAATGGGACACGTCCGTGGGAGCAGGTCATGTGGTCACACACACCCATGTCCTTACCCCGTGTATAAAAACTTAGGTATTCTGCTTGTATTACACGGCCTAAGAACACGCCCGTGTTCTCCACCTGTGGTGGACACTGACCATCTTACACGGCCTAGGCACACGCCCGTGTGGCTAGCCCGTGGTCTATTCTGACTTACCCCTTTAACATGAAGGGGACACACGGCTAAGTCACACGCCCATGGGCTGACTGTGTGTCACACATGGCCTAGACACACGCTCGTGTGTCTACCCACATAGACAAGAACAAGGCTATTTGCCAAGCTCTTTTCACCCCTCTAGCTCACACAACATGGATCTATTCAACACATTATCACATAATTTATATTTTGCAATCTAAACTTGCATGGATAACTACATCTTTTCATATAATAAGGTAAACCATTAACCATGGCACTATACAAAATAGATTATCCATCAAAAGGGTCAACACACCCTTAGCCAATACAACAAAATAAACTAACTTGTCTAGCCTCTATACATGCCATATACACAAGCACTAAGTCTAAATATACCAAGTGAGCTGATAGTGTGGGCGATCTTCCAAATTATCCGCGTATCTCGTCCCGACTCTTTAGCTCTATAAAATAAGGGAAAAGAGAGGGGAGTAAGCTTCAAGCTTAGTAAGTTTACATATAAACAATTAACATCATAGTAGGAGCTAAACAACAATTAGCATTATACTAAACAAGACAATAGACATTCACAATCTTGCTTACTCATTCTATCCCTAACCACATTTCCACCACATCACAAGCTTAATGCTTACATTCATTCATTTGCACACCTGCACTCAACACTACAATTTCTCATGATACAACACATCATGGTTTCTCACTAATTCATCCATAATGCTAAATCACTCGGTGGTTTTGCACTTTGCCCACCACAATCAGATAGTAGGGTAGTATCGCACATAGCCTACCAAAAAGGGTAATTATAGTCGTATCGCACATAGCCCACTAAATAATATACTTAAGGATAGCATCGCACATAGCCCATTGTAGTTAAGTATTAAGGTGGTATCGCACTTAGCCCACCGTCAAGTATTCTCTCTACACATTCACTTATCTCATTTGTAATTCATACATCAATTCACAACAACCACCACATTCAATCCACTTGAACCATATAGGTTCTCAATCATGTCATACACTAGTTAGCATCAACAATTTATATGTATAAATGCATTGTTTACACATAACTTACCTCGGTATTCAAAACGTATGAAGACGTTCAGTTTAGTCCACGACTTTGCTCTTGCCTCGAATTCGATCCGGGCTTCGTCTTTCTTGATCTATATTGATAAATCAACTCATTTAATACACACATTGACTAAATCGACTCAAAACTCATACTTTGGCAAAATTACCATTTTACCCCTAAACTTCCTCATATTTACACTTTTGCCCCAAGGCTCGTAAAGTGATTTTCATTCAACTTTCTAGTATTTTATGCTTAGTTGATTTATTCTCTCAACTATAGCAACCTTCAATTCTCACTAAGTCACTCATGTATGACAATTTTCAAGACTTTTACAAACTAGTCCTTACATGCATTTCTCATGGAATTCACTTAGTAAAAGATGTTTATTCTACATCCAACTCTCATAATCTTCCATAAAATTTCAAAATACATGCATGTCATACATGGGTATATTTTTGAACATGAATCCTAGCTCAACATATAGCTAAAAATGGCTAACTCATGTTACGAGGACCTCAGAAATACGAAGAATATCAAAAACGGGGCTAGGATGCACTTACTATCAAGCTTGAAAGATGAACAAACCCTAGCTATAGGGTTCTTCAAATTTTCGGCACTAAGGAGGAAGATGAACATAAAATTTTGACTATTTCATCCTTTTTAATCATTTATTTGACAAATGACCAAAATGCCCTTTTTGTCAAACTTTCAAATTTTACCCACTCTTGCCCATTTTTGTCCAAAAATTAGAAATTGGGCAAAATTCTATTTAAGGACCTCTAATTAATAATCCAAAGCTATTTCATACTTAAAGCTTCTAGAATCTCACATTTTGCAACTTTTGCAATTTAGTCATAATGGAAAATTCAATCACAATTAGCAAAATTACTTCATGAAACTTTCACATAAACATGCAAACATCTCATAATCCTCAAAATTCACAATTTCTACTTTGGATTTGTGGTCTCGCACCACTATGTCGACCAGGCCCTAAATTGGGATGTTACAACTCTTCCCCCTTTTAGAGATTTTCGCCCTCGAAAATCTTACCAGCAGAATGGTTTGGATATTACTCCCTCATGGCTTCTTCTGATTCCCACGTAGCCTCTTCTACACCGTGTTTTTGCCATAACACTTTCACTAGGGTTATGTCCTTATTCCTCAACTGCTTTACTTCTCGAGCCAAGATTTTAATCGGCTCCTCCTCATAAGACATATCCGGTCGTATCTCAATTTCTGTTGAAGGAATTACATGCGAAGGTTCGGAATGATATCGTCGCAACATCGACACATGAAACACGTTATAAATCTTTTCTAATTCCACCGGCAAAGCCAACCGGTATGCTACTGGCCCAATTCTATCGGTAATCTCATACGGCCCTATGAATCGCAGACTCAATTTCCCCTTACGACCAAATCTCAAGATTTTCTTCCACCGGGGCACTTTCAAAAATACCTTGTCGCCCACTTTAAACTCAATTTCTTTTCTTATCAAATCCGCATACGACTTCTGTCGGTCCGAAGCAGCTTTCAGACTATTGCGGATCACTTTCACTTTCTCCTCGGTCTCTTTTACTAGATCGACCCCATGACTTTGCTTCTCACTAAGCTCGGTCCAATATAAAGGAGTCCGACATGGCTTCATACGGTGCCATCCATATACTCGATTGATAAATGTTGTTGTAAGCAAATTCGACCAAAGGTAAATATCTCTCCCAACTACCTTTGAACTCTAACACACAGCATCGGAGCATATCTTTGAGAACTTGAATTACTCTTTCAGACTGACCATCGGTTTGCGGATGGAATGCAGTACTAAAATTCAACCTTGTACCCAAATCCTCTTGCAACTTCTTCAAAAATCTCAAAGTAAATCTCAGATCTCTATCCGAGATAATAGATACAGGCACTCCATGTAATCTCACTATCTCTGTAATATATAACTCGACCAACTTATCTAGCGAATAATCAACACGCACCAGAATAAAGTGAGTTGATTTCGTTAGTCTATCAACTACAACCCACACAGCATCTTTCTTTTTTGGAGTCATAGGCAACCCCGGCACAAAATCCATGGTAATCCGATCCCACTTCCACTCGGGAACCATTACTGGCTGAAGTAATCCTGAAGGGACTTGATGCTCAGCTTTCAATTGTTGACAAATTAGACATTTTGTTACAAACTCAGAGATGTCTCTTTTCATACCCGGCCACCAATAAAATTTCCTCAGATTGTTGTACATTTTCGTACTGCCTGGGTGTACTGACAAATAACCACTATGTTCCTCATGTAAAATTTATCGGATCAACTCAACATCTTTGGGTGCACAGATTCTATCATGATACATCAAACAATCATCCGAACTCACTCAAAAATTAGAATCGTTTCTCGATCCACACTTAGCTCTTTTAGCTTGCATCCCACTATCATTCCTTTGACCTTAACATATCTGTTGAACAAATAGTGGCTTAGCTCTCAACTCTGCCAATATAGCACCATCATCAAACAATGCTAAACTCATGCTCATAGTTCTCAAAGAATACAGGGATTTCCTACTCAAGGCATCCGCAACCACATTCGCTTTTCCCTGATGGTAATCGATGACTAACTCATAGTCCTTCAATAACTCAAGCCATCGCCTTTTTCGCAAATTCAAATCCTTTTGATCCATCAAATACTTCAAACTCTTATGATCCATGAAGATTAGGCACTTCTCACCATATAAATAATGTCGCCAAATCTTTAACGCGAAAACAATCGCAGCCAACTCCAAATCATGAGTCAGATAATTCTTTTCGTGCGGCTTTAGCTGCCTCGAGGTGCAAGCAACTACTTTGCCCTCTTGCATCAACACACAACCAAGACCATTTAACGACGCGTCGCTGTAGACCACGAACTCTTTCCCCGATTCTGGTTGAACCAAAACCGGTGCCTCAGCCAATAATGTTTTTAATCTCTCAAAACTCTGTTGACATTCCTCGGTCCATTTAAACTTAACATCCTTATGTAACAGTTTTTTCATCGGGGTAGCAATCATTAAAAACCCCTTTACGAAACGTCTGTAGTATCCTACCAAACCCAAAAAGCTTCTGACTTTTGACATGTTTCTCTGTGGTTTCCAATCCACAATAGCCGAGATCTTACTCGAGTCGACTCTAATACCATCACCCGACATAATATGTCCTAAAAATCTGACATTTTAGAGCCAAAACTCACTCTTACTAAATTTAGCATACAATTGCTTGTCTCTTAAAGTCTGTAAGACAATTCTCAGATGCTCTGCATGATCACTCTCATCCCGGGAATAAATTAGTATGTCGTCTATGAAGACAACCACAAACTTGTCCAAATAGGGTCGGAAGACACGGTTCATCAAATCCATAAAAATCGCAGGAGTGTTCGTTAAACCAAACGGCATGATTAGAAACTCATAATGGCCATACCTCGTCCAAAATGCAATTTTCAGCACATCTTGCTCCTTAACCCTCAATTGATAATAACCAGACCTCAGGTCTATCTTGGAAAATACTATGGCTCCCTTCAGTTGATCAAATAGATCATCTATCCTTGGTAAAGGATACTTATTTTTCACTGTCACCTTGTTGAGTTGTCTGTAGTCTATACACAATCTCATCGACCTATCTTTCTTCTTCACAAATAGTACCGGAGCACCCCACGGTGAGTAGCTCGGCCTTGTAAAACCCTTATCTGTTAACTCTTGCAACTAAACCTTCGGTTATTTCAAATCTAATGGTGCCATTCTATACGGATTAATCGAAATAGGTGTCATTCTCGGGACTAACTCAATTCCAAACTCGACCTCTCTAACTGGAGGCAATCTGGGTAACTCTTTCAGGAATACATCCGGATACTCACATACCACCGGCACTATTTCAATCTTTACCTCAGACTCTTGAGTATTCAATACAAAAGTGAGATAGGACTCACATCCTTTTCTCAAGTACTTCTCAGTCACCAAGGAAGAAATCATCACCGGGAGATTATCTGACCCTCCAAATTCAACCCGAATAACATCTCCTTTCTCACATTTCAATTCGATAAATTTACTACCACAGTTTACTAAAACACTATGGGTAGTCAGCCAATCCATACCAAGAATCAAGTCAACTTCATCAAACGGCAACAACATAAGGTTTGCCGGAAAATAATGACCCCTAATTGTCAAAGGACAATTCCTACACACCTTGTCAACTAACACATGTTTACCTAACGGGTTTGACACCTTAACCACAATTTCCATAGACTCAATGGTCATACTCAAACTAGATGCCAGCCTCATGCAAATATAAGAATGGGTAGACCCTGGATCAATCAAAGCAATAACAAAGGTGTCATGAAGAGAAAAAGTACCCGTTATTACATCTAGGGATGATGCCTCTTCGCGAGCACGAATGGCATACGTCCTCGCAGGTGCCCGACCTTTCGATCTCACAGTAGAGTCTTGTGACGCACCTCTACCACTAGTCCCACCTCCTGGGTTCTTTGTAACAGCCCGATTTAGGGGATAGTCAGAACAGTGATCTCGGAATCACTAATTAGAGGTTAGAGAAAATTATTTTCATGTTATGCTATGTGTTATAACATGTTTATAAGGATGCATGAAAATTTTGGTGCCTTAATTTTAGCGATTTCTAGCTTAATTACGAAAAAGGACTAAATCGCATAAAGTGTGAAAGTTCCATTTTGTTTGCTAGAGATGTCAAATAGCTAAGGATTTTAAATTTGAGGTCCCAAATGTACAATTAGGCCATTGGAGGAGTGATGGCCGGCCATGGGGGACAAGATTATTAAATTACTCAAAGGCTTGATGTGTTAGGTGGAGAAAGAATAAAATAAGAGAAAAATAAAGAAAAGAATGCTACCATCTTTTCTTCTCTTCATCATCACCAAAAATTAGCAGCAAACAAGGGTTGGAGAACTCTAAAATTTCAGCAAGCTTTTCTCCACTCAAGTAAGTCAATTTGATGGTTGTTTTTGATGAATTTTGTACTTTTGAGACCCCTAAAGCTTAAGCTTTCTAAAGAGGGGACTATTATGCAATATGGTTGATTAAGTCTAGGGACTTACCATGAGAGAGTTTATGCTGGTTTTTGAGTTTTTATGGAATAAAATGAATGATAGGATGATGAGAAACAACTTTTGTGAAAGGTGTTGTCATGAAAACACCTAATTGGGACTAAAATGCAAAAGTTTTAATTTGTTCATTAAGGCTTGAAATAGATGGAATTGTGGATAGTTGTAAGAGGATTAAATGTTCATCTAGGCTTTTTTAAAAAGAAAATGTGATAAAAAAATTATTTACGAGCCTAGGGGCAAAATCGTAATTTTGCCAAAGTGTAGGGGCAAAATAGTCATTTTTCCCTAAAGTGTAGATTATAATGTTTTATGATTTATAAGAGATTAAATCAGTGAATTCCATTGTTCTAGATCAAAGAAATCGAGTTTCGGACCTAGAACGGGTGAAAAGAGAAAGGTGGGCAAAAGTCCCTTTTTGGCCCTTTCGGCATCGAGGTAAGTTCATGTACAAATTTTGTAATTACGAATGAGTTATTTTAATATTCCAATGTTTTATGGAATGTATAATTACGCAATGAATGTATTAAATACTTGTCGATGAGTTGTTAAGAGAATTGAACCTAAGAATGGTAAGAAACGTAAATAGTATGAAATGATGATAGTTAAGGTTCCGTGTAAGACCATATTGGAATATGGCTCCAGTGAGAGATATTAAATAAGACCATGTCAAGGACATGGCAATGATGTGATATTTCGTATAAGGCCTTGTCGGGTACATGACATCGATATGATAATTCATGTATGACCCTATCAGGGGTATGATGTCAATGTGACAATATGTGTATGAGATCTAATAGTATTATTTAACAGTTGAGATGAATTTAGTGTATGATGAACCTTTAGTGGGATGAGTGTAATCAATACACCTTAGTGTATGAGAGTGATTTGTTAGTGTATTGTGTGAACGCAAATGAGAATCGTAGAAAGTTAAGTAAGAATGATAGTGAGTGAGGATGTTTACAGATGAACGTTTGAATTAGAGAAAATGTATGTGGATAAGTATTTGTGAATGTATAATATAGGTGGGCTATGTGTGTTACCACCTGATATATTATTAATTGATGGGCTGTGTGCGATACCATCAACTATATTATTATCGGTGGGCTGTGTGCGTTACCACCTGATAAATTAGTAATCGATAATGTAATGCGATACCATCGCTTATAAATGATTGGTGAGCTAAGTGCGAAATCACCATAGGTATAAATGATTGGTGGGCTGTGTGCGATACCACCCTATAAGAGATTCAATGGTGGGCTAAGTGCGTAACCACCGAGAAATTAGTAGTATTAGTGGCTTATTGAGAATGCGTGATGCGTTGTTTTATATGATCTTGTGATGGTCAGTGCAGGAATGTATGCTAATTAGACGAGCATTTGGCTTATGGTATTGTAAGAATATGGTAAGAGGTAGAATGAGTAAGCTTTAAGGATGATTGAGTAAGTAACCATGAGTTCATGAGAGAAGCTCATCATAATAACTTGCAGTCATGTATATTCAAAGAATATCAGTGTTTATCAGTTGTATGCAGATGAACTTACTAAGTATTTTTGCTTACTCCTTTTATTTTTCTCATCTCTTATAAGTAAATTTAGCTAGCTCGGATTGGAGATCGCCGGAAATGTTTTCACATTATCGAGCATGCCCTCAGTATGATGTATCAAGTCACTATAAGTTATGGCATGTATAGGGCTAGTACTTAAGGATGAATAAGTCATTGTTGATGTAGTCAAATTGTGCTGGCCTAAGAGAACTTATGTTTGTTTTTGTGTATAGCCATAGATGATAGCCTAAGTTGTTTGTAATTATATGAGAATTAGTTCTCCCTAGTGTATGGGATAAAGGCCTTATTTCTTTTATAATCAAATGTCTTTAATTCAAGAGTAATGTTGATACTATGTGTAGTTATGTGATGAGGAATAAATGTATGCAAATGAGAGTAGAAAAAGGCTTGGTAGATAGCCTCTAAGTGCCCACACGGATAGACACACGGGCGTGTGTTATTTGAAATTTAGAAAAAAAGAAAAGAGAAATTGAAATTTTTGTATTTTTGTATTTTTTTTGTGTTATTTGAAGTTTTGAGAGTTTTGTGTTGGTATTTTGGGGGAAAATTCTAATAGATTTAAAGGTATGTGATTTTTTAATTGTAATAATTGGTATTGTAACACCCTAACCCGTATCCGTCACGGATTAGGGTTAAAGGTATTACTGCATCGATCGGAAACGTTCTGAGACATTTTATAGTACAAGTCATTGATAGCAATCAACTGTGTCCCTAGATAGGTCACCGAGACCTTAAGCATGCTTTAGAGGAGGGTCGAGACTAAACTGAACACATACGAAAATTCTCGAAAATTTAAAACCTTTTGAACACTGCTGAGGTCACACGCCCGTGTAGTCAGGCCGTGTGCCTCCCACGACAACTAGACACACCCATGTGTCCTAGCCGTGCCAAAACAGGGCATGTATACTGACTTCTCCCCACGGCCACCAGGCACGCCCGTGTGCCATGGCCGTGTACTCTTATGCTATATACTGACTAAATCCCACGGCCACTAGGTACGCCCATATGCCTCAACCGTGTTGGCAAAACAGGCCACTCGCATGGCCAAAATGCCACCCACAAAAGGGTCAAACCTACAATCCATCCACCAATTCATTTTAGGCACAATTGACATCCAAAAACATATCAAACTAATCAACAAAGTTTTGCATTCAATCTCATTCTCAAACATTCCAATTTGCACAACCAAAACACTTTTACCATTAATCATGATTCATCCTCATTTACCACTCATATAACCATTTCATTTCTCAAACATTTATACTCAAAATTTCATCCATATGCTTACCATAAACTTGTCCATTTCATAGCCATGAGATCATGCCAAAACCAATATCATATAACATATTCACAAATGCATAATTCTAACACATAACTAGCTACATCACATGGCTAAGTTCATATCTCAAACTTATACCAAATAACTAGCCTATACATGCCATACTTAGTATATACATTTCCAAAAGGTACCAAAATGAGTTTGAGTAGTGTGATGATGATCCTCGACGGTCCCGAGCCTTCAGTAGCTTTGACGATCTATAAAACAGAGCAAACACACACAGAGTAAGCTTCCAAAAGCTTAGTAAGCCATATACAAATAAACTTAGCATAATATGTACATAACCAAAATGATATAATAACATTATTGGTTCTTATAACAATTTCATCACATATATTCTTTGGCTCATTTGCTTAGCCATACCTTACCCTATTCCTCAACTCAAATATCACATATACACATAGCTGATTCAAGAATATCTTCACATATAATCTCATCACTTCATATACATCATCGTCTTAGTAAGTTCATATAGATACTTACCTTTCATACACACTTAGTGTACTTACCAAACGTACCTGAAACGGATATACAATTCATATAGTCATTCGTATCTCGGATTTGCCCGTTAAACCGTTCGAAATCTAATAGGATAGTCAGAGTGCTCAGAATAGTCGTACAATGCCAACGTCCTAGACGTGGTCTTACATGTAACCAGATATTGATGCCACTGTCCCAGACAGGGTCTTACACGAATCAAACACGATGCTGATGTCCCAGACCAGGTCTTACACGTAAATCTCATATCGATGCCAATGTCCCAGACGTGGTCTTACACGAAATCAGATATCAATGCCACTATCCCAGACAGGGTCTTATATGAAATCTCGAATCAACGCCAACGTCCTAGACGTGGTCTTACATGATATCATACAACAGACACCTATGTCATGACATAGTTAATCCTATCTATTCCTAGGTTCAAACGGGGCTTCTCGGACTTAAACAACTTGTCGACTTATTTGTAATCTCGGATAGCACATACATTCCATCTCAATGGATAATCATAATAATTCAATTATCATATATACTCAAATAATTCAATACAAATACATTTATTTGTATATTGACTTACCTCGGATTCGGATATTCGTTCGGACTCGGTTACTCAACTACTTTTGCTTTTCCGCGATCTAAGTCCGTTTTCTTCGGCTCTTGATCTATACATATTCAAATGTAATCCATTTATTCACTAATTCATTCAATTCAATTCATGAACACACATTTAGGGAAATTTGCAATTTAGCCCTCACATTTGTACATTTTATCAATTTAGTCCATTTTTCTCAAAACATCAAATATACAAAATCACCATATACCCATGCTTAGCCGAATGCTCATGTATCTCATACAAGTCCAAACATTTCATTTATCTCACAAATTAGTCCTCCAAAATGCTATTTTCTCAATTTAGCCCTAATTAGCTAAATTCATCAAAAATTCAAGAACAACATATGTTCATCTAACATATAGCTTTCTTATATCATTATTAAACATCACAAAATTCATATGTTCATCCATGGCACTTTGCAAAATATTCATCAATTCATAAAATTGAGACATGGGCTTTGTAAAGCATGAAGCAACGATTACAGAAACGTAGAAATTATCAAAAACCGAAATCAAACATATCTTGAATTGAGCTTAGAAAGGGCCGAATGCCCTAGCTCTTTCTTATTTTCTTTTTCTTTTCTTTGTTTCGGTCATAGTAGAAAGATGAACACAAGGTTAATGGCTTTTTAATGCCTTTGTTTTATTATCATAATTTATAATATGTATAATATTAACTTAACTTATAAAACAAACATATAAAAGCATAATATATATATATGCATGTTGCCGTCCACTATCCATAGTTTTGGCTTAATTACCACATAAGACCCTCCATATTTAAAAGCCACATCAATAGGCACTTTTACAAATATCATGCTAGTTTTGCATTTAATGCAATTTAATCCTTTTCTCAAATTAAGCACACATACAGACAAATTAACTCACGGAACTTTAACACATGCTTAATCACACACAGTAAACACAGAATATAATATTAAAATAATATTCAGACTCAGATTTGTGGTCCCGAAACCACTGTTCCGGCTAGGGTATAAATCTGGCTGTTACAATTCTCCCCCCTTTGGGATTTTCGTCCCCAAAAATCTTACCGTTAAACAGATTCGGATATTACTGTTTCATTGAATCTTCAGGCTCCCACGTAGCCTCTTCAATTCCGTGTCGATGCCACAATACTTTTACTAACGGAATTTTCTTGTTTTTTAATTCTTTCATTTCATGAGCTAAGATACGGATTGGCTCTTCTTCGTAAGTCATATCAGATCGGATCTCAATTTCAGACGGAGTAATCACATGTGACGGATCAGATCGGTATCTACGGAGCATCGAAACATGGAATTTATTGTGTATGTTTTCAAGCTCAGGTGGCAACAACAATCTGTATGTAACTGACCAAACTCGCTCGATAATCTCATATGGTTTGATGAATCTCAGACTCAATTTGCCTTTACGTCCAAATCGGAGTACTTTCTTCCATGGAGATACTTTTAAAAACACTTTGTCACCAATTTCGATTTCAATATCTTTGCATTTCAAATCCGTATAGGATTTCTGACGATCAGCCGCTGATTTCAAACTGTCACGGATGACTTTTACTTTCTGTTCAGTATCTTTTATCAAATCAACCCCGTGTAGCTTATTTTCATTGAGCTCGGTCCAATACAGAGGTGTACGACATTTACGTCCGTACAAAGCTTCATATGGTGCCATTTTAATGCTCGACCGAAAACTGTTATTATATGCAAATTCAATCAGTGATATGTACTGATCCCACGTACCATTAAACTCAAGAATGCAACATCTCAACATATCCTCGAGAATCTAAATGATCCGCTCAGATTGGCCATCCGTTTGTGGATGAAAAGCTTTACTGAAATGTAGTTTTGTGCCTAAAGCTTCTTGCAGTTTCTTCTAGAATTGTGATGTAAACCTCGGATCTCTGTCAGACACAATGGATAGTGGCACCCCGTGCAATCTCACAATTTCAGAAATATAAAGCTTAGCTAACTTATCAAGCGAGAAATCAGATCGTACCAGAATAAAATGGGTCGTCAAACGATCAACTACGACCCAAATCACATCTTTCTTTCTCGAAGTCAGATGCAATCCAGAGACAAAGTGCATTGTCACTCTATCCCATTTCCACTCGGGAATCAGAATGGGCTGCAACAACCCAGATGGAACCTGATGTTCTGCTTTTACTTGCTGACAGACTAAGCATTTCGATACGAAATCAGAGATATCTCATTTCATACCAGACCACCAATAGTATTGCTTCAGATCATGGTACATCTTTGTCCTACCCAGATGAACAGATAGACAACTATTATGTGCTTCATTCAAAATCAACTGAATTAACTCAGGGTTTCTCGGAACACAGATACGATCTCGAAATCTCAAGCAATTATCAATAACTTGAAACTCAGAATCAGAATTCGAATCGCACTGAGCTCGTTTCGCTAACATTTCATTATCAACTTTCTGAGCATCAACTATTTTTTGTAAAAACATCGGCTTTGCTTTCAATTCAGCTAACACTGAACTATCTTCAAACAGATCTAATTGAGCATTCATAGCACATAATGCACACAGTGACTTTCGACTCAACGCATTGGCAACTATATTAGCTTTACCCGGATGATAATCTATTACAAGCTCGTAGTCTTTCAACATCTCTAACCATCTCCTCTGACGCAGATTTAAATCTCTCTGGGTTATCAAATATTTCAGACTTTTATGATCTGAAAACACGTGGCATTTCTCACCGAATAGATAATGATGCCAAATTTTTAATGCGAACACAATCGCGGTTAGCTCAAGATTGTGTGTTGGATAATTCCTTTCATGAGGCTTCAACTGTCTTGAAGCATAAGCTATTACTTTGCCTTCCTGCATCAGAACACATCCCAGACCATTCAACGAAGCATCACTGTATATTACAAACTCTTTGCTCGATTCCGGTTGTACTAACACTGGAGCTTCAGTTAACAAAGTTTTCAACTGATCAAAGCTTTTCTGACATTTATCGGACCATTCAAATCTCACATCTTTTGAAGCAATTTAGTTAACGGAGTAGCTATCATCGAAAAGCCTTTTACAAATCTGCGGTAATAACCAGCAAGTCCCAGAAAACTACAGACTTCAGACACATTCTTCGGAGGTTTCCAATCCAGAATAGCAGAAATCTTGCTCGGATCAACTCGTATTCCAGAGGCCGATACAATATGTCCCAGAAAACTAACTTCTCGTAACCAGAATTCACATTTGCTGAATTTCGCATACAATTGCTTTTCTCTCAGAGTTTACAACACGACTCTCAGATGTTCAGCATGTTAAGTTTCATCCCGTGAATAAATCAGAATGTCATCTATGAATACAACAAAAATCGATCTAGGTACGGTCTGAAAATTCTGTTCATCAAATCCATAAAAATAGCAGGAGCCTTTGGTAGTCCGAAAGGCATAACTAAAAACTCATAATGCCCGTACCTCGTTTTGAAATCAGTTTTTGGAATGTCTGAATCTTTCACTCTCAACTGATAGTAACCCGATCTCAGATCTATCTTTGAAAATACGGTGGCTCCTTTTAGTTGATCAAACAAATCATCAATCATGGATCAATCAAAGCAATAACAAAGGTGTCATGAAGAGAAAAAGTACCCGTTATTACATCTAGGGATGATGCCTCTTCGCGAGTGCGAATGGCATACGTCCTCGTAGGTGCCCGACCTTTCGATCTCACAGTAGAGTCTCGTGACGCACCTCTACCACTAGTCCCACCTCCTGGGTTCTTTGTAACAGCCCGATTTAGGGGATAGTCGGAACAGTGATCTCGGAATCACTAATTAGAGGTTAGAGAAAATTATTTTCATGTTATGCTATGTGTTATAACATGTTTATAAGGATGCATGAAAATTTTGGTGCCTTAATTTTAGCGATTTCTAGCTTAATTATTAAAAAGGACTAAATCGCATAAAGTGCGAAAGTTCCATTTTGTTTGCTAGAGATGTCAAATAGCTAAGGATTTTAAATTTGAGGTCCCAAATGTACAATTTGGCCATTGGAGGAGTGATGGCCGGCCATGGGGGACAAGATTATTAAATTACTCAAAGGCTTGATGTGTTAGGTGGAGAAAGAATAAAATAAGAGAAAAATAAAGAAAAGAATGCTACCATCTTTTCTTCTCTTCATCATCACCGAAAATTAGCAGCAAACAAGGGTTGGAGAACTCTAAAATTTCAGCAAGCTTTTCTCCACTCAGGTAAGTCAATTTGATGGTTGTTTTTTATGATTTTTGTACTTTTGATACCCCTAAAGCTTAAGCTTTCTAAAGAGGGGACTATTATGCAATATGGTTGAAAGTCTAGGGACTTACCATGAGAGAGTTTATGCTGGTTGTTGAGTTTTTATGGAATAAAATGAATGATAGGATGATGAGAAACAACTTTTGTGAAAGGTGTTGTCATGAAAACACATAAATAGGACTAAAATGCAAAAGTTTTAATTTGTTCATTAAGGCTTGAAATAGATGGAATTGTAGATAGTTGTAAGAGGATTAAATGTTCAGCTAGGCTTGTTTAATAAGAAAATGTGATAAAAATTTATTTACGAGCCTAGGGGCAAAATCATAATTTTGCCAAAATGTAGGGGCAAAATAGTCATTTTTGCCTAAATTGTAGATTATAATGTATTATGATTTATAAGAGATTAAATCAGTGAATTCCATTGTTCTAGATCAAAGAAATCGAGTTTCGGACCTAGAACGGGTGAAAAGAGAAAGGTGGGCAAAAGTCCCTTTTTGGCCCTTTCGGCATCGAGGTAAGTTCATGTGCAAATGTTGTATGGAATGTATAATTATGCAATGAATGTATTAAATACTTGTCGATGAGTTGTTAAGAGAATTGAACCTAAGAATGGTAAGAAACGTAAATAGTATGAAATGATGATAGTTAAGGTTCCGTGTAAGACCATATTGGAATATGGCTTCGGTGAGAGATATTAAATAAGACCATGTCAAGGACATGGCAACGATGTGATATTTCGTATAAGGCCTTGTTCGGGACATGGCATCGATATGATAATTCATGTATGACCCTATCAGGGGTATGATGTCAATGTGAAAATATGTGTATGAGATCTAATAGTATTATTTAATAGTTGGGATGAATTCAGTGTATGATAAACCTTTAGTGGGATGAGTGTAATCAATACACCTTAGTGTATTAGAGAGATTTGTTAGTGTATTGTGTGAACGCGAACGAGAATCGTAGAAAGTTAAGTAAGAATGATAGTGAGTGAGGATGTTTACGGATGAACGTTTGAATTAGAGAAAATGTATGTGGATAAGTATTTGTGAATGTATAATATCGGTGGGTTGTGTGCGTTAACACCTGATATGTTATTAATTGATGGACTGTGTGCGATACCATCAACTATATTATTATCGGTGGGCTGTGTGCGTTACCACCAGATAAATTAGTAATCGATGGGCTGTGTGCGATACCATCGCTTATAAATGATTGGTGAGCTAAGTGCAAAATCACCATAGGTATAAATGATTGGTGGGCTGTGTGCGATACCACCCTATAAGAGATTCAATGGAGGGCTAAGTGCGCAACCACCGAGAGATTATTAGTATGAGTGGCTTATTGAGAATGCGTGATGCATTGTTTTATATGATCTTGTGATGGTCAGTGCAGGAATGTATGCTAATTAGACGAGCATTTGGCTTATGGTATGGTAAGAATATGGTAAGAGGTAGAATGAGTAAGCTTTAAGGATGATTGAGTAAGTAACCATGAGTTCATGAGAGAAGCTCATCATAATAACTTGCAGTCATGTATATTCAAAGAATATCAGTGTTTATCAGTTGTATGCAGATGAACTTACTAAGCATTTTTGCTTACTCCTTTTATTTTTCTCATCTCTTATAGGTGAATTTAGCTAGCTCAGATTGGAGACCGCCGGAGATGTTTTCACACTATCGAGCATACACTCGGTATGATGTATCAAGTCTCTATAAGTTATGGCATGTATAGGGCTAGTACTTAAGGATGAATAAGTCATTGTTGATGTAGTCAAATTGTGTTGGCCTAAGAGAACTTATGTTTGTTTGTGTATAGCCATAGATGATGGCCTAAGTTATTTGTAATTATATGAGAATTAGTTCTCCCTAGTGTATGGAATAAAAGCCTTATTTCTTTTATAATCAAACGTCTTTAATTCAAGAGTAATGTTGATACTATGTGTAGTTATGTGATGAGGTATGAATGTATGCAAATGAGAGTAGAAAAAGGCTTGGTAGATAGCCTCTAAGTGCCCACACGGATAGACACACGGGCGTGTGTCTAGGCCGTGTGTCTCCTACACCTTAGTGTTTTAAGTCAGAATAGACCACGGGCTGGTCACACGGCCGTTTGTTCAGGCCATGTGATACACACGTTTGAAACATGGGCGTGTGCCAAGGCCGTCACTTAACACTTAGAAATTTAATTTTCACACGGGCCAGGGCCACGGGCGTGTCCAGGCCGTGTGGATTTAGTCAGTGTCGACCACGGATGGAAGGCACGGGCATGTCTTAAGGGCACACGGGCATGTCCCTATACCAACACGGGCGTGTGGCCCCTATTTTGTTAAAAAGTTTCTTGAATTCGTAAAAGTTCCCGGAATAGTTTTCAAACTTCTCGGAAGTATGTTTAGGGCCTTTTAGGCCAAGTTTGTTCAAATGATGGGTTTAAACGAAATTTTTATAACCCTGATTGAGATGTTTAAGTAAGATCAGTTAGGTAATGCCTCAAACCCTGTTCCGGCTCGAATACGGGTAAAGGGTGTTACATTCTTTGGTGGCCTACCCATCGCAGATACATTGCTGGATCTTATCTCTTGCTTCCTTTCCTCGTCATTCCTCTCGGGGCAATTTTGGATGAAATGGTCGGGGGAACCACACTTATAACAATTTTGGTTGTTTCCCCAACACTCTCCAGTGTGATGTCTACCACAACCTGGACACTCCGGTTTGGTCTTCGGATTGCCCACACTTTCCATCGTGGTGGCTTGAACTCTCGAACCCGAACGAGTGTTGCCTTGGTCTCGATGTGAATATCCAACTGATGCAGTCGTCTGAGGATTCGCTTCCTTGGATCTTTTCGAATGAGCTTGGTATGATTTTCCCATCGGCCGTTTTCTTGCATCTCGGGCCTCACTCACAGCTCTCCTCTTTTCCTTACTCAATTCTTCAGCCTCACTTGCCCTATCAACCAACACTACAAACTCTTTTAACTCCAAAATACCAACTAGTTGTTTAATATCCTCATTTAGCCCATCTTCGAACCTCTTGCACAAAATAACTCCCGTTAACACACATTCTTGCGTGTACTTGCTAAACCTAACAAATTCGCGCTCATGTTCAGTTACAGTCATTCTTCTTTGCTTTAACTCAAGGAATTCCTTCTATTTCTGATCAGTAAATCGCTGACTTATATACTTCTTTCATAATTCCTCCAAAAAGAAGTCCCACTTCACTCTCTCCTTTTGAACCACTAATGTCAACGTTTTCCACCAATGGTATGCCGAGTCCCTCAGCAAGGACACGGCGCACTTTAAGCTCTCCTCAGGTGTACAGGAGAGTTCATCAAATACCCTCATTGAATTCTCTAGCCAGAACTCCGCCCTCTCAGGGTCATCATCTACTTTAGCTCTAAACTTCTCAGCCCCTTGTTTCTGAATCTTATCTACCGGGGGCTTCGTTACTCTCACTACTTCTATACCTTGAGGAGCCACTGGAACTAGCTGAGGTATAGGAGCAGGTGGAGGAGGTTGAGCATTAGGGTTTGCTCGAACATACTCCGAGTACCAATTACTCATCATTTAGAGAAAGGCTTCCCGAGCCTCTTCTCCTTGACCCCTAGTCTCGGGTCCACTCTGAATAGGCGCGGTGCCTTGCGCGGGAGCCGGCGCATTACTAGTTGCATCATTAGCAGTCGATTGATCGGGATCCATATACTATATAAAACAAAGTTTATAATCATCAGAAGCCACCACACTATCATTATACGCTTATGGCGTGTATACCTAGACTCTTACACCCGCTACGGTAGTCCGAGAACCGACTAAACCATAGCTTTGATACCACTAAATGTAACACCCCTTACCCGTATTCTATGCTAGAACCGAGCTCAAGGCATTACCGGCTTAATCCACTTGATCACACTACTTTAGTCACAATTTGACAACTCTCAATGGTCACCACAACGAACTCATTAAGGACTCACAAGGCCTTAAACATACATACGAGGGGTTTCGAGACCCTACCGGAAATCTTTGCGATCTTAAAATTTCTTTCACCTAAACAAGGGCCACACGCCCATGTAAAATGGGACACGCCCATGGGAGCAGGTCATGTGGTCACACACGCCCATGTCCTTACCCCGTGTATAAAAACTTAGGTATTCTGCTTGTATTACACGGCCTAAGAACACGCCCGTGTTCTCCACCTGTGGTGGACACTGACCATCTTACACGGCCTAGGCACACGCTCGTGTGGCTAGCCTGTGGTCTATTCTGACTTACCACCTTAACATGAAGGGGACACACGGCCAAGTCACACGCCCATGGGCTGACTGTGTGTCACACATGGCCTAGACACACGCCCGTGTGTCTACCCACATGGACAAGAACAAGGCTATTTGCAAAGCTCTTTTCACCCCTCTAGCTCACACAACATGGATCTATTCAACACATTATCACACAATTTATGTTTTGCAATCTAAACTTGCATGGATAACTACATCTTTTCATATAATAAGGTAAACCATTAACCATGGCACTATACAAAATAGATTATCCATCAAAAGGGTCAACACACCCTTAGCCAATACAACAAAATAAACTAACTTGTCTAGCCCTTATACATGCCATATACACAAGCACTAAGTCTAAATATACCAAGTGAGCTGATAGTGTGGGCGATCTTCCAAATTATCCGCGTATCTCATCCCGACTCTTTAGCTCTATAAAATAAGGGAAAAGAGAGGGGAGTAAGCTTTAAGCTTATTAAGTTTACATATAAACAATTAACATCATAGTAGGAGCTAAACAACAATTAGCATTATACTAAACAAGACAATAGACATTCACAATCTTGCTTACTCATTCTATCCCTTACCACATTTCCACCACATCACAAGCTTAATGCTTACATTCATTCATTTGCACACCTGCACTCAACATTACAATTTTTCATGATACAACACATCATGGTTTCTCACTAATTCATCCATAATGCTAAATCACTCGGTGGTTTCGCACTTAGCCCACCCAATCAGATAGTAGGGTAGTATCGCACATAGCCTACCAAAAAGGGTAATTATAGTCGTATCACACATAGCCCACTAAATAATATACTTAAGGATAGCATCGCACACAGCCCATCGTAGTTAAGTATTAAGGTGGTATCGCATTTAGCCCACCGTCAAGTATTCTCACTACACATTCACTTATCTCCTTTGTAATTCGTACATCAATTCACAACAACCACCATATTCAATCCACTTGAACCATATAGGTTCTCAATCATTCTATACACTAGTTAGCATCAACAATGTATATGTATAAATGCATTGTTTACACATAACTTACCTCGGTATTCAAAACGTATGAAGACGTGCAGTTTAGTCCAAGATTTTGCTCTTGCCTCGGTTTCAATCCGGGCTTCATCTTTCTTGATCTATATTGATAAATCAACTCATTTAATACACACATTGACTAAATTGACTCAAAACTCATACTTTGGCAAAATTACCATTTTGCCCCTAAACTTCCTCATATTTACACTTTTACCACAAGGCTCGTAAAGTGATTTTCATTCAACTTTCTAGTATTTTATGCTTAGATAATTCATACTCTCAACTATAGCAACCTTCAATTCTCACTAAGTAACTCATGTATGACCATTTTCAAGACTTTTACAAACTAGTCCTTACATGCATTTCTCATGGAATTCACTTAGTAAAAGATGTTTATTCTACATCCAACTCTCATAATCTTCCATAAAACATTAAAATACATGAATGTCATACTTGGGTATATTTTTGAACATGAATCCTAGCTCAACATATAGCTAAAATTAGCTAACTCATGTTACGAGGACTTCAGAAATACGAAGAATATCAAAAACGGGGCTATGATGCACTTACTATCAAGCTTGAAAGATGAACAAACCCTAGCTATGGGGTTCTTCAAATTTTTGGCACTAAGAAGGAAGATGAACATAAAATTTTGACTATTTCATCCTTTTTAATCATTTATTTGACAAATGACCAAAATGCCCTTTTTGTCAAACTTTCAAATTTTACCCACCCATGCCCATTTTTGTCAAAAAATTAGAAATTGGGAAAATTTCTATTTAAGGACCTCTAATTAATAATCCAAAGCTATTTCATACTTAAAGCTTCTAGAATCTCACATTTTGCAACTTTTGCAATTTAGTCCTAATGGAAAATTCAATCACAATTAGCAAAATTACTTCATGAAACTTTCACATAAACATGCAAACATCTCATAATCCTTAAAATTCATAATTTCTACTTCAGATTTGTGGTCTCGCACCACTATTCTGACTAGGCCCTAAATCGAGATGTTACAGAGTCTTTGACCCTCAACTGGTAATAATCAGACCTCAAGTCTATCTTTGAGAACATAGTGGCTCCCTTCAATTGATCAAATAAATCATCGATCCTTGGCAATGGGTACTTATTCTTCACAGTAACCTTATTAAGCTGCCGGTAATCAATACATAATCTCATGGAACCATCTTTCTTTTTCGCAAATAACACTGGAGCACCCCACGAAGAATAACTCGGTCTAGCAAAGCCTTTGTCTGTCAACTCTTGAAACTGTGCCTTCAATTCCTTCAACTCAGTTGGGGCCATTCTATATGGAGCAATCAATATAGGTGCAGTACCAGGAGCTAACTCAATTCCAAATTCAACCTCTCTAACCAGAGGCAACCCTTGCAATTCTTCTGGGAATACATCTGGATACTCACATACTGTCGGTACTGATTCAATTCTTAACTCAGCTTCTTTAGCATTCATTACAAAGGCAAGATATGCTTCGTATCCCTTTCTTACATATTTATGGGCAGACATATAAGAGATCACTACATGCAGCCTATCCTGTTCATCTGATTCAACACGAAAAGTGTCCCCGTTTTCACATCTCAATTTAATGTATTTCTTTCCACAATTTACTGTCACATCATGAGCAGTTAACCAGTCCATACCAAGAATTATATCAAACTCATCAAATGGAAATAGCATGAGATTTGCCTTAAAATAATGACCCCTAATCATCAATGGGCAAACTTTGCATACCTTATCAACTAATGCACTTTTGCCTAAAGGATTGGATACTTTTATCACAAACTCTGTAGACTCTACAGGCATGCTCATACTAGATACTAATTTCATGCAAATATATGAGTGGGTAAATCCCAGATCAATTAAAGCAACAACATTAGTATCATGGAGAGAAAATGTACCCGTAATTACATCAGGGGATGATGCCTCTTTGCGAGCGCGAATGGCATAAGTCCTCGCAGGCACTCTACCCTCAGATCTTGCAGCCTGCTCTGTGGGTGTACTCTTACTACTCGTTCCACTTCCCAGGTTTCTCTGTTGTCTCCCTCTAGTAGTGCTTCCCGATCTGGCACTCTGAGTTTTCTCTTTTTCAACCATCTCAGGGCATTCTCTAATAAAATGATCTTGGGAACCACACTAAAAATAGGCTCTCTCATGGGCTCGGCACACATCGGGATGACGTCTGCCACACTGTGGACATTCCAGTCTATTTGGTCGAGTGTTCCCAACACTAGCAACTGAAGTAGTCAGAGCTTTAATCCCCGAGTACTGTTTACCCTTACTTCTATTCAAAACCCAGCTAAAGTGGCTGACCGGGTAGGAAAATCTCTTGACTTCTTGGAGGAGGATTGAAACGACTTGTTCAGTTGTCTCTTTCTTGAGTCGCGAGACTCCATTTCAGCTTTTCTTTTCTCTTTAACCAATTCCTCGGCTTTACAAGCCCTGTCCACTAGTACAACAAATTCCTTCAATTCTAGGACACCAACAAATAATTGGATATCTTCATTTAATCCGTCCTCAAACCTCTTACACATGATGGCTTCAGATGACACACACTCCCTAGCGTACTTGCTGAGCCTTACAAATTCACGCTCATATTCAGTTACTGTCATTCTACCTTGTTTCAGTTCAAGGAATTCTTTTCTTTTCTGATCAATAAATCTTTGGCTAATTTACTTCTTCCGGAATTCTTCTTGGAAAAACTCCCATGAGGTCCTTTCCCTTGATACAACCGACACAAGGGTGTTCCACCACTGATAAGCGGACTCTCTTAAGAGAGACACCACACATTTCATGCACTCTTCAGGTGTGCAAGATAACTCATCAAATACCCTGATGGTATTTTCAAGCCAAAATTCTGCTCTTTCCAGATCATCATCTTTACTAGCTCGAAATTCCTCGGCTCCTTGTTTCCGGATTCTATCGACCGGAGGCTTTTCTCTTCTTACCATTCCCACCACTTAGGGAGCTAAAGGGGTAGGCTGAGGAATAGGTGGGGGTGGAGGGGGTTGCGCATTCGGGGTCGTGCGAACGAACTCCGTATACCATGCATCCATCATGTGGAGAAAAGCTTCCCTAGCCTCTTCTCCTCCTCTCTGACTTATAGTTGTTGGTCTATTCTCATTTTCATTCGGCATTGTCCCTTCAGCAGGAGCCGGCGCGTTACTTTCAACATCATCCGCCACAGCTCTATCGGGATCCATTTACTATATGAAAACACAATTTAGATCGTCAGGAGCCGTCACACTATCATAATGTAAATACTCATGTGAATGGCATGTATAGCTAGACTCATGCTTACGCTACGTTAGTCTGAGAACCGACTAAACCGTAGCTCTGATACCACTAAATGAAACACCCCTTACCCGTGTCTGACACCGGGACAGGATACGAGGCATTACTGGACTTAACTTGTTTAAACATACAACATCGGGCTATAAAATTTCATTTCAACTTAAAGCTTCTCATTCATATTCATAACATCCTTATTATGGGCCTACAAGACCCTAAACATACATACAAAAGGTTTCGGAATTAAACCGGAAACTTTTGCACACTTAAAAAAATTTTGCCTAAACAAGGCCACACGCATGTGTGGAATGGAACACGCCCGTATGGGCAGGCCGTGTGGTCACACACGCCCATGCTCCTAGCCCGTGTGGAATTTATTTTTTTCGAACCTACAGGGGTTTTCACATGCCCGTGTCTGTGGCCCGTGTCCCTCACACGGCCTAGACACGCCCGTGTCTGTGGCCCGTGTCCCTCACACGGCCTAGACAAGCTCTTAAGGGCACACGGCCTAGGCACACACCCGTGTGCTGGCTCGTGTGGCGAATCGAATTCTCGTAAATTTGATGCAGGGGACACACGGCCTATCAGCACACCCATGGGGCTAACCGTGTGTCACACACGGCCTAGACACACGCCCGTGTATCTTCCCGTGTGGACAAGTAAAAGGCTGTTTCCCAAGCCAATTGCCAACCTGAAACATAAACACACATATGCCAACACAATCAACACATAACATGGCAATAATACACTGTGAAGAATCACTAATCATCATTCATACATTTTACATTTTACTCCATCAATTGCATGACTTTCACTTCATAAAACTCATCATCATTAAGATATAAAACTTGACAGATATCGGCCAATTCCTAATGGCCATTTACAAAATGAGTGTATAACATTACTAACCAACACTTTGGCTTTCAAATATGACATAACACAAAATGACCAAGTTCCTATACATGCCCTACCCAAAATAAATCAACTTTACTATACCAAAAGAATGATTGATAGTGTGATCCGAGCTCCGACGTTCTACGATCCCCGAGCTAGCTTGGCGATACAACAAGGAAAAGGGAAAAGAAAGGGGTAAGCATATACCTTAGTAAGTTTGCATGAATTAAAATAGCAACATAAGTACTCATGGTAAAATCCGTTCATCTCATAGAACAATAACAACACAAGTTCTCAAGTACTTTGACATACTTACTCATACTTACGATTACCCATCACATTTCACATTACGGTTTCATAACTCGTATTTTACTCTTGGTACCTGTGTCACTTCATCACATAATTTAGCACTTATGTTATCTTGAACATAAACTTAAATCATTATCATCCTTAACTTAAATGTAACTCTTTGTCATCTTTGTATAGCTTAGCTCTTGTCATCTTTGCATACTTAACCCTTTTTCCCGTTGAATTACTCAGAATATCGGAGGATACTCAATCTCATCATACATGTATCACGATGCCAATGTCATATCCCTGATATGGTCTTACATGGGATCACCTCTTGATGCCGATGCCATATCCCAGATATGGTCTTACACGGGATCTCTTAACTCGATGTCGATCCCATGTCCCAGACATGGTCTTATACGAGATCGTACATAGATGTCGAAGCCATGTCCCAAACATGGTCTTACACGAGATCTTCCTTTGGTATCGAGGCCATGTCCCAGACATGGTCTTATACGAGACCTACATTCGGTGTCGATGCCATGTCCCAGACATGGTCTTATATGGGACCTACATTCGGTGCCGATGCCATGTCCCAGACATGGTCTTATACGGGACCTACATTCGGTGCTGATGCCATGTCCCAGACATGGTCTTATACGGAACATTCTTTATCTCATGTCGTGACATAGGTATCCTCGTTATTCCGAATCTTCAACCGGGACTTCAACTTAATATATTCTCATCATTTTCTCATCGAGGCTTCATTAGTCGATTTTCATGAAATGATATTCATTATCATAAGATCAAGCAATTTAAAATATAAAAACACTATGAAACTTTAATTTCACACAAACTTACCTCGATACTCAAAATGTGTGTAGATGTTCGATTTAGTCCAACACTTTATTCTTGCCTCGGTTTCGATCCGGGCTTCGTGTTTCTTGATCTATAATAACAATTTCACTTGTTTAATACTCACATTGACTAAATTGACTCAGGAATCATACTTTGGAAAAATTACGATTTTGCCCCTAAACTTTCACATAATTACACTTTTGCCTCTAGGCTCGTAAAATGATTTTTTTCAATTTTCTTGTATTTTAAGCGTAGTCGAATTATTTTCTTAACTATTCCACTACTTCACTCATGTACGACCATTTTTATAACTTTTACAATTTGGTCCTTTTATGTATTTTTCATGAAAATCACTTAGAAAAAGATGTTTATCACACATCAAACTTTCATATTCTTCCTTAAAACATAAAAATACATGCATGTCATACATGGGTAAATTTTTGAACATAAACCCTAGCTCAAAATATATCTAGAAATAGCTAAATCGAGCTACGATGATCTCAAAAATACGAAGAACATTAAAAATTGGGCTAGGATGCACTTACTATCAAGCTTGGAAGTTGAAGAAACCCTAGTTATGTCTCCTAGCAAATTTTGGCACTTAGAGGAAGAAGATGGACAAGATTTTGACTTATTTTTCCCTTTTTAATTCATTAATTAACCAAATGACTAAAATGCCCTTAAGGCCCTTTCTTGAGATTTTTCCTTCCCATGTCAATTTTTGTCCATCTTGACATTTAATGGTCTAATTGCTAAATAAGGACCTCTAGTAATTTTTATAATTCTATTTCATACTTAAATCTTCTAGAATATCATATTTTCTAATCTTTGCAATTTAGTCCTAATGGACAAATTAATCACTAATAAATAAAATTTCCTCATGAAATTTTCACAAAATCATGCAACCATATCATAAGCCTCATAAAAATCATAAAACACATATTCTACTTCAGATTTGTGGTCTCGCAACCACTATTCTGACTAGGCCCTAAATCGGGCTGTTATAAAACGCGAGAAATTTAACATAATAAGATTGATTTCAAAACCCTTCCTCGTAACACTCCCAGATTCGACCATAACGTCTAGGCTGGGTTTGGGGTGTTACAGTATGAGAATAGCGGAGAAGGTCATTCGGTTGCAAGCCAAGAATGAAAAGGATCTGTCTAGCCGAAAACACATGTGCGATTTCAGTAAAGGGTTTATTGCTATAAATATCACAAATCATCTTGATTTTTAAATTTTTTATTTCTGCTGTGCAAGAAAACCATTTTCGAACTAGATTTTTTTTCAAACACTTCTATAGATCCATATGGCATTTCAGAAGCTATCAAAGTGATTGATAGATTGTTAGAGGAAGTTGAAAAAGCTAGTTCACTTTATTTTTTCTCACTGAAGCTATTACTCAACAAGGATAAGTGAATTGTGTTTCTATCCATATCTCTTGAGATTAGATTCTGGTGGTTTAAAAAATAAATGAAGGAGAGTTCTAATTTTGCTAGTCTTGTTAGGCCATAAGATTTGCATTATGGAATTTGTCTTTGTTTCTCTTATATTTAATTGGTATTTTTAGATATTATTTTGTATTGGACATTTTAAGTGCTACATATGTTTGATGATGTTTGACCAATGGTTGTATGGTTGCTTATTTTTGTTCGATAATGGTTGTATGTTTGCTTACTTTGTTTATTTTCATGCAATGGTTCATGTTTATTATTTCTCTCTCTCTCTTTTTAAATGTTGTGTACATGATGAATATATTTTCACAGGGAATAAGTATGAATAGTAGTGACAACAATTCCAATGGTGATGGAAATGATGATTAAAGAAGTGAGATTTTACAATACGTGAAAAGTTTTAATAGGTTGTCCAGTGTTGCAAAATATGTTGATCAATTATATTATGAAAAATATTTATTGAAACAACCATGCATGAATTCAAAGCAATCAGGTGATGCATGGGTTCGAGAGGTCCTTACTAGTCATGAATCTCATTGCATGATTAATTTTAGAATGTCCTCAACCGTATTTAGAAGCTTATTGAGAGTTTTAGAAACACGATATGATTTGCAAAGTTCAAGAAATATTTATTCTCATGAAATCTTGGGTATATTTTTGCATATGTTCGGTCTTGGTGCATAATTTTCTCAATGTCGAGAGAGATTTCAAAGGTTTACATCGACTATAAGTCAATACTTTGCAATTGTTTTTAAGAAAGTTTCAAAGTTGGCTATTGATATAATTGCACCAGATTATTACACTTTTAGTACAATACCTGAACAAATATGCAATGATTTAAGATACATGTTGCATTTTAAGGTAACTTATTCATAATCCCATGTTATATTTTAATATACTTATTATTAAATATGCTATGTACTAATTATGATTACTTATTTAAAATTGCATAGGTGCGATTGGTGGTTAACATACTGTGGCGATTCTTCCACCAAATTAATAAATTCCTTATACCGAAAGAAAAAGGTATCCAACTCAGAACGTTGTGATTGTATGTGATTTTAATATATGTTTCACATTTGTAGTGGTTGGATGGGAAGGATCAGCGCATGACGCTATAATATTCCTTGATGCAATTTGAGATCTAAGACTCAAATTTCTGCACCCACTAAATGGTAAATTATTTCATTCATTTATTTATTTATAAAAAGTATAAGTTCTTTAATTGAATGATTATCATCATATGACATGTAGGAAAATGTTATGTTCTTGATTTTGGATATCCCCTAATGAAAGGGTTCCTTGGACCATATAGAGGAGAGCTATAACACCCCTCACCCGTATCCGTCGTCAGATTAGGGTTACAGGGTATTACCAGTCAAACGGAACATTTACACATACATTTCATTCCTCATTATAAACATAATGTAAAACAACCATTCACATACATATTGTCCCTAAATCGAGCCTTTGAGGCCCTAAAATTACCTTAGAAACGGTTTGGGACAAATTTGGAAACATTTGGAAAGTTTATGAAAAAGTTACAAAAATTTAACTACAGGGGTCACACGGTTATGTGGCCAGGCCGTGTTCCTCACATGGTTGAGACACACGCCCGTGTCTTAAGCCGTGTAACCTTCGAACTAGGGACACACGACCGTGTCCTAACCCGTGTCCTCACCCGTGTAACTCTCTGAGTAGGGTCACACGGCCGTGTCACACGCTCGTGTGCCAGGCCGTGTAACTATTGAAAAGCCCCACACGCTCGTGTGCCAGGCTGTGTGCTAGGCCGTGTAACTAACTCACTTGCATACAAAGGAACCTACAAGAGACACACGACCGTGTCGCCAGGCCGTGTGTCACACAGGCTAAGTCACACACCCGTGTCTCAGGCCGTGAGGGCATAAATTTGCCTAAAATCAAGCCATTTCCAACCCCAAATCATGCATACGCCTATAGGCCTTTTGTACACATAAACAAGGCATCAAAACCTTATCAAAGCATACATATAATGATCAATTTCAAGAGTCCTAAATCAATCAACCAATATGCCATCCAAGGCACCTCAAATATATTCATCCAAAACTTACCTAAACATGTGTATGTTACCACATTTCAATCATCCACATCTAGCTCAATACTTTTCCAAAACATACCATACCTTGACCATATTCAAACCAATTCAACACCTATCATTTGAGCCATTCAAACATGCAACATAACATAGTCATATTGACACAAACTAGCAAGGCATTAAATGGACCAAACCAAAATAACTTATACATATCAACTCATTAACTAAACATTCAACTAAACATCGTTATAAGTCCACCTATACATGACATTATAACTTTGACCAAACATTCAAAAACTACCAATATTTATGTTTGATAGTGTGATAGATCTCCGACGAGCTTCCAAACCGGTCGAGCTTCCGATAATCTATAAAACATAGAAAAGAAACTACGTAAGCACATAATGCTTAGTAAGTTCGTAGAAAATGAAACACCACTTACCATTTCATTGCATAACAATAATTAATAACATAATGTAATCCAAACCACAAGCTTGGCACAAGCCTAAACATCATCATCAATACACAAGTTAGTGCATTTATACATAACTCTTTTAGATTAACCACATGATAAGCCATTTTCATAAGAAAATACATCATTGATCCATACATCCTTTTCACGAGTATATGCATTATTCCATTTGGAAACTTCCCTTTTCAGTTCCTTTTCATGCCCGTTGAACCATCTAGAATATCATCGGATACTCGGGAAAGCTCACACGAAGTGTGCTTAAACATATAACTGTAACCTTTCCTTTACATTATTGCTCACACGAGCTGTGAAATGGGCCTGTTCATACGAGCTGTGGGTTAGAATGTAAGCTACATGATACTGCTCACATGAGCTGTGGAGTATCCGCAACAAATGCAAGACCTTAGCCATCAGTAGGACATTCAAGACCAGCACCCGAAACATAAAATCCTTAATGACATGACATTTGTATCCTACGAATTCTTAATGTTCAACCGGGACTCAATAACTGTCATAGCATTACCTTGGATATACATTGTTCAATAGCATTATAAATACAAAATAACATACAATTAAATAACATGAATATAGTAATCCGTACATACGAACTTACCTCGACGAATAGAGTGCAAAAACGAAGTCGAGCTAATCCTAGGCTTTAGCTTTTCCCCGATCTAAATTCGTACGTGGTCTATCTTGATCTAAATAGACAAATTTAATCCATTTCATATCCCTAGAATTTAATTTAGTCCACATTTCATTTTTTACAAAATTATTATTTTTCCCCTAATATTTTCACTTTTCACAATTTAGTCCTTAAGCTCATAAATTGAAATTTAAACATTTTAATCATCTTCTCAAGCTAGCCAAATTCTCTAGGGACTTAAATCAATCCATACAAACCATCATTTCATAAATTTACCATGAACTTTTACCATTTTTATAAACAAGTCCCTAAATACAATTTTCATCAAAAATTACTTTACAAAACTTGTTTATTTATCAACAATGACTCATAATCTATCATTAAACATCAAGAATCACACAAAATCATTCATGGCATAACCCTCAATCTTTAACAGGTTTGCAAATTGATCCCTGGGCTAGCAAGGTTAACCTAAAACGACTTCAAAAACATAGAAATCATTAAAAACGGGGCAAAATTACATACCATGCAAGTGAAACTAACTTGGCCGAACCCTAGCTTTCTCCCATGGTGATTTTTTATTTTGAAGAAGATGATATGAAGATGATACCATCTTTTCTTTACTTTTGTTTTATGTTTAATTTACTATTTTACAATTTTGTCCTTTAAAAACATTCAAAATTTCAATAAAACCTTGCCATGAATATCCATTAACTATGGAAATAGTCTAATTACCATCTAAGTCCTTTCACTTTAAATTTCCATAGCCATTTGACCATTTTAACTAATGGAACTTTACTTTTACACTTTTTATGATTTAGTCCTTTTTACTTAATTATGCATACAAACATCAAAATTTCTTAATGAAATTTTAATACGACCCTACTAACATTCCATAGACATTAAAATTATACTAAAATAATAATTTACTCATTAGATTTGTGGTCCCAAAACCACCATTCCTATTTCACTAAAAACGGACTGTTACAAGAGTAGTATCATTTACCTAATTTTCGTAGAGGTAGATGTAATACCTCTAAAATCATTATGTTATAAAAGTAGTATAAAGTGAAAATCGTGCATAACGGATTCCTCGGTAAAGTAAAATAAGGAATATAATTGATAAAAGAGAAGGCTGATGGATGTCAAGGGAAGTTTAATTAATAAGTAAGTCATGATATATATTAATTTAATGTAGGGATTAAATCGTAAAGATGTGAAAAGTTTTGGCACTCAAGTATAGTTATTCAAAATTTAAGGGGTTTAAATGTAAATATGAGAAATTTGAAGGACCAAATGTGAAAATAACTGAATTTCTTATGACACAAAATTGGTAAGCAGAGACCAACTTGAATAAGTGAAGAAATATGAGAGACTAAATAACAATTTTACCAAATTTAAGTGATGATTCAATGAATGAATTGTAGAGAATGTTGGAGGGTAAAATAATCATATCTTAATTAGGATAACTATCATGAAACATCATGATGATTATGAATATTGGCTAAGATTATTCTAATATTATTTTTTATTTTAATATAAGATATTTTATTATTTAATTAATGGTTAAGAAAATAAAAATAAAAGATGATGGACATTTCTCCTCTTGCTTTCAAGCTCACGTCCACCATTCTTGAAGAAAAAAAAGTTATGCTTTTTTTAAAATTTGGTCCTTTCCATCAAAATTCACCATTTTCACCTAGAAATCAAAAGAATTTTCATAGCCACCAAGAGGGAAAAATGATAAGAAGGCTATGCTGAACATGAATATCAATTTGGATTCAAGAAAGATAGAATTGGAGGAGAGATAAAATTAAGCTAAAGCTTGAAATCAAGAAAACAAGGTATGAATTTCAAGGTTTCATCATGTTTTTAAGTTTAATCTTGTTAGAAAAGTAAGGAAGTGATGTTAAAGTAGAGAATTCTCATGAAAAGTTGTTATATTCTTGACATAATATTGAAGAGAGTGATAGAGGAAGTGGTTCAAGTGGCAAAGAAAATAGAAAAACAAGTGATTAAAGGTTGAAGAGAAGTAAGTACCTTGAAATTTCTTGTTACCTAAGGACTAAAATGTAAACTTTATGGAATTTTTGATAAACTAGTACAATAAAGTGTAAAATAATTTGATATGTGCAATAAAATATTATGATAGAAAGATTAATTGAAGTGTGGTATAGTGGTGAATTAAACATAAATGGATGTTAAAGTGAAATTATAGTAAATATTGAATTTCCATGATGCTAAGGCCTACATTGTGAATTTTGTGAAATTTATAATTGAAACAAGAGAAGTGAAGTCTATAAAAATTTGATATGTGAAATAAGATATTATAAGGAATTATTTGATTAAAGTGTTATGTGATAGTGAATTTGAATGGAAGGTGAAGCTAGAAGGATATTATAATAATTATTAAATTTTCATAATGTTAAGAACTAGATTGCAAGATACTTAGAAATGACAGGTACTAAAAATGTTAGAAAGAATTATCCAAGTGAAGTGTTACATAGAAGATAATTGATTTGAAGTGATTATGTAGTGAAAATTAAATTTCATGGCAATAGGGACTAAAATGAAAAGTGTACAAAAGTTTAAGTGTGAAATAAAATATTATGATAAAGGGCTTAAATGAAGTGTTAAGTGTTAGTGAATTAATTACAAGTGATATTTAAGTGAAGTTCTATCGGTACTTGAATTTCATATGGAAAAGGACCAAATCGTAAATATACAAAAATGACTAGGTGCATTAAGATTTTGAAACAACATATTTAAGTTTAATGATATATAGAAGTGAAGTGAATACAAAGTGAGAGGATGGTGATTAATGAAATTAAATCTTAATAGGGACTAAATCAAAATTATTGTAAAGTAAATGAAGAGAAGTTCATGCAAAGAAGACTAGATAGCAAAGTGACCAAAATTTGATATGTGTAATAAAGTATTTAGGGAGAACTTTAGTGAATTGCTTATGATAGTGAATGTAATTCTAAGTGATATTAAAGTGTTAATTTAATGAGTCTTGATTTTTATGAAAATAATGACTAAATTGTAAGAGTGTAAAGTTTTATATGCCATTAAATGATAAATGATAGTGATATAAAGCCCAAATAGAAAAGATAAGAACATGTTAGATATAGATGGCATGCCATTAGGAAATTATCATGTGCACCAATGAAAATGACACTTCGGTGCAAATGAAAGTGGCACTTTAGTGCAAATGATAGTGGCCAGATCGAATATCAATCTTCGAGAATACTTTGGGACCTTTCAACTGATCGAATAGATCGTCAATTCGAGGTAATGGATATTTATTCTTGATTGTAACCTTGTTAAGCTGACGGTAGTCAATACACAATCTCATCGATCTGTCTTTTTTCTTAACAAATAGAACCAGTACACCCCAAGGTGAAAAACTAGGTCGAGCAAAACCTCTATCTGTCAACTCTTGCATCTGTGCTTTCAACTTTTTTAACTCGGTAGGAGCCATTCAGTAAGGTGCTATCGATATCGGTGATGTTCCCTGTGCAAGTTCAATAGCAAATTCAACCTCTCTAACTAGCGGTAATCCAGATAACTCCTCTAGAAACACATCAGGATACTCGCAAACCACTAGCACTGATTCAAGCTTCGATTCAGACACTTTAGTATCCAATACATAAGCAAGATAAGCATTGCAACATTTTCTCACATGTTTCTGCGCTGACATAGCTGATATAACAATAGGCAACCCACTCGGATTATCTGATTCAATACGAAGTGTCTCACCGTTCTGAAATTTTAATACGTTAAGCTTTCGTCTAAAGTTTACAACAGCATCAGTGCAGAGTTAGCCAATCCATACCCAGAATCACATCAAATTCATCAAATGGTAGTAACATCAAATCAGCTAGAAAACTGTAACCCTGAGTCATCAAAGGACAATTTTTGTAGACTTTAACAACTAGCACATACTGACCTAGGGGGTTCGTTACTCTAACCATGAATTTGGTGGACTCAACAGGTAATTTTTTATTAGATACTAAATTCGTGCAAACATACGAATGGGTTGATCCCGGATCAATCAAAGCAGTTACATCAGTATCATAAATAGAGAAGGTACCGGTAATAACATCTGGCGCAGAAGCATCGTCTCGTGCGCGAATAGCACAGGCCTTAATTGGTGCTCGTGCCTCAGATCTCACAGCAGAATCTTTCGTTACACCACGGCTACCACTCACATTTCCAGGATTACGAGGTGGTCTACCTCTCGTAGAAGTATTGCTCGACCTCGTGGTCTGAGCTTTCTCTTTCTCAGATTTTTTTGGACAGTCTTTAAGATAGTGGTCTAAGGAACCACACCTGAAACACGCCCCGTTATTCACTCAACACTCACCATAATGTAGTCTGTTACAGTGCTTACACTCGGGTCTGGCATCTCTAACACTAACCACACTCGCTACAGATATAGCCTGAGGTTTTGGACTAGAGCATCGAGTACCTCCGTCTCTACTAGAATAACCCACAGAAGCTGTAGAACGGTTGTGATGTTCTTTTGATTTCTTTGATACTGACTAATAAGATTTCCCAGTCGATCTCTTTCTTGAGTCTCTAGCTTCAAAATCAGCACGTCTTTTCTCTTTACTCAGTTTCTCAACCTTATATGTCCAATCAACCAGTACAACGAACTCTTTCAGTTCAAGAATTCTAATTAGAAGCTTTATGTCTTCGTTTAACCCTTCTTCAAATCTTTTACACATGGCAGTCTCAGTCGGAATACACTCCTGGGCATATTTACTCAGTCTAACAAATTCTCGTTCATACTCTGATATAGACATACGACTCTGTTTAAGCTCAAGAAATTCTTTATGTTTCTGATCCAAAAACCTCTGACTGATATATTTCTTTTGGAACTCGGTTTGGAAAAATTCCCAGGTGATCTGCTCTCTCGGCACAACTGAAATCAATGTGTTCCACCACTGATATGCTGAATCTTTTAGTAACGATACCGCACATTTAACACATTCAGCTTGTTTACAGGATAGCTCATCAAAAACCCTGATCGTATTCTCTAACCAGAATTCAGCTCTCTCAGGATCATTCTCGGCTGTAGATTGGAATTCTTCAGCCCCGTACTTACGTATCTTATCAACAGGAGGCTTACTAACTCGGATTGGTTCCATACCTTGAGGAATAATGGGAACCGGTTGGGGAATAGGAGGGGGTGGAGGTTGTTGAGCAACCGAGTTTGTCCGTACAAACTCATTAAACCATTCATTCATCATCTAGAAGAAGGCTTCTTTAGCCTCTCCTCCCCAGCCCTCAGATACGGGCCTTTTACCGCTCGATGCTACTCCATGAACGGAGGCTTGAACGTTACTCTCTACTTCATCGGAGTCAGCTCGATTGGATGTCATTACTATATGAAAACAAGTTTAAAACGGTCAGGAGATATCACACTATCAGAGGTTATATAATGGCATATATAGCTAGACTCATACACGCTACATTTAGTCTGAGAATCGACTAAATCGTAGCTCTGATACCAATAAATGTAACACCCCTAACCCGTATCCATCGTCGGAACAGGGTTACGAGTATTACCAGAGTTTATAGTACAAACAAACAAAATTTCAAACATTTCAAAACATATCAATATTCATATAAAAATGAATCAAAATCATTCATATTGTCCCATATACGAGCCCTCGAGGCCCAAAATATGCATTAGAAACAAGTCGAGACTAAATCGAGAACTCAGAGAATTTTTCTAAAAATATTGAAAAACTTCAAAGCTGCAGGGGTCACACGGCCACGTGACCAGGCCGTATGATTCACACGGCCAAGAGACACGCCCGTGTCTTAGACCGTGTGGCCATTCAAAATAAGGACACACGGCCGTGTCCCAGACAGTGTCTGTGCCCATGCAACTCACTAACTTGGGCCACACGACCAAGCCAGACGCCCGTGTGCTAGGCCGTGTACCTTTTGAAGTAACCTCACACGCCCGTGTGCCAAGCCGTATGCTAGGCCGTGTAACAGCCTGACTTGCAACCCTTTGAAAACTACAGAGGACACACGACCGTGTCACTTGGCCGTGTGTCACACACAGCTGAGACACACGCCCATGTGGACAAAAATAGGCTATTTTACATGCCATTTTTCTCACCCAAATAGGCATAAACCTACAACCACAATTACACATACTTACTAGCCATAGTAAGGCATCCAAATCAAGCATAAACAAACCTTAAACATATGGTATATTCACATACAACCAATATGCCCTTAGGCACCTCATATGACAATTTATAAACATGACAAACCAAGTGTTCAATTATCAAAACATACCATTTGGTACCAATTATACCACTTAATCACTAGCATCAAATGGTCACATAATTCACTTGTAACTTGAACACTAAAAACACCAAGTAAGTCATTCAAATAAGTACCAGTTCACAACAATTGTATCAAGCTTCAAAGCTTATACAAAATGCATATTCATACCACCATTTTACCTTCCATCATTCTACCATATCAAGCCACACATCAACATGATAAGGCTACCTATATACATACCAAAATATACCAAAATACAAGCCAAATCATATGGCCACAATCACAACAACACATATAGGCCAACATTAGCCAAAATAACCTATACATGCCATTATAACCAAAATTAAACAACCAAAAGTACCGAAAGAGCCGATGGATAGTGTGATATAGCTCCGACAAGTTTCCATTCCAAACGAGCTTCTGATTCACTATAAAACACAGAAAATGCACAAAGTAAGCATTTAAGCTAAGTAAGTTCGTATAACATAGAATTTAACTTACCATGTATTCACATATAAGGTAAGTAAACAAAGCATATCCCAACATATATTGGCCAAATGCCTAAGCACATATACATCAACCATGTTAGTCATGTAAACACATATATAAACCAAGTCATGGATGAGCTCAACAATTAATCAAATTTCATATACATGTATCATCCATTTCATATACCTATATACCATGTAATATCATTTTCCATGTAATTCATATGTATACCTGTAATAGTTTGTATCGAACTCATGTTATATCATATCAGAACATTGGCCGTTGAACCATTTAGAATATTGTTGGATACTCGGGATAGCTCACACATAGTGTGCTAAGCTGTAATCCGTCAATTCTTGTACATATATGTCATACGAGCTATGATTCGGTATGCTCTAACGAGCTATAAATCGGTATGCTCATACTAGCTGAGAATCAGTAAGCTCTCATGAGCTACAATCGGTAAGCTCTTACGAGCTGAGAATCGGTAATCCCTAATGACATGTCATTTGTATCCTACGAATTCCTAAGGTTCAAACGGGACTCGGTAATCGTCTTACGTCGTCGGATATGCGATCGGTATTTATACATGGCAATTATACAAATCACATACATATAATTCAATTAAAACATATAAATACTCAATTTAATTAGACAAACTTACCTCGACAAGTATACGTAGATACAAAGGCAATTAATCCGAGATTTTCTCTTTGCCTCAATCTAACTCCGTACGAGGTCTGACTGGATCTATACGGATAAATTTAACTCAATTTAATATATATTTCACTCAATTTAATCCAACACATATTTTTGGAAAAATTACCAGTTTGCCCCTATACTTTTAATTTCTTTGCAATTTAGTCCCTAGGCTCAGAATATGAAATTCATACCATTTTACCCCTAAACAAGCCTAGCTTAATTTTATATATACAAATAGCAGCCCATATATTTTAGAAATTCACAAATTTTATCACGAATTTATCACATTTTTCAATTTAGCCCCTAATTGATAATTTCATCAAAAAATCCTTTACCAAAGTTGTTTATCTAACAACAACCATTCATTTTCTATCATCAAACTTCAAAAATCATATATATTCATAAATGGTAAAACCCTAATAGTTTAACAGTTTCACAAATTAGTCCCTAGGCTAGCTAGATTAAGCTACAACGATCTCGGAAACATAAAAATCATTAAAACGGATTTAAAATACATACCAAATTGAACAAAATAAGCTTGCCAAAACTTCAAGCTTCCATGGCTAGGTTTTCTTTTCAAATTCGGTGAAGATGATGATAATTGATGTTAATTGTTTGTTTATTTAATTAAATATAACTTTAATTACTAATTTCCAAAATTAACCTTAATAATTCATTTAAATTTTAATATTGTCAAACCATTATCATCCAATAACATAAAATTGGTCTAATTACCATATAAGGACCTCCACTTTAAAGTCCTATAGCTATTTAATACCTATAGCTATTAGAATTCAACTTTTGCACTTTACGCAATTTAGTCATTTTTATCAAATTGAACATGTAAACGGTAAAATTTCTTAACAAAATTTTTGTACGGTAATACTATCATGTTGTAGACCATAAAATAATAATAAAATAAATTTTTTGACCACGAATTTGTGATCCTGAAATCACTGTTCCAATTTCGCTAAAAATAGATTGTTACATATTTTAACTTTCAAGTACAATTTCTGACAACAATTCTAAATATTTGAAATTAACTAAATGCATGCATTTTAAAAAAATCTTTTCTCAATTGCATATTTTCAAAAATATTTTTTCATAGCCTAAATTTATATATTAATTTTTTTTTAAAATTTATCATTATCACTAAATTTATATATATATATGAAAAATTCCTTTAAAAATTTCAAACCTAACTCTCATCTCGTTAACTATCCCACCGCCAGACAAGCCTCTCACCACCATTCTGTCCCAGCCTCCTCTTTGTCTTCTCGCGTTCAAGTTTCCAACAGACTAGGAAATTTATTAAGGTAGTTTTTCAAACCCTAAACCTAATTTGAAGATTTTGAGTAAAGAGATTTTGAATTATCTGATCTCTGTCTCTGCTGCTATATTTTATTTTTTGTTTTCGATCCTACTGCTTGTTATTCTGTCTGTTTACTTTGTTGAGAAGGAGAATTTTTTTTAAAGCTATCTGTTTAGCGGCAATAGCAGATTTACGGTCGCCACTGCGAATTAGCGACTGCATCACCGCTATTTGAAACTCTGACTTGCTATTAAGTTTGGATATTTATTGTAGCTTCAAATGGAAGGATTAAGCGTAGCAGATGCTAATTTGGTGATGTATTTACACCCATCAAAGAGTAGGAACGTGTCTCATTCGATTCTCTATGAGCTTGGCTCTTTGTTATTCAAGTTAGTTCTTTTACTTTCACTTAAATTTAATTTTTCATATAACTCAAAACTCCTGTTTTTGTTTATTATTTTTTCTTCACCAAAAGTTGTTTTGTGTTGATATTGCTTTTGATTTAAATAAAGTATACCTTAATTTAGTTTGGTCAGTTTTCTAGTTTAGCTGAAAATTTAACTTCTGATGATGAAGCTAATGATACTGTGGCTCTTTTTAAACAAATGGAGAAGTTTATTTGTAACATCCTAAAATTTGAGTTTTTATATGTTACATTATTTTGGTACTCAGCTAGTTTAATTATCCAATGTGTGTGTTTATTTAGTCCTAAGAAGGCTCGGGATTTATTTTGGATTTGGAATAATTTTTGGTATTTAGTACTTTAAGGAAATGGAATAAGTGACCTTAAAGCTTAAGGTAATTAGGTGGTAAAAAGTTAGTGTAACATCCCAAAATTGGGCCTAGTAAGATTTGGCTGATTGGGCTTTGAGCTTTAGAATAAATTTTAGTATGATTTATTTAAAGAAGAGGATTAAATGAGCTTAGCACTTAAGTTAATTTAAGTAGCAATAAGTGACACAAGATGAGTGCATGGCAAGTTGGTAATGGCGCTTGGAGTTTAGCTTGAGGGGAGAGGTTCGAATCCCTTAAATAGCATTGGGACAACTTTTATTTTTGCTTTGGTATGGTAAGTGTCGGCCAAGGATGATTAAGATAAGGGTTGACCATGTTGTTTTTGGTTAGTAGACTATAGGTTTAAGGCAAGTGTTAACATATGGAAGGGAATCAAGTAATTAAGGAAAATATGGAGACATGAGGCTAGTATCAAGGATTATGTTTTGGAAACAAAATAATGGCCTTTATGCCATGAACTGGACGGCATTGTGGCTAAGAGGGGTTTGGCCGAATATGCTAGTGTTGGTAAGGCTTGGGAAGAATTTTTGGTCATTCTTTCATTTGGTGCAAAAGTGCAAAACAAATTTTTCTCTCAAACTCTTTTCTTGTTAGCCGAATTTCACCTATTGCTAAGCCTAATACTTTTTGACCATTTGGTCATTTTATGCTCAATTTCTATTTTCTTCATCTCAATCTCTCAAAACCGAAACTTGAGTATTTTCTTCAACCATTGCCGAAACACTTATCTCTTTTGTCCATTTTCTTCTTTCTTTCTTAGCCGAATCTCCTATACCATAATATTCTTTCTTTTCTCTTCTCAAAAGCACTTAGCCGAAACTACTAGTTCACTTTCTTACTTCATCTTCTTCCATACAAGTTGAACCTTGGTTGATTGTGTTGAACAAATCATAGCCGAATCCACTCTCTTGGGTATACCGAAAATATTCTTCTCCCATCTTGATCAATTTTGGCGAATATTGAAGGTAAGATAGTTATCATCGGGACTTCTAGAAATTGGTTTTGGTAAGGTGGTAAGGTTTATTTGAAGGATTTTTATTTTAAGTTTCGTTTAAGCTAGAAGGCTAATAAACCTTATTGATGATGGTTGATTTTAGGAAGTGAGGCCGATTCTTTTAGGAGTGTGTTGGTTAAGTGTTGAAGGCTTTGGGTAAGATTTTAGGTTCACAAGGAACCTTTCTCAATTATTTTGGTTTGGCCGATTAGGCCATGATTCTAATATTCATTTTTGGCCGAATATAGGGGCAAGAATACTTGTGTGGCCGATTTGTCTATTCGGGTTTTAGAACTCTTTTTGGTGCGTGTGTGTATACATACACATCTTATAACTTTTTAATATGCTAAGTGTTATTTTATGCCTAATCGTTTTGTGTAGACATGGATGAAATACCTTCATGGTATTAACAAGGATTTGGGTAAGTTCTTATTACTATGTGATTATTATTTGATGCTTTTGGGAAGCATGACACATTTGGTATGTGTATTATTTGATATATGGCTTATGATAAATCGATTGGATGTTGTTAAATAAATCTATCAACATGATTTGTGGTACATGCATATAAATGATTGTTATGGGTTGATGAGAGGAGGGGGCAGTGATATTCGTGTCGACGGACACCAGTGTTTTGGTAACACATCGTGACTACGGTCACCGGAGAGGTTTGGTACCTCCAGAGGTTTGGCACCTCATAGCGACTTGTCCTCGTGGTTAATACCACCGTGGGTTGGCCCCACTTTGAGATATGGGATTGTCGCGGTGATTTGGTATCACACGATGGGTTGGCCCCATCATCTATTTGTGACTTCGGTCACAAAGTGTTTTGGTAACACAATTGTGTCTTGGACACCAAGAGTTTGGTATCTCCCAAGTGATTTGGTATCACATTTGTGACTATACGTCACCAGTGGTTTGGCACCACCAGTGGTTTGGTACCACAAGGGGTAGAAAAAGGCGTATGGATGGTTAGGTTGGGTGCATTTGAACTTATGCATGTTAATTGGTTATAATTTGTGTATGTTATTGCATTAATTCGGGAAAAGGGTTACACATTGAGTCTTGGTGACTCACCTTCTCCTTTAATTTTTCAGTGATTCGTAGACGCGGGTGAGGAGCCGGATGGACTCGAGGTGGCCATGCAGTGGAGACTTTTAATAAATGAATTTTGGATTTTATTTATCTTTCTTTTGGGTTTATGTTGCTTATTTGTAATAAGGCCTCCTAGTATGATTTCATTATTGATGCGTGTTTGAATGTTTGGTTTAAACTACTTGATGATGTTAAAACGGATGCACATGTTTTCTCAAATTAAACGCAAAATGTTTTTTTAAAGTACCATCGGGTACATTTGAAACTGTAACAACCTAACTTAGTATAATTTTAAACGACTTAATAAGGGATTTTCAAAGGTTTTTCCTCCGTAGCATACCAAATTCGGTCGTAATGTTTGGGCCGGGTTTGGGGTGTTACAAAATAGCCGGATGGACTCGAGGTGGCCATGCAGTGGAGACTTTTAATAAATGAATTTTGGATTTTATTTATCTTTCTTTTGGGTTTATGTTGCTTATTTGTAATAAGGCCTCCTAGTATGATTTCATTATTGATGCGTGTTTGAATGTTTGGTTTAAACTACTTGATGATGTTAAAACGGATGCACATGTTTTCTCAAATTAAACGCAAAATGTTTTTTTAAAGTACCATCGGGTACATTTGAAACTGTAACAACCTAACTTAGTATAATTTTAAACGACTTAATAAGGGATTTTCAAAGGTTTTTCCTCCGTAGCATACCAAATTCGGTCGTAATGTTTGGGCCGGGTTTGGGGTGTTACAAAATTGGTATCGAGCTGTGTTCAAAGCTCACTGTGGGGCCCAAGGCCCAAAAATGTTTTGATAGGTCTATTTGAAATATTATGGTTTTGAATAAGCATGGCATCGAGTCTCAGCACCGATCCGCCTGTAAGTACCACTAACTTTTTGTATGAATTATTTCATCAGAGAATGGTAGGAAGCATGGGACGTAGATAGTGATAGTATTTTAAACTTTAGGACTAGTTTACTCCAAACAAAGACATAAGACTTTAAGAGCCTAATTAAACCAACCTACGACCAAGTCGCGAGAGTTAGGTGTGGTAACCTTGGTGCGCATGTCTCAGGATTGGATCAGGAAGAGCTTGGTACTTAGCAGTCCTCGTGACTCACCTCCTCTTCATGGATTCCTACCTGGTGCGTAGCTTCGGTTCACTCTAACCAAGAGGACTCGATCATAGGCAAAATCCTAAATAAAACCCGAAAGGGATTAGCCATGTTTTAAGGAAAACTTCGGTTTTAAAATCATTAAATTATTTTTTTAGATGGTAGGACAAATTTATCTTCGAAAATTTTCAAAATATTCTTGATAGACAAAATTACAAAAATACCCTTTAGGAAAAATGACGAAAATACCCACAGGTTAGAAACTGAGAAAGTAATGCCGAAGAGTGCATAGGTATGAAAGGTATAGGAAATGGATGTATTATTCATGTAAACCAAGATAGAAGACTTAAAACCTTGTTTGATCGAAAGAATCTCTATTAAACTCTTTTCATAAAATTTCTTCGCGGATAATCAAGTGAAACATGTACTAATTCATAAAAATTTCCTAATCAGATTAAAGCGCGATAGTTAGAATGAGCTTTAGAGGACGTGGCCGTCGTGGACGCAGAAGGGGTAGGATGGCCGTATCAGAACCTGTCGGGTCGGGTCAAGGATCCGAGAATGAGATACCGCCACCACCACCCCAACCTTTGGAGTCAAGAGCAGGATCGGACGGTGACGACGCTGTGTCACAAGCGATGCTACGGGTTCGGAAAGGGTAGCTGGAATTGGTGGAAGTGGAGGAGCTCTAAGTCGGTTCTGAGAGACTTCGAGCTAACTGAGCTGAATTTTTCCGAGGTGTGTTCGTGTAGCGCCCAATACGGCTGAGTATTGGCTGGAATCGACCGAAAGAATCATGGATGAGATAGATTTGACAAATGAGGAGAAACTGAAAGGAGCGGTGTCGCTTCTCAAGGATGAGTCATATCGATGGTGGCTCACGGTCCGAGATGGTGCTACGGTAGATGATCTCACTTGGGAGTACTTCAAAGCCGCATACCGTAAGAAGTATGTTGGCTCAAGCTACATTGACGCTCAAAGGAAAGCTTTTCCGGGGTTAGTGCAAGGGAATAAGTCCATCTCTCGAATATGAAGCGAAATTCCTAAGGCCGAGTCGTTATGCTCGGGAATAGTGGCATCGGAACATGATCGTTGTGTTCGTTTTGAAGACGGACTTAGAGACGAGTTAAGGTCTGTTGATTGCTCCACAAAGAAGAACGTGAGTTTGCTTTGTCTTGGTGGAGAAGGCCAAGGTAGCCAAGGAATCAAGGAGTCCGCGAGGCAAAGTTATGATAGGAGCAAGTCAAGAGAGGCTATGGATCATCCGGGTCGGACGAAGATGTTCGTAAAAGATTTAGCGCAGTGGGTCAAATCGGGCAGGAGGTCCACATGACATGCTAATCAAAGATCGCCCAAAGGTAACCGTTGTGGAAAGTTTCATTGGGGTGAATGTTGGACCGGAGGGAAAGGATGTTTCGAGTGTGGTTTGCTAGAACATCGTGTGAGGGACTGTCCGCGTAAGCAAGCCAGGAATCAGTCTGAAGGTCAAGGTCGTGCTCAGTTCAGAAAGGAGGGACCATCACCGCAGAGAGGTCGTGGTAATGGTAGAGGTGGTAATGGCTCTGGTCGAGGTCGCGGAGCAGCTGGCAGAGGTGTTGGCAACACGGAGGCTAGGCAGCCTGGTTTAGTGTATGCTGTGAGACGTCGAGAGGAGGGAGACGCACAGGACGTCATCACCAGTATGTTCTTGATCATTGGATTTCTATATACCGCTTTGATTGTTAGTAGTGTTATTAAGATCAGAGTGCGCAGCAAGAGCGTAGTGTGGCGAGATAGGAGGTACTACTGTTAGTTAGTTGGAAATTTCGAGGACGAAATTTCTTTAAGGAGGGTAGATCTGTAACATCCCAAAATTGGGCCTAGTAAGATTTGGCTGATTGGGCTTTGAGCTTTAGAATAAATTTTAGTATGATTTATTTAAATAAGAGGATTAAATGAGCTTAGCACTTAAGTTAATTTAAGTAGCAATAAGTGACACAAGATGAGTGCATGGCAAGTTGGTAATGGCGCTTGGAGTTTAGCTTGAGGGGAGAGGTTCGAATCCCTTAAATAGCATTGGGACAACTTTTATTTTTGCTTTGGTATGGTAAGTGTCGGCCAAGGATGATTAAGATAAGGGTTGACCATGTTGTTTTTGGTTAGTAGACTATAGGTTTAAGGCAAGTGTTAACATATGGAAGGGAATCAAGTAATTAAGGAAAATATGGAGACATGAGGCTAGTATCAAGGATTATGTTTTGGAAACAAAATAATGGCCTTTATGCCATGAACTTGGACGGCATTGTGGCTAAGAGGGGGGTTTGGCCGAATATGCTAGTGTTGGTAAGGCTTGGGAAGAATTTTTGGTCATTCTTTCATTTGGTGCAAAAGTGCAAAACAAATTTTTCTCTCAAACTCTTTTCTTGTTAGCCGAATTTCACCTATTGCTAAGCCTAATACTTTTTGACCATTTGGTCATTTTATGCTCAATTTCTATTTTCTTCATCTCAATCTCTCAAAACCGAAACTTGAGTATTTTCTTCAACCATTTGCCAAACACTTATCTCTTTTGTCCATTTTCTTCTTTCTTTCTTAGCCGAATCTCCTATACCATAATATTCTTTCTTTTCTCTTCTCAAAAGCACTTAGCCGAAACTACTAGTTCACTTTCTTACTTCATCTTCTTCCATACAAGTTGAACCTTGGTTGATTGTGTTGAACAAATCATAGCCGAATCCACTCTCTTGGGTATACCGAAAATATTCTTCTCCCATCTTGATCAATTTTTGCCGAATATTGAAGGTAAGATAGTTATCATCGGGACTTCTCTAGAAATTGGTTTTGGTAAGGTGGTAAGGTTTATTTCGAAGGATTTTTATTTTAAGTTTCGTTTAAGCCGAAGGCTAATAAACCTTATTGATGATGGTTGATTGTAGGGAAGTGAGGCCGATTCTTTTAGGAGTGTGTTGGTTAAGTGTTCGAAGGCTTTGGGTAAGATTTTAGGTTCACAAGGAACCTTTCTCAATTATTTTGGTTTGGCCGATTAGGCCATGATTCTAATATTCATTTTTGGCCGAATATAGGGGCAAGAATACTTGTGTGGCCGATTTGTCTATTCGGGTTTTAGAACTCTTTTTGGTGCCAGGTGTGTATACATACACATCTTATAACTTTTTAATATGCTAAGTGTTATTTTATGCCTAATCGTTTTGTGTAGACATGGATGAAATACCTTCATGGTATTAACAAGGATTTGGGTAAGTTCTTATTACTATGTGATTATTATTTGATGCTTTTGGGAAGCATGACACATTTGGTATGTGTATTATTTGATATATGGCTTATGATAAATCGATTGGATGTTGTTAAATAAATCTATCAACATGATTTGTGGTACATGCATATAAATGATTGTTATGGGTTGATGAGAGGAGGGGGCAGTGATATTCGTGTCGACGGACACCAGTGTTTTGGTAACACATCGTGACTACGGTCACCAGAGGTTTGGTACCTCCAGAGGTTTGGCACCTCATAGCGACTTGTCCCTGTGGTTAATACCACCGTGGGTTGGCCCCACTTTGAGATATGGGATTGTCTGCCAGTGATTTGGTATCACACGATGGGTTGGCCCCATCATCTATTTGTGACTTCGGTCACCAGTGTTTTGGTAACACAATTGTGTCTTCGGACACCAGAGATTTGGTATCTCCAGTGATTTGGTATCACATTTGTGACTATACGTCACCAGTGGTTTGGCACCACCAGTGGTTTGGTACCACAAGGGGTAGAAAAAGGCGTATGGATGGTTAGGTTGGGTGCATTTGAACTTATGCATGTTAATTGGTTATAATTTGTGTATGTTATTGCATTAATTCGGGAAAAGGGTTACACATTGAGTCTTGGTGACTCACCTTCTCCTTTAATTTTTCAGGTGATTCGTAGACCGCGGGTGAGGAGCCGGATGGACTCGAGGTGGCCATGCAGTGGAGACTTTTAATAAATGAATTTTGGATTTTATTTATCTTTCTTTTGGGTTTATGTTGCTTATTTGTAATAAGGCCTCCTAGTATGATTTCATTATTGATGCGTGTTTCAATGTTTGGTTTAAACTACTTGATGATGTTAAAACGGATGCACATGTTTTCTCAAATTAAACGCAAAATGTTTTTTTAAAGTACCATCGGGTACATTTGAAACTGTAACAACCTAACTTAGTATAATTTTAAACGACTTAATAAGGGATTTTCAAAGGTTTTTCCTCCGTAGCATACCAAATTCTATTCGTAATGTTTAAATGGGTTTGGGGTGTTACAGTTAGCATAATTGAGCAATTAGTAAAGGGGATATGGCGCCATATGTGTTCCTTGAGGGAAGGAGTTCGAATCCCTTGGTGTGCATGAATTTTATTTTTATGCTTTCCTTCCTCATAGTGTCGGTCAAGCCTAGTACATATGGTAAGTTGGATTTTTATTTTTATGGTAAGGTGGCTAAGAGAAAAGGCAAGTTTTAACTTAAGGAAGGGAATCAAATGGAAAAGGTATGTAGGGGGAACACAAGGCTTAAAACAAGGGAGATGTTTTGGAAAGTTTGGGGTGGCCAAACTTTGACCTTTTGGCCATGTACTTGGACGGTTTTAGGGGCTAGGGGGTGGCCGAATTTTTGATGGCTTTTGGTAAGGTTTAGGTGCTAGTTGGTCACTTTGGCATTTTGGCATTTTTGTGTTTCTCTTCAAAGTTTTTCTCTCTAATTTCCTCTCCCTAGCCGAATGTATCTTGAACAATAGGTAAACTTTTGCTTTCTTTTTGGCCATTTCATTTTTGACCATTTCGGTCTTAATTGCTTATTCTCCCAAACCTTTTCCTCTTGGTGCCGAAACCACATAACCTTGAAGGGCCATTTTTCTTTTCTCTTCTTTTCTTCTTTGCCAAATGCACACTAGTCTCAAAGTTTCTTCTTTGTTCATCTTCCATTCTTGAAAAGAACCGAAACCTAAACACCTTATTTTCTTATACCTTTCTTCTTCTTTTTCTTCTTGCAAAAATCTCTCAAACATCATTCTCTCTTTAATATTCACCATGGCCGAATGTCATTAAGCACCATCCCCTTCAATTTTTCCACCATAGCCGAATCTTCTACCTCACACATATCTCCTTCTCAATCATTTTTTTCTACTCTCACTTTGATCAATCGGTAAGTGGCTAGTTTCAACATTTTGGTATTTTTATTTCACCTTATCCATTGTGTCGAATCTATACTTTGTTGTGGGATGGCCTTTTTGGATCGAGACCATCATCATACCATATCTTATTCGAATCTCTTTTTCTCTATCATAGAAATTTAGTGGAAGGCCGAAACTTGGAGTGTCCGAAGTCATCGTGTTATCATTAGGATTCGGTCCAAAAATCTAAGGTTAGGATTTCTTTCAAGGATTCCATATTACTTATTAAAGATAGGGTGATTAACCAATTTTTATCTTAGGGACTCTATCGTTCGATTTTCATCCTGTGAACGTAAGGATTTTGTGGTAAGCCGACTTCGCTCATAAGACCAATCATTTTTAATTACGAAATATTAGTTTGGACTAATATTTAATAGTCAATGGAGGCAAACAAGATCGAATCAAAAGGAGCGGTGAATAGTGATCAGAAAAGGAGCGGATTCGCGATCCCCTCTAGATTCAAACGAAGGGCTGTTTCGGTAATTCGAGATTTTCCACCGGGTTGTGGACCCTCATCCGGTGAGAATCAACTATTCGAGGTTGTTCACAGTTCTGAGCCATTAGCTATTCGGGATTTTCCAACGGGTTATGGACCGTCAACCGGGGAAAATCGGCAAATCATAGTTATTCGCGATTCCGAGGGTAAAAATCCTAGACCGTTTATCTTAGAATAGATTTAATATAAGTGTTAATGTTCTAATCGAGCGTTAAAAATATTTTTAGGTGTCAATGATTAGGAAAGTGTAGTGCTTACCGTAATCAGGTGTGTAATCTCACACCGTATTCCATGGGTTAGATAATTATATCGTGTTAATCGTTTGATTAAATCGCATGTTAGTGACATCGGATAAAATGGCATAATTATTACTAAAATGGTAAAGACTATGAAATCAGTATTAAGACTGTAAAAATTACGAGATTACCCTTAATGGGCCAAATGTGATATTTGATATATGGGCCAAATGTGATATTTGGTATATGGGCCAAAAAGGTGATATGGGCCATATTGTGGAAATTTTTATAATGGGCCATATTGTTCGTAATAATTATATGAATGGATTGTTGTAAATGAATATTCATATTATATACATGATTTGCATGGGTTGGGATATTGACGAAGAGAAGTTCTGGTAGCTTTGCTACAAAATTCTGGTGGCTCTGCCACAAATCTGAAAAATGGCAAATGCCATGTAAACTCTGTAAATCTGGTGGCTTGTCCACAAATTGATAAACGGCTTAATTGTAATATCCCGGGTTAGGGGTTATTTTGTTGTTACATGATATTGCATGAGTTTAGTGTGCTGTGTTGCTATCTCGGTGTTTTAGGGGTTTAATTGAAGTCTAAGTGTATGCCTGAGTGAATGGGAAAATTTTGATTTTTGGGTGTTAAGTCAGGGGAGCTGTTGGAGCTGGGGTATAAGAGTTTTATTTGGTGTTTTGTTGAACAAGAAAGGAGCTGGTGGAGTGGCAGGATAGGCGCCACTAAGGCTTGTGTGTGTGGCGTCATTTGCAGGAGGGAGAGATCTTGTGTTCAAGTTGCGGAGTGGCCACCTTTTGGCTTTCTTTTTGACGCCTAGGAAGGGAGAGTTTGTAGGCAGTTCAAACTCTGCCTTGGACCTAGTCTATGGGTGAGATGGACGGCAAGGAGTGAATTGTGGAAGGGGACTAATTCAAATGCTTTTGAATTAGTGGCTTGGAGTACTTTGAGGAGTGGTGGCCGAATTTTAGGGGATTTGGGGGGAGTGTGGACGGCTTAGTGTGGGAGAAGGGAAGGCCGAATGTACCCTGGTTTTGGGGTGCATTTTCGGTCACATTTGGTAAAGAAGAAAAGCTCTCTCTCTTTTGTCTTTTGTAGCCGAAACATCAAGAAAGAAAAGCTCTCTTTTGTCTCTTTGTAGCCGAAACTTCAAGAGAATGTTCTCTCATTTTTCTTCATTCTGTTTGAAACCAAAACACCAAACTCCTATAGTTGCTTTAACCTTGCTTTCTTGGTAGCCGAATGCATATTTGAGCCCTTCTCATACTTCTTTCCTCCTTGATCATTAGAAGCCGAAAGTTATTTCCCAAAACCTTTCCACCATTCCTTTCTTCTTCTTAAACGGAAGTACTCCTTTTCTCTTCTCCTTTTTCCATCATTTTGTCATTAGCCGAATACCAACCCCTTTTCTTCTCATCTTTCACTTGTATTCTCTTTCTTTGAGTAAAGCCGAATTCTTCCTTCTTGTTTAATGAGATTGGCCGAATATCCCTTCTCTCTTAGTGGTGTTTATTTTGGCCGAATATTGGTGGAGTTTTTGGTGCTCATCTCGGGTGGTGCAATCGGTTGGTGAAGGGCCTTTTGGAAGCAAGCAAAAGGAGTCTTCCTACTCTGTTAACCGTTGGGTAAGTGATGGTAAGAAGTTGGTTGATGGTTCATTCTTGTTAAGCCTAGGGGTGAGACTAATTGTTGTGTTTTTTTAAGGGAAGGCCGATTGTCGGAGAACCATTGGTTGATCGAGGATTTGGAAGGAAACCAAATCAATCGTGAGGAGCAAGAGGAGCCGCTTTTTCTTACACAATTGATTAGTAAGGGTAAGTGATTGGTGTTAGTATTGTTAGTTCAATCTTTTGTTTTCGATCAAGTCAAAGGTGATTAGGGATTAATTATTTGTCTTATAGGGTGCCGATTGTTGGAAGGAGAACCACTGTTGGTTCGAGGTTTGGTTGGAAACCAAACCATTCGCAAGAGTAAGGTAATGGCTTAATATTAACCCCTTTGGGTTTATATGTCTTTGGCCGAATGGTCTTAGTGCCTAATCCTGTGTTGGCCGATTGTTATAGGAGGTTGATACTCGAGGGATTTAGATCGTTTCGTTGGGATCTTTAGACTCGTAATTACCAGGTGTGTAAACTAGCACACTGATATCTAGTAATGTTATTAATAAACCTGTTTGCCTGTTAAAAACTATACCAGTATGACGGATAATTGGATACCCAAACGGGGTATGTGTACGTATCCGGGTAAGTCTAAGTTATTACAAGTTCTATTCTGGATACCTTGGGTATTATGATCTATGTTATGTATGCTATGAGATGTAATGCTAGACATGTTGGCATGATATGCATGACTTGTATGTTATGCATGATTACATGAGTATGGTATGTTGATGGGTGATATGAGTGGAGGGAGCAGTGATATTTTGTGCTGACGAGCACCAGTGTTTTGGTAACACACTTTGTGACTTTGGGTCACCAGTGCTTTGGTAGCACATTTGTGTCTTTGGGACACCAGAGGTTGGGCACCTCATTGCGACTTGTCCTCGTGGTTTGACACCACCGTGGGTTGGCCCCACATTGAGATATGGGATAAATCGCTAGTGATTGGGTATCACACGATGGGTTGGCCCCATCATTCGATTATTGTGACTACGGTCACCAGTGCTTTGGTAGCACATTTGTGTCTTTGGGACACCAGAGGTTGGGCACCTCATTGCGACTTGTCCCTGTGGTTTGACACCACCGTGGGTTGGCCCCACATTGAGATATGGGATCGTCTGCTAGTGATTGGGTATCACACGATGGGTTGGCCCCATCATTGGATTTGTGACTTCGGTCACCAGTGCTTTGGTAGCACAAACGTGTCTTTGGGACACCAGTGGTTTCGCACCACATATTTTGTGTCTTTGGGACACCAGTGTTTTGGTAACACGTTGTGACTATATGTCACCAGTGGTTTGGTACCACACGGGGTAGAAAAAGGAGATACGGATGGTTAGGATCGGGTTGCATTAATTATGTTGCTATGTATGATGTGTGTTAGCATGTTGTTTCATCGGGAGCGGGATTTATGCACTGAGTCATTCGACTCACCCTCTCCTTTGACATTTCAGGTGACTCGTAGATGCGGACATGGAGCCGAGGTGGACTCGAGGTGCACATGCCATGCTTTAATAAAAGTTTTGCTCAGACTATTCACTTTGGGTACTTTAGCTTACTTATTTTTATTTGAGATTAAATTTGGATTTGTAAAAGGCCTTTAAATTATGTTTTATGATGGTTATGTTTTAATTAGATTCTCAACCTGCTTAACAAACAACTTGGTAGGAAATTTTGCTAAAAATTTGGTAAGATAATGTTTTAAAACTACAACGCAATGTGTTTTAAACTATACCATCGGGTATCTCACTATGTTTTGCTATAGAGTAAACTCAAATAGTTTCCAAATCAAACTCGATTTTCTACTAAGCCTAAAATGTTTCAAAATAGCACTAAGAAACTATTGGAAATGCTAAATGAAATCAACTCGTTTTAACTATATACTTTGGATAAGTTTTCAAAATCTAATCAAACAAGCTTACTCAAATTTTCCTCAAATTCACTATGTTTTCACCCCGCTTCTAAACGAAAAAAATCTGATCACTCAAAGACGTTTTTCCCCGTAACATACCAGATTCGGGCATGGTGTCTTGTCCGAGTTTGGGGTGTTACAATTGTGGTATCAGAGCCAAGTTCAAAGGCTCGGCTGTGGGCCTGAGGCCCAAAATGTTTTCAAAAGGTTGTTTTGTTAGTCTTTATTCTCAAAGTATGGTTTGAAAGGCATGGCACCGAGTCTCCGGCACCAGTTCGCCCAGGTAAGTACCCTTACTATTGCTTGTGAATTGATTGGATGTGATATGATTTGATGAATAGCAATAGTATACTACTTTAGAGATTGAAACTGATAGGATTTTGTGAACTCGCGAGAACAAATCTCCTTAAATATTCATAAGACTTGCTTTTAAACAAGTGGAATAAATATCGATGCATAAAATTCTTAATCGACACGAGGAAGATTAGTCATGAGCACTAGAGGTGGACGTGGTCGTGGACGCAGGTCGTGGTAGGATGACAGTTTCGAGCCCGCAGGATCCTGGTCGTGGTTGAGAAAATGAGATACCGGCCCGCCACCACGGTGGAGGTGGTGAGTTCCAAGATCGACCGGGACGACGCAGCGGTGTCACAGCGCGGCGCCGTGAGTGTTGGAAAGAGTAGCTGGTGTAGGTGGTGGTGCAGGAGTTAGGAAATCTGTTCCTGAGCGACTTCGGGCCAATGGGGCCGAATTCTTCCGAGGTGTTTCTGGTGTTGCTCCCAGCACTGCTGAATATTGGCTGGAGGCAACTGAGCGGATCATGGACGACACGGACTTGATCTGGCGAAGAGAAGTCAAGGGTATCGACGCTTCTTCGGGATGAGTCATATCAGTGGTGGCTCACGGTTCGAGACAGTGTGGCAGCAGAGGATCTGACATGGGATTATTTCAGGGCTGCATATCAAAAGAAATACATCGGAGCTAGTTATATCGACTCCCAGCGAAAGGCTTTTCTGAGGCTTGTTCAGGAGTAAACCATTCTTGAGTACGAGGTGAGTTCCTCGGCCGAGTAGGTATGCCGAGGGGCATTGTGGCCACCGAGCATGAAAGGTGTGTGCGTTTCGAGGATGGTCCGCGAGACGACTTGAGGTCGATTGATTGCTCTCGCCAGAGAGCGAGTTTGTTGTCTTAGTTGAGAAGGCTAAGGTAGCCGAGGGTGTTAAGGAGTCGCGAGGCAGGCATGGACGTAAATAGGCATAAGAGGAGCTTTGGGTCTTCGGGTCGCCGGGTAATCCGCAGAAGAGAGCTAGACCGAGTGGGCCAACCACCGCTAGGTTTGTTGTCGCTGCTAAGCAGGCCGCCGCATGTGATCGATGCAGGGAAACCTCATTGGGGTGGTTGCCGGACTGGAGGAAAAGGTTGTTTCGAGTGTGGTTCTCTGGAGCACCGTGTGAGGGACCGCCCGCGTAGGTTGGCTGTGATTCACCGAGAGTCGGCCGTAGTCGGGCCTCAGAGGTAATAGACCGCCATCGCAGAGGGGCCATGGTAATGGCAGAGGTGGTAATGGTTCTAGTTGGGGCCGTGGAGCACCGGCAGAGGTGCGGGTAGTTCTCGATGCCCGCATACTGGATTAGTGTATGTCGCGAGGCGCCGAGAGGAGGGCGACGCACCGGACGTCATAACCGCAGACGTTTTTGATTTTTGGTTCTCCATATATCGCTTTGATTGATGTGGGTTCGACGCACTCTTATGTTGCCGTAGTATAGTAGAGACCATGGATTTAGACTCGAGATATCTTCTAGGCGCAGATGACCGTGATTAGCCCTCTAGGTCACTCAGAGTAGTAGATAAACTGTTTAGAGAGGTACCCTTAGAACTTCAAGGGGTAGTGTTTGTCGCCGATCCGATGGAACCGCCGCTTGGGGAGTTCGATCGATTCTTGGGATGGACCGGTTGGTCAAGTACCGTGCAAGGTTGGATTGCGCGCCAAGCGCATGGTTCTTAAGACGGTTGAGGGTGATGAAGTGGCTATGATAGGTAATAGGAGAGATTACTTATCTAATGTGGTATCCGCTCAAGGCGCAGAAGATGGTCGAAGGGCGTGAAGCATATGTAGTTCATGTGTATGCCCCGAGGCTAAAGAGTCCGCAGAGAGAAGGTCTGTGCATCGTTAAGGAATTTGCTCGATGTGTTTCCGAGGAGCTTCCGGTTTGCCGCCGATCGCGAGGTAGAGTTCGGAATAGATCTATTACCCGAATCGCGCCAAAGGTCTATTGCTCCGTATAGGATGGCGCCAAAGGAATTGGTGGAGCTTAAGGCTCGAGATCCAGGAGTTATTGGATCGAGGTTTTATTAGGCCTAGTGTTTTGCCGGGGTGCGCCGGCACTTTTTGTTAAGAAGAAAGATGGCACGATGCGGATGTGTATAGACTACCGCCAGATTGAACAAGTCGACGATTAAAAACAAGTATCCGCTGCCACGGATAGATGACTTGTTTGATCATTTGAAGGGGTCATGCGGTATTTTCAAGATCGACTTGAGGTCCGGGTATCACCCGCTAAGAGTTAAGGAGGTCGATATCCATAAAACAGCGTTTCGGACTCGGTATGGGCACTACGAATTTACGTAATGCCGCTCGGGTTGACTAACGCACCGCGGCAGTGTTTATGGATATGATGAATAGGGTGTTTCAAAGAAGATTCGGATCAGTTCGTCGTGGTTTTCATAGACGACATCTTGGTGTACTCAAAGACAGAGGAAGAGCATGATAAGCATTTGCGAGTGGTGTTGCGATTTTGAGGAAAAGCAACTCTATGCTAAGTTCGGTAAGTGTGAGTTCGCTTAGAGAAGTGACTTTCTTGGGTCATGTAGTGTCTACTGAGGGGATTCGAGTAGATCCTCATAAGATTGAGGCGCTTTTGGATTGAAGCCGCCTAAGTCGGTGGTCGAGATTCGAGTTTTCTGGTTTGGCGGATACTCACCGAAGGTTTGTTGAGGGTTTCGTTGATAGCAGCGCCGATAACCAAGTTGCTGAGGAAAGAAGTTCCGTTTGTATGGACTGAGAAACAGCAGGAAAGCTTCGACAAGTTAAAGAAGATTTTGACCGAGGCTCCGGCTTTAATTCAACCCGAGGTCGTAAGGAGTACACGCCTATTGCGACGCATCACATACGGGTTTGGGTTGTGTGCTGATGCAAGAAGGTAAGGTTGTGGCTTACGCTTCTCGGCAGCTGAGGCCACATGAGGCCAATTATCCGACGCATGACTTGGAGTTAGCAGCTGTAGTCTTCGCCTTAAAGATTTGGAGGCACTACTTGTACGGGGAAAGATCGATAGTCTACACAGATCACAAGAGTCTGAAGTATCTACTAACTCAGAAGGATTTGAATTTGAGGCAGCGCAGATGGGTTGAGTTGCTGAAAGATTACGACTGTTCGATTGAGTATCATCCGGGCAAGGCTAACGTGGTGGCTGACGCGTTGAGCCGAAAGGTTGTTTCGGACTTAAGAGCATTGTTTGCCCATTTGAGTTTGTATGACGATGGGAGTATTCTGGCAGAGCTGCAGGTTAAGCCTACTTGGGTTGAGCAGATCAGAGAGAAACAGTTATTGGATGAGGTTCTCGAAAGTGCCGAAGGTTGCAAGTGCAGGATGGTGGTTTGGAGGGTTACAGCTTATCTGGTGATGGGGTTCTGTGTTTCCAAGGTAAGGCTTGTATGCCTAAAGATGTTGAGCTAAGGCGAAAGATTCTTCAGGACGCACATAGCAGTCCTTATGCTATGCATCCTGGAGGTAGCAAGATGTATAGGGATCTTAGAGAGCGCTTTTGGTGGCTCTGGCTTGAAGAAAGAGGTGACAGAGTTTGTTGGAAAGTGTCCGACATGTCACAGGTCAAGGTGAACATCGCTGTCACGAGTTTGTTTTCACTGTGAAGATTCCCGTGGAAGTGGGAAAGGATAACCATGGATTTCGCACAAGGTTACCGCCACGCCAAGCAAGAAGGATTCATTTGGGTAGTGGTGGATCGCTCGACTAAATCAGCCTAACTTTATTCCGTGAGGGTTGACTACTCACTTCGAAGCTAGCGGTCGTATGTGTCGAGAGATAGGTTGCACGGTGTGCCGTTTCGATAATCTCGGATAGGGATCCTAGATTTACGTCAAGGTTCGGAAAGCATTCCATCGTGCTCGGGTACTGTTTGGATTTCAAAGACGGCTTTTCACCCGCAATCGACGGTCAATCGTAAAGGGTCATTCAGATCTTGCAAGATATGCCGAGAGGTTGTGTCTTGGATTTCAGAGGTAGTTGGGAGGAGTTTCTACCATTAGTCGAGTTTGCCTACAACAACAGCTACTAAGCGAGCATCAAGATGGCACCGTATGAGGCGTTGTATGGTAGGAAATGTCGCCACCTACGTGTTGGACGGAGTTAAGTGAACGCCGCTTGTTGGGACCCGAGTTGGTTGTCGAGACCGAAGACAAGGTTAAGTTGATTCATCTAGATTGAAGGAAGCTTCTGACCTGGCAGAAGTCTTATGCCGATCTTAAGCGAAGAGATATAGAGTTCGCCGTGGGGATCGAGTTTTTCCAAGGTCTCGCCTTGGAAGAAGGTGTTGAGGTTCGGGAAGAAAGGCAAGCTAAGTCCGAGGTTTATTGGACCGTATAAGGTTCTCGAGACGAGTTGGACCATGGCATGATCAGCTTGAGTTGCCGCAGAGCTTAGTCGATTCACGACGTTTTCCACGCTTCGATGCTTCGAGTTATCGCTCGATCCGTCACATGTGGTAGCAGTGGAGGAGATCGAGGTAAATCCAGATTTGACCATGGAGGAGGAACTGCGTGCGCATTCTTGATCGAGATGTGAAGGTTCCGCGTAAGAAGTCAATGCCTTTGGTTAAGGTTCTTTGGCGGAATCATGGCGAGAAGAAGCTACGTGGGAACCCGAGGATGTGATGAGACAAAGAAGACTCGCAACTCTTTTGATCGTGTAATTTCGAGGTCGAAATTATTTTTTAAGGGGGTAGAACCGTAATATCCCGGGTTAGGGGTTATTTTGTTGTTGCATGATATTGCATGAGTTTAGTGTGTCGTGGTTGTTATATCTCGGTGTTTTAGGGGTTTAATTGAAGTCTAAGTGTATGCCTCGAGTGAATGGGAAAATTTTGATTTTTGGGTGTTAAGTCGGGAGCCGTTGGAGCTGGGGGTATAAGAGTTTTATTTGGTGTTTTGTTGAACAAGAAAGGAGCGGTGGAGTGGCGGGATAGGCGCCACTAAGGCTTGTGTGTGTGGCGTCATTTGCAGGAGGGAGAGATCTTGTGTTCAAGTTATGGAGTGGCCACCTTTGGCTTTCTTTTGACGCTAGGAAGGGAGAGTTTGTAGGCGTTCAAACTCGCCTTGACCTAGTCTATGGGTGAGATGGACGGCAAGGAGTGAATTGTGGAAGGGGACTAATTCAAATGCTTTTGAATTAGTGGCTTGGAGTACTTTGAGGAGTGGTGGCCGAATTTTAGGGGATTTGGGGGGAGTGTGGACGGCTTAGTGTGGGAGAAGGGAAGGCCGAATGTACCCTGGTTTTGGGGTGCATTTTCGGTCACATTTGGTAAAGAAGAAAAGCTCTCTCTCTTTTGTCTTTTGTAGCCGAAACATCAAGAAAGAAAAGCTCTCTCTCTTTTGTCTTTTGTAGCCGAAACTTCAAGAGAATGTTCTCTCATTTTTCTTCATTCTGTTTGAAACCAAAACACCAAACTCCTATAGTTGCCGAACCTTGCTTTCTTGGTAGCCGAATGCATCTTTGAGCCCTTCTCATACTTCTTTCCTCCTTGATCATTAGAAGCCGAAAGTTATTTCCCAAAACCTTTCCACCATTCCTTTCTTCTTCTTAAACCTAAGTACTCCTTTTCTCTTCTCCTTTTTCCATCATTTTGTCATTAGCCGAATACCAACCCCCTTTTCTTCTCATCTTTCACTTGTATTCTCTTTCTTTGAGTAAAGCCGAATTCTTCCTTCTTGTTTAATGAGATTGGCCGAATATCCTTCTCTCTTAGTGGTGTTTATTTTGGCGAATATTGGTGGAGTTTTTGGTGCTCATCTCGTGGTGCACCTCGGTTGGTGAAGGGCCTTTTGGAAGCAAGCAAAAGGAGTCTTCCTACTCGTTAACCGTTGGGTAAGTGATGGTAAGAAGTTGGTTGATGGTTCATTCTTGTTAAGCCTAGGGCTGAGACTAATTGTTGTGTTTTTTAAGGGAAGGCCGATTGTCGAGAACCATTGGTTGATCAGGATTTGAAGGAAACCAAATCAATCGTGAGGAGCAAGAGGAGCCGTTTTCTTCACAATTGATTAGTAAGGGTAAGTGATTGGTGTTAGTATTGTTAGTTCAATCTTTTGTTTCCGATCAAGTCAAAGGTGATTAGGGATTAATTATTTGTCTTATAGGGTGCCGATTGTTGGAAGGAGAACCATGTTGGTTCGAGGTTTGGCTGGAAACCAAACCATTCGCAAGAGTAAGGTAATGGCTTAATATTAACCCCTTTGGGTTTATATGTCTTTGGCCGAATGGTCTTAGTGCCTAACTCGTGTTGGCCGATTGTTATAGGAGCTTGATACTCGAGGGATTTAGATCGCTTCGCTGGGATCTTTAGACTCGTAATTACTGTGTGTGTAAACTAGCACACCGATATCTAGTAATGTTATTAATAAAACCGCTTTGCCTGTTAAAAACTATACCAAGATGACGGATAATTGGATACCCAAACGGGGTATGTGTACGTATCCGGGTAAGTCTAAGTTATTACAAGTTCTATTCTGGATACCTTGGGTATTATGATCTATGTTATGTATGCTATGAGATGTAATGCTAGACATGTTGGCATGATATGCATGACTTGTATGATATGCATGATTACATGAGTATGGTATGTTGATGGGTGATATGAGTGGAGGGAGCAGTGATATTTTTGTCGACGAGCACCGGTTGTTTTGGTAACACACTTTGTGACTTTGGGTCACCAGTGCTTTGGTAGCACATTTGTGTCTTTGGGACACCAGAGGTTGGGCACCTCATTGCGACTTGTCCCTGTGGTTTGACACCACCGTGGGTTGGCCCCACATTGAGATATGGGATCGTCTGCTAGTGATTGGGTATCACACGATGGGTTGGCCCCATCATTCGATTATTATTGTGACTACGGTCACCAAAGTGCTTTGGTAGCACATTTGTGTCTTTGGGACACCGTGAGGTTGGGCACCTCATTGCGACTTGTCCTCGTGGTTTGACACCACCGTGGGTTGGCCCCACATTGAGATATGGGATCGTCTGCTAGTGATTGGGTATCACACGATGGGTTGGCCCCATCATTGGATTTGTGACTTCGGTCACCAGTGCTTTGGTAGCACAAACGTGTCTTTGGGACACCAGTGGTTTGGCACCACATATTTTGTGTCTTTGGTACACCAGTGTTTTGGTAACACATTGTGACTATATGTCACCAAAGTGGTTTGGTACCACACGGGTAGAAAAAGGAGATACTGGATGGTTAGGATCGGGTTGCATTAATTATGTTGCTATGTATGATGTGTGTTAGCATGTTGTTTCATCGGGAGCGGGATTTATGCATCGAGTCATTCGACTCACCCTCTCCTTTGACATTTCAGTGACTCAGAGACGCGGACATGGAGCCGAGGTGGACTCGAGGTGCACATGCCATGCTTTAATAAAAGTTTTGCTCGGACTATTCACTTTGGGTACTTTAGCTTACTTATTTTTATTTGAGATTAAATTTGGATTTGTAAAAGGCCTTTAAATTATGTTTTATGATGGTTATGTTTTAATTAGATTCTCAACCTGCTTAACAAACAACTTGGTAGGAAATTTTGCTAAAAATTTGGTAAGATAATGTTTTAAAACTACAACGCAATGTGTTTTAAACTATACCATCGAGTATCTCACTATGTTTTGCTATAGAGTAAACTCAAATAGTTTCCAAATCAAACTCGATTTTCTACTAAGCCTAAAATGTTTCAAAATAGCACTAAGAAACTATTGGAAATGCTAAATGAAATCAACTCGTTTTAACTATATACTTTGGATAAGTTTTCAAAATCTAATCAAACAAGCTTACTCAAATTTTCCTCAAATTCACTATGTTTTCACCCCGCTTCTAAACGAAAAAAATCTGATCACTCAAAGACGTTTTTCCCCGTAACATACCAGATTCGGGCGTGGTGTCTTGTCCGAGTTTGGGGTGTTACATTAATGCCTATTTTGGTGTGTTGGCGGGGTGGGTGACTAAAGCTCCCCACAGGTGTGCTGGTTGGTACGGGTGGTGTGTAGCGAATGGAAATTAGGTTTGGTTTGGGAATTGCATATTACATTCATTTTATACATGTTATTATGTTATATTTGTATTGGGCTTTGGCCCAATAAATGCTAAATTGGATTTTGGCCCAGTGGACGATGGAAAGTGGTTTACACACTGAGTTCTAAGTAACTCACCCCGTTTTTCCTTACTCTTCTCAGGTAATGATCAGTGACGGAGACTTGAGCTGTGGACAACTCGGTGGGGGCCATACTACGAATAATGGGTTATTTGAATTTTTGATTTCTTTTAAGTACTTTTAATTATTTTACTATTTTAAGTTAAGATGTAATAAGGCCTTCGGATAAATTTTTAATATTGCTTTAGGTTTGATGGATTTTATAAATAGCTTTAAATACTTCAAGAGGGATTATATTTTCTAAAAACATAAATAAACGTTTTCTCAAATAGACATAAAAAAAATAAAAGATTTTATTCTTAAATACTTTAACTCGGAAAATTTTCTCTTAACATTGTGTAACACCCTGGTTTAGGGGCTATGCATGTTGGGTATAATTCATGTTCTAGTAGGTTTTGGGTATGCTTGGATGTGTTTGATAGGTGGTAAGAATGTTTGGACTCAAGGGGAAGACTTTAGAAAATTTTGGATTTTTAAGTGCAAAAAGGGGAGCTTGGCGATGGGTGTCTTAAGAGAATTATTTGGGAGATTATGACACAAGAATTGGGCTGGTGGAGTGGCAAGGAGACGCCACTAAGAGCTTGGGGAAGTGACGCGTCTGTGTGCAAGGGAAGGGGCCGGTGTTCGAGTCATGAAGGCAAAGACTTTGGCCTTTATTTTTGGCGTCAGAGAGGTAAGAAGTTGGGTGGCTTTTGGATGCTTAAAAGATGGAGAAAGACTTGGTCTTTGTTTTTAAATTTTGGCTAGTTAGGTTTGACTTTTTCAAAGCATTTTGAATGGATGGAAGGGAGGTGTTTTAGGAGAGTTTTGAGGGATTTTTGTGGGAGGTTGGAGCTAGGCCGTGTAGTATAAATAGGGGGAGGGGAGGTGCTCATTTTCATTCACCATTTGCCTTCTCCCTTACCAAAAAGTTCTTCCCTTTGTTTTTATTTATTTTCCCTTGTCCATTGCCGAAAGTTAGTCCAAGCAAACCCCTTTTTCATCTTATTTCTTTGTAGCCGAAAGTAGCAGAGGGCTTAACCTTTTATGAACCTATATCCCTCTCCCTTCTCACCTTTTTCTTTTAAACCTTGCTTAAACTGTAGCCATCCATAGAAAACTACCATTGCTGAATATCCCAAACCATCTAAGGAGCCTTGCCGAATCTTTTGTTCTCCTATTTTCTCCATTTTGGTTACAAGTCCCTGAAGCCGAACCTTACTCTTGTGTTGACCGATTCTTTGTTAGGACATAAGTGAGTGGTTATTAAGGTAAGGCTGCAATAGCCCTTATTTATTTTGGGATTTATGTTTTGGCTGAATGGTCTTAGTGCTGATATTTTTGCCTTGGCCGAATGGCCCTAGGTGTTCTCTGATATTGTGTTAAGGCCGATTGTAGGGGGGGAGAAGAACCTAACGTAGGAGACCTTTTCGGGATTTAATCGTTTGTACCTTAGTAGGTGCGTAATCAACGCACTATTTCTACGATTGTTGGTTTGTTAATGTGTTTACATATATGTGATGTGTGGTTGCCGAATGTGATGGCTTGTGTGGTGAATGGTTATTTTGGGTAACCATATGTCAGGTGAGTAAAGTCTTTTGTATGAAATTATTTATGATAAATACATGATTTGGTATTTAACATGAGATGCCTTCTCTTTTGTTATGATCTGACATATTACCTTTTTCATACATATATGGGAGGTGGATTGATTCGGTGGAGGAAGAAGTGTACACATGATGTACGTGGTCTAATGTTGGCTCAGGCTACATTAGCGCTTGATGGTTAGCTTTGTGCTACCTCAAGGGAGGTGTTGGCTAGGTGCCCATCTCGGCGGTCGATGGCTATGTGCATCACCGTAGAGCAGGGGTATGTTGTTGGATCACTTTGGGTGATCGGTGGCTCCGACCACGGCCTTGCTTGATGAGCTTGCCAAGGTAAGATGTTAGGGATCACGATGTGATCGGTGGGGAGTTTCCACGGCCTTGGCGGAGTCCGCTAAGGTTGGTGTCGGTTGGATTTTAAGTGGGGCTGAAGTGCATTCTTGCATGAACTGTTTCGATGGCTGTGTGGGTATGGGCCAAGCCCATACATGTGGAAATCTGTGTTTTGATTATGCACTGAGTCATTATGACTCACCCCATTATTTTTTTTTCTAACATTTCAGGTGACGCGTAGTTCGGACCGGGTTGGAGTGGACACAGGGTGGCCCATGCAGAGGACGTTTTAAATATTTCTCTTTATGCATGTTATTATCAAGTACTTGGATTAGATGTTTTTGTAATAAGGGCCACTTTTGATTTAAAGTACTCTATTTATGATAGTTAAAGTTTATACTATACTTAGAAATATTTGCACAAATGATTCATATTATAACAACTTATAATAATGCTTTAATTCGGAAATTATTAACAAGCTTATATTATTTGTTAATTTTTTTGGACACAGCTTTCAAAAGCTAACAAAATTTCAAGTTTTAACTAAGACAAAAGATTTCCCAAAGATTTTCCGCATGACATACCAGATCCTGGTCGGGCTTGTGGGCCGGGTTTGGGGTGTTCTGATTTAGTATCGAGCCCTGTTCAAAACTCGGCTTTGAGGGTTTTGGGCCAAAAACGTTTCAAAATGGGCTTTTCAAAAATATGGGCTTTTAAGAAATTTTTCCAGTTTTTTTTTCCGGCATGGCACTGCATTCTCCGCCCGAGTCCACTGTAAGTACTTGGACTTCTCAAGTGAAGTGTCAGATTATTATGAATGTTATGGGCTTATTTGGGCTCGTAGATTAGAATATTAGGGCTATTGAACCCTAGGACTAGTCTACTCAAACACATGCATAAGACTTAAGGTTACTAAACAAACCTCGTGATTAAGTCGCCGAAAGTTAAGGTGTGGCAACCATTGTGCGCATGTTCAGGAGTGGATCGGAAGAGCCTGTACTTAAGCAGATCCTCGTGATTCACCTCCTCTTCGCTGGAATCCTACTGCAGTGCGTAGCTACGGTTCACCTTAACCAAGAGGACTTGTTCATAGGCTAAACCAATTATTAAAACCCGAAAGGATTTGCCTCACTGCTTTAAAACCCTTAGTTTTAAAATTTCTAAAATTTACCCCTTTGGTTTGTAAACTCTAAATCAGATTTTGGAAGATGTTTTCTCGATTTACAGAATTACCAAAAATACCCCTGTAGGAAAATGATGAAATTACCCACAGGTAGGGAAGGAAACTTGATTGCTCGAAAGAACTACTCGAAAACTTCACCGCATAAAATTTCTCGTGGATAAAGCAGTGAAACAAGAATTTTTAATGCATAAAACTTTTTAAATGACTAAATCGAGGCGCTAGATATGAGTTCTAGGGGCGTGGTCGCAATACTCGTGGACGTGGTAGAGGCGGGATGTCGTTGTCTGAATCTGGTTGGGTCTCGCCATGGGTCGAGAGCGACAAAGCCGCCACCACCGTTGAGGTAGAACAAGCAGGATCGATGGAGGAGACGACGCAGCAAAGATCGCAGCTATGCGCCGCGGTGTGCTTGCGCGAGTGGCGAGGAGCCAATGGGGGCGCGTGGGACTCGGAAGTCCGCGACCGAAAGGCTTAGGGGCGAATGGAGCCGAGGTCTTCAGAGGAGTGTCTGGGGTAGCTCCGAACGTGGCGGAGTACTGGCTTGAGGCAGTGGAAAGGATTATGGACGACTTAGACTTAACTGCTGAGGAGAAGCTTAAGGGTGTTGTTTCGTTGCTGCGAGATGAGGCCTACCGGTGGTGGCTCACGGTTAAGGAAAGTACCCGCAGATCGAGTGGATGGGGTTATTTTAAGATCAAATTCGAGGAAGTATGTCGAGCGAGCTATGTGGATGCTCAGAGGAAGGCGTTCCTCAAACGGTGCAAGGTAGCAAATCGATAGCGAGTACGGCCGAGTTTCTGCGTTTGAGCCGGTATGCTCGGGGAATTGTGGCAACTGATTATGAGAGATGCGTCAGATTTGAAGATGGGCTACGGGATGAGTTGCGAGTTTTGATTGCTCCGCATCAGGAAAGAGACTTCGCCGTTTTAGTGGAGAAAGCTCGAATAGCTGAGGAGGTCAAGAAGGCTGTGAGGCACAATAGGGAAAGGATCCGTGATAAAAGAAGTGTTGGATCGCCAGAAGTGGTTGAGAGGGTCCAGAAGAGACCGAGGGTTGAGACTCTGCATTCATATTGTTAAGACAACCGAGAGGAATCCAGATCGTCCGTGTGCGCGCATGTGTGGAAGGTACCATGTTGGCGAATCTTTGGAATCGTGTTCGAGAGTGCTTCAGATGCAAGTCCAAGTCTCATCTCGATTAAGGATTGTCCCCGTAATCCGAATGGGACTCGAGCGTAAGGCAAGGTTATGTGCAACCAGCAGAGGTGGTCGGCAAGCGGCGATAAGGGGTCGCGTTCGAACCATAGAGGAAATGGTTTCGCCGAGGTCGCGGTGGCGATGACCGCGCATAATGGTGGCACCGAGGCAAGCGCAACGTGTCCGGTTTATGCAGATTCGTCGAGAGAGGATAATGATGTGCCCGATGTGTCATTTGGTAAGTTCCTTGTGTTTGGAATATTCTTTGTTGTCTCGTTCGTGTTGATGATCTGCTTGATTTGTTGCTCGTAAAGTAGTTGGAACCTTAGGTATGAACTTAGAAAATCGTGCCTAGAAGGTATGTTAGCTCTTTAAGATCAGAGTGTGCACTTTAGCGTAGTGGGAAAAATTGGATATTAGTTTAGACAAGTAATTTCGAGGACGAAATTATTTTAAGGAGGGTAGAATTGTAACACCCTGGTTTAGGGGCTATGCATGTTGGGTATAATTCATGTTCTAGTAGGTTTTGGGTATGCTTGGATGTGTTTGAGAGGTGGTAAGAATGTTTGGACTCAAGGGGAAGACTTTAGAAAATTTTGGATTTTTAAGTGCAAAAAGGGGAGCTTGGCGATGGGTGTCTTAAGAGAATTATTTGGGAGATTATGACACAAGAATTGGGCTGGTGGAGTGGCAAGGGAGACGCCACTAAGAGCTTGGGGAAGTGACGTCTCAGGTGCAAGGGAAGGGGGCCAGTGTTCGAGTGCGAAAGGCAAAGACTTTGGCCTTTATTTTTGGCGTCAGAGAGGTAAGAAGTTGGGTGGCTTTTGGATGCTTAAAAGATGGAGAAAGACTTGGTCTTTGTTTTTAAATTTTGTCTAGTTAGGTTTGACTTTTTCAAAGCATTTTGAATGGATGGAAGGGAGGTGTTTTAGGAGAGTTTTGAGGGATTTTTGTGGGAGGTTGGAGCTAGGCCGTGTAGTATAAATAGGGGGAGGGGAGCTGCTCATTTTCATTCACCATTTGCCTTCTCCCCTTACCAAAAGTTCTTCCCTTTGTTTTTATTTATTTTCCCTTGTCCATTGCCGAAAGTTAGTCCAAGCAAACCCCTTTTTCATCTTATTTCTTTGTAGCCGAAAGTAGCAGCAGAGGGCTTAACCTTTTATGAACCTATATCCCTCTCCCTTCTCACCTTTTTCTTTTAAACCTTGCTTAAATCAGTAGCCATCCATAGAAAACTACCATTCTTTGAATATCCCAAACCATCTAAGGAGCCTTGCCGAATCTTTTGTTCTCCTATTTTCTCCATTTTGGTTACAAGTCCCCAAGCTTTAACCTTACTCTTGTGTTGACCGATTCTTTGTTAGGACATAAGTGAGTGGTTATTAAGGTAAGGTCGCAATAGCCCTTATTTATTTTGGGATTTATGTTTTGGGTGAATGGTCTTAGTGCTGATATTTTTGCCTTGGCCGAATGGCCCTAGGTGTTCTCGATATTGTGTTAAGGCCGATTGTAGGGGGAGAAGAACCTAACGTAGGAGACCTTTTCGAGATTTAATCGTTTGTGTTTTAGCAAAGCGTAATCAACGCACTATTTCTACGATTTTTGGTTTGTTAATGTGTTTACATATATGTGATGTGTGGTTGCCGAATGTGATGGCTTGTGTGGTGAATGGTTATTTTGGGTAACCATATGTCAGGTGAGTAAAGTCTTTTGTATGAAATTATTTATGATAAATACATGATTTGGTATTTAACATGAGATGCCTTCTCTTTTGTTATGATCTGACATATTACCTTTTTCATACATATATGGGAGGTGGATTGATTCGGTGGAGGAAGAAGTGTACACATGATGTACGTGGTCTAATGTTGGCTCAAGGCTACATTAGCGCTTGATGGTTAGCTTTGTGCTACCTCAAGGGAGGTGTTGGCTAGGTGCCCATCTCGCTGGTCGATGGCTATGTGCATCACCGTAGACGAGGTATGTTGTTGGATCACTTTGGGTGATCGGTGGCTCACCACGGCCTTGAGCAAAGATGAGCTTGCCAAGGTAAGATGTTAGGGATCACGATGTGATCGGTGGGGAGTTTCCCACGGCCTTAGGCAGGGAGTCTGCTAAGGTTGGTGTCACGGTTGGATTTTAAGTGGGGCTGAAGTGCATTCTTGCATGAACTGTTTCGATGGTTGTGTGGGTATGGGCCAAGCCCATACATGTGGAAATCTGTGTTTTGATTATGCATCGAGTCATTATGACTCACCCATTATTTTTTTTTCTAACATTTCGGTGACGCGTAGTTCGACCGGGTTGGAGTGGACACAGCAGGTGGCCCATGCAGAGGACATTTTAAATATTTTCTTTATGCATGTTATTATCAAGTACTTGGATTAGATGTTTTTGTAATAAGGGCCACTTTTGATTTAAAGTACTCTATTTATGATAGTTAAAGTTTATACTATACTTAGAAATATTTGCACAAATGATTCATATTATAACAACTTATAATAATGCTTTAATTCGGAAATTATTAACAAGCTTATATTATTTGTTAATTTTTTTGGACACAGCTTTCAAAAGCTAACAAAATTTCAAGTTTTAACTAAGACAAAAAGATTTCCCAAAGATTTTCCGCAGTGACATACCAGATCCGGTCAGGGCTTGTGGGCCGGGTTTGGGGGTGTTACACATTGATTCTTCAAACTTTTCCAAATTTATCATTCAAACTCTTTTTCTCAAATTAAACTTTCCAAAGTTTCGTTTCATAAACTCTTACGACTTAAATTGTTGATTCAATAAGCAACTTTAGTATTCAATAAACTCCACGTCAAAATGTTTTTTTTGAAAATCCGATTTCTTTAAATCTTTAAAGGACTAGGTGTATGTTCATTTTGTGTGACATTTCAAATTTGGTCTTAACGCATAGACCGGGTTTGGGGTGTTACATTATTACTGTTGAGAATATAAGCTTTTAAACAGGCTAAATTTAACTGCAGTGTTTGGATCTAGTAGTGTGATTCTTTTGACTCCATTGGGATCAATACTAAATCAATAGGTTTTGTAATGATGCACTTCACTTGTAATGTTGATTATAAGAATGAAATGATGTGCGAATATTTTCTTCCTTTTGTCCTATTATAATATGAAGTGATTCGTTCTTGCGAGTTCAATGAAACATTTGATGGTGTTTTATTGGCCTATGATGTTAATATTCGGATAAACAGTGAAGATTCTTTCTGGTGTTCATCCTTATTTTGGTCTTAGACTAAAAGCAAATCTCGTACTTTTTTTCACCAAAGCCGGATATGCTCTTAGGTACCATTTTTTCATGATATTTCAAGGTTATTTATTTAGTTTTTTTTTCTTGTAGTGGATATCACACCGCTTTGGTATGTATTTATGGATCTGCATGCCTAAGATATTGTCTAAACTAATTTTCTTTGCCACATTAGAGGGGAAGGTAGTGAAGCTTTCTCAAGAATCTATTCATGTCATTGTTCTCGATTTCTCATCTGCCATCATAACAGCTGAAAACATTCGTGGAGAATTTAAATATAGAACCGTAACACTTTTCTTCCTTGTTCTTAATTTTTTTTTATTTTCTTTGTGTGTTGGGTATGTGTATATGGCAAGAGACTACATGTATTACTGTAGTAACTTTAGTGTCTTATTGTATCATAGAAAGACAAAGAGGAACTATTTGCCAGCAAATCTCACAAGCGACATGTCATAAAGGTTGGAACCATGATCCGATTTTTAGTCAAGAGGTGACAATTTCCTTTCAAAAGAAACTATCCTTTTAATTTTAGGAATGGAATATGTTTTTCATTGTTGTATTGTTCTGGTTACCATCAATAGTTAATTGTAAGATGGAGAGAAATGGTATTCTTTATGGTTACTGGGGTTATTTTCTTCTACCATCTAAAATTGTAAATTGAGATTGCAGAGAAGTTTATTTGCCCTGCTCATTGATAATATATATTTATAATCTAGATTTTCATTATGCCTATTGATATCTTGCCTCCTTACTTTTGTGATTTCCTTTGTTTAATTTTTAATCCATTACGAACCAGTGGATCCTATAATCTTGTTACTTATTTATACCTCGGTTCTGCATGCTTTTCCACTTAATAATGTTTCATTGTGGTTCATCAAGTCAAGTTGATATGTATTGGAGATTTACAACTTATTTGAAGTTCTGATTTCTTGTATTTTTATTTTTCCCTCAGAGAAAGGGAAGGTGCGGTGGTTAATGACATGTTCATCACATGGATTTTTACACTGATTCTTTTATTACAGTTTTGATGAGGAAATACTTCATATAATTGGATCTCTGATATCAGCTCATACAGGAAGCATTCGTTGGTTGGATAGACATTTGGAGGAAGATTCAGAATTTGATATGTCTTTCAATAAACTCAAAAGTTTTATATAGCAACCTTTCTGCATTTCAACTTGCGAAAGTTTTAATGTAAATGTTGTATAATCCTATAGGAGTTCTATGAAGAGTAGAGATAGAGAATGGCTTGGGGATAAAACTGTTGATGAGGGAACAACTCCCGTGAGCTACGATAATCATATTAAAATGTCCAAAAAATGTAGAATCACAGAATGATTGTGATGATTGCTTCAAATTACTAATTATATAAGGAGATTTCTTGTTGTCAGGTAATTCATTGACCAATTCTTGTGCTCACCATGAGTACTGCTAATCTTTTATCAGTGTTAAAGTGTTCTTCTCCTAAATAACTTTTACATCCTCTGTTTAGAGTAATCAAACTTGTGAACTGTTGGTAGTATTGATGAGTTATGCATAAAACATAATACCTATTTTAGTTTTATGTTCATCTATTTGCTTTTCTTGCATCTTGTATAAGAACCTTTTGATGTTAACTTTTTTGCCTACTTTAGTCTTATACATTAATTGCTTATAATTACAAGTGTATCTTTGCAAAATATGTGCTAGTGCAGGTAGTGGGGAGTGGTGGGCTGAAGGTCCATGTAGATGACGGTATATTGCTTCTGGTGATTGCTACGATAAGGAATTGTTCTTCTGTTGAAGCTTGCAAAAAATTTGAAATCTTCCCTTCAATTTTTGTGGTCGTTGTTTTGTATGTGACCAAGATTGAAAATTCTAGATTCCCAAGATGATAAAAGAGATTGCAATTTTTTTCTCCTGTGAAGTAGGCGATTTTTGTTTCCTAGTGATGTATGTTGAGTGACTTTTTTGTACGTTGTACAAGTATAGACTTGGTCTTATCTATAATATGTTAACATAAAATTTAGCAAAAGGAAATGCTTGGTCCCCTTGGCTCATGATGGCTTCACGTCATCTTTTGTGCACTTTCGATTTATGCCAATGTTTACTTGGTAAAAGTAGTTGATTTTCATTTTACCCTCCACTAAAAAAATGGATAAATTAATCCCTGTAGGTTAGATCCAAAAGCAAACTAGTCATTTCTGTTAAAAAATTTGTTCATTTCTATTGTTTAAAATTGGGCATGTCACTTGTAACTATTTGGTTATTTCGCCAGTTACTTTAGTTTTTTAATAGTATAAATGGATGAAATTTTAACAGAAAGGACTAGTTTACTCATTGATTTAACGTATATGGACTAATTGTCTAGTTTTTAGTAAATGGAGCAAAATGGAATTTGACTTTTAGTACAAGAACACCCATGATACATTTATCATGTTCATTGGTGAAATAGTTTTGCATAGTTTCCGGCTGCCTATGTCTTTGTGTTGCAGTGAACCAATTTCTAGAACTATGCCAGCCAATGCTTCTCCTTTCTTATTTAGGGGAATTCATATTTTTAATTTGGAAAAAGAAAAGAATTCAACTGACAGGGAGTTTGAACTTGGGATTTATGGTGGATTCTCTTGAACTTTTGCTACAATTATCTAATTAGCCAGCAACACTAAGAAAGAACAGAGAATTTACCTTTTGCTTATTTTATTACCAATGATTATGAATCAATTTTCATTTTTTTGTATAAGTGGGGAGGGAGGGGTTGTCGTCAGTGAATCCAAGATTTGGTTTCGAACAAGATCTTTGCCATTGACAATTTGGTAAGAATTTCATGAATCAAAATGTTGTGTAGTAACAAAATATATGTTTTTTAACAAGTGGGCACGAAGACCTGCGTAGCCGATATGCAGTGACTCAAAAAGTTAAACTAAACATGCACGTGACAATAAATTTCATTTTTCGTTCAACACATTACAATAAAGGTTTACCTCCATTGGTATCACTAAATTATTTTACTTGATCAAAAGTACTTGGGGTAATACATTTGCTTGATCACCCAATACGAAAATTGCTTTGGGTAATATATAAAGTAGAGAAGAAATTGTTAAATATAGTTTCAACTTAAAATTTATTTGACATTATCTTTTAAAAATGATTGTATAGTCACACGTTCTAGTGTAAAAAGTATGCTTTCTTTATTTACCTTTTACTTGTGTGAAAGTGGATTTTTCTTACTATTTTTCCATCGCAATCTTTGATTCCTTTACCTTTGACTTAGTTTTGATCGTCCTTTCTTATAGAGTGTTTTTTCCTCTTTGGTTCAGAAACCCATGAAGGAAGAAACTTTCATGAGTTAGATGATCCATGCCACCTCCAACGTAGATTTGATGCTTTTGATGGTGAAGAAGGATGTTTTCTCTTTTTTTAGAGGAGTTTTATGTTTTTTCGTAGCTTTTTTTTTATTGTGCTTTAGTGATGTAATTGATTTATGCATTTGTCGATCTTCCACATCATGAAAACAAGCCACATCCACCGTCAACATAATAAACAAGTTCTAATGGTTGAGATATACAAATGATCAAAGATAAATCATGGCTTTGAGTATGATCTTTGTTTTCCTAACTTAAAACTTTTATGAATTTCAAATCTACCCATCTCTTTTGTTGAATGAATTTATTTTCTTGTTCATAAATAATATACACCTAGCTGGGACACATTTCAATGAGATTTGGGTATGGAACCATACCAATATATTAAACAAGGTAGAGGAGATCTGTGTTGGTTCTATGGATCATTTTAATGGTGGATTCTGATTTTTCAGAGTTGAACTAACTAAACACATTCCCTGTTGCACCATACGCTACTACTTATGATTGGAAATGTAGCTGGATTTACATAACAAATATTCGATATACAAATGGATATCCTCTTTTAGCTGTTGAAAATTGAAAATCATGTATTCATTTATTCATGCTCCATTATCAGGTTGGATTTTCTTTCAGAAAAAGAAAATCCATTCCGGGACCCATGTTTGTAGGTTCAACAATGATTGAAAGAGTAGAAGAAGAAGTTGATTGATGTAATGTTGGTCCTTAACATGATTCTCACTGTTCATCAAACATCCATGTGATCTCTTGTAACACCCCAAACCCGGCCCATTCACTACGACCGAATTTGAAATGCCACTGCGGAACACGTTCGAAAATATTCTTACTTAAGAGTAAAAATCGTTAAAAATTTGTTTCCTTTAATAAAACCTTTTCGTGACTTAAAATATTCTAGGTAAAAATTAAATTATTATGAAAACACCGGATTCAAAACTTTATTATACACACTTAAGAAAATAAAATCATTTGCAATCAATATTTAAATTGTCAATCCATAATAAATATAATAATTAAACTTAATGAAAAATACTTAAACAACCTTAAATACTTTAATGGGCCTTATTACAATAAAGACTTAATCAAAATACTGAAACTATAAATACTTAATTAATTAAATTATCTTCTGCATGGGCCACCTCGTATCCACTCCAACCCGGTCCGATCATCATATCACCTGTGATGTTTGATAAAATATTTGGGTGAGTCACACGGACTCAGTGTGTAATTAATCCACTGAATTCCACCCACATGTTAACCATGTATTAACCCATTTATCAGATAAAAAAATAGCATACTCACATATTAACATATTCTGGGCTTGGCCCATATTCATATCACATTCATCCAATAGGGTAGTTACCCACAAAATTTCCACATACTGGGCTTAGCCCATTTCCACACTGATCCACATATCAACTGGGCTTGGCCCACTTCCACATTAAATACTCATATCACATTAATCCACACATCATATACAATTATGCAAAATGCACCCAACCCAAACCTAGGGTCCATCCTCTACACACCCCGTATCCAAACCTACCACACACCGGGGATTGTCAAATCACCTCTCCTTTTTACTCCAAAGGCAATCACTGCCGCGCCCACGTGCAATTAAGCACAATAATCCACAACGCGACCTCAGTCAACGTCAATCCACGATGTAGCCGTAGCTAACACCAAAACCACGATGGGACACATAGTCACTCATCAACCACGATATAGCACATAGCTTATATCAACCACGATGAGGCACAGAGCTACTCATCAAGCCACGCGAACCAAATCGCAATTAATCCACAACGTGTCCTCAGTCAACGTCAATCCACGATGTAGCTCAAGGCTAACATCAAACCACGTACTCGAAGTACACCCTGTCCTTCTCATATCATATCCCACCCATGCACATGTAACATAAATAATGATATAATATAATGATGCATGAGCATGTTCATCAAGCATATTATCACATATTCATATTAATAATCACATATCATCAGGTTTGGTACTTACCGGATTATCGACATACCCCTTGAGGGTATCCTTATCACAATTTCCACTGCACTAATTAGCACAATTTTAACACATACAGATATAACACAAAAACTCGTAAAACGGTGGGTTAATCACACACCGACTTTCTAGCTAAATTTCAACTACTCGAATCTAACACGATCTAGAATCCCGATACTCGCTTACTTGTCGATTAGCCCCTAAAAATCATAATACACAATCGGTCATACCTAAACTTATAAAATGGCCTATGGTCGAATACCACATTAACTCACCTTGAGTAGTCGAATCCAAGAGGCTCTTCTAAGACTCTTAACGCTGGCACTATTGTTGCTTGTGAAGACTAAATGAGAATAGGTCGGCTCTTTTATGGTGAAGAAGAAAACACAAAAGTAGAGGAGTTTATTGCCTAGAGGATTCAGCTATGGTTCACCAAAGTATTTGGCTTTTAAAAGAATTCTTAAAGAAAGGAAGAGAAGAATGAGTTGAGCAATACAAGAAGCGGTGGCAAAGGGAAGATTCGGCTAACAAAAATAAAAGAAAGGAATTGGGAAAGGGATATAGATTCGGCCAAGAACAAATAGAAAAGAGGAATGAAACATAAGCGGCTTTGCACAAGGGAAAAATGGCACTAATGGGGAAAAGAAACTAAATTCGGCACCCCTATTTATACTACACACTTTCTCCTATTTTATCTCTTTAACACATATTCAAAGTGAATAAAAATAAATCCATACTTAATCTCTTCTTTATCACCTTAATAAAATAAAATAAAATCCATCTCATTATCTCCTAATCACCTATTCAAAATTCTAAAATAAATCAATTATCCTCCACTTAATCTCCTATTCTATCTACTAATCTACCTATTTAAAATAATAAATCACATAATTATCCCCTATATCCTCCAACAACAATATCCTTTGCTAATATCCCAATTTAATCTCTTATCCTATCTCCTAAAATAAATAAAATAAAATCTCATTTGATCTAAATAAAGCCATAATTATCCTATATTAAAATAAATAAAACTACACTTATCCTACAAGCTTAATCCTCATCCAATTTAAACTCCATGTGCCGTCCAATTTCTTCCTTCTTTCCTGGCGCAAAAAGCCAAAAATAAACACCAAGCTGCTGCTCACACACCTCAAACCCACGACCTGCTGGAATCCTTGCTGTAGGTAGCGCCCCCAAGCCACTCCGTCGCTGATTCTTTTTGTGTTATAAACTCCCCCCAATTTCTTTTAAAGCCTCCTTCCTTAGGTCCCCCTTGTCTTAACGCCAAAAGCTAAAAAAAAAAACCCCACTCCTTGCTGCCCACGTGAATCGAACCTCATCCCCCTGGAGCACCCTTTCCTGCAAGCGTCCAAGCCACTTTACCCAGGCGCTTTTTGTGACATGTTCCACCCCGAATTTCTTTTTAAGACATCCTTAGCCGAGTGCCTCCTTGACGCAAAAACATAAAATTCTCCTTTTTGCTTTCCCCGCAACTCGAACCACCTCCCTTCCTCCCAGCCCATGACGTCGTGTACCACGGCCCTAAGTGGCGCCCTTGAGCCACTTTACCAAGCCCCATTTAATGTCCAAACACACCTAATATTCTCCTTAAGGCCTCCTTAGCCCAATTCCCCTTTTTACACTTAAATCCAAAAATTTTTTCCAAAGCATTCCCCTATATTTTAAAGTTCTCGAAACCCTTAAAACATATCCAAACATACTCCAAGCCTACTATCACTCGAATTATGCACGAACGCATAACCCCTAATCTAGGATGTTACATCTCTCATTACTTTAAATTACAGAATATAAAAGATAATGATAAACTTGTCCATTAAAGTATTATGGAGGTATTGCATTAGGAGTCGGATTTTATTGTCTTTTAAGTTCAAAAAATAAGTAAATTAGTCTTTGTACAATAAATAAAAGAGCAAACTAATCTTTGAATATTAAAAACTTATTATTATATGTCAACATGAACTACACATGGTACGCTATTCCATCATCCACACCAAATTGATGAAATTTTTAACAAAAAGAACCAATTTGTTCTTTGATTTAATGTAAAGATACTAATTACCCATTTTCTGAGTAGAGGAATAAAATGCAATTTGATTCTTAGTACAAATACATTTATGATATTTTAACCAAACTTTGACGCTTATTTTTTTATTAGGGGTATGATAATGGTTTTAGAAAAACAAATGTTATAGACTTAACTGAATCAAATTATATGAGTTTAGACTGGAAACATAAATAAACAGTATGAGAGAAGAAAGAAAAGATGGTATTGTTCTGTAATGAGGTGAAACGGTCACTAAATCTATATCATTATAATGGAGTATTAGTTGTTAGTTTAGGTTCCACTATCAACACCTCCCTTCTAAAAAAAGAATCCTGGAAATTCTAAGACAGCTAGCATAGCATTATTATTATTTGAGAGAGTGATGTTTGGACAAAATGTGCAATGCTGTGAGATTATGGTTTCAGATTTTCACAAAAGATAGTGATAATTGCAGGCAAAGTAAGGTGTATGAAGCTTGGAGGTTATGGTCTTTGAGCTCTTTGTGTCAGTACGGATTTATTTGGAATGGAGGTTTGATTGGTTGTTTTTCGAGTAGATTGATCCAACTCCCCAAAATCTCGAAAACAGCTCTAGTTTTAATGAAGTCACTTGCACAGTACATTTCTCAACTATTCTTTATACTTATATCCTCCCATTATCAATATTTCATTTTAAAAATTAAACTAAAAATAAAAAGAGAAACCTCAAAATTAAGACATTTACAGTATTCATTTTCTCTTAGATATTTCATTTAAAATTATGTCACATAAAATTTAACTAGTAATTTAATAATTAAATTAACAATTTTAATAATAAAATGGCCTAATTAACATAGCTTTGATAATTTAAATAATTTTAAGTCTAGAGACCAATTTAGAATGAGAATATTTGATGTGATTAACTCGTTTTAATATTACCCTAAATATTATGATAATTTATGTTGTTGAGAAATATTTAATCTAATTATTATTAGATAAAGTAGTACATATTTTAATATAATTAAAAAAACAACATAGGAAAGTTATAATAATTTGTCCGTTAAAATCCAACTTATTTTATAAAACTGAAACAGTAAAGGTAAAAGAAAAAAAAAACAATAGGAGCAACATGAAATTGGTTCAACAAATACAAAATTGTAATTATATCAAACTATAAGGGTACTTTCTTATGATCCATTTTTCTTTATAAAATCCTCTCCCACCCTTTCCCATTCTAAAAGCGAACGGTTCTCTGGTAAAATGTCGGTAGGGCTTGGAAAATAAAATCTGCCACATTGTGAGGCTTCGGCAATTGTTGCAGCGGTGGAAGAACAAGGCCCGCATGTCAGCCCGCCGCATCCCCTCTGATGTGCCAGTAGGTCACGTGGCTGTCTACGTCGGGACAAGTTGCAGGAGATTTATGGTGTGCGTTTTTAGGAAACTCCTCCTTATCCAAGCCGAGGAAGAGTATGGGTTTAGTAACCAAGGCTTGTTAGCCATCCCATGCAATGAGTCAGTTGTCGAACAAGCGATCCAGCTTATTTCTGGGAATCATAAGTAAGCTTGATTTCACCACCGAATCTCGACCTTACTTCATGGCTTCGCAGGTAAAGAATGATATAGTGGAATAGAAAGGAAAGCCTTGGATTCTTATGTAGGGATTTTGAGTTAGTTGCTAGTTGGCTCGAGTGAATAATTAAGTGAAACCAATGCGTTGGATTTTTGTTTCTTTATTTTTTAAAAATTGTTGGTAATCGACTATAAAGGGGGAAGAGGGTCAAATGAGTTGAGTCAGTATATTAACTTGGAGCAATGCATGGAGATCGAAGTGGAAGCATGAAAATGGTGAAGACTTTGAAACAAGAGAATTCATGAAGAAGGAGGGGGTTGTCATGGACTAATGTAAATTAGTTGAACTTAATTATTTCCATAAAATTTTGTGCTGGAAAAGGAATAGGCTGTTACATACCATATTAAAAGGCAGGTAGAAGCTGAGTTCATTGATTACCTCTTCACCCAGACGTTTAAGGCGCATCACCTATAATTCCATAGCATCTTTTGGGGCATTTTCCCTTATTGGTTGATGCTCCCCCAATAAAGTGAATGGCTTGTGTCAGCTTTAGCATGGCTAAACCCACCACATTCCTGATGATGATGATGCTACCACATTGGAATGCAGAAATTTGCCTTGAAAATATACTGGTATTATTAATTTTACTATAATTTAAAAATAAAGAAACTTTATTAGAGTAGAAAGAAATTGGGAAGATGAAAAAAGAAATTGGAAGGATGAAAATTTGAAAGAAATGGAAAATTAGAAGGATGAAGGATAAGTGTGTATTTTTTATTTATTTGTGATATTTTTTTTGTCCTAAATTATGTTATTTACATTATTTATATTTATATTTATATTCTATTTATTATTGATTTAGGGAATAATTAGAGAAAAAAAAAAGTTAAAGTTTATTTTAACAAGTTTTTGTAGTTTAAACTTTCAACAAAGTACAGTTTCAGTATTTTGACCATAACTTAAGTTACAGACCTCCGTTTTGGGCCCATAATATATCGATTCAAAGGGAAAATTGAAAGATCTATCTAAAATTATTTCATGGATAAAGTCCAAAAACGTCAGGGAGACATCCAAATACAACCTGGAAATTTGACGCGAAAATATCTAAGAAACCTAGAAAAATTATGTTCAATTTAATTAACGACACTTTTTATTTTCTCCATTATATTATTTTTTGTCCTATAAATAAACATTATTAGGTTAAGATTAGGGAGACTGACCTAGTCGTTCTTTGTTTTATTTTGTTTTCTTTTCTCTATGGGTTTCTAAGCCTCTTTTCTAGTTGAAGTAATATTCGAAGTTTGATTCTATAAATTTGTGAGATCGAATTACTTCCTAATTTTCTTTGGTCTTTAGTATTTCCATGTCTTCTGGTTTAATTACAATTGTTTAGGTTTGTTAAATATTCAATGGATATTTGATAGCTCAGAATGATTGTTTTTTCAATTAGATAATTAGTCAATCAATTGATTTCTAATATTTGTGATGATTGCATGGTTATCTGTGTAACATCCCCAAACCCGGTCTATTCACTACGACCGAATCTGGTTATGTTAGTGAAGATATGTTTCTTTACTTAGAATTTAAAACATGAAAGTTCATTATCTTCGGTAAAGTCATGTCCATTTAAAATTATTAAATAATATAAGCTTGGGATGAATTAAAACTTTATTATAATTTACTATAATATAACTCTTTTTAATAAAAATATTTCTGAATATAATGTAAACTTCAACAAAATTAAATAGCGTACTTTAATCAAAAGTGACCCTTATTACATCAAATAGATAAACCAAATACTTTGAATTAAAAAGCTTCAAATAAAAATATTCAAAACGTCTACTTCTGCATGAAAATCTGCTTCTGCATGGGCCACCTTGTATCCACTCCAACCCGGTCCGATCAATCATGACTCCTGCGATGTTTAAAAAAAGTTGGGTGAGTCATACAGACTCAGTGTGTAAGTTAACCACTGAAATCCACCCACATGCTAGCCACATAATATCCCAATTATCAAATGCAACAAGTAATATATATATATTCATTTTAACCTTTACCACAATCTGGGCTTGGCCCACATTCAAATCACATCGCATACTGGGGTTGACCCACTTCTCAATAAACCACATATCATCTGGGCTTGGCCCATTTCCACGTATGTTCCCAAAACATACCTATCCACATGTCATATTGGGCTTGGCCCATTTCCATATTATTACAAAAATAATGCAACATGATTCCCAACCCAACCTAGGGTCCATCCGCTACACACCCCCTTATCCAAATTTACCACACACCGGGGACTATCGAGTCACCCTCTCCTTTCCCTCCAAAAAGGCAACCAATGCCATCCACGATGTAGCGTATAGCTAACATCAAACCACGATGGAGCACACAGCAATCCATCAAGCCACGATATGGCATAAAGCCCATATCAATCAAGGTAACCACGCGAACTAAATCGCAAAGATCCACAACGCGACCTCGATCGGCGCCAATCCACGATGTAGCACAAAGTCGACATCAACCACGCACTCAAGTACACCCGCACCTTCTTTCAAAACCCACCCATGCACATGTAACATAAAATGATGATAAGGTGGTGCATGTACATATTAAACACAATCATAGGCATACTCACATAATAAAATCAGTGATCACATATTTACAACCTTGCTACTAACCTGATCGTCCTCATACCCCCTTCAAGGGTATCATTCTCACATATACTGCACTTGTTAGCAACATATAAAACAGGCAAATATCACGCAAATCCCGGAAACAATGATTAACTACACACCTTATCACTAGGAGTTCTAGACTCTCGATCCTCGATGCTATCGTCTAGCGAAACTACGGCTTTTTGCCTAACGTTTCTCGCTGTTGGCCCACACCCTGGTGGCCAATCTCGAACAGCAGAAACGGATCTCTTCTTGAACTTTGGGATGGGGACTTTCCCTTGCCCACTTTGACTGGTACTCGAACCCACGTCCATCGTAATCACTTAATTAGAACCCTTTGGTTAAACACCATAATACAAAATCTCAAGCGAACAACTACAATTTAACTACTTACCGAAACGATCTTAAATCTCAAAGGCTCCTCTGTACTTTTGTCGACTTGCCCCTTGATGAGTCCAAACAATTCAAGACCTTCCTTTAGACTCCTTGGCGCTGGCTACAAGCTCTGAATGTCGACAGCACTACACCTCACCAGTTCGGCTTCAAACTTGATAAAGTAGAAGAGAGATGGAGGGCTAAGGATTTCGGCTATCAAGGGACTAAAAGAAAATAAAAGAAATACTTGGCTACAAGGCCAAAGGAGAAATCGGCACACCAAGAGGAAGAGGCAAAAGACTTGATGAACAACTAGCACTCCCCCTCCCCTATTTATAGTATTATTCGGCCAACCCCCCTTGAAGTCTCCAAAATTTGGCCAACACTTCACTAATTTAATTCCACTAATTCTTTTAATCCTCATAATATCCTTGATTATCTCCTAAAACAATCCTAAAAACTCATATTATCCCATTATCATAAAAAAAATAATAATTCCACTTATTGATTAACTAAATTAATCCTATAATTATCTAAAATAAATAAATAAAAACAAAAATAATAAAAACATAATCCTTATCAAAATCAAAGTCTTCTAGCCAGTCAACACTTCCTAAAATTCTTTGCCAAAAAGCATCAAAAATTCAAACTCCAAAATGCGACTTCCTTGGCTCGAACACAGGACCAAGCTGCCGCTCCTTTCCCCCAGCGCCTGTGCCACTCGGTCGGCACCGATTTTTATGCTAGAAAACCCCAAACATTTTATTTTAAGGCCTTCATACTTCATCCATATCCGCATAAAATAAAACATGCCAAAATGTTGCTTCCGACCCTCGAACCCGCGACCTGCACAAAGCCCCTTCTCAAGTAGCGCCTTAGCCACTCCGCCCACCGCCTTTCATGTCCATAAGCCACACCATTTAATTTTTAAACCCTTCCTACGCTGACCCATAACCGCATATAAAATAAAACACCAAAATGCCGCTTAGATTTGCTCGAACCAGCGCCCACACGCACCTTCAGCGCCTAAGTTCCGCACAGCACCACTGGACCATTTTGCTCCTTGCGACCAAACACGCCCCAAATTATTTTAAGGCCTTCTACCCCTGCAACGCCATACTCCAAAAATTAAAACCCATCTCTCTTTGCCTTCTTGGATCGAACCTAAGACCCTCACAGCGCTACCTCCATTTCTTTAAAGCTCACGCTTTGACCACTTTGCCAAAGCCTCACTTGTGCCAAAAATTACCAAAAATTAATCTTAAGGCTCCCTTGGCCCAATTCCTTTTACCCTAAAAATCTAAAAATTTTCTAAGGCATTCTTTGCCTTCTAGGGTTCTCCAAACCCCTCAAAATTCCTCCGACATGACCCTAAGCCTACTAAACACTCGGGTTATGCCCCAAACGCATAACCCCTAAATCTGGGTGTTACAATTCTACCCTCCTTAAAAATAATTTCGTCTCTCGAAATTACTTTACCAACAAACGTCCATACCACCTATCTTACCACCTTACACTTACGCTGCGCACTCGATCTTACTAAGGTTATCGTACCTACACAATCTCTAAATTCATGCTAAAAATTCGAACCCCCTCTCTTAGCAACCCAGGAAAGGCTAAATCGTAATCAGACCAAGCAATTAAAGCATGTACCAAAGCAAAGGAGCTTACCTAATATCACATCCTTGGTTGACTCTCATTAGAACCATTCCTTCCATGACTTGAACCACGACCCTCGTTGCTTGAGGACAATTCTTAACTAAATGTGCCTTAGATCCGCACTCGAAAGCATTCTTTACTATTTCCCCAACACTCTCCTGTGTGAGGTCTTCCACATCGAACACAAGAACGATTCCGATCCATTAGTACAAGTACACTTACGAGGTTCTCGGTCCTTGGTCTTTTTCGGACATTACCAAACGATCACGATGGTCCAATATTTCTCTTATTCTCGCTCCTATTCTTTTCTCGGTTTTCTCTTATAGTCTTCTTAACCTCTTCAATGATCCGAGCTTTCTCCACTAGCACCGCAAAGTCTCTCTCCCTCTGTGAGCAATCACCATTCGAAGTTCATCTCGCAATCCGTCTTCAAACCGGACGCACCTCTCATAATCGGTGGCCACAATTCCTTAGCATATCTTGACTAAGTCGCACGAATTCCCTTCGTGACTCAGCTATCGACTTACTTCCTTGTACTAGATTTAGAAACGCTTTCCTTTGCGAGTCCAAATAAGCGGCTCCTACGTACTTTCCTTCAAACTTAACCTTAAAGAAGTCCCAATCTGTCGATCTGCTTTGGTACACTTTGCTTGACGGTGAGCCACCAACGATAAGCCTTCGCGCTACAACGAAACAAACACCCTTCGACTTTTCTTCATTGGTGCATCCAAATCGTCCATGATTCTATCGATCGCTTCTAGCCAATACTCGCTACGTTCGAGCTACTCCAGATATTCCTCTAAAGATCTCACTCCGTTCAATCTAAGCCTTTCCGACATCGACTTTCGAGTTCCATTTCCTCTACTAGCTCCGCTACACGCTCTAAAATTCGTAACATGGCCCGCGACATCTGCGTCATCTTCTCTGTGCGGTCTTGCTCCTCGCGACCCGCTGCTGGCGGCACTTCACCTTCTCGACCCATGGCGGACCCTAACGGTTCCGATGCGGCCATTCTACCTCTACCGCGTCCCCTAGAACTCATCTCTATCGTCGTGATTTAATCTGTTTAAAAGTTTTATGCATTAGAAATTATTGTTTCACTATTTTATCCACGAGCAATTTTATGCAATGAAGTTTCCGAGAGTAGTTCTTTCGAGCAATCAAGTTTCCTTCCCTACCCAGGGGTAATTTCGTCATTTTCCTACAGGGGTATTTTTTTTTTTTTTAGAAATTTTAAAACTAAGGACTTTAAAACAGTGAGGCAAATCCCTTTCGGGTTTTAATAATTGGTTTAGCCTATGAACAAGTCCTCTTGGTTAAGGTGAACCGTAGCTACGCACCAGGTAGGATTCCAGCGAAGAGGAGGTGAGTCACGAGGACTGCTTAAGTACCAAGCTCTTCCAGATCCACTCCTAGACATGCGCACAATGGTTACCACACCTTAACTCGGCGACTTAATCACAGGTTTGTTAATAGTCTTTAAGTCTTATGCATATGTTTGAGTAGACTAGTCCTAGGGTCCAATAGCCCTAACATTCTATTCTCTGAGCCCAAATAAACCCATAACAATTCATATAAACAAATCACTTCAAAAGTCCAAAGTACTTACCTGGTGGATGCGAATTGGAGAGACACAGGTGCCTATGCCAGAATAACCTAAAAAAATATTTCATAAAAACCCTCATTTTTGAAAAGCCCATTTTCAAAATATTTTTGGGCCCAAAACCCTCAAAGCCGAGTTTTGAACTTGGCTCTGATACCAAACTGTAACATCCCCAAACCCGGTCTATTCACTACGACCAGAATCAAGTTATGTTAGTGAAGATATGTTTCTTTACTTAGAATTTAAAACATGAAAGTTCATTATCTTGGTAAAGTCATGTCCATTTAAAATTATTAAATAATATAAGCTTGGGATGAATTAAAACTTTATTATAATTTACTATAATATAACTCTTTTTAATAAAAATATTTCGAATATAATGTAAACTTCAACAAAATTAAATAGCGTACTTTAATCAAAAGTGACCCTTATTACATCAAATAGATAAACCAAATCATCGTGAATTAAAAAGCTTCAAATAAAAATATTCAAAACGTCTACTACTGCATGAAAATGCATCGCATGGGCCACCTTGTATCCACTCCAACCCGGTCCGATCAATCATGACTCTGCGATGTTTAAAAAAAGTTGGGTGAGTCATACAGGACTCGATGTGTAAGTTAACCACTTTGAAATCCACCCACATGCTAGCCACATAATATCCCAATTATCAAATGCAACAAGTAATATATATATATTCATTTTAACCTTTACCACAATGCGGGCTTGGCCCACATTCAAATCACATCGCATCTTCGGGCTTGACCCACTTCTCAATAAACCACATATCATCTGGGCTTGGCCCATTTCCACGTATGTTCCCAAAACATACCTATCCACATGTCATATTGGGCTTGGCCCATTTCCATATTATTACAAAAATAATGCAACATGATTCCCAACCCAACCTAGGGTCCATCCGCTACACACCCCCTTATCCAGCCTACCACACACCAGGGGACTATCGAGTCACCCTCTCCTTTTCCCTCCAAAAGGCAACCAATGCCATCCACGATGTAGCGTATAGCTAACATCAAACCACGATGGAGCACACAGCAATCCATCAAGCCACGATATGGCATAAAGCCCATATCAATCAAGGTAACCACGCGAACTAAATCGCAAAGATCCACAACGCGACCTCAGTCAGCGCCAATCCACGATGTAGCACAAAGCTGACATCAACCACGTACTCGAAGTACACCCGTACCTTCTTTCAAAACCCACCCATGCACATGTAACATAAAATGATGATAAGGTGGTGCATGTACATATTAAACACAATCATAGGCATACTCACATAATAAAATCAGTGATCACATATTTACAACCTTGCTACTAACCTGATCGTCCTCATACCCCCTTCAAGGGTATCATTCTCACATATACTGCACTTGTCAGCAACATATAAAACAGGCAAATATCACGCAAATCCCGGAAACAATGATTAACTACACACCTTATCACTAGGAGTTCTAGACTCTCGATCCTCGATGCTATCGTCTAGCGAAACTACGGCTTTTTGCCTAACGTTTCTCATTTGTTGGCCCACACCACAGTGGCCAATCTCGAGCAGCCAGAACGGATCTCTTCTTGAACTTTGGGATGGGGACTTTCCTTGCCCACTTTGGATGGTACTCGAACCCACGTCCATCGTAATCACTTAATTAGAACCCTTTGGTTAAACACCATAATACAAAATCTCAAGCGAACAACTACAATTTAACTACTTACCAAACGATCTTAAATCTCAAAGGCTCCTCTCACTTTTGTCGACTGCCCCTTGATGAGTCCAAACAATTCAAGACCTTCCTTTAGACTCCTTGGCGCGGCTACAAGCTCGAATGTCGACAACACTACACCTCACGATTCGGCTTCAAACTTGATAAAGTAGAAGAGAGATGGAGGGCTAAGGATTTCGGCTATCAAGGGACTAAAAGAAAATAAAAGAAATACTTGGCTACAAGGCCAAAGGAGAAATCGGCACACCAAGAGGAAGAGGCAAAAGACTTGATGAACAACTAGCACTCCCCCTCCCCTATTTATAGTATTCGCCAACCCCTTGAAGTCTCCAAAATTTGGCCAACACTTCACTAATTTAATTCCACTAATTCTTTTAATCCTCATAATATCCTTGATTATCTCCTAAAACAATCCTAAAAACTCATATTATCCCATTATCATAAAAAAAATAATAATTCCACTTATTGATTAACTAAATTAATCCTATAATTATCTAAAATAAATAAATAAAAACAAAAAATAATAAAAACATAATCCTTATCAAAATCAAAGTCTTCTAGCCGTCCAACACTTCCTAAAATTGCTGCCAAAAAGCATCAAAATTCAAACTCCAAAATGCGACTTCCTTGGCTCGAACACAGGACCAAGCTCTTTGCTCCTTTCTCCCAGCGCCTGTGCCACTGGTCGGTCACTGATTTTTATGCTAGAAAACCCCAGCATTTTATTTTAAGGCCTTCATACTTGATCCATATCCGCATAAAATAAAACATGCCAAAATGTTGCTTCGACCCTAACCCGCGACACGCACAAAGCCCCTTCTCAAGTAGCGCCTTAGCCACTCCGCCCACCGCCTTTCATGTCCATAAGCCACACCATTTAATTTTTAAACCCTTCCTACGCCAGCCCATAACCGCATATAAAATAAAACACCAAAATGCCGCTTGTTGCTCGAACCAGCGCCCACACGCACCTTCAGCGCCTAAGTTCCGCACAGGCACCACTGACCAGTTTGCTCCTTGCGACCAAACACGCCCCAAATTATTTTAAGGCCTTCTACCTGCAACGCCATACTCCAAAAATTAAAACCCATCTGCTGCCTTCTTGGATCGAACCTAAGACCTCCTCACAGCGCTACCTCCAAATTACTTTAGCTCACAAGACACAACCACTTTGCCAAAGCCTCACTTGTGCCAAAAATTACCAAAAATTAATCTTAAGGCCTCCCTTGGCCCAATTCCTTTTTACCCTAAAAATCTAAAAATTTTCTAAGGCATTCTTTGCCTTCTAGGGTTCTCCAAACCCCTCAAAATTCCTCCGACATGACCCTAAGCCTACTAAACACTCGGGTTATGCCCCAAACGCATAACCCCTAAATCTGGGTGTTACAATCTGTGTAGTGTGGGCATGCGGTCTAACTTAAATAAACCTTAATTATGTGTTTTAGGTTAGAATTGGGTCTCTTTCATTGTAACACCTCATACCCGACCCAGTCGTCGGGTCCGAGCTATGGGATGCCACATTTGTTACCGGAGCAACTATAATCTCAACATAATTACAACATGTTATATAATCATAACAAACTAGAAGACTTGTTTGGAGGCCAAGCTTCCTTGTTTCGACAATCAATTATTACTAGTTTAATGGATTCCTAACAAAAGATCGGTGCTCCGGTCAAAGACCATATGATTACTCTTATGGGATACTTTGTCGAGACCATGGATAATTAGGTTAATCTGGATCAGAACACGTAAATTGAAATGGTGTTCAAAAACTTGTCTAAGGATTTTACAAGCTTTTAGGCCGCATATAACCTTGGGAACAAGAATCTGATACATACACAACTCATGAAAGAATTACAATCATATGAGTTGATATTGAATGGCCGTTAGCCGGTCTGAAAAGTAGAAAGCAAACTTAGTCGTTTCTTCTTCCTCTAGAGGGAAAGGAAAACATGTTAAAAGAAACAATGCTAAGTTCTTTAGGCCACCATGTAAGCTCCCTAACCTGGCCTAGACGTTATGGTCGAATTCTGAAGGCTACATTAACCACAAAATTTGCCTAAATTAAACTTTCGTAATTTCAAACATATTTTAAAACTATTGGCTTATTTTTTAAAAACTAGTGAAATCGAATGCTCATTTTAATTTCGCAAAAAAATGAAAATTTTATAAATCGATTGATTTAGTATCTCCTTTGTAAAGAATAATCATTTTTTCAAAACTAATTTGGATTTTATTACAAACTTGTTTTTTAGTATTGCAGCGGAAAAATGTGATGTTGAAAGATTTCATTTAAAACTCGAGATTTATGTATAAAAATTTTAAATATCAATTTAAGCAATTTAAAAACTCTAATGTCATGCAACCAAATAATCCCAAAATAAATTCCTATGCCATAGTCCAATAAACTTTCTTACAGTCCCTAAACAAATAACAGAAATAAGTTTAAAATACTTTAATAACAAAAACATCCGAGTTGCTCCTCCAAAAGCCTACCAAGTCTTAACATCGAGGATTATCTGAAATTAAACCAGGAAACTAAATGGTGAACTAATAAGCTCAGTGTGAGTCATAACTCTAGTAAACAGTAATAGACAATAAACATAACACTCAAGCCAGTGAACATATAGAGTATTAAAAACAGTACAGAAGTCGCAGTTTACGTCATGCATGAATATGTCAATGCAGTATTTTAAGAAAAGTTCCTACCCAGCTCTATTACACACCATAATAAGAGTTCCCCAGAACTTATCCAACCAATAGCACACCAGTTTGTGGACAAGCCACCAATAATGCAGATAAACTGCAGATTGTGGACAAGTCACTGATGAATCTGAGATAAACTACTAGTATTGTGGACAAGCTACCAGTATTACAGACAAGCTGCCAGTAATTCCTCCATCCATAATCGACCCAACCCCATGCAATGTAGTATGACATGTGATCGCTGTAAATCAGAGTTTTAAAATTTATAAAAGAATGATCGAACCTGGAAACTAACTCTGACAACGATTAAAGGCAAGTGCACCTATCAAACAGTAGTATAGTTTAGGCAAGACCGGATTATCAAACCCAAAGGAACTAAAAGTACTAATACTAACTTTCTTTTTATTATTTAGCCTAAAATAAGTGAAGTTTGTTTATTAATCTAAATTAATTAACTACTAAACTAAAGACTCTAAGACAAAGAACAATGAATTTGGAAAATAACTTTGGAAAAACTCAATTGATTTCGACGATACCCTAGGAAGAATCCACCTAGACTTCACTTGTTATCTAACACTGAACCATACGATTTATTTACTTAGTTTGATCCGTAAGACTCCCTAACGTATATTAAACCCTCTCTCGAGGCGAATAACGTCTAACCCTAGGTTAATTAGTGGAACTCTCATTCTCTTATAATAACCCCCTAGAATAGCAGTAAATCGATCTGTGGATTCCCATATTAGGTTTCACCCTAATCCAGCAAAATCTCATCACCCTATCTCTAGGCGTGCGATCAACTCCGCTTAATTATGTTGGATCTACTCTTAGGCAGGGTCAATTCCTCCTCCACCTAAGCACATTAAATTTGGATTAAGCTCACATAATTAAGAACAGACTAAGTATTTATCATATAATTCAAATAATCAAATAACAAGATTCATCATAGGTTTCATCCCCTTCGGGTATCCGAAGGTTTACTTCATAACAATAAAGAAAAACATCTCAAGAGAAAAGATAAAACAAAACATAAGAAATCCCTAAAACCCCCTGAAGGAATTGAAGAGGAGATCCTCCGTCTTGAGTATAACTCTGGCTTCTTGAGATGGATCAACTGGCTATCCCTGAGTGAATCCCCACAAATCTGCCTTCTCTGGCCTAGCACGACGCCCCTAGACAATGGCTTTGGGCTCCCCTCGATAGAGAGTTTCTGTCGAACTCCCCGATTAAGTTGCCCCCTAGGGTGTTTATATAGGCTTTGAGATGTGTTACTTGGCCTCCAAGTATCCTAATTTGAGTGCAATTCCTAATTGGGGGTTTAATTAGACTTTGAAGTGTGTTTCTTTGCCTCCAAGCATCCAAATCCGAGTAAAATTCCTCTTTCCCGCGGCAGGGACACGGCTATGGCACACGCCCGTGTGAATCATCTTCAGGCCGTGTTCGACACTGTTGAATGAGGCACAGCCGTGTAAGTCGTGGTAAGGCCGTGTTCTAGTAGGAATGGTGGCACGGCCGTGTGGCTTGAAGTCCAGGCCGTGCTGATTTCGTGGCTTGGCCCAATTTGGTCCGTTTTAAGCCCGTTTCTCATTCTTTTCGTCATCAGGTGCTTTCCTGAGTATAAGACATGCAAAGAAAGGATTAAGAGCACCTTTTTACATAAATTGGGGCTTAAATCATCCACAAGCATATTAAATGTGGGCTTAAAATATGTTACTTTTACGGTTTATCAAATACCCCCACACTTAAGCTTTTGCTTGTCCTCAAGCAAAATTCTCAACTTACAATTAAAACGAACTTCCTATAATTCATAATAGTCATTGATAGTGTCTCATCATAATTCAGGGATAATTTATACATGGATAGTTCAACTCAAAGTGCCTTAAAAATTCAAACAGTATAAGTCATAGATTTTGTAGCTCGAAAGCATAGGCGTCTCCCCTTATCTAGATAATTACCTTTAATTTGAAATCGACAAGGATTGACACTGTAACATCTTGAATTTTTGGGCCTATGCGTTTAGGGTGTGGATGCGTTTAATGTGTTAATTTGAGAATTAGAGGTGCAAATTGGGCTCAGGCTTGGGCTGAGGCCTTGATTAAATATTCTGTTTAGATACTCTAGGGCTTAAAATAAAGTTTTGGTAGCTTAAATGACAAAATGGGCTTGTAGCCCAGTGGCAAAATGGCGCCACTAAGAGGGAAGGGAGTTGGCGTCAATAGGCAAGGGGAGAGGCCCAATTTGTGGCCGTTTGGAGCCCATGTTTTTGGGCCAAATTCGACACTTATAAGGAGGAGTAGGTTGGACGGCAACAAGGATATTATTTACGGGATTTTATTGTTTTAATATGTGGATAATTACAGCTGATAAATGAGGGAAGAGTTGGAGATAATTAAGCCTCTTTTGGATGGGTGTTTGATAGGGATAAGGGATAGGATGAGGATTTATCAGGAAGGCTAGTGTTGGCCGAAAATCAAACACAGGAGAGGGGGAAAAATCGGTTGAGTATAGGCTAAAGGTGTGCTGAAATTTCTATAAATAGGGGGGATAGCTCATCAATTCCGGCATTTGAACCCTACCCTTTTCTTCTCTTCCTGTGCCGAAATCCTCAGTCTCCCTCTACAATTTCTTTTCTTTAATTTCTTCAAAAGTCGAAACCTCTCCCTTCACTCTCTTTTCCATTCTTTTCCTCTTGTGCTGATTTCTTTAAAAAGCCGAATTCTCCCTACCCATTTGTTCATCTCTTCTTCCATTCATTAAGAACCGAAACCCTTTGAAGCCTTATCAGTTGACGAAATCCTTTCCATTCTTTTTCTTCCTAGCCGAAATCTCCAAGCTTCTCTCTTGATTTCTTTTCTTCTTTTCTTTTTCTAGAAACCAAAACTCTTCACTCAGTTCTTCTAAGAGCCGAAAACGCATCTGCCTTCTTTTGTTCATACTTTTTCAGGATTTTCTTAAAAGCCAAAATTCTTAGATCTCTTCTCTGGTGTTTGTCGAATCTTCCTCCAAGGGGTAGCCGAAATCTTCTGAAGTGGTAAGTGTCGATTATGTTATTCTTTCAATCTTTTCCGGCTTTTGGAGACCATAGCAGAATGGCTAGATGGTTGACTAATCTCGTATTTTCTTTCATGGGCGGCATTCTGGGATTTGAAGAAGATCTAGTCGCATAGGTTTCTAAATCGGTAGCACTCGAATCATCCTACTTCCGGGATCTAATCGTTCTAGGTAAGGAGATTTGTTTATTTAAACATATAAATTCAGGTAAATAGTAATCCTTGACCGAATGTAGGGGAAGCTTTATCTTCGCGTTCTTTCGGCTTTTGAGCAAAGCTGTAGGCAAAGGGTAGTAGATCTGATTAGTGAGGGTATCGACATAGGGAGTAGTACTACGTGTTATCAGGTGTGTAACATTCTCACATCATTTGGATTACTTGTTAGTATATGTTTATAAGTCTGTATATTCTGCTAAATGCCAAAATACCGGCATGGCTGTTGAAAACTTGAGGAGGGTAAAGGCGAATCACCAGGTTAGTGATCTCTGTCATTCTAAAGTGAATGTTTCTGTCAATTTGGTATGATGAACATGTATGCCGGTTTTTGTGATTGCATGGGGTTGGGTGATTGATGAAAGGGGAAGTGTTCTATTGTAGTGGCTTTTGCCATGATCTGTTGTAGTGGCTAATGCCATGATATGTTGTAGTGGCTATTTCCATGATCTAACGATGAGCAGCTATCTGCAGCATGACTGCCATCGATGGTGTGTAGCGATGTGGGTTGATTGTAGAAATCCCCAATGGTGTGATTGGCAGGTAAGGGTGGTGTGTAGCGGATGGAAACCTAGGATTGGGTTGGGCTTTGCATATTTTCTGATATATTATACTCTGTTATCTATTTTGTGGGGCTAAGGCCCAATCTGATGGTGCACGAGGGTTGCACACTGAGTCTCGCGACTCACCCCATTATTTAACATCTTTCAGGTAGCACCTAGTGCATCGGACCGGGTTGGAGAAGAGCGCAAGGTGGCCATGCGAGGGATTATTTTGATTCAGAAAAAGACTTTACTAGTTTATTTATTTTTAATATTTTTAATTAGTGGGTTTAAATTTCATTGTAATAAGGCCATGGGCCACTAGCTTCATATTTTCGTTTGTTTTGGGCTTTTATTATTATTAGACATTTACATTTTACGTTTTAATTAGGTTAAGGCATGTTTCAAATTTCGATTTTTAATCCACTAAGGCATAAATATAAAATGTATATCTTTTACAAATCATCCAACCATTTAGTTTTCTCGAATAAAGTGTTAAACTCAAGAAAAATATTTTCTGAAATTGCGACATCTTTTAAAATCTCCCTAAGTGACATGCCAGATCCGGTCATGGTGTTTAGGCCGGGTTTGGGGTGTTACAAATTGGTATCAGAGCCAGGTTCAAAACTCGGCTTTGGGTTTTTGGGCCCAAAACATTTTCTAAAGATGGGTTTTTGAAAACATGCATGATTATAAATAACACAGGAGGGTTTTCTCGGCATGGCACCTGCGTCTCCGGCCCAGGTCCGCCAGGTAAGTATTCTGAACTCGCTGTGTATTATATATATATATGTGGGCTTGATGGGCTTTATGGGACGTAGACTATCTAGATTAGAACTTGATGGACTCTAGGCTTAGCTGAAACAACTCCTTCCATCTCATAAGACTTAATTTCACTAAACAAACCTATGAACGAGTCGCAAGACTAGGGTGTGGCAACAGGCATGCGCATGTCTAGGGTTGGATCCGGAAGAGCCTGGTACTTAAGCAGTCCTAGTGACTCACCTCCTATTCGCTGGAATCCTACTTGGTGCGTAGTGACTGTTCACCCTAGCCACGAGGATTTGTTGACAGGCCAAAATCTATAACTAAAACCCGAAAGGGACCAGCCACCTGATTTTCATGAAATTACTGAGATGTCCCTAGTTTTAAAAAAAAATCAAAACACCCCGGTTGGCAAAATTACCAAAATACCCCCGAATTTTCAAATTACCAAAATACCCCTGAAATGTAAAATTACCTTATTTCACAAGGGAACCCTATTTTGGAAAATTACGAAAATACCCCTGTAGGATAAATTACGAAAATACCCTGGGTAGTGAAACGATGAAGACACCCCTACATGATGAATGTGGGTTCGTGGATGTTGTCTGTATGTTGATGTGTGATGGTTGGATGTATGTGGTTCCTAGAAATAGGAGACAAACTTGAGACTGAAACTTGTGGATGTGATTTTGAATTTGAAAGAACTACTCTTAAACTACTGTTCATAAGACTATTCGTGGTTAATCAGTGGAAGAAAACTATTAATTCATAAAATTTCTAATCAGATAAACACGAATCGGTAGAATGAGTGCAAGGGGACGAGGACGCTCCAGATGCGAATACCGATGCGTACTCTATCATATTATCCTAAGTGTTTCATTTGGCTTTAGAATTAGAGTTCGCAGCGGAAGCATAATGGTGAGACTTGGGTAGTACGATTAATAGTTAAATGGAAATTTCGAGGACAAAATTTCTTTAAGGGGGTAGAACTGTAACATCCTAAATTTTTGGGCCTATGCGTTTAGGGTGTGGATGCGTTTAATGTGTTAATTTGAGAATTAGAGGTGCAAATTGGGCTCAGGCTTGGGCTGAGGCCTTGATTAAATATTCTATTTAGATACTCTAGGGCTTAAAATAAAGTTTTGGTAGCTTAAATGGAAAAATGGGCTTGTAGTGTGAGTGGCAAAATGGCGCCACTAAGAGGGAAGGAGTTGGCATCAATAGGCAAGGGGAGAGGCCCAATTTGTGGCCGTTTGGAGCCCATGTTTTTGGGCCAAATTCGACACTTATAAGGAGGAGTAGGTTGGACGGCAACAAGGCTATTATTTATGGGATTTTATTGTTTTAATATGTGGATAATTACAGCTGATAAAGGAGGGAAGAGTTGGAGATAATTAAGCCTTTTTTGGATGGGTGTTTGATAGGGATAAGGGATAGGATGAGGATCTATCAGGAAGGCTAGTGTTGGCCAAAAATCAAACACAGGAGAGGGGGGAAAAATCGGTTGAGTATAGGCTAAAGGTGTGCTAAAATTTCTATAAATAGGGGGGATAGCTCATCAATTCAGGCATTTGAACCCTACCCTTTTCTTCTCTTCCTGTACCGAAATCCTCAGTCTCCCTCTACAATTTATTTTCTTTAATTTCTTCAAAAGCCGAAACCTCTCCCTTCACTCTCTTTTCCATTCTTTTCCTCTTGTGCTGATTTCTCTAAAAAGCCGAATTCTCCCTACCCATTTGTTCATCTCTTCTTCCATTCATTAAGAACCGAAGCCCTTTGAAGCCTTATCAGTTGACGAAATCCTTTCCATTCTTTTTCTTCCAAGCTGAAATCTCTAAGCTTCTCTCTTGATTTCTTTTCTTCTTTTCTTTTTCTAGAAACCAAAACTCTTCACTGAGTTCTTCTAAAAGCCGAAAATGCATCAGCCTTCTTTTGTTCATACTTTTTCGGGATTTTCTTAAAAGCCAAAATTCTTAGATCTCTTCTCTAGTGTTTGCCGAATCTTCCTCCAAGTGGTAGCCGAAATCTTCTGAAGTGGTAAGTGTCGATTATGTTATTCTTTCAATCTTTTCCGGCTTTTGGAGACCATAGCCAAATGGCTAGATGGTTGACTAATCTCGTATTTTCTTTCATGGGAAGCATTCCGGGATTTGAAGAAGATCTAGTCGCATAGGTTTCTAAATCGGTAGCACTCGAATCATCCTACTTCTGGGAGCTAATCATTCTAGGTAAGGAGATTTGTTTATTTAAAATTATAAATTCGGGTAAATAGTAATCCTTGACCGAATGTAGGGGAAGCTTTATCTTCACGTTCTTCCGGCTTTTGAGCAAAGCTGCAGGCAAAGGGCAGTAGATCTGATTAGTGAGGGTATCGACATAGGGAGTAGTACTACATGTTATCAGCTGTGTAACATTCTCACACCATTTGGATTGCTTGTTAGTATATGTTTATAAATCTGTATATTCTGCTAAATGCCGAAATACCGGCATGGTTGTTGAAAACCCGAAGAGGGTAAAGGCGAATCACCAGGTTAGTGATCTCTGTCATTCTAAAGTGAATGTTTCTATCGATTTGGTATGATGAACATGTATGCCGGTTTCTGTGATTGCATGGGGTTGGGTGATTGATGAAAGGGGAAGTGTTCTGTTGTAGTGGCTTTTGCCATGATCTGTTGTAGTGGCTTTTGCCATGATCTGTTGTAGTGGCTAATTCCATGATATATTGTAGTGGCTATTGCCATGATCGACGATGAGCGACTATCTGCGCAGCATAGCGCCATCGATGGTGTGTAGCGGTGTGGGTTGATTGTAGAAATCCCCAATGGTGTGATTGGCGAGGTAAGGGTGGTGTGTAGCGGATGGAAACCTAGGATTGGGTTGGGCTTTGCATATTTTCGATATATTATACTCTATTATACTGTTACGTGGGGCTAAGGCCCAATCTGATGGTGCACGAGGGTTGCACACTGAGTCTCGCGATTCACCCCATTATTTAACATCTTTCAGGTAGCACCTAGTGCATCGGACCGGGTTGGAGAAGAGCACAAGGTGGCCATGCGAGGGATTATTTTGATTCAGCAAAAGACTTTACTAGTTTATTTATTTTTAATATTTTTAATTAGTGGGTTTAAATTTCATTGTAATAAGGCCATGGGCCACTAGCTTCATATTTTCATTTGTTTTGGGCTTTTATTATTATTAGACATTTACATTTTACGTTTTAATTAGGTTAAGGCATGTTTCAAATTTCAGTTTTTAATCCAATAAGGCATAAATATAAAATGTATATCTTTTACAAATCATCCAACCATTTAGTTTTCTCGAATAAAGTGTTAAACTCAAGAAAAATATTTTTCGAAATTGCGACATCTTTTAAAATCTCCCTAAGTGACATGCCAGATCCGGTCATGGTGTTTGGGCCGGGTTTGGGGTGTTAAAGACATCCTCACAAAAGATTCACTCAAATCACTCAAAGTGTTTAAGGTTCAGAATTTAGGCACTCAAAAGTCAAACATGAAGAGTTAATCCCATAGGCTTGTATGAAAATCAAATCTCCACCACTGAAATATGAGATGAAACACAAATCAAAAGGTCTTTGTTAGGGTTGTAACGGGGCTAGGGTTAAGGTGTGGAGTAAGGCTAAATTAGAGGGTTAGAATCGAGATTGAATTCACAAATTACCTAACTAAGAACTAATGAACTAATAATTATAATTACATCAATTGAAAACTAATAATACTAATAATACGAGCTTCTTCTTCGATATTTGGATTTTAAATGTATAAGCTCGTTTAATCACATAACTAATATATTTTGTTTTTTTTTTAATTAGAACAATCATAAATACATAATAAAAGATAAATTACTGAAATAAAAACATCTTTAGGCTATTAATCAAATCAAATCTCGATATAAGGGTAGTCAAAAGGAATGGTGCTAACAAAAACAAAGGGGTTCTGGGTTAATATTAGTGGGTGAGTCAATAAATGGGTTGTTAGGATTAAACGGGGTTCACTAGGGGTTAATTATGAAGGTGGGTTTTTAGTGGAGTAAGTGGGTTAAATCCTAGGTGCCTTTATCATCTCTGTATATAAAATCAAAAAAGATATGGTCTCGACATGTGTAATCGATGCAAGTTCTAGAATAACAGATCAATGTTCACATACTCATAATCAATAAAGTGAGCAAGAAAAAGAATTCATGCTCTATAAGGCTCAAAAACTCACAAAATTTATGGGTATTTTGATGTCAACCTCGTAAATTTCAAACTTCAAGATAATATTTAAACTTAGTTCGACAACCTAGAAAATTTTTAATTTCTGAAAAATAGACTTATCATGCTTGATTCTCTAGTATTCTTAGAATTTAATTATCAATGACTTAATCGAAAACATATCAATAAAAATTATAAATCATCAGAAATTTCATCCTAATTAGTAATATGAGTAATTTACTTTAAGACAAGGCTAAATTCAGGCTTTGAATTAGGTGTCTTTTTAGGTTGTTCACCCCCCCACACTTGAGATGTACATTGCCCTCAATGTACAAAAATATATAATAACCTTTTAATAAAATCATCAGATATGGGGATAAATGAAAACTTCCTGAATTTTCGGATGATTCCTTGAGAGGAGATTGTGCCTTTGGTGGTGGTGATGGGTCATGCGGATGGCGAACTGCGCTAGATGAAGAAATTGGAAGTCTCATGCAGGATTAGCCAAGAAATCTAAAGAAACCTTAATAATATACTAATAATATAATTAAAGACAAGAAAAATAAAGAGAAGGAGACTAAGAAGGAAAATAAACTAAGTTTAAAAGATAAAGGGGCACGAGAATCCTTATGGTAGATGGTTTGAGAGGTGGGTGTGACTTTGAAAGGTGTGGAGTTGTTGGTGATGGTGGAAGTGGCGTGATTCCCAAGCGACCTTAAGAACCTAAAAACAAGAAACTAAAACAAAATAAACTAAATTAAGTAGAAGAGAAGTAAAGATAAAGAAAATAAAAGAGAAGATAAAAATAAAAGAACAGATAATTGGTCTCAAAGACCCTTGGCTTGTTGTTTGGATGAAGTGCCAAGCATGAACTCAGGTGAATCGGTCTCCTTTGAGGAGATTGGCCTTTTACGCTTCTTTGCCATGTATATGATTTTGTTGTAGCTCAGAGTCTGAGGATTTATTAGGAAAAGGAAAAAGAAAACAAAAGGGAGAAAAGAAAGAAAGGAAGAAGAAGAAGAGTAGGTAAGGAAAGAAAGAAAGGAGAGGGGCATGGTATTTAAATAGAATCTCAAGTCGGCAATTTACCACGCCCAGTGGGTTGAGGGTGTGTCGATTCACACGGCCGCATCGCACGGCCGTGTCGCAGGGTGTGTTGATTCTCTACGTTTGTTTTCGAGTCGACCACGGTTGGAAGACACAGGTGTGTTCTGCCCGTGGTGGCAAGTCAGTAACTTCGCACGGTCGTAAGGCACGGGTGTGTTCTTCCCGTGGTTGGAAAGTCAGTAGCTTCACACGGTTATGGGGCACGGGCGTGCCCCTTTGTCTGTGCCCGTGGTGTAGTGGTTGGATCCGTGACGTCAAAAAGTGGTTGGAATTGATTCGCACGGCCTCTGCTATGTCAGTACAGGGATTCTTATGGTCCACACGGCCACGGCCACGGCCGTGTGTAAGGCCGTGTTTCCTGGAATTTTGCACCCCTTGTTAGTTTATAACTAAGTGTTCAGAAAGAAAAGAAGAAAAGAAAAATAAATTTAAAGCAAAATGTGAGAATAAATTATGTTAGTGCTCGGGTTGCCTCCTGAGAAGCGCTAGTTTATAGTCTTAAGCTAGACTCTCCTCTCATTTGCATTGTCAGGGTGGTTTGAGGAGTTGGAAGTCCTTCCTCATGCTATCATTTGCGTCTTCGTGAAAAAATTTAAGTGGAGATGTGTTTATAGTAAAAGTACCAAAAATAGGATTACTTACCTCGACTGTTCCGTATGGGAAAACACTGGTTACCCTAAAAGATATTTTTTTATTTGTGCTAGGGTCTAGAGGAGATATTCGAGGATCTGCCTGATCTAACATTACCTGGTCCCCTATTTTGAAGTGGTTTGTTGTTCTTATTAGCTCTTTTAGGGGCTCCTTCGATTTTATCTTGTGTGGTTCCGGTTCTTCGTCGTGTATCACTAATTTCTCCTTGAAGTGTGTCTTCCACTCGTCTAGATCATCGAACTGAATCCCTCGATCTTCATGAGTTATTTCTTTGTTGGCGTGGGGTTTAGGATCGGGTTCAGTTGTATTCTTTGGTGGTGCTTCCTGAAAATAAGGGTTAACCGAATGGTTATCAGTAGAATTTACTTTCTCACCTTGATTACTCGATGTTCTAGCCGAGTCGATAACTTTGATGGTGACTGTCTCATTACCTATGCAAAGTATGAGTTCTCCTGCATCAACATCAATTTTAGTCCTAGCAGATTTGCTAAAAAGGGTCTTCCTAAAATTAGGGGATCGAATTATCCTCATCCATGTCTAAGACAACAAAATCTACTGGGAAAAGCGAATCATCAATTTTTACAAGAACATCTTCGATAATACCCCTAGGAATTCTAACAGTTTTATCACTAATTGAATGCTCATCCTAGTTTGTTTGGGTTTCCCTAGACCTAATTGTTTAAACAATTTATAAGGCATGACATTTATGCTTGCCCTAAATCGACTAACGCATTATCAACGAGTTAGTCTACCAATTAAACATGGAATTGTAAAACTCCACGATCTTTTAGCTTTTGTGGTAGTCTATTTTGGAGAATTGTTGAGCACTTTGCGTTAAGTTCCACATGTGACGACTCGTCTAACTTCCGTTTGTTTTTGAAGCTCTTTTAAAAATTCCTAGAATCGGCATCTGTGAAAGAGCTTCAAGTAATGGTAAGTTAATATGTAATTTCTTTAAGAGTTTAAGAAACTTATCGAGGCTGTTCTTACGTGTCGTCTCTTCTTAATGCCTCGGGGTAAAGTACGCAAGGTTGGTACTCCTTGATTACGGTTTTGGCTTGTCTTGTGTTACCTCAACTTTACCTTTTTCTCGTTTCCTTGTGTTGGGTGGGTTCGTCTACTTCTTCGCTTTCTTGAGTATTATGGCTTGGATTTGCTCCTTTGGATTAATTTGAGTATTACTCGGTAGGCGCCCTTGCGGTCGTTCGGATAATAGCTTTGCAATTTCTCCGAATGGTGGGTAATTTCCGATTGCCTTTGTAAGTCCTCCAACTTGGTTCTCAATCGTTTTGATCGATGTTTGTTGGGTTCGAGTGTTGCTTGCTTTTTCAAAGCGGGCTTACGTGGATGCTATGAATTTGTTCAACGTTTCTTCAAGATTTGGCTTCTTTTCTTGTGGATAGGGCTGATTTTGGAAATTTTGAGGAGGTTGTTGTCTTTGATTTCCTTGATTTCCTTGTCCTCCCCACGAAAAATTTGGGTGGTCCCTCCGACTGTATTATAATTATTACTATATGGGTTATTATTAGATCCGAAATTGTTACCTATATAGTTCATCATTCGCTCTGTGCCGGTTGGTAAAGTGGGTACTCGGATTCGCCACAGTTCCACTTGTGTCACATTGCATGATTTGGATGTACTGCGAAGAACACAAACTATCAATCTTCTTATTCATCAACTCTACCCGATTTGATAGCATGGTTCTTTGCGTCGAGGTTGTAAACTCCATTTGTTTTTGTTGGCCTTGTTCTTGTAACTTGCCGCGATAGTTATTCAAATGACATCTCTTCAATAAACTCGTAGTTTGCCTCGGGAGTTCTATTATTCGAGGGTTCCACCGGTGGTGAGTCGATTAGTTGTCTCGTTGAGGGTTCACACCGTTATAAAAAAGTCCGGACTTGGAGCCACAAAGGTAAACCATGGTGCGGACACCTTCTCAAGAGATCCTTATATCTCTCCCATGCATCGTATAATGTCTCTAAATCCATACGCACAAAAAAGAAGAGATATCATTACGTAATTTGACCATTTTGGCGGTGGGAAATACTTTAATAAAAAATTTTCAGATCATTTGTTCCCATGTAGTGATTGACCCTCGTGGTAACGAGTTTAACCACTGTTTAGCTTTATTCTTTAATGAAAAGGGAAATAACCGAAGACGTATGGCATCATCAGAAACGCCATTTATTTTGAAGGTATCACAGAACTCTAAAAAATTAGCTATATGAGCATTAGGATCTTCGTCCTGTAAACCATCAAATTGAACAAACTGCTGAATCATTTGTATAGTGTTAGGCTTTAATTCAAAATTATTAGCGACTATAGCGAGCCTAACAATACTAGATTCGGCTCCTGTTAAATGTGGTTTAGCATAATCAAACATAGTACGAGGAGCATTATTTTCTCCCACATCTTGTGGTGGAAGATTATTTTCGTCCATCCCTTCAGTAGGATTTGTTCTGTCTTCTCGCTCTCCTTGGTAATTTAGGGCTCGCCTAATTTCTCTGCGATTTCTTCGAGCGGTAGCTTCAATATCACTGTCGTATTCTAAAGGTCCTCTCGGGTTCCATCTAGTCATAAACTAGAGGTACCTGCTAGGAAAAGAAAGAAAGAAAATTTAGCAAATTTAAAATTAAAACTAAAAATAAAAATAAATTGCGAAAAATAAAACTAATGGCTAAAGTAATAAAAATAGAGTTTTCTTAATATTTTAGTTCCCCGGCAACGGCGCCAAAAACTTGATCGATGTAAATCAGAGTTTTAAAATTTATAAAAGAATGATCGAACACGAAACTAACTCGACAACGATTAATGGCAAGTGCACCTATCAAACAAGAGTATAGTTTAGGCAAGACCCGGATTATCGAACCCAAAGGAACTAAAAGTACTAATACTAACTTTCTTTTTATTATTTAGCCTAAAATAAGTGAAGTTTGTTTATTAATCTAAATTAATTAACTACTAAACTAAAGACTCTAAGACAAAGAAGAATGAATTTGGAAAATAACTTTGGAAAAACTCAGTTGATTTCGACGATACCGTAGAAAGAATCCACCTAGACTTCACTTGTTATCTAACACTGAACCATACGATTTATTTACTTAGTTTGATCCGTAATACTCCCTAACGTATATTAAACCCTCTCTCAAGGTGAATAACATCTAACCCTAGGTTAATTAGTGGAACTCTCGTTCTCTTATAATAACCCCCTAGAATAGCAGTAAATCGATCTGTGGATTCCCATATTAGGTTTCACCCTAATCCGGCAAAATCTCGTCACCCTATCTCTAGGCGTGCGATCAACTCCGCTTAATTATGTTGGATCTACTCTTAGGCAGGGTCAATTCCTCCTCCACCTAAGCACATTAAATTTGGATTAAGCTCACATAATTAAGAACAAACTAAGTATTTATCATATAATTCAAATAATCAAATAACAAGATTCATCATAGGTTTCATCCCCTTCGGGTATCCGAAGGTTTACTTCATAACAATAAAGAAAAACATCTCAAGAGAAAAGATAAAACAAAACATAAGAAATCCTTAAAACCCCCTGAAGGAATTGAAGAGGAGATCCTCCGTCTTGAGTATAACTCTGGCTTCTTGAGATGGATCAACTGGCTATCCCTGAGTGAATCCCCACAAATCTGCCTTCTCTGGCCTAGCACGACGCCCCTAGACGATGGCTTTGGGCTCCCCTCGACAGAGGGTTTCTGTCAGACTCCCCGAGTAAGTTGCCCCCTAGGGTGTTTATATAAGATTTGAGATATGTTACTTGGCCTCTAAGTATCCTAATTTGAGTGCAATTCCTAATTGGGGGTTTAATTAGACTTTGGAGTGTGTTTATTTGCCTCCAAGCATCGAAATCTGAGTAAAATTCCTCTTTCCCGCGGCAGGGACACGGCCATGGCATACGTCTGTGTGAATCGTCTTCAGGCCGTGTTCAACACTGTTGAATGAGGTACGGCCGTGTAAGTCGTGGTAAGGCCGTGTTCTAGTAGGAATGGTGGCACGGCCGTGCTGATTTCGTGGCTTGGCCCAATTTGGTCCGTTTTAAGCTCGTTTCTTGTTCTTTTCGTCATCGGGTGCTTTCCTGAGTATAAGACATGCAAAGAAAGGATTAAGAGGACCTTTTTACATGAATTGGGGCTTAAATCATCCAAAAGCATATTAAATGTGGGCTTAAAATATGTTACTTTTACGGTTTATCAACATGCAATATAAATAACAAATCAGTTCAATAGGCATGATTTTTAACATACGATCAGTGGTAGAAATAGTAAGCATGATTTATCATGCGTTCAGTATTTCAGTACCAGTAAATATGTTTTTATCATGTAATCAATTTTAACAGAAATAGTGACATGTTTTCACTATGCAGTTAGATTTATCAGTCTCAGTGAACATGATTTATCATGCTATCAATATTAATAACAAAATAGTGACATGCTTTAACATCATAAAACATGTGAAACATTACCAAATCATATAATAACATACATGCATACATATTATTAAGGTACATGGAACAACCTACAAAGATACACAACAAAATGGGGTCGCGGAAAGGAAGAATAGAACCATTATGAATATGGCTCTTTGCATGCTTTATGAAAAGAAACTGCCAAGGACTTTCTGGCCTGAAGTGGTAAATTGGGAAATCCATGTGCTAAATCAGTGTCCAACACATGCAGTGAAAGATAGGACTCCAGAAGAAGCATGGAGCGGGATAAAGTCATCAATCCAATACTTCAAAGTTTTTGGATGTGTCTCTCATGTCCATATTTCTGATGAAAGAATAACCAAGTTCGATGACAGAAATGTGAGTTGTGTTCTACTTGGAGTCAGCAAAGTATAACACCCCTAACCCGTTTCCATTGCCGGATTAGGATTATGGAGTATTACAGAACATGTTGAATATCAAAACATCATAAAAACCAATCAAATATTAATTTAAATTATATTTATTCTAACCAATCATCATTAATGTAATTTTTACAAAAACAAGCTTTAAATCAAGTATACGGAGCCTAAAAATAATTTAGAAACAATTAGGGATTAATCTAAAACAAAACAGAAAAATGTAGAAAAACTGAAATCAGGGGTTACATGGCCGTGTGGCCAGGCCGTGTACAATTCAAAAATAGGGTCACACGACCGTGTAGCCAAGCCGTGTACAATTTGAAAATAGGGTCACACAGTTGTGTCATCAAGTCGTGTAACAACTTGTAACACCCCTAACCCTTATCCGTCGCCGAAACAGGGTTACGGAGTATTACCGAACTTTACAGGCTAATTACGAATATTTTATTACCTTTATTATACAAATCAAGAATCAATCATATAACATTCATATTGTCCCTTAGATGGGCCCACGAGGCCCAATATGAACTTCAAAAATGAATCGAGACTAAACCGAATACTCAGAGAATTTTTCGCAAAATCTAAAAAAATTTCTTAGGAGCAGGGGAAACACGCCCATGTGGCCACACGGCCAAGAGACAAGCCCATGTCTTAGGCCGTGTGGGCATTCGATGTGAGGCACACGGCCATGTCCCAGCCCATGTCCTTACCCGTGTAACTCTCTGACTTGGGTCACACGGCCAACCACACGCCCGTGTGCTAGGCCGTGTGCAAGGTGCAGGGGTCACACAGACAAGTCACACGCCCGTGTGCTAGGCCGTGTGTAAAAACCTAGGCATTCTGTTTTGAAATTTTAAGGTGCAGGGGACACACGGCCAGACTACATGCCCATGTGCTAGGCGATGTGTCACACACGGCTGAGATACACGCCCATGTCTCTACCCTGTGGACTAAAATAGGCCATTTTAAGGCCACTTTTCTCACCCTTTTTTATATCAACCTATACACAATATTTCAATACATCAAATAGCCTCAATCAAGCAACCAAAACAAGCCAAATTCATATTTTATACATAACATAACATCATAAAACTCATTACCTAAACTTACTAATATAACTCAATTCATTGATTTACTAAAATTTATTACTAATTACATGCATATAAATATATATATAAATATTTCATTCACAACCATACTTCAAATTTAGTTCTTTCCACACCAACCCTATACATGCCATATAAACCATAAAATATATAAAAAAATCTACCGGAGCAATCTGGATAGTGTGACCCAAAGTGCTGATCTGATCCTCCAATTTCACGTTAATCTACAAAGACATTAAATAACACCAATAAGCTTAATGAAGCTTAGTAAGTTCATTAGGTTAAACATGGATCTTACCGAACTTAATATAATAAATTAAATTGTAAATAAATCATACATTCTCCCTGTCAACACAACATAAATCGATGAACACACTTCCTTCAAATCAATATCAATAACAATCAATAACTCTTTCAATTTCAATCACATAAGTCTTTTACCAACTCTTACTTAATTGAAGAACGCCTTACGGATTTGAGTACATTGTTTTCTTTGTGCCATAGTCCAACTATGGTCTTACATATGCATTGCCATGGCCCTGGCATGGTCTTACATTCGTAGTGCCATAACCCAGTTATGGTCTTATCACCAGAATGTCATAGCCCAGCTATGGTCTTACATATAAACACTGCCATGGTCCAACCATGGTCTTATGTTTATAGTGCCATAACCCAGTTATGGTCTTATCCGTCAATTCATCCTTTACATTAATGTCATAACCCAACTATGGTCTTACATATAAATATTGCCATGGTCCAACCATGGTCTTATTCATCAATTCGTCCTTTATCACAGAACGAATGTACTCAATCCCGCGTTCCACTCATTTTGAACATTTATTTCAATTTCATAATTCATCGATAATTTTATTTTCAACATTAGATATGCATAAATACATAATAACATTCATCAATGTAATAAATGAACATTAAAGTCTAACCTTATAAACTTACCTGGACTAAATTGTGGAATTTGTAGTAGTTAGAGATTATTCTGCTAATGTAACACCCCAAACCCGGCCTAGAAGTTAGGCCCGAATCTGATGTGTCACATGGAAGTAAAAACTTGCTTGAGAAATACAGCCTCTTTGTTAAAACCCAAAACACTTAAGCAATTGTTGTCTACTTGAAAACATAATTATCTTTAAAAACCTTTTCGTTTGCGGAAGCATATTTGAAATAAACAATTTACGAAAATGTGACGATTATAAATAGAGTTGCAGAAGCATTTTGAAAACGTTGCGGAAACGTAGATAAAATACAAGTATTTTTGAGAGGTTGTTTGATAAATCGATAATCGAACTAGTAATCTTTTAAAACCGTGACTTTTTGAAAATGTCGTTGATAATTTGAAAGAAAATCCGAGTTAAAATTATTTGTAAAAGTTTGTTATGAAATCCATCTGTTAATCAATTTTGGAAAACCTTTATTTAAGTTTTAGAAAATTCTCGTTTTAAACAATTTAAGCAAAATAATAAGTATATCAACCATAAAGTAAATAATAAAACACACTCCAGAGGCCTTATTACAACTTAAACCAAAATAGTAAAATAATAAAATAAACGGGAATAGAAATTTAAAATTTCATTAACACCATTTCTGAAGCATGGCTTCCACCGAGTCATCCATGGCCCAAGTCCACATCACTGAGCATTACCTACAAGGGTTAAGAAAAAGGGGGCTGAGTTACAAGAACTCAGTGTATAATCCCCTTATCGCCATCCACTGGGCCTGAACCCATTTAGCAATATTTTGGGCCTAAGCCCCTTTTTCACATAATAATGTATCAATTATATTGTATGAATGTAATGCAATCCCAAACCAACCTAATAATCCATCCGTTACACACCACCCGTACCATCCATCACACCTGTGGGGATCTTTTGCCAACCCACCCCGCCAACACACCAACCATAGGCATTTAGCCATTTATATTAAATTCGAATTGTGGACAAGCCACCAGAATAACAAAATATATGTGGCTTAGCCACCAGAAAAAATGTGACAGAGTCACCAGAATATGTGGCAGAGCCACCAAATTTCAATTCCCCGATCATCAATATCCCAATCCCATGCAACTTATGTAAATGCAACATACATCGTAAATCATAATATTTACAATATAACCATGATAATTAATAACTCAGAGATTTATTACAAACAATTTGGCCCATTAACACTTTACAAAATCGGCCCATTAGGGCATTATATCAGATCAGTCCATTTAGCCATATATCAGATCGGCCCATTTAGCAATATATCAGATCGGCCCATTAAGCAATATATCAAATCGGCCCATTATGGCTATATATCAAATCGGCCCGTTAAGGCAATATATCAAATCGGCCAGTTAAGGCAATATAACAAATCAGCCCATTAAGGCAATATAACAAATCGGCCCATTAAGGCAGTATAACAAATCGGCCCTTTAGGGGCATTTCCGTAATTCGGCCGGTAGGGGCATTTTCGTAATTCAGTAATCTTACCCACTAAGGGTAATTTGGTAATCTCGCAACCCAGGGGTATTTCGGTAATTTACCCTCCAAGGGTATTTTGGTAATTCTGCAACCTAGACTTAACTACTAATGTGGGGCATAAAAATTGAAATTGTACATCTGCGTCGTACTGACTAAATTGACTATAACTCGAGTTAGGATTCTCAAAATCTAAATCCATAAATTTTCCTTGAAACTAGACTCATATATCTTCTTACTAAAAATTTTCCAAAAATTTTGGCTTAACCATTTAGTACAGTTTATTCCTTAAAGTTTCCCTTGTTTCACTGTCCAACGATTCTGACCTTTCTTAACCGAAATTCAGATATCTCACTGTACAATATTCACATGTTGCTTCCACTTATTTCTATTGAAAATAGGCTCACTAAGGAATCTATACATATAAATTATAAGTCATAATTCCTTTTGTACAATTTTAAACGATTTTTCCAATATAGAACAGAGAACCGCGAAGTTGATCATAACCAGTCTCACAAAAATTAAGATATCACATAATATACAATTCCTATTCCTCCTCTGTTTATTTTATATAAAAAAAGCTTTAATTCAATATCTTATTCACTTTCTAATTCCTTTTCTCCTATTTTTCGTGATTTTTCAAAATCACGTCACTGCTGCTGACCAAACTGTTTCATTGCAAAATATAGTTACTACTACGAACATACGCACGCCCGAGTGGTCACGGATGCCGGTTTCCGATTTTATTCGGTATTTCGACCGAATCATAGAACATATCATACAAATGTTTAGAGAGGTATGAGATTACACACCATTTCAAACATGTATTCGGAAGGGTACGGGATTACACACCTAATAAGGATTCCCTAAAGAACCACTCTTCGTTGCCCCCTAAAAATAAAATCGATCAAAAGTTAGCCTCGATTTCTTAAAAGTTCCAAAAGTCCAAAAGTACTCACTCACAAGAGTCACTTACCACAATCGCGATCCTTCCCTACTAGATTCTAAAATTCAGTCTTGCACCTTGGCTATTGCAACGAGTCCCAATCAACTTTCGAAACCAAGGCTAAGAGAAAGATAAGTAGCAGCAAGGATGGCTTGATTCGGCCTTCATCAAAAGAGAATAAGAGGAGTTTAAAATAACAACAAGTGGCTAGATTTGGCTTAGTCAAGGGATGAGAGTTTCGGCTTAGCCAAGTCAAGAGAAGAAAGAACAAACAACATGAATAAGAAGAAAGAACCTTTACCTTAATAATAGGGATGAACCGAAATGAAGAACACGATTTGGCACTAGTAGCAAGACAACAAAGAAGGATCGGCAGTTTCAGTTTTCAAGAGAAGATGAGTGAAAATAATTGGTCACAAAGGTTAGGTGTTTTCGGCAAAACAAGAAAGAAAAGAGAAAATGCCCACTATTGTCTTGAAGTTGCGGCAATGAGAGGAGAAGTTGAAAGAATGAACACCAAAAGGAATTAGGCCTAACCAACACCAAAACTATCAAAATGCTCCCATCAAAATTCGGCTACCCTCTCCTTTTCCCAAACCATTATCATCTTTACCAAAAGATGAACATAGACCAAATAAAACCTTTCCAAAACATCCCCCACGAAAAATGCCAACATGTTCCCTATTCCTTCCCTTTTCTTTTACTCCTTTCCATTCACTCTTCCTTACCATATTTCCTTAGCCACCTTGCCAAAATTAAAAAGTCCAACTTGCCTTATTTACAAGCTTGGCCGACAATTAGGGAAAGAGTACAAAAAAAATAGTCAAAATTTTACACTTGATGGGATTTGAACCTCCTCCCTCAAAGTCCTTCATGTGGCGCCATAACCTCTTTACCATATGCTCAATTATGCAAGCAAATTGCTCTCTTATTTCCATAAGCCTTGATGCCACTTACTATCTCTCCTTAAAGTGCTAAAACACAAAATTTTACTAAAGCCCAACTTGAACCCGGAACTTCATAGAACCCCGTAACTTTCTAAAATCACCTTCCTAATAAGTCCAACTTTAAATAATGCCGTTCTCTTATTCTCAAAAAATTTTAAAACGCTTCTACGCTCAAGGCCCAATGGGCCCAATCCTACTAGACCCAATTTCAGGTCGTTACGATTCTACCCTCCTTAAAGAAATTTCGTCCTCGAAATTTCCAACCAACTACTAACACACTGCTCAAATCACACCACTATGCTTTCGCTGTGCACTCTGATCTTAATAACACTAATGTGCCTTTTAACTTACTCTTGAATCCTCTTTCACACAAATCCAAACATCTAACCACCTAAGTAAGCCGTTATCTACCACTTATACCTAAAATTTTCTACATTCAATCATCATGTCCAACCATAACATACTTGACTTGATGGTGATGAAACAATCCCGAGCCTTATGCTCCTTAGACCCGCATCTCAAGCATACTCCTGACCTCCTCCAGCATTCTCCCGGATGATGCCTTTTGCAATAATCGCAAGCCGGAAAGTTTGGACGTGCCTTAACACGCTTCACAGAACGAGACTGCAGCCCTAGAGAACCGCGATCTAATTTCTTCTTACAATCCACGCGCCCAACTCGAAGTGTTCCACTAATTCCTTTAACCTCCTCCAATACTTCCTTAACTATCTGAGTTAGCTCATCAACCCCAGCTCGATCATGAGATCCCGTCTCAGCCACTGGCAATGCCGGCACCTTCTTTTCGGAAACATGCCCCGATGTTGAAGATCTAGCCCTAGCACATCGGCCTCTACCACCTCTACGTCTACCGCGTCCACGTCTTCTTGCGTTCATGTTCTCTAATGTCGACTTAATCTTATTACGAGTCTTATGAATCAGTATAATTATTCAATGTTTATAAAACAATGTTTTATGGAGTATAGGAAGTAAAGTTGTTTTCGCAAAACGCATCCTAAAGTCTCAATCTCTATAATTTCAACTCCTAAAGCTAGAAGTTCTAAAGTATTTCTCTTTGTCATACCACAATAATCATAAATTGAAAATATAAACTTACTTGACTTGTTCTTAGGATACAGTGGTGCCATACTTCCTTTAGAACATACATGTATAATTTAAAATTTTAAACGGCTTTGAAAATGTGTTTGAACCCAAACCACAGCCCGAGTTTTTGCAAGACTCTCGATACCATAAAATGTAACACCCCAAACCTGGCCTAGAAGTTAGGACCGAATCTGATGTGTCACATGGAAGTAAAAACTTGCTTGAGAAATACAGCCTCTTTGTTAAAACCCAAAACACTTAAGCAATTGTTGTCTACTTGAAAACGTAATTATCTTTAAAAACCTTTTCGTTTATGAAGCATATTTGAAATAAACAATTTACGAAAATGTGGCGATTATAAATAGAGTTGCGAAGCATTTTGAAAGCGTTACAGCGTAGATAAAATACAAGTATTTTTGAGAGGTTGTTTGATAAATCGATAATCGAACTAGTAATCTTTTAAAGCTGTGACTTTTGAAAATGTCGTTGATAATTTGAAAGAAAATCGAGTTAAAATTATTTGTAAAAGTTTGTTATGAAATCCATATGTTAATCAATTTTGGAAAACCTTTATTTAAGTTTTAGAAAATTCTCGTTTTAAACAATTTAAGCAAAATAATAAGTATATCAACCATAAAGCAAATAATAAAACACACTCCAGAGGCCTTATTACAACTTAAACCAAAATAGCAAAATAATAAAATAAGCGGGAATAGAAATTTAAAATTTAATTAACACCATTTAAAGTATGGCTTCCACCGAGTCATCCATGGCCCAAGTCCACATCTTGAGCATTACCTACAAGGGTTAAGAAAAGGGGGTGAGTTACAAGAACTCGAGTGTATAATCCCCTACGAGTCATCCTTTGGGCACTGAACCCATTTAGCAATATTTTGGGCCTAAGCCCCTTTTTTCACATAATAATGTATCAATTATATTATGCGAATGTAATGCAATCCCAAACCAACCTAATAATCCATCCGCTACACACCACCGTACCATCCATCACACACTGTGGGGATCTTTTGTCAACCCACCCCGCCAACACACCAATCATAGGCATTTAGCCATTTATATCAAATTCGAATTGTGGACAAGCCACCAGAATAACAGAATATACGTGGCTTAGCCACCAGACAAAATGTGACAGAGTTACCAGAATATGTGGCAGAGCCACCAAATTTCACTTCCCCGATCATCAATATCCCAATCCCATGTAACTTATGTAAATGCAACATACATCGTAAATCATAATATTTACAATATAACCACGATAATTAATAACTCAGAGATTTATTACAAACAATTTGGCCCATTAACACTTTACAAAATCGGCCCATTAGGGCATTATATCAAATCGACCCATTAAGCCATATATCAGATTGGCCCATTTAGCAATATATCAGATCGGCCCATTAAGCAATATATCAAATCGGCCCATTATGGCTATATAACAAATCAGCCCGTTAAGACAATATATCAAATCGGCCAGTTAAAGCAATATAACAAATCAGCCCATTAAGGCAATATAACAATTCGGCCCATTAAGGCAATATAACAAATCGGCCCGTTAAGGCAGTATAACAAATCGGCCATTTAGGGGCATTTTCGTAATTCGGCCCATAGGGGTATTTTCGTAATTCGGTAATCTTACCCACTAAGGGTAATTTGGTAATCTCGCAACCCAGGGGTATTTCGGTAATTTGCCCTCCAAGGGTATTTTGGTAATTCTGCAACCTAGACTTAACTACTAATGTAGGGCATAAAAATTGAAACTGTCCATCTGCGTCGTACTGACTAAATTGACTATAACTCGAGTTAGGAATCTCTAAATCTAAATCCGTAAATTTTCCTTGAAACTAGACTCATATATCTTCTTACTAAAATTTTTCCAACAATTTTGGCTTAACCATTTAGTACAGTTTATTCCTTAAAGTTTCCCTTGTTTCACTGTCCAACGATTCTGACCTCTCTTAACCGAAATTCAAATATCTCACTGTACAGTTTTCATATGTTGCTCCCACTTGTTTCTATTGAAAATAGGCTCACTAAGGAATCTATAAATATAATATATAACTCATAATTTCCTTTGTACAATTTTAAACAATTTTTGCAAGACAGAACAGAGAACCGCGAAGTCAATCAGAACCAGTCTCACTAAAATTAAGATATCACATAATATACAATTCCTCTTCCTCTTTTGTTTCTTTCATATAAAAATAGACACAGTAAGCTCTAATTCAATATCTTATTCGCTTTCTAATTCTTTTTCTCCTATTTTTCGTGATTTTTCAAAATCACGTCACTGCTGCTGACCAAACTGTTTCATTGCAAAATATGGTTACTACTACGAACATACGCACGCCCGAGTGGTCACGGATGCCGGTTTCCGATTTTCTTCGGTATTTCGACCGAATCATAGAACATATCATACAAAAATTTAGAGAGGGATGAGATTACACACCATTTCAAACATGTATTCGGAAGGGTACGGGATTACACACCTGATAAGGATTCCCTAAAGAACCACTCTTCGTTGCCCCCTAAAAATAAAATCGATCAAAAGTTAGCCTCGATTTCTTAAAAGTTCCAAAAGTCTAAAAGTACTCACTCACAAGAGTCACTTACCACAATCGCGATCCTTCCCTACTAGATTCTAAAATCTGGTCTTGCACCTTGGCTATTGCAACGAGTCCCAATCAACTTTTGAAACCAAGGCTAAGAGAAAGATAAGTAGCAGCAAGGATGGCTTGATTCGGCCTTCATCAAAAGAGAATAAGAGGAGTTTAAAATAACAACAAGTGGCTAGATTCAGCTTAGTCAAGGGATGAGAGTTTCGGCTTAGCCAAGTCAAGAGAAGAAAGAACAAATAACATGAATAAGAAGAAAGAACCTTTACCTTAATAATAGGGATGAACCGAAATGAAGAACACGGTTTGACACTAGTAGCAAGACAACAAAGAAGGATCGGTAGTTTCAGTTTTCAAGAGAAGATGAGTGAAAATAATTGGTCACAAAGGCTAGGTGTTTTCAGCAAAACAAGAAAGAAAAGAGAAAATGCCCACTATTGTCTTGAAGTTGCGGCAATGAGAGGAGAAGTTGAAAGAATGAACACCAATAGGAATTAGGCCTAACCAACACCAAAACTATCAAAATGCTCCCATCAAAATTCGGCTACCCTCTCCCTTTCCCAAACCATTATCCTCTTTACCAAAAGATGAACATAGATCAAATAAAACCTTTCCAAAACATCCCCCACGAAAAATGCCAACATGTTCCCTATTCCTTCCCTTTTCTTTTACTCCTTTCCATCCACTCTTCCTTACCATATTTCCTTAGCCACCTTGCCAAAATTAAAAAGTCCAACTTGCCTTATTTACAAGCTTGGCTGACACTTAGGGAAAGAGTACAAAAAAAATAGTCAAAATTTTGCACTTGATGGGATTTGAACCTCCTCCCTCAAAGTCTTTCATGTGGCGCCATAACCTCTTTACCATATGCTCAATTATGCAAGCAAATTGCTTTCTTATTTCCATAAGCCTTGATGCCACTTACTATCTCTCCTTAAAGTGCTAAAACACAAAATTTTACTAAAGCCCAACTTGAACCCGGAACTTCATAGAACCCCGTAACTTTCTAAAATCACCTTCCTAATAAGTCCAACTTGAAATAATGCCGTTCTCTTATTCTCAAAAATTTTTAAAACGCTTCTACGCTCAAGGCCCAATGGGCCCAATCCTACTAGGCCCAATTTCATATCATTACAGCTAATCTCCCTTTTTCTCGTTGATCTACGGGCTCTTAATCTAAAATGTAAAATTATTCATTCATTATCACATATTTCAATTCTAATTCACTTCACAATTTATACCCCTTAATTTTCAAAATTGCACAAATACCCCAATTTTTATAGTTTTGCAATTTAGTCCCTCATCAATTAGCCTATCAAATAAGCTATTTTTTTCTCAATTAACACTTTATCTAAATATTATAAGCTATTACACAGCTTTTGATAAAAAAAATTAATATCAAACCCTAAGATTTAAATCTTTTCACAATTTGGTCCTAAAATTAATTTCTATTGAAATTACTTGATAAAATCATCATATAACAAAATTAAAACTTCAAATCCATGTTAATTCATCATAAACATCCAGTACTCATCAATGGTAACTTTCAAAATTACCCATGGAATCAAAAACTAATGAATTAGATAGTTGGACCTAATTGTAAAAGTCTTAAAAACACAAAAATTACAAGAAAAAGGCAAGAATTGAACTCACTTGGAACAAAAGTATGAAATTCAGCTTAAGAAACCCTCCTATGGTGTTTTGCTAAAGTTTTTGAAGAGAATTTGTCTAGAATTCTCTTGTTATTTCAATTTCTAAGTTTAATTTTACAAAATTTCCAATTTTACCCCTTGTTCACACTAATTCTTTGATTTTTTTTCTGCTTATGCCGCCCAAGACTTCCTCTTCGATTAATTTGCCCTTTTAGTCCTCCTTTATTTAACACTTAAGCTATTTAATCACTTTAGCAAATTTTGCACCTTTTTCAATTTAGTCCTTTTTAATTAATTAACTATCAAAACGTTAAAATTTTTTAACGAAACTTTAATACTATCTCAATGACACTCCGTAAATATTTATAAAAATATTTATGGCTCGGTTTATGAAATCAAAGTCTCGATTCCTCCTTTTCGAAACCATTTTACCTAATAACTTCTTCTAAAACATAAATCACAAATTCAAAAAAATTTTTAAAATCACACTTGACTCATAAATAGTAACTAATAAAATTTTTGAACTCACTCGTCGGATTTAGTGATCTCGAATCAATGTTTCTGACACCACTGAAAATTGGGCTGTTACACAACTTATGAAGGTGTGGGAAAAACCTGCACTAAAATTCAATAAGCCACATGGCCGTGTGGAGTGACCATGTATGGAACATGACCATGTGACAGCCCGTGTGCACCTAAAATGGCTTCTAAAACAAGGCAATACATCACTCATTTCTTAGGTACTAAGCCAAACTAATTTCACACCTTCAAAACACATTCAAACATGCTTAAAACATACCAAAACATTCAACCTAAGTGCCTAACCAATATGCCCTCATTGGTACCACATTTCATACACCAAACTAAATTCATATTCAAATATCACAAGCTCTTACCTTATACATATGCCAAACATACCAATTCATCCATTCCATTCACATACATTTTTACCAAATCTCGACCACTTCCAAGAAGCATAAACCAAATAACCAAAAGCACATATATATATGGACATATACAAGCAAAAAAGAAGAAGATATATACACATCCACAAGTATGCTTAAACCAAAGTTTAAACAACATTACCATAACAAAAGAACTTAAAAGCTCCTAGTACATGCCATTTATAACCTAACATCAAAATGACCAAAACTTCTACCGAGTTGAAGAACGGATAGTGTGTGTGCTCTAACTTGAACTTCCAATGTAACGGCCCAATTTTTTTTATTTTAATTTGTACAAATAGGTCGAATAATCTAATATGGTGTGTTGGTTAAGTGCCTTGGAAGTATGCTTAAGGTCTTGAGTTCGAAGCCCATTATGTGCAAGTGAGGAGTATTTTTGTTTTGGGATAATCTTTAGGGGGTATAATTCAATTTGGACTCTAATTTTAAGCTGATAGGATTTTGTAGGATAAAGGGGGTAACAATAATATCATTTTTATTTTATATTTTATTTTATCAAAAGAATAATCCCATTAAATTTGCTCCTTCTTTTGCATGTTCAAACAACCTCCCATATCCCTTTTTTTTGTTTTGTTGTTTCTCTTTTCCCCATCGTTTTTGTTCAGTCGTTTTCTTCATTCTTTGTTTTCTTCAAGATTTTAGTGCATCAAAAAGCTTTCTTTTTCTTTCGGTGACCCTATTGTTTTATTCCACTTTTGTTCTTTCTTATTGAGGAGTTTGCGACGAGATTGGTAAGTTGTTGTTACGGTCATTTTTATTTTGTTTTGTGGTGGTTCTCGATATTTAAGCGGAGGTTCTTGTTGAATTCTTTGATGTTTGACGCTAGTTTTTGTTCTTATGTTATTAGGAGATAATCAGATTGTGCTTAACAACCCCTTGGCAGATTAGGAATAGTTTGGTGGTTGTAATTCTCGTGGTAAGTAGTTTAGAATCGGATTTGGGAATTTCGTATTAAGTCTTAGCTTTGCAACACAAGTTTTAGTATTTTTAATCGATAGTTGATCTTGCAAATTTTATGATTATTGTAGGATTCGTGGGTTCCCCGTGTAACACCCCTAACCCGTATCCGTCGTTGGAATAGGATTTTGGAGTATTACCGAATAAACATAACCTAAATCATTCATTTCAAAACATTTCAACAATCATAACATAATCCATCATTAAACATTCTTATCGTCCCTTATTCAAGCCCTCGAGCCCTTAGAATCACTTTAGAAATGATTCGGGACTAAATCGGGAACATTTAAAAATCTGAGGAAAAAGTTAAAAAAATTCAACTACAGGGGTCACACACCCGTGTGGCCAGGCCGTGTAACTCTCTGACTTGGGTCACACGCCCATGTGTGTTGCCCGTGTGCGACACATGCCCATGTGTGTTGCCTGTGTGTGGCACACGCCCGTGTGGCCAAGCCGTGTGTGTAACACCCCTTATCCATATTCAAGCTGGAATAGGGTTTGAGGCATTACCTAACTGATCTTTCTTAAACATCTTGATCGGGGTTATAAAATTTCGTTTAAACTCATCACTTATACATACTCGGCCTAGGAGGCCCTACACATACTTCCGAGAGGTACCGAAACTATCCCGGGAACTTTTACGAATTCGAGAAACTTCTCAATAAAATAGGGGCCACACGCCCATGTAAAGTGGGACACGCGGTGTGGGCAGGGCGTGTGGTCACACACGCCCATGTCCCTACCCGTGTATAAAATCATGAGTATTCTACGTTTGTGTCACACGGCCAGGCACACGCCCGTGTGACTAGCCCGTGGGCGACACCGACTAATTTCACACGGCCTTGACACACCCGTGGCCATGGCCCGTGTGCTAAAACTTAGCACGTCGACTTATCCACTTTGCATTTACACACGCTGCGTGTGCTTCACCCGTGGGCAAATTAAATTCCAAATGTAAAGTGCAGACTTCACACGGCTTGGGCACACGCCCATGTGCTAGCAGTGCCTCCCACATGGTCTTGACACACGCCCGTGTGTCTACCCTTGTGGACAATTATCAGGCTATCTACCAAGCCCTTACCACTCTACATTGCACACATACAAATTCCATTACAAAAACTTCACACATCATCAATTACAAATCTTGGATTATCACATTTGGCGATCTCAACTATGACTTAATCAACCTTAAATACTAGCTCTATACATGCCATGACTCATAAGGACTTGAAACCTCATACCAAGTGTCTGCTCGATAGTGTGAAAACATCCCCGACGATCTCTAACCCGAGCTAGTTAAATTAACCTATAAGAGATGAGAAAGGAAGAGGAGTAAGCAATAATGCTTAGTAAGTTCATATGCATATAATAATCAGATATTGATAACCATTAGTTATACCCAACCGTAAGGTATTATAATGAGTTTTACGTCTTAAACTCATAGTTACCTACACAATCACCCTTGAAGCTTACTCATTCTGTCTCTTACCACTTTCTAACCATGCCACGAGCCAGATGCCCATATTAATTAGCATGCATCCCTGCACTTGTCACCACATCATCACGTAAAACATTTTCAATAAATCACTCATACCGCCCATTACACATGATACCACACATCATGAATTCTCACTAATCCGTCCACAATGCTAAATTACTCGATGGTTTCGTACTTAGCCCACCACGATCAGATAGTAGGGTAGTATCGCACCTAGCCTACCAAAAAGGGTAATTATAGTGGTATCGCACATAGCCCACTAGATAATATGCTTAACGATAACATCGCGCTGACCCATCGTAGTTAAGCATTTAGGGTGGTATCACACTTAGCCCACCAATCATTTATAATTCCGGTGGTATCGCACTTAGCCCACCAACTGGAATAAATAAGCGATGGTATCGCACACGGCCCATCGTTTAATAATTAATAAGGTGGTAACGCACACAGCCCACCGTTATTGTACATTCATGGATAATTATCCATATGAGTTTATCTATTTCAAATGTTTACCCGGAACATCCTCACACACTACCATTCTTACTTAGCTTTCTACTATAATCGTTTGCACTCACACAATGCATTAATAATTATAACTTATGCAACCAAAGTGCATCATTTACACATAACCCCCTATGGGTTCATCATATACCGAATTCATCTCAATTCAGTTCTAACACATACATGTACCTCTCATGGTACAACACATTCATTCTCAATTTCAAAATACTTGTTGAGTCATTAAAATTGTTAAGTAACTCCCTTGAGTCTTATACACATAATGTCACATTGACATCATACCCCCAATAGGGTCATACATGAACTAACATATTGATGCCATGTCCCCAACATGGTCTTATACGAAATATCTCACACCGAGGCCATATTCAAATATGGTCTTACACGGAACCTTAACTATCATCATTTCCTACCATTTGCATTTCTTACTATTCTTAGATTATATCTAAGAATTTCATTTATTGACATCTCGTCAAAATGTATTTAATGCATACATGAAGGCAACGTAAAATTTATACAACATCGAATATTAAATATCTCACGTAATATTTCATTATTTGCATACGAACTTACCTCGATACCGAAAAGGGTAAAAAGGGAGTCTATTTGCCAATATTTCTCTTTCTCCTATTCTAGGTTCGAATCTCATTTTCTTCGATCTAGAACAATAAAATTTACTCATTTAATCACTTAATGATCATATTACAACTTAATCTCTACTTAGGCAAAAATGACCATTTTGCCCTATACTAAGCAAAATTACAATTTTGCCCCTAGGCTAAATAAATAAATTTTCATCCATCTTCTTTACTAATCAAGCCTATCCGAATCATATTCTCTTCTATAGCAACTCAAAATTTCAACTATTTCATGCACTTATTACCAATTTGCAACATTTACAAATTAGTCCTAATTAGGTGTTTTCATAACAACACCTTTCACAAAAGTTGTTTCTCATCATCCTATCATTCATTTTCTTCCATAAAAACTCTTCAAACAACATAAACTCTATCATGGTAAGTCCCTAGACTTTCAACCATATTGCAAACTAGTCCTCTCATTAGCTAGCTTAAGCTTTGAGGGCTCCAAATATACAAAAATCATCAAAAATAAACATCGAATTGACTTACTAGAGTGAAGAAAAGCTTGCTGAAATTTTCAGCTTCAAGAACCCCCATTCTTGCTTGTATTTTCGGTGGAATAAGAGAAGAAAATAAAAAGATGATAGCTTTTTTTGCTTATTTCATCTTATTTTATTCATTTTTCCACCTAATTTCCACCAATTTTGACCAAAATTAAATGCTCTTGTCGCCTATGTCACATGGTCGGCCAACTCACTTAAAACAAGGCCAAATTGCACATTTGGGACCTCCAATTGATATTCTATAGCTATTTGGCACCTCTAGCAAATAAAATAGAACTTTCACACTTTATGCGATTTAGTCCTTTTTCGCGATTAAGCAAGAAATCGCTAAAATTAAAGCACCAAAATTTTCATGCACCCTCATAAACATGTTATAACACATAAATTAACATGAAAATATTTTTCTCTAACCTTGGATTAGTGAACCCGAGATTACTGTTCCGACTAGCCCCTAAATCGGGCTGTTACAATTCTCCCCCTTAGGGATTTTCGTCCCCGAAAATCTTACCAGGGGAAATTGCTTTTAACATTCCTGAAACGTCTCCACCAACTCTTTAAAATCACAAATCGACTTATCCTCAAGTTTCTCTCGCCAACAACCTTTAAGCTGTAGTACGCAAGGTCGAAGCACAACTTTGGAACTTAGACTACTCTTTCTCCAGGGCATAAATACTCAGTAATCTTACACTGTGGACTCGACACATGCCAAAATGATCATTCGGATCCGTATCACATACTTCACTAAAGTTCATATGACAACCCCCTCCTTGGAAATCAAGTCACTTAAATTTTGAAATCTATTGTATTTTATCATAATTTATCACTAGGATAGTCACCAACTGTAATAGTCCTGACTTGTACGCTTTGAAAATTCAGCTTTTAGTGGTCGACTACTTCTGACCATAAACTCAATCATATCGTGAAATGTACTCAATCACCAAAACATTTATGCATATAACTGAACTTTTTCTTAGTCTCATACCAAAACCTTCTGTATAGGCTCTGAATTCATCGACATACAAATTCTACCTCTGGGTAACTTCTACAATGGAAATCTTATTCGACCTGAGGTATAGCATCTTAGTCAAACTCACTCAGAGCTTATTTAAAATACCATTCATGGCATTAACTAACCATACACAAATCATAGGCTTCTGGCCATACTTACTTACAATTGCCTCTATTTAGCACATATCGTGCCGCACATCATACTTATTTCTTCGTGACTCGTTCGTGAGTACCTGTATTCACTCATTCACAAGACTTTAATACAATTCTCATTTCTACTTCTAAACTCATCTACTTATCCCATTAATCACTAGGGATAGTCAAAGATGCATATTCGTTGTCATTACTATAGGTACGAAGCCAATGCCATATCTCCGAGGTGGTCTTACATGGAGTCACCTCTAAATGCCAATGCCATATCCCGAATAAGGTCTTATATGGACTTCCACATCAAGTATCGATGCCATATCCCGAATATGGTCTTATACGATTCTCATTTTCATTACCGAAGCCATATCCCGGATATGGTCTTATACGGGATCTCAACTCGATGCCGAGGCCATGTCCCGGACATGGTCTTATACGGGACCTTATCTATTTCATATCTCGATGATAGCATTTTCATATTCACATGGTCCACTAGGACTTCAACATCTCATTCAACATCAACTACTCAATTTAGAAGAGTATTATACATCAATATGATACCAAGCATTCTCAATTATGCCAACATGAATGTTGCATTGATCATATACAAACTTAAAAACTCTTTCTCTCGAATCATACTGAACCCAATACTAAGACTTTCAGTTAATAGTACCTTTAATGACTTTCAACTTAACCATCATCGTTAAAATGTTTCAATGAGCATACCTCTGTATCATGCTCCTTACTTATGTACACCTAGAATTTCATTCTCCTTATTGATTCATGCATAAATATACACATAACTAGAATCGTATCTCAATTCATCAATCTATTATTTTCTCCGCACTGAGAATATATTTCAAACACACTCTCGTTTGAGTTTCTATTGATGTGCTAATTTAAAACCTTTACTAACGTCATATCCCAAGATAGCAGGGACATCTCAATCGAGTGCATTAACTCTATTTAGCTTACCCGAAAACCATCATACAACATGAAACTTGTGATTTCACTTCTTATACTAGAATTATCACCTTTCTATGATTAAAACAAAAGTGCAATCATAGTAGATATAACTATCACAACTCACAGAACACACACTTTAAACATAATCATGATCAACGGAATTATAAGAGAAATCTCACATAAAGTTTTATCACCAACTTCCTCCTCAAAGTACCAGAATAAGGTTACGAAGAGATAAAGGAATGTAGATTTCAATTGACTAAATCGACAACCATTTTGTCTGATCTTACAGTCAGCTAACATTCTCACATGATCATGATTCATGAAAAGGACAACTACATCACCCCTGAAAGGCAATAGATATTATACGTAATACTCAAAGAGATCATTATAATCCATACAACTATGGTTGTCATGATCGAACACTTTCGCAGTTCAAATATTTCATTAGTGAACATCAATTCAGGAAGGTCTCGATAAGCATACACCTCAGGCTTCCTACTCAATTGAGTCAAATAGCCTAGGCTAGCTTTCTCTTTGCTCTTAACATTGCATAATCAGTACAATCGTCAAAGCATTCAGACATTCTTATCAAAACTATTTTTCATCTTCTAACTACCTTTATCTCTATATACAATACTAATTGTTTCGCCACTGAACTCTTTTATTCCATACCCATGAACTTACTCAACTTGATTCTCATAAACATCTCATCATGATTCAACAGTGGTAAGGGGTGTGAGGTCATAGAGCCCCTAACTTGACTCTCGTGACCACATACATGTGATTTAACATTCATCATTAATGAAATATCATCGTAGTCACACAACTCACTCCAGGAGAGTTTTCACGCTTACTCAAGTTCCACATTATGTCCACTCGAGTACCCAACATTTAACTCTAAGTTCTCCTACCATCACTTATCAAATTAGGGAATGTCTTACGGGTTTGAGTACGTCGTTTACTTAATTGCCATAGTCCAACTATGGTCTTACTCGTATCACAACATTATAGCCCAGCTATAATCTTACATGTTGTCACGATGCCATAGCCTCGCTATGGTCTTACATGAAATCTCATATAGATACCAATGCCATATCCCAGATACGGTCTTACATGGAAACTCATATTGATGCCGATGCCATATCCTAGATATGGTCTTGCACGGGATCACGTATCGTTGCCAATGCCATGCCCCAAACATGGTCTTATATGGGATCACACGTATTGCCATGGTCCAACCATGGTCCTATTCATCAATTCATCATTGAACGACCGTACTCATCTCCTGCATTATACTTAGTCAAACTTCTCAGTTTAATTCCCACACTATAATATGTGTGGCTTCATAATAGAGTCATAAACTAAAACATTATACATCCTTTACTTTAACAGTCGCACATGAGATTCAACCATGTGGACATATTGTTCATACATCATTCAAACAGTCGTACATACACACATATCCCGTTCTCTGGATATATATTTACTCACTATATACACCTAACCCAACAGGTCGAGTATATAACACCGTATGCATATCAAGCCAATACAGATAAGCTTATCACTTTATAACTCTCATTTCATACCATATCACACACATGTCCTAAACTTCTATTCATACTTCCTTGAATTTCCTCAATACATAAGCGTATTTCAATTACTTCGTTATCACATACAACATTATTGAAAATTAGCTCAGTTGGGAATCATCTCTGTCCTAATCGAAACAATTTCATTAGAGCCGGGAGATATCACACTATCACGGTCCACATATGGCATGTATAGCTAGACTCTTACTCACGCTAGGTTAGTCTGAGAACCGACTAAACCATAGCTCTGATACCACTAAACGTAACACCCCTTACCCGTATTCAAGCTGTAATAGGGTTTGAGGTATTACCTAACTGATCTTTCTTAAACATCTTGATCGGGGTTATTAAATTTCGTTTAAACTCAACACTTATACATACTCAGCCTAGGAGGCCCTACACATACTTTCGAGAGGTACCGGACCTATCCCGGGAACTTTTACGAATTCGAGAAACTTATCAATAAAACAGGGGCTACACGCCCTTGTGAAGTGGGACACGCCCGTGTGGGCAGGCCGTGTGGTCACACACGCCCATGTCCCAACCCCGTGAATAAAATCATGAGTATTCTGTTTGTGTCACACGGCCTAGGCACACGCCCGTGTGACTAGTCCGTGCGCGACACTGACTAATTTTACACGGCCTTGACACACTCGTGGCATTGGCCCGTGTGCTAAAACTTAGCATTCTGACTTATCCACACGGCATATACACACGCCCGTGTACTTCAGCCGTGGGCAAATTAAATTCCAAATGTAAAGTGCAGACTTCACACGGCTTGGGCACACGCCCATGTACTAGCCGTGCCTCCCACATGGTCTTGACACACGCCTGTGTGTCTACCCATGTGGACAATTATCAGGCTATCTACCAAGCCCTTGCCACTCTACATTGCACACATACAAATTCCATTACAAAAACTTCACACATCATCAATTACAAATCTTGGATTATCACATTTGGCGATCTCAACTATGACTTAATCAACCTTAAATACTAGCCCTATACATGCCATGACTCATAAGGACTTGAAACCTCATACCGAGTGTCTGATCGATAGTGTGAAAACATCCCCGGTGATCTCCAACCCGAGCTAGTTAAATTAACCTATAAGTGATGAGAAAGGAAGAGGAGTAAGCAATAATGCTTAGTAAGTTCATATGCATATAATAATCAGATATTGATAACCATTAGTTATACCCAACCGTAAGGTATTATAATGAGTTTTACGTCTTAAACTCATAGTTACCTACACAATCACCCTTGAAGCTTACTCATTCTGTCTCTTACCACTTTCTAACCATGCCACGAGCCAGATGCCCATATTAATTAGCATGCATCCCTGCACTTGTCACCACATCATCACGTAAAACATTTTCAATAAATCACTCATACCGCCCATTACTCATGATACCACACATCATGAATTCTCACTAATCCATCCACAATGCTAAATTACTCGATGGTTTCGCACTTAGCCCACCACGATCAGATAGTAGGGTAGTATCGCACCTAGCCTACCAAAAAGGGTAATTATAGTGGTATCGCACATAGCCCACTAGATAATATGCTTAACGATAACATCGCACACAGCCCATCGTAGTTAAGCATTTAGGGTGGTATCGCACTTAGCCCACCAATCATTTATAATTCCGGTGGTATCGCACTTAGCCCACCAACTGGAATAAATAAGTGATGGTATCGCACACGTCCCATCGTTTAATAATTAATAAGGTGGTAACGTACACAGCCCACCGTTATTGTACATTCATGGATAATTATCCACATGAGTTTATCTATTTCAAATGTTTACCCGGAACATCCTCACACACTACCATTCTTACTTAGCTTTCTACTATAATCGTTTGCACTCACACAATGCATTAATAATTATAACTTATGCAACCAAAGTGCATCATTTACACTTGACCCCCTATGGGTTCATCATATACCGAATTCATCTCAATTCAGTTCTAACACATACATGTACCTCTCATGGTACAACGCATTCATTCTCAATTTCAAAATACTTGTTGAGTCATTAAAATTGTTAAGTAACTCCCTTGAGTCTTATACACATAATTTCACATTGACATCATACCCCCAATAGGGTCATACATGAACTAACTTATCGATGCCATGTCGCCGACATGGTCTTATACAAAATATCTCACACCGAGGCCATATTCCAATATGGTCTTACACGAAACCTTAACTATCATCATTTCATACCATTTGCATTTCTTACTATTCTTAGATTATATCTAAGAATTTCATTTTTTGACATCTCGTCAAAACGTATTTAATGCATACATGAAGGAAACATAAAATTTATACAACATCGAATATTAAATATCTCACGTAAGATTTCATTATTTGTATACGAACTTACCTCGATATCGGAAAGGGTAAAAAGGGAGTCTATTTGCCCACATTTCTCTTTCTCCTGTTCTAGGTCTGAATCTCGTTTTCTTCGATCTAGAACAATAAAATTTACTGATTTAATCACTTAATGATCATATTACAACTTAATCTCTACTTAGGCAAAAATGACCATTTTGCCCCTATACTTTTGCAAAATTACGATTTTACCCCTAGGCTCGTAAATAAAATTTCATCCATCTTCTTTACTAATCAAGCCTAGCCGAATCATATTCTGTTCTATAGCAACTCAAAATTTCAACTATTTCATGCACTTATTACCAATTTGCAACATTTACAAATTAGTCCTAATTAGGTGTTTTCATAACAACACCTTTCGCAAAAGTTGTTTCTCATCATCCTATCATTCATTTTCTTCCATAAAAACTCTTCAAACAACATAAAATCTATCATGGTAAGTCCCTAGACTTTCAACCATATTGCAAACTAGTCCTCTCATTAGCTAGCTTAAGCTTTGAGGGCTCCAAATATACAAAAATCATCAAAAATAAACATCAAATTGACTTACTAGAGTGAAGAAAAGCTTGCTGAAATTTTTAGCTTCAAGAACCCCCATTCTTGCTTGTATTTTCGGTGGAAGAAGAGAAGAAAATAAAAAGATGATAGCTTTTTTGCTTATTTCATCTTATTTTATTCATTTTTCCATCTAATTTCCACCAATTTTGACCAAAATTAAATGCTCTTGTCCCCTATGACACATGGCTGGCCAACTCACTTAAAAAAAGGCCAAATTGCACATTTGGTACCTCCAATTGATATTATATAGCTATTTGGCACCTCTAGCAAATAAAATAGAACTTTCGCACTTTATGCGATTTAGTCCTTTTTCGCGATTAAGCAAGAAATAGCTAAAATTAAAGCACCAAAATTTTCATGCACCCTCATAAACATGTTATAACGCATAAATTAACATGAAAATATTTTTCTCTAACCTCATATTAGTGATCCCGAGATCACAGTTTCGACTAGCCCCTAAATCGTGCTGTTACAGTGTGCACCCAAAAGTACCTTAAAACTCAAGTTTACCAATTCCTACTTGCTTGGGCATTAAGCAACTCAAAAACCATTCGTTTAACATATTCAAAACACGATCATACATACTCAAAACATGCCAAAACAATCATTCTAGGTGCCTAACCAATGTACCCTCATTGGTACCATAAGTTATATCATCAAAATATATCATCCATGCATCATTCAAATCAAAGTTTTAAACATGCCAAAATCAATAAATTTAGCCTAGCTTATAACTACCTAACACATCAAACTTAAAATTCACATATACCTAACAAGTCTTGGTTCAAACCAACATGTCAATTTATGGCTTCAAACTCAAACATATTTCTATAATCCGAATAATGAAAGACATAACAATACAAGAATGCATAATTTGAATTATACGAACATACTATTGTCTAAGCTTACGATTACCATATACCATCATTTCAAATTCATGCATATTACCATATCATTTCATATCATACTAAATTTTCACATGCTATCATATTTGATTTGTTTAACAAATATCTCAATTCACATCACTTGCTATATAAATAACTTTTCACATATCAATCCATATTTCATTTAAACAATGGCATTATCCATTCCATATTCAATTCATGAGTACATAACTCATACATTCCATTTTTTTACAACATATTTTACATCTGATTTTCAATTCACTATCTCATTTCAATTTCACATACCATGTCATTTCAATATAAATTATAGAAATTTATTATTTATTTACCCCTATTAAAATGACTCGGACTCGGACGAATACACGGATCCAACCTGTAACATCCTGGAAAGGGCCTATGCATTTTCGGTTTAATTGTACGAAGTAACATGTTTTATGTACTAAGAATAAATTTTGAACAATTTTGGAAACCTGGAAATGTATGGAAATGTTAAGTTAAAAAAAATGGAAAGTGAACATTTTTGGAAACTTGGAAATGGATGGAAATGATTTGGAAATGATTCAAAATGGGAAAGTGCACATTTTGAAACTTGGAAATGTAAGAAAATGTCAAGTTTCTGAGCCAAACGAAAATTTTTGGAAACTTAGAAATGACTTAGAAATGTCGAGTTTTAAAGTTTAAAAGAGGAAATTAAGGCAAGGTGGCCTTAAAAGAAAAAGTTTGTGAAATTTGACACACAAACAGGCTTGGAAAAGTGGCACGAATATGCCACTTAGGGCCTCCTGAAAATGGCGCCACATGCAAGGGTGTTGGGCCTGAGTTCGAGTCACAAGGGAAGCAAATAAAAGAAGTTTTATTTTTCTTCCGAAGCGAGAGAGTTGGACGGCACCAAGGCATTTGGAAAAGAGTCCTATTCTCTTTAAATTTCGGCTAAAGGGTGGATAAATGGTGATTTATTTTGATTATTTTCAAAGAGATAATTAGAGGATTATTCTTATTAATTTTAAATAAAGAGATAAAGATAAGAGGAGTGATGGCCAAGTAAGGGATACTAGGCCTAGTAATTTCGGCATTTAGGGAAAAGAGAGGCCATTCTACCTATTTTCTTTTCTTCCCAACTAAGTCTCTCACTAGAAAATCCCTAGCAAACTCTCTTCTTTCTCTTTATGTTTGCCAAGCTAAAATCCTCTTCTCCTAAATCCACCATTGCCGATTCTCCCTAAGAGAAAATCCTCTCTTTTCAATTCGGTTGAACCATAGCCATCTAGCTTCCAAGAATTCATAGCCGAATCTTTGAAGGTTTTGAACAAAGGTGCAATCGTCTTCTTCAAATAAAGGTAAGATCAAAGTTTGATTTCTGTTCTTTCCTTTAAGGACTTGTCGAAATCTCAAAGGCTAATTCTAATTCTTATTGTATTCTTTGACCGAAATATTAAGGAGAGATTTTGGGATCTTTGCTAGTGTCGACTTTTAAGGAGATAGTTCGAGATCTAGCCAACCAAGGTAAGTACATATTCGGCCAAGGGCTATGAAAAGGTGATTTAAATGTTAGAAGTGGATCTAACAGATATCCTATAGGTTTCGACATCTCCATAACCAAGGGATACTTTCGAGATTTGGAAATCGCATAAGGTAAGTGTCTAAATACAATCGGCTAAGGCCATGTTTGGTATTCTAGATCTATTTCTCATATGTTTTAAAAGCCAAAAACTAACTAGTTAGGAGTTTTGGTGGCTAGCCAATTTCAAGAAGGAACTCGGCAAGTTTTGGGATTTGATTTTTAATCCAATCGGCACAAGGTAAGTTTAAGTATACTAATCCTACTAGGATTTGGATTTATGGCGAATGGCTTTTTATTAAATCAGTAAGTGATTAATCAAATGTAGGGATTAAGGATCTAAGGCGATAGATCGATTTGGGATTTTGGTGAAGTGGTTAAGCAAATCAGTGTGTACCCCACACTACTTCTTAATATGTTTCATGGCTGTTTTATTAAAATATGTGATATTAAGAATATGAAAGTGGCTAGGGTACCATGTTATGGTACTAAGTACTCAGTGCACGTTTCCTACTTCTACAAAGAATATGAAAAGGTCATTAGTAACATGAGAATATGATAAGAATGTGAACTCTGGCATATTTATGCATATCATCATTATATGGGGCATATGGGTTTGTTTGAAAGGGGAAGTGAATGTGGTGACCTAAGACCACGAACACGGTGACCTAAGATCGTGGTATCCGAATGTGGTGACCTAAGACCACGATGTCTGAATGTGGTGACCTAAGACCACGATGTCCCGAATGCGGTGACCTAAGACCGCGATATCCGAATGTGGTGACCTAATACCACAAATGCGGTGACCTAAGACCGCGATATGGAGTGTAGCGGAAGGAGGGTCGACTTAGTAGTCTCCACGGTGTGCGAGGTTGGTACGGGGAGTGTAGCGGATGGCTTATTAGGTTTGGGTTTGGGAATGCATCATAATTTGTATGCTATGATATGAAGGCGTAACATTTGTATGCCCTGATTCTATTTTGATTTAGTGTTTGTGTACACATTGAGTCTGTTTGACTCACCCGTTGGGAATATTTTTCATGTGATGATCGGTGATGGACCGGGACAGCGAGAACTTGTGGTGGCCATGCTCAACATGAAGTTTTTATTTTATGAACTACTATTTCTATTTAAGTACTTGAATTACTTGGAAATTATTTGATGTAATAAGGCCATAAGGCCATAGTTGGATTGTTTTCCATTTATTTCTATTTATTATGATTATGAGTTTTACCTATTAAAGTTTAAGTAAAATTTTTAATATAAAGAATTGAATTCGTTTTCAACACAAGCCCAACCCAAAACAATTTTTTCCAAAATCGCACAAGTTTTCTCTAGGGAACGAAAGAATTTTGAAATCGGTTTACTTGAGGAACATACCAAATCTGGGCAAATCTCGTGGGCCGGGTTTGGGGTGTTTCAGTTTGGCATCAGAGCCCAGTTTTAAAACTCTCGGCCTGTGGGCCAAGGCCCAAAACGTTTTCAAAGCGAGCCCAAATGAGTTTTTTTTTTTGAAAATATTTTATGAAACAAGCAGGTTTTCTGGCATGGCACCTAAAGTCTCCGACCATGATCCACCGGTAAGTACCCCTAACTATTTGTGTGATTATGTGTAATGAATATTAGAAGGGTAGAAAAGGAATGGAACGTAGAATAGCATGATAGGAACTTGAACCCTAGGACTAGTCTACTCAAACACAAACACATAAGACTTAAGGAACGTTAAACAAACCCATGGCTAAGTCACTAAGTTAGGGTGTGGTAACCCCTGTGCGCATGTCTAGGATTGGATCCGGAAGAGCCTGGTATTTAAGCAGTCCTAGTGACTCACCTCCTCTTCGCAGGAATCCTACCAGTGCATAGCTTGGTTCACCCTAACCCGAGAGGGCTCGATGAGGTGTGGCAACCTGCATGCGCATGTCTAGGAATGGTTTCGAGTGGGAGCTTGGTATTTAAGCGATCTGTGTGACTCACCTCCTCTCCACTCGAATCTCGCACAGTGCGTAGCTTTGGTTCCCTACGACCAAGAGGACTCGGTCATAGGCTAAACACAATAACTAAAACTCGAAAGGGAATTAGCCGTGTTTTTATAAAAACAACAAAACCCTAGTTTTAGAACTCTTAAAACTTTCTTCTAAATTCATGAAAACCATCTTTACAAAATTTTTGAAAGATTTCGATTTATACAAAAATACCCCTAGTGGTAAAATTACCAAAATACCCTTGGTTTATAAAATGACCAACTACCCAACAGTTTTGCCAAAATTTCATTATTTTATCAATGTTCAAAACCCTAATTTGCAAATTATCAAAATACCTTGAATTTTGGAAATTTCAAAATTGCCCCTAACTTATAAAATTACCAAAATGACCCACGATTTCCAAAATTTTTGCAACATCACCGTCTTGAAAAGTACAATTCTCAAAAGAACCCTCAAAGTTTTGCAACCTTTGAAATATCCACGATTTATAAGATTTTACAAATTTACCCTAGGCTTGGAAAAAAATCACCAAAATACCCTCGAGGTCCAAAATCACCGAAATACCCTTGGATATCAAAATTTTTCAAAATACCCCTAATTTAAAAATACCAAAATACTTTGTGACAAAATCACCAAGGAACTTTTTCCTTTTGAGAAATTACGAAAATACCCCTGTATGATGTGAATTACGAAAATACCCACAGGTAGTAGAAGGAAAAAAAAACAATAACAATGAAAACTACAACCTTTTCTGAATGAACGAGAGTTCATGATTGTTTGATGGATGTATGGATGAATGAATGGAAAGAGTGTGTGCATACTGAAAGAACCACTCCTAAAACTCTTTTCATAAAATTTCTTCGCGGGTAATCAAGTGAAACAAAGACTAATTCATAAAACTTCTTAATCGAGATCACGACATTAGAAATGAGCTCTAGAGGACGTGGTCGTCGTGGACAAGGTAGAGGAAGGATGGCGGTGTGTCGAACCCATTAGATCGGGTCAAGGGTCCGACAATGAGATACCACCGCCACCACCACCCCCGGTGTTGGTGTTGAGCGACAAGCTCGAGGCGAGGGGATGATCTTTGTGTCGCAGTCGTGGCTGCGAGTTTTGGAGTTGGTGGGTGGTGCGGGAGGAAATTCGGGAACCCGTAAGTCCGTACTGGCGGCTACGAGCTAATGGAGCCGAAATGTTTCGTGGAGTATCGGGTGTGGCACCCGATTCGGTGAAATCTTGGTTGGAAGCAACAGAGCGCATCATCAGATGAGCTTGACTTGACCCCGAGGAGAAGTTAAAAGGAATGGTGGCAGCATTACGTGATGAAGCGTATCGGTGGTGGTTGATTATTTGGGATGGTGCCACGGTGAGGATCGACACGGGAATATGTTAAGGAAGCATTTGGAAGAAGAAGTATGTGGGAACCAGGTATATCTTGATGAGCAAAGGAAGGCATTTCGGGGGTGGTTCAAGGAACAAGTCCGTGGCGGAGTATGAGGTGAATTCTTGAGGTTGAGCCGATATGCTCGAGGAGTAGTGGCAAGCCGAGCATGAGCGCGTTGTGTGTCCATTTGAGAGGACGGGCTAAGGGATGATCTTAGGTTGATAGCACCGCATCGAGTGGGAGTTTTACGCTTTGGTAGAAAAGGCCAAGGTGGGTGAGGAATCAAGGATTCTACAAAGCGAGGCTATGGATAGGAATAGGCCCAAAAGAGGTTTTAGAACGTCTGGAAAGGTTCATAAGAGGCCTAGAGTTGATGGGCCGCGAGGTCGACAAGTTGGTTCGGAGAGGCGAGATCGACCTTGTGATGTGTGTGGAAAGAAGCACTTAGGAGAGTCTTTGGAAGAAAGCAGGAGGATGTTTTAGATGTGGGTCCAAGGACCATGTGATCAAGGATTGTCCTAAGCAATCGGATGAAAGCCGACCAACGACTCAAAATGATAGTCGGGTAGTAGAGGAGGACCATGACCTCAATGAGGTCGTGGTTCGAGTAATGAGAGGTAATGGTCTTTGGTAGAGGCCGTGGAACACAAGGTAGAGGTCTTTGCTAATCTTTGAGGCAAGGCAACCGAGTTTGGTTTATGCGGTTTCTTTGGAGGGAAGATGGAGACGCTTTGGACGTTATAACCAGATGCACGTTCTTTATTTTTGACAAGCCCTATTTTTCTCTAATTGATGTGGGCTCGACCCATTCCTATGTTGCATGTAGTGTAGTGGAAACACTAGGCCTAGACTCTAAACCTTACGATAGGCGGGCGATCGTAGTAAGCCCATTAGGCCTAAGCGTAGTGGTGGATAAGATCTTTCGGAATGTACCCCTAGAGATTCAGGGAGTGAACTTTTGGGGTGACTTAATAGAACTACCTTTCGGGAGTTTGAACTTATACTTGGAATAGCGGCTAGTAGAGCACCGAGCCGTGTTGGATTGTGCGGCTAAGCGAATGGAACTAAGGACCACGGAGGATGAAGTAGTAGTAATGATCGAAGAGAGAAGAAACTACCATCCAACGTAGTTCGGCGTTGAAGGTGAGAAAATGGTTAAGAAAGGGTGCAAGGCATTCTTAGCCTTCGTAAGTGCGTTAGGTGGAAAGGAAGAAGGTGTCGGTGGAGTTAAAGCGGTGAAAGACTTTGAAGATGTATTTTGGAAGGAATTTGCAGAATACCCCGGATAGGGAGGTGGAGTTTGGAATAGACTTGCTATCGGGAGCAGACAATCGGGAGCGACTCTGTGTCAATCGCTCCATACCGAATGGTGCCAAAGGAGTTAGTTGAGCTCAAGGCTCAAATCCAAGAGTTGTTGGATCGTGGGTTCATACGACCCAGTGTGTCTCCATGGGGAGCACCGATTACATTTGTAAAGAAGAAGGAGCGAGAACTATGCGTATGTGCATAGATTACCGTCGATTGAATAAGTGACCATCAAGAACAAGTATCCTTTGCCAAGGATCGATGACTTGTTCGATCGGTGAAGGGGGCCGCGATATTCTCAAAGATAGACTTAAGGTCGGGATATCACCGATTGAAGGTGAAGGAGGCGGATATCCATAAGACCGCTTTTAGGACAAGATACGACCATTTTGAGTTTGTGGTGATGCGGTTTGGATTGACAAACGCTCCGGTAGCGTTCATGGATATGATGAATCGAGTTTTTCAACCCTACTTGGATAGGTTCGTCGTTGTGTTCATCAATGATATTTTGGTGTATTCTAAGTGCGAAGAGGAGCATGATGAACATCTCCGAGTGGTGCTACAAGTGTTAAGGGAGAAGAAGCTCTATGCCAAATTCAGCAAGTGTGGATTTTGGCTTAAGGAGGTGGCATTCTTAGGGCATGTGGTATCCGCAGAAGGAATAAGAGTGGATCCTAGGAAGATCGAAGCAGTGTTGGATTGGAAACCACCTAGGTCCGTGGCTGAGATTCGAAGTTTCTTAGGTTTGGCAGGCTATTACAGAAGGTTCGTAGAAGGATTCTCGTCAATAGCCGCGCCTTTGACAAAGTTACTAAGGAAGGAAGTACCCTTTGAATGGTCTGATAAGCAACAGAAGAGCTTTGACAACCTTAAGAAGGTGTTGACGGAGGCTCCAGTGTTAATTTAGCCGGAGGCTGGGAAGGATTTTGTGGTGTACTTTGGCACTTCGCATACGGGATTAGGATGTGTGCTAATGCAAGAAGGAAAAGTAGTCGCTTATGCGTCTCGGCAACTAAGGCCTCATGAGGTTAACTACCCAACTCATGACTTGAACCGCGCAAAGCAGTGGTTTTCGCCCTTAAGGTTTGGAGGCACTACCTCTATGGAGAAAGGTCGGTGATCTACCACAGGACCACAAGAGCCTTAAGTATATCTGTTGACTCGAAGGAGTTGAACTTGAGGCAACGAAGGTGGGTGGAGTTGTTGAAGGACTACGACTGTTCGATAGAATATCATCCGGGCAAGGCAAATGTGGTAGCTGATGCCCTAAGTCGGAAGGTTGTGTCGGATCTAAGGGCTATGTTTGCTCACTTAAGTTTGTACGATGATGGAAGCCTGTTGGCAGAGTTGCAAGTCAAGCCCACATGGTGAAAGAGGTGAAAGAGGGACAGTTGGTTGATAAGGATCTAAGTGTTAAGTTACAACAAGTGCAGGCAGAGAGTTAGAGGATTATAGTGTTAATGATGAGGAGTATTGTGTTACAAAGGAAAAGTCAGATAGAAGGACAAGGAGTTAAGACAAAGGATTCTTGGGAGGCGCATAGTAGCCCTTATGCTATGCATCCGGAGGCATTAAAGTGTCATGAGATCTAAGGAAACAATTTTGGTGGTCCGATCTTAAGCAAGAAGTGATTGAATTTGTGGGGAAATGTTTGACGTGTCAGCAAGTTAAGGCTGAAAACCAAGTTCCATTAGGATTGTTTCAACCAATCGAGATTCCGCAATGGAAGTGGGAGAGAATTACCATGGATTTCGTTAGTGCGCTTCCCCTTACGCCTACTAAGAAGGACTCGGTATGGGTGATAGTGGACCATTTGACTAAGTTCGCGCACTTCATCCCGGTAAGAGTTGACTATTCTCTTCAGAAGCTGGCTAAGTTATATGTGGTGGAAATTGTGAGGTTACATGGTGTACCAGTATCGATCATCTCCGACAGAGACCCAAGGTTTACGTCTCGGTTCTGGAGGGCACTTCATCAAGCTTTAGGCACTAAGTTGGACTTCACTACGGCTTTTCATCCACAATCGACAGGCGATCCGAACGAGTTATACAAGTGTTGGAGGATATGTTGAGAGGGTGTGTGATGGATTTCGAGGAAGTTGGGAAGACTATTTGCCTTTAGCCGAGTTCGCCTACAACAACGACTATCAGGCTAGCATTTGGATGGCACCATATGAAGCATTGTATGGTCGGAAGTGTAGAACTCCTACTTGTTGGACTGAGTTAGGAGAACGTCGAGTTTTGGGTCCAGAGTTAGTGGCAAATCAAGAGAAGGTTGAGATGATTCGAGCACGGTTAAAGGAAGCCTCGATAGGCGTAAGTCGCACGCAGACCTTAAGCGGAAGGAAATAGAGTTTGAAGTGGGAGACCAAGTGTTTACGAAAGTCTCGCCTTGGAAAAAGGTAATGAGGTTCGGTCATGAGGAAGTTAAGCCCAAGGTTTATAGGGCCCTATCGAGTAATCGAAACGAGTTGAGCGATGGCATCCCAATTGGAGTTGCCACCGAGTTGCAGCAGATGCACGACGTATTCCATGTATCCATGCTACGTCGTTACCGATCGGATCTGTCTCATGTGGTACACCGTCGAAGAAGTAGAGCTAAGGCGGACTTATCCTACGAGGAAGAGCCGATTCGGATATTGGAGCGTGATGTGAAAGTGCTACGGAGGAAGTCAATTCCTCTAGTCAAGGTGTTATGGCGCAATCATGGATCGGAAGAAGCTTTCGTGGGAACCGTAAGAGGCAATGCGACAACAATACCCTTAATTCTTTTAGTTAGAAAATTTCGAGGACGAAATTATTTTAAGGGGTAGAATTGTAACATCCTGGAAAGGGCCTATGCATTTTCGGTTTAATTGTGCGAAGTAACATGTTTTATGTACTAAGAATAAATTTTGAACAATTTTGGAAACACGGAAATGTATGGAAATGTTAAGTTAAAAAAATTGGAAAGTGAACATTTTTGGAAACTTGGAAATGGATGGAAATGATTTGGAAATGATTCAATATAGGAAAGTGCACATTTTGGAAACTTGGAAATGTAAGAAAATGTCAAGTTTCTGAGCCAAACGAAAATTTTGGAAACTTAGAAATGACTTAGAAATGTCGAGTTTTAAAGTTTAAACGAGGAAATTAAGGCAAGGTGGCCTTAAAAGAAAAAGTTTATGAAATTTGACACACAAACAGGCTTGGAAAAGTGGCCTGAAGATGCCACTTAGGGCCTCTGAAAATGGCGCCACATGCAAGGGTGTTGGGCCTGAGTTCGAGTCACAAGGGAAGCAAATAAAAGAAGTTTTATTTTGCTTCGCAAGGAGAGAGTTGACGGCACCAAGGCATTTGGAAAAGAGTCCTATTCTCTTTAAATTTCGACTAAGGGGTGGATAAATGGTGATTTATTTTGATTATTTTCAAAGAGATAATTAGAGGATTATTCTTATTAATTTTAAATAAAGAAATAAAGATAAGAGGAGTGATGGCCAAGTAAGGGATACTAGGCCTAGTAATTTCGGCATTTAGGGAAAAGAGAGGCCATTCTACCTATTTTCTTTTCTTCCCAACTAAGTCTCTACCAGAAAATCCCCTAGCAAACTCTCTTCTTTCTCTTTATGTTTGCCAAGCCGAAATCCTCTTCTCCCTAAATCCACCATTGCCGATTCTCCCTAAGAGAAAATCCTCTCTTTTCAATTCGGTTGAACCATAGCCATCTAGCTTCCAAGTATTCATAGCCGAATCTTTGAAGGGTTTGAACAAAGGTGCAATCGTCTTCTTCAAATAAAGGTAAGATCAAAGTTTGATTTACATTCTTTCCTTTAAGGACTGTCGAAATCTCAAAGGCTAATTCTAATTCTTATTGTATTCTTTGACCGAAATATTAAGGAGAGATTTCGGGATCTTTGCTAGTGTCGACTTTTAAGGGAGATAGTTCGAGATCTAGCCAACCAAGGTAAGTACATATTCGGCCAAGGGCTATGAAAAGGTGATTTAAATGTTAGAAGTGGATCTAACAGATATCCTATAGGTTTCGACATCTCCATAACCAAGGGATACTTTCGAGATTTGGAAATCACAAGGTAAGTGTCTAAATACAATCGGCTAAGGCCATGTTTGGTATTCTAGATCTATTTCTCATATGTTTTAAAAGCCGAAAACTAACTAGTTAGGAGTTTTGGTGGCTAGCCGATTTCAAGAAGGAACTCAGCAAGTTTTCGGGATTTGATTTTTAATCCAATCGGCACAAGGTAAGTTTAAGTATACTAATCCTACTAGGATTTGGATTTATGGCCGAATGGCTTTTTATTAAATCGATGAAGTGATTAATCAAATGTAGGGATTAAGGATCTAAGGCGTAGATCGATTTGGGATTTCGAGTGAAGTGGTTAAGCAAATCGGTGTGTACCCCACACTACTTCTTAATATGTTTCATGGCCTGTTTTATTAAAATATGTGATATTAAGAATATGAAAGTGGCTAGGGTACCATGTTATGGTACTAAGTACTCGTGCACGTTTCCTACTTCTACAAAGAATATGAAAAGGTCATTAGTAACATGAGAATATGATAAGAATGTGAACTCGGCATATTTATGCATATCATCATTATATGGGGCATATGGGTTTGTTTGAAAGGGGAAGTGAATGTGGTGACCTAAGACCACGAACACGGTGACCTAAGACCGTGGTATCGAATGTGGTGACCTAAGACCACAGAATCTGAATGTGGTGACCTAAGACCACGAGAATCGAATGCGGTGACCTAAGACCGCGATATCCGAATGTGGTGACCTAAGACCACAAATGCGGTGACCTAAGACCGCGATATGGAGTGTAGCGGAAGGAGGGTCGACTTAGTAGTCCCCACGGTGTGCAGGTTGAGTGCGGGGAGTGTAGCGGATGGCTTATTAGGTTTGGGTTTGGGAATGCATCATAATTTGTATGCTATGATATGAATGCGTAACATTTGTATGCCTGATTCTATTTTGATTTAGTGTTTGTGTACACATTGAGTCTGTTTGACTCACACCCGTTGGGGAATATTTTTCAGTGATTATCGGTGATGGACCGGGACGGTAGAACTTGTGGTGGCCATGCTCAACATGAAGTTTTTATTTTATGAACTACTATTTCTATTTAAGTACTTGAATTACTTGGAAATTATTTGATGTAATAAGGCCATAAGGCCATAGTTGGATTGTTTTCCATTTATTTCTATTTATTATGATTATGAGTTTTACCTATTAAAGTTTAAGTAAAATTTTTAATATAAAGAATTGAATTCGTTTTCAACACAAGCCCAACCCAAAACAATTTTTTTCAAAATCGCACAAGTTTTCTCTAGGGAACGAAAGAATTTTGAAACCGATTTACTTGAGGAACATACCAAATCTGGGCAAATCTCGTGGGCCGGGTTTGGGGTGTTTCACAACCAACACACCAGTTTGGCACCCAGTGCCTCATCGGATAAATCCCAAGTAATAACTGCGCCCAGCACTATATAAATTGACACCCAGTGTAACAGCCCGATTTTGGGTCTAGTCGGAATAGTGGTTTCGGGACCACAAATTTGATGCAGTAAAATTTATTTAATTATATTTTTATGGTCTACAATTTTACGGAATGATTTCGTGAAAATTTCGTTCGAAAATTTTGACGTTTGAGCACCCAATTTAGCAAAAAGGACTAAATTGTAAATAGTGCAAAAGTTGAGTTCTACATGCTAGAGGTGTCTAATTGCTATGAAATTTTAAATTGAAGGTCCTTAGATGGTAATTAGACCATTTTTTAAGTTAGTGGAATAAAATGGACATGGTGAGATAAAATTTCAAAGTTTTAAGTGAAGGGCATTTTGGTCATTTGGTAATTAAATGAATTAAAAAGCAAAATCAAGCCAAAATCCTTGTCCATCTTCCTCACCATAGCCGAAATTTAGAATGTCACCATAGCTAGGGTTTGTTCAACTTCCAAGCTTGATTGTAAGTGCATCCTAGCCCCGTTTTTAATGCTCTTTATATTTTTAAAGTTGTTATTGTAACACCCCAAACTAGGTCTATGCGTTGAGACGAGATTTGGTTTGTCACACCGAACGAACATCCAAAATTCTCTAATGATTTAAGTAAAACAGTAATGCAAAACCTTTAGAAATAAAGTTTAATAAAAACTAAGTACAATGATTATGAATTAAGAAAAATACTTGTTTGAAATCTTATATATATTAGTCAAAACCTTAACGTAGTTTTAGAAGAATTTGAAAGAAATTGAAAAATAATTTAGGTGTCCAAAATTATTATAAAACACAATATTTTTAAGAAAACTTTATAGATTTAACATAATCCCATATTAAGAGTCTTAAAATAAAATTAAATCCATCCACACATAAAAATCCATAAAAACATAATTAGAGGCCTTATTACATCATACCCAAAATAGTAATTAAAATAAGTAACTTAAATAAAGTTCATAGTTTACAAAACCCAAGCTCGTAGTATGGCCTCCACCAAGTCATCCCCGGCCCAAGTCCACATCAATTTCCATTACCTGAGATGAATAATAAAACGGGGTGAGTTACAAAGAACTCAGTGTGTAACTCACTTACCACCATTATTGGGCCAGACCATCAAGGCATTAATTTGGGCTTGAGCCCAATTACAAATTTTAACAATATAAAATGAAATAAAATATATAAAATGCATATAAAATGAATTTCCCAACCAAGCCTAATTTCCATCCGCTACACACCCCGTACCAACCAAAGACACCTGTGGGGATCAAGTCAACCCACCCCGCCAAACACACCAATCGTAGGCATTTAGCCTTTTAAATAATATTGTAGTGCACTCACCGAACTAGATTGTGACATAGTCACCGAACTAGAGGCATTAAGCCAAATTTGTGGCAGAGCCACCGAACTAGATTCATGGCCACAGGCCTTACTTCTCTTCATCATGTATCCCATCCCATGCAATTATGTATGAATAACAAACTTTAATCATAAATAATTTATCAAGTAATCCATAATACAAATGAGTTTTTAATTAAACTTTTCATTTGGGTCCATTAAACAAAATATTATTTAGCCCATTTAGCAATCTAGTGAACTTAGGCCCAAATGTCGAACTCGAAGGTTTTTGGCCCATTTAGCGATCTAGCAGTCTTTTGACCCAATTTATCGATCTAGCAGTTTTTCGGCTCAATTTAACAATCTAGCAGTTTTTCGGCCCAATTTAACAATCTAGCAGTTTTTCGGCCCAATTTAACAATCTAGCAGTTTTTCGGCTCAATTTATCGATCTAGCAATTTTTCGGCTCAATTTATCGATCTAGCAATATTTCGGCTCAATTTATCGATCTAGCAATTTTTCCGACTTTAACCGTTTTCATGCATTTACACAAAAGTGTTAATTAACACATAATTTTTCGATTTTGCCATTTTTACGATTTATCAAAATACTTACTGTTTAGTATCTAACCCGAAAGATAAGTGTGAAGTTACACACCTGGTTATAGTGAGAACTAGACTTTCCCGCTCGTCAACACCCTCGGGTTTTGAACTACTTCTACTTTCGGTTTCTCCCGATTGATGGTTCGTTAACCGAATCAAATCCACGAACAAATAATGGTTGGGAGTACGAACGACTTGAGCAGTTGATTCTCCTCGGATGAAGCGTCCACAACCCGGTGGGAAATCGGATTCTTTGAAAAGCGATCCTTCGCTTAAACTTAGGGGGAATAACGGAACCACCCCTCTTCCGAACACTATTCACCGCCCTTTTCTTCCCTATTTTGATTGTCACAAAGATCCTTGTTCCAAAAATGAGAGTCAACCAAAACGTTCCCTTAACACCTTAAATCGATTCCAACGTTCTATGTTACTTACGAACACTTGATTTCTGATCTTCCGTTATCGCACTATTGTCCACGGTTGAAAAGAGACGATTTAGAAAGATGTTTATGAATAGAGAAAGATTCGGCTATGATTAACTAAAGAAAAGAGAAAATGGTTCGGCTATGGCTCACTAACATTATACGAGAAAATTAATGGAGAAGGTATGAGTGAAAAGAAATAAAATATAAGAGAAGAGATGATGATGATGTTTGGTTTTCAAAGAGGAGAAAAGAGAAAGAAAAGATGTGCTTAGGAGCAAAGTACATTCGGCAATGGAGAAAGAGAACAAAAAGAAAGGAATGGCCTTTTGGTACTAGCAATTTCGGCACTATGAAGAGGCACAAAAGAATACTAAAGTGATGAGCAAAAATGACCAAATGGTCAAAAGAATTAGGCTTACCAAAAGATCAAATTCGGCCAAAGGAAAAGAGGTTGAAAAGAGAATTGCAAACCTTTGCACAAAATGCTAGGAATGACCAAAATAAACTCCTAATCCTAGTCAACTACTAGCATATTCGGCCAACCCCCCTAGACCACATTGCAGTCCAAATTCATGGTCAAATGGCCATGAATTAGTTTCAAAACCTTTTCCTTGATACATGCCTTATGTCCCCTTATCTTTCCAAATTTTCTTGATTCCATACTATAAGTTAGCTATTTCCTTATTCCTTTAGTCTACTTACCAAAAATGAAAAGTCCAACCTTACCATATCTATTGCTTGGCCGACACTTGCTATACAAGTGCAAAAATAAAAGTTGTCTAAATGCTATACAAGGGATTGAACCACTCCCCTCATGCAATATCTCATGCGCCAACACCACCTTGCCATTTACTCATCTTATGCTACTTTTTAACACTTAATTTAACTTAAGTGTCAATGCCACTGCTCTACTTCAATAAATTCTCAAACTAAAAATTATTCCATACCCGAATAATTCTATACTCTTCTTCGGGACTATAATAGGCACGAAAAGAAATAAGAAAATTTTCCTTCATAATCTAAACACCAAAACATGCAATAAATCGATACTTGAATTTTAGGGTGTTACAACTCTACCCTCCTTAAAGAAAATTTCGTCCTCGAAATTTACCTGGTTGAAAAAGGTGAGGGTATTGTTGCCGAATTGCATCTTCAGGCTCCCACGTAGCTTCCTCCACTCCGTGATTACGCCATAAAACCTTGACCAACGGCACGGTTTTCTTTCTTAACACCTTAGCATCTCGGTCTATGATTTCCACTGGTTCCTCCTCAAAAGACAAATCTGAATTCAACTCCACTTCTTCTACCGGTACTATGTGCGAAGGGTCCGATCTATAGCGCCTCAGCATGGAAACATGAAAAACATTATGAATCTGACTCAACTCTGGAGGTAATTCGATCTGATAGGCCACTGGACCAACACGCTTCACCACACGATATGGTCCAATGTATCTAGGACTCAACTTGCCCTTCTTCCCAAACCTGAAAATCTTCTTCCAAGGTGAGACCTTCAAGAAAACTTGATCCCCCACAGCATACTCGATACTTCTACGCTTCAGATCTGCATACGAATTTTGTCTATCCGAAGCTTCCTTTAACCGTGCTCGAATAGCTTTTACTTTTTCTTCCGTTTCAGAGATCAGCTCAGGACCTAACATCTGTCGTTCGCCCAATTCAGTCCAACAACTAGGAGAACGACACCTCACGACCATATAATGCCTCGTAGGGTGCCATCGAATGCTAGACCGATAGCTATTATTGTAAGCAAATTGCGCCAGCGGTAGAAAATCCTCCCAACTACCTTTGAAGTCGATTACACATCCCCTTAACATGTCTTCGAATCGAATTACTCTTTCGATTGACCATCGATTGAGGATGAAAAGCCGTCATGAAGTTTAACTTTGTTCCCAAAGCTTCATGCAAAGCTTTCTAAAACCGTGGCGTAAACCTAGGATCCCTATCTCGATATAATAGACACACGGTACCCCATGTAACCTCACGATTTCAGATATCACGCTGGCTTAGCCAACACGTAACGAGTAATCCGCATTTAACCGGTAGAAAATGAGCGATCTTCGTCAAGCGATCAACAATTACCCAAACAGAATTTTTCTTTGTAGGTGTTAAAGGTAACCCACTAACAAAATCCATTGTTATCCGCTCCCATTTCCAAAGAGGAATCTTTACCGGTTGTAATAATCCTGACGGCAATTGATGCTCCGCCTTCACTTGCTGACAAGTTAAATATTTTCCCACAAATTTAGAAATCTCACGCTTCAACCCTGGCCACCAATATTGTTCACGAAGATCCCGATACATCTTATTTCCTCCAGGGTGCATAGCATAAGGGCTACTATGCGCCTCCCGTAGAATCATTTGTCTCAGATCTGAGTCCTTAGGCATACAAACTCTCCCACGAAAACATAACACACCTTCCGCGTTTATGCTAAAATCCTCTATCCCACCATTTTCAACTTGTTGAATTAAAAGTCCCAACTTCTTATCTAATATCTGTTTTTCCTTGATTTGCTCTAACCACAGAGGCTTCACCTGAAGTTCCGCTATCAGACTACCATCTTCGTACAAACTCAAATGGGCAAACATTGTTCTCAAATCAGATACCACCTTACGACTTAACGCGTCTGCTACCACATTAGCTTTTCCAGGATGATACTCGATTGAGAAATCATAGTCCTTTAACAGCTCCACCCATCTTCGTTGTCTCAAGTTTAATTCCTTACGAGTAAGAAGATACTTAAGACTCTTGTGATCCGTATAGATGATAGACTTTTCACCGTAGAGGTAATGCCTCCAAATCTTTAGAGCAAACACTCTGCGCAACTAACTCCAAGTCATGAGTAGGGTAGTTTACGCGTGCGGTCTCGGTGGCGAGAAGCATAAGCCACCACTTTCCCACTTTGCATCAATACACATCCTAAGCCCGTGTGTGATGCATCGCGATAAACTATAAACTCCTTTCCAACCTCAGTTGAATCGAAGATGGCGCTTAGTTAAAATCTTCTTCAATTTCTCGAAACTTTCTTGCTTTGTTTATCGGTCCATATATATGGTACTCCCTTCCGCAATAGCTTAGTTAAGGGTGCAAGCAATCAACGAAAACCCCTCAACAAAGCGTCTATAGTAACCCACCAAACCCAAGAAACTCCGAATCTCGACTCATCGACTTTGGTGGTTTCCAATCCAATCTGACCTCAATCTTCCGAGGATCCACCCTTATTCCTTTGGTGATACCACATGACCCAAGAAAGTCACTTCCTTAACCATAATTCACATTTCTTGAATTTGGCATACGATTGATTATTTGAAGTAATCGCAATACAATTCGCAAATGCGACTCATGCTCCTCTTCATTCCTTGAATATACCGAATGTCATCTATGAATACCACCACAAACCGGTCTAAATATGGTTGAAAGACCAGTTCATCATATCCATAAATGCATTTGGTGCATTGGTCAACCCAAACGGCATCACCAAAAACTCATAATGTCCATAACGAGTTCGGAAAGCCGTCTTGTGAATATCCACTTCTTTCACCTTAAGTGGTGATAACCCGATCTCAAATCAATTTTGGAGAAAGCGAAACTCCCTTCATTTGATCAAACGGTCATCAATTCTTGGGCAGAGGATACCTATTCTTGATCGTCAATTTATTTAATTGCCTGTAGTCAATACACATACGCATTGACCCATCTTTCTTCTTAACAAACAAAACCGGTGCTCCCCACGGAGACACACTCGGTCAAATAAAACCCCGATCCAACAATTCTTGAATTTGAGCTTTAAGCTCCGCCAACTCCTTCGGTGTCATTCTATAAGGAGCAATGGAAACTGGAGCCGTTCCGGGCAAGAGCTCAATACCAAATTCCACTTCCCGATCTGGAGGTATGCCAAGAAGTTCTTCAGGAAATACATCTGGAAATTCCTTCACTGTTCTCACATCTTCCACTGACAACTCTTTGGCATATAAAGCACTAATAAAAGCTAGAAATGCTCCATACCCTTCCGCATCAACTTTTCGCGCTTTAACGCAGATACCACATTTGCCAAGTAATTCCTTCGTTCGCCTATCATAACTATTTCTTTATCCTCCACTTGTCCTTATTGACATTCGCTTTTCAAAGACAATCCAATTTCGCGGTGCTTAACCAACCAATCCATGCCCAAAATGATATCGAACTCACCGAAAGGCAATTCCATCAAATTCGCCAAAAATATTTCTCCTTGAATTTCTAAGGGCACATCTCTAAACAGTTTATTTACCAATACCGATCGGTTCTAAAGGACTAATTACCTTCATCTCACTATCGAGAAATTTGAGTCTAAATTCAAGTTTCGGATATAGTGCTAGCAACATACGAATGGGTAGAACCAATATCTATCAAAGCAATAACGGTACATCAAAGATGAAGAACGTACCGATTATCACATCAGTGCATTGCCATCCTCACGGCGTCTAACCGCATATACCAATCACGGGTTGTCTTGCATCCGTGTTGCCTCTAGGACCATTGCCTCGACCATTGCACCTTGACCACGTCCGGCCCCATTACCACCACGACTGGTCCACGACCTCTCGGTGGTTCTTTGAATTCCTCTTGCGGTGGTGCATCGGTATTACGAGCTTCACGAGTTGTATCCATTCGACGAGGGCAATTCCTATATTGATGATCCATCGACCGCATTTATAGCAAGCACCCGTTTTCTTCCAAAGACTCTCGAATGCCTTTTCCCACAATCGGCACAATCTCGACTACGATTCACGATTCTGTGCTCTACCTTGAGCTGGTTCATCATTCTGAGGCCTCTTTAGAAACCTTCTTGAAGAACCCGAATACTTCATATCTCTCTTGCCTCTAGCTCGTTCCCGATTTTGCCGTTCCGAGTTCTTAGCCTCTTCGGCTATCTTGGCCTTTTCCACAAGCGTGGTAAAAGTTCTAACTTGTTGTGGGGCTATTAAAACCCGCAATTCATCGTTCAAGCCATCCTCAAAGCGTACACAATGCTCATGATCCGTTGCCACTATTGTTCGAGCATAGCGACTCAAGCGCAAAAACTCGACTTCATATCTTTGCCTCGTCTTATTCCTTGGACCAGATTCAGGAATTCCTTCCTTACGGCATCAACATAACTCGTTCCTACATATTTCCTTTGGAAGGAAACTTTAAAGAATTCCCAATTAACTAATGCGACTTGATTGCCTTCTCGGATGATAAGCCACCATTGGTATGCTTCCGTCCCTTAACAAGGACACCGCTCCCCTTAGTGTTTGTTCCACCGTGCACTCAAGATCATCCATAATTCGCTCCACTGCCTCAAGCCAATATTCAGCGACATTTGGAGCTACACCTGAGACACCTCTGAAAACCTCAGCACCACTTGATTTCAATCGTTCCGATATCGACCCACGAGCTATTGGCCCAGTTCTAGCTCCAGTGACCCTTTCAAGGACTCGCAGCATTACTCGCGTCACCGCATTATCTTCTTCCATATGATCATGTGATCCCGTCTCACTTTCGAGTGACGCAGGTGCATCCATTTCCGGCATATGATCCAGCACTTCAGTTGCGCCTCTAACACCTCGTCCTCTACCACGGCCACGTCTACCGCATCCACGACCACGTCCTCTAGTGCTCATAGTGACTGATTTAATCTGATTAAGAGTTTTATGAATCAGAATACTATTTCAGTGTTTATTAACGATGTTTTATGATATAAAAGAGATAGAGTTGTTCCCGCAATCATATCCTTATTGTCTCAATCTCTAAAGTTTCAACACCTAAAACTAGAAGTTCTAGAATGTTTCTTATGATCATATCACAATGATAATAAACAATCAATATCTGAGATACTTACTTGACTTGGCGCGGGATGCTCATGGTGCCATACTACCTTTAAATCAAAAAGTCTAGAAATTTGAGTTGTTTCTCAAACAAATATCTTTGTTGAACCCAAACCACACCGAGTTTTGAAACTAGCTCGATACCATTAAATGTAACACCCCAAACCAGGTCTATGCGTTGAGGCGAGATTTGGTTTGTCACACCAAAACGAACATCCAAAATTCTCTAATGATTTAAGTAAAGCAGTAATGCAAAACCTTTAGAAATAAGGTTTAATAAAAACTAAGTACAATGATTATGAATTAAGAAAAATACTTGTTTGAAATCTTATATATATTAGTCAAAACCTTAACGTAGTTTTAGAAGAATTTGAAAGAAATTGAAAAATAATTTAGGTGTCCAAAATTGTTATAAAACACAATATTTTTAAGAAAACTTTATAGATTTAACATAAGCCCATAGTAAGAGTCTTAAAATAAAATTAAATCCATCCACACATAAAAATCCATAAAAACATAATTAGAGGCCTTATTACATCATACCCAAAATAGTAATTAAAATAAGTAACTTAAATAAAGTTCATAGTTTATAAAACCCAAGCTCGTAGTATGGCCTCCACCAAGTCATCCCCGGCCCAAGTCCACATCAATATCCATTACCGAGATGGATAATAAAGCGGGGTGAGTTACAAAGAACTCGATGTGTAACTCACTTACCACCATTATTGGGCCGGACCATCAAGGCATTAATTTGGGCTTGAGCCCAATTACAAATTTTAACAATATAAAATGAAATAAAATATATAAAATGCATGTAAAATGAATTTCCCAACCAAGCCTAATTTCCATCCACTACACACCCCGTACCAACCCAAGACACTGTGGGGATCAAGTCAACCCACACCCGCCAAACACACCAATCGTAGGCATTTAGCCTTTTAAATAATATTGTAGTGCACTCATCGAACTAGATTGTGACATAGTCACCGAACTAGAGGCATTAAGCCAAATTTGTGGCAGAGCCACCGAACTAGATTCATGGCCACAGGCCTTACTTCTCTTCATCATGTATCCCATCCCATGCAATTATGTATGAATAACAAACTTTAATCATAAATAATTTATCAAGTAATCCATAATACAAATGAGTTTTTAATTAAACTTTTCATTTGGGTCCATTAAATAAAATAGTATTTAGCCCATTTAGCAATCTAGCGAACTTAGGCCCAAATGTCGAACTCGAAGGTTTTTGGCCCATTTAGCGATCTAGCAGTCTTTTGACCCAATTTATCGATCTAGCAGTTTTTCGGCCCAATTTAACAATCTAGCAGTTTTTCGGCCCAATTTAACAATCTAGCAGTTTTTCGGCTCAATTTATCGATCTAGCAATTTTTCCGACTTTAACCGTTTTCATGCATTTACACAAAAGTGTTAATTATCACATAATTTTCGATTTTGCCATTTTTACGATTTATCAAAATACTTACTGTTTAGTATCTAACCCGAAAGATAAGTGTGAAGTTACACACCTGGTTATAGTGAGAACTAGACTTTCCCGCTCGTCAACACCCTCGGGTTTTTGAACTACTTCTACTTGCAGTTTCTCCCCGATTGATGGTTCGTTAACCGAATCAAATCCACGAACAAATAATGGTTCGGGAGTACGAACGACTTCGAACAGTTGATTCTCCTCGGATGAACGTCCACAACCCGGTGGGAAATCCCGGATTGCTGAAACAGTCCTTCGCTTAAACTTAGGGGGAATAACGGAACCACCCCTCTTCCGAACACTATTCACCGCCCTTTTCTTCCCTATTTTGATTGTCACAAAGATCCTTGTTCCAAAAATGAGAGTCAACCAAAATGTTCCCTTAACACCTTAAATCGATTCCAACGTTCTATGTTACTTACGAACACTTGATTTCTGATCTTCTGTTATCGCACTATTGTCCACGGTTGAAAAGAGACGATTTAGAAAGATGTTTATGAATAGAGAAAGATTCGGCTATGATTAACCAAAGAAAAGAGAAAATGGTTCGGCTATGGCTCACTAACATTCGGCCATGAGAAAATTAATAGAGAAGGTATGAGTGAAAAGAAATAAAATATAAGAGAAGAGATGATGATGATTGTTCAGTTTTCAAAGAGGAGAAAAGAGAAAGAAAAAGATGTGCTTAGGAGCAAAGTACATTCGGCAATGGAGAAAGAGAACAAAAATAAAGGAATGGCCTTTTTGGTACTAGCAATTTCGGCACTATGAAGAGGCACAAAAGAATACTAAAGTGATGAGCAAAAATGACCAAATGGTCAAAAGAATTAGGCTTACCAAAAGATCAAATTCAGCCAAAGGAAAAGAGGTTGAAAAGAGAATTGCAAACCTTTGCACAAAATGCTAGGAATGACCAAAATAAACTCCTAATCCTAATCAACTACTAGCATATTGGCCAACCCCTAGACCACATTGTTAGTCCAAATTCATGGTCAAATGGCCATGAATTAGTTTCCAAACCTTTTCCTTGATACATGCCTTATGTCCCTTATCTTTCCAAATTTTCTTGATTCCATACTATAAGTTAGCTATTTCCTTATTCCTTTAGTCTACTTACCAAAAATGAAAAGTCCAACCTTACCATATCTATTGCTTGGCCGACACTTGCTATACAAGTGCAAAAATAAAAGTTGTCTAAATGCTATACAAGGGATTGAACCACTCCCCTCATGCAATATCTCATGCGCCAACACCACCTTGCCATTTACTCATCTTATGCTACTTTTTAACACTTAATTTAACTTAAGTGTCAATGCCACTTGCTCCACTTCAATAAATTCTCAAACTAAAAATTATTCCATACCCGAATAATTATATACTCTTCTTCAGGACTATAATAGGCACGAAAAGAAATAAGAAAATTTTCCTTCATAATCTAAACACCAAAACATGCAATAAATCGATACTTGAATTTTAGGGTGTTACAGTTATCATCCGATCTATCTATTTCTACCATTAATTTGAGTTATGGTTGATGTCTAGGGTTTTACCCATGTTATACATGTATGTGTTTTGATGTTTAATGATAGGTTATGCAAGTTTAATGTTAGATAAACAACTTTTACTAGGTGATTTTTCATGAAAATACCTAAAAAGGACCTATTTGTAAAAAGTTGTAAAATGGGTAGTAAAAATCTGATTTAATGGAAAATGTGGGATGTTATAAGCATGAAAGAGGTTTGGCTAGGCTTGGGTCTTGAATAAATCGAATAGATTTCATTTTACGAGCCTAGGGACCAAAATATAAAAATGTCAAAGTTTAGGGGAAAAATGTAATTTTTGCCATAATATGATTTTTAGACTGAATTGAGAAATGTGGATAGTAAATGAGTTAAATTTTCTATAATAGATAAAGAGAAACGAGGGTCGGACCTAGATCGGGGGAAAAGCAAGGTGTTTGACGATTAGATCCATTTCTACTATTTTTGTACCGAGGTAAGTTCGTATGTAAATAATGCATTTTTTTTATTTATGTTTTAAATGCTTTAATATTTTATGAATTATGATTGACTCCTTGGATGTAGTCGATAAAGTTTGACAAGTGAGAAATCCCGGTTGAACCTTAGGAATAGGTAGTATACGAATGTCATAACATTAGGGTTATTTGAGATTACGTGTAAGACCATATCTGGGATATGGAATCAATATGAGACTTCGTGTAAGACCATAGCTGGGCTATTGTCATCGATAAGAGATCCCATGTAAGACCATATCTGGGATATGACATTGGTATGGTATTGTGTGTGCGAGATTCCCGAGTATCCTTTAGTATTCCAAGTGGTTCAACAGGAAATTCAACGAGTATGTCAAAATTGTGAAAGGTTATGATTATGTTGTGAGTTGGTACAGGTACGTACGTAAAACTCATTTACTAATGAGCTTGATATGTGATGAATCCCTCGGTAAGGTTATGAATGAGTAAGTTATGATTAGAAGATCTTGATACTATTTATGCCAAGTTCATCATGTTTAATTGTATGATACATTTGTGATTATAATGCTTATTATTTGCATAGGAACTTACTAAGCTATATAGCTTACTCCCCTTTCTTTTCCCTTGTCTTATAGTGTCACCAAGCCAGCTCGGGGATCGAAGCATCGGAGATCCATTCACACTATCAACTTAATATTTTGGGTATCATTGATTTTAATATTTTGAGTTATGGCATGTATAGGGACTTGGTCATTTTGTTATGTGTCATAATTGATCTAGCCAAATGTGTTGGCTTATGTTGGTTGATAATTCATTTTGTAAATGGCCATTGAAATTGGCTAATATTGGTTTAAGTATATATATGCATATGATGATGTTTTTCATGGATGTGGAAATTGCATGATTTGAGTTGAGATATATGTGATGTTTGTGTATGATAAATAATAGCATGTGAATGGGGTGTTGATGCCTTAATTGTGGCTGATTTGGTTGATGGTATATGCTTGGAATGGTTCTATGTTTGTTGTGTAGGTTTGTGCATGGAAGGGTGACAAAATGACTTGGTAAATAGTCTTATTTTTGTCCACACGGGTAGACACATGGGTGTGTGTTTAGGCCGTGTGTGACACACGGCTTGCCCCATGGGTTTGTGTTCCGGTCGTGTGTCCTCTGCACCTTAATGTTTGCAAAACAGAATTCTCAGTATTGAGAAAACGAGTAGAGACACGGGCGTGTGTCTTAGCCGTGTGGACAGCACGGCCTCGAACACGGGCGTGTGCCCTGGCCGTGTGAATTCTGCACCTATTTTATGAAAAATCATGAAAATTAAATCGACCACACGGTCTAGCACACGGGCGTGTGACACGGCCATGTGGCACAAGTCAGAGAGCTCCTTATTTTGAACACGGCCTATAACACGAGCGTGTCCCTTGGACCACACGAGCGTGTGAGCCCTGTAACATGAAAATTTTTCTAAGTTTTGTAAAATTTTCTAAAGTTCTCGGTTTAGACCCGATCCACTTCCAAAGCATGTACTAAGCCTCGTAGGCTCGTTTTAGGGACAATATGAATGTATGTGAAAAGTTTTAAATTTGGATGGAAATTACGTCTCAGTTTTGTATGTTTGCTTGTGTTTAAGTCCGGTAATGCCTCGTACCCTGTTCCGGCATCGAATACGGGTAAGGGGTGTTACACCCAGTGTCTCATCGGTTAAACCGAAGCAAATTGGCACCTAGTGCCTCATCGACTCGAAGTCGAAGAAATCCCTGAACTCTTCCTATCTTATGGCATGCCATCTATATCCGACTCAGCCCGATACAGTTAATAGAGTTTCATTTCACTTTTTCAATACAACCAATATCCAATTCTCATATTTGCACATTATCACATTTACACATATATTCATTTCAATTCAAATAATCATATACCAATTCAATCCATTTCAATCAACTATAATTTCAATTCACTATCAAAGTGTCAAAATACTCACCTCAACCACTTACCATATGCATTAACTCAAAATACAACAATTAACAACTAGGTTTGGATTATAGAAATACAAACCATGGATTCCGAGCTATTTCCTCCTAAAACGGTCTATTTCCTTAATTAAAGCCCTAACCATGGAGAGAGAAAGTGAAAGCGCGCCCAGCTTTCTCTCCTAAAACGGTCTATTTCCTTAATTAAAGTTAAAAACGGCCTAAAGGTCTAATTAAAAAAATTAGCTTACTTAGCTAATTTAGCCGCTGATTCAATCATTTATATAAAATTTCAAAATAATTGAACAAATTTTTTATTTTCCATGAAATTATTGGTATTGATTAGAATAAATTATGTTAAGGTTTACTAATAAATTCAAGCTAGAATTCTGTTGGTTTTTTGTTTTATACATATTTGTGCAAAATAATGTTATGGTTGCATGCCTAGAAATAATTACATTTCTTTGTTAGTCATGTTTTAAGAAAATGAGGTAATATTCTATAGAGAGAACACTCGATAATTAATTATCATTTTTTCAAAAATGAAATGTGATTGTCTTAAAACAAATTTTCAAAATAAATTAATTTTTATGTCAGGAATTATTTTTAAATATCAAATTTAATTTTATTATTTCAAAATTGAGAATAATAGATATGAACGTTGTAAAGATATTTACGCATAACTGTACTCTTGAAGTCGATTTTCGTTTCGCAAGCCAACAATTATCTTTTCAATAAACTTTTAGTTTTATTTTAAAAATTTATTAAAGGGATACGTGATCAATCACATTTAACTAAAAATTTGGTCGTGACTTCATACCATTTAAAAAAAAATTCCAACCCAAATTGGACAATTTTCATAAAAATGACATTTTTCTTTATCAAACATATAAATTCTACCATGAACTTCAAGCTCATACCAAAATTCCTCAATTTTACTAAAATTTCTAAATTTTTTTTTTGAGAAATTTAAGTATTAATATAAGTTAATTTTTTTTATAAATTTTTTAAAAAAAATTACACGCTTTTTAAAACTCACAATAAAATGAAAAATCCATTCGAGAAAAATAGGCATATATGTCATTTTTATAATGTATTTAAAATATTAGGTTGATTTTTTTCAAATTTAGGGAAATAGGTCAATTTTGGAAAGAGAAACTGAAAATGCCTCTTGTAGGAAGCGTTTTCATCCCACGTCAACTGAAAACGGTTATTGCAGGAGGCGTTTTCAGCTTCTCTCTCCTGCCACATCAACATAATCGTTTTGGTTTTTTTCAATTTAAAATTTTTATTAATTTTTAAAGGGATAAATATCAAAGTTATAAATGAATTTTGATCCAATGTGTAATGTCATACGCGAATTTTGATTTTGTGCAATTATATACATGAAATTTTGGTTTGATTTAGTTTTTACAAATCACTAACACCGTTATTGAATTAACATTATTTTACATTGATATATTGTATAGAGAGATAATATATTAATCCAATATGAAAATAAATGTATCTATTTATTTCTTTAGATGTGTAAAATTGAACCAAAATCTGTAACTGTAACACCCCAAACCCGGTCAATACGTTACGACCAAATCTGGTATGTTACAAAAAAAGAAGTTTTGAAAATTTTCGACAGAACATCGTAATTTTGGGAAAAACGTTTCGCTTAGTGAGTCAATCTTAAAGAAAATTTTGGTTGATGATTTTCTTATCAACTTCTAATTAAAAACGATCTAAGAAGTCGTAAACAATTTTAGTTTTACTAAAGTCGAAATCAGTAAATTTCGAAATCGCGTCATTTGAAAACACTGTTGAGGTTTTTAAGAAAACTTCCGATTTATTTAGTCCTTCACTTGTCATCTTTTGTTAACACTTTGGAAGAAAACGATTGTTTGTATTTTAATTTTAGAAAACCCCATATTCGACATCTCATAAGATAAGTTATAACCGCATAATATCCAAAACCCAAATTAAAGATTAGGAGGCCTTATTACATGACAGAGTTCCAATTTAAAATGAGTTTAAAATAAAGAAAACGAATTTACGAGAAAATAATATTGCATGGCCACCTCAAGTCCGCCTCGGCTCCAAATCCGCAGTCTAGGGATTACTTGCAAAAATAAGTAGAGGGGTGAGTCACCGAGACTCAGTGTGTGATTTTCCTCTTATAACGCAATTGGGCTTTAAGCCCACCAGTGCACATTGGGCCTTAGCCCACACAATATGGCATAATAAGAATGTATGCAATGCAGCCCAGCCCAACCTAGTTTTCCATCCTCTAAGTCTCTGAATCACCAAACACCGTGGCATTATGCCACCGTGGTTCCAAACCACTTGTGATGAGTCACGTCAGAATATATAAACGTGGGGCCAACCCATCTGTGGTCCCGCAACCAGCGAGATAAGTCACCGAATATTTATATATGCGTGGTTCCAAACCACCATGGTCCTGCACCAACGTGACATGGTCATTGAATAAAATATGTGGGGCCAACCCACCGTGGTCCCAGACCCTTTGTGACGATCCACGAATCACACTTCCCCTTTCAATCTTTTCCCAAAACCCATGCAACATACTATCATACTGAGATGAATGCAATATACTTTCAATGAACAACGGGTAATTAATTCATACATGCATATATTCGAAAGTAACATCATAGCGGAACTTACCCGGTGTCTCCAACCTTACCCACGAGGGTATCTCGACTATCTATATCTGATCGTTTGGCTTTCACAACCAACACGATTATTAATGTAATTTAATACAATAAAGTGTGGTTATTACACACCTGATTACGCGTAACACTAGACTCTCTACGTCGACACTCTCGCTAGCAGGGATAACAGCGATTTGCCTATCCCAAGCAGACTCGGCTCTCTACCACAACCTGGCGGGAAGTCTCGAACCGCTGACACAGCACGCCGTTTGAATGACGGATTGGAGACTACAAGGTCACTCCCCTCATTAGTTTGACCGGCACTTGCATCCATGAATAGACTTGATCAGAGGTCAGAGAAACGCTGATTGGGTAAAAAAGGAATTTTGATTAAGGTAACCAACAACGCAAGGAAAATAATAGCCGAGGAATCCAAAAAGATGATCCCTTACCTTGGTAAATGATGAACCGCACAACAACTGATTCGTCCTCGAATCAGAGATGAGTCACGAGAGAAACAGAGATTTGGCCTAACAGTCAAAAGTTACCTCTGAGTAACCCGACTTAAAAGAGCACACTCAAATAACGAATAGCAATACTTACCCTTAGATTCGGCAAAGACAAGTTCTTGATCAAACAAGAATCGAACCCTTCTGCACCCTTCAGGAACGATAACCAACACCACACCAGGACGAGGTAAGGAGTGTTCGGTTTATACTACCACAATAGAAAGAAAACAATAGTAAGGAAACACATCACCCATTCGGCCACAAGAGAAAGAAGAAGAAAGGGAAGAAAAAGAAAGGGAATGGCATGCGATTAAAAGAAGAATCCATTACCTTCAACAACCGAGTAACCAAGGTAATCCGATCGACTTGGGACCCAAAGAAATACTCGGCTCAAGAGAAGAAGTAGACGGATGCCAAAGGTAAAGTAGCAAGGTTTCGGCTAACACCAAAAAGACAAGAAGAAAGATGAAGCAAAAATGAGATAAGAGTTTCGGCACCAGCAAGAAGTAAGAAATAGAGGATATCAAAAGGTTGAGTAGGTTCGGCTACAAGAAAAGAAAGGTTATAAAAGGTTTCGGTTATAAGGAAAAAGATGTAAGGAAGAAGAGATGAAAGAAATAAGAGTAGGAAAAGAGTGCTACGGTTTTTGGTAACAAATGAAATAAAATAAAATGACCGAAAAGAAAAGGGAAGACTCTTTTGATGGTTTCAGCTTTACTCTTCTCTCAAGTAACACTTGCAAAAACGGCACCACACTACACCCCCTATGACCGAATATGTTACCCAAATTGCCTAAGACACAAAAGAAACTTTCGGCACACCTACACACACTCACCAACCGAAAATGCTCTCTCCAAAGACCCATTCCTTGACCGAATTTCTCCCTTCAAAGACCCCTACATTCAGCCATCACCTCCACCAACTTGGATCCCATGATCCTCTCCTTGTTTCACTCCCCATCACTCATTTTGAATTAGCAGACCAAGTCTTCCTCCATAAACTCCTCCACACCTTCCATTCAAATGCTTTGACCAAATCAACAACCCCTTTTGAAGAGTCCAAGCCGAATGCCAACACTTCACTACCCTGATCATAAAAAAAATAAAGCTCCCACTTGTTGCTGACGAGACTCGAACTCCTTCCCCTTCATGCTCCCTTGTGACGCCACTCCCTTGCTCCTTAAGTGGCGTCTCCTTGCCATCACACCACAATTCCTTTTGTGTCAACAATTACCAGTAATTACACATAAGGCCTGCTCCTACAAGCTTCCCTCCTAAAGTGCCCAAAAACAAAATTTTTTTAAAGTTCTGGCTTGACCCCGAGCCTCACCAGGACCCCCAAACATACCAAAATAACATGTTTAACGAGCCAAACACAAGAAATAGTGCAAAATGCATAACCCCTAATTCTAGGATGTTACAGTAACGCCCCAAATTCTATAATTTTGTTTCTGTAAATTCTTGACACAATTGTGTATTTGCTTCAGTGGTTAAGTGTTTTGGGTATGTGTGTGAGGTCCCAAGTTCAAGCCTTGCCTTTGGCAAATTTTTGAATTTTTCTAATTTAAGCCTTACCCTTACTCAGTAGGTTTAAGGCTAATTGTTGGTGAAATCATAACAAAATGAGCCTGCGGGTTCGAGTGGTAAGGGTGTGGGTGTGTTGGAGGTCCTGTGTTTGAATCCTCACGCAAGCTTTGAGTGTTTATATTTTTACTCGGTCGGAGGGTGTTTGAGTTGGACTAAAAATCTGAAGTAGTTGTGTTTGAGGGGTTAGTGGAGGAGGATTTTAGGGGAAACAAATATATCCAAATTTATTTTATTCTATTTGGACTTTTAACGTTTTTTTATTTCTCTCCTTCTCCAATTTCCCCAAAATTATGCCATTATTTCAGACGTTTTGCTTTCCCTCTCATCAGCTAAACTTATCTAGCCTTCTCCTCTCCTTTTCGGTTTTCCAAATCGACTCTTTCTCGTTCAACGTTCATTTGCACTCATTCGATAAGTGACTGTTTTACCACTATCTTTCTATTCCGTGGATAGTTTTCTAAAAGGAGGTTGTTTGTGGTTCTTTTGGATTAGGCGGAGGTCAATAATTGGTCAGTACTTCTGCAGAGATTTGAGCGTAGGGTTCGGTTCATTGTCGGTAAGTGCTTGGGTTCACTATTGACTTTGATGTAGACGATTTTCTATTTTGAGTTTTCTCTAGTATACTAAATTGGGCTCTAAAATATCAATTTTTAGGACTTTGAGTGCTCGGGGGTGTTTTTGCAGCGAAACGATACCAGGTGTGTACCCGAAAACACAGAAAATGGGATTCGGTGAAAGCCAAAATTGCAAATTGTCGATGCCACACGGGCGTGTGGTCGTCCGTGTGGTAGGCCGTATGCGGTAACACGGCCGTGTGATCAACGAAGGCTAGGCCTTGAGCAAGACACGACCGTGTGATGGCCGGGGTGTGGCCGTGTATGCCACACGGGCTAAATCAAACTGGATGTGTGGGCCAACACGGACACGCCACACGGGCATGTGATATCTGGGCCAGGTCGTGTGATCCACACGGGCAAGGCCAATCTGGGTGTGTGGGCCCATTTAGCTAAAATGTTTCCTAGGGTTGCACGGGTCGCCCAAGTCGACTGTGAACCTACTGTATGGTCGGTAAGTGCTACTTAGACCCTAAATCGTGTGACTTGAATATATAATGTATGTATTGAGCATATTAAATTTATGCATGTTTACTGATCCGTATGTGTGACTGATAACTGGACTTTAGCATGTAAGCATGTATTTCTGTATGTCTACATTGAGCATGTTTAGTTGCATCTGCATTGGGGTGGGATGATTGATTATTGGAGGAAGTGTACTGAAAGGCTTTCATGCCTATTATCTGTGTACTCAATTGCAATATTACTAATAAGTCTTTGCATTCAGTGCGACTTGGTGTGTAGGGCTGGGTGGGTGTTTTAAACCTCACATGGTGTGTTGGGATGGTTGGAGATGGTGTGTAGAGGCTGGTGGGTAGGATACTGATTTTTGTTACTGTATGCATACTGTATCTGAGATGGGTTAAGGCCCTAAATTATATCCAAATCAGATCTGGATGGGCTAAGGCCTAAACTATATCTCGAATCTGTAATGGGCTTAGCCCCAGGCATCGCATTTTGTTGATAACTGTTGTTTGACTGTATGCATGTCTTCTGTGGGGATTACACACTGAGTTTCCGTAAACTCACCCCTTTCTATTTTATCTGTATAGGTAATCCCCAGACTTAGACGGATCGGTGCGGCGGAGGACTCAGCGGTGACCACATGTCTATTGAACAGCTTTAAATTCATTTATGGTTTTTATTTCCTATTTTGTTTGAGGTATTTTTATGTAATTTGGGACTTTTGGTCTGTTTGCCTTTATTTTGGATTTTTACTGTTTTCATGAATTTCTAAACTGCAAAACTCAACAAAAACTCGGTTTAATTATAAACAACGTTTTTCCTAAACGCGAACGATTTTTTTTAAATATCACGGCTTTAAAAGCTTCGCTACAGAATATGTAACAGCCCGATTTAGGGGCTAGTCGGAATAGTGGTCTCGGGACCACTAACTTGAGGTTGAAGAAAATTATTTTGATATTATTTTATGTGTTATTAAATGTTTATAAAGAGGCATGAGAATTTTGGTGCTTTAATTTTAGCGATTGAGGGCTTAATTGCGAAAAAGGACTAAATCGCATAAAGTGCGAAAGTTCTATTTTATTTACTAGAAGTGCCAAATAGCTATAGAATGTGAATTGGAGGTCTTTAAAGTGCAATTATGCCTTCCTATAAGTGATGGACGGTCAAGGGGACAAGAAATTAAAATTTGACAAGGGTTGGTGACATTAGTTGACTAAAGGAATAAAATAAAGAGAAAAATAAAGAAAAGAAAGCTATCATCTTTTCTCCATCTTCTCTCCACCAAAAAGGGGCAGCAACAAGGGGGTTTTTGAAGCTTAAAATTTCAGCAAGCAATTATCCTCTCTAGTAAGTGATCTTGATGATTTTTCTTGATAAAAATTGTACTTTTGGAGTCCCCAAAGCTTAAGCTTTCTAAAGAGGGGACTAGTTTTCATTATGGTTGAAAGTCTAGGGACTATCCATGATAGATTTCATGTTGTTTGATGAGTTTTTATGGAATAAAATGAATGTTAGGATGTTGATAAACAACTTTTGTGAAAGGTGTTGTCATGAAAACACCTAATTGGGACTAAAATGCAAAAGTTGTAATTTGTTCATTAAGGAATGAAATTGATGGAATTGAGAATAGTTGTAAGAGGATTAAATGTTCAGCTAGGCTTGTTTAACAAGAAAATGTGATGAAAATTTATTTACGAGCCTAGGGGCAAAATCGTAATTTTGCCAAAGTATAGGGGCAAAATGGTCATTTTTGCCTAAGTAGAGATTATGTTGTAATACGATCATTAAGTGATTAAATGAGTGAATTTCATTTTTCTAGATCAAAGAAAATGAGTTTCGGACCTAGAACGGATGAAAAGAGAAATATGGGCAAAAAGTCCTTTTCGGCTCTTTCGACATCGAGGTAAGTTCATGTGCAAATGTTGAAATTACGTATGAGCTTATTTAGTATTCCAATGTTGTATGGAATGTATATTACTATATGAATGTATGAAATGTCTCTTGATGAGATGTCAATGGAATTGAATTTAGAGTAATGGGAAAGGTGTATAGCACGATAGGACGATAGGTAAAGGCTCGAGTAAGACCATATTGGGATATGGCCTCAGTGTAAGAATTCGTATAAGACCATGTCAGGGACATGGCATCGATATGTTAGTGTATGTAAAACCCAATTGGGGTAGAGTGACAATGAGAACTATGTGCATGAGACTCAAGAGAGTTATTTAACAATTCGAATGATTCATTGTATATGTGAATGTATATGGTTGTACCATGAGTAGCACAAGTATGTGTAGAATTAAATTGAGATGAATTCAATAAATGACGAACCCCTAGTGGGGTATGTGTATTTGATGCACTGTGTGAATGAGAACGAATATCATAGAAAGTTAAGTAAAAATGGAAACATGTGAGTTCTTAAATGAACATTTGAAATAGAATTATACTTGTGAATTATTATCCATGGATGTAAATAATGGTAAGCTATGTGTGATATCACCTTATTGATTGTTGATCGATGGGCTATGTGTGATACCATCACTTATAAATGATTGGTGGGTTATATGCGATACCTCTCTATTAGAGATTCAATGGTGGGCTAAGTGTGAAACCACCGAGATATTAGTAGCATGAGCGGCTTATTGAAAATGCTTGATATGTTGTTATATATGACCTTGTGACGATCAGTGCAGAAACGTATACTAATTAAACGAACGAATTGGCTTGTGATATGGTAAGAATATGGTAAGAGATTGAATGAGTAAGTTTCAAGAATGGTTGAGTAAGTAACTATGAGTTGATGAGAAAAATTCAACATATTGCCTTGGGGTTATGTATATTCAATGAATATCAATATTTGTCAAATTATACAGATGAACTTACTAAGCATTATTGCTTACTCTTTTACTTTTCTCATCTTTTATAGGTTTTATTACTTAGCTCGGGTTGGAGACCATGGGAGATGTTTCACACTATCGAGCAGGACACGGTATGAGGTAGCAAGTCCTTAAGAGTCATGGCATGTATAGGGATTCGTTTAAAGTTGATGAAGTCTATTTGTAGTAGCCAAATGTTGTTGGCCAAAGAGTATTCATAGTATGGTTGTGTATAGCCATTTATGATGGTTTAAGTTGTTGTAAATGTTGTGGGAACAATTCTCCCAAGTGTACGAGAGGAAAACTTTATTTTCATGAACCAAACGTGTTAATTTATGTGTTTCAATTGATGATTTGAGAATGTATTGAAGTATTTTATAAATGTATGCAAATGGGAGTGGTAAAAGGCTTGGTAAGATAGCCTCTAAGTGCCCACACGGATAGACACACGGGCGTGTGTCTAGGCCGTGTGTCTCCTGCACCTTAGTATCTTAAGTCAGATTAGACCACGGGCTGATCACACGGCCATTTGTTCAAGTCGTGTGATACGCATGGCCGGCACATGGGCGTGTGCCTAGGCCGTGTTGAATAAGTCAGTATATCAAGGTATAGCACACGGTTTAGGCCCACGGGCGTGTCAAGATCGTGTGTGATTAGTCAGTGTCGACCACGGGTTAGAGGGACGGACATGTAATGGGACACACGGGCGTGTTCCCAAACCGCATGAGCGTGTGCCTTAACCGTGGGGCATTTGGCAGAATGCTTGGGTTTTTAAGCACGGTTGTTGAACATGGGCGTGCGTGTCTACACACGGGCGTATCTCATTCTACACGGGCATGTGGCCCCTGTTTCAAAGAAAAGTTTCTTTTAACTCGTAAAAGTTTCCGAACGCAAGTTTAAGGCCTCGTAGGCCCACGATACGAATGACTTGACTATGAAAGAGAAGTTTTTAATTTGGAATGAAATTTCATAGCCGTAAGTACTTGTATAAGAAAGTTCAAGCATAGTAATGTCTCGTATCCGATCTTAGCCTCAGACTAGGGTATGGGGTGTTACATTTAGTGGTATCAGAGCTACGGTTTAGTCGGTTCTAGGACTAACCTAGCGTGAGTAAGAGTCTAGCTATACATGCCATATGTGGACCGTGATAATGTGATATCTCCCGGCTCTAACGAAATGGTTTTGTTAAGACAGAGATGATTCCCAACCGAGCTAATTTCAGTAAGTTTGTATGATTTTCAAGTTTCATGAATATTTCGTTGAACGGCTTGTGATGTTGCTATGTGCACATTATTTCTATGAAAATGTTTAATGATCTGATAAACAAAGAAATCAATGAGATTAAGTATTAGTAAGTCCCGATTGAAGATGAATTTTCCAGGATACTCGATCTACCACTTGAGATAAGAAAGTTCGTATAAAACCATGCCAGGGCATGGCATCGGAAATTGAGCAAGTTATCATGTAAGTCCAAGGTAAGCTTGGCATTGATTCAAGAAGAGATATTCCATGTAAGACCATATCTAGGATATGGCTTTGGCATCAAGTTATGTGGGACGAGATTTAGTATCCTCGGTTATTCATAATAATTCATTGGGCAAAAGAGTAAAGCTTAAATGAAATAGCAAGAAAGTTAGTAGTAAAGTTGATATTATGTCATGCTAGTTAAGGCTGACTAACAAGTATAATTCACATTATGAATGATGATGCTGAGATTATGTTTATTATAGTAAAGCATACTGATCTATGTGATCAAGTGTTACAGGTACTCTGTTTACCTTACAAGCATGAGACTAGTAAGTGCCATGATGTATGTGAAAAGCAGTAAGAGTAAGTAAGCACTTGCGATTTGTGATGCCATTGTTTATGATAAATATGTTCACATGATTAAAAACTAAAAAGTTCGATTTAGTAGAATGCAGGATATGAGTACGGCCGTTCAACGATGAAAAGATGAATAAGACCATGGTTGGACCATGGCAATGAGAAAGTCAGTGTAAGACCATGTTTGGAACATGGCATCGACCGTATTATGAGGGTCAGTGTAAGACCATGTTTGGAACATGGAATCGACTATATTATGAGGGTCAGTGTAAGACCATGTTTGGAACATGGCATTGACCGTATTATGAGGGTCAGTGTAAGACCATGTTTGGAACATGGCATCGATCGTATTATGAGGGTCAGTGTAAGACTATGTTTGGAACATGGCATCGGCCGTATTATGAGTGCCAGTGTAAGACCATGTTTGGAACATGGCATCGGCATTAAGACAAGAGCTGGTGTAAGACCATATCTGGGATATGGCATCGACATTGACATGCGTTCCATGTAAGACCGTATCAGGGATATGGCATTGGTATTGGTATGAGATTTCATGTAAGACCATAGAGAGGCTATGGCATCGTGATGACATATAAAGAAGTAGCTAGACTATGCTGTCATGATACGAGTAAGACCATAGTTGGACTATGGCAATCGTCAGTAGACGACGTACTCAAACCCGCATACAACATTCATTAATTGATAAGTGATTGTAAGAGAAAGTAGGGTTAAATGTTGAGTACTCGAGCAGATATTAATGTGGAACTTGAATTATTAAAAGCTACAGTTCAAAAGTATAAGGGATAGAAACAATTGTAGAGTGATAAATGTGAAAACCCACTCGAGATGAGTTATATGATTATGATGAATATTAAGTCATATGTATGTAGTCACGAGAGCCAAGTTAAGGGGCTCTGTGACCTCACTCTCCTTACCCTTTGTTGAATTATGATGAGATGTTAAGAGAGTTAAATTGAGTAAGTTTACATGTGATTAATGCAGTATTTATGTTAGCACTTTAAGAATGCTTTGTATCACATTGATACATGATACTCTATTAGATAGAGTAATCATTGTTGAACATGAGGTTGAAGTCCTAGGGGACTATAATGAAAAGGCTATCATTGAGATATGAAATAGATAAGGTCCCGTATGAGACCATGTTCGGGACATGGCCTCGGTACCGAGTTGAAGTTCCGTATAAAACCATATTTATAATATGGCATCGGTAATGAATATGAGAATCGTGTAAGACCATGTTCAGAATATGGCATCGATACTTGATGTAGAAGTCCATATAAGACCACCTCAGGGATGTGGCATTGGTTTCGTACCTACATAAATGACGATGAATATGCATCTTTGATTATCCCTAGTGATCAATGGGACACATAGGTGAGTCTAGGGGTAGAAATGGAAATTGTACTAAAGCCATGTGAATGAGTAAATATAGACACTCGTTAACGAGTCAAGAAGAAATGAGTACGATGTGTGGCATGGTATGTGCTAAATAAATGGCAAGTTTGAATAAGTTGGCTTAAAGCCTGTAGTTTGTGCATGCTTAGTTGATGCCATGGATGGATTATAATAATAATCCCCTTGAGTATTACGTATAAATAGCTGTTACCTTTCAAGGCTGATGTAGTTGTTCTTTTCATAAATTGTGATTGTGTGAGAATGTTAGCTGATAGTAAAAATCAGACAAAACGGTTGTCGATTTGGTTAATTGAAATCGACATTCCTTTTTCTTCTCGTAACCTTAATTGGGTACTTTGAGGAGGAAGTTGGTGATGATTCGTGTATAAGAGGTGAAATCGCAAGTTTCACGTTGCGTGATGGGTTTTCCGGTAAGCCAAATAGAGTTAATGAATTCGATCGAGATGTCTCTGCCATCGTGTGATATGACGATAGTAAAGGTCTTAGATTAGCTTAACAAAAGCAACTCAGATGAGAGTGTGCTTGAAATACGTTTTCAGCATGGAGAAAAGAGTAGATTAATGTATTGAAAAATGATTCAAGTTCTGAGTATATTCAAGCATCAATCAATAAAGAGAATAAAATTCTGTGTGTACGTGAGTAGAGAGCATGATACAAAGATATACTCATCAAAATGTTCAAACCGTGATGGTTGAGTTGGAGGCTATAGAGGGAACTGTTAACTGAAAGTTTTAGCACTGAGTTCAGCACGAATCGAGAAAAAGAGCTGACAGGTTGGTTATCCAGAGACGATCACTTTTGTGTCTTTATTGTAAGCTAGATGTTATGAAATGATCCATGGGATCATCGATGCATATTTTCTGAATTTTTTTTATGATGAAAGAGTATCATATACTACAGGAGATTTTGAAAATGAAATAGTGAAATGGCTAGAGCTAATACAATGACAGGTATAGTTATTGTAATACTTTCGAATAGTAGACATAGTACAGATGTCTGAATGAATGATCCATGTTAAGCAATGCGAGTTGGTTACTCGATTGACCTTAGTTGATAAATCCGCATTGAATAAGATTACCGTTGTTAAAGTTTCCTCGAGATAGAATTTGAATGATGATGAATCCAAAACTTATACGAAGTTTGGTACGAGATTTAGTAGTAGCATATCTACTAATGCAAGAATAAGGAAATGCGATTATGTGCATAAATGTTTTTACAATAGAGTACATTTCCGACATGATTGAGTTTATGGTGGGAGTAGTTGACCACTAAAGGCCGAAGTTTTTAAAGCGTACAAGTCAAGAGTATTAAAGTCGATGAATGCTTTAATGAGAAAGTGAGATGAAACTTTCTGATTTCAAATTTGGTTTGACAAAATTTCCAAGAAAAGGAAATGTCATTGAATTGTAGTAAATCAACCGGTGAAGATCCGAACGATCATTTGGGCATGTACGGAGTTCCAAATTAGTGGATTTACGGATATAGTATAAGCCCGGAGGAAGAATAACTTAGGTCTCAAGTTACGTTTCGATCTTATGTATCACAGCTTAAGAGTTATCGGCAAGAGGAATTTGAGGATAAGTGGATTTGTGATTTTGAAGATTAGATGGAAACTTTTTTTTTAGAATGTTAGTAGCTAACCCTCCTGATAAGATTTTCGGGGACGAAAATCCCTAAGGAGGGGAGAATTGTAACAGCCCGATTTAGGGGCTAGTCGGAACAGTGGTCTCGGGACCACTAATTCGAGGTTGAAGAAAAATATTTTGATATTATTTTATGTGTTATTAAATGTTTATAAAGAGGCATGAGAATTTTGGTGCTTTAATTTTAGCGATTGAGGGCTTAATTGCGAAAAATGACTAAATCGCATAAAGTGCGAAAGTTCTATTTTATTTGCTAGAAGTGCCAAATAGCTATAGAATGTGAATTGGAGGTCTTTAAAGTGCAATTATGCCTTCCTATAAGTGATGGGCGGTCAAGGGGACAAGAAATTAAAATTTGACAAGGGTTGGTGACATTAGTTGACTAAAGGAATAAAATAAAGGGAAAAATAAAGAAAAGAAAGCTATCATCTTTTCTCCATCTTCTCTCCACCGAAAATGAGCAGCAACAAGGGGGTTTTTGAAGCTTAAAATTTCAGCAAGCAATTCTCCTCTCTAGTAAGTGATCTTGATGATTTTTCTTGATAAAAATTGTACTTTTTGAGTCCCCAAAGCTTAAGCTTTCTAAAGAGGGGACTAGTTTTCATTATGGTTGAAAGTCTAGGGACTTGCCATGATAGAGTTTATGTTGTTTGATGATTTTTTATGGAAGAAAATGAATGTTAGGATGTTGATAAACAACTTTTGTGAAAGGTGTTGTCATGAAAACACCTAATTGGGATTAAAATGCAAAAGTTGTAATTTGTTCATTAAGGCATGAAATTGATGGAATTGAGAATAGTTGTAAGAGGATTAAATGTTCAGCTAGGCTTGTTTAACAAGAAAATATGATGAAAATTTATTTACGAGCCTAGGGGCAAAATCGTAATTTTGCCAAAGTATAGGGGCAAAATGGTAATTTTTGCCTAAGTAGAGATTATGTTGTAATACGATCATTAAGTGATTAAATGAGTGAATTTCATTTTTCTAGATCAAAGAAAATGAGTTTCAGACCTAGAACGGATGAAAAGAGAAATATGGGCAAAAAGTCCTTTTCGGCTCTTTCGACATCGAGGTAAGTTCATGTGCAAATTTTGAAATTACGTATGAGCTTATTTAGTATTCCAATGTTGTATGGAATGTATATTACTATATGAATGTATGAAATGTCTCTTGATGAGATGTCAATGGAATTGAATTTAGAGTAATGGGAAAGGTGTATAGCACGATTGGACGATGGGTAAAGGCTCGAGTAAGACCATATTGGGATATGGCCTCGATGTAAGAATTCGTATAAGACCATGTCAGGGACATGGCATCGATATGTTAGTGTATGTAAAACCCAATTGGGGTAGAGTGACAACGAGAAATATGTGCATGAGACTCAAGAGAGTTATTTAACAATTCGAATGATTCATTGTATATGTGAATGTATGTGGTTGTACCATGAGTAGCACAAGTATGTGTAGAATTGAATTGAGATGAATTCAATAAATGACGAACCCCTAGTGGGGTATGTGTATTTGATGCACTGTGTGAATGAGAACGAATATCGTAGAAAGTTAAGTAAAAATGGAAACATGTGAAAATATTCTTGAATGAACATTTGAAATAGAATTATACTTGTGAATTATTATCCATGAATGTAAATAACGGTAAGCTATGTGCGATATCACCTTATTGATTGTTGATCGATGGGCTATGTGTGATACCATCACTTATAAATTATTGGTGGGTTATATGCGATACCTCTCTATTAGAGATTCAATGGTGGGCTAAGTGCGAAACCACCGAGATATTAATAGCATGAGCGGCTTATTGAAAATGCTTGATGTGTTGTTATATATGACCTTGTGACGATCAGTGTAGGAACGTATACTAATAAAACGAACGAATTGGCTTATGATATGGTAAGAAAGTGGTAAGAGATTGAATGAGTAAGTTTCAAGAATGGTTGAGTAAGTAACTATGAGTTGATGAGAAAAATTCAACATATTGCCTTGGGGTTATGTATATTCAGTGAATATCAATATTTGTCAAATTATACAGATGAACTTACTAAGCATTATTGCTTACTCTTTTACTTTTCTCATCTTTTATAGGTTTTATTACTTAGCTTGGGTTGGAGACCGCCGGAGATGTTTCACACTATCGAGCAAACACACGGTATGAGGTTGCAAGTCCTTAAGAGTCATGGCATGTATAGGGATTCGTTTAAAGTTGGTGAAGTCTATTTGTAGTAGCCAAATGTTGTTGGCCAAAGAGTATTCATAGTATGGTTGTGTATAGCCATTTATGATGGTTTAAGTTGTTGTAAATGTTGTGGGAACAATTCTCCCAAGTGTACGAGAGGAAAACTTTATTTTCATGAACCAAACATGTTAATTTATGTGTTTCAATTGATGATTTGAGAATGTATTGAAGTAGTTTATAAATGTATGCAAATGGGAGTGGTAAAAGGCTTGGTAATATAGCCTCTAAGTGCCCACACGGATAGACACTGCAGGCGTGTGTCTAGGCCGTGTGTCTCCGCACCTTAGTATCTTAAGTCGATTAGACCACGGGGTGATCACACGGCCGTTTGTTCAAGTCGTGTGATACGCACGCCGGCACATGGGCGTGTGCTTAGGCCGTGTTGAATAAGTCGGTATATCAAGGTATAGCACACGGTTTAGGCCCACGGGCGTGTCAAGACCGTGTGTGATTAGTCAGTGTTGACCACGGGTTGGAGGCACGGACATGTAATAGGGCACACGGGCGTGTTCCCAAACCACATGGGCGTGTGCCTTAACCGTGGGGCATTTGGCAGAATGCTTGGATTTTTAAGCACTGTTGTTGAACATGGGCGTGCGTGTCTACACACGGGCGTGTCTCATTCTACACGGGCGTGTGGCCCCTGTTTCAAAGAAAAGTTTCTTTTAACTCGTAAAAGTTTCCGAACGCAAGTTTAAGGCCTCGTAGGCCCACGATACGAATGACTTGACTAAGAAAGAGAAGTTTTTAATTCGGAATGAAATTTCATAGCCGTAAGTACTTGTATAAGAAAGTTCAAGCATAGTAATGTCTCGTATCCGATCTTAGCCTCAGACTCGGGTATGGGGTGTTACAGAATATGTTTTTAAACGAATCAAATTAACGAGAAAATACTTTTGAAATTGACGAGAGATTAATAGAAGCTAGTAAACGAAAACGGTTGAAACTTGATAAATTCGATTTCAAATCTCATTCCATGTGACATCGCCAGATTCAGCCATAACGTCTAGGCCAAGTTTGGGGTGTTACAAAATCAAAGTTTCAAATATACATATAAACCCGAATTCAAGTTTAATAGGTATAATTGTACCAAATTAAAGTTTATGTATCAAATTGCAGATTGATATTAAAGTTTATGTATAAATTTAATATTTATCCCATTTATAAACAATTCATTTGAATAGATTGGGTTGAAGGTTGATATAATTTTTATTTAGAGAAATCAAACAATAATCTTGTTAGGTTTATGAATACTTCTAGTATAAAAATTTACTCAAGTTATTAGGATTTGAATTCTAAATTAGGTGTTACTTTTTAATTATTAACTTTTATGATATAAGAGAGATTCTTTTGTTATTACTATAACAAAAAAGAGAGATTTAAAAAAAAATAAAATAAAAAAATCCAACATATTTAAGCTGATTCCGAAAAAAAAAGTTTAAGCTTATGAAATTTAATTCAAATTGATTTAATTATCTATAATATTATTTTAAAAAATTGGAGATATTTCAAGTTTTCAACCAAAAAAAATAATTATTTTTTTAGAAAATAAAAAATATAAAAAAGTGTTTTATTAAAAATTTTAAAAGTGATTTTTGAAAAATAAAAATGTTTTTTTTGCTAAAAATAATAAAAATAAAAAGTTGAACTAGGATCATATAAGCAAGTAAATATATTTTTTTCAACAAACTTTTAAATATTAAATTTGATGTCTTAGTTGGAATTCAACGGTTAAAACTTTTAATTTTTTTTTTTAAAAAAAAAAGTCAAAATGGTTATATTGATGTGATAGGAGAGAGAAGCTGAGAATACCTTCCCCAAGAAGCATTTTCATCCGACATGAGATAAAAACAATTCTTACCGGGAGTGTTTTTAATTTCTTTCTTTAAAATTAATCTATTTTTTTAAAAATTCATTTTAAAAATAACATATATATACCTAATTTTTCCAAACCATTCTTCAATAAACAAAACATTAAAAAAAAAGTAAAAATATATATTTGCAAAACAAGCACAAATTAAATTCTTGTTTCAAACAAGATTTGTGTTAAAGGTGAGGTGAGTGGGTGAGGAGCCGGATAGTTTAAATTTGTTTTTATAATGCATATAATTAAAAGACCTAGTCAGCTTTAATCCAAAAAGCACAGAGACATAGCCGCCAAACAAACGCTTTTGACACCAACATTTTGGCTTTTTGCACCTTTCTTTTTGGTACATTTCATATTGGATTTATCCCTTTTTAATAATATTATTTTAAAATACAATATACGATGATATTATTATATGGTAGTTTTGTAGATGATTTTGGTGTGAGTTACGAAAGTATTCATCACTTTAAATGTGATGTGAGTGGAAGATAATTCACCCTTTCCACTTCAATTGCCTAACCAGTTAGCAGCTAACTATGACTTTTCCATTTAAAATCTCCAATCTCAAAAACATTTATAATTAAAATATTAGTAATAGTATGGTATTACTTCTCTGAAAAAATAACATGGTTAATCTCATTGTTTGGTGGTCGGTAATGAGAAGTCGCATCACATCACCTATGTCCCCTTTTTTGTTAAGTCAAAGGAAACATTTAACTTAAATAAAGATTAAAAATAGGGTAAATGATTAAAATATATTAAATTTTAAAAAAATTTACGGAAAAATGCCGAAAAAATAATTATTTATCGGAAAGGGTCATTTCTCTCGAAAATGCGTCCACGTCAGCACGTTTTTAGGGGATGAATCAGAAAAACGCGTCCACGAGGGAGCATTTTGTGTCACATCAGCAAAAAACGAGTCCTTGAGGGCGCGCTTTGTTGATGTGACAAAAGCGCTCCCTCGTGGACGCGCTTTCCCCCTGCAACGGTCAATTTTTTTTTGACCGTTGGGCCTCCAACGGTCAAAAAAAACCTATAAAACCCCCCAACCCTTTTATTTTTTCACACATTAGTACTTACTCATTTTTCTCTCAAATTTCTCTCAAATTTCTTTAAACTTCCTCTCAAATTTCACAATAGTCCTTTAATATTTACAAAAAAGCCCTTTTTTAAATTTTTTGAAATATATTTTTTTTGATAAATTTAAAAATATTCGATCGTATTAGCAATGGCCGGAGAATTAATTCGTCTCGACGATAAACACATCTCCGTCGATCAAATGCAAATGGTAAGTTTTAATTTTAATTTTTCAATACTATTTAAAATTTTTAAGGTTTATGCAATTTTAATTAAATTTTATTTTATAATATTTTAAACAGTCTGTAGATCGGGTGTTGCAATGTTATATTCGCAATATGTCTGGTCCGCCATCGCCGTTTATCGAGAATTACCTGCGGGAAGCGGGTTTTTGGCACGTGGCCACGATAGGCCGGGGGTGCAAGTTGGACTCGAAGTTAATCAGTGCGTTGATAGAGAGGTGGAGACCCGAGACGCACACTTTCCATCTTCCATGCGGAGAGTGTACTACCACTCTGGAAGGCGTGCATTTGCAATTAGGATTTCCGGTGGATGGGTACGTAGTCACCGGGTCCGCAACTTCTGGCGATTTGGCCGTCGTATGCTACGAGCTTTTGGGTGCTATTCCGGATAACATTTACGATGGTCGGATCGAGATGGGCTGGTTACGAGACACATTCCCGGAGCCGAATAATGATTCGACCGAAATAGAAAGAATACGGTATGCTCGGGCATACATTCTTAAGATGATTGGAGGCTATCTCGATGCGGACTGTCCACGAAACCTCGCACACTGAGATGGTCTTTGAAACTCGTTGATTTTAGAGCAGCGGTGAATTGAGTTGGGGGTCTGTCGTGCTAGCAAAATTGTATCGGGAGATGTGCGGGGCGACGCGGCCGAATAAAGCGAAAATCGGAGGTTGCCTATCACTACTGCAATCATGGGCACGGTTTCGATTTTCATTTTTACGTCCTCGAGTCGACCACCCATATACATTCCCACTCATAACGAGGTAAATTTAATATTAGATTTTACAATTATTACGTAGATTTAAAATATAATTGTATGCTAAAAATTTATTTAATTAGGTGGAACCATTCGGCGAGTTATGTTGGAATACCTATATCGCTTGAAGATATACGGCTTCTACTAGAGCAACGGTCGGAAGCACAAGTAAGTATTAAATTTTAATTAAATTTCGTAATAAAATAGTCGTTTCGTATTTTGTATTTAGTATTTAGTATTTCGTATTTAGTATTTAGTATTTAGTATTTAGTATATAACTAATATTTTTATCATGTTAATATAGTTTGAATGGACACCATACGAGGATCCGTCAATTCGGGCAGTAATTTTGGAGGAGTTCTTGATAAATCGGAACATTTGGCATGTGAAGGTCCCATTGATCAACTATGCCACCGTGGAGATGCACCAATCAGATCGGGTTTTGTGTCAATTTGGATTCTGACAACCGATTCCCGTGGCACCTGAAGTGCTCGATGATGAGCACAAAGTCGACTTACAGCAGTTGCATATGGATTTGCCAAGATATTGGTCGGCAGATATCGAATTGTGGGAGAACCGGTATGATTATATACCTACTTGGGAACCGATCATCGTTCCGAGTTAGCGTGCGTGCGAATACATGCCATGGTTTGGATCCATGGCAAGTCGTATTTATTGCCGGAAGAGAGAGGCGACGGCAACCGTGAACAAAGGAACGACGGGGCGTTTAAATCCAAAGAGAATGGGTGATGAGGCGGGACCATCAACAGCGCCGACACGATCCATCGGGCCCATCAGCGCCCACACGATCACCGGGCCCAACACTTCACCGGCGACACCGACATCACGCCTTTTCGATTATGCGGTCGCGCACCTAGCCCTTATATGTATCCCAACCCTTATATGTTTCCTTTTCCCAGTCCCACGGCAGGTTGAAATGCATGGCCCGGTTCGAGTCCATTCCCGACTACTCCGACCGCCAACCGTTCTTGAGGCCGCCGTCGCATGAGGGATCGCACGAGGCGTCGTCGGGGAGCTCTTCTTTTTACCAGTCTCCTTCGCCTTATGGGATTCAGACACCTCCGCCATGGTTTATGCAAACACCTCCCCAGTCATTATTTTATCAAGGTGAGTCATCCTCCCGACACCCATAACCAGACCCCCTGCCAGAGGAACCAGAATCCCCGCCTGAGGTTCAACAACCCCCGCCGAAAGCTAGAAGAAGGAGGAATCCAGTACAGTAGCTATTCGACCACCCCCATGTGTGGCTCGATTCGACCGGCACCAACATTGATTCAGACCGCCATTTTTTTATTTTTTTTGTTATTTAATTTTTATATCTTTAATAAAATAAAAGTTGTTTTTTATTTTTTTATTGTAATTTAAGTTTTATATCTTTGCTAAAATAAAATTTGTTTATTTTTTTATTGTAATTTAATTTTTATATCTTTAATAAAATAAAAGTTGTTTTTTATTTTTATTTTTGTAATTTAATTTTTATATCTTTAATGAAATAAAAGTTGTTTATTTTTTTATTGTAATTTAATTTTTATATCTTTGCTAAAATAAAAGTTGTTTATTTTTTATTGTAATTTAATTTTTATATCTTTAATAAAATAAAAGTTGTTTATTTTTTTATTGTAATTTAATTTTTATATCTTGCTAAAATAAAATAAAAGTTGTTTATTTTATTTTTGTAATTTTATTTTTATATCTTTAATAAAATAAAAGTTGTTTATTTTTATTGTAATTTAATTTTTATATCTTTGCTAAAATAAAATAAAAGTTGTTTATTTTATTTTCTGTAATTTAATTTTTATATCTTTAATAAAATAAAAGTTGTTTATTTTTATATTGTAATTTAATTTTTATATCTTTGCTAAAATAAAATAAAAGTTGTTTTTTTATTTTTTTGTAATTTATTTTTTATATCTTTAATAAAATAAAAGTTGTTTTTTATTTTTTTTTGTAATTGATTTTTTTATCTTTAATAAAATAAAAGTTGTTTTTTTTTTTGTAATTGATTTTTTTATCTTTAATAAAATAAAAGTTGTTTTTTTGTAATTTTTTTAATTTTTAATAAAATGAAAGTTTTTTTTTGAATATCCTAATTGTAATTTAATTTTTATATATTTAATGAAATAAAAAACACATACTTTACTTCTATCATGTCTTTAAATACATCTAAACAAAAATGATCTGAGGCGAAAATGAGACATAACTTTTCATTCTTCCAAGAGACAAAAATGATAAGGAGACTATCAACTATTCCGATTTGGACACGAGCGAGATGTATGGCCTGGGTTCCTACACCATCCGCATAACTTCCGTTGGTTGGCCGTTTCTCGGATATCCATATTGTTGCGTATTCTAGTCGAGCGAGGTCGACCTTTTGGTTTGCGCTGCAGTTCTCTATCCGGTAACAGCTTATACGGAGAAAGCGATACAGACGACCACTTACGTTCATCTAGGACTGGTGGGAATACGTGTCTCCACACGTTGTACATGTTTTCTATTTTATACACTTCGTCGACATAGCTCATGGGATCCAGACGGAGATTCTGACAAGCCGCAAGTACATGAGCGTATGGGTAACGAAGTGCATCAAATATCCCATAGTCGCAGGTCCTCTTTCTCAAGTGTACACGATATTGCCCGCCAACAATACCTTGGTTTGGTCTTTCAAACTCCGTCACACGAAACCATAGGTTGTCGCGATCGTGACACACTGTGTGCATGGTGTTGGCCCGTGCCTTCGCCTTGTTAATTTATCGCAATACCTTCGCGCACCATACATGGCCTCCCTGCATTTGGCCTTTATAACTCGCTGCTCGCTTCGAAAATAGTGCCGCTAAACAAAAATATGTCTCTCGTACAACCGATGTTATCGGCAAATGACGCGTTCCTTTTAGAATAGAATTTATGCATTCGACCAGGTTTGAGGTCATATGACCATATCGTAGGCCGTCGTCGTATGCTTGTGTCCACTGTTTGAAAGGTATGTTGCATAGATAGTTTGCGCCTTCTTCGTTAACTGAGCGCAAACTCGCCAACATCTCATGAAAACGGTCCTTATTGATCTCGTACCCTGCTAATATAAGTTGATAGCGAATATTACATACCACTATTCAATTAAGAATAAATTGAATATTACAAACGAAATTATATTAATAGATATTACATACCCATGTTGGTCACTTGCCGTCGTTCACTTGTAGATCGATGTTGCCCGTGGTAGTTGGACGCAACATGCCTTAGGCAATATCGATGGTGTGTGCGATGCCATAGGCTTCCCTGTCGCTCTATTGCGGCTAGTATTCCAGGGCCCCGATCCGATATAACGCATATATCGAGGTTGGAAGCGAATATGCCTCCTTAACCTAGATAGAAAGAAATCTCGGTCATCATCGACTCTCCGGTGTTATTGCAAACGCAATTGGAAGGATTCTCCCACTCTGCCGCCCCGTGCCCACGACTAGCAATAGCCGATGCGTATATCTACCATACATAAAGGTACCGTCAATTTGTACCAATGGCTTGCGATATAAATACGCCTCGCCATTGCTTAAATGTCCGTAACAGACGCTTGAACACTTGGCATCCACGGAGCAATCGATCGTTGTAGTACGCGGTTCCGTTTCAAAGGTGCGTTATCTTTCGCCTCGGACATATCTCTCCAAAGACTGACACCACCGCCACACTTCATTATATGAAGCGCCCCACCGACCATACAACTTTTCCAACGCCGCTTGGCTATCCAAGTCTTCCAGAAGAGGGCGTGTACCCCAATTGGCTACGAATATTGCCAATTAAGGCGGCACTGTAGTCTTGGGATCCGCCTTCACCGTCGGTATTATTAAGTCAGCCAACATCTCTGAATCCATCTTCGGATGATCTTGTGAAACACCTGTCAACGAAGTACGTTAAATAATGCAACATTACATAATATTAGTATTATTCAAAAACCTTGAACACCTAGTGATACTGTACCGGCAAGACATGTATGTGGACCTTTGTACTTTTTGATCTCCCACAAGCCTGTCCTTTTCCTCAACGAGGCCATGATTTTCCATGAACATGTACCGTCTTGCACTGCACACTTGGCCTCGTACTTATCGAGTTTGGATTTAACCACGTTGTAGTTAACCCCGTTCTTGATGCTATATTGTTTCAATGCACCAAGAAAACTATCCTTGTTGGAAAACTCTTTACCAACTTCTAATTCGCCCGAATCCAACGACGAACTTGTACGGTCACGCCTTCTGTGTGGTAGTTCAGGAAACTCCAATGCATCGTCTTGAGATAGATCGACATTATGCATGTGGGCTGGAGGAGAGTACGCCCTGAATCGCGGATCTTCTTCTTCATCATCTGAACAGCCTTCAACATCGGTTGAAACAGGCTCTGGTTCAGAAAATAATGCAACTTCTGCACCATCGGGGCCGGGCTCTCGAGGTGGATCCACATCGGACTCATCATCTGACCCACCGTCATCTGCAACGAACGATGGCCCATTACTGGTGGATGTCGTGGGGAGTACATTATCCCTTCTTAAACAACTTTCGTAACGTTCCCAATCATATGTGGATTGCCAACCACTAGAAGTTGATGACGTTCCCCAATACGTATTACTAGCATCGAGCGTCGAAGGAAGGATATGCATGTCCCATCCACCAACCGAGTGTCGTGCAGGGGTTGTGTTTTCCATACTACCACCAAACACGGGCGCTTCCGTATTCTCCCTCCCACTAACAGAGTGTCGGCTTGGGGTCGTGTATTCCCCTCGAACAGCAGTAGATGTTGAAGTCGAAGGAAGATCACTTGGCGATGAAAATTGTACATGTACCTCAAGATAGGGTGATCCACTAGCAAGATGAGTCTCCACCATTGCCTCCAAGATCCGATGACCTTTGATGTCGAATGAGTCATATCTCACGGGATCAACCGAAGCGTAAAATCTATATTTAATAGACTGAACTTTCATTGGCGTTGTTCCGAAGATTTTACGCCTAATTCTTTTGTGAAGTTCTGTCAAATCTATGTTCCGGTTAAAACCCAGTCGCGCTGTGTTCTCCGATAAAAAAACAACACCATTTTCGGTGTCACAAACCTCACCATCGTAGTAAATAACAACATTAATACGTTCACTCATCTTCAGTTTCTATTTTACTTTTGCCTCAATTTTTGTTATGCAACATGAGAATGAAATTTGGCTGATTTATAGTCTAAGGATTGCCGGACTCATCAGAGCAAAAAAAGAGCGTCCACGTAGGAGCTTTTTTCAGTACTCTTGCTGATAGTGCATCCTGCTTGAAGCGTTTTGGTCACTATTTGTTCAGAAACGTCTTCTCAAAATTATATTGCCAGAGACTACTGTAGCAAAAGAGCGTCTACGTGGGAGCTTTTTTCAGTACTCTTGCTGACAGTGCATCCTACTTGAAGCGTTTTGGCCACTATTTGTTCAGAAACGTATTCTCAAAATTATTTTGCGAGAGACTCTGTAGCAAAAAAAGCGTCCACGTGGGAGCTTTTTGAGTACTCTTGGCGACGAGTGCATCCCGCTTGAAGCGTTTTGGTCACTATTTGTTCAGAAACGTCTTCTCAAAATTATATTGCCAGGTACTACTGTAAAAAAAATTCAAATAATTTTTATTTTACTGATATATTTTTCCCAAAACCCTAAACTTAAAATTATTCTAATTAATTAACCCTAAAATCTAGTCTATTAATTTTCCCCTAGAAACCCTAAACCCTAAGACCCTAAAAATCCCTAAACCGTAGCCCTAAAACCCTAAAAACTCATACCCTAACACTAAAAACAACTAAAAAGCCCATCGGGGGTCAAGGGCAAAAACAACTAAAAAACCCTAAAAACTCATACCCTAACCCTAAGACACGTTTTTTGCTGATGTGGCACAAAGCGCTCCCTCGTGGACGCGCTTTTCTGTTTATCCCCTGAAAACGCGCTGACGTGGACGCATTTTCGGGGGAAATGGTCCTTTCCGGTAAATAATTAATTTTTCGGCCCTTTTCCGTAAATATTTTTTAAAAATGGTATATTTAGGTCATTTACCCTTAAAAACATCTTCAAACTTGAAAGTTACACAATAAAAAAAATGTAATAATTTAATTCCATTTATTGTTTTATGTTTTTTTCTTTAAAAAAATACATTACTAATAATTTGTATTATATAAATTTGAGACATATCTTATTTTGGCATAATGATAAATTTAGCTTACATTTTTTGTTATTTTGACTTTCTTTTAGCTAAATTTGACTCTTAATTCTTTTTAAAAAAAATTAAATTTAATCATCAACTTTTTAAAAAGAGTCAAATTATTTTTTTAAACAGAGATACTGTATAAAACATTAAATTTATAAATATGATAACTTGCATGACAATCCACATGCATTTTATGATAATTTTTTGAATTTTTGTAAATTATTTATATTTTTTTGAATTTTTTATTTTTTGTATTTATTAACGTTCATATAAGATAAATAGTATTATATCAATATAAATATCCGTAAACTGTCATTTAAGTTGTCACGCCAATATAATTAAAAAAATAATATTTTAATAAGTATTTTTGTTAAAAATAATTTGACTTTTTTAAAAAAAAGTAAAGGATCAAATTTAATTAAAGACTAAATATATCATTAATTCTATTAATTTTAACTTCTATTATTGTTAGGTGTAATTCGAGTTCTATTTTGAGTGCCTTTCAAAAACTCATGCAAAGATGATGTCGTAATTTGTTTAGCCGCCTTCAATTTGCTTGCTAAAATCGTATTTAAATAAATAACCAAAAAAGAAAAGAAAGTCACAACATTGGAATTAATTAATTAATTAATTAAAAGTAAATTTTGGGAGGAAAAAAAAGGAAAAAAAAAACGAGGGAAATGAATTACTATTTCATTAATTTAAGGTTTAATGATTTAAAATGCATTCGAACTTTTAAAAAAAATTCAATTAAGCTCCTACAAATTTTTTTCACCCAATTGAGTATTTAAACTAACAAAACTAGTTAAATAGACTTTTTGACTAAGATTGATCGTTGCAACGATGACATGGCGACGTTGATGTGATGCTCAATGTCAGTTATAATTGTTGATGTGACTGTGCCATGTTAACAAATAATTTAAAAAGTTAATTTTTAAAAAAGTTAAAAGGAATATTTAATTTTTTTACTGAAATGAACCTGAACATGTGGTTATCTAGGTTCATTCGTTTTAAAGCTTAATTTCGTTTAAGAAATTTAAGAAATTATTTTTAATTTTTGTATAAATTTATAAAACATTATTAAAATTTATAAAATAAATAAATAAAGTTAAAAAATAAAAATAAAAATTAATAAAAACCTTTTAAAAGTTAAGCCCAGAATGAATTTAGAGATATAGATGTCTAAATTCAATACAGATTCATTCAAAACGATTTTTTAAAATTATATAAAGATTAAAAATTCTTAAAAAATAAAAATTGATATGTATAAAAAATATTTTATAAATTAAATAAATATAAATATAAATAATTTTAATTTTATTAATCATATGATTTTTAAAATTAAAATTATTTATATTTATTTTTTATAATCTTAAAAGGTAGCAATAGAATTAAAACATGATACACATATTAAATTTTTTAAAGAAAATTAATATTTAATTTTTTTTAAAACTTCATCTTTAATGAATTTGAACATATGGTTGTCCAAATTCATTATGGACTTAATTTTTGAGTTATTTTTAAAATTAATTTTAATTTTTTGAACTTTTAAACTTTATTTAATATTTTTTTATAATTTTAAGAATGTTTTAAAATTTTACAAGTTTTATTAAAAATATATTTTTAAAAATATTCTTTTAATTTTTAAAAGAAATTAAATTTTAAAACAAATGAACCTAGACAATTAATATAATAGTATCACCTTAACAACTATCGTTAATATAGAGCATCACATCAATACCATTAACGAGTAACGGTCAATATTAATTAAATGGTATATTTGATTAGTTTTATTAATTCTTTAGTTTAATTGGATGTAAAAAAGGCCGGAGGAGTTTAATTGATTTGTTCGAAAAAAGAGGAAATGAAGAATGAAAAGAAACTCAGAAAGGGCGGCGGGTGGGCGGGGTGACTTGAAATCTCAATGTCTTCGGTTCCTTCATGTTTCACACAGCTCTGAAACTAAACAACATTTCACAAAACATGATAAATAAAAAATTCAATTTCTTCAAAGTCAAATAAATCTCCTCTTACAAACACCACGAGATTTCTATAATTGCATCTCTTTGTTGTTTTGGTCAATCCAACCCCCCTTTTTTATATAAAAAAAATTATTTTCAATTTCTAAATTTCTTTTGAGCTGAGCCTCATCCTTCACTGTAACTCAATCTGACTCAGTCCTTTTTTCTTTAGTGTTTGATTTAATCTTCTTAAGTTGGTTCACCTGAATTCACCCAATCTGTTTAGCAGGTGTGTTCTTGGTTTGCCATTTCGTCTTCTGATTCTAAAACCATCCATTGCCAAACTTTTCTCTTTATTATTATTATTATTATTATTATTATTATTATTATGAATTTTTGGATTGATTTCACGTTTACTGATTAAAAGTTGCATCTGATTTTGAATATTGATATTTGTTTTGCAACTTTGGTATTCTGGTTTTTACAAGGAAAATCTTTACAGAGCCGAGTTAACGCTGCTTCTTTTTGTTTTCTTCAGTTAAATTCTTGTTTTAGGTATAAATTGGGGGGTATTGTTTGCGATTAATTTAAACATTTGAAGAATAATGGGAGGTGTTTGCTCTGGTGCGACAAAAGAGCCAACTATAAAGCGTGAACAAAAGACGACCAGTAGAGGATTGTCAGGGAAGCTCAAGTCAAAAAAGCGCTTTTCTAAGCAAAACGGAAATTCCAGTTCGCTTTCCTATGCTTATGGCGGAGGTCTCGACAAAGCACCGCAAAGACACGATTCTGGTGATTTTGGACTGCAATTTTCCCGGGAATTGAAGCCATCAACCCCCGCAAAGACTACTGCTTCCAAGGTATACCTTTGCTTTAACCATTATTCGAGCTCATAGAAATTTGATGTAAACTTTGAATGGAAGAACACTCAATGGATTAAGGAACAGTTTGAAGAAACAATGTTGATGATAGAATCCAAATGAATGCGTCTCCATACAACACATATGATCATATCATCTAGAATTGAACTTTTTACATAATTTTGTTTATGTAGGTTTCTCACAGGAGCTCATTTCTGGGAAGAGCTGGGATTTTAGGCCTAGAGAGGGCGGTCGACGTTCTAGATACACTCGGAAGTAGCATGTCGAATTTGAATGCCGGAAGTGGCTTTGTCACTGGCCTGGCTTCTAGAGGGAATACAATATCTATATTGGCATTTGAAGTGGCTAATACAATAGGTAAAGGAGCGAATTTGTTGCGGTCACTTTCAGAACAAAACATCCAATTCCTCAAAAAAGATGTCTTACATTCCGAAGGAGTACAAAAGCTAGTTTCTACAAACATGGAGGAGTTGCTAAGTATTGCTGCAGAAGACAAGAGGTAGCTTACGTACTTTAAATTATTCTTGATGCAGGCGATGCTGTGCTATTTCTTGTACTTTAACATCCCATTATAACACTTAAGATCCTTTGGGATATATAGGGATGAATTGGATATTTTCTCGAGTGAAGTATTTAGGTTCGGAGATCTATGTAAAGATCCACAATGGCATAATCTTGGACGATACTTTTCAAAGTAAGGTAGATTTTATTTTAGATTATTTACTTTCAGCTTATATTGGTGATGTTTACTAATGGAGTTATACATCTCTTGCTACTGTAACCAATCTGTCAGACTAGATATAGACAATTCAGTTCATAAACAAGCTAGAGCTGAGGCTGAAATGACAATGAAAGAACTAACTTCTCTTGCCCAGCATACCTCTGTAAGTTTTTATCCACTAATTTTGAGCTTTGCCTTTCTATTTGAGATGCTGTTCCTACTTCATACATTAGGCTTTTTGGATGCTTTTATTGAATGAATTGTGTGGAATGCCACAGTATGTTCTATAAAAAAACTTGTGGACTAAAATTTTGAAACTTTAGTGGAATCGTAAGTATCTCAATTTTAAGAAGCTTGTTTGAGGCCTTTGAAATTTATCCTGCATTCAATGTTATGTTCAAGCTCTAACATAAGGGTTGTCCATCTTTGTGAATGTTTTTTTTGCTATATATTGGTTTTGGGTCTTGATTCTAGAGAAGTTTTTAATCTATGTAATCTACTTCAAGATTGTAACGGATGTTTATATTTGTAGGAACTGTACCATGAATTGAATGTTCTGGATAGATTTGAACAAGAATATAGGCTGAAGTCGGAAGAAGTGGAGGCCTTAAATCTCCCTAAAAGAGGTTAGGCATGGATGATTCTTTTCTCATTCCATTTTTCTTTTATCTGCCTATGGATGTAGGCAAAAGTTTGATCCGTTGTTGATTATGTAATGTCATTTTATGGGGTGATTGAACACTACACCAAAATGAAAATTACTAATCCTAAATACTTTAAATATGCTAACGTTAGAGTAAATATTATTCTCGTTTTGATACTATTTGTTTATCTGACTGCATTCGTCATTATTTGTTCATGATTTCATTCTAGTTACTAAAGTCTGCAATGCTGCTCTTTTTGTTTCTCATTTTGACAGAACTTGTTACGGTTGATTTTTTCTTATTAACAGCTCCTAGTTCATTCCAATGTTATCGTTTCCGTGTGTCTGATATTTGCTATTGAGTGTAGCTACTTTATTAACAGCTAAATGTTTCAAATTGTAGGAGAGAATCTCATGCTTCTACAAAGTGAGCTAAAACAACAAAGAAAGCTTGTAAGGAGTTTGAAAAAGAAATCTCTTTGGTCTAGAACTTTGGAAGAGGTACATAACTACAAGCTGCTTTATAGTTATCCATGAACTTCTCCAATGGTTTTTAAGATGTTAGAAATGGTGGTTGCTTTTTATGAGTATCAACATGATTCAGTTTTGGCATTTATATATAAAGCAAGAAATGTTTGCATTGGCAGAGAACCATTATGCAACCTTTCTTGACTAATGGTTTTTTTCTTCCATTGCAGATCATGGAGAAGCTTGTTGATATTGTTACTTACATGCATCAAGCAATCTTCGAATCCTTGGGAGGTAATTCATGTATATACAAATCTATCAAATTATTATGCGGGTAATATCATGCGCTTTAATTGATTTTTTTACTATGTCTTATCAAAATAATTTTCAATTCGTGGCAGAAACAGCATCATCAGTCAAAAAGGAGACTCCTGAAAATTCTCAAAAATTAGGTGTTTGTGGACTTGCATTACACTATGCTAATATAATTCATCAGATTAACAACATTGTAAGTCTATGCCATGCGCTTCTTTTCCTTATTTCCACTAGCAGTCCAGGCCATCCATCAGCTTGGATTATAAATTGAATCTCAATGTTATAGGCAGCTCGACCAGCCTCGCTTCCTCCTAATATCAGGGACACATTATATCATGGATTGCCACCCACTGTTAAGAAAGCTTTAAGGTCTCGATTGCAGTCCATTGACACCAAGGAAGAGGTACACATTCTTTTCTTTTTGTTTTGGTAATAGTTCAACTGTGATCCATACTCCTATAGACTTTGATTTTCATTGCTTGAGTTCATCTATTGTTTGAACAGTATCTCACTTAATTGCTTTCTTTTTTCTGTAGCGCTCAATTTCACAGGTCAAGGATGAAATGGAAAAGACACTACAGTGGCTTGTTCCAGTTGCCACAAACACAACCAAGTATGTTATGTTATGCTTGTTTAGATTTGATTTATTTGAGAAATTAAGCCAAAATTCCTAGGAAATATTTCTCCTTTTTTTGCAACAGAGCACATCAAGGTTTTGGATGGGTTGGAGAATGGGCGAGCACAGGGTCAGTGAAAGGCTTTTCTTTATCTCTCTGTGTGCACATTGTCACATGTGAATGGACTTATTCTGTTTCCTGGTGTTTGACAGCAATGAATTTGGAAGAAGCGCAGCGGTAAATATTACCCTCACCGGCCTTCAGACGCTTTATCATGCTGATAAAGCGAAAACAGATGCATACGTCCTTGAATTGGTGGCATTGCTTCATCATTTGATCAGCTTAGTGAAACAAAGAGATCACGGGTTCAAGCCTCAGACATTTCGATCTCCTTTTCACTCCAAGATGCTGCAGCAATTTCTATCCTTGAATAGTGGTACTAAACCCCGCAAGGTTGAAATGGCGGAACAAGACAGGAAGTTGTTAAGCAAGGTGAGTGGGAGGAGATTGGTTCCTGGAATCAGCAAAAGTCAGGAATTTCCTTTAGGCAAAAACAAAGGGATCAAAATTTGGGCATTAAGTAGAAGTGCTGGGAACTCTCCTGATAGGGAAAGAAAGAGTTGCAAGCATTCAAAAACAAATATATTGGATGTGATGGATGGTTTGGACCTCGCAACTTGAATGTCACTTCTTGTCTCATTCCTAACAGTCCCATTCTTCTCATTCTATTATTAAGTATATGTGAGATACCTTCCATATATTGTATATTGGTATTTTTTTCTCAAGTCATCTGAACAAGTGGATATATTATTTTTGTGTTTTGGTATATATTGATATTAGCATGTTTCAATATTTGTAAAATCTAATTGTAATCGAAATGAAACTTAATTTCGTATTGAAACAGTATGATATTAGTCAACTTAAACAAATTTGAATTTGAATTTGGGAGTGAACAAAATTCGATTTGATTCGAAAAAATAAAATAAAAATTTAAATTTTACAATTCGAATAATTTGAATAACAAATTAATTAAATACTCTTTTAGTTCTTATCAATTTTGAAAATAAGCAATTTGATCTCTCTCAATAAAAACTACAAAAAATAATATTCAAAATAATTTTTAGAGTTAAAAATATTTATAAAAAAAATTCTAAAATTTATATTTTTTAAAAATCTTATAAATTTTTAAAAAAAAAAAAAATCCTAAAGAACATATAAAGAAAATTAAAAATTTAAAAGTTTTCTAAAATAATAATTTCGAGACCTAAATAAGTTAATTAATAATTTTAGTTTATCATACTAAAATAAATTATGGTTTCAAATTTATGTGCTTTAACATGAAATTAGTTATACTGTAACAAAATTTTAATTTGGCATGTTTAATTTTTTAATTTAACTTGAACAATTTCACTCAATTCGACTTGACTCGAATTTTATTTCATTCGACTCGATTCGAAAAAATTTCAAATCGAGTTAGGATGATAAAATAAGACTCACCAATTCAATTAACTCAAAAAAATTTCACTCGATTTGATCGAACACCCACCACTATTTGAGCCAAGCATTAACCAAGCTAAGAATTATTGACATATGCCGCCACAGGATAAAAACCACGCTAGTCTAGCCCCCGACAACATTAGACAATAACCCCTTTTGAGTATTATAGCTTACAACTGGTAAAAGTATTATGAAAGCTATTGTATTAGGAGTGGAGGTGTGCATGGGCTGGGCCGAGTTCGAGCCAAACTCAACTAAAAATTTAGGCCCATTTGCTAGGCCTAGACCCGACCTGGCCCAAAAAATAGGCCTAAAATTTTTTCCAAGCCCGAACCGGATAAAAATGATAAAACCCAGCTCGACCCGACCCGCCCATATTAATTTTTATATTATTTTTAATATAATTTTAAAATATATATAATACATCAAAAATACTAAAAACATCAAAAAATATATATACTTAAATAACACTAAGATAGATGCAACTTAACAAACAAATGCATTTAAAATAATAACAAAATTAACAATAAAATAAATTTTATACAATATCCAAACAATAACAACATAATAATAAAATGATAGCGAAATAGGAAGAAAACAATAAGAAAATAATATTAAAAAAACAAAAAAATAAATTTTTTTGTCCTTTAGTGAATTTGGGCCGGGCCGGACCGAACTCGAGCCAAAAATGTCTTACCCGAGGCCCGGCCCATTTTTTAAATGGGCTTTATTTTTTTTATCCAAACCCATTTTTCAGGCCTATATTTTTATCCAAACCCTTCCACATTTCGAGCGGGTCGGGTGGCCCGACCCATGAACAAGTCTAATTAAGAGTCAGATTACATTTTAATCTTATACTTAAAAAATGAACAAATCAATTTTTATATATTAAATCAAAGATTGGTCCCTATAGTCAGCATGAAATACACACGTAAGCCATCACATGACACTGTATCAATTACGTTATAAAGAGAATCTCGTAGTTTTGGAGATAGTAATCCAATAGTGCTCTCCAGAAAATACTTTCATTAATCCACAAACAACTCAGCAGAGTTTCTGAATTTGCTTTGTATCCTACCAAAAGAATGACAAACTTAATTTCGAAACTAGAATTATTGATGTGTTTTTTTCCCTCCAAGATAGGGATCAGATTCAGATGGTAAAGATAGGAGTGGGGGTGCCCAAGCGAGTAATGACCACTCAACATATCCCGTTCAGTGCCTAAAGTATCAGGCTATAGTCTTTGGGGACCCTTCTATTTTATAGGAGATGTCAGCTCCTTGCTTCCCGTCTCTATGCAATGTGGGTTTTACACATTAGACTAGCTTAGCGGCCCTTTTGAGTTTTTAACCTATTTTGTCCTCACTCCTCACTATCTATTTCTTTTTCAATCTCAAAAATGCCTAGTATAAAACAATAAAGAGGTGTCACCGCGGATTTCTAATAATGTGATTCAGAATTTAATCATGCTATGGGAATGGCAGTTATTCATTTTTTTAACAGAATCTGTGATGAGAGAATTAGTCACGAAGGATATCCTGATTTCGATAAATAAAAAAAAAAATTAAAAATATAAATCTTTATTTTAAAACAAATAATATCTCATACTGGATATATTTCAACAATCTTTACCATCCTCTTAGAAATCAATTGCAAATTAAACAAAGATATATTATTATCTTTACTAACTGTTTGATTCATAATTATATGAGTTTTTTTTATATAAAATAATTAAATTGTTAATTTATGTAAAAATTATTAAGTGATATATATTAACTAACAAAAATATATTCTATTAAATAATTTTTATCTTTTTTATTAAATTTATAAACTTAATACTCGTATTTTAAAATCTAAATAATGTACCAATTATTATTCAAAGTCAAAATAAACGAAATAGAGCCCGAACTTCCAAGTCTAAAATAAAAAGAAATTAAATCTAATGGCCAAATACAATTTGTAAAAGTTAAAACTCAATTTAAAATATAGTTTAATAAAAAATAATATTTTATTAATATATTATATTTCTAATAATATTTTACATATTACTAGTTACAGAGATATAAGAATATTTTAAAATTATTATTTTTACTTGCTTTTAGAATAAATAGTTGTAGTTGAAAATTATAAAAGATATATAATTTCTTCAATAGTGGAAAAATAGATATTCTCACATAAATGGATTTAAATTATCTTAAAATCATTATTTACTATGCTAAAATAAAATCTCAAGTATTAGATATACCTAATATTGTTTTGTTTTATCTTCTTGCAAACTATGTCGAAAAACTTGGTCGGTGACGATGGTGATCTTATCTCGAATGAAGATCGAAACACCAAAAAGGTGCGATTTAAGGATGTCGATACGGATACAAGCTGTGAGATGGTAGTGGATCTAATCCCTACACCAGTACCATCCTGGAAGTACAAGATGTTGGGGAAAACTTTGCCTGCCTCTACAGACGAAGTAGAATTGAATTTCCAGGAGTGAGATATCATGAAGACTACGGTGAATGGTATACCAACGATAAAATTTTCCGAAAGGATAAAGCAACTATTGGTAAAGGGTATGGCAACTATAGCAGTCGTGAAATTACTAGGAAGGAACCTGGCATATAGCACCCTTCATAACAGAATACTCAATCTATGGAAACCATCACTTTCGTTTCAGCTTATGGGTGTCGAAAACAGATACTTCTTGGTTAAATTTCAAGGCAGGGAGGACTACGAAAAAGTTCTAACTAAGGGTCCATGGGTGGTTTTCTGCCAATACCTCACGGTTCAACCATGGACACCAGAATTTAATCCCGATCAACCTTTTCCTAGTACTGTTTTGGCTTGGATTAGACTGCCTGTTCTATCAGGAGTCCTTTATAAACGACGACTACTGGAGGACATAGAGGGTCTAGTGGGCAAAGTTGCGAAGCTCGACTTCAAAACAAATAGTGGATCGAGGGGACGGTTCGCTCGAATGGCATTTTTTGTCAACTTGGACAAACCCTTAATTTCTCAAATCCCGATGAACGGTAAGCAATAGAGAATTGAATATGAATTTTTACCCGCTGTATATTTCTCGTGTGACAGGTATGGACATGTGCGTGACCTCTGTCCTTCCAATGGACCGGAGAAGGGTCGCGGCGAGAGTAAAGAGGTTTCAACGGCGGTCGCTCCAGAGAAGGAAAAATCAGTGGAGGCGTCGGAATCCTTCAGACCATGAATGCTCGTCGAGAGAAAATCACGGCGAAATCAAGGCTCTAATGCTTCTTTGGCTGCGAAATTTCAGGGCAAAAATGGAGAAGGATCTCGATTTAATGCCCTATCTTTGGTACAATCAGAGAGCATTGAAAATGGGGAGATGGGTGCAGATTTTTCGGGGATCATCTTTAAAAAGAGGGAATTTTTAAAGATTAAAGATGGGGTTAGCAGGGATAACTCCCATAATTATGGGCTGAAAAATGATGGGCATATTTTTTCAAGAGCTGCGAGCCAGGCCACGGTTGGAAAAGATCAACGTGGGTCCTTGAAAGCTGGAAATGGGCTGTCCATTGGCTTAAATGCTGGGCCAATAAGTGTGCCCAATGGAGGAAATTATTTTCAACAAAAACTCAATAGCGTGATGACAGAACCCACGCTCCAAGATTTCAATCCTGCTCAGGCCCAGATTAAAAATAAGGAAACAGTGCTCAAAGGGCCCAATTCAGTAAGGCCAGTTGGGCTGAAAAAGCATTGAAGGGCCCAATTCAGCTGACGGATACTGGGAGCGGTTCAAATAATTTGCCTTTGTGGAAGCAAGCCTTTCAAGATGCGAATCCAGTGTCTGAAAGAGCTGGGCAAATCCATCATGCGTCGACCCAAGAAGAACATATCCAGGTTCAATCCACTATTGTTGTTAAATATGTTAATTCTGAAAACTTTCCTGTTTTTTCCACTACAAGTGAGATTGCATCGGGAATGGAACAAAATATTCAGGCCATGGAATTTGATGGAATTAAAGCGCATTTTAATCCAACTTTCGAAGGTCCTGTTGGGGGTTGGAGTTCAACTGACAGATGGCATTTTAGATCCTGATAGACACTCTGCTGTAATTTTCAAAGAAAATTTGCACTCAAAGTCTCATGAAGATGCTGTGAGACGAAAATTTGAGGCCTTGGGAGCAAGTAGCTTAAGGAATATAGAAAGAAAAAATAGTAGCAAGGTTGGTTTTGGTTGGGGAGGCCAAAAATTAAACAATTCTTTAAGGGGACGTAGAAGTCGTTTCAAATCTATTGGAAATTCTTGTATTCTTCTAGGTGAATCTATGGATGTGATGGTTAATCTTATTTCGTCTCAAATGGTAAATGAGATTGGAAATGGGGTGCAAAATGAGGCAGCTTCCAATTTAGATGGTGTTGATGATTCTTGACAGTAATGGTACGACCCTATTTTATTTTTATTTTTCATGAATTTCTCAATTTTTTTTCTTGGAATTGTCAAGATTGTGCTAGTGCCAGATTTTCTAGTGTTTTCCGAAAGTATAATATGAAATACAAAGAAGATATCATTAGTTTGCTTGAACCCAAAGTTAGTGCGACCAAAGCAGACAAAATTATTGCACAGTTGGGTTTCCAGTACTTTTCATCACGTAGAAGCAATTGGCTACTCTAGGGGTATATGGATTGGTTGAAAAAATTTAGTTCGGGTTGAGGTGGTTCATAATTAGAGGTGTTCATGGGTCGGGCCGGGCCGGGTTCGAGCCAGGCTCAACTAAAAAATTAGGCCCATTCATTGGGCTCGGGCCGGGCCGGGCCCAAAAAATGGGCCTAAATTTTTTCCAAGCCCGACCCATATAAAAATGCTAAAACCAGCCAGACCCGCCCCTACCAGTATTAAATTTTATATTATTTTATATAATTTTTAAATATATATAATACATCAAAAATACTAAAAAAATCAAAATAAATATTTCCCAACAAATTGAAAATAAATTTTAAAAAAATATGTAGACTTAAATAACACTAAGATAGATGTAACTTAACAAGCAAATACCTCTAAAATAATAATAAAATTAACAAATGCCTTTAAAATAATAACAAAATTAACAATAAAATAAGTTTTATACAATATTCAATCAATAACAACAAAATAGTAGCAACATAATAGTAATATGGTAGCAAAATAGGAGAAAACAACAAGAAAATAACATTCAAAAATAAAAAAATAGCGATTTTTTGTCATTTAGTAATCGGGGCGGGCCGGGCCAAAAATACCTTACCGAGGCCCGACCCATTTTTAAAGCGGGCCTTATTTTTTATCCAAGCCCATTTTTGGGCTTATATTTTTGCCCAAACCCTCCCAAATTTTTGGTGGGCCTTGGTAGCGGGTGGCTGCTGACCCATGAACACCTCTATTCATAATCACCTACAATTTATTCTTTCCCGAGTTTGGTTTGTTTCTTCTTCGGTGCCGATTTTTATCTCTTTTGTGCATGGGAGCCCAAATCGACAAAAGCGTAAGGATCTATGGAAAGATATTAGTTTAGCTATTCCTGTTGGAAATTTTCCTTGGGTGGCTATTGGGGATTTCATTGCAATCTTATCACATAATGAGAAAGTGGGTGGTCTTTTGCCTGGTAGGAGATGCTCCTAATTTGGTGATTTTGTTGGTACGACCAAGCTTCATGATTTGGGTTTTAAGGTTCCCCCTTTTACTTGGCACAGAGGTAGGCTCTTTGAGAGACTGGATCATGCACTTGGGAATGAGGAATGGATCAAAAGTTTCCCGAATAGCTTGATTACTAATCTCCCCAAGATTAAGTCAGACCACAGACCCTTCCTTATTAGCCTTAACCCGGAGGTTTCTTTGCCTAGAGGTAGGCCCTTTCGATTTTTGATGGGTTGGGTTGAGCACTTTGAGTTTGGGGATTTTGTGAATGATAAATGGTGTTTTGGTGGGACTATGTTAGAAGCTTTAGTAAAATTTACCGAGAGCTTAAAGGAGTGGAATAAATTCGTTTATGGGCATACAGCCACCCACAAGAGGAAGCTGTTTCGCCAATTAACATATTTTCAGCGACGTATGGAATTTTCTGGTTCAAATAGTTTAGCTCAATCAGAGAGGGGGATTAGACAGGAATTGGAGAATGTGCTGCATCTTGAAAAAATCCTTTGGAAACAAAAGGCAATATATGATTGGTTAAACTTGGGAGATTGCAACACTAAGTTTTTTCATGCTCGCACCTTACAACGGAGGAAAAATAATCGTATTACCGCTATTCGTAATTCCTCTAGTGAGTGGATTTTCGACCAGGAGGCCATTGAGTAGGAGGGGACGAATTTTTCCAAAAATTATATGGGGAGAATCCTAGGCCCATAGAGAAATTACCTCCAAGTAGGTTCCTTCAGCTAGATCCTTGTGATATCAATTTTTTGGGAAAATTGGTCATGGATGATGAAATTAAGACAACACTGCTTGACATGACACTGCTCAAAGCTCCAGGTAGTGATGGCTTCCATGCACTTTTCTTTCAGAAGCAGTGGGGTATAGTTGGGCTATTTGTGAATGGGTTAAAAAGGTTTTCAATTGAAGTGTTATTTATGCTGAGCTTAATAACACTCTGACTGTTCTCATTCCCAAGGTCCAGAATCCAGAGGAGTTTACTCAATTTCGGCCCACAAGTCTGCTCAGTTCTTTACAAATTGGTGATGAAGGTAATAGCTAATCGCTTTAAGCTCATCTTTCTAAAAATTATTGCACAAGAGCAAGTAGGATTTATTGCATGTTGAAATATTACCGATAATATCGTCATTGCACAAGAAGTTATTCATTCCATGAAAGGTAATAGCTGAAGGAAGTGGATGGCAATCAAAATTGATTTGGAAAAAGCGTATAACCGAGTGAGATAGGACTTCATCAATGCTTCACTTCAGGCGCCAGGTATTCCTAATTATCTCAGAAACGTTATTGTTTCTGCTATTTCTAATTCTACCCTGCAGGTTCTGTTGAATGGCGTTCTAACGTTTAAATTCAAGCTTGTTAGGGGAATTTGTCAGGGATGTCCTCTTTCTCCTCATCTCTTCGTGCTTTGTATGGAGTAGCTTGGTTATTCTATTAACTCGAATTTGTCTAATGGGGAGTGGAGTCCCATACGATTGTCCCGTTCAGGATCGACTCTCTCTCATCTATTTTCGCTGATGATCTAGTTATTTTTAGCAAAGCTGATGTGAAGCATGGCAGATTACTAAAGGAGATTCTGGATAATTTTTGTAATGTCTCTGGACATAAGGTCAATGCTAGGAAAACCAATATGTTTTTTTCTAAAGGAATTGATGAGTCCATGGCCAATATGCTCAGTAGCTTGCTTGGTTTTCAAAAGGTAAAAGATATTGAATATTATCTTGGAGCTCCCCTTTTTTATTAGAAGGTTACAAATAGCACCATGTATTTTGTGGTTGATAAAATCCACATGAAGCTGCTGTAACGGCCCGATTTAAGGGCTATTCGGAACAGTGATCTCGGAATCACTAAATCGAGGTTAGAGAAAATTATTTTCATGATATGTTATGTGTTATAACATATTTATAAGGATGCATGAAAATTTTGGTGCCTTAATTTTAGCGATTTCTAGCTTAATTGCGAAAAAGGACTAAATCGCATAAAGTGCGAAAGTTCCATTTTAATTGCTAAAGGTGCCAAGTAGCTATGGATTATTAATTGAAGGTCCTTAAAGTGCAATAAGGCCATGAGAGGAGTGATGGCCGGCCATAGGGGGGCAAAGAAAAGACTTGGTCAATGGTTAGGTGGAAATTTGATGATAAAAATTTATTTTTATCATAAAATAAAGAAAAGAAAATATCACCTTTCTCTCCATCTTCTCTCCACCGAAAATACCAGCAAAGAGGGGGGTTTTGAAAGCTTGAAATTTTCAGCAACTCATCTTCACTACAAGTAAGTGATTTTGGTGGTTTTATTTGATAATTTTTGTACTTTTGGAGTCCCCAAAGCTTAAGCTTTCCAAGGAGGGGACTATTTTGCATTATGGTAAAAAGTTTAAAGATTTGCCATGTGAGATTTTATGTTGTTTGTTGAGTTTTTATGGAAGAAAATGGATGTTAGGGAGATGAGAAACAACTTTTGTGAAAGGTGTTGTGATGAAAACACCTATTCGGGACTAAAATGCAAAAGTTATAATTTGTTCATTAAGGCATGAAATTGATGGAATTGTAATTAGTTGTAAGAGGATTAAATGTTCAGCTAGGCTTATTTATCGAGAAAATGTGATGAAAATTTATTTACGAGCCTAGGGGCAAAATCATAATTTTGCCAAAGTATAGGGGCAAAATAGTTATTTTTGCCCAGAGTGTAGATTATGATATATTATGATTTGTAAGTGATTAAATTGATAAATTTCGTTGTTCTAGATTGAAGAAATCGAGTTTCGGACCTAGAAAGGATGAAAAGAGAAATGTGGGCAAAAAGGTCCTTTTCGGCTCTTTCGACATCGAGGTAAGTTCATGTGCGATTGTTGCAAATATGTACAAGTTAATTTAATATTCCAATGCTGTATGGAATGTAGATTTACTCTATGAATGTATGAAATATCTTTGATGAGATGTCAAGAGAATTGAATTTAAGAGTAATGGAAAATGTATGTAGTATGATATGATAATGGTTAAAGTCTCGAGTAAGACCATATTGGAATATGGCCTCGATATAAGAGTTCGTATAAGACCATGTCAAGGACATGGTATCGATATGTCAATATGTGTAAACCCCATTGGGGTATGATGTCAAAGAAAACTATGTGTATGAAACTCAAGAGAGTTATTTAACAATTTGAATGATTAACGGATGTGTTGAATGTATGTGGTTGTGCCACGAAGAGTACAAGTAAGTGTTAGAACCGAGTGAGATGAATTCAAGATACGATGAACCCCTAGTGAGATATGTGTTATTAATGCACCTTAGTTGCATGAGATAGATTTATTGATGCACTGTGTGAATGCGAACGAGTATCGTAGAAAGTCAAGTAAGAATGATAGTGAGTGAGGATGTTCACGGATGAACATTTTAATTAGAGGAATTGTATGTGGATAAACATTTGTGAATGTATAGTAACGGTGAGCTTGTGCAAATGCACCTCATTGATGGTTGTTGATGGGCTGCGTGCGATAGCATCAACTATATTATCATCGGTGGGCTGTGTGCGTTACCACCTGATTAATTATTAATTGATGGGCTGTGTGCGATACCATCGTTTATAAATGATTGGTGAGCTAAGTGCGATATCACCATTAGTATGAAGTGATTGGTGGGCTGAGTGCGATACCACCCTATAAGAGATTCAATGGTGGGCTAAGTGCGTAGCCACCGATAGATTGGTAGTATGAGTGGTTTATTGAGAATGCATGTTGTATTGTTTTATATGGTCTTGTGATGATCAGTGCAAGATGTATGCCAATTAAACGAGCGAATTGGCTTGTGGCATGGTAAGTTAATGAATACGAGCAGTAAGCTCGAGATATGGTTAGAATGTGGTAAGAGACGAAATGAGTAATCATTATAAATGATTGAATAGGTAACTGTGAGTTCAAGAGTAAAACTCATTCTAATACCTTGTGATTGAGTATAAGCATATGAATATTGGTAGTTGATTCTTAGTTGCATATGAACTTACTAAGCATTATTGCTTACTCCTCTTTCTTTCTCATCTCCTATAGGTTAATTTAGCTAGCTCGGGTTGGAGACCGCTGGAGATGTTTTCACACTATCAAGGAGACACTTGGTATGAGGTATCAAGTCATTATGAGTCATGGCATGTATAGGGCTAGTACATGAGGTTGATTAAGTCATTGTTATTATGCCAAATGTGTTGGCCAAAATGAGTTATGGGATAATTGTATAATGCCATAGTTGTTGGCTATTATGTTTTATGAAAAGATGTATTTATCTAAGTGGGATGGCATTTTAACTTGAGTAATTATGAATGTGATGGATGAGTATAAGTTGTGTAAGCTATAGGAGTGCAAAGAGCTTGGCAAACGGCCCTGTTCTGGTCCACACGGGTAGACACACGGGCGTGTGTCTAGGTCGTGTGAGACACACGATCAAGCCATGGGCGTGTGCCCTGGCCGTGTGGACTCTGCATCTTGAAATTAGAATTTGAATGGTCACACGGTTAAAGCAAACGGGCGTCTTTGGTTTGTCTTTGAATAAGTCGAATGCTAAGGTATGGCACACGTTTAGGCCCACGGGCATGTCAAAACCGTGTGTGATTAGTCGATGTCGACCACGGGTGAAAGGCACGGACGTGTGATAGGTACACACGGGCGTGTTCCCAAAATGCATGGGCGTGTGCCTTAACCGTGGGAAAATTGGCGAGAATCTGGGTTTTTAGCGCGGTGCGGGGACATGGGCGTGTGTGCCTATGCACGGGCGTGTCTAATCTTGCAGGCGTGTAAGACACATGCGGAAGAGAAAAATTTTAAGGTTGGAAAAAGTTAGGATTAGTCTCGAGAGCCTTCGTATGTATGAGTGAGGTCTCGTAAGTCGAGGCGGAGGGTATAGAGAGTAATTACGTTGAGCCTATGTGGCGATCAAGTGGTTTGAGTTCGGTAATGCCTCGGGCCCGGTTCCCGGTGTAGAACCCGGGTAAGGGGTGTTATAGCTGCAGAGTTGGGATGCTAGGCAATTATCTATTGTTGGTCGAGGTACTTTAGCGCAATCGGTTCTACTTTCTATTCCTAGTTATTTTATGCAATCCATGATGATCCCTAAGAAAATCTGCGATGAAATTGAAAGCCTAGTAAGGAAGTTTATTTGGGGAGCGTCCGTTAACAAAAAGAAGATGTCCTTAGTAGGATGGGATTCTATATGTCAACTCAGGTGGTGTGGAGGTCTTGGTATGAGAAAATTATGTGATCAAAATATTTCTTTTCTACTGAAGCTTGGCTATAAAGTGGTGGCTGATGATGATGCTTTACGGGTACGCATTCTTATATCAAAATATGGGTTGGATGGAACTATTCCATATAGCATTACGCAAGATATGAGCTCTTTTCTTTGGAAGTCGCTTTCAAAGGTTTGGACTCTTTTACGTGAAAACCGTATTTGGTCTGTTGGTAATAGGAATAAAATCCGTTGTTGGAAGGACTCTTGGATACTAAATATAGGACCTTTGATTAATTATATTCCTACTAATGCTAATATTGGTTCTGACTATTTGCTTAGTGATTTGATTACAGAGGAGGGCACATGGAACCTCGATCTTTTGCAAGTTTGGCTACTAGAGGAGGTTATTCGTCATATTATGGGAATTCCCCCTCCACACCCTTTTAAGGGCCCTGATAGACTCTCTTGGCGTCACACTTCAACAGGTGCATTCTCCATTAAAAGCGCTTATAAGATGTTGAAGGAGGACTCATGGAATTCTAGAGACGAGATACGAAAGAAGGTGTGGAAGCTTCTGGGACCATAGAGACTTCGCTTCTTTTTCTAGACTGTTTTTAAGTAGAGATTACTCACGAATGCGGAAAGAGTTAGGCGGGGTTTAGTGGTGGATCCTTCTTGCCCTATTTGTGGTCACGCTTCAAAGGATATATTGCATATCACTAGAGATTGTATAAAAGCCAAGGAAGTCTGGAAATAGGTCGTATCGGGTAAGCAATAGTTAATTTTTTTCTCTACTAATTTGTACGATTGGATTTCTCTTAACTTGCAGGACACTTCAAAGCTTCATGGAGGGTGGAGCTAGTTGGGCGTGCCTTTTCGACTTATTAGCTTGGCGCTTATGGAAAAATCGTAATCAATTCATCTTTCACGGGAAAGCTTGAAGCTCAAGTGAGATAATCAAAGTATCGATTAGTTGGGCCAAACAATTCTCTTCAGTCTTTAGAAATGAGTTGATTGAGGCCTATGAATTATCTTTTGGGGAACAATTGTCATGGGGTTGGACTTTTCTCAATACTGATGGTGTTGTTCAAATAGAATTAGGAAATGCAGCTGCTGAGGGAGTTATATATGATGAAAATGGAGATTAGGTCTTTAGCTATAATCGATTCCTAGGAAAATGCTCAGTTTTTGATGCCGAACTTTGGGGCATCTTAGATGGTCTAAAACTCATCCAACAAAGAGGACAAGGTGATAATCCAATCGAACAATTTGGAGGTTATTAAAGCCATTCATGGGAGTGCCTCGAAGATTTCAGATTTTGCTCTGATTAGAATAATACACCGTATAATGTTTCAAGAAAGTCAATGGATAATATGTCAATTCCTAAGGAGCATAATCAAAGCGAGGATTTTCTAGCCAAATTAGCCTTTGCCAAAAAGGAGGATATACAATTAATTGATTTTCCTTAGTTTTTTCTTTTATAATTTAGTATTGTAATGTTCTTAATTCACCAAATATATATATTATCTTTAAATTTTTGTTTATACAGTAATAAAAATTTCCACACTTTTTTATGTAAATGGAGATCATTTGAATAATTTAATTTTTTTTGTTTAATTTACAATTTCCTTTTACATTATATATATCCTATATGTTTCTCTAACTTTTGGAAATTAAAATAAATGTTTTCATTATTTTTTATTTTATTACTTATTTAAGTTTGTTCTATAATATTTGAATTTCTTAGAAGTTACACTTTATTTGAATTTATTGTGTATTGAATATTATTTTTTTAATGTTATTACATTGTTTTTAATTTTTTTTAATCTATATCTATATACTAGTTTTTTATCTCATGTGATGCACGAGTTGATTTTATGTTTATAGCTTAAAATATATTTAAAATTTTTTAAAAATTTTAAATCAATAAAATTTCACTTAAATGAAGTTTTAAATGAAAATTTTATTTAATTAAATATTTAATTAAAGTACAATAAAAATATATTTAATTTGTATACATGTTTAATTAACAAATTGTAATGTGTTTTTAACATAATTTATCCATCTTTCAAACATTTATGTAAATTTTTATAAAATTTGAAAAAATTGCATGTTATTTTTTTTTTTAAATTTTTTAAAAACAATTATGTAATTACATAAAAGCATGATTGAGAAATAAAAATAAGGAAATCATTGAAAACTTTATTATTATTATTATTATTATTATTATTATTATTATTATTATTATTAATGGCAATAAAGTCATATTTAACACTTAATTTAAAAATAGGATTCACTTTAAATATAATTAAAAAAAGGAAGTATTTTAAAATTCAAAATTTTCATTTTTGTTTCTATACCTTCTTTTATAATATATATACTAGTTTTTTTATCCGTGTTATGTTTAAATTAAAATATATTACATTTTTAATAAATTTTATGACCGTATGTGATACCAATATTATTAATTATTTAAAACATTATTATTATATTTTAAAATTTTAACAGTATTTTATTGGTTTAAAAGCTCGCAAATAAATATTGAATGTTTATATTAAAATGCTTGAAGGATTTAGAATGCTGGAAGCATATAAAAATTTTTGAGAAATTGTTCGAAACGTTTGAGATTTACTTATATGAATTAAATTGATTTGAAGATTTGTAGTAAATTCAACTCAATGAATAATACTTGAAAGAATATTATAAAATTATCTAAAATATCTATATGTATTTTTATAGAAGGATTGTGATCAAGGTTTGCTATGATTATTGTTGGAACTCCCAAAGAAATCAAAATTTTTCCTCACTCATGACATTCTGAAGAATGATGATATGAACATTTATTAAACTCTTTTGATCGATTATTTGAAAGCTAGTATTCAAGATTGAATACGTAGAACATGAGATATTATGTGATGTTGTCATGAGGGGGAGTAAATACACGTTGTACTCCTCCCTTAACCGAGGTTTTGTCCCACTGAATTTTTCTAGTAAGGTTTTTAATAAGGTAACATGTTGTGCGTATTATAGATAAGTGTACTCTTTTTCCTTCTCTAGGAATTTTTTCCCACAAGGTTTTTATCTTAGTAAGGTTTTAATAGATACATAATCTATCAATGGACATCCAAGGAGGAGTGTTATGAATATTTTGTCATTAAGTGGATGTCCATCAAGATCAAGATAAGGTTAATATACATTAAGACTTTAATGTTCAGAAGTAGAGCTTTATATCATGTATACTTCTTACATGTATAAATATAGACTTTGGAGAAGCATTGTAAACATACTTATTGATTAATAAAATACGCACTTCTCTTTTGCTCTCATATTTATCTTATTTTTACTCTATTATTTTATTTCATAACAAGAATAATATTTTACTTGATAAATTTTAAAATTATTATATTATATTATATTTTTATTTGACTACAAAAATGTTTAAATATTTGGTACATTGTCAATGCAGTTTTTAGACTCCACAAGTAAGGTTAAGAGGTTGACGAGTGTCCTATAAGGATATAGTAAAATATTTAAATAAAAAGAGACATATGATAATTTTTAAAGTTGCTTGTGGAATAAAAAAAATACATTGCTAGTATACCAAATACTAACTATTTTTTTATGGGAAAAAATATTTGCTGCACTGCAGTAGAGTTTTTAGACTCCATAAATAAGGTAAGGGAGTTGACAAGTGTCCTAATTAAGTATAGTAAAATATTTAAAGAAAGAAAGACACATGATATTTTTTTTAATATTACTTGTGAAATAATAAAAAGTTCACCGTCAATTAACCAAATATTAACAATTTCTTTATGATTTCATTTTTCTTACATGGAATATAAATATAGTGTGTGTAATTTTTTTTAAATATAACCGCCATATATATATTCCAATTACATATATATATATATATATATATATATATATATATATTAAAAATAATGCATGATGAAAAGTGGGAGAATAGAGTACGATTAATTTCATTTGATTTTTGCATGGATAGTGCATAATAATCTTTATTGAAAAAACCCTTGGTCTCTTTTTTTTGAAAAAACTATCCATTTTCATAATAATTTTTATTGAAACAAAACAGTATAAATCAAACATATTGCTCCATTAATTGGTTAAAATTTTTTATTCAAAATAGAAGAACAAAAGATCAATTTAATAGAGGGTTCAAGCATGGGTTATAATAGATAATATTTTTTTATTCTTTACCTGAGTTTTGAGTTTCAAATAAAGACAACTTCATTCTCATTTCTTTTGACTCTCACAACAACCTCTCCTTTATTGGAAAACGTCTAAACCCAATATACCCAACGCAATACAAAAAATACAACTATTACAACAATTCAAATCATTCTCTCCTTTCTCAACAACTTTTTATTTATATATAAAATATAGATGGTTGGTCAAATATACAATAAAATTTATTTAATAATTTAAAATATAATTTTTATTATGATTATAAATAAAAAATATCGCAACAAATAATCGTAATTTATATAATAACTAGAATTAGATTTGATTTAGCCGTTACATACATTTAAGTTAAATATTAGAGTCACACATGAATCTCATTATTAGATTTCTTTCAATAATTAAATGCAAATATAATTATTTTATTGAGGCCAACTTTCAAGAGATACAAATATTTGAATTTTTGCTCTCACATCCAAATATTTATTTATTTATTCAATACATATAGATGAAGGTAAAGAAAACGAACCTAAAATGTATAAAAAACAAATTGAAAGGAGTTTTATAACAAATTTGAACACTTATGATGTATATTGTGAACATCAATTTTAGGAATGATATCCTTTATGTTTCTACCACCACATACCATCTTTACCTGAAGAGGTAGGCTTTTATAAATACATAAAATAAAATAAAATAAAAAAACTTACACAACATATCCCTTTCTCTTTTTCCACCTATTTCTTATTCGCTCAAATTAAAGAATTTATTATCATATTTTGAGGGAATAAATATTAAAATTATACTTCAATACATAATTTGATAGATAAACTTTAATTTTGATTCAAATATATATTTGGTCAGAGGTCCGATCGTCACTCATGGAAATGGAGCACATTTAATAGCCAGCTATTTACCTTTTTGGAGAACAGATTAGTCACTACTATTGACAACAGATACCTTAGTTTCTAAAAAAAAAAAAAACATTTTGGTTTAACTTTACAATGCATACATAAATTTATTTTTATATTATATATGCTTAATTATTTGTGTATGTAATCAGGGGCGAAGCCAGGGGGGCTGGCATGGGCCTCGACCCCCCTAAAAGGTAAAATTGCTAATTAGGCCCTTGAAATTTTTTAAAAATTTTAAATTAGTAAAGGTAAAATTACACTTTGGCCCCCCCTAAAATTATAAAAATTCGATTTAATCCTTTACAAATTAGAAAGATATAAATTATAAAAAAATTAAAATTTCATCCGCCCCCCTAAAAAATTGTCCTGGCTTCGCCCCTGTATGTAATATGTAAACATAAAACGGTGTGATATCAATAATGATACTAATGGTTTATAAAAATTGAATCAAATTAAAATATCATGTATAACATTATACAAAATCAAAATTAATGTTTATCATTACGTATTAAACTAAAATTTATTCCTATTTTCATTCATCACTAACTTTTAAATATTTTCTTACCATGAACACATAATTTACTACAATTGAATTCTTCATCATCATCATAAACTAAAGTTTATATTCCTATTTATTTTAATGGCTCTCCTATTTCCTTTCTATAAATTAGGATATTTAAATTGCATTACATCAGTTTCTTTCGATAATAAAAAATATATTTAAATTAAATTAAATTGTTCACGGCAATAAAGAGGGAGTACTTTCTAGTTTAGAATTTTTTTTAATGAACTCCAATTTTATTTCCTGGAACTGTTAAGAATGTGCAAACACAAAGATTCCTCTTATATTCAAAGAATACAATACGAATCACAAGCCGGATGTCGTCAGTTTATTGGAAACAAAAATAAGTGGCATTAAAGCAGACAAAATAATAGCAAAATTAGGGCTTTAATACTCACATCGGGTCGAAGCTCGAGGCTTTTCTGGTGGAATTTGGCTAGGATGTAAGGAGTCAGTGCACCTCGAAATTATTCAAAATCATCCTCAATTTATCCTAACTCAAGTGTCACTTGTATTTCATTCACTAAAGATTTCAGTTGTGTTCATCTATGGTAGCCCAAATAAAACCAAAAGAAGGGCGTTTTGGGAAGCATTGAGAGAAACCATCCCCTCCACCTTTGTCCCTTGGATGGCAGTTGGAGACTTCAATGCTATCTTATCTGAGAGAGAGAAACAAGGTGATAGCATAGTTGGGAAACGGTGCTCTTATTTCGAGGAATTTGTTGAGTCAAATGATCTCTATGATATGGGATTTAGAGGCCCATCTTTTACATGGCAAAGAAGAGGGACTTTTGAGAGACTGGATCGAGCATTGAGGAATGCTACTTGGATCCAAAATTTTCCACGGTGCATGGAAACACACTTAGTACGAATCAAGTCAGATCATCGACCTTTGTTAATCAACCTTTGTCTAAATCTCAATTTACCAAAAGGATGGTCGTTTCGATTCCTAGTTGGGTGGGTACAACACCATAACTTCTCAGAATTTGTTAAAAATTTGTGGCATTACAATGGGGATATGTCTGATACGTTTAAAAGCCTCACCACAGGTCTTCAAGTGTGGAACAAAGACGTCTATGGGCATATTGGGGCTCGTAAACGGAAGTTATTGCAGTCCTTAAACCAAATCCAAAGGCAAATGGAAAGGTCAAATTTAGATGTAATAGGCAGACGACAGATGGAAGTAAAAGAAGGGCTCGAGGAGGTGCTTAATCACGATGAATTACTATGGAAACAAAAATCAAGGTGTGATTGGCTCAACCCGGGGGACAAAAACACAGTTTTTTCATAATCGTACAATGCATAGAAGGAAAATCAATCGCATTAATGCCTTACATAATAAAAATAAAGATTGGTTGTATGATCCAGACGAGATTCAGTCAGAAGTAGTTAATTACTTTCAGTAGTTGTATTGGGAGAAGCCAAGTTCGATTGGATCTCTACCTCCTAGTTGATTTCCCCAATTAGAACAGAGTGATATTGATTTCCTAAGTAAGGAAGTCTCAGATGATGAGATTAAAAAAGCATTGTCTGACATGGCTCCCTTAAAAGCCCTCGAAAGTGATGGATACCATGCAATGTTCTTTCAAAGTCAGTGGGACAATATTAGGGACATAATTTGCAAGTGGGTTAAAGAATTCTTTAACGGAAGGCCCATAGATCAAGATTTAAACAACACTCTCATTGTTCTTATCCCAAAGACTGCTTAGCCCGAAGAGATTTCACAATTAAGGCCTATTAGTCTATGCTCCATACTCTACAAATTGGTTATGAATGTCATCGCAAATAGATTCAAAGTAGTGTTTCCTAAGATTATTGCACAAGAACAAGCTGGGTTTATCGTCGGACGGAATATAACTGACAATATTATCATTGCCCAAGCGGTTATTCATTTTATGCAAAGGAAAAGTAAAATATGGATGGCTATTAAAATTAACCTCCAAAAGGCATATGATAGAGTTCGATGGGACTTTATTAATAGCTCTATATAGGCATGTAACACCCTTTACCCGTATTCGATGCTAGAACAGGGTACGAGGCATTACCGGACTCACATCATAAGCAATCACACAATTTCGAGTCATAAAATTCGCGTCCAAATTAAAACCATTCATATTCGATCATGAAGTCCCTATTACGAACCTACGAGGCCCAAAACATGTATTGAAAGTGGTTCAGGACTAAACCGAGAACTCAGAAAACTTTTACAAAGCTTAGAAAATTTTTGCTAACTGCAGGGCTCACACGTCCGTGTGACCCTGGGACATGCCCGTGCTTCAGTCCGTGTTCAATTTATGGTGCTCTCTGACTTGTGCCACACGGCCGTGCCACACGCCCGTGCCACACGCCCGTGTGCTAGGCCGTGCTCTCAGTAACCCTAATGTCATGACATTTGTATCCTATCTATTCCTAAGGTTCAACCGGGATTTACTAGCTTGTCGAAACTTCGTCAATTTCATCCATAGAGTCAATCATTCAATTCATGCAGTAGCAAAACATTATAAATACAATTACAATGTTGCATTATTTACATACAAACTTACCTCGATACAAAAATAGCGGAAATGGACCTAATCGTCAAACACTTTGGTTTTCCCCCGATCTAGACCTGAACTTCATTTTTCTTGATCTATAATACCAAATTCATCTCATTTAATCATCATATTATTCATTTCAGCCCAAAAGTCACATTATGGAAAAATTATATTTTTTCCCTTAAACTTTTGACATTTTGCACTTTAGTCCCTAGGCTCGTAAAATGAATTTCATTCAATTTCTTCACACCCAAGCCTAGCCGAAACTATTTTCATACTCATAACAGCCCACATTTCTCATTTATTCACATTTTTCTACTCATTTGATAACTTTTACAAATAAGTCCTTTTTGACATTTTTACCGAAAATCACTTAACAAAAGTCGTTTAACAAACATCAAACATGCATTTTCTACCATCAAACATCAAAATACACACATATTCAACATGGGTAAAACCCTAGACCTTGATCATATCTTAAATTAGTGGTAGAAATAGATAGATCGGGTTACAACGACTTTAAAAATATAAAGAGCATTAAAAACGGGGCAAGAACGAACTTACAATCGAGCTTGAAAGCTTGAAAAACCCTAGCCATGTCTTCTCCTTGTAAAATTCGGCCAAGGGAGGAAGAAGATGGACAAATTTGGCTTTATTTTGGCTTTTTAATTCATTTAATTACCAAATTACTAAAATACCCTTAATGAAAAACTTTAGAAACATACCTAACCATGTCTATTTTTGTCCATTATGAAGTATAATGGTCTAATTACCATCTAAGGACCTCTAATTTAAAATCTCATAGCAATTGGAAACCTTTAACATATAGAATTCAAGTTTTGCACTTTTTGCAATTTAGTCATTTTAACTAAATTGAGTGCCCAAACGTCGAAATTTTCAAACGAAATTTTCACGAAATCATTTCGTAAAACTGTAGACCATAAAAATATAATAAAAATAAATTTTTCTGTGTCAGATTTGTGGTCTCGAAACCACTGTTCTAACTTGACCCAAAATCGGGCTGTTACAAGGCAACAGGCATACCGGACTTTTTACGAAGAGTGATTATGTCAGCCATATCAACGTCTACTATGCAGATACTGTGGAATGGAGTACCCATAACAAAATTCAAACTTGCGAAAGGTGTCCGCCAAGGATGCCCTTTGTCACCCTATTTATTTGTCCTATGCTTGGAGTGGTTAGGACACAGCATCAAAGAAGTTGAAACTGCTGGCTTTTGGATTCCCATTAAGCTTGCAAGGGCAGGACCAACCATATCTCACTTATTTTTTGCAGATGACTTGGTAATTTTCTCAAAAGCATATATGAAGCATGGGTCACTACTCAAAAGTATTCTGGATCAATTATGTAGCTACTTAGGACATCGGGTCAATGCACGGAAAACTAATATGTTCTTCTCTCAAGGAGTCGATGATGATCTTAGTAATAGACTAAGCAGGCTACTAGGCTTCCAACAGGTTCAAGAGCTGGGATCCTACCTTGGAGTACCTCTTCTCCATAAAAGAGTCACTAACGCTACCCTAAGGTTTGTGATTGAAAAGGTTAGAGCGAAGCTCTATAATATGGATGCGAAGCAACTTTCCCTGGTAGGACGATTTACATTGGCACAATCAGTTCTCCTTTCTATCCCAAACTACTTTATGCAGTCTATGCGAATCCCGAAAGGGGTTTCTGGGGAAATCGAATGACTAGCTAGACAATTTATCAGGGGATCTAGTATAAGGAAATGAAAACTAGCATTGGTTGGATGGGACTCTGTATACCAACTTCATCTAAATGGTGGTCTAGGCATCCAACACTTAGAAGATCAAAATGCCTTCTTTTTGTTGAAGCTAGGCTATAACCTTGTCCAAATGGGAGGATCTATGGGTTAGGGTGCTGCGCTCAAAGTATAGGATAAAAGAGATGTTCACTGAGGATATTAAGAGACAGAGTTGTTCAGCTATTTGGAGAGGGATTGGCAAGGTTTAGCCGTTGCTGAAATAAAATATATGTTGGACCATAGGTACAGGAACATCGGTACAATGCTAGGAGGATCAGTGGGTCCCAAAGATAGGGCCATTAAAAACGTACGTATCACACATAGATAGGCCACTCAGACTATTTTCTTAAGGATATGACAGAAGAAGATGAGCACGGAATATAGAGGCTTTTAAGGAACGACTTCCGAAGGATATAGTTAAAAAGATTACCAACATTCCTCCATTGTATCCCCTAGCTGGCCCTGATAAAATATATTGGAAACACACCGCTAATGGTAGCTTTTCAGTTAAGAGTGCGTATCACCTGTTGAAAACAGCTACTTGGAATGAGAGGGAGAATAAGGGGAAGGCAATTTGGAAATAGCAAGGCCCACATCGAGTTTGTTTCTTCCTATGGCTTGTGTACAAACAAAGATTGCTTACTAACCAGGAACGTGTACGGAGGGTAATTGGACAAAGTATGGCTTGCCCAGTTTGCCATCATGAGACAGAAGATATTCTGCATGTTCTTCGAGATTGTTTAGCTAGTAGCAACGTTTGGAAATATTTTGTGCCAAGAAACCATTAGCCACAATTTTTATCTAGCAATCTCTCAGAATGGATAGAGACAAACTTGAGCAACTCTGGAGGGGTAATGAAGAATAGGATCCCTTGGTCTACTTTTTTCGGTTAGTTAGTATGGCGTATATGGAAGAACAAAAATCTCTTTATATTTCAAGGATTATCTTGAAATTTCATAGAAACCATTAAAATATCTCTAAGTTGGGCTAGGCAGTTCGACATAACACAAAGAGTGACCCCGATAGGAGGAAGTTTGGTAGAGCATGTAGTTATTTTAAGACGAGATTAGAATAATAGGATAGCAGAATATTAAGTTTAGGTCATTTGCTTAGTTAGGTTTTTTTACAAAAAAAATAAAATTAAATTAATGATTTTAAAAAATTAAACTAAAATATCATTGTAGCTCCTATTAATTCCAAAGACTCCTAAAGAAGTTGGAAATATAAAATATAGAAAGGATAGGGACCATAGGTTATCTAGAAAATTCCGTATCTATAAAACCATGGATGGGATAACGTGGACAACATGTAAATGGATGATAAGTAGTGGATAGTTGTTTTCAGTTTCTAGGGAACCTGTAATCTACCTTAAACTACAACTAGATAAGATTTATCTATCTAAATAAATTTAAAATATATCCCCAAAATATATGGGTTTCACATATTTCAACACTTTATAGGGAAACTGTCTGAAGCTCCTTATAACAAGACTGAGTTTTCCATATATTTATTTATTTATTCAATACTTTTTTAAAGAAAGTATATAGATGAAGGTAAAGAAAAATAAACTAAAATGTATAAAAAATTTGATATATTTTAACATTGGAGTTGTAACAGCCCGTTTTGAGTCAAATCGGAACAGTGGTTTCGAGACCACAAATTCGAGCCAAAAATAAAATTTTATTTTATTTTATTTTATGGTTGATATTATGATAGGAAGGTCACATGAAAATTTTGATACGCAAATTTTATCGATTGTGTGGTTAATTAGGTAAAGGACTAAATTGCATAAAATGCAAAAGTTGGATTCTAGTAGCTATAGGTATTAAATAGCTATGGAATTCAAAACTTAAGGTCCTTATATGGTAATTAGACCATTGAAGAGTAGTTAGTAGATATTTTAATGACTCATCCTGTAACACCCCTTACCCGTATTCAACGTCGGAACATGGTACGAGGCATTCCCGAACTTACAACACGAACATTCACACAATTCCAAGTCATAAATTTGCGTCCAAATTAAAACCATTCATATTCAATCATAAAGTCCCTAATACGAGCCTACAAGGCCCAAAACATGCATCGGAAGTGGTCCGGGACTAAACCGAGAACTCAGGGAATTTTTATAAAACTTAGAAAATTTTTGCTAACTACAGGTCTCACACGCCCGTGTGGTCCAAGGGACACGCTCGTGTGACCCTGGTACATGCCCGTGCTTCAGACCGTGTTCAAAATAGGGTGCTCTCTAACTTGTGCCACACGCCCGTGCCACACGCCCGTATGCTAGGCCGTGTGCTTAATTAATTTAATTCGAATTAAGTGCAGGTTTCACATGGCCGAGACACACGCCCGTGTTCTAGGCCGTGTAGCGCACACGGCTGAGACACACGCCCGTGTCTCTACCCATGTGCTATATTTTGGACATTCTATTTTTCAAAATTAAGGTGCAGGGGACACATGGCCGGAACATATGCCCGTGGGGCAGACCGTGTGTCACACACGGCCTAGACTCACGCTCGTGTGTCTACCTGTGTGGACAAAATAAGGCTATTTACCAAGCCATTTACCACCCTCATTTACACCTACACTTACACCAATTCAATGGCATAATTCGTGGAATACTTCGGCAACCAAAACATACACAATCATGGCCAAAACATTACACCCACATGCTAACCTCTAACATGCTTTAACATCATAATTTATCAATTCAAAAACCATGCAAGTTTCTACCTTCATGAATGGTATCAATATATAAATATACTCATAACCAACATTAGCCAACTTACATGGTTATATACAAAATGAAATCATTAATCATTATAAGCCAATACATTTGGCCACATTTCCAATGACACATATAACAAAATGACCAAGTCCCTATACATGCCATAAATCAAAATATTGACATTTCAAGGGTACCCAAAATAATGGTTGATAGTGTGAATAGATCTCCGACGATATCTAATCCCGAGCTAGCTTGGTGACACTATAAGATAAGGGAAAGAAAAGGGGAGTAAGCTATATAGCTTAGTAAGTTCATATGCAAATAATAAAAAAACATTAATTATACATTTATCATATGCATAACATAACATGAATCGACATAAATGTCATTAAAACTTCATGAACATAACATACTCAATCATATTCTTACCAATAGTTCATCATATACCGAATCTATTTCCTTTGAGTTTTTCGTACATACCTGTACTAACTCGTAACATAATCACAAACTTTCTCATCTTTGACATACCCGTTGAACCACTTGGAATACTATTGGATACACGGGAAGATTTAAACATAAGTGCCACATATGTAGCCAATGCTACCACAAATCTTATAACACATATAGGCTCGCTCTCGAGCTATCCTCGGGCCTGCTCACACAAGCTGTCAGTCGAGACGTAGCTACGCGCTGCTGCTCACACAAGCTGTCAGGTATCCGCAACATATGCCGGTATACCCAGCCACCGGTAGGATGTACAAGACCAGCACTCGGGACACATAAATCACATAATTACATATTCACATGGGTTTCTAGTGACATGTCACTTGTATCCTAATCTATTCCTAAGGTTCAACCGAGATTTTCTCGCTTGTTGGGACTTCGTCAATATGCTCATAGAATCAATCATACAACCCATGCAATATCAAAACATTATAAATACAATTATAACATTGCATTATTAATATACGAACTTACCTCAGTACAAAAATAGTGAAAATGGACCTAATCGTCAAACACTTTGTTTTTCCCCCGATCTAGGTCTGAACTTCATTTTTCTTGATCTATAATAGCAAATATAACTCATTTAATACTCAAATTATTCAATTCAGTCCAAAAATCACATTATGGAAAAATTACATTTTTGCCCCTAACTTTTCAACATTTTACACTTTAGTCCCTGGGCTCGTAAAATGAAATATAGTCAATTTCTTCAAAACCCAAGCCTAGCCAAACCATTTTCATACTCATAACAGCCCACACTTTTCATTAAATCACACTTCTACTACATATTTTACAACTTTTACAAATAGGTCCTTTTTGACATTTTCATCAAAAATCACTTGGTAAATGTTGTTTATCTAACATCAAACATACATTTTCTACCATTAAACATCAAAATACACAAATATGTAACCTGGGTAAAATTTTAGACTTCGATTTTCTTTCAAATTAGTCCTTGAAATAGCTAGATTAGGTTGAGACAACTTCAAAAACATAAAAATAATGAAAAACGGGGCAAGAACAGACTTACAATCGAGCTTGGAAGTTGGCCAAAACCCTAGCTATGGAGACCCTTCAATTTTTGGCACTAAGGGATGAAATTAGAAAGATGAACATCTTTTATTTTAGTTATTTTGGCTTTATTTACCAAATGACCAAAATGCCCTTAATGCCTAACTTCAAAATTTCACCTAACCATGTCCATTTTTGTCCATACTAAAGTATAATGGTCTAATTACCATCTAAGGACCTCTAATTTAAGATCTCATAGCAATTGGACACCTTTAACATAAAGAACTCACATTTTGCACTTTTTGCAATTTAGTCCCTTTAACTAAATTGAGTGCCCAAACGTCAAAATTTTCGAACGAAATTTTCACGAAATCATTCAATAAAATTGTAGACCATAAAAATATAATAAAAATAAATTTTACTGCATCGAATTTGTGGTCCCGAAACCACTGTTCCGACTAGACTCAAAATCAGGTTGTTACACATCCATGGAAAAATTTAAAAAGGCAAGGGACTAAATTGGAAATCACAAAAATTAAAAGATGTTGATTAAATAAAAAGAAATTATCATCTTTTCTATTCATCTTCTTCCCCAATTTTTCTATGGAATCCCTAGGAGAGAGGAAGAGAACTTTTAAAGCATAAAAAAGTATGAAATCAAGTCCTGTTTTTAATTATTTTTATATTTTTGAAACTGGGATAGTCTAATCTCTCTATTTAAGGGATTAATTTGAAAATTTATCAAGGTAAGAAATTTGGGTCATGGATGAATATGCTGAAAATTTGAATTTATGGTAGAAAATGAAAGGTTGTTCATAGATAAACAACTTTTACAAAGCAATTTTTGATGAAAACTTGAGTTAGGGACTAAAATGAAAAAGAAGTAAAACCAATGGAAAATTTTGAAATTTGTGAAATGTGTGTGCTGTAAAAATTGTTAATAAATTTCGGTTAGGCTTGGAAAGAGGACTAGATTGCATGAATTTCATTTTCTGAGCCTAGGGACGAAATTGGAATTTTTGAAAAGAGTACGAGCAAAATGGTAATTTTTCCTAGGATGTAATTGAATACAAATGTATATGAAATGTGATAGATTAATAGTTAAATTTATTCATATAGATCCGGAAAGATCAACTACCAAACTAGATCGAGGGAAACAAAAGGTTTCGGATTAGTTGAAATTCAAAAAAACGAACCATTTTCAAGGTAAGTTCGTGTAACTTAATTATGTATGTTAAATGATTGAATTGAATTGTATGATTGTGTTGATATGTATGAGATGATATACATAATGAAATAGTCATGAGTTGTGAAATATGAACAAATTGTCATGTCCCGGTTGAACATTGAAATTCGATGGATTATGATGATTTCTTCGAACGAGTAGGATATGACAAATGTTACAAATAGGATTTAGCCCGGACGGGTAGTCCTGAATTAAGCCTCTCGAGCATGTGTTATAGATTGGTTTTAGCTCGGACGGGTAACCCTAATTAAGCTCTTTAGAGCATAGGTCACTGATAGGATTTAGCCTGGACTGGCAATCCTAAATGACTCTTGTGAATGTCGGTTGAAAATCGGGATTTAGCCTGGACTGGTAATCCTATTGAAAAATATGTGACTCGAGAGTGTGCTCTTCAAACTTATGCCCAATGGGTAATAATGAATATGAATTGACGGATAATTTATATGTATACTTTATGTACATCACCCGAATGTCCGTCGAAATTTCATAAGTTCAACGGAAAAGACTCTTGAAATATGGAAAGGTGGAATTAATGGAAGGTTATATGTAATGAGCTCATCTATGGTTACTTGATATTTATATGATGTTATGTGACTAACTTACTTTATCAAGTGTATATGTTTAGGTGAACTACCTATAATGGATGAAATGTATGTTGTGTATGCTTGTTTAAATAGATATCACCGGTAAGTTTATTTTCTGTTATACGAACTTACTAAGCATGAAAATGCTTACCCCATTTAATTTTCCCTTGTTTTATAGTGCTCGTAAGCTCGCGAAGGTTGGAGGATCGGTCGGAGCATAACCACACTATCCACTATCTCCTTTTTGGTATATTTAGAAATCTCATTTTGGTATAATGGCATGTATAGGCTTATTTGGCCAAATGATGACTTGTAAGTGATGTTTTGTAATCTAGCCATTGGAATGGCTAGTAATGGTTTGTTTGGTATGTTTATAAGTTATCTCATGTTCAATGCTTATGTGTTAAATGTAGATGTATAAAGTATGATTATAAACATGAATTGCATGTGATATTATGCCATGATTGATGTTAGTTTAGGCTTGGTTTTAATGCTTGATTTGGCTGGTATACACATGCAAGTATTTATGTAGGTTATTGGCAAAATGGGGTGAGAAAATGAAGCTAAGAAATGACTTCATTTTGTCCATACGGGTAGACACACGGGCGTGTGTCTAGGCCATGTGTGACACACGGTCGAGTACATGGGCGTGTAGCCAGGCCGTGTGTCCCTTGCACCTAAAAACAGAATGCTCAGAATTGAGCACACGGGTAGAGACACGGGCGTGTGTCTCAGCCGTATGGGAGACACGGCCTAGAACACAGGCGTGTGTCTTGGCCGTGTGAAACCTGCACCTAATTCGAATTAAATTAATTAACCACACGGCCTAGCACACTGGTGTGTGGCATGGCCGTGTGGCGCAAGTCAGAGAGCACCCTAAATTGAACACGGCCTGTAGCACGGGCGTGTCCCTTGGGCCACACAGGCGTGTGAGCCCTGTACCTTACAAAAAAATTGTAATTTTACAAAAAATTCTTAGAGGTTGATTAAGTCCCAATTCGATTCTAATACTCGTTTTGGGCCTCGAGGGCCCATTCAAGGGACAATAAGAAAAATTTTGAGTATGAATAGTATGTTTAATACAATTTGCATGAGAATGTTCAGTGAACTCCGGTAATACTCTGTAACCCTGTTCCGGCGACGGATACGGGTTAGGGGTGTTACAGGAGTTTTATAATAAATTTTAACACTTATGTTATATGGATGAATTGAATTTTGTATAGGAAATTTTACTGAATTAATAACTAATTAAGATACAAGAATAGAATCGTAAAAATAAAAAGGGTTTATATTTATAAATTTTATTTGTTAAAAGATTAAATTAGAAAATTCCTAAAGTTTGAAATGGCAATTTGACATTTTTGTAAGTTAATTGGTTGTGGGATGATGATGTTTTTTAAATGATGTTATGTTTAGTTAAATATTAAATATTAAATATTTATTTTATTTTATTTTATGTTAAAAATAAGTAATAACAAAAAGAAAAAAAAATCATTTTCATCTTCATTTGGCTATCATCTCCACCGTTTCTCTATGGTTGAGACTAAGGAAAACTTCGGCCAAACTTTAACTCATGCTTGGTAAGGTTTTTGAAATTTGTTTTTAATAAATTTTATATTTTTGAGATCATTGTAGCTTGATTTAGTTATCTCGTTGATCGCCTTCAAACGTATTAACGTCTAGAGTGTGAATACCAAAACTAAAGATATAGATCCGAGGCGGTGTTCGCAAGTATACGAGTTAGGTTGTAATATAGTTTTTACAATAGAATAGGTGAGTACTCAGGGGATCGTACCCAAGAGAGGCAAGTACTAAATTAAAGTTAACTTAAACGAAAATAGAATTAATTAGTAGTTTAAATAAATTATATTACAACGAAAAATAAAGGAAAGATTTTTGGTTTTTATAATAATGAAATAAAAATAGCAGAAATAAAGTGAACTTCGGTTGAATGAATTATGACTTAATCAAATCTAGGTATGGGTGATTAGCTCGTTTCGGTGATCATAACTAATTCCTAGTTCGGGTTTTTACTCAATCAACTAGTCATTACTCTAGCAGGATCTCTCGATCTTCCACTAAACTAATGAGTCGGTAAGAACTACTTATCTTTCGACCTTACAGTCCAGATCGGTTCGGGGCTAAGGTTTTCACAGATAGGCCATACCAATTTTGGGTTAATTCCCACCTAAATGACTTTCTAAGGTCATCAAACCTAGGGTTTAAGTTCTTCCTCTCCCAAATATTTCACACCCGAAAATAGGGCCTAAGAGTTTTAGGGGTACTTTAGGAATTTTAGTCGTAGAGTGCTTAGAATTTCATAGCATGGTAAATCGAGATTGCATTCGACCATGACATCTTAACTGTTAAATCAATTTTGGAAAAGTGTTTTAAAAACCCTTAATTTTGGAAAATGACTGAATTGTAACAAAGTTAAAATAGTGGGCATTTATGTGGCAATTCTACCAGTTTTTAAAATTGAACCTAAAAGTACCCCTACCCACAGTTTTCACGATAGCTTCTTCCTCTCCTCTCCCTTGTGTCGCCCCTTTCCATTACCTTGAACCTTAACTCGATTTTTTATTCCTAAACAACAATACATTGATTCCCTATCATTCCTAAGTCATCTACCATCATAAATATTTAAGAAAAACACCAAAAACTCCATAGATTTCATCATCTTCTCCAAATGTGGATTTTTTGGATTTACATCAAAACTCATTCATTCTCTCAATAAAGGTAATCATTCATGTCACCATTGGTTTTTAATGTTATTTAGACCTCAAAACTGAATTATTAGACTTCAAATTGCATGTTTTAAATAAAAGCCAAAAATCGAGCCATTAATGGTGGATTTTGGGGATTTGCCTTAAAATATGGTTTCAAAGTGTTTTTCAACTTGTTTCAGCATGATTAGAAGGTTTTTAAACTTACCTTAAAGTTTCATTAATGATTTCTCATGTTTTAATGTATTTTGTGAAAATTGCCTAAAAGATGTCAAAAAATGCCGATACCATGAATTAAATAGATTTGTCTAGTTTGAAGGTTGCGAATTAGGTGTAGATGATTAATTAGATGAATGGAACTGATTTTAGGCAAAAAGATTGAGTGTGGACCGAGATATTAGAATTTAAAATTTGTTGTGTTAATAGTTTGAGTTACATGAGAACTTAGCTTAAAGCTTGTGTTTTAGTTGGTTTGAGTGAATTTTTGGTTGTTACTTAACTATGGTTATTGTATGATTTTTGTGTGTAAAGCCCCAGATTTGTTAGAGCTTGCTACGAGCTAGGGAAAAGTGAGTTGAGCTTTCAGCTTTTTGGAAAAAGCATAAAGTGGTGAGTGTATGGAATTGCTACTTGTAAACACAAGTCATGTGTTATTTGGGAATTTAGATGTAGCCTAAACCCTACTATAAGTTTCGAGCGTAAGTTTTCTTGAATCTATAATTATCTTGTGGTTATGTATTGTGCATGAAATGTGATAAGTGAGTACGATGATTATTGTGTAAGGTGCAATTATATACATGAAATGAATGTGTTATATATATGTTATATGACTATGCTAGTGTTTTGCAAAATATGATAATATGCAGTGATAGTGCATGGATAATCGGTAAGTAATATGTGTTGTTTTTAGATATTTTGGCCTTGTGATCCTGGAACCATTGGATATAGTTGGCATGCCATAGGATTGTGAGTACTCACTTATATGTATAGTGGTTAAGGGTGTTGAGGCCCTGGGACATGTTTGGAGGGATAAGGGAATGAGAGCTAAGCTCCATTCAATGGGACATGTGAAGGGAAATAAGGAGAGTGTTAGCTAAACGCTTCAATTTTGGGACATGTTTGACTCTATGAGTCTACGTCGTGTAATGGAGATCCATGTATCCAATGTGTGATGATAGAGCTCACTATATGTTTCATAATCCAAGTGCCATCTTATCATAATTTATGTAATTGTATGGAATATGTTCTATGCTTGAATGAGTATGTATGCGTTATGAGAATGAACTATTAGATTATGCATGATTTAATACTATATGATGTTAGACTTAAGAATAAGGTACTTGTGAGTAAATGATTGGTTGTGTCGCATGATGTTATGTTTGCATTGTGGAAATTCTTTGCATTCACTAAGCTTGTTAAAGTTCACCCACTCATTTCAACATATGCAGACTAGTGACACCATGGTGTGGGCAGTATGGTTTCAAGGGAGTGATCCAAGGAAGACTAGTTATTCATCGTAGGTGTTTTATTTTTTTTATTCGTATTGGGAAAACAGACAATGTGGTAGAATTATTATAGCTATGTTGAATTCTAAACATTTTAGTTTGGTTTATAAGGTCTTCATGTTATTATTATGCTAGAATAATAGGCATTGATGTTGGCATGATGATTCTTGTTTAGATGATTTGATGTTTTGGACTGATAAATTTAGTCGTTGAATGATGAAATAAATAAAGTACTTGAAGCATGTTGCTTAGGAATTATAACAAATGAACTATTTGCTCTTCTATGCTGCATTTTTAGCTTCAGTAGCAGAGGTATCGATAGTTGGCTATGAAAATCTATACCTCTGTGAATTAAAACGTACATGAAAATATAATAGGTATTTGGTATCGATTCCTTATCTCGAGTATCGATACTCGGGACTAAAGTATCAATAATTTATAGTAAGAACCGATAATTTTCGACAATTGAGATTTTGGCCGAGAAATAGTATGCTTATTCGATATCGTTTTTCCAAGTGGTATCAATACCACATGAAGAAAATATTGATACTTTAATGTCAGTATCGATACCTACGAACAATTTTAGGGAATTTTGCTAAATAGCCCTTTTGCATGATTTTATCTGTATGTAAGATCAATTAATGAATGATTTGCATGTAATAATGTTAATTAACTAATTAGACTATTTAAAACTTAGACGAGTTAACAAAAGAAGATCTGTTTGCTTGGATCTAGTTCCCTATTTGATGAACATGAGACGAGACGGTGGTGTGGAATCCCGTATTTGGGCTTGGTGATCAGGCCGGGTATAGGGTGTTACAAAACAACTGATCCGCCAAGAAAACCCTACATAGTAATTAATCAATCATACCTCCACTCACTAATCCTTCATAAAAAGATTAGTTCCTCATGGATCTCATAAACATAATGAACTTGATAAATAAGATGAACATTAAAAACAAATCAAGAAATAGTTTAAGAAGAATCTTGAGATGTATTTGAATAAAGCACATAATCCACAATAATTTGATTGTGTTTACAACTCATGTTCTCTAAAGAACACAAATAGAAAAGAACTGGAAATAAACCTAAAGCCTAAAAGAAAGGAAAATTGGAACTAAAATTTACTGAGAAAATTTTAAAGTATGAAAAGTTGTCCATTAACAAGTGTCTAAAGAGCTTATTTATAAAGTTAGGGTTGGTCATCGTCCTTAGCCTTAGGTTGGCTGACATTTTCGTGTTAATTTTCATTGTGTGAACCAAAATGCCCCTCGCTTGTAATTCTTCTCATATAGGGCCGGTGTCGCGACACCCAGTGCCTGTGTTGCGACATTGAAGGCAATTTGCCTTGGCTCATGTTCAGCTTCAAGGGTGTGTAGCAACATCCTTTGGCTGTGTCATAAAACCAAAGGCAGTATTGGTATTCTTGTATTCTCCTCCCTATATTGCGACATTGGACTTCCCGTGTTGCAACACGGCGACCACCTTTGAGATTTTATGCCTTTGAATGGTGTCCTGCACACTTACTAAGTACGTTAGCTCACCCTTAGGCCTCATTCGGCCCCTAAGGTTATAAAATGACTTGATTTACAATTTTTATTAAATTAAAACTAAAATAGAAAAACTAACTAAAACATAATAGAATTACTTGTATTTAAGCTCCTTAAGTATGAAAACTAGTTTAATCTGCTACACCAAATTACGAGAGATGAAACTCCCCCACACTTAAGTCATTGCTTGTCCTCAAACAAGGAAAACTAAAAACGAAATAAAAAATGACCCTTAAGCAAGTATGATACAAAGGTTGGCTTTGGAGTACATAATTAGGCGTATTCGTATCTACACATAATTCTGGCATGATATAAAAATGACTTGCCACTTTCAATATCAAACACCTACGTTCAGTAGATTACAAAGTATACAAAAAATAAAGTCCTCAAATATAGGGATCCATCAATAAATTGTACAGGTAATTTGATTATCCTAGCATAATACAAATAGTTGTTATTGTAATTACTTAATATGATGTCATTTCATGAGTAGATTTACCTAGGTCACATAGGGCTTTTCTGTTGTAATGTTCTAAGGCTTGAGGCATGTATGGAAATCAAAAATAGGAAGCATTAAAACGATTTCAAGCATGAAAGTATTTTGGCACATCGTATTGTTCCCTATTCTCCCCCTTAATAACCCTTGCCCGCTTACCGCCTTATTTCTCCTTCTCTCACCTTCCATATTTCTCCACTTAGGAATCACAACATAATAAAGTGACCATGGTTAGCTCATGAGTTTTTGTGCACTAATGACTGAGTTTTTCTACTTTTGTGACTTTGTCATATTTGTTCTTTTTCAATACATCTCACTCACAATGCTTTTGTTTTTCACGCACTTTTTTTCTACTCGTTTTGACTTTTTTTTAGTTTTCTTTTATTTTGCACATATTGACTAACTTATAATCACTATATCACACTACTTCCTATTTCACTCTAATTTAACAAAATCTGCCATGATGTATCTACTTAACCCTCAATACATATGGTCAGACGTCTAAATTCGTTCAATTCAGGACCAATTAAAAAGGGTAAGTACAAATTAATATTTTTGGCTCGGGTTTTGCATGAAGGTTCATGAAGAAGTGTTTTCATGAATTTTTAGTTATGCCCTTTGGTTTGACGAATGCTCCGGCTGCGTTCATGGATCTGATGAACCGAGTTTTTCAGCTGTATTTGGATCAGTTCGTCGTGGTCTTCATCAAAGATATTCTAGTGTACTCTAAGACTGAGGGTGAGCATGGTGATCATCTTAGAGTAGTGCTTCAGATACTCCGAGAGAAACAGCTCTACGCTAAGTTGAGTAAATGTGAGTTCTAGTTGAGAGAGGTAACTTTTTTAGGGCACGTGGTTTCTGCTGAGGGGATCTGAGTTGATCTTAGAAAGATTGAGGCTGTGCTTGATTGGAAACAGCCTAAGAAAATTTCTGAGATCCGTAGTTTTCTGGGTTTGGAAGGATATTACCGGAGGTTTGTTGAGGGGTTCTCACTGATTGCAGCTCCTTTGACTAAGCTTCTACGCAAGAGTGTTCCTTACGTCTGGACTGATGCGCAACAATCGAGCTTTGAGAAGCTCAAGTCTGTTTTGAATCAGGCTCCTATTCTGATACAACCTGTGTAACAGTTCGGTTTAGACCCTAGTCAGAATAGTGGTTTCGGGACCATAAATCTGAGTCAGAAAAATATTTTAATATTATTTTCTGTGCTTGCAATATGTGAATAGGCATGTGTGAAAGTTTCGTGATTTAATTTATCTGATTGTGTGCTTAATTTGATAAAAGGAATTAATTGAATAAAATGCAAAATTAGCATTCCATGTGTTAAAAGTACTTATGTGTTATGGCTTTATTAATACGAAGTCCTTATGATGTTATTATGCCATTATTAAGCTAGTGGACAATTATGTCCATAGTTTAAATGTTTTTCATTAATATGTCATTAAGGGTAAAAGTGGAAATGGATAATTATTAAGATTATTAATTAAACAAACATGAAATTAGATGATTATCATCTTTGTTTCCACCGAATATTGAAAGAAAAGAAAATAAAAAGAGATAGCTAGGTATTCGGCCCTTGTTCATCTTGATTGATGTATGTTTTGGTTTCGGTTTTTGATAATTTCTATGTTTTTGTAATCGTTGCTTCGAGTACTTCAAAACCCATGCCTTAATTTTTGAAATTGGTGATGATTTTGAAATGTGCCATTGATGAATGCTTGAGCTTTGTGATGTTAGTTGGTGAAATATGAAATATATGTGTTAGATTAACATGTTTTGTCTTTGGATTTTTGGTGAATTTGAGTAATTTGGATTAAATTGTGAAAATAATATTTTGAGGGACTAAAATGTGAAATAAATGAAATATATGGGCTTATATAAAGCATGTGAATATTCAGCCAAGCATGGGTAATATGAAATTTTGTGTATTTTGTGATTTTGTGAAATAGGGACTTAAATGTCAAAATGTGAAAATATAAGGGCTAATTTGTAAATTGCCCTAAATGTGTGGTTTTGGATTGAATTGAATGAATTGGTGAATAAAATAGTTAAATTTGAATATGTATAGATCAAGAACCAAAGAAAACGGATTTAGACCGAGGAAAGTCGAAAGTGATCGAGTAGTCGAATCCGTCCGTTTATTCAGAAATACGAGGTAAGTCTATATACAAATAAATGTATTTGAATTGATTTATTTATATTCATATGAAATTAAATTGTGTTGAATGATTACGGAAGATATATACAAGAGATCCGAGAAAATATCGATAAGATGTCAAAGTCCGAAAAGTCCCTTAAGAACCTTAGGATTAGATAAGATTCATATGTCATGACATAGGTTTCTGATATGCTATATCGTGTAAGACCGCGTCTGGGACGTTGGCGTCTATTTGAGATTTACGTGTAAGACCATGTCTGGGACATTGGAATCGTATTTGATTCGTGTAAGACCCTGTCTGGGATAGTGGCATCGACATTTGGTTACATGAAAGACCACGTCTGGGACGTTGGCATTGTACGAGTATTTCGAGTTATCCGAGTATCCTATTTGATTCCAAATGGTTCAACGCGCAAATCTGAGAAATGAAAGATTATGTGAAATGTATAACCTATTCAAGTATGTTTGAATAAGAAAGGTAAGTATCTATGTGAATTTGTAAAAGATAGATATGTGTATAGATTCAATGAGATAAACTTGTGATGAATGTATGAATGTGCTATGATCAAAAGAGATCATTGGAGATATGGTTTGTTGGTAGGCATTGTCTAAACAAATGAGCCAAAGAAGAATTATGAATTTGCAAATGAGATATATAAATGATCTTGCAAATGATATGATTATGAATATCTATATGTTAAGTTTATTTGTATATGGCTTACTAAGCTTTTGAAAGCTTACTTTGTGTGTGTTTGCATTGTTTTATAGATCGTTAAAGCTACGGAAGGCTCGGGGATCATCGAGGATCATCACCACACTATAAAACTCTACGTTGGTACTTTTGAATGTCTACATAGTTAAATATGGCATGTATAGGCTAGTTATTTTGAATTATGTTTGAGATGTATATATAGCCATGTGATATTGTAACACCCCTTACCCGTATTCAACGCCGGAACCGGGCACGAGGCGTTACCGTATTAAAATCCTCAAGATCGCAACTTAGGCACAACATGACCACTCTCTTTGACCATCACAACAACCTTAATCTCAACTTACGAGGCCTCTCTCAATCACACAAGGGCTCTCGAGACCATATCAAAAACTCTTACGATCTTAAAATTTTTCCATCTATACAGGGCTCACACGCCCGTGTAAGATTTAGCACGCCCGTGGAGGTCACACACGCCCATGATCACTACCCGTGCATGAAAACTGAAGTATTCTGCCAATGCCCCACGGTTAGGGCACACGCCCGTGCGTCTCCACCCGTGGTGCACCGACTATTTTAACACACGGCCTAGAGTCTAGACACACACCCGTGTGGCTAGCCCGAGGCCAACACTGATTAACACACACGTTCTAGGCACACGCCCCTGTGACTAGTCCGTGGTCTATTCTGACTTAAAATACTAACATGCAGGGGACATACGGCCAAGTCACATGCCCATGGGCTGACCGTGTCTCACACATGGCCTAGACACACGCCCGTGTGTCTACCCACATGGACAAGAACAAAGCTATTTGCCAAGTTCTTTTCACCCTTCTAGCATACACAACATGCACTCATTCAACACATCCATAATCAACTCAAAATCTTACAATCTCACATAGATAACTACATCTTTCATATAATAAAGTGCCAACAACTATGGCATTATACAAAATAGGTTATCCATCTAAAAGCCAACACATCATAGCCATATACAACAAAATTCACTAACTTGTCTAGCCCCTATACATGCCATATACAAAACATTGAGTCTCATGTACCAGAGTGTGCTAATAGTGTGGGCGATCTTCCAATTGATCCTCGTATCTCGATTCAACACTTTTGCTCTATAAGACAAGGGAAAAGAAAGGGAGTAAGCTTTGAGCTTAGTAAGTTTACACATAAACAATTAAGCACCATAGTATAAGCTAAACAACAATTAGCATTATACTAACATATAATGTACAACTATGCTTACTCTTTCTATCCCTTACCACATTTCCAACACATCATGAGTCACTTACTCATAACCATTGACATGCACCCCTGCATTCAATATCACATTTACACAATATACAACACATCATTATTTCTCGATAATACATCCACGCAGCTAATCCACACAGCTAATGTCTCGATGGTTTCGCACTTAGCCCACCACAATCAATTAATAAGGTAGTATCGCACTTAGCCTACCATAAAGGTAATTGTAGTGGTTTCGCACATAGCCCATTAGACAATATACCTAACGATAGCATCGCACATAGCCAGCTCATCGTCAATATGTATTAGGATGGTATCGCACTTAGCCCATCTTTTAGCATTATCACTACACATTCACATATCTATTTACTCAATCATTCATCCATTCACAAAATCTATCACATTCATTCCACTTGAATCACATAGGTTCTCAATCATTCTCAACCATGCTATACACTAGCTAGCATTAACAAATTGTAAGTATGAATGCATTGTTTATGGATAGACTTACCTCGATACTCAAAAGTATAGAAACGTGCAATTTAGTCCACCACTTTGCTCTTGCCTCGGTTTCGATCCGGGCTTTGTCTTTCTTGATCTATAATGATAATTCAACTCATCAATATACACATTGACTAAATTGACCCACATCTCATACTTTTGCAAAATTACCCTTTTGCCCCTAAACTTTCTCCTATTTACGCTATTTCCCCAAGGCTCGTAAAGTGATTTTTATTCAACTTTCTAGCCTTTCATGCTTAGCCGAATCACTTACTCAACTAAAGCAATCATCAATTCTCACTACATCACACCTGTATGACCAAACTCAAGATTTTTACAAACTAGTCCCTACATGCATTTTCTATGGAAACTCATTTAGCAAAAGATGTTTCTACTACATCAAGCTTTCATAATCTTCCATAAAACATCAAAATACATGCATGTCATACATGACCACATTTTTGAACATCCATCATAGCTCATCAAATAGCTAAAAATAGCTTACTCATGCTACAAGGACTTCAAAAATACAAAGAATAACAAAAACGGGGCTTAGATGCACTTACTAGCAAGCTTGAAATTTTTGAAGAACCCTAACAATGGCTCTCAAATTTTCGGCAGCCTTGGAGAAGAAGATGAATGAATTTTGTCATCTTTTCTCCTATTTTAATCACTTAATTGTTAAATGACCAAAATGCCCTTTTTGATAAACTTTCTATTTTAACTCATCCATGCCCAATTTTGTCCAAAAAATAGAAATTGGGAAAATTGCTATTTAAGGACCTCTAATTAATATTCTAAATCTATTTCACACAAATAGCTTCTAGAATCTCACATTTTGCAACTTTTGCAATTTAGTCCTTTTGGACAATTCAACCGCAATTTCACAAAACTGCTTCATGAAACTTTCACACTAGCATGCATACATAGCATAAACCTTAAAAACTCATTCATAAACCTCGGATTTGTGGTCTCGCACCACTATTCCGTCTAAGCCCTAAATCGTGATGTTACAACTCTCCCCCTTTAGAGATTTTTGCCCCCGAAAATCTTACCAGTAAAGAGGTTTGGATGTTGCTCTCTCATAGCTTCTTCCGTTTCCCACGTAGCCTCTTCCACACCATGTTTCTGCCATAACACTTTCACTAGTGCTATGCTCTTATTTCTCAACTGTTTCACTTCTCGAGCCAAGATCTTAATCGGCTCTTCATCATAAAACATATCCGGTCTTATCTCAATTTCTGTCGAAGGAATCACATGTGAAGGATCGGAGCGATACCGTCGCAACATCGACACATGGAACACATTATGAATCTTTTTCAACTCTACCGGCAAAGCCAACCGGTATGCTACTGGCCCAACTCTATCTGTAATCTCATATGACCCTATGAATCTTGGACTCAATTTTATTTTTCGTCCAAATCTCATAATCTTCTTCCATGGGGACAGTTTCAAAAACACTTTGTCGCCCACTTCAACCTCAATTTCTTTTCTTTTCAGATCCGCGTACGACTTCTGTCGGTCCGAAGCAACTTTCAAACTATTACGGATTATTTTCACTTTCTCCTCGGTCTCTTTTACTAGATCGACTCCATGGATCCGATTCTCACCAAGCTCAGCCCAATACAAAGGAGTCCGACACTTACGACCATACAAGGCCTCATACGGAGCCATCCGTATACTTGACTGATAACTGTTGTTGTAAGCAAATTCGACTAAAGGTAGATATCTCTCCTAACTACCCTCGAATTCTAACACACAGCATCGAAGCAAATCTTCGAGAACTTGAATCACTCTTTCAGACTGACCATCAGTTTGTGGATGGAACGCAGTACTGAAATTCAACTTTGTTCCCAAAGCCTCTTGCAACCTCTTTCAAAACCTTGAAGTGAACCTCGGATCCCTATCCGATATTATAGACACAGGTACACCATGTAACCTCACTATCTCTGCAACATACAACTCAGCTAACTTATCCAGTGAATAATCAACAGGTACTGGAATAAAGTGAGCCGACTTCGTTAGCCTATCCACAACAACCCACACAACATCTCTCTTTTTCGGAGTCATCGACAACCCCATCACAAAATTCATGGTAACTCGATCCCACTTCCATTCGGGTACCAACACTGGCTGAAGCAATCTCGAAGGCACTTGATGCTCAGCTTTTACTTGTTGACAAATCAGATACTTTGTCACGAACTCTGAAATATCTTTTTTCATACCCGGCCACCAATAATACTTCTTCAAGTCATTGTACATTTTCGTACTGCCCGGATGTACTGACAAACATCCACTGTGGGCCTCATGCAAAACCTTTCGGATTAACTCATCATCTCTTAGTACACAAATTCTGTCACGGTACAGCAAACAACCATTCGAGCCCACTCAAAAATCAGAATCACTTTCTGATTCACACTTATCTCTCTTAGCTGACATCTCACTGTCATTTCTCTGAGCCTCACATATCTATTGAACAAATAGTGGCTTAGCTCTCAACTCTGCCAGAATAGCACCATCATCAGACAATGGCAAACTCGTCCTGATAACTCTTAGAGCACAAAAGGATTTCCTACTCAGGGCATCCGCAACCACATTCGCTTTTCTCGGGTGGTAGTCAATGACTAACTCATAGTCTTTCAACAACTCAAGCCACCGTCTCTGTCGCAAATTCAGATCCTTCAGATCCATCAAATATCTCAAACTCTTGTGATCCGTAAAGATTCGGCACTTCTCACCATATAAGTAATGTCGCCAAATCTTCAACGCGAAAACAATCACAACCAACTCCAAGTCATGAGTCGGATAATTCTTCTCGTGTGGTTTCAACTGTCTCGAGGCGTAAGCGACTACCTTACCCTCTTGCATCAACACGCAACCGAGACCATTAAACGATGCATCACTGTAAACCACAAACTCTTTCCCCGATTCTGGTTGAACCAAAATCGGCGCCTCAGTCAATATTATTTTCAGTCTCTCGAAACTCTGTTGACATGTCTCAGTCCATTCAAACTTGACATCTTTTTGCAATAGTTTCGTCATCGGGGTAGCAATCACAGAGATCCCCTTTACGAAACGTCTGTAATATCCTGCTAATCCCAAGAAACTTCTGATTTCCAACACGTTCCTCAGCGGTTTCCAATCCACAACAGCCGATATCTTACTCGGGTCAACTCTAACACCATCACCCGACACAATGTGTCCTAGGAATCCGACCTCTCGGAGCCAAAACTCACTCTTGCTAAACTTAGCGTATAACTGCTTATCTCTTAAAGTTTGCAAGACAATTCTCAAATGATCTTTATGATCGTTCTCATCCCGAGAATAGATCAATATGTCGTCAATGAAGACAACTACAAACTTGTCCACATACGGTATGAAAACACGGTTCATCAGATCTATAAAAATCGCCGGTGCATTCGTCAAACCAAACGGCATAACCAAAAACTCATAATGGCCATACCTTGTCCGAAATGCAGTTTTCAACACATCCTGCTCTTTCACTCTCAACTGATAATAACCAGACCTCAGGTCTATCTTGGAGAACACTGTAGCTCCCTTCAGTTGATCAAAAAGATCATCAATCCTTGGTAAAGGATACTTATTCTTAACCGTCACTTTGTTAAGCTGTCTATAGCCTATACACAACCTCATAGACCCATCTTTCTTCTTCACAAACAATACCAGAGCACCTCACGGTGAGTAGCTCGGTCTTGAAAAACCCTTATCTGTCAACTCTTGCAACTGAACCTTCAGTTCTTTCAACTCTAAAGGTGCCACCCTATACGGAGCAATCGAAATAGGTGCCGTTCCCGGAACTAACTCAATCCCAAACTCAACCTCTCTCGCTGGAGGTAATCCGAGTAACTCTTCCGAGAATACATCCGGATACTCATATACCACTGGCACTGTTTCAAACTTTACTCTAACCTCTTGAGTATTCAACACAAAAGCAAGATTGGACTCACACCCTTTTCTCAAACATTTATCAGCCCCTAAGGAAGAAATCATCACTGGTAGACTATCCGATCCACCTGATTCAACCCGAACCACAATTCCACTCTCACATTTCAAATCAATAAACTTACTACCACAGTTCACTAAGACACTATGGAGAGTCAACCAATCCATGCCTAGGATTAAATCAAACTCATCAAACGACAACAACATTAGGTTTGCCGGAAAGTAATGACTCTCAATCATTAAAGGACAATTCTTACACACCTTGTCCACTAACACATGCTTACCTAACGGGTTTGACACCTTAACCACAAAGTCTGCAGACTCAACAGTCATACTCAAACTAGATGCCAATCTCATGCAAATATAAGAATTAGTAGACCCTGGATCTATTAAAGCAATAACAAGGGTGTCAAAGAGAGAAAAAGTACCCGTTATCACATCAGGGGAGGATGCCTCTTCACGAGCGCGAATGGCATACGTCCTCGTAGGTGCCCGACCCTTCGGTCTCACAGCAGAGTCTCTAGATGCACCTCTACCACTATTCCCACCTCCCGGGTTCCTTGGTGGTCTACCCCCTGCAGACACATCACTGGATTTCATCTCTAGCTTCTCTTCCTTATCATCCCTCTAGGGGAAATTTCGGATAAAATGGTCGGGGGAACCATACTTATAACAGTTTCGACTATTACCCCAACACTCTCCGGTGTGATATCTACCACAACTTGGACACTCCGGTTTATTCTTTGGATTGCCCATACTTTCCATCGAAGTAGCTTGGACTCTCGAACCCGAACAAGTATTGCCCAAGTATCGATGCGAATAACCCACTGGTGCTGTCGTCCTAGGACTCACTTCCTTGGACCTTTTCGACTGGGCTTGATACGACTTGCCCATCGGCCTCTTTCTAGCATCTCGGGCTTCACTCACAGCCCTTTTCTTTTCTGTACTCGACTCTTCGGCCTTACTTGCCCTTTTGACCAACACCACAAATTCTTTCAACTCCAAAATACCCACTAGGAGTTTGATGTCCTCATTCAGTTCGTCTTCGAACCTCTTACACAATATGGTCTCTGTCGACACACATTCTTGAGCGTATTTGCTAAGCCTAACAAACTCACGCTCATATTCCGCTCTCGACATTCTTCCTTGCTTCAACTCAAGAAATTCCTTCCTTTTCCGATCAGTAAATCGTTGGCTTATATACTTCTTCCGGAACTCTTCCAGAAAGAAGTCCCACGTCACCCGCTCTCTCGGGACTACTGACATCAATGTCTTCCACCAATGGTATGCCAAGTCCCTCAGCAAGGATACGACACACTTCAAGCTCTCTTGGTGTACAAGAGAGTTCCTCAAACACTCTCATCGAGTTCTCTAACAGAAACTCGCCTCTCGTGGTCATCATCAACCTTAGCTCTAAACTCCTCGGCCCCGTGTTTTCTAATCTTATCTACCGGGGGTTTCGATATCCTCACTACATCAATACCTTGAGGAGCCACAGAAATTGGTTGAGGTATAAGAGGAGGTGGAGGAGGTTGAGCATTAGGGTTCGCTCGAACGTAATTCGAGTACCAATTGCTCATCATCTAGAGAAATGCTTCCCGTGCCCCTTACCCTTGACCCCTAGCCTCGGGTCCACTTTGAACAGGCACGGTTCCTTGTACAGGAGCCGGCGCATTACTAGCTGCTTCATCAGCAGTCAATGGATCGGAATCCATATTCTATATAAAATAAGATTTAAAATCATTAGAAGCCACCACACTATCATTGTACACTTATGGCATGTATAGCTAGACTCTTACACCCGCTACGGTAGTTCTAGAACCGACTAAACCATAGCTCTGATACCACTAAATGTAACACCCCTTACCCTTATTCAACGCCAGAACCGGGCACGAGGCGTTACCGTATTAAAATCCTCAAGATCGCCACTTAGGCACAACATGACCACTCTCTTTGGCCATCACAACAACCTTAATCTCGACTTACGAGGCCTCTCTCAATCACACGAGGGCTCTTGAGACCATAACGAAAACTCTTACGATCTTAAAATTTTTCCATCTGTACAGGGCTCACATGCCCGTGTAAGATTTGGCATGCCCGTGGAGGTCACACACGCCCATGATCACTACTCGTGCATGAAAACTCAAGTATTCTGCCAATGCCCCACGGTTAGGGCACACGCCCGTGCTCTCCACTCGTGGTGCACACTGACTACCTTAACACGGCCTAGAGTCTAGACACACGCCTGTGTGGCTAGCCCGTGGCCAACACTGATTAACACACACATTCTAGGCACACGCCTGTGTGACTAGTCCGTGGTCTATTCTGACTTAAAATACTAACATGCAGGGGACACACGGCCAAGTCACACGCCGATGGGCTGACCGTGTGTCACATATGGCCTAGACACACGCCCGTGTGTCTACCGACATGGACAAGAACAAAGCTATTTGCCAAGTTCTTTTCACCCTTCTAGCATACACAAAATGCACTCATTCAACACATCCATAATCAACTCAAAATCTTACAATCTCAGATAGATAACTACATCTTTTCATATAATAAAGTGCCAACAACTATGGCATTATACAAAATAGGTTATCCATCTAAAGGCCAACACATCATAGCCATATACAACAAAATTCACTAACTTGTCTAGCCCCTATACATGCCATATACAAAACATTGAGTCTCATGTACCAGAGTGTGCTGAGAGTGTGGGCAATCTTCCAATTGATCCTCGTATCTCGATTCAACACTTTTGCTCTATAAGATAAGGGAAAAGAAAGGGAGTAAGCTTTGAGCTTAGTAAGTTTACACATAAACAATTAAGCACCATAGTATAAGCTAAACAACAATTAGCATTATACTAACATATAATGTACAACTATGCTTACTCTTTCTATCCCTTACCACATTTCCAACACATCATGAGTCACTTACTCATAACCATCGACATGCACCCCTGTATTCAATAACATATTTACACAATATACAACACATCATTATTTCTCAATAATACATCCATGCAGCTAATCCACACAGCTAATGTCTCGGTGGTTTCGCACTTAGCCCACCACAATCAATTAATAAGGTAGTATCGCACTTAGCCTACCATAAAGGTAATCGTAGTGGTTTCGCACATAGCCCACTAGACAATATACCTAACGATAGCATCGCACATAGCCATCTCATCGTCAATATGTATTAGGATGGTATCGCACTTAGCCCATCTTTTAGCATTATCACTACACATTCACATATCTATTTACTCAATCATTCATCCATTCACAAAATCTATCACATTCATTCCACTTGAATCACATAGGTTCTCAATCATTCTCAACCATGCTATACACTAGCTAGCATTAACAAACTGTAAGTATGAATGCATTGTTTATGCATAGACTTACCTCGATACTCAAAAGTATAGAAACGTGCAATTTAGTCCACCACTTTGCTCTTTCCTCGGTTTCGATCCGGGCTTTGTCTTTCTTGATCTATAATGATAATCCAACTCGTCAATATACACATTGACTAAATTGACCCACATCTCATACTTTGGCAAAATTACCCTTTTGCCCCTAAACTTTCTCCTATTTACGCTATTTCCCCAAGGCTCGTAAAGTGATTTTTATTCAACTTTCTAGCCTTTCATGCTTAGCCGAATCACTTACTCAACTAAAGCAATCATCAATTCTCACTACATCACACATGTATGACCAAACTCAAGATTTTTACAAACTAGTCCCTACACGCATTTTCTATAGAAACTCATTTAGCAAAAGATGTTTCTACTACATCAAGCTTTCATAATCTTCCATAAAACATCAAAATACATGCATGTAATACATGGCCACATTTTTGAGCATCCATCATCGCTCATCAAATAGCTAAAAATAGCTTACTCAAGCTACAAGAACTTCAAAAATACAAAGAATATAAAAAACGAGGCTTAGATGCACTTACTAGCAAGCTTGAAATTTTTGAAGAACCCTAACAATGGCTCTCTCAAATTTTCGGCAGCCTTGGAGAAGAAGATGAATGAATTTTGTCATCTTTTCTCCTATTTTAATCACTTAATTATTAAATGACCAAAATGCCCTTTTTGATAAACTTTCTATTTTAACTCATCCATGCCCAATTTTGTCCAAAAAATAGAAATTGGGAAAATTGCTATTTAAGGACCTCTAATTAATATTCTAAAGCTATTTCACACAAATAGCTTCCAGAATCTCACATTTTGCAACTTTTGCAATTTAGTCCTTTTGGACAATTCAACTGCAATTTCACAAAATTGCTTCATGAAACTTTCACACTAGCATGCATACATAGCATAAACCTCAAAAACTCATTCATAAACCTCAGATTTGTGGTCTCGCACCACTATTCTGTCTAGGCCCTAAATCGGGATGTTACAGATATGGCTAGATAATGATATGATGTGAATGAGTAGTGATGCTATATGATGCATAGCTTGGTATGTTGGGTGGCTAATGGTTGGACTAATGAGATAGTCAAATTTATGGTAAGTTTTATGATGCAAAGTTAGTATATTATTGATGATAGAGTATCTTAAATAATTGGTAAGTTTTTGAATGATTTATACTTAAAAATACTTGTGATGAGAATGAGATATATGTTGTATAAGTTGGTATGTTTGATATGTTCTTGAATGGTTAGAAAAGATGGTCATATTGATATGAATTAAATTGGTATGATGCATGTAGGTTTATCCCAATGTGTGGGTGGCAAATTGGCCTTGTAGATGGCCTATAAATTGCCCACACGGTTGAGCACACGGGCGTGTGGCTCGACCGTGTCCTTCGTGGTTGTATTTCAATACAAGTCAGACTCGAACACGAGCTGGACACACGGGCATGTGGTGCAAGTCAGTGTCGACCACGGGTGAGGCACACGGGCGTGTCTCAGGTCGTGTGGACAAGTCAGTATGTATGCCCTGTTTTGCTACGGCTCAGACACATGGGCGTGTCTGAGGCCGTGTGAGGCACACGGCCTACCCACACGGGCGTGTGACCTCTGTAACTTTGAAAAATGTTTGATTTTTAGAAAAATTTTGTATGATCCCGGTTAGTCCCGACCCCTTTTTAATGCATGTTTAAGGTCTCGTAAACCTCATTATGGGACTATAAGCTTGTATTTGCTATGATATGATGATGATATACATTATGATGCGAATTGTTTTTAAAAGTTTCTGATTTGTTCAGTAATGCCTCTTAACCCTAAACCGACGATGGTTATAGGTTAGGGGTGTTACATTTGATTGGTATCAGAGCTACAGTTTAGTCGATTCTAGGACTAACGTAGCGTGTGAGAGTCTAGCTATACATGCCATATATACGAACTATGATCGTGTGATGAATCCTAATGTATAAAATGTGTTTTTCGTATAGTAAATAGATCCCGAAAGAGCTGTAGCTGACGATGTTGAAAGTAATGCGCTTGCTCCCGCTCAAGGGACAGCGCCATCTGATTCGAGACCGGTTACTAGCGATCAGAAAGGAGAGGCTAAACAAGCCTTCTTCCAAATGATGAATGAGTGGTTCACTCAATATATTAGAACAAATCTGGCTGTTTCACAACCTCCGCCCCATCTAATCCTCCTCAGACTTTTGTTGTACCTCTGACTGTGAATCTAAATCTGTTGAATAAGCCTCCGAATTATAAAATTCGTAAATATGGGGTTGAAGAGTTCAGGGCTACCAATGAAGATGATGCTGAGAAAGCTAAGTTTTGGCTTGAGAACACAATTCGAGTGTTTGATGAAATGTCATTGACTCCTGATGAATGTATAAAATGTGTCATTTCTTTGTTACGAGATGCAGCTTATCAGTGGTGGAAGACTTTGATTTCTGTTGTTCCCGAAAGAACGGGTTACATGGGATTTCTTTCAGTCTGAATTTCGGAAGAAATATATTAGTCAGAGATTTATAGATCAGAAACAGAAAGAGTTTCTTGAACTGAAACAGGGTCGCATGTCTGCCACTGAATATGAGCGAGAATTTGTGAGATTAAGTCAATATGCTCGGGAATGTGTTTCAACTGAAGCGATAAAGTGTAAGAGGTTTGAAGATGGCCTAAATGAAGATATCCGTTTGCTAGTTGGAATTCTGGAAATAAAAGAGTTTGTTGTGCTTGTTGATCGAGTGTGTAAAGCTGAAGCACTCGGGAAAGATAAAAGAAAAGCTGAGATAGAAGCTAGAGATGTGAGAAAGAGATTCCCAAGTAAAACATTTCAGTCTGCATCAAAGAAATTCAGAGATGGATATAGTCGTTCAAAGACTAATGTGGGACATTCGAACAGAGATCGAGCTAGATCGCAGTCAAACTCCAAAGCTCCAGCAACTTCGATGGCTAGTGTGGGAAATGTCTGATCTGAGCGACCTGAATGAAAGCATTGTGGTAAAAGACATCTGGATAGTTGTAGATTGAATGACTGAGCCTGTTTTAGATGTGAATCATTAGATCATTTCATCTGCGACTGCCCTGAATCAGTTGAACAAGAAATCGTACAGAATCCGAAGTCAGATAATGTTTCAGCTAGAGGTAGACCTTCAAGAAACAAAAGAAATGTCAGTGGTAGTCAGAGAACTACGAGAGATACAGTCACGAGATCTGAAGCTAGGGCACCTGCCAGAGCGTACGCCATTCGAGCTCGTGAGAAAGCTTCGTCTCCAGATGTTATTACGGGTACATTTACTATTTATAATACTTCTGTGATTGCATTGATAGATCCAGGGTCTACTCATTCGACTGTATGCATGAACTTAGTATCCAGTAAGACTATACCTGTAGAGCCTACTGAATTTGTTATTAGAGTATCGAACCCCTTAGGTAAAAGTGTCTTGGTTGACAAAGTATGCAAGAACTATCCGTAACAGCCCAATTTAGGGGCTAGTCGGAACAGTGATCTCGGAATCACTAATTTGAGGTTAGAGAAAATTATTTTCATGTTATTTTATGTGTTATAACATGGTTGTGAGGATGCATGAAAATTTTGGTGCCTTAATTTTAGCGATTTCTAGCTAAATTGTGAAAAAGGACCCAATCGCATAAAGTGCAAAAGTTCTATTTTAATTGCTAGAGGTGCCAAATAGCCATAGAATGTTAATTGGAGGTCCTTAAAGTGCAATTAGGCCATGAGAGGAGTGATGGCCGACCATAGGGGGGACAAAGAAAGGACTTGGTCAATGGTTAGGTGGAAATTTGGTGATAAAAAATTATTTTTATCATAAAATAAAGAAAAGAAAATATCATATTTTCTCTCCATCTTCTCTCCACCGAAAATGAGCAGCAAAAATGGGGGTTGAGAGCTCAAAATTTTAGCCAAGCTTTACTCCACTCAAGTAAGTGATTTTGATGATCTTTCTTGATAAAAAATGTACTTTTGGAGTCCCCAAAGCTTAAGCTTTCTAAAGAGGGGACTATTATGCAATATGGTTGAAAGTATAGGGACTTACCATGAGAGAGTTTGTGCTGGTTGTTGAGTTTTTATGGAAGAAAATAAATGATAGGATGATGAGAAATAACTTTTGTGAAAGGTGTTGTTATGAAAACACCTAATTTGGGCTAAAATGCAAAAGTTGTAATTTGTTCATTAAGGCATGAAATAGTTGGAATTGTGGATAGTTGTAAGAGGATTAAATGTTCAGCTAGGCTTGTTTAACAAGAAAATGTGATGAAAATTTATTTACGAGCCTAGGGGCAAAATCATAATTTTGCCAAAGTGTAGGGGTAAAATAGTCATTTTGCCTAAAGTGTAGTTTATGGTGAATTATGATTTATAAGTGATTAAATCACTAAATTTCATTGTTCTAGATAAAAGAAAATGAGTTTCGGACCTAGAACGGGAGAAAAGAGAAATGTGGGCAAAAAGTCTTTTTTGGCCTTTTCGTCATCGAGGTAAGTTCATGTACAGATGTGGTAATTACGTATGAGTTATTTTAAATGTTCCAATTTTGTGTGAAATATATAATTACGCAATGAATGTATTAAGTACTTGTTGATAAGTTGTTAAGTGAATTGAACCTAATAATAGTAAGAGATATAAATAGTAAGAAATGATGATAGTTAAGGTTCCGTGTGAGACCATATTGGAATATGACCTCGGTGTAAGAATTCGAATAAGACCATGTCTTGGACATGGCATTGACATGTTAATGCAAGTGAGACCCTATTGGGGTATGATGTCAAGGTGTCACTATGTGTATGAGACTCAAGAGAGTCATTTAACAATTTGAGTGATTCAACAGGTAAGTTGAAGGTGAGAACGTATGTGGTTATACCATGAGAAGCACAAGTGTGTGTTAGAATTGAATGGAGATGAATTCAGTATATAATGAACCCTAGTGGGTTATGTGTAACTAATGCACTTTAATTGCATGAGATAGATTTATTAATGCATTGTGTGAATGCAAACGAGTATCGTAGAAGGTTAAATAAGTATAGTAGTGTGTGAGGATGTTCCTGGGTGAACGTTTAAAATAGATAATTTCATGTGGATAACTATCCATGAACGTATAATAACGGTGAGCTAAGTGCGATATCATCTTATTGATGGTTAGTGATGGGTTGTGTGCGATACCATCAACTATGTTATTAACAGTGGGCTGTGTGCGTTACCACCTAGTAAATTATTAATCGATGGGCTGTGAGCGACACCATCGCTTATAAAATCATTCGGTGGGCTAAGTGCGATACCACTATAAGTATAAATAATTGGTGGGCTATGTGCGATACCACCACAAGTATAAATAATTGGTGGGCTATGTGCGATACCACCCTACTAGAGACTGATGGTGGGCTAAGTGCGAAACCACCGAGAAATTAGTAGTATGAGTGGCTTAGTGAAAATGCTTGATGTGTTGTTTTATATGATCATGTGGTACTCAGTGTAGGGTTGTATGATAATTAAATGAGCAATTGGCTTGTGGCACGGTTAGAATGCGGTAAGAGATAGAGTGAGTAAGCTTCAAGAATGATTGAGTAGGTAACCATGAGTTTGTGAGAAAAACTAATTATAATACCTGGGGAATGAATATCGATAACTACTTCTTATTTGTATATGAACTTACTAAGCATTATTGCTTACTCCTTTCTTTCTCCCATCTCTTATAGGTTAATTTAGCTAGTTCGGGTTGGAGATTACCGGAGATGTTTTCACACTATCGAGCAGAAACTTGGTATGAGGTATCAAGTTTTTATGAGTCATGGCATGTATAGGGCTAGTACATAAGGTTGATTAAGTCATTGCTAATGTGCCAAATGTGTTGGCCTAAAGGAGTTATGGGACAATTGTATATAGACATAGATGATGGCTTATGTTGTTTGTAATTATTTTGGAATAGTTCTCCCTAGTGTATGGGATGAATGACTCTATCTCCTTAATGATTTGAGAATGTTTTGAAGAAATATATGAGTGTATGCAAACAAGAGTAGTAAAAGGCTTGGTAAGATAGCCTCTAAGTGCCCACACGGATAGACACACGGGCGTGTGTCTAGGACGTGTGTCTCCTGCACCTTAGTGTCTTAAGTCAGAATAGACCACGGGCTGGTCACACGGCCGTTTGTCTAAGCCGTGTGATACACATGGTTGGCACATGGACGTGTGCCAAGGCCGTGTGAAGTCTGCACTTGACACTTAGAAATTTAATTGTCACGGGCGGGGCCACGGGCGTGTCCAGGCCGTGTGGATTTAGTCAGTGTCGACCACGGGTGGAAGGCACGGACATGTAATAGGGTACACGGGCGTGTTCTCAAACTGCATGGGCGTGTGCCTTAACCGTGGGGAATTTGGCAGAATGCTTGGGTTTTTAGGCACGGACTGGGGACATGGGCGTGTGTGCCTATGCACAGGCGTGTCTAATCTTGCACTGGCGTGTTAGTCCTGTTTTGAAGAGAAAAATTTTAAGATTGGAAAAAGTTCTGGATTAGTCTCGAGAGCCCTCGTGTGTACGAGTGAGGCCTCGTAAGTCGAGAATGAGGTTATACAGAGTAATTACGTGGAGCCTATGTGGCGATCAAGTGGTTTGAGTTCGGTAACGCCTTGGGCCCGGTTCCCGGCGTAGAACCTGGGTAAGGGGTGTTACACTATCCGTTAATGTTTCGAGATATTTGTTTTCCGGTTGATCTGATGTTATTACCTTTTGATGAGTTTGACATAATTTTGGGTATGGATTGGTTAACACTGCATGATGCTGTTGTGAACTGCAAAAGAAAATTATTGATTTGAGATGTCAGAATAATGAAATAGCTCGGATTTAATCTAATGATTTGAATGGGTTGTCGGCTGTGTTCTCAATGATGAAAGCTCAGAGTTATGTGAAAATGGGTTATGAAGCTTATTTTGTATATGTGATTGATTCGAGAGTGACTGAAAAGAAAGTTGAATCAATGCCAGTTGTTTGTGAATTCCCTGACGTGTTCCCTGAAGAATTATCGGGATTGCCTCCGATACAAGAAGTGGAGTTTGGTATTGATTTGGTGCCAGGTACAACACCTGTTTCGATAGCTCCATATAGAATGGCACCAACAGAATTGAAAGAGTTGAAGTCTCAGTTGCAAGAGTTGACTGACAGAGTGTTTGCACGACCGAGTTTCTCACCTTGGGGTGCTTCCGTTTTATTTGTGAAAAAGAAAGATGGCACGATGAGAATATGCATTGATTACTGTCAGTTGAACAAAGTGACTATTAAGAACAAATATCCTCTACCTAGAATTGATGATTTGTTTGATCAGCTGAAAGGAGCCACCGTGTTTTTAAAGATAAATCTGAGATCGGGTTATTATCAACTGCGAGTAAAAGATTCAGACATTCTGAAAACTCTTTCAGAACGAGGTACGGGCATTATGAGTTTTTAGTTATGCCTTTCGGACTAACGAATGCTCCTGTTGTTTTTATGGATTTGATGAACAGAATTTTTAGACCGTATTTAGATCGATTTGTTGATGTATTCATTGACGATATTTTGATTTATTCATGTGATGAAGTTGAGTATGCTGAACATCTAAGAATTGTGCTACAAACTCTGCGAGATAAGCAATTGTATGCAAAGTTCAGTAAATGTGAGTTCTGGTTGCGTGAAGTTAGTTTTATAGGGCATATTGTGTCAGCATCTGGTATACGAGTTGATCCGAGCAAGATTTCAGCTATTTTGGAGTGGAAGCCTCTAAGAAATGTGTCTGAAGTTTGCAGTTTTCTGGGACTTGTTGGCTATTATTGACGGTTCATAAAAGGCTTTTCGATGATTGCAACTCCATTGACTTGATTGCTACAGAAAGATGTGAAATTTGAATGGTCTGATAAATGTCAGAAAAGCTTTGATCAGTTGAAAGCCCTTTTGACCGAAGCTCCAGTTTTGGTACAGCCAGAATCGGGTAAAGAGTTCATGATTTATAGTGATGCTTCGTTGAATGGTCTGGGATGTGTTTTGATGCAGGAAGGCAAAGTCATAGCTTATGCCTCGAGACAGTTGAAATAACAAGAAAATAATTATCCGACACATGATCTTGAGCTATCTACGATTGTATTTGCTTTAAAGATTTGGCGCCACTATCTTTTTGGTGAAAAATGCCATGTATTTTTGGATCATAAAAGTTTTAAATATTTGATGACTCAGAAAGACCTGAATCTACGAAAGAGAAGATGGTTAGAGCTGTTGAAAGACTACGAGCTCGTGATAGATTATCATCCGGGTAAAGCAAATGTTGTAGCTGATGCATTAAGTCAGAAATCACTATATGCATTACGTGCGATGAATGCTCATTTAAACATGTCTGATGATGGTTCAGTTTTAGCTGAATTGAAAGCGAAACCGTTATTTTTACAGCAAATATGTGATGCTCAAAAAGTTGATAATGAAATGTTAGCGAAACGAGCTCAATGTGATTTGAATTCTGATTTAGAATTTTGAGTTGATGTTGATGATTGTTTGAGATTTTGAGATCGGATTTGCATTTCGAGGAATTCAGAGTTGATTCAGTTAATTTTGAATGAAGCACATAATAGTCGTCTATCTGTTCACCCGGGAAGTACGAAGATGTACAATGATTTGAAGTAACTTTATTGGTGGCCTGGAATGAAAAGAGATATCTCAGATTATGTGTTAAAATGTTTAATCTGTCAGCAAGTCGAAACTGAACATCAGGTGTCATCTGGTTTGTTACAACCGATAATGATTCCTGAGTGGAAATGGGATAGAGCAACGATGGATTTTGTTTCAGGGTTGCCTTTGACTCCGAGAAAGAAAGATGCAATCTGGGTTGTAGTTGACAGATTGACGAAATCAGCTCATTTTATTTCGGTACGATCTGATTACTCACTTGATAAGTTAGTTGAGCTTTATATTTCTGATATTGTGAGATTGCACGGGGTGCCACTATCTATTGCGTCTGACAGAGATTCGAGGTTTACTTCGAGATTTTGGAAGAAACTGCAAGAGGCTTTAGGTACAAAATTGCATTTCAGTACTACTTTTCACCCACAGACGGATGGTCAATCCGAGTGGATTATTCAAATTCTTGAGGATATGTTGAGATGTTGCATTCTTGAGTTTAATGGTACGTGGGAATAATATTTGCCATTGATTGAGTTTCCGTACAATAATAGTTTTCAGTCGAGCATTAAAATTGCACCTTATGAAGCTTTGTACGGACGTAAATGTCGAACAACTCTTTACTGGTCAGAACTCAGCGAGAATAAGATACACGGGGTTGATTTGATAAAAGAAATAGAGCAGATAGTGAAAGTGATTCGTGATAGTCTAAAGCCGCATCAGATCGTCAGAAATCTTATGCAGACTTGAAACGAAAAGATATCGAATTTGAGATTGGTGATAAAGTGTTCTTGAAGGTGTCTCCGTGGAAGAAAATACTTCGTTTTGGCAGAAAAGGCAAATTGAGTCCGAGGTTCATCGGGCCGTATGAAATTATTGAGCGTATTGGGCCTGTTGCATACAGATTATTGCTACCATCTGAGCTAGAAAAGATTCATAATGTGTTTCACGTGTCAATGCTTAAACGATACAGATCTGACCCATCACATGTAATTTCTCCGTCTAAGATTGAAATCTGATCCGATATGACTTATGAAGAACAACCGATTCGTATCTTGGCTCGTGAGGTTAAAGAATTGCGAAATAAGAAAATCTCAATAGTAAAGGTGTTGTGGTATCGACACGGGGTTGAAGAGGCTACGTGGGAGCCTGAAGATGCAATGAGATAGCAATATCCGAATCTATTCAAAGGTAAGATTTTCGGGGACGAAAATCCCTAAGGGGGGAGAATTGTAACAGTCTGGTTTAGACCCTAGTCAGAATAGTGGTTTCGGGACCACAAATCCGAGTCATAAAAATATTTTAATATTATTTTCTGTGCTTGCAATATGTGAATAGGCATGTGTGAAAGTTTCGTGATTTAATTTATCTGATTGTGTGCTTAATTTGATAAAAGGATTTAATTACATAAAATGTAAAATTAGCATGCCATGTGTTAAAAATACTTATGTGTTATGTCTTTATTAATATGAAGTCCTTATGATGTTATTATGCCATTATTAAGTTAGTGGACAATTATGTCCATAGTTTAAATGTTTTTCATTAATATGTCATTAAGGGTAAAAGTGGAAATGGATAATTATTAAGATTATTAATTAAACAAACATGAAATTAGATGATTATCATCTTTGTTTCCACCGAATATTGAAAGAAAAGAAAAGAAAAGAAAAAGAGATAGCTAGGTATTCGGCCCTTGTTCATCTTGATTGAGGTATGTTTTGGTTTCGGTTTTTGATAATTTCTACGTTTTTGTAATCGTTGCTTCGAGTACTTCAAAACCCATGCCTTAATTTTGGAAATTGATGATGATTTTGAAATGTGCCATTGATGAATGCTTGAGCTTTGTGATGTTAGTTGGTGAAATATGAAATATATGTGTTAGATTAACATGTTTTGTCTTTGGATTTTTGGTGAATTTGAGTAATTTGGATTAAATTGTGAAAATAATATTTTGAGGGACTAAAATGTGAAATAAATGAAATATATGGGTTTATATAAAGCATGTGAATATTCGGCCAAGCATGGGTAATATGAAATTTTGTGTATTTTGTGATTTTGTGAAATAGGGACTTAAATGTCAAAATGTGAAAATATAACGGCTAATTTATAAATTGCCCTAAATGTGTGTTTTTGGATTGAATTGAATGAATTGGTGAATAAAATAGTTAAATTTGAATATGTATAGATCAAGAACCAAAGAAAACGGATTTAGACCGAGGAAAGTCGAAAGTGATCGAGTAGTCGAATCCGTCCGTTTATTCAGATATACGAGGTAAGTCTATATACAAATAAATGTATTTGAATTGATTTATTTATATTCGTAAGAAATTGAATTGTGTTGAATGATTACGGAATATATATATACATGAGATCCGAGAAAATATCGATAAGATTTCAAAGTCCGAAAAGTCCCGTAAGAACCTTAGGATTAGATAGGATTCATATGTCATGACATAGGTTTCTGATATGTTATATCGTGTAAGACCACGTCTGGGACGTTGGCGTCGATTTGAGATTTACGTGTAAGACCATGTCTGGGACATTGGCATCGTATTTGATTCGTGTAAGACCCTGTCTGGGACAGTGGCATCGATATTTGGTTACATGTAAGACCATGTCTGGGACGTTGGCATTGTACGAGTATTCTGAGTTATCCGCATATCCTATTTGATTCCAAATGGTTCAACGGGAAAATCTGAGAAATGAAAGATTATGTGAAATGTATAACCTATTCAGGTATGTTTGAATAAGAAAGGTAAGTATCTATGTGAATTTGTAAAAGATAGATATGGTATAGATTCAATGAGATAAACTTATGATGAATGTATGAATGTGTTACGATCAAAAGAGATCATTGGAGATATGGTTTGTTGGTAGGCATTGGCTAAACAAATGAGCCAAAGAAGAATTATGAATTTGCAAATGAGATATATAAATGATCTTGCAAATGATATGATTATGAATATCTATATGTTAAGTTTATTTGTATATGGCTTACTAAGCTTTTGAAAGCTTACTTTGTGTGTGTTTGCATTGTTTTATAGATCGTTAAAGCTATGAAAGGCTCGGGGATCATCGAGGATCATCACCACACTATCAAACTCTACGTTGGTACTTTTGAATGTGTACATAGTTAAATATGGCATGTATAGGCTAGTTATTTTGAATTATGTTTGAGATGTATATATAGCCATGTGATATGGCTAGATAATGATATGATGTGAATGAGTAGTGATGCTATATGATGCATAGCTTGGTATGTTGGGTGGATAATGGTTGGACTAATGAGATAGTCAAATTTAGGGTAAGTTTTATGATGCAAAGTTAGTATATTATTGATGATAGAGTATCTTAAATAATTGGTAAGTTTTTGAATGATTTATACTTAAAAATACTTGTGATGAGAATGAGATATATGTTGTATAATTTGGTGTGTTTGATATGTTCTTGAATGGTTAGAAAAGATGGTCATATTGATATTAATTGAATTGGTATGATGCATGTAGGTTTATCCCAATGTGTGGGTGGCAAATTGGCCTTGTAGATGGCCTATAAATTGCCCACACGGTTGAGTACACGAGCGTGTGGCTCGACCGTGTCCTTCGTGGTTGTATTTCAATACAAGTCAGACTCGACCACGGGCTGGACACACGGGCGTGTGATTGGCCGTGTGGTGGAAGTCAGTGTCGACCACAGGTGAGGCACATGGGCATGTCTCAGGCCGTGTGGACAAGTCAGTATGTATGCCCTGTTTTGCCACGGCTCGGACACATGGGCGTGTCTGAGGTCGTGTGAGGCACATGGCCTGCCCACACGGGCGTGTGACCTCTGTAACTTTGAAAAATGTTTGATTTTTGAAAAAATTTTGTATGATCCCGGTTTAGGCCCGACCCCTTTTTAATCCATGTTTAAGGTCTCGTATACCTCATTATAAGACTATAAGCTTGTATTTGCTATGATATGATGATGATATACATTATGATGCGAATTGTTCGTAAAAGTTTTTGATTTGTCTGGTAATGCCTCTTAACCCTAAATCGGTGATGGTTACGGGTTAGGAGTGTTACAACCTGAATTCGGTAAGGAGTTTGTGGTGTATAGTGATGCGTCACACGTTGGTTTGGGATGTGTTCTGATGCAAGACGGTAAGGTTGTGGCTTATGCGTCCCGACAGCTTAAGTCACACGAGAGAAATTATTCGACGCATGATCTTGAGTTAGTTGCTATGGCATTTGCGTTAAAGATCTGGAGACATTATCTGTATGGTGAGAGGTGTATCATCTAGACCGATCACAAGAGCCTCAAGTACCTCCTCACTCAGAAGGAGTTGAATCGCAGGCAGCGTCGATGGATGAGCTACTCAAAGACTATGACTGTACGATATAATATCATTTCAGTAAGGCCAATGTGGTGGCCGATGCTCTCAGTCGTAGAGCGATGACTGATTTGAGGGCGATATTCGCTCATCTCAGTTTGTTTGATGATGGGGGTCTATTGGCCGAGTTGCAGGTTAAGTCGACTTGGATTGGGCAGATTCGGGAAAAACAGCTAAGGGATGAGGCTTTGTCAGGTTGAGAGTGGTAGTACTTCTAATTTTGGACTAAATAAGGATGGGATTCTGTGTTTCCGAGGACGGGTTTCTGTACCGAATGATTCTGATCTAAGACAGTCGATTCTAAGGGAAGCGCATAGTAGCCCTTATGCTATGCATCCCGGTGGTAATAAAATGTATCGAGATCTTCGTGAGTTGTACTGGTGGCCGGGTTTAAAATGTGAGGTAACGAATTTTGTTTGTAACACCCCTTATCCGTATCTGACGCTGAAATAGGGTACGAGGCATTATCAGAACACATACACTTGTAAACGTATTAAATCGAGTCATAAAATTTCATCCAAATTAAAACTTTTTAAATTTTTATCTTTGAGTCACTAAATAGGTCCTACGAGGCCCAATACATACCTTGGAAGTGGTTCGGGACTAAACCGAGAACTTTTGAAAACATTAGAAAATTTCTTGAAAAATAGGGGCACACGCCCGTGTCCAAGGCCATGTCCTTCACACAGCCGAGATACACGCCTGTGTCTTAGGCCATGTGGCGTTTCGAATTTCCGAAAATCAAGTGCAGACTTCACACACCCTGGGCACATGGCCGTGTGGCTACCCGTGTGGCCACAAGTAAGGCTATTTACCAAGCCCTTTGCCACCCCAAAACACTTTACAAACCAAGACATCCACATACCATTTACAAACCACATTCATCATGCATAATCACACACACACACTTAACCATTCACATGCAAGCATACACATCCTTGAAATGCATCATCATAGACTTATAACATAACAAATATTGACCACATTAAATGGCCTTATACAACAATAACCATCAAATAGCATAGGCCAACGTTCTAGGCCAACTCATATTAACATATACACACATAATCAAGTCCCTATACATGCCATGGACTTAAAAATACTTGAAAATCGTTGATACAATACCAATCAATAACTTGTTAGTGTGATAGAATCTCCGACGACCTCCAACTCGAGCTAGCATCTGTGACACTATAGGAAAAAGGAAAGGGAGGGGGGTAAGCCTTATAGCTTAGTAAGTAGGTATGTAAATAATAAGTGATTTATTAACAGGATTTTATAAATTTTCACAATATGTTCTCAAGATAATACAATCATAATTGCACATAGTTCCACTATTTATTCATGTTCATCTCAAGCTGCCTACTCGAGTCACAGACACTAAATTATTCATATCTTGAACTACGGAACTCTAAATTAAGATCCGCTAATTTTCCCTAAAAATAGACTCACATATATTCTTACCATAAAATTTTAAGAATTTTTGGTTTAGCCAATAAGTATAGTTTATTCTTTAAATTCTCTCCAATTCTGCTGTCTGACAGTTTCGACCCTTCTTCACTAAAAATTAATTATCTCCTCGTACGGGATTTAGATGATGTTTCTATTTTTTTCTATTTAAGATAGACTCATTAAGAAATTTAATAATATAAATTATAAACCATAATTATTTTTATACAATTTTTAGTGATTTTTCCAAAGTTCCTAGAATCACTATGTTCCTAGAATTGAACCAGAAATATAATCATAATAGACATAACTATCACAAGCCGGAGAACACACTTTAAAGATAAACCATAGTTGATAGTTCACAAAATAAGAATAATAGGAAAAATCGAGATAAATAAATCCAAGATATGATACCACACCAAAAATCCAAGAACATAGCTCATAAGAAATAATAAAGATTTGATGATTCCTCAGAGAAAACCAGAAGAAAGCAATGCTTACCGGCTCTGGAATTCCATTGTAACAGTGATAATATATTTTTCGAATATATAAAACAAAACCATAATCAGTAGAAATAGAAGAATAGTCTCATATAAATTTTTTTACCATCGACTTCATTCCAACGTATTAGAACAAAATCCCGAAGAGACAAAGAAATGCTGATCATAAACCAACCAGACCAACAGGGCTTTCATCTAACATTTTAGTTAACTAGCATTCTCATACAATAAGAATTTCATCAGAAAACGAGCAATTACATATGCCTCTGAGAATGTATGAACACATAGAATGCCCAGAAGAGATAGTCATAATTACTCAACTGTAACTATCACACACAGACATCTTTACAACTCAAATATCATTTCTCTGACTAATTCTGTCATCATGAACCCCGTATTATTTCGTTCACTAACGAAAACCGATCTTGGAGAATTTCCAGCAAATACATACTTTAGATATCATACCTGATTGAGTCGATTAACCAAGACTAACTTTTTCTTTATACGTGACATTGCGTAATCTGTATAATCTTTAAAACATTCTGATATTCTTCCTAAAACATTTTTCACTTTCCAAACTATTCTCATCTCTGTATGCATTACTAATTATTTCACCACTAAACTCTTTAGTTTCACACTTATGAGCTCATTCAATATAAATCTCATAACTCTTATGGCATATAGCTCTATTGGTAAGGGGGGTGAGGTCGTAAAGCCTCTAACTCGACTCTCATGATTACACACATATGACTTAGCACCCATCATTAACATAATATCATCACAATCATATAATTCACTTAAGGCAAATTTAAATACATATTTATGTCACACGAACTTACCGGTTGCATTTATTCAAACAAGTGTACATAAACACACATTCCTTCAATTTTGAATAAAGATCACTTATCACATTCACTTAATCAAACAAGTTAGGCACATAACATCATATGATTACCAAGAAAACATAGACAAGCTTATCACAATATAAACTTTCATTCCATTTCACCTTTTTTCATGTTTCTCAGCTTATTCCAATTTCATTTTGCACATCATCAGATACAAATCATGAATTTTTATTCATACCTTGTCAAGTTTCGACTCATCATAAACACATTTTCGAATATCTTAGTACTACTTTCAGCATTGTCAAAATAGCTCGGTTGGAAGGCATCTCTGTCTCAACAAGACAATTTCGTCAGGATCGGGAGATATCACACTATCACAAGTTATATGGCATGTATAGCTAGACTCTCACACACGCTACGTTAGTTCGAGAACCGACTAAACCTAGCTCTGATACCACTTAAATGTAACACCCCTTACCCGTATCCGTCGCCAGAATAGGGTACGAGGCATTACTAGACTTATTCACCTATAACCGACCATTTTCGAGTCACAAATTTCCATCCAAATTTAAAACTTTTCATATTCAATCATAGAGTCCCTAATATGGACCTACGAGGCCCAAAACATGCTTTGGAAGTGGTTCGGGACTAAACCGAGAACTTTGGAAAATTTCACAACACTTAGAAAATTTTTCTTCAAAACAGGGTCACACTCAATATGCACCCTCAACAACTCTCATACATGCATAATTATATCTAATTATCATACCATACCATTGAGCCAAACTTAGCCATTCGACATCAAGACTACTAGCACATTCAACCATTAGGTATTTAGGCCATAACCCACAACTCATCATGTATCATGCAAACACAGCTCACATCATAAGACATTGGCATATAAATAATATATATAGGCTTACAATCAATTAGCCAATATAAGCCAATTAGCATGGCTACATACTACAATAACCGTTAACCATTACAAGCCAATACATTTGGCCAAAACATAATAACACATACACAAAATGACTAAGTCCCTATACATGCCATAGACTTAAATTACTTGAAGGCATTGATACAGTCAAAAGCTTGATAGTGTGATAGAATCTCAGACGATCTCCAACCCGAGCTAGCCCTGCAGTGACACTATAGGAAAAAGGAAAGGAAAGGGGTAAGCTATATAGCTTAGTAAGCCCGTATGAAAATAATAAGCAATTTATTAACATGTTTTCACCAATTCTCACAATATGTTCTCAAGGTAATACAATCATAATTGCACAAATTTTCACTATTTACTTATGTTCGTCTCAAGCTGTCTACTCGAGTCACAGTCACTAAATTATTTATATCTTGAGATAAGGAACTTCAAATTAAGATCCGTTAATTTTTCCTGAAACTAGACTCACATATCTTATTACCATAAAATTTTAAGAATTTTTGGTTTAGCCAATAAGTACAGTTTATTCATTAAAGTCACCCATGTTTCTCTGTTCGACAGTTCCAACCCCTCTTCACTAAAAATTAATTATCTCCTCGTACGGGATTCGGATGATGTTCCTGTTTGTTTATTTTGAAAATAGACTCATTAAGGATTTTAATCATGTAAATTATAACCCATAATTATTTTTTTTACAATTTTTAATTATTTTCCCAAGTCAGAATAGGGGATTCCAAAATCATTCTAACTTTGTCTCAAAAAAATTCAAATATCTCATAATATGAAATTCTTTTCCTTACACCGTTTATTTTATGTGAAAATAGACTCAATAAGATTTAATTTAATATCTTATTCAACTTCTAATTAGATTTCCACAATTTTTGGTGATTTTTCAAAGTGATACAACTGCTGCTGTCCAAACTGTTTTATTGCTAATTTTACTCTATCATGTTTTCTTTGTATTAATTCTCATTTACACACATATAACACTAAAGTATATCCATAGTTAGCCATGCCAATAGCTAGTCATCATCAAATATTTACAAGTCTTCATTGTAACACTTACTCCATATCAACCTTACCAAAGTTCGATCAGATATCGAGCACATTGCTCATGAATATATATACACATGTACCTGCACTTGTTCATCACATAATCACATTCAATTACACTTAGTCATTTTTCCTTTGAACACATCGGAATATTATTGGATACATCGGAAGTTTGCACATAAGTGCCACACTTGTAGCCAAAGCTACTTCACATCACTTTTCACATAGAGGCTCGTTCTCGAGCTATTCACTTTCACGGGTCTGCTCACACAAGCTGTCAGTCATTCGTTACTACTCAGTGCTGCTCACACAAGCTGTCAGGTATCCGCAACACATGCCGGTATACCCAGCTGCTGGTAGAACTTAAGACCAGCACCCGGATTCACTTAGCCACAATTTCACATAGATTTCACATAGGTCCCTAGTGACATGTCACTTGTATCCTATTCTATTCCTAAGGTTCAACCGGGAAATTTCTCACATTTCGATACTTTGTCAATTTCGTTCAATATTCAGCCACATCTCATAAAATATATCAAAACATAAAAATGTAAGTAAAAACAATGCATTACTTACATACAAACTTACCTCGGTAGCACAATCGGTGAAAAGGACTTATTCGTCAATTTCTCGTTTTCCCTCGTTTTAGTTCCAAACCTCGTTTTCCTTGATCTATAATATCACATTTAATTTATTTACTAGTCAAATTATTCAATGTGACCCAAAAATCATATTATGGAAAAATTACGTTTTTGTCCCTAAAGTTTCACATATTTACAATTTTGACCCTAGGCTCGTAAAATGATTTTCATTCAATTTCTTTGTACATTAAGCCTAGCTGAACCATTTTCATAACTATAACAGCCCACAATTTCCATTAAAACACACTTTTATGACACATTTTATAACTTTTACAAATTAGTCCTTTTAGGCATTTTCACCGAAAATCACATAGTAAAAGTCATTTCTCTAACCATAAACATGCATTTTCTACCATTAAACACAAATAAACACACATATTCATCATGGGTCAAGACCCTAGACTTTAACCATATCTCAAATTAGTGGTAGAAATAGATAGATCTTGTTACGAGGATTTCAAAAACGTAAAAATCATTAAAAACGGGGCTAGAACGAACTTACAATCGAGCTTGGAAGCTTGAAAACCCCTAGCCATGGTTTCCCCTTGTAAAATTTGGCTATGGGGTTGAATATGGACAAAAAATGGCTTTTAATTTTGTTTATTTAATCATTTAATCACTAAACGACCAAAATGCCTTAACTTAAAAATATTCTATTTCACCTATTTCATGTCCATTTTTGTCCAAAAAAATTAACCAATGGTCTAATTACCATTTAAGGACCTCCAATTTAAAATTTCATAACAATTGAACACCTCTAAAATGTAGAACTCAACTTTTGCACTTTTTACAATTTAGTCCTTTTGACTAAATTGAGTGCCCAAACGTCGAAATTTTCTAATGAAATTTTCACGAAATCATTCCGTTAAATTGTAAACCATAAAAATATAATAAAAATAAATTTTTCCTTGTCAAATTTGTGGTCCCGAAACCATTGTTCCGACTAGGCCCAAGTTTAGGCTGTTACATTGTTGCTCGTTGTCTGACGTGCCAGCAAGTTAAGGCTAAGCACCAGTTGCCTTCGGGTTTGTTACAACCTGTTAAGATTCTCTTGTGGAAATGGAAACGAGTGTTGATGGACTTTGTTAGTGGGTTGCCTTTGACAACCACTAAGAATGATTCTGTTTGGGTCATCATGGATCGATTGACTAAGTCCGCCCATTTTGTTCTGGTTCGGATGGACTGTTCTCTGTAGAAGTTAGCAAAGCTCTACATTTCTGAGATTGTAAGACTGCATGGGGTTTCAGTTTCAATAATTTCTAATAGGGACTCGTGCTCCACTTCTCGGTTCTGGAAGAAACTTCACAAAGCTTTGGGTTCGAGATTGGACTTCAGTAATGGGTTCCATCCTCAGACTGATGGTTAATCTGAGAGGGTGATTCAGATACTGGAAGATATGCTTCGGGGCTGTGTGATTAATTTTCGAGGTAGTTTGGAGGATTTTCTACCGTTAGTTGAGTTCGCTTACAATAATAGTTTTCAGTCTAGCATCCAGATGGCACCTTACAAAGTTTTGTATGGTTGTAAGTATCGTACTTCGCTATGTTAGACTGAGTTGGGTGAGCGACGAGTTTTGGGCCCTAAGTTGGTTTCCGAGACTAAAGATAAGGTTAGATTGATTCGGGATCGTCTGAAGGCGACTTCTGATAGACAGAAGTCTTATGCAGATCTGCAAAGGAGAGATATCGAGTACTTTGTGGGGGGCTTTGTATTTCTTAAGGTATCTTCGTGGAAAAAGGTTCTGTGGTTCGGTCGTAAGGGCAAGTTAAGCCCTAGGTTCATTGGGCCGTCTTGGATTCTGAAGCGTGTGGGACCAGTTGCTTATCAGTTAGAGCTACCTCCAGAATTGGATCGTATCCATGATGTGTTTCACGTCTCGATGTTGAGGCGGTATCGATTTGATCCATCTCACGTTGTCTTTATTGAGGAGATCGAGGTTAGACCGGGCTTGACATTTGAGGAGGAGCCGGTTCAGATTTTGGATCGAGATATTAAGGTTCTGAGGAGGAAGTCCATACCGTTGGTAAATGTTCTGTGGCAGAATCATGGCACTGAGTAAGCCACGTGGGAACCTAAGGACTCGATGCGTCAACAGTATTCTTATCTGTTCGGATCAGGTAAATTTTGAGGCCAAAATTTCTTTTAGGGGGTAAAGTTGTAACGCCCTGAATAATTTAAGTTTGTTTTTGTGAAATCTGACACAAATGTGTATTTGCTTCGATGGTTAAGTTTTATGGGTGTGTGTATGAGGTATTGGGTTCAAGTCCCACATTTGAAAATTTTGTTATTTTTTATCCAAGCCTTATCCCTGTTGGGTGGGCTTATATAAAATTGTCTATAAATCCATATCAGAATGAGTCTGTTGGTTCGAGTGGTAAGGAGTTAGCTTGCTAGAGGTTTTGTGTTCGAATCCTTGCGTGAGCGAAGGTGATAATTTTTGTTCCGGTTGTCTGTTAGAGGTTCGATGGAGTTGGGAGACTGAAGCGGTTGGATGTGGTTAGTGGGGAGCATTTTATGGGATGTGGTTGTTAGTGGGAAGTTTGGATAGTATCAATTTAAATTTTTTTATTTTTTTTATTTTTTTCCCTCTCTTCTAAATTTCTGACGTCAGTTTCTGCCTTTCCTCTTAGTTTCTGTTGTTTTCATCTTTTTTGTCCCTCTTCTACTTCTTTGTTTTCTTTTTCTTTCGTTTCCCTTCAAATCTGTTCACACTTTTTTTGTTCTTTGCGTGGTTTCGGTAAGCTTTTCGATTCATTCTCGTCTTTGTGGCATAACGATGATTGTAGGGAATCTTATCTCTGTGAACTGTTGTGTAGGAGAAGACAATGAAGCGGTGATTTTCGCTCCAACGGTTTTATTTATGCTTGTGGTCATTTTTGCGGTGGTAAGTTTATGAGCGTTGCTCAGTTTAGTTTTGTTGAAATCGTAAATTGGTTGCTAATAGGTCGTTGGAATGCTGTCTTTAGGTTCTGGTGGGCTCGAGATTACAGTAGCATCAAAATCGTACCAAGTGTGTACCCTAAACACGAAAAATTGATGTTCAGCGAAAGCTAAAAAATGACACTGTTGACGCCACACAGGTGTGTGCCAGGTCATGTGTAACACCCCAAACCCGGCCCAGACATTATGGTCGAATCTGGCGATATTACATTGAAGTGTTTTTCGAAAACATCGTTTCTTTAGAAAAGCCATGCTTATTATTAAACCTCGTTTATGTATCTTAACAGAAATTTAGGGTATCTTGTTCTTTCAAAACTTAAGTTATTTTAGTAGAACATTGATCATATTAGTTTGTCACTATATTTTAAAACCAAGTTTGATGCGGAAGCTTTTATTATGAATTACGAAAACGTGGTGTTTTGAAAAACTAATTATCTTTTAGAAAACCGCGTTCTACTACTAATCAAATGTAAATTAAACTAAGTAAAATCCCCAAATTACAAGTTAAAAATTAAAGAGGCCTTATTACATAACAAAAACCCAAATTAAATTTATAGGAAATAAACTCAAATATATAAATAAGTGCGGTTGTGTGGCCACCTCCGAATCCCTCGTAGCACCGATCCGCCTAAGACTGGGGATTACCTGTATAGATAAACAGAAAGGTGAGTTTATGAAAACTCAGTGTGTAACCCCATGCACATAAACAACCAATCATGCCTTTAGGCAAGTACAGTCTGGGCCTAAGCCCAAGTCAATAACAGCTTAGTTCAGTTGGGCCTTAGCCCATTCTGAAGATCGATGCGGTGTGGGCCTTAGCCCATAATAGTATCGATGTGGGCCTTAGCCCATGCAATGAGATCGATAATGAGTTTAAGCATGCAATCGTAAATCCTACCCATCCGGCCTCTACACTCCACTCCGTCCAGCCCAACACTCCACGTGGGGATAAAATCACCCACCCATCCCTACACTCTAAAAATTAGCACCGGTTGCGGCACTAAACAGTATTTGCAGTAGAGCTGCCAGTACAGTACACTTCCTCCAATCATAATAATCCGACCCCATGCAACATATCACACATGAATGCAACATACATATATATATCATGGCATGCTCATATACGGTCATACATAACATAGGGGCATAACAGTCATTTTACCATAGGGGCATAACAGTCATTTTATCAGTTTGTGGTCTAGGTGTACTTACCGACCCATCAGTAGGTCCACAGTCGTCTCGAGCAACCCGTGCAACTTTAACAGTCAAATAGTCCAAATGGGCCCAAGGCCCATAATGCGCGCCCATGTGGGCCCATATGCTCGTGTGGCCCACTTAGCCCAAAAATGAACTCGGCCATGTAATTTACACAGCCTGGCCCAATTCTCTACACGTTTGTGCGGTTTACCCGTGTGGAGCCCACAAACCTGTTGGGCCCACACGGCCCATTTCGGCCCAACATGGCCCAAAATGGCCCAAGACCACGAAATCGCTCATGGTGACATCGGTAGTCTAATGCCCACATTTTATGCGTTCAGATTACCACAGAGCGAGCGCACGCTCGTGTAGCGTCAATTGCCATACTTTTCCGGCTTTTGTCGGTTTATGATTTGGGCAGTGTTTACACACCTGGTTTCGATTCGTCACGAACAGCCGCTCAAGCACTCACCAACCTACATTTGGTCAATCACACTACCATCAGTCCTACTATACAGTTAACAAGAAACCTGAAATCAACAATCCATTCATAGAGTAGCGTTACCTTCAATCGAACCACGGTGATTCCCCACGAATCTTAGTCTTCAACGATTGATTAGGAGTTTCCAGAGTCTTTTCTTAACTGCCATACAATTTGTTATCAGTTAACACTTAAGGCAGAAGAAGAAAGGGAATGATGATTCTTTTATAGAACTTACCGAATGAGAGCAAGAGAACCGAATAGAGGATGGATTCGGCACTAGCACAGCCTTTCACCTTCGATTTATAGCTGTCAAACATAGTTAAACAAAACCCCACTTTAGTAACTCAAAAGCCAAAACTTCCAGTGCCATACTCACTTACCGAAAAGAAAGGAGTCAATCGACAGAAGAAGAGGACTGGTTTTGGCAGTAATCAGAACTGAAAATCGGTAGCATAACACTTGAGGGAGAAGAGGAGAATCGGTTTAGGGGAGAAGAGAGAAAAGAAATCGAATGAGGCAACTAAGGTCTATTCGGCCAACACAGGGGAAAGAAGAAAAGAGGAGATAAAAAGAAAAGAAGGATGTATTCGGCCAAGGAGAAAGATTGCCAAAATGTGCAACAGAAGAAAGTGCAAAAACCGAAAAATGGGAAAAGAGATTTCGGCAGAGAGCACAACACTTACCAATCAAAATCGAAACTGAGAATCCCTCTCTAGCCGAATTCTTGAGTGCCATAATCCACTTTCAGCACACTTCTACCTCTCCCCTCACTTCCTTGATTTCCTCCTAAAATCCCTCCCCAAATCTCTCCACCTGATCACACCTCCCCTCAACCATTCAATTCGAATTCACCTCAACCACTTCAGTGTTTCAGTCAAACTCCAACACCTCCACGGCACAGCAGAAAAATAAACACTCCCTTACTTTCAGCAAGATTCGAACCTTAAACCCCTTGCATAGGTAACACGCCACTTACCCCCTAGACCAGCAAGCTCCTTATGTCATGCTTTACCCACATTTATTTAAAAGGCTACTAACCAAGGGCAAGGGTTTTATTCCCAAAAAACTAAAATTTTGCACAAGCCCAGGCTTGAACTCAGGACTTCTCAGACACTCCCAAACACACCCAAATCATTTAGCCACTAAAGCAAATAGGTATTTATGTTAAAAACATGCAAAAATAAATACCTAAGTTTTAGGGCGTTACACCGTGTGCGAGACACAGCCGTGTGAATGTCGTAGGTGTGGCCATGTGCGAGACACAACCGTGTGAATGTCGTAGGTGTGGCCGTGCACGAGGCACGACCGTGTGATGAAGAATGTGTGGCCGTGTGGGCCACACGGGCTAGGCCAAGTTGGGCATGTGGGCCCACACGGACATGCCACATGGGCGTGAGGGTTTTGGGTCAGGCTTGTGGGCCACACGGGTAAGGCTAATCTGGGCGTGTGGGCCTACATAGACATGTGGGCCCAGGATTCTAAAATTTTCTATAGGGTCGCACGAGTCGTTCCGATCGACTGTGGGCCTACCGTAGGGTCGGTAAGGGCTGATCAAATCGTTTTTCATGTGATCTGATATTCTAATAGTCTGATTTGAGTAGGATGCTGATAAGTGTGTTTGACAATACTGTTTAAGCAAGTTAAATCTGTTATTTATGTATCTATATTTTGTACGTGTGATTGGGGTGCGATTTGTATATGCGGAGGAAGTGATCTGTACGTCGACCTTTCGTCTATATTCTGGCAGTTTGACTGCATATTATCTGTTATGTGTCGCATCGACACTACATGGTGTGTAGGGATGGGTGGGTGTTTTTAACCCCACATGGTGTGATGGGATGGACGGAGATGGTGTGTAGAGGATAGGGGTAGGATTCTGTATATCTGTCTGGGTTATCTGATTCTGGTATATGTATCTGCTAAGGACTTAGGTCTGTGTTTGTATCTGTTCTGCATATAAGAATACTGTGTATATATTTTTGGTATGACTATCTCTATTGGGTTACACACTAAGTTCACGAAAACTCACATTTATTTGTGCATTGCATGCATGTGTAACCCTCGGACATAGGCGAAAGCGGTCGGTGATTTGAGGCTCGTGGTGACCACTAGTTAAAATTGCCTTTGAGTTTTCGGTATATTTAAAATTCTGGATTTGTTTGAAAGTTTATAATTTTTAGACTTTTTGGACTGTATGGTTTTAACTGTTGGTTTTGGTTTCGATTGTTTTCTATCCTGCGTTGTTTGATGATGGTTTTAAGCAAACAAAGGTTTTTTTGGAAACATGAATTGAGTTTCTAAGATACAATGACTTTTAAGATTTCTGCTGTAAATTATATTTTGGCAAATGAATAAACTCAAGACGGTTTTGGTAATAAACAAGTAAATGAATATGTTTTGTAAAATTTTGGGCACTTTATAACAAGTAAATTTATAAGGTTTTTGTCGAAATAAAAATAGTTTCAAAACCCTTCTTCGTAACACTTTTGGATTCGGTCATAATGTTTAGGTTGATTTTGGGGTGTTACAGGCGTCTTCAATCTCGCCTTCTAGATTAACCACTTCAAGCCCTCTATATCCCAATAAATTGTTCAAACAGGAAAACAACTAAATTGTTCAAACAGGAAAACAACTATGAATCCTATCAAGTTAGAAACCCTTTCTTAAAACATTCAAATAAGTTCATTTTTAGCTAAACCCTCTAATCATCTCTGAACAAAATCACAGATCTGATACAACAAATTCCTTTTAAAGAACATGAAATCAATAACAACTTTAAAATTGAACAAAAAGTTATTCCCACTTGGAGATCAAAGCAACCAAATGAATTTTAAATTCAAAAATATCCAAGAAGAATAAATAAATTAAAATTAAAATTAAAAGAGGGATCGTAATACCCGTTGACTAATTTAGTCATGGCGCTACCAAAATTAGATATACCACTAGCGATGGACACAAAAAAACCACTGCTTTGTTTGGGATCGTTTGGTGCCATCTCTCTCTACTATTTTGCAAAAATAAAAATAGAAAATCTGAGTGGTGGTAGCCAAGAAAAGGCTAAGGGAAGCCTTAGATCTCTAACCGGAGGTTGACGCAGTAGCCAACGAAGCAAATCGGAAAAGGTGAAGTTTTTGGCTTTGGTTACCTTTCCAAGGGCTTTTTTATTTGCTTTGGGGAGATTTGAACCAAGAAAGTTGAAGGAGGGGATGAAGGCTACCATTGCCTACTAGCATTCACCTTGAACGGTGCCAGAATCCAACGGGGAGTGGTGGTGGTGGCATCAAAATTGAAAGGGGAAATTTTTTTTCCTTCTTCTGGAAGGAAAAGAAACCAAATGGTTTGGAAGGAAAAAAATTGAGGCTTTTAGTGAATGGGTTTTGAGAAAAAAGAATGGAAAATTACTTATTATTCTTTAACGACCCCAATAACTCATTTTAATATATAATTCAAATAAAACCAATTTTTTTTAAGAAATTACATTGTTAAGGTAATTTATCCACTTTTGATATCATGGAAAGTTACTTTCCGAAGTATTTAATTTGTTGGAATGTCATCTCAATATTCGTATAAAATTAAACTACTACAATAAAACAGGTCTACGGTGACATTTTTTTTGAACAATTTGAACCAACTTGATAAAATGATAATATCTTTTTTTTAAGTGTTTTCAAAATAAATTATTTTAAAACAACTTGAACCAAATATTTTTTAAATATCCATTTTATATAAATTTTTGTAATTCAATTTTAAAATCTTTTTTTATTAGACTAACTTACACCAGTGTAAGTAAGACTCACTCTCTTTTATTTGGAGGTGATAGTGTTACTATTAATTAACAAAATAAAATTATAATTTAAATAATTGGTTCCTTCTTTTGTTTCTTTTAAAATGAGATGTTTTAAAAAATAAACATGTTGTTGAAGATCGAAAGTAGACAAAAACAACATAAAAAATGTTGGGTTAGGCCAAATATTTGTCGACGAAAAAAAAGGTTGGGATAAATCATGAGCAGACAAAGGCAACACAAAAAAGGTTGGGTTAGATAAAATATTTTCCAACGAAAAATAAAAGTTGGGATAAGTTAATATTTTCTCAACTTTTCCTAAAATGTAACACCCCTAATCCGTATCCGTCGCCGGATTAGGGTGACGAGGCATTACTGTAACAATTACCAAATCAATGCACTCCATCCAAACTAATACTTGATAAATTCATATCATTACATGCTATCACAAATGAATATATATATATTCTATTTGGGCTTAATACAACAACTTGCATTATACGTATCACATGGTCATTTAAAAACAATGACTGAATAGGTATATAATATTTAAACATTTATATCATTTCTATTATCAACCATACGTTCAAGCATACACTATTATTAAACGTATGATACATTTGTTTCTTTAATTATAGACATGAATGCTCACTGTATCAATATCACCTATACACAAACACAAAATAAAATCTAATAGTCACTTACATATTCAATCAAACAAAATTACAAAGCATTCCATATATATGTAATATTTACAATTACCTAATTAGCACATACCATTTTCGAAATCAACCCATGCACAAATATGTTCATATACAACTTTATTATTTACCATTATACACCGAATCCCTATAGCAAAATATACTAGCAAATCACCATAATATATATATATATATATATCAAACGGCTGCACATTTAAACTATGAAACATTATACATAACATGAACATATATTTAAACCGAATATACATTATCAAAACATTATCTTAGCCCAAAATGCCATAAACCACAAAACTAAGCTATACCTATCAAATATATATGTACCATGGCTGAATATATGCTAATTAAAAACCCCCACAACTCATGCACAATAATGACATAAACATATACACCATTTGACCATTAAAAACCATATACCTCAATACCAAACTAACAAAGGAGATAAGCCATATTCGCATGGCTTTTAATATATATACAAGAACAAAACTCATGGCTCATAACATAGTTTAGCCTATACATGCCTTTAGTCCAAAAACCAAACTCAAAAAGTACCAAAATAGATTGATAGTGTAGATGACTTCGTTGACGATCCCCTGAGCTCGTAGCTTGGTCAAAATCTATAAAATAGAACGATGAACACACAGAGTAAGCTAATTAGGCTTAGTAAGTCTTAAGCAAAAGTATTAAATCAAATGATCATTCAAACATTTTCAAATCCAAATTTAATATCATACAAATTCAAAGCTTAGTACTTAAATGATCTACTAATGCCGAATGCTAGTACCATTTTCTTTGATAACCTCAAAATATCCTTATCTCACCTTAATTGTGCAAACTCACCGAATACACATAAATGTAATATGTATCCACATATAACCAAATCAAGTAAGTATAATATACATATTAACCACATGTAATCGATCATACACATAAGTAAACATATCCATTTACCCACACATATAGCATTTACACATATGGCCGAATCTCAAAGGCACAACCAAGATTAAATTCCAATATACATATATATATATATATCATATTCATTATTTGTAAGACCAAATGCACATAAAAAAAATACTTCAACTATATCACATGTTACTCACTTCGAATAGTAATATAACAACTTACCTTATTCATTGGAACTATGAAGCTTATACTTACCTGAACATTTAGCTTAATTGCAGTAATTACATTCCACCTTATTAATGATCCATGAATCCTCTATTTATAATAAATCACCAGCATTAAGCCCGCTATGCGACCAAGCTCAAAACACACAGGCACTAAGCCCGCTAGACCCGAGGTCCGAATTTAATCACCCGGCATTTAGCCTGCTAGGCAACCAAGCCTGAAACACACACCGGCACTAAGCCTACTAGACCCGAGGTCTGAAATTTAATAACCGGCATTTAGCCTGCTAGGCAACCAAGCCTGAAACACACACCGACACTAAGCCTGCTAGACCCGAGGTCTGAAATTTAATCACCAGCATTTAGCCTACTAGGCAATAAGCCCGATATATTTCACCGGCATAAGGCCTGCTAGGCTCGGAGCCCGAATATCGATATAATTAAACCATCTCATACACATTACTTATTACCAATATCACATATATCACACATAATTCATATCACTGTAACATATCAAACTCAATTAAATATAATTACATTTCATTATTAAATCACTTACCACATTCGGCTTTGGCCAAATTCACATTTATAATTTCATAATTCAGCATGTAATCAAGGTTATAACCGATATTAACGGAATTAAATTGCTTATAGACTTACCTCGGATAACGTCGGACGACAAAACCGGTTAGTCGATTACTTTAGCTTTTCCCCGATTCAAGTCCTTTTTCTTTTGCTCTTGATCTAAATATGTTCAAATTAAGCTCATTCAAATACATTTCAATTCAATTTAGTCCTAAAACACTTAAATGGACAAATTACCATTTTACCCCTAATGTTTCACACCTTTACAATATAGTCCTATTTGCACAAAATACCAAATACACAAAATTTGATTTCACAACCTAAGGGCCGAATATTCATGGAGATTATACAAGTCCATTCATTTCATTTATTTTGCATTTTAACCCCTCAAAAATTTATTTTCTCAATTTAGCCCTATTTAGCTAAACTCGTCAAAAATTCAAAAACAAAACATATAAATCTATCACATATATTTTATAATCCATCATTAAATAACATAAACATCCAACTATCAACAATGGCTCAATTCAAAATTTTCATCAAATTCAAAAATTAAAGCATGGGTCTTGAACATTTGTAAGCAACGATCTCAAAAACGTAGAAATTATCAAAAACCGAACAAGAACTAACCTTTAATTTTGCTTAATAGTAGCCGAACATGAGAAAGCTTCAAAAACTTTTCTTTCCTTTATATTTTCGATGGAAACAATGTATGAATGAATCCCACTATTATGTTTCTTTTAGTTTAATATAATTATAACTTATAAAATAAATATAATATAACATTTTAACTAATAAAATAACATAAAGAAACATGTTATAAAGCCATGTTGCCGTCCACTTTAAATAATAATGGACTAATTGTCCTTTAATGACTTCACTTTACTAAAGCCATCTCAATTTAGCCAATAATCAATTAAGGGGCCACTTTTACCAATTATGCAATTTAGTCCTTTTGTCAAATTAAACACACAGACAGTCAATTTAATTCACAAAAATTTAGCACATGCTAATTCACATATCAATGACACAGAAAATAATATTAAAATATTATTCAGACTCGGACTTGTGGTCCCGAAACCACTATTCCGATTAGGGTCATTTCAGACTGTTACAACTATCCCCCTTAGGAATTTTCGTCCCCGAAAATCTTACTGTTAAACAGAGTCGGATATTGTTGTCTCATTGAATCCTCAGGCTCCCACGTAGCCCCTTCTATACCATGACGATTCCATAATACTTTTACTAACAGAATTTTCTTGCTTCTCAACTCTTTCACTTCACGAGCTAAGATAAGGATTGGTTCCTCCTCGTACGTCATATCAGATCGAATTTCAATCTCAAACGGGGCAATCACATGTGACAGATCTTTTCGATATTTACGGAGCATTGAGACATGAAACACATTATGGATCTTTTCAAGCTCAAAGGGTAATCGTAATCTAAACGCAACAGGCCCGACTCGTTCAATGACTTCATACGGTATGATGAATCTCGAACTCAATTTGCCTTTTCATCCAAATCGAAGCACTTTCTTCTACGGTGAAACTTTCAGAAATACCCGGTCTCCTGTCTGAAACTCAATGTCTTTACGTTTCAAATCTGCGTATGACTTTTGACGATCGGATGTAGCTTTTAAATTATCACGGATCACTGCCACTTTCTATTCAGTCTCTTTAACCAAGTCAACCCCGTGTATCTTGTTTTCACTGAGCTCAGTCCAGTATAAAGGTGTACGACATTTACGACCGTACAAAGCTTCGTAGGGTGCCATTTTGATACTAGATTGAAAGCTATTATTATAAGCAAATTCAATCAAAGGTAAGTATCATTCCCACGTACCTTCAAACTCGAGGATGCAACATCTCAACATATCCTCAAGTATCTGAATGATTCGTTCGGACTGACCATCTGTCTGCGGATGAAAAGCTGTGCTAAAGTGTAGTTTAGTACCTAAAGCATCTTGCAATTTCTTCCAAAATCGCGACGTGAATCTCGGGTCTCTGTCCGAAATAATAAAAATCGGCACACCATGTAATCTCACAATTTGAGATACATACAACTCAGCAAGCTTATCAAGCGAATAGTCTGTACGAACTGGAACAAAGTGAGCTGATTTGGTTAGTCTATCCACTATAACCCAAATTGCATCTTTCTTGCTCGGTGTTGTAGGCAAGCCAGATACAAAGTCCATAGCAATTCTGTCCCATTTCCATTCAGGTATCATGATTGGTTGAAGCAATCCAGAAGGCACCTGATGTTCGGCCTTTACCTGTTGACAAACTAAACACTTCGAGACAAATTCAGATATGTCCCGTTTCATACCAGGCCACCAATAGAACTGTTTCAAATCATTATACATTTTTGTGCTACCCAGATGTACAGGCAATCGGCTACTGTGAGCTTCATTCAATATCATCTGAATTAATTCTACATTTCTCGAAACACACAGTCGGTCTTTGAACTTCAAACAATCATTTTCATCTATTCGAAACTCTGATTCAACACTATTCTCACACTGAACTCGTCTTGCTACTAGATCGTTGTCAACTTTCTGGGCGTTACTAATTTGTTGAATAAATAACGGTCTTGCTTTTAATTCAGCTACTATCGAACCATCATCAGACGTAGCCATATGTGCGTTCAACGCACGAAGAGCAAATAATGATTTTTGACTTAGAGCATCCGCAACAACATTGGCTTTCCCCGGATGGTAATCAATCACTAATTTGTAATCTTTCAACAGCTCTAACCATCTGCATTGTCTCAGGTTTAGATCTTTCTGAGTCATCAGATACTTCAAACTTTTGTGATCTGAATAGACATGACATTTCTCCCCGAACAGGTAATGACGCCAAATCTTCAACGCGAATACAATAGCCGCTAGCTCCAAATCATGTGTCGTAATTTCTTTCATGCGGGTTCAATTGTCTCAAGCGTAGGCTACGACTTTGCCTTCTGCATCAAAACGCAACCCAAACCATTCAAAGAAGCATCACTATAAACAACAAATTCTTTACCCGATTCAAATTTGAACTAACATCGAGCCTCGGTCAAAAGAGCTTTCAACCGATCGAAACTTTTACGACATTTTTCGTCCATTCGAACTTAACATCTTTTTGTAATAGCTTTGTCAAAGATGTGGCTATCATAGAAAAGCTTTTCACTAATAAATCAGTAGTAACCAACAAGTCCCAGAAAGCTTCGAATTTTAGAAACATTTTTCGGTGGTTTCCAATCGAGTATAGCCGATATTTTATTCGGATCCACCCGAATGCCTGTTGCTGAAACAACGTGGCCCAGAAAACTGACTTCACTCAACCAGAACTCACATTTACTAAACTTTGCATACAACTGTTTATCTCTCAAAGTTTGTAGCACAAGTCTCAAGTGCTCAGTATGCTCGGTTTCATTTCTGGAGTAGATCAGAATATCATCTATAAACACTACCACAAACCGATCCAAATACTGTCTGAAAATCTGATTCATCATATCCATAAAAACAGCAGGTGCATTAGTAAGTCCAAAAGGCATAACCAAAAACTCATAGTGTCCGTACCTCGTTCGAAAAGTAGTCTTTGGCACATCGGAATCTCTGACTCGCAACTGATAATAACCCGATCTTAAATCTATCTTTGAAAACACTGGAGCTCCTTTTAACTGGTCAAACAGGTCGTCCATCTGAGGTAACGGGTATTTATTCTTTATAGTCACCTTATTTAGCTGTCGATAATCAATGCACATCCGCATCGTCCCGTCTTTCTTTTTCACAAATAAAACTGGTGCTCCCCAAGGAGAGAAACTCAGTCGTGCAAAGCCCCTATCTGTTAACTCTTGCACCTGTGCTTTCAACTCTTTTGATTCTATAGGTGTCATCCGATACGGAGCTATCGAAATCGGAGTCGTCCCCGGTACTAACTCAATACCAAACTTTACTTTTTAAACAGGTGGTAAACCCGGTAGTTCTTCAGGAAACACATCTGGGTACTCGCACAAAACTGGTATGGATTCAATCTGCTTCTCAGTCACTTTACTATCAAGCACATAAGGAAAGTAAGCTTCATACCCTTTTCTCATATACTTCCGAGCTAGCATCGAAGATATTACCGCTGGTAACCCATTCAGATCATTAGATTCAATCCGAATAATTTCACCGTTCTGACATCTCAAATCAATGGTCTTTCTTTTGCAATTAACAACAACATCGTGCAAAGTCAACCAGTCCATTCCCAAAATTATACCGGACTCATCAAAAGGCAACAACATCAAATCAGCTGGGAAGCATGAATCCCAAATCATCAACGGGCAACTTTTACACACTTTATCAACAAGAACACATCGACCTAAGGGGTTTGATACACGAATCACAAATTCAGTAGACTCAACAGGCAGAGTCTTACTGGATACTAAAGTTTCACACACATAAGAATGAGTCGAACCAGGATCAATCAATGCAACAACAGTAGTATCATAAAGAGTGAAAGTACCGGTAATAACATCTGGGGAAGAAGCATCCTCCCGGGCGCGTATAGCATATGCTCTAGCAGGTGCGCGAGTCTCTGATCGAACTGCGGTATCCTTTGTTCCTCTCTGACTGCCACTTATATTTCCCGAATGCCTGGGTGGTCTACCACGCACTGATACATTGCTCGATCTTGTATTCTGAGCAGTATTTTGCTCGGCTAGCATCGGGCACTCCCGAATGAAATGATCCAACGATCCACATTTAAAACAGGATCGATCACTGAATCTACAACTCCCGGAATGCCATTTCCCACAATGCTTGCACTCAACCCGGTTCTGCTGAACATTACCAACACTGGCCATCGAAGTAGCTCGGGAACCTACATGAGGTCGATCTCGTCTAGAGAAGTCTGAAGTAGCTTTATGTCGACTGGATTCATCTTTGAACTTTTTTGATACAGAATGAAAGGTTTTACTCGATGATCTTTTACGAATGTCTCTAGCTTCAAATTCAGCTTTTCTTTTCTCTTTCCCAAGCTCTTCGGCTTTACAAGCTCGTTCAACAAGTACCACGAACTCTTTAATCTCGAGTATACCGACCAGTAACTTAATGTCTTCATTCAAACCGTCTTCGAATCTTTTACACATAATAGCCTCAGTTGACACACATTCACGAGCATATCGGCTCAGTCTCACGAATTTCCGCTCATACTCAGTCACGGTCATACGACCCTGTTTCAATTCTAGAAATTCTTTTCGTTTTTGACCAATGAATCTCTGACTGATATATTTCTTACGGAACTCGGTATGAAAGAAATCCCAAGTCACTTTTTCTTTCGAAACCACCGATACTAGTGTATTCCACCAGTGATATGCAGTGTCCCGTAATAGAAATATAACATACTTCAAGCATTCATCCGGAGTACATGATAACTCGTCAAGCACACGGATAGTATTATCAAGCCACAGCTCAGCTCGTTTCGCGTCATCATCATCATTGGCTTTAAATTCTTCTGCCCCGTGTTTCCTAATTTTATCAACAGGAGGCCTGCTAGATCTCATCGGATCTATCATCGAACGTGCTGAAGGTATCGGAGATGGATTATTCGGGGGTGGAGGTGGTTGCGCAGCCGAATTAGTCTGGATATATTGGGTGAACCATTCGTTCATCATCTGGTAGAAGGCTTGCTTAGCCTCCCCCTCATGGCTACTTGAGATAGGTCGAGAGTCTACCGGCGCAGTCGCATGCGCAGGATTAGGAGCTACGCTCTCAACATCATCAGCTACTGCTCTATCGGGATCCATTTACTATATAAAAAAAACACAATTCAGATGTCAGAAGTCATCACACTATCGCATTATAATTAAAGGCATGTATAGCTAGACCCACACGTGCTACGGTAGTCCTAGAATCGACTAAACCGTAAGCTCTGATACCAATCAAATGTAACACCCCTAACCCGTATCCGTCGCCGGATTAGGGTGACGAGGCATTACTGTAACAATTACCAAGTCAATGCACTCCATCCAAACTAACACTTGATAAATTCATATCATTACATGCTATCACAAATGAATATATATATATATTCTATCTGGTCTTAATACAACAACTTGCATTATACGTATCACATGGTCATTTAAAAATAATGACTGAATAGGTATATAATATTTAAACATTTATATCATTTCTATTATCAACCATATGTTCAAGCATACACTATTATTAAACGTATGATACATTTGTTTCTTTAATTATAGACATGAATGCTCACTGTATCAATATCACATATGAAAAATACCATTTACTCACCTATACACAAACACAAAATAAAATCTAATAGTCACTTACATATTCAATCAAACAAAATTACAAAGCATTCCATATATATGTAATATTTACAATTACCTAATTAGCAAATACCATTTTCGAAATCAACCCATGCACAAATATGTTCATATACAACTTTATTATTTACCATTATACACCGAATCCCTATAGCAAAATATACTAGCAAATCACCATAATAAATATATATATATATCAAACGGCTGTACATTTAAACTATGAAACATTATACATAACATGAACATATATTTAAATCGAATATACATTATCAAAACATTATCTTAGCCCAAAATGCCATAAACCACAAAACTAAGCTATACCTATCAAATATATATGTACCATGGCCGAATATATGCTAATTAAAAACCCCCACAACTCATGCACAATAATGACATAAACATATACACCATTTGACCATTAAAAACCATATACCTCAATACCAAACTAACAAAGGAGATAAGCCATATTCGCATGGCTTTTAATATATATACAAGAACAAAACTCATGGCTCATAACATAGTTTAGCCTATACATGCCTTTAGTCCAAAAACCAAACTCAAAAAGTACCAAAATAGATTGATAGTGTGGATGACTTCGTTGACGATCCCCTGAGCTCGTAGCTTGGTCAAAATTTATAAAACAGAACGATGAACACACAGAGTAAGCTAATTAGGCTTAGTAAGTCTTAAGCAAAAGTATTAAATCAAATGATCATTCAAACATTTTCAAATCCAAATTTAATATCATACAAATTCAAAGCTTAGTACTTAAATGATCTATTAATGCCGAATGCTAGTACCATTTTCTTTGATAACCTCAAAATATCCTTATCTCACCTTAATTGTGCAAACTCACCGAATACACATAAATGTAATATGTATCCACATATAACCAAACCAAGTAAGTATAATATACATATTAACCACATGTAATTGATCATACACATAAGTAAACATATCCATTTACCCTCACATATAGCATTTACACATATGGTCGAATCTCAAAGGCACAACCAAGATTAAATTCCAATATATATATATATATCATATTCATTATTTGTAAGACCAAATGCACATAAAAAAAATACTTCAACTATATCACATGTTACTCACTTCGAATAGTAATATAACAACTTACCTTATTCATTGGAACTATGAAGCTTATACTTACCTGAACATTTAGCTTAATTGCAGTAATTACATTCCACCTGATTAATGATCCATGAATCCTCTATTTATAATAAATCACCGGTATTAAGCCTGCTATGCAACCAAGCCTGAAAAACACACCGGCACTAAGCCTGCTAGACCCGAGGTCTAAAATTTAATCACCGGCATTTAGCCTGCTAGGCAACCAAGCCTGAAACACACACCGGCACTAAGCCTGCTAGACTCGAGGTCTGAAATTTAATCACCGGCATTTAGCCTGCTAGGCAACCAAGCCTGAAACACACACCGGCACTAAGCCTGCTAGACCCGAGGTCTAAAATTTAATCACCGGCATTTAGCATGCTAGGCAATAAGCCCGATATATTTCACCGGCACAAGGTCTGCTAGGCTCGAAGCCTGAATATTGATATAATTAAACCATCTCATACACATTACTTATTACCAATATCACATATATCACACATAATTCATATCACTGTAACATATCAAACTCAATTAAATATAATTACATTTCATTATTAAATCACTTACCACATTCGGCTTTGGCCAAATTCACATTTATAATTTCATAATTCAGCATGTAATCAAGGTTATAACCGATATTAACGGAATTAAATTGCTTATAGACTTACCTCGGATAACGTCGGACGACAAAACCGGCTAGTCAATTACTTTAGCTTTTCCCCGATCCAAGTCCTTTTTCTTTTGTTCTTGATCTAAATATGTTCAAATTAAGCTCATTCAAATACATTTCAATTCTTTAGTCCTAAAACACTTAAATGGACAAATTACCATTTTACCCCTAATGTTTCACACCTTTACAATATAGTCCTATTTGCACAAAATACCAAATACACAAAATTTGATTTCACAACCTAAGGGTCGAATATTCATGGAGATTATACAAGTCCATTCATTTCATTTATTTTGCATTTTAACCCCTCAAAAATTTATTTTCTCAATTTAGCCCTATTTAGCTAAATTCGTCAAAAATTCAAAAACAAAACATATAAATCTATCACATATATGTTATAATCCATCATTAAATAACATAAACATCCAACTATCAACAATGGCTCAACTCAAAATTTTCATCAAATTCAAAAATTAAAGCATGGGTCTTGAACATTTGTAAGCAACGATCTCAAAAACATAGAAATTATCAAAAATCGAACAAGAACTAACCTTTAATTTTGCTTAATAGTAGCCGAACGTGAGAAAGCTTCAAAAACATTTCTTTCCTTTATATTTTCGGTGGAAACAATGTATGAATGAATCCCACTATTATGTTTCTTTTAGTTTAATATAATTATAACTTATAAAATAAATATAATATAACATTTTAACTAATAAAATAACATAAAGAAACATGTTATAAAGCCATGTCGCCGTCCACTTTAAATAATAATGGACTAATTGTCCTTTAAGGACTTCACTTTACTAAAGCCATCTCAATTTAGCCAATAATCAATTAAGGGGCCACTTTTACCAATTATGCAATTCAGTCCTTTTGTCAAATTAAACACACAGACAGTCAATTTAATTCACAAAAATTTAGCACATGCTAATTCACATATCAACGACACAGAAAATATTATTAAAATATTCTTCAGACTCAGACTTGTGGTCCCGAAACCACTGTTCCGATTAGGGTCAAATTCGGACTGTTACATAAAAAGTTAGAATATGATTAGATTTTTCCAACACCAAAAAAAGTTACTTAAAGGTACAAATTTAAATAACCCAAAAAAGGGTCGGCATAGTCCAAAAAGAGTCGTCTTAGGCTTTTCATATGACAACACTTTTATATAGTTGGGAAAGGTATAACAAAAGTCAATATAGTGTTGGACAAAACTGACTCTTATTTAAGCATTGCCTTAGGCATGCATATCCCAACCCTTATACAAAGAGTTGACCAAAGCGTATGTCGGCAACTCTATCCCGACACATAAGAAAGTGTTGGCCCAAAAGTGTCGTATTAGGGATGTTTTGTTGTAGTGTGAGTAGCTAAACCTTAAAGGAGGTTGGTTGATGGAGATGTGGGTAAACTAACATTCCTTGGAAAACAGACTAAATCGTAACAAATTTGACTAATTTGAATAGAACTAAGAACTTAGGTAGTGATGCCCCTATGGGAATATTAAGATAAAGTGAGACCAGAAGGTAATCTTGCCGCGTACCCGTTCATTAGTCCCAGATTAACTGGCAAGATCGGAAGATAAACCAGGCCTAATTCGTCTAAGTCGGTAAAATTAAGATCAAAAGATAAAATAGAGCCACTTGGTAATTTACATGATTCATGTCCCTAGTCCAAGATTTGGTTAACCACATCGAAGTCAACCAACCCCATTAGTTATTTGCTGGATATTCCCTCTAGTTTTACATTCCTTTCAATTTAGTCATTAGAGTAGAATATTTAATTTTCTTGAAACCTCATTTTTTTATGAACAGTCATACTATAAAATCACATTAGTACCCGCTTAGACTCTATTGTGTATGTTAGTTATTGCTCAATCGCCTCTTCCTTTGGGTTTGATCCTTGGAATACTCTGGTATTCCATTGTAACACTATAAATATTACAACTGACCTGTACCCTTGCAGTAAAATCGAGCTTTTTCATAAATTCAGTGTTTTAGTGCACACGCACGCAGCCGGTCAGTGGATCATCACGAAACTTACACTATCCTATCAATAATTCAGTAGTCTTTTGATCGCTTGAACTTGTTTATATGTGGCATGTACATAGGAGTGTGAAAGGGTTGTAATATTAAGTATGTTTGTGGTATATTGAGGTTGAACACTTGTGGCAACTTTTGAAATGTGATTAAATGGTAATCGCTCATGTTCATAGTTGGTATTATGATTGCACAAATGGTTGGGCAATTATTGAGTTGTGTGCTTATAAACTAACTTATGGTATGTTTATAAGTCTTGCTAAGTGCTTATGTTCACTTAAATGGTGAAATTGTGGTTCTAGCTTGTGGCTAGAATTTGAATGAATTTTTGCATTTTGATCAATGGTATGAAAGGTGTTAGTGTGGATTTCAACTGAGTACCAGATGAGGTACAATTGTAGGTTAGTGGATATAGTATAAAATGTTCAAATAGGTGATATAAATAGTATGTTTTAAATGCATGAATGGTAAGGAATGCTACAAACTTACTTGGACGACTTAAGTAACTTATGGTAATATGATTAGTACATCTTTATAGCTTTAGTATCTTAACATGATTATATGAATTGGTAAATATGAATAGTTTGGTGTGCTTGATTCAACTTATTGTTTTGAAAGGTTAAGTGATATAGAATAGTTCAAGTAGATGAAATGGTTTGGAAGAATTCATATACCTTTGTTGTGAAATGGTGCCAAATATGGCATATTGGTGTTGTGATTTGATTAGGTGATTATATGTGTAACAACCCACTTTTGATAAAATCGGAACAGTGGTTTTGGGACCATAGATCTGAGTCCCAGAAAGAAAAATTATTTTAATACTATTTTATGATCTACAGTATGATAATAATATAGTGTGAAAATTTCGTAAAGAAATTTTATCAATTACATGTTTAAATTGATAAAGGACCAAATTGCATTAAATGCAAAAGTTGGATTCTAGTAGCTAGAAGGATCAAATAGCTATGGAATTCAAAACTTGAGGTCCTTATATTGTAATTAGACCATTAAAGAAAAGTTAGTAGATATTTTTGATGATTCATCCATGGAAAAATTAAAAAAAGGCTAAGGACTAAATTTGAAAGTGATAAAATTAAAAGATGATAAATAATTAAATAGAAATAAAAATCATTTTATATCATCTTCTTCCCCAAATATTCCATGGAAACCCTAGGAAAGAGAAAGCAAGCTTTCTTTGCCAAGCCCCGTTTTTAGTAATTTTTATATTTTTGAAACTAGGATGGTTTAATCTATCTATTTGGGGAAATTAATTTGAAAAGTTATCAAAGTATAAAAGTTATGTCATGGATGAACATGCTGAAAATTTGAAATTTATGGTATAAAATGAAAGGTTGTTGATAGATAAACAACTTTTACAAAGTGAATTTTGATGAAAACATGATTTAGGGACTAAATTGTAAAGTTGTGAAAATTGAAGAAAAATTATGAATTATATAGAATACATGTGCTGTAAATTTTATATTTAAATTTTGGCTAGGCTTGGAATAAGGAATAAATTGCATGAATTTCATTTTCCGAGCCTAGGGACAAAATCATCATTAATTAAAAGTTTAGGGGCAAAATGATAATTTTTCCTAAGATGTGAATTGGACTGAATTGAGTTTAAATTGTATTAAATTGATGTTAAATTTACTCGTATATATCCGGATAGACCAAATTCAGAGCTAGAACGAGGAAAAGAGGAAAATGTAAGATTATTAGATTTTACATACACGAATATTTGTCGAGGTAAGTTCGTGTAACTAAATTGTGTATATTTATATGCTTGAATTAAATGTTGTGTATGTGAATTATATAAATATCATATATATATTGAAAACATATCCGACAAAGCCCGATAAATGATAAATGATAAAGCCCGATAAATGATAAATGATAAATGATAAAAATGTTACTTTTATGCTTGAAATGAATGTGGAATGTGTTTATTTGAATTATATGAATGCTATAGATGTATGAAATAATCACGTGCTTGATAATGCCTGAAAAAAATTGTTAAATCCCGTTTGAATACTGGAATTCGATGGATATACGTGATTTTCCCTATTGAATGAGGTCCTGCATTTGTTGCTGATGGGATTTAGCTCGGAGGAGTAATCCTATTGACCTCATTACAGAAAGGATTTAGCCCGGACGGGTAATCCTGATATAAGCTCTCTCGAGAATATGTTATAGATTGGATTTAGCCCGGACGGGTAATCCAGATTAAGCTCTTTAGAGCATATGTTACAGAAAGGATTTAGCCTGGACTGGTAATCCTGTTATATGATTTGTGTCTCGAGAGTGTGCTTTCTGATTAACTGCCCTAATGGGTACTCCTGAATATGAATTGACATGTTATTAATGTAACACCCCTTACCCGTATTCAATGCTGGAACAGGGTACGAGGCATTACTAGACCCACATCACAAGCAATCACACAATTTTGAGTCATAAAATTTGCGTCCAAATTAAAACCATTCATAATCGATCATAAAGTCCCTTATACAAGCCTTCCCAAAACATGCTTTGGAGGTGGTTTGGGACTAAACCGAGAACTCAGGGAATTTTTATAAAACTTATAAAATTTTTGCTAGAAGTAGGGCTCACACGCCCGTGTGATCCAAGAGACACGGTGACCCTGGGACACTCCCGTGCTTCAGACCGTGTTCAAATTAGAGTGCTCTCTGACTTGTGCCACACGGCCGTGCCACATGCCCATGTGCTAGGCCGTGTAGCATACACGGCTGAGACGCACGCCCGTGTCTCTACCCGTGTGCTCAATTCTGAACATTCTGTTTTGCAACAATTAAGGTGCTGGGGACACACGGCACGAACACATGCCCGTAGGGCAGACCGTGTGTCACACACGGCCTAGACACACGCCCGTGTGTCTACCCGTGTGGACAAAATAAAGGCTATTTACCAAGCCATTTGCCACCCTTGTACATACATACACTTACACCAATTCAAGGCACATACATAACATACTTAGGTAACCAAATCATCCAAAATTATGACCAACACAATATCCACATCTATCATACTCACGACATTTATTAAGCCACAATTGACTACTTTCAAGATACCTAATTGTACACCACTTTATCATCTCATCAATAGACTACATTGCCAAACATCTCACATTCATGTCATAAATAACATTTCTATCATTCACCAAGCATACCATGACCATATCACCAAATACATTAGCACACACATATATATATACTTCGGCTTACAACCATGATAGCCCAAATAAACCAATCTACATGGCCAATTGTCAAAACAAGCCTTTGACAATCACAAGCCAACACATTGGCTACAATCACAATGACACATTTAACAAAATGACTAAGTCCCTATACATGCCATTAACTCAAAATACTTGAATTCATCAATACCCAAAGTGATAGCTTGATAGTGTGATAGGATCTCCGGCGATCTCCAACCCGAGCTAGCTCAATGACACTATAAAACATGGGAAAGGAAAGGGGTAAGCTATATAGCTTAGTAAGTTCATATGCACATAATACAAAACATTATTCATACATTTGACATATAAATAACTTAACAAATATTAACATAAATGTCATTAAAACTTCATAAATGTCATATGACCATAAATGTCATTTAATATCAACATAACACATATTAACATCAATGTCATATACAATAGTTCATAATATGAATAACATAACACATATCAACATAAATATCACTTAAGCTTCATAAGCACAACTTACTCAATCACATTCTTACCAATAGTTCATCATATACCGAATCCATTTTCCTTGAGTTTTTCGTACATACCTGTACCATCTCATAACATATTCACGTACTTTCTCATCTTTGACATACCCGTTGAACATTTCGTCAACATTTCCCATTGAACCATTTGGAATACTATCGGATACTCGGGAATCTTGTACACCCAGTACCTTACCAATGCCATATCCCAGATATGGTCTTACATGAAATCTCGTATCGATGCCAATAGCCCAGCTATGGTCTTACACGAAGTCTCATATCGATGCCATATCCCAGGTATGGTCTTACACGTAATCTCGGTAACCCTAATGTCATGACATTTGTATCCTATCTATTCCTAATGTTCAACCGGGACTTTTTTGTATTGAATCTCTCATCGAGTCATTTTACGTAAGTATCGTACTCAATAGCATTCACATTTCATTTCAATATTATAGCATTTACCACAATTATATCAATTAAGCATTTATACACATATAATTTAATGCTTATTAAACATATGAACTTACCTCGACATAAAAACGGCAAAAAGGACTAAATCGTCAAATACTTGTTTTCTCCCGTTCTAGGTCCGAACCTCATTTTTTCTTGATCTATAATACCACATTTAACTTATCTAATCATTATACTATTCAAATCAGCCCAAAATCACATTATGGAAAAAATTACATTTTTGCCCCTAAACTTTTAACATTTTACATTTTAGTCCCTAGGCTCGTAAAATGAATTTCATTCAATTTCATTACACCCAAGCCTAGCCAAACCTATATCATGCTCATAACAGCCCACATTTTTCATTTATTCACATTTTTCTACTCATTTTATAGACTTTTACAAACAAGTCCTTTTAGGCATTTTTACCGAAAATCACTTAGCAAAAGTCATTTAACAAACAACAAACATGCATTTTCCACCATCAAACATCAAAATACATACATGTTCAACATGGGTAAAATTTTAGACTTTGAAAAGTCTTCAAATTGGTGGTAGAAATAGATAGATCATGTTACAAGGATTTCAAAAACATAAAAATCATTAAAAACGGGGCTAGAACGGGCTTACAATCGAGCTTGAAAGTGGCCAAACCCTATCCATGGTTTCCCCTTTGTAAAATTCAGCCATGAGGAAGAAGATGGACAAATTTTGGCTTAATTTTTGCTTTTTAATTCATTTTGATAACCAAATTACTAAAATGCCCTTAATGAAAAAATTTAGAAACATACCAAACCATGTCCATTTTTGTCCACCAACTTAACCAATGGTCCAATTACCATTTAAGGACCTCCAATTTAAAATCTCATAGAAATTGGACACCTTTAACATATAGAATTCAAGTTTTGCACTTTTTGCAATTTAGTCCCTTTAACTAAATTGAGTGCCCAAACGTCAAAATTTTTGAATGAAATTTTCATGAAATCATTCCATAAAACTGTAGACCATAAAAATATAATAAAAATAAATTTTTCTTTTTGGATTTGTGGTCCCGAAACCACTGTTCTGACTGGACCCAAAATCGGGCTATTACAATTGAATTGTACACCTTGAGTGTACTATCTGAATATCCATTGGAATTTCAATGATTCAACGGATAAAATACTTGACATGATATGAGAAGATATAAATAGGAAATGAATTATTACACGTATCTGCCTGAAATACATGAAAATGATGATACATGATATATGGAAATATAAGATGATGATATTTGTACATGGAATTTATTTGATGAATATGTTCATCCTTGATTATAGATTTGTACACCTTGAGTGTACTACTGCTCGTGTGACATTGATATTTCGAGTAATATGAGTAAATTTCTGGCATGAAATAATCTGAATTCGAGATGAATTATTATGAAAATATACTTGTAATATAACGGTATGATTTATACATGTTTTATGAATACGTGATATGGAAAGTATATATATATCTGGAAATCTGATTGTTGTTGAGCCCATATATGTTTCTTGATGTTATTATGGAATATATTACTAACAAGGGCAATGAGAATATGTGTAGGGCTTGAGATCAAATTGATTGAATGTGCCTTACATGTTTATCTTGAAATAGAATAAATGGCAAGTTAAGTACCATGTTATACGAACTTACTAAGCATTATATGCTTACTTAGTTTTATTTCCCTGTTTTATAGTAAATCGGAAGCTCGTTGGATTAGAAGCTTGGCTGAGATCACTCACACTATCCATCAGTTCATTTTGGTATATATGGTAAATCAATTATGTTTATAATGACATGTATAGGTTAAATTGGCCATATTGGCATGTAAATGATTATTTTAATCTAGCCATTGGAATGGCTAGTGATGATTATGTTTTGGTATATGCATATATTAAGATTATTTTATGGTGATAACATAAGTATTTATTATTGATTGGTTGAGAAAGGTTAAACAAGTATGCTTATAAAAGATAAGATTAAAAGCATGCATGCATTTAATAATATATCATGTTAGATGAATAGAATTAACTTGGTTATGATGCTTAAATTGGTTGGTATATGAATGAAAGTTTTGGTGTAGGTCATTGGCAAAGTTTGGGTAAGAAATAAAGCTAGAAAATGGCTTTATTTTGTCCATACGGGTAGACACATAGGTGTGTGTCTTGATCGTGTGTGACACACGGCCTGACACATGGGCGTGTGGTTTGGCTGTGTGTCTCCTGTATCTTAAATTTGAGAAATAGAATGCTCAAAATTGTGCACAAAGGCAGAGACACGGGCGTGTGTCTCAGCCGTGTGATATACACAGCCTAGAACATGGGCGTGTGTCATGGTTGTGTGAAACCTAAACCTAATTTGTAGAAATTTAATTAACCACACGACCTAGCACACGGTAGTGTAGCTGGCCGTGCGGCACAAGTCAGAAAGCTACCTAGTTTCGAACACGGCTTGTAGCATGGGCGTGTCCTAGGGTCACACAGGTGTGTCCCTTGGACCACACGGGCGTGTGAGCCCTACATCTTGGAAAATTTTTAAAATTTCACAAAATTTTCTTGGAGTTCACGATTAAGTCCCGACTCAAATCTAATACTCATATTGGGCCTCAAGGGTCCATTTAAGGGGCGTTATAAATAATCTTGGGAAATGAATAGTAATTGATATGGATTATCTGTAAATGTTCTGAAAACTTCAGTAATGCTCTGTAATCCTGTTCCAGCGACAGATACGGGTTAGGGGTGTTACAATATGTTATGTTTTGACATGGATTTAATATGTTTTGAACAAGTTTATAAATGTTAAAATACAATTTGAAGTCACTTTTAAGGGTTAACTTTGAAAATTTTCCAAATGACCTATTTTTGTACCATATGGGCTGGCTACATGACTATAGAGAGCTACACGACCATGTGACCCCTGTTTTTCACTTTTTCCCTTCTTTTTGTAAAGGTTTTAAAATAGTCCCTATTTGATTCCGGGTCAACTTTAGAGCTTTCGTGTAACAGCTCGTTTTAGGGTTAAATCAAAATAGTAGTTTCAGGACCACAAATCTGAAGTAGAAATATTTATTTTAATATTTCTTTAAGGTTTATAGCATGATAGAATAATTGTGTAAAAATTTCGTTAAGAAATTTTTTCGATTGGGTGCTCAATTTAGTTAAAAGGACTAAATTGAAAAAGGTTAAAAATTTGAATTCCATAAGCTAAAAGTGTCTAATTGCTATGAAACTTTAATTGGAGGTCCTTAAATGGTAATTAGACCTTTTTTTAATTAGGTGGACAAAAATGGACATGGAGTAGGTGAATTTTGAAGTTTTTCATTAAGGGTATTTTAGTAATTTGGTAAATAAAGACAAAATAAACTAAATAAAAGATGTCCATCTTCTTCAATTTCATCCCCATAGCTGAAATTTTCAAGGGAGCCATAGCTAGGGTTTGGCCAAGCTTTCAAGCTCGATTGTAAGTTCGTCTTTGTCCCGTTTTTAATGATTTCTATGTTTTTGTGATTGTTGTAACTTGATCTAGCTATTACAAGGACTAATTTGAAGAAAGGTTAAAGTCTAGAATTTTACCCATGTAGAATAAGCTTGTATTTTGATGTTTAATGGTAGAAAATGCATGTTTGTTGTTAGTTAAACAACATTTACAAAGTGATTTTTGATGAAAATGTAAAAAATGACCTATTTGTAAAAAGTTGTAAAATGTGTGTTAAAATGTGAATAAATAGAAAATGTGGGCCGTTATGAGCATGGAAAAGATTTGACTAGGCTTGGGTAATGAAGAAATTGGATGAAAATCATTTTACGAGCCTAGGGACTAAAATGTAAAATGTTAAAAGTTTAGGGGTAAAAATGTAATTTTTGCCATAAGGTGTTTTGGGGCTGAATTGAATAATATGATGATTAAATAAGTTAAATTTGATATTATAGATCAAGAAAAATGAAGTTCAAGTTTAGACCGGGGAAAGAACAAGGTTCTGGACTAAATTGAACTAATAGTCGTTTTTGTAACCGAGGTAAGTTCGTATGTTAAATAAGCTTTAATATGATTGTATTTAAATGCTCTAATATTGCATGAACTGTATGTTTGATTATGTGGATGAGTTTAATTCTATGGACGAGTCCGACGACAATTCGACAAGTAAGAAATCCCATTTAAACCTTAGGAATAGGTTAGGATACAAGTGACATGTCACTAGGGTTACCATGTGTTATGTGATTATGTGATCCGGGTGCTGGTCCTGTACGTCTTACCGGTGGCTGAGTATACCGGCATATGTTACGGTTACTTGACAGCTTGTGTGAGCAGCACCGCGTAGTTACGTCTTGACCGACAGCTTGTGTGAGCAGGCTCGTTGTTAGCTCGAGAGCGAGCAACTATGTGTATGAGACTTAGGTAGCATTGGCTACAATGTGGCACTTAGTGTGCAAAATTCTCGAGTATTCGACATTATTATTCCGAGTAGTTCACGGGTATGTCAAAGATGAGAACACGTGTAAGTTCATTTCGAGATGGTACATGTACGTACATAAAGCTTATGTTTATTGAATCTCGTGAAATGATGAACCCGAGGTAAGTTTGTGGTGAAATGAATTATGCATATGGTATGGTAGTAAATTACATTGTGTTATATTAAATTATTTGAATGGTAAATGTAACAGCCCAAATACGACCCTAACCGGAACGGTGGTTTCGGAACCACGAATCCAAATAAAAATATATATATATTTTATTTATTTATTTATTTGATGTCTATATTGAGTGTTTGTGCATGAGTAAAAAAAAATAATAAATAAAAATATCGTAGGATAATTTAACTGTTTTGATGTTAAGTTAAATAAAAGGATTAAATTGCTAAAGTGGCAAAAGTAGTAAGCATGAAATTAGAAGAGTAAATTGAATTGTTTATTTGATTCAAGGATTTGCATGTCAAATTTCCACCTTTCATGCTAGTGGACGGCAATGATGATGGGGGAAGATTATTTTTGTATTTTATAATGTAAATAATATATTTTATGAATAATAATATATGTGTTATATTAATTTAACAAAATAAACATGAAAAGAAATTGATTTTCTCTTTCCTTTCCTTCATCTTCTTCCCGAATTCCCTTCAAAGAAAAGGAGAAAATTCATCCTCATCATTCGGCCATTGCATGTGTTTGGTAAGGTGAGAATTTGAGCTTTAATTTAGTAATCTATATGTAAATGAGTTGGTTACTTTGAACATTACCAAAAGCATGTTGAAATTTTTGAAGTTAGGCATGTTGAGTTTTACCATGGGAGGTGATTATAGTTTGTTGTGTTAATGAATATTAGATGAATGGAGATAGAGAATTAGATAAAATGGAGAGTAGTAATTTAAGCTTGTAGGAACGATAGGAGGATTGATTCAATTTGAGCATGAAGATGCCCTCTTACATTCAAATTTAACGTTGAGATGGCTATGTGTGAGGTTTTTCTTTCTTAATTGTTGGATATATGTTTATGTATATGTATATGAAAATTCGGGTACATTAAATAGTATATTCGGCCTTGATGAATGGTTTAATTGTGACAAAGAATTTTAATTAAGCTTGAGGAGAATTCAGCACTAGTGTGAAAGTGTATAAAATCTTTATATTTGTATATTGTGTTCGAATAAATAAAAGAAATGGTAGTAAATTGTAAAAAAGTTTGATTTTTGATTAATTGATGGAAAGAATGGTATAAGTATGTATCGATTAGAAATGAATGAAATGATTTGAATAGGTTCTTTTAAATTTGGTTTAGATCAAGGAAGGAAAGATTTGGAAAAGGATCGGGAAAAGCGAAATTAGACGAGTAGCCGGAAACCACAGATCGTCGTTCTCCGAGGTAAGATTTCAAGCAAACGAGTTAATTAAACTAATTCTTTGTACATTGATAATGCTTAATGGTTATTGGATAATTGAATTGATATTGCCGAATGAGTTGAGAAGATTATTTATCTGTTTGTATTGTGCAAAGTAAGTTAAGATGTTGAATGATTAGTATGAAATTTGTACCACCTTGAGTCTGAATGCAAATGTGTATAAACATGTGTATACTCTAAGTGAAGGCAAGGAATGTATTCGAAATAAAGACATTGTATGAGGGTAATGTGCTTGATATTTTAGTTACTTTGAATATGGGAATATAATTATTTCCATGAATTAATGCATGAGCGATTTTATGCTTGAATGATTGTTGGCTCGGTTACATGAATGATTTGGTATTTTCATATGATTACGAGTTTACAAAATGTACTATGAGTACGAAACTATGATTGAGCACTAAGTTTGCAGATGAATAAGTAACGGCTCTGTGTGAGCGATCACGTTACGGGATTATCGAGTAACGGCTCTGTGTGAGCGATCGTTACTGAATTTTTTTTTTTGAGTAACTACTGTGTGTGAGCGATACGTTACGGATTATTGAGTAACGGCTCTGTGTGAGCGTCGTTACATGGTGATTTTATCGAGAACGCTAATTGTGCAAAATCTTTCGTTAAACTTATTTATCAACGGGCGGTATGTGGTTCACTTTAAAGGATTATGTTATAAATGCAAATGGGTACATATTGTTGTTGGGGAAATAGTACCTTAGAATTTTGTATGAAAGACTAAGTTTCAAATGGTAAGTTTATATACATATATATATATATATATAAATATATAGAAGTGCGTTTAATTATACAATATACATGAATTGGTTCTTGAAATCTTAATTGTTGACCTTATTGTTTGGTATGTGAATTGCTTATTGAAAATTTTAGTAGAATAAATGCACTTAGTTAGCAAGTGAAATCTTACTAAGCGGTGAAGCTTACTTCTCTCGATTGTTTCTAGGATTTGTAGATCACTTTTGGAAGGTTCAATTTCACTCGTGGATCAATTAAGAAGCTCATCATACCATCATCTATTTTGGTACCCCTTATTGATGGATTAATCACGGATGATTATGGCATGTATAAGCTATTTTGTTTTCTTAGGATTTGTATAAGACGGATCTTTAATGGATGTATGCCATGCGAAAATGGCTAAATTATGGTGTCTTTGGTTTTGAATGAATTCGGCCTTGATATTTGTTTAACATGATAGTATAAATTTTCCATGTTTTGTATGTGATTTATGAAAAGGTGATTAGAAAGATCTAAGTTTCATATTCTTATTGGAGTATGCCGAATGTGATGTTAGTATAATTAAATACTTGGCTCATCATGAAATGCAACAATAGTATTTTTAAAATAAGTAGAAGTTTAATCATCAAGTGTTCGTTTAATATTAGAGATATGTCACATGGTACCTTATATATATATATGTTGTAAGGAATAAATAGGTTATTATAACTTAAGTACCTTTTCTATTTAATTTTTTTTTTTTTTTTGTGAAGATGGTAATATAGATTTGTGATAAATTCTTTAAGTTTAAACTTACTCTGATATTGTGACTTTATCTATAGTACATTAGTATATGACGGTATAAATGAAAGATAATGCCCCGTAACCTTAATTCGGCGACGGATACGGGTTAGGGGTGTTACATTTGATTTGGTATCAGAGCTACGGTTTAGTCGATTCTCAGACTAGCGTAGCACGTGAGAGTCTAACTATACATGCCATAATCTACAATGTGATAGTATGATGACTTCTGACAGTGAAATGTATTTATTTCTCTTATACAGTAATGGATCCGAATCCCGAGCCAGCATTAGCTGATGATGTCGAGAGTGTGGCTCCTGCTCCCGCGCAAGGGACTGCATCGGGAGAATCTCGACCTGCTGCTAGTGGCCTAGATGAGAGGGTAAAGCAGGCCTTCCATAATATGATGAGCGATTGGTTTAGTCATTATTTACGAACCACTCCGGCTGTTCAACCACCCCTGAATCCGAATGTTCCACCTGTAACACCAATGGTACCTTCGGTTGCCAATCCTGAGCGAGCAACTAAACCACCTGTTGACCGTATTCGAAAGCATGGAGCTCACGAATTTAGAGCTGAAGATAATGATGATGCGGAGCAAGCTGAATTTTGGCTCGATAATACTATTCGTGTTTTTGATGAGTTGTCTTGCACACCCGATGAGCGTTTGAAGTGTGCCATATCATTATTGCGAGATTCTGCCTACTACTGGTGGAATACTCTTGTGTCAGTTGTTCCGAAGGAGAGAGTGACTTGGGATTTCTTTCAGATTGAATTCCGTAAAAAGTACATAAGTCAGCGCTTCATAGATTCCAAGCGTAAAGAATTTCTTGAGCTCAAGCAGGGTCGTATGACAGTGTCTGAATACGAGCGCAAGTTTGTGCGACTTAGTCGCTACGCTCGCGAATATGTATCCTCTGAGGGTGCTATGTGTCGGAGGTTCGAGGATGGTTTGAATGAAGATATCAAACTTTTGGTTGGCATTCTTGAGATTAACGAGTTTGTTGTGCTAGTTGAAAGAGCTTGTAAAGCGGAAGAGCTAGGGAAAGAAAAACGGAAAGTTGAAGTTGAATCCAAAGAATTTCGAAAAAGATCTATGGGCAGATTTTCACAGATGACAACGAAGAAGTTCAAGAATGATAGTAGTCGACCCAAGTCTAATACCGGGATTCCAATTCGAGAACGACCACCAGTGAGTTCGTAAGCTACATCTGTGGCTAGTGTTGGCAATGCTCGATCGAGCAAACCTGAGTGTCAGCAGTGCGGTCGACGACATTTCGGAGAGTGTTGGGGTAAATCTTTTAGTCGCACTTGTTATCAGTGCGGTTCGCAAAGTCATTTTGTACGGGATTGTCCGAAGACTGTTGAGAAGGGTATTACTCAGAATGCGAAACCGAGTGATACTACAGCTAGAGGTAGACTAGCTCGTAGTGGAGGAGGTAGGAGCGGTGCTCAAAGAGGAGCTTCAGATGCAGTTATTCGAGCAGATACCCGTGTACCGGCTCGAGCTTATGTTATTCGTACTAGAGAGGAAGCTTCATCCCCGGACGTTATTACTGGTAATTTCACTCTCTTTGATGTTATTGTAACTGCTTTGATTGATCCCGGTTCAACTCATTCATATGTGAGTGAAACATTAGTATCCAGTAAGACTCTACCTGTTGAGTCTACTAAGTTTGCAATCAGTGTGTCCAGTCCTTTGGGTCATTGTGTAATGGTTGATAAAGTATGTAAAGGTTGCCCGTTGATGATTCGGGATTCCTGCTTCCCAGCGGATTTAATGTTGTTGCCTTTTGATGAGTTTGATATAATTCTGGGAATGGATTGGCTAACTTCGTATAATGCAGTAGTGAATTGTAAAAGAAAGACTATTGATTTGAGATGCCAAAACGGTGAGATCATCCGGGTTGAATCTAATGATTTGAGTGCGCTACCTACTGTAATATCCTCGATGTTAGCCCAGAAGTATGTGAAAAGAGGATGCGAAGCTTATTTAGCTTATGTGCTAGATAATAAAGTATTCGAAAAACAGATTGAATCGCATCGCGGTTGTGTGTGAATACTCAGATGTGTTCCCGAAAGAATTCCCGGTTCTCCCCCAAGTGCAGAAATTGAGTTTGGGATTTAACTAGTTTTCCGGACAACTCCGATTTCGATAGCTCCGTTATCGAATGGCACCAACTGAATTAAAAGAATTGAAAGCACAGTTGCAAGAGTTGACAGATAGGGGTTTTGCACGACCGAGTTTCTCACCGTGGGGTGCACCAGTTCTGTTTGTGAAAAAGAAAGACGGGACAATGCGAATGTGTATTGATTATCGGCAGCTGAATAAAGTGACAATAAAGAATAAATACCCTTTACCCCGAATTGATGATTTGTTTGACCGGTGAAAGGGCTTGGTATTCTCAAAGATAGATTTGAGATCGGGCTATTATCAGTTGCGAGTCAGAAATACGGATGTGCCAAAGACTGCATTTCGAACGAGGTACGGACACTTTGAGTTTCTGGTTATGCCTTTTGGACTTACTAATGCACTGCTATTTTTATGGATCGATGAATCGAGTCTTGAGCGGTTCTTAGATCGGTTCGTAGTAGTGTTTATTGATGATATCTTGATCTACTCCAAAGATGAAACCGAGCATGCTGAGCATTTGAGATTGGTGCTACAAACTTTGCGAGATAAACAGTTGTATGCTAAGTTTAGTAAGTGTGAATTCTGGATGAAGAAAGTTAGTTTTTTGGGTCATGTCGTATCAGCATCGGGTATTTGTGTTGACCCGAGCAAAATATCGGCCATTATTGATTGGAAACCACCAAAGAATGTTTCTGAAATCCGAAGCTTTCTGGGACTTGCGGGATATTACCGACGATTTGTGAAAGGTTTTTCTATAATAGCTACCCCGTTGACCAAGCTATTGCAGAAAGATGTCAGGTTCGAGTGGTCGGAAAGGTGTCAGAAAAGCTTCGATCGATTGAAAGCCCTTTAACCGAAGCTCGGTGTTAGTCTGGCTGAATCGGGTAAAGAATTTATTGTTTATTCGATGCTTCTTTGAATGGTTTGGGTTGCGTTTTGATGCGGGGAAGGCAAAGTCGTAGCCTACGCCGAGACAATTGAAGCCGCATGAAAGAAATTACCCGACACATGATTTAGAACTCGCATGACTATTGTGTTCGCATTAAAAATTTGGCGCCATTATTTATACGGTGAGAAATGTCATATTTACTCGGATCACAAAAGTCTGAAGTATTTGATGACTCAGAAAGATCTGAACTTGAGACAACGTAGATGGTTAGAGTTGTTGAAGGACTATGAGTTAGTGATTGACTACCATCCGGGGAAAGCTAACGTTGTCGCAGATGCATTAAGTCGGAAATCATTGTTTGCTCTTCGTACATTGAACACACAGATGGCTATATCAGATGATAGTTCAATCATAGCCGAGTTAAAAGCAAGACCGATGTTTATTCAGCAAATTTGTGATGCACAGAAAGCTGACAAAGATATGAATGTTAAACGAGTTCAGGGTGAAAGTAATGCAGAGTCAGAGTTTCAAGTCGATGAAAATGAGTGTTTGAAATACAAAGGCCGAATGTGTGTACCGAAGAACATGGACTTGATTCAGATGTTATTGAATGAGGCTCATAATAGTCAAATGGCAATACATCCGGGTAGCACGAAAATGTATAATGATTTGAAACAATTCTATTGGTGGCCTGGTATGAAGCGGGACATATCTGAATTTGTATCGAAATGCTTAGTTTGTCAACAAGTGAAAATTTGAGCATCAAGTTCCATCAGGACTTCTCCAACCGATTATGATACGAATGGAAGTGGGAGCGAATCACTATGGACTTTGTGTCGGGATTGCCGTTGACGCCGTAAGAAAGATTCAATATGGGCTATTGTTGATAGGTTGTGAAATCAGCTCATTTTATTCCGATGCGTCACGGACTTCTCACTTGATAGGTTGGTTTGAATTATGCGTATCGCAAATTGTGCTGTTACACGGGTACCTATCTCCATTGTTTCGGATAGAGATCCGAGGTTCACATCGCGATTTTGGAAGAAAGCGCAAGATGCTTTAGGTACCAAGTTACATTTTAGTACGACTTTCCACCCTCGATCGGACGGTCGATCCGAGCGAGTTATCAAGTACTTGAAGATATGTTAAGATGTTGCGTTCTTGAGTTTGAAAGTGCGTGGGAACGATACTTGCCTTTGATTGAATTTGCGTATAATAATAGCTTTCAATCTAGTATCAAAATGGCACCCTACGAAGCATTGTATGGTCGTAAAATGTCGTACACCCTTATCTTTCGGGTGAACTTGAGAAAACAAGATGCACGGGGTTGATGTGATTAAGGAAACCGAACAGAAAGTGGCGATGATTCGTGATAGCTTGAAAGCGGCATCGGATCGTCAAAAGTCTTACGCGATTTGAAGCGTAAGGACATTGAATTTCAGATTGGGGATCGAGTGTTCTTGAAAGTATCGCCGTGGAAGAAGATACTCGATTTGGTCGCAAGGGAAAAGCGAGTCAGAGGTTTATTGGGCCCTATGAAGTTATTGAGCGTGTCCGGGCGGTTGCGTCTGATTGAGGTTACCGTCCCGAATTAGACAAGATTCATAATGTTTTTCATGTGTCGATGCTTGACGCTATAGATCGACCCTTCTCATGTAATTAATCCATCCGAGATTGAAATTCGACTGATCGACTTATGAGGAAGAACCGATTCGTATTTTAGATCGTGAAGTAAAAGAATTACGAAACAAGAAGATATCGTTGGTCAAAGTAATGTGGCACAAACACGGGATAGAGGAGGCAACTTGGGAAGGCTGAAAAATCAATGAAAGAACGTTATCCTCACCTATTTGCGGTAATATTTTCGAGGACGAAAATTTCTTTAAGGGGAGGAGTTGTAACGACCAAATACGACCCTAGCAGGAGCAGTGGTTTTGAACCACGAATCCAAATAAAAATATATATATTTTTTATTTATTTATTTGATGTCTATATTGAGTGTTTGTGCATGAGTAAAAAAATAAATAAATAAAAAAATATCGTAGGATAATTTAACTGTTTTGATGTTAAGTTAAATAAAAGGATTAAATTGCTAAAGTGGCAAAAGTAGTAAGCATGAAATTAGAAGAGTAAATTGAATTGTTTATTTGATTCAAGGATTTGCATGTCAAATTTCCACCTTTCATGCTAGTGGAATGGCAATGATGATGGGGAAGATTATTTTTGTATTTTATAATGTAAATAATATATTTTATGAATAATAATATATGTGTTATATTAATTTAACAAAATAAACATGAAAAGAAATTGATTTTCTCTTTCCTTTCCTTCATCTTCTTCCCCGAATTCCCCTTCAAAGAAAAGGAGAAAATTCATCCCTCATCATTCGGCCATTGCATGTGTTTGGTAAGGTGAGAATTTGAGCTTTAATTTAGTAATCTATATGTAAATGAGTTGGTTACTTTGAACATTACCAAAAGCATGTTGAAATTTTTGAAGTTAGGCATGTTGAGTTTCGGCCATGGGAGGTGATTATAGTTTGTTGTGTTAATGAATATTAGATGAATGGAGATAGAGAATTAGATAAAATGGAGAGTAGTAATTTAAGCTTGTAGGAACGATAGGAGGGATTGATTCAATTTGAGCATGAAGATGCCCTCTTACATTCAAATTGACGTTGAGATGGCTATGTGTGAGGTTTTCTTTCTTAATTGTTGGATATATGTTTATGTATATGTATATGAAAATTCGGGTACATTAAATAGTATATTCGGCCTTGATGAATGGTTTAATTGTGACAAAGAATTTTAATTAAGCTTGAGGAGAATTCAGCACTAGTGTGAAAGTGTATAAAATCTTTATATTTGTATATTGTGTTCGAATAAATAAAAGAAATGGTAGTAAATTGTAAAAGTTTGATTTTTGATTAATTGATGGAAAGAATGGTATAAGTATGTATCGATTAGAAATGAATGAAATGATTTGAATAGGTTCTTTTAAATTTGGTTTAGATCAAGGAAGGAAAGATTTGGAAAAGGATCGGGGAAAGCGAAATTAGGCAGTGGCAGGGAAACCACAGATAAATCGTTCTCAGGAGGTAAGATTTCAAGCAAACGAGTTAATTAAACTAATTCTTTGTACATTGATAATGCTTAATGGTTATTGGATAATTGAATTGATATTGCGAATGAGTTGAGAAGATTATTTATCTGTTTGTATTGTGCAAAGTAAGTTAAGATGTTGAATGATTAGTATGAAATTTGTACCACCTTGAGTCGAATGCAAATGTGTATAAACATGTGTATACTCTAAGTGAAGGCAAGGAATGTATTGAAATAAAGACATTGTATGAGGGTAATGTGCTTGATATTTTAGTTACTTTGAATATGGGAATATAATTATTTCCATGAATTAATGCATGAGCGATTTTATGCTTGAATGATTGTTGGCTCGGTTACATGAATGATTTGGTATTTTCATATGATTACGAGTTTACAAAATGTACTATGAGTGCGAAACTATGATTGAGCACTAAGTTTGCAGATGAATAAGTGCGCGACTCTGTGTGAGCGATACGTTACGGGATTATTGAGTGCGGCTCTGTGTGTGAGCGAGCACGTTACGAGATTTTTGAGTAACGGCTCGTGTGAGCGAGCACGTTACTGAATTTTTTTGAGTGCGGCTCTGTGTGAGCGATACGTTACGGGATTATTGAGTAACGGCTCGTGTGAGCGATACGTTACATGGTGATTTTATCGAGAACGCTAATTGTGCAAAATCTTTGTTAAACTTATTTATCAACGGGCGGTATGTGGTTCACTTTAAAGGATTATGTTATAAAAGAAATGGGTACATATTGTTGTTGGGGAAATAGTACCTTAGAATTTTGTATGAAAGACTAAGTTTCAAATGGTAAGTTTATATACATATATATATATATATATATAAATATATAGAAGTGCGTTTAATTATACAATATACATGAATTGGTTCTTGAAATCTTAATTGTTCAGCCTTGTTGTTTGGTATGTGAATTGCTTATTGAAAATTTTAGTAGAATAAATGCACTTAGTTAGCAAGCTGAAATCTTACTAAGCGGTGAAGCTTACTTCTCTCAGTTGTTTCTAGGATTTGTAGATCACTTTTGGAAGGTTCAATTTCAGCTCGTGGATCAATTAAGAAGCTCATCATACCATCATCTATTTTGGTACCCCTTATTGATGGATTAATCCTGGATGATTATGGCATGTATAAGCTATTTTGTTTTCTTAGGATTTGTATAAGACGGATCTTTAATGGATGTATGCCATGCGAAAATGGCTAAATTATGGTGTCTTTGGTTTTGAATGAATTCGGCCTTGATATTTGTTTAACATGATAGTATAAATTTTCCATGTTTTGTATGTGATTTATGAAAAGGTGATTAGAAAGATCTAAGTTTCATATTCTTATTGGAGTATGCCGAATGTGATGTTAGTATAATTAAATACTTGGCTCATCATGAAATGCAACAATAGTATTTTTAAAATAAGTAGAAGTTTAAATCATCAAGTGTTCGTTTAATATTAGAGATATGTCACATGGTACCTATATATATATATATGTTGTAAGGAATAAATAGGTTATTATAACTTAAGTACCTTTTCTATTTAATTTTATTTTTATTTTTATTTTTTTTTGTGAAGATGGTAATATAGATTTGTGATAAATTCTTTAAGTTTAAACTTACTCTGATATTGTGACTTTATCTATAGTACATTAGTATATGACGGTATAAATGAAAGATAATGCCCCGTAACCTTAATTCGGCGACGGATACGGGTTAGGGGTGTTACAGTAAATGTATGGTAAGGTTTGCTTATTTCTTGCATATGAACTTACTAAGCTATATAGCTTACTCCGTTTAATTTCCCATGTTTTATAGTGTCACCAAGCTAGCTCGGATTGAAGGTCGTCGGAGATCGTATCACACTATCAACTGTTATTTTGGGTACCGATGATTTTAAACAATTTGAGAATATGGCATGTATAGGGACTTAGTCATTTTGGGTATATGTGTCATTATGATTTGGCCAAAAAGTATTGGCTTGTAATTGATAAATGTCTTATTTTGTATAAGGCTTGTAAAGATGGCCTATCTTGGTTAAATTGGATGTGAGATATGCATGGGCAAATGTTATTTGTGATATTCCTTTTAATTGCTTGGTGGATGAATGATTGTGGCTTAATAACTTAGGTGTTAAATGGGGAGAGTTGGCTTGATGGTAAGTTAGACTATACATATTGAAAGTAATCATATTGAATGCTTGTGAATGTGCTTGTGGTATGATTGAGTTTGGCAAAGTATGATGTTTTAAGCATGATAGATGTTGGCTTTTAAATGACATGTTTAGGCCTTAGTTATGATGGTATTGGTTGCTTGTTTATGCTATGAATTATGCCATTGAAGTGGTGTACAAGTGTGTGCAAATGAGGGTGGCAAATGGCTTGGTAAATAGCCTTTATTTTGTCTACACGGGTAGACACACGGACGTGTGTCTAGGCCGTGTGTGACACACAGCTTGCCCCATGGGCATGTGTTCTGGCCGTGTGTCCCCTGCTCTTTAATATTTAAGAAACAGAATACTCAGAATTGAGCACACAGGCAGAGACACGGACGTATGTCTCAGCCCTGTGAGGGACACGGCCTCAAGCACGGGCATGTGTCCTGGCCGTGTGAAGTCTGCACCTATTTCATGAAAATTAAATTAACCACACGGCCTAGCACACGGACGTGTGACCTGGCCGTGTGACTACAATTTGTTCATGCCTTGCAAGTCAGAGAGTTACACGGGTTAGGGACACGGGTGTGTGTGACCACACGGTTTGCCCACACGGGCGTGTCCCAAACCACATGGGCGTGTAACCCCTGTACATGGCAAATTTTTTCTAAGTTTTGTAAAAATTTCCTAAGTTCTCGGTTTAATCCCGGACCACTTCCAACGCATGTCTTGAGCCTCGTAGGCTCATATTAGGGACTATATGATTGAATGCAAATGGTTTTTAATTTGGTTGAAAATTTAGGACTCGGAATTGTATGATTGTTTGAGATGTAAGTCCGGTAATGCCTCATAACCCTGTTCCGGCATCGAATACGGGTGAGGGGTGTTACATTTCGTAAGCTCAATTTTGACTTGATTTTATTTGTAAAATTGATAACTCTAAATTATATATACTTTTTAGCACCTTTTGATTAGTAATTCGTGTAAATTCTAAGTATTTCTATAGCGAATTTTGTAATTTTATTAAAACATTACCAAGATGGACAAAATTAATAACAAATCTCCATTTTTAATTATTTATATGCTAAACTTACATATTTTTGCTAAATTTGAAGTAGTTTGGTGCAAAAGGAGAAAAAACAATCTCGAAGCTCACCTTTTTGAAGGACAAATGCTACAACATTCATTCACACTTGTCATGTAGATGAGGGCTGATAATTTATTAGCTATAGACATCCAAATTTATTTAATTTAATTTATGGATCATGTGATAGATTTGACCCAACTCGTAATTGGATCGCAGAAAGGGGCAAGCCTGCTATTTATTTTTGGAAGCCAAATCGTCCATTAAGGAGGAAGGAGCCCAAATTCGGCTATGAGCAAACCATCCATTAACGACTTTGCATTTCTTTCCCTAACTCTTTTATTTTCTTGTTGTTCAATTTAAGAAACATTTTTGCAACTGAAGTTTATGTTTTTAATATAATCATGATTGTTTAATTCCTTCAGTGTTAGAATAATTTAATTTCCATAGCTTAGATTATTAATGTTGTTAATGGTGTCATGTGCCTTGGTTGTTTATGCATTCAGATAAAATTATGATTATGCTATTCATGCATTATTAATGTAATGATGCAATTAAATTAATTATTAAATCCTAACCGAACCGTAATTAATTGACATAATATCTGAATGGTGCTTGTGTAATCTATATTTGAGAAAATAGGGTTAAAGTTTTTAATAATTTGAAAGAACCTTGTTACCTTGCATAATCTTAGGATTTATGTGATTAAATTGTTTCATTATAGAAATATTGTTGTTACCTCACATAATCTGTTTTTTTTTTTACTTATTAAAATACTAAGTTGCTGACATAAACATATGTTATGCTTAATAATTTAATAAGTTGAATCCTTAGACGATGCCTGAAAAGGTAACCTTGAAGTCGTATCAAATTTTACACACACGGATATGCTTACATCCATATGGGTTGTGATTATATTTATTTTATAATATTGTAAGGTAAGTATTCTTACTTTGTAAAGGATGATCAATATATGTGTGTGTATAATGGTTGTCTGTCCAGAGTCATTAGTTTGAGTTCTGTATGTCTGGGATAAGAAGTATGAGTTATTTTCATGTTAAACCACTACCATCTACTTTTGAAATAAATGATATGATATGAACCGATCTATGGAAATGGAGTTAAAGGAAATATGTTGTGTAGCCTCTGGTATGGCAGATATATATTGCAAACCGGATTGACATAAGACAATTAAACATGCTACTGAATGATTCTGAAATGGGGAGCTATAAGGAGAGAATGTATATGAATGAAACGAAAACATCTGATATGAATCTAACTTTGAATTTTGGGTATGTGGCTAGCATGGAAATGGAATGTCTGTGTTATGATTGTGTTGGCATATAGAATTTGCCCATGTACCGAGTCTGTTTGAGTTCTGTACACACCAGTGGGCGTACTCTGTGGTTATAAGTGATTCCTTTACAAGATTGAACTGTGTTATTAGTATCTTTACTTAATATTTCCATGGAACTCACTAAGTTCTTTCGAACTTACTAAGTTACCCCTTTCCATATCAAGCTTTTTGTTGAAGGATGACTTTTTGTAGGACTACGCCAGAGGACATCTGCTTCTATGAAATATCTGTTTATTAAATCTATGCATGATAAATGGGGGGGTGATGATAGTTGTATTTTGAGAAGGATTTGTATATAAACTTATGTTTGACAAACTATGTTTTTATGAAGTTTTATTAAAGTTATGGAATGATTTTAATGTATCATATTTGGATTGTTGAAGATATCTTACAATAACTTGTTCGCCATTTGTCTTATACTTTATTTCTTCCATTGTATTGAAGATAACTCAAACACTACAATTTTACAAGGTTTACGCCAGAAACAATTTTAAAGATAGATGTTTACTATGTAGTGACACGTCTGGTTTGCTGGTCCTTAAATGACAGACTTAAACCGCTTAAATTACTAAGTGACTCCATTTTATCTCTCGATCTCAATTTTACCAACTTAGACAAATTAATCCGACTTATCTCTCGATCTCATCGGCTAATCCAGGACTAATGAATTGGTGCACAACAAGATTACCTCTCGGTCTCACTTGTCTAGATATTCCCTTAGGGCGTCAAGTCCTAAGTTTTTAGGTCTATTCAATTTAGTCCAATTTATTACGATTTAGATGATTGTCCAAAAAGTCAGCTTACTCACATATCCATCAACCCCTGTTGAGGTTTAGCTACTCATGCTGAAAATAAAAATAATGGACATGTAAATGAAAAGCAAAGAAACCATCAAAATAAAGCTTAAGAAAAATATAAAAGTTTGGACTTTTACGCCAAAAAACTTAAAGAACATGAAACTAAGGGCATTCAACTAGAAAATCTAAGGTAACAAATATAAAAGGAACAAACTTTAGCTGAATTAAAGTAAAAGAAACTGAAATACATTAAACTAAAACTAGAAATGTCTTACAACCAAGGTACAGAGACTGAAAGTGCAAATAAACCTAAGATATGATGATAACTAACTTAAATAACACTAAGAACAAGAAGTAAGTGCAGGAAAATAAACTCTAAAACTAAGAAAGAAGAAGAGAAAATAAAAACCCTAGAAAAGTTGCAGAAAAACTAAGAGAAAACATAGAGAAACTAAAGCTAAAAACTAAACTAATTTGTATGTCTCTCCTCCTCAATCAAAATTGGCTGTTTTAGGCTGAATGTTGATGAAATTTCGTTGCCAAAATTGCCCCTACACAGGCATTGGGTGATTGGTGGATAGGGTGGACAAAGACTACCTTTTTTGTCCAATCTTGTCCCCCTCACGATGTTAGTGTCGCGATACCCAGAAGAGGATATCGCGATACCCTAGTCAGTCTCGAACTTGGAGGTTTTCTTTGAGGGTCGATACCGCGATACCACTGAAAGGTGGTCTCCAATGTTCAAGCCTGTTGGAGGTATCGCAATTTCAAGGTATGGATATTGCGATACCCTTTCCTTTGGTGTCGTTTTCGCTCATTTTCAACCTCCAACACGTCCCTACACCGCTTAAAATGAATAAAAATGAGACATTTACACTTATAAATTTAAAATCTAAAAATTACAAAAAACTATGAAAAAGATGTTACTTTGCTCGAGAATAAATTCTTTAAGTATACTGGGAAAGCCTAATTTACCATATCAAATTATGTCAGATCAACATGCATGGAACTTGAGCTTATATTTGTGTGACTTTTTAGTAAGGTAAAATTGTGAATACTTATGGATTTTAAAAATAAAGTGTGTTAATTTGTACACTAATAATCAATCTTATATTAACATAAAGAAAATAAATAAATGTGGATAAATTTTAAATATTTATAGTCAATATATAAAATAAAACATAAGACATTAAAATTTGGAGTTCACATATACTTACTAATAATTCTAATAATGACGCTAAAACCTGCAAAAACAAATGTATTATTTAAATTAAAAATAACATATTGCTTATAATACATAATTTATTTATTTAACAAATTAAAATTAAAGTGATGGAGCTTACCTAAAATTGGAAATTTCTCCAAAATTTTGATGATCCTGTGGGTTAATTTTCAAAATTTGGAGATATTTTGGGGACATTTTTTATTTTTGAAATTTTATAGGGGGGATGATTTCATTTTTGGCCGATGAATGTATGATTTTTATTTTGTGCGGAGATTGTTTGGGTTTTGGGGTTTTAAAAGATTAATGAGTGGGTTAGATTTAAAATTTAAATTGTTAACAATTTTTTTTTACTTTGACCGGTATTCACAGCATGAATTTTGGATGAAATTGTAAATAACGGTGCGACTTGGGCTTTCCCTAGACTCGCCCCCTGACACGGATTGGATTCATCAATGACTCAAAATTTCAACATAATTTAAGACCTAAATCGATACCCACAATTTCGATTTGGACCTCCATCAATCCAATTTTTTATTTTCATGTAGCAAAGAATAAATTAATTTTACACCCATATCTTTTCCCACATTATTGGGATTTTACCATGTAATAAGGAAATCCTGTAGGGTTAGACAGACATAGAGCCGGTACCAATAGCAACTTCTACTTAATTGGACTACCTTTCATCTGTATATGACGTTATAAATAGCCGTTGCATGAACTCAAGTCTTTCCCAACCCAACCCCCCAAATAGAAGAAATCTCAATCTGCTGGGTTTTGGCCATCCACCACACCTTCCACTTCTTCTTCCCAACTTTTATGGCCCAACCAACATTGATTGCCGCTATTTGTGTTCTTACTCTGTCCCATGTAGTTCAAGCGACAACCTTTACCATAGTAAACAAATGCGATTATGTGGTATGGCCTGGAATTCTCTCAAACGCTGGTGTTCCAACACTTGCTACAACAGGTTTCACCCTCCAAAGAGGTGAAACCAAAACCATTACCGCCCCCACATCATGGGGCGGTCGCTTTTGGGGTAGAACCCATTGCTCGCAAGATTCCGATGGAAAATTCTCATGTCTCACCGGTGATTGTGGCTCCGGGAAGCTTGAATGTTCTGGGAATGGGGCTGCTCCGCCTGCCACCTTGGCTGAATTTACTTTGGACGGTGCTAGTGGGCTTGATTTCTTTGATGTGAGTTTGGTGGACGGTTACAACATTCCTATGTTAGTGGTTCCTCAGGGTGGCAAAGGTCAAAATTGTAGCAGCACCGGCTGCGATGTGGATCTCAATGGCTTGTGTCCTTCGGAGCTTAGGATAATGAGCAGTAACGGCAGGGGTGGCATCGCATGCAAGAGTGCTTGCGAGGCCTTCCGCCAGCCTCAGTACTGTTGCAGCGGCGCGTATGCCACACCCGATACTTGCAAGCCTTCTTCCTACTCCCAAGTCTTTAAGACAGCTTGCCCACGCGCCTACAGCTATGCCTATGATGATAAAACCAGCACCTTCACATGTGCCAATGCTGCCGATTACTCCATTACTTTCTGTCCTTCACCTAACACCAGGTAAATTTTCTTTTATTACAGAATGATAACATTTTATTTATTCTTCTTTTCTTTTTACAATATTTAATCATGTCATCTGCTTGCTAATATAAACTCGCAAAATTAAAAACAATTAAATATATTATTATTTAAAAATGAAGCGAAAATTTTCGGCAAAAATATTCTTAGGTTTCTCTCAATTTCAAATTTGAATAAATTTATCTCCCTCAAAAAATTAAATTAATTTAATCTCTATTAATTTAAAAAATGAATAAATAAAGACAATAATATTAATTTATTTTTTTAATTACACATAATTTTGATTGATTTAATAAATTTAATTTTATTTACATATTTTTTTCATTTGGCTTCAATTTAAAAAATTTAACAAATTCAACCTCAATATTTACATATTTAAATAATTGTTACAAGATAAATTTATGAAATTAGGATCAAATTTGAAAGAATGTGTAAATTTTAAAAATTATATTTATATAATTAAAATATGTATAATTGATGAAAACATTAATATTTTGATTAGTTGAATTAAATTGTTTTAATTTTTTAAGAGGAATTAATTAATTTAATTTTAAAATTAAAAGGGTCTGGAGTGGTATTTTTTATTAAAAATTTAAAATAGTGCCTTTTGTCCCGAAAAGAACGTTGGCGTGAAGGATCTGTCAGCTCAGCCCAATTTTTCACGTGGCTCGGGGACAAACAACAATAATTTGCACATCTGACCGTTGAGGGTATAGTCAAGACACAAAAGACTCAAACCTATCTGAAGATAGGCTGGGGGTATAAGGGTCCTTTTAGGCTTTCTGACAGAATAAAATGAATAGCTGTCTAATTAATGGTCCCTGGAAGATGAAAACTGGGCTCCAGGGGATCTGAATTTAGCGCATCGATCTCTCGTGGAACCGGATCCGGTCCCGCAAATTGAGCCAAATGCTCTGACACACTGAACTCTGAAGTTCTATAATTGGCATCGTTGCTAACGGGAAATAGGAGATACTTATAAACTACATGCTTCCAATCCCAACACATTTAAGGTAAAAGTATGGTAGAACTTGTTTTGGATTATATTTTATTTTTTATTTAAAATTTGACTAAATTAATATTTGTACTTTATATTAAATATTAAATTTTTTTTAATTTTTTTTATTATTATTAAAATTTAATCTTTTTAAGTTAGGATAAAAGTATACGTGATACGTCACGTATAAAATATTTAGTTATTTTATTAATAATATTAATTTTTAACTGTAAAATTAAACTAATTTTTTAATAAAAAGATTAATTTACTTATTGATAGATTGATAGTTAATTTATCTATTTATTTAAATAAAGGAGTAAAAATACATTTTGATTCTTAATGGACCTCCACTTTACTTTCACCACACATTACCATTATTGTCAACATAATTAATTATCCAGAGTTCTTTAACGGTTGGTAATTTGCAGCCAGAAATCATCGCAAGAGGCGACAACGCCAGGGCAGAACACAGAAACAACAACAACGGCGATGCCAACGTCACCTCTTGTCGACAACACAATCATGTACGAAGGGTTCTTAGATGAAAGTGAGGCATCACCATTCAGGGTCACCACCTACATATTCGGAATCATCACGGTGGCAATTTGGTGGTGGTGCCAAATCTTCTAATTTATTCCATATACATAGTCGTAAGAAACTTTACTAAATCCCCTATCTAACTTTGGTCCATAGGTGAGGTGCGGGATGTGCTGGGTCTCATGGTGACTTGGAATCCAGTCATGACAGAGAAAGCTCACCTGTCAATTGAATTGTATTGAAGCCCCCTTCATAATATTTGCAACTGCAACATGCAAGTGTTGGTGGGGATGAAGGGCCTAGCGCACCATATTCTGGCTTTTAGGTTTATGGAATATTTTTCTTAGTTTTCTGTTTAACTTTTATATTATAGGAAGGATAGTATTCATTTTATTGCTGGTTTTCAGGAATCTATCAATAATTAATCATTTTTTATTACACCAGTTTTTGTCTTAATATTCCACCTCATAATCATAATCATATTTGATTTTTTTTTTTATAATTACAAGAAATTTTTACCAATTTATAATTTATGGATAAAGTTATACTAAATAAATGTATGAAGCAATAATTATATATAATTTTAAAACTTTAAAAAAGTTATCAATATAAACTATAAAAATAAATTTTGCTTTTAAGAGAAAAAAAATATTAGTAAACTTACGTTTAGAATGTTTTTGTATAATATTTGTTTTTTTTTTTTCTAATATCATGCGTAATTCATTGAGTTGAAATTTGAATGTCTAATCATTCATCAATTAATGATTAGATGGCTTAAAATCCTATCCCCATCCCTTTTCCTACAAAATGTACTGATAAAAAAAAAAGCAATGATTATTTATTAGCAAATAATTAAAAATATTATAGTGACATATTAATAATAATATTGTAATAAATAATGAAAAACATAAATTATTATAACACAATAATTATAAATGTCATCATTAAACATTTGAAAATTGCTTAAGTTATTAATAAGAATAATTTTTTTATACATTTAGAAAACAATTTTTAGACTTTAATTTATATTAAAATTTCAAGTGTATATCATTAAATTATATGTTTTTAAAATAAAAAGTATTAAGTCAGTTTTTCGGTAATTAGCAATTAATAGAGCAAATATATTGATAGCAAATTTCATAATTAAAGACTAATTTTGCGGGATGCTAGGTAGTGGGATTTTCAAAGGGAATTGGAACCTGTTCTGTGCTACAAACAGAGCTATGGGGAGCGCTTATTGGACCGCGGCTTGCCGAGATTTTGGTTTTTTAAGAGCTGTATTGGAAGTATTTAACACCCCAAAAATATTTACTCTATCTTGATAAATCAAGAAATTTAGTAGAATTTTGATATCCTTTTTATGAATTAAATTAAATTTGAAATTATTAAAGAAGCCTTTAAAAGACAATTTTGATTAATTCATCTAATCTTAATCTAATAGAGTAAAAATACAAGACTAAGAATAAATTGATAATTTTGCTACTAAAATTTAGAATATAGGGGAAATTAAATAGGAGAGTAAATTGTGAGTTTTTGGTGAGAAGATGATATTGGCACCCATTTACTTAACTTTATTGCTAAAATAACTTGACAAAAACTTTGTTTGAAGAGTTCACCAAACTAATAGTTTAATATATTATAAAACATGATGAAAAGAAAAGAAATATCTTCTCTTCATCATCTTATTATGGCCGACCATTGAAGAAAAAACCCACACACCATTTTTCTTTCTTTCTCCTTCATCTTTACTTTTTTCCAGCATTTTATACAAATTTCTTGTACAACCTTCATCCCAAAACCATTATTTAATTTCTCCCTTCATCATCTCCATCTTCTAAAAGGCTAGAGTTTGAGCACTTATATGAGAAAGTGAGTTAGAGAGTTGAACAGATAAAATTAAGGTATGAGTTTTATAGTTTACATCATCTACATGCTTAATGTTTATTTTAAGGTGTTGAGATTTTGAACCATATTAATGGCTATTTATTGATTATGTGTTAATGAGTATTTATCGTTTATGAAAGAAATTGAAGAAGGAAAGGAGAATGCTAACAAAGGAAAGGAAAAGTTAGTCGATTAAGCTTGATTTAACCTTCTCCAACTCTTTTGAATACTTTTTATGTGGTAAGATATATTGAAAGCATATTAAAACTCCTATTTAAAATTAATATTGCATTTAATTGAATTGAATATATATTATACTATATTAATGTTCTATGATCTTGAAAATGTTGTTGATGGCAAAAACGCAACTTTATAAATGATTTTCTAGTTAAGTCTCTTTGTGGAGATGTTAAGGGGAGTTGAATCTTGATTTGAGGATTTAATATTATGAATGAAATTGTGATTTTGTATTGTAGTCATTTTTGCCTAGGATATTGTTCTAAACTTGTAAACTTGGTTCATGATGCTAATATTGACATTATGGAAATTCTGAAATAAGGCCTTAGTAGCTTAGTTAAATGGTTAGGATATAATTGGCATGCTAATAGGGGACTCCTATTTTCGTACTTCGGTGCTCCTGTTTCTAGCACTTCAATGCAATCTTGATTTGGTCTTCAGACACTCGCGCTTCAGCGCTCCTGTTATTATAGTTTCGGATAATTAGTCCCAAGTATCCTATCTTTATTTTCTAGGCATACTAAGGGTTGAAGTTAGCTAACTCTGATTTATGAGAATAACTTGATTATGGCATGACATAAACTTATACGTAAGTCATTCAATGAAATTACTTGTATGTTCTCATTGTACTAAACTACTTATGGTTGTTTTGAATTGACATGTAGATGCCATTCACATTTCTTCTAAATGAATTATATAATCTTTTATATTATCTGGATCTCAATTTTGAAGGTAAGTATTTAAGGTTTTATCCATATTATCTTAATAAGCTTTATGCTTAACTTTCCATTGTGTTTGTGCATAGGTCTTTTGAATCAAGGTCTCGTGCTTCTCGAGGATCACAAGCATGCACCATAGTCATCATTGAAGATTATGAAACAATTGTATTTGTGAATGATACCTAGCGACATGTACTAAAGAAGTCATTAGGGGTGCATATATGATTGTTTCATATTACTCTAATTTGTAATTGTGATATCTATTTTACTTATTTTGGTTGGTCTTGAGCCACATGCTAAATTTACTTTGAATGTATGTATGCATGCATGCTTTGTTTTCCATGCTTTAGTTTGGTTATTGAGTGTTTTTATATAAGTTTAATATGCTAGCTTAACATCTTGAATGTTTTGACATGTTTTGCCACATTTTGACTATGTTTCATGAATAAGAATGTTGGTCTTTTGATTTCTTTTGAACATGTTTTTATAAAAGTCTAGTTTGGAGGTGTTTCAGAAGTTTTTTTTTTTTTTTGCCATTAAAATGTGATTTTTAAGTTACTAAAGTTAGGTTTTTGATATGGTGAAGTTTGCTGCTTAAAAATGAGAGTTTTGAGGCAATTTTTTTTACCTAAGAACAAGGGTATCAATACTTGGCCCTAGAGGGACCGGACCCCAATCAGCAGGATGCCTCGAAAATAGTACAGGGACTAGGGTTTTGGTACTTAAGGCCCTAGGTAACATCCCTTGTACCTTTTGGGGTCACTGCACTGTTTAGTGCAAAAAAGAGCCCTTTAAGGCCCGAGTTTGGTCCTGGACACCTCTAAACACTCACAAATCGTTTTAAAATGATTTTAGTAAGATTTTAAAACTGTAAAATATAGTTTATCCATTTTCTATGATTTTATAAAAAAATTGTTTTATCATTTATTTTCTTAAATAAAGTATTGAAATCTATTCTAAAAATGTCCCGTTAGCGTCTCTCGTTTGTACATGCTATTGGGATGGACGAGGAGTGTTACAAAGTTTATTGTGTTGCTATTGTTCAATTACTTAGGGGTGAGGAACAAGAGATGCACCATAATGTGGTGTTGCGAGAACTGAAGGAATTACTGAATCGGGAATAGGAGCTTCAAGTGCAACATGTGTAGTGGGAAGGGAACAATGTAGCAGATTACATGGCGGTGTTGGCAAGAGGAAAAGGAGTGGGAGAGCAGTTGCACTGCAATTTTTTCTTTTGTTTTTCTACAAAAAAGAGAGTAATAGTTTTAAAATAATAATGAATAATAGAAGTTAACCATTGAAAAGTAGTAATATATAATTGATAACAAAAGGTAATTTATAAATACGACCACTCCATTGTTAAAGAGGTTTAATTTGACTATTTAACTATCAAAATGTCAGTTTAGGCACCAATCTTATTGTTACTGAAAATCTTGATTACTCAATTATTATTCACTAATAATTAGGTTACAAAACAATATAATATTTATAAGTTGTCACAATATTTAACATCGTACATGGTAATGTCCACGTGGTATTATGAAAACTTTTTTTAAAATAATTTATTTTTGGATTTTTTTGAAAAATTCATTCAGTTCACCTAAATTGTGAAAACATTTACAATTTGGCCATTAGATTTGTAAAATGATTAATATTTTGTCTTGGCATTATGAGAATTTTCATATTCCTATTGTAATTTCTTGATTTGGTGATGTAGTTTGTAGTAAATACTTAAAGAAAAATTTCCAAAAAATTAAATTTAAAAGATAATAACTAAAATAAAATAGAATTTAAATATATTTTTAATTTCATAAAAAAATACTGAAACCTTCTTTGACAATTAAATATTGATTATTGAGACAAAAATTTAAGAAAGTAAATTTTGACAAACATAAAAATTTGGTGATCAAATTATAAATTTTCAAATTTGGTAACTAAATTATAACTTCTTGAAAAGTTAAGTAGTCATAACTATAATATATTTACTTTTAGCTTCAAACTATAATAACTCAAAAATAAATGATAAGTTGTACGTTGGATGATGTGATAGTACTACGTGTCATCATACATGTGTTTAGAACTTCACTCATCCAATTGTTAGTATCTAATGATTGGGTGACTAAAAAATTTAATATCCTCAACGATGGTGTATAAATTGATAATTTTATATACTTGGATGTCTAGGTCCAAACTTCTCTAATAGTTAAGTGGAAAATAGTCTTATTTATGTAATTTATTCGTAGCATATAACAAATTCCATAATTAAAGAAGATTGGTAAATAGTAATAAATTATTGATAACATAAAAAAGGTTACCAACTTTTTAGTAAAAATGCTATTGTGACACCCTATACAACTTGCTGTCAAATTCGAATATGTGATGCCACATTATGTTGTCGAAGCAACTCAGACTATCTCAATTTAATTTAATTAACCTTCAAATGAAAACATGGCAAGAATTCACATTTTGACATGTTATGCTAATGATATATGTTTAAATCAAGACCGATAGGGCCCGCACGTATGATCTACCGCAATTCATTGTGGCAATTTAAAGTCTTTTCGACACTTTAATGAGCTTGTTTTCAGACTATTTTATTAGTATTTCAAATAGTTTTACAATTTAGTAGTCTAGATCTAATTTTAGTAAAATAAGCTTTTTTACGCATATTTTGGTATTGTAACAACCCATTGGGCCAATATAGGCCTAAGGTAGGACTGATGAGCCAATTTAGTGTGCAAGGCACCTCAAACCAAGGAACACCAGGGACGATGTCGATGTCGCGACACCAGTATGCAGTGTCACAACACCATATTTTGAAGCAAGAAAAGTCCCATTCAAGGTTCTGTGTCGCGACACCAGTCCTATGGTGTCATGACACCATTGTGATGGAGGCCAAAATATTGCTGAGGGTGTTTTTGTTTGCACAATGTACTTTATTCAGTTTAATGGCCTGTATTTTACATAAGTAGGTTAGAAACAACTGCGTATATATAGTTATGTTCAATTTTAGCTGAAGAGTGTTTTTTAGAGTAGATTTTAGATTTTTAATTTTAGTTTTAAATTTAGTTTTAGTTTTGTTACAAATTTATTATTCATGTTTCAAACTTGGATTGAATTTAATTCCAAGATTTCGTTTCTTTAGTATTTCATAATTTTCCTTTGGTTTTCACGTGCAATGGACGTTATCTTGATGAATGTTAAAGGGTTTTTGGCTTTCGAGCGTATCCAATATCGAAACGAATCAATCTCTCTTTTCCCTTTTCTTTAATTTAAAATTTTCTTTGCATGTTTAAATTAAAGTTTAGAAATTTTGTATTTAGATCCATGAGTAGCTAAACTCATAGGAAGATTAACCATCGAAGGTATTAACGAAATAATTAAGGTTTGTCTTGGAATTAATTAGCTTGAATTATGTATACTTAAACCCTAGGATTAACAACCTTAGGAAGTAATTTAGGTAGATAAGGTCGAGAGAATAATTTACCAAGCAACTCTTAATTCAATCCGGTTTAAACTACAAGGTCGAGAGATAAATGGTTTTTGTCAATTAGTTAATTAGTTAGAGGCCGAGAGGTAATAACTAATTAATTATTACCTAATTCATTAAAACCCGAATTCTGAAGTCAATTATGAACACTGACGTGAGTTAATATTTTGATTGTCAATTAAGTGAATTTCGACTGTTAAATTTATTTATTTATTGTTATTTTGTTTGTTTAATTTTTTATTTGGTTTTTCTTTTCGTACTATAATTTCGATTATTATTGTTTAGCCCTGTTAGTGTAAAAAGTAGTTTTTAGTTTGATTCAACCTCCATTGGGTATGATCCTTGGAATACTTCTTGAAGTATTTCGTAGTAAACTTACTATATTAGAATTTGACATGTATACTTGTAGACACCACTGTTCTATTTTCTATATTTTTATTTGCAATATTTCCAGTCCAAACGTTCGCACGTCTGGTGGCAGTCAAGTTTTTGACACACATATCCTAATCTTTACTAAGTTCACACGGGTATTATCACTGTATTCGTATCATTTCAATCCCTGCAACAACATATACATTTCATTCCAATCACATAAACATTTCATTTCCAGTTTGGTACCTTGTACCTATTCATAAATACCATAGTTGTCATACTTTGCAATTTAAACCATTGATGCCAAAAAATCAACCAATTCACATTTATATAACTAATAAGTATAACAAATATAATTCAATCATAACATAAACAAAACTATGGAACTTACCTGACAAAACAACAAATGAACAAGTCTTAAAGGACTAATAAACAATTTTGCCTTTTTCTCAATTATCTTGGATTTTGTTCAATTCTCGATCTATACAATAATTCGGTTCAATTTATCAATTCCAAAGATTTTATAACATCCTATTATAATGAATCTGTTCAATTTCATTTTTGAATGCCCTTAAAGTTTTTGCATTTTATTCAATTTACTCCCTAAAATCGAAATTGCAATATCTTTCAACTTTGAGCTTCAATTTTGAAACCGATCTCAATCACTTCCTTTTAGAGCCCTCTACTGTAAATAATTATAGAAATTTCACCTCAAATATTCAATTTATACACTTTAGTCCTTTTTAACAATACTAGCATTTAAACTTGACTAGTCCTTTTTTCACATCTAAGCCTAAAATCTATCAATTTGACACCAATTTCTTCAAGAAATCATCAATGGAAACTTTAAGAAGCTTTAACAATTTTAAAATTGTTAAATGGGCTAGCTAAATCAAGCTCTCATGACCTCAAAAATATAAAAAAATATAAGAAAATGATTAAATTGAACATACCAATCATAGATCGAAAGTTCAAAACCCTTGAGAGCTTTTCCTTCAATGGTGGTTTTGGTGGAGAAAGATGAAGATGAATAAATGGTTTTATTTTCTTTTAATTTTTTCTTTTATACTTGGTTTAACAATTAATTAATCTTAATTAATTTAAGTAAACCTAATTAAGTTATCCTTAAGCATAATTAACAAATTTGGTGGATGCTTATTCTCATTCACCACTGTTTAACTATTTGCAATTGGCCCAATTGCTCATTTGGTCCTTTGATTAATTAAAAATCTATAGCGATAAACTTTTACAATTTAGTCTTTGTACCTTAATTAACTATCAATTCAAAAAATTTACTGGGTCAAACTTTCACATATTTCTATATTATTCTTGTAAATATTACAGGTTTAGACTACGAAAATGGGGTTTCGAAATCGTCGTTTCTGACACCACTAAAAATTCAACTATTACAGAAGGCGTGGAATGTCAGTTGATTGTTGGGTATTCACCACAACAAAATGGTGTGTTTGAAAGGAAGAATCAAACAATGATGGAAATGGTCAAAACCATGTTGTTCGAGGAAGGGACGCCTAAAGAATTTTGGCCTGAAGCGATTAATACAACTATGTATTTTTCAAACAGATGTCCAACCAAAGTCGTGTAGAGTATAACTCCATTTTAAGCATTGATTGGGAGAAAACCATCTATGAACCACCTTTTGGGTGTGTTTTCTATGCTAAAATCCCTAAAGAAAAGAGGACAAAGCTTGAAGAAACAAGTGAAAAGTGTGTTTTGATTGGATATAGTTCTATGTCAAAAGGATATAGACTTTACAACTTAAAGGCAAAGATGGTTATCACTAGCCGAGATGTCGTGTTTGATGAAAAGGCTACTTGCAACTGGCAAGAAGAAAAGTTTGAGAAGGCCATTCCTACTACAATTATGCATCCAATAAATGTTGATAAGCAACCAACCTATGCTACACCAAACTCTCCATCCTCATCAAGCTCTCCAAGTTGTAGCTCTTCATCACCTATCTTCACTCCAATAAAAATGAGGAGTTTAAGTGATGTTTATTTTAGATGCAATTATTGTGTAGTTGAACCCAAAAGCTTTGAAGAAGAAATCAAAGAGGATGCTTGGAAGAAAGCTATTCAAGAAGAAATTGATGCGGTTGAAAAGAACAAGACATGAGAGTTGGTTGAAAAGTGAAATAACAAAAAAACTATTTGGGTGAAATGGGTGTACAAGGTAAAACAGAATCCATATGGTTCGATCTAAAGAAATAAAGCCAAATTAGTGGGGAAAGGTTGTACAAAACAACTTGGTCTTGACTATCATGAGATATTTGCTCTAGTTGCTCGTTTGGACACAATCAAAGAACATTACATTAAAGGAGAGTATGTTGGATAATGTGATTCCATGAATGTGTGCATGTAATCAACGTGTTTAGAATGGATGAATCTAGGGAATATAATAGTCATGCATGAATGTATTTATCTAGGATGCATGTACGTGCTAGATACACATTAATTATCAGATGCATGTATTGAAACTAATAGTCACATACAACAACTATATAAAGGTTGTAAATGACAAAAACATTGTAAGAAGGTGAGAAAGTAAGAGAGAAAGAAAGTATTATATGAATAAAGTATTCATTCCATGTTGAGTGTCTCTTTCCTTTACTATCTCCAGAATTCTCTCCAACAAAAAAAAGAAGAAGCAAAATACCATTTCCTACTTTTCTTCATTGCTTCAATCTCCAGACCTTTTCAATTCCCAATTTAACTTTCACCTTCTTCGTATATTTCTTTTCTTAATTAATTTAAACTCATCCAACATTCCAACTCACATTTGTTTATTTTCTTTTCTTAACTCTTATTTACTTTACAATTACTTATATTTAGGCGTATTTTCTTTGCTGAAATATTTTCAAGCTTAGATGTTTTCTCCTCATCCAAATTGCTAAGAGAAAACCAAATATATTTTATTCGAATAATCAAATAAACTCAGTTTTAGAATTTTTAGTACAGATTCTTTGAAATTTCTCATCTTTGATTGTCAAGAATCTGATTCCTTTGAAAAATGTTGCTAATAACTTGGATAAGAATTATAGCAACCCTCTTTCTATTTTTGCCATTATCTGTATTTGGTTGTCCTCTTCACCTATATTTATGCACTAATGATATATGATTTTACAAATGGAATATAATAACATGCTTTTATACATTGTTATTACATTAAATATTAATATATATGCATATATTTATAAAATAGTAAGTGCATAGAGCACACCAACTGACATAAAGTTTTTTTTTTTTTTTTACTATCATCAAATCGCCTTCTTCCATTTCTATTACTGTCTCCCCACATACCAAAAAGAAGAAAAAATACAAACATCAAAGTTAACAAATCTTTTTTAGGGTGAAATTATAAAACCTCAAACACTCTTCCAATTGATTTGATGATCTCCCTCTCGTTACTAGTCACCCAAATAACAACATTGAACCAACCTTTTCCTTCGCCTATTCATCACCTCACTGCAATGCATCCTATTTTTTTCCCAGAAAGTTATGTAGTAGTATAATTGTGTATAGAAACATAGTTCTTTTTTAAATATTATATTACACCTCAAAATGTCATTACGGATATGGATTTGATATTTTCCACCTATTTATTCAGTTTGCTCGCCATCTTCCAAGGTAAGATATTCAATAGAGGCGGATTTAGGGGGGCTGGTAGGGGCCTCGGTCCCCCCTAAAATGGAAAATTTGCCATTTTGGCCCTTTAAATTTTTTAAAATTTTAAATTAGTAAAGGTAAAATTGCACTTTGGCCCCATAAAAATGAAAAAAAAATGTATTTAATCCTTTAAAAACTATAAAGATATATACAATTTAATTTTGGCCCCCCTAATTTTTTTTCCTAGCTTCGCCCTTGATATTCAAGAATTCTTCCAACCTTTTAGAGCAGGTAGATTCTAGAGCAGGATTGGATGCACATCATACACCAATACATGCAAACTTACCTGCAAAATCGGTGACTGTGGCTCCAACCAAATTGAATGTAGTGGCAAAGGTTTAAGTCCCCTAACTACATTAGCTGAATTCACCATTGGGTCAGGTTCCTAAGATTTGTACGATGATAGTTTAGTCAATAGTTACAACTTGTCAATGACCGTGAAACCAAACAGTGGGTCAGACACCTGCTTACTGATAGTCACAAAACTAACTAAAAATACGATGCAGGCAAGTGCTGTAACAACCCATTTTCAATGAAATCGGAATAGTGGTTTCGGGATCACAAATCCGAGTTAGAAAGAAAATTTATTTTAAAATTATTGCATGGTCTGCATCATGATAGGAAAGACGTATGAAAATTTTGATAAAATTTTTTTACCGATTTCATGTTTAATTATAGAAAGGACCAAATTGCATAAAATGAAAAAGTTGAGTTCTAGTAGCTATAAGTATCAAATAGCTATGGAATTCAAAACTTGAGGTCCTTATATGGTAATTAGACCATTAAATGGAGTTAGTAGATATTTATGATGAATCATCCATGGAAAATTAGAAAAAGAAAAGGACTAAATTGGAACTTGGAATAAATAAAGATGATAATAGCCTAATATCATCTTATTTCATCATCTTCCTCAAATTTTCTATGGAAACCCTAGGAAAGAGAAGAAAATCAAGCAAGCCTAATTGGGTACGTAATCTTGTCTCATTTTTAGTCATTTTCATATTTCCGAGATCGTAATAACTTAATCTATCTATTTTGGGGATCAATTTGTAAAGATATTAAAGTATTGAAATTTTTCCATGGATGAATATGCTAAAAATTTGAAATTTATGGTAGAAAATGAAAGGTTGTTGATAGGTAAACAACTTTTGTAAAATGAATTTTCATGAAATTATGATTTAGGGACTAAATTGTAAAGATGTAAAATTCATGGAAAATTTCTGATTTTTAGGAAATATATGTGCTGTAAATGTTATATTTAAAAATTGGTTAGGCATGGAATAAGGATTAAATTGCATGAATTTCATTTTCTGAGCCTAGGGACGAAATCGTCATTTATGAAAAGTATAGGGGCAAAATAGTAATTTTGCCTAGGATGTGAATTGAATTAAATTGAATATGAAATGGATTAAATTGATGTTAAATTCATTTATATAGATCTGGATAATTCAAATACAAAGTTAGGTCGAGGAAAAGAAAAAGTGTCGGATTAGTAGATTTCCGTATACGAACAAGTGACGAGGTAAGTTCGTGTAACTAAACTTGTACATTTTTATGCTTGAATTGAATATTGTGTATGAGATTTGTGTAGTACTAGTTGTCATGCATATGAAAATGATTATATATCTGACATGCCTGAGAAATGCTAAGTCTCGTTTGAATAAATGAAGTTTGATGGATACAAGTTTCCCGATTGGTTGTGATCTAGCATATGTTGCAGACACCACAGCTCTTACGAGCATCCTGTTATAAGCCCTCTCGAGTTTCCCGTTACATGGTTTCTGCGAGCATCCTAATTGGTAGTGGTCCTGTATGTGTTGCGGACTACCGCAGCTCTTTGTGAGCGTCCTGTTATATGATCGGTTGTGATCCTGCATATATTGCGGACACAAACGCAGCTCTTTATAAGCGTCCTGATATGGGCTCTTTATGAGCTTCCTGACATGGCTTGCTTGAACATCTTGTTATATGGCTATCTGAAGCTCTCTGATAATAGCTCTTCGGAGTTACCTGTTAAGCTTAATGAGCTTCCTGTTCTAAACTCTTATAAGTTTCCTGATTTAGCCCAGATAAGCTTCCTGTTACATTGCTCACATGAGCATCCTGTTATATGGCTCGAGAGAGTGCTTCCTGATTATGTGCCCTAATGGGGTACCCCTGAATATGAGTTGACGATTTACAGTTTTGTATGCTTTGAGTGTACTACATGTGTATCCATCGATATTTCAAATAAATTCAACGGGAATAGTTTTGACATGGTTAAATTGAACTTAAGATGATTGATTATAGAAATGCACATGTTATATGGAAATATGATATGCAAAGCACATGTTTATGAAAGTTATTACATGATGAGCTCATCTTTGATTTTTGATGTTTACATGATATACATGACTAATAAGTTTCTTGAGATCACATGTGTATAGGAAAATGGCCAAAATGATTTGGATGCATGTTTGTATACTTATTTTTAATGTACATGATTGGTAAGTTAAATTCTTGTTATACGAACTTACTAAGCATTTGAAATGCTTACTCGGTTTTCTTTTCTCTGTTTTATAGTGCTCGAAAGCTCGTAAAGGTTGGAGTCGGTCGGAGCATCATCACATTATCCTTCAGCACGTTTTGGTATAAATAGAAAACTTATTTTGGTATAATGGCATGTATAGGCTAACTTGGCCAATGTTGGCATGTAAATGGTTGTTTGTAATCTAGCCATTGGAATGGCTAATAATGGTATATTTAGTGAATATATACTTGAGGTTATAATATGGTTAATATATGTGTGTTTGGTATGGTTAGATTGAATTATGGTAAACATATATGTCTTTCAAAAGGGTAAGTTTGAATACATGCGATGATATATCAATTATAATGTTAATATTGACTTGGTTTTAATATCTTGAATTTGTTGGTATATGTATACAAGCATTAATGTAGGTACAATGCAAAATTTGGGTGAAAAATAAGGCTTGGAAATGACCTTACTTTGTCCACACGGTTAGGCACACGGGCGTGTGTCTCAACCGTGCGTGACACACGACCATACGCACAGGCGTGTGGTTTGGCTGTGTGTCCCATGCATCTTAAAAATTGAGAAACAGAATGCTCAGAATTGGTCACATGGGTAGAGACACGGGCGTGTGTCTCAGTCGTGTGAAACACATGGCTCAACACACAGGCGTGTGTCTTGGCCGTGTGAATCTTGCACCTATTTTTGAAAATTAAATTGTACACACGGCCTAGCTCACAGGCATGTGGCTGGCTGTGTAAACCAAGTCAGAGAGTTACACGAGTAAGGACACGGGCTGGGACTCGACCGTGTGCCTCACATCGAATGCCCACGCGGTCTAAGACATGGGCGTGTCACCTTGCAGTGTGAGTCACACGGCCTGACCACACGTGCGTGTGTCCCCTGCACCTAAGAAAAAATTTGAAATTTCACGAAAAATTCTCTGAGTTCCTAATTTAGTCCCGACTTGTTTCTAATGTATAAATAGGACCTCGAGGGTCCATTTAAGGGACAACATGATTGAATTATGATTTGTTTCGAATATGAATAGTAAAAGACATGAATTAATTGTATTTGTTCTGTAAATTTTGGTAATGCTCTGTAACCCTGTTCCAGCGACGGATATGGGTTAGGGGTGTTACAAGTGCACCTATCGATAGATAGAATAGCTACGGTGAGTAAAGATATCGTATCCACGAGGACTAAAAGTATTAGTAATTACCTTTGTCCTATTATTTAGCCGAAAAATTGGAGTAATTGTTTTAAACTAAGATTTACTAAATTAATCTAACTAAAGCACTCAATAGAGAATAAATCAGGAAAATAATCGAACAATAACCAATGAGAGAAACAATACCCAAGAAAGAATCCACCTAGACTTCATAAATTATTATGAATCTGATTTAAACGATTTATTCACTTGGTATCTTGATCCATATAAATCCCTAAATTATGCTAATATCTCTTCGAGAGTAAGAGCAACTAATTCTAGGTTGATTAATTGAAATTTCTTTCTAATTAAAACCCTATTGTCGAATTAACTCGATCTATTTAATTTCAATTTCTAGGATTGCACGCAACTCCACTCAATTATGCTAGATCTACTCTTAAACAGAGACTTTTACTCCTCTGATTAAGTACATTAAACATGAATTAATATCCCGTAAATATTAAAACAAGAAATAAGCACACATAATTGAGAACAAGAATAAAGTATTTATCGCGTAAAATAGAAATTAAATAAAAGAATTCATCACATGGTTCATCCTCCCTAGGTATCTAGGGAATTAGTTCATAATTGTGAATAAAAACATCTCAAAGTCAGAATCACCACAAGAAATAAAGAAACTCATAAAAACTTCAAGAGAAATTAAAAGGAGGTCTTCAATCTTGATGGAAATCCGCTTCAGAGTTGGCTCCAATGGTGTCTTTCGAGTTATTTTCTTCGATATTCTCTGATGGCTCCCTTCTCTCTTCTTATATTTGGTATTTATAGAATTTAGAATGCCCAGAAAGCCTAAAAATTGCATTTTTCTGCGTGTTTGGGATGCAAGTCACGAAATCGACACAGTCTGGCACATGGCCGTGTGTCGAGCCCGTGTGTCTCACACAGCCGTGTGTCCAGGCCGTGTGGGAAGGCCCAGCCCGTGTGGCTCCTGAAATCTACTTTTTTTGTCTGATTTTCGCTCGTTTTTTTCTCCTTTTGCTCCCAAATGCTCTCCTAAGTATAAAAACATAAATTCAAAGGATTAGTAGCATAAAATTCACCAATTTGCATAAATAATCATGCAAAAATTCATTAAGAACGAGATTAAAATATGTTACTTTTATCACTTATCAAATATCCCCATACTTAAGCGTTTGCTTGTCCTCAAGAAAAATCCTCAACTCACATTAAAGTTAACCTTTGTAACAGCCCGTTTTTGGGTTAAATCAGAACAGTGGTTTCGGGACCACAAATCCAAAGTAGAAATATTTATTTTATTATTCCCTTAAGGTCTACAACATGATAGAATGATTGTGTGAAAATTTCGTTAAGAAATTTTATCGATTGAGTATTCAATTTGTCTAGAAGGACTAAATTGCAATAGGTGCAAAACTTAAATTCTATAAGTTAAAGGTGTCTAATTGTTATGGAATTTTAAGTTAGAGGTCCTTAAATGGTAATTAGACCATTATACCTTAGTATGGACAAAAGTGGACATGGTTAGGGAAAAATATCAAAGTTTAAGTGAAGGGCATTTTGGTAATCTAGTAAATAGAGACAAAATAACTAAGTAAAAGTGTCCATCTTCTTCAATTTAGTCCCCCTTAGCCAAATTTGAAGTGGAAACCATAGCTAGGGTTTTGGCCAAGCTTTCAAGCTCGATTGTAAGTCCGTTCTTGCCCCGCTTTTAATGATTTTAATATTTTTGATATCGTTGTAACTTGGTTTAGCTATTTCAATGAATAATTTGAAAGAAAACTAAAGTCTAAAATTTTACCCATATTGAATATGGATGTATTTTGATGTTTGACGGTAGAAAATGCATGTTCGTTGTTAGTTAAACAACGTTTGTAAAGTGATTTTCGATAAAAACGTTAAATAGGGACCTATTTGTAAAAAGTTGTAAAATGTGTGTTAAAATGTGTATAAATAGAAAATGTGGGCTGTTATGAGCATGAAAAAGATTCGGATAGGCTTGGTTAATGAAGAAATGGGATGAAAATCATTTTACGAGCCTAGGGACTAAATTGTAAAAACGTTGAAATGTTAGGGGCAAAAATGTAATTTTTCCATAATGTGTTTTTGGACTAAATTGAATAGCTTGATGATTAAATAAGTTAAATGTGGTATTATAGATCAAGAAAAATGAAGTTCGGGTCTAGATCGGGGGAAAAACAAAGTAATTGACAAATAGACCCGTTTGGCCGTTTTTGTAACCGAGGTAAGTTCGTATGTTAAATAAGCTTTAATATAATTGTATTTAAATGCTTTAATATTGCATAAACTGTATGATTCATTATGTGGACAAGTCTAATTCTATGGACGAGTCCAACGATGATTCGACAAGTAAGAAATCCCTTTTGAACCTTAGGAATAGGTTAGGATACAAGTGACATGTCACTAGGGTTACCATGTGTTATGTGATTATGTGATCTGGGTGCTGGTCCTGTATGTCCTACCGGTGGTTGAGTATACCGGTATATGTTGCGGTTACTTGACAGCTTGTGTGAGCAGCACCGCGTAGTTGCGTCTTGACCGACAGCTTGTGTGAGCAGGCCGTTGTTAGCTCAAGAGCGAGCAATTATATGATATGAGATTTAGGTAGCATTAGCTACATATGTGGCACTTAGTGTGCAAGATTCCCGAGTATTCGACATTATTATTCCGAGTGGTTCACGGGTATATCAAAGACGCGAATATGTGTAATTCCATTTCGAGATGGTACATGTATGTAATTAAAGCTCACGATTATTATCTAATCAAACCTTACGATTATTATCTTGTGAAATGACGATTTCAAGGTAAGTTTGTGATGGAAGTGAAATATGATCATGAGATTATGGTAAATTGCATTATCTTATGTTACATTACTTGCATGTTAATGTATGTTAGGGTTTTCTTATTTCTTTCATACGAGCTTACTAAGCTATATAGCTTACTCCGTTTAATTTTTCCATGTTTTATAGTGTTACCAAGATAGCTTGGATTGGAGATTGTCGGAGATCGCATCACACTATCAAGCTATCATTTTGGGTATCGATGAACTTAAACATTTTGAGTATATGGCATGTATAGGGACTTGGTCATTTTGTTATATGTGTCATTATGAATTTGGCCAAATGTATTGACTTATAATTGTCAAAGGTTTGATGTGATCTTTGGCCATGTAACTTGGCTCATTTTGGTTGAATTTGGTTGTAAGCTTATATGTTATATATATGCATGTATGTACCAATGCCTTGTCAGTGGAATGGTTTTTCAATGCTTAGTAAATGGTTAGATGTGGCTCTTTGGTTTTGTTGTTGAATGGGTAAGTTGATATTTTGATACGTTAGAAGACTCAAACAAAACTTTGCTTGAAGAAGGTATTGGTGTAGATTACTTGTAGTTGTGAGATCGGTACGATTTGGTTTAGTGGAATATGATGTTGTAAGTATGTTAAGTGTTGACAATGAAATGATGTGCTCTAGCCATGATTGTGGATGTTTTGGTTGCCTAAGTATGCCATGAATTGTGCCATTGAATTGGTGTAAGTGTAGGTGTAAATGAGGGTTGCAAATGGCTTGGTAAATAGCCTTTATTTTGTCCACACGGGTAGACACACGGGCGTGTGTCTAGGCTGTGTGTGACACATGGCCTGCCCCATGGGCATGTGTTCCGGCCGTGTGTCCCCTGCACCTAAATTTTGAGAAACAAAATGCTCAGAATTGAGCACACGGGCAGAGACACGGGCATGTGTCTCAGCCGTGTGGGAGACACGGTCTTGAACACGGGCGTGTGTCTTGGCCGTGTGAAACCTACACCTAATTCGAATTAAATTAATTAACCACACGGCCTAGCACACGGGCGTGTGGCATGGCCGTGTGGCGCAAGTCAGAGAGCAACCTAAATCAAACACGGCCTGTAGCACGGGCGTGTCCCAGGGTCACACGGGCGTGTCCATTGGACCACACGGACGTGTGAGCCCTGTTTCTAGCAAAAAAAAAATTAAGTTTTATAAAGATTCCCTGAGTGCCCGGTTTAGTCCCGGACCACTACTAAAGCATGTTTTAGGCCTTATAGGCTCGTATTAGGGACTTTATGACAGAATATGAATGGTTTTAATTTGGTCACAAACTTGTGACTCGATTTGTATGATTATTTGTAATGAAAGTTCGGTAATGCCTCGAGCCCTGTTCCGGCGTTGAATACGGGCAAGGGGTGTTACAACCTTTCTCAATTTTTAATTCTCATCAATAATGTCTCAAAATAATTCACAAACAATCATGGATTGATAATTCAGCTAAAAGGGCACTAAAGTTTCAAACAATCTAAGCCGAAATTTTTTAAAGCATGAAAACATAGGTGTCTCCCATTCTTTAAGTAATTACCCTTTATTAAAAATCAACAAGAATTGACATCCTCACTGAAGATTCGCTCAAAGCACTCAAAGTGTTAAAGGTTCAAGAAATATGTACTCAACAGTCGAACAAAAAATGTCATTACCATAAGCTTGCTTGAAAATCAAATCTCCACCACTTTAAAATGATATGACACACCAATCAAAAGGTCTTTAAGAGGTTGAAAAGTTGGTTATAATCGAGATCGAGTTGGTAAATTATCAAACTAGAAAAAAATGCTGAATTAAAAGAAAGCATATCAATCACTACTCATTCAAGAATAAAAACGAGCTTCTCAATAAAATATGAAATTAACGGTTCAAGCTCAATCAATCAAAGAATTAATCAAAATATTTTTTTTCAATTTTTTTACTAGAACAATAATAATTAATTCAGAAATTCAAACAAAAGAGCATAGTTAGGCAACTAACCGTATCAAATCTCGATAAAAAGGGAGTCAATAAAATGGAGAATAGTCACAATAAAGAATAATGAGCATAATCGAAGCAAGTTCTAGAATAGCAAATCAAGTTGACATACTCATAACCAATAATAGAATGAGCATGAAAAATGTATGCTCTATAGGCTCAAAGTCTCACAAAATATCATGGTTTTGATGTCAAACTTGCCAATTTAAAACTTCAAGATAATACCTCAAGTAAGGGAAACAACCTAAAAGTTTTAATTCTAAAAAATAACTTATCATGCTTGACTCTCTCATGTTTTAAAGTTTAAATCAACCAATGCACAAATATCTAAAAATTAATCCAAAACAACATCAATAAAAATCCCAAATCGAAAACAATTCACTCTAATGGAAGTATGAGAAAATTACTTAAGTACCACAAATAAATCAAGGATTTTCCAATAATTATATAAATAAACTCCCCACACTTAAGGTGTACATTGTCCTCAATGTACAAACAGATAATCAAAAAATAAGTAGAGTAGCATAAGAGAGGGAGAAAACTGAAACTGCCCTGAAAATGGATGAAATCGCCAAAATAGTGAAAATTGGAATTGTAGGCAAATCTAAATGAAGTGCATGATTCCGAGCAAACTAATAAGAAAATAAACACAAATAATGAAGAAAATTAATAGGTTACAAACTCAATTAGAAACATTCATAAAAATAAAAAGATAGTTCAAAAGAAAATAAACGAAGGAAGTCTAAGAAATAAAAATAAAACAACTAAAAACAAAAACAAAAACAAAACTGAAAATAAAATTGAAAAGAAAATAAATAAAACAAATCATCGATATTCATCATGAGAGGCATCGGGATCATGAGGCATTGGCGCTGACGAAGAAATGTGGAGATGCTGACAGATCTGCTGCAAAGTCGCATCAATATTGTCAAACCGCTCAAAATAGTGCTACTCGAAATGATTGCACTGCTCGGAGAGGTCCGCTAGGGTAGCAGCAGAAGTAGTAGTAGGATGACTCTAAGGTGGATGATGAGGTGGATCCTCGCGGTGGAATGAGACATCATCAGTGAAGTCCTCATGCTCATCTTGAGGGTTAGAATGAGATAATCGGTATCGAGGAGGATCCACTCCACGCAGTCGCTCAATCATCCTCATGTGACTCATACTCGATAACCCATGCGGGGTCATCTGTCCAACTAGTGTGAAGGAGAAGGACTGCTCTAGAGTGTCGAGGAGGTTGAAATATCGTGCGAGGAGAGTCACGTAAGGGTCTAAGCAGATAGTGTAACCGCCCGATTTTCAATGGTGATGGAACAGTGGTTGCGTGACCATAAATTTCTGTCGTGTCGACTTCTAAATATTATTTATAGAATATTTATGGATTCATTAGTGTCGTATTAAAATTTGGTCAAGAAATTTTAACATTTAGATAGTTAATTAAAGAAAAAGACTAAATTGTAAAAGGTGCAAAACTTAGCAATTATAGAATTTAGGTGATCAAATGGCTTAATTAATAAGTGATGATGGACTTAAGTAATAATTATGCCCTAATTGATATATTGGGACGGAAAATTAATAGGAAATGATAAAATAATATGTTTTCAATGGCAATTTTGTAAATTAAGGAAAGTTAAAACAAAAATTAAATAATGAATTAATCAAATTACTTTCATTTCTTCTTCGAGTGGCCGAAAGCCATAGCTGGGGAAAGAAGAGCTTTGGTTTTCTTGATTCTTTTGCATCTAAGTGATTTTTGTGCCCGTTTCTTGTAATTTTTATGTTTTTGAGATCGTTACAATTAGGTCCAGCTAGCTCGTACCTTTGTTTTTGAATTTGTTAAAAAATTTAGAAGTTTCCATTGATGAATCTTGAATTTTTCGATAATAACTATAAATTTTAAGCTTTGATTGTGTTATTTGGTGATTTTGTAAAGTGATTTTTGTTAGATTTTGAGTTAGGGATTAAATTGTGAAAATATCAAAATTTTAGGGTTCGATAGTGAATTTGATGTTTAGTAGGGGGTGTATAAGGGCCTATTATATTCGCTATAATGTTGACTTGAGAAAAATGGTTAATTTGATGATTTTCGGGTTAAGGGACTAAATTGCAAAAAGTTGTAAAAGTTAGGGGTAATTATGTAAATTCAAAAAATAAAAGGGTTTAAAATGTAAAATGAATTGGGATATGAAATGTAAGCTAATAATTGAGAAATTTTACATTTTAGATCAAGATCCAGTTGATACTTGTGAAAAAGGAAAAATTACGGAATAGTCCTTGAACTTCTGCAACTATTACAATTTAGTCCAGGTAAGCTCGTACAGTTCATAATTTAATATCTATATGAAATTTTTGATGATAGAATGTGATATAATAAATATATTTGATTATAAATGATATAAATTTATTTGAGAAAAGTTATTGAAATTCAAGACTTGGATCGGATTGAACGCGGGATAGAGTACAATCGAGATATGGTGTGTTATGGGGATTGGAGTGGAGTTTGTTGTGGAGTGTTATATATATCTGTTTCCCAAGTAGACCAAGGTTCAGCATTTGGTGCGAACTCTCGTGTTATACTCCCTAATCTGGTGTGTTTCGGTTGGAATATCGATGTACTCATATCCATAAGTCATTCATCAGACTGTAAATCTCGGTAATGTAACTTGCTTTGTGATTTTGTCGATTATGTCATGTATTTGAACTTTGAATCAAATGTTGAAGTTCACTTGGTTGAGATTGTGGATGATAGGGAAAACACATATGGTTGTATTATTATAGAATGATTTGTTGTAGTTAATTCGGTAAGATTTTATCATTTTAGTACATTGAACTTTCTAAGCTTTATTGAGCTTACTTGTGTTATTTTCTGTTATTGTAGATGATTTGAAGGTTGAACAGTCGGATCAGCACTCAAGTCACACTATCCACTCGTTTTCGGTAGTTTTTGGAACGTTCATTTTGGATTATATGGCATGTAATAGGCTTGTATGTCATTACTATCGTTTTGTTATGTAAAATGTTAAAATATGAACTTAAGTGAAAATAGTCAAATTATATGGTATATATGTGAATGAGCTTTGATATTTTAGTACAAACTTATAGTAAGTATATTTGAAATGTTGTGATTGAGATGCTTAAGTTTGGCATATTAGTTAAATGTTAGATGGTATGATTTAAAATACTTTGGATGATAGTTCCTTTTGAATATAATTGTGTATACTTGTGGTACCAATGAGGGTACATTGGTTAGGCACTTAGGATAGTTGATTTCGCATGTTTTTAGCTTGTTTAATGTCACTTTGAATAGGTCTTTTGACTACTAAATGGATTACTTAGAGTCTAAGTAAGTTTGAATTGGTAAAATTTTTGTTTAAGGTTCATTTTGGGTCCACACGGCCTGAGACACGGGCGTGTGACTCAGCTGTGTGAGACACACGGCAGTGTGTCATCTGATGAGTTCTTTAGGAAGCAAGTCCATGAGTTACATGGCCTAACACACGGCCTAGCACACGGACGTCTGGGGTAACTTAGAGAGTTACACGGCCTGACACACGGGCGTGTGACACGACCGTGTGACCTTACTCAATGAGTTACACGGGTGAGGACACGGGCTAGGACACGGCCGTGTGTCCCTAATTCGATTGTTACATGGCCTGAGGCACGGGCGTGTGTCTTAATCGTGTTAGGCACACGGCTTGACCACACGGCCGTGTGACCCCTGTTTTGCAAATTTTGCATCTTTTTCCTAAACTTTCCAAACTGTTTCAAATTGATCCCAAATTGTTTCTAAGTTATTTTTAAGGCCTCGAGGGCTTGATTTAGTGACAATATGCATGTGTATGAATATTTTATGATGTGACTATAATATTTAATGACAATATGTTTAAATGGTTCTGATTGTTTAGTAATACTCCGTTACCCTAATCCGACGATGAAAATGGGTTAGGGGTGTTACATTTAGTGGTATCAGAGCTACGATTTAGTCAGTTCTCAGACTGAACGTAGCATGTGTAATGTCTAGAATTACATGCCATATAAACCTGTGATAGTGTGGCGTGTTTGATCTGATCTAACTTTTGTTTTCCTGTAGATTGTAAAGATGTCAGACAGGCTGATCGTGTTGATAATGATGAGGTTAATATTAATATACCGACCTTATATCAAGGGACGAGTAGTAATGTAATAGCCCAATTTCGGTGAAATCAGAACAGTAGTTTCGGGACAACAAATCCGAGCCAAAAATAAAATTTATTTTTATTTTATTATATGGAACATATTATGTTAGAAGTGTCATGTGAAAATTTTGAAAAGAAGATTTTATCGATTATGTGCTTAATTACGAGAAGAACCAAATCGCATAAAATGCAAAAGTTGAATTCTAGTAGTTATAAGGATTAAATAGCTATGGAATTCAAAACTTAAGGTCCTTATAAGGTAATTAGACCATTAAAGAAAAGTATGTAGATATTTTGGTGACTCATCCATGTAAATTTAGAATAAGGGAAAGGATTAAATTGGAAAGTGAAAATATTTAATTAATTAAAATATGATAAAAGAGATATCATCTTATTTTTCTCATCTTCTTCCCCAAAATAATACATGGAAACTCTAGGAGAGAGAGAGAAGAAACTTTCATGGAAAAATTGGGTAAGTTTCCTTGACTCGTTTTTAGTAATTTTGATATTTTTGAAACCGAGATAGCTTAATCTATCTATTTGGGGGATTAATTTGAAAATTTATCAAAGTATGGAAATTAGGTCATGGATGTATATGCTGAAAATTTGAAATTTATTGTAGAAAATGAAAGGTTGTTGATAGATAATCAACTTTTACAAAGTGATTTTTGATGAAAACATGATTTAGGGACTAAAATGCAAAGTGGTGAAAATTGATGAAAAATTCTGAAATTTATAGAAAATATGTGTTGTAAATTTTATGTTGGAATTTTGGTTAGGTTTGGAATAGGGACTAAATTGCATAAATTTCATTTTTCGAGCCTAGGGACAAAATTAGAATTTATGGAAAAGTCAGGGGCAAAATGGTAATTTTTCCTAGGATGTAAATTGAGTCCACATGAACATGAAATGTGATAAATTTACGTTAAATTTACTCCTATAGATCCGGATAGACCAAATTCGGAGTTAGAATGAGGAAAAGAGGAAAATGTCGGATTAGTAGATTTATGTACACGAACAATTGTCGAGGTAAGTTCGTGTAACTAAATTGTGTATTTTATATGCTTGAATTAGATGTTGTGTTTGTGAATTTTATAAATATCATATATGTATATGACATTGAAAATATACCTGACAAAGCCCGGTCAACGATAATGCCCGATAAAGGATAAACGACAAAAATGTTACTTTTATGCTTGGAATGAATGTGGAATGTGATCATTTGAATCATATGAATGTTATAGATGTATGAAATAATCACACGGAAATGCTTGAAAATGTTAAATCTCGTTTGAATAAATGAAAATCGATGGATATGTGATTTCCCAAAATGAATGAGGTACTGCATTTGTCGCTGACGGGATTTAGCTCGGACGAGTAATCCTATTGACCTCATTTATGAAAGGATTTAGCCCGGACGGGTAATCCAGATCAAGCAATTTAGAGCATATGTCATAAAAATGATTTAGCCTGGACTGGTAATCCTGACCAAGCTCTATTGAGTATATATTGTAGACATGATTTAGCCTGGACTGGTAATCTTGTTGTTTATATATATATGGCTCGAGAGTGTACTCTCTGAAATAGTACCTTATGGGTATCACTGAATATGAATTGACGGATCTTGATTTGTACACCACGAATGTACTACCTGTGTACCCATCGATATTTCAGATAAATTCAACGGGTAAAAGTTCTTGACATGAAAAGATATGAATAAGAAATGAGTTATTACACATATCGGCCTGAAATACGTGAAAATGACGATACGTGATAATTGATTTATGGAAATATGAAATGATGATATTGTACATGGAATGTATTTGATGAGTATGTACATCCTTGATTATAGACTTGTACACCTTGAGTGTACTAATTGTGACCTTGATATTCCGAGTAATATGGGTAAAGTTCTGATATGAAATGATCTGAACTCGAGATGAACTATTATGAAATTATACTTGTAATATAAAGAGATGATTTATACATGTTAAATGAATACATGTTGTAGAAAGCATATGTGCATGGAAACTTGATTGTTGTTGAGCCCATATATGTTTGTGATGTTATTATGGAATATATGACTAACAAGGGCAATGAGGATATGTGTAGGGCTTGAGTGTAACAACCCATTTTTGGTCAAATCGGAACAGTGGTTTTGGGACCAAAAATCTGAGGTCAAAATATTTATTTTATTATTATTTTAAGGTCTGCAGTATGAATATATGATTGTGTGAAAGTTTCGTTTAGAAATTTTATCGTTTGATGGGTCAATTTGATAAAAAGGACTAAATCGCGTAAAGTGCAAAAGTAGTGTTCTAATAGTTAAAGGTGTCAAATAGCTATGGAACCTTAAATTAAAGGTTCTTAAATCTTCAGAAGCCCAAAATGGAGTTAGTGGAAGTTAGTGGCTTGGTGTTTATGTGAATATTAAAGTTATTAAAGGTTAATTGTGTAAATTGGTTATTAAAGGTGAATTAATTAAAACAAATGCCATTAATTTCATTCATCTTCTTCCAAAAACATTAAGAACCGATTTTCATAATGAGAAAGGAAGCTAGGGTTCGGCCAAGACATTTATGCTCAATTAGGTATGATTTTTATCCCGTTTTTAATGATTTTTACGTTTTTAAGATCGTTGCAGCTAGTACTAGCTAGCCTAGGGACTAATTTGCAAAACTGTTAAAGATTTTGAATATTTCCATTGATGAATATGTATGAATTTTTATGATTGATGATAGATTTTGAATGTTTGTTGTTAGTTAAACAAGTTTTGTAAAGTGATTTTGAATAAAAATGCAGAATAGGGATTTATTTGTGAAAATGTGAAAATGTGTGGTTAAATGTGTGAATAAATGAAAAATATGGGCTGCTAGGGACCTTATGGTAATTCGGCTAAGCATGGGTGTTGTGAAATTTGCATGAATTTGTGAATTTGTGTATTGAGGACTAAATTGTAAAAATGTGAAACTTTAGGGACAAAAGTGTAAATGTGCTCAAATGTGTGTTTTGGATTAAATTTAATAAAGTAGTGATTGAATAAGCTAAATTTGATATTATATAGATCAGGAAAAGTAGAGACGAACTTAGATCGAGGAAAGAACAAGATATCAGATTAGTTGATCGTGTCGTCATTTTCACATCCGAGGTAAGTTCGTATGTAATAAGCATCGTTACAATTATGCTTTAAATGCTTTGATATTGTATAAATTCAGTATACGAGATTAAAGTTATGTTTGACGACGATTCGGCTATATATAGCACTTAGTGTGCGATTCGAGATAGCTTCGGCTATGTATGGAACTTAGTGTGCGAGATTAAAATAGCTTCGGCTATGTAATGACACTTAGTGTGCGAGATATCGAGTATTCAATAATATTTCGAACAGGTATGAGTTGGTTACGAGTTTGTACAGGTATGTACATGGAAAGTATGAGCTTCAATTAGAAGGATTTATGAATTTGCATATAAGTATATGATTAAGCATATGGAAAGCTTGTTGCTACCATGAAGTACATGTTAAATAGTTCAAGTTATTGATTTATGTAATATGATTTGTTGAGTTTAATTCATACAAGCTTACTAAGCTTTATAGCTTACTTTGTTTATTTTTCCCGTGTTTTATAGTGAATTCAAAGCTAGCTCGGATTCAGGGATCGTCAGAGACATCGTCACACTATCCAACCATCACTTTGGTACTTTTGAACTTATGGTTTGGTCATATGGCATGTATAGGGACTTTGAGTCATTTTGGTATTGTAGCATGATTTTGGCCATTTGTATTGGCTTGTTTATATTACATAATTGGTTGTATGTTAGCCATGTGACTTGGCTTATTTTTGTTATTATGTGATGTACTATATATATATGTGTGCTAATGCTTCTTAGTAATGTAGTTCATGTTTGATTGAAAATGGTTGGTTTAATGTAATTCTAAGGGTAGCTAATGGTTGATGAATTGAAATTGGTTATGTTTGTGAATTAGTGCAAAGTGATGTATTTTGGGTAAAGGCTTAGTTAATTTGTTGATATATGTGTTTTGGTATGAATGATGTATGATTGAGGTTGTATAATGCCTTTAAGTGTTATGCTTTTGGTGCCATTGAATTTGGTTTAGGTGTGCATAATTTGGGTGGTAATTTGGCTTGGTAAATAGCCTATTTTTGTCCACACGGGCAGAGACACGGGCGTGTGTCTCAGCCGTGTGTGACACACGGTCATGTTACACGGCCGTGTGTCCCCTGATGTTGAAATTGAAATGAAGTCAGTATGCTCCACACGGTCTCACACACGAGCGTGTGATCGGCCGTGTGGCACAAGTCAGTGTACCCCCCTAATTGGCACACAGGCATGTGACTTGGCCGTGTTGCATAAGTCAGTATACCCTACAGGTTTGGCACGGCTTAGCACACGGCCTGGCACATGGGCGTGTGTGGCCACTTCGAAGGGCACACGGGCTAGACACACGGGCGTGTGATTGGCCGTGTGACCTAAGTCAGTAACCACACTTTTTTGGACACGGGGTAGGACACGGGCTGGGACACGGCCATGTGCTCCCATTTCTAATATTCACACGGCTTGTGACCCTGGTCACACGGGCGTGTGTCCCCTGTTTTGGAGAAAGAAATTATAAGTGTTGAAAATTTCCCGAGTTATCGGTTTAGTCCCGAACCACTCTCAATGCATGTTTATGGCCTAGTAGGCTCGTTTAAGGGACACTATGATTGATTTTTATTGAATAGTATTTGAATTAATAAGTGGTGTATGAAATGTATGTTTAAAAGTGTTGCAAGTCCGGTAATGCTTCGTAACCCTATTCTGACGGTGAATACGGGTGAGTGGTGTTACATTAAGGGCAAATTGAAAATAGAATGAATGGTAAGTTAAGTACCATGTTATACGAACTTACTAAGCATTTTATGCTTACTTAGTTTTATTTCCTTGTTTTAGATTAAATCGGAAGCTCGTTGGATTGGAAACTTGGCGGAGATCACTTACACTATCCATCGGCCTATTTCGGTGAATATGGTAAAACAATTATGGTTATAATGGCATGTATAGGTTATGTTGGCCATATTGGCATGTAAATGTAAATGATTATTGTAATCTAGTCATTAGAATGGCTAGTGATGATTATGGTTTGGTACATGTATATATGTATTTAAGTTTATCATATGGAGATAACATAAGTGTTTATTATTTATTGATTGAGAAAGGTTAAATGAGTATGCTTATAAAAGGTAAGATTAAAAGCATGACTGCATGTAACAATATATCATGTTAGATGTTACAAATTGCTTGAATTCAATGCTTGGAATGGTTGGTATTTGGATGTAACTTTGGTGCAGGATTTTGGTATGATTTTGGGTGAGAAATAAAGCTAGGAATGGCTTTGTTTTGTCCACACGGGCGTGTGTCTAAACCGTGTGTGACACACGGCCGGGTACATGGGCCTTGTAGTTAGGCTGTGTGTCCCCTGCACCTTAATTTTAAGAAACAGAATGCTCAGAATTGAGCACACAGGCATGTGTCTCAGCCGTGTGTTCTACACGGCCTAGAACACGGGCGTGTGTCTTGGCCGTGAGAAACCTGCACCTAATTTCGAAAGAATTTAATTAACCGCACGGCCTAGCACATGGGCATGTGGTATGGCCGTGCGCACAAGTCAGAGAGTTACACGGGGTCAAACACGGCCTGTAGCACGGGCGTGTCCTAGGGTCACACGGTCATGTCCCTTGGACCACACAGGCATGTGAGCCCTGTAACTTGAATTTTTTTTTGAAATGTCGCGAAAAATTCTTAGAGTTTCCGATTAAGTCCTGACTCGATTCCAAAGCTCATATTGGGCCTCGAGGGTCCATTTAAAGGACGTTATGAATAATCTCGATAAATGAATAGTATTTGATGTAAATTATTTGAAAATATTCTGAAAGTTTCGGTAATACTCCGTAACCTTATTTCGACGACGTATACGGGTTAGGGGTGTTACAAGTAATATCTTGATTCCATAAGTACCTGAACATGAACTTAAAAACATGTTCTTCGAGTTTATGAACCGGTGGTTCAATGAGTTTATGCAAATGAATACTCCGACTCAATGACGTCCACCCCCTGTTATACCTCCTGTTGCATCTCCATCTCCTCTTGTGACTGAATCTAGTCGACGTGTTCCAATAGAGAAGCTTAGGAAGTGTGGTGTCGAAGAATTTCAGGGTTGACCGGAAGATGATCCGATTAAAGTCAAGTATTGGCTTCAGAACATCTTGTGAGTTTTCGAAAAAATGGCTTGTCACCCCGATGATTTTCTTAGATGTGTCATTTCATTGTTAAAGGAAGAAGCGTATAGTTGGGGGAAAACATTGGTAGCTGTGGTACCAAGAGAGAAAATTTCCTGGGATTTCTTTCAGGCCGAGTTTAAAAAGAAGTATGTCGAAAAACGGTATCTGGACAAGAAAAAGAGGGAATTTCTTGAGTTACGACAAGGAAATAAGTCAGTGGTTGAGTACGAGAGAGAGTTTATGTATCTCAGTAAATATGCCTGAGAGATTGTACCTACTGAAGAAGAGATGTGTATCCAATTTGAAGATGTCTTGAATGACGAAATCAGAATAATGATCAGAGGTATTAAAATATGAGAATTTGTTGTTTTATCTGATCGTGAACAAAAAAATGGAAGAAGTGTACAACCACAAGATACAAAGGGATAAACAGATTCGAGAGTTTAACAAGAGAAGTTCTTCCAAGTTGTTTTCTATACCACTAGCAAGGAAGACTATAGAAGACTTAAGTTAAGCTATTTTGGTATATGAGTATTTGAATAAAAATAGATTGATTCAGCATGATTTTAAAACTCCTACAAAACCAGTTGATAGTGTGGGAAGTGTACGGAACGCTCCAAAGTCAAGTTGTAAACATTGTGGAAAACTTCATCCTAGCGAGTGTAAAACAAAGTTGGAAGCATGTTATAGATATGGGTCTAGTGATCACTTTCTCTGGAATTTTCCTAAACAGTTAAAGGAAAATAAAGAACATAATGAAAAGAAAATGTCCACATCTTAGAACAGTAGATGTCCTGGATAGAATAGTACTAGTGGGACTACTCGTACGGGAGCAAAAGACACTATTGTTCGGTCAGAGGCTAGAGCACTTGCTCGCACATATGCCATTCGAGCAAGAAAGAAAGCTAATGCACTTGATGTGATTGCTGGTACATTCTATCTCTTTGATGTTACTGTGTATGCACTGACTGACCCTAGGTCAACTCATTCTTATATTTTCACTGCATTAGTAACGGAAAAGAAATTACCTATTGAATCAACTGAATATGATATTTAAGTTACTAATCCACTAAGTCAGAGTGTGATATTTAACTTAGTTTATCGTAAATGTCCATTGAAAGTTAGAGGCTGTGAATTCTCTACTGATTTGATGTTACTACCCTTCTGGGAATTTGATGTTATTCTGGGTATGGATTGGCTATCGTTACATGATGCTGTGGTAAACTATAGACAGAAATAGATTGATTTGAAATTCCAGACAGGAGAGATGATTTCAGTTGAATCTGATGGGCCAAATAGTGTTGTTAGAATCATTTTAGCCATTTATGCACAGAGATTGATACGTAAAGGTAGTGAAGGCTTTCCAACATACATTTTTGATACCAGAGATCCAGAATCGAAGTTAGATCAGTTACCAATTGTTAGTGAGTTTACTGATGTATTTCTTGAAGAGTTACCGGGTTTGTCCCCTGACCGAGAAGTTGAATTTGTGATTAATCTGGTTCCTAGAACTGCACCAATATTGTAACACCCCTAACCTGTGTCCGTCGCTGGAACAGAGTTACGGAGTATTACAGGAACTTTCAGAACATTTTTAGATAATTCATAATAATTACTATTCATTTCCTGAGATTTATTCATAACGTTCCTTAATTGGACCCTCGAGGCTCAGTATGAGCATTAGAATCGAGTCGGGACTTAATCGGAAACTCTAAGAATTTTTCGCGAAATTTTAAAAATTTTCCAAGGTGCAGGGCTCACACGCTCGTGTGGTCCAAGGGACATGCCCGTGTGACCCTAGGACACGCCCGTGCTACAGGCCGTGTTCAAAGATAGGTAGCTCTCTGACTTGCGCCACACAGCCAGCCACACGCCTGTGTGCTAGGCCGTGTGGTTAATTAATTCTTTTCGAAAATTAGGTGTAGGTTTCACATGGCCAAGACACACGCCCGTGTCTCTACCCGTGTGCTCAATTCTAAGTATTCTATATTTCTCAAATTTAAGATGCAGGGGACACACGGCCTAACCACACGCCCATGTACCAGGCCGTGTGTCACACACGGTCTAGACACACGCCCGTGTGTCTGCCCATATGGACAAAATAAAGCCACTTCTAGCTTCATTTTCCACCCAAAATTTTGCCAATAACTTACACCAAACTTTAATCCAAAAACCAACCAATCCAAGCATCGAATTCAAATAATTTATAGCATCTAACATGATATATTTTTACATGCATTCATGCTTTTAATCTTACCCTTCAGTAAGCATACTCATTTAACCTTTCTCAATCAATCAATAACAAACATTTATGTTATCTCCATAAAATAAACTTAATACATATATATACATATACCAAAACATAATCATCACTAGCCATTCCAATGGCTAGATTACAATAATCATTTATATTTACATGCCGATATGGCCAATATATCCTATACATGCCATTATAACCATAATTGATTTACCATATTGTACTCACATGGGACGATGGATAGTGTGAGTGATCTCTGCCAAGCTTCCAACCCAACGAGCTTCTGATTTACTATAAAACAGAGAAATAAAACTAAGTAAGCATTACATGCTAAGTAAGTTCGTATAACATGGTACTTAACTTACCATTCATTCTATTTTGAGGTAACTATGTAAGGCACATTCATTCAATTTGACCTCAAGCCCTACACATATCCTCATTGCCCTTGTTAGTCATATATTCCATAATAACATCAAAACATGTTTGGGCTCAACAACAATCAAGTTTCCAGGCACATATGCTTTTTACAACATGTATTCATTTAACATGCATAAATCATCTCTTTATATTACAAATATAATTTCATAATAGTTGTAACACTCCAAACCCGGCCTAAACGTTACGACCGGATCTAGCGTGCCACATCAGGTGATGTTTAAAACCTCATGGCTGTTTAAAAAAAAACACATTGTCCAATTCCAACTTAAACGCTCAAAATTTCGTTTCTTGTTGCTTATTCACAAAAAAAGTTTACTCGTTTTAATACCCTTTCTAAAAAAATGCACGTATTATCTTGTTTATTAAAAACCATGTCGATTATGAAGTTTGGTCTTAATAACTTAAAGCGTGAAATTTGAAAACCGATTGTTTATCGTTTTGAAAACCCCGTGTTCATTAAATTTGCAGTGTTTAAAGAAATCCCCAAATAAAAGTTAAAACAGTTCTAATGGCCTTATTACAACAATTGTAAAACCCAATAATTAAAAGCAAAGTAATCCCAAATTAAAATACTAAGTTCACCCTTAAAACATGCGGTACGTGTGGCCACCTCCGAGTCCCTCGCGACTCCAAATCCTCTAAGGCCGGGATTACCTGCGATTAAGGAAAAGGGTGAGTTACAAGAACTCAAGTGTGTAATCCCGATTCTGATCCATGATGCAGGCCCAAGCCCATGCGAGATCGATTCGGGCCTAAGCCCCAAAATTATAGTAATGCAACAAAAATGCAGCCCAACCCAATCCAACCAACACACCACCCGTACCAACCCTACACACCTGTGGGGACCAAGTCAACCCACCCAACCCTACACACCAAGAACGCAGCCGAGCTGCCAATATCAACGCATCAAAGCCGCCAAGAACAAAGATATCGTGGTGAGCCACTAATATCGATGATATCGTGGCGAGCCAGCCACTGATCAGTATAACGTGGCATAGCCACCAGTACAGTACTTCCTCCACATATATAACCCAACCCAATGCAACATGTCGTGACATATTAATCCAGTGTATGCAACAATTTACCATCATAACAATTAAACAGATTACACATAAACATTCTAAATCTACCACTTAGGGGTATAAAGGTAATTTGGTTGGTAGGGGTAAAACGGTAATTTACCCCTCTGGGGTATTCTAGTAATTTCACCCAACGAGGGCATTTCAGTAATTTACCCACCGAGGGTATTTCAATAATTTTACCCCTACAACGGCCTTTCCCAAGGCCGAATGTCGCCTCGAGTGACTCGGTTTCCATTTCTGGTCAGTATAGTGTTATTGGCCTAAAACCCGATTTTGGCCCATTCGGGCCCACACGCTCGTGTGGCCCATTCCGCTCGTTTTCAACCGCGATTCTCGTGGACTTCGCGATCGCATCGATCAATTTACATTTTTTATCGTTTTCACTCGCATGGGCCCATTAACCCGTTGGGCCCATTTAGCCCACCTTAGTTCGACAAGGCCCGTTATTTCAGTAATTTACACACTGAGGGTATTTCAGTAATTTACCCACCGAGGGTATTTCAGTAATTTACCCACCGAGGGTATTTCAATAATTTTACCCCTACAACGGCCTTTCCCAAGGCCGAATGTCGCCTCGAGTGACTCGGTTTCCATTTCTGGTCAGTATAGTGTTATTGGCCTAAAACCCGATTTTGGCCCATTCGGGCCCACACGCTCGTGTGGCCCATTCCGTTCGTTTTCAGCCGCGATTCTGTGGACTTCGCAGTCGCATCGATCAATTTACATTTTTTATCGTTTTCACTCGCATGGGCCCATTAACCCGTTGGGCCCATTTAGCCCACCTTAGTTCGACAAGGCCCGTTATGGCCTCAGTTTCACGAGAGCATTCGTGACACTCTCAACGTCTACCGCCCTCACTAATGGCTAGGTTTTCCACCCCGAGCGCTCGCACGCTCGAGTGATCTCAATAGCCGGTATTCTAGCTTACAGTATTTTGGCTTCTAGCCGACTCGCAGATTATGGTAGTAATAGATTAAGCAGGGGTGTGAGATTACACACCTGGGTTTGCGAGTGTGCCGCAAATCCCCTAACACCGATCCTATGTAAGACAAGAACAATCATTAGTCCAACGATTAAGAGAGTTGTTCTTCAAATATTCCACAAGCCGAAACCACACTTACTTCTACCTTGATTTCTCGAGCGGCTAAGCCTTTTCAATTTCCAGCGAGGGATACGAACCCTTGAATGAACTCTGCGATATAAACCCCTTCTTAAAAAGAGACAGAGTAAACATGTGGTTCAAGTCCACCCTTGATAAAGCACATTGAGTACACTTACCGAATTAAGGCTATGAGTACGAAATGCCTGCCTCAAAATGCTTGTCCCCTCCACACCTCGAGTGAACCTACATACCAACCATATCAAACCACAAAGGATGGGGAAGATTCGGCACTAGCCACAATGACAACCTCTTCCCACGAAAAGATTGAAAGAAAACCAATCCACTTACCCTTAGATTCGGCAAGACAACCTTCCTTGAATATGGTCCCAGAGATGTGACTATAAAAGATAGGTAAGATGATATTGATCTCGGTTTGATCAACTTAAAAGACAATGGAAGTAATGAAGGCTAAGAAGAAGATAGGTTTGGCCAACTAGAAGGGCACAAAAAGAAAACCACAAGAGGAAGAGAGAAGATTGGATTCGGCTTAGCTAAACAAAGAGAGAGGAAGAGAAAATAAGTGACAAAGAAAATGGTGCAGTCGACCAAAAGAAGAACCGAAGGAAAAACGGAATTTGGCAGCAAAATACTAATGAAAAGAAAAAGAGGAGTCAAGAGAAGACTAAGGATTCGGTAGAGGAGCAATGAGAAGGAAAGACTTGAAATGATAGCAAGTATACCAAAATGCAAAATCCCTTGGAAGCACTAGAGGACTTTCGGCACTCTCACACTAACACCAACCGAAAAAGAATGCACTCCCCAAAAATGCCAACCTTTGGCCGAATTTCCCTAATCAACCTCCCCACATTCGGCCAACTCTTCCCCCACTTGAATCCCACGATTTCCTCTACCATTCTCTCCTTGAATCACTCTTGGCCTTCCATTCAAATTGATTGACCAAGTCTCCCATCCACCTTGTAGAGTTTGATCCCAACTCTGCTTCCTCCTCTCCCAAAGCATAAAATAAATGCTTCCATATGCAGCTTGTGAGATTCGAACTCCACTCCCCCTTGCTTTCCTTGTGACGCCACACCATCTTGCCACTAGCTCACTTGTGTTAGCAAAATACATTCAATTATACTTAATTCCTGTTTCCAATAGCCCTCTCCACTAAAGGGCCAAAAACCAAAATTTTTCCAGGGCTTAGACTCGAACCCAGGCCTCCCTAGAACCCCTAAACACACCCAAATAACTAGCTAGACAAGCTCAACACATGCAATATACAAAAATCACAAACCCCTAATTTTTGGGATGTTACAACTCTACCCCCTTAAAGAAATATCGTCCTCGAAATTTACCTGATCAAAAGAGTTGAGGGTATTGATGTCGCATTGCCTCTTCAGGCTCCCACGTGGCTTCCTCTGAACCGTGATTACGCCACAACACTTTGACTAACGGAACGGATTTCTTCCTCAACACTTTAACATCATGATCCAAAATCTGCACCAGTTCCTCTTCAAATGTCAGATCAGGTCTTACCTCAATTTCTTCCACTGGCGCTATATGAGAAGGATCTGAACGGTAGCATCTCAGCATAGAGACATGGAATACGTCATGTATCCGGTTCAACTCAGGGGCAGCTCAAGCTAATAGCCGACCAGTCCAACACGTCTTAACACCTGGTAAGGTCCGATGAATCTGAGGCTCAACTTGCCCTTCCGTCCAACTCTCAAAATCTTTTTCCACGGTGAGACCTTCAAGAAGACATAATCCCTCACAGAGAACTCTATCTTTTTGCGCTTTAAGTCAGCATACAACTTCTGTCTATCAGATGCTTCCTTTAACCGACCCCGAATTAATTTCACTTTCTCCTCAGTTTCTAAAATTAACTCTAGACCCAACAGTCGCCGCTCACCCAATTCTGTCCAGCAGGTAGGGGTACGACACCTACGTCCATATAATGCCTCGTAAGGTGCCATTTGAATATTGGATTGGTAGCTTTTGTTGTAGGCAAATTCTGCCAACGGTAAATAGTCCTCCCAACTACCTTTGAAATCTATCACACAGCTTCTTAACATGTCTTCCAAAATCTGGATTACCCTCTCCGACCATCCATCGGTCTCATGGATGAAACGTTTGTCTTTGAAATCTAACCTTGTACCCAGAGCTTCATGTAACACTCTCGTAACCGATATGTGAATCTAGGGTCCATGCGAGATGATAGACACTGGTACCCCATGTAGCCTCACAATTTCTGCCACGTACAACTTGGCCAATTTCTGTAACGAGTAATCGGTGCAAACCGATAAGAAATGGGTAGATTTAGTCAGCCGGTCAACAATTACCCACACCGAATCTTTCTTAGTAGGCGTCAGGGGTAACCCACTAACAAAATCCATTGTTATCCTCTCCCACTTCCAAAGTGGAATCTTTACAGGTTGTAGCAGTCCCGAAGGCAGTTGATGCTCAGCCTTCACTTGCTGGCATGTCAAACACTTACTTACAAAATCAGTCACCTCACGTTTAAGTCCTGGCCACCAATACAGTTCACGTAGATCTCGGTATAACTTGTTTCCACTGGGATGCATAGCGTTTGGGCTACTATGCGTTTCCCGCAGAATCAACTGTCTTAACTCAGAGTCCCTCGGTACACAAACTCTTCCACGGAAACATAACATCCCTTCACTATTCAGCTCAAAATCACCAGTCTCTCCTTTCTTCACCTGTTGAAAACGAGAAACCAACGACTCATCCAACATCTGCTTCTCTTTAATCTGACTAATCCATGTCGGTTTTACTTGTAATTCCGCCAACAAACTACCATCCTCAAATAGGCTGAGACGAGCAAACATTGCTCTCAGATCAGATACCACCTTGCGACTCAGTGCATCTGCCACCACGTTAGCTCTTCCCGGATGATACTCAATCGAGCAATCATAGTCCTTTAGCAACTCTATCCATCTTCGTTGCCTAAGATTCAACTCTTTTTGGGTAAGGAGATACTTAAGACTCTTATGGTCGGTGTAAATGATCGACTTTTCTCCATACAAATAATGTCTCCATATTTTTAGTGCGAACACCACTGCGGCTAATTCTAAGTCATGAGTGGGGCAGTTCACCTCGTGCGGCCTAAGTTGACGAGATGCATATGCCACCACCTTCCCCTCCTGCATCAGTACACAACCCAAACCCGTGTGCAACGCATCATAATAGACAACGAATTCTTTTCCAGCCTCTGGCTGTATTAATACCGGAGCTTTAGTCAGAATCTTTTTCAACTTCTCAAAACTCTCCTGCTATTTAACCGTCCAAAGAAACGGTACCCCCTTATGCAGTAACTTAGTTAGGGGTGCAGCAATCAATGAAAACCCCTCAACGAACCGTTTGTAGTACCCGGCCAGACCCAGAAAACTTCGGATCTCTGATACTGACTTCGGTGGCTTCCAATCCAATACGGCCTCAACTTTTCGAGGATCAACCCTAATCCCCTCGGCAGACACAACATGACCCAAAAATGTCACTTCCTTCAGCTAGAACTCGCACTTGCTGAATTTGGCATAAAGTTGCTTCTCTCTCAATATCTGTAGAATAATTCGAAGATGTGAATCATGCTCTTCCTCAGTTCTTGAATACACCAGAATATCATCTATGAATACCACTATGAACCGGTCTAGATAGGGTTAGAAGACCCGATTAATCATATCCATGAAAGCTGCCGGTGCATTTGTTAACCTAAACGGCATAACCAAAAATTCGTAATGTCCATAACGAGTTCGGAATGCTATCTTGTATATATCTGCCTCCTTGACCCTTAGCTGATGATACCCTGATATTAGATCTATTTTAGAAAAAAACTGAAGCTCCTCGCAGCTGATCAAACAGATCGCCTATCCTTGGTAGCGGGTATTTGTTCTTAATCGTTAACTTGTTCAGCTAACGGTAGTCAATACACATGCGCATTGACCCATCCTTCTTCTTTACGAACAATACCGGTGCTCCCCACGAAGACACACTCGGTCGGATAAACCCCCAATCCAGAAGCTCTTGGATCTGAGCCTTTAATTCTACCAGCTCCTTCGGTGCCATCCTATAAGGGGCGATGGACATCGGAGCCGTCCCCGGTAAAAGCTCAATGCCGAACTCGGCCTCACGATTTGGTGGCAACCCCGGAAGCTCCTCAGGGAATACATCCGAAAATTCCTTTACGGTCTTGACATCCCCAACAGACAAACCCTTAGCATTAGTCGTGTTGACATAAGCTAGGAACGCCTCGCAACCTTTGCGAACCAGCTTCTAGGCCCTTAACGCTGAGATTACATTGGATAGATAATCCCTTCGCTCCCCTATCACAATCACTTCCTCATCCTCTGAAGACTTCAATACCATCCGCTTAGCCGCGCAATTCAAATTCGCACGATGTTTCACTAACCAATCCATGCCAAGAATGAGATCGCCAAACGGTAATTCCATCAAGTCTGCCGGAAAGACTACCCCTTGAACCTCTAGAGGCACATCTCTAAACAGCTTATTTACTACAACAGACTATCCTAAAGGACTAATCACCGACATTTCTTTATCAGCAAGTTCAAATTGTATATCCAAAGTTCTAGACACATTACATGAAACATACGAGTGCGTCGACCCAATATCAATTAAAGCAAAACATGGTACATCATGAATAAGGAACATACCAGTTATGACATCAAGTGCGTCACCATCCTCTCGACGCCGAGCAACATAAACCAACCCTGGCTGTCTCGCATCTGTATTACCAGCACCTCTGCCCGGTGCTCCATGACCCTGTCCAAACCCATTTCCTCCTCGGGCTGGACCACGGCCTCTCGGTGGCTGTTGACCACCTCTCTCTGGCTGAACATATCCCTGACCCGCAACTGGCATCGGACCTAGTTTCTGCGTACAGTCTTTAACTCTGTGGTCTCTTGACCTACATCTGAAGCATGTCCCAGTTCTCTTCCAACATTTACCCTGATGAGATAACCTACACACTGCGCAAGGCTGCGGTCTGCCAGTAACAAACGGAACTCCAGTTTGGACCGGCCCATCAAATCTAGGCCTCTTATGAAATCTATCTGAAGAACTGGAAGGCCTAAAATCTCTCTTATTCCTGCCCCTTTCCTTGTCACGGTTTTGATGCTCAGAGCGTTTCACCTCCTCGGTAATCTTAGCCTTCTCTACCAGAGCAGCGAAATCTCTTTCCCTCTGTGGGGCTATCAGTACTCGCAACTCGTCCTGAAGTCTATCCTCAAACCGCACGCATCGCTCATATTCTGTTGCAACTATACCCCGAGCGTACCGGCTCAAGCGCAGGAACTCTGCCTCATACTCCGCCATAGATTTATTCCCCTGAACCAGATTCAAGAATTCCTTTCTCCGGGCATCCACATAACTAGCCCCAACATACTTCCCCTGGAAGGTCGTTTTAAAGAAATCCCATGTTAATCGGTCTGCCTGTGTGCCTTCCCTCGTAGTGAGCCACCACTGGTATGCCTCATCTCGCAGCAGGGGACACGCCCTTTCACTTTTGCTCCACCATGCGCCTAGGTCATCCATGATCCGCTCAACCGCCTCCAACCAGTATTCTGCTACATTTGGGGCTACACCAGAGATGCCCCTAAAGATTTCGGCCCCGTTTGACCGGAGTCGCTCAGAAATTGATCCTCGGGCTACTGACCCAGTACTCACACTAGCAACCCGTTCTAGAACCCGTAGCATTGCTTGGGACAAAGCATCATCCCCTCTGACTCGGTCATGAGACCCCGTTTCAGTCACGGGTGATGCCGGTGCTTCCCTTTCAGGCATATGTCCTGACGCTGAGGACCCAGCCCTAGTACCTCGGCCTCTACCACGGCCACGTGTACCCCTTCCGTGACCTCTTGTGCTCATATCGATGCAACGTATGAATCTGTTTACGAGTTTTATGAATCAGCTTATAGTTCCCATGACTATTAACAAGTGTTTTATGAAAAACAGTTATAAAAGTTGTTTTCGCAGATCGAGTTTACTACCATTTCAGTCTCTATAGTCTTAGTTTCTATAACTAAAAGTTTCAGTGTACTACCACTATCTCTAGTAGTTTCTCACTACAGTCATTTCATCATATAATCAAGTATAGAGTAAACAAACTTACGTATTCGGATGTCGGAGTCTCGGTGTGCCACACGTTCAGTGATACTACTTTCTTAAACCAGACTTTAAACAAACATTTTCAAAACCCATTCCACAGCCGAGTTTTTGCAAACCTGGCTCTGATACCACTAAATGTAACACTCCAAACCCGGCCTAAACGTTACGACCGGATCTAGCGTGCCACATCAGGTGATGTTTAAAACCTCATGGCTATTTAAAAAAAACACATTGTCCAATTCCAACTTAAACGTTCAAAATTTCGTTTCTTGTTGCTTATTCACAAAAGAAGTTTACTCGTTTTAATACCCTTTCTAAAAAAATGCACGTATTATCTTGTTTATTAAAAACCATGTCAGTTAGAGAAGTTTGGTCTTAATAACTACGAAAGCGAGATATTTGAAAACCAGTTGTTTATCATTTTGAAAACCCCGTGTTGATTAAATTTGCAGTGTTTAAAGAAATCCCCAAATAAAAGTCAAAACAGTTCCAATGGCCTTATTACAACAATTGTAAAACTCAATAATTAAAAGCAAAGTAATCCCAAATTAAAATACTAAGTTCACCCTTAAAACATGCGGTACGTGTGGCCACCTCCGAGTCCTTCGCGGCTCCAGATCGTCTAAGGCTGGGGATTACCTGCACAGTTAAGGAAAAGGGTGAGTTACAAGAACTCAGTGTGTAATCCCGATTCTGATCATAGTGCAGGCCCAAGCCCATGCGATGATCGGGCCGGCCTAAGCCCTACAATTATGGTAATGCAACAAAAATGCAGCCCAACTGTAACATCCCAAATATGGGGTTATTTGGAATTTAATTATTTTTCTTATTATGAACTGCTGTGATATTATTTATGGAATGTTAAGGCTTAATTATGGATTTTTAGTAAGCTCGAGTAGTGGGAAAAATATTATTTTCAAGCTTTGAGGTAGGGAGCCTTAACAAGTGGGGGTTATAAGAATAAATGGGGATAATTTGGACATAAGATGAGCCTAGAATAAGTGGCAAAGTAAGCCCACTTAAGAGCTAGCATGTGACGCCACATCAAGCAAGGGAGAGCCTTGGTTCGAGTCACAAAATCCTCACTTTTTGCTCTTTAAGTGGACGGCACAAGGGGGAGAGACTTTCTCTCTTTAAATTCTTTTAAAATCAAGGATAATATGAGAGTTTTATTTGTTTAATTATAGTGATAAATGAGGTTATTATATGGATTATTAGGGGATTATTATTTTATTAATTCAAATTGTTTGAATTAAATCAAATGAATGGCCAAGAGAAAAACTAGGAGTTGGCTAGGAGTTGAACTCCTTGTTGCCAAGGGTGGACGGCAAGCTTAAGGAGGGGGCGAATGCTTATAAAATCCTCACCCTACCACCTTGTTTTGGTTTTTTTTTCCATTCTTGCTAGTTGCCGAAAATCCCTAACCCCTCTCCCTTTGTGCTCTTTTTATTTTCTTTGTTCCTCAAACCCCTTCAAGCCGAAATTTCTAGCACCTTTCTTTCCTATTATTTTCTTTCTCCCCTTGGCCGAATACACTCCCTTGGAAGTGCTGATTTCTTTTCCTCTTATTAAACTCTCTATTGGCCGAATACAATCTAGTAGTTTGTGAAACTCCCTTCTTCTATTCTAGTGTACTTTGGTAGAAGTTTGAAGGAATATAGATCTCGTTGGATCCTCGTTGTCAATTGTTTTGGTGAAGGTAAGAGTATGCCGAAACTCCATGGTTTTCCTCTCTGTTCCTTTCTCGATTTCTATTAGGGGTAAGTGCCGATTTCAAGCAAAGGTTAACAAGGCTTCTAAACGTTTTGGTAAACGATCTCTCCTAGGTACCCCAAGTTCGTGAAGCGATCGACCCAAGCTCCTAATCTCTAGCATTCGGCTTTGGTAAGTGGTGGTAAGGGCCTATTGTTAATGGATTATTCTTTTAAGTGATGAAGCAAGAAAGCTTTGGTTATGAGTATTAGTACTAACCCATGGTAGTTGACACAGCAGATTCGGGAATTGAGTGCCGTGGTTAGTAGCAAAGCAAGGAAAGGTGAGAAATCGGGTTCATAAGGAACCCCTGCTAATGGTTTAATTTGGCCGAATAGGCCCTAAGACTAATCCCATAGTTGGCCGAATATAGGTACAGTGAGATCTAGGGTGGCCAACGTTTCTTTTCGGGATTTAGACTTCTCATCAACATCAGGTGTGTACATACACACTTATAATTAATTAAATGTACTAAACTGTTGTGTGTGCTAACCGGATCTGTGTAGATTCGGGATTAATACCATGAATGGTATAAGCAAGGAACCAGGTAAGTCCTTATTGACTATGAAATATTTTAAGATGCTTTTGGGAAGCATGGTGTGTCTAGTACACGTTGCTTATTGCTGATGATAAAACCTGTACATGTGATTAAGTATATGGTAGCGCAAATTATGTGATATAAATGTTGATGTGGGATTGATGAGTGGAGGGGCAAAGTGATATTTCGTCTTGACGAGCACCGGTGTTTTGGTAACACATCGTGACTATATGTCACCAGAGGTTTGGTACCTCCGAGGTTTGGTACCTCATAGCGACTCGTCCCTCGTGGTTAACACCACCGTGGGTTGGCCCCACTTGAGATATGGGATCGTGCGCGGTGATTTGGTATCACACGATGGGTTGGCCCCATCACCCGATTTGTGTCTACGGACACCGATGTTTTAGTAACACATCGTGACTATATGTCACCAGTGGTTTGGCACCACCAGTGTTTTGGTAACACATTGTGACTACGGTCACCAGTGGTTTGGTACCACATGGGGTAGACAAAGGCATTTGGGTGGCTAGGACGGGTGCATGACTTAGTACATGATGATTGATTATATGTCGTGTGTATGAAATTGTTTACATATGGGGAAGGGTTACATATCGAGTCTTGGTGACTCACCTTCTCCTTTAACATTTTTCAGTGACTCGTAGATGGCGGTTGAGGAGCCAGTTGGACTCGAGGTGGCCATGCGGTGGACTTAAATTTATTGAACTCTAAACTTAGCTATATTATTTTATTATTGGGTTATTTTTATTTTGGTTGTAATAAGGCCTCCATAAACTTTACTTTTGTTGTTTCTGATATGTTGGGTACTTTGTTTAAACTATATCATTAAAACTACATTAAAATCACATGTTTTTCTAAATTAACACGAAAATGTTTTATCGTGCCATCGGGCACACTTGAAATTTGTATAATAACCGGCCTTAATTAAATTTCCAAATTAAATCTAAGTGTAGTTTTGGCAAGGTAGCCAAAAACGAGAAGTTTTCAACAAAACTTAAATTGGTTTTAAAATGGTGTTCAAACAGATTTTCTCCGTAACAAATCAAATTCGGTCGTAATGTTTGGGCCGGGTTTGGGTTGTTACAAAATTGGTATCAGAGCCTAGTTCAAAGCTCGGCTGTGGGGGCCCAAGGCCCAAAAATGTTTTGGTAGGCCTTAAGGAATGATTTTTGGTTTTTGAACAGCATGGCCCGAGTCTCCGGCACCGATCCGCCCAGGTAAGTATATCTAAACCTCTTGGTGAATTATATTTGGTAGAAGGGTAGGAAGCGTGGAACGTAGATAGACTTATAGGACTTGGACCCTAAGGTTAGATTACTCAAACACAAACGAAGCATAAGACTTAAGGAACTAAACCAACCTATGACTTAGTCAATGAGCTAGGGTGTGGTAACCCCGTGACGCATGTCTAGGATTGGATCAGGAAGAGCACGGTATTTAAGCAGTCCTCGTGACTCACCTCCTCTTCGCAGTATCCTACCCGGTGCGTAGCCGGTTCACCCTAACTCGAGAGGGCTCGGTGGTGTGGCAACCTCTCGTGCGCATGTCTAGAAAGGTTCGGTGAGAGCTTGGTATTTAAGCGGTCCGCGTGACCCACCTCCTCTTCACTCGACTCGCACGGTGTGTAGCTTTGGTTCACCACGACCGGAGGGCTCTGGTCATAGGCTAAACACAATGATTAAAACCCGAAAAGGGAATTAGCCATGTTTTTGAAAAAGAATGAAACAACAAACCCTAATGTTTTCAAAACTTGTGCAATAACTTTCCCAAATCCTAGAACATTACTTTTACAACGTTTTTCTCGAAAAACTTGTAGTGGAAAATTACGAAATACCCTTAGGAGTAAAATTACCAAAATGCCCCTGACCCATAAAATATTAATTCAATGGTTTTGCCCAAAAATTTCAATGATTTTACAGACATTCAAAAACCTTTCTTTGGAAATCATCATCAAAATATATTGGTTCTGGAAAATTACGAAAATACCCCTGTAGGAAAAAGACGAAAATACCCCTGGGTTAGAAATGGGCGAAATGTCCGATGAGCGAATAGGTATGGAAAGTATTAAGGAATGGATGCATGAACTTCTTTGTGTGAACTAGGATAGGAAATCAAGCATTGTTTGCTCGAAAGAATCTCTCGATTAAACCTTATCCATAAAATTTCTTCGCGAGTAATAAAGTGAAACAAATGCTAACGCATAAAATTTTTCTTAATCGATTAAAAGCGCGGTAGATAGAATGAGTTCTAGAGGACGTGGACGCCGTGGGACGTGGTAGGGTAGGATGACGGTGTTCGAACCCGTCAGTCGAGGACAAGGTTCGGAAAATGAGGTACCACCGCCACCACCACCTCCTACTTTTTAGAGTCGAGGAGCCGGATCGATCGGTGGCGAGGCGGTATCGCAAGCCGTGTTGCGAGTCTTGGAGATGGTGGTGGGGCCGGTGGAAATGTGGGAGCTCGGAAATCGTTCCGAGCGACTCCGATCTAACGGAGCGGAGGTATTCCGAGGTGTGTCGGGAGTGGCACCCAAAGGCGTGAATCGGCTAGAGTCAACCGAAAGAATCATGGATGACCTTGACCTGACCGAGGAAGAAAAGTCGAAAGGGCGTGTCGCTTCTAAAGGATGAAGCGTGATCGGTGGTGGCTTACGGTTCGAGATGGGGCTACAGTGAGATGATTTGACTTGGGAGTATTTGAGAACCACCTATCGGAAGAAGTATGTGGGTACCGGCTACACCGACGCTAGCAGAAAGGCTTTTCGGGATTAGTGCAAGGAACTAAGTCCGTGTCGGAATATGAGGCGGAATTTTTAAGGTCGAGTAGGTATGCTAGAGGCATCGTGGCTCATCGAACATGAGCGCGTGGTCCGCTTTGAGGATGGACTCAGAGATGATTTAAGGTTACCGATTGCCCCACAAAGAAGTTCGTGAGTTCTCATCCCTGGTGGAGAAGGCTAAGGTAGCCGAAGGGATCAAGGAGGCTGTGAGGCAAAGCTATAGTAGGAATAACCAGAAAAGAGGATTTGGGTCAGCTGGATCAAGCGGTAGTGCTCAGAAAAAGGCTAGGCCAAGTGGGCCCAATCAGGCGGCAAGGCCCACGACTACTAATCGAGGCCAACTCAGTGTAACCGCTGTGGAAAGACCCATTGGGGAGGATGTTGGACCGGTGATAAAGGATGTTTTGAGTGTGGGTCTTTGGAGCATCGTGTTAGAGATTGTCCCCAGAAACTAGCTAAGAATCAGCCGGAGGGGCAGAATCGTACTCAGAATAGAAGTGTGGGACCACAGAGGGGTCGTGGTAATGGCAGAGGAAACAACGGTCCTAACCGAGGTCGTGGAACTCAAGGCGAGGTTCAGCAAACACGAGGCTAGGCACTGGCTTAGTTTACGTGGCCGAGGTGTTGCGAGGAAGGTGACGACCGGATGTCATAACCAGACGTTTCTAATTTTTGGTTTTCCTTACGTTGCATTGATTGATGTGGGCTCGACGCACTCGTACATTGCTAGTAGTGTGGTAGGAACTATGGACCTAAACTCAAACCGCTTCTAGGAGATGATCGTAGTTAGCCCTTTAGGTCACTCTGTAATAGTAGACAAACTTTATAGAGGCGCACCTAGAAATTCAAGGGGTAGTATTTGTAGTGATCTAATGGAACTACCATTTGGGGAGTTCGATTTGATCCTTGGAATGGATTGGTGGTTAAGTATCAAGCTTAATTTGGATTGCGCGCCAGCGCATGGTTCTTAAGACGGTTGAAGGTGATGAAGTGGTTATGATAGGAGATAGAAGGAATTATCTATCCAATGTAGTGATCGCCTTGAAGGGTGAAAAGATGGTCAAGAAGGGTTGTGAGGCGCGATTTGGTTCAAATCGTGCTTTGGAAGCTAAGGGGTTAGTAGTTGGAAAGGTCCGAACGGTTGGGGAATTTGTTGATGTATTCCCGAGAAGAACTTCCGGTCCGCCTCGGATCGAGAAGTCGACCCAGATAGACTTGCTACCGAACGGCACTCGTGTCTATAGCACCATACCGAATGGCACCAAAGGAATTGGTGGAGCTAAAGGCTCAAATTCGGGAGCTCTTGGATAGAGGGTTTATTCGACCAAGTATATCCCCGGGGAGCACGTGTTGTTTGTCAAGAAGAAGGACGGTTCTATGCGGATGTGCATCGACTCACCGCCGATTAAACAAGTTAACGATCAAGAACAAGTACGCTGCCTCGGATCGATGATTTGTTTGACCAACCGAAGGTGCGCGTCGGTATTCTTAAAGATTGACCTTAGGTCGTTATCATCAATTAAGGGTAAAGGCGGCCGACATTCACAAGACGGCATTCGAACTCGGTATGGGCATTTCGAGTTCTTGGTGATGCCATTCGGGTTGACCAATGCACCGCGGCATTTATGGACTTAATGAATAGAGTATTTCAACGAGATTTTGGACCAATTCGTCGTGGTGTTCATAGACGACATATTGGTTTATTCAAAGACGTAAGAGGAGCATGACAAGCATTTACGGATAGTTACGCAAGTATTGAGGAGAAGCGGTTATACGCCAAATTCAAGAAGTGCGAATTTTGGCCGAGGAAGTGGCTTTCTTAGGGCACGTGGTGTCACGAAGGAATTAGAGTGGACTCGCAAGATTGAAGCAAAGATTGGATTGGAAACCACCTAGGTAGGGTGGTGAGATACGAAGTTTTCTCGGGTTTAGCAGGTATTATCGAGAGATTCGTGGAAGGATTCTCTCTAATAGCAAATGGCAAGTTAACTAAGTTACTAAGGAAAGGTGTCCCATTTGTATGGACGGAGAAGCGCAAGGAAGCTTTGATAAGCTAAGGAAAATTTTGACGGAAGCTCGGTTTTGGTACTGACTGAAGCAGAAAGTTATTCACGAGTCTATTGTGATGCATCTCACATCGTTTGGGATGTGTGTTGATGCAGGATGGGAAGGTAGTAGCCTATGCATCCAGTCAGTTAAGACCGCATGAGGTTAACTACCCAACGCACGACTTAGAGTTAGCGGCAGTCGTCTTCGCTCTGAAGATATGGAGACATTACCTGTATGGGGAGAAGTCGATAGTCTACACGGATCACAAAAGCTTGAGGTATCTTCTGACTCAAAAGGATCTGAATCTGAGACAGCGTCGGTGGATTGAACTACTAAAGGATTACGATTGTTCAATCGAGTACCATCCGGGTAAGGCTAATGTGGTAGCTGACGCATTGAGCCGAAAGGTTATGACGGACTTAAGAGCAATGTTCGCTCGGTTGAGTCTATATGATGATGGGAGTCTTTTGGCGGAACTCCAAGTAAAGCCAACATGGATTGAGGAGATTAAGGAAAAGCAGTTAGTGGATGAAGGCTTGAGCGCTAAGAGGGTACAAGTTCAGGATGGTGGTTTGGAAGGGTACAGTCTGTCTAGGGATGGAGTGCTTTGTTTTCAAGGACGAGCTTGTATGCCAAGGGATACAGAATTAAGGCAGAAAATTCTCCAAGATGCACATAGCAGCCCATACGCTATGCATCCCGGGGAAGCAAGATGTATGGAGATTTGCAAAACAGCCAGTGGCCGGGGTTGAAGCGTGAGATAAGCGAGTTCAGAGGGAAGTGTCCGACGTGCCAGCAAGTTAAGGTGAACATCGATTACCATCGGGACTACTTCAACCGATAAAGATCCTCAATGGAAATGGGAGAGGATCACCATGGATTTTGTTAGTGGGCTACCCTCACGCCCAACAAGAAGGATGCGATTTGGGTAATTGTGGATCGCTCGACTAAATCGGCTCACTTCATGCCTGGTGAGAATGGATTACTCACTCCAGAAGCTAGCGAAGCTGTATGTGGGTGAAATAGTGAGGTTGCATGGTGTGCCAGTATCGATTATCTCGGATAGGGATCCCAGATTCACGTCAAGGTTTTGGAAAGCGTTGCATCAAGCTTTGGGTACACGGTTAGATTTCAGTACGGCTTTCCATCCACAATCTGACGGACAATCGGAAAGGGTGATACAGATTTTGGAAGACATGTTAAGAGGTTGTGTCTTGGATTTTAGTGGTAGTTGGGAGGAGTACCTACCATTAGCGGAATTCGCTTATAACAATAGTTATCAAGCGAGTATTCAAATGGCTCCATACGAGGCCCTATATGGACGAAAATGCCGTACTCCTACATGTCGGACGGAGTTGGGAGAACGACAAGTTCTGGGTCCAGAATTGGTAACAGAGACTGAAGACAAAGTCAAGGTGATTAGGTCTCGTCTCAAGGAAGCATCGGATAGGCAGAAGTCTTATGCCGATCTCAAACGCAAGGAAATGGAGTATGCTGTGGGAGACAAAGTACTTCTGAAAGTGTCGCCTTGGAAAAAGGTGTTGAAATTTGGACGAAAAGGGAAGCTAAGCCCAAGGTTCATCGGGCCATATACAGTGGTAAAGCGAGTAGGACCGGTAGCTTATCGCCTAGAGTCGCCGGCAGAACCGAATCGATCCATGATGTCTTTCATGTATCAATGTTGAGACTCAGTATCGATCAGATCCTTCGTGACGTTGTGCCGATGAGCAGAGATTGAGGTGAACTCGGATTTATCTTTTGAAGAGGAACCGGTTCGGATTGTAGACCGAGATGTGAAGGTTCTACGAGGAAGGCAAGTGCCTTTAGTGAAAGTGATATGGCGGAACCACGGAGTGGAAGAAGCTACGTGGGAGCCCGAGGAGGTGATGCGCAAAGAATACCCCATCTCTTTTGATCAAGGAATTTCGAGGACGAAATTTATTTTAAGAGGGTAGAATCGTAACATCCCAAATATGGGGTTATTTGGAATTTAATTATTTTTCTTATTATGAACTCATTGTGATATTATTTATGGAATGTTAAGGCTTAATTATGGATTTTTAGTAAGCTCGAGTAGTGGGAAAATATTATTTTCAAGCTTTGAGGTAGGGAGCCTTAACAAGTGGGGGTTATAAGAATAAATGGGGATAATTTGGACATAAGATGAGCCTAGAATAAGTGGCAAAGTAAGCCCACTTAAGAGCTAGCATGTGACGCCACATCAAGCAAGGGAGAGCCTTGGTTCGAGTCACAAAATCCTCACTTTTTGCTCTTTAAGTGGACGGCACAAGGGGGAGAGACTTTCTCTCTTTAAATTCTTTTAAAATCAAGGATAATATGAGAGTTTTATTTGTTTAATTATAGTGATAAATGAGGTTATTATATGGATTATTAGGGGATTATTATTTTATTAATTCAAATTGTTTGAATTAAATCAAATGAATGGCCAAGAGAAAAACTAGGAGTTGGCTAGGAGTTGAACTCCTTGTTGCCAAGGGTGGACGGCAAGCTTAAGGAGGGGGGGGCGAATGCTTATAAAAACCTCACCCTACCACCTTGTTTTGGTTTTTTTTTTTCCCATTCTTGCTAGTTGCCGAAAATCCCTAACCCCTCTCCCTTTGTGCTCTTTTATTTTCTTTGTTCTCTCAAACCCCTTCAAGCCGAAATTTCTAGCACCTTTCTTTCCTATTATTTTCTTTCTCCTTGGCCGAATACACTCCTTGGAAGTGCTGATTTCTTTTCCTCTTATTAAACTCTCTATTGGCCGAATACAATCTAGTAGTTTGCCGAAACTCCCTTCTTCTATTCTAGTGTACTTTGGCCGAAGTTTGGAAGGAATATAGATCTCGTTGGATCCTCGTTGTCAATTGTTTTGGTGAAGGTAAGAGTATTAGAAACTCCATGGTTTTCCCTCTCTGTTCCTTTCCGATTTCTATTAGGGGGTAAGTGCCGATTTCGGCAAAGGTTAACAAGGCTTCTAAACGTTTTGGTAAACGATCTCTCCTAGGTACCCCAAGTTCGTGAAGCAGTCGACCCAAGCTCCTAATCTCTAGCATTCGGCTTTGGTAAGTGGTGGTAAGGGCCTATTGTTAATGGATTATTCTTTTAAGTGATGAAGCCAGAAAGCTTTGGTTATGAGTATTAGTACTAACCCATGGTAGTTGACACAGCAGATTCGGGAATTGAGTGCCGTGGTTAGTAGCAAAGCAAGGAAAGGTGAGAAATCGGGTTCATAAGGAACCCACGCTAATGGTTTAATTTGCCGAATAGGCCCTAAGACTAATCCCATAGTTGGCCGAATATAGGTACAAAGTGAGATCTAGGGTGGCCAACGTTTCTTTTCGGGATTTAGACTTCTCATCAACATCGTGTGTGTACATACACACTTATAATTAATTAAATGTACTAAATCTGTGTGTGTGCTAACCAGATCTGTGTAGATTCGGGATTAATACCATGAATGGTATAAGCAAGGAACCGGTAAGTCCTTATTGACTATGAAATATTTTAAGATGCTTTTGGGAAGCATGGTGTGTCTAGTACACGTTGCTTTATTGTCGATGATAAAACCTGTACATGTGATTAAGTATATGGTAGCGCAAATTATGTGATATAAATGTTGATGTGGGATTGATGAGTGGAGGGGCGTGATATTTTCGCGGTCGACGAGCACCAAGTGTTTTGGTAAACACACTTGTGACTATATGTCACCGAGAGGTTTGGTACCTCCGAGGTTTGGTACCTCATAGCGACTCGTCCCCGTGGTTAACACCACCGTGGGTTGGCCCCACTTGAGATATGGGATAAATCGCGGTGATTTGGTATCACACGATGGGTTGGCCCCATCACCCGATTTGTGTCTACGGACACCAAAGTGTTTTGGTAACACATCGTGACTATATGTCACCAGTGGTTTGGCACCACCAGTGTTTTGGTAACACATTGTGACTACGGTCACCAGTGGTTTGGTACCACATGGGGTAGACAAAGGCGTTTGGTTGGCTAGGACGGGTGCATGACTTAGTACATGATGATTGATTATATGCTGTGTATGAAATTGTTTACATATGGGGGAAGGGTTACATACTGAGTCTTGGTGACTCACCTTCTCCTTTAACATTTTTCAGGTGACTCGTAGATGGCGGTTGAGGAGCCGGTTGGACTCGAGGTGGCCATGCAGTGGACTTAAATTTATTGAACTCTAAACTTAGCTATATTATTTTATTATTGGGTTATTTTTATTTTGGTTGTAATAAGGCCTCCATAAACTTTACTTTTGTTGTTTCTGATATGTTGGGTACTTTGTTTAAACTATATCATTAAAACTGCATTAAAATCACATGTTTTTCTAAATTAACACGAAAATGTTTTATCGTGCCATCGGGCACACTTGAAATTTGTATAATAACCGGCCTTAATTAAATTTCCAAATTAAATCTAAGTGTAGTTTTGGCAAGGTAGCCAAAAACGAGAAGTTTTCAACAAAACTTAAATTGGTTTTAAAATGGTGTTCAAACAGATTTTCTCCGTAACAAATCAAATTCGGTCGTAATGTTTGGGCCGGGTTTGGGTTGTTACACCAACCCAATCCAACCAACACACCACCCGTACCAACCCTACACACTTGTGGGGACCAAGTCAACCCACCCAGCCCTACACACCAAGAACGCAGCCGAGCTGCCAATATCAACGCAACAAAGCCGCCAAGATAACGATATCGTGTGGTTGAGCCACTAAAATCGAGTATATCGTGGCGAGCCACTCGATCGATATAACGTGGCATAGCCACCAAGATGCGATACTTCCTCAACATACATAACCCAACCCAGTGCAACATGTCGTGACATATTAATCCAGTGTATGCAACAATTTACCATCATAACAATTAAACAGATTACACATAAACATACTAAATCTACCCTCTAGGGGTGTAACACCCCTAACCCGTATCCGTCACCGGATTGAGTTACAAGGTATTACCGGGTGAGACACAAATTTCAATTAATCATATCATAATTCTTTTCAAAAAAATAACCAGTTACATAGTTCATAAACAATGATATTGCATATACTATTTACCACATAACATGTGCATATACCAATTAACCAACTCCATTCAACATTTGAATGTTACTACATGTGATACCTATTTACCCATTAAAACATATCAAATCTACTATTCATATGCTCATAACCGAATGCATCATGAGTAAAGATGTACTTTCATAGTATGCTTAAGCTTTAACGCACAAAGCTCAAATCTATATAGCAAAATTCACATATAAACATTTTTCATTACATAGCAAAAGTTACTATTCATTTGGTCATTGAAATTACATTAGCCGAATATGCACATGCTTATAACCACTTTACTAAAACAAGTTATCAATTACCAAAACCAAACATACACATATGTCTACAATCTCCAACAAATTGAAATATACCAAATACCTTAGGAATATATATATATTATTCAAAATATGCATCACACTCACATGTATCCTTTAGTAATCCCCAAAATAATTTTAATCATGAGTAATCATCATAATCATTTCTACAACTCCTATTAGCCGAACATATTAACCGAATAAGAACTATGATGCATTTATTCACATAAACCTTGCTTATCCGAATCTAAGACATACCAAATTCAATACCAATTGCCGAAAACATCCAACCATATTATCGAACACATCTCTTATAATTAACATAGCCGAATCATCAAAACCAAACATATCTTACTTCAACCAAGAACATATAAAACCATGCTCATTACCCACACACACACACATATATATATATATATATATGACCGAACTTACACAACCATTAGCAACTAGATCCAACACATCACACATAATTACCAAGATCTAATTTTCATAACTTAGACATTAAATTTAGCCATTTTCGCATGGCTTAATATATACATATCCCAAAACAGTCATTTCAAAATATAACTCAGTCTATACATGCCATAGTTTCAAAAATTTAGCTTATAAAATACCAAAGTTAGTCGATAGTGTGATAGACTTTGACGATGATCCTCGAGCTCGTAACTTGTCTCCAAAATCTATAAAACAATGCAAATAAACACATACAGTAAGCTATTATAGCTTAGTAAGTTATAAGCAATTTCACAACAACAATACATTATATCATTATATTAGTAAGGCCGATCTTATGTAATCACAATTAAGGTTATAACCATAGCTATAATTTGTATCACCTTTTGTAAACTTTCACAATTCATAGTTCCAAAGGCCGAACACCCACACATTCAATAATAGATTTCACATTGCTCTATAAATCACTTTCTCATCTCAAAACAAATACATATACATTTAAACAAGTATACATATATATATATATATCACATTTTCTTAATTTCATATGCATATACCACTTACCAAATTTATACTTACATTTCAAACAATAAAATCTCATAGTATCAAAACTTACCAAATTCAATCTTTGAATTGAAACTTAGCTCGTACACTTAATGCTTATTAACCGATTTCGCACACTTAGTGCTCGGTGATTAAATTCGCACACTTAGTGTAACACCCCAAACCCGGTCTATGCGTTAAGACGAGATTTGGTTTGTTACATCGATCTATCATTCATTTAATACTCTAATGTTTTAGGTGAACAGTTCTATAAAACCTTTTGAAAATGATGTTTAGTTGAAAATTTAGAAAATGATTTAAAATTTGATGAATTAAGAAATACTAGTTTGAAATCTTATCATTTAGTACTTTAATTGTTTAAATCTTTAAAGTAGTTTTTAAAGAGTTCAAAAGGATTTAAAAACACAAATAGTTAAAGCATCTTCAACGTTTTAAAGGAAATTTAAATCCATCCACACACATAAAAATCCATAAAAGTATTAATAGAGGCCTTATTACATCATACCCAAAATAGTAATTAAAAGAAATTACTTAATAAAAGTTCATAGTTTATAAAAACCCATATTCGTAGTATGGCCTCCATGAAGTCATCCTCGGCCCAAGCCTTCGTCAATTTCCATTACGAAATAGTTAAAAGATAGAGTGAGTTACTCGTAACTCAAGTGTGTAACTCACTTACCACGTTCATTGAGCCGGATAATCAAGGCATTATTTTGGGCTTGAGCCCATTTACGAATATAATATAATAAATTAAATGCATGCAAAATGAAATTTCCCAACCAAACCTAATTTCCATCCGCTAAACACCCCCGTACCAACCAACACACCTGTGGGGATCAAGTCAACCCACCCCGCCAACACACCAATCGTAGGCAATAAGCCGTTTTAAATATATTGTGGTGCACCACCGAACTAGATTGTGACAAAGTCACCGAACTAGAGGCATTAAGCCATTAAAATTTTGTGGCAAAGCCACCGAACTAGATTTTTGGCAACAGGCCTTTCTTCTCTTCATCAGTTATCCCAACCCATGCAATCAGGTATGCATAACAATTTATATCCATGTAATAATTTAACAAAAGGCCTACCATACATGTGAGTCTATATTACAAATTTTCATTTGAGCCCATAAGATAAAATAGCATTTAGCCCATTTAGCAATCTAGCTAACTTGGCCCATATATCGATCTAGCAGATTTTCAGCCCATTAAAGATCTAGCAGTTTTTGGCCCATTTAACGATCTAGGAAATTTTCGGCCCATTTAACGATCTAGCAGTTTTTGGCCCATTTAATGATCTAGCAGTTTTTGGCCCATTTAACGATCTAGCAGATTTTCGTAAATTCCATGAATTTAACGGTTTTCATACATTTACACAAAAGTGTTAATTACTATGTATTTTCCGATTTTGCCATCTTTACGATTTTATCCAAATATTTACGGTTTAGTATCTAACCCGAGAGATAAGTGTGAAGTTACACACAGTTCTTGTGAGAACTAGACTTTCCCATTCGTCGATACCTAAACGCATCACGATAAATTAGAACACTATAATTTATTCACATATCGAATCTTAGAAATAACGATCTAGACTTTACCTCAAAATTTTGAACCACTTCTATTTGTGGTTTCTCCTCAATTGATGGTTCGTTACCCGATAAAAATCTACGAACAAACAAAGGTTCGGGAGTACGAACGATTTCAAACAACTGATTCTCCTCGGATGAGCGTCCACAACCCAAAGGTGGAAAATCTCGGATTGTCAAACAATCCTTCGCTTAAACTTAGGGGGAATAGCGGAACCACCTCTCTTCCGAACACTATTCACCACCCTTTTCGTCCCTATTTTGATTATTTCTAATGACAAAAGATCATGAGTCCGACTAAATATATCAAAATTATGACTAACGGTTACAAGGGTGAGATTGCCTTACCACGAAATATCCTTGTTCCACAATATGCGAATTGAGCGATATGTCCCCTAAATTGAAATCGAGTTATAATCCATCTATATCAAAATGACGAGTAATATGAGAATCTTTGAATAAACTCCTTACCTTAACTCTTTAGATCGATTCCAACAATTCACTATACTCACGAACACTTGAGTTTCGGTCCTCCAAAATCACACTATTGGCCACGATTGAAAAAGAAACGTTTGAGAAGAATACCTATGTATAGTAGGAGATTCGGCTATGAATAACAAAGGAAGGGAAAAATGGTTCGGCAATGGAGCAATCTAGCATTCGGCCATGAGAGAAAATAATGAAGAAAATTTAGTTGAGAAGAAAGTAGAAGGATGAAGGAAGGAGATGATGTTGATTCGGTTTTCAAGAGAGAAAAGAGAAAAGAAAAGAGATGAGTTTAGAAGTAAGGTACATTCGGCAATGGGGAAAAGGAGAAGGAAACGAAAATGATCTTAGCTTTGGTATTTCGGCCAAAAGAGAAAATGTCTTGAGATGCTAAGCAAAAATGTGTCCAAATGGTAACATGAAATGGTCAAAACAAAGCTTACCAAAAGCTCAAATTCAGCTAAAAGAAAGGTTGAGAAGAGAATTGCAAATTTTGCACAAAAATGCTAGAAATGACCAAAAGCTAACTCCTAATCCTAGCCAAGCTACTAACACATTCGGCCAACCCCCTTTGTCCACAATGCCGTCCATGTTCATGGTCAAAATGGCCATGAAGAAGTTACCAAAACATCAACCTTGATTCAAGCCTTGCAATCCTCCATTTTCCTAAAGTTTGAGAATCTTATCCCCAAAATCAAGCCATTCCATCCCTTAAATCATGCTTGCCATAAACCTTAATATCCTTACCATAAAAATTTAGTCCATCTTATCCATGTTTGATGCTTGGCCGACACATGCTAGGAAAAACCAAAAATAAAAGCTCCTAAATTGCATGCTAGGAGATTCGAACCTCTCCCCTCAAGTCCAACTTATGGCGCCATCACCACTTTGCCAATTACTCATCTTATGCTAATTTTAGACACTTAAATTAACTTAAGTATCAGTGTCACTTGATCTACTTCAATAAATTCTCAATACTAAAAATTATTCTATACCAGAATACTTCTATGCCCTTTTCAAGGCTATAATAAACACGAAAAAGAAGAAAGGAAAATTTTCATTCATAAGCTAAACACCAAAACATGCAATATATCGATACTCGGATTTTTAGGATGTTACACTTAGTGCTCACTAACCGATTTCTCACACATAGTGCTCGGTAATTCAATTCGCATACTTAATGCATAATGACCGATTTTGCACACCTAGTGCTCGGTATTTGAATTCGCACACTTAGTGCCTTTCTCAAACTTGTTACTCTTTTATGTATACACACATAACATTTAAACCTCAACTACATATATATACAAATTAACTTATTTCATCTCCATAATCAACATCACATTCGGCTATCTCAAATATATACATAAATACTTCCATTAAATTTATGTATACTACTATAAATAAATCCAATTCAACTTAATTGCTTAAAAAAACTTACCTCGAATATCGATGGACTGTGTTTCTCGACTATTCGACTAATTTTTCTTTTCCCCGATCCAATCCCGATCCTTTTTGTTCTTGATCTAATAAATTTCAAATTAAGCTAAATCAAAGGAGGTTTCACTCAATTTAATCCCAACCACATATTTGGGTAAATTTCCAAATTACCCTTCATATAAAACATTTTTACAAAATAGTCCAAAATGCATAAAAACATAAAATGCACTCAATATCCTTTCAATATATAAGGGCCGAATATTTATTAGACTTATACAGGTCCTTACATTTTATTTATTTAAAAAATCTAGTCCCTCCATTTATCAATTTCCTCAATTAAGCTCTAATAAACTAATTTCATGAAAAATGATAATACAAAACTTAAAAATCTATCACATATTTTCTATTTTCTAACATCAACACCAAATTTTCATAAACTTCATCAATGGTCGAACACAAATTCTTTGTAAATTTAAAAAAAATTAAAACATGGGCAAGATAAACAACTCAACAACCATCTCAAATATGTAAATTTATTCAAAACTAAACTCAAACATACCTTTAATTGAGCTTCAAATATGCCGAAATGCCCAACTCTTTTTCTTTTATTTTTGCTATTTTCATTCGGCCAAGAACATGCACTATTTGCATGTTTTGTTTTCTTATTTGTTTTATTATCCCACCTAGTTTTATTATAATATTAAAATAACTTTATAATATAAATAAAACATCATGAAATTTGCTTTTGCCGTCCACTTAATTTGTAATTGGCATAATTGCCATTTAAAACCCCAACATTAAAAAGACATGGCAAATTAACATTTTCAATATAGCATGCTTAGTAATTACTTGATGCAATTTAATCCTTTTTAATACTTAAGCGCTCAAACCTCAAAATTTAAACACGAAACTTTAACACACATAAATTCACACAGAATAAACACAGAATAAAAATTAAAAAATATACATATATATATATTTGACTCGAATTCGTGGTCCCGAAACCACCGTTCCGATTAGGGTCAAAATCGGGCTGTTACAACTCTCCCCCCTAGGGATTTTCGTCCCCGAAAGTCTTACCGGTGAATAGGTTTGGGTAACGTTCTTTCATCGAAGCCTTAAGTTCCCAAGTTGCCTCCTCGACCCCGTGTTTATGCCATAACACTTTAACCAATGAGATTTTCTTATTTCTCAACTCTCTAACTTCGCGAGCTAGAATACGGATAGGTTATTCTCCATAAGTTAAACCAGACTGAATCTCAATCTCTGACGGACTAATCGCATGAGAAGGATTGGATCTATACCGTCGAAGCATCAAAATATGAAAAACATTGTGGATCTTTTCTAGTTCGGGTGGCAAAAGTAATCTATACGCAACCGGCCCAATTCGCTCTAGAACTTCATATGGTCCAATAAATCTTGGACTCAATTTGCTTTTGCGACCAAATCTGAGTATTTTCTTCCACAGCGAGACTTTCAAAAACACTCGATCACCGATCTGAAACTCTATATCTCTATGTTTTAAGTCCGCATATGATTTCTGACGATCTGACGGTGCTTTCAAACTTTCACGGGTCACTTTTACTTTCTGTTTGGTTTCTTTAACCAAATCAACCCCTTATATCTTGTTTTCACTGAGCTCAGTCCAATATAAAGGTGTACGACATTTTCGACCGTACAAAGCTTCATAAGGTGCCATTTTGATGCTCGATTGAAAGCTATTATTGTATGCAAATTCAATCAAAGGCAAGTATCGTTCCCACGTACCCTCGAACTCGAGAACACAACATCTCAACATATCCTCAAGTATTTGAATAATTCTCTCAGATTGACCATCCGTCTGAGGGTGAAAAGCGGTGCTAAAATGCAATTTAGTACCTAATGCATCTTGCAGTTTCTTCCAAAACCGCGAGGTAAACCTCGGATCTCTATCTGAAACAATAGAAATAGGTACTCCGTGTAATCGTACAATCTGAGAAATGTACAATTCAGCTAGCTTTTCAAGTGAAAAATCTGTACGGACCGGAATGAAGTGAGCCGATTATGTCAATCTATCTACGATAACCCAGATTGCATCTTTCTTACTCGGTGTCAACGGTAAACCAGATACGAAATCCATCGTGACTCGATCCTATTTCCATTCAGGTATCATAATTGGCTGAAGTAATCCAGATGGCATCTGATGCTCGGCTTTTACTTGCTGACATATCAAACATTTCGACACGAAATCTGAAATATCTCGTTTCATACCGTGCCACCAGTAATGCTGTCTCAAATCATTGTACATTTTCGTGCTACCCGGGTGAATAGATAGTTTACTATTATGAGCTTCATTACAAAGCATTCGAATCAACTCAGGATCCTTTAGTACACATATTCGGTTTTTGAACCGCAAACATCCCTTAGCATCAACCTGATATTCCAAGTCAGCATTCAAATTACAGTGATTCCTTTTTGTAATCAAGTTATCATCAACCTTCTGAGCTTCGCAAATCTGCTGAACAAATAACGGTCTCGCTTGCAATTCTACTATAATCGCACCATCGTCAGTCATAGCCATATCTACGTTCATTGCACGTAAAGCAAACAATGATTTTCGGCTTAGGGAATCGACAACCACATTAGCCTTTACCGGGTGATAATCAATCACAAGCTCATAGTCTTTTAATAATTCCAACCATCGTCGTTGTCTCAGATTCAGATCCGTCTGAGTCATTAAGTACTTTAGGCTTTTATGATCGGAATAGACATGGCATTTTTCACCGAATAGATAGTGGCACCATATCTTCAGAGCAAAAACTATAGCTGCTAATTCGAGATCGTGCGTCGGATAGTTCTTTTTGTGCGGCTTTAACTGTCTCGAGGCGTAGGCTACAACCTTACCCTCCTGCATCAAAACACAGCCCAAACCATTCAAGGATGCATCACTGAAAATAACAAACTCTTTACCGACTCATTAAACAAGCTTTGGAGCTTGATCAATAAAGTTTTCAATTGATCGAAACTCTTCTGGCACCTTTCCGTCCACTCGAATATAACATCTTTCTGAAGTAGCTTTGTCATCGGAGTTGCAATCATTGAGAAACCTTTCACGAAGCGTCTATAATAACCGGCAAGTCCCAGAAAACTCCGAACTTCAGAAATATTCCGCGCGGATGGCATAAGCTCTGGCAGGCGCACGAGCCTCGAATCGAACGGCTGTATTCGAAGTCCCTCTCTAAGTACCATTTCTACCTCCCGTATTTCGGGGTGGTCTACCTCTAGCTGCAGCACCACTCAATCTCACACTCTGAGCATTATCCTTCTCAGCTAACTCCGGCCAGTCCTGAATGAAATGATCCTGCGAACCACACTTGTAGCAAACTCGGTTGTTGAACTTGCCCCAACATTCACCAATATGTCACCTACCACTGTTGACACTCGGGTTTATTCGGTCGAGTATTTCCAACACTAACAATCGAGGTGGCTCGTGAACTCACTGGTGGTCGCTCTCGTATAGAAAACCTGACATTAGTATTAGATCGGCTACTATCATTTTTGAACTTCTTTGATGCCGATTGAGAAGTTTTACCCGCTGATCTCTTACGGAAATCTCTAGCTTCAAACTCAGCTTTTCGTTTCTCTTTTCCTAGCTCTTCGGCTTTGCAAGCTCGCTCAACGAGTACCACGAATTCCTTTATTTCAAGTATACCAACGAGCAATTTTATGCCTTTGTTCAACCCTTCTTCGAATCTTTTACACATAGTAGCCTCAGTTGAAACACACTCGTGGGCATATCGGCTAAGTCTCACAAACTCGCATTCATAATCAGATACAGTCATACGACCCTATTTAAGCTCGAGAAATTCTTTGCATTTTTGATCGATGAATCGCTGGCTAATATACTTATTGCGAAACTCTGCCTGAAAGAAGTCCCAAGTGACCCGTTCCTTTGGAACAACCAAAACCAGAGTGTTCCACCAATAGTAGGCAAAATCCCGTAATAAAGATATAGCACATTTTAGGAACTCATCGGGTGTACAGGATAGTTCATCAAAAACACGAATTGTATTATCGAGCCAAAATTTAGCTCGCTTAGCATCATCATCCGCTGTGGCTCTAAACTTTTGAGCTCCGTATTTTTTTGATTTTATCGACAGGAGGCTTATTTAATCTCTCAGGATTAATGATCGAAGGTACCACAGGTATCGGAGGTAGGTTAATCGGGGTCAGAGGTTGTTGAACAGTCGAATTTGTCCGGATATATTGAGTAAACCATTCGTTCATCATGGTATAGAAAGCTTGTTTAGCCTCATCACCATGGTTACTCGTATTCGGCCGAGAATCAACCGGCTCTGTCCCTTGCGCGGGAGCAGGCGCTACACTCTCGACATCGTCCGCTACAGCTCGATCAGGATCAGGATCCATTTACTATATGAAAAACACATTTTTATTGTCAGGAGTCATCACACTATCACAGTAAAAATTATGGCATGTATAGCTAAACTCACACGCGCTACGTTAGTTCGAGAGCCGACTAAACCTTAGCTCTGATACCAATCAAATGTAACACCCCTAACCCGTATCCGTTGCCGGATTGAGTTACAATGTATTACCGGGTGAGACACAAATTTCAATTAATCATATCATAATTCTTTTCAAACAAATAACCAGTTACATAGTTCATAAACAATGATATTGCATATACTATTTACCACATAACATGTGCATATACCAATTAACCAACTCCATTCAGCATTTGAATGTTACTACATGTGATACCTATTTACCCATTAAAACATATCAAATCTACTATTCATATGGTCATAACCAAATGCATCATGAGTAAAGATGTACTTTCATAGTATGCTTAAGCTTTAACGCACAAAGCTCAAATCTATATAGCAAAATTCACATATAAACATTTTTCATTACATAGCAAAAGTTACTATTCATTTGGTCATTGAAATTACATTAGCCGAATATGCACATGCTTATAACCACTTTACTAAAACAAGTTATCAATTACCAAAACCAAACATACACATATGTCTACAATCTCCAACAAATTGAAATATACCAAATACCTTAGGAATATATATATATTATTCAAAATATGCATCACACTCACATGTATCCTTTAGTAATCCCCAAAATAATTTTAATCATGAGTAATCATCATAATCATTTCTACAACTCCTATTAGCTTGAACATATTAACCGAATAAGAACTATGATGCATTTATTCACATAAACCTTGCTTATCCGAATCTAAGACATACCAAATTCAATACCAATTGCCGAAAACATCCAACCATATTATCGAACACATCTCTTATAATTAACATAGCCGAATCATCAAAACCAAACATATCTTACTTCAACCAAGAACATATAAAACCAAGCTCATTACCCACACACACATATATATATATATATATATATATATGACCGAACTTACACAACCATTAGCAACTAGATCCAACACATCACACATAATTACCAAGATCTAATTTTCAAAACTTAGACATTAAATTTAGCCATTTTTGCGTGGCTTAATATATACATATCCCAAAACAGTCATTTCAAAATATAACTCAGTCTATACATGCCATAGTTTCAAAAATTTAGCTTATAAAATACCAAAGTTAGTCGATAGTGTGATAGACTTTGATGATGATCCCCGAGCTCGTAACTTGTCTCCAAAATCTATAAAACAATGCAAATAAACACATACAGTAAGCTATTATAGCTTAGTAAGTTATAAGCAATTTCACAACAACAATACATTATATCATTATATTAGTAAGGCCGATCTTATGTAATCACAATTAAGGTTATAACCATAGCTATAATTTGTATCACCTTTTGTAAACTTTCACAATTCATAGTTCCAAAGGCCGAACACCCACACATTCAATAATAGATTTCACATTGCTCTATAAATCACTTTCTCATCTCAAAACAAATACATATACATTTAAACAAGTATACATATATATATCACATTTTCTTAATTTCATATGCATATACCACTTACCAAATTTATACTTACATTTCAAACAATAACATATCATAGTATCAAAACTTACCGAATTCAATCTTTGAATTGAAACTTAGCTCGTACACTTAATGCTTATTAACCGATTCCGCACACTTAGTGCTCGGTGATTAAATTCGCACACTTAGTGCTCACTAACTGATTTTGCACACATAGTGCTCGGTGATTCAATTCGCACACTTAATGCATAATGACCGATTTCTCACACCTAGTGCTCGGTATTTGAATTCGCACACTCAGTGCCTTTCTCAAACTTGTTACTCTTTTATGTATACACACATAACATTTAAACCTCAACTACATATATATACAAATTAACTTATTTCATCTCCATAATCAACATCACATTTGGCTATCTCAAATATATACATAAATACTTCCATTAAATTTATGTATACTACTATAAATACATCCAATTCAACTTAATTGCTTAAAAAAACTTACCTCGAATATCGATGGACTGTGTTTCTCGACTATTCGACTAATTTCGCTTTTCCCCGATCCAATCCCGATCCTTTTTGTTCTTGATCTAATAAATTTCAAATTAAGCTAAATCAAAGGAGGTTTCACTCAATTTAATCCCAACCACATATTTGGGTAAATTTTAAAATTGCCCTTCATATAAAACATTTTTACAAAATAGTCCAAAATGCATAAAAACGTAAAATGCACTCAATATCCTTTCAATATACAAGGGCCGAATATTTATTAGACTTATACAAGTCCTTACATTTTATTTATTTAAAAAATCTAGTCCCTCTATTTATCAATTTCCTCAATTAAGCTCTAATAAACTAATTTCATGAAAATTGATAATACAAAACTTAAAAATCTATCACATATTTTCTATTTTCTAACATCAACACCAAATTTTCATAAACTTCATCAATGGTCGAACACAAATTCTTTGTAAATTTTAAAAAAAATTAACACATGGGCAAGATAAACAACTCAACAACCATCTCAAATATGTAAAATTTATTCAAAACTAAACTCAAACATACCTTTAATTGAGCTTCAAATATGCCGAAATGCCCAACTCTTTTTCTTTTATTTTTGCTATTTTCATTCGGCCAAGAACATGCACTATTTGCATGTTTTGTTTTCTTATTTGTTTTATTATCCCACCTAGTTTTATTATAATATTAAAATAACTTTATAATATAAATAAAACATCATGAAATTTGCTTTTGCCGTCCACTTAATTTGTAATTGGCATAATTGCCATTTAAAACCCCAACATTAAAAAGACATGGCAAATTAACATTTTCAATATAGCATGCTTAGTAATTACTTGATGTAATTTAATCCTTTTTAATACTTAAGCGCTCAAACCTCAAAATTTAAACACGAAACTTTAACACACATAAATTCACACAGAATAAACACAGAATAAAAATTCAAAAATATACATATATATATATTTGACTCGAATTCATGGTCCCGAAACCACCGTTTCGGTTAGGGTCAAAATCGGGCTGTTACAAGGGGTATAAAGGTAATTTGGTCGGTAGGGGTAAAACGGTAATTTACCCTTCAGAGGTATTCCAGTAATTTCACCCAACGAGGGCATTTCAGTAATTTCACCCTTTAACGGTATTTCAGTAATTTACCCACCGAGGGTATTTCAGTAATTTACCCGCCGAGGGTATTTCAGTAATTTACCCACCGAGGGTATTTTAGTAATTTTACCCCTACAACGGTCTTTCCCAAGGCCGAATGTCGCCTCGAGCGACTCGGTTTCCATTTTCGGTCAGTACAGTGTTATTGGCCTAAAACCCGATTTTGGCCCATTCGAGCCCACACGCTCGTGTGGCCCATTCTGTTCGTTTTCAATCGCGATTCTGCGAACTTCGCAGTCGCAACGATCAATTTACATTTTTCATCATTTTTGCTCGCATGGGCCCATTAACCCGTTGGGCCCATTTAGCCCACCTTAGCTCGACAAGGCCCGTTATGGCCTCAGTTTCACGAGAGCGTTCATGACACTCTCAACGTCTACCGCCCTCACTAATGGCTAGGTTTTCCACCACGAGCGCTCGCACACTCGAGTGATCTCAATAGCTGATATTCCGGCTTACAATATTTCGACTTCTAGCCGACTCGCAGATTATGGCAGTAACAGATTAAGCAGGGGTGTGAGATTACACACCTAGGTTGCGAGTGTGCCGCAAATCCCCTAACACCGATCCTATGTAAGACAAGAACAATGATTATCCAACGATTAAGAGAGTTGTTCTTCAAATATTCAACAAGCCGAAACCACACTTACTTCTACCTTGATTTACCGAGCGGCTAAGCCTTTTCGATTTCCAGCGAGGGATACGAACCCTTGAATGAACTCTGCGATATAAACCCCTTCTTAAAAAGAGACAGAGTAAACATGTGGTTCAAGTCCACCCTTGATAAAGCACATTGAGTACACTTACCGAATTAAGGCTATGAGTACGAAATACCTGCCTCAAAACGCTTGTCCCCTCCACACCTCGAGTGAACCTACATACCAACCATATCAGACCACAAAGGATGGGGAAGATTCGGCACTAGCCACAATGACAACCTCCCCCCACGAAAAGATTGAAAGAAAACCAATCCACTTACCCTTAGATTCGGTAAGACAACCTTCCTTGAATATGGTCCCAGAGATGTGACTATAAAAGATAGGTAAGATGATATTGATCTTGGTTTGATCAACTTAAAAGACAATGGAAGTAATGAAGGCTAAGAAGAAGATAGGTTTGGCCAACTAGAAGGGCACAAAAAGAAAACCACAAGAGGAAGAGAGGAGATTGGATTCGGCTTAGCTAAACAAAGAGAGAGGAAGAGAAAATAAGTGACAAAGAAAATGGTGCAGTCGACCAAAAGAAGAACCGAAGGAAAACAGAATTTGGTAGCAAAATACTAATGAAAAGAAAAAGAGGTGTCAAGAGAAGACTAAGGATTCGGTAGAGGAGCAATGAGAAGAAAAGACTTGAAATGCTAGCAAGTATACCAAAATGCAAAATCCCTTGGAAGCACTAGAGGACTTTCGGCACTCTCACACTAACACCAACCGAAAAAGAATGCACTCCCCAAAAATGCCAACCTTTGGCCGAATTTCCCTAATCAACCTCCCCACATTCAAACAACTCTTCCCCACTTGAATCCCATGATTTCCTCCACCATTCTCTCCTTGAATCACTCTTGGCCTTCCATTCAAATTGATTGACCAAGTCTCCCATCCACCTTGTAGAGTTTGATCCCAACTCTGCTTCTTTCTCTCCTAAAGCATAAAATAAATGCTTCCATATGCAGCTTGTGGGATTCGAACTCCACTCCCCCTTGCTTCCCTTGTGACGCCACACCATCTTGCCACTAGCTCACTTGTGTTAGCAAAACACATTCAATTATACTTAAGTCCTTTTCCAATAGCCCTCTCCACTAAAGGGCCAAAAACCAAAATTTTTCCAGGGCTTGGACTCGAACCCAGGCCTCCCTAGAACCCTTAAACACACCCAAATAACTAGCTAGACAAGCTCAACACATGCAATATACAAAAATCACAAACCCCTAATTTTTGGGATGTTACAATAGTTCATCTCGAGTTCAGATTATTTCATATCGGAACTTTACTCATATTACTCGAAATATCAATGTCACACGAGTAGTAGTACACTCAAAGTATACAAGTCTATAATCAAGGATGAACATATTCATCAAATGAATTCCATGTACAAATATCATCATCTTATGTTTTCATATACCAATTGTCATGTATCATCATTTTCATGTATTTCAGGACAAATACGTGTAATATCTCATTTCTTATTCATATCTTCTCATGTCAGGATTTTTACCCGTTGAATTTATTCGGAATATCGATGGATACACAAGTAGTACACACAAAGTGTACAAATCAGTAAATCCGACAATTCATATTCAATGGTACCCATAAGGTACTATTTCAGAGAGTACACTCTCGAGCCACACATATATATACAAATGTAATTACTACCCTGGCTAAATCCTTTTTATGACATATGCTCTAAAGAGCTTGATCTGGATTACCCGTCTGAGCTAAATCCAATCCATAACATATGCTCGAGAGGACTTATATCAGGATTACCCATCCGGGCTAAATCCTTTTTATAATGAGGTAAATGGAATTACTCGTCCGAGCTAAATTCCATCAGTAACAAATGCAGGACCTCATTCATTTCGGGAAATCACATATCCATCGAATTTTCCATTTATTCAATTGGAATTTGACATTTTCCAAGCATTATCAGGCTTGCGATTATTTCATACATATATAACCTTCATATAATTCAAATAAGCACATTCCACATTCATTTCCAGCATATAAGTAAAATTTTTATCATTTATCATTTATCATTTATCGGGATTATTATTGATCGGGCTTTGTTAGATATATTTTCAATGTCAAATATATACAATATTTATACAATTCAAAAACACAACATTTAATTCAAGCATATAAATATACACAATTTAGTTACACGAACTTACCTCGACAAATGTTCGTGTACATATAATCTACTAATCTGACATTTTCCTCTTTTCCTCGTTCTAGCTCCGAATTTGGTCTATCCGGTTCTATACGAGTAAATTTAACATCAATTTATCACATTGCATATACAAGTGGACTCAATTTACATCCTAGGCTAAATTACCATTTTGCCCCTAACTTTTCCATAAATTCCAATTTCATCTCTAGGCTCGGAAAATGAAATTTGTGCAATTTATCACATTGCATATACAAATTTGTGCAATTTGTGATGAGATTTGGACGTAAGGGTAAGCTGAGTCCCAGGTTTATAGGCCCTTATCGGGTTTTGAAGCGAGTTGGACCAGTGGCATATCAGTTAGAGTTGCCTTCAGAATTGAAACAGATGCATGATGTGTTCCACGTTTCGATGCTACGTCGTTATCGATCGGATCCGTCTCACGTGGTGCCAGTGGAGGAAGTTGAGTTGAGGCCAGACTTGTCCTATGAGGAGGAGCCAATTCAGATTTTGGAGCGAGATGTGAAGGTGTTACGGAAGAAATCAGTCCCTTTAGTCAAGGTGTTGTGGCGAAACCATGGTTTGGAGGAAGCTTCATGGGAGCCGGAGGAGACGATGCGTCAGCAATACCCTTATCTATTTTGACCAGGTAATTTCGAGGCCGAAATTATTTTTAAGGGGGTAGAACTGTAACATCCGGGATTTGGGGGTCTTGCATTTTAATTCCTATCTATGTGTTGGTATGCTTTGTGTGCTGTTTGAATGTGTTTGGGGGCTTCGGGAAACCTTGGGGTTAGGTCGGAGCCTTAGTGAAATTTCTGGTTTAAGCTGATAAGGGGGGAGCTAGGCCTTAAAGGATGTAATGTGGTGTTCTTTGACACAACAAGTGGAGTGGTGGAGTGGCAAGGTGACGCCTAGGAGCAAAGGGGGTTGGCGTTTCAAGGGGGAGATCAAGGGGGAAGAGGTTCGAGCAACATGGGCAGCATTTTTGGGATTTGTTTTTGCGTCAGAAGGGGAGGTGTTGGAGATCGGCTAGGACACTTCAAGGATGAAGTGTGGATTGAGTCAAACAACTCAAATATGCGGCTAGGAGGGGAGATAGAAGTTTGAATCATTCAAACTTGTTTGAATGAGTGGAGTAGAGGAAATTTAGGAGAGAAAAGAGGGGATGAGGAGAGTGGTGTGAGAGTTGGCCAAATATGGGGTGTTGGGGGATGGCATTTTCGGTTTTGTGGGGGGTGTGCCGAAAGTGTGAGTTTAGTAACTTGAGTGTATGCATTTTGGGGCATTTTCACTTCCTTAGTTTTCTTAGCCGAAAGTGTAAATCTAAAGCCTTTCATTGTCTTCTTTTTCTTCAGTCAAAAGCCGAAAGTTGGGGTGGTCATTCTGGTGCATTTCATTCATCTTCTTTCTCTCTATTTCCTTCTCTTGGCCGAACCATATTTCCTTCTTATTCTCTTTTTCGTTCTCATTTTGATAAATCTTAGACTCTCACTCTCTAAAAGCCGAATTCACCCTTCATCATAGCCGAAACCCCATAAGCCTCAACCCTCTCTTATCATTTTCTTTCCATCGATTTCTTTATCTTCAAAAGCCGAATCTCCTTGAGGGTGGTGATCATCTTTGTTTGATAATCTCTGAGGGAAGTGCCGTCGTTTATTTTTCTGTCAAGTCTCTCAATCGATTGCTAGTAATCGTGGTAAGGGTTCTCCTTTATTTGGTCTTTCTCCCTTCTCTTTGGTTTGCCGAAATCTAGAAGCCTAACTCTGTATTTATGTGTGTGGCCGAATCTATGAAGGTTGGTTTCGAGGTCTTTGTGTAGGCCAACGTTAAGGGAGTAAGGGATCTTTCGGGATTTGGTCAATCAAGGTAAGAAGGGTGTACTTTTTGGTTCGACCAAAGGCCACTTAGTTTGGACAATAAATGTTGGGCCGAATCTAACATGGCTTGTGTAGGGATTTCGACAACCTTCAAGATCAAGTGAGAGCCTTTGGGATTTAGGTCGACTTTGGTAAGAGTGTTCTTTCGATCTTAGTATTGATTGGTTTCGCTATTCTTTCCTATTCAACGTTTTAACCCGGTCTGTGACCAAGACTTTGTTTCATGGATGCGAGTATCGGCCTAGGAGAGAAAAGGGTTGGACACGTAGTCCCTACCCCTAAATTCAAGAAGCGATCAATTTCATTGTTCGGGATTGGCCATAGGGGGTGTGGGCGTCGGAGTAGGATCGTAGGCAAATAGCGGTAGTGTCGTTTAGTGACGATTAATCGACATAGAGGCGTGGTGTTACGAGTTATCGGTGTGTAATTAACACCTTTGTTTACTTACTTGCTTTAATTAAATTACGTATTATGAGTAGTAGCCGAAATAGTGGTACGTGGTGATGCTATTACCTAATTTGGGTGACCCAGTAACTGAGTTAGTATACTACCTATCTTTGTAGTTGTGGTTAAATATTATGGATACATGTAAGCATGTCATATGTGCCTATCTGGTATGTTCATACACTATCTTGCCATATCATTATAATATCTTTTGCATGTGCATGGGGTTCGGGATATATTGAATAAGGGGAAGTGTGTACATTTATGTACGTGGATTGATCATGGCCTCGAGCCTCATTGTGGATTGATGACGACCTAGAGTCTCATCGTGGATATTTGTGATTTAATCACGTGGATCAGTGGCTAGACCACTAAGTGGACTTTGAGCCTTCATTACGCCAAAGAGGTGTGTAGCGGATGGAGGGTCGATTTAGTAATCCCCTGGTGTGTGGTGGTTGGATGTACGGGTGGTGTGTAGCGGATGGATACTAGGCTGGGTTGAGTTAGCATAATGCACTATAACCTTTGGTATATCGATTTGATGTGGTTTGGGGCTAAGCCCATTTGTGGACACATGTGGATTAATTGCACACTAAGTTAAAATGACTCACCTTGTTTTTCAAACAATGCAGGTAGCACATGATACTTTGGACCAGGTTGGAGGGGATTCGAGTTGGCCATGCAGAAGCTGTTTTTATTTCAATATACATTCTGGATTTTCAATTATTTTTTTTGGGATATTTTACTGTAATAAGGCCACTTTAAATGTTTCGGGATTTTTATTATGGTTCTAAGTTAGAATTATTAGTGGATTAGTAATTAAAAATGACTTTGAAACATTTGCGACTTAAAAATCAAATTATAGTTTTCAAATTCGGATTACTCACAAACAACTCGGTTTCCCGTAATTTCACGAAAGTAATGACTTGAACTTTATTCAAATTTGGAAGTTTTACTATCCGGCAAACTACTATTTTCAAATGACTAACCCCTTATAAGCTGAATATTTGTTTTAAGACTTAACACTTATTTTCACCCTCAAGACAGAACCCTTTTCAAACATTTTTCCGGGTAACATTCCGAATTTGACCGTGGTGTTTTGGGTCGGGTTTGGGGTGTTACATCGGCTTTGCAAGCTCGTTCAACAAGTACCACGAACTGTTTGATTTCAAGTATACCAACCAACAATTTAATGCCTCATTCAAACCGTCTTCAAATCTTTTACACATGATAGCTTCGGTTGAAACACATTCACGAGCATATCGACTTAGTCTCACAAATTTCCGTTCATACTCAGTCACGGTCATACGACCCTATTTCAATTCTAGAAATTCTTTGCGTTTCTGGACGATAAATCTCTGGCTGATGTATTTCTTTCGGAACTCAGTCTGAAAGAATTCCCAGGTCACTCTCTTTTTCGGGACCACCGATACTAGTGTATTCCACCAGTGATATGCGGTGTCTCGTAATAAAGATATGGCACACTTTAAACATTCATCCGAAGTACAAGATAGCTCGTCGAACACACGAATAGTATTATCAAGCCACAACTCAGCCCACTCAGCATCATCATCATCATTAGCTTTAAACTCTCCAGCCCCGTGTTTTCTGATTTTATCTACAAGAGGCTTATTAAATCTCATTGGATCAATCATCGGAGGTACCACAGGTATCAGAGATGGATTATTCGGGGGTGGAGGTTGTTGTGCAGCCAGATTAGTCTGAATATATTGAGTAAACCAATCGTTCATCATTTGGTAGAAGGCTTGTTTAGCCTCCCCCTCATGGCTACTCGAGATAGGTCGAGATTCAACTGGCGCTTTCCCATGTGTGGGAGTAGGCGCTACACTCTCGACATCATCAGCTACAGCTCTGTCGGGATCCATTTACTATACGAAAACACATTTTCAAATGTCAGAAGTCATTACACTATAGCAGTAAATATTATGGCATGTATAGCTAGACTCACACATGCTACGTTAGTCCTAGAACCGACTAAACTATAGCTCTGATACCAATAAAATGTAACACCTCTAACCCGTATCCGTCGCCGAACTAGGGCCACGTGGCATTACTGAACATAAGTACTGTTCCGAACATTCTCAAGCTAACACAGGTCATATTCATATTTACATGTAAAACATATAATTAATTAAATATTAAACATACATTATATAAAACATATTGTATATACGAATTATAGATTCACCACTTTATTGTTAAGCAATTACAAAAAAATAAAAGTCAAACTTTATTTTCTTAATTCTAAACGTGAGCATATTTATCCAAATAAATAGTATCACAAGACATTTTAATTTTTTTTAACATATATGGTATTATCTACTACCTATTATGCCAATTACATAAGCCTCGCATATGCATATTCACTTACATTAAAAACCGAATCATAATGTCAAGCATCATTTGATTACGCACAAATACATATATGCATATCAATACATACAATCAACGTCATGCTCCTTTGTTAAGCCAACTTACAAGTCCTTTACAAACCTAAAATATCATAATAATTTCTTACTATATATATTCGAACTTAATATATATATTTATGTCATCAAATGCTCATTTACATATTAACATCTATATTAAACATAATAACCAATTTCATGTATATATACTTTATCTATACCCAACCAAAGCCGAATCATCTAAACATACTCGTGATAATATATACTCACCATGACTGACTCAACAACCACAATCAAGTCCACCAATCATTTTCAAGCTATTTCCAAACGTATAGCACCAATTACACATACCATTCTTTCATTTCATAAAACATTATAATCAAAACGGATTAAACCATTATCACACATAACTAAATTCAAACTTTGAAATTAAGCCATTTTCGCATGGCTCAAATTATACATATCTACGATCAAACAAAATACATATTAGCCTATACATGCCATACGTTCGACAATAGACTTTTAAAAGTACCGAAGGTTGACGATAGTGTGGATGACTTCTCTGACGATCCCTGAGCTCGTAACTTACAACAAAATCTATAAAATAGAGTAACAAAGACGCACACAGAGTAAGCTAACTTAGCTTAATAAGTCATAAGCAATTTAAAATTCAAAATAATAATCAAAACATTGAAGACAAACCAAATTATAACATTAATGTTGTACATTATCTCGATCATATCATCTCATTTATTTATTCATAACTTATACTTTTACACAAAAGGGTTACCTTGGCCGAATGCCAATAATTCACATTTAGCATAATATCATTCAAATATATATATATACTCATGAATCAAACTCAACTTTATAAGCCAACATCACTCATTTGGTCGATTATAGAAAATCAAATATAATATCACAAATGTGCATATCTATATGGCCGAATATGTAAGATCAAAATTTAACATCACATATGTACTTACTTATATTTCCGAATATACAAATTCAATTATAATATCACATTTGTGCATACCTTCATGGCCGAATATTCAAGATCCAATATAACATCACATATGTACATACCTATGTGGCCGACTATATATATACAAGATCATTTAGCTCAATTTTACTTGCTCAACTTCTACATCAACTTGAAATCTTATAAGCATAGGCTTGAAAATAAATCACCGGTATAAAACCTGCTAGGCATAAGCCTGAATCACACACCGGCACAAGGCCTGCTAGACACAAGGTCTGATATTATTCACTGGCAATAAGCCTGCTAGGCATAAAGCCCAATTACATTCACCAGCATAAAGCTTGCTAGGCTCAAAGCACGAATATCACTATTATAATGTTGTCTCGTACACAATTCATATAACAAAAACTCAATATATTCCATATAGATCATACAAACTTTTAAATGATATAACTCTGTCGAATTAAACTCAAATACAGTATTTCTATGCTCAACCACATTCGACTAGCTCTTTTATGAATCAATAGATTCCAAACAGCATATTAAACTAAGTTATATAAAAAATAAATGATGTTTAATTGCTTAAAGACTTACCTCGGACGATGAAAAACTGGTACGGATTGCCTAGTCGACAACTTTACTTTTCCCCCGATCTAAATCCGATTTTCTCTTTTCTTGATCTAAATTAATATAAATTAAACTTATCAAATCAAATGTTTAACCAAATTCATCCAAAAACAGACAAATGGGCAAATTTCAATTTTACCCTTGATATTCCACATTTTTCACAATTTAGTCCCTATTGCATAAAACACAAAATATGCAAAATCTCACTACAACATAGTTAGGTCGAATATTCCTTATTCTCATACTAGTCCATTTATTTCATTTATTTCACATTTTAGTCCCTCAATTTATTATTTTCACAATTTAGTCCTATTTACTCAAAATCATTAAAAACTCCAATACCAAACATGTTAATCTAAAACACATTTTTAATATTTCATCATCAAACATCACAAAACACAAATATTCATCAATGGCATAACTCAAAACATTCATCAAAATCAAAAATTTTAGCATGGGTCTTGTAGATAACTTAGCAACGATCCCAAAAACGTAAAAATTATCAAAAACCGAGCTAATTACATACCTTGATTGAGCTTAATAACTTGCCGAACTCTTAAAGCTTTCTTTTCTTTCTTATTTTCTTTAGTTTCTGCAATAACAAAGAATATGCATGGTTGTTTTTAATTTATGTTATAATATATACATATTATTACTTATATTATAACTTTAATTATTATACTATTATTTCCACCCACTAACTAGTGACCGAATGTGTCCATGCCAATTTCAATGGTATAATTGCATTATAAGTACTCCACATTAAAAAAACAAAGGAATTAGGCACTTTAACAATTAGCATGCAAATTTTACATTTTATGCGATTAAGCCATTTTATTAAATCGGGCACTCAAACAACAAAATTAAAACACAAAAATTTCACAGATATAAATTCACACATAATAAACACAGAAATTAATTTTAAAATATTTTTCTGACTTGGATTCATGGTCTCGAAACCACCATTCCGATTAGGGTTTAAATTGGGCTGTTACAACTCTCCCCCCTTAGGGATTTTCGTCCCCAAAAATCTTACTGGTGAATAGGTTTGGATAATGCTCTTTCATTGTATCCTCTGACTCCCAAGTTGCTTCCTCAACACCGTGCTTTTGCCACAATACTTTAACTAACAGAATTTTCTTATTTATCAATTCTTTAATTTCACGAGCCAGAATTCGAATCGGTTCTTCTTCATATGTCATATCAGACTGAATCTCAACCTCTGTCGGACTAATCACATGTGAAGGATCGGATCGGTATCTACGGAGCATCGAAATATGGAATACATTATGGATCTTTTCTAGCTCAGGTGGCAACTGCAATCTATAAGCAACCGGCCCTATACGCTCTATAATCTCATACGACCCAATAAATATCGGACTTAACTTTCCTTTACGACCGAATCTGAGTATTTTCTTCCATGGTGAGACTTTCAAGAAGACTTTATCTCCAATCTAAAACTCTATTTCTTTCCGTTTCAAATCTGCATATGATTTCTGACGATCTGATGCTGCTTTCAGACTTTCACGGATCACTTTCACTTTCTGTTCAGTTTCTCTGATCAAATTGACCCCATGTATCTTATTTTCACTGAGCTCAGTCCAGTACAATGGTGTGCGACATTTACGACCGTACAAAGCCTCATAAGGTGCCATTTTGATACTCGATTGAAAACTAATATTATACGCAAATTCAATCAAAGGTAGGTATCGTTCTCACGTACCTTCAAACTCGAGAATGCAACATCTCAACATATCCTCAAGTATCTGAATGATTCGCTCAGACTGGCCATCTGTCTAGGGATGAAAAGCAGTGCTAAAATGCAGTTTAGTACCTAGTGCATCTTGCAATTTCTTCCAAAATCGCGATGTAAACCTCGGTTCTCTATCCGATACAATAGAAATAGGTACTCCGTGTAGTCTCACAATCTGAGAAACATATAACTCAGCAAGTTTATCGAGTGAATAATCTGTACGAACAGGAACAAAGTGAGCCGATTTAGTCAATCTATCCACAATAACCCAGATTGCATCTTTCTTGCTCGGTGTCATCGGTAACCCAGATACAAAATCCATCGTAACTCTATCCCATTTCCATTCAAGTATCATGATTGGCTGTAGCAATCTAGAAGGTACCTGATGCTCGGCTTTTACTTGCTGACAGACTAAACATTTTGATACAAAGTCAGAAATTAAGCGGAGTTGATTGCAACCCTAGAAATAAGATGACATAAATCTGCCGGATTAGAGTCAAATCTTATAATGGAATCCATAGATCGAGTTAACGTGACGATAGGGGTTTTAAGTAGAAAGAGATTTCAATTAATCAACCTAGAGTCAGTTGTTTTTAGTCTCGAAAGAGATATTAACATAATTTAGGGATTTCTACGGATCAAGTCAAGTGAATAAATCATTTAATTCAGAGTCAGAATAATAAGTGAAGTTTAGGTGGATTCTTCCTTAGGTATTGTCTTTATTCATCGGTTTAATTGATTACTATCTTCGCTCTCTGTCACGTTCATAGTAAATTAGTTAGTTAAGTTTTAGATTAAAATAAATCCCCTTAATTATTATGCTACATAATAAAAAGATAGTTATTACTAGTAATTTTAGTCCTTGAGGATACAATATTATGGACTCATCACAACTATACTACTGTTCGATAGGTGCGCTTGCCTTTGTCAAAATATTAGTTAGTTTCGAGCCCAGCAAGTTTTTGGCGCCGTTGCCGGGAACTAAGATATTAGGAACGCTTAATTTTTATTACTTTAGCCATTTTTTTATTGCAATTTATTTTTGTTTTTATTTTAATTTACTAACTTTTCTTTTATTTGCTTCTGGCAGGTATTTTTAGTTTATGACTAGAAGAAACCCGTCAGGACCATTGCTTTTTGACATTGAGATAGAAAGTACCGCTCGTAGAAACCGTAGAGAAATAAGGCGAAGTTTACAGTATATAGAGGAAGAGCAAGAGGACGATACCAACATTACCGAGGAGATGACTGATCCCCAGAATAATCCGCTACCTCCTGTGGTCGCTGCAGATCTAGTAAATCAGAATCTTGCTCCTCGAACTATGTATGATTATGCTAAGCCTACTTTAACAGGAACTGAATCAAGTATTGTTAGACCTGCTGTTGCTGCAAATAATTTTGAACTGAAACCTAAGACTATTAAGATGATTCAACAGTTTTTTTAGTTTGATGGTTTATAGGATGAGGATCCAAACAATCACTTGGCAAATTTTTTGGAATTCTGCGACACTTTCAAGATTAATGGCATCTCTGATGATGCCATTCGCCTTCGGTTGTTTCCCTTCTCGTTGAGGAACAAAGCTAAACAGTGGTTGAACTCGTTACCACGAGGATCAATCACTACATGGGAACAAATGACTGAAAAATTTTTACTTAAATATTTTTCGCCGGCTAAAACAGCTAAGTTGAGGAATGATATCTCTTCTTTTATGCAGGTGGATTTAGAAACACTTTACGATGCATGGGAGAGATACAAGGATCTACTGAGAAGATGCCCTCACCATGGGTTACCATTATGGCTACAGGTTCAAACCTTTTACAACGGTTTGAATCCCTCAAATAGATAGTTGATTGATGCAGCCGCCGGTGGAACCCTTAATAATAAAACATCAGTGGCAAGTCATGAGAATAAAGCCGACAAAGGCAGCCGGTGTTTTCAACCTCGACGCAGTTACCATGTTATCAAACCAGGTAGAGCTTTTAAATAAAAAAGATTGATGGTTTGTGTGGTTCTTCGCAGGTACATCCAGTGATGCAGTGCGATATGAATGGAGGAGGAATGTGCAATATAGAATATCCATCCTACAACCCTGGCGTAGAAGGCGAACAGATGAACTATATGGGTAATAATTCTAGACCTCAGAATAATCCCTATAGTAACACTTACAATCTAGGTTGGAGGAACCACCCAAACTTTTCATGGGGAGGATAAGGAAACCAAAGACAACAACCCCCTTCCAGGCTTTCAGCCACCTTACCAACAGGAAAAGAAGCCAAACCTTGAAGAGATGCTTACTAAATTCATCTCGGTGTCAGAAACGCACTTCTAGAACACCGAAACTGCACTCAAAAATCAACAAGTGTCAATTCAAGGTCTCGAGACTCAAATAGGACAGCTTGCTAAGCTAATATCTGAACGACCACAAGGCAGCCTGCCAAGCAACACTGAAACTAACCCAAAGGAGTAACTTCATGCCATTACTGCTCACGATAGTGAAGGGTTAGATGAACCAAAACCGAGGCAATGGAACATGGTAGATAAAGGTAAGGTTGAGGTAAGCCATAATAAACCAAAACTAGTAAGTACAGAGTACAAACCTCGTGTGCCATATCCCAATACGACGAAGAAAGACCGCCCAGATGAACAATTCGGTAAATTTCTTAAACTTTTAAAAAAATTACATATTAACTTACACTTTATTGAAGCTCTTTCGTAGATGCCCAATTCAGTAAAATTTTTAAAAGATCTTTTGGCAAACAAACGGAAGTTAGACGATGCATCGCATGTGGAGCTAAATGTAGTTTGCTCAGTAATTTTACAGAACAAACTACCCCGCAAATTAAAAGATCCAGGTTGTTTTATGATTCCTTGCCTAATTGGTGGTTTATCTGTTAATAATGCGTTAGCTGATTTAGGGGCAAGTATCAATGTTATGCCTTATAAAATGTTTAAACAGCTAGGTCTTGGAAAACCCAAACAAACTAGGATGAGCATTCAATTGGCTGATAAAACCATTAGATTTCCTAAGGGTATCATTGAAGATGTGCTAGTCAAAATTGATAAATTCATATTCCCAGTAGACTTTGTTGTTCTAGACATGGATGAGGATAGTGACGTTCCTTTAATTTTAGGACGACCCTTTTTAGCAACTGCTAGGACCATTATTGATATTGGTACAGGGGAATTAATACTTCGTGTAGGTGATGACTTGATTAAGCTCCAAGCACGTGATTCTGTTAGAATATCTAATGATCAAGATGATACAAGTCCTGTTAGTGTAAGTGAACTTAATGTTCAATCTTCTTTGCAGGAAATTCCTCGGAAAAAGATGACAGAGCCATGGTCTAGCTCTCATATTGAGAACAGAACTGTTCATAAGGAACGAAGGCTCCAGATCGAGGAACTAGATGAATGGCGAACACAGTTTAAGGAGAAAATGAAAATACACGATGAACCAAAGCAGAGCCATGACGAGCCCAAAAATAAAACGAGTCAAATTAAGGTTGGAGACCGAGTTCTAATGGATAATGCAGATCCTCGTGTTGCCACTTTTGAACCTAATGGAACAACCCCTTTCACGATATTTAATATTTTCCCATACGGTACAGTCGAGGTAACTCATTCCAAATTTGGCACCATCAAGGTAAATAGTACTCGTCTAAAACCTTATTTAAAAAAAATTGATAGCAGAAATGAGGATTTTCAACTCCTCGAACCACCATGATTATGAGAATGAAAGGTGAGTCGAGCTTAGACTCTAAATAAGCGCTTCTCGGGAGGCAACCTGAGCACTAACCTCATTAATGTCCATATTTTTGACATTTAGCACCTAACTAAAAACTGACCAAATTAATAGGCACAGGTTTCCTTACCCACACGGCCTTGCACACGGGCGTGGCCATGGCCGTGTGGACACCACAAGTAGGTACATCAGTGTGGCGGAGACCGTGCGAAGATAGGATGAAAATTTTCCCCAAAACACAGGCTACGATAAAACGCCACGGTCGTGCAATGCGGCCATGGTTGAAACTGACTAAAGAACACGGGATGGGATAAACCCACACGGGCGTGCCTTAAGACCGTGGGCGACACTGAGTAAGTGACATGGGTGTGCGACACGCCCATACCCAGAAGTCGTGGTTGAAAATGAATAAGTCACACGGGCGTTCGACACGCCCGTGCCTATAGGCCGTGGTCGATACTGTAACACCCCAAACCCGGTCAACACACCACGACCGAATCTGGCATGTACAGGGTAAAAACATTTTGAATTAAATCAATTTGACAGTTTATTTTTACCGAAAACATGAGTTAAAAAGAAACTCGTGTAAATCTTCGTTGAAATCGTTTTAGCGTTGATTTAAAACTCTGAGAATCTCTTTTGTTGGAAACCCACTTGTTGTTTATAGTTTTGGAAAACCTTTCGATACTTATTAAAAACCAAGTGAGTTAAGCATAGTCGAGTTAAGAACCATTTGTGTTTGGAGTTGTTTAAGAAATTAAATTTGGAAACGTTGCTTTTCACCGGTTATTTAAGCAAGTCAAATTATTAAGCACATGCATAATATAATCAAAATAAAAGCAAGTATATAAAATAAGAAAAACCCAAAATAATACTCAGCGGCCTTATTACAAAACCAAAACCAAATTTAAAGTAAATAAATAAAAACCGAAATTTTAATTTAAAGTCAAAACCCGAAAATAAGTTGCATGGCCACCTCGAGTCCTCACCGGCTCCAAATCCGCGATCTAAGCCTCATCTGCAAAATATAGGGGAAGGGGTGAGTCACCGAGACTCAGTGTATAAATCCCCAACCCGATAAAATAGCACTTACACAAGTCATTAATAAAACATGCAAATCATGCAACCCCATAACCTAACCATCCGATCTCCTTTATCTACCCCGTGTGGTCAAAACCACCGTGGTCAAAACCATCGTGATTGAAGTCACAAATATATAAGTGTGGTCAAAACCACTGGTGACCGTAGTCACAAATCAAGTGATGGGGCCAACCCATCGTGTGGTCAAAACCACTGATGACAATCCCGTAATCAATCATGTGGGGCCAACCCACTGTGGTGCCAAACCACTGGGACGAATCACAATATCCATATGTGGTCAAAACCACTGGTGGTCAAAACCACCGGGACTTAGTCACAAATAATAGTATCAAGATTCGGGGCCAACCCGTCAGGTGGTCAAAACCATCGGTGACATTCCAAATAATTCTCCCCCTCCTCTCAACAATCCCACCATCATGTCCATATCAATCGTGGCATAATAACGTATGATGATGCAAATAACACATGGCATAGCATTAAACAATGACATGATAGCATATATCGAGATCCATAATCAGGGGACTTACCCGGAGTCCACGCTCATGCCCACAAGGCATAACTACCGGTTTCAATGGCTATTAACAGTAACATAATAAACATATCATACTAACGAAGTGTGTAAGCGTTACACACCTGACTATTCGTAGATCTACGCGAAATCCCGAAACTTCACGAAACTAGCGAGATCCCGAAACATTTGCCTCCCCCCTTTCCTACAATCGGCCAACACTTGTTAGTAACCAAAAGCCTATTCGGCTCAACTAGGAATCCCGAAAGATATGTCGCATGAAGGTAACACCTACCTTAATGTCGATTTGGTTTCCAACCAAATCCCGAAACTACGTGATGAACCTTTCTTGCAATCGGCCAAGCCCTAGCATTCAAATATGATTAGCCTTCGGCTTTGAAAGAATATGAAACAGATCCCAAAATGTTAGAACCCTTACCTAGATCGCTTAGCCAAATCCCGAAGATCCATCAGATTGGCCACACTCCCCTACACTCGGCTTTAACACATCATTAGGAATCTAAAAGCCATTCGGCCATAGCATGAATCCCGAAACCAAAAGAGTTTGTCCCCCCCTTACCTTAATGACTGATTCGGCCACCAACCTCCAAAGATCAGCACACCCTATTGATGTTAAGGGTTTCGGCAAGAGATTCGGCTATGACTCAAAAAGGAATAGCTAGATTCGGCACTTCCATAGAGAAAGGTTTCGGCTTTTGAAGATGGTAAAGATGGAGAAGAAAGATGAACCAAGATTCGGCTTATGTGAAGGATTGATTTCGGGAAAAGATGGAGAAGAGAAGTGAAATAAGAAGGGATAGATTCGGCAATGGATTTGAGAGAAGAGAAAGACGAAATAGAAAGAAATGGAGAAGAGAATGGCTAACAATGAATGAACCGAAAGGTAAAGAGAAGAAAAGGAGAGAATTGAGTTTCGGCTCTTCAAAGAGAGTTGCAAAATTGGTTCGACCAAATGCCCAAGCTGCCGAAAGAGAAAAGAGAGAGAAAAAAAACACTTTGAGGTTCGGTTTTGACACTAAACAAAAAAAAAGAAGAGAAAGGCTCCCAAAGCTAGCCGAACATGCACCCTTACTTGGCCATTGAAATTCGGCACCCCCTAGCTTCCCAATCCGATTACACCTCCTTCCCCAAAGTCCCTAATTCGGCCAACTCCTTCAAATGAGTTTGAAAAGATTCAAACTCCTAAATTTCCTCCCCTACATCGGGTTCAAACCGCTTGACCCCTTCCATCCTTATCTTCCAGAGTCCATCCTGAGCACTCCTCTTCCCTGCTTCTGGCGTGAAAAATAATAAGCAGAAAGGGGTTTCTGCAGCTCGAACCCAAGCACTCCTTCCCTGCATGTGGCGTCACCCTCCTGGCACCTTAGTGGCGCCTCCTTTGCCACTTGCTCACTTGTTCTTTGTGTCACAACCCTCCACTAATTTCTTTTAACCCCCAACTTCCTTAGCTCCCTCCTCCTAAGAACTAAAACAAAATTTTTAGCCATGACCCAGGCCTAACCCGAGGTCATGCCTAGACCCCCAAAACATGCTAAACTAGAACAGTAGGCATATCAACACATGCAAACACACAAAATGCAGAGACCCCAATTTAAGGATATTACAGTTCTACCCTCCTTAAAAAAAATTTCGACCTCGAAATTACCTGGTCAAAAGAGTTGAGGGTATTGCTGTCGCATCACATCCTCTGGTTCTCACGTGGCCTCCTCCGTACCATGGTTCCACCATAATAATTTCACCAAGGGAACTGACTTCCTACGCAGAACCTTGAGATCCCGATCCAAAATCCGTACCGGTTCCTCCTCGAAAGACAAGTCCGAGCTCACCTCTATCTCCTCAACTGGCACAACATGTGATGGATCTGATCGATAGCGCCTAAGCATTGAGACATGGAACACGTCGTGAATCTGACTTAACTCTGCGGGTAGCTCGAGCTGATAAGCTACTGGTCCCACTCGCTTCAACACCGTATACGGCCCGATAAACCTAGGGCTTAGCTTGCCCTTTCGCCCAAATCTCAACACCTTTTTCCATGGTGATACCTTCATAAAGACCTTGTCACCCACCGCATACTCTATATCCCTTCACTTAAGATCGGCGTAAGACTTCTGCCTGTCCGACGCTTCCTTAAGACAAGTCCGAATCACCTTAACCTTATCCTCTATTTCTGTCACCAACTCCGGACCCAACATCTTCCGTTCACCCAGTTCTGTCCAACACGTCAGAGTACGACATTTTCGTCCATATAGTGCCTCATATGGTGCCATCTGGATACTCGCTTGATAACTGTTGTTATAAGCAAACTCTGCCAATGGTAGATACTCTTCCCAATTACCGCTGAAATTTAGAACACAGCCCCTTAACATATCTTCCAAAATTTTGATTACCCTCTTAGATCTGCCCATCGATCATGGTGAAAAGCCGTCTTTGAAATCCAACCTCGTACCCAACGCCTGATGCAAAGTTTCCAGAACCTCAACGTGAACCTGGGATCCCTATCCAAAATAATTGACACTGCACTCCATGCAACCCTACTATCTCCTGCCACATACAACTTGGCTAACTTCTGGAGCGAAAAGTCAACTCGAACTGGTATGAAATGAGCCGATTTAGTCGACGATCCAAAATTACCCAAACCGAGTCTTTCTTGCTAGGCGTAAGGGTAGCCCATCGATTTAAATCCATCGTAATCCTTTTCACTTCCATCGCTGCGGGATCTTTATCGGCCGTAATGATCCGACGGCAGAATCGATGCTCGGCTTTAACTTGGCGGGCATGTCGGACACTTGCCCACAAAATCTGCATTCGCTTAAGACACCGCCACCAAAATCTGTTCCTCAAATCCCGATACATCTTATCGCCTCCGCAATGCATAGCGTATGGGCTGCTATGAGCTTCTCAAGAATCATTGTCTCAACTCAACGCCCTTGGGCATACATACTTTCCCTTGAAAACACAAGACTCCATCAACGCCCAAACTATAACCCTCCGATTCACCATTCGCACTTGCAACCTCCGAGCACTCAAAACCTCATCTATTAGTTTGTTTCTCCTTAACTGATCAATCCAAGTCGGCTTTACTTGCAATTCCGCCAACAGACTCCGTCCTCATATAGACTAAGGTGAGCAAACATTGACCTCAGATCGCTACCACCTTATGGCTCAACGCATCGCCTACTACGTTAGCCTTACCGGATGGTACTCAATCGAGCAGTCGTAGTCCTTCAACAACTCGGTCCACCTTCGCTGCCTCAAATTTAAATCTTTCTGAGTCAAGAGGTACTTCTGACTCTTGTGATCCGTGTAGACTATCAACTTTTCCCCATACAAGTAATGCCTCCAAATCTTTAAGGCAAAAACCATCGCAGCCTAACTCCAAGTCATGTGTCGTAGTTACCCTCATGAGGCCTTAATTGCCGAGACACATAAGTGACCACCTTTCCATCTTGCATCAAAGACACACCCTAAGCCAAGATATGATGCATCACAAGAGACCGTGAATTCTTTTCTCGCCTCGCATCGAATCAACACCGAGCTTGGTCAAAATCTTCTTTAACTTGTCGAAACTTTCTTGCTGTTTTTCAGACCACACAAACGGAACCCCTTTTCTCAACAACTTAGTTAGCGGCGCTGCGATCAAAGAAAAACCCTCTACGAACCTTCTGTAGTATCCTGCCAAACCCAAAAAACTTCGAATCTCTGCAACCAACTTAGGTGGTTTCTAATCCAACACTGCTTCGATCTTTCGAGGATCCACCCTAATCCCCTCAGCTGATACCACATGACCCAAGAAAGTTACCTCCTTAAGCCAGAACTCGCACTTACTAAACTTAGCGAGTTGCTTCTCCCTCAGAATTTGTAGAACCACTCGTAGATGCGCATCATGCTCCTCTTCAGATTTCGAGTACACCAAAATATCGTCTATAAACACTACGACAAACCGATGCAAATATAGCTGAAACAACCGATTTATCATGTCCATGAATGCTGCCGGCGTATTGGTCAACCCGAATGGCATCACCAGAAACTCGTAATGCCCATACCGAGTACGAAACGCCGTCTTATGAATATCAGCCTCCTTCACCTTGAGTTGATGATACCCCGACCTAAGATCTATCTTAGAGAATACCGATGCACCCTTAAACTGATCAAACAAGTCGTCTATCCTGGGCAACGGATACTTGTTTTTGATCGTCAACTTATTCAGCTGGCTATAGTCTATACACATCCGTATAGTACCGTCTTTCTTCTTAACAAAAAGCACAGGTGCTCCCCAAGGTGATACACTCGGCCGGATGAAACCTCTATCCAGCAACTCCTGAATCTGAGCCTTTAACTCCACCAATTCTTTCGGCGCCATCCTATACTGGGCAATAAACACTGGCGCGGTTCCTGGTAACAAGTCTATACCAAACTCAACCTCGCGGTCAGGAGGCAAACCCGGAAGTTCCTCTGGAAATACATCAGCAAATTCCCCCACGGTTTGGACATTCTCTACAGCTGCATCCTTGGCTTCCAAAGCATGGACATGCACCATAAATGCCTCACAACCTTTCCTCACCATTTTCTCCGCCTTCAGCGCAGATACCACATTGGATAGGTAATCTCTCCTATTACCTATCATCACCACCTCTTCGCCTTCCATTGTCTTCAACACCATGCGCTTAGCTGCGTAATCCAAACTGGCCCGGTACTTCACTAACCAATCCATCCCGAGAATCAGATCAAACTCCCCAAACGGTAGTTCCATCAAGTCCGCCAAAAACACGACCCCTTGAAGTTCTAGGGGTACATCCCTATATAGTTTATTTACTTCTACAGAGTGACCTAGAGGGCTTATTCATCTGTCATCTCCTAGAAGTAATCTCGCAGTCTAAGTTCATTGTTTCGCTATGCTATCGGGCAACATACGAGTGTGTCGAACCCACATCAATCAAAGCATTATAAGGTAGACCAAAGATTAAGAACGCATCACGCTTATGACGTCCGGCAAGCGTCGCCCTCCTCTCGACGCCTCATTCACGTAGACCAAACCAGTCGTCTCGCCTCAGACCACCCGCACCTCTCGCCGGTGCTCCACGGCCTCTACAGAGCCATTACCTCCCCGGTGAACCACGGCCCCTCGTGGCTGCTGACCATGTAACATCCTAGATTAGGGGTTATGCGTTGGATGCATAATTCAGGTGTTAGTAGGCTTTGGGGTATGCTTGGTTATGTTTTAAGGGTTTTGAGAACCCTAGGATGTAGGAAAGTTCATTAGAAAAATTTTGGATTTTTAGTTAGTAAGGGGAGCAAGGCTGTGGAGGCCTTAAGGGAAAAATATAGGCGTTTTTGGACATGAACTTGGGCTTAGTAAAGTGGCTTGGGACGCTACTTTAGGGGCCTTGGAGGCTTGCGGCAATGAGGGCCAGGTTCGAGTTGCAGAGGAAGCGAATGGGATTTTATTTTTATGCGTCAAGTAGGAGCTTAGCTTGGGGGGTCTTAAAAGAATTTCTGGCGGGTTTATGTCATAAAACCGCCACGGCAGAGTGGCTTGGAGCGCTATATGCGCTTGCAAAGCAACAAGGGCCTTGGTTCAAATCACGGCGGCAATGAGTGAGCGTGTTTTTATTTTGGTTTTTGGCATTGAGACAAGGGAGCTTGGGAAATAGGTGTTAAAAGAAATTTGGGTGAATTATATCACAAAGAGGCGCCTTGGCACACGGTGGCCTAGGGGCGTTACTGCAAGTGAAGCTCCAGCAGTATTGAGTTCGAGGAGTAGGAGTAGCAGTTGGGTGTTTTAATTTTGGCTTTTGGCGCCAGGAGAGAAGGAAGCAATGGACGACAATTAGACTTTTAATTGAAAGAGGATTTAGCTTACTTATCCTTTTAAAATTTCTTTGGAGTAAGGATAATTGTTGGTTTTATTTTTGTTATTTGTTTATTTTGAATAGGTAGAGATAATGGGTGTATTATTTTAGATAATAGAGGTGTTATTTTATTTAGTTTAAATGTGGTGATAAGAGATAAAAAGGAGATAGAGTTTTTATTTTTTTTATTTATTTTGAATATGTGTTCAAGAGTTATTATAGGAGAAGGAAGTGGAATTTGAGAGGAGGTAGGAGTGCTGAATTTGAGTAGTATAAATAGGGGTGACCATCCTTTAGCTATTCTTTTCTTCATTTTATTTTCCTTGGCCGAAAGTTGTTCTTTTAATTCTCTCTTTGAGCCGAATTGCTTCTCACTTCTTCTCCCTATTCTTTCTCTTTTCTTCAACTTTAATTCTACATATTTTCTTGGATAGCCGAATAACCCCTTGCCATTTAGAAGCCATAATCGAATCCCATAGTGGCCTCATTCTCTCTTCTTGTCGCAAGACTTAAGAACCGAAAGCGTTAGTGTGAGTCTTTCTTCTAGCCTCTTCAAGTAACGTGTAATGGTTGGTCGAATGTCATAGGGTCACAAGATGGTATTTCTTTGTTGTAGCTAACGCCAAGGTGCATTGAGGAGCCTCTCGTGGTTTCAATTCTTCAAGGGATTTGATGACTTCATAACCAGTGGTGATTCGGGAATAGTTAGCAAGGTAAATGATGGTTAGCATTCGGCCTTAGGCCATTTTTGGTATTTAAGTGGCTAACCGATTCTGTCCATGATGGATTAGGGGCTAATCGGCAGCATAAGGGAAAGTTTTGGGATTCTAGATTGTGTTAGATTCAATAGATCGGGATCTCGCTAGATAAATCGGTGCGTAGTTATCGTGCTTCGTCTTTTGATTGATTTAACTATGTTAGTATGTATATGTGATATGTAGTGAATGAAAGCCAAATAATGGCTAAGATGGTGGATACCCGTAGTGGGTAATCGATTAATCAGTCAAGTGCTCTATTTTGCCTATGATATATGTGTGATATTTTTGGTGAGCATGTGATGAATATTTACTCTAAATGTTAATCTGACATGATACACATATATGCATGGGACTTGGGATATGATCAAAGAAGGAAAGGGGTGTACATATTTATGTACGTGGTCTAATGTTAGCCTTGTGCTACATTAGCGCTTGATGTTAGCTATGTGCTTCATCAAGGGAGGTGTTGGCTAGGTGCCCACCTCGGCGGTTGATAGCTGTGTGCATCACCGTGGACTGAATGATATGTGGGATCACTTAGGTGATCGGTGGCTCAGCCACGGCCTTGAGCAGCAAGTCTGCCAAGGTAAGATATGTGGATCACTATGTGATCGGTGGTGGATTAGCCACGATCTTGAGCAGGGGGTCTGCTAAGGTAGGTGAAATGGATGGACCCTAGGTTGGGATGGGCTTCATAATTGCATATTTATGTGTATGGACTGTGTGGATGTGGGCCAAGCCCATATGTGGAGACATGTGAAATGACTATGCACTGAGTCGGTTTGACTCACCCAATATTTTATTAAACCTTTCAGGTGATGCGTAAAGCTTGGACCGGGTTGGAGCGGATACAAAGGTGGCCATGCAGAAGCAGATTTTCATGCAGAAAGATATTTTTAATTAATTAAGCATTCATATTTCTAGTACTTTGATTATTCAATTATTGTAATAAGGCCCCTAAAAGTATTTAAAGTTTGTTTAAGTGTTTTTCATTAAGTTTATTATTATGTTTTATTATGGATTGACAATTGAGGAATTATTTGCAAACGATTATATTTAAATCTATATATACTAAAGTTTTAATCCAGATATTTTTATAAACACCACATCTCACTTAAGAATTTTAATGAACACTGTTTTCTAAACTTAACAAAATTTTCATGTTTTATCCTTGAGTTCAAATTTGTTTCAAACGTTTTCCGCAGTGGCATTTCAAATTCGGTCGTAGTGAATGGGCCGGGTTTGGGGTATTCCAGACCATCCCTCCTGATCTGTGTACGATTCTGATCCCCAGACTGTAGCCTAGCTGATCTCTATGGACAATCCCTCACTCGATGCCCCATCGATCCACACTCGAAACATCCTCTATTTCCAGTCCAATATTCCCCCGTGTGAGACTTCCCACATCGAGCACACCGTGGCGGCCACTAAGTAGCAAAGAAAGAGCAGCCTCGCCGCTTGATTCGCCCACCATACCTAGCCCTTTTTCTGCTGAAACTCGATGCACCACGATAATCCGTAATTCCTCTTATTCCAACCCTTATCCTTATTCCACCTTACTGACTGTTTCACCTCCTCAGCAACTTTGGCCTTTTCCACTAAGACCGCAAACTCTCTTTCCTGCTGTGGGGCAATTAACATCCGCAGCTCGTCTCTCAGCCCATCTTCAAATCTGACACAGCGCTCATGCTCCGTGCCCACAATACCCGTGCATACCGACTCACCAAGAAATTTCGCCTCATATTCCGATATCGTTTTATTTCCTGAACCAAGTTCAGAATGCCCTTCTTATTGCTGGGTCGATGTAACTAGCCCCAATGTATTTCCTCCGATAGGTCGCTCTAAAGAAATCCCAAGTGATGTCGTCACCATTGCTCCATCCCTAACCGTGAGCCACCATTGATACGACTCATCCTGAGAAGAGATACTATACCCTTTCCGCCTTCTCCTCAGCCGAGAAGTCTAGGTCATCCATGATGCGTTCCGTCGCCTCCAACCAATATTCTGCCGTACTAGGTGCCACACCGGATACACCTCTGAATACCTCTACACCATTAGCCCTGAGTCGCTCGGACACAGATTTCCTAGCTCCCGTTCCAACGCCTGCACCTGCGACTCTCTCCAGAACCTGCAGCATTGCCTGTGACACTGCGTCATCACCACCCGTCTGATCCTAAAATTCTGCGCCCACAGCTGGCAGCAGTGGTACCTCATTTTCCGACCCATGTCCAGACCCGACCGGTTCCAAAACCGTCATCCTACCCCTACCTCGTCCACGTGTATTACGCACACGTCCACGTGCACTCATGACTACCGTTATGAATTGATCTAACTATAAGTTTTACACATTAGACTTTATTCCACTGTTTATTAAAGCACAGTCTTATGAGAAGTTTAATACAGGGATTGTTTCGCAAGTTCATACCATCCTACAGTTCAGATCTCTAAAGTAGTTCCTACTACTATTTAGTCATGCCCATATTATCATAATCATAACATCATAAGCAACAATTTGGGATACTTACCTGGGCGGATCGGTGCCGGAGACTCGGTGCCATGCTTTCCCAACCATCCTTTTTCTCATAAAGCCTTTCATAATACATTTTAAGATATTTTTAGGCCTCGGGCCCACAGCCGAGCTGTTGAACCTGGCTCTGATACCAAAATTGTAACACCCCAAACCCGGTCAACACACCACGACCGAATCTGGCATGTACAGGGTAAAAACATTTTGAATTAAATCAATTTGACAGTTTATTTTTACCGAAAACATGAGTTAAAAAGAAACTCGTGTAGAGTACTGTTGAAATCGTTTTAGCGTTGATTTAAAACCCGGAGAATCTCTTTTTGTTGGAAACCCACTTGTTGTTTATAGTTTTGGAAAACCTTTCGATACTTATTAAAAACCAAGTGAGTTAAGCATAGTCGAGTTAAGAACCATTTGTGTTTGGAGTTGTTTAAGAAATTAAATTTGGAAACGTTGCTTTTCACCGGTTATTTAAGCAAGTCAAATTATTAAGCACATGCATAATATAATCAAAATAAAAGCAAGTATATAAAATAAGAAAAACCCAAAATAATACTCAGCGGCCTTATTACAAAACAAAAACCAAATTTAAAGTAAATAAATAAAAACCAGAATTTTAATTTAAAGTCAAAACCCGAAAATAAGTTACATGGCCACCTCGAGTCCTCCCCTGCTCCAAATCCGCGATCTAAGCCTTATCTGCAAAATATAGGGGAAGGGGTGAGTCACCGAGACTCAGTGTATAAATCCCCAACCCGATAAAATAGCACTTACACAAGTCATTAGTAAAACATGCAAATCATGCAACCCCATAACCTAACCATCCGATCTCCTTTATCTACCCCGTGTGGTCAAAACCACTGGTGGTAAAAACCACTGGTGACCGAAGTCACAAATATATGTGTGGTCAAAACCAATGGTGACCGTAGTCACAAATCAAGTGATGGGGCCAACCCATCGTGTGGTCAAAACCACTAATGACAATCTCGTAATCAATCATGTGGGGCCAACCCACTGTGGTCCCAAACCACTGGGACGAGTCACAATATCCATATGTGGTCAAAACCACTGGTGACCGTAGTCACAATATCATATATGTGGTCAAAACCACTGGTGGTCAAAACCACTAGGACTTAGTCACAAATAATAGTATCAAGACGGGGCCAACCCGTCGTGTGGTCAAAACCACTGGTGACAGTCCAAATAATTCTTCCCTCTTCTCTTAACAATCTCACCATCATGTCCATATCAATCGTGGCATAATAATGTATGATGATGCAAATAACACATGGCATAGCATTAAACAATGACATGATAGCATATATCGAGATCCATAATCAGGGGACTTACCCGGAGTCCACGCTCATGCCCACAAGGCATAACTACCGGTTTCAATGGCTATTAACAGTAACATAATAAACATATCATACTAACGAAGTGTGTAAGCGTTACACACCTGACTATTCGTAGATCTACGCGAGATCCCGAAACTTCACGAAACTAACGAGATCCCGAAACGTTTGCCTCCCACCCTTTCCTACAATCGGCCAACACTTGTTAGTAACCAAAAGCCTATTCGGCTCAACTAGAAATCCCGAAAGATATGTCGCATGAAGGTAACACCTACCTTAATGTCGATTTGGTTTCCAACCAAATCCCGAAACTACATGATGAACCTCCTTTGCAATCGGCCAAGCCCTAACATTCAAACACGATTAGCCTTCGGCTTTGAAAGAATATGAAACAGATCCCAAAACGTTAGAACCCTTACCTAGATCGCTTAGCCAAATCCCGAAGATCCACTGTATTCGGCTACACTCCCCTCTACAATCAGCTTTAACACATCATTAGGAATCTAAAAGCCATTCGGCCACAGCATGAATCCCGAAACCAAAAGAGTTTGTCGCCCCCTTACCTTAATGACTGATTCGGCCACCAACCTCCAAAGATCGGCACACCCTATTGATGTTAAGGGTTTCGAAAAGAGATTTGGCTATGACTAAAAAAGGAACAGCTAGATTCGACACTTCAATGGAGAAATGTTTCGGCTTTTGAAGATGGTAAAGATGGAGAAGAAAGATGAACCAAGATTCGGCTTATGTGAAGGATTGATTTCGGGAAAAGATGGAGAAGAGAAGTGAAATAAGAAGGGATAGATTCGGCAATGGATTTGAGAGAAGAGAAAGATGAAATAGAAAGAAATGGAGAAGAGAATGGCTAACAATGAATGAACCGAAAGGTAAAGAGAAGAAAAGGAGAGAATTGAGTTTTGGCTCTTCAAAGGGAGTTGCAAAATTGGTTCGGCCAAATGCCCAAGCTGCCGAAAGAGAAAAGAGAGAAAAAAAACATTTTGAGGTTCGATTTTGACACTAAACAAAAAAAAAAGAGAAAGGCTCCCAAAGCTAGCCGAACATGCACCCTTACTTGGCCATTGAAATTCGGCACCCCCTAGCTTCCCAATCCGATTACACCTCCTTCCCCAAAGTCCCTAATTCGGCCAACTCCTTCAAATGAGTTTGAAAAGATTCAAACTCCTAAATTTCCTCCCTACATCAGCTCAAACCGTTTGACCCCTTCCATCCTTATCTTCCGAGTCCATCCCGAGCACTCCTCTTCCCCGCTTACGGCATGAAAAATAATAAGCAGAAAGGGGTTTCTGCAGCTCGAACCCAAGCACTCCTTCCCTGCATGTGGCGTCACCCTCCTGGCACCTTAGTGGTGCCTCCTTTGCCACTTGCTCACTTGTTCTTTGTGTCACAACCCTCCACTAATTTCTTTTAACCCCCAACTTCCTTAGCTTCCTCCTCCTAAGCACTAAAACAAAATTTTTAGCCATGACCCAGGCCTAACCCGAGGTCATGCCTAGACCCCCAAAACATGCTAAACTAGCACAGTAGGCATATCAACACATGCAAACACACAAAATGCAGAGACCCCGATTTAAGGATATTACAGATACTGATTAATTAACACGGGCGTGTGAACCTCTACACGGGCATGGGAGAAACGAACGAAGCATCACACGGCCGTGCCTTTGAGTCCATTTATTTTATTTTTATCTTTATTTTTATTTTTATTTTTATTTTTATTTTTATTTTTATTTTTATTTTTATTTCATATTATGTTTCCAAAAGACTTATCGTTTATATTTCGAACTATATTTTAGTTTTTTTTTATATTTATTCCTAATTGAGTAATCCCTTAATCTTCTTCCACAATTGTGTTTATTTTTATTTACTCAGAATCATGCACTTCACTTTGTCATATCTACAATTCCGCGTTCACTATTCCACGGATTTCATCCAAAATTCAGGAAGTTTCACCTCCTTCCATCTCTTATGATTTTCTGCTTACATTTCTATTATCTATCTTTGTACATTGAGGACAATGTACATCTTAAGTGTGGGGAGGTTAATTATATCATTATCAGAAAATCCCTGAATTATGTCTTGTTCTTAAGTAATTTTCTCATATTACTATTAGAATAAAATTTATATTGATTTATGATGTTTATTGATATGTTTTGGATTAAGTCTTAGGTAATTGTGCATTGATCGTTTACACTTTAAGACATTAGAGAATCAACTATGATAAGTCTATTTTTCAGAATTAAAATTTTCTAGGTTGTTTTCCCTAAGTTTAAATATTACCTTGAAGTTTGAGATTTACAAGATTGACATCAAAAACCATAATTTTTGTGAGATTTTGAGCCTTTTAGAGCATACACTTTTCTTGCTCACTTTATTGGTTATGAGTGTGTCAATATTGATTTGTTATTCTAGAACTTGCTTCGATTATGCATGTCGAGACTTCACTTTTTGATTTGATATACTGAGATGGTAAAGGCACCTAGGTTTTAATCCACTTAATCCACTAAAATCCTACCTTCATAATTAACCCCTAGTGAACCCCTTTGAGCCTAATAAACCGTTTATTGACTCACCCTTTAATATTAACCCAAAACTTATTCTTTTTGATTCATTGAGAATTTTTCCTATTGTATTAACCCTTTTTTCTCGAGATTTGATTTGGTCAGTTGCCTAACTATGTTCTCTATTTCAGTTATTAAATTCATTTTATTATTATTATTGTACGTGAAAAAAAAGAAGAAGTTGGAAATATATCATTATTAGTTCTATGTTATTTGAGCTTAAACGGTTAATTTCACATTTTGAGAAGAAGCTCGTGTTATTAGTGATAAGTTTTTAATTGATGTAATTATTCAGTATTAGTCCATTTTTCTAGTTAGGTAAATTGTCAATTCGATCTTGATTCTAACCCTCTAATTCAGCCTTTATCCACACCTTTAACCCAAGCCCCGTTACAACCCTTTTTAAGACCTTTTGATTTGTGTATCATCTCATTTTATAGTGGTGGAGATTTGATTTTCATGCAAGCCTATGGTATTAACTTTTCATGTTTGACTTTTGAGTGCTTAATTTGAACCTTAAACACGTTGAGTGATTTGAGTGAATCTTTAGTGAGGATGTCAATTCTTGTCAGTTTTGAATTAAAAGTGATTATTTAGATAAGGGGAAACACCTATGTTTTCGTGCTATAAAATTTTATGACTTGGATTGTTTGAATCTTTAGGACTCTTTTAGTTAAGCTACCAATGTATGAATTATTTTTGAATTATGATAAGACATTATTGATAAGAATTATGAATTAAGGAAGTTTAATTTTAATTGTGAGTTGAGGATTTTGCTTGAGGACAAGCAAACGCTTAAGTGTGGTGATATTTGATAAACCATAAACGTAACATATTTTAATCCCATGCTTAGCGTGTTTTTGGATGTTTATTTATATAATTTTGTGAATTCGATGCTCCTAATCCTTTAAATTCATGTTTTTATACTTAGGAGAGCATAGGGGAGCGAAAGGAGCGAGAAACGGGCCAAAAAGGGACAAAATGGGACTACCTCAGAAATCAACACGGCACGGATTGTCGCTGCAGGCGACCACACACGGTGTGTGTGACGAGCGTAATCGAACACGGCCTAAGCTATCGCACACGGGCGTGTCACACGGGCGTGTCCCTGCCGAACCCAAGTCTAATTCTATTCGGAAAAGACTACTTGTGGGCCAAGAAAGGTGCTCCAAAGCCTATATAAACACCCTAAGGGAGGACCTAAAGGGAGACGCAGAGGAGATTGAAGAAATTACTCGAAGGAAGCCGTCAGAATCATCTTGGAAGCAGTATCTCATTCAAGATTGAAGATCTCCTATCAATTGCTCTTGAAGTTTTTTTGGGTTCTTTATGTCTTGTTGTTTTCTTAATTCTAAGATGTTTTCCTTTTACGTTATGAACTAAACTCCCTAAATACCTAGGGAGGATGAAACCTAGATGAATCTTATTATTTAATAAATCTGAATTACGTGATAAATACTTGATCTTGTTCTTGATTATGTGTTCTTAATCCTTGTTTTAATATTTTCAGGGATATTAATTCAAGATTGATGTGCTTATTCAGTGGAGCAAAAGTCTCCGTTTAAGAGAAGATCTAGCATAATTAAGCGGAGTTGATTGCAACCCTAGAAATAGGATGACATAAATCTGCCGGATTAGAGTCAAATCTTATAAGGGAATCCATAGATCGAGTTAATGCGACGATAGGGGTTTTAATTAGAAAGAGAATTCAATTAATCAACCTAGAGTCAGTTGTTTTTAGTCTCGAAAGAGATATTAACATAATTTAGGGATTTCTACGGATCAAGTCAAGTGAATAAATCTTTTAATTCAGAGTCAGAATAATAAGTGAAGTTTAGGTGGATTCTTCCTTAGGTATTGTCTTTATTCATCGGTTTAATTGATTACTTTCTTCGCTCTCTGTCACGTTCATAGTAAATTAGTTAGTTAAATTTTAGATTAAAATAAATTCCCTTAATTATTAGGCTAGATAATAAAAAGATAGTTATTACTAGTAATTTTAGTCCTTGATGATACGATATTCCGGACTCATCACAACTATACTACTGTTCGATAGGTACGCTTGCCTTTGTCGAAATATTAGTTAGTTTTGAGCCCATCAGTACAGAAGAAGTTACCTGGGAAATGAGGAATCAATGAAACTACAGTATCCGAATCTATACTCAGGTAACAATTTCGAGGACGAAATTTCCTAAGGGAGTAGAGTTGTAACAACTCGATTTTCAGTGGTGACGGAACAATGGTTTTGGGAGCACAAATTTCCATCGTGTTGACTCGTAAATGTTATTTATAGAATATTTATGGAGGAATTAGTGTCGTATTAAAATTTGGTCAAGAAATTTTAACGTTTAGATAATTGAGTAAAGAAAAGGACTAAATTGTAAAAGGTGCAAAACTTAGCAATTATAACATTTCAGTGATCAAATGGCTTAATTAATAAGTGAGGAAGGACTAAAGTAATAATTAGGCCCTAATTGATATATTGGGACGACAAATTAATAGGAAATGATAAAATAATAAGTTTCCAATGGCAATTTTGTAACTTAAGGAAAGTTAAAACAAAAATTAAAGAATGAATTAATCAAATTAATTTCATTTCTTCTTCAAGTGGCTGAAATCCATAGCTAGTGAAAAAAAGTGCTTTGGTTTTCATGATTCTTTTGCATCTAAGTGATTTTTGTGCTCGTTTCTTGTAATTTTTATGTTTTTGAGATCGTTTCAACTAGGTCCAGCTAGCCCGTACCTTTAAAACCTAAAGGGGACACACGACCGTGTCGCATGGCCGTGTGTAACACGGCTGAGACACACGCTTGTGTTTTAGGCTGTGTGGACATGAAATTGGCCAAAATCAAGCCATTTCCATCACCCCTTTCAAGCTTGTACCTAAACACATTTTGCACATAAACATACCAAAACATACATAATATGACCAATTCAAAAGACCTAATTTCATTCAAAAAAATATGCCATATAAAACACCTCAAAAGCAAGCATTCAACTTAACTACACATGTGCATAATTGGTCACCTTGCTACCATTACAAAACATACCATACTTGACTTATACCATGTCAATATAACTTACCATTTGAACCATTGTTCTCATCCATCTCAAACACATATACCTAACTTATATATATTTTACCATAACTCATCCATATATATCTAGCTTAATTCCATACCAAATTATACCATAACTCACCACATTGAACTACACCAACTTATACTCAATTGGTCATTTTTCAAACAAACACATTCAACTAATTTCCATATTCAAGCATACCTTATTTAACCATATTGCAAACATGCCAAACTTACCACTTTGGTCATAAAACCATGCATCAACTTGACCATATTAACACTAACCATCAAAATACCATAAGTACATTAACCATAATGGCACTTATACATACCAAAACAATAACTAGATCTTTTATACACAAATCCACCTATACATGTCATTATAACCTTACTTAAAACATCAAAATCTACTGATATAATATCTAGAGAGTGTGATAGATCTCTAATAAGCTTCCAAACCGGTCGAGCTTCCGATAATCTTGAAAGTAAAGGAAAATAACTAAGTAAGCAATGAATGCTTAGTAAGCTTGTATAAACTTTAAACATAACATGCCGTTTTAATAATGAAATTTATGGGGTAATTATAAATCTATACAAATTTCAAAAAGTTTATCAAACTTTATAACCATCAAATCATAAATCAGTAAGTTCATCAGTATCATATATTATTCATCCCTAACGTAATAGGACTTATAAAACATATTACTCAATCATTAACCTTTTCATAATACTATGAACCACTCCGTTTACTTTCTTACCATTCCATTTACTCACTTTCCATTTCATTTACTTAGCATAAACTGTAACACCCCAACCCGTATCCGTCGCTGGAACAAGGTTACGGAGCATTACTGGTAATTAAAGAACATTTTTAGATAATTCGAGTAAATTACTGTTTATAGCAAAACTGTCCACTTGAGTCAAAGTCACTAAATTATTTATATCTTGAGCTACATAATTCTAAATTAAGATCCGCTTGATTTTTCCGAAACTAGTCTCAAATTTCTTTCTACCATAAAATTTTCAGAATTTATGGTTTAGCCAATAAGTACAGTAAAATCTTCAAATTTACCCCTGTTCTACTGTTTGACAGCTTTGACCTTTTTTAACTAAAAATTAATTATCTCTTAAGTATTTAAGAATATAAATTTGAACCCCTAATTATTTTTTACAATTTCGATGATTTTCTAAAGTTAGAACAGGGGAACCCGAAATCATTCTGACCTTGTCTCACAAAATTTATAATATCTCATAATTTATAACTCTATTGCTTACACCGTTTCTTCTATGAAAAACTAGACTCAATAAAATTTAATTTCATATTTTATTCAACCTCTAATTCGATTTCCACAGTTTTTGGTAAATTTTCAAATTTAGACTATGCTTACAATTACATAATCACCATATCATATTTTCATAAATATACCAAACCAATCATTACTAGCCATTCCAATGGCTAGGTTTCAAACCACAATTTACAAGACAAGATTTAGTAAAATTAGCCTATACATGCCATTATAACCATAATTATTTTACCTTATATATTGAAATGAATTGTTAGAAAGTGTGAGTGATCTCCGCCAAGCTTCCAATCCAACGAGCTTCCGATTTACTATAGAATAAGGGAAAAATAAAACGTGTAAGCATATAATCCTTAGTAAGCCCGTATAACTTGGTAATTAACTTACCAACCGTTCCTATTCAAGTTAACATACAAGGTACAACTAAACCATTTGGTCATGAGCCCTTACACATATTCTCATTACCCATGTTAATCAGATATTTCGTATAGACATCCAGAAACACATATATATATCCAACAATATTCAGATTCTCATACACATATATTTTTCCAAAACATATATTCACATAACATATATACAAATTATCCATATGTATTTCAGATATATTTCATATTAATTTATCTCGAGTTCCGGTGTATTTCATGTGAGGTCTTTATTCAAAAAAAAATCGATTACAGTATTGATAATCACTCAGGTAGTACATTCAAGGTGTACAAATATATTCTAAAAAATGAACGTATTCATCAAACCATTTCATGTTCATATATAAACATCTCATACTTCCATATTTCATTTCATGTAATTTCATTTCATATTTTTCAGATAGATACATGTAAAAATCCCTTTTCTTTTCGTATCAGTATTTTACCCGTTGAATTATTGAAAACATCGATGGATACACAGGTAGTACACTTGAGGTGTACAATTCCATAGTCTGTCAATTCATATCCAGTAATACCTTTTAGGTACACTCTCGAGCCACATATCATACAGCAGAATTATCAGTCCAGGCTAAATTCTAGCTATAACATATACTCTAAGGGCTTTGTCAGATTACCAGTCCAGGCTAAATCATTTATATGACAAAGAATTCCCTATAGAGTCCGATCTGGATTACTAGTCCAGGCTAAATCCAGTCAATTAGGATTACCAGTCCAGGCTAAATCCTAATTGAAACATATGCTCGAGAAGCTCATTTCAGATTACCCGTCCGGGCTAAATCCTTTCCATAATGAGGTCAATAAGGTTACTCGTCCGAGCTAAATCCTTTCAGCAACAAATGCAGGACCTCATTCAATAAGGGAAATCACCATTATCCATCGACTTCTATTTATTCAAATGGTATTTAACATTTATCAGGCAATTATCGGGTATATGTTCAACCTCATATATTTATATGATAAACCGTAATATATACATATTTTAATCCCACATTTAGCATACTTTTGGATGATTTAATCCCTTGAATTGTGGAATTTGATGCTCCGAATCCTTTAATTTCATGTGTTATACTTAGGAGAGCATTGGAGGATGAAAAGAATGAGAAACGGGCCGAAAACGGAGAAAATGGGCCAAAGTGAGAAATCAACATGGCCTAGGCTCGAATCACACGGCCGTGCCACCTTAGCAGGCCCGAACACGGCCTGGGCTCGATTCATACGAGCGTGCTCCACGGGCATGTCTCTGCCGTGACCCGTTGTAATTCTACTCGGAAAAGGATACTTAGGGGCGAAGAAAGACATTCCGAAGTCTATATAAACACCCTAAGTATGACCTAAAAGGGGAGTTCGACAGAAGCCTTCTGTCAGGGCTTTTGACGAATGGGGCAAAGCCAGAGAGGGCTGAACACAGGGAATTACTCCAAGAAAGCCAGTTGATCCATCTAAGAAGCCGGAATCACACTCAAGATGGAAGATCTTCCCTTCAATTTCTTTCAGGGGGTTTTAGGGTTTTTCTTATGTTTTGTTATTTACTTTCTTCTGAGATGTATTCTTTATTAAAGATGAACTAAACCCCTCAAATACCTGAGGGGAGGAAACCTAAGACGGATCTTGTTATTGTTTTCTGAACTATTTGATAAATACTTGATTTGTTCTTAATTATGTGTTCTTAATTCTTGTTTTAATATTTCAGGATATTGATTCAAGTATTGATGTGCTTAGGCAGTGGAGCAAAAGTCCCTATTTAAGAGTAGATCTAGCATAGTTAAGCGGAGTTGATCGTAACCTTAGAGATAGAATGACGAAAATCTGTCGAATTAGAGTCAAACCTAATATGGGAGTCCATAGATCGAGTTAATGCAACACTAGGGGTTTTAATTAGAAAAATATTTTAAATTAATCAACCTAGGGTTAGACGTTAGTAGCCTCGAAAGAGGTATTAATATAAATTAGGGAATCCTATGGATCAAGTCAAGTGAAAAAATCGTCTGGTTCAGAGTTAAATAACAAGTGAAGTCTAGGTGGATTCTTCCTCGGGTATTGTTTTAATCAACTGGTTTTCCCACAAGTATTTTCCCAATTCACTCTCTGTGTCTTAGCATCCTTAGTTTAGTAATTAGATAATTAAACATCGATTCCTTTAATACTTAGGCTAGATAATAAAAAGATAGTGCCATAGCCATACTACCGAATGATAGGTGCGCTTGCCTTATTCATTGTCATAGTTAGTTTGGACACGATCAAGTTTTTGGCGTCGTTGCTGGGGACTAAGATATTAGGAACACTTGATTTTTATTACTTTAGCCATTTTTATTTTTGCAATTAATTTTTATTTTATTTCTACTTTGCTAATTTTTCTTTTTCCTTGCTTCTGGCAGGTATTCTAGTTTATGACTAGAAGGAACCTGTCAGAACCATTACTCTTTGATAGTGATATAGAAGGAACCGTTTGCAAAAACCGAAGAGAGAAAAGCGGAGCCTACAATACATAAAAGAAGAGCAAGAGGACGATACCAACAATACCGAAGAGATGGCTAATCCCCAGAATAATCCACTTCCTCCGGTGGTGGCCGAAAATCATGCTCCTCGTACTATGTATGATTATGCTAAGCCTAGTTTAGCCAGATCGAATCAAGTATTGTTAGACCTACTATTCTTTGCAAATAATTTGAATTGAAACCTAACACTATACAGATGATACAACAGTTTGTTGGGTTTGATGGTTTTGCAGGATGAGGATCCTAACACACACTTAGCAAACTTTTTGGAATTATGCGACGTTTAAAATTAATGGCGTTTCGATGATGCCATTCGCCTTCGGTTATTTCCCTTTTCTTTAAGGAAAAAGCCAAACAGTGGATGAATTCTCTTCCACGAGGATCAATCACTACATGGGAGCAAATGATCGAAAAAATTTTGTTAAAATATTTTTTGCCGGCTAAAACAGCTAAGTTGAGGAATGATATCTCTTCTTTTGTGCAGATGGATTTAGAGACACTTTACGATGCATGAGAGAGATACAAGGATCTATTGAGAAGGTGCCCTCACCATGGATTACCATTATGGCTACAGGTTCAAATCTTTTATAACGGTGTGAACCCCTCGACTAGGCAGTTGATTGATTCAGCTACCGGTGGAACCCTGAATAACAAAATACCTGAAGCAGCTTACAAATTTATAGAGGAAATGTCACTGAATAACTATCAGTGGCAAGTTACAAGGACAAAGCCGACAAAAGCTGTCAGTGTTTTCAACCTCGACACAGTAACCATGTTATCAAATCAGGTAGAACTGTTAAGTAAGAAAATTGATGGTTTATATGGTTCTTCGCAGGTACACCCAGTGAAGCAGTGCGATGCAAATAGAGGAGGGATGAGCAATACAGAATACCAGCCTTATAACCCAAGCATTGAAAACGAGCAAGCTCACTATACGGGTAACAATCCTCGACGTCAAAATAATCCTTATAATAACTCTTACAATCCAGGGTTGAGGAGCCATCCAAATTTCTCATAGGGAGGTCAAGGAAATCAGAGGCAACAACCCCCTCCAGGCTTTCAACAACAACCCTACCCACAGGAGAAGAAGCCGAACCTTGAGGAGATGCTGACAAAATTCATCGCGGTGTCAGAAACACGCTTCCAAAACACCGAAACAACACTCAAAAATCAGAAAGCATCGATTCAAGGGCTCGAAAATCAATTAGGACAACTTGCTAAGCTGATCTCCGAAAGACCACAAGGAAGCTTACCGAGCAACACTGAAACTAACCCAAAGGAGAAAATTCATGTCATAATTACTCATGAAAGTGAAGGGTTAGACAAATCAGAACCAAGCCAGGAAGCTGAGGTAAGTAAAGGTAAGGTTGAGGTAAGACATGATAAACCAAAACTGGTAATCGCAGAATACCAACCTCGTGTGCCATATCCCAGTACAATGAAGAAATATCGTACAGACGAACAATTCGGTAAGTTTCTTAAACTCCTAAAGAAATTACATATTAACTTACCATTTCTTGAAGCTCTTTCGCAGATGCCCAATTCAAGGAAATTTTTAAAAGAGCTTTTGACAAACAAACAGAGGCTAGACGATACGTCGCATGTGGAGCTAAACGCAGTGTGCTCAGCAATTCTACAAAATAAACTACCACAAAAATTGAAAGATCCAGGGAGTTTTACAATTCTGTGCTTAATTGGTAGTTTATCTATTAATAATGCTTTAGTTGATTTAGGGGCAAGCATCAACGTCATGCCTTATAAACTGTTTAAACAACTAGGTCTAGGGAAACCCAAACAAACTAGGATGAGCATCCAATTAGCGGATGAAACCATTAGAGTTCCTAGGGGTATAATCGAAGATGCACTAGTGAAAATTGATAAATTCATGTTCCCAGTAGACTTCGTTTTTTTAGACATGGATGAGGACATCAATGTTCCTTTAATTTTAGGAAGACCCTTTTTAGCAACTGCTAGAACTAAAATTGATGTTGGTACAGGTGAACTCATACTTCGTATATGTGATGAAACGATCACTCTTCAGGCTCTTGACTCGACTAGGACATCGAGTAATCAAGGTGAAAACATAAACACTGCTAATGACCATTTAGTTCAACCTTCTTTTCAGATAGCACCACGAAATTACACAACTGAGCCATATCCTAGACATTGTGCCAATAAAGAAATAACTCATGAGGAACGAAGGCTTCAGATCGATAAACTAGACGAGTTGAAGCCACGTGTCAAGGGGAAACCAAGAACACATGAAGCAGAACCAAAGAAAAACCTTGTCAAACTTAAGGATGAGGCAAACCAGTTTCAGATCGAGGATCAGGTATTGTTGGATAAGACAGACCCTCGAATCACCACTTCAGACCTTAACACAAACGAAGAAATCCCTTTTATGGTACTCAATGTCTACCCATACGGAATAGTCGAGGTAACTAATCCTAAATTCAGCACTTTTAAGGTAAACACCACTCGACTCGAACTATATACTGATAATAGAACTGATAGCATGAGAAAGGATTTTCAACTCCTCAAACCACCATGGTTATGCGAATGAGAGGTAAGTCTAGCTTAAGACTTTAAGCAAGCGCTTCTCGGGAGGCAACCCGAGCACTAACCCCACTAATTAGTTTTTTTTCACTTTCGTTCATGTTTTAAAATGCAGATTCCCATACCACACGGCCTTGCACACGGGCGTGGCTGTGGCCATGTGGACACCATGAATAGGTACATGGGCGTGGCAGAGATCATGCAGAACAGGACGAAAATTTTCTCCAAGACACGGGCTCCGACTAAACGCCACAGCCGTGCGACGCGGCCGTGGTCGAAACTACCTAAAGAACACGGGCTGGGATAAATCCACACGGCCGTACGAGGCGGCCGTGGTCAATATTATCAGCTTTTTCACATATCGCTTCCACCAACACCTCGAGATCACTCCGATGATGAGGACTTTTAAGTCTTTTTTTCTTTATTCTTATTTTTATTTTTATTTTTTTATTTTAGTTCATTTTCCTTTCTTATTAAACTCTTTAAATTTTTAAGTATAATCTGATTTCTTTTATCTCTAGCTATTTAACTCTCGAGTAACTATAACAAACATCCATTAAATAAGAACTCCCTAAAAACTTTACTGATGACTTCGCAGTTTAAATAAAAAAGGTTCAAGATGCCACTCAAGGAACGAACACACCACTGGAGTATTCTCCACCACCTTCACCTATGCCTAGTCATTATGTTCATCATTGATCATCCTCAAAGGATTCCATCCATAATTCAGGAAGTTTCACCTCTCTCCCTCTCTTATTACTTTCTTACTAATCATTATCTATCTTTGTACATTGAGGGCAATGTACATCTTAAGTGTGGGGGGTGAATTTTATTCAAGAAAGTTCTTAACTTTTGGCGTTATTCTCAAATCCCTGAATTTTGTCTTTTTCTCAAGTCACTTTCTCATATCACTATTAGAACAAATTCTGATTGATTTATGATTTTTATTGATATGTTTTGGATTAAGTCATAGGTAATTGTGCAGTGATGATTTAAACTTTAGGATACTATAGAATCAAGCATGATGAGTCTATTTTCAGAATTTAAAATTTGTTAGGTTGGCTACCTAAATCTAAATATTACTTGAAGTTTGAAATTTACAAGGATGACATCAAAAACTCATAATTTTTGTGAGATCTTGAGCCTTTTAGAGCATACATTTTTCGTGCTCACTTTATTGATTATGAGTGTGTCAACATTGATTTGTTATTCTAGAACTTGCTTCGATTATGCATGTCAAGACCACACTTTTGATTTGATATACTGAGATGATAAAGGCACCTAGGTTTTAACCCACTTACTCCATAAAAAGCCTACCTCCATAATTAACCCCTAGTGAACCCTTTTTAGCCTAATAAACCATTTCTTGACTCACCCATTAATATTAACCCAAAACCCACTTTGTAATTATTATCACCATTTCTCTTGACTACCCTTATATCGAGATTTGATTTGATCAGTTGCTTAACTATTCTCTTTATTTTAGTTGTTAAATTCTATCTTATTATTATTGTATGTGCATATTATTAAAAAAACGAAGTATATTCATTATTAGTTCTATGTTATTTGAGCTTATGCGTTAATTTCACATTTTGAGAAGAAGCTCGTGTTATTAGTGATGAATTCTTAATTGTTGTAATTATTTAAGTTTTAGTTAGGTAATTTATCAATTCAATCTCGATACTAACCCTCTAATTCATCCTTTATCCACACCTTTAACCCAAGCCCCATTACAACCCTTTTAAAGACCTTTTGATTTGTGTATCATCTCATTTTACAGTGGTGGAGATTTGATTTTCAGGCAAGCCTATGGGATTAACTTTTCATGTTTGACTTTTTGAGCGTTTAATTTTAACCTTAAACACTTTGAGTGAATCCTTAGTGAGGATGTCAATTCTTGCTGATTTTGAACTAAAAAGTTATTATTTAGGTAAGGGGAAACACCTATGTTTTCGTACTACAAAAACTAATGACTTTGATTGTTTGAATCTTTAGGAACCTTCTGGTTAAATTATCAATGTATGAATTACCTATGAATTATGATGAAACATTATTTATGAAGATTATGAATTGAGGAAATTTGATTTTAATTGTGAGGTCAGAATTTTGCTTGAGGACAAGCAAATGCTTAAGTGTGGGGGTATTTGATAAACCGTAATATATACATATTTTAATCCCATATTTAGCATACTTTTGGATGATTTAATCCCTTGAATTGTGGAATTTGATGCTCCTAATCCTTTAATTTAATGTTTTATACTTAGGAGAGCATCGGAGGATGAAAAGAATGAGAAACGGGCCGAAAACGGAGAAAATGGGCCAAAGTGAGAAATCAACACGGCCTGGGCTCGAATCACACGACCGTGCCACCTTAGGAGGCCCGAACACGGCCTGGGCTCGATTCATACGGGCGTGCTCCACGGGTGTGTCTCTACCGTGACCCGTTGTAATTCTACTTGGAAAAGGATATTTAGGGGCGAAGAAAGACATTCCGAAGTCTATATAAACACCCTAAGTATGACCTAAAGGGAGTTTCATGAAGCCTTTTGTCGGGGCTTTGACTGATGAGGGGGGCGGCTTGAGAGGGTGAACACAGGGAATTACTCCAAGAAAGCTAGTTGATCCATCTCAGAAGCCGGAATCACACTCAAGACGGAAGATCTTCCCTTAAATTTCCTTCAGGGGGTTTTAGGGTTTTTCTTATGTTTTGTTATTTACTTTCTTACGAGATGTATTCTTTATTAAACATGAACTAAACCCTCAAATACACGAGGGGATGAAACCTAAGACGGATCTTGTTATTGTTTTCTAAACTATATGATAAAAACTTGATTTGTTCTTAATTATGTGTTCTTAATTCTTGTTTTAATATTTCAGGATATTGATTCAAGTATTGATGTGCTTAGGCAGTGGAGCAAAAGTCCCTGTTTAAGAGTAGATCTAGCATAGTTAAGCGGAGTTGATCGCAACCCTAGAGATAGGATGACGAAAATCTGCCGGATTAGGGTCAAACCTAATATGGGAGTCCATAGATCGAGTTAATGCAACACTAGGGGTTTTAATTAGAAAGAGATTTCAATTAATCAACCTAGGGTTAGACGTTAGTAGCATCGAAAGAGGTATTAATATAAATTAGGGAATCCTACGGATCAAGTCAAGTGAATAAATTGTCTGGTTCAGAGTTAAATAACAAGTGAAGTGTCGGTGGATTCTTCCTCGGGTATTGTCTTACTCAACTGGTTTTCCCACAAGTATTTTCCCAATTCACTCTCTGTGTCTTAGCATCCTTAGTTTAGTAATTAGATAATTAAACATCGATTCCTTTAATACTTAGGCTAGATAATAAAAAGATAGTAACTACTAGTACTCTTGGTCCTGGAGGATACGATATTTTCGATCTTGCCATAGCTATACTACCGAACGATAGGTGCGCTTGCCTTATTCGTTGTCATAGTTAGTTTGGACACGATCATTATGCATTTATGTAATTCACATTTTCACATTCAACTCAAGCCCAAAAATAACATTTTTATCATTTACCACTTTACAGGTATTATCATTTATTTCAAACGTTATCATTTATCGGGCTTTATCAGATATGTAATCATTTCACATATATATTTATACAATCACATACACAATTCCATTCAAGCATAAAAACATGCATAGTTAAGTTATACGAACTTACCTCGATAAATGTTCGCATACATAAAGTCTATTAATCCGACATTTTCACCTTTCTTCGTTCTAATTCCTTATTCGATCTACCCGGATCTATACGAGTAAATTTAACATCAATTTAATGTAATTCATACTCATTTTAGTCCAATTTACATCTCAGGCAAAATTACCATTTTGCCCTTAAACTTTTAATAAATGACGATTTCGTCCCTAGGCTCGGAAAATGAAATTCATGCAATTTATTCCTTGTTCCAAGCCTAAATATTTTCATATATATCAATAGCAGCCCTTTAATTCCATGAAATTTTAGAATTTTCCCTAAATTCAACAACTTTACAATTTAATCCCTAAATCATGATTTCACTCAAAATTCTTTAATAAAATACCTTTACATATCCATTAACATCTCAATTTCATCATCAAATAACTAAAATAATATGAACTTATCAATGGTATCTTCCAAAACTTCCAACAAAATCAAAAACTAATGAAATAACAAATTGGACCTAATTGTAAAAGTCCAAAAACATAAAAATTTCAAGGAAAAAGCAAGAATTGAGCTTACTTGAAGTTCAATTATGAGAGACCAGCTCAAACACTCTTCAATGGCTATTTTTGACAGAAAATTGATGAAGAAAATGTCTAGAAACTATTAAAATAACATTTGGCCTTATAAACTTTATTTTAATTCCAATTTTGTCCCTAATCACATAAATATCTTTGATTTTTTTCGCGTTATGCCGCCTCAGCCATTTAAGATGGTCTATTTTCCCTTTTAGTCCTCCTTTACTTACTATTAAGCTATTTAATCACTTTAGCAAGTTTTGCACCTTTTTTCAATTTAGTCCTTTTTTATTAATTCACTATCGAAACGTTAAAATTTTCTGACGAAACTTTAATACTACCATATTGACACTCCGTAAATATTTATAAAAATATTTATGGCTCAGTTTATAACACCGAGGTCTCTATATCTCTTTTTCTCAATTAATCGACTTAATAATTTTTTATAAACACAAATTTACTAATTCAAAAATATTTTAAAAAACCACATTTAACTCATAAATATTAAATAATAAAATTTACGAGCTCATTTGCTAGATTTAGTGGCCTCGAACCACAGTTTCCGTCATCACTGAAATTTGGGCTATTACATAAACTTAATTAACAACATCAATCCACTAATTAGTATATTTGTTCGTGAACTAGCTAAATTCATCCATAGCATATGTAAGTTTCTCACATATAAGTACATCATTCAACTCATCAATCCCTTTTTCATCATATTACATCTCAACATCTGAACTTACCGTTTCGTTACTTTTCTTACCTGTTTCATTTGCATAATACAAGACATAAGCATAAACATCACCCACATGAGAAACCATTTTATTAGAAAGTACATACTTTGATTCTTACCACCATTTCATGAACATAAGCATATTTCTATTTGGACACTTACCATTTCAATGTATAACTTTAAAAGTAAACATATACAATCCAACCAATAGCTTGACACAAGCCTAAGCATCATCAACAACACATGTTAGTGCACCAATTCATAATTCACTTGAATTAACATAAAATAAGTCATTAAACATGAAATACCTCACTTGAAATCATCAATTTCGTGAACATAGACATACCTTCATTTAACATTTTCTTTTCATTCCTTTTTCATAGTTTTCATGATATAAGTCATTTGTATACTTATCATTCGTTTCCTTTTCTTACTCATTTCATTTGCATAGTACAAAGTAAAAACGTAAAAATCGGGGTTGTTCCCGGAACAAGATCTATAGAAAACTCCACTTCTCTGACCGGCTGTAATCCGGGTAATTCTTCTGGACACACATCAAGAAACTCACAAACAACTAGCACTGACTTAATCTTCGTCTCAGATAGTTTAGTGTCCAACACATATGCAAGATAAGCATTATACCCTTTTCTGATATATTTCTCTGCTGATATAGCTGAGATTACATTTAACAACCCGTCCAGTTTATCAGATTCAACACGAAGTATTTCACCATTCTGACATTTTAACACAATGTACTTCTGTTTACAATTTACTACTGCATCATGCTGAGTTAACCAATCCATACCCAAAATTACATAAAATTCATAAACGACAACGACATTAAATCAACCGAGAAACAATAACCCCGTACCATTAACGGACAATTTTTACAAACTTTATCCACCATCACATACTGGCCCAGGGGGTTCGAAACTTTAACCACAAATTCAGTGGACTCAACAGGTAAATTATTAACAAACACTAAATTTGTGCATATGTATGAATGTGTTGAACCAGGATCAATCAAAGCAGTAATATCCGTATCAAGAAGAGAAAATGTACCAGTAATAACGTTTGGTGCAGAGGCATCCTCTCTTGCACAAATAGCATATGTTCTTGCCGGTGCTCGTGCTTCAAATTTTACTGTTGAATCTTTTGTAGCACATCGGCTACCACTGACATTGCCAGGGTGACAGGGTGGTCTACCTCTCAAACTAGGGTTACTTGGCTTCGAAGTCTGAATAGTATCCTTTTCAAGCCTTTCTGGACAATCTTTAAGATAGTGGTCGAGAGAACCACATCTATAGCAGGCTCCGCTTCTCATACGGTACTCTCCAAAAAGAAATTTATTACAATGTTTACATCTAGGTTTGGGATTACCGACACTTCCAACACTTGCTACTTATGGAGCCGGAGATATCGGATTAGAGTGTTGAGAACCTCGGTCTTTTCCAGAATACCTCACAGATGAGACAGAACGATCATGATATTTCTTTGATTTTTTTTTGAAGCTGATGATTGTGGCTTGCCCATAAATCTTTTACTTGAAGTTCAGGCTTCCATCTCTGCCTGCTTGTTTTCTTTATTTAGTTCATCAGCTTTATGTGCTCGGTCAACCAGTACAACAAATTCTTTTAATTCCAAGATCCCAACTAACAACTTGATGTCTTCGTTTAATCCCTCTTCAAACCTTGTGTAACACCCCTTACCCGTGTCTAACGTCGGGACAGGATATGAGGCATTACCGTGCTTAACCTTACTTGGACATGCATTATCGAGCTATAAAACTTCGTTCTGACTTAAAAATTTTCCATCTTAATCATAATGTGCTTAATATGGGCCTACGAGGCCTTAAACACATATCCGGGAAGTTTTGAAACTTTTGCACTCTTTGAAATTTTTTGCCTAAACAGGGGTCACACGCCCGTGTGACTTGGGACACGCCCGTGTGGGCAGGCCGTGTGGTCTCACATGCCCATGTCCCTAGCCCGTGTAGAATTTATTTATACTTCGAACCTACAGGCATTTTCACACGGCCGGACACACGCCCGTGTTAGTAGCCCATGTCCCTCACACGGCTTAGACACGCCCGTGTCCTTCACATGGCCTAGACACGCCCGTGTCCCTCACACGGCCTAGACTGTAAACACCCAAACCCGGCCCAAACATTACGACCGAATTTGATTTGTTACGGAGGAAAAACCTTGTGAACACCATTTCGATACCTATTTAATTTTTATTGAAAGCTTCTCGTTTTCGGTTATCCCGCCAAAGCTATCCTTAGATTTAATTTGGAAAATTAATTAAGTCCAATTGTTATACTAGCTTTCAAGTGCCCGATGGCACGAATAAACTTTTTTCGTGTTAACTTAAGAAAACATGTGATTTAATTCAATTTAATGATGTAGTTTTAAGTAAATATCCAACAACAAAAAAACACAACTATAGTTTATGGAGGCCTTATTACAACCCAACATGAAATTAATCAAATTTAAAGTTCTCAGTAAATTTAAATCCTTTGCATGGCCACCTCGAGTCCAACGGCTCCTCAACCGCCATCTACGAGTCACTGAAAAATGTTAAAGGAGAAGGTGAGTCACCAAGACTCGAGATGTAACCCTTCCCCGGTTAATACAACATTTCATACACAACATATAACAGATTAATTATGCAGAGTATCGTGTACCCAACCTAGCCAACCAAACGCCTTTGTCTACCCCATGTGGTACCAAACCACTTTGGTGACCGTAATCACGATGTGTTACAAAAACTTTGGTGGTGCCAAACCACTGGTGACATATAGTCACAATGTGCTACCAAAGCACCGGTGTCCGTGAGACACAAATCGGGTGATGGGGCCAACCCATCGTGGTGATACCAAATCAGCGCGGGGCGATCCCATATCTCAAGTGGGGCCAACCCACGCGGTGGTGTTAACCACAGGGGACAAGTCGCTATGAGGTACCAAACCTCCGAGGTACCAAACCTCCGGTGACATATAGTCACAGTGTGTTACCAAAACACGGTGCTCGTCAAGACGATATCAACGCCCCTCCTCTCATCAACCCATGTCAAGCGCTTAATAATAGAACATACATATATCACATGTATCAAATAATCCATGCTTCCCAAAAGCATTATTACCAATCTCATACAAATAGAGACTTACGGGATCCTCGCTTGTACCATTAAGGCACTAATGCCATATCTACATAGAGTGATTTACACATAACATACACTTAATACACTTTATTAACTATTATAAGTGTGTATGTACACACTGTCACCACGAATAATTTAAATCCCAAATGAAGAAGTCGGCCACCTAGATCCACTAGCCCCTATATTCGGCCAAACATGGGAGTTAGTACTATGGCCTATTCGGCCAAACCAAATATTTAAAAGGGTTCTCTTTTTGAACCCTAATCCTTACCCGAGTGCCTTTGAACCCAAGTCACTATACTCTGAATGATTTTACTTCCCCAAATCTAAGCAACTATTAGTAGCCACTTAATAGCCTTTGGCTTTTCCTTAATCATTTGAAGAATAATCTTTTATAAGTAAGCACTTACCACCACTTACCCAAATCCGATTGTCGAGAATGCAAGATCCGATCTCACCGCTTTGAGATCCCGAAGTGCCTATCATTGATTTCACATCGGTTAGAACCCTTGCTCACGATTGCGAAATTTCAGCTTTCATTTCATCCAACAAGTCGACAACGAAAAGAAAATACGAAAGGAGGGTTCGCCATCCCTTACCTTTATAATCGATTGAATAATAGAGAAATCCCGAGTATCTATGCCACTGCACTATTCGCCAAAGTGCAACCAGGAGGAGTGTGAAATTTCGGTACTTCAAAAGGGTATATTCAGCCAAGGAAGAAAGAAAATAATAGAGAAGAAGGTGCTAAAAGTTTCGGCTAAAGGGATTTGAGAGAGTGGAGAAAATAAAAGAAGCACAAAGAAGGAGGGATTAGGGATTTTCGGCAAGTAGCAAAATTGAAAAAAAAGAAAAGAATGGTGCTAGGTTGCTCCCTTTTATAGACATTCGGCACCCCCCTCTAGTAGCATTGCCGTCCACACTACTCCACCAAGGAGTTTAAAATTCGGCCATCACCTTATTTTGCTCCAAGCCACCCATTTAATTTAATTCAAACTTAATTGAATTAATCCCCTCTTAATCCAAAAATAATCTAACTAATATCTTCTTTTTTATCCTCTTATTATCAATATAATAAAATCCCTTATTATCACCAATTTTAAGCAATTTAAAATGCTTAAATTAGCCCTTAATAATAATAATATTAACCCCTTTTATTATCCAAAATAAAAAGAATCCAAAGGGAGAAAAACTCTCCACATGTGCCGTCCATCCATAATGCAAAAAGAGGGATCCTTGTGACTCGAACCAAGGCTCTCCCTTCCTCTTGATGTGGCGTCACATGCTAGCTCCTAAGTGGGCTTCTTTTTGCCACTTTACCAAGGCCTAATTAGTGTTAAATTACCCACATTTATTCTTATAACACCCACTTACTAAGGCTCCCTTCTTTTAAAATTAAAAACTAAATTTTCTCTATCAAACCGGCACACTCAAGCCTTAAATTAAGTTCTATTCTTCCATTAACAATATCAAAAATAATCAAATTCCAAATAACCCCATATTTGGGATGTTACAGTTCTACCCCCCTTAAAATAAATTTCGTCCTCGAAATTCCTTGATCAAAAGAGTTGGGGGTATTGCTGCCGCATCACCTCCTCGGGCTCCCACGTAGCTTCTTCCACTCCGTGGTTTCGCCATAACACTTTTACTAAAGGCACTGCCTTCCTTCGTAGAACTTTCACATCTCGATCTACCATCTGAACCGGTTCTTCCTCAAAAGATAAATCCGAGTTCACCTCGATCTCTGCTACTGGCACAACATGCGAAGGATCTGACCGATACCGTCTCAAAGATTGACACATGAAATACGTCATGAATCGATTTGGGTTCGCGGCGACTTTAGGTGATAAGCCACCTGGTCCTACTCGCTTCAACAAAGATATATGGCCCAATGAACCTTGGGCTTAACTTCCCTTTCCGTCCAAATCTCAACACCTTTTTCCAAGGCGACACTTTGTAAAGACTTTGTCTCCCACAAAGATACTCCACTTCCTTGCGTTTGAGATCGGCATAAGACTTACGCCTATCCGATGCTTCCTTGAGACGAGACCGAATCACCTTGACTTTGTCTTCCGTCTCGGTTACGCTCTGGACCCGTAACTTGTCTTTCTCCCAACTCTGTCCAACATGTAGGAGTACGACACTTTCGTCCATATAGGGCCTCGTATGGAGCCATTTGAATACTCGCTTGATAACTATTGTTATAAGCGAATTCCGCTAATGGTAGGTACTCCTCCCAACTACCACTAAAATCCAAGACACATGACCTCTTAACATGTCTTCTAAAATCAGATCACCCTTTTCCGTCAGGTCGGACCGTGTGGATGGAAAGCCGTCTTTGAAATCTAACCGTGTACCCAAAGCTTGATGCAATGCTTTCCAAAACCTTGACGTGAACGGGATCCCTATCCGAGATAATCGACATCGCACGCCATGCAACCTCACTATTTCTCCCACATACTGACTTTCGCTAGCTCGGAGTGAGTAATCCATTCTCACCGGCATGAAGTGAGTGATTTAGTCAAAGCGATCCACAATTACCCAAAGCGCATCCTTCTTGGTGGGCGTAAGGGGTAGCCCACTAACAAAATCCATGGTGATCCTCTCCCATTTCCATTGAGGGATCTTTATCGGTTGAAGTAGTCCCGATGGTGACCGATGTTCGGCCTTAACCTCACGACACGTCGGACACTTCCCTACGAACTCCGTTATCTCACGCTTCAACCTGTGCCACGTAATCTGCTTTCCGCAAATCTCCATACATCTTGCTTCCCCGGGATGCATAGCGTATGGGCTGCTATGTGCATCTTGGAGAATTTTTCTTATTTAATTACAGTATCCTTTGGCATACATACTCGTCCTGAAAACAAAGCACTCCATCACTAGACAGATTGCACCCTTCCAAACCACCGCCTTGAACTTGTACCCTCTTAGCGCTCGTGCCTTCATCCATTAACTTGCTTTTCTTTAATCTCCTCAATCCAAGTCGGCTTTACTTGAAGTTCGCCAAAAGACTCCCATCATCATACGAGACTTAACCGAGCAAACATTGCTCTTAAGTCCGTTATAAAATCTTCCGCTCAATGCGTCGGCTACTACATTAGCCTTTCCGGATGGTACTCGATTGAACAATCATAGTCCTTTAGTAGTTCAATCCATCGACGCTGTCTCGATTGAGATCCTTCGAGTCGGAAGATACCTCAAGCTTTTGTGATCCGTGTAGACCATCGACTTCTCTCCATACTGAGTAATGTCTCCATATCTTCGTGAGCGAAGACGACCATTGCTAACTCTAAGTCGTGAGTTGGGTAGTTAACCTCATGCGGTCTTAATTGACGGGATGCATAGGCTACTACCTTCCCATCCTGCATCAACACACATCCCAAACCGGTGTGAGATGCATCACAATAAAGCGTGAATAACTTTCTGCTTTCAGTTTGTACAAAACCGAGCTTCCAGTCAAAATCTTCCTTAACTTATCAAAGCTTTCTTCTTTGCTTTTCCGTCCATACAAATGGGACACCTTTCCTTAGCAACTTAGTCAACGGCGCTGCTATTAGAGAGAATCCTTCCACGAATCTCCGATAGTACCTGCTAAACCGAAAACTTCAGTATTTCACCACCGCCCTAGGGGTTTCCACTCCAATATTTGCTTCAATCTTGCGAGGGTCTACCCTAATTCTTCTTGGTGATACTACATGACCTAAGAAAGCCACTTCCCTAAGCCAAAATTCACACTTACCGAATTTGGCATATAAATCGCTTTCCTCAATACTTGCGAACTATCCGTAAATGCTTGTCATGCTCCTCTTACGTCTTTGAATAAACCAATATGTCGCCTATAAACACCACGACGAATCGGTCCAAATCTTCTTTGGAATACTCTATTCATCAAGTCCATGAATGCCGCGGTGCATTGGTCAACCCAATGGCATTACCAAGAACTCAAAATGCCCATACCGAGTTCGAATGCCGTTTTGTGAACATCGGCCTCCTTTACCTTAAGTTGATGATATCCCGACCTCGTGTCTATCTTGAAAACACCGAGGCACCCCTCGGTTGATCAAACAAGTCATCAATCCGAGGCAAGCGGATACTTGTTCTTGATTGTTAACTTGTTTAAGCGGCGGTAGTCGATGCACATCCGCATAGAACCGTCCTTCTTCTTGACAAACAACACAAAGTGCTCCCACGGAGATATACTTGGTCGTATAAACCCTCTATCTAAGAGCTCGAATTTGAGCCTTTAGCTCCACCAATTCCTTTGGTGCCATTCAAGTATGGTGCTATGGACACAGTGCCGTTCGGTAGCAAGTCTATATCGAATTCGACTTCTCGATCCGGGAGGCAAACCGGAAGTTCTTCTCGGGAACACATCGACAAATTCCCCAACCGTTCGGACCTTTTCAATTACTAACCCCTTAGCTTCCAAAGCCTGATTTGAACCAAATACGCCTCACAACCCTTCTTGACCATCTTTTCCGCCTTCAAGGCTGATCACTACGTTGGATAGGTAATTCCTCCTATCTCCTATCATAACCACTTCATCACCTTCCGCCGTCTTAAGAACCATGCGCTTGGTCGCAAGAGTCCAACCTTGCTTGGTACTTAACCAACCAATCCATACCGAGGATCAAATCGAACTCCCCAAACGGTAGTTCCATTAGATCACTACAAATACTACCCCTTGGAGTTCTAGGGTGCGCCTCTATAAAGTCTATTTACGACTACGGAGTGACCTAAAGGGCTAACTCACGGTCATCTCCCTAGAAGCGGTTTGAGTTTAGGTCCATAGTTCCTACCACACTACTAGCAATGTACGAGTGCGTCGAGCCCACATCAATCAATGCAACATAAGGAAAACCGAAAATTAGAAACGCATCGGTTATGACATCCGGTGCGTCACCTTCTTCGCGACACCTTGCTGCGTAAACTAAGCCAGTGCCTAGCTCTCGTGTTGCTGAACCTCGCCTTGAGTTCCACGACCTCGGTTAGGACCATTGTTTCCTCTACCATTACCACGACCCTCCGTGGTCCTACATTTCTATCCCGAGCAGTTGCCGCCTTCCGTCGCTTCTTAGCTAGTTTTTGGGGACAATCTCACGACGCGATGCTCCAAAGACCCACACTCAAAACATCCTTTGTCACCGGTCCAACAACCTCCCAATGGGTCTTTCCACAGCGATTGCACCGAGTCGGCCTTTGATTAGCGATGCGTGGGCCTTGTCGCTCGATTGGGCCCACTTGGCCTAGCCTTTTTACGAGCACTTCCGCTTGATCCGGTGACCCAAAACTTCTCTTCGATTGTTCTTACTATAGTTACGCCTCCACGGCCCTCCTTGATTCCTTCGGCTACCTTAGCCTTCTCCACTAGAGATGAGAACTCACGAACTGCATTGGGGCAATCGGTAACCTTAAATCATCTCGAGTCCGTCCTCAAAGCGGACACAGCGCTCATGTTCGGCAGAGCCACGATGCCCCTCGCATATCTACTCACCTTAGAAATTCCGCCTCATATTCGACACACGGACTTAGTTCCTTGCACTAATCCCAGAAAAGCCTTTCTCTGCGTGTCAGTGTAGCTAATGCCCACATACTTTTTCTGATAGGTGGTTCTAAAATACTCCCAAGTCAAATCATCGGCTGTAGCCCCATCTCGAACCGTAAGCCACCACTGATACGCTTCATCCTTTAGAAGCGAGCATCGCCTCTTTCAGACTTCTTCTCTTCCTCGGTCAAAGTCAAGGTCATCCATGATTCTTTGGGGTTGACTCTAGCCGATTCCGTGCCTTTGGGTGCCACTCCTGACACACCTCGGAATACCTCCGCTCCGTTAGATCGGAGTCGCTCGGGGACAGATTTCCGAGCTCCAACATTTCCACCAGCCCCAGCCACCATCTCCAAGACTCGCAACACAGCTTGCGATACCGACTCGCCACCGGTCTGCTCCGGCTCCTCAGCTCTAAAAGTAGGAGGTGGTGGTGGCAGTGGTACCTCATTTTCCGAACCTTGTCCGACGACTGACGGGTTCGGAGACACCATCATCCTACCCCTACCACGCCCACGGCGTCCACGTCCTCTAGAACTCATTCTATCTACCGCGCTTTTAATCTGATTAAGAAAATTTTTATGCGTTAGCATTTGTTTCACTTTATTACTCATGAAGAAGTTTTATGGATGAGGTTTAATCGAGAGATTCTTTCGAGCAAACAATGTTTGATTTCCTATCCTAGTTCACACAAAGAAGTTCATGCATCCATTCCTTAATACTTTCCATCCTACTCACTCATCGGACATTTCTGCCCATTTCTAACCCAGGGGTTTTTTCGTCTTTTTCCTACAGGGGTATTTTCGTAATTTTCCAGAACCCAAAATATTTTGCTGATGATTTCCAAAGCTAAGTTATTGAATGTTTTATAAAATCATTGGAATTTTGGGGCAAAACCATTGAGTTAATTTTTATGGGTCAGGGGCATTTTGGTAATTTTATCAACCAGGGGTATTTCTGTAATTTTTCCCAAGTCAAGTTTTCCGAGAAAAACATTGTATACGTAGTGTTCTAGGGTTTAAGAGGGTTATTGGACAAGTTTTTGAAAACGTTAGGGCTTGTTATTCATTTCATTTCGAAAAACAAGGCTAATTCCCTTCTCGGGTTTTAATCATTGTTTTTAGCCTATGACCGAGCCTTCCTGGTCGGGGTGAACCCAAGCTACGCACAGGTGCGAATTCGAGTGAAGAGGAGGTGGGTCACACGGACCGCTTAAATACCAAGCTCTCACTTTGAACCTTTCTAGACATGCGCACAGAGGTTACCACACCACCGAGCCCTCTCGAGTTAGGGTGAACCGAAGCTACGCACTGTAGGATACGCGAAGAGGAGGTGAGTCACGAGGACCGCTTAAATACCAAGCTCTTCCGGATCCAATCCTAGACATGCGCATGGGGTTACCACACCTAGCTCATTGACTAAGTCATAGGTTGGTTTAGTTCTTTAAGTCTTATGCTTCGTCTCGTGTTTGAGCAATCTAGCCTTAGGGTCCAAGACCTATAAATCTATCTACGTTCCATGCTTCCTACCCTTCTCTGAGAATATAATTCACGAAAGGTTTAGATGTACTTACAGGCGGATCGGTGCAGGAGACTCGGGCCATGCCGCTTAAAACCCAAAAACAATTGAAAGGCCTATTAAAACATTTTTGGGCCTTGGGCCCCACACAAAGAGCTTTGAACTGGCTCGACGATACCAGTTCAGAACAACCCAAACCAGGCCCAAACATTACGACCGAATTTGATTTGTTACGGAGGAAAACCTTGTGAACACCATTTCGATACCTATTTAATTTTTATTGAAAGCTTTCGTTTTCGGTTATCCCGCCAAAGCTATCCTTAGATTTAATTTGGAAAATTAATTAAGTCCAATTGTTATACTAGGTTTCAAGTGTGCTGGATGGCACGAATAAACTTTTCGTGTTAACTTAAGAAAACATGTGATTTAATTCAATTTAATGATGTAGTTTTAAGTAAATATCCAACAACAAAAAAAAAACACAACTATAGTTTATGGAGGCCTTATTACAACCCAACATGAAATTAATCAAATTTAAAGTTCGTAAATTTAAATCCTTTGCATGGCCACCTCGAGTCCAACCGGCTCCTCAACCGCCATCTACGAGTCACTGAAAAATGTTAAAGGAGAAGGTGAGTCACCAAGACTCGATATGTAACCCTTCCCGGTTAATACAACATTTCATACACAACATATAACGATTAATTATGCAGAGTATCGTGTACCCAACCTAGCCAACCAAACGCCTTTGTCTACCCCATGTGGTACCAAAACCACTGGTGACCGTAGTCACGATGTGTTACCAAAACACCGGTGGTGCCAAAACCTTTGGTGACATATAGTCACAATGTGCTACCAAAGCTTTGGTGTGTCCGTGAGAGACACAAATCGGGTGATGGGGCCAACCCATCGTGTGATACCAAATCACCGCGAGACGATCCCATATCTCAAGTGGGGCCAACCCACGGTGGTGTTAACCACAGGACAAGTCGCTATGAGGTACCAAACCTCTGGAGGTACCAAACCTCCGGTGACATATAGTCACGGTGTGTTACCAAAACACCGTGTGCTCGTCAAGACGATATCATCGCCCCTCCTCTCATCAACCCATGTCAAGCAGTTAATAATAGAACATACATATATCACATGTATCAAATAATCCATGCTTCCCAAAAGCATTATTACCAATCTCATACAAATAGAGACTTACCGGGATCCTCGCTTGTACCATTAAGGCACTAATGCCATATCTACATAGAATGATTTACACATAACATACACTTAATACACTTTATTAACTATTATAAGTGTGTATGTACACACTGTCACCACGAATAATTTAAATCCCAAATGAAGAAGTCGGCCACCTAGATCCACTAGCCCCTATATTCGGCCAAACATGGGAGTTAGTACTATGGCCTATTCGGCCAAACCAAATATTTAAAAGGGTTCTCTTTTGAACCCTAATCCTTACCCGAGTGCCTTTGAACCCAAGTCACTATACTCTGAATGATTTTACTTCCTGAAATCGGCAACTATTAGTAGCCACTTAATAGCCTTTGGCTTTTCCTTAATCATTTGAAGAATAATCTTTTATAAGTAAGCACTTACCACCACTTACCCAAATCCGATTGTCGAGAATGCAAGATCGATCTCACCGCTTTGAGATCCCGAAGTGCCTATCATTGATTTCACCTTTGGTTAGAACCCTTGCTCACGATTGCGAAATTTCAGCTTTCATTTCATCCAACAAGTCGACAACGAAAAGAAAATACGAAAGGAGGGTTCGGCCATCCCTTACCTTTATAATCGATTGAATAATAGAGAAATCCCGGAGTATCTATGCCTTTGTACTATTCGGCCAAAGTGCAACCAGGAGGAGTGTGAAATTTCGGTACTTCAAAAGGGTATATTCAGCCAAGGGGAAGAAAGAAAATAATAGAAGAAGAAGGTGCTAAAAGTTTTGGCTAAAGGGATTTGAGAGAGTGGAGAAAATAAAAGAAGCACAAAGAAGGAGGGATTAGGGATTTTGGCAAGTAGCAAAATTGAAAAAAGAAAAGAATGGTGCTAGGTTGCTCCCTTTTATAGACATTCGGCACCCCCTCTAGTAGCATTGCCGTCCACACTACTCCACCAAGGAGTTTAAAATTCGGCCATCACCTTATTTTGCTCCAAGCCACCCATTTAATTTAATTCAAACTTAATTGAATTAATCCCCTCTTAATCCAAAAATAATCTAACTAATATCTTCTTTTTATCCTCTTATTATCAATATAATAAAATCCTTATTATCACCAATTTTAAGCAATTTAAAATGCTTAAATTAGCCCTTAATAATAATAATATTAACCCCTTTTATTATCCAAAATAAAAAGAATCCAAAGGGAGAAAAACTCTCCACATGTGCCGTCCATCCATAATGCAAAAAGAGGGATCCTTGTGACTCGAACCAAGGCTCTCCCTTCCTCTTGATGTGGCGTCACATGCTAGCTCCTAAGTGGGCTTCTTTTTGCCACTTTACCAAGGCCTAATTAGTGTTAAATTACCCACATTTATTCTTATAACACCCACTTACTAAGGCTCCCTTCTTTTAAAATTAAAAACTAAATTTTCTCTATCAAACCGGCACACTCAAGCCTTAAATTAAGTTCTATTCTTCCATTAACAATATCAAAAATAATCAAATTCCAAATAACCCCATATTTGGGATGTTACATAGACACACCCGTGTCCTTCACCCGCGGAGCTCTCTATTTATGATGTCATCAAACCCATAATGGCACACGGCCAAGGCACACGCCCGTGTGCTGGCCCATGTGACGAATCAAATTCTCGTAATTAAAATGTAGGGGACACACGGCCTAATAACACACCCTATGGGGTTGACCGTGTGTCACACACGGCCTAGGCACACGCCCGTGTGTCTACACGTGTGGACAATTAGAGGCTATTTTCCAAGCCCTTTTGCCACCCTGAAACTTAAACTCATTCTTTTCATCACAAGAAACACATAATATAACAATATCAAACCATGAAGAATCCTCAAATTAGTATTCATTCCATCCACATTTTTACTCATTATCATGCATGAAAATTCATTTCATTATACCCATCAACCTTAGAACATGAACTTGGCAATATTGGCCAATTCATCATGACCATTTACAAAATGAGTGTGAAACATTAATAACCAATCCTTTGGTCTTCAAACATGACATGACACAAAAGATCAAGTCCCTATACATGCTATACTCAAAATGAATTAACTTTACTATACCAAAAGAACGGTTGATAGTGTGATCCGAGCTCCGACGTTCTGTGATCCCCGAGCTAACTTGGTGAAACTACAAGAGAAAGAGGGAAAAGAGAGGGGTAAGCATATAGCTTAGTAAGTTGCATGAAATTCTATAGCAACATAATTGCTCAAACTAAATTCATCCATCTTATGAAACAATAGCAACATAAGTCTGAAATGCTTAACCATACTTATTCATACTTACTCACACTTATTCTTACCCATCTCATGTCACATTATGATTTCTTAACTTGAACTTAATCATGGTACCTGTATCACTCAATCACATAACTTAACACATGTGCTAACATGAACATAAACTCAATTCTTCATCATTCTTATCATGAATAAACTCAAGGTCATCCATAAACGGATTTGACTCTATACCATTTTACATACTTAGCTTTTTTGCCCACGAATTAATCAAATTATCGTAGGACACTCGAACTCGTCGTTCGTAAAACTTGATGCCAACGCCATATCCCAGATATGGTCTTACATGGGATCACCCCTTGATGCCGATGCCATATCCCAGATATGGTCTTACACGGGATCTTATAGCTCTATGTCGATGCCATGTCCCAGACATGGTCTTATACGAGATCGTACATGACTGTCGATGCCATGTCCCAGACATGGTCTTATACGAGATCTTCCTTTGGTGCCGAGGCCATATCCCAGATATGGTCTTACACGGGACCTTCTTTATTCAATGCTAATACATGGGTAACCTCATTATTCCGAATCTTTACCCGGAATCTCACATAACTTATTTTCACCCTTTCCTTATCGAGGCTTCATCACTCGATTTTTATAGTAATAACATACATTGTCATAATATTAAGTAATTTCAAATATCGAACATTATGAAACTCTAATTTCATACAAAGTTACCTCGATTCTCAAAATGTATATCGATGCTCGATTTAGTCCTCGATTTTGTTCTTGCCTCGGTTTTGATCCGAGCTTCGTGTTTCTTGATCTATAATAGCAATTTCACTTGTTAAATATACACATTGACTAAATCGACTCATAATTCATATTTTGGCAACATTACAATTTTGCCCCTAAACCTTTACATAATTACACTTTTGGCCCTAGGCTCGTAAAACGATTTTCATTCAACTTTCTTTTAATTCAAGCCTAGCCGAATCATATTATCAACTATAGCAACCTTCAATTTCCACTATTTCACTCATGTATGACCATTTTTATAACATTTACAATTTGGTCCTTTCTATGCATTTTTCATGAAAATGACTTAGAAAAAGATGTTTATCATACATCATTCTTTCATATTCTTTCATAAAACATCAAAATACATGCATGTCACACATGGGTAAATTTTTGAACATGAACCCTAGCTCAAAATATAGCTAGAAATAGCTAAACCGAGCTACGAGGGTCTCAAAAATACGAAGAACATTAAAAATGGGGCTAGGATGCACTTACTATCAAGCTTGAAAGTTGAAGAAACCCTAGCTATGTCTTCCTTGTGATTTTCGACCAAGGGGGACGAAGATGGACATGATTTTCGCTTCTTTTTTCCCTTTTCATTCTTTTATTAACCAAATGACTAAAATGCCATTAATGGTCCTTTCTTGAGATTTTTCCTTCCCATGTCCATTTTTATCCATCATCAAATATAATGGTCTAATTGCTAAATAAGGACTTCTATAAATTTTTATAATTCTATTTCATTCTTAAATCTTCTAGAATCTCATATTTTCTATTCTTTGCAATTTAGTCCTAATGGACAATTTAATCACTAATTAATAAAACTTCTTCATGAGATTTTCACACAATCAAGAAATCACCTCATAAACTTTATAGAAATAATAAAACTCATATTTCTACTTCGGATTTGTGGTCTCTCACCACTATTCCGACTAGGCCCTAAGTCGGGCTGTTACAATTCTCCCCTCTTAGTGATTTCCGTCCCCAAAAATCTTACCAGTGAAAAGGTTTGGTTACTGGTTCCTCATAGCCTCTTCGGGCTCCCACGTAGCCTCTTCTACCCCATGTCTTTGCCACAATACTTTCACAAGAGCTATACTCTTATTTCTCAACTGTTTGACTTCCAGTGCTAGGATCTTAGCTGGTTCTTCACCATATGTCATGTCGGGTTGAATCTCAACCTCTGTCGGTGTGATCACATGCGAAGGGTCTTATCGGTAGCGCCGCAACATAGACACGTGAAACACATCATGGATCTTCTCTAATTCGGATGGCAAAGCCAACCGATAAGCTATCGGCCCTATCTTTTCGGTGATCTCATATGGTCTGATAAAACGAGGAATCATTTTGCCTTTACGGCCAAATCTAAGAACTTTCCTCCATGGCGACACTTTCAGGAACACTCTATCACCAACTTGATACTCAATCTCTTTCCTTTTTAAATCCGAGTAAGATTTTTGTCTTTCAGAAGCAGCCTTTAAATAATCTTGAATCACTTTTACCTTCTCTTCGGTTTCTCTAACCAAATCAACCCCGTGAATATGGTTTTCCCTAAGTTCGGTCCAATATAAAGGCGTTCGGCACTTACGCCCGTATAAAGCCTCATAGGGTGCCATTTTCAAACTTGACTAAAAACTGTTATTGTAGGCATATTCTACCAACGGTAGATACCTTTCCCAGCTGCCTTGAAACTCAAGAACGCAACACCGGAGCATATCCTCAAGTACTTGTATTAACCTCTCCGACTGACCGTCGGTTTGGGGGTGAAAAGCTGTACTAAAATTCAACTTTGTGCCCAAGGCCTCTTGCAACTTTTTCCAAAATCTAGATGTGAATCTCAAATCTCTATCTGATATAATCGATAAGGGCACTCCGTGTAGCCTCACAATCTCAGAAATATACAAGTTTGCCAACTTATCCAATGAATAGTCGACACGCACCGGTATGAAATGGGCTGACTTCGTAAGTCTATCGACTACGACCCATACAGTATCTTTCTTGCTCGGTGTCAACGGCAAACCTGTTAGAAAGTCCATGGTAATTCGGTCCCACTTCCACTCGGGCACCATAATAGGTTGAAGCAAACCCGAGGGTGCCTGGTGTTCGGCCTTTACTTGTTCACAAATCAAGCATCGTGAAACAAACCCAGAAATATCTTTCTTCATACTCGGCCACCAATACCATTTCTTCAAATCATTATACATCTTGGTGCTGCCTGGATGTACAGATAGACATCCATTATGTGCCTCGTATAAAATCTTCCGGATAAGCTCATCATTTCTCGGCACACAGACTCTGTCTCTGAACATCAGACACCCATCTGAATTAATCTAAAAATCAGATTCAACACCCGACACGTACTGAACTCTTTTGGCTTGCAAGTCACTTTCATTCTTTTGAGCCTCTTGAATCCCTTGAATGAACATCGGTCTAGCTCTCAACTCAGTTAGAATAGAACCATCATCGGACAAACTCACCCGTATATTCATAGCACTCAAAGCAAATAGGAATTTCTTACTCAAAGCATCGGCGACTACATTCGCCTTTCTTGGGTGGTAGTCAATGACCAACTCATAATCTTTTATCAACTCTAACCATCTCCGTTGCCTTAAATTCAATTCCTTTTGAGTCATCAAGTACCTTAAACTTTTGTGATCGGTGAATATCCGACATTTTTCACCATACAAATGGTGTTTCCAAATCTTCAGTGCAAAAACGATGGCAGCCAACTCTAAATCATGCGTCAGGTAATTCTTCTCGTGTGGCTTTAACTGTCTAGAGGCATATGCTATCACCTTTCCTTCTTGCATAAGCACACAACCCAATCCATTCAAGGATGCATCGCTGTAAATCACAAATTCTTTTCCCGGCTCAGGTTGCACTAGAACTGGAGCCTCTGTCAATAATGCCTTTAGTTTCTCGAAACTCTGCTGGCACTTTTCTGTCCACTCAAACTTTGCATCTTTCTGTAATAACCTCGTCATCGGTGTAGCTATCATGGAAAATCCCTTAATGAAACGTCTGTAATAGCCAGCTAGGCCCAAAAAACTTCTAACTTCTGATACATTTTTTGGCGGTTTCCATCAACAATAGTTGAAATCTTAACTGGGTCAACTCGGACTCCATCTCCCGAGACAATGTGTCCCAGAAATCCAACTTCCTTGAGCCAAAATTCACTTTTGCTTAACTTGGCGTACAATTGATTATCTCTTAGAATCTGTAAAACTGTCCTTAAGTGCTCAGCATGCTCAAGCTCATCTCGAAAATATATCAATATATCATCAATAAAAACAACCACAAACTTATCTAGGTATGGACGAAAGATGTGGTTCATTAGATCCATAAACATCACCGGGGCATTAGTTAAACCAAATGGCATTACTAATAATTCATAGTGCCCATACCTCGTCCGAAATGCAGTCTTCAGTATATCTGAGTCTTTTACTCTCAACTGGTAGTATCCCGACCTCAAATCTATCTTGCAGAACACAGTGGCTCCCTTCAATTGATCAAACAAATCGTCGATCCTTGGCAACGGATATTTGTTCTTCACTGTTACCTTATTAAGTTGCCGGTAATCTATACATAACCACATAGTACCATCTTTCTTTTTCACAAATAGCACTGGGGCACCCCATGGAGAACAACTCGGTCTTGCGAACCTTTATCCGTCAACTCTTGTAACTGTGTCTTCAATTCTCTCAACTCCGTTGGAGCCATTCTGTAAGGAGCAATTGATATCGGTACAGTACTGGGAGCTAACTCGATACCAAATTCAACCTCTCTAACCGGAGGCAATCCTGGCAATTCCTCGGGAAAAACATCTTGGTACTCACATACTATCGGTACTGATTCAATCTTAAATTCAGTTTCTTTGGCATTCATCACGAAAGCAAGATACGCCTCATACCCTTTTCTTACATACCTCTGGGCCGACATGTGAGAGATCACTACTGGTGACTTGTCTTGTTCATCTGATTCAACACAAAGAGTGTCCTCATTTTCACATCTCAACTCAATATATTTCTTTCCACAATTTACTGCAACATCATGAGTGGTTAACCAGTCCATACCAAGAATAATGTCAAATTCATCAAATGGCAATAGCATGAGATTTGCCTTAAAACAATGACCTCTAATCATTAATGGGCAATCTTTACATACCTTATCAACTAGCACACTTTTGCCTAAAGGATTAGACACCTTTATCACAATTTTTGTGGACTCTACGGCCATACTCATTCTAGATACTAATTTCATACAAATGTGTGAATGGGTAGATCCCGGATCTATTAAAGCAATAACTTTAGTATCATGAAGAGAAAATGTACCCGTAATTACATCAGGAGATGATGCCTCTTCACGGGCACGAATGGCATAGGTCCTTGCAGGCGCTCTACCCTCAGACCTCGCAGCCTGCTCTCTGTGCGTATTCTTACTACTTGTTCCACTTTTCGAGTTTCTCTGTGGTCTTCCTTTAGCAGTGCCTCCCGTTCTTGCATCCTTGGGCTTCTCTTTCTCATCCCCCTCTGGACAATTTCTAATAAAATGTCTAGAGACCCACACCTGAAACAAGCCTTCTCATTGGCTCGACATTCATCGGAATGATGTTTGCCACACTACAGGCACTTCGGTCTACTCGGTCGGGCGTTGCCAACACTAGCAACTGATGTGGTCTGGGCTTTAGACCCTGAATACTGTTTGCTCTTACTTTTTCCTGAAAACCTGGTGGAAGTAGCTGATCGGGTAGGAAAGTCTCTTGACTTCTTGGATGAAGATTGAAATGACTTACTCATCTGTCTCTTTCTTGAGTCGCGAGACTCCATCTCAACTTTTCTTTTCTCTTTCACTAATTCCTTGGCCTTACAAGCCCGGTCCACTAGCTCAACAAATTCTTTCAACTCGAGGACACCAACAATTAATTTGATATCTTCATTTAGTCTGTCCTCAAACCTCTTACACATGATGGCTTCAGAGGACACACACTCCTGAGCGTACTTGCTGAGTCTCACAAACTCGCGCTTGTACTCAGTCACCGTCATCTTTCCTTGTTTCAGTTCAAGGAATTCCCTTCTCTTCTAATCAATGAATCTTTGGCTTATGTATTTCTTCTGAAATTCTTCTTGAAAAAACTTCCATGTAATTCTTTCCCTTGGCACCACTGACACAAGGGTATTCCACCACTGATAAGCGGAATCTCTATAAAGAGAAACCATGCACTTCATGCACTCTTCAGGTGTGCACGATAATTCATCGAATACCTTGATGGTATTTTCAAGCCAGAACTCGGCTCTTTTCGGATCATTTTTACTAGCCCGGAATTCCTCGGCTCATTGTTTCCGGATTCTATCAACCAGAGGCTTTTGTCTTCTTACAACTTCTACCACTTGGGGAGCTACATGGGTAGGGTGAGGAATAGGCGGGGGTGGAGGAGGTGGAGCATTAGGATTTGCTCAAATGTACTCTGTGTACCAATTGCTCATCATACGGAGAAAGGCTTCCCAGGCCTCTTCTCCCTGACCCAAAGTCTCGGGTCTACTCTCATTGTGCGCGTCCCTTACGCGGGAGCGGTGCATTACTTATTTGCATCATCGGCTGCTGCACTCGATCGAGATCAGGATCCATTAACTATATAAAAAATACAATTCAAGTCGTCAGGAGTCGTCACACTATCATTACACAAGTACTCTTACATATGGCATGTATAGCTAGACTCATACTCACGTTACGTTAGTCTGAGAATCAACTAAACCGTAGCTCTGATACCACTAAATTTAACACCCGTGCACTGTGTCGACTTTGGGGACGGAGGATACGAGGCATTACCGTGCTTAACCTTACTTGGACATGCATTATCGAGCTATAAAATTTCGTTCTGACTTAAAACTTTTCCATCTTAATCATAGCGAGCTTAATATGGGCCTACAAGGCCTAAAACACATATCCGGGAAGTTTCAGAGTTCAACTGGAAACTTTTGCACTCTTTGAAAATTTTTGCCTAAACAGGGGTCACACGCCCGTGTGACTTGGGACATGCCCGTCTGGGCAGGCCGTGTGGTCCCACACGCCCATGTCCCCAGCCCGTGTAGAATTTATTTATGCTTCGAACCTACAGGCATTTTCACATGGCGGGACACACGCCCGTGTCAGTAGCCCGTGTCTCTCACACGGCCTAGACACGCCCGTGTCTTTCACCCGTGGAGCTCTCTGTTTATGATGTCATCAAACCTATAATGGCACACGGCCAAGGTACACGCCCGTGTGCTGGCCCGTGTGACGAATCAAATTCTCGTAATTAAAATGCAGGGGACACACGGACTAATATCACACCCATAGGGTTGACCGTGTGTCACACACGGCCTAGACACACGCCCGTGTGTCTACCCGTGTGGACAATTAGAGGCTATTTTCCAAGCCGTTTTGCCACCTTGAAACTTAAACTCGTTATTTTCGTCACAAGAAACACATAATATAACAATATCAAACCATGAAGAATCCTCAAATTAGTATTCATTCCATCCACATTTTACTCATTATCATGCATGAACATTCATTTCATTATACCCATCAACCTTAGAACATGAACTTGGCAATATTGGCCAATTCATCATGACCATTTACAAAATGTGTGAAACATTAAAAACCAACCCTTTGGTCTTCAAACATGACATGACACAAAAGATCAAGTCCCAATACATGCCATACTCAAAATGAATTAACTTTACTATACCAAAAGAGAGGTTGATAGTGTGATTAGAGCTCCGACGTTCTGTGATCCCCGAGCTAACTTGGTGAAACTAAAAGAGAAAGAGGAAAAAGAGAGGGGTAAGCATATAGCTTAGTAAGTTTGCATGAAATTCTATAGCAACATAGTTGCTCAAACTAAATTCATCCATCTTATGAAACAATAGCAACATAAGTCTCAAATGCTTAACCATACTTATTCATACTTACTCACACTTATTCTTACCCATCTCATGTCACATTATGATTTCTTAACTTTAACTTAATCATGGTACCTGTATCACTCAATCACATAACTTAACACATATTCTAACATGAGCATAAACTCAATTCTTCATCATTCTTATCATGAATAAACTCAAGGTCATCCATAAACGGATTTGACTCTATACCATTTTACATACTTAGCTATTTGGCCCACGAATTAATCATATTATCGTAGGACACTCGAACTCGTCGTTCGTAAAACTTGATGCCAACGCCATATCCCAGATATGGTCTTACATGGGATCACCCCTTGATGCCGATGCCATATCCCAGATATGGTCTTACACGAGATCTTATAGCTCGATGTCGATGCCATGTCCCAGACATGGTCTTATATGAGATCGTACATGAATGTCGATGCCATGTCCCAAACATGGTCTAATACGAGATCTTCCTTTGGTGCCGAGGCCATATCCCAGATATGGTATTACACTGGACCTTCTTTATTCAATGCTAATACATGGGTAACCTCATTATTCCGAATCTTTATCCGGAATCTCACATAACTTATTTTCACCCTTTCCTTATTAAGGCTTCATCACTCGATTTTTATAGTAATAACATACATTGTCATAATATTAAGTAATTTCAAATATCGAACATTATGAAACTCTAATTTCATACAAACTTACCTCGATTCTCAAAATGTATATCGATGCTCGATTTAGTCCTCGATTTTGTTCTTGCCTCGGTTTCGATCCGGGCTTCGTGTTTCTTGATCTATAATAGCAATTTCACTTGTTAAATACACACATTGACTAAATCGAATCGTAATTCATATTTTGGCAACATTACAATTTTGCCCCTAAACCTTTACATAATTACACTTTTGCCCCTAGGCTCGTAAAACGATTTTCATTCAACTTTCTTGTAATTCAAGCCTAGCCGAATCATATTATCAACTATAGAAACCTTCAATTTCCACTATTTCACTCATGTATGACCATTTTTATAACATTTACAATTTGGTCCTTTCTATGCATTTTTCATGAAAATGACTTAGAAAAAGATGTTTATCATACATCAAACTTTCATATTCTTCCATAAAACATCAAAATACATGCATGTCACACATGGGTAAATTTTTTAACATGAACCCTAGCTCAAAATATAGCTAGAAATAGCTAAACCGAGCTACGAGAGTCTCAAAAATACGAAGAACATTAAAAACGGGGCTAGGATGCACTTACTATCAAGCTTGAAAGTTGAAGAAACCCTAGCTATGTCTTCCTTGTGATTTTCGGCCAAGGGGGAGGAAGATGGACATGATTTTTGCTTCTTTTTTCCCTTTTCATTCTTTTATTAACCAAATGACTAAAATACCATTAATGGTCCTTTCTTGAGATTTTTCCTTCCCATGTCCATTTTTGTCCATCATCAAATATAATGGTCTAATTGCTAAATAAGGACTTCTAGAAATTTTTATAATTCTATTTCCTACTTAAATCTTCTAGAATCTCATATTTTCTATTCTTTGTAATTTAGTCCTAATGGACAATTTAATCACTAATTAATAAAACTTCTTCATGAGATTTTCACACAATCAAGAAATCACCTCATAAACTTTATAGAAATCATAAAACTCATATTTCTACTTCGGATTTGTGGTCTTGCACCACTATTCTGACTAGGCCCTAAGTCGGGCTGTTACACCGTTTACACATAGCAACTTCAGTCGGGATACACTCTCTGGCATATTTACTTAGTCTAACAAATTCCTGCTCGTAATCATATACAGTCATATTTCCCTGTTTAAGCTCTAAAAATTCATTCTTTTTATGATCAAGGAATCTCTGGCTAATGTACTTCTTTTTTAATTCTGTTTGGAAAAATTCCCATGTAACATTTTACCTAGGTACAACAGAAATCAAGGTATTCCACCGCTGATAGGCTGAATCTTTTAACAAAGATGCCGCACATTTCAAACATTCTTCAAGTGTGAATGATAATTCATCTAGAACCCTGATAGTATTTTCTAACCAGAATTCAACCCTTTGTAGATCATCATCGGCAGTAGCCTTGAATTCTTCTGCCCCATATTTACAAATTTTCTCTACTGGAGGCTTATAAGTTCTAACAGGTTCAGCACCTTGTGGCATCTCTGGAAACGATTGAGGAGCAGGAGGGGAAGGTTGTTGTACAACAGGATTTGTTCATAATTATTCAGTGAACCACTCATTCATCATTTGAAAGAAGGCTTCTTTAGCCTCATCACCTCGGCCCTCAGATACGGGCCTTTTACTACTAATAGATACAGCTCTTTGAACTAAAGATGGAGCATTGCTCTCAGCTTCCTCGGATTCAGCTCTAGCTAGGTTGGACGACATTACTATATGAAAAACACATTTAAAATGGTCAGGAGATATCACACTATCATAAATTATATATAATGGCATGTATAGAAAATCTCGTTCTTGCTACATTAGTTTGAGAATCAACTAAATCGTAGCTCTGATACCAATAAATATAACACCCCTAACCCATATTCGTCACCGGAATAGGGTTATAAAGTATTACCAGAGTTTACATAACTAATACAATTAATTCATGTCATTTACTATTAATATCCAAAACAAATCATAATTCAATCATATTGTCCCTTAAATGGACCCTCGAGGTCCAATTTATACATTAGAAACAAGTCAGGACTAAATCGAGAACTCAGATAATTTTTCATGAAATTCCAAATTTTTTCTTAAATACAGGGGTCACACGCCCATGTGGGTAGGCAGTGTGGCTAACATGGTTACATGACACACCCGTGTTCAAGGCCATATGGTCATTCGATGTAAGGCACACGGCCATGTTCCAACCCGTGTTCATACCCGTGTAACTCTCTGACTTGGGTCACACGGCCAGTCACACGCTCATGTGCCAGGCCATATGGATAATTTAATTTTTAAAAATTAGGTGCAGGATTCACACGGCCAAGACACACGCCCGTGTGTTGGGCCGTGTGTTTAACAAAGTTGAGACACATGCCCGTGTCTCTACTTGTGTGACCAATTTTGAGCACTCTGTACCTAAATTTTTAAGATGCAGGGGACACACGACCAAACCACACGCCTGTGCACATGGCCGTGTTGATATAATTTTATTTATCCAATAAAATATCAACAAGCATACGACCCGAACAAAATTGGGCACAACATATGGATCAAATATTGCAAGGAAGGAGAGGTACCATCTAAGGAGAATAATAGTTCATGGTTACTAGTGTTTCTTATAGGAAACTCTTCTAGGACACTTCCTCCTGTTGTTTCCCACTCCACACTATTTGTCTTAGCCATTTCTTTTATCTTCCTCAATACATTTTGTTCATAATCTTGATATCTCAAGGGGAAATTAGTTTGGGGTTTTCTTGTGTTTTAAGAGGACTAATGCATTGTTGTTTCATATTGAGGTTAAAGTCCAATTGTCTAGGCTATTTGTATATACCACAAAAACTACTACTTTTCCCTTCTTTCCTATATGGTTTCGGGAAAGGCTTGTACTCCAAAAGCAATAGAAAAAATTAGAATAGGAAGATATATGAAGAAAGTGTTACTTCATAATGAACCTTAACAATCTAGTTGGTGTTTCTTGGAAGATAGCTAATAAAGAAAACCCCACTTTGCTAGCTTGTTAGTTTAATAGTTTTTTTATTTGTTTTGTAATTTTTCCATCATTGGCTTTTTATTAAATTTCATTTTTTTGTCTCTAATCTGTACATAAAACAAGTTGTTAATTGCCAACTTAGCATACATAACTAATTGGAAAAAAATTTTAAATAAAAAAGAAGAATTCAGTTCTTTTATCAAACCTTAACATGGAGAGTTGTTGCTTATGTTTCTCAAATGAAATTAAAGAAGATGAAGAATGTTTCAACTTCATCCACTATAATGTAAGCCATAAAAGTCCTTCAATTATTACAAATAAAATCTAAAGTAATGGCAGATTAAGGTATGGTAAACTCATGCTGACAGTTGTGTATTACTAAAATCGTGGTGAACTCTAATTAATTTTAGTGATTAGTTTTCAATTATAAAACAAAAAACTAAGATGAACTAACGACGAAAAGCATCAAATGTGTTTCTATGAAGTAGTTTTTTGGCAGTGCTTCTTTTGTATATTCATTAGGCGACTCAAATAAAAGGCCTGCCAAGAGTAGATTTTCTAATAGTTATATAAGGAGATGTGGTGTCTTATTCTTCAAAAGCTTTAGTGTGCTTTGGTACATTAAAAAAGAAAAGGAAAGGTATTATTTCCTTTTAAAAACAAATGATGATAAATTTAAATTTTGATTATTAATGAGGAAGAGGATCAAAGAAAATGAAGAAAAATAAGTCAAATTTTGTTATTAGTTGTGGTAAGTTGTGGATTTAATTTTTATATTACACGTTTGAAGTTAGTTTGGATTTTGGTTTGGACTAGGTTTATGGAGACAAGAGGGCTGGGAAGAAGGAAAGAAAAGTAAGCTAAAAGGAGCGTTAGAGTTGGCACTTTCTTACCTTTCACATGATTGCTCATTTTGCCTTGGAGCCTAAAGGGCCTCAAGATTGGCTCATCCTCTTACTTTGTGTGTTTATTCTCTTTATTCTACTCCGAGCATGTCAAGCTTTGTGCTCGTCTAGTTTTCGCAGCAGCAAGTCCTTTGCTTACTGTTCTTTGTCCTTAAGAACTCACTTTCTCCTTTTATTAAACACACTTTATGGTAATTCTTTTAGGCCCCTTACTATTGGGCTTTATGGTCATGACATTTCAATAGTCCCCTTTAGGTTTGAATCAGGTTACAAAGTGACCTAGAGAAGACATAAATCAGGACCACTAATGAGAAAATTGTAATGACGTGAAGAATTACTTTATCAATTGAAGATAGAAAACATATGACTATTTTGAGTGGAAATGTAGCACCATAAAATTTACAGTACAAAAGTTGGTACTAATCAATGATCATGTTTGTGAATTTTCAAGGAAATGTGAAAATCAATCAAATAAAGAGAATTCTTAAGAAGTTACATTGATATGGGAGAGGAAAAACAATGTACAAAGTTTTTAATGTGAAAATGTGTGAAAAGGATTAGATTGTAAATTGTGAAAAGTTGAAGGGCTAAAATAGAATTTTAACATAAATAGAAAATGCGAGTTATTAATGAATATTTGGCATCAGAATGACTAGAATATGTGTTGGTATCGTAACACCTCCTACCCAAGCCCGAACCTAGACTCGAGCAAGAAATGCTACATTTCAAGTCAAACATTTCTCTTAAGAAATAAACATGAAATTCAAGTTCCACTCATATTTTTGACTTATTTAATCTCCTTTAAGACTTTTTGAAACATTTCTAAACTTTCTTTATAATCCGACTTCAATAAGAGGTTGTTCGGGGCCCTTTCGGAGGAACAACAACAAAAACAAGGTAGTAGTATCAATACAAAGTCCTCCAAGTACCGACAGCTCTGCTTATAACTATTCTTTTTTTATTTTAAATTTTTTAGGTTGTACCGATACAAGTCCTTCAAGTATAGATACTTAGGTGCAAGGGAGTTAAAGACAAGCCTGAAACAACTTATAAACATACCAAGACATGTCACATTCATTCCCAATCATTCTCAACCATTCCTAAATCTTTAAACACTTCAAACTATCTCTAAAAACCTCATATTTTCATCCATCTCCAAACACTAATAAATATACTACAAGGTTCTCAATACTTTTTGTAATGACTCGGTTTCCAATGGTGTCTAAAAATATGATTTTAGAACCTCATTTTCGTAAACCGAGTTTATAAATATTAAATAGGGATATTTATATAGTTATTATGTGCATATATTGAAATTTTGTTAATTAATTTAGTAAAAAATGTGGTTAATTAAGGTCCAAAGACTAAATCGTAAAACTTTAACCACTATAAAGTTTTAATTAGGAAAAGGCTTGGGGACTAAGATAGGAATTATCGAAAGGACTAAAATGGTTAATAAAAAAATTAGATAGGTAATATTGGATGATGATGGTGGATGAAATTATATTTAGTTAATTGAAGATTAAGGCATAATTAAGTAGGATTAAACTAATTAAATATGTTTAATTATAAATTAAATAAACTATATAAGGAAATTTGAGTGGAGAACAGTCATTGATCGTTGTATTTTAGAGTTTTAAATTGATAATGATCGATCTTGGAATTAACTATAACAACGGTTGAGGCAAGTGCACCTATCGAACGGTAGTATAGCTTAGGCAAGACCGGATTGTCGAACCCAAAGGAACTAAAAGTACTAATACTAACTTTATTTCTATTATTTAGCCTAAAATAAGTGAAGTTGTTTATTAATCTAAATTAACTAATTACTAAGCTAAAGACGCAAAGACAAAAAGAATGAATTGGGGAAATACTTGGGAAAAACTCAGTTGATTAAGACGATACCCTTAGGAAGAATCCACCTAGACTTCACTTGTTATCTAACACTGAACCAGACGATTTATTCACTTGACTTGATCCGTAGGACTCCCTAATGTATATTAAACCCTCTCTCGAGGCGAATAACGTCTAACCCTAGGTTGATTAATTGAAATCTCTTTCTAATTAAAACCCCTAGAATAGCAGTAAATCGATCTATGAACTCCCATATTAGGTTTCACCCTAATCCGGCAAAATCTCGTCACCCTATCTCTAGGCGTGCGATCAACTCCGCTTAATTATGCTAGATCTACTCTTAAGCAGGGACTTTTGCTCCACCACCTAAGCACATTCAACTTGAATTAATATCCGCGAAATATCAAAACAAGAATTAAGCACACATAATCAAGAACAAATCAAATATTTATCATATAGTTCAAAAAACAATAACACGATTCATCTAGGTTTCATCCCCCTTCAGGTATCTGAAGGGTTTAGTTCATAATAATAAAGAAAAACATCTCAGAAGAAAAGTTAAAACAAAACATAAGAAATCCCTAAAACCCCCTGAAGGAATTGAAGAGGAGATCCTCCGTCTTGAGTAGAATTCTGGCTTCTTGAGATGGATCAACTGGCTATCCCTTGAGAGTTCCCCACAAATCTAACATTTTCGGCTCGGCTCCTTGGCCTAGCTAACCGCCCTCTTTTAGGTTATACTTAGGGTCTTTATATAGGCTTTTGGAATAGGTTTCTTTGCCCCTAAGTATCCTTTTTCGAGTGAAATTACTCTCCTCCACGGCAGGGGCACGGCCATGGCACACGCCCGTGTGAATCGTGGCCAGGCCGTGTTGGACTCCGTTAATGAGGCACGGCCGTGTATATCGACATCAGGTCGTGTTCTAGTATATTTGAGGAGGCACGGCCGTGTGGGCTTTAGTCCAGGCCGTGTCAATTTCTTCTTTGGCCCATTTTAGCCCGTTTTGAGTCCGTTTCTCATTCTTTTTATTCTTGGGTGCTTTCTTGAGTATAAAACATGAAAAGAAAGGATTAAGAGCACCTTTTTACATAAATCAAGGGATAAATCATCCAAAAGTATGCTAAATATGGGATTAAAATATGTTACTATTTCGATTTATCAAATACCCCCACACTTAAGCTTTTGCTTGTCCTCAAGCAAAATTCTCAACTTATAATTAAAACGAACTTTCTATAATTCATAATTCCTATCAACAATGTTTCATCATAATTCATAGATAATTTATACATGGATAATTCAATTCAAAGAGTCCTAAGGATTCAAACAATCTAAGTCATAGATTTGTAGCTCAAAAATATAGGCGTCTCCCCTTATCTAAATAATTACCTTTAATTCAAAACCGACAAGGATTGACATCCTCACTAGAGATTCACTCAAATCACTCAAAGTGTTTAAGGTTCAGGAAAAAGCGCTCAAAAGTCGAACATGAAAAGTTAGTCCCATAGGCTTGCCTGAAAATCAAATCTCCACCACTATAATATGAGATAATGCATAAATCAAAAGGTCTTTAATTAGGGTTGTAACGGGGCTAGGGTTAAGGTGTGGATAAAGGCTGAATTAGAAGGTTAGAATTGAGATTGAATTGATAAATTACCTAACTAGAAACAATAAACTGAATAATTACATAATGGATTGAAACTTTAAACTAATAATACGAGCTTCTTCTTCAATAAATAGACTTTAACTGTACAAGCTCACTTAATCACAAAACTATAATGAATAACGACTATACTTCGATTTTTTTTTTCAAGAACGAATCATAAATATATAACAAAGGATAAATTACTAAAATAAAAACATAGTTAGGCTATTAATCAAATCAAATCTCGATATAAAGGTAGTCAAAAGGAATGGGGATAACAAAAACAAAGGGTTTTGGGTTAATATTAGTGGTTATGTCAATAAAAAGGGTTGTTAGGATTAAAAGGGGTTCACTAGGGGTTATTTGTGAAGGTAGGCTTTTAATTGAGTTAGTGAGTTAAAACCTAGGTGCCTTAATCATCTCTGTATATCAAATCATAGGTGTGGTCTCGATATGTATAAACGAGGCAAGTTCTAGAATAACAAATCAATGTTGACATACTCATAATCAATAAAGTGAGCATGAAAAAGAATATATGCTCTATAAGGCTCAAAAACTCACAAAAATTATGGGTATTTTTGACATCAACCTCGGTAAATTTCAAACTTCAAAGTAATATTTAAATTCAGTTCGATAACCTAGCAAATTTTAATTGAAAAAATGGACTTATCATGCTTGATTCTTTAGTATCTTAAAATTTAATTATCAATGCACAATTATCAATGACTTAATCTAAAACATATCAATAAAAAACAAGACTAAATTCAGGATTTTGAGAATAATGCAAAAAGTTTGGCACGTTTAAGATTTCACCCCCCCACACTTAAGATGTACATTGCCCTCAATGTACAAAGATAGATAATAGCATGATAATAAGAAAATCACAAGATAGGGAAAGAAGTGAAACTTCCTGAATTATGGATGGATTCCTTGAGTTGGATGTGGCAGATGACTTATGTAGCAGTGAATTACTCCTGTTGATTTATTTGTTATTTTGGAGTGTTTAATTGAAACTGCGAAGTCAGTAGTTAGATGTCTCGGGGGTGGAATTAAATAAGTGTTTGTTAGTAATACTCTAAGGTTAGATATGTAATGATAATATGAATAAAATAGAGGTGTGAAACATAAAGGCAAAAGGGTTTAAATTAAGGCAAATAAAAATAAAGAAAATAATCATAAGGACAATAGAAGGACTCAGAGGTCCTCATCGTCAGCTGGGTCCTGTGGTGGTGGTGTAGAAATGTTGAAGTGGTGACAAATCTGCTGGAGGGTGACCTCGATTCCGTCAAAGCGTTGAAATTGCTGGGTACAGTACTTTTCAAATAGATCGAGGCGTGCAGAAATGTCCGAGAATGAAACTATTGTATGGGAGGGCCGTTGGCTCGGGGGTGGTGCCTCCTGTGCTGGTGGGACATCATCAGTAATGTCCTCGGGCTCCTCCTCGTCAATGGGGGGGCTAATCGGTACTGAGGAGGGTCGGTCCCACGACGATATTTTATCATCCTCATGTGTAGCATCGTCTGGATGCCCTGAGGTACCATATGATAGATTAGTGTTAGAGATGAGGTCTGAGTCTCGGTTTTGAGGAGTTCAAAATGTCAAGCCAACCGGGTGATGTACGGGCCCATCGAGAGAATTCCCTTCCTGTGCGGCTCTGTTTGGTGCTGAATCGCACGGGCTATGAAGTATGCAAGGTCGAAAACGTGCCCATTTGACATGCATGATAAGTAGTAGACGCCATGTGTATTTACCACGTCGGTGCTCTCACATCAACCCGTGATAGTGTGAGCTAGAATGGCGTGGATGTACCGCAGGGATGGGGCAAGGGCTGTCGCCTTGGAACGACTGGGGTCGTAGATGCCCGTGTTGGTGGCTAAGCTGTGCCAACAGCTGATGGGAGTGCAGTGGAACTGGCGGTTTCGCTCGGAGAGTGGATTTTCTGATAAGAACTCATCTGTATAGAGTCCGAGCACCGTCCCAAATTATGGTACGCTCAGTTGTCGTACCGTGCCCCCTAGCCTGAATTGAATTGTGCCCGGGTCATCGTATTTCGCCATCACCGTCTGTAAGGTAAAAGTGGCACAAAACTCTAGGGTGAGTTCTAAGTATGTGGGCTCGATGATGGAGAAAAATTGTTCCCACGGCTCGGTCGAGAGAAGTGGTCAGATATCGACTGCTAGCTCGACCTATTCCAAAGCATCCCAGTCAATGCACCTACCGGTGCCAAGAGGTCATGCTCGAAAGGCCTTGTACCGTTCCTCCTGGGCGTTCTGAGTAAATTGAAGGAAGGGGTGTCGTACTTCGGCAGAGGCACTAGTTGAGGACGAGCCGGTTCCCTTTCTTCTCTTAGTGGGGGCGGCGGCGGTTCTTTTTCCTCTCGATGATGACATTGTACCTAAGAATAGTGAATGTTCAAGTATGGTTTGTACTGAATTAAATCAAGCACTTTTATCTAGACCCGAGATATTTGAAGGCCAAATACGATTATTCTAACTATGAACAACTAATTCTATCTAATTTAAAATAAATATCTAAAGAAAAATATAGCAATCAAAATGAGTTTGCAAGAGAGTAAATAACACTAATAGGTTAAAAAGAAACTAGATAATCATGAAAATGGAAATAAGTTCTAAAGAAATTATTCTTGAAAGAAAATAAATAGTAAGAATAAACAAAATATTATAAACAAAATATTCTTTAAATCAAACAATCATTAAGAAAATGAAGTGATGAGGGGAACCAGCAAGTTTTGAGAATGTGGTAGTGTGAATCGACGGAACACGGGCGGAGCACGGTGGTGTTGTAATTTTCTGGAGGTCCACGGCGGTGGAGAGGGCGTGGTTTTCTTGCAACACGGTGGTGGCGAGGGCGTGGGTGCGGTTTTTGTATGGGTTTTGGAGAGAAGGGAAGGTTGATGGGTTTTGGGGGTTAAAATGTGGGTGAGTTCGGGTATGGTGGCCGGATTTGGGATAAAAGAGGCTGAGAAAATTGATTTAGGGTTGGTTTGGGGAAGATGAGCGGTTTAAGTTGCTTAAATAGGGGTGGGAGCACGGGCAAGGGCCACGCCCGTGCTCAATTTTAATTAGCCGTGTTTTCGCGTTTTTCAAATTTTAGGCGCGATCAGGGTGCTTGGTCACGGCCGTGGTTAAAGTGACACGCCCGTGTTCTTCTTCACACGGTTGTTCAAAACAGGCGTGTTCCGCCCGTGTTCGTCAAGTCAGTATAGTCCACGGTTGTGACGCACGGGCGTGTTGAGCCCGTGTTTGGCAAGTCAGTATAGTCCACGGTTGCTCAGCACGGGCGTGGGGCTTATTATCGTAGCCTGTGTTAGGGATAAAAGTCACCTTTGTCGAGCATGGTTATAAGTACGCCCGTGTTTCGTTCCATGGCTTCCACACGGCTACGGGAACGCCCGTTTGCAAGGCCGTGTGATCTAAAACCTGCGCTTTATTGGATTAATTAGTATGGGATTAAATGCTAAAAATTAAGAATCTAATGTTAGTATGGTTAATGCTCGGGTTGCCTCCCGAGAAGCGCTCGTTTAAAGTCTTAAGCTAGACTTACCGTGTTTTCATTTTTTAAAAGAAGGTTCACGGAGTTGAAGCTCCTCTCTCATATCCCTAAAATCTTCACCATTATAGATTTTGAGTCGGTGACCATTTACCTTAAATGTGCCTTGAGTGGGATGAGTTACCTCGATTGTGCCATAGGGAAAAAATTTTTTAATCATGAATGGACCTGACCATCTTGATTTCAGTTTTCCAGGAAACAATTTAAGCCTTGAATTGTATAGTAGGACCAAGTCCCCTACTTTGAATTGTCTCGATTTCTTCAGACGAGCATCATGGTGTCGCTTTGTTGCCTTCTTGTATAGCTTCGAGTTCTCATAGGCATCAGATCTCCATTCATCTAGCTCGTTCATCTGCATCATTCTTTTCTCTCCTGCGGTTTTAAGATCAAAATTTAAGAATTTTATAGCCCAAAAGGCTTTGTGTTCTAACTCGAACGGCAAATGACAACTTTTCCCATAGACAAGTTTGTATAGGGATGTCCCTAGGGGGTTTTAAACGCTGTTCTATAGGCCCATAGGGCATCATCTACTTTTGATGCCCAATCTTTTTTGTTTGATTCAACCATTTTTTCAAGAATGCGCTTAAGTTCTCGATTTGCTACTTCTACTTGCCCACTGGTTTGAGGGTGATATGGGGTAGCTATCCTATGGTGTACTCCATATTTTTTTAAGACTTTATCAAACTGAGTATTACAAAAATGAGTACCCCTATCACTAATGATAGCTCTAGGTGTTCCAAATCGAGAGAATAATTTCTTGAGAAACTTAACTACTACTCTAGCATCATTGGTAGGTAAAGCTTCGAATTCCACCCATTTTGACATGTAATCAACTGCCACTAGGATGTATTTATTTCCAAATGAACTAGGGAATGGACCCATAAAATAAATACCCCATACATCAAATATTTCACAAGATAGCATATATGTTTAAGGCATTTCATCACGTTTAGAAACATTACCTGTTCTTTGGCATTTATCACATGAAGCGACATACCTATTGGCATCTTTGAATAGAGTGGGCCAATAAAAACTTGATTCGAGTATTTTATATGCTGTCTTAATGCCGCTGTAGTGTCCTCCTGAAGGTCCTGAATGGCAATGTTGTAGGATTTTGCTTGCTTCTGTCTTTGTAACACATCTTCGAATTACCTGATCTGCACAAATGCGAAAAAGAAAGGGATCTTCCCAAAAATAGTTCTTCGCATCAGTAAAGAATCGCTTTTTTTGATGATGTGTTAACCTTTTTGGTAAGATGTTAGCAGCTAAATAGTTCGTAATATCTGCAAACCATGGTACCTCGAAGTTGGTTATAGAAAAGAGTTGTTCTTCAAGAAATGAGTTGTTTATTTCACTTTCGTCGAGCTCTTCGATATGTGGGTTCTCAAGCCTGGAGAGGTGATCTGCTGCAAGGTTTTCAGCTCCCTTCTTATCCTGTATTTCCAGGTCAAATTCCTGTAAAAGTAAAATCCATCTTATGAGTCGTGGTTGTAACATCCGGGAATTAGGGGCTTTGCATTTATATGTTTATGTGTGTTTGGTATGCTTTATGTGTTAATTCGTGATGTTTGGGGTCTCTAGGAAGGCTCAGAGTTAAACCGAAGCCTTGGTGGAAATTTCAATTTTAGGCACTTTAAAGGAGAACTAGCTGGGACAAGCCTTAAGGATTAATGCTTGTGTTTGTTGACACGAGAAGTGCAGTGGTAAAGCGGCAAGGAGGCGCCACTTGGGATGCAGGTAGGTGACGCCACAAGGAAGTAGTGAGGGAGCAGGTTCGAGTTGCATAGATTACTTTTTGGACTTTATTTTGGCGTAGGATGGAGAGGTGGTGGATTTCGGTTGGGACCTTGAAGAGTGGGAGTTGAATGAGTCAAATATTTTTGAATGGGTGGCCATGAGAGAAAGGTGGAATTTGAATCTTTCAAATTGATTCAAATGGTGTGATGGGAGTGAAAGTAGGAGATGTTCAAGAGGTTGGTGGCTTGCTGGAGGTTGTTGACCGATTGTGGCTTGGTTTAAGGGGGGAGCTTTTCAGTTTTGGGGCTAGATGAGGAGAGTGTGCCGAATGTGGTTTGATGCTTTCTTTCTTCTCTTTGGGGCATTTTCGATTTTTAGGTGTATGTGGGTGTGTGTGTGTCGATTCTTCCTTAGGTCACTTTGAGTAGAGAGTTACCAAATTAAGTTTAGAAATCCTTTAGCATTTGTTTCTTCTCTCAAGTACCAAAGCCGAAACTTTAACCTTTCTCTATATTCTATTTTTCTTTCATTTTCTTCCCTTCACATCTTTTCTCTCTTCATAGCCGAACCTTCCTTGGTGATTCATCTTCTTCTTCTATTTCTTCTACTCAAAACCGAAATCATCTTCTCTCTTTACACTTTAGTTAACTTGAGTATACTACTTCACCACCAAAGCCGTAGCACCCTTTTGTTTCTCTTCTCTTTTTCTTGCTCCATATTTCTTCTATTTGTTTCTTTATAATCCGAAACCTATCCCGCATTTCTTATTTTTGAGTGTTGTTTTTACTCATCACTTTATCTGAATCTCCTTTGTGTGTTCATTTCTCTTCGTTCGTTCTTGTTTCAATGGATTGCCGTCACATATTTTTCTAGTTTTCTCAAATCGGCTTCTTCCTGTTTAGTGGTAAGTATTCTCCTTCTTCATTTTCGATTCTTTTCCTTTCTCTTGCTGGTGGTAAAACCGAAGGAGTTAACTTGTACTTTGATGCATTGGCCAAATATAGGAGGGGGTCTCTTCTTCGCATTCTTTTCTGCATCTGGCTAGTGTTTGGAGGTCGATCTAGGTAAGGGGGTTCTTACCAACTCGTTTGGCCGAAAGGCCATTTCTTCTAATCTATCTTGGAGAATCGATTCTAATGTAGGGAGTGTGTAGGTACTCAACCGATTTCTCAACACCAGTTCGTTAGCTTTCAGAATCTGTCGATTTAGGTAAGAAACTTCTTCGTTATGAGTATCTATTCTTTCGTTCTTTTCGTTGCTTTAACCTGGTTCTCTGATCAAGATCTATCATGGATTCGAATGCCAGTCAAGGGAAGAAAGGGGTTGGACCTGTAGTCCCTACCCCTAAGTTTAAGAAACGTGTGGTGTCTGCCGTTCGAGACTTTCCACCGGGTTGTGGGCCGGCTTCGAAGAGGGATAGGCAGATCGCGGTGATTCCCGCAAGTGAGGGTGTTAGCGAGATTGATAGCATTGTTCTTCGTGTTTACAGGTGTGTAATTACCACACTTTCTATGTTATATAAAATGTTTATGTGAACTATCTGAAAGCCGAAAACTCGGTAAAGGCTAATGAGTTACCCATGAAGGGTAAAATCGTAACACCAGGTTAGTTGTTCTTCGATTAAGTCTTATAAACATTGTCGTTAGCATGGTTGTGCATGTATTCGAAATACTAATTGTATGATATTATATTATATGTTCATTATACTATGTTTGCATGTGCATGGGATTTCGGGAATTAATAATGATTATGAAGGGAAGTGTATATCGGTGACTCTGTCACACTATTTCGATGGCTCGGTGCCTTATTGTATATCGGTGGCTTGGTCACACATTTATCGGTGGCTAGACCACATTATATCAACTTTGAAGCGGTGTAGGATCGGCAAAGATGACTCGCCAAAGAGGTGTGTAGAGGATGGAGGGTTGATTGTAGAAATCCCCAGAGGTGTGTTGAGGATGGACATATGGAGCGGTGTGTAGAGGATGGAATATTAGGCTGGGTTGGGTTATCATACTGAATATTTTGATATGCTATATTGATTGGGCTTTGGCCAATAGTGATATGGGGGGCTTAGGCCCACTTGTGGATTATGTGGACTAATTGCACACTGAGTCTTGTGACTCACTTTATTTGCTTAAACAAATTGCAGGTGACTCTTAGTTCAGTGGATTGGCTGGATTGGACTCGAGGTGGCCATGCATAGGGTATTCAATTAAAACTTTATTTTATTTATCATTTGCTACCTTTGGAGATTTTTGATTTATAATAAGGCCACTTTTATTTTGGTTTTTAATTATGGTTTAATTATTAAGACGTTAATATCACAAACTTGATCGATCAAACATTTTCTGAATAGAATGAAATAAAAAAGGGGTTTTTCTCAAAACCTAACCAACGATTTTACAAACCACATGCAATAGCAAACCTCGTGATTTCTTTAATGTAAAAGAGTTTTCAAACGTCACCTAAACACAAGAATTTGGCTATATAAGAATTTTCACTAAATAATTACTAAGTTTTCAAATGGACTGTTAAACTTGATGATTTTAGAGAGGAACGTTCTAACATTCTGCAATACACGAAACTACATACAAATTATTTTTCCCATGTGACATACCAGATCCGGTCATGGCGTTTGGGCCGGGTTTGGGATGTTACAGTGGTTTTGCATCAGGTTTAGTTAAAAGATAACGAAGAGCAGAGTGGTCAGTGTAAACGACAACTTTAGATAATACTACATATTGTCTGAATTTATCAAACGCAAAGACCACGGCTAGTAATTCTTTTCGATGGTAGTATAATTTTCTTTGTGGTTGTTAATGTCTTCTTTGGCGTAATAAATCTATTTGGAAGTGCTTGTCTTTTCATCGTCCTAAAAGCGCACTCTTTGCAAAATCACTTGCATCACATTAGTTCAAAAGGAGATTCCAATCGGGCAATTATAATTGGGGTGTTTATTAATTTCTCTTTAAGAATATTAAATGCATCTAAACATTTCTGATTAAAATTAAAAGGTACATCTTTTTCTAGTAATTTCGTTAGAGGCTTAGCTATTTTAGAAAAATCTTTAATAAATCTTCTATAAAATCTTGCATGTCCTAAAAAGCTTCTAATAGTCTTAACTGAACTAGGAGGAGGTAATTTTTCTATGGTTTCGACCTTTGCTTTATCTACCTCGATTCCTTTACTAGAAATTTTATGTCCTAATACAATTCCCTCTTGTACCATAAAGTGGCATTTTTCCCAATTTAAGACAAGATTTGTCTCCTCACATCTCATTATAACTCGTTTTAAGTTTTTAAGACAAAGATGGAAAGAATTACCAAATACCGAGAAATCGTCCATAAATACCTCCATAATGTCTTCCACAAGTTCGTCAAAGATTGCCAACATGCAACGCTAAAAAGTAGCAAGAGCATTACATAATCCAAAAGGCATTCTTCGATAAGAAAACGTACCATATGGACATGTGAATGTTGTCTTCTCTTGATCTTCAGGTGCTATTGGGATTTGGAAATAGCCGGAGAGTCCATCTAGGAAGTAATAGTACATATGCCCAGATAACCTTTCTAACATTTGATCAATGAAGGGCAAAGGAAAGTGATCTTTTCTAGTGGCGTTGTTCATCTTCCTGTAATCAACGCAGACTCTCCAACCTGTAACTGTTCTAGTGGGAATTAGTTCATTCTTCTCGTTGGCTACCACCGTCATGCCTCCTTTCTTTGGAACAACTTGCACAGGACTTACCCTATTGCTGTCAGAAATAGGATAAATTATTCCAGCATCTAGAAGTTTAATTACCTCAGCTTTCACAACTTCTTTTACATTGGGATTCAATCGTCTTTGAGGTTGCACACATGGCTTGTATTCCTCTTCCATTATAATTTTGTGGGTGCAAAGCGATGGGCTTATTCCCTTAATGTCGAGATTTTCCAAGCTATGGCTCTTTTATGTTCTCTCAAGCACTGTATCAACTCCTCTTTTCCTTGGGTTCCAATTAGAAAAGATAATTCTTCGGTAGCGTAGAATTATCCCCGAGGAATGCATATTCTAAGTGTTTCGGCAACTGTTTTAATTCTAATTTGGGCGGCTCATCAATAGAGGGTTTTTGTTTTAGTTCGCCATTGACTTCAATGCTCTCTTTTTTCCGTTTGTCTAGATGAAGATGTATTCAGATTCAGCTTGTCAACTTCATCTTCTTCCCTCTCTTCTTGAGTCAGGCACAGTTCCATCGTGTCATCATGTATAATTTCTTGTAATGAGTTTTGAATGATATGATTAGTAGTATCAACAAAATAACAGGAATCATCTTGTTCTTTAGAATATCGCATGGCTTCATAAATTTGAAAAATAATTTCCTCATCGCCTATTCTTAATGCCAGTTTACTGTCACCTACATCGATAATAGCCCTAACAGTAGTTAAAAAAGGGCGCCCTAAAATTAAGGGAACCTCAATATCCTCATCCATGTCAAGCACAACAAAATCAACAGGGAAAATAAATTTATCAATTTTTACCAAAACATCCTCGATAACTCCTCTAGGATATTTAATTGATCTATCGACTAATTGAATACTCATCCTAGTGGGTTTTGGTTCCCTAGATCTAGTTGTTTAAACATTTTATAAGGCATTAAATTAATATCGCACCTAGATCAACTAATGCTTTCTTAATATTTAAACTACCAATTAAACAAGGAATAGTAAAACTTCCAGGTCTTTTAATTTGGTTGGTAACTTGTTTTGGAGGATGGTGAACATTCTTCATTAAGCTCCACAGTTGATACTTCTTCAAGCTTCCTTTTATTCGTCAGGAGTTCTTTTAAGAATTTTGCGTATGTCGGCATCTGTGAGATGGCTTCAAGAAAGGGTAAGTTAATATGTATTTTTTAAAAAGTTCAAGAAATTTACCGTATTGGGCATCTAATCGGTCTTTCTTCAACTTTGCTGGGTATGGGATTGATGGTTTACTTTCTTTGCGCACTGGACTTACATCCTCAACTCCCTCATCCTTTGCTTTGTCATCTTCATGTGGTATTTTTTTCTTCGGTTCGACTACCTCCTTTCCACTTCTCAGTGTGACTGCCTTCACTTGTTCTATTCCTTTAGAAAAAATCTCTGATCAAATTTCAGAAACTATCTTAGTAAGTTGCCCAACTATCTTAGTAATTTCCCCAACTGACTTAGTAAGTTCTCCAACTTGGTTCTCGATCCCAATTGTTGAATCATTTGTATAGTGTTAGGCTTTAATTAAAAATTATTAGCGGCTATAGCAGGCCTAACAATACTTGATTCTGCTCCTGTTAAATGAGGTTTAACATAATCATACATAGTACGCGGAGCATTATTCTCTCCCACATCTTGTGGTTGAGGATTATTTTCGTCCATCCCTTCAGTAGGATTGGATTCGCCTTCTCGCTCTTTTTCTGTGTAATTTAGGGCTCGCCTAATTTCTCTGCGATTTCTACGAGGGGTAGCTTCAATATCACTGTCGTATACTAGTGGTCCTCTCGGGTTCCTTCTAGTCATAAACTAGAGGTACCTGCTAAGAAAAAGAAAGAAAGAAAATTAGAAAAATTAAAACTAAGATAAAAAAATAAAAATAAAAGTAAATAAAAAAATAAAAAAATGGCTAAAGTAATAAAAATAGAGTGTTCTTAATATTTTAGTTCCCCGGCAACGGTGCCAAAAACTTGATCGTTGTATTTCAGAGTTTTAAATTTATAATGATCGATCCTGGAATTAACTATAACAACGATTGAGGCAAGTGCACCTATCGAACAGTAGTATAGCTTAGGCAAGACCAGATTGTCGAACCCAAAGGAACTAAAAGTACTAATACTAACTTTCTTTCTATTATTTAGCCTAAAATAAGTGAAGTTGTTTATTAATCTAAATTAACTAATTACTAAGCTAAAGACGCAAAGACAAAAAGAATGAATTGGGGAAATACTTGGGAAAAACTCAATTGATTAAGACGATACCCTTAGGAAGAATCCACCTAGACTTCACTTGTTATCTAACACTGAACCAGGCGATTTATTCACTTGACTTGATCCGTAGGACTCCCTAATTTATATTAAACCCTCTCTCGAGGCGAATAACGTCTAACCCTAGGTTGATTAATTTAAATCTATTTCTAATTAAAACCCCTAGAATAGCAGTAAATCGATCTATGGACTCCCATATTAGGTTTCACCCTAATCCGGCAAAATCTCGTCACCTTATCTCTAGGTGTGCGATCAACTCCGCTTAATTATGCTAGATCTACTCTTAAGCAGGGACTTTTGCTCCACCACCTAAGCACATTCAATTTGAATTAATATCCGCGAAATATCAACACAAGAATTAAGCACACATAATCAAGAAAAAATCAAATATTTATCATATAGTTCAGAAAATAATAACACGATTCATCTAGGTTTCATCCCCCTTCAGGTATCTGAAGGGTTTAGTTCATAATAATAAAGAAAAACATCTCAGAAGAAAAGTTAAAAAAAACATAAGAAATCCCTAAAACCCCCTGAAGGAATTGAAGAGGAGATCCTCTGTCTTGAGTAGAATTCCGGCTTCTTGAGATGGATCAACTGGCTATCCCTTGAGAGTTCCCCACAAATCTGACCTTTTTGGCTCGGCTCCTTGGCCTAGCTAACCGCCCTCTTTTAAGTTATACCTAGGGTCTTTATATATGCTTTTGGAATAGGTTTCTTTGCCCCTAAGTATCCTTTTCCGAGTGAAATTACTCTCCTCCACGATAGGGGCACGGCCATGGCACACGCCTGTGTGAATCGTGGCCAGGCCGTGTTGGACTCTATTAATGAGGCACGGTGTGTGTAGATCGACATCAGCCGTGTTCTAGTATATTTGAGGGGCACACGGCCGTGTGGGCTTTAGTCCGGCCGTGTCGATTTCTTCTTTGGCCCATTTTGGTTCGTTTTGAGTCCGTTTCTCGTTCTTTTTATTCTTGGGTGCTTTCCTGAGTATAAGACATGAAAAGAAAGGATTAAGAGCACCTTTTTACATAAATCAAGGGATAAATCATCCAAAAGTATGCTAAATGTGGGATTAAAATATGTTACTATTTTGGTTTATCAGTCATCATCTTCTCCAACTCTACTGTCCACCATTTGTGACCAAAAGAGAAAAGCTTCAAAAACCTAGTTTGACATTCGACCACCTATTCCAAGTAAGTCCTTGGCATTTTTTTTATTTTTATGAAAATTGAATCATGGATGCTTGATTTAGCTAGCCCATGTATCAATTTTTTCAATTATTGAAATTTTGATAAGTTTCCATTGTTTAGAATTGGATGAATTAGGCTTGAAATTTATAGAAATTAAGCTTAGATTATGAAAAAGTCTAAATTATAAAGCTTAATTATGAGCTTTGTACATTAGGGACCAAACTGAATAAAATGCAAACCTGTCATGAAATTGTGGTAGGAATAGAAAGTATAAGATCCCTAATGAATAAATGTGAAATTAGATTTTAATTCGAAGCTTTAGATTGAATGTTATGCATGTCTCGGATTTAGGGATTAAATTGAATAAATTGAAAAATATGCTTGATCTTGTATTTGATTGTGAATTGGATGTAAATTGATATTGATATGTGTTGTATGTCTGTACATAGCTAACGTTGACGTTGAGCCTTTGAGAGGGAAAGGAAAAGTGAGAGTTGTCGACGAGTGATGCAAAACTTTGGTTTGAGTTTTATGATTCGAGATAGATTTAATTACTTGCATAAACATGTTAATTGAATGAGTAAATTCCAAGGTGAGTATATGGAAATAGTATGGATTGTTTAGTTTGAGTTGACATGGAATATCGAGATAGAGAACTAAAATGAATAAAATAAAAAATGACATGAATTGGTTTGAAATATAAACCAGAAGACATGTTGGGAGGCCAAGCTGTCTTGGCTCAACTGTCTACTATAACTAGCTTGATGAATGCCTAACAAAAGCCCGGTACTCTAGTAAAAAACCATATGATAACTCTTATGGGATACTTTGCCAAGGCCACGGACAATGAGGCCAATTTAGACCCCAACACTTAAATTGAGATGGTGTTCAAAACCTTGTCCAAGGACTTTGATGGCTTTCGGGTCGCATATAACCTTGGCAACAAGAACCTGGCGCTTACACAACTCATGAAGGAGTTAAAATCCTATATGTTGATGTTGAATGGCAATCAGTGTAACAGCCCGATTTTGGGGCTAGACAGAACAGTGGTTTCAGGACCACTAATTTGAGGTAGAAGAAATTATTTTTAATATTATTTTATGTGTTTTAGCATGATTATATGAGTACATGAAAATTTTGGTGAATTAATTTTAGTGATTGCATGCTTAATTTTGAAAAAAGGACTAAATCGCATGAAGTGCGAAAGTTTTGTTCTACAAGATAAAGGTGTCAAATAGCTATAGAACCTTAAATTGGAGGTCCTTAATGTGCAATTAAGCCCTTTAGGGAGTGTTGGCTGGCCATAGGGACAAAGAAATAAGATTGTCAAGGGATTAGGTGAGGTTTTGGTTTCAAATTGACTAGAAATAAAATAAAATAAAGAGAAAAAGATATCATCTCTTCCTCATCCTCCCTACCACCGAAATTTTCAGCAAAGAGGACCTTTAGAAAGCTTGAAATTTTTAGCAACTTAAACCTTTGCAAGTAAGTGATTTTGATGGTCATTTTTTGATAATTTTTGTACTTTTGGAGCCCCTAAAGCTTAATCTAGCTAATGATTTGAAAGTCTAGGGTTTTACCATGTAAGGATTCATGTTGATTTCTAAAATTTTATGGAAGAAATGAATCTTGGTTGTTAAATAAACAACTTTTGTTAAGTGATTTTCATGAAAACACCTAAAAAGGGACCTTTTTGTAAAGGTTGTAAAATAGGTGGTAAATGTGTGAAATAATTGGGATTGTGAGTTGCTATAAGAGTAATTAAGGTTTGGCTAGACTTGCTTAATGAGGAAATTTGATGAAAATCGATTTACGAGCCTAGGGGCAAAATCGTAATTTTGTGAAAGTCTAGGGGCAAAACGATAATTTTGCCAAAGTAGGAATTTTGAAATGTCTTGATTAATGTGATGGTTAAATGAGTGAATTTTATCAATATAGATCAAGAAAAACGGAGTCCGGACCTAGATCGGGCGAAAACCAAGCTAGTAGATTAACTTAATCTAATCGCCCACCTTTTGTGTACCGAGTTAAGTTGTACGTAAATAATACAACATTATTGTATTTATGCATTAAACAATTGATATTGCATAAAATGTTTGATTATTGCTATGAATGTGCATGAAGAAAGTTGATGAGATGTACTCCCGGTTGAACTTTAGGAATAGATTGGATATGCAAGCCATGGCATTTGAGCGATATGTGAGCTAGTGTAAGACCATGTCTTGGACATGGCATCGGTCACATTATGGATAGCCAGTGTAAGAACATGTCTGGGACATGGAATCGGCCACATTATGAGAGCCAGTGTAAGACCATGTTTGGAACATGTCTTCGGCACTGAGATGAGAGCTAGTGTAAGGCCGTGTCTGGGACATGGCATCGGCCTCAAAATGTAAGCCAGTGTAAGACCATGTCTGGGACATGGCTTCGGCATTGTACCCTCTAGTGTGAGGCTTATCGGATATCCTTTGGTATTCCAATGGGTTCAACGGGTAAATTAAAGATTGTGTCGAAAGTGAGAAAAGTTACAGCTATGTTGTAAGTGATACAAGTACCTACATGAGATTCATGAGAAATGAGCTCGAATTATGTTGTGTGATTAGTAAGGGTGGAAATGAGTAAGTTATGCCTTTAATCATTCGAGAATCAGGTGCAAGTTTATAATATGCTATGAATATGATAATGCTTGTTAATTGTTGTTAATTATTTACATGCGACTTACTAAGCTTTATGCTTACTCCCTTTCCATTCCATTTTCTTATAGTGTTGCCCAGTTAGCTCAGGGATCGAAGGACATCGGAGGCACGATCACACTATCAATCTGAACACTTGGTATAGTTAGATTTATCATTTTGAGTATGGCATGTATAGGGACTTAGTCTTTGTCAAGTGTCATATTGTTTGGCCAAATGTGTTGGCTTGACTTGGAGATTTGATTCATTTTGTATAAGGCCATGGATGATGGCTATTTCCTATTATTGATATATGAAAATGATGATGTTTTTCCTGAATGGGTAAATTGCATTGGTTGAGTAATTGGTATATTAATGCATGAATGAGTAGTATGCTTGATGTGGCTTATATTGGTGAAATTGGTGTGGCAGAAAGGGCTTGGTAAATAGCCTTGTTTTTGTCCACATGGGTAGACACACGGGCCTGTGTCTAGGCCATGTGTTACACACGATCTACCCCATGGGCGTGTAGTTTGGCCGTGTGTCCCCCTGATCCTTAAGTTGGCAAAACAGAATGCCCAGTAGTAACCGCACGGGCTGAGACACGGCCGTGTGTCTCGACCGTGTGAAAGACACGGCCATAGGACATGGGCATATGCCCAGGCCATGTGAAGTCTGCACTTGAATTTAGGAATTTAATTCATCATATGGTGTGCCTTGGCCGTGTGACCTTATTGAGTTGATGACGTCAGAAACAGAATGTCAAGGTTTTTACACAGGGGCGGAAACATGGGCGTGTCATGGCCGTGTGAGGGACACGGGCCATGGACACGGACGTGAGCCAGGCCGTGTGAAAATCCCTGTAGGTTTGAATTTGAAAAACAAATCCACACGGCTAGGGATATGGGCATGTGTGACTACACGGCCTGTCCACACGGGCGTGTCCCTTGCCACACGGACTTATGCCCCTGTTTTTAGTGAAATTTTCCAAAGTTTTCTATAGTGCCTGGTTTGGTATTGAACCATTTCTAAAGTATGATTTGGGCCTCGTAGGCCCATATTAAGGATATTAAGAGGAAGTTGAAAAGTTTTAAATTTGAACAAACTTTTATGACCCGGAAATGCATGTTAGTATGTGTTTTGAGCTAGGTAACGCCTCGTACCCTGTTCCGGCACTAAACACAGGTAAGGGATGTTACATTTAGTGGTATCAGAGCTATGGTTTAGTCGATTCTCGGACTAACCTAGCACGTGTACGAGTCTAGCTATACATGCCATATATGAATTATGATAGTGTGACGACTCCTGACAACTTAAATGTGTTTTTATATAGTAAATGGATCCCGACGGAGCAGTGGCGGATGATGTAGAGAGTAATGCGCCAGCTCCCGCAGAAGGGACCGTACCAGTCGAAAGTAGGCCCGTGACACTAAGTCAGGGCGGAGGGGTTAGAGAAGCCTTCCTCCATATAATGTATGGTATTCAGAGTTTGTACGTGCAAACCCGAACGCTCTACCTCTTCCACCCCCTCCAATTCCCCAGTCTGCCCATGTAGCTCCCCAAGTGGTGGGGATGTTCAGAAGTGAAAAACCTCCAGTTGGTAGAATTCGGAAGCAAGGGGCTGAAGAATTTAGAGCGAATATAGATGATGACCCAGAGAGGGCAGAATTCTGGCTAGAAAATACCATTAGGGTATTCGATGAGTTGTCTTGCACACCTGAGGAGTGTATGAAGTGTGTTGTATCACTCCTACAAGACTCGGCCTACCAATGGTGGAATACCCTTGTGTCGGTTGTACCAAGGGAAAGGATTACATGGGAGTTTTTCCAAGAGTAGTTCCGAAAGAAGTATATTAGTCACAGGTTTATAGACCAGAAAAGGAAAGAATTCCTTGAGCTAAAGCAAGGCCGAATGACAATAACCGAGTATGAGCGTGAGTTCGTGAGGCTCAGTAAATACACTCGGGAGTGCGTATCCACTGAAGCCATCATGTGTAAGAGGTTTGAGGATGGATTAAATGAGGACATCCGATTGTTTGTTGGTATTTTAGAATTAAAAGAATTTGTTGTACTAGTGGAGAGAGCTTGCAAGGCCGAGAAATTGGGTAAAGAGAAAAAGAAAACTGATATTGAGTCCCATGACTCAAAGAAAAGACAGTTGGGGAAATCATTTCAGTCCTCATCCAAGAAGTTGAAAGAGTTCAACACCCGATCAAATGCTTCAGCGAGATTCTCGAGTAGAAATAGGAGTAAGCAATACTCGATTTCTAAGGCTCAGACCACTTCTATTGCGAGTGTTGGTAGTGCTCGACCAAATAAACTGGAGTGTTCGCAGTGTGGTAGACGACATTTCGGTGAGTTTCGAGGAAACGAAAGAGGCTGTTTCAAGTGTGGTTCACTAGACAATTCCATCTGAAATTGTCCTGAAATGGAAGAAAAAGACAGAAAGCAAGAAGTGCGAGCGAGTAATGCTCCTTATAGAGGTAGACCACAGAAGAACCCAGGAAGTGGGGCTAGTAGCAGAGGTGCGCCTAGAGATTCTGTCGTGAGGTCCGAGGGCCGAGTGCTTGCAAGGACTTATGCCATTCGCGCTCGCGAAGAGGCATTGTCACCAGATGTGATTATGGGTTCTTTTTCTCTTCATGATATCTCTGTTGTTGCTTTGATTGATCCGAGGTCTGCCCATTCGTATGTTTGTATGAAATTGGTATCTAGTATGAATATGCCTGTTGAGTCCATAGAAATTGTCATAAAAGTGTCAAACCCGTTAGGCAAGCATGTGCTAGTTGACCAAGTGTGTAGAAATTGTCCTTTGACAATTAGAAGTCATTGTTTTCCGGAAAATCTTATGCTACTACTGTTTGATGAATTTGATGTGGTTCTTGGTATGGACTGGCTAGTAGCTCATGATGTGATAGTGAATTATGGGAGAAAATTTATTAAACTGAAATGTGAAAATGGGGATATCCTTCGGGTTGAATCAAATGAATCAGATAGCTTGCCTGTAGTGATTTCTTCTTTGGCGGCTGGGAAATGTATAAGAAAAGGGTATGAGTCTTATCTCGCGTTTGTGTCGAATACTCAAGAGTCAGAAGTAAAGATTGAGTCAGTGCAGTGGTATGTGAGTATCTGGATGTATTTCCAGAGGAGTTACCCGGATTTTCTTCAATTAGGGAAGTTGAGTTTGGTATTGAGTTGGTCCCGGGTACGGCACCTATTTCGATTGCCCCATATAGGATGGCTCCGACGGAGTTAAAGGAGCTGAAAATCCAGTTCCAAGATTTAACAGATAAGGGTTTTGCGAGACAGAGTTATTCTCCGTGAGGTGCTCCGGTACTTTTTGTGAAAAAGAAAGACAGGTCGATGAGATTATGTATAAACTACCGACAGCTCAACAAGGTTACAGTTAAGAACAAGTATCCTTTCCCTAGGATTGACGATTTGTTTGACCAATTGAAGGGAGCCATAGTGTTTTCTAAGATAGACCCGAGGTCTGGTTACTATCAGTTGAGAGTTAAGGAGCAGGATGTGTCGAAAACTGCATTTTGGACGAGGTATGACCACTATGAGTTCCTGGTCATACCCTTTGGCTTAACAAATGCTCCTGCCGTGTTTATGGATTTAATGAATCGTATTTTTCTACCGTATTTGGATAAGTTTGTCGTTGTTTTTATCGATGACATATTAATTTATTCTCATGATGAAAGTGAGCATGCGGAGCATTTGAGAACTGTCTTACAAACCTTAAGAGATAAGCAGTTGTATGCTAAGTTTAGCAAAAGTGAGTTTTGGCTCCAAGAGGTCAGATTCTTAGGACACATCGTGTCAGGTGATGGAATTAGAGTTGACCCGAATAAGATATCGGCTATCGTTGATTTGAAACTGCCGAGGAATGTGTCAGAAATTAGAAGTTTTTTGGGCTTAGCGGGATACTACAGACGGTTTGTTAAAGGATTCTCCATGATTGCTATGTCGATGACGAGGTTGCTACAGAAAGATGTTAAGTTCGAATGGACAGAGAAGTGCCAACAGAGTTTTGAGAAACTTAAAGCATTGTTGACTAAAGCTCCAGTTTTAGTGCAACCAGAACCGGGAAAAGAATTTGTGGTGTATAGCGATGCATCCTTAATTGTATTGGGGTGTGTACTTATACAAGAAGGCAAGGTAATAGCATATGCCTCGAGACAACTGAAGCTGCATGAGAAAGACTATTCGACTCACGACTTAGAGTTAGCCGCCATAGTGTTTGCACTGAAGATTTGGAGACACCATTTGTGTGGCGAGAGATACCGAGTGTTTACTGACCATAAAAGTCTAAAGTATTTGATGATTCAAAAGGAGTTGAACCTTCGCCAACGGAGATGGCTACAGCTCATAAAAGATTACGAACGGGTAATCAACTATCACCCGGGGAAGGTGAGCATAGTCGCCAATGCTTTGAGTAGGAAGTCAGTGTTTTCCTTAAGGGCTATGAACATTCAGTTGTTAGTAACCGATGATGGTTCGATTTTATCTGAGATGAGAGCGAAACGAATGTTTTTACAAGAGATCTTTGAACCTTAGAAAGGTGATAAAGAATTGCAAGCTAAGATGACTCAGTGCGAGACGGGTATAGAACCTGACTTTCGGATTGGTTCAGATGGTTGTTTAATGTTTCGAGACAGAATTTGTGTACCCAAAGACGATGAGCTTATTCAGAAAATTTTGCATGAGGCACATAGCAGTTGTATGTCTATTCATCCGGGTAGTGTGAAAATGTATAATGACTTGAAGAAAATGTATTGGTGGTCGGGAATGAAAAGAGACATCTCAGAGTTTGTCTCTAAGTGTTTAATTTGTCAGCAAGTGTAAGCCGAACACCAAGTACCTTCGGGTTTACTTCAGCCCGTAATGGTTCCCGAGTGGAAGTAGGACCGTGTTACCATGGGTTTTGTGTCTGGGTTGCCGTTGACGCCAAAGAAGAAAGATGCTGTATGGGTTGTGGTTGATAGGCTAACTAAGTCGGCCCATTTTATACCAGTGCGTACCGACTACCCACTTGAGAAATTGGCCGCTCTATATGTTTCTGAAATTCTGAGACTTCACGGAGTATCGTTATCGATCATTTCGGATAGAGATCTGAGGTTCACATCACGATTTTGGAAAAAGTTACAAGAAGCTTTGGGGACAAAGTTAAATTTTAGTACTGCCTTCCACCCACAAACCGACGACCAGTCGGAAAGAGTAATTCAGATTCTTGAAGATATGCTGCGGTGTTGTTGATGTGTCTAAAACTAACTATGACAACGATAAAGGCAAGTGCACCTATCGTTTAATAGTATAGTTATAGTAAGACCGGTAATATCGTATCCACAAGGACCAAGAGTACTAGTAATTACTATCCTTTTATTATCTAGCCTAAAAATTGGAGTGATTTCTTTTAAACTAAAACTTAATTAAAAACACGACAACGAAAGAATTGGGAAAATACTTTTAGACAACTTATGTGATAGGCAATACCTAAGGAAGAATCCACCTAGACTTCACTTATTACTTTTGATTCATACGATTTATTCACTTGTCTTAATCCGTAGAAATCCCTGATTTATGTTAATATCTCTCTCGAGACTAAAAACAACTGACTCTAGGTTGATTAATTGAAATCTCTTTCTAATTAAAACCCCTATTGTCACATTAACTCGATCTATGGATTCCCTTATTAGATTTGACTCTAATCCGGCATTTTAGTGCCGCCCTATGTCTAGGGTTGTAATCAACTCCACTTAATTGTGTTGATCTACTCTTAAGCGAGGACTTTTGCTCCTTTGAATAAGCATATTAGACTTGAATCAATAACTTTGAATTATCAAAACAAGAATAAGAACTCACAATTAAGAATAAGAACAAATATTTATCTTATAAATCAAATAATAATAAGATTTATCTAGGTTTCATCCCCTCAGGTATTTGAGGGATTTAGTTCATACTGATAGAAGGAAACATCATAGAATAAGGAAAACTACAAAACATAAGAAAACCCAAAAAATTCTAAAGAACTTGATGGGAGATCTTCAGTCTTGATGGAGATCCTTCCTCCGAGCTGCTTCCGACGGCTGTCTTCGAGTATTTTTTGCATTCTATTCAGCGTCCCCTTTTAGGTCACCCCCTAGGGTGTTTATATAGGCTTTGGAACGTCTTCCTTTGCCCACAAGTAACCTTTTCCGGACAGAATTAACCTTTGATACGGTAGGGACACGCCCGTGCTCGATAGCCTTAGGCCGTGCTCGCTCCTGCTCACCACACACGGCCGTGTTGTAACACCCCATACCCGAGTCTGAGGCTCAGACCGGATACGAGACATTACTATGCTTGGACATACTTAATCATGACATTACGGGCTATAAATTTCCGTTCCGAAATTAAAACTTCTCATTCTTAAACAATTCGTACATTTCATGGGCCTACGAGGCCTTAAACTCGTACTGGTAAACTTTGAAACCTTATCGAAAAACTTTTCTTTGAAACAGGGGTTACACGCCGTGTAATATAAGACACGCTGCGTGCATAGGCATACACGCCCATGTCCTCGCATCGTGCCCTAAAACTCGATGATTCGCGATTTCCACACGGCCATGACACGCCCGTGGACTTAGACCGTGTACTACATCTTGATATCTCGACTTATTTCACACGCATTGGGCACACGCCCATGTTCTAACAGGTGTGTCGTGGCACGCCTTAACACACACTGGTGTGAGATTAATCCGTGGCCTATCCTTATTTATAAGACTAAGGTGCGCGTTTACACACGGCCTAGACACACGCCCGTGTGTCCAAGCGTGTGGGCACTTAGAGGCTATTTACCAAGCCAATCACCACCTGAAACTAAGATCACATTCATACTCAATTCAATTACTCAAATTACTACATCTTTCATTGATATAAAAAGCATACATACTTAGTCGATTTGGCCAATTTCTCTAGCCATATACAAAAAGAATAATGAACAAGATAGCCTATACTATGGCTCTTCTTAAAACATATACTCAAAATGAAGTGCCTCCTATACATGCCATACTTAATAAAACAACTTTGCTATACCAAAATGGCGATTGATAGTGTGCTACGAGCTCCGAATTCAACGATCCACAAGTTAGCTTGGCGGGACTTCATAGAAAGAAAGAATCAAAGGCGTAAGCATTTAGCTTAGTAAGTTTGCATATAATGTACATTCTTGCTTGATATAAACCATTTAACATAAATAATGGTATCATAGATTTCGGCTATAAAGCTTACTTACTCATACTTGATTCATACATATCTCATGAAACTTACAAATCTCATGCTTGAGAGGTAACCAAGGTACCTGTATCACTTGATCACATTGATCAGCATACTTTAACATAATAATCATTATCTATCATTCATCATTCATAACGCAAATAATGCTCACTTTCATTTTGATGCTAGCTTTGCTTTTTTAGCTTTCTTGTTATCTCATTTTAACTTTACTCGTTTGCCCGATGAATTTCTGCGAATAACCGAGGATACTAAATCTCTTCCCACGTAACATGATGCCAAAGCCATATCCTAGATATGGTCTTACATGGAATATCTCATCTTGGTTTCAAGGCCATGTCTTGAAATGGACTTATGTGAAGTCTTTCTCTTGATAACTTGTTCAATGCCAAGCTTGCCTTGGACTTACATGATAACTTGTTCAATGCCAAGCTTGTCTTGGACTTACATGATAACTTGCTCAATGCCAAGCTTACCTTGGACTTACATGATAACTTGCTCAATGCCAAGCTTGCCTTGGACTTACATGATAACTTGCTCAATGCCAAGCTTGCCTTGGACCTACATGATAACTTGCTCAATGCCAAGCTTGCCTTGGACTTACATGATAACTTGCTTGATTTTCCAATGCCATGTTCCAAACATGGTCTTACACTGGCTCTCATAATGTGGTAGATCGAGTATCCTGGGAAATTCATTTTCAATCGGGACTTGCTCATACTTAATCTCACTGATTACTTGGTTGAACATAACATCAAATAATTTATGAAAATAGTGTACATTATACTAAGCAATTCAATGATAAAAATCATAAAACTTAGAAATCATACAAACTTACCTCAATATACAAAATGTATGTAGATGTGCAATTTAGTCCTCTACTTTGTTCTTGCCTCGGTTTCGATCCAGGGCTTCGTTTTCTTGATCTGTAATCATAAATAGATCATTTAAAACTCACATTGACTAAATTGACTCTTAACTCATACTTTGGCAAAATTACTATTTTGCCCCTATACTTTCTCATATTTGCACTTTTGCCCCAAGGCTCGTAAAATAATTTTCATTCAACTTTCTTAGACTACATGCTTAGCTGATTTATTTTCTCTACTATAGCCATTATCAATTCTCATTATTTCTAATAGGTATGACTAATTTCAAAACTTTTACAAACTAGTCCCTATGCTCATTTTTCATGAAATTCACTTAGAAAAAGATGTTTATCTAACATCAAACTCTCATAAACTTCCATAAAACATCATTTAGTATGCATGTCATTCATGGGTAGATTTTTGAACATGCATCTTAGCTCATTTTATAGCTAAAAAATAGCTAATTCATAATACGAGGACTTCAAAAACACGAAGAATATTAAAATCGGGACTAAGATAAACTTACCAGCAAGCTTGAAAGATGAGCAAACCCTAGCTATGGTTTCTTTGAAAATTTTGGCAATGAGGAAGAAGATGATAATGATTTTTGTCATCTTTTTCCTTTATTAATCATTTAATAGGTAAATGACCAAAATGCCATTCTCTTAAAAATATCACCATTTACTAACTCATGTCCAATTTTGTCCAAAAATTATGATTTGGGAAAATTGCTATTTAAGGACTTATAATTGCTATTCTAGAGCTATTTCATACAAAATGCTTCTAGAAACTCACATTTTACAACTTTTGCAATTTGGTCCTTTTTGACCATTCAACTTCAATTTAGCAAAATTCCTTCATGAAACTTTCACACTAACATGCAAACATGGCATGAACCTTAAAAACTCATAAATTCACCTCGGATTCATGGTCTCGCACCACTATTCTGACTAGGCCCTAAATCGGGCTGTTACACGTGTAATCCGCCCGTGTACGTTGATCCAGGCCGTGGTTGATCCTGCTCGTAACACACGGCCGTGTCTGATAGCCAGGCCATGTTGAATTCCTAGATAGGCCCATTTTGTACCTTTTTGGCCTGTTTCTCGTTCTTTTCTACTCCCTAAGCTCTCCTGAGTGTAAAACATGAAATTAAAGGATTAGGAGCATCGAATTCATCAAATCTAATGAAAACTCATCCAAAAAAAGCTAAGCATGGGGTTAAAATATGTATAAATGATGGTTTATCAGTTGTGTTCTTGAATTTCAAGGAAGTTGGGAAAAGTACTTACCATTGGTAGAGTTTGCCTACAACAATAGCTATCAGTTGAGTTTGAAAATGGCGCCTTGTGAGGCTTTATATGGGCGTAAATGTCTAACACCTTTGCATTGGTCTGAACTCAAGGAAAATCAGATACACGGGGTTGACTTAGTCAGAGAAACCGAAGAGAAAGTAAAAGTAATTCGTAGTTGTTTGAAGGCCACTTCGGATAGATAGAAATCTTACGCGGATTTGAAACGAAAAGAAATTAAGTTTCAAGTCGGTGATAAGGTGTTCTTGAAAGTATCTCCGTGGAAGAAAGTCCTCAGATTTGGTAGGAAAGGCAAATTAAGTCCACGTTTTATTGGACCTTATGAGGTGACTGAGAGGATTGGACTGGTAGCATACCGGTTAGCTTTACCATCCGAGTTAGAGGAGATCCACGATGTATTCCATGTGTCTATGTTGCATCGTTACCGTTCTGAGCCATCACATGTAATTTCACCAACAGAGGTTGAGATTTGTTCGGATATGACCTATGGTGAAGAACCGGTTAAAATTTTAGATCGAGAGGTTAAGTAATTGAGAAATAAAAGTATAGCACTCGTGAAAGTATTATGGCATAGACATGGGGTTGAAGAGGCCACATGGGAACCCGAGGAGACCATGAGAGACCAGTACCGGAACCTTTTTGTTGGTAAGATTTTCGAGGACGAAAATCCCTAAGGGGGAGAATTGTAACAACCCAATTTTGGGGATAGTCGAAATAGTGGTTTTGAAACCACTAAATCGAGGTCAGAGAAAATTATTTTTCGTATTATTTTATGTGTTATAACATGATTATATGAGTGCATGAAAATTTTGGTGAATTAATTTTAGTGATTTCATGCTTAATTGCGAAAAAGGACTAAATTGCATAAAGTGCATAAGTTTCATTTTAAGCCAAAAGTGTCAAATAGCTATAGGACCTTAAATTTGAGGTCCTTAAGGTGCAATTAGGCCCTTAGGAAGGTGATGGCCGGCCATAGGAGACAAGAAAATAAAAATTTGGTCAAAGTAGGTGAATTAGGTGACTAATTGATGAGATAAAATAAAATAAAGGGAAAGATGATATCACATTTCATCTCCATCTTCTTCCATCGAAAATATCAGCCAAAGAGGGGTTTTGGAAGCTTGAAATTTTTAGCAACTCCTCATCCTTGCAAGTAAGTCATCTTGATGGTCATTTTTGATGATTTTTGTGTTTTTGGAACCCTTGTAGCTTAAGCTAACTAATGAGGGGACTATTTTGCAAAATGGTTGAGAGTCTAGGGTTTTGCCATGAGAAAATTAGTGTTTTTTTCTAAATTTTTATGGAAGAAAATGAATATTGGTTGTTAAATAAACAACTTTTGTGAAAGGAGTTTTCATGAAAACACCTAAAAATGGACCTTTTTGTAAATGTTGTAAAATAGGTGTTAAGTGTATGAAATAATTGGAATTGAGAGTTTCTATAAGAGTATTAAAGATTCAGTTAGACTTGGTTAATGAGAATATTTGATGAAAAAATGATTTACGAGCCTAGGGGAAAAATCGTAATTATGTGAAAGTCTAGGGGCAAAATGGTAATTTTGCCAAAGTAGGAAAATTGAAATGTCTTGATTTATGTGATGATTGAATGAGTGAATTTTTATCATTATAGATCAAGAAAAACAGGATCCAGACTTGGACCGGGGAAAAACCAAAATAGTGGACTAAACCGAACTAGCTTCTTATATTTTGCATACCGAGGTAAGTTGTATGTAAATAATACAATGTTAATGAATTTATGCATTAAACAATTGTTATTGCATGAATTGTTTGATTATTGCTATGATTATGCATAATTAGAGTTGATGTGATATACTTAAGGTTGGACCTTAGGAATAGATTGGATACCCAAGCCATGACATTTGACTGATATGTGTGCTAGTGTAAGACCATGTCTGGAACATGGCATCAGCCACATTATGGAAGCCAGTGTAAGACCATGTCTAGGACATGGCATCGGCGTTGATCTGTGTGCTAGTGTCAGACCATGTCTGGGACATGACGTCGGCCACAATATAAGAGCCAGTGTAAGACCATGTCTGAGACATGGCATCGGCATTGAGACGAGAGCTAATGTAAGACCATGTCTGGGACATGGCATCGACATTGTTATCCTCTTATGTGAGGTTTGACAGGTATCTGTATTCCAATTGGTTCAACGGGTAAATTAAGGTTTGTGTCAAAAATGAGGAAAGTTATGATTATGTTGTGAGTGATACAGGTACCTACATGAGATTCATGAGAAATGAGCTCGAATTATGTTGTATGATTTGTAAGGGGAAATTGAGTAAGTTATGCCTTTACTCTTTCGAGAATGATGTGCGAGCTTATAAAATATTATGAGTATGATAATGTTTGGTAATTGTTGTTAATTATTTATATGCGACTTACTAAGCTTGTGCTTACTCCCTTTCTTTTCAATTTTCTTATAGTGCCGCCAAGCTAGCTCGGGGATCAAAGGACGTAGGAGGCTTGATCACACTATCAATCAGAGCTTTTGGTATAGTTAGTTTTCTCATTTTGAGTATGGCATGTATAGGGACTTAGTATTTCTCAAGTGTCATATTGTTTTGGCCAATGTGTTGGCTTGATTTGAAGATGAATTCTTTTTGTCTAAGGCCATAGCTGATGGCTAATATTTATTGTTGATATATGAAAATGATGATATTTATCATATATGTGCAAATTGCATGGTTGAGTAATTGGTATAGATATGCATATTTTAATAGGTTGCTTGATATGGCTTATGTTGGTGCAAGTAGGGGTGGCAGAAAGGGTCTTGGTAAATAGCCTTGATTTTTGCCCACACGGGTAGACACACGAGTGCATGTCTAGGTCGTGTGTGACACACGGTCTACACCATGGGCGTGTGGTTTGGCCGTGTGTCCCCCTGCACCCTAAGTTGACAAAAAAGAATGCCTAGTAGTAACCACACGGGCTGAGACACGGTCGTGTGTCTCAACCGTGTGGAAGACACGACCATGGACACGGGCATGTGCCTAGGCCGTGTGAAGTCTGCACCTGAATTTAGGAATTTAATTCGCCACACGGTCTAAGGACACGGGCGTGTGCCTTGGCCTTGTGACCTTATTAGGTTGATAACATCAGAAACAGAATGTCAAGGTTTTTGCACACGAACTAAGACACGGGCGTGTCATGGCCGTGTGAGGGACACGGGCCATGGACACGGGCGTGTGTCAGGCCGTGTGAAAATCCCTGTAGGTTTGAAATGAGAAATAAATCCACACAGGTGTGTCTTTATATTCTAGGTCCGTGTGAATCACACGACCTGTCAACATGGCCATGTTATCAAGTCATACGGGCGTGTCACATTTCCACACGGGCGTGTGCCCCTGTTTTTAATGACATTTTCCAAGATTTTCCAAATAACTTGATTTGATCTCGAAACGTTTCTAAGATGTGTTTTGGGCCTCGTAGACCCATATTAAGGATGTTAAGAGGAAGTTTGAAAAGTTTTAAGTTTGAATGAACTTTTATGATTCGAAATTGTGTGTTTACATGTGTTTAAGTTAGTTAATGCCTCGTACCCTGTCCCGGCGTCGAATACGAGTAAGGGGTGTTACAGATGATGTTTTTCCTGAATGGGTAAATTGCATTAGTTGAGTAATTGGTATATTAATGCATGAATGAGTAGTATGCTTGATGTGGCTTATATTGGTGAAATTTGAGGTGGCAGAAAGGGCTTGGTAAATAGCCTTGCTTTTGTCCACACGGGTAGACACACGGGCATGTGTCTAGGCCATGTGTGACACATGGTCTGCCCCATGGGCGTGTAGTTTGGCCGTGTGTCCCCCTGATCCCTAAGTTGGCAAAACATAATGCCCAGTAGTAACCGTACGGGCTGAGACACGGCCGTGTGTCTCAACCGTGTGGAAGACACGGCCATAGGACATGGGCATATGCCCAGGCCGTGTGAAGTCTGCACTTGAATTTAGGAATTTAATTTGTCACACGGCCTAAGAACACGGGGGTGTGCCTTGGCCGTGTGACCTTATTGAGTTGATGACATCAGAAATAGAATGTCAAGGTTTTTACACACGGGCGGAGACACAGACGTGTCATGGCCGTGTGAGGGAGACGGGCCATGGACACGGACGTGAGCCAGGCCGTGTGAAAACCCTTTAGGTTTGAATTTGAAAAACAAATCCACACGGACGTGTGCCCCTGTTTTTAGTGAAATTTTCCGAAGTTTTCTATTGTGCTTGGTTTGGTATTGAACCATTTCTAAAGTATGATTTGGGCCTCGTAGGCCCATATTAAGGATGTTCTGGCACTAAACAAGGGTAAGGGGTGTTACAGTCAGCCAGTTTGAAGAGTAAAAGCAAATATAGTTGTCGCTTTTTCCTGAAAAGGGAAGGGAAAGTGCGCTAAGAAAGCCAAGACCAAGGTCTCTAGGCCACCACAAGTGGAAAGGAAGAGAACCAGAAAGCATAAAGACTTATCTAAGTCTAAATGCTTCTTCTGCAGTAAGAACGGGCAATTTAAGACAAACTGTAAAGAGTGAAAGAAATACCTAGCTACCAAATACAAAGTCATTGATTCGAGACTCACTAATCATGTTTGTGTTTCTCTACAAGGGTTCGGGGGAATGAAAGATCTTAGAGATAAGAGTCTATCATTGCAGATTGAAAACGATACAACTATGGCAGCTGAAGCAGTAGGAGATGTACATCTTTATTTTGATAATTTTAGGAAGTTTATTTTGAAAGACATTTTGTATGTACCAAGTTCCAAAATAAACTTAATTTTAGTTGCATGTTTATATAAAGATGGCTTGACCTTAAATTTTAATAATGGAATTGCAATATTTAGAAATCGCAATCTTATCTATAATGGATGAATGTCAAATAATCTTTATTTTATCAAACCAAAGATGTACACACTGCTTGAGACTGAAATATCGAATAAAAGACTTTAAAGTTCTCACTCTAATAATGCGTACCTTTGGCATTTGAGACTTGGTCATATTAACTAAGAAATAATCACTAGACTTGTGAAAAATGGCATATTAAGTTCGCTTAAAGAAGTTGATATTTCATAATTTGAATCTTGCTTGGAGGGTAAGATGACTAAACGATGTTTTAATGCAAAAGGAGCAAGGGTCATGAAACATTTATAACTTGTGCATAGTGACGTATGTGGCCCCATGAGCGTCAGTGCAAAAGGTGGTTACGAGTATTATGTGACCTTTATTCATGATTAATCCAAATAGGTGTATGTGTACCTAATGCACCGGAAAAGTGAAACATTTGATAAATTCAAAAAGTTTCATGCGGAAGTGGAGAAACAACTAGGTTTACCCATAAAGGCACTTCGATTTGATCGATGTGGGGAATATTTATTAGATGAGTTCTTAGGGTACCTCATAGAGAATGCTATCCCAGTATTGGATAAATATGCGAGGGAGTTGGACTCATAGATAGAATTGTGCATGTTTTTAGGATATCCAAAGGGAACAAAAGGTGGTTTGTTTTATAACCCGAAAGAGCAAACTGTTAGAGTGTCAACTCATGCTACTTTCCTTGAAGAAAGTTACATGAATGACTTCAAACCTTGGAATAAAGAGGTACTCAAGGAACTTTCAGGAGATATACAAAACCCTATAGAACCAGTTCCAAAACCAACTCCTGATAGTAGACTCGCAAATGATCAACAACATAGGGTGATTCGTCGCAGTGGGAGGGTCTCTTATAGGATGAGATATTTCAATCTAGAAAAATAGTTTTTAACACTGATTTTGCCAAACAGGAAGATGATGACCCACTCACATTTGACGAAGCGATGCAGAGTGCTAATTCTAAGCTCTAGGAAATAGCTATGAAAGCTGAGATGGATTTTATGGACTCCAACTCAGTGTGGGAGCTTGTAGACTTACTAGAAGGGATAAAACCCATAGGGTGTAAGTGGATCTACAAGAGGAAAAGAAATATGGATTAAAAAAATGGAAATTTATAAGGCCCGACTTGTAGCAAAATGTTATACCTAGAAAGAAGCTATCGATTACGAAGAAACCTTCTCTCTGGTTATTATGCTCAAGTTAATCTGCATATTGCTATCTATTGCGGAAGCCCTCAATTATGAGATCTAACAAATGGATGTCAAGATAGCATTTTTGAATGGCTATCTTGAAGAAAACATCTATATGATGCAACCCACCGGATATATAGACTAAGGAAACGAGCATAAAGTTTGCAAACTACTTAGATCCATATATGGACTTAAGCAAGCATCTTGATCATAGAATTAAAGATTTGATCAAACAATCAAGACTTTTTTATTTGAGTAAAATGTAGATGAACCTTGTTTTTATAAACGTATAGGGGATGGAAAGGTGGTCTTTCTCATTCTATATGTCGATGACATTCTACTAATTGGGAATGATGTAGGGAGATTGTCATCGGTTAAACTGTGGTTAACGCAATAGTTTAGCATGAAGGACTTGGGAGAAGATAATTTTGTTTTAGGCATTCGAATCCTAAGGGATCTAAAGAACAAAGTGATAGCATTATTGCAAGCTTCATACATAGACAAGATATTGGAGCTTTATCCAATGACTGATACGAAGAAGGGAAATCACCCTTTTGTATCGGGATTTCATCTCTCTTTATAGGATTATCTTAAGACAATGGAAGAAAGAGAGAATTGATAACTCAAAAATATAGAGTTATTTTCAATACTTTTCGTATTTAATTTATGCAAAATCTAAGTAATTTATAACACTTTTTATAGTTTTTATTATACTTTTTGTCATATTAAATTCTACTATAGAAGTGTGCTAATATAATTAATTTTATGCTAAATTATGTACTTTTGATATTTTTGAGGACTCAATATGAAATTTAAAAATTTTTGGGCATCTCAGTCCATCTCCCTTGGGCTTCAAAATGGCAATTCAACCCAATAGAAATTAGTTCAGTAGATGTAGAGGCCCAAGAAGTCCACCTGGAGGAGCCCAACCGTCTACTCAAGGGTAAAATGGTACAACCACCACAACCACCATGAGGGAATCAAAGAAGCATGTCACCACCTTCTCCACAATACAAAGGCCGAGCATCCTAGGGAGCAAATTAAGGGATTTCCTCGCTTAAAATAGCAAGGGACCGTTAGAGCCTTCAAGTATAAATAGAGCTAACATTCAAATTAAGGAATTTCCTCGCTTAAAATAGCAAGGGACCGTTAGAGCCTTCAAGTATAAATAGAGCTAACATTCCCTCACTCAAGCATCAGTTCATCATCACTCATTTTGATTTCTACATTCTCTCTACATTTGATAGAAAGTTGAGTGAGTAATTCTAGAGTGTTAAAGCTCTTAAGGTCGGCCACCTGAGGAGTAAATTTGCATCAGAGCAAAGGAGAAGAAAGGAGGAAACAACCGCGAGCAGTGTTACGAAGAACCATCAGATTCTACTTGGAGTTTTTTCTTCCCTTTAATCTTTGTTTTTGTTCTAAGTTGAAATACATGATTACAATTTATGTTATTGCTTTTGATTTAATAATGATGTCTTAGTTTTATTATGCTAGAATGATTGCAAATTATTGACTTATATTGTTCATAATATGTTTATAATGTTTTGTGCCTTAATTTTTTATTCATCCAAATAAAGTCATAGACATGTTGCTCATACATAATAATGTTTGACTGCATCTGAACTATTTATTTAATCAGAATCGGATGGTAATTAGTGGATACGATATTTGGACAATGCATGTTTGATCTGTTAATGATGAATTAGGTCAAATTAGTAATAATAAAGGTATTTATTACCTTGCACAACATAAGGGTTAATGTGATTAAATTATTTTAGTATAGACATATCACAGTTACTTCACATAATTTCTAAGGAATGATGTTTTATAATATAATCCTTAGTTAAATATGACATAGACATATGCATATTGAATAATAGATCAACATAGGATTTCTACAGAAGTTTATGACTAAAGATTCTAATTTAATAAACAATTAAATTGCCATGGATTTTTTCGGAACATTTATTAAACATTGTTGTGAATAAATTAAGTTGAGGAGTGTAATTATTCTAGCTCATTCATGTCATAGTTGTTAAACCTCGTGAATTGCTGCTCCAATTTTCATTTTCATTTGCATATTTAGTCCTTTATTTTAGTTAATTATTTAATTAACACTTTACACTCTAATTATTTTTAGTCACCAACTTGCCAATTGAAATTTCACACTTACTCTCTACTTTATTACTTGTTGATGACTGTATATATTTGCACATCATTCGATAATTTCACGACAAGAACAAGAGAAAAGTTCCTTATGCTTTGGAAGTAGGAAGTCTCATGTATGTTATGCTATGCACACGCACAAATATCTATTTTATAGTGGGGTTGGTCAAAGGGCATTTACCTAAGCTTTAATTTGTTAAATGTTGGAAATGTTCAAGTTTGTATAAATTAGCTGTGAATATATGGAAATGGTTTATAGTTATGCATGGGATGTGTATTGTTGGATTGCAAATTGTATGTGGAACTATCTTAGGTGTGAAAATGGTCATTTGGTGGCCTTATGGCCAACTCTTGAAGTCCTTTGTCAAGTTGGAAAAGTATGAAATTTGAGAGTTAATGGATTGTTTGGGAAGTTGCGACTTCACTCCCTTAATGTCGCGACATCAACCCTCCTTGTCGTGATATCCCTTGTTTGAGGTCACGACGTCGACTCTGTTTTACTTTTTAAGATTTACAATTTGGTCCTCAACATGGATAGTTTGGCTACTGTCTTCATAGTTGTGACCCCAAGCCCTGGAATCCACGACATCCACTTGTGATGTTTTGAAAACTTTATAGTTTAGTTCTTATTCGATCCCAGGATGGTACTAAGTTTTCGTAAGCGTGTATTTGACCCAAAAATGATTATTTATCATGTTAATACATGTTTTTCTTGTATTTGAATGTTAAATATTGGTATTTGAATGTGATCAATCGTAGTTGCTCTGACAATGAATGTAGAATCTTGTAGCTCGGACCCAGCATTTGGTCGAGTATGGGGTGTTACATATGACCCATGGAAGATAAATACATAGATGTGACTGACTAGACTGCCAGTACATCTAACAAGACTTAAGTAGAATATATCCTAGATCCGTTTATGGATTTATTCACTTGTGACGTTCATAGTGTGACATACCTCATTCCCTAAATGGATGATGGACTATGTATGCATGACTTATTTTCTTTGATGTAAGTATAAGCCTGAGTTAAAATAGATGAGGAATCAAAAGCTGTTGCGTTGGGTATATGAATTTTGCAATATGTAGCATCTTTCCATGATACTGGAATTCATAGCCTAACTAAATTGTAAATGATATCCTCTAATTCACATTACATGATAGATGTAAAGTAAACGTGACCACTGGTCATTTATTTTTGTGATAAATGACTTGATTACTATTTGACCAAATGTGACACCCCTAACCCGTATCCGACGCCGGATTAGGGTTAAAGGCGCTACCGGACAGATCGAAAACTTACACAACATTTCATACATTACATTCATCATTAACGATCATAATGTCCCTTAGATGAGTCATCGAGACCCAAAGCATGCATATAAATCGAGTTTGGACTAAACTGAAACACATATGAAATTTCATGAAAATTAAAAACTTTTCTAACTTTCGGGAGGCACGCCGTGGTAGGAGACCGTGTGCCCTCCACGGCTTTTAGACACCCGTGTGTCCATCGTGTTTACATACTCGACTATATCAACACGGTTACTTGGCACGTCCGTGTGCCATGACCGTGTGCTACCAAACCATATACTGACTTTTCCAACACGGCCAACAAGCACGCCCGTGTGCCATGACTATAAATGAGTTTATTTACATGACTATAAATGATAATGAATGCTTATGAGATGCTATGTATATGAATTTTGGGATAAGGTCCATACAGTGATAATTCTGAGAAGTCCCGTACGAACTTAGGAATACAAAGGTATCTATTCTGTGTTATCATGTAAGACCAGGTCTAGGACGTTGGCATTGATATGAATATGAGTAAGACCCTGTCAGGGACAGTGGCATCAATATCTGATTACGTGTAAGACCATGTCTGGGACATCGGCATCGTATTAACTCGTATAAGACAGACTGTAAAGTGATGATGGCATCAATATCCGACACGTGTAAGACCATGTGCGGGACATCGGCATCGTATTAACTCGTATAAGACACGCTGGGACAAAGTGGCATCAATATCCGACGATTACGTGTAAGACCATGTGCGGGACATCGGCATCGCATTAACTCGTATAAGACCCGCCGTGTGAATGATGGCATCGATATCCGAATACGAGTAAGACCTGCCAGAGACAAGTGGCATCAATATATGATTACGTGTAAGACCTTGTCTGGGACATCGCGTCGTATTAATACGTATAAGACCCTGTCTGGGACAGTGGCATCGATAATTGATTACATTTAAGACCACGTCTGGGATGTTGGCATTGTATAACTATTCCGGACACCCTACCTATTCTATTAGTTTACAAATGGTTCAATGGTCAAGTTCGAGAAACAAGGAATATGTAAGTTGTATATTTGTTTCAGATAAGTTTGATGAGTACACCTTGTGTGTATAAGAAGGTAAGTAATTCCTTAAACTTACCTAAATGAATTATGTATTTGAATATGAGAATGTAAGTATGTTATTTGGATAGAAAAGCTATGAGCTAATAAAGTGAATGTATTAAGAAGAATTATGATGGTGCAATTGAGCTATTAGTGAAGTTGGATTTATTATATGTTTTGAGTGTTTATATGCTAATATTAATATTATGACTTACTAAGCTTTTGGAAAGCTTACTTTGTGTGTGTTTTCTTTGTTTTATAGGTCGTCATAACTATTGAAGGCTCGGGACCGTTGAGGATCGTCATCACACTATTAAACTTATTTTGGTACACTTTGAAAATGTATATAGCTAAATATGGCATGTATAGGTTAGTTTAGTAAATGAATTTTCATGAAGGAAGATGTAATGGTTACCAAAGAGATTAAAGATATCCTATGAGGGTAACACTGTAACAGCCTAATTTTCAGTGATGTCAGAAACAGTGGTTTGAGGCCACTAAATCCGACGAGTGAGTTTGAAAATTTTAATATTTAACTATTATTTATGAGTCAAGTATGACTTTAGGAAACTTTTGAATTAGTAAATTTATGAATTAAAAGAATTTATTAGGTAAATTAGGTTGAAAACGAGGAATCCAAACCTCGATTTCATAAATTGAGCCGTAAATATTTTTATAAATATTTACGGAGTGTCATTGAGTTAGTGTTAAATTTTTGTTAGAAAATTTTAACATTTTGATAGTTAATTAATTAAAAAGGACTAAAATGAAAAAGATGCAAAACTTGCTAATTAAAAGAATAGTGATTAAATAGTTTAATCAATAAATAAGGAGGGACTTAAGGCATAAAAATGCCAAAAGTAAGTGGCTGGGGCGGCATGTGTCTTAAAAAGATGATAAAATGATGTGAACTAGGGGCAAAATTGGAAATTTTGCCAAATTTAATGAAATAAATGAGAAATTAAAGAATTCTAGAGAAATCATCATCATTTTCAGCTCTAAAAATAGACATTGAAGAGGGTTTAAGCTGGTTTTTCAATTCTTGCTTCATGTAAGTTAAATCTTTACCTATTTCTTGAAAATTTTATGTTTTTGAGACTTTTACAACAAGGTCCAACTATTGATTTCATTAGTTTTTTATTTCATGGGTGATTTTGAAAGTTACCATTGATGAGTGCTGGGTGTTTATGATGAATTAACATGGAATTGAAGCTTTAATTTTGTTATATGATGATTTTATCAAGTAATTTTAATAGAAATTAATTTTAGGACTAAATTGTGAAAAGGTTAAGAATTAGGGTATAGTACTAAAATTCTGAATATCAAAGGCTGTATAGTAACCTGAAATAATTAGAGAAATTTTTAATTGAGAAAAATTAGCTCAATTGGTGGGAAAATTGATAAGGGACTAAATTGTAAAAATTGTAAAAGTTAGGGTAAATGTGTAATTTCAAAAATTGAAGGGCATAAATTGTGAAGTGAATTAGAATTGAATTAGATGCTAATGAATGAATAATTTTATATTATAGATCAAGAATCCGAAGAAAATCGTGAAAAAGGGAAATATCCAAATAGTCCCTGAATTACAACAAATTCTACAAATTTGGCCCAGGTAAGTTCATATGGTTGAAATTTCATGATTAATTGTTAATTTAGGAATGATATAATGTATTATTTCATATTTTTTTTATTGAATTATGATTATTGTAAAAATTTGGAAATTGAATTGAAAGTTCAAATTAAGTGGAACACAGGATTAAGTACGATCGTTTCGTGATATAAGATGAATTGACGGATAAGACCATGGTTGGACCATGGCAATATTTGAATGTAAGACCATAGCTGGGCTATGGCATTTTAATGTAAAGACCATAACTGGGTTATGGCACCTTGGACATAAGACCATGGTTGGACCATGGCATCCTGATGATAAGACCATAACTGGTTTATGGCACTACGAGTGTAAGACCATGGCAGGGCCATGGCAATATATGTGTAAGACCATAGTTGGACTATGGCATCAAGAAAAAGATGTACTAAAATCCGTAAGACGTTCTCTAATTTGACAAAGATTGGTAAGTGTCATATGGAATTAAAGTGATAGAATTTAAGAAGTTATTAATGTTGAGCTCAATCAAGTGAATTCATCACTTCAAAATTTTGAATGGCAGGAAATGTTAGTGACATGTTTGTTTAATGATTTATTATAGTATGTTCGGTAAGATTTATTTTTACTCAAATCAATGAACTTACTAAGCTTCATTAAGCTTACTTGTGTCATTGAATGTTTTTTGTACATTTTCAAGAAGTTTGGAGGATCGGATCAACACATCGAGCCACACTATCAAAATTGCTTCAGTAGACTTTGTTTTACATATTACGGTTTATATGGCCTGTATAGGGTTTAATTAGAAAAGAGTTAAACTTGAAATATGATTGTGAATGTTACATATATATTTGTATGCATGTAGTTAGTAGTAGATTTTAGTCAATCGAAGAATGAAGTTGTTTTGGTAAGTTTATGCAAATGAGTTTTGTGATGACATAACATGTTTGAAATATGATTTTTGGCTTGTATTGAGTTGCTTGGTTGAGACATATTAGTGTATTTAAATGTTGTGTGTAGGTTGATGTTAAAAAGGGTGAGAAAAGTGGCCTTAAAATGGCCTATTTTCGTCCACACGGGCGTGTGTCTCAGCCGTGTGTGACACACGGCCTGACACATGGGCATGTGGTCTGGCCGTGTGTCCCCTGCACTTTGAAATTTCAAAACAAAATGCCCAGGTTTTTGCACACGGCCTGGCACACGGGCGTGTGACTTGGCCGTGTGACCCCTGCACTTTGCACACGGCCACGGGCGTATGGTTGGCTGTGTGGCACAAGTCAGAGAGTTATACGGGTAAGAGCACAGGCTGGGACACGGCCGAGTGAGCCACATGGTCTGGCCACACGGGGGTGTGTCCCCTGTTTGTAAGAAGATTTTTGACATTTTTCAAAAATTCTTGAAGTCTCCGGTCGAGTCCCGAGTTACTTCTAATGCCTATCTTGGGCTTCGAGGGCCCATATAAGGGACCATATGAGTGTTATATGAATGAATTATAATATATGTATTAAAGATTATAAAATGTTCGTAATTTAATCCGTAAATTCCGGTAATGCTCCATAACCCTGTTTCGGCAACAGATATGGGTTAGGGGTGTTACAAACACACTTATGACAAGGTCATTAGATGAGCATATATTAATTAGCTTTCGTAATGGTATATATTAGGGAGAGCTCAATCACGATACTTTAGTGGAATGAATTCGTGACTAAATAATTTTATAATTAATAAGCAAAAAGCTAAAACTTTATTATAAATTATTTAAGCATTAATTATATACGTCCAATGGGTCCCTCCGCTAGCTCGTTGAAACTAAAAATGAATTGCATGTAGAACCAAATGAACATAAATGAATAGAAATGATGAAGTTAGAGAAATAGGTTGCATTCGCAAATGAATGTGTTTTCTTACTAAATATGGAAATGGTTTGAGAATTAATTTAAGGTTTTCAAATTATTATTTAATTAATTATAATTAAATAATTAAAGTTTAAAAATGAAATTAAATTAATTATTCAATATGAATAAATTAAATAAATAAATTAAATACCTTTCTTATAGATTCTTTTACGGTAAAATTCTTATGACTTTAATGAAATTAGAATTGGGTTGTAAAAATTATTTAATTAGAAATTAATTTAATTAATTAAAAATAATATTTATTTTGAGAAATAAAAAATAAATATTAAGCTAAATTAAAATATAAAAAGTTGGGTCAATATCCAGGAAGCACATATAATTTGACCCCATATAAGAGAGGCTTAAGTCCCCTTAAACAAGATGAGAGGGGCGACAGCCCTAGTAGTTTTTACTAGGGTGTGTCACCCACCCCTGCTCTAGTTGGAGTAAGAGTGTGTTTTCTATTAAATAAATATTATTTGTGTAAGTCTTCTTCAATTAGGATTCCCTTATCTCTATTTATAAATTGATGACACTGCTAAAGCCATTTATGCAAGTTTCATATATCGTTATTCTGCCGGAAAGTAATGAAAATTTATTTTGATAGAATAAATTCTACTTTCTGGGAATTATGATTTCTACTAGTTTTTATTGAGAGAATTACTTTCCTATTGAAGGTAATAAAATTGTTTCTTATTTTGTGTTTGGTTTGTCTTGTTCGAGCCCACACTCAGTGTAATTCGAGGTACGACGATAGAAGAAAAGATCGTTCAGTTAAAACCAAGAACGATTCATTTGTCTCACACTAAGCACATGTACTTTTCGATAAAATTTTATTGCTATAAATACCACAAACGAACTCGATTTATAATTTTTTTTAAATTTCCATTGTTACAATAAATCGTTTTCTTAATCGAATTTTTCCAACAACCATGTAACACCCTAAACCCGACCCGAACACCAGGTCCAATTTACAAGATGTCACATCCATTTTCGAAACAACTATAGCTAATTTCAAAATAATTTAACCATTTATGCATGCTAACAAGTGTTAAGCACATTCACGGTATGTTGTATATTCATTTTTGGGTCATATACGAGTTTGCGAAAGCTCTTTTGGTAACCTGAGGTCGGTTAAGGACTTAATTGAAAAGTTTTCAAAATTCACGAGCTGACGTCGCAACATCATGGCTATCACTTCATGAATCCATCAATCAGTGAGTGTCGTCGCGAGTTCAGAAAACTCGACGTCACGACGCTACTCACTATCGATTTAAGTCACGACATTGGGGACTTTTCATTGCGATGTTACTCATTGTTTTGGTAAAAATCACCTTGGAACACATTTGATACTTCCTACCAAAAACATTTATAGATTCGTATGTTCATTCCCAATTCAACAAGTCAGCATATCCTGCAAATTTAGATACATAAGGCTTACTAAACTTCTTAAGATCAAAGAATTCAATTAACATTTGATACACACTCATGAACTTGACATAACTATGCCATCTTCCAGCATTAACATACCAAGTCACCATATATTTGCAAGTTTTAGCACATAAGATTTATGCAAGCTTTGAAATCAAGAATTCAAATGGAATTAAACGAGATCAAAACTAAGCACAAAATAGGAAATTTACCAATCTTAACATACAAGCCTAACATTAGCTCACAAATGCAACATTGGCATTCACATTAGGGATGATCATTTACATAGCAAAGGACCTTATATACATTGCACAATATTAGGTACCAAAATGAACATAATTCTACCATCTTGATGATAATTTGATATCCATATTAATCCAGCTTTGAGAGTTTCGCAACCTAGGGATCTACATGTAAGGAAAACAACAATAAGTAAGCATTTAATCCTTAGTATGTTCAAATGGAAATTACAACACTTACCTTGTTCATAGGTGAGCATGTTACTACCAAAAGGTTAGGCATACATTTTGCTAGAACATGACACATAATGTCACAACAAAGTGAGCATAATAAATTTTGGTATCCATATGTGTTAGGCATTATAACATGTCCAAAGCATCACCAAATCATACCAATTCATATAAGATCATCACAATTTCATATAATATCATCAATCTACTAGTTCATAACATTTCAATTTTAACCACTTATCTTAATAGCTTATCAAATTCTATTCATTTCATTTTCCAAATTCAAAATTCAATTTCAACGTTTCACTCAATGGAACCCTAGTAAAACGGACTCGGACACGCGGGTGAACTACACCACACCAAGATAGCTTGTATGAGCATAAACTACACCACACCAAAGCATCGAAGTGCAAAGCCCATAGACATTAAATGTATATACATATTCAAATACATTCTTCCACCACAGCAAGGTCTCTGTAGAGACAATGAATACTTGATGATCCGCAACAAATGTTTCATCTCAAAATAATATATCATAATCTCTACATCATCAACTAACCCGTACACAAGTACACATATGAACCTATTGGAATGCCAATCGTGTAACACCCCATACCCACGTCCGAGACTGAGACTGGATACGAGACATTACCATACTTGATCTTAAGGAAACACGTACTTACGGGCTATAAAATTTTGTTTCAAAACAGAAACTCCTCTTTCTTAATCAAAACATACGTTTCATGGGCCTACGAGGCCTTAAACATCTATCTGGAAACATTCGGAACTCAATCGGGAACTTTTCCTTGAAACAGGGGTCACACGCCCATATGACTTGGGACACGCCCCTGTACCCCTAAGACATGCCCGTGTCTTCCACCCGTGGTTGACACTGACTAATTTCACACGGCCTTGACACGCCCGTGGCTTTGGCCCGTGTGCTAAACTTTGGCATTCTGACTTATCCACACGGTCCATACACACGCCCGTGTACTTCAGCCGTGTAGCAATCCAAATTACAAGTGCGAGGTGCAGACTTCACACGGCCAGGGCACACGCCCATGTGCTAACCTTGTGTCACACACGGCCTAAACATACGGCCGTGGGACTAACCCGTAGCCTATTCTGACTTAAGGTACTAAGGTGCAGGGGACGCACGGCCTAGACACACGCCCGTGTGTCTATTCGTGTGGGCACATGTGGGCTATTTACCAAGCCAATTGCCACCCTGAATCATGATCAATCTCATACTCAATTCAACAACTCAAATTACTACATCTTTCATGAACAACACTACATGATTCATTGATATCAATAAACATACATACATACTTAGTCAATCTTGGCAAATCGCTTAGCCATATACAAAAGAATAATGAACTTGATAGCCCATACTATTGCCCCTTTTTAAGACATATTCTCAAAATGAAATGTTTCCTATACATGCCATACTTAATATGAACAACTTGGCTATACCAAAATAGCGATTGATAGTGTGCTTCGAGCTCCGATGACGACGATCCACGAGATTAGCTTGGCGGGACTACATGGAAAGAAAGAAATAAAGACGTAAGCATTTAGCTTAGTAAGTTTGCAAATAATGCACATAGAAACATACTCGATTAACATAAACCATTTGGCATCATAAATTTCAGCTATTAAAGCTTACTTACTCTTACTGATTATTACATATCTCATGATTCATACTAGTTTCATGCTCGTGAGGTAAACAAGGTACCTGTATCACTTGATCGCATAGATCAGTATTCTTTACTATAATAATCATAATCTCTAATTCATCATTCATAACATGAATAATACACATTTTCAACTTGATAATAGCTTTACTTATTTTGCTCGATGAATTACTATGAATAACCGAGGATACTGAATCTCATCTCACATATAACTCGATGCCAAAGCCGTATCCTAGATATGGTCTTACATGGGATCTCTCATCTTGGTATCGATGCCATGCCTTGACATGGACTTACACAAAGTCTTACTTATATGTTCCCTTGGGAACTTACCATTTCCATGTCTTGACATGGTCTTATTTGGTGTCTTTACTCGTGAACTGGTCAATGTTGAGCCTTGGCTTGGACTTACATGAAATCTCTATCTCATGATAACTTTTCAATGCCAAGACTTGTCTTGGACTTACATGACATCTTTGCTTGGAGACTCACCAATGCCATGCCTTGGCTTGGGCTTATATGGGTCTTCATCTCATAATAACTCTTCAATGCCAAGACTTGTCTTGGTCTTACATGATAACTTGCTTGATTGCCGATGCCATGCCTTGGCTTGGTGTTATACGGACTTTCTTGTCTCATGTGATAGATCGAGTATCCTAAGTAATTCAACTTCAATCGGGACTTTCTCATGCTTAATCTCATTGATTTCTTTGTTAACATATCATTAAACATTTTCATGGTAATATTGTACATTATACTAAGTAATTCAATGATATTAATCATAAAGCCTAGAAATCATACAAACTTACCTCAATGTACAAAATATAGGTAGATATGCAATTTAGTCATCGACTTTGTTCTTGCCTCGATTTCGGTCCGGGCTTCGTTTTTCTTGATTATGAGCTTGAAAATTTGAATAAACCCTAGCTATGGAGTTCTTCAAAGTTTCGGCCAAGCTTGAAGAAGATGAACCTAAATTTTGACTTATTTCATCCTTTTTAATCAATAAAAAGCCAAATGACCAAAATGCCCTTTTTACTAAACTTTCAAATATTACTAACTCATGTCCATTTTTGTCCAAAAAATATAATTTGGGAAAATTGCTACTTAAGTACTTCTAATTACCAATCCAAAGCTATTTTATACAAAAAGCTTCTAGAAACTCATATCTTGCAACTTTTGCAATTTAGTCCTAATGGACCCTTTAATGGAAATTTTCATAAAATTTCCACATGAAACTTTCATAATATCATGCAAACATTTCAAATACCTTAAAAGCTCATTTTACTAACTCGGATTTGTGGTCTCGCACCACTAATCTGACTAGACCCTAAATCAGGCTGTTACAATTCTCCCCCCTTAGGGATTTTCGTCCACGAAAATCTTACCAGCAAATTAGTTTGGGTACTGGTTTCTCATGCTCTCTTCTGGTTCCCATGTAGCTTCTTCTTTCCCATGTCTTTGCCACAATACTTTTACTAGGGCAATACTTTTATTTCTTAGCTGCTTAACCTCCCGAGCTAAAATCTTAACTGGTTCTTCACCATAAGTCATGTCGGGACGAATCTCTATCTCTGACGGGGCAATTATAAGTGAAGGATTGGATCGGTAGTGTCGCAACATAGATATGTGAAACACATCATGTATCTTTTCTAACTCAGATGGCAAAGCCAATCGATAAGCTACCGGCCTAACTTTCTCGGTAATCTCATATGGTCCAATGAAACGTGGACTCAACTTGCCTTCCTATTTGAATCGAGAACTTTTCTCCATGGTGACACTTTCAAGAAAACTTTATCCCCGACTTGATACTCTATCTCTTTTCTCTTTAAATCCAGAGTAGGATTTCTATCATCATTGCAGACTTTTAAACACTCTCGTATCACTTTCACTTTCTCTTCAGCTTCTCTAACCAAATCAACCCCGTGAATTTGGTTTTCCTTGAGTTCAGTCCAATATAAAGGCGTTCTACACTTACGCCCATATAGAGCCTCATAAGGCGCCATCTTTAAGCTTGACTGAAAGCTATTATTGTAGGCAAATTCTACCGATGGGAGAAACTTTTCCCAACTGCCTTGGAATTCGAGAATACAACACCGGAGCATATCCTCAAGTACTTGTATTAACCTCTCTGACTGGCCATCAGTTTGAGGATGAAAAGCTATACTAAAGTTCAACTTTGTACCCAGGGCCTCTTGTAACTTCTTCCAAAATCTGAATGTGAATCTCAGATCTCTATCCGATATGATTGATAAGGGAACTCCGTGAAGCCTTACTATTTCAGAAACATACAAGTTTGCCAACTTGTCGAGTGAGTAATCCACTCGTCTGGGTGTAGAAAATGGGTGACTTTGTGAGTCTATCAACTACAACCCATATAGAATCTTTCTTACTCAGTGATAACGGTAAACCCGTTACAAAATCCATGGTGATACGGTCTCATTTCCATTCGAGAACCAAAATGGGTTGAAGCAAACTCGAAGGTACTTGGTGTTCAGCCTTTACTTGCTGACAAATCATGCATTTGAAACAAATTTCGAAATATCTTTCTTCATTCGGCCACCAATACTGTTGCTTCAAGTCATTATACATCTTTGTACCACCCAGATGTATAGATAAACATCCGTTATGTGCCTCATGCAAAATTCTCTGAATAAGCTCTTCCTTTCTTGGTACACAAACTCTATCTTTAAACATCAACCATCCATCGAAATTAATCTGAAAGTCGATTCAACACCTGACTCGCACTGAGCTCTCTTGGCTTGTAATTCTCTATCTTCTTTCTGAGCCTCAAAGATCTCTTGGAGGAATACTGTTCCAGCTCTCAACTCAGCTAGAATAGAACCATCATTGAATAAAGTCATCCATGAATTCATTGCCCGTAATGCAAATAGGGACTTTTTGCTTAAAGCATCGGCGACCACATTCGCCTTTCTCGGATGGTATTCAATGACCAACTCATAGTCTTTTATTAACTCTAACCATCTCCGTTGCCTCAAGTTCAACTCTTTTTGCGTCAACAAGTATTTTAAACTTTTGTGATCGGTGAAAATCCGACATCTCTCACCATATAGATGGTGTCTCCATATCTTCAATGCGAAGACTATGGCAGCCAACTCTAGATCGTGTGTCAGATAATTCTTCTCATGAGGCTTCAACTATCTTGAGGCATAAGCAATCACTTTGCCCTCTTGCATAAGCACACAGCCTAATCCATTTAAGGATGCATCATTTGTAAATTACGCAATTCTTTCCCCATATCGGGTTGTACTAAAGCTGGAGCTTACATTAACAATGCTTTCTGATTTCTCAAAACTTTGTTGGCATCATTACGTCCACTCAAACTTCACATTTTTTTTGTAACAACTTCGTCATTGGGGTTGCAATCATGGAAACCCCTTGACGAATCGTCTGTAATAGCCGACTAGGCCTAGGAAACTTCTAATCTTAGAGATATTCTTCGGTGGCTTCCAGTCCATTATAGCCGAAATCTTACTTGGGTCTACTCGAACTCCTTCTCCCGAGACAATATGTCCGAGAAATCCTACTTCCTTGAGCCAAAATTCACTTTTACTGAATTTGGCATACAATTGTTTTTCTCGTAGAGTCTGTAAAACCGTTCGTAGATGCTCAGCATACTCATTCTCATCTCGGGAATAAATCAATATGTCGTCAATAAAAACGACTACAGACTTGTCGAGGTATGGTCTAAAGATGCGGTTCATTAAGTCCATGAATATCGCAGGAGCATTAGTCAATCCAAAGGGCATGACTAAGAACTCGTAATGCCCATACCTTGTTCGAAAAGCGGTCTTGGATACATCTGAATCCTTTACTCTTAACTGGTAGTACCCTGATCTCAAATCTATTTTGGAGAACACATTAGCTCCCTTCAATTGATCGAATAAGTCATCGATTCTAGGCAAGTGGTACTTTTTCTTTACTATCACTTTATTAAGCTGACGGTAATCTATGCACAATCTCATGGTGCCATCTTTCTTTTTCACAAATAAAACTGGAGCACCCCATGGAGAACAAATTGATCTTGTAAAGCCTTTATCCGTTAACTCTTGCAACTGTGACTTCAACTCTCTCAACTCTGTTGGAGCCATTCTGTAAGGAGTAATAGATATTGGTGCAGTACCAGGAGCTAGCTCAATGTTGAATTCAACCTCTCTAACTGGTGGTAATCCTGGTAATTCCTTGGGAAAAACATCCAGGTACTCACATACTATCGGTACTGACTCAATCTTTAATTCTATTTCTCTATCATTCATCAAAAAGGCCAGATATGCCTCATACCTTTTTCTTATGTATTTCTGTGCCGTCATATGAGAAATTGTTACCGGTGATCTACCTTGATCATCTGATTCTACATGGAGAATGTCCCCATTCTCACATCTCATCTCAATGTATTTCTTCCCACAATTAACTATTACATCATGGGTGGTCAACCAGTCCATACCAAGAATGATGTCAAACTCATCAAATGGTAACAACATAAGGTTTGCTTTAAAATAATGACCTCTAATCATCAATGGGAAATCATTACACACTTTATCAACTAAAACACTTTTGCCTAAAGGATTAGACACTTTAATCACGAATTCCGTAAACTTTATAGGCATAATCATACTGGATACTAGTTTCATAAAAACATAAGAGTGTGTGGATCAAGGATCTATTAAAGCAATAAATTTAATATCATGAAGAGAAAAGGTACCCGTAATAACATCCGGGGAAGATGCCTCTTCGCGAGCGCGAATGGCATAAGTCCTTGCAGGCGCCCTACCCTCAGGTCTCGCGGCCTGCTCTCTAGGGTTACCTCTTCCTCTTGCCCCACTTTCAGGTTTTCTCTACGGTCTTACTCTGACCATATTCTCAGATCTCGGGTTCTGAGTTCTCTCTCTTTTTTTCGTCTTAGGACAATCTTTTATGTAGTGGTCTTGGGCACCACATCTAAAACATGCATTTTCATGCGCTCGGCATTCTCCAAGATGACGTCCGCCACACTGTGGGCATTCGGGTCTACCCGATCGGATGTTCCCCACACTAGCAACTGAAGTAGCCTGTGCCTTATTTCCCGAATATGATTTACTCTTGTTTCTACTTGAAAACCCGGTAGATGAAACTGATCGGGGGGGAAAATCTCTTGGCTTCTTAGAAGAAGATTGGAATGACTTATTCCACTCTCTTCTTCGAGTCATGAGACTCAATCTCAACCTTCTTTTTCTCTTTTACTAGTTCTTCGGCTTTACAAGCCCTCTCTACTAGCACAATGAATTCATTCAGTTCTAGGACAGCAACAAACAATTTGATGTCCTCATTTAGCCCATCTTCGAATCTCTTGCTCATGATGGCCTCGGTGGATACACACTCCCGAGCGTATTTACTGAGTCGTACAAACTCACACTCATAATCAGTTAGGACATCTTGCCTTGCTTCAGTTCTAGAAATTCTTTTCTCTTCTGATCGACAAATCTTTGACTGATATACATCTTTCTGAACTCTTCTTGAAAGAACTCCCACGTGATCTTTTCTCGTGGTACCATCGACACTAAGGTGTTCCACCATTGGTTGCGAATCTCTTAAAGAGAGACTACACACTTCATGCATACCTCAGACGTGCATGACAATTCATTGAATACCCTGATGGTATTTTCCAACCAGAACTCGGCCTTTTCCGGATCATCATCCTTTCTGGCCCAAAATTCTTCTGCCCCATGTTTTTTGATCCTATCAACCGGTGGCTTCTCTCCTCTTACCACCTCTACTACTTGAGGGGCTACTGGGATAGGTTGAGGAATAGGTGGGGGTGGAGGGGTTTGAGCATTCGGGTTTGTGCGAACGAACATCGTATACCACGTGTTCACCATATGGAGGAAGGCTTCTCTAGCCTCTTCTCCTCCCCTCTGACTCACCGTAGTGGGTCTATTCTCATTCTCGTTAGGCACTGTCCCTTCAGCGGAAATCGGTGCGTTACTTTCTACGTCATCCACTACAGCTCTTTCGGGATCCATTTACTATATGTATAAACATAATTTAAGTCGTCAGGAGTAGTCACACTATCATTATAAAAACATTCTTACGTATGGCATGTATAGCTAGATCGTGCTCCTGCTACGTTAGTCCTAGAGACTGACTAAACTGTAGCTCTGATACCACTAAATGTAACACCCCATACCCACGTCCGAGACTGAGACTGGATACGAGACATTACCATACTTGATCTTAAGGAAACACGTACTTACGGGCTGTAAAATTTTGTTTCAAAACAGAAACTCCTCTTTCTTAATCAAAACATACGTTTCATGGGCCTACGAGGCCTTAAACATCTATCCGGAAACATTCGAAACTCAATCGGGAACTTTTCCTTGAAACAGGGGTCACACGCCCATGGGACTTGGGACACGCCCGTGTAACCCTAAGACATGCCCGTGTCTTCCACCCGTGGTCGACACTGACTAATTTCACACGGCCTTGACACGCCCGTGGATTTGGCCCGTATGCTAAACTTTGGCATTCTGACTTATCCACACGGTCCATACACACGCCCGTGTACTTCAGTCGTGTACCAATCCAAATTACAAGTGCGAGGTGCAGACTTCACACGGCCAGGGCACATGCCCATGTGCTAATCGTGTGTCACACACGGTCTAAACATACGGCCGTGGGTTTAACCCGTAGCCTATTCTGACTTAAGGTACTAAGGTGCAGGGGACGCACGGCCTAGACACACGCCCGTGTGTCCATTCGTGTGGGCACATGTGGGCTATTTACCAAGCCAATTGCCACCCTGAATCATGATCAATCTCATACTCAATTCAACAACTCAAATTACTACATCTTTCATGAACAACACTACATGATTCATTGATATCAATAAACATACATACATACTTAGTCAATCTTGGCAAATCGCTTAGCCATATACAAAAGAATAATGAACTTGATAGCCCATACTATTGTCCCTTTTTAAGACATATTCTCAAAATGAAATGTTTCCTATACATGCCATACTTAATATGAACAACTTGGCTATACCAAAATAGCGATTGATAGTGTGCTTCGAGCTCCGATGACGATGATCCATGAGATTAGCTTGGCGGGACTACATGGAAAGAAAGAAATAAAGACGTAAGCATTTAGCTTAGTAAGTTTGCAAATAATGCACATAAAAACATACTCGATTAACATAAACCATTTGGCATCATAAATTTCAGCTATTAAAGCTTACTTACTCTTACTGATTATTACATATCTCATGATTCATACTAGTTTCATGCTCATGAGGTAAACAAGGTACTTGTATCACTTGATCGCATAGATCAGTATACTTTACTATAATAATCATAATCTCTAATTCATCATTCATAACATGAATAATACACATTTTCAACTTGATAATAGCTTTACTTATTTTGCCCGATGAATTACTATGAATAAGCGAGGATCTTTGAATCTCATCTCACATATAACTCGATGCCAAAGCCGTATCCTAGATATGGTCTTACATGGGATCTCTCATCTTGGTATCGATGCCATGCCTTGACATGGACTTACACAAAGTCTTACTTATATGTTCCCTTGGGAACTTACCATTGACATGTCTTGACATGGTCTTATTTGGTGTCTTTACTCGTGAACTGGTCAATGTCGAGCCTTGGCTTGGACTTACATGACATCTTTGCTTGGAGACTCACCAATGCCATGCCTTGGCTTGGGCTTATATGGGTCTTCATCTCATAATAACTCTTCAATGCCAAGACTTGTCTTGGTCTTACATGATAACTTGCTTGATTGCCGATGCCATGCCTTGGCTTGGTCTTATACTGACTTTCTTGTCTCATGTGATAGATCGAGTATCCTAAGTAATTCAACTTCAATCGGGACTTTCTCATGCTTAATCTCATTGATTTCTTTGTTAACATATCATTAAACATTTTCATGGTAATATTGTACATTATAATAAGTAATTCAATGATATTAATCATAAAGCTTAGAAATCATACAAACTTACCTCAATGTACAAAATATAGTTAGATATGCAATTTAGTCCTCGACTTTGTTCTTGCCTCGGTTTCGGTCCGGGCTTCGTTTTTCTTAATTATGAGCTTGAAAAATTGAATAAACCCTAGCTATGGAGTTCTTCAAAGTTTCGGCCAAGCTTGAAGAAGATGAACCTAAATTTTGACTTATTTCATCCTTTTTAATCAATAAAAAGCCAAATGACCAAAATGCCCTTTTTACTAAACTTTCAAATATTACTAACTCATGTCCATTTTTGTCCAAAAATTATAATTTGGGAAAATTGCTACTTAAGGACTTCTAATTACCAATCCAAAGCTATTTTATACAAAAAGCTTCTAGAAACTCATATCTTGCAACTTTTGCAATTTAGTCCTAATGGACCCTTTAATGGAAATTTTCATAAAATTTCCACATGAAACTTTCATAATATCATGCAAACATTTCAAATACCTTAAAAGCTCATTTTACTAACTCAGATTTGTGGTCTCACACCACTAATCCGACTAGACCCTAAATTGGGTTGTTATAAATCGTATCCTAACCTTTTGCTAAGTTTACACGGGCATCAATCATCCATATTTGCATATTCATATCCTGTAACTATCACATATCAATTTTCAAATTCCATAAATTGAATCTGAACATGAATCACACGTACATTTAATGATACATTTTAATATATTTTCCATTCTTCTATTTATAATCAATAGATAAAACATCAATCACTTATTTCAATTCATCTCAGTTCAATTACATTTGCTAGCCATGTATGCCAATTTTCACCAAAATCTTAACTTAAGTTCAAGCATAGATAAAATGAAAATAAACACAAGCATACCTATTAAACAAAGAATGGTAGTAAATTCCATAAGAACTTACCTTTCAAAATACGAAACGAGTATATTTCTCAAGCCCTATTCCGCAATTTTAGCTTTTCCTTTACAAGCTCCACTTTTATCCAATTCTAATTCTATACAAATATATATTTATACTAATCAATATCATATAATAACACAAAATAGTAATTCAATGGCTCACAATAACAATTCCATGATATGCATGATTCAAATTAATCCCATTTTCTATTACACACATATTTTAGATTTTATTCAATTTAGTCCCTAAACTCGGGATAAGCATATTTTTCGATTCTTGGCTTTGGACCAAAATCTGATTTCACATTCTTTCATTATGGATCCGATACTTTCTATTTATATCATAATTTCATGACAAGTTTCACGCTCATTCAATTTGATCCGTAATGTTACAAAGCTAAAAAACAAGTTTAATTAACTTTACAATTTAGTCCTTTACACGATCTACGCTTAATATATACCAACTCCAAGCCTATTTCATCAATTCATTAACAATGACAACTTGCTAAAAATTCAACGATTGGACAAATTCGTACATAGGCTAGCTAAATCAAACTCCCATGATCATAAATCTATAAAAATTTCAAGAAAATGACTTGGTTTTCATACCTAATTGATGATAAAAGGTTAAGGAAAGTATGAAGATTTCTCTCTTTTCTAAAATGGAAAACAGTGAAAAATAAGGAAGAAGATGGTGGTTTCATCCACTTATTTAGCCTATATACTTAGATTATATGATAATTAACTTTAATTAATTAGTTTAATTAAGCTTTATTATTCATTAATTAAATATTAATCACACTTAGTGGTTTCCACCATCATCATTCACTATCTATTATTTATTATTGATTTATTTATCTTTTTTGCTTGGGATAATTGCTATCTAGGTCCTTAAGCCTTTTGTTAATTAAAACTTTCTAGTGATTGAACTTTTACAATTTAGTCCCTAAGCTTTAATTAACTATTTTATTGGCTAAATTACTTGATGATTCTCTATTATATTCTCATATTGACTCTATAAATATTCCTATTTTACATTTACAGACTCATTTTAGATAAATGGGGTCCCGAAATCACATTTTTTGATATTGATGAAAATTGGGTCATTATAAGCCATTACTAAAGAAATTTTGGAGAAAAATTACAATGACTTTAATAATCTAAGTTGCAAGACCTTTGGAAGCCTTCGAGCTAATCTAAAATGATCCAACATCGCTAATACCTACATATAGAATAAACACATCAGCATGATGAGCATTGGATGCTTAGTGGTGTTAACAAAATTTGAATTCAAAACATTAAAGTATTAAATAATCCAACATACTAATTGACCATTTTACTAAGTTGACAAGCTAAAATCAATATTCAACATGTCATTTAATAATAATTGCATCATATTAGTTTTAACCCACATATCCAATGCTTCAAATGATCATTTAGACATGAAACTTCATATAGTATTCCTCATTCTAATTCATAGTATCTTATATATGACCAATTACCTATATATACCTACACATATTTATAACTCATATACATGAAACATAAAGTTATTAAACCTTTCACATTGATTTTTATAAATCATATTGAACTTAGAGTTCTTTATCTCATTGAATCCATTACATGATCATATTAACCTTTCTTACAATGCATGTAACAGTCTGATTTAGGGGCTAGTCGAAATAGTGATCTCGGGATCACTAATCTGAGATTTGAGAAAATTATTTTCATGATATATTATGAGTTAGTACATAATAGTATAGGAACATGACAATTTTGGTACTTTATATTAAGCGATTTCATGTTTAATTGTAAAAAAGGACTAAATCGCATAAAGTGCGAAAGTTCCATTCTACATGCTAAAAGTACCATATGGCCATGATTTGTTAATTGGGGGTCTTTAAAACGCAATTTAGCCTTTGGAAGAGGCTTGGCCGGCCATGAGAAAGCATGGGAGACAAGATTTTTAATTTTAGTCAAAGTTAGTAGTAGTAGGTGGACTAATTTGACTTGTAATAATAAAATAAGAAGAGAAAGATATCATCTTTTCCCCTATCATCTTCCATCAAAAATTTGCAGCAAAGAAGGGGTAGAAACCTTCAAAAATTTCAGCAAGCTCTCATCTACTCAAGTAAGTGTTCTAGTGAACTTTTCTTGAAAATAATTATACTTTTGAGACCCCTAAAGCTTAAGCTTTCAAATGAGGGGACTATTGTGCAATGTTGTGAAAGGTTTAGAGTTCTACCATGAGAGCTACCTTAGTTATTTGCTGCATTTTTATGGAAGGACTTGAGTTTTAGTTACTAGATGAACAACTTTTAAAAAGGGTGTTAGCATGAAAACACCAAATAGGACCTTAATGAAAAGGTTATAACTTTTGTAGTAAGTATGTAGGATATTGATTTTTGATGATAGCTTTAAAAGCATTAAATGTTTGCCTAGGCTTGTGGAGGATAAAAATTTGATTAGGATTAATTTCCGAGCCTAGGGGCAAAATAGTCATTTTGCCAAAATCTAGGGGTAAAATAGTAATTTTACCTAAGCATAATTATTGAGATGCTTATGTTAATGTAATGATTAAAATTAGCTAATTTTCTATTATAGAGTAAGAGGAGACAAGAATTCGCCTCGATCGGGGAAAGGACAAAATCGTGGACTAAACCGAAGAACTAGCTTATTTTGAAAACAAGGTAAGTTGTGTGTGATTTTTAATACAATATTGTATTAGCATAACTGAGAATGCTTGATGTCTTATTGATGCATGATACTTCAATAAATTGAGAAGGTTATATGAATGTGATATTGAAGTTCTAATGGACCATGAGGTATACGAAAAATACTATCATCTAATGTGAGTGCCAGTGTAAGACCATGTTTGGAACATGGCATCGGCTGCATTATGAGTGCCAGTGTAAGACCATTTCTGGGACATGGCATCGGCTACATTATGAGTGCTATTGTAAGACCATGTCTGGGACATGGCATCGGCCACATTATGAGTGCCAGTGTAAGACCATGTCTGGGATATGGCATCGGCCACATTATGAGTGCCAGTGTAAGACCATGTCTGGGACATGGCATCGGGTACATTATGAGTGCGGTGTAAGACCATGTTTGGAACATGGCATCGGCTACATTATGAGTGCGGTGTAAGACCATATGCAGGACATGGCATCGGCCACATTATGAGTGCGGTGTAAGACCATGTGCGGGACATGGCATCGGCTACATTATGAGTGCCAGTGTAAGACCATGTCTGGGACATGGCATCGGCCACATTATGAGTGTCAATGTAAGACCATGTCTGGGACATGGCATCGGCCACATTATGAGTGTCAATGTAAGACCATGTCTGGGACATGGCATCGGCCACCTTATGAGTGCCAGTGTAAGACCATGTTTGGAACATGGCATCAGCGTTGATACAAGTGCCAGTGTAAGGCCATGTTTGAAACATGGCATCGGCGTTGGGACAAGAGTAGGCACAAGACCATATCCGGGATATGGCATTATCACATAGAGGTAATTCTCTATAAGTCCATGTCCGGGACATGGCATCAGTATCTAGAGGAGACTTCATGTAAGACCACCTAGAGAATGTGATATTGACCTTATACTTATCGTAGAGATATGAATGATTACAAGTGCTATTGAATAAGTCATGAGAAATTGGCTCTTTATGTGTTACGGTAAATGTTAGATATGGGCGATTGTAAGTAGGGATTGCCAAGAAGTCCTGGTTTGTGTATAATTATCTAATACTATGGATGAATTATTCTTTTATGAGGAGTATGATTTCTAATTATTACCATGCAACTTACTAAGCTTATTGCTTACCCCTTTTCATTTCCCTTCTTTCTTATAGTATTACCAAGATAACTCGAAGATCGTAGTCACAGGGATTCGGAGATCACACTATCAACAACACTTTGGTATAACAATTTTAGACTTGCTTTGAATATGGCATGTATAGGACTTGGGTATTTTGTCAAGTTGTAATTGTTAGTTAAAGTGTTGACTGTAAGTCATTTTGTAAATGATCTCTTGAGCTAGGAAAATATTTGGCCAACTCATTGTTTTTTTTTATTAATGAAGTGTATGCCTCTTTTATTATTCTTTAGTAATTGGCTAGGTAATGGGCCAAAATTGCCTATGTATGTATGTTTATTGAAGTCAATAAAGTATGTAGTATTGTCTATGAGATGCATTGAATTGAGTTTGAGTTGATCTTGATTTTAGGGTGGCAAATGGCTTGGTAAATAGCCCTTAAGTACCCACACGGTTAGATGCACGGGCGTGTGTTTAGGCCGTGTGTATCCTGCACCATAATGTTATGAGTCAGGATATACCATGGTCATATCCCACGGCCGTTTGTATGAGCCGTGTATGACAAACGGTTAGGACACGGGCGTGTTCAGGTCGTGTGGATTTAATCAGTGTCGACCACGGTTGGGCAGCACGGGCGTGCCTTGGCCGTGGGCAAATTGGCAGAATGCCTGGGTTTTTAGGCACGGACTAGGGACATGGGCGTGTGTGTCTATACACGGGCGTGTCTAATCATGCACAGCTGTGTGAATATAGTCAGTAACTCCCCACGGTTTGTAGACATGGGTGTGTCTATGGGTACACGGGCGTGTTCTCAGTAACATGGGCGTGTGAACCTTGCTTCATAGAAGAGTTTTTGATTAAGTTTTGAAATTTATCGGATATGTGCCTATGGCCTTGTAGGCTCATGAAATGTATGATTAGACTAAGAAAGAGAAGTTTTTATGTCGGAACGAAATTTTTCCACCTATAAGAGAATGTTTAAGTGAATCCAAGTATGGTAATGTCTCGTATCCATCCCTAGCATCAGTTTCGGGTACGGGGTGTTACATTTAGTGGTATCAGAGCTACGGTTTAGTCGATTCTAGGACTAACGTAGCATAAGTACGAGTCTAGCTATACATGCCATATGTAAGAGTGTCTGAGTAATGATAGTGTGATGGCTCCTAACGTATAAATTTGTGTTTTATATACTAAATGGATTCTGATCCAGACCGAACTGCAGCCGATGATGGGATGAGGCTCGAGACGCTTTTCTCCATATGATGAGCAACTGGTATCTTGAGTATACCGAGTAAATCCCAATGCTCAGCCCTCCGCCCCACCACCTATCCTCAACCCGCTCCAAGAGCTCCTCAAGTGGTTGAGGTGGCGAGAAGAGAAAGGCCTCCGGTAGATAAGATCCGGAAGCAAGGAGCCAAAGAATTTCGGGCGAATAAGGATGATGACCCGGAGAATGCAAAATTCTGGCTCAAAAATACCATTCGGGTATTCGATGAGTTATCCTTCACACCTGAGGAGTGCTTAAAGTGTGTGATATCTCTCCGAGAGATTCACCTCGATGGTGGAACACCTTGGTGTCGAGTGGTACAGAGGAGAGGGTTAGCTGGGAATTCTTCCAAGAAGAATATTGGAAGAAGTATATCAGCCAAAGATTCATCGACCACAAGAGAAAGGAATTCTTGGAGTTGATGCAAGGCTGTATGTCAGTGACCGACTACGAATGGGAGTTCGTCAGACTTACCAAGTATGCACGAGAGTGTGTGTCTACCGAAGCCATCATGTGGAAGAGGTTCGAGGATGGATTAAATGAAGATATCCGCTTATACGTGGGAGTTCTCAAATTAAAGGAGTTTGTAGTGTTGGTGGATAGGGCCTGTAAAGCTGAAGAGTTGGCTAAAGAGAAGAGACGAGTAGATTACGAGTCCTGTGACTCGAGGAACAGACAATTGAACAAGTCTCACCTATCCTCATCCAAGAAAGCGAGGGATTTCACTACTCGATCGGTCATACTGCGGGTTTTCAACCCGAAATAAGGCGAGCAATTCTCGGGATCAAAAGGGCAATCTACATCAGTTGCTAGTGTGGGCAACGTCCGTCCAAATAGACCGGAATGCCCTCAGTGTGGCAGGCACCATTTTGGTGAGTGCCGAGCTAATGAGAAAGGTTGTTTCAGATGTGGGTCCTTGGACCATTTTATTAGAAACTGGCCCGAGGTAGATGTGAAAGGAAGGCCTCAGAATGCGAGATCGAGAAGTACCCTTAAGGGAAGACCGTTGAAAAATCCGAGGAGTGAGATGGGAAACAAGAATCCACCTAAAGAGCAGTGCTACTGAGTTGAGGGTAGAGCATGGCGAGGACTTATGCCATCCGTGCTCGTGAAGAAGCGTCTTCCCCCAACATAATCACGGGTATCTTTTCTCTCCATAATACTCGTGTTATAGCTTTAATTGACCCGGGATCTACCCATTCGTACATATGTATAAAACTAGTCTCTAGCATGAGTATGCCTATAGAGTCTACTAAATTCATCATAAGAGTGTCAAATCCCCTAGGTAAGTGCGTGTTGGTTGATAGAGTTTGTAAAGGGTGTCCTTTGATAATTAAGGGTCATTGATTCCCTGTCGATCTTATGATATTACCGTTTGATGAGCTTGATGTCATTCTCGGGGTGGATTGGTTAATTACTCATAATGTAATTGTGAATTGTGGGAGGAAGCATATAGAGTTGAGAGATGAAAATGGTAATCTTATTTGTGTTGAGTCAGATAAATTGGATAGTTCACCAATAGTGATATCGACCATGTTAGCTCAGAAATACCTAAGGAAGGGGTATGAGGCTTATCTTGCCTTTGTGTTAAACACTAAAGAGATTGAATCAAAAATTGAGTCAGTACCCATAGTATGTGAATACCTAGATGTTTTCCCAGAAGGGTTGCCAGGGCTACCTCCGGAGAGAGAAATTGAATTTGGAATTGATCTAGTTCCGGTTACTGCCCCTATTTCTATTGCTCCGTAGAGAATGGCTCCAACCGAACTAAAAGAGCTAAAAGCACAGTTGTAAGAATTAATGGATAAGGGTTTTGTGAGGCCGAGCTTTTCTCCATGGGGCACTCCCGTTCTATTCGTGAAGAAGAAAGATGGATCCATGAGACTATGTATAGATTATCGAATGCTCAACAAGGTGATCGTGAAGAATAAGTATCCCGTTGCGAGAATTGACGATCTATTTGATCGGTTGAAGGAGCTACTGATATTTTCTAAGATAGATCCGAGGTCAGGGTATTATCAGTTAAAAGTCAAGGACTCGGACATACCGAAAACCGCGTTTAGAACTAGGTACGGCCACTATGATTTTTTGGTCATGCCTTTTGGTCTAACGAATGCCCCCGCTATCTTCATGGATTTGATGAACCGTATTTTTCGACCGTATTTGGATAGATTTGTTGTGGTCTTCATCGATGACATAGTGATCTACTCTCGAGATGAGAATGATCATGCTGAGCACTTGAATATAGTTTTGCATGTTTTAAGAGAAAAACAATTGTATGCTAAATTCAGTAAGAACGAATTTTGGCTCAAGGAAGTGGGATTTTTGGGGCATATTGTCTTGGGAGATGGGGTAAGAGTAGACCCGAGTAAAATCTCAGCAATTATCGAATGGAAACCCCCGAGGAGTGTAACTGAAGTAAGGAGTTTCCTAGGCCTAACAGGCTATTATAGGCGTTTTGTCAAAGGGTTTTCTATGATAGCTACACCAATGACGAGGCTTCTGTAGAAAGAGGTAAAGTCCAATCGGCGAAAAAGTGTCATGAGTTTGAGAAATTGAAGACATTGTTGATCGAGGCTCTGTATTAGTGCAACTTTGAGTAGGAAAGAGAATTCGTGGTTTACTGATGACGCGTCTCACGAGCAGTTTAGGGTTTGTGTACTTATGCAAGAGGGTAAAGTGATTGCATACGCCTCTAGATAGTTGAAGCCCATACGAGAAGAACTACCCGATTCATGATTTAGAGTTGGCCGCAATCGTGTTTGCGTTGAAAATTTGGAGGCATCATTTATATGGTGAAAGGTGTCGGATTTTTACCGACCACAAAAGCCTAAAATATTTGATGACCCAGAAGGAATTAAATTTGAGGCAACGAAGATGGCTAGAATTGATTAAAGATTATGAACTAGTAATTGACTATCATCCGGGAAAGGCAAATGTAGTCGCTGACGCTTTGAGCAGAAAATCATTATTTGCATTAAAAGCTATGAGCACCCAGATGACCTTGTTAGATGATGGTTCCCTATTAGCCGAGTTGAGGGCTAAACCATTGTTCCTCCAATAGATTTGCGAAGCTCAGAAGGACGATAATAGTTTGCAAGCCAAAAGAGCTTTATGTGAGACGGGCGTTGAGTCAGACTTTCGAGTAAATCTTGATGGATGTTTGACATTTCGAGATCGGGTCTGTGTACCCAGGAATGATAATCTTATTCACAAAATTTTGCAGGAAGCTCATAACAGATGTTTGAACGTGCATCCAGGCATTACAAAGATGTACCGAGATTTGAAGAAATGGTACTGGTGGCTAAACATCAAGTACCTTCGGGTTTACTTCAGCGTATTATGGTTCCTGAATGGAAGTGGGATCGTATTGCTATGGATTTTGTGATGGGTTTACCTTTGACTCCCAAGAAGAAATATGTAGTTTGGTTACTGGTCGATAGACTCACTAAGTCAGCCCATTTTATACCAGTGCGACTCGACTACTCACTCGATAAATTGGCAGACTTGTACATGTCTGAGATAGTGAGACTTCACGGTGTACCGTTGTCAATCATTTCAGATAGGGATCCAAGATTTACGTCACGGTTTTGGAAAAAGCTGCAAGAAGCTTTGGGCACGAAATTGAGTTTTAGTACTGCCTTCAATCCCCAAACCGACGGGCAGTCAGAGAGAACAATTCAGATACTTGAAGACATGCTTAGATGTTGTGTTTTGGAATTCCATGGTAGTTGAGAGAAATACTTACCATTGGTGGAATTCGCCTATAATAATAGTTTTCAGTCAAGTCTGAAGATGGTGCCTTATGAAGCATTTTATGGGCGTAAGTGTCAAACTCCCTTGTATTGGTCAGAACTCAGAGAGAAACAGATACACGGGGTTGATTTTGTTAAAGAAACTGAAGAGAAAGTAGAAGTGATTCGTAACTGCCTGAAAGCCGCCTTAGATAGACAGAAGTCCTATTCAGATTTAAAGAGGAAAGAGATAGAGTATGAAGTTGGTGATAAAGTGTTCCTAAAAGTATCACCTTGGAGGAAAGTCCTCAGATTTGGACGGAAGGGCAAATTGAGTCCGCGCTTTATCAGACCTTATGAAGTTATCGAAAGGATAGGACCGGTAGCTTATCGACTATATTTGCCGCCTGAGTTAGAAAAGATTCATGACGTCTTCCATGTATCTGTGTTGCGCCGATACCGTTCAGACCCTTCACATGTTATAGAGCCAACAGAGGTAGAGATACAATCAGATTTGACTTATGGTGAAGAACCAGTTAAAATATTGGATCGTGAGGTCAAGCAGTTAAGAAATAAAAGCATAGCCCTAGTGAAAGTCCTATGGCAAAGGCATGGAATAGAAGAGGCCACATGGGAGCCCGAGGAGCGATAAGAAACCAATACCCCAACCTTTTCCTTTGGTAAGATTTTCGAGGACGAAAATCCTTAAGGAGGAGAGAATTGTAATGATCAGATTTAGGGGCTAGTCGGAATAGTGATCTCGGGATCACTAATCTGAGATTTGAGAAATTTATTTTCATGATATATTATGAGTTAGTACATAATAGTATATGAACATGACAATTTTGGTACTTTAATTTTAGCGATTTCATGTTTAATTACGAAAAAGGACTAAATCGCATAAAGTGCGAAAGTTCCATTCTACATGCTAAAAGTACCATATGGCCATGATTTTTTAATTGGGGGTCTTTAAAAGGAAATTTAGCCTTTGGAAGAGGCTTGGCCGGCCATGAGAAAGCATGGGAGACAAGATTTTTAATTTTAGTCAAAGTTAGTAGTAGTAGGTGGACTAAATTGACTTGTAATAATAAAATAAAGAGAGAAAGATATCATCTTTTCCCCTATCATCTTCCACCAAAAATTTACAGCATAGAAGGGGTAGAAACCTTCAAAAATTTCAGCAAGCTCTCATCTACTCAAGTAAGTGTTCTATTGAACTTTTCTTGAAAATAATTGTACTTTTGAGACCCCTAAAGCTTAAGCTTTCAAATGAGGGGACTATTGTGCAATGTTGTGAAAGGTTTAAAGTTCTACCATGAGAGCTACCTTAGTTATTTGCTGCATTTTTATGGAAGGACTTGAGTTTTAGTTACTAGATGAACAACTTTTAAAAAGGGTGTTAGCATGAAAACACCAAATAGGACCTTAATGAAAAGGTTATAACTTTTGTAGTAAGTATGTAGGATATTGATTTTTGATGATAGCTTTAAGAGCATTAAATGTTTTCCTAGGCTTCTGGAGGATAAAAATGTGATTAGGATTAATTTTCGAGCCTAGGGGCAAAATGGTCATTTTGTCAAAATCTAGGGATAAAATAGTAATTTCACCTAAGCATAATTATTGAGATGCTTATGTTAATGTAATGATTAAAATGAGCTAATTTGCTATTATAGAGCAAGAGGAGACGAGAATTTGCCTCAATCGGGGAAAGGACAAAATCGTGGACTAAACCGAAGAACTAACTCATTTTGAAAACGAGGTAAGTTGTGTGTGATTTTTAATATAATATTGTATTAGCATAATTGAGAATGCTTGATGTCTTATTGATGCATGATACTTTAATAAATTGAGAAGTTTATATGAATGTGATATTGAAGTTCTAATGGACCATGAGGTATACGAAAAATACTATCATCCAATGTGAGTGCCAGTGTAAGACCATGTTTGGAACATGGCATCGGCTACATTATGAGTGCCAGTGTAAGACCATGTCTGGGACATGGCATCGGCTACATTATGAGTGCCAGTGTAAGACCATGTCTGGGACATGGCATCGACCACATTATGAGTGCCAGTGTAAGACCATGTCTGGGACATGGCATCGGCCACATTATGAGTGCCAGTGTAAGACCATGTCTGGGACATGGCATCGGCTACATTATGAGTGCTAGTGTAAGACCATGTTTGGAATATGGCATCGGCCACATTATGAGTGCCAGTGTAAGACCATGTCTGGGACATGGCATCGGCCACATTATGAGTGCCAGTGTAAGACCATGTCTGGGACGTGGCATCGGCTACATTTTGAGTGCCAGTGTAAGACCATGTCTGGGACATGGCATCGGCCACATGGCATCGGCCGCCTTATGAGTGCCAGTGTAAGACCATGTCTGGGACATGGCATCGGCCATATTAGGAGTGCCAGTGTAAGACCATGTTTGGAACATGGTATCGACGTTGATACGAGTGCCAGTGTAAGACCATGTTTGGAACATGGCATCGGTGTTGGGACAAGAGCAGGCGGAAGACCATATCCGGGATATGGCATTAGCACATAGAGGTAATTCTCTATAAGACCATGTCCGGGACATGGCATCGTTATCTAGAGGAGACTTCATGTAAGACCACTTAGAGAATGTGATATTGACCTTATACTTATCGTAGAGATATGAATGATTACAAGTGCTAGTGAATAAGTCATGAGAAATTGGCTCTTTATGTGTTACGGTAAATGTTATATATGGGCGATTGTAAGTAGGGATTGCCAAGAAGTCCTGGTTTGTGTATAATTATCTAATACTATGGATGAATTATTCTTTTATGAGGAGCATGATTTCTAATTATTACCATGCAACTTACTAAGCTTATTGCTTACCCCTTTTCATTACCCTTCTTTCTTATAGTATTACCAAGATAACTCGAAGATCGTAGTCGCAGGGATTCGGAGATCACACTATCAACAACACTTTGGTATAACAATTTTAGACTTGTTTTGAATATGGCATGTATAGGACTTGGGCATTTTGTCAAGTTGTAATTTTTAGTTAAAGTGTTGACTGTAAGTCATTTTGTAAATGATCTCTTGAGCTAGGCAATTATTTGGCGAACTCTTTGTTTTTTTTATTAATGAAGTGTATGCCTCTTTTATTATTCTTTAGTAATTGGCTAGGTAATGGGCCAAAATTGTCTATGTATGTATGTTTATTGAAGTTAATGAAGTATGTAGTATTGTCTATGAGATGCATTGAATTGAGTTTGAGTTGATCTTGATTTCAGGGTGGCAAATGGCTTGGTAAATAGCCCTTAAGTACCCACACGGTTAGACGCACGGGCATGTGTTTAGGCCGTGTGTACCCTGCACCATAATGTTATGAGTCAGGAGGATATACCACGGTCATATCCCACGGCCATTTGTATGAGCCGTGTATGACACACGGTTAGGACACGGGCATGTTCAGGTCGCGTGGATTTAATCAGTGTCGACCACGGTTGGGCAGCACGGGCGTGCCTTAGCCGTGGGCAAATTGGCAGAATGCCTGGGTTTTTCGGAACGGACTGGGGACATGGGCGTGTGTGTCTATACACGGGTGTGTCTAATCATGCACGGCCGTGTGAATATAGTCAGTAACTCCCCACGATTTGTAGACATGGGCGTGTCTATGGGTACACGGGCGTGTTCTAAGTCACATGGGCATGTGAACCCTGCTTCAAAGAAGAGTTTTCGATTAAGATCCTAAAGTTATCGGATATGTGCCTATGGCCTTGTAGGCTCATGAAATGTATGATTAGACTAAGAAAGAGAAGTTTTTTTGTCAGAACGAAAATTTTCCACCTATAAGAGAATGTTTAAGTGAATCCAAGTATGGTAATGTCTCGTATCCAGCCTTAGCATCAGTCTCGGGTACGGGGTGTTACATTTAGTGGTATCAGAGCTACGGTTTAGTCGATTCTAGGACTAACGTAACATAAGTACGAGTCTAGCTATACATGCCATATGTAAGAGTGTCTGAGTAATGATAATGGGATGGCTCCTGACGTATAAATTTGTGTTTTATGTAGTAAATAGATTCTGATCTAGACTGAACTGCAGCCGATGATGCTTCGAGTAATGCGCCGGCTCTCGGTCAAGGGACCGTGCCATCTAATAGTAGACCCGAGACCTTGGGTCAGGGGGATGAGGCTCGAGAAGCTTTTCTCCACATGATGAGCAACTGGTATACTGAGTATACCCTAGTAAATCCCAATGCTCAGCCCCCTCCGCCCCCACCTATCCCTCAACCCGCTCCAGTAGCTCCTCAAGTGGTTGAGGTGGCGAGAAAAGAAAGGCCTCCGTTAGATAAGATCTGGAAGCAAGGAGTAAAAGAATTTTGGGCGAATAAGGATGATGACCCAGAGAAAGCAGAATTCTGGCTCAAAAATACCATTCGGGTATTCGATGAGTTATCCTGCACACCTGAGGAGTGCTTAAAGTGTACAGTATCACTCCTGAGAGATTTAGCCTACCGATGGTGGAACACCTTGGTGTCGGTGGTACCGAGGGAGAGGGTTAGTTGGGAATTCTTCCAAGAAGAATATCGGAAGAAGTATATCAGCCAAAGATTCATCGACCACAAGAGAAAGGAATTCTTGGAGTTGAAGCAAGGCCGTATGTCAGTGACCGACTACGAACGGGAGTTCGTCAGACTTAGCAAGTATGCACGAGAGTGCGTATCTACCGAAGCCATCATGTGCAAGAGGTTCGAGGACAGATTAAATGAAGATATTCGCTTATACGTGGGAGTTCTCGAATTAAAGGAGTTTGTAGTGTTGGTGGATAGGGCCTGTAAAGCCGAAGAGTTGGCTAAAGAGAAGAGACGAGCAGAATACGAGTCTCGTGACTCGAGGAAGAGACAATTGAACAAGTCTCACCAATCCTCATCCAAGAAAGTGAGGGATTTCACTACTCGATCAGTCACTTTTGCAGGGTTTTCAACCCGAAATAAGGGCAGGCAATTCTCGGGATCAAAAGGGCATTCTACATCAGTTGCTAGTGTGGGCAACGTCTGTCCAAATAGACCGAAATGCCCTCAGTGTGGCGGGCACCATTTTGGTGAGTGCCGAGCTAATGAGAAAGGTTGTTTCAGATGTGGGTCCTTGGACCATTTTATTAGAAACTGCCCCGAGGTAGATGTGAAAGGAAGGCCTCAGAATGCGAGATCGGGAAGTACCCCTAAAGGAAGACCATTGAAAAATCCGAGGAGTGAGATGGGAAACAAGAACCCACCTAAAGAACCAGCTGCTACAGTTGAGGGTAGAGCACCGGCGAGGACTTATGCCATCCGTGCTCGTGAAGAAGCGTCTTCCCCCAATGTAATCACGTGTATCTTTTCTCTCCATAATACTCGTGTTATAGCTTTAATTGACCCGGGATCTACCCACTCGTACATATGTATGAAACTAGTCTCTAGCATGAGTATGCCTAAGAGTCTACTAAATTCATCATAAGAGTGTCAAATCCCCTAGGTAAGTGCGTGTTGGTTGATAGAGTTTGTAAAGGGTGTCCTTTGATAATGAAGGGTCATTGTTTCCTTGTCGATCTTATGATATTATCGTTTGACGAGTTTGATGTCATTCTCAGGATGGATTGGTTAGTTACTCATAATGTAATTGTGAATTGTGGGAGGAAGCAAATAGAGTTGAGAGATGAAAACGGTAATCTTATTTGTGTTGAGTCAGATAAATTGGATAGTTCACCAATAGTGATATCGACCATGTTAGCTCAGAAATACCTAAGGAAGGGGTATGAGGCTTATCTTGCCTTTGTGTTAAACACTAAAGAGATTGAATCAAAAATTGAGTCAGTATCCATAGTATGTGAATACCTAGATGTTTTCCCAGAAGGGTTGCCAAGGCTACCTCCGAGAGAGAAATTGAATTTGGAATTGATCTAGTTAAGTGCGCGCCTATTTCTATTGCTCAGTATAGAATGGCTCCAACCGAACTAAAAGAGCTAAAAGCACAGTTGCAAGAATTAATGGATAAGGGTTTTGTGAGGCCGAGCTTTTCTCCATGGGGCGCTCCCGTTCTATTCGTGAAGAAGAAAGATGGTTCCATAAGACTATGTATAGATTATCGACAACTCAACAAGGTGACTGTGAAGAATAAGTATCCGTTGCCGAGAATTGACGATCTATTTGATCAGTTGAAGGGAGCTACAGTATTTTCTAAGATAGATCTGAGGTCAGGGTATTATCAGTTAAGAGTCAAGGACTCAGACATACCGAAAACCGCGTTTAGAACTAGGTACGACCACTATGATTTTTTGGTCATGCCTTTTGGTCTAACGAATGCCCCCGCTATCTTCATGGATTTGATGAACCGCATTTTTCGACCGTATTTGGATAGATTTGTTGTGGTCTTCATTGATGACACACTGATCTACTCTCGAGATGAGAATGATCATGCTGAGCACTTGAATATAGTTTTGCAAGTTTTAAGAGAAAAACAATTGTATGCTAAACTCAGTAAGAGTGAATTTTGGCTCAAGGAAGTGGGATTTTTGGGGCATATTGTCTCGGGAGATGGGATAAGAGTAGACCCGAGTCAAATCTCGGCAATTATCGAATGGAAACTGCCGAGGAGCGTAACTGAAGTAAGGAGTTTCCTAGGCCTAGCAGGCTATTATAGGCATTTTGTCAAAGGGTTTTCTATGATAGCTACACCAATGACGAGGCTTCTGCAGAAAGAGGTAAAGCTCGACTGGACGAAAAAGTGTCAACAGAGTTTCGAGAAATTGAAGACATCATATCGAGGCTCTGTATTAGTGCAACTTTGAGCCGGGAAGAGAATTCGTGGTTTACAGTGACGCGTCTCTGAACGGTTTAGGCTGTCTACTTATGCAAGAGGGTAAAGTGATTGTATACGCCTCTAGACAGTTGAAGCCGCATGAGAAGAACTACCCGATTCATGATTTAGAGTTCTTGAAAATTTGGAGGCATCATTTATATGGTGAAAGGTGTCGGATTTTTACGGACCACAAAAGCCTAAAATATTTGATGACCCAGAAGGAATTAAATTTGAGGCAACGAAGATGGCTAGAATTGATTAAAGATTATGAACTAGTAATTGACTATCATCAGGAAAGGCAAACGTAGTCGACGCTTTGAGCAGAGAAAATCATTGTTTGCATTAAAAGCTATGAGCACCCAGATGACCTTGTTAGATGATGGTTCCCTATTAGCCGAGTTGAGGGCTAAACCATTGTTCCTCCAAGATATTATCGAAGCTTAGAAGGACGATAATAGTTTGCAAGCCAAAAGAGCTTTATATAAGACGGGCGTTGAGTCAGACTTTCGAGTAAATCTTGATGAATGTTTGACATTTCGAGATCGAGTCTGTGTACCTAGGAATGATAATCTTATTCACAAAATTTTGCAGGAAGCTCATAACGGATGTTTGAACGTGCATCCAGGCAGCACAAAGATGTACCAAGATTTGAAGAAATGGTACTGGTGGCTAGGCATCAAGAAAGATATTCTTGAGTTTGTAACAAGATGCATGATTTGTCAACAAGTAAAGGCTGAACATCAAGGACCTTTGGGTTTACTTCAGCCTATTATGGTTCCTGAATGGAAGTGGGACCGTATTGCTATGGATTTTGTGATGGGTTTACCGTTGACTCCCAAGAAGAAAGATGCAGTTTGGGTAGTGGTCGATAGACTCACTAAGTCAGCCCACTTTATACCAGTGCGAGTCGACTACTCACTCGATAAATTGGCAGACTTGTACATGTCTGGGATTGTAAGACTTCACGGTGTACCGTTGTCAATCATTTCAGATAGGGATTCGAGATTTACGTCACGGTTTTGGAAAAAGCTGCAAGAAGCTTTGGGCATGAAATTGAGTTTCAGTACTGCCTTTCATCCCCAAACCGACGGGTAGTCAAAGAGAACAATTCAGATACTAGAAGACATGCTTTGATGTTGTGTTTTGGAATTCCACGGTAGTTGGGAGAAATACTTACCATTGGTGGAATTCGCCTATAATAACAGTTTTCAGTCAAGTCTAAAGATGGCGCCTTATGAAGCATTGTATGGACGTAAGTGTTGAACTCCCTTGTATTGGCCAGAACTCAGAGAGAAACAGATACACGGGGTTGATTTTGTTAAAGAAACTGAAGAGAAAGTAGAAGTGATTTGTAACTGCCTGAAAGCCGCCTCAGATAGACAGAAGTCCTATTCAGATTTAAAGAGGAAAGAGATAGAGTATGAAGTTGGTGATAAAGTGTTCCTGAAAGTATCACCTTGGAGGAAAGTCCTCAGATTTGGACGGAAGGGCAAATATGAGTCCGCGCTTTATCGGACCTTATGAAGTTATCGAAAGGATAGGACCGGTAGCTTATCGACTAGCTTTGCCGCCTGAGTTAGAAAAGATTCATGACGTCTTCCATGTATCTATGTTGCGCCGATACCGTTCAGACCCTTCACATGTTATAGAGCCAATAGAGGTAGAGATACAATTAGATTTGACTTATGGTGAAGATTCAGTTAAAATATTGGCTCGTGAGGTCAAGCAGTTAAGAAATAAAAGCATAGCCCTAGTGAAAGTCCTATGGCAAAGGCATGGAATGGAAGAGGCCACATGGGAGCCCGAGGAGACGATAAGAAAACAATACCCTAACCTTTTCACTGGTAAGATTTTTGAGGACGAAAATCCTTAAGGGGGGAGAATTGTAACAGTCTGATTTAGGGGCTAGTCGGAATAGTGATCTTGGGATCACTAATCTAAGATTTGAGAAAATTATTTTCATGAAATATTATGAGTTAGTACGTAATAGTATATGAACATGACAATTTTGGTACTTTAATTTTAGCGATTTCATGTTTAATTGCGAAAAAGGACTAAATCGCATAAAGTACGAAAGTTCCATTCTACATGCTAAAAGTACCATATGGCCATGATTTGTTAATAGGGGGTCTTTAAAAGGCAATTTAGCCTTTGGAAGAGGCTTGGCTGGCCATGAGAAAGCATGGGGGACAAGATTTTCAATTTTAGTCAAAGTTAGTAGTAGTAGGTGGACTAATTTGACTTGTAATAATAAAATAAGGAGAGAAAGATATCATCTTTTCCCCTATCATCTTCCACCGAAAATTTGCAGCATAGAAGGGGTAGAAACCTTCAAAAATTTCAGCAAGCTCTCATCTACTCAAGTAAGTGTTCTAGTGAACTTTTCTTGAAAATAATTGTACTTTTGAGACCCCTAAAGCTTAAGCTTTCAAATGAGGGGACTATTGTGCAATGTTGTGAAAGGTTTAGAGTTCTACCATGAGAGCTACCTTAGTTATTTGCTGCATTTTTATGGAAGGACTTGAGTTTTAGTTACTAGATGAACAACTTTTAAAAGGGTTTCCAGCATGAAAACACCAAATAGGACCTTAATGAAAAGGTTATAACTTTTGTAGTAAGTATGTAGGATATTGATTTTTGATGATAGCTTTAAGAGCATTAAATGTTTGCCTAGGCTTCTTGAGGATAAAAATGTGATTAGGATTAATTTTCGAGCCTAGGGGCAAAATGGTCATTTTGCCAAAATCTAGGGGTAAAATAGTAATTTTACCTAAGCATAATTATTGAGATGCTTATGTTAATGTAATGATTAAAATGAGCTAATTTGCTATTATAGAGCAAGAGGAGACGAGAATTTGCCTCGATCGGGGAAAGGACAAAATCGTGAACTAAACCGAAGAACTAGCTCATTTTGAAAACGAGGTAAGTTGTGTGTGATTTTTAATACAATATTGTATTAGCATAATTGAGAATGCTTGATGTCTTATTGATGCATGATACTTCAATAAATTGAGAAGTTTATATGAATGTGATATTGAAGTTCTAATGAACCATGAGGTATACGAAAAATACTATCATCCGATGTGAGTGCCAGTGTAAGACCATGTTTGGAACATGGCATCGGCTACATTATGAGTGCCAGTGTAAGACCATGTCTGGGACATGGCATCGGCTACATTATGAGTGCAAGTGTAAGACCATGTCTGGGACATGGCATCGACCACATTATGAGTGCCAGTGTAAGACCATGTCTGGGACATGGCATCGGCCACATTATGAGTGCCAGTGTATGACCATGTCTGGGACATGGCATCGGCTGCATTATGAGTGCCAGTGTAAGACAATGTTTGGAACATGGCATCGGCTACATTATGAGTGCCAGTGTAAGACCATGTCTGGGGCATGGCATCGGCCACATTATGAGTGCCAGTGTAAGACCATGTCTGGGACATGGCATCGGCTACATTATGAGTGCCAGTGTAAGACCATGTCTGGGACATGGCATCGACCACTTTATGAGTGCCAGTGTAAGACCATGTCTGGGACATGGCATCGGCCACCTTATGAGTGCCAGTGTAAGACCATGTCTGGGACATGGCATCGGCCACATTATGAGTGCGAGTGTAAGACCATGTTTGGAACATGGCATCGACGTTGATACGAGTGCCAGTGTAAGACCATGTTTGGAACATGGCATCGGCGTTGATACGAGTGCCAGTGTAAGACCATGTTTGGAACATGGCATCGGCGTTGAGACAAGAGCAGGCGCAAGACCATAACCGGGATATGGCATTAGCACATAGAGGTAATTCTCTATAAGACCATGTCTGGGACATGGCATCGGTATCTAGAGGAGACTTCATGTAAGACCACTTAGAGAATGTGATATTGACCTTATACTTATCGTAGAGATATGAATGATTACAAGTGCTAGTGAATAAGTCATGAGAAATTGGCTCTTTATGTGTTACGGTAAATGTTAGATATGGGCGATTGTAAGTAGGGATTGCCAAGAAGTCTTGGTTTTTGTATAATTATCTAATACTATGGATGAATTATTCTTTTATGAGGAGTATGATTTCTAATTATTACCATGCAACTTACTAAGCTTATTGCTTACCCCTTTTCATTTCCCTTCTTTCTTATAGTATTACCAAGATAACTCGAAGATCGTAGTCGCAGGGATTCGGAGATCACACTATCAACAACACTTTGGTATAACAATTTTAGACTTGTTTTGAATATGGCATGTATAGGACTTGGGTATTTTGTCAAGTTGTAATTGTTAGTTAAAGTGTTGACTATAAGTCATTTTGTAAATGATCTCTTGAGCTAGGCAAATATTTGGCCAACTCTTTGTTTTTTTTTTTATTAATGAAGTGTATTTCTCTTTTATTATTCTTTAGTAATTGGCTAGGTAATGGGTCAAAATTGTCTATGTATGTATGTTTATTGAAGTCAATGAAGTATGTAGTATTGTCTATGAGATGCATTGAATTGAGTTTGAGTTGATCTTGATTTCAGGGTGGCAAATGGCTTGGTAAATAGCCCTTAAGTACCCACATGGTTAGATGCACGGGCGTGTGTTTAGGCCGTGTGTGTAACAGACCAAATTTGACCCAAATCGGAACGGTGGTTTCGGGACCATGAATCCGAGCCCGAGGAATGTTCTAATAATTTATTTCATGTCTATTATATGTGAATGAAAATGTGTGAAAGTTTCGTAGAAAAATTTTATCGTTTAAGTACTTAATTTGATAAAAAGGATTTAATCGAGAAAAGTGTAAAAGTTGCGTGCTAAAGTGAAAGGTACTAAGTTGATTGTGGCTTTTTAAGTGGGTGTACTAAAAGGGCAATTAGCCCATGTGCTATAAAGATGGACGGAAATGGGCCTTTTTAATCACAAAATTTGATGTTATTTTAGTATGATTATATGTTATATTAGTGTGTTAATAAAATGTTAAAATATATGCTTGTTTTAGCATAAAATAATAAAAACAAGTGGGAAGAAAGAGAAACTTATCTTGCTCATCTTCTTGGCCGAAAGTTTGAAGAAGAAACTCCATTGTTGGAGCTTGAAATTTCGGCACTTTGGGGCTTAATTAGGGGTATGTATTTTGCTTAGTTCTTGATAATTTTTGCATTTTTGGAATGGTTGCTTTGAATCCTATACAACCCATGTAGAAATTTTTGAGATTTTGGCACATTAAATTCGGCTATGGTTGTATATGCATGACTTGAAATGTTTGATAGTAGATTTCAATTAGTATATGTTAAATCATCCTTTTGAATTTGAAATTGTGATGAAATTGGATGCTAGGGATTTATTTGAAAAAATAAAAGTTTGAAGGACTAAAACATAAAATAAATGGCATGCATGGACACATATGGCTATGGGGGATATTCGGCCAAGCTATAGTGTTGGAAAATTTGGCATATTTTGTATTTTGTGTAAATTGGACCAAATTGTAAAAATGGAAAACATTAGGGGCAAAATGGTAAATTGCCCAATTGTGTGTTTTGGGACTAAATTGAGATGAAATGCAATTAAATGAGCTAAATTTTAATGTGTTTTAGATCAAGAGCAAAGAAAAACGGAATTAGACCGGGGAAAGACGAAGGTTCTCGAATAGCCGATTCGCACGGACTATCGACAACCGAGGTAAGTCCTTTAGTTAAATCATGTCAAAGAATTAATTATGGTTATCTTGAATATTAAAAATTGAGGAATTTTAGCATTCTTTTTCACCATGGCCGAAAGTATATTGGTATGTTAGGTTGGTGATTTTGTTGAGTATGTGATGGGGAATTGTTAGATCGTATAGTGATAAAATGGTTTTGATGGTTCAATGCCTTGTGCCGGTGATTCTATTCGGGCTTTCATGCCTAGCGTGCCTTGTGCCAGTGATTCTATTCGAGCTTTCATGCCCAGCGGTGCCTTGTGCCAGTGATTCTATTCGGGCTTTCATGCCTAGCGTGCTTTTGTGTGCAGTGATTCTATTCGGGCTTTTATGCCCAGCGGTGCCTTGTGCCTGATTCTTATCGGGCTTTTATGCCTAGCGAGCTTAATGCCGGTGATGTATTTTATGAAATAGAAATTGAAATTTGTGTTCAAGGCAAATTAAAGCAAACTTATCAAGTTAATCGCTCAGTGAGTATGTAAAGTAGGAATGAACTTCTTACTTATATAAGACAAGGTAAATCAGAGATTTGTTACAACTGGCATGCGTTACGAGTGTGGAATATATATATATATATATGGTTCTAATATATGTGTTCTCGGCTTTACTAATGAATTACATGATGTTGTATCTTGGTCTTTTAGTATGTGGATACATGACTGGGTATTCGCCACATGAGTGGTAGTGTAATTGATGCCATGGTATAGTAATTGACATTTAAGTGTATAAATGTTGTACCTATGATTACATGATGATATTTTGGGTTTCGAAAGATTTGAATATAAATAAGTAATTCAATTATGAACATGTGGGTAAAGAGATATTTTTCTTACGAATTCATACTTGCTTACATGGGTATGAAATTAAAGTTTGAAAATAAATACAGTATAAGCCTACAAGTTGAATTGTAGTAATTAAATCGTTGATTTTTAAACGTTATATTTTTTTATGAAATTAGAACTTACTAAGCTAGTAAGCTTATCGTGTGAAGTGTTTCTCTGTTTTTTTTTTTTTGATTAGGTGCAAGCTACAAGCTCGTCGGGATCGTTCGAAAGTCGCTCACACAGATCAATCTACATTTTGGGTACTCTTTTATTTTGGTTTTAAATGAAGGCATGTATAGGAAGGACTTGGTCTTTGTCTTGATGAAATTTTAAGGTTCTTGTATATAATAGCCATGCGAATATGGCTAAATTTTTTTGGTTAAATATGCTGTTGTGTTTTTGATATGTACGTTGGTTTATATTGGCAATGTTTATGCATTCTTAGTTGAAGTTTAATCGTTTTTGATAAGAAATTGTATGTATATGAAATGTATCCTTGAATTAGGTATATGGACATGTTCGGTTAGAAGTTAGTTTTTCATGAATTGTAACGAAACAGCTTGTAGTAACAGAAATGGTGTGATTTTTAAAAATCACCAAAAATAGGATACCTTGAATTAGAAGGTGAATGAAATATGAAATTAAACCTTGTTGTGTCTAGTTTTGCATGAAAGAAACAGAGTAGGCAAAAGATTTATATATTATGAGATAATTAAGTTTTAGTGAGACCTGCTCTGAATGAATTCGTGAGTCACTTTTCTGTTTTGGAAAAATTGTCAAAAATTGTACAAAAATAATTAATAAGCATGGTTTATATGTGTAGAACCCTTAATGAGTCTATTTTTCATTGGTATAAACAAAAACATTATAGGAAATTTGTGAAACGAGATAATTGTATTTTTGTAGAGACAGGTAAGAATTGTCAAGCAGTGTAATAAGGCTAAATTTAATGAATAAACTGTACTAATTTGCCACAAGAAAAATTCTGGAAAAATTATGGTGAAAAGTTATATGAGTCTAGTTTCAAGGAAAATTTACGGATCTAAATTTCGAGTTTTTTAACTCGAGTTATGATCGATTTTGTCAGCGTGACGCAGTTAGACAGCTTTAAAATTTTACACCCCGAGTTAATAGTCAAGTCTAGTAATGCCACGTACTCGATTCCGGCAAAGGGTTTGGGTAAGGGTGTTACATTTAATTAGTATCGAGCTTACGGTTTAGTCGATTCTAGGACTACCGTAGCGGCGTGTGAGTCTAGCTATACATGCCTTTATCATATATTGATAGTGTGGTGACTTACGACACTGAACTTTGTTTTATATAGTAAATGGATACCGATCCTGAAAGAGCCGTAGCTGATGATGTAGAGAGTGTAGCGCCTGACCGTGCACACGGATCAGCGCCGGTAGACTCTCGACCTGTTTCGGGTAGCCACGAAGGAGAGACTAAACGAGCCTTTTATCAGATGATGAATGAGTGGTTTGCCCAATTTATTCAAAATAACCCGGCTGTACACCAACCTCCACCCCCGAATAATCCAACTCCAATTCCTTCAAAGACTTCAGATGATAGATCCCATGAGATCTAGTAGGCCCCTGGATTGATAAAATTCGAAAATTTGGGGCCGAAGAATTTAAAGCCAATGATGATGATGACGCAGAGAGAGCCGAAATGTGGCTGGATAACACTATTCGGGTACTTGATGAGCTATCTTGTACTCCGGATGAATGCCTGAAGTGTGCTATATCCTTACTGCGGGACACGGCATATCACTGGTGGAATACACTAGTATCAGTGGTCCCGAAAGAAAAAGTGACCTGGGATTTCTTCCAGAATGAATTCCGCAAGAAATATATCAGCCAAAGATTCATTGATCAAAAACGAAAAGAATTCCTTGAGCTCAAACAAGGACGAATGACCGTGACGGAATATGAACGAAAATTTGTCAGGCTCAGCAGATATGCTAGAGAGTGTGTTTCTACTGAAGCTATTATGTGTAAAAGATTTGAAGAGGGCCTAAATGAGGATATAAAGATGTTTGTTGGCATTCTTGAAATTCAAGAGTTTGTGACTTTAGTTGAGAGAGCTTGCAAAGCTGAAGAGCTCGGAAAAGAGAAAAAGAAAGGTGAGGCTCAAGCTAGAGACATTCGTAAAAGATCTTCGGGTAAGGTCTTTCATTCCACCACCAAGAAGTCCAGAGATGACTACAGCCGACATAAAGCTACTACAGATCCACCTAGACGGGATCGACCTCCTATGAGCTCTCGAGCTACCTCGATAGCCAGTGTTGGTAACGTTCCTCAGAATAGAGTTGAATGCGAGCACTGTGGGAAATGGCACTCAGGGAGATGTAGATTTCATGATCGGTCTTGCTATAAATGTGGATCGTCAGATCATTTTATTAGAGAGTGTCCGAGGTTAGCTGAGCAGAATACAGTTCAGAATACTAAGCCGAGCAACACGTCAATGCGAGGTAGACCACCCAGACATTCAGGCAATGTAGGTGGTAGTCAGAAAGGAACGAAGAACACTACAGTTCGATCTGAGGCTAGAGCTCCAGCTAGAGCTTATGCCGCATTTGAGCAGAGAGGATGCTTCCTCCCCTTGTCATTACACCGGTACTTTCACCCTTTATGACACTACTGTAATTGCATTAATTGATCCTGGTTCGACTCACTCATATGTGTGTGAAACTTTAGAATTCGGAAAGACTCTGCTAGTTGAGTCTACCGAGTTTGTGATTCGTGTGTCCAACCCTTTGGGTAGGTGTGTGCTTGTTAATAAAGTGTGTAGAGATTGCCCGTTGATGATTCAGGATTATTGCTTCCCAGCTGATTTAATGTTGTTGCCCTTTGACGAATTTGATATAATCTTGGGTATGGGTAGTTAACTTCACATGAGGCGGTAGTAGATTGTAAAAGAAAGCTTATTGATTTGAAGTGTCGAAATGGTGAGACCATCAATTAAATCTTGTGATGTAAATGGGTTGCCTACAGTAATATCTTCAATGTTAGCCCGGAAGTATGTGAGAAAAGGGTGTGAAGCTTATTTGGCTTATGTATTGAATAATAAAATGTCCGAGAAACAAATTGAATCTGTATCAGTTGTATGTGAATACCCCGATGTGTTTCCTGAAGAACTACCGGGTTTACCCCCAGTACGAGAGGTTGAGTTCGGCATTGAATTAGTACCGGGGACGACTCCGATTTCGATAGCTCCGTATCGGATGGCACCTACTGAGTTAAAAGAATTGAAAGCGCAATTGCAAGAGCTGACAGATAAGGGCTTCGCGCGACCGAGTTTCTCTCCATGGGGTGCACCGGTTTTATTTGTGAAAAAGAAAGATGGAACTATGCGAATGTGTATCGACTACCGACAACTAAATAAGGTAACCATAAAGAATAAGTACCCGTTACCTCGAATTGATGATTTATTTGATCAATTGAAGGGGGCTTCAGTGTTTTCGAAAATAGATTTGAGATCGGGCTATTATCGATTCATGAAGTCGAGAGAGATTGGATGTGCCAAAGATCGCATTCGAACAAGTACACGGACACTATGAGTTTTTGGTTATGCCTTTTGGACTCACTAATGCACTGCTTTGTTTTTATGGATCTAATGAACCAAGGTCTTCCGACGCTTTTTGGATCGGTTTGTAGTAGTGTTTATTGATGATATCTTGATCTACTCCAAAAATGAAACGGAACATCTTTGAGCATTTGATATTAGTACTACAAACTTTGAGGATCAACGATTGTATGCAAAGTTTAGTAAGTGCGAGTTCTGGATGAATGAAGTTAATTTCTTGGGTCATGTTGTTTCGATGTCGTATTGGGTGGATCCAAACAAAATAGCAGCCATACTCGATTGGAAACCACCAAAGAATGTTTTAGAGATCCGAAGTTTCCTAGGCACCGTGGGGTATTACAGACGGTTTGTAAAAGGTTTTTCAGTAATAGCTACACCGTTAACTGAGACTCTCGCAGAAAGATGTCAAATTTGAGTGGTCGGAAAGGTGTCGTAAAAGTTTCGAGCGGTTGAAAGCCTTTTTGACCAAGCCCGATGTTAACTCGGCTGAATCGGGTAGAGAATTTACTATTTTTAGTGATGCTTCCTTGAATGGGTTGGGTTGTGTTTTAATGCAAGAAGGCAAGGTGATAGCCTACGCTCGAGACAATTGAAGCCGCATGAGAAAAATTATCCAACTCACGATCCGAGTTAGCGACCATTGTGTTCGCATTAAAAATTTGGCGTCACTACTTATTTGGCGAAAAATGTCATATTTATTCAGATCACAAAAGTTTGAAGTATTTGATGACTCAGAAAGACTTAAACTTGAGACAACGCAGATGGTTAGAATTCTTTGAAAGACTATGAATTAGTGATTGACTACCATCCGGGAAAGCTAATGTTGTTGCGGATGCGTTAAGTCGAAAATCATTATTTACTCTTCGTGCATTGAACGCATACGGGTGACTATGTCGATGATGGTTCGATCTTTAGCGAGTTACAAGCAAGACCGATGTTTATTCAAATAGATTTGTGATGTACGAGAAAGTTGACAAAAAGTTGATTGCTATTCGGAATCGGTGTGGAAGTGGTACAGAATCGATTTTCGAGATAGATGCAAATGATTGCTTGAATTATAAAGGCCGATTGTGTGTTCCAAAGAACTTAGATTTGATCTGAGATGATCTGTGTGAGGCCCATAGTGGTCGACTATCGATACACCCGGGTAGCACTAAAATGTATAACGATTTGAAGCAATTCTATTGGTGGCTTTGGCATGAAACGGGATATATCCGAGTTTGTTTCTAAGTGCTTAATCATCAACAAGTAAAAAGTGAGCATCGTGTACCGTCCGGATTACTTCAACCAATCATGATACGAATGGAAATGGGATAGAATTACAATGGATTTTGTATCCGGTCTTCCTATGACACCGAGCAAGAAAGATGCCATATGGGTTATCGTTGATAGATCGACTAAATCAGCTCATTTTGTGCCGGTTGATGCGCACCGACTATTCACTTGATAAGCTTGCCGAACCGTATGTGTCGCAGATTGTAAGGTTGCACGGTGCACCGAGTTCCATTGTTTGAGATAGGGACCCAAGATTCACATCGCGGTTTTGGAAGAAATTGCAAGATGCTTTAGGTACTAAACTTCATTTTAGTATGACCTTCCATTCGCAAGCAGCACGCTCGTCATCCGAGCGAACTATTTTGATACTTGAGGACATGTTGAGGTGTTGCGTTTCGAGTTTGAAGGTGCGTGGGAACGATACCTACCTTTGGTTGAATTTGCTTACAATAACAATTTCCAATCTAGCATAAAAATGGCACCTTACGAAGCTTTATACGGGCGAAAATGTCGCACACACGTTATCTCGGGTCGAGCTCGGTGAAAATAAGATACACGGGGTTGATTGGATTAAAGAAAGCGAGCAGAAGGTGGTTCTTATTAGGAATAATTTGAAAGTCGCCGGATCGAAAAAAGTCTTACGCCGATTTGAAACGTAAAGACATCGAATTTCGTGTTGGAGATCGGGTGTTCTTAAAAGTTTCACCTTGGAAGAAAATACTCCGATTTGGTAGGAAAGGCAAGTTGAGTCCGAGATTTATTGGACCGTATGAAATCATCGAGCGTATAGGGCCTGTTGCTTATAGATTGAAATTGCCCCTTGATTTAGAAAAGATACACAATGTATTTCACGTTTGATGCTTTCGCAAATATAGATCGGATCCGTCCCATGTGATTACACCGTCGAGATTGAAATTCGATCCGATTTGACATATGATGAAGAACCGATTTGTATCTTGGCTCGAGAAGTGAAGGAGTTGAGAAATAAGAAGGTTCCATTAGTGAAAGTATTATGGAATAAACACGGAGTTGAAGAGGCTACGTGGGAGCACGAGGAGTCAATGAGGCAACAATATCCGACCTTGTTTAACGGTAAAATTTTCGAGGACGAAAATTCTTAAGGGGGAGAGTTGTATGCAGACCAAATTTGACCCAAATCGAACGGTGGTTTCGGGACAACGAATGAGCCCAGAAATGTTCTAATAATTTATTTCATGTCTATTATATGTGAATGAAAATGTGTGAAAGTTTCAGTAGAAAAATTTTATCGTTTAAGTACTTAATTTGATAAAAAGGATTTAATCGAGAAAAGTGTAAAAAAGTGCGTGCTAAAGTGAAAGGTACTAAGTTGATTGTGGCTTTTAAGTGGGTGTACTAAAAGGGCAATTAGCCCATGTGCTATAAAGAGGGACGGCAATGGGCCTTTTTAATCACAAAATTTGATGTTATTTTAGTATGATTATATGTTATATTAGTGTGTTAATAAAATGTTAAAATATATGCTTGTTTTAGCATAAAATAAGAAAAACAAGTGGGAAGAAAGAGAAACTTATCTTGCTCATCTTCTTGGTAGAAAGTTTGAAGAAGAAACTCCATTGTTGGAGCTTGAAATTTTGGCACTTTGGGGCTTAATTAGGGGTATGTATTTTGCTTAGTTCTTGATAATTTTTGCATTTTTGGAATGGTTGCTTTGAATCCTATACAACCCATGTAGAAATTTTTGAGATTTTGGCACATTAAATTCGGCTATGGTTGTATATGCATGACTTGAAATGTTTGATAGTAGATTTCAATTAGTATATGTTAAATCATCCTTTTGAATTTGAAATTGTGATGAAATTGGATGCTAGGGATTTATTTGAAAAAATAAAAGTTTGAAGGACTAAAACATAAAATAAATGGCATGCATGGACACATATGGCTATGGGGATATTCGCCAAGCTATAGTGTTGGAAAATTTGGCATATTTTGTGTTTTGTGTAAATTGGACCAAATTGTAAAATGGAAAACATTAGGGGCAAAATGGTAAATTGCCCAATTGTGTGTTTTGGGACTAAATTGAGATGAAATGCAATTAAATGAGCTAAATTTTAATGTGTTTTAGATCAAGAGCAAAGAAAAACGGAATTAGACCGGGGAAAGACGAAGGTTCTCGAATAGCCGATTCGCACGGACTATCGACAACCGAGGTAAGTCCTTTAGTTAAATCATGTCAAAGAATTAATTATGGTTATCTTGAATATTAAAAATTGAGGAATTTTAGCATTCTTTTTCACCATGGCCGAAAGTATATTGGTATGTTAGGTTGGTGATTTTGTTGAGTATGTGATGGGGAATTGTTAGATCGTATAGTGATAAAATGGTTTTGATGGTTCAATGCCTTGTGCCGGTGATTCTATTCGGGCTTTCATGCCTAGTAGGCCTTGTGCCGGTGATTCTATTCGGGCTTTCATGCCTAGCAGGCCTTGTGTCGGTGATTCTATTCGGGCTTTCATGCCTAGCAGGCTTTGTGCCGGTGATTCTATTCGGGCTTTCATGCCTAGCATGCTTTGTGCCGGTGATTCTATTCGGGCTTTTATGCCTAGCGTGCCTTGTGCTGGGTGATTCTTATCGGGCTTTTATGCCTCAGCAAAGCTTAATGCCGGTGATGTATTTTATGAAATAGAAATTGAAATTTGTGTTCAAGGCAAATTAAAGCAAACTTATCAAGTTAACTGCTCAGGTGAGTATGTAAAGTAGGAATGAACTTCTTACTTATATAAGACAAGGTAAATCAGTGATTTGTTACAACTGGTATGCGTTACGAGTGTGGAATATATATATATATATATGGTTCTAATATATGTGTTCTCGGCTTTACTAATGAATTACATGATGTTGTATCTTGGTCTTTTAGTATGTGGATACATGACTGGGTATTCGGCCACATGAGTGGTAGTGTAATTGATGCCATGGTATAGTAATTGACATTTAAGTGTATAAATGTTGTACCTATGATTACATGATGATATTTTGGGTTTCGAAAGATTTGAATATAAATAAGTAATTCAATTATGAACATGTGGGTAAAGAGATATTTTTCTTAGGAATTCATACTTGCTTATATGGGTATGAAATTAAAGTTTGAAAATAAATACGAGTATAAGCCTACAAGTTGAATTGTAGTAATTAAATCGTTGATTTTTAAACGTTATATTTTTTTTTATGAAATTAGAACTTACTAAGCTAGTAAGCTTATCGTGTGAAGTGTTTCTCTGTTTTTTTTTTTTTTTGATTAGGTGCAAGCTACAAGCTCGTCGGGATCGTTCGGAAAGTCGCTCACACTATCAATCTACATTTTGGGTACTCTTTTATTTTGGTTTTAAATGAAGGCATGTATAGGAAGGACTTGGTCTTTGTCTTGATGAAATTTTAAGGTTCTTGTATATAATAGCCATGCGAATATGGCTAAATTTTTTTGGTTAAATATGCTGTTGTGTTTTTGATATGTACGTTGGTTTATATTGGCAATGTTTATGCATTCTTAGTTGAAGTTTAATCGTTTTTGATAAGAAATTGTATGTATACGAAATGTATCCTTGAATTAGGTATATGGACATGTTCGGTTAGAAGTTAGTTTTTCATGAATTGTAACGAAACAGCTTGTAGTAACAGAAATGGTGTGATTTTGAAAAATCACCAAAAATAGGATACCTTGAATTAGAAGGTGAATGAAATATGAAATTAAACCTTGTTGTGTCTAGTTTTACATGAAAGAAACAGAGTAGGCAAAAGATTTATATATTATGAGATAATTAAGTTTTAGTGAGACCTGCTCTGAATGAATTCGTGAGTCACTGTTCTGTTTTGGAAAAACTGTCAAAAATTGTACAAAAATAATTAAGAAGCATGGTTTATATGTGTATAACCCTTAATGAGTCTATTTTTCATTGGTATAAACAAGAACATTATAGGAAATTTGTGCAACGAGATAATTGTATTTTTGTAGAGACAGGTCAGAATTGTCAAGCAGTGTAATAAGGCTAACTTTAATGAATAAACTGTACTAATTGGCCACAAGAAAAATTCTGGAAAAATTATGGTGAAAAGTTATATGAGTCTAGTTTTAAGGAAAATTTACGGATCTAAATTTCGAGTTTTGTAACTCGAGTTATGATCGATTTTGTCAGCGTGACGCAGTTAGACAGCTTTAAAATTTTACACCCCGAGTTAATAGTCAAGTCTAGTAATGCCACGTACTCGATTCCGGCAAAGGGTTTCGGGTAAGGGGTGTTACAGTGTGTACCCTGCACCATAATGTTATGAGTCAGGATATACCACGGTCATATCCCACGGCCGTTTGTATGAGCCGTGTATGACACACGGTTAGGACACGGGCGTGTTCAGGTCGTGTGGATTTAATCAGTGTCGACCACGGTTGGGCAGCACGGGCGTGCCTTGGCCGTGGGCAAATTGGCAGAATGTCTGGGTTTTTAGGCACGGACTGGGGACATGGGCGTGTCGGGCGTGTCTAATCATGCACGGCCGTGTGAATATAATCAGTAACTCCCCACGGTTTGTATACATGGGCGTGTCTATGGGTACACGGGCGTGTTCTAAGTCACATGGGCATGTGAACCCTGCTTCAAAGAAGAGTTTTCGATTAAGTTCCGAAAGTTATCGGATATGTGCCTATGGCCTTGTAGGCTCATGAAATGTATGATTAGACTAAGAAAGAGAAGTTTTTATGTCGGAACGAAATTTTTCCACCTATAAGAGAATGTTTAAGTGAATCCAAGTATGGTAATGTCTCGTATCCAGCCCTAGCATCAGTCTCGGGTACGGGGTGTTACAATGCAACCTAGTAAAAACAAACTCGAACACACAAGTGAACTACACCACACCAAAGCACATTACTACGAAGCCCGTAAGCAAGACATATACATATACAATACATCCATCCACCACACCATGGTCTCCAAAGAGAGAACATATATGTGATGATTCGCAACAATTGCTTAATCATCTAATCACATAACAATGTCTTCCAATCAACATCAAACCTGTACGATAATGTGCAAATGACCCTATGGCATGCCAACTATGTCCTAGTCTTTCTACCAAGTTACATAGGCATATACTTATCATGCTTTCACATTGGGTATCATTAAAGCAACCTTGTTCATATATCACATGTATTTAATCTTCACATTACCATATCTCATATCCTTTGTTTGCATGAATTGAAATATCTTAACTTGGTCCTTAGACCTATACTTTCCATTAACAGATATACATGTCTTATAGAGTTCACATCTCAATTTTATTTTCATAAGCCAAAATCTCATGTACAACCATGTTTATCAAGTAACATAAAAATAGATTGATACCCACTGCGCCTATTTTTGCAAAAAACTCGTTTTAAAACCTAATTTTGTATATTTTAATGGCCAGTTAAACCCGATTTAACTATAATTAATTAACATAAATAAACATACACCTTCAATTGAATTTATTGACATCAATTAAGTCTCAATTATATAGAATTAGGCAATCAATTTCATGCATAACAAACATCGAATAAATTAAACAAGTGGCGTACCTTAGTCGCTAGTAACCCACTCTATGGAAGCTTTATTTAAGCAATCGTTAGTATAAATTTCATGCCTTACACACCGTGTTATCAATCACCGTGTTATCAAGTAACAATACACCGCAAATCATTCAATAATTAAACTCAAACATGCCTCAAATTATTATAAAACCATCCAAAATAAAATGTCCAAAGTCCAAAGTCCAAAGTCTAATTGCAACCAAAATTAAACTAATTCTCGAGAGTTCCACAATACCCGATTACAGTCTCTAAAACGTGTAATAAAGTCTCTACCAAGCCTAAATCTCTTGGAACTCTCTTGCTCGGCTCCTCAACTCCTCAAGCCCGGCGATTATCTGCACGAATTGTGAGGGTGTAAGCTTTAAAAAGCTTAGTGAATGTTAATAAAAACGGTTAGTAAATCAACATCCCAATCATGCTTAAATCACATCCAATCAATCACCAATAATCAACCATAATAAAGAAACATGTCAATCAAGATCAAGAATCAATTATTGATGGCTTACAAACATCGAATGATATAACAATAATCACACATAAATATATTGGCATACACTTCTCATGGCTTAACCGGGTGATCATATATCGGATAAACGAATCTCTGAACTCCCACAAATATCAAATACAGTCCACCGAGTTGAGTGGGCCGAAGCACACGCTCCCTTATAGTGCCTCAAATAACCCAATGAGTGGAGACTCATGCTCAACACTCTCTTACCTACTCCAAACAAATCAGTCCACCTAGAGCCCTATGCTCACAATGTCACAAATAAAGGTGAGTACTCACAAATCCTATGGCATGCCACCTATATCCAATGGATCCACCATGCATGTTCCCAATATATTCAGTCAAACATAGCATATAAATTAGTCATTATTGTGCTCAATTTAATGTGACAAAATGCTTAAGTGTAACATGTAACATAGCCATTTAACATCCAATTAAATCAAGCATTCATTTGTCATTTTCCAATGTTCAATTACCAATTGAAACACCAATATATCATATCAAAAACTCCAATAAACATGCTTTAATCATCAATATAATTAACCTAATTAAATTGCACAAAACCACCTAAATGCTTACTTACCATTATTTAATAAAATTCAACTCTTTGTACATATAATATCAATCTTACAAAAATAGTCATTCAACCATAATTAATCAATTGAAATCATCAATTAAGCTACTAATTAAACATAAATGAGGGTCAATTTACCAAATTTCCCTTAGAAACACTCAGCATACAATTTATTCTACCACAAACAAGTGATCAACCAAGCAAATCCAAACTTCAATTTCGGTTAGCTCGGTCCTCTTCAAGATTCGGAGCTTCAACAGAAATGAAGTAGACATTACCACCTTTCCAATGCTATAATAAACACGAATTTTAATTAAATATACTAATCACAATCCTCTCACAAAGATACCTTACCAGATTTGTAACATCAAGTCGAAAACTCGATTCCTCACAAAATCGATCTCTCCAGCCCTCCTAAACACTTTCAATCATCAATACTAGACCAAATACACTTATACTAAGCATCAATTTCATCTTTAAATCAATTTCACAAAATTCCGAAAAATCGGTTCATGAAGATGATGAAATTCGGATTTCTTTAAATTACCTCACAAATCATGTTTAATATTGATAAATAAGATCAAAAACCTTTTTAATAGATCCATTTTGAGTTGGAACATCCATTGATCTATGGATTTCCTCTCAAAATTCAAGATCCACCATTAAAGAACCATGTGTTCTTGGAAGAATATGACATTGATAAAAATCCTTTAATTGACTCCCAAATCATATAAAAATGTTTCTAATCATCGTAAAAACAAGTTTAGGATTGAAGATTACATTTTATTCTCTCTAAATTCATTGATTGAAAATCTTAATTCAAGAAACTTGAGAAATTTCAGAATATTTTTGGCTACTTTTGAGAATAATTTCGGGTGAATTGAGAGAGTATTTTAAGAAGGAAATTGGTTGGATCTATTCTCTGATGATAGATCTTTAAAATCGTGCAAAGAAAATTAATTTTAAAGCTCTCTAATCTGAAACCACCCACCAGAAATTTAAAAAATTAGGAAATTTTCCTGATGGCCACTCCCACATTTCCCTTACTTTACCATTTAATCTTTTCCCTCCAAAATTTCGAATTTTAAGGTTTATTTTTCATATAAATACTCTAAATTTTCCCTTGTTTTACAATTAAATCCTATTTAATTAATATTTAAATTTTACTCAAATTACCCCAATAAAAATTATTTTAAAATTATTTTTCAACCCAAATTGATTATTTTCACTAATAATTATTTAAAATCTTTAAAATTAATTTTTTAAATTTTCTAGATTATTGTTTGATCGATTTTAGATGAAATTAACCTCCTAAATTAAATTAAAAATTAATAGAAACCCTATAAATTCCTAATTTCACACTCGGAACCCGAAAAATATACTCGAAACTACTAGACATATTAAGATATTAACATAGTTATTTATTCTATAATAACAACTTAAAAGTGGTTTAATTACCATTTAAGGCCTAGACATAAATACCACATAGATTCCTCTCCAGTTGTTCTTTCATTTCATGCTTCATCAGCAATTTAGTCCTTATACTGATTAAACACTTTTCCAATAATTTATTTAATAATATACTTAATAATTTTATTTTCCAGCATTAATCTAGAAATTTTCAGTTTTCAAATGAACTGTTTGATTCGATTTTTAATACTTTTGTCTAATGTCACATTTAATTAATAAAAGTTCATACTCAAAATTATATTTATTCAATCACAGATATGACTCGATTTCTAACTTCAAAATTTTAGGGCTGTGAAGTAGTCAAAGTTACGAATGCTCACAATAAAGTTTGAAACACTGAAAATGCAGGAGAATGAAACAATTGATAAATTTTATGCTATTGAAGATGAGTACTAAAATTCAAAGGTCGTAAAGGTTTTCTTCTTTTAACATATTAACATGGTTATTTATTCTATAATAACAATATTTTTTTTTTCTTGAAATTAAATCTTTGACTCGATATACAGTGTAAGCTTGCTTTATTTGAATTAGTTTTTTTATGGAAAATGTGAAATTAGAATATAATAATAAAAATATCTTAATATATTTTTCATGGAAAAATAGTCTTAAGTACTTAGGTTTAAGATTTATTATTCGTAATTTTATTCGTGGGTTGCGAAGTTCCATCATTTGCAGTTGTTATGTGTGGGTTTAGTTCAGTTAATCAATTTGTTGACTTCTAGTTCTTAGCTCGATTATATTGTAATAGTTTAATTTTTCTTTGTGATTCCTCGAACGCTCTATATTGTAATAATTTAACACTTGCAATTATATTTGTATTTGTACTTTAATTATACTCATCACACTTTAAAAAATTGAAGATAAAATAATCAATACGATTAATCAAAAAAATATCCTTTATTTTTTGACACTAATTATTTCTTTTTACAAATTAAAACTTAGACTGTGTATGGTGGCAAGAATGACGCTAAATATAGAATTCATGCAATCTAATGGGAAAAAGGGATTATAAAACGACCATTGATATAGAATATAATATTTTAAAATATAATTTTTAAATAATGGTTAATTATTTTTTAAAATTTTTATATAAATTTATTATTTATTTTGTTTTTATATTTTTATAATTATTTTCTATAAATATTGAAAATATTTTAATTTATCATTTTAATGGAACGGCCATTTATATATATTACTTTCCATTTATTTATATATATTACTTAATTATAACATGGATAATTCCTATATTTAATAAATTTAAATAAAATAAAATTTAAAATGTTAAGGAAAATGTGAAAGGTTGAAATAAATTTTAAAAAGAAAATAAAAATATACAAAATATCATAAAGATAAATAATATTATCATAATAATAAATATTATTTATTTATCATTAAAATAAATATTATTTATCTTAATATTTAAATTCATTATCATTATATTTTAAAAAAATAAATTATCATTTAATTAATTTAATTTTTGTTTAATTTGTTTAATTATTTCACTAAATTTGAAATTATTATAAAATATGTATTATTTAACTTAAATTTAAGATAATTCGATATACAAACCTTTAATCTTTTAAAATTCTAAAAAATATTTTATATTAATGTCCACAACTATTGTATAAAATCATTTTGAACAATAGTATTTTAATTTATTCAGTTTTAACATATCTTTTTTTATATTCTTATTTTCACTTCTTCTTCTTTTTTCTTTTTTTTTTTGTTATCAATTATTTTAACTTTTTAGCATTAAATTAAAAATAATTTGTATTTTAATTATTACCTACAATCAAGTCCTACGTGAGAAAAAAGCTAGTATATTATATAAAGTAAGATACATAGACATTCTAGGAAATTTTTGTTGGTAATGTGTTCACAGGATGACAAGTGGCATAGTTTTTTTAAGTTACATATAAGCATTTTGACTAATTTAATTATGTAGGATCCGTTTGTTTAAATTACATATTTTTTAAATTTAAATAATAAAAATAAAACTATTATGTGATAGGTAAGATATATGTAATAAATATATATATTATTTTAAACCTTTTTATAATATGTTATAAACATATTTTAGTTTTTAATAATAATCTCTTTACAATCAAAATTAAAAATAAATTTTAAAAAAATTATAAATTAAAATAGTTTAAAATAAAAATAAATGTTAATATGGTAAAAATTTGTAACAACTCGGTTTTTAATAATGTCGGAAAGGTAGTTTCGAGACTCTGTTTCCATAAACCGAGTCTGTAAATATTTAATGGAGAGATTTACGGAGTTATTGTATTGATGAATTTAAAATTTGCTAAGTGATTTAGCCAAAATTGTGAGTAATTAAGGCTTAGGGACTAAATTGTAAAAGTTTAATCGCTATAGATTTTTAATTAGATTAAGGCTTGGGGATTTTATATAGCAATTAACCAAAGGACTAAAATAGAAAATAGACCTATTTTAGATATATGTTACTGAACGGCATGATGCATGTTAATTAATTTAAGTAATTAAAGTTTAATTAACTAAAACATAATGAATTAACCTAATTAACTTTTAATTAAGTATATATATATATATGAAATTAGTGGAAGGAGAGATGAATTTCATCTTCTCTAACCGTCCAAAACTTTGAAACAAAAGGGGAGGACGCCATTGTAGGGTTTTCAAGCTTTTTTCCTTAATTTCAAGTAAGTCTCTAGCCATTTTTCTTTAATTTTTATAGAAATTGAATCATGGAAGCTTTATTTAGCTTGGCCCATATATCAATTTATAAAACTGTTAAAGTTTCTGAAAGTTTCTATTGTTGAGAATTGAATGAAATTAGAATGAAATTGTTAGAAATTAAGGTTAGTATGTGAAAAGGACTAAATTGTAAAGCTTAATTGTTAATTTCGTATACTAGGAACCAAATTGATTAAAATACAAAACAGTCATGAAATGTTGGTAGGGATATAAAATAAAAGGTCCCTAACGAGTTTTGGTGAAATTGGATTCTAATTCGAGGCCCTAAATTAAAAGTTATGTTTGTCCCGATTTTAGGCACTAAATTGAATAAATTGAAAAATCTTTGTAAATTGGTATTTGATTTTGAATTGGTTGGAAATTGATTGTAAAATATGTTTTGTGGTTATTCGTAGCTACGACAACACCAAACTGTCAAGAGGGAAAGAAAAAGTGAAAATCGTCAATGAGTGACACACGAAACCTCAGTTTGTACTTTTTTTATTTGTGATGGAAATATTTGATTTTATACGCTTGCTTATTGACTGTTGAATCATTAAGGTGAGTCTATTATGTTAATGTAATAGCCCGATATTGAGGCTAGTCAGAACAGTGGTTTCGGGATCGCTAATTCGAAGTTGAAGAAAATTATTTTGATATGATTTTATGTATTATGGCACATTTATATGGATGTATGAAAATTTTGGTGCATTAATTTTAGCAATTGCATGCTTACTTGTGAAAAAGGACTAAATCGCATAAAGTGCGAAAGTTCTATTTTGCAAGGTAGAGGTGTCTAGTAGCCATAGAATATTAAATTGGAGGTATTTAAAGTGCAATTAGGCCATTAAGGGTGTGTTGGTCGGCCATATAGACTAAGGAGACAAGAGCAATAAATTTTGGTCAAATTTGGTGGAATTAGGTGATAAAAAAAATGAATAAAATAAGACAAATAGAAGAGATATCATCTTTCACTATTCATGTTTCTTATCCACCAAAAATTGAATAGGAAATAAGGGTATTTGGAGTTCAAATTATCAGCCATGCAAATCTCTTACAAGTAAGTGATTTTAGAGGTTTTTCTTGATAATTTTTGTACATTTGGAACCCTCAAAGCTTAAGCTAGCTAATGAGGGGACTATTTTGCTAAGTGGTTGAAAGTTTGGGGACTTTCCATAAGAGTGTTCATGTTGTTTTCTGAGTTTTTATGGAAGAAAATGAATGTTAGTAGGTTGAGGAACAACTTTTGTGAAAGGTGTTACCATGAAAACACCTAAACAAGACTTATTTGTAAAGGTTGTAAATGAGTAATAAATGCATGAAATAATTGATTTTGTGAGTTGTTGTAAGAGGAATAAATGTTCAGCTAGGCTTGTTTAATGAGAATATGTGATGAAAAAAGATTTACGAGCCTAGGGGCAAAATCATAATTTTGCCAAAGTATAAGGGCAAAATGGTCATTTTTGCCTAAGTAGAAATTTTGATGTATCATGAGTTATAATGTGATTGAATGAGTAATTTTATTATTATAGATCAAGAAGAGTGCGAAAACAACCTTGACCGAGGAAAAGGCAAGGTTACGGACTAAATCATCGATTAAAACATTTTGCACCGAGGTAAGTTTATGTGTAAACGATACGTCTTTAATACATATGTTGTTACTTATTGGTGCATTGTATGAATGAGATCATTTATGATTGAAATTGATAGATAGTGAGTAATTCCCGTATAAACCTCGGAATAAATATGTAAGTGCGGAAAAATATTCGTAATTATTCTTTTGGTGGGTTGTGTGCGATAACACCTTATTACTTATTCACGATGGGCTGTGTGCGATACCATCGTTTATACTATCATTTGGTGGGCTATGTGCGAAACCACCGTAAATATTCTTGTTGGTGGGCTATGTGCGATACCACCATATTATTGATTAATGGTGGGCTGTGTGCAAAACCACCGGGTACTTAGTATTATTCCGAGGGGTTCTTCGAGAATTTGTATAAGCGAATGTTTCATGTTGCTTTGTGGTGTTGAGTGCAGGGAATGTGTACAAGTGAATGTGAACAATATAATTGTTATATGGATGGAATGTGGTAAGAAATGAAATGAGTAAGCATTATTGTGGAAATGTGAATTGTTCTTGCTTAGTATATGATGATATTGATTGTTTAACATAGGTTATGATGCTTATTGTTTACATGTAAACTTACTAAGCTTAAAGCTTACTCCCCTTCATTTCCCTTGTTTTATAGTGTCAGAGAGCTGGTTCGGGATACGAAGATAATCGGAAGATCACCCACACTATCAACTCATCTTGGTATATTTAGACTTAGCATTTTGAGTATGGCATGTATAGGGGCTAGGCTTAATGAAATGTTTTGTTGTTTTAGCCAAGTGTGTTGGCTCTTTTAAAGATGAACTCTTTTGTATATAGCCATAGTTAATGGCTCATTATTACTAATTTATGAAAAGATGAAGTTATTCATGAAAGTGTATGTTGCATGATTGGGTTGCTTGGTAAATGGTTGAATGATTTATGTTGTGTGAGTTAGGGTGATAAAAAGAGCTTGGCAAATAGCCTTGTTCTTGTCCACACGGGTAGGCACACGGGCGTGTGTCTAATCCATTTGTGACACACGGCCAGTCCCATGGGCATGTGATCAGGCCGTGTGTCCCCTGCATGTTAATGTTGCAAGTCAGTGTTGACCATGGGCCAGACACACGGGCGTGTGCCTAGGCCGTGTGCCCCTTATGAGAATGCTGACATCATAAACAGAATACTCAAGTTTTTACACACGGGTGAGGACACGGGCGTGTCTAGGCCGTGTGAGGGACACGGGCGTGTCTAGGCCGTGTGAGGGACATGGGCTATTGACACGGGCGTGTGTCTGGCCGTGTGAAAACCCCTGTAGGTTCTTATTGAAAAATAAATCCTACACGGGCTAGGGACATGGGCGTGTGTGACCACATAGCCTGCCCACACGGGCGTGTCCCATTTCACACGGGCGTGTGGCCCCTGTTTAGGCAAAAAAATTTAAGTGCACAAAAGTTCCCGGTTTGATTTTGATACCCTCCGTTAGCATGTTCAAGGTCTCGTAGGCCCATAATGAGGATGCTTTGTTGTAAATGAGAAGTTTTAAGTTGGAATGAAATCTTATAGCCTTAAGTCGTATGTTCAAGTGAGTTAAGTCCGGGAATGCCTTGTACCTGGTTCCGGTGTTGAATACAGGTAAGGGGTGTTACATTTAGTGGTATTAGAGCTATGGTTTAGTCAGTTCTCAGACTACCGTAGCGTGTGTAAGAGTCTAGCTATACGTGCCATAAATATATTGATAGTGTGGTGACTCCTGACAATGTTAAAGTTGTGTTTTCGTATAGTAAATGGATCCCAATCGAACGGCTGCTGATGACGCTGCTAGTAACGCGCCGGCTCCCCCGCAAGGGACCGCGCCTGTAGAGAGTAGACCCGAGACTATGGGTCAAGGAGAAGAGGCTCGAAAAGCCTTTCTCCACATGATGAGTAATTAGTACACGAAATATGTACGAGTGAACCCTAATGCCCAACCTCCTCCACCCTTTCCTATACCTCAGCCAGTCCCCTTGGCTCCGCAATGTATATATTTGGTGAGAACGACCAAACCCCCTGTAGATAAGCTTCGGAAGTAAGGGGCCGAGGATTTTAGGGTTATCATAGACGATGACCCCGAGAGGGCGCAGTTCTGGCTTGAGAACTCAATGAGGGTATTTGATGAACTCTCCTGCACATCCGAGGAGAGCTTGAAATGTGCCGTGTCATTGCTGAAGGACTTAGCATATCGTTGGCAGAAAACGTTGACGTTGGTGGTTCCAAGGGAGAGAGTGACGTGGGACTTCTTTTTAGAAGAGTTCCGAAAGAAGTATATAAGTCAGAGATTTTTGGATCAGAAACGGAAAGAATTCCTTGAATTGAAGCAAGGAAAAATGACTGTGGCAGAATATGAGCGCGAGTTTGTTAGGCTCAGCAAGTATGCACAAGAGTGTGTATCTACAGAAGCTATCTTGTGTAAGAGGTTTGAAGATGGGCTGAATGAGGATATCAGACTTCTAGTTGGGATCTTGGAATTGAAAGAATTTGTGGTGTTGGTTGATAGCGCATGCAGGGCCAATGAGTTGAATAAAGAAAAGAGAAAGGCCATGAGTGAGGCCCAAGATGCAAGAAAGAGGCCAATGAGTAAATCGTACCAAGCTCAATCAAAGAGATCCAAGGAAATGAACCCTCAGACGACTGCTTCAGTGGGGTATTCACACCAAGATTGGGGCAATACATACTCGGGCTCAAGAATTCAAGCCACCTCGATGGCAAGCGTGGCCAATCCAAAGTTTAATAAACCAGACCGCCCAAATTGTGGTAGACAACACTGGGGAAACAATCGAAATTGTTACAAGTGTGGTTCACCCGATCATTTTAATCGGAACTGTCCAGAGAGGGATGAGAAGGAAAGAAAGTAGGGCATAAGATCAAGCAACGTATCTTCGAGGGGTAGATTACAAAAGAACCCGGGAGGTGGGACTAGTAGTAGAGGTGTGCCTAAGGACTCAGCTGTAAGGTCAGAGGGACGAGCACCTGCAAGAACTTATGCCATTCACGCTCGCGAAGAGGCATCATATCCAGATGTGATAACATGTACTTTTCTCTCCATGATATCTCTGTAGTTGCTTTGATTGATCCGGGGTCTACCCATTCTTACATTTGCATGAAATTGGCATCTAGCATGAGTATGATTGTTGAGTCTACGGAATTTGTAGTAAAAGTGTCAAACCCGTTAGGCAAGCATGTGTTAGTTGACAAGGTGTGTAGGAATTGTCCTTTGACAATTAGAGGTCATTATTTTCCGGCAAACCTCATGTTGTTGCCGTTTGACAAATTTGACTTGATTCTTGGTATGGATTGGTTGACTGCTCATAATGTTCTAATAAACTGTGGTAGTAAGTTTATTGAATTGAGATGTGTAAATGGAAATGTCATTCGGGTTGAATCAGGTAAATCAGATAGTTTGCCTGTAGTGATCTCGTCTATAGTAGCTGAGAAATACTTGAGAAAAGGGTATGAGTCCTATATCGCCTTTGTACTAAATACTCAAGAGTAAGAGGTAAAGATTGAATCAGTGCCGGTACTATGCGAGTATCCAGATGTGTTTCTGGAAGAGTTACCTGGATTGCCTCCAGTTAGAGAGGTTGAGTTTGGGATTGAGTTAGTTCCGGGTACGGCACCTATTTCGGTTGCTCCGTATAGGATGGCACCATTGGAGTTAAAAGAGTTGAAGATTCAGTTGCAAGAGTTAACGGACAAGGGTTTTGCAAGACCGAGCTATTCACCGTGGGGTGCTCTGGTACTTTTTGTGAAGAAGAAAGATGGGTCTATGAGATTGTGCATAGATTACAGACAACTCAACAAGGTAACAGTGAAGAATAATTATCCTCTACCAAGGATAGATGATTTATTTGACCAATTGAAGGGAGCTTCTGTGTTTTCTAAGATAGACCTAAGGTCTGGTTATTACCAGTTGAGGGTTAAGGAGCAAGATGTACTGAAAACTGCATTTCGGACGAGGTATGGCCATTATGAGTTTCTTGTCATGCCATTTGGCTTAACAAATGCTCCTGGGATTTTTATGGATCTAATGAACTGTGTCTTCCGACCGTATTTGGATAAGTTTGTGGTTGTTTTTATCGACGACATATTAATTTATTCCCGGGATGAGAGTGAGCATGCAGAGCACCTAAGAATTATTTTACAGACTTTAAGAGGCAAGCAGTTGTATGCTAAATTCAGCAAGAGTGACTTTTGGCTCCGAGAGGTCTAATTTTTAGGACACATTGTGTCGGGTGATGGCATTAGAGTTGATCCGAGTAAGATCTCGGCTATTGTGGAGTGGAAATCGCCAAGGAATGTGTTGGAAATTAAAAGCTTTTTGGGTTTAGCAGGGTACTACCGACGGTTTATTAAAGGGTTCACCATGATTACTACCTGATGACGAAACTGTTGCATAAATATGTTAAGTTTGAATGGACTGAGAAATGCCAACAAAGTTTCGAGAGACTGAAAGCATTATTGACTGAGGCGCCGAATTTAGTACAACCTGAGTCAGGGAAAGAGTTTGTGGTTTACAGTGATGCGTCATTAAATGGTCTTGGCTGTGTGTTGATGCAAGAAGGTAAGGTAATAGCTTACGCCTTGAGACTGCTAAAATCGCATGAGAAGAATTATTCGACTCATGATTTGGAGTTGGCTGCGGTCGTCTTTGCTTTGAAGATTTGGTGTCATTATTTATATGGTTAGAACTGTCGAATCTTCACCGATCACAAGATTTTGAAGTACTTGATGGACCAAAAGTATTAGAATTTGTGACAATGACAGTGGCTCGAATTATTGAAGGATTATGAGTGTAATATCCTAAAAATTTGAGTATCATCTTGTTACTTGTGTTAGCTCGAGTATGATTATTATTATATGCTTAGTATAGTTTTATGAAGGCTTGGAATTATTAGCTAAGCTAGAATGATTTTTAGTATTGAAAATATAGTGAAGAGGAATAGGTGAACCTGACACTTAAGTTAATTTAAGTGTTAAATTTTAGCACATGAGGAGTTAGTGGCAAGGTGGTTATGGCGCATGAATGGTTGCTTGAGGGGAGTGGTTCGAATCCCATGGATGGACTTTAGGTGACTTTTACTTTTGCATTTATATGGCATGTGTTGGTCAAACTCTAATTAAGGTAAGGTTGGACTATTGTCTTTTATGGATAGTAGACTAAGGAATAAGGCAAGTTATTAGTTAAGGTATGGAATCAAGATGTTATGGAAGGATAAGGGGACATAAGGCTTGATGTATGGGAGATGTTTTGGAAATATTTTTATGGTCATTTTGACCATGAATGTGGACGCATAGATGGCTAGGGGTGGTAGAATATTGTATGGGATTAGGGGAAGATAGTTGGCCAAATTCTTGGCATTTTGTGCATCTTTTCTCTTTTCTCCAAAATTTTTCTCCTTATCCGAATTTGTCTTGTGCATTAGGTGAAAATGTTGTTTTGTTTTGGCTATCATCTTTGACCATATTGGTATCCCTTTTTCTTCTTTTCCTCTCAAGCTTTTCTTTCTTTTTTTTGGTTGAAATATTATTTCTTTTGAAGGCATTTTTCTTTCATCCTTTTCTTACTTGATCGAATGTGCACCTTTATCAAAAACTTTTTCTTTGTTCAATTCCATTCATAAATGAAACCATTTAGCCTCTTTGATCAATCCTTCTTTTACTTTCTTCTTGGCCAGAACCTTCTTCTTCTTCCCCATCTCTCTTGGTTTTCTTCCATTGTTTGCTAAAGCCGAATTCTCTCTCTCCTCTTTATTTTCTTTGCCACTCTCGTACTTCATTTCTTTTTAGCCACATATCATTTGTTTTCTTCTTTCAAAACCATAGCCGAAACTTCTCATTCCCTTTTTGATTTGTCTTGGCCAAATATCAACAACGGTAGATTCTCTTTAGGTTGTTTTCTAATCGGTGTTGAAGATAGGTAAGTGTCTTGGCCGAATCTCCTTATATTTTTCTTCTCTGTTGTTTTTCATGAGGGCAAAGGCCAAATTTTTGGGCATTTGTTAGCAAGATTCTAACTATTCATGGGAACCGATTTTCTTCTAGATTCTTCGGGACTTTGGAAGCAATCGATCTAAGCCCTATTTCTTTTGCAATCGAAGTTGGTAAGTGGTAAGGATTCATGTTGGTTCAATATTCTTTAAGTTGTTGAGAAAAACCAAAGGTTAACGAGACTAAGATTTATTGGTATGGCCGAATGGCCTTGTTAATGGTTTTGTGGTTTGGCCGAATGTAGGACAAGGAGATCTAGTTCGGTAGATCGGGTCTTCGGGATTTAGAACTCTCGTTAGTGACAGGTGTGTATCTTACACACTTTATAATTCGGTAATATATATTTATTAATAAACTAATCATGTTATTAAATAAAACCGTGAGATCTTGATATGATACCTTGATGGGTATGAGCAAAGATTCGGGTAAGTCCGTTTCGATATGATGTTGTTATATGTTGTTTAATATCATGATCTACAATATATATTCGTTATATGTTCATATCAAAGTATGATGGCATGATTTACACTCCTAATACATTGGTTTGGGTGATATGAGAGGAGGGGGAAGGATTTGATATCCATGTCTTTGGGACACCAGAGGTTTGGCACCTCTAGTGGTTTGGTACCACATATTATTTCGTGTCTTTGGGACACCAGAGGTTTGGCACCTCATAGCGTCTTGTCCCAGTGGCTTAGTACCACAGTGGGTTGGCCCCACATTTGATATTATGGGATTGACGCCTTGGTGATTTGGTATCACACGTGGGTTGGCCCCACAACTTTATTATCCGTGACTTTGGGTCACGGTGGTTTAGCACCACCGGTGGTTTGGTACCACGGGGTAGAAAAAGGCGTTATGGATGGCTAGGTTTGGGGTGCATTATATATATTGCTTGGTTATAATTGTGTAAGTATGTTGCATCAACCGGGGAAGGACTATGCTTTGAGTCTTGGTGACTCACCTTCTCCCTTATCTTTTCAGTGATTAAAGTAAACCGCGGATGAGGAGTAGGATAGACTCGAGGTGGCCATGCAATAAAAATTTGATTTACACGGATTTTGGTTTGGGTATTATATTTTATTTAAGTTTGGTTTTTCATCTCTATTTGAAATTGTAATAAGGCCTCTTTAATTATGTTATTTATTTTATGGATTATTTATATGCTTTGGATTTGATTTTAACATGGCTTATAAAATACATGGTTGATATAATAATTTGAGCACAAAGTTTTCTAAACTACAAAATGCAATGGTTTTCAAAATGTTACCATCGGTTAATATAAATCATTTGATAAATTTTTAACAATTTAAGTGTTTTAGATAACTCATACTATTTTTCCAAAACTTAAGTTTCCAAGTTTCAATTAGAAACGGTTTTCAAAATAATCGCTTGGGTTTCTTTTAAAATTATAAAAGGTTTTCTAATCTATGGATCTGCAACTAAGTATTAAAGACTTATTTACGAATTTCAAAGTAAATTATCCAGTTTTTAACTTATATCATTGGATTTCTACAAACATAGAATAATAAAGAAATTTTCACTAAAATTTAATCGTTAACTCAATTTTCTTCGAAATGTTTTCCTTCGTGACATGCCAAATTCGGTCATGGTGTATTGACCGAGTTTTGGGGTGTTACAAATTGGTATCAGAGCCAAGTTCAAAAGCTCGGCTGTGGTCCGAGGCCCAAAATGATTTAAAGTATGGTCTTAAAATGTTTTGTTTAAATTTATATGGTTGGAAAGGCATGGCACCGAGTCTTCGGCACCGATCCGCCCAGGTAAGTATCTCAAACTGTTTCTTTTGATGATATGATTATAATGATGATGGCATGACCGTATAGTAGTAGAAACTACTCTAGAGACCCAAAACTATAGGTTGAATGTACTCGCGAAACAACCTCTTATTAAATTTTTTTTCATAAAACTGTGCTTTAAAGAAAGTGAAATAATGACTAATGCATAACACTTTTAAATCAGATAAGTCGAGACTTTAGACATGAGTACTCGAGGCCGGGGTCATATTACTCGTGGACGCGGTCGAGGTAGGATGGCTGTGTCTGAGCCAGTGAGGTCTGGTCAAGGATCCGAAAATGAGGTACCACCACCCCCACCACTAACGGTTGGAATTGAGCATCAGGATCAAATGGGGGATGATGCGAGTATCTCGAAGCGATCTTTGCGAGTTCTTGAGAGGGTAGCTGGAATAGGTGGAGGTGCGGGAGTTCGAAAATCAGATCTGGCGACTCCGAGCCAATGGAGTGAGGTATTTCGAGGTGTTTGGTGTGGCTCCCAAAGACGGTGAGTATTGGTTAGAGGCGATGGAGCGAATCATGGATGACTTGGATCCGAATGCCGAGGAAAAGTGAAAGGGATAGTGTCGCTTCTTGGGATGAGTCATATCGGTGGTGGCTCACGGTGCGAGAATAGTCTTTGCGCGGAGGATCTCACTTGGGATTATTTTAAGGCAGCGTATCAGAAGAAATATGTTGGGTCTAGTTACATTGATGCGCAGCGTAAGGCATTTCTGAGTTTGGTCCAGGGAAGTAAGTCCGTATTAGAATATGAGGCAAAATTTTTAAGATTGAGCCGGTATGCTGGAGGTATCGTGGCTTAGAAGAAAATAGGGGTCCGGTTCAAAGATGGATTGAGGACAGTGAGATTCTTTGATTGCTCCACATCGGGAGCGAGAGTTTCTTTGCGCTAGTTGAAAAGACTAAGATAATTTGAAGGGATAAAGGAATCGGTAAAAGGCGAGAGGCACGGCAAGAATAAACATAAGAGAGGTTTTGGATCATCCGGGTCAGCCGGTAATTCTCAGAAGAGGGTTAGACAGAGTGGGCCGAATCAATCTGGGAGGCCTGTTACTGCTAATCAGGGACAAGCACAGTGTAACCGATGTGGAAAATTTCATTGGGGCGAATGTTGGACCGGAGGGAAAGGATGTTTTGAGTGTGGTTCTTTGGATCATCGTGTGAGGATTGTCCACGTAAGCTAGCCGGGAATCGATCCCGAGGTCAAGGTCGTGCTCGATTCGAGAAATGAGGGACAAATCAACGCAAAGAGGTCGTGGTAATAGTAGATGAGGTAATGGTTACAGTCGAATTTGCGGAGCATCGGGCGAGGTGCAGTAACAACGAGGCAAGACGACTGGTTTGGTGTATGCAATGAGGCGTCGAGAGGAGGGTGACTTGCCGGACGTTATAAGCGAATACGTTCTTAATCTTTGGTGTACCATATCGCTTTGATAGATGTGGGTTCGACACATTCGTATGTTGCTAGTAGCATAGTAGAGACTATGAATCTAGACTCGAGACTACTTCTAGGAAGATGACAGCATTTTAGCCCTCTAGGTCACTCTGTAGAAGTAAATAAGCTATATAGAGATGTACCCCTAGAACTCCAAGGGGTAATGTTTGTAGGCGATCCGATGGAACCGCTAGTTTGAGGAGTTTGATCGATTCTTGGGATGGGACTGGTTGGTCAAGTATCAAGCAAGTTTGGATTGCGCTGCTAAGCGCATGGTTTTAAAGACAGCTGAGGGCAAAGAGGTGGTTATGATAGGTAATAGAAGAGATTATCTATCCAACGTGGTATCTGCATTGAAAGCTGTGAAGTTGGTCAGGAAGGGCTGTGAGGCATTTGTGGTTCATGTGTGTGCGTTGGAGGCTAAGGAGTCTACTGTGGGGAATGTCCGAACGATAAAGGAATATGTTGACGTATTTCCAGAAGAACTTCCGGGATTGCCTCTGGATCGTGAAGTTGAATTTGGTATAGATCTGTTACCCGGAACTACACCAGTGTCTATTGCTCCGTATAGGATGGCGCCAAGGAATTAGTGGAATTGAAGGCTCAGATTCAGGAATTGTTGGATCGAGGTTTTATCAGACCAAGTGTTTCGCCTTGGGAGCGCGGTACTTTTTGTCAAGAAGAAGGATGGTTCGATGCGGATGTGTATAGACTATCGCGATTGAATAAGTCGACGATCAAAAACAAGTATCCTTTGCCGAGGATAGATGACTTGTTTGATCGGCTTAAAGGGAGCAGCGGTTTTCTCAAGATTGATTTAAGGTCCGGATATCATCGGTGAAGGTGAAAGAGGTCGATATCCATAAGACGGCATTTCGCACTCGGTATGGGCACTACGAATTTACGTAATGCCGTTTGGGTTGACTAACGCGGCGGCATTCATGGACATGATGAATCGGGTATTTCAAAGCAGATTTTGGATCGGTTTGTCGTAGTATTTATAGACGATATTTTGGTATCTTGAAAGTCGAGGAGGAGCATGATGCGCATTTGCGAGTAGTGTTGCAGATTATGAGGAAAAGCGACTTTATGCCAAATTTAGTAAGTGCGAGTTTCGGCTTAGGGAGGTGACTTTATTGGGTCACGTAGTATCGGTGAGGGGATTAGAGTGGATCCTCGAAAGATTGAAGCGATGTTGGATTGGAAGCCGCCTAAGTCGGTGGTGAGATTCGGAGTTTTCTAGGTGCAGCGGGGTATTACCAAATATTTGTAGAGGATTTTCTTTGATAGCAAAGCACCTATGACTAAGTTATTGAGGAAAGGAGTTCCATTTGTGTGGGTGAGAAGCGCAAGAAAGTTTCGACAAGTTGAAGAAGATTCATCGATCAAGCTTGATTTTGATTCAACTCGAGGCGGGCAAGGAATTCACGATTTCTTGTGATGCATCACATCTTGGTTTGGGATGTGTCTTTGATGCAGGAAGGGAAGGTAGTGGCTTATGCATCTCGACAGATTGAGACCACATGAAGTTAACTATCCAACGCATGACTTGGAATTAGCTGCAGTGGTTTTTGCTTTGAAGATATTGAGACACTATTTGTATGGAGAGAAGTCGATAGTCTACACGGATCACAAGAGTCTTAAGTATCTTTTGACTCAGAAGGATTTGAACTTAAGGCAGCGTAGATGGATTGAGTTGTTGAAGGACTACGATCATTCGATTGAGTATCATCCGGGCAAGGCTAACGTGGTGGCGACGCGCGTTGAGTCGTAAGGTTATATCGGACTTAAGATCGATGTTTGCTCGTCTTAGCTTATATGACGATGGGAGTCTTTTGGCAGAGTTACAAGTCAAGCCGACTTGGTTAGAGCGAGATCAAGGAGAAAGCGATTAGAGGATGAGGTTTTGAATGATCGGAGGTTGCGAGTTGAGAATGGTGGTTTAGAGGATTATAATTTGTCCGGTGATGGAGTATTGTGTTTTCAAGGGAGAGCTTGTATGCAGAAGGATGTTGAGTTGAGGCAAAGGATTCTTCGGGACGCACATAGCAGCCCATACGCTATGCATCCTGGAGGAGCAAGATGTATCGAGGATTTAAGAGAGCGGTTTTGGTGGCAGTGTCCAGGCGGGAGGTAAATCGAGTTTGTGGGTAAATGTCGACGTGTCGCCAGGTCAAAGCGGAACATCGGTTGCCGTCAGGTTACTTCGGTAGATGAAGATTCCACAGTGGAAGTGGGAAAGGATCACTATGGACTTTTTCAGTGGATTACCCCTTACGCCAAGTAAGAAGGACTCAGTTTGGGTGATTGTGGATCGTCTAACTAAGTCAGCTCATTTTATTCCGGCAAGGGTAGAGTACTCACTTCCGAAGTTAGCTAAGTTGTATGTGGCGGAGATAGTAAGGTTGCATGGTGTACCAGTGTCGATCATCTCAGGCAGAGATCCTAGATTTACGTCGAGGTTTTGGAGAGCGTTACATCAAGCTTTGGGTACGCGGTTGGATTTCAGTATGGCATTTCATCCACGATCGACGGGTAGTAAATCAAGAGTTATCTGATTTTAGAGGATATGTTGAGAGGTTGTGTTTTGGATTTCAGAGGTGGTGGGAAGAGTTTTTGCCATTAGTGAATTCGCATACAACAATAGTTATCGAGCAAGCATTAAGATGGCACCATATGAGGCGTTGTATGGTAGGAGGTGTCGCACACCTACATCTTTGGGAGGAGAGTTGGGTGAGCGTCGGATGTTAGGACCAGAGTTGGTTGCGAGGCGAGGATAAGATTAAGATGATTCGGGCTCGTCTGAAGGAACCTTCGGATAGGCGAAGTCATATGCCGATCTCAAGCGGAGGGATATAGAGTTTGCCGTGGGTGACAAGGTTTTTCTAAAGGTCTCACCATGGAAGAAAGTGTTAAGATTTGGGCGAAAAAGGCAAGTTAAGTCCAAGGTTTATTGGGCCGTATAAGGTGTTGAGGCGAGTGGGACCGATGAGCCTATCATTTCGAGTTGCCATCGAATCGAGTCGATTCACGATGTGTTCCATGTCTCCATGCTTAGACGCTATCGTTCTGATCCATCGCATGTTGTGGCAGTAAAGGAAATAGAGGTGAGTCCAGATTTGACGATAGAAGAAGAACCTATGCAGATTCTAGATCGAGATGTGAAAGTTTTGCATAGGAAGTCAGTTCCTTTAGTGAAGGTTTTATGGCGGAACCATGGCGTAGAAAAAGCTACGTGGGAACCGGAGGATGTGATGAGACAGCAGTTTCCTCAACTCTTTTGAGCAGGTAATTTCGAGGACGAAATTTTCTTAAGGGGGTAGAATTGTAATATCCTAAAAATTTGAGTATCATCTTGTTACTTGTGTTAGCTCGAGTATGATTATTATTATGTGCTTAGTATAGTTTTATGAAGGCTTGGAATTATTAGCTAAGCTAGAATGATTTTTAGTATTGAAAATATAGTGAAGAGGAATAGGTGAACCTGACACTTAAGTTAATTTAAGTGTTAAATTTTAGCACATGAGGAGTTAGTGGCAAGGTGGTTATGGCGCATGAATGGTTGCTTGAGGGGAGTGGTTGAATCCCATGGATGGACTTTAGGTGACTTTTATTTTTGCATTTATATGGCATGTGTTGGTCAAACTCTAATTAAGGTAAGGTTGGACTATTGTCTTTTATGGATAGTAGACTAAGGAATAAGGCAAGTTATTAGTTAAGGTATGGAATCAAGATGTTATGGAAGGATAAGGGGACATAAGGCTTGATGTATGGGAGATGTTTTGGAAATATTTTTATGGTCATTTTGACCATGAATGTGGACATAGATGGCTAGGGGTGGCCGAATATTGTATGGGATTAGGGGAAGATAGTTGGCCAAATTCTTGGCATTTTGTGCATCTTTTTCTTTTCTCCAAAATTTTTCTCCTTAGCCGAATTTGTCTTGTGCATTAGGTGAAAATGTTATTTTGTTTTGGCTATCATCTTTGACCATATTGGTATCCCTTTTTCTTCTTTTCCTCTCAAGCTTTTCTTTCTTTTTGGTACCGAAATATTATTTCTTTTGAAGGCATTTTTCTTTCATCCGTTTCTTACTTGACCGAATGTGCACCTTTATCAAAAACTTTTTCTTTGTTCAATTCCTTTCATAACCGAAACCATTTAGCCTCTTTGATCAATCCTTCTTTTACTTTCTTCTTGGCCGAACCTTCTTCTTCTTCCCCATCTCTCTTGGTTTTCTTCCGTTGTTTGCTAAAGCTGAATTCTCTCTCTCCTCTTTATTTTTCTTTGCCACTCTCGTACTTCATTTCTTTTTAGCCACATATCATTTGTTTTCTTCTTTCAAAACCATAGCTGAAACTTCTCATTCCCTTTTTGATTTGTCTTGGCCGAATATCAACAAGGGTAGATTCTCTTTAGGTTATTTTCTAATCGGTGTTGAAGATAGGTAAGTGTCTTGGCCGAATCTCCTTATATTTTTCTTCTCTGTTGTTTTTCATGAGGGCAAAGGCCGAATTTTTGGGCATTTGTTAGCAAGATTCTAACTATTCATGGGAACCGATTTTCTTCTAGATTCTTCGGGACTTTGGAAGCAATTGATCTAAGCCCTATTTCTTTTGCAATCGAAGTTGGTAAGTCAAGTGGTAAGGATTCATGTTGGTTCAATATTCTTTAAGTTGTTGAGAAAAACCAAAGGTTAATGAGACTAAGATTTATTGGTATGGCCGAATGGCCTTGTTAATGGTTTTGTGGTTTGGCCGAATGTAGGACAAAGAGATCTAGTTTGGTAGATCGGGTCTTCGGGATTTAGAACTTTCGTTAGTGACAGGTGTGTATCTTACACACTTTATAATTCGGTAATATATATTTATTAATAAACTAATCATGTTATTAAAGCCAAAAACTGTGAGATCTTGATATGATACCTTGATGGGTATGAGCAAAGATTCGGGTAAGTCCATTTCGATATGATGTTGTTATATGTTGTTTAATATCATGATCTACGATATATATTTGTTATATGTTCATATCAAAGTATGATGGCATGATTTACACTCGTAATACATTGGTTTGGGTGATATGAGAGGAGCGGGAAGGATTTGATATCCATGTCTTTGGGACACCAGAGGTTTGGCACCTCCAGTGGTTTGGTACCACATATTATTTCGTGTCTTTGGGACACCAGAGGTTTGGCACCTCATAGCGTCTTGTCCCAGTGGCTTAGTACCACAGTGGGTTGGCCCCACATTTGATATTATGGGATTGACGCCAGTGATTTGGTATCACACGTGGGTTGGCCCCACAACTTTATTATTCGCGACTTTGGGTCACCGGTGGTTTGGCACCACATTATTGGATATCGTGACTTTGGGTCACGAGTGGTTTGGCACCACCGGTGGTTTGGTACCACACGGGGTAGAAAAGGCGTTATGGATGGCTAGGTTTGGGGTGCATTATATATATTGCTTGGTTATAATTGTGTAAGTATGTTGCATCAACCGGGGAAGGATTATGCATCGAGTCTTGGTGACTCACCTTCTCCCTTATCTTTTTGGTGATTCGTAAACCGCTGGATGAGGAGCCGGATAGACTCGAGGAGGCCATGCAATAAAAATTCGATTTACACGGATTTTGGTTTGGGTATTATATTTTATTTAAGTTTGGTTTTTCATCTCTATTTGAAATTGTAATAAGGCCTCTTTAATTATGTTATTTATTTTATGGATTATTTATATGCTTTGGATTTGATTTTAACATGGCTTATAAAATACATGGTTGATATAATAATTTGAGCACAAAGTTTTCTAAACTACAAAATGCAATGGTTTTCAAAATGTTACCATCGGTTAATATAAATCATTTGATAAATTTTTAACAATTTAAGTGTTTTAGATAACTCATACTATTTTTCCAAAACTTAAGTTTCCAAGTTTCAATTAGAAACGGTTTTCAAAATAATCGCTTGGGTTTCTTTTAAAATTATAAAAGGTTTTCTAATCTATGGATCTGCAACTAAGTATTAAAGACTTATTTACGAATTTCAAAGTAAATTATCGATTTTTAACTTATTATAATTGGATTTCTACAAACATAGAATAATAAAGAAATTTTCACTAAAATTTAATCGTTAACTCAATTTTCTTCGAAACGTTTTCCTTCATGACATGCCAAATTCGGTCGTGGTGTATTGATCGGGATTTGGGGTGTTACAATGAGTTAGTAATCGATTACCATCCGGGGAAAGCGAATGTGGTTGCGGATGCCTTGAGCAGAAAATCTCTGTATGCTTTGAGAGCTATGAGTACGAGCTTAGCGTTGTCTGACGATGGTGCTATGTTGGCCGAGTGGAAGGCCAGACCATTATTTATTCCGCAGATATGCGAAGCTCAAAAGAATGATAGTGAGATGCAAGCCAAGAGAGCTCAGTGCGAATCTGGAAGTGACTCTGATTTTCGGGTTAGCTCAGAGGATTGCTTGATGTTTCATGATATAATTTATGTGCCAAAGGATGACGAGTTAATCCGAAAAATTTTACATGGAGCACACAGTGGTTGTTTGTCAATACACCAAGGCAGCACAAAAATGTACAATGATTTGAAGAAGTTGTATTGGTGGCTGGGTATGAAAAGAGATATCTCCGAGTTTGTTATCAAGTGTTTGGTCTGTCAACAAGTGAAAGCCGAACATCAAGTACCTTCAGGATTACTTCAGCTGGTGATGGTTCCAGAGTGGAAGTGGGATCGAATCACAATGGATTTCGTAAAGGGGTTACCTACGACTCCAAGAAAGAAAGATGCTGTGTGGGTTATTGTTGATAGATTAACGAAATCGGCTCACTTTATACCGGTGCGTGTGGATTACTCACTTGACAAGTTGGCCGAGCTGTATGTTGCCGAGGTGGTGAGATTACATAGGGTGCCTACGTCTATTATCTCGGATAGAGACCCAAGATTTACTTCGAGGTTTTGGAAAAATTTGTAAGAAGCCTTGGGTACAAAATTGAATATTAGTACTGCATTCCACCCGCAAACCGATGGCCAATCCGAAAGAGTGATTCAAGTTCTTGAGGATATGCTCCGATGTTGTCTGTTAGAGTTCGAAGGTAGTTGGGAAAAATACCTACCTTTGGTTGAGTTTGCCTACAACAACAGTTATCAGTCGAGCATACGGATGGCGCCGTACGAAGCATTATATGGTCGCAAGTGTCAGACTCCCTTGTATTGGACCGAACTTAGTGAGAAGCAAATTCACGGGGTTGATCTAGTTAAGGAAACCGAGGAGAAAGTGAAAGTGATCCGTGATAGTCTAAAAGCTGCTTCGGATCGACAAAAGTCATACACGGATTTAAAAAGGAAAGAAAACAAGTTTCAAGTGGGCGACAAAGTATTCCTGAAAGTATCCCCGTGGAAGAAAATATTGAGATTCGGTCGTAAGGACAAATTGAGTCCGCGATTCGTAGGACAGTATGAGGTTATTGAGAGGATTGGGCCAGTAGCATACCGGTTGGCTTTACCAGCAGAATTTGAGAGAATACACAATGTGTTTCATGTGTCAATGTTGCGGCGATATCGATCCGATCCTTCACATGTGATCCCTCCATTAGAAATTGAAATACTACCGGACATGACTTATGAAGAGGAGCCAATTAAGATAATGGCTCGAGAGGTTAAACAGTTGAGGAATAAGAGCATAGTGAAAGTGTTATGGAAAAAAAATGGTGTAGAAGAGGCTACGTGGGAACCGGAAGAAGCCATGAGGGAAAAATATCCAAACCTTTTTACCGGTAAGATTTTCGAGGACGAAAATCTCTAAAGGAGGGAGAGTTGTAACAACCCAATTTTGGGGCTAGTCGGAATAGTGGTTTCGGGACCGCTAATCCAAAGTTGAAGAAAATTATTTTGATATGATTTTATGTATTATGGCACATTTATATGGATGTATGAAAACTTTGGTGCATTAATTTTAGCAATTGCATGCTTACTTGTGAAAAAGGACTAAATCACATAAAGTGCGAAAGTTCTATTTTGCAAGGTAGAGGTGTCTAATAGCCATAGAATATTAAATCAGAGGTCCTTAAAGTGCAATTAGGCCATTAAGGGTGTGTTGGTCGGCCATATAGACTAAGGAGACAAGAGCATTAAATTTTGGTCAAATTTGGTGGAATTAGGTGATAAAAAAATGAATAAAATAAGACAAATAGAAGAGATATCATCTTTCACTATTCATGTTTCTTCTCCACTGAAAATTGAAGAGGAAATAAGGGTATTTGGAGTTCAAATTATCAGCCAAGAAAATCTCTTGCAAGTAAGTGATTTTAGAGGTTTTTCTTGATAATTTTTTGTACATTTGGAACCCTCAAAACTTAAGCTAGCTAATGAGGGGACTATTTTGCTAAATGGTTGAAAGTTTGGGGACTTGCCATGAGAGTGTTCATGTTGTTTGCTGAGTTTTTATGGAAGAAAATGAATGTTAGTAGGTTGAGGAACAACTTCTGTGAAAGGTGTTACCATGGAAACACCTAAATAGGACTTATTTGTAAAGGTTGTAAATGAGTAATAAATGCATGAAATAATTGATTTTGTGAGTTGTTGTAAGAGGAATAAATGTTCAGCTAGGCTTGTTTAATGAGAATATGCGATGAAAATTGATTTACGAGCCTAGGGGAAAAATCATAATTTTGCCAAAGAATAAGGGCAAAATGGTCATTTTTGCCTAAGTAGAAATTTTGATGTATCATGAGTTCTAATGTGATTGAATGAGTAATTTTATTATTATAGATCAAGAAGAGCGCAGAAACAACCTTGACCGAGGAAAAGGCAAGGTTACGGACTAAATCATCGATTAAAACATTTTGCACCGAGGTAAGTTTATGTGTAAACGACACGTCTTTAATACATATGTTGTTACTTATTGGTGCATTGTATGAATGAGATCATTTATGATTGAAATTGATAGATAGTGAGTAATTCCAGTATGAACCTCGGAATAGATATGTAAGTGCGGAAAAATATCCGTAATTATTCTTTTGGTGGGCTGTGTGCGATACAACCTTATTACTTATTCACGATGGGTTGTGTGTGATACCATCATTTATACTATCATTTGGTGGGCTATGTGCGAAACCACCGTAAATATTCTTGTTGGTGGGCTATGTGCGATACCACCCTATTATTGATTAATGGTGGGTTGTGTGCGAAACCATCAGGTACTTAGTATTATTCTGAGGGGTTCTTCAAGAATTTGTATAAGCGAATGTTTCATGTTGCTTTGTGGTGTTGAGTGCAGGGAATGTGTACAAGTGAATGTGAATAATATAATTGTTATATGGATGGAATATGGTAAGAAATGAAATGAGTAAGCATGATTGTGGAAATGTGAATTGTTCTTGCTTAGTATATGATGATATTGATTGTTTAACATAGGTTATGATCCTTATTGTTTACATGTAAACTTACTAAGCTTAAAGCTTACTCCCCTTCTTTTCCCTTGTTTTATAGTGTCAAAGAGCTGGTTTGGGATACGAAGATAATCGGAAGATCACCCACACTATCAACTCATCTCGGTATATTTAGACTTAGCATTTTGAGTATGGCATGTATAGGGGCTTGGCTTAATGAAATGTTTTGTTGTTTTGGCCAAGTGTGTTGGCTCTTTTAAAGATAAACTCTTTTGTATATAGCCATAGTTAATGGCTCATTATTACTAATTTATGAAAAGATGAAGTTATTCATGAAAGTGTATGTTGCATGATTGGGTTGCTTGGTAAATGGTTGAATGGATTTATGTTGTGTGAGTTAGGGTAATAAAAAGATCTTGGCAAATAGCATTGTTCTTGTCCACAGGGGTAGGCACACGGGCGTGTGTCTAGGCCGTGTGTGACAGACGGTCAGTCCCATGGGCATGTGATCAGGCCGTGTGTCCCCTGCTTGTTAATGTTGCAAGTCAGTGTCGACCACGGGCCAGACACACTGGCGTGTGCCTAGGCCGTGTGCCCCTTATGAGAATGCTGACGTCATAAACAGAATACTCAAGTTTTCACACACGAGTGAGGACACGGGCGTGTGTCCGGCCGTGTGAAAACCCCTATAGGTTCGAATTGAAAAATAAATCCTACACGGGATAGGGACATGGGCGTGTGTGACCACACGGCTTGCCCACACGGGCGTGTCCCATTTCACACGGGCGTGTGGCCCCTGTTTAGGCAAAAAAATTTAAGTGCACAAAAGTTCCCGGTTTGATTCCGATACCCTGCGTTAGCATGTTCAAGGCCTCGTAGGCCCATAATGAGGATGCTTTGTTGTAAATAAGAAGTTTTAAGTTGGAATGAAATCTTATAGCCTTAAGTCGTATGTTCAAGTGAGTTAAGTCCGGTAATGCCTTGTACCCGGTTCTGGTGTTGAATACGGGTAAGGGTTGTTACAGTTAATATGAAATGTTTTGATTGAATTCGATAGGGAACATCGAATTATAGGAATAAAATGAAAAATAGCATGAAATACTTGAATTATGTTATGTGAAATGGTAAATGGATAAAAATATGTTGTATGGTAAGTATTATATGTTATTTGATGATGAATTGGATTATAGTTGTGATAAATGATTGTTATGCGATAAAACAGTGTACAGGGTATGAAAATGCATATATGATCAAATACAGAGCATGAATATACGAGTAAGATGATTACAGGTGTAACACCCTAATCCCGAATACGGAGTACTCGAATACTAAGGCGCTACATCAGATCACTGGAGTAGCCCAGCAAAATTTTCAAATAATTTTAAAACATTGAAATACATTTTATATAAGAGAAAATACCATACATAGTTATACTGAAAATAGTAATAAAATTAGTTATACAAAATATGTGGAGCTCCAATATCACCATATATCAAAATAGTCAAAATAACAAAAATGATAAATGAGTTACAGACCTACAAAAAAATACAAGTAAGGCCTTAGGAATACAATGCCCACTAATAGATAAGGTACTGTACTCTGAATATGTGATGCTAGGAGTCTCTCGTCGATGATGTTCCTCGGACACGAATAAAAGTCTACAAATCTAAACATTAAGACAATTCAAAGGCTGAGCTTTACAGGCTCAGTGGTACACAAAAAATCTACCATACTTCAAGCAATTCATAAATATAAGCATGCAAATCAAATGTATACATAGAAACATGACATGAGTATCGAATAATTAAGTCATGAGTCATTAAATCTACATTACCAAATCGCTTGCATATCAAAATTTTCAAACTTGTTATATTGCACATACTGCTCAAATAATCGGGTATCCGGATAGTCCCGCGCCACTCATGGCCGCTAGTCAAATAATCTCGGGTGTCCGTAGGGTTATCCCGAGCGCCACTTATGGCCGCTAGTTAGGTTAGAGCCAGAAGGCTGAGCGCAAACAAAACATCAAACATATAATCACAAAAATACAACCATGACATTCGAGTCTCATACTCGTTTCAACTTGTTTATCATTCCAGCTAAAATTTTAACTAATGAGATGTGACTGTCTGCTACCTTGACATTCTGACCTTTTCTCATTCAAAAATTAATAACTCCTAATATATAATTCTAAATCAAGCACCGTTTGTTTTAAATGAAACTAGACTTCTGTACGGTCATAGAGATATAAGGAGCCACTTCATATTTTATCTTATGAATTTTTTGGTGATTTTTCAAAGTCACTGCTAAATATGTTTTAAAAAATTCTGCTGCTAGATTTTTATGACCTTTCAACACTCAAAAATTCATATCTTTTAAAATAAAAATCGAAAACGATCTCTATTTGTTTTAAATGAAACTAGACTGGCTCATGGTTACAACTATATATAGATAGATTTTTAATTATTTTTACAGAATTTATGGAAAATTTTTAAACTTACTATTCATGTAATAATTCGTTTCTGGCAGATTTCACAACCAAGTTTTTAGCTTCATTTTAAATCATCCAAACATGATTTCCACCAAATAAATATAACATGCATGTATTATCACACAAGCATCATATTTATGACTTATTAAGAAGGATAGGAGAGTTAGAGGGTACCACCTTGATGGAAGAACACCAACAAAGTTTCTTGACTAGCTCTCCACCACTTTGCCTTTACCCTTAGCTTTAGAAGATTCACCACTCTCTTTAACTAATAACCATGTAACACACAAGATTTCCCACAAAAAATAAGATTTGATAGGATGTAAAAATACATACTTTGAATAAATAAAATATGAGAAGATGGGTAGAGACTTCCTCAAACTCAAACCCTTCCAGACACCCAAAAACCTCCACCTTCATCCTTGATGAACATAGATATTTTTTTTCTTCCATGGAACTTTAAAAAAAAACAAAATAGATCAAGAACCTTACCTTCTTTTATATTTGGAGGATGAAAAAAAATGTGAGAACTCATTCAAATCTCTCTCCCTCTACATGACTTGCTAAGGAAAATAGATGGAGAAAAGAAGAAAAAAATGAAGAAATGTAAAAAGAAAAAAAAAATAATAGGGTGATTATAATATAGGGAAAAATAGGGACAAATCCACTTTATCCCATACATCAATCTACCAAACCATCTTTTCCCATTAATTGGGAGAAGACTTTTATTCAAAAATGGTAAAATCACCATATTAGCCATCCATCTTCCCCCTACTTCACACAAGCTTCCCAACATCCTTAATTTATTATAAAAAAAGTCCAAAATTCACCCAAATTAATTCCAACAAAACCCAATCCCAAAATAAATTTATTCATCGCCAACCCAGGTCAACACTCAAACGTTGACTCGAGAATTTGGGGTCATTACAACTCTCCCCTCCTTAAAAGAAATTTCGTCCTCGAAATTTACCTGAATAAAAAAGGTGCGGATACTGTAATTTCATGGACTCCTCTGGCTCCTATGTCGCCTCCTCAACTCCGTGATTCCTCCATAAGACCTTTACTAAGGGGATCTTCTTGTTCCTAAGTTCTTTAATATTTTAGGCCAAAATCTGAATTGGATCTTCTTCATATGACAAGTCTGGGCTCACCTCAATCTGCTCAAGCGGTAAGATATGGGAAGGATCAGAACGATACCTCCTAAGCATGGACACGTAGAACACATTATAAATATGCTCTAACTCTGGTGGCAAAGCTAACCTATATGCCACTGGTCCAACCCTATCTAGAACTTCATAAGGTCCAATGAACCTGGGACTCAATATCCCTTTGTTTCCGAAGCGTAAAACGCTCTTCCAAGGTGAACTTTAAGGAAGACCTTGTCGCCCACTGCAAACTCTATCTCTTTGCGCTTCAAATCTGCATATGAATTCTGACGATTGAAAGCTACTCTCAGATTGTCCTGGATCATCAAAACCTTATCCTTAGTCTCCCTGACCAACTCTGGACCAACAATCTTCCTCTTATTAAGTTCTGTCCAACACAAAGGAGTCCTGCACTTACGACCATATAATGCCTCAAAAGGAGACATCTGAATGCTAGACTGGCAACTATTGTTGTATGTAAACTCGACCAATGGAAGGTGCTCCTCTCAACCTCCCTAAAACTCAATGATACAACAATGAAGCATATCCTCGAAGATTTGAATGACTCGCTCTGACTAACTGTAACAGCCCGTTTTTAGTCAAACCAGAAAAGTGGTTTTGGGACCACAAATATGAGGTCAAAATAATTATTTTATTATAATTTTAATGTCTACAGCATGATAGAATGATTGTGTGAAAATTTCATTAAGAAATTTTATCGTTTGAATGCTCAATTTGATAAAAAGAACTAAATCGCGTAAAGTGTAAAACTTGTGTTCTATTAGCTAAAGGTGTTTAATAGCTATGGAATATTAAATTGGAGGTCCTTATGTGGAAATTAGACCATTAATATTATTAGTGGACAAAGATGGACATATTTTAAGTGATTTTTGTTGATTAATTAAAAGGTTAATATAGTAAATTAGAAAATAACTAAGATAAAATAAGTAAAACAAATGAAAAGCTTTCATCTTCCTTTTTCCACCACCAAAATTTCAAAGCATAAGAAGCCATGGGAGCTTTCTAGGGTTCGGCTATTTCATTGTTCAATTGGTGAGTGATTTTTGTCCTATTTTTAATGATTTCTATATTTTCGGAGTCGTTGTAACTTAATCTAGCTAGCCCAGGGACTAATTTGTAATTTGTTAAAGGTTTAGGGTTTTACCATTGATGAATATGTGTGTATTTTAATGTTTGATGATAGAAAATGTATGGTTGTTGTTAGATAAACAACATTTGTAAAGTGATTTTTGGTAAAATTGCCAATTAAGGATTAAATTGAGAAATGTGATAAATTGTGCGGTAAATGTGTGAAATAATGAAAAATATGGGCTGCTATGTTAATAAGGGAAATTCGGCTAGCTTGGGTAGGGACTTAATTGCATGAAATTTCATTTTTATGAGCTAAGGACTAAATTGTAAAGATGTTGAAATATTAGGGGCAAAAGTGTAATTTTGCCATAATGTGATTTTTGGGCTCAATTGAATAGAATGATAATTGAATAAGTTAAATTTTATATTATATAGATCAAGAAAAATGAAGTTTGAATTTAGATCGAGGGAAAAATAAAGTATTGGACTAGTCGATCCATTTCGTCGTTTTTGCGATCGAGGTAAGTTCGTATGTTAATAAGAATTATTATAATTGTGTTTTAAATACTTTTTTATTGAATTTAATTGTGAATACGACCTTACGGATATGTTCGACGAAGATTCGACAATGTGAAATTCCGGTTAAACCTTAGGAATAGATTAGGATACAATTGACATGTCATTAGGGGTTATGTGTTTTGGGTGCTAGTCCGTACGTCCTACCAGTGGCTGAGTTATTTGGCATGTGTTGCGGATTCTCGTTAGCTTGTGTGAGCAGCTGTAGCTACGACTTGACCGTCAGCTTGTGTGAGCAGGCCGTTGATAGCTCGAGAGTGAGCATTATATGAGATATGAGATTGAGATAGCTTCGGCTATGTATTGGCACTTAGGGTGCGAGATTCCCGAGTATCAATATTATTTAAAATGGTTCAACGGGTATATCAAAGATATGGATGAGTATGAGATTGATACGAGCTAGTACAGGTATGTACATGAACCATACAAGTATTGAATCGAAGAAACTTGTGAATTTCATATCTAACCTTGTGAATGAAAATGTGATAGGTTTGTGGATCAATATGAGTTATGTTATGATATGTTAATTGCTTAAATTGTGTATATATGGTAAGTTTTACTTTAAGCATACGAGCTTACTAAGCTGTATAGCTTACTCTGTTTACTTTTCCTTATTTTATAGTGAATATTGAAGCTTGCTTAGATTTAGGAGTCGTCAGAGATCTCATCACACTATCAAGCTATCACTTTGGTACTTTTGATCTTATGTATTTGGTTATATGGCATGTATAGGAGTTTTGGTCATTATGGTCTATATTTTGGTAATGGATTTAGCCATTTGATTTGGCTTGTAAAAAATTAATGCTTAGTTATGTGTGTAGCCATGCCATTTGGCTTATTTTGGTATGCTTGGTGATGTACATATATGTGCAAATGGCCTTTTGATGTGTTGTGTATAATTGCTATATAAATACTTGATGTGAATTGGTGTTTGGAGTACTAAATGGTTGAAATTTGAGATTGGTATGCTTGTGGCTTTAGGCAAAATAGTGCATAATTGAAAGTGACCATATAGGTGATTTGTGAATGTGAAATTGGTATGAAATTGTATAGCTAATTGTGATACTTGTGTGTTTTGTGGTTGATGGTATGGAATTAACATGAATTAGGCTTGGTTGAGATTGGTTTGAATGTCTATTGATGTTATGATATATGCCATTTGATGTTTTTAGGTGAATGCAAATTGGGTGAGAATGATGGCTTGGTAAATAGCCTAATCTTTGTCCATACGGGCAGAGACATGGGCGTGTGTCTCAACCGTGTCTCATCCGTGTGTGACACATGGTCAGGCGACACGGCCGTGTGTCCCCTAGTGTTTAATTAGAAACCAAGTCAGTATGCTCCACACGGCCCAGCACACGGTCGTGTAACTTGGCCGTGTGGCATAAGTCAGTATACCCTGAAGTTTTGACACGGCCTAGCACACGACCTGGCACACGGGCATGTGTGGCCATTTCAAAGGGCACACGGGCTAGTCACACGGGCGTGTGTGTTGGCTGTGTAACCCAAGTCAGAGAGTTACACAGGGTCGGACACGGGTTGGGACACGGCCATGTGATCCCATTTCTACTGTTCACAAGGCCTGTGGCACGGGCGTGTCTTTGGCCGTGTGAGACACACGGCTGGGCCGCACGGGTGTGTGTACCCTGTATTTTCAAAAATTTCATAAGTTTTAAAAAAATTTCCTGAGTTATCAGTTTAGTCTCGAATCACTTCTAATGCATGATTTGGGCATCGTAAGCTCGTATTAGGGACAATGTGATTGATTACGAATGATTTTTATTTGGAAATGGAAAATGTATGAAATGTATGATTATTTATGAAATAAGTCTGGTTATGCTCCGTAACCCTATTCTGGCGATGGATACGGGTTATGTAACATCCCAAAAATTAGGGGTTGTGGTTTTTGCTTAAATTTATGTTGTGCTTATTTGCCCAGCTAATTGAGTGTGTTTGGGGGTCCTAAAGAGGCCTGGGTTCGAGTTTGAGCCTTGGGAAAATTTTGGTTTTTGGTCCTTCAGTGGAAGGGGCTGTTGGATGCAGTACTTAAAGGAATTTGGGTGTGTTTTCGAAGCACAAGTGGAGTGTGTGGTGTGGTGGTGTGGCGTCATGTGGAGAGCATGGAGGGAAGGGGTTTGAATCCCACAGGTGGCAAATTAAAGGCTTTTATTTTGTGTCAGGTGAGTGGAAGAAGTAGAGTTCTGTTAGAACTCTGGAAGGGGAGTTGAAGACTGGGTCAAATGGTTTCAAATGGATGAAGGGGAGAAAATTGAGGAGGGAAGAGGGGAGAAAATGTGGGATAGGGGAGAGTGGTAGTGTTGGCCGAATTAGGGGGTGTTGTGGGGGTGAGAATTTCGGCTGAGGGGTAAGTAGGATGCAAATTCGGCTTGGGGGAGCTTTAGTGAGCATTTTCGGGTTTTGACTCTTTTTGGCATTCTCCTATTGTCGAAACCATTTTTTTCGAACAAGTTTTGAAAAATGGGAATCGACTTTAAAAATATGGAAATGGAGTCGCCACCAATCTTTTTTTGATGAGGTGTGATCGGGTCACCTTTGTTTTAATAAAACATTTTGGTTTACTAAAACGGTGTTTTTGGTCTACGAAAATCGAGAAAATAGGTTCGGGAGTCGGTTACGTACGAGGAAGGATTAGTACCCCCGTAACGCCCAAAATTGGTACCGAATTGATTAATTAATGTCCTGACGTTGAAAATAGTTAGGGATTAAAACAGAAATATTTCCAAAGTTCAAAACGCAGCGCTCGGGTCGGACTAAATTGAAAACGGAATACATGTTAGAAGCGAAATTAAAAATAAAATGTAACTTGATTAAAAAGAAATAAAATGCCAAAGGACCAAAAGAATAAATAACCCATCAGAACCAAAACACACGGATCTTAGCCGCAATTGGGTCGGGTCGCTAGGTGATCCTTACACAGCGTCGTTTCAAGGCTACGAAGATAAGCCTGAACGACGTCGTTTTCTTAATGGTGATTACCCCCTTTCAAAACCAAGTTAAAACGGACAAACCCTAGCTTCCCCCTTTTCTTTGTTCTGTTCTCAACCGCAAAAAATTCCCTTTCGGCCACTACAAACGCAACCGCAATCGGCGATTAGTGGCCAACTCAGGTCAGACCGACCGCTTTCCTTCAAACCCGACCCTAACGCTTCACATTCTGTGTCTCAAAGGACCACTTTGCTCCGATTACGACGAAGAAAGCAGTCCAATGGTCTACACTTCGCAGGTAAAACTCTTCCTTTTTTTTATTTTCACTTATATAAAAAGATAAAAGAAAGATATAGAAATAGATTCCAGTAAAATCGATAAGGGAGATGAAATCTAAATCAAAACCTTTTGAATCCGTCTCTCGTTTTTATTGCTGTATTCTCTTATGCTTGATAACAGCATGCGTACTAAAACAAAATCCCATCCCTTTTACAGTGTTAGTACCTGGCTTTTTATAGCCTGATAAAAATGAAATACACGAGATATCTTTTCTTTTTTTTTTCTACTGTATTTTATTCTTTTCTATTTGTTGTTGCTGCTTTCTATTGTAGGTACAACTGTGGAGGCGGGGTGGCCCGAGTGCTCTGCTGTATTTGTTTTACAGGTACGGAGGTTGTTGCGCGGATGTGGCACCGTACAGAGGCTGTGGCGTCGTACGCGTGTGAGGTGTGGGTTGCTGAAGCGACGCGAGGGTAGATAGTGCGCGTGGAGGCTGTACACGGACGTGGGAAGGCGCAGCGCACGTGCGGGAGCGTGGTAGCCCAAACGTCCTGCAGCGCTAGAACCCTCTAGGGTTTCTGAAACATTTGAAAATTTTGGGCTTAGTGGGCCAGTGTTTGTTGGGTTTTGTTTGTATTTGGGCTCGGGGTTATACTGGGTAGAGACTAGGATAGGTTTAGTATTTGGGTTTTAATTGTAAAAGGATTTTGGACTTTATTAATTGGGTTTTTATTTGGTTTTAGTTTTTTGGTTTGAATCTGCTTAATTGGTAGGCTAATGGGCGCGGGCAAATTTGGGCTCTTACAGCTGCCCCTCTTTGCTCATTGTCGTGTAACGGGAATGGAGCAAAGACTTTGAAGAGGGCCAAATTTGCCCGGTCTTGTAAGATCTTGACCTCTTGGCAAGTAGCCTCACCGCGTCTTTCAGGGTATGGGAAATGATGTCTCAACTTGCACCAGTAGAATTTCAGGGAGAAGAGATTTGTAGCTTCCATCTTCTCTACTGAAACTTTCTCGGAAATATAGTTTGATCCTCAATAACCTTAGGGAGAAGAGATTTGTATCCTCCATCTACTCCACTTGGACTTCGAGGTGATAGGAATTCAGAAAGAAGAGATTTGTAACTTCCGTCTTCTTACTGAAACTTCTCAGAAATATAGTTTGATCCCCAATAACCTCAGGGAGAAGAGATTTGTAGCCTCCATCAACTCCACTGGGACTTCGAGGTTATAAGACTTGTATGGCTTCGATCTGCTCCTGCAACTTCAGGATTGCCGGATCTGCTATATTCAATCTGCTCCTGTAACTTCAGGATTGCCAGATTTGCTATCTTGAATATGCTCCTGCAACTTCAGGGATCACCATGCTAATGTCTTCGATCTGCTTCCTGCAACTTCAGGAATTGCCAAATCTGCTATCTTAATCTACTCCCTGCAACTTCAGGGATCGCCGGACTCATCGTCTTGATATGCTTCCTGCAACTTCAGGAATTGCCAAATCTGCTATCTTAATCTGCTCCCTGCAACTTCAGGGATCGCCAGACTAATGTCTTTGATATGCTTCCTGCAACTTCAGGAATTGCCAAATTTGCTATCTTAATCTGCTCCCTGCAACTTCAGAGATCACCAGACTAATGTCTTCGATCTGCTTCCTACAACTTCAGGAATTGCCAAATCTGCTATCTTAATCTGCTCCCTGCAACTTTAGGGATCGCCAGACTAATGTCTTCGATATGCTTCCTGCAACCTCAGGAATTTCCAAATCTGCTATCTTAATCTGCTCCCTAAAACTTTAGGGATCGCCAGACTAATGTCTTCGACATGCTTCCTGCAACTTCAGGAATTGCCAAATCTGCTATCTTAATCTGCTCCCTGCAACTTCAGGGATCGCCAGACTAATGTCTTCGATCTGCTTCCTGCAACTTTAGGAATTGCCAAATCTGCTATCTTAATCTGCTCCACTGCGAACTCAGGGAGACAAAATTGGTATTTTCGATCTGCTTCGCTCAGGAAGGCAAGATCTGATGTCTACGATGTTGTGACAACGTCCTCTAGGGGACCTGTCCTGTAAAATCAGTTTTTGTTTATGCTTATGCAAAATGGTTAGGATGCAATGATCGGGATGAATCTAATGCTCCTAACTAAATGCATTATGGATGACATCTACCTGAATGCAGAATGTCATGAGAATGATTAAGATGCAATGATCCGACTGAATCGAATGCTCCTAACTAAATGTGTCTTACATGAATGCAGGATTTCATGAGAATGATCCTCTTTCTAAACGCCTAGAATTGACATTGCTTATTATTCCTCCAGGTTGTATCACTGATGTAATATCCTGTCTTCTTGTTCGGCTGGTATTCTCAATAGAAAACCCGAGAAAACGATTATATCTTTCTCAACAAATTTTCCCCATTGTAACTTCAGGGTTCATCTCTTTGTGATTTAGGGGTATAGGGTCTGAACCTCTTCCATCCATCCCACTGCGACTCCAAAACATAGGATTTGTTTCTCCTTCAATCCATCCCGTTGCTATTCAAGGGTACAGGACTTGTATCAGCTTCCATCTATCCCACTATAACTTGGGGGTATAGGGCCTGTAGCTTGTTCCATCAACTGATCACTCCTCTGGTGACCCAATCAAATGTGTATGCATGATGCTCGTGTGAATGCAGGATATCAATTTTTCTCGAGAGTGATCCTCATTTTACACTTGGGTTGTAATATCCTAAAAAAAAATTGAGTATCATCTTGTTACTTGTGTTAGCTCGAGTATGATTATTATTATGTGCTTAGTATAGTTTTATAAAGGCTTGGAATTATTAGCTAAGCTAGAATGATTTTTAGTATTGAAAATATAGTGAAGTGGATTAGATGAACTTGACACTTAAGTTAATTTAAGTGTTAAATTCTAACACAAGAGGAGTTAGTGGCATAGTGGATAAGGCGCATGAAAGGTTGCTTGAGGGAAGTGGTTCGAGTAGCATGGAAGGCATATTAAGGATTTTATTTTTTTATGCATCCTAGCATTAAGTGTCGGTCAACTATTCATATGGATAAGATGAACAATTTTCTTTTTATGGCAAGAAGACTTAAGGTTATGGTAAGCATGAAATAAGGGATAGAATTGCTAGATTTTGGGGATAAAATTTCTTCAACTTTGGGAATGTAGAGGATTTCAAGGCTTGGCTTAAGGGTTTTGTTTTGGAAACTCTCCTATGGCCATTAGTGCATGAATGTGGACGGCATGTGTGGCTAGGGGTGGCCGAATGTTGATAGGAAGTTTGGGGATAGTTGGCCAACTTTAGCATTTTGTGCATCATTTGGCATTTTCTCTTCCTCTCCAAAAACTCCCTCTTTGGCCGAATGTATCTTAGGCATTTTGGTGCAATTTTTCTTTTGATTTAGCTCTCATTTGTGTTTGAACCAAAATCTAATTTCTTCCTCTCATTTCCCTTTTGAAACCGAAACCACAATTTGCATTTTTGTGCACTTTTCTTTTCGGCAAACTAGGTGTTTGGCCGAACCTCTTTCTCCCATCTCTCTCTTTTCTTTCTTTTGATACTTGTTCAAAAACCACATTTCCTTTTTCACTTCCTCTTGGCCGAATCTTCCTCCTTCCCAAATCCCATCTCTTTCATTTTTTTTTTCAAAGTTAAAAACATCCATTACCATTCTATTTTCATTTTCTATTTTCTTCTTTCTTCCATTTTCGAATCATCCTTCTCCTATTTCACTTTCAATTTTATTTTTCCTTTCTTTTTACTCCACCATAGCCGAATCTTCTTTCTCTCTTTTTGTGTTATATTGGCCGAATATCATCAAGGGTAGATAATCTTTGGGTTTTCTTCAATCGGTTTTGAAAGATAGGTAAGTGTTCATGGCCGTATTTCCGTTATTTCCTTCTCCTTTCTAAGTCGTTTTCTTGTGGACAAAGGCCAAATCCTTGGGCATTTGTTTGCAAGGTTCTAACCATTATTTAGGAACCGATTTTTTCCTTTAGGCTCTTTGGGACGTTGGAAGCAATCGATCTAAGCCATTCCATTAGCAATCGAAGTTGGTAAGTCAAGTGGTAAAATTCATGTCGATTCATTATTCTTTTTGAGGATAAAGACTAAGGCTATTGGGATTAAGATGTGATGTTGGCCGAATGGATTTTTGCTTATAGTTTTGTGGTATGGCCGAATGTAGGACAAGGTGATCTAGTGCGGTAGATCGGATCTTCGGAAGTTAGTATTTGCGTTAGTGAAAGGTGTGTACCTTACACACTTTATAACTCGGTATATATATATGTGTGTGTGTTAATAACTATTCATGTTGTTAAAGCCAAAAATTATGAGATCTTGAAATGATACCTTGATGGGCATGAGCAAGGATACAGGTAAGTCCGTGTCGATATGATGTTGATATATGTTGTTAATATCACGATCTACGATATATATTGGTTATATGTTTATATCAAAGTATAATGACATGATTTGTTATCTATTGCATTGGTATGGGCGATATGAGAGGAGGGGGAAGATTGATATCCGTGTCTTTGGGACACCAGAGGTTTGGCACCTCCAGTGGTTTGGTACCACATATTTCGTGTCTTTGGGACACCAGAGGTTTGGCACCTCATAGCGACTCGTCCCAGTGGTTTCACACCACCGTGGGTTGGCCCCACATTTGATGTATTGGGATCGTCGCCAGTTATTTGGTATCACACGTGGGTTGGCCCCACAACTTGATTATTCGTGACTTTGGGTCACTAGTGATTTGGCATCACATTATTGGATATCGTGACTTTGCGTCACTAGTGGTTTGGCACCACCAGTGGTTTGGTACCACACGGGGTAGAAAAGGAGTTTTGGATGGCTAGGTTGGGTGCATTATATATATATATTGCTTGGTTATAATTTGTGTAAGTATGTGGCATTTACTCGGGAGAGGGATTATGCAGTGAGTCTTGGTGACTCACCTTCTCCCTTATTTTTTTCAGGTGATTCGTAAAATCGCGGATGAGGAGCCGGATGAACTCGAGGAGGCCATGCAATAAAATTTGGTTTTACATGAACTTCCATTTGAGTACTTTATTTTAATTCGTTTTCATCTTTTTATGGATTTGTAATAAGGCCTCTTTAATTATATTTTTGGATTATTTATATGCTTTGGATTTGTTTTAAATATGGCTTATAAATTACATGGTTGATATAATAATTTGAGCACCAAGTTTTCTAAACTACTAAACGCAATGGTTTTTAAAAGCGTTACCATCGGGTAACATAAATCAATTGATAGTATTTAACAACTTAAGTATTTTTGATAACTCATACTATTTTCCAAAACTCAGTTTCCAAATTTCTATTAGATACGGTTTTCAACCTAATCGCTTTAGTTTCTTTTCAATTTATAAAAGGTTTACAAATCTAAGTTTGCAACTAAGTTTTAAAGATTTATTTTCGGATTTCAAAGTAAATTATCGGTTTTTAATTTATTATAGACTGATTTCTACGAACTTAGAACAACAAAGAGTTTTTCACTAAAATTTAATCGGTAACTCGTTTTTCCTCAAAACGTTTTCCCCTGTGACATACCAAATTCGGTCGTGGCGTATTGACCGGGTTTGGGGTGTTACATGGGTTAACGATGCCCACTGACGCAATATCTTGTTGTTTGCTCAACCACCATCTTTGACAAAAATTCGGAGAGAAAATCTCAGTTTAGACTCTTCCTTAAACTTGGTGAGTTTTAAACAATAGTCCTGTTTCAGTTTCTTGTATGATTCAGAAGCTTCCAGAGTAATATGCGAAACTCCTTTTATGAAAGTATTATTAGTCCACTAATCATTATTTCAATGCAAAAATTCTTGAAAAAGATCATAACTATGGATAAGAATGAAATTGATTGGGGCATAGCTCGAAACAAGCAAGTTAATCAAAGCTAGCAAATGCAATTAAGCAAGGAATTTATTAAAGGCGTATCTTGAAAAGAATGAGGTAATCAAAGATAGCAAATTTAAAATGGATAAGATGGGAAACTAGGTGCCCCAGATATCGCAGTCTGAGCTTCTCTGTTCCAACTTCTTGAGGACCATTTTAAGCTCGATATGTGTTTTGGGGATCTGGAATACTTTGTCGATGCCCCAAGACGTAGCCTACTTCTTCATTATTAATTCAGGCATAGCAGGACTGCTATATGCCCCACTTTTGATCAAAATAATAGCTGCCCTTTTCGGGTTTTCAACTCAAATCCCCTTTGGTCTCAAAGCGCCCTTTGCGGGTTTTCGCCTTGGCCTCTCCTTTTTCTTTCTTCTTTTTTTGCTGAAAATTTCTATTTTTTCTTTTTTGATTTTTGAATTTTTTTTTTGCATACTTCTCGACTGAATTCACCGGATTGGGCATATCCCTACCATCCATTTGGTCGATGTTTCCAGAATAGACTTTCTCACTACATAAAGTTTTTTCTAGTTTGGCCTCCATTTTTCTCTGAAACTTTTGCATATGAAGGATCTTCTTCAATGTCAGGTCCCCCTTTTGGGAATTTCCTAAGATGAACCTCTTTGTTGCAAACCCGCGTCGTCTGATTGTAACGGATAGCTATTAACTTTTCCTCACAAATTTGATTGATCACATCGGGATTGGATCCATTCTGCCTCATCCAACTTCAATTCTCGACTTCAATGGGCGAAACCAGTGAGAAATGTGTTACCCCAGTGACAATCCTGGCCAATGTTTGATAAGCATAGAGGGTAAATAGTAACTTCTGTATGCCAATCCTTACAAGTCTCGGTCTTTTTATGATCCTTTGTTTTTCTCTTTTGCTGCACTGATATGAGGCACCTGATCTTTGAACAGACCGCAGAATTTCGACCTTGTGCGGTAAAATGTGATCTTTTTGACATTTTTTCTTCTTCCTCTTTTTTTTCAGTATTCTTTCTTTTTCTTTTCTTTGTTCCGATGACTATCGACTTTGTAATATTGGCATATGAAGCAACTTTTACCATCCTAGTGAAGAAATTGACAACCACGGATATGAATTGGTGTCACGAAGCTTCGATGAGGCGGCACGATAACATCCATGCCCCACATATAGGAAATCTTGTTTCTGCATTGAGCCAGGCTTTGATCTTCATCTCCTTCCTTGGCTCGCGACGTAGGATCTGTTTTTCATCCAGTATTAACAAATCAAAAGATAGATTACAATTTATGTCATCTTCAAAGTCCTGCGACCCCTTAGACCCATATTTCATTCAAAAAGGGAGTCAGTAACAGCGTTGCTCATGTCTTGATATCTGGGTACCTATTGTAGGTACAGAAACAAATTCCAAAGAATAAATGATTCTGAGGATGATTTATTTGCATGGTATGGTTATGAATAAGAAATGAAAGAATATTCTAAAACCAAAGAATGTATAGTATGAAATGTAAAGAATAAAAGATATTTGCTTAAAAATATGCATTTTATTGAAATAAAAACTACGGACACAAGCCTATTTCACAAAAGAAATCTTTATCGCTTCTAGGCTTAAAGCAACAAGTGCGTTTTGTACATTACTCTAGGTAAGCTCTAAATACTACAAGAATCTCTTTCGCAATTCCATTGTTCAAAACATCTCAAGTACGTAAAGGCAGAAGCTTGGAAAAGTCTGCTCCCCGGCTCACTCTTCAGATACGTCATTAATATTCAAATTTGCCAGTATCAGGTTTTGCGCTAGAGCCCTGGACTTGAGGTACTCCTGATCTCATGCCTCCATTCATCATGGTACTCACAATAGTTATCCCTTTAACAGTATAGTTGAGTAACGGATTTTTTGCACCAGGGAGATCATCGAATCTTATGACTCCTATTTTGATAAATCTTTCAACCAGCTTCTTGATAGCAAGGCAATCTTCTATTGAATGTCCTGTAATCCCGGCATGGTACTCACATTGAGCATTTGAATCATACCATTTGGGGTATGGGGATTGCATTGGTTTCAGGTAATAAGGAGCTACAGCATGCATTTCAAATAAGCTCTGGTATAACTCCCTATACGTCATTGGAATCGGTGTAAACTGGAGTTGCTTTGTACTGGATTCTCGTCTTGATGAGCCTTGATGTTCAGTGGTCACAGCCCTCGGTTGACCTACAGTGACTAATTTGGGACGCTTGCTGTTCACTTTGTTTTCCCTATTTCTCGGGGCCTTTGAAGTCCACTCTCCCTTTCCTTTGTTTCTGTCAGTATAACCTGTTTGGCTCGATCATCCTCCGGGTTAAAATCTGAACCTATCGGGAAGTTAAACAGGGCCGAAGCATCCGTCTGACATTGGGGTCCAATAATGACGGGTACCCCATGTGAATGCGTGCCTGATTGAGTCTGGATATTTATCGGGGAATAAACGATGTCTTCATCATCATCTACACTGCTGACCATTGGGCAACTCTTTTTTTCAAGCCCCCCGACTAGTAATTGAGTTAACTAGCGCATCATATTCATTTGATCTCGCATATCCCGTTGAATTTTGGCCAACTACTCTTGCATCAGTATTTGCCTTTGCTCTATTCTCTCAAACCTTTGTTCCATGTCTTCTAGGTTGACTGAAATAATTTTTAATTAATCAGGGTCTTCTCATGAAATCTCATGCATGTGATGTAATGCTGTGTGAATGCTATGTGAATGCATGCAATGCAAAAGGAGCCGATTCTGATTCAATTCCATTTAGGAAACTTTATTTGAAAACAAATCTCTTTACATAGAGCGGATTACAAATATACGGACATTCGTATTGTCTTCTGTTTTATCAAGAAAGTCGCTTTCCATGTCGAGCTCCCTAATTTAGCAATCGAACCCAAATCGACACCTCTGTCTGGTATGAAAATGCATGCAAAGTACAATAGAAATAAAATTCAAAGCATGTAAAAAAATCATTCAAACTCCTATCTGAGTGGCCACTAGGGTTTATCACAGCTCTACCTAGGGTGGGCTCTTAGGGCTTTCTATATGCAGTTCAGTTCTAAAGAGAGGTACCCGAACCAGCAGATTCCTCAATCCTCACCCATTATAGGCTCATATGGATCGAGTTCGGTTCAGGGTAATACATTTCCCTATGGCTGCACGGAGATGAAAATCTCACGAAGACATAGGTACGGATGTATCTCGGAAGCGATTCACTATCCTGCAAGGAGGTGAAAACCTCACGAAGGAGTAGCTTCTCACTCCCACTTAAAGGTGTGACCCAGCGGTCATGCAATATGATGCAAAGTACTCTACAAGACTCGAACCACAGCAATGAGATGACGCAAGCGAATGCAATAAAAGGATCGTAATTTTTCAAATCAAATTTTCAATTTTCGATAAAAGGACAGAAATTAATCAATTTATGGCCTGACTCTCGACCGGTCCCCAGTGGAGTCGCCAAGCTGTCGAAACCATTTTTTTCGAACGAGTTTTGAAAAATGGGAATCGACTTTAAAAATATGGAAATAGAGTCGCCACCAATCTTTTTTTGATGAGGTGTGATCGGGTCACCTTTGTTTTAATAAAACATTTTGGTTTACTAAAACAGTGTTTTTGGTCTACGAAATTCGAGAAAATAGGTTCGAGAGCCGGTTACGTACGAGAAAGGATTAGCACCCCGTAACGCCCAAAATTGGTACCGAATTGATTAATTAATGTCTTGACGTTGAAAATTTGAAAAGATTTTAGATTACGATCCATTTATTTAAAATATATATGGGCAGAATCATATTGGATGCCAAAGCTTCTTATTTCGAAGAAATAAAATACCGTACTCAGTAAGTTAGGGCACAACATCTTATATTCTCTAAATTAGATTTATCCTTCGACATTCAATACTCGTACATTTAAAATTAAGAAGGATATTCCACTATTTGGGTCGAATGAAAAATCGAAACCCAATAAGTTAGGGCATTATTTCTCAAAATTCCCGAATACGGAATATTGCCTTTGTTCTTTTGAAATTCTTATCTTGAGATGATAAAATATCACACCCAGTAAGTTAGGGCGCAATATCTTGAATTCTCGTGAATAAGTTTTTTATTTGAAATATCATGCATTTTAATTTAAGAGAGAAAGGATACTCAATTGCTAGGTTTTAACGAAGAAAATCGGAACTCAGTAAGTTAGAGCACGATTTTCTTGAAGCCTCTAAACACGAGCATTGCCTTATGATTTAGATCTTTGCACAAAATGATTTTTAAAATCACGAACGGTGTTAAAATATGGCTTTCTAAACGAATAAAATGCGATCAAATAATAACATATAACGTGAAGTAATTATGTACAAATGAAATACAATGGTATTGAATCTCAAGCAACCAATAAATATAGAATGAGAATTAAATCATACATAATATCAATAATTATCAAACATTAAATCCATGATAAAGAAAATTAATTAACATACATACATCAACAATATTACGAAATCAATGGAATGAATATCTACATAAAGAGATTAAAAAATATATATACATAATATGAACTTAATAATATATGCACAAGAATAAAATAATTTTAATACAAATTATATATACGTATATTAGAAAATAGTTTAATTTAAATAATATATAAATATATATTTTATCATATTATAAAATAATTTAAAACCAATTAAAAAAATGAATTAAACCTAATAAAAACGTGAAGATTGTATATGAAAATAAAAAGGTGCTTAATTGAAACAGAAACAAAATTTAAGGGCTGTTCTATAATAAATAAATTTATTTAAAATTGCGCAAGGATCAATCTGAAATACGCATAAATAGTTAGGGATTAAAACAGAAATATTTCCAAAGTTCAAAACGCAGCGCTCGGGTCGGACTAAATTGAAAACGGAATACATGTTAGAAGAGAAATTAAAAATAAAATGTAACTTGATTAAAAAGAAATAAAATGCCAAAGGACCAAAAGAATAAATAACCCATCAGAACCAAAACACGCGGATCTTAGCCGCAGTTGGGTCGGGTCGCTAGGTGATCCTTACACGGCGTCGTTTCAAGGCTACGAAGATAAGCCTGAACGACGTCGTTTTCTTAATGGTGATTACCCCCTTTCAAAGCCAAGTTAAAACAGACAAACCCTAGCTTCCCCCTTTTCTTTGTTCTGTTCTCAACCGCAAAAGAATTCCCTTTCGGCCACTACAAACGCCACCGCAATCGGCAATTAGTGGCCAACTTAGGTTAGACCGACCGCTTTCCTTCAAACCCGACCCTAACGCTTCACATTCTGTGTCTCAAAGGACCACTTTGCTCCGATTACGACAAAGAAAGCAGTCCAATGGTCTACACTTCGCAGGTAAAACTCTTCCTTTTTTTATTTTCACTTATATAAAAAGATAAAAGAAAGATATAGAAATAGATTCCAGTAAAAACGATAAGGGAGATGAAATCTAAATCAAAACCTTTTGAATCCGTCTCTCATTTTTATTGTTGTATTCTCTTATGCTTGATAACATTATGCGTATTAAAAAAAATCCCATCCCTTTTACAGTGTTAGTACCTGGCTTTTTATAGCCTGATAAAAATGAAATACACGAGATATCTTTTTTTTTTTTTTGCTACTGTATTTTATTCTTTTCTATTTGTTGTTCTTTGCTTTTACATTGTGTGTACAAGCGTGGAGGCGGGGTGGCCCGAGTGCTCTGCTGTATTTGTTTTGCAGGTACGGAGGTTGTTGCACGGATGTGGCGCCGTACGGAGGCTGTGGCGTCTTGCGCGCGTGAGGTGTGGGTTGCTGAAGCGACGCGAGGTATAGATAGTGCGCGTGGAGGCTGTGACGCGAGCGTGGGGAAGGCACAGTGCGCGTCTTGCGAGGCGTGGTAGCCCAAACGTCTGTGGCGCTAGAACCTCTAGGGTTTTTCGAAACATTTGAAAAGTTTGGGCTTAGTGGGCCAGTGTTTGTTGGGTTTTGTTTGTATTTGGGCTTGGGTTTATACTGGGTAGAGACTAGGATAGGTTTAGTATTTGGGTTTTAATTGTAAAAGGACTGTGGACTTTATTAATTGGGTTTTTATTTGGTTTTAGTTTTTTGGTTTGAATCTGGTTAATTGGTAGGCGAATGGGCCCGGGCAAATTTGGGCTCTTACACCTATTCTTTTCTTTTTCCTGAGTGTTGTGTAAGTGGTCTTTTGGTGCCTTTGGGATTAGGTGAGAGCAAGTTTAGTGTCGAAATCTCTAAGAACTCCTTTTCTATTCTCTTTTGTCTCTTGCCGAAATTGCAATTCTTTTCTGAGAGCAAGTTCTTTTATTGTTGGCCGAATTCAAACTTCCTTCTTTCTCCTTTATTTCTCTTTTGTTAAGCTCTTTCTTCTTCATTTTTCTGTCAAGTGCCGTGTTGGTAAGCTTCACTTTCATTCCTTTTTCTCCTTTCTCCTCATCTCTTTCTTCTCCTTATCATTTGTTTTACTTCTTTCACCTTCTTATTTTCTCCCTAGGCCGAATCTTTGAGGACTGAACATTGTTCAAGTGGTCTTGAGTTTCTTCTATTCATTGGTAAGAGTGCCTACAACCGAATATAGGTTTGTTATCTCTCCTCTCTTTCTCGTTTGGGTTCTCTAAGCCGAAGGGCTGGTTCTTTAGTTGTTGTAGAGTAGCGTTCTGATGTGTTTTTTTTCATTGATCAATGCTAGGGACTCAATTTCTCTAACCTCAAAATAAGGCTGATTACCTTGGTGTTGGGGAAGATTGTATCACGTGGTAAGAAAGGCTTGTTTAGTTGAATACATCAATATGTCGATTTTCATGAAGTAGAGGCTAACTAATGATCTATCATTATCTTAGGTGTTTGGAAGCAGTGGAGGTCACAACTCGTAAATAGGTGTGTAATCTCACACTATTGATTGTGACTATGTGATGTTCTGTGTTTTGGGCATAAGACGAAATGTCGAAAAGCTGAGGAATCGGCAACCGAGACACTCGAGCGTGTGAGCGCTCGTAGTGATAAACTGAGTCACTAATGATGGTGGTAGATCGTTGAAAGTGTCACGAGCACTCTCGTGAAACGAAGGTCGTAACGGGCCTTATCGAGCCAGAATGGGCTAAGTGGGCCCATGGGCTAACGGGCCCTCTTGAGCAAAACTGATGGAAAATTTCCGAAAGACTGATGCGACTGTGAAGTCTGCAAAACCAAGACTAAAAAAGAGCAGAATGGGCCACACGAGCGTATGGGCCCGTTGGGGCTGAAATTGGGTTTTAGGCCCAACTACACCGTTTTGACCAAAAAAGGTCCCGAGTCACTCGAGGCGACGGAATGCCTGTTAGATGGCCAAATTACTAAAATACCCTCGGTGGGTAAATTATCGAAATACCCTTAAAGGCGTGAAATTACTGAAATGCTCTCGTTGGGTGAAATTACTGGAATACCCCTGAGGGGTAAATTACTATTTTACCCCTACCGATCAAATTACCTTTATACCCCTAGGGGGAAGATTTAGTATGTTTATGTGTAATCTGTTTAATTGTTATGATTGTCAATTGTTGCATACACTGGATTAATATGTCACGACACGTTGCATTGGATTGGGTTATGTATGTGGAGGAAGTACTGTACTGGTGGCTATGCCACGTTATACCGATTCAGTGGCTCTGCCATGATATACTAATTTTAGTGGCTCAGCCACGTATCTCTTATTCTTGGTAGCTTTCTTTGCATTGATATTGGCGGCTCATTGCGTTCTTGGTGTGTAGGGCTGGGTGGGTTGACTTGGTCCCCACTGGTGTGTAGGGTTGGTACGGGTGGTGTGATGATTGGATTGGGTTGGGCTGCATTTTTGTTACATTACCATGATTGTGGGGCTTAGGCCCGAACTGATACTGCATGGGCTTGGGCCTAGGCGTGGATCAGATTCGGGATTACACACTGAGTTCTTGTAACTCACCCTTTTCCTTAACTGCGCAGGTAATCCCCAGCCTTAGAGGATTTGGAGCCGCAAGGGATTCAGAGGTGGCCACACGTACCGCATGTTTGAGGGTGAACTTAGTATTTAAATTTGGGATTACTTTAATTATTGGGTTTTATATTTGTTGTAATAAGGCCTTTGGAACTATTTTAACTTTTATTTGGGGTTTTTTTTAACACTGCAATTTTAATAAACACGGGGTTTTCAAAATAATAAACTGATTTTTAAATATCACTCTTTCGTAATTATTAAGACCAAACTTCTGTAACTGACACGGTTTTCACTAAACAAGATAATACGTTCATTTTTGAAAGGGTATTAAAATGAGTAAACTCCTTTAGTGAATAAGCAACGAGAAACGAAATTTTGAACGTTTAAGTTAGATTTTGACAATGTGTTTTCAAACAACCATGAGGTTTTAAACATCACCTGATGTGGCACGCTAGGTCCTGTCGTAACGTTTAGGCCAGGTTTTGGGTGTTACAGGTTAGGGGTGTTACATTTATTGGTACTAGAGCTACGGTTTAATCGTTCTAGGACTAATGTAGCGAGTGAGAGTCTAGCTATACATGCCATATATAACCTGTGATAGTGTGATATCTCCTGACAGTTTTAAATCGTGTTTTCATATAGCTATGGATCCTAATCGAGCATTGGCTGATGATGTTGAAAGTAATGCGCCAGCCTCCGTTCACAGAGTAGTGCAGTCTGAGTCAAGACCTGTGTCTGGAAGTCAGGATGGAGAGGCTAAGGAAGCCTTCTTCCAAATGATGAACGAATGCTTCACTGAGTTTATCCAAACTAATTCGGCTGCTCAGCAACCTCCACCCCCACCTATTCCCCAACCGGTCCCCATAACTCGTCACGGTTTGGAACCTTTACGTTTAAGTAAGCTGCTTGTTGATAAAATTCGAAAGTACGAAGCTGAAGAGTTTAGAGCTACCGTTGATGACGATCCTGAGAGAGCTGAGTTTTGGCTTGAGAATACAATTCGAGTATTTGATAAACTATCTTGCACGCCAGCTGAATGTGTAAAATGCGCCGTATCACTTCTGAGAGACACTGCATATCAGTGGTGGAATACTTTGATATCTGTAGTGCCGAGAGAACGGGTCACATGGGAATTATTTCAAACCCAGTTCAGAAAGAAATACATAAGCCAGCGGTTTATTGACCAAAAGCGCAAAGAATTTCTGGAACTGAAACAGGGTCAAATGTATGTGACCGTGTACGAGAGAGAATTTGTGAGACTCGGTAAATATGCTCGAGAATGTGTTTCCACTGAGGCAATTATGTGTAAGCGATTTGAAGATGGGTTGAACGAAGACATTAGACTTCTAGTCGAGATTTTAGAATTGAAAGAATTTGTGGTGTTAGTCGATAGAGCTTGCAAAGCCGGGGAACTTGGCAAAGAAAAGAGAAAAGTTGATTTCGAGGCTAGAGATTCGAGAAAGAGGTCAATGAGTAAACCCTATCACTCTTCGTCAAAAAAATCACGGGATTTTTATAATCGTTTGACAGCTTTAGTGGTATATTCTAATAGAGGTCGTGGGAAGCAACACACGAGTCCTAAAGCTCAAGCCACTTTAGTATCGAGCATTGGTAGTGTTAGAACCAACAAACCAGAGTGTCAACAGTATGGAAGACGACATTTTGGAGACTTCTGGATGAATAATAAAGCTTGTTTCAAATGTGGCTCGCAAGATCACTTTATTAGGGATTGTCCTAAGTTACTCGAGAAAGATAAATTTCTGAATACAAGATCGAGCAACACAGCTGCTAGAGGGAGACCACCTAGAAATACGAGAAATGTGACTAGTAGCAAAGGTGGCACAAAGGACCCTGCAGTGAGATCTGAGGCTCGAGCGCCAGCCAGAGCTTACGCTATTCGCGCTCGCAAAGATGAGTCATCACCAGATGTTATCACCGGTACATTTTCTCTCTATGACACTAATGTAATTACCTTGATTGATCCTGGATCGACTCATTCATATGTCTGTATGAATTTAGTGTCTAGTAAGAGTTTACCTGTAACAGCCCGATCTAGGGCCTAGTCAGAATAGTAGTTGCGAGACCACAAATCTGAAGTAGAAATATATGTTTTATGGTTTTTATGAGGTCTATGACATGTTTGCATAGTGGTGTGAAAATTTCATGAAGAAATTTATGATTTAGTGATCAATTTATCTTTTAGGACTAAATTGCAAAAATTAAAAAATATGAGATTCTTGAAGTTTTAAGTATGAGATAGCATTTGAAATTTTATTAGAGGTCCTTATTTAGTAATTAGACCATTATATCTCATGATGGACAAAAATGGACATGGAAAGGGAAAAATCTCATGGAAGGGCCTTAAGGGCATTTTGGTCATTTAGTTAATAAATTGATAAAAAGGGAAAAAAGAAGTCAAAATTGGTGTCCATCTTCTTCCCTAAGTGCTGAAAATTGAAGAGAAGCCATAGCTAGGGTTTTGTTTATTTTCAAGCTCAAAGTAAGTGCATCCTAGCCCCGTTTTTAAAGTTCTTTACATTTTTTAGATCCTCGTAGCTCGATTTAGCTACTTCTAACCATATTTTAAGCTAGATTTCATTTTCAAAAACTTACCCATGTATGTCATGCATGTATTTTAATGTTTAATGGAGGAATATGGAAGTTTGAGGTGTGATGAACATCTTTTTCTAAGTGATTTTTCATGGAAACACCTAAAAAGGACCTATTTGTAAAAGTGATAAAATGTGTAGTAAAAATCAGTTTTTAAGGAAAATGTGAGCTATTGTAAGCTTAAGATAGATTCGGCTAGGCTTGGGTAACCAAGAAAATGAGTACATTTCATCATACAAGCCTAGAGACCATTTTGCAAATATGTGAAAGTTTAGGGGGAAAATTATAATTTTTGCCAAAGTATGATTCATGGCTGTTTTAGTCAATATGATAATTAAATAAGTTAAATTTTTCATTATAGATCAAGAAACACGAAGTCTGGACCTAAACCGAGGAAAGAACAAGGTGGTGGACTAAATTGAACAACTATCTATATTTTGATACCGAGGCAAGTTTGTGTGTAATAAATCAACATTATGTTATTATGTATTTAAATGCTTGATATTACATGAAATGTGTATTCTTTTTATGAAATTGGTTAATGAGGTCTCGACGAAGAAAAAATGATAAAGTTTTACTATATCGAAGTCCCGGTTGAACCTTAGGAATAGAAAGGATACCCTTGTCACGACATTAGATTAATAAGGTCCCGTATAAGACCGTATCTTGGATATGGCCTTGGCACCTAATTGATATCACGTATAAGACCGTATCTGGGATATGGCATTGGCATCGAATAGTGATCCCGTGTAAGACCACGTCTGGGACCTGGCTTCGGTATGAAATCGTGTAAGACCATGTCTGGGACATGGCATCGACATACGAACTCGTGTAAGACCATATCTGGGATATGGCGTCGACATCGATATGAGATCCCGTATAAGACCATATCTGGGATATGGCATTGACATCGACATGTGATCCCATGTAAGACCATATCTAGGATATGGCATTGGCATCTTACTACGTGTATGACAATTTTCGAGTATCCTTCGATATTCCAAGTGGTTCAACGGGTAAAGAATTAAAGTTATGTTAAAGATGGAAAAGGGCTAAAATTATGTGATGGAGTGATACAGGTACATATGCAAAACTCACGAGAAATGAGTCTGGTCTGTGATATGTGGTCGGTAAAAGTGAGTATGAGTAAGCCATGTCAATGTTGCATTGAGAATTTTGTGTTAATTCATAATGTACTATGTGAATGTTATTACAAGATTTTATGTTGTTATCTATTACATGCAAACTTACTAAGCTTTATGCTTACTCCCTCTTTTTTTCCTTTTCTTGTAGTATCGCCAAGCTAGCTCGAGGATCGAAGGACGTTGGAGCTCGATTCACACTATCAAGCTATTCTTTTGGGTATAGTAAAGTTTGATTATTTTGGGTATGGCATGTGTAACATCCAGGATTTAGGGGCTTTGCATCTTTTAAGTTTTTCTGCATTTGTTGAGTTATGCCTGTTGTTTGGATGTGTTTGGGGGCCTCGGGAAGGCTCGGTGTTAAGCTGAAGTCTTGGTATAATTTTAGTTTTGGGTGTTTTTAGAGGGAAGTCGAATGGGGTCAGGACTTAAGGGTTTTTTGTTGCGTTTGGTGACATAAGAGGTGCAGTGGAAGAGTGGTAAGGAGACGCCACCTAGCATGCAGGGAGATGGCGTCACAAAGAGAAAGTTTGAGGGAGAGGGTTCGAAACTCTCAAGCCGCATAAGGAAGTATTATTTTTGGTTCAGGCAAGGGAGGGAGTTGGATGGTAATCAAACTCTGGAGGAGAGAGACAAGACCTGGTAAAATATTTCAAATGAAGGGTGGAGAGTGATTAGGGGAGTTTGAATTATTCAAACTAGTTTGAATAAGTGGAGGAGAGGGAATTAAGGAGTGTTTCAAGGGACGGCATGGGGATTGAGGTGAGAAGGGGTTGTTAGCCGAATTTTTGAGTAGTGTAGGGGAGGTGCGGCTTTTGGTTTCGGTAAGGGGAGTTGGTGCCGAAAATTTGATAGCTTTTGTGTGTTAGGGGTTTTTCTTTTTTGGCATTTTTGGGTGTGCTCTTCTTTTAGTTCTCTTCTTGCTCTCTTTTGCCTAAAGTGCCTAGTCAATTCCCATTATTTTCTTTTACTATGACTTATAGCCGAAACTAGAGAGACCATTTGTGCATATTTCTTCTCATCTTCTTTTCTCTACTCATTTTCAAAACTCCACAACCGAAAATAACACACTTGTCTCTTGCAATCTTGCATTTTCTTTCTTTTTTTTCTCTTCATGGTTTCTCTGGTGTTGCCGAAACTCTTAAGCCTTCATTGAAGTTCTCTTGTTTTCATTTTCGGCTCTTTCATCTTATTTCTCTTCCACCCTTGTTCATTGCTGAATCTTTTCTGCCATTGTGGTTGTGCCGAATTCTCTTGGGTGCTGTTCGAATCCTCTGTGTTAAGGGGGCTACGTGTTAGGCATCTACTTCGGATCATTCTTTGGTTTGGTTGTGAAGGGTGTTTCATCCGGGAACTAGCGTTAGCCGAACCATTTAGGTTCTAAGTCTGTGGAGCGACTAATCTCTGAACCCTATCTTTTTCGAGATTGTAAGAAACGTTCAAGTCGGGGAAGGGAGCAAACCTTTTGTTTTGACTCCAAAGTTTAAGAAGCGAGCGGTACCAGCAGTTCGAGATTGGCCACCGGGATGTGGGCCAGCTTCTGAAAAGGATAAGTAGATCGCTGTGATTCCTAAAAGGTAAAAAAGTTAGTGAGATCGATAGTTTAGTTCTTCAGGTTTACAGGTGTGTAATTATCACACTATTTCCTTTGCTTTATAGATTTGTATATGTTATGCTTGAAAGCCGAAAATAGCGGCAATGGTGATTGAGTTACCTATGTTGGGTAAATCGGAAAACCAGGTCAGTATATTATACCCATGTGTTATTGATATTTGCAGATAACCTGATTGTGGGTGTATGCCAAGTACTATATGTATCATATCATGTAACCTATCTTTTATATTATGTGGCATGTGCATGGGTATTGGGATGAAAATGATTTAAAGGGGAAGTGTATATTGGTGACTATGTCACGATTAATGATGGCGTGGTGCCTCATTGTGGATTTGGTGATTTAATCACGTGTGGAATCAGTGGCTAGGCCACTTATGTGGACTTTGAGCGGTGTGTGCATCACGGTATGACCCGCCAAAGAGGTGTGTAGCGAGATGGAGGGTTGATTGTAGAAATCCCGGTGTGTATGAGGATGGACATACGGAGCGGTGTGTAGAGGATGGAATATTAGGTTGAAATTGGGCTATCATATTGATTACTTGTGCATGATTTGGGAATCTGATAATGGTTTAGGGCTCAAGCCCACTTGTGGAATTTTGTGAGCTAATTGCTGCTCGAGTCAGTGACTCACTCTGTTTTCTTAACAAATTACAGGTAACTCGTGATTCTTTGGACTAGGTTAGATTGGACTCGAGGTGGCCACACTGGGGTTCTTTTATTAAACTTTATCTGAATTTTTAATTGCTATTTTCTTTCGGGATATTTCTTTTTATATGTAATAAGGCCACTTCAGATTTGGTAAATTTTGGACTTTTAAGTTGGATTTTGTCATTCATTAATTATGAACTATACGATCTATCAAAAATAATCAAAAGTTTCTTTGCAAACTCGTTTAAACCTACTTTCTACGAAATTAAAGATTTTGTCGTGGTGTTTGGGCTGGGTTTGGGGTGTTACATTTTGGTATCAGAGCCAAGTTTTAAAACTCGGCCTTGGGTTTTGGGTTCAAGACGTTTTCAAATTTTGTATTTATGAGGGTATATAAAAAAATTATGAACTTGTCTTTTGGAAGAATGGCACTCGAGTTCTCATTGAGTCCACGGGTAAGTTTTACGATTGTTAAGTGAATTGCATGAGGTGGTTATATGATGTATTGTTGTGGATGTTGGAATTTAGAATTTGTATCTTGTAGAGATGAAAACCTTTAGGAATGTATGTGCCTTACGAAGAAACTACTTATAATTCTGTTCATTAAAACTACTCGTTAATAAATAAGTGGAAAGATATACTGACCCATAAAATTTATAAGCAGAGTAAGGCAGAGCGATAGATATGAGTGGTAGAGGATGTGGACGTGTTACTCGCGGTCGTGGGAGAGGCCAAGGTGCTGAGGTTGAACTCTCGGAAGCGAGGAATGAGCCTGAGGGCGAGGCACCAGCATCACCTGTGGCGGGAGCAGGGTCGCAAAACAGAACTGGTGGAGACAATGCCCTGTCTCAACCGATGTTGCGTGTGTTAGAGCGGGTGGCTAGGGCAGGTGCTGGAGCAGCAACTCGAAAGTCCATTCCTGAGTGACTCAGAGCTAATGGAGCTGAAATATTTAGGGGTATTTCTGGGGTAGCTCCAAACGTGGCAGAATATTGGTTAGAGGCAGTTGAGAGAATAATGGATGATTTGGACTGCACGGCGGAGGAGAAGCTGAATGGCACAGTGTCTTTACTTCGGGATGAGGCCTATCGGTGGTGGCTTAGTGTGAGAGAGGGTACTCTGGCAGACCGGATAGATTGGGATTTCTTTAAGATGATGTTTCAAGGGAAGTATGTTGGAGCTAGTTATGTGGATACTCAGAGAAAGGCATTCTTGAATTTAGTACAAGGGGGTAAATCAGTATCAGAGTATGAGGCGAAATTCTTGCGGTTAAGTCGGTATGCCCGAGGGATAGTTGTGATCGATTATGAACGATGCATACAATTTGAAGATGGGCTGCGAGATGAGCTGCGAGTGTTGATAGCTCTTCAGCGGGAGAGAGACTTTGCTATTTTGGTGGAAAAAGCTAAGATAGCGGAGGAGGTAAAGCGAACTGAGAAGCAAAATAAGGATCAGGATAGAGGCAGAAATAAGAGGAGTTTTAGACCATCAGTGTCATCAGGAGGGTTTCAGAAGAGGCCGAGGGTTGAGGGGCCAAGTCGTGTTACAATGCCAGCGGTTGTAGGGCAATTTCGACAGTGTGCTCAGTGCGGGAGGCCTCATGCAGGAGAGTGTTGGGGAAGAAATAAGGAATGTTTTAGGTGTGGGTCAAAGGATCATCTGATAAATAATTGCCCGCTAGATATAACCAAGTCTCAAATGGCAGGTCAAGGGTATGTGCAGCCAGGTAGAGGTGGACAGCAAATGCTGAGAGGTCGTGGTTCGAACTGAGGAGGGAATGGTTACGGTCGGGTCGTGGAGCACCCAGGCAGAGGTGTTGGGAATACCGAGGTGAGAGCGGCCCGGGTTGGTTTATGCGACCAACGCCGAGAAGAGGGTGGCGCACGGATGTTATAACAGTGCGTTCCTCATTTTTGGTTTACCCTTTCTTGCATTAATTGATATTGGGTCGACGCATTCCTATGTTGCTAGTGTGGTGTCTGGAACTTTGAGCATGAACTCTGAAACTGCTTCTAGGGAGATGACCGTACTTAGTCCGTTAGGGCACTCTGTAGTAGTAAATAAACTTTTTAGAAACGTGCCTCTAGAAGTTCAAGGGTTGGTTTTCTCGGCTGATTTGATGGAACTACCGTTCGGGGAGTTCAATTTGATCTTAGGTATGGATTGGTTGGAAAGATATCATGCAAACTTGGATTGTGCTATTAAGCGCATGGTGTTAAGGACTCTTGAGAATGATGAAGTTTTGGTGATAGGTGAGAGGGGAGATTACTTGTCCAATGTAGTGTCCGCTCTTAAGGCGGAAAGAATGGTGAGAAAAGGGTGCATGGCTTTCTTAACCTTTGTCAGTGCTTTGGATACAAAGGAAGTGACTGTGGATGGGGTTAGAACGAAGAAAGGAATTTGTGGATGTCTTTCCGAGAAGAGCTTCGGGGTTGCCTCGGATCGTGAGGTGGAGTTTGGAATTGAGCTTCTACAGTGCGGCTCCGGTATCCATCGCCCCTTATGGGATGGCGAAGAAGAGTGGTTGAACTTAAAGCTCGAGATCCAAGAGCATTTGTTGGGCGTGGTTTTATCGACCCGGTGTATCTCCGTGGGGAGCACCGGTGTTATTCGTGAAGAAGAAAGAGCGTGTCCATGCGAATGTGCATTGATTACCTTGAGTTGAATAAATTGACCATCAAGAACAAGTACCCGCTGTCGAGGATAGATGATCTGTTTGATCAGCTCAAAGGGGCTTCAGTCTTTTCAAAGATAGATTTGAGATCAGGATACCATCAACTTAAGGTAAACGAAGCGGATATTCATAAGACAGCTTTCTGGACTCGCTACGGGCACTATGAATTTTTGGTAATACCATTTGGGTTGACAAAAGCACCAGCCGCGTTCATGGATATGATGAATCGGGTTTTTCAACCCTATCTAGACCGGTTCATTGTAGTATTCATAGACGACATTCTAGTATATTCCAAGACAGAAGAGGAGCATGATTTGCATCTTCGGGTAGTTCTACAGATTTTGAGGGAGAAGCAGTTATACGCCAAGTTTAGCAAGTGTGAGTTTTGGTTAAAAGAAGTTACTTTTCTGGGTCATGTGGTATCTGCAGAAGGGATAAGAGTCGATCCTCGGAAGATTGAGGCGGTGCTGGATTGGAAACCACCTAAGTCTGTGGCGGAGATTCGAAGTTTCTTGGGATTGGCAGGTTACTACAGAAGGTTCGTTGAAGGGTTCTCATTAATTGCAGCACCTTTAACCAAGTTGTTGAGGAAAGGGGTACCTTTTGTTTGGGCTGACAAGCAGCAGGAAAGTTTCGAGAAGCTGAAAAGGATTTTGACAGAGGCTCCGGTTTTAATTCAGCCTGAGGCTGGAAAAGATTTTGTAGTGTATTGTGATGCTTCTCACACGGGGTTAGGTTGTGTGCTGATGCAGGATGGGAAGGTTGTTGCTTATGCGTCCCGGCAGTTAAGACCGCATGAGATCAACTATCCCACGCATGATTTGGAATTTGCTGCGGTAGTTTTCGCTTTAAAGGTGTGGAGACATTATTTGTATGGAGAGAAGTCTGTTATCTAAACCGACCACAAGAGTTTAAAATATCTTTTAACTCAAAAGGAGCTGAATCTAAAGCAGCGAAGGTGGATTGAGCTGTTGAAGGATTATGACTGCTCAAGTGAATATCATCCGGGCAAGGCAAATGTGGTGGCAGATGCGTTAAGCCGAAAGGTAATATCAGATTTGAGAGCGATGTTCGCCCACCTTAGTTTATATGATGACGGAACTCTATTAGCTGAACTGCAAGTGAAGCCGACATGGGTAAGTCAGGTTAAGGAGAAACAGTTATCAGATGATGTTTTGGGTGCTCGACTTCTACAAGTACAGGATGGTGGAGTGGAAGATTACAGTGTGAACAGCGAGGGAGTTTTGTGGTTCCATGGGAAGGTTTGCATGCCGAAGGATATGGAGTTGAGGCAGATGATTCTTCAGGAAGCGCATAGTAGCCCTTACGCTATACATCCTGGAGGGAGTAAGATGTATCGGGATCTGCGTGAACAGTTTTGGTGGCCTGGATTAAAGCGAGAAGTTACGGAATTTATAGGAAAATGTTTAACGTGTCAGCAGGTCAAAGCCGAACACCAGTTGCCTTCGGGGTTGTTACAACCGGTGAAGATTCCACAGTGGAAATGGGAGAGGATCACTATGGACTTTGTTAGTGGGCTACCTCTCACGCCTACTAAGAAAGATTCGGTATGGGTAATTGTGGATCGATTGACGAAGTCTGCCCATTTCATACATGTTCGTGTTGACTATTCTCTTCAAAGATTGGCTAAGCTGTATGTGGCAGAAATTGTAAGGTTGCATGGGGTACCAGTGTCGATCATATCAAATAGAGACCCTAGATTTACGTCGCGGTTCTGGAAAGCATTGCATCAGGCTTTGGGCACAAGGCTAGACTTTAGCATAGCGTTTCATCCGCAGACAGATGGACAGTCTGAGAGAGTAATTTAGGTCTTGGAAGATATGTTGAGGGGATGTGTCATCGATTTCAGGGGTAGTTGGGAAGAGTTTTTACCGTTGGCAGAGTTCGCGTACAACAACAACTACCAATCTAGTATTAAGATGGCGCCTTATGAAGCGTTGTATGGATGAAAGTGTCGCACTCCCACCTATTGGACGGAATTAGGTGAACGCCATATTTTAGGTCCAAAAATGGTTGGAGAAATAGAGGAGAAAGTTAAGTTAATTCGAACTCAATTGAAGGAAGCGTCAGACAGACAGAAATCGTACGCGGATCTAAAGCGAAAAGAGATAGAGTTTGCAGTAGGTGATCGGGTCTTCTTGAAAGTTTCACCGTGGAAGAAGGTGATGAGATTTGGACGTAAGGGTAAGCTAAGCCCCAGGTTTATCGAGCCTTATCGGGTTTTGAAACGTGTGGGACCAGTAGCGTATCAGTTGGAGTTACCTTCAGAATTGAAACAAATGCATGATGTGTTCCATGTTTCGATGTTAAGACGTTACCGTTCGGATCCATCTCACATTGTGCCGGTTGAGGAAGTTGAAGTAAGATCAGACTTGTCTTACGAGGAGGAACCAATCCAGATCTTGGATCGAGATGTCAAGGTGCTAAGAAGGAAATCAGTTCCTATGGTCAAAGTTTTGTGGCAGAACCATGGTTCGGAAGAGGCGACGTGGGAGTTAGAGAATGCGATGTGACAGCAATACCCTCATCTCTTTTGATCCGGAAATTTCGAGGCTGAAATTTCTTTAAGGGGGGTAGAACTGTAACATCTGAGATTTAAGGGCTTCGTATCTTTTATGTTTTTCTGCGTTTGTTGAGTTATGCCTGTTGTTTGGATGTGTTTGGGGGCCTCGGGAAGGCTTGGTGTTAAGCCGAAGTCTTGGTATAATTTTAGTTTTGGACGTTTTTAGAGGGAAGCCGAATGGGGTCAGGACTTAAGGGTTTTCTGTTGCGTTTGGTGACACAAGAGGTGCAGTGGAAGAGTGGCAAGGAGACGCCACCTAGCATGCAGGGAGATGGCGTCACAAAGAGAAGTTGAGAGGGAGAGGGTTCGAAACTCTCAAGCCGTAAAAGGAAGTATTATTTTTGGTTCAGGCAAGGGAGGCAGTTGGATGGTAATCAAACTCTGGAGGAGAGAGACAAGACCTGGTCAAATATTTCAAATGGAGGGTGGAGAGTGATTAGGGGAGTTTGAATTATTCAAACTAGTTTGAATAAGTGGAGGAGAGGGAATTAAGGAGTGTTTCAAGGGACGGCATGGGGATTGAGGTGAGAAGGGTTGTTAGCCGAATTTTTGAGTAGTGTAGGGGGTGAGGCTTTCGGTTTTGGTAAGGAGTTGGTGCAGAAAATTTGATAGGTTTTATTAGCTTTTGTGTGTTAGGGGTTTTTCCTTTTTGGCATTTTTGGGTGTGCTCTTCTTTTAGTTCTCTTCTTGCTCTCTTTTGCCGAAAGTGCCTAGTCAATTCCCATTATTTTCTTTTACTATGACTTATAGCCGAAACTAGGGAGACCATTTGTGCATATTTCTTCTCATCTTCTTTTCTCTACTCATTTTCAAAACTCCACAACCGAAAGTAACACACTTGTCTCTTGCAATCTTGCATTTTCTTTCTTTTTCTTCTCTTCTTGGTTTCTCTGGTGTTGCCGAAACTCTTAAGCCTTCATTGAAGTTCTCTTGTTTTTATTTTTGGCTCTTTCATTTTATTTCTCTTCCACTCTTGTTCATTGCCGAATCTTTTCTGCCATTGTGGTTGTGCCAAATTCTCTTGGGTGCTGTTCGAATCCTCTGTGTTAAGGGGGCTACGTGTTAGGCATCTACTTCGGATCATTCTTTGGTTTGGTTGTGAAGGGTGTTTCATCCGGGAACTAGCGTTAGCCGAACCATTTAGGTTCTAAGTCTGTGGAGCGACTAATCTCTGAACCCTATCTTTTTCGGGATTATAAGAAACATTCAAGTCGGGGAAGGGAGCAAACCTTTGGTTTCGACTCCAAAGTTTAAAAAGTGAGCGGTACCTGCAGTTCGAGATTGGCCACCGGGGTGTGGGCTAGCTTCTGAAAAGGATAAGCAGATCGCTGTGATTCCTACGAGTGAGGACGTTAGTGAGATCGATAGTTTAGTTCTTCAGGTTTACAGGTGTGTAATTATCACACTATTTCCTTAGTTTATAGATATGTATGTGTTATGCTTGAAAGCCGAAAATAGCGGCAATGGTGATTGAGTTACCTATGTTGGGTAAACCGAAAAACCAGGTCAGTATATTATACTCATGTGTTATTGATATTTGCGGATAACCTGATTGTGGGTGTATGCCAAGTACTATATGTATCATATCATGTAACCTATCTTTTATATTATGTGGCATGTGCATGGGGTATTGGGATGAAAATGATTTAAATGGGAAGTGTATATTGGTGACTATGTCACGATTAATGATGGCGTGGTGCCTCATTATGGATTTGGTGATTTAATCACGTGTGGAGAATGATGGCTAGGCCACTTATGTGGACTTTGAGCGGTGTGTCTGCCAAGCATGACCGCCAAAGAGGTGTGTAGCGGATGGAGGGTTGATTGTAGAAATCCCGTGTGTGTGTATGAGGATGGACATACGGAGCGGTGTGTAGAGGATGGAATATTAGGTTGGAAATTTGGGCTATCATATTGATTACTTGTGCATGATGTGGGAATCGATAATGGTTTGGGGCTCAAGCCCACTTGTGGAATTTTGTGAGCTAATTGCACACTGAGTCTGGTGACTCACTCTGTTTTCTTAACAAATTGTTGGTAACTCATGAGTCTTTGGACTGGGTTAGATTGGACTCGAGGTGGCCACACTGGGGTTCATTTATTAAACTTTATCTGAATTATTAATTGCTATTTTCTTTCAGGATATTTCTTTTTATATGTAATAAGGCCACTTCAGATTTGGTAAATTTTGGACTTTTACTTTGGATTTTATCATTCATTAATTATGAGCTATACGATCTATCAAAAATAATCAAAAGTTTCTTTACAAACTCGTTTAAACCTACTTCTTACGAAATTAAAGATTTTGTTGAATAATTCATAAATCGAAAGAGAGCTAAGTTTTGTTTTTTTTCTCAAATATCACCTAATCGCTAGACTAGCTAAATACCTTTTTACTTAATTAATGGGTTTTTTTATTATGTCATTTAATTTGATTTTTATTAGAGAAATTTTCCAGAACTTATACAACCTTTCAAACCCTTTTTCCTAGTGACATGCCAGATCCGGTCGTGGTGTTTGGGCCGGATTTGGGGTGTTACAGCATGTATAGGAACTCGGTCATTTTGTTATACGTCATAGTGATTAGCCAATGTGTTGGCTATTAATTTTACTTATTTCATTTTGTAAACGGCCATTGGAATTGGCCAATGCTAGTTAAGTTATATCTATTCAATGATGATGAAATTCATGAAGTGCAAGCTTGCGCAATTGAATGAGTAATGTGTGAAGTATATGCATGATGAATGCAGTGTGAAATTAAGGTGGGGATGTCTTGATTGTAGATATTAGAGGTGCATTATTGTTATGCTATGTGTGGCTGGAAATGATATAAGTGTGGTTGCTTTTCAGGGTGGCAAATGACTTGGTAAAAAGCCTTATATTTGTCCACACGGGTAGACACACGGGCGTATGTCTAGGCCGTGTGTGACATACGGTCAGCCCCGTGGGCGTGTTGATAGGTCGTGTGTCCCCTTCATCCAAGCCTAGCAAAATATAATGCGCAGTAGTAGACACACGGGCAGAGACACGGCCATGTGTCTCAGCCATGTGAAAGACACGGCCTCAGGACATGGGCGTGTGCCCAGGCCGTGTGAAGTCTGCACATTAATTGCGAGAATTAAATTCGCCACATGGCCTAGCACACGGGCGTGTGACTTGGCCATGTGACCCTAAATATCTACTGATGTCATAAACAGAATGTCAAGGTTTTCACACACGGGCTAAGGCACGGGCGTTTGAGGGACACGGGCTATAGACACGGGCGTGTTCCTTTCCACACGGGTGTGTGGCCCTGTTTTGAGCAAAAAATTTCTAAGTGTTCGTAAGCTTTCGGTTCAGACCCGAACCACCTTATATGTATGATTCAGGTCTCGTAGGCCCATAATAGGGACGTTATGAATACGAATGAAAAGTTTTAAGTTGGAATGAAAATATATGGCTCAATTTTTTTATGATTAAGTATGTTAAGTCCGGTAATGGCTTGTACCTGATTTCGGCGTCGAATACGGGTAAGGGGTGTTACATTACCTGTTGAGTCTACCGAATTTATGATTAAAGTATCGAACCCCTTAGGAAAGTATGTCCTAGTTGATAAAGTTTGCAAGAATTGTCCTTTGATGACTCGGGGTTACTATTTTTGGGCTAATTTGATGCTTTTATCGTTTGATGAATTCGATGTGATCTTGGGTATGGATTGGTTGACTCTGCATGGTGCTGTTGTGAATTGCAGACGAAAGACTATTGAATTGAAATGTCAGAATAGTGAAATTCTTTGAATTGAATCCGATGATTCGAGTGGGTTGTCTATAGTGATATCGTCGATGTTAGCGTAGAAATATGTGAGAAAGGGTTGCAATGCTTACCTTGCATATGTATTGGATAAAAAAGTGTCTGAATCAAAGATTGAATCGGTAACAGTGGTTTGTGGGTATCCAGATGTGTTTCCAGAAGAGTTACCTGGGTTGCCACCGATTCGAGAGATCGAGTTTGCTATTGAATTAGTACCGGGAACATCACCAATATCGATAGCTCCATATAGAATGGCTCCTACAGAATTGAAAGAATTGAAAGCTCAGTTGCAAGAGTTAACGGATAGAGGTTTTACATGACCGAGCTTCTCGTCCTGGGGTGCACCGATTTTGTTTGTAAAGAAAAAGGATGGATCAATGAGACTGTGTATTGACTATCGTTAGCTTAACAAGGTTACGATTAAGAATAAGTATCCTTTGCCGAGAATTGATGATTTGTTCGATCAGTTGAAAGGAGCAACAGTATTTTCAAAGATTGATTTGCGATCTGGCTATTATCAGTTGCGGGTTAAAGATTTGGATGTGCCGAAAACTGCGTTCAGAACCAAGTACAGGCATTATGAGTTTCTTGTTATGCCATTCGGATTAACTAACGCTTCTGCAGTATTTATGGATTCGATGAATCGAATCTTTAGACCGTATTTGGATAGATTTGTTGTTGTATTCATTGATGATTTTCTGATCTATTCCCGAGATGAGTGTAAGCATGCTGAACATTTGAGAATTTTATTACAAACATTGAGAGATAAGCAATTGTTTGCTAAATTCAAAAAATACAAGTTTTGGTTCCAAGAGGTTGGGTTTTTGGGGCATATTGTTTCAGTGGAAGGCATCTGAGTTGATTCGAGTAAAATTTCAGTAGTTGTTGACTGGAAACCACCAAGAAACGTATCCGAAGTTAGAAGTTTTCTGGGATTAGCTGGATACTATCGGCATTTTGTAAAGGGATTTTCAATGATTGCTACATTGATGACTCGATTGCTACAGAAAGATGTGAAGTTTGAGTGGTCCGAGAAATGCCAACAAAGTTTTGAACAGTTAAAAGCACTATTAACTGAAGCACCAGTTTTAGTTCAACCTGAGTCGGGTAAAGAGTTCATGATTTTTAGTGATGCGTCATTGAACGGTTTGGGATGTGTTTTGATGCAAGAGGGCAAAGTGATAGCTTATGCTTCCAAACAGTTAAAACAACATGAAAAGAATTATCCGACGCACAATTTAGAGTTGGCTGCTATTGTTTTCGCATTGAAATTTGGCGACGTCATTTATTTGGTGAGAAGTGCCACATCTTTACTGGCCACAAGAGTTTAAAGTATATAATGACTCAAAAAGATTTGAATTTGCGACAACGAAGATGGCTTGAATTGTTGAAAGACTATGAATTAGTAATTGATTATCATCCAGGCAAATCGAATGTAGTCACGGATGCTCTGAGTAGAAAATCTTTATTTGCTTTGCGGTCAATGAACACACAGTTAACTTTGTCTGATGATGGTTCGATTTTGGCTGAGTTAAAATTTAAACCGGTATTTCTTCAACAAATTTGTAAAACTCGGAAGTGTGACAATGAATTGCAAGCTAAAAGAATGCAGTGTGAGTCGACTACTGATTCAGAGTATCAGATCGGATTCGATGATTATTTAATGTTCCGAGGTAGAATTTGTGTACTGAAAAACTCCGAGCTTAGTTTGTCAACAAGTTAAAGCTGAACATCAAGTGTCTTCGGGACTACTATAGCCAGTGATGATTCCACAGTGGAAATGGGATAGAGTTACGATGGACTTCGTATCAGGATTACCCTTGTCTCTAAAAAAGAAAGATGCTATTTGGGTTGTCGTTGATCGACTGACGAAGTTTGCACACTTCATTCCAGTATGTACAGACTTTTCGCTTGATAGACTAGCTGAGTTGTACATCTCTGAAATTGTTAGATTGCATGGGGTACTAGTTTCTATTATTTCGGATAGAGATTCGAGGTTTACGTCACGATTTTGGAAGAAATTGCAAGAAGCTTTGGGTACGTAGTTGGACTTTAGTACTGCTTTTCATCCTCAAACCGATGGTCAGTCCGAGAGAGTGATACAGATTCTTGAAGATATGCTTCGTTGTTGTGTTTTAGAGTTTGAAGGCAACTGGGAAAAATATTTACCATTGGTTGAATTCGTGTATAACAACAGTTTCCAATCGAGCATAAAGATGGCATCGTATGAAGCATTATATGGTCGTAAATGTCGAACTCCATTGTATTGGACCGAGCTTAGTGAGGAAAAGATTCACGGGGTTGATTTGGTTAGAGAGACCGAAGGTAAAGTGAAAGTAATTCGCAACAGCTTAAAAGCAGCTTCAGATCGACAGAAATTGTATGCGGATTTGAAACGTAAAGACATTGAATTTCAAATCGGAGACAGAGTATTTTTGAAAGTATCACCGTGGATAAAGATTCTTCGTTTTGGTCACAAAGGAAAATTGAGTTCGCGATTTCTCGGGCCGTATGAAATTATCGAAAGAATAGGGCCAGTGGCATATCGACTAGCTTTACCGTAAGAGTTAGAAAAGATCCATAATGTATTTCATGTTTCGATGTTACGACGATATCGGTTGGATCCATCGCATATCATTTCTCCGACAGAGATTGAAGTTCAGCCTGATATGACGTATAGTGAAGAACCGATCAGAATTTTAGCTCGAGATATTAAAGAGTTGAGAAATAAAAGCATAGCTTTAGTGAAGGTTATATTGCAACATCACGATATCGAAGAAGCTACGTGGGAACCCGAGGAAGCTATGAGAGAACTGTACCCTAACCTATTTTCTGGTAAGATTTTTGGGGACGAAAATTCCTAAGGGGGGAGAGTTGTAACAGCCCATTTTTAGTCAAATATGTAACAACCCATTTTTCAGTGAAATCGGAACAATGGTTTTGGGACCACAAATCCGATCTGAAAATAAAATTTATTTTATTACATGGTCCGTATTGTGATAGAGATGTCGTGTGAAAATTTTGATAAGAAAATTTTACCGATTAAGTGCTTAATTACGGGAAGGACCAAATCACATAAAATGCAAAAGTTGAATTCTAGTAGCTAGAAGGATTAAATAGCTATGGAATTCAAAACTTGAGGTCCTTATAAGGTAATTAGACCATTAAAGAAAAGTATGTAGATATTTTGGTGACTCATCCATGGAAATTTAGAAAAGGGGCAAGCACTAAATTTGAAATTGAAATAATTAATTAATTAAAAGATGATAAAAGATATCATCTTATTTTTAATGTCATCTTGAACCTAAAATACATGGAAACCCTAGGAGAGAGAGAAGAAACTTTCATGGCTTAATTGGGTAAGTTTTCTTGTCCCGTTTTTAGTAATTTTGATATTTTTGAAACCAGGATAGCTTAATCTATCTATTTGGGGGATCAATTTGAAAAGTTATCAAAGTATGAAAAATGGGTCATGGATGAATATGCTGAAATTTTAAAATTTATGGTAGAAAATGAAAGGTTGTTGATAGATAAACAACTTTTACAAAGTGATTTTTGATGAAAACATGATTTAGGGACTAAATGTAAAGTTGTGAAAATTGATGAAATTTTTTGAAATTTATAGAAAATATGTGCTGTAAATTCTATATTGAAATTTTGGTTAGGCTTGGAATATGGAGTAAATTGTACAAATTTCATTTTCCGAGCCTAGGGACAAAATTGGAATTTATGGAAAAGTTAAGGGAAAAATGGTAATTTTTCCTAGGACATAAATTGAGTCCAAATGAATATGAAATGTGTGAAATTGATAATTAAAGTTATTTATATAGATTCGGACAACACAAATTTGAGGTTAGAATGAGGAAAAGAAGGTTTCGAATTAGTAGATTTTATACGTGAACAAGTGTCGAAGTAAGTTCGTGTAACTTAATTAAGCTTGTAAATATGTTAAATTGAATGTTGTGTTGTATGGAATGTGTTTTATATTTATGTGAGTTAATTTGAATGTTAGAACATAAGAAATAATTACATGTTCAGAAATGTTAGAAAAGGGTTAAGCTTCGATTGAATCTGAATTTCGATGGATAAATATGACTGCCTTATAAAATGAGGCCCTGCATTTGTTGCGGACGGGATTTAGCTCGAACGAGTAATTATATTAACCTCATTATAGAAAGGATTTAGCCCAGACAGGTAATCATGATATAATACCTCTCGAGTATACGTTACAATTAGGATTTTAGCCTGGACTGGTAATCCTAATAGAGCTCTTCTGAGCATACGTTAAATAAAGGATTTAGCCTGGACTGGTAATCCTGTTATACGATATGTGGCTCGAGAGTGTGTTCCTTGATTAAGTGCCCTAATGGGTACTCTTGAAAAAGAATTGACGGGTTATTGAATTGTACACCTCGAGTGTACCACTTGAGCATCCATCGGAACTTCAATGATTCAACGGATAAAACTCTTGGCAAGATGAGAGAATTATGAGATGGAATGATGTCTTGAAAGAATATGGCATGATGAGCTCATCTATGTTTACTTGATGTATATGAAAATTTTGTGACTAACATGTTTGATTGAATGTTTGTATCTAGGCAATTTTGCCAAGTTGATGGAAAACATGTTATTGTATGCTTACATTTAATAAACATGATCGGTAAGTTTAGTTTTCTATTATACGGACTTCCTAAGCATGTAATGCTTACTCTGTTTTATTTTCCCCTGTTTTATAGTGCTCGGAAGCTCGCGAAGGTTGGAGATCATTGGAGCATCATCACACTATCTACTAGCTTATTTTGGCTATACATAGTAAAATCATTTTGGTATAATGGCATGTATAGGACAACTTGGCCATTAGTGGTTTGATAATGTTGTTTGTAATCTAGCCATTGGCATGGCTAGTAATTGTTGTTTTGATATACTTATAATGTTATATTATGGTAGCTACATATATGTTAATTAGTTAATCAAATTATGTCTAACATATGGATTGAACCAAGGTAAGATGGTAAACATGTATGCATGTAATGGTATGACATATTGAATGATGGAATTTGCTTAATTTGAATGCTTGAAATGGTTGGTATTTGGATGTAAGTTTTAAGTGCAGGTCAATGGTGTGATTTTGGGTGAGAAATGAAGCTAGAAATGGCTTTATTTTGTTCACACGGGTGTGTGTCTAGACCGTCTGTGACACACGGCCTGGTACATGGGCGTGTGGTTAGGCCGTGTGTCCCCTGCACTTAAATTTTGAGAAACAGAATGCTCAGAATTGAGTGCACGGGCAGAGACACGGGCGTGTGTGTAACAGCCTATTTTTGGGTCAAATCGGAACAGTGGTTTCGGGACCACAAATTTGAAGTCAAAATATTTATTTTATTATTTTAATAAGGTCTACAGCATGATAGATTAATTATGTGAAAGATTCGTAAAGAAATTTTACCGTTTAAATGCTTAATTCGATAAAAATGACTAAATCACGTAAATCGTAAAAATTGAGTTCTATTAGCTAAAAGTATTTAAATGCTATAGAATTTAAAGGAGGAAGTCCTTATGTGTTAATTAGTCCAATTATGAGATAGTGGCTGGAAATAGTTTGGTAATGTGGTAAATTGAATTAATTTTTAAGGTTAAATTTGTAATTTGGTAATTAAGTAAAGTAAAAATAAAATAAACAAAGGTGTCATCTTCTACCCATTATTTTCCACCGAAAAATGAGAAAGAAAACACCATGGATATAGCTTCAAAGGTTCGGCCATCTCAAGGTTTAATTGTAAGTTCATTTTTGACTCGATTATTAATAATTTCTATGTTTTTGAGATCGTTGTAGCTTAATCTAGCTAGCCCGTATCTCTGATTTCAAAACTGTTAAAGTATTTGAATGTTGCCATTGTTGAATGCATGAGTATTTTGTTAGTTGATGATGGAAAATAAATCATTGTTGTTAGATGTACAAGTTTTGTAAAATGAATTTTGGTAAAAATGTCAATTTTGGATTAAATTGTGAAATATGAAAAATTAGTGGTTGAATTTTAAAATAGATGAAAATTATGGGCTGATATGAGAATGGGTAATATTCGGCCAGCATGAATTTGTATTAAATTGAATAAATTTTGATTTTATGTGATAAGGACTAAATTGCAAAAATGTGTAATAATAGGGGCAAAAATATAATTTTGCCAAAATGTGTAAATTGTGCTAAATTGAATGAAATGATGATTAAATAAGTAAATTTTGGTATTATATAGATTGAGATAAACGAGATTTGGATCTAGAACGGGGGAAAACAAAGTATCGAATTAGTCGACCTAATTCGTTGTTACAACGAACGAGGTAAGTTCGTATGTTTAATAAGAATTAAATTATATATGAATAAATGCTTAATTGATATAATTGTGGTAAATGCTATATTATTGAAATGAAATGTGAATGCTATTGAGTACGATACTATGGAAATGACCGACAGATATTTGATACAGCGAAAGTCCTGGGAACCTTAGGAATAGATAGGATAAAAATGTCATGACATTAGGGTTACTGAGATTACGTGTAAGACCATATCTGGGATATGGCATCGATATGAGACTTCTTGTAAGACCATCGCTGGGCTATTGGCATCGATACGAGATTACATGTAAGACCATATCTGGGATATGGCATTGGTACGGTATTGTGTGTATGAGATTCCCGAGTATCCTTTAGTATTCCAAATGGTTCAACGGGAAATGTTGACGAAACGTGATTACAAGTGATGGTACGACTCAGTCAAGTTACTCGTGACAAAAATCGATGTAAGTGTTCAAATGTGAATTTCATATGATGAGTAAGTGGAAAATTATGAGAATTCATATGGTTCAATTGAATATATATAAATGTGATGGCTATTAAATTTAATATAGTTTATTTCTATTTGCTTATGCTTATATAAATGTGAATGAATTGATAAGAAGTATTCAAACCATATAAGCATTGAAATGAATAAACCTGTGAAATTCTTGGCTAACTATGTGAACGAATACATGACATAAAGGTGGAATTATACAAGTTGTATTATAGTATTTATAATGGCTTAAAATGTGTTTATTTGATGAGATGAGTTATTATCATACGAGCTTACTAAGCTTTATAGCTTACTTTGTTATCTTTTCTATGTTTATAGTGATTCAGAGGCTCGCTCGGGTTAGAAGTCATCGGAGATCATATCACACTATCCAGCTATGGTTTGGTACTTATAAGCTTTGTGATATTGGTTATATGGCATGTATAGGTTTTGTGGTTATTTTTTTAGTATAAGTAATTTTGGTGATTGATGCATATGTGTTTGATATGTATTTATCCATGAGATTTGGCCTGATAATGATGTAAGGTTTGATAAGTATAGGCTATGATTACTTTGGTTTAGTTGTTGGAAGTGTTTTTGGCTATTTGAAATGGCATGATTAAGTTATGTGGTTTAAAGTATATATATTTCCATGTGATATGGGTTATTTTGGTAAGCTTAATGATGGTTTAAGATATTCAAATGGCCATTTGGTATGTGTTGTGTAATAGCTTGAGATGTGCTTGGTTTTGGTTTGGTATTTGAATGCCAAATTTGTTAATAAAGTATGTTGATTTAGTATATGATATATATGTGAGTTTTGGCTTATGAATCTTCTTCTTTTTTTGGTATGTGATTTAGTTAAGTAAATGATTGTGATATAAGCTTTGAACAGATTGGTATTGAAATGGTTTATAATATGATGATTTGAGATTGATTTGGCTGTTTAATTGAGTATGGAAATGGTATCATTTGCACTTGTATAGGTGTGTTTCATTTGGGTGAGAAGGGTGGTTTGTAACTAGCCTATTTTCGTCCACACGGGCAAAGCACACGGGCGTGTGACTCAACCGTGTGTGACACACGGTCATAGTACACGACCGTGTGTCCCTTGGTGTTGCAATTGGAAGCAAGTCAGTATGCTCCACACGGCCTCACACACGAGCGTGTGAATGGCCGTGTGGCATAAATCAGTATACCCTACAGGTTTGGCACGGCCTAGCATACGGTCTGGACACGGGTGTGTGTGGCCATTTTGAATGGGCACACGGGCTAGACACACGGACGTGTGGTTGGCCATGTGACCCAAGTCAGTATGTACCCCCTATTTTCACACGGCCGGTGACATGGGCATGTCTCACACGGCCTGCCCGTACGGGTGTGTGTCCCCTGTTTGAAGCAAAATTTTCTATGTTTCCCAAATTTGTTTTGAATTATCGGTTTAGTCCCGAACCATTTCTAAAGCATGTTTAAGGCCTCCTAGGCCCTTTTAAGTGATAAAGGAATTGTATTTGAATGAGATATGATTATGAATGTTGAATTATGTTATAAGTTTAGTATGCCTCTTAACCCTATTTTGGCGACGGTTGCGGGTTAGGGGTGTTACAGTGTGTCTCAGCCGTGTGTGCTACACGGGCGTGTGTCTTGGCCGTGTGAAACCTGCACCTAATTTAGAAAGAATTTAATTAACCACAGGGCCTAGCACACGGGCGTGTGGCATGGCCGTGTGCACAAGTCAGAGAGTTACATGGGGTCGAACACGGTCTGTAGCACGGGAGTGTCCCAGGGTCACACGAGCGTGTCCCTCGGACCACATGAGTGTGTGAGCCTTGTAACTTAGAAAATTATTTTAATTTTGCAAAAAATTCTTAAAGTTTCCGATTAAGTCCCGACTCGATTCTAATGCTTGTATTAGGCCTCGAGGGTCCATTTAAGGGACGATATCACCAATCTCGGTTAATGAATAGTAATTTACATGAATTATTTGTAACTGTATTAAAAGTTTCGGTAATGCTCCGTAACCCTGTTCTGACGATGGATACGGGTTAGGGGTGTTACAAAATCGAAACAATGGTTTTGGGACAACAAATCCAAGGTCAAAATAATTATTTTATTATTATTTTATTATCTATAGCATGATAGAATGATTGTGTGAAAATTTCATTAAGAAATTTTATCGTTTGAATGCTCAATTTGATAAAAAGGACTAAATCGCGTAAAGTGTAAAACTTGTGTTCTATTAGCTAAAGGTGTCTAATAGCTATGGAATATTAAAGTGGAGGTCCTTTTGTGGTAATTAGACCATTAATATTATTAGTGGACAAAGATGGACATCTTTTAAGTGATTTTTGTTGATTAATTAAAAGGTTAATATAGTAAATTAGAAAATAACTAGGATAAAATAAGTAAAACAAATGAAAAGCTTTCATCTTCCTTTTGTCACCACTGAAATTTCAAAGCATAAGAAGCCATGGGAGCTTTCTAGGGTTCGGCTATTTCATTGTTTAATTGGTGAGTGATTTTTGTCCCATTTTTAATGATTTCTATGTTTTCGGAGTCGTTTTAACTTAATCTAGCTTGCCCAGGGACTAATTTGCAAAACTATTAAAGGTTTAGGGTTTTACCATTGATTAATATGTGTGTATTTTGTTGTTTGATGATAGAAAATGTATGGTTGTTGTTAGATAAACAACATTTGTAAAGTGATTTTTGGTAAAATTGCCAATTAGGGATTAAATTGAGAAATGTGATAAATTGTGTGGTAAATGTGTGAAATAATGAAAAATATGGGCTGCTATGTTAATAAGCGAAATTCAGCTAGCTTGGGTAGGGACTTAATTGCATGAAATTGCATTTTTATGAGCTAAGGACTAAATTGTAAATATGTTGAAATATTAGGGGCAAAAGTCTAATTTTTCCATAATGTGATTTTTGGGCTAAATTGAATAGAATGATAATTTAATAAGTTAACTTTTATATTATATAGATCAAGAAAAATGAAGTTCGGATTTAGATCGGGGGAAAAACAAAGTATTGGACTAGTCGATCCATTTCGTCGTTTTTGCGATCGAAGTAAGTTCGTATGTTAATAAGCATTATTATAATTGTGTTTTAAATGCTTTATTATTGAATTTAATTATGAATACAACCTTACGGATATGTTCGACGAAGATTCGGCAATGTGAAATCTCAGTTGAACCTTAGGAATAGATTAGGATACAAATGACATGTCATTAGGGGTTATGTGTTTTGGGTACTGGCCTGTACATCCTATCGGTGGCTGAGTTATCCGACATGTGTTGCGGATTCTCGTCAGCTTGTGTGAGCAGCAGCATGTAGCTACGTCTTGACTGTCAGCTTGTGTGAGCAGCAGCATGTAGCTACGTCTTGACTGTCAGCTTGTGTGAGCAGACCGTTAATAGCTCGAGAGTGAGCATTATATGAGATATGAGATTGAGAAAGCTTCAGCTATGTATTGGCACTTAGGGTGCGAGATTCCCGAGTATCCGATATTATTCCAAATGGTTCAACGGGTATATCAAGGATATGGATGAGTATAAGATTGATACGAGCTAGTACAGGTATGTAAATGAACCATACAAGTATTGAATCGAAGAAACTTGTGAATTTCATATCTAACCTTGTGAATGAAAATGTGATAGGTTTGTTGATCAATATGAGTTATGTTATGATATGTTAATTGCTTAAATTGTGTGTATATGGTAAGTTTTACTTTAAGCATACGAGCTTACTAAGCTTTATAGCTTACTCTGTTTACTTTTCCGTGTTTTATAGTGAATATCGAAGCTTGCTTGGATTTGGGAGTCGTCGGAGATCTCATCACACTATCAAGCTATCACTTTGGTACTTTTGAACTTATGTATTTGGTTATATGGCATGTATAGGAGTTTTGGTCATTATGGTCTATATTTTGGTAATGGATTTAGCCATTTGATTTGGCTTGTAAAGAATTAATGCTTAGTTATGTGTGTAGCCATGTAATTTGGCTTATTTTGGTATGCTTGGTGATGTACATATATGTGCAAATGGCCTTTTAATATGTTGTATATAATTTCTATATAAATGCTTGATGTGAATTGGTGTTTGGAGTACCAAATGGTTGAAATTTGAGATTGGTATGCTTGTGGCTGTAGGAAAAATAGTGCATAATTGAAAGTGACCATATAGGTGATTTGTGAATGTGAAATTGGAATGAATTTGTATAGCTAATTGTGGTACTTGTGTGTTTTGTGGTTGATGGTATGGAATTAGCATGAATTAGGCTTGGTTGAGATTGGTTTGAATGTCTATTGATGCTATGCTATATGCCATTTGATGTTTTTAGGTGAATGCAAACTGGGTGAGAATGATGGCTTGGTAAATAGCCTAATCTTTCTCCACACGGGCAGAGACACGGGCGTCTGTCTCAGCCGTGTGTGACACACAGTCAGGTGATACGGCCGTGTGTCCCCTGGTGTTTAATTAGAAACCAAGTCAGTATGCTCCACATGGCCCAGCACACGGGCGTGTGACTTGGCCGTGTGGCATAAGTCAGTATACCCTACTGTTTTGGCACGGCCTAGCACTTGGCCTAGCACACGGGCGTGTGTGGCCATTTCAAAGGGCGTGTGTGGCCTCACTATCTCACCAATATACAATTTGGCCAACTTCTCAAGAGTGAAGTCCATGCGCACTGGTAGGAAATGTGCAGTCTTCGTCAATCTGTCCACGATTACCCATATTGCGTCGTGTCTGCACCGAGACATAGGTAACCTAGTCACAAAATTCATAGTGCCTCTATCCCATTTCCACTGCAGAATCTTGATAGGCTGAAGAAGACCTGAAGGAACTTGATGATCTACCTTCACCTGCTGACAAGTTAAGCATCGAGTCACAAACTCTGATACATCTCCCTTCATCTTTCGCCACCAATAAAATGGACGAAGCTCCTGATACATCTTGTTACTACCTGGGTGCATAGTAAATTGACTACTATGTGCCTCACGAAGGATCTTATCCCTCAGTTCACCTGCTGGAACACAAAGTCGCCCTCTAAAATACAATACATTGCCATCTTGTAATTCGAAGCTTGATGCTTCCCCTCGCCTCATCTTATCTGCTCTGGCAACAAAACTATCATCAGACTTCTGCCCTCTTTTACCTCTAGCACCAACATCGGTTCAACCTGAAGCTCAGCTAATAAACCATCGTGCTCTAACAAGCTCAAATTCGCAAACATCGCTCGCAATGCTGCCACTAATTTACGACTCAATGCATCTGCTACCACATTAGCTTTACCCGGATGATAGTCAATGACGCAGTCATAGTCCTTAAGCAGCTCGATCCATCTACGTTGCCTCAAATTTAGCTTTTTCTGGGTGAGCAGATACTTAAGACTCTTGTGGTCGGTATAGATATAACACTTTTTCCCAAAGAGATAGTGCCTCAAAATCTTCAATTCCAAAACCGTTGATGCTAACTCCAAATCATGGGTAGGGTAGTTACGCTCATGTGACTTAAGCTACCTAGATGCATAAGCGACTACCTTACCTTCCTGCATGAGAACGCAACCAAGTCCATTCAAGGACACATCACTGAACACTACATAGTCCTTACCTGACTCTGGCTGGGTCAAAACTGGTGCCTCTGTCAGAATTTTCTTATGCTGATCAAAACTCTGTTGGTGCTTCTCATTCCACTCAATGGGACTCCCTTATGTAGCAACTTCGTCAACGGAGCAGCAATCATCGAAAAACCTTTAACAAACCGTCTATAATACCCGGTGAGGCCTAGAAAACTACGAACTTCAGAAATATTACACGGTGGTTTCCAATCCACCACTGCCTGAATCTTCTGCGAATCCACTCGGATACCATCCACCGCAAAAATGTTACCTAAAAAGGCCACCTCAGAAAGCCAAAATTCACACTTACTAAATTTGGCAAAAAGTCATCTCTCTCAAAGGGTCTGAAGTACAACTCGGAGATGGTGATCATGCTCATCCTCAGATCGTGAATACACCAATATATTATCAATGAAAACCACCACAAATTAATCTAAGTAGGGCTGAAAAATACGATTCATTAAATCCATGAAGGTTGCAGGAGCATTTGTGAGCCTAAATGGCATCACTAAGAACTCATAATGGCCATATATAGTCCTAAAAGCTGTCTTCGGGATATCCCCCTCCTTAACTTTCAACTGATGATACCCCGATCTCAAATCAATCTTACAAAACACACAAGCACCTCTCAACTGGTCAAACAGGTCATTAATCCTCGGAAGTGGGTATTTGTTCTTCACTGTCACCTTATTAAGTTGACGATAATCAATACACAATCTCATCAACCCATCCTTCTTTCAAACGAATAACATTGGTGCTCCCCATGGCAACATACTAGGGCATATAAAACCGTGCTCAAGCAACTCTAGCAATTGAGTCTTTAATTCTTTAAACTCAGCCGGTGCCATGCGGTACGGGGCAATGGATATCGGAGCCGTACCAGGCAACACCTCGATCAAAAATTCTAACTCTCTATCTGGGGGTAATCCCGGCAACCCCTCAAGAAAAATATCTGGAAACTCCTTCACAGTCCGTAGGTCCTCCAATGCCGGACCATTTGTGTATTAGGTGAAAAAATTGGTCAACCATTTCATTTTAAAAAAAAATTGGGATTTTTTTCAATCAAGAAAAATAATACTTCAATTCATTAATATTAAAAACTCTAATCTCTTGTTTTTCATGCCAAATTTTTCTCAAAGATAAAGAAAGTAAAGATATCCAAATTTTTTTAATCCTAAAACTTAAATTACATGGTGACAAGAAAAAAGAAAGAAAAGATTAGGTGATTCTGGTTTTATTTTAATAAGATAAGATAAATACAAAATCTAAGTCTTAGAACCATTTATTTTGATCTAATGGTTCTCATTTTCAAAGTTTTCACTATAATTGCCACACTATTTTAACATACGAATAAAAGGTTTTTTTATGAATTTATTTATTTTTTTAAATCTTAGTTATCAATTTTTTTATTTCAAAATTATATAATATATAAATCTATTCATATAAAAATCACTTTATTAAGTCAATTGAGTCTTTTTTCGATTAGTATCGACATTGTTGCCAGTGTAAGAGGACGTGGGTTTGAGTGCGCAAAAGCGCATTTTTCTCCAATTTAAGGGTTGGGGAAGGGTTAGGCGTTGTATCAAAAAGAGCAAATATAATAAGAACTTATAATGAGATTAATGTTAAAAAAAATCACTATTAAATATATTTTCAATATTAAAATACTATAAATATCTGCATTGCACGGATACAAACTAGTACAATATATATCATATAGGGTAATAAAAAATTAATTATTGTTTACTTTAACTAAAATCACATCATACCCCCAAATTCGGCAAATCTGAAAAGATGAGTAAGGTATGTGTGATAATTCTATTTTGGCACACTATGATAGCATGATCCGCCACTCGGCTGGTTGGATGATGAGATAAAGGTTTGGCACATACTAGCATTAAAGTATCCACCCGTTGGCAGTATCTAATTAATTAATTGCAGGATGCTTCCAAGAGAAGAAAGATTATGCCCAAGAAAATACGCGCCTAAGGAGATTACGCCCTAGAGTTTTGTTTGAGCAATAAAAGCATGTCAAGTGTATGGGGAAATTATAGGAGACTTAATTTTCTTTAAGACCACGCCAAACGTAAAACACCACCAAGACATAGTACGCCTGATTTGCATTAATACTATTCAAGTGGATCTTGTATCTAGTTTTGTTGGGAGTTGTTAGAATTCTGCAGCAACAAAAGCAGAGATCAGAGTAAAAAGCAAAATAGCAAGATGTATGAAAGATTGCTTGTACACTAGAACAAGCCAACTAAACAAATCATCACAGCAGCATGGTTGGTCACTCCCTATCAAGAGTCAATTGGGTTGGTTTGACCCTCCCAATGACTGGTCAACAGTAAGGAAAACATTTGTTAGGTTTTCTTTTACCTACCTTGGGTTTGGTAAGGAAATTAAGGGGATCGAGAGTATATTTACGGGGAGGGGACATTTCAGATGATTTTTCTATCTACTTAATCTTCAAATTCTTCCTTCTAACCTCAACATTCTCTTCTTCTTTTTCGTTAAGATCAGACTAAGATCTCGTTTAATGAATAGATGGTTCTACCTTCTTGTAAGTCTTACAACATTGCACATTACATTATAGGAAAAAAGAGTGTTCAGGAAGGCCTTACTTGGGGAACGCATGTAGTTGAAATGTTATTAAAATGTCTGTAATAGGATTCTAATGGAAATCTTATATTCTTTTAAGCAATTGCTACTGGATTGGGGAAGATAGACAAAATAGAAACTCCAGGTCAAAGTAATGATAGGTCTTTGATGAGTCTCTAAACCTGACTTATGCATGTCATGTAATTATATGTATGTATGGTTTCTAAGAAGTATCTACAAATATGTAAATGAGGTGAACAATGTGCGACAAGATATGACATTGTGTGATATAAGTTGTTGTTGTTGGCGTGTGTGTAGTCATTGCCTAATACTTTCCTGTTATATGATTCTTGTACCTGGCAAATCTGAGTTATGTAAAAAAAGTGAGAAAGAGAGATCCGTTTGTGTAGCCTCCGGTAGGGAAGGTATATTGCTGACCGGACAAGCACTGGGAAAACAAAGATTTATTGTGTAGCCTCCGGTAGGGCAGCTATAATGCTAATCGGACTGGTAGATCACTGAATAAAGTTGTGGAAAGTCCATGGTCATTGCATCATATGATAATACGCCAAGAGGGTGTGAAGGTATAAAACCATGTAGGAGAAGCCCCATGGCATGCACAAGGATGGTCTGCTGAGACAGTAAACATGAATTCTCTAGAAAGCCTTTGTAGTGAATTCTCTATAAGGCTTTTGTAGCGAACTCTCTGTAAAACCATCATGGTGTACTATTCAGAAAGCCTCATGGACAGAGTAATCTAGGGAATACTTGTGGCAAGTTTTCTGGAAGGTCAGTATTGTGAATTTTGCAATGCCTAAATGACGAGTTGTTATTCCACCCTTGTGGTAAGACTTGGGCATACCTACGAGGCATTATCTAAAATAGTTCTTGGCAGTGAACCCGTTTAATGATTCCACCATGGTGATTTGTAATGACAGAGAACTTGGGGTATTTGGAATATTGGTGGTGTAAGTGTCTACCAAACTTGAAATTTCTTAGGTTCGGTATTAAAGTCATCTGGGATTATATCGCTTGACTTAAAAAGTTATATTCTTCAAAGCAAGTTTGGTTTTCTGGATTGATCTGAAAATACGATGTAACTAGTGTCCTAATAATTGTTGGTTCTTGTATAAGAATACGTCAAGAGTAGCATCCATTGAGTATAATTTTGAGAAGTGTATCCAACTACTATTTGTAAAGAAATTGCGTAACAGGATTCGAAATATGGTGTGTAGTCTATGATCCGCCAATTGAGTGAAATGTGTAAAATATGGTTAAGAGTAGATATTGGCGTATGATTATCCGCCAACTAAGAAGCAGAAGAGTACCCGCCAAGGTTTGAAAGGAAGTTGAAAATCTTAAAGTTAAGGATTTTAGCAGTAACATTAAAAATGTAATATTGGTTGAGATTCATTAGGCTTCATTGAACTTGTGGGTGTTTATTTGCTATCCAGGTTAGTAGGTTTGCACTAGTTCGCCTGAGAGGACCAAACTAGGGATGCACCATAGTGGCAAATGGAGGGAAATGTTATGCATACAGAAGGACACTTTTAGGAACATGTTTTCAATTGAAAAATAGTAATACACACTATGAATATATCTGTTTAATCAAACATTTACGTTGTAAGGCTTTATACTATCTTTGAAAGTTAGCGACAGACGATAAATGTTTCATTCAACCCTTTTGTCTTAGAAAGGATTTTAAATAAATAAGAGGTACAATCAATATAGTTTTCGCAGATTGTAAAATTTTGTTAAGTATGTAAGTATTGTGACATTTTATATCCAGATCTGGTAAATCAGGTCAGTATAGGGTGTTACAAGTTAATTGGTGTCAGAGCTTTCAGTTTATCCGATCCTCTAGAAGTTAAGTGGGAGTCAGCCCTGTATGCATAATACGTCGGATCTGGCTTAGTTCCTTAGGTAACTCAAAAGGCTTTTGTATGGTGAATACTTTTGTATACTATTAGTATTGTGGAAAGTGAGACGGTTGAAAGAAATGTGATAATGTATTTGCTAAGAAATGGAAAATAATACAAACTGAACAAAGAAATCAAATACAAGAAAAGAAAAGGGTCTTCAGTTTCCCTTCCCAGTTGGTTGGTCAATTGGTTCTGTGGGGACTTCCTCTGTTTGGGGGTGTTGTCTGGGGACCTATTCAAGTTCAATTGAATCCTTCAAATATTTCCCCCCTCTATTTCTGGTTCGCTTGGAGTGAAGAAATTGGTTGGCTGCTTCCATTCCCTCTGGAACTATTCCCACTCTTTGCCCTCAAGATTGTAAATCTTGAAGTTCAAGGAATCAGGGGTGACCTTCTGTAGACAGTTGAAGTCCACCTGACTTAGATTGAGAGAACCCACAATAATTTGGCCTTGAAAGACCAGGTTGGATCTCAACATGGGCAAGGCCTCTGTTAGATTCTTTTTAGTGTCATCCTAGTATTTCTTTAGAGCTTTCTCATTGGTTTGGTGTAGACGCTCCAGCTCGGATAAGCATTTTTGGTCTAGAGATTTGAACTTTTCCTCCCAAGAGGACTCTCTAGCCTTTAGTAGTTTGATCTCTTCCGCCGTATGTTTCGCCCGGCTTTCTAAATGTACATACTTCATCTTCCAAGCAAAAAGACAAGAGTCAATATGTTTATTTTGGCTGAGGGCTACCTCATGAGCCTGTTGAGCTAGGGACTGCTCGCCAGAGTGTACAACTTATTCTAAGCTCACCATTTTAACACTGTTTTGATTACAAGTCTCCTGTAGAGCCCAACTCATAAACTCGTATGCAACTGCTAAAGCTTGGGAGGACCTCGCCGTACTAAAAGTGGAGATAATTGAGGATTCTAAGAAAGAAAAAAGATGAGAGCCTCTTTCACCTACTAAGGCAAGATGTTGTTTTGCTGTTGATGAATGATGCCCAGTGAGAAGGGAGGTTGCCTTGACCTTAAGAGATCCCATCATGGGAAAAGTTCATCTACTTTGCCAGTTGAAACATTGTGTGGCATGGAACCAAGAGGAGCCTCTGGTTGGTTTTGGCATGTTGCTTCTAGTGGGATTTCAGTTATAAGAGGCTCAGCAGCGTAGATTGGAGAGTCTACTGAGTTGGCGGACTCTACTAGTTGAGATGGAGGCAGGACAGGAACAAAAGGAGTGTTGGCTCTCGGAGAGCAGACCCTTTCCTAAGTTTACGTCGAGTCAGTTGTGGGCAGACACTATCTTCTGTATGTTAGGTGCTCCCTTCCATACTTAGCTTCTTTTGAGTTCTTCTATCAGTCATTGTTCTGGATGGGGCACCAATAGCACCTTCATTCTTGCGAACCTCATCTAATAAATATAAGACATCTATATTAGTTGCTGGAGCGGGCGTAGAGGTATGAGAATTGGAAGTAAACCTTGCAGCATCAACAAGAGAATTAGCATGATTGGATGAAGGAGTGGAAGACATACCATGATAAATGATATTCTAATGGCGTGGACGTAGCCCACAATGGTTGTAGAAAAAGAAGGGAGGCTCCCTCGTCCTCCCTACTAAGATCCGTGCCAAATCATCGTCGGTGTGGTAAAGCCGGGCCCTCTCAATAGAAAGGACATTGTGGGAGTCCACCCAAAGTAAGAGATCATTTACCCGATGACCGTTGGGACTCATCCATTATAGATAGTACTGGAAGATTTTCGGGCAATAACAATCTCCCCAACTCCAAGATATTCCCCTTCCTTAGCCGTTTATATTGTTTCCAAGTGACCTCAAAATCAACATGCTGGCTTTGTTGGCAAATATCCTCATGGGGTAGAGACCATAAAATGGGAAAGCGGAAACCAGTTTCGAGTTTACAGGTGACCCTCACAAACTTATTCTTTTTAAGATGGAAGTTTGAGGCCCAGTTTTGGATGATGGGCTCGAAACCTTGGCGTTTACTGAAGTGGGTGATTCCAACCAAGGGACCCTGCCTTTTTATTTTCAGGTGATAGATCTTCTGGAAAACGCCAAGAATGGGCGGCTCGTTGTGCAAACAACAGTCAAAGAAATAAGCCACCAATGTCCAACAAGAAAGGGCGGAGAGTTGCCCTGGTTCAATACCATACTCGTTGTTGCTTAGAGAAAGCATGTAGAGGCAAATGGAAACCAGCCTCGAGTAAAAAGAGGGGAAGAATAAATCCTATGGTGTTGTCACTCTGGTGACATACTCCTCTAACTAAACGGAAGTCGAAGGCGAAGTTTGGACGGAGGATGGCTTTGGCCCCTAAGTAACGAGACAATTCCTCCTCGATTGTGTTGCATTCATACATGGGAGCCAAAACATAATGAGTACCATCAAGATCTCTGGGTTTGATCACGGTAGCATTTCGGGGACTGATGTTTCTGCTACTTTAGGCAGGACCACCACGGGTAGTTGTTCTAACCATTTTTGAATAAAATGAAAAGAGAAAAGAAGGGGATTACCTCTGAAGGAAATGTGAATTGATGACAAAAAAAAGTAAGAAAGCTTTGACAGAAAATAAATCTAGCGCTCTAATGATACAATAAAGTGTTTGGGAAGGTGTTTAATCTCAATATTTGTAAAAAACCAAGTGTCTATAAAAAGTTTTAAAATTTAAGCCAACTATTCAAATTCTTCAATCACAACATGAAACTTGTAAAGGTTAAGGCCACGAGACATTTGAAAACACAAGAGTACCGGCCAATTATTGCCCATGAGCCTAGAATCTACCAACCGAGACTGATTGATTACATTCATGTAATAGCCCAATTTCTGTGAAATCAGAACAGTGGTTTCGGGACCACAAATCCGAGCCGAAAATAAAGTTTTTTTTTATTTTATTATATGGTCCGTATTATGATAGACATGTCGTATGAAAAATTTTGATACAAAAATTTTATCGATTTAGTGCTTAATTACGAGAAGGACTAAATTGCATAAAATGAGAAAGTTGAATTCTAGTAGCTATAAATATTAAATAGCTATGGAATTCAAAACTAGAGGTCCTTATATGGTAATTAGACCATTAAGAAAAGTATGTAGATTTTTCTTGGTAACTCATCCATGGAAAATGAGAAAAAGGCTAAGAACTAAATTGGAAATCAAAATTATTAAAGATGATAAATTAATTAAATAGATATAAAAATCATTTTTATCATCTTCTTCCCCAAAATAAAACATGGAAACCCTAGGAGAGAGAGAGAAGAAACTCTCTTGGCCAAATTGGGTAAGTTTTCTTGTCCCATTTTTAGTAATTTTGATATTTTTGGAATCGGGATAGCTTAATCTCTCTATTTGGGGGATTAATTTGAAAAGTTATCAAGCTATGAAAAATGGGTCATGGATGTATATGCTGGAAATTAGAAATTTAGATTATTGATAGATAAACAACTTTTACAAAGTGATTTTTGATGAAAACATGATTTAGGGACTAAAATGTAAACTTGTGAAATTGAAGGAAAAATTCTAAAATTTTATGAATACATGTGCTGTAAATTTTGTAATGGCGCTTTGGTTAGGCTTGGAATAGGGAGTATTTTGCACAAGTTTCATTTTCCGAGCCTAGGGATGAAATGGGAATTTATAGAAAAGTTATGGGCAAAATGGTAATTTTGCCTAAGATGTAAAATGAGTCCACATGAATATGAAATATGATAAATTGACGTTAAATTTACTCGTATAGATTCGGATTGACCAAATTCGGAGTTAGAACGAGGAAAAGAGGAAAATGTCGGATTAGTATATTTACGTACACGAACATTTTCGAGGTAAGTTCGTGTAACTAAATTGTGTTTATCTACATGCTTGCATTGATTGTGTTTATGTAAATAGTATAAATGTCATAAATATGTGAAATGATTACATATCCGATCAAGCCCGATAGATGATAAAGGATAGACGATGAGAATGTTACTTATATGCTTGATATGAATGTAGAATGTGTTTATTTGAATTATATGAATGTTGTGGATGTATGAAATAATCACATGCCCGATAATGCTTGAAAAAAATCTTTAAATCCCGGTTGAATAAAAATGGAAAAAATCTATGGATATGTGATTTTTCGAAATGAATGAGGCCCTGCATTTGTTGCTGGAGGGATTTAGCTCGGTTGAGTAATCTTATTGACCTCATCTCTAAAAGGATTTAGCCCGGACAGGTAATCCTGATATAAGTCATCTCGAGCATTTGTTATGGATTGGATTTAGCCCGGACGGGTAATCCAGATCAAGCTCTTTAAAGCATATGTCATAAAAAGGATTTAGCCAGGACTGGTAATCCTGTTGTATACATGTGCGGCTCGAGAGTGCACTCCCTGAAATTGTACCTTATGGGTACTATTTGTAATAGCCCGATTTTGGGCCTAGTCAGAAAAGTGGTTGTAAGACCCAATTTTCGCCCGGCCCATTTGAAGCCCATTAACCAAACAAAACCAAGAAAGCAAACATAAATTAAAAAAAATTAATAAAAGTTCAGTCCATTACAAAAAACTAAACCACTACCCAAATTTAACAGGCCCAATACACAAACCCTAACCCATGACCTAAAATCAGAAAAAAGAAAACCCTAAGAAGCCTTGCGCCGCAACAGCTCCAACACTGCTCCTCCACGTCAGCCCTCTAGCGCTGCAAGCTCCCACGTCGCTCATCTCCGTACGGCGCCATGTCCTCCTTCATTGCACTGCAAAAGGACGATAACAAAGACAAAGAAACAAATAGCAACAAGAAAAACAAAGAAAACAATTGTATTTTTTAATTTCCAATTTTGGCCTTTAAATGGACGAAAACAAACAAGTGTAAAAGGATCCTTTTTTTACACCCACACCGAATACAAAAAGAAAAAAAGAAACAAACAGCAATAAGAAATCAGATTCAAAAGAAAAAGGTCTATTATTTTTGAGGTTCCTGTTTCTTTCATTTTTTTTTCCTTTTATTTTACTTACAAGTTGATTTTAAATAAAATAGAAAGAGAGAGGAGAAGAATACCTTTGATTTGCCTGAAAAACGGAGATTTTTGGCCCTCTGACCGTCGTATAAGGCGGCGCCGATGGCGGCACATGCGGTGACAGACCATATCGGAGTTAGGTCGGAAATCGCCTAAGTTGAGAGAGGGGGAGAGAATTTCGGAGTATTTTTTTATTTCTGAAGGGTGAAATGATTTTTTTTTGGTAAAGATTTTAATTTAAATAGTATAGTAAAACGGCGCCGTTTTGGCTTAGTACACCGTGGCCTAAAACGACGTCGTTTCGTAGCCTCAAGCCGCGCACTGACCCGACCCAGGGGAAGGATCCGCGTGTTTTTTTTTAGAATGGGATATTTACTCTTTTGACCCTTTCGCATTTTTTTTCCTTTTAATCAAGTTTTATTTTATTTTAATTTGACCCTTAATGTTTGTTACGTTTTATTTTAGTCCTCGTTTAAACGCTGCGTTTTTCGAAGCTTGGAACATTTACTAGTTTAGCCCCTAATTGTTTGTGCGTATAGTATTTTGATCCCTGACCTTTTTTAAAATGATTTTATTTATTATAAAATAGCCTTTAAATTTTGTTTTTGTTTCAATTAAGCACCTTTTTGTTTTCATATACAATCTTCACGTTTTTATCAGGTTTAATTCATTTTTTATTTGGTTTTAAATTATTTTATAATATGATAAAATATATATATTTATATATTATTTAAATTAAACTATTTTCTAATATATGTATATATAATTTGTATTAAAATTATTTTATCCTTGTGCATATATTATTAAGTTCATATTTTGTATATATATTTTTAATCTATTTATGTAGATATTTAATCTCCTCTAAAACTACTTGTGTTACATATATTTTTTTTCTTTCATAATTTAATATACATATTTTAATGTGTACTTACATACATATATGTAAAATTAGTATTAGAATTATTCCATTGATTTCGTAATATTGTTGATGTATGTATGTTAATTAATTGTCTTTATCATTGATTAAATGTTTGATAATTATTGATATTATGTATGTTTTAATTCTCGCTCTATATTTATTGGTTGCTTGAGATTCAATAGCATTGTGTTTCACTCGTAAATAATTGCTCCATATTGTATGTTATTATGCCATCACATTGTATTCACTTAAAAACATCATGTTTCAACACTATTCGATCTTTAAAATCATTCTTACTTAATATTTCCAAAACAAGGTAATTTTCGTGCGTTTGGAAATTCGAAGAAATCGTGCCCAATCGTGCTGGGTGTGGTTTTTTGTTTAACCAAATAAACGAATACCCTTTCAAAATTGGTTCATATTTTCAAAATAATTTCGAAATTCGAAGAAATCGTGCCCAATCGTGCTGGGTGTAGTTTTTGTTTGACCAAATAAACAAATTTCCTTTCAAATTCTATCGATATTTTCGAAATAAGGTCATATTTGTGCATTTGGAAATTCGAAGAAATCGTGCCCAATCGTGCTGGGTATGGTTTTTTTTGTTTGTCCAAATAACCAAATACCCTTCCAAAATTTCAATACATGCACTTGGAGAATTTTGGGGATGATCTTGAATTCGAGGACTCAAATTGTCGTGTCCAATCGTGCTGGATGTGATACTCTATTCCTTCGGAACAAGGGAATCTCAATATTCAATCAAGTTATTTAAAATTATAGAAAAAAAAGAACAGAATTTCAAAATCATCTCAAACTTTTCAACATTAGGACATAAATTAATCAATTTGGTACCAATTTTGGGCGTGGCGAGGGTGCTAATCCTTCCTCGCACGTAACCGACTCCCAAACCTATTTTCTTCTTGAAATTCGTAGACCAAAATTTATTTTATAGGTGACCCGATCACACCTAAATAAAAGGATTAGTGACGACTCCATATTTTTTAAAGTCGATCCCCATTTTTTCAAACTTAAAATAAAAAATGGTTTCGATAGCTTGGCGACTCCGCTGGGGACCAATAAGAGAGTCAAGCCGTAAAATTGATTATTTTCTGTCCTTTTGTCGAAAATTAAAAATTTGATTTGAAAAATTACGATCCTTTTTTTATTGCATTCGCTTGTGTCATCTCATTCTTGTGGTTCGAGTCTTATAGAATACTTTGCATCATATTGCATGACCCTGGTCATACCCTTAAGTGGGAGTGAGAAGCTACTCCTTCGTGAGGTTTTCACCTCCGTGCAGGATAGTGAATCGCTTCAGGGATACATCCGTACCTATGTCTTTGTGAGATTTTCATCTCCGTGCAGCCATAGGGAAATGTATTCCCCTGAACCGAACTCGGTCTGTATAAGCCTATAATGGGTGAGGATCGAGGAATCTGCTAGTTCAATTACCTCAACTCTAGAACTGAACTGCATATAGAAAGACCCTAAGAGCCTACCCCAGGTAGAGTTGTGATAAACCCTAGTGGTCACCCAATAGGTGCTTGAACGTTTTTACATGCTTTGAATTTTGCTTCTATTGTACTGACTATTTGTTTTGTCTTTGTTGCTTTGCATGCATTTTCATATTAGAGAAAGGTGTCGATTCGGGTTCGGTTGCTAAATTAGGGAGCTCGGCATGGAGAACAAATTTCTTGATAAAACGGAAGACAATACGGATGTTCGTATATTTGTAGTCCGTTTCATGTAAAGAATTTTGTCCTCTAGTAAAGTTTTCTAAAGGAAATTGAGTTAGAATCGACACCTCTTTACATTCATTTCATGCATTCACATAGTATTACATCATATGCATCAGATTTCATGAGAAAACCCTTATTGGTTGAAGTTATTTTAGCATTAACCTGGACACCGGCAAGACTAAACATCCCTACGGTACCCGAACCAAAATGAAAGATATGGATCAGAGATTAGAGAAGCTTGAACAACTCCAAAGGGAGATGCAGGATAAACTTCAGCTGCAAATGCATGAACAGCTAGCTAAGATCCAGCAAGATATGATGGATAGAATGATGGAATCACAAAAGAGTATGATGACTCAATTAACTTAATTACTAGTGGGAGCAATAGACAAAGGAAAGTCCCCCATGGTTAATGCTGGTGAAGATAATGAGGAACCACTATATCCTTCGGGTTTTACCCCGACACATCCTGAGGTGTACCCACGAAAAACATCTGTCACAATTAAACCTCAACAACTTCAGGAGGGTGTTTCGATACCAACAAGCTTCCAAGCGGGATCGGGTTCTAACTTAGAGGATCACCCAATTAATGCTGTTATTCCCGACTTTGATGAAGCAGCAGAGGGAGAAAGGGCAAAATCTAAATTGCCAAAGCAGTTAGAGGAGCGATGCAAATGGTTGGAAGACAAATTTAGGGCCATGGAAAATGATGATAGGCAACATGGAATTGACGCTAAAGATCTGAGTTTGGTGCCAGATCTAATACTTCCTCACAAATTCAAGGTGCCAGAATTGGAAAAATACAATGGGGCTACTTGCCCAGAGGCTCACATAACTATGTTTTGCCGGAGAATGACTGGGTACGTTAACAATGACCAACTGCTAATTCATTGCTTCCAAGATAGTTTGGCAGGAGCAGCATCTAAATGGTACAATCAGTTGAGCCGTACCGAATTGGTTCTTGGAGGGATTTAGCACAGGCATTTATGAAGCGAAGCTGATCACGAATGTGAGATATGACCCCCGATAGAATCACCTTGCAAAATATGGAGAAGAGATCAAGCGAGAGTTTTCGGCAATATGCACAAAGGTGGAGAGAGGTTGCCATACAGGTCCAGCCACCTCTTCTAGAGAAAGAAACCACTATGCTCTTCATCAACACCTTGAAAGCCCCATTTATCAACCATATGCTAGGGAGCGCTACAAAGAGCTTCTCAAACGTCGTAATGACTGAAGAAATGATTGAGAATGCCATAAAGAGTGGTAAAATAGATGCAGGGGAAAGTGCCAAGAGATCAGCCCCGGGAAAGAAAGAAAATGAGGTAAACAATGTGGAAGTATACAATAAAGGTTATTCTAAGCAAGTTACTGTGGGATCACCAATGATGACAACTACAAACCTTCTGACTCCTTCAAGGAATGAATCTAGGCAAAGGACGGACACAGAAAAGCTTCAGTTCACTCCTATTCCAATAACATACCAAGAGCTATATCAGAGATTGTTTGACACACACGTGGTGTCCCCTTTCTACCTGACACCATTGCAGCCCCCGTACCCCAAGTGGTACGATGCAAATACCCAATGTGACTATCATGCGGGAATTTCGGGGCATTCAATAGAAAATTGCACTGCCTTTAAGAAAGTCATGGAAAGGCTTATTAAGATAGGGGTTGTGAAGCTCGATGAGCTGAACGAAGCAGTAAATTGAATGATGGGGCAAGAGAGTTGTGATTCCTTAAAGAAGTCATCAAAAGCCTAGAAATCGGGAAGTCAGAACACCAATGGCATATCCAAAGAGTGAACCAAGGAATAAAAGTTTCCCAAGCATCGGCCTTTATATACTCGGGAGCGTTTTGGACAATCAGACTACGAAAGAAATTCCTGTAGTATTTAGAGCTTACCTAGAGTAATGTACAAAACGCACTTGTTGCTTTAAGCCTAGAAGCAATAAGATTTCTTTTGTGAAATATGCTTGTGTTCAGAATTCTTATTTCAATGAGATGCATCTTTTAAGCAAATATCTTTTATTCTTTACATTTCATACTATACATTCTTTGGTTTTTTGAATATTCTTTCATTTCTTATTCATAACCATACCATGCAAATAATCATCCTTAGAATCATTTATTCTTTGGAATTTGTTTTCATGCCTACAATAGGTACCCAGATATCAAGACATGAGCAACGCTGTTACTGACTCCCTTTTTGAATGAAATATGGGTCTAGGGGATCTCAAGATTTTGAAGATGATAGAGATTGTAATATATTTTCTGATTTGTTAATACTGGATGAAAAATAGATCCACCGTCGCGAGCCAAGGAAGGAGATGAAGATCAAAGGCTCGCTCAATGCAGAAACAAGATTTCCTATATGTGGGGCATGGATGTTATCAGGCCAGTCTCATCAGAAGCTTCTGGCTGACACCAATTCATCTACGTGGTTGTCAATTTCTTCACTAGGATGGTAAAAGTCACTTCATATGCCAATATTACAAAGTCGATAGTCATTGGAACAAAGAAAAGAAAAAGAAAGAATACCGACAAAAAAAATGTCAAAAAGATCGCATTTAACCGCACAAGGTCAAAAGTCTGCGGTCTGTTCAAAGATCAGGTGCCACATATCAGTGCAGTAAAAGCAGCCAAAAAGAAAAACAAAGGATCATAAAAAGACCGAGACTTGTAAGGATTGGCATACAGAAGTTACTATTTACCCTCTATGCTTATCAAACTTTGGCCTAGACTGTCACAGGGGCAACACGTTTCTCATTGGTTTTGCCCATTGGAGTCGAAATTCTGTCAGCGCTGAAATTGGATGAGGCAGAATAGATCCAATCTCAATATGATCAGTTGATGTTAAAAGCTATCTGTCACATTCAGGTGATGCGAGCTCACAACAAAAATGATTCGCCCTAGAAAATTTCATGATAGGGATTTGAAGAAGACTTTTCCCATACAAAAGGGACTTCAGAGGAAAGTGGATGCCAAACTGGGAAGGACCTTATACGGCAAAGAAGGCATGTTCTGGGGAAGCATGAATATAAACCGAGATGGATAGCAAGAACCTGCCTAATCTGGTGAATTCAGACTCAATAGAAAGTTTTCCAAAAAAAAAAAGGGAGAGGCCAAGGTGAAAACCCGCAAAGGGCACTTTGAGACCAAAGGGGATTTGAGTTGAAAACCCGGAAAGGGCGGCTCAAATTTTGATCAAAACCGGGGCATTCAACAATCTTGCTATGCCTGAATTAACAGTGAAGAAGTATGCTATGTCTTGGGGCATCGAAAAAGTACTCCGAATCCCCTAAACACATATTGAGCTTAAAATGGTCCTCAAGAAGTTGGAACAGAGAAGCTCAAACTACGATATCTGGGGCACCTAGTTTCCATTTTACCCATTTTAAATTTGTTATTTGTGATTATATTATTCTTCTCAAAATATGTTCACAATAAAATTCCTTTTTGATTGCAATTTGCTATCTTTGCTTAGCTTATTTGTTTCGAGCTATGCTCCTAATTAATTTCCTTCTTGTCCATAATTATGATCTTTTTTAGGCATTTTGCATTGAAATAACGATAAGTGGACTAATAATATTTTCATAAAAGGGGTTTCGCATATTACTCTGGAAGCTTCTGAATAATACAAGAACTTGAAATAGGACTATTGTTTAAAACTCACCAAGTTTAAGGAAAAGTCTAAACTAGGGCTATCTCTTCAGAAAATGGTGACAAGATATTGCGTCGGTGATACAATCTCGGCAAAAAAATGGTCTATGTTAACCCAAGTGTAAAATGGGAATCATTCTCCGAAAAAAAAATTTGATATTCTGCATTCAAGCGAGCATCATGCATACACATCTGGTTGGGTCACCTGAGGAGTGATCAGTTGATGGAAAAAGCTACAGGCCCTATACCCCCGAGTTATAGTAGGACAGATGGACGATAATACAGATCTTATACCTTTGAATAGCAATATGATGGATTGAAGAAGAAATAAATCCTATATTTCGAGGTCACAGTGGGATAGATGGGAAGAGATTCAGACCCTATACCCCTAAGTCACAATGAGATGAACCCTGAAGTTATAAGTGGGGAAATTCGTTGAGCAAGATATAATCATTTTCTCGGGTTTTCTGTTGAGAATACCAGCCGAACAAGAAGATAGGATATTACATCAGTGATACAACCTGGAGGAATAATGAGCAATGTCAATCCTAGGCGTTTAGAAAGAGGATTATTCTCATGAAATCCTGCATTCAAGTAAGACACATTTAGTTAGGAGCATTCGATTCATTCAGATCATTGCATCTTAATCATTCTCATGACATTCTACATTCAGGTATATGCCATCCATAATGCATTTAGTTGGAAGCATTAGATTCATTCCGATCATTGCATCCTAACCATTTTACATAAGCATAAACACATAAATCCGATTTTACAGGACAGGTCCCCCAGAGGATGGTGTCACAACATTGGTGAATTAGCATATCTTGTCTCCCTGAGTTTGCAGTGGAGCAGATTGAAGATAACAGATTTGGCATTCCTGAAGTTGCAGGAAGCGGATTGAAGACAGCAGATCTTGTCTCCCTGAGTTTGCAGTGGAGCAAATTGAAGATAGCAAATCTGGCAATCCTAAAGTTGTAGGAGCAGATTGAAGATAGCAAATCTGGCAATCCTGAAGTTGCAGGAGCAGATTAAAGATAGCAAATCTGGCAATCCTGAGCGAAGCAGATTGAAGATAGCAAATCTGGCAATCCTGAAGTTGCAGGAGCAGATTGAAGATAGTAAATCTGGCAATCCTGAAGTTGCAGGAGCAGATTGAAGATAGCAGATCTGGCAATCCTAAAGTTGCAGGAGTAGATCGACGCCATACAATTCTTATCACCTCGAAGCCCCAGTGGAGCAGGTCGAAGCTACAAATCCCTCTTCCCTGAGTGTATTGAGGATCAACATTTATTTTCGAGAAGTTTCAGTGAGAAGATCAAAACTATAAATCTCTTCTCTCTGGATTCTTATCACCTCGAAGCCCCAGTGGAGCAGGTCGAAGCTACAAATCCCTCTTCCCTGAGTGCATTGAGGATCAACACTTATTTTCGAGAAGTTTCAGTGAGAAGATTGAAATTACAAATCTCTTCTCTACGGATTCTTATCACCAAGAAGCTGAAGGGAGCAGTCGAAGCTACAAATCCTCCTCCCCGAGTGTATTGTGGATCAACATTTATTTTTGAGAAGTTTCAGTGAGAAGATCGAAACTACAAATCTCTTCTCTCTGGATTCTTATCACCTCGAAGCCCCAGTGGAGTAGGTCAAAGCTACAAATCCCTCATCCCTGAGTGTATTGAGGATCAACATTTATTTTCGAGAAGTTTCAGTGAGAAGATCGAAACTACAAATCTCTTCTCTCTAGATTCTTATCACCTCGAAGCTGCGGCGGAGTAGATCGAAGCTACAAGTCTGGGATCGAAGCGCTAGTTTTCATGCCCTTGAAGATGCAGTGGGATGGAATGAAGCTACTCGAAGAAGAAAAGCACTGAAAGAGGTCAAGATTTGGCAAGACCGGGCAAAATTGGCCCTTTTTGAAGTCTTCGCTCCATTCTCGTTACACGATAATGAGCAAAGAAGGGCAGCTGTAAGACCCAATTTTCACCCGGCCCATTTGAAGCCCATTAACCAAACAAAACCAAGAAAGCAAACATAAATTAAAAAAATTAATAAAAGTTCAGTCCATTACAAAAAAACTAAACCACTACCCAAATTTAACAGGCCCAATACACAAACCCTAACCCATAACCTAAAATCAGAAAAAAGAAAACCCTAAGAAGCCTTGCGCCGCAACAGCTCCAACGCTGCTCCTCCACGTCAGCCCTCTAGCGCTGCAAGCTCCCACGTCGCTCATCTCCGTACGGTGCCACGTCCTCCTTCGTACCTGCAAAAAGGACGATAACAGCACAGCAAACAAATAGCAGCAAGAAAAACAAAGAAAATAATTGTATTTTTTAATTTCCAATTTCGGCCTTTAAATGGACGAAAACAAACAAGTGTAAAAGGATCCATTTTTTTACACCCACACCGAATACAAAAAGAAAAAAAAAGTAACAAACAGCAATAAGAAATCAGATTCAAAAGAAAAAGGTCTATTATTTTGGAGGTTCCTGTTTCTTTCATTTTTTTTCCTTTTATTTTACTTACAAGTTGATTTTAAATAAAATAGAAAGAGAGAGGAGAAGAATACCTTTGATTTGCCTAAAAAACGGAGATTTTCAGCCCTCCGACCGTCGTATAAGGCGGCGCCGATGGCGGCGCGTGCGGTGACGGACCATATCGGAGTTAGGCCAAAAATCGCCTAAGTTGAGAGAGGGGGAGAGAATTTCATAGTATTTTTTTATTTCTGAAGGGTGAAATGATTATTTTTTTGGTAAAGATTTTAATTTAAATAGTATAGTAAAACGGCACCGTTTTGTTTAGTACACCGTGGCCTAAAACGATGTCGTTTCGTAGCCTCAAGCCGCGCACTGACCCGACCCAGGGGAAGGATCCGTGTGTGTTTTTTTTAGAATGGGTTATTTACTCTTTTGACCCTTTCGCATTTTATTTCCTTTTAATCAAGTTTTATTTTATTTTAATTTGACCCTTAATGTTTGTTACGTTTTATTTTAGTCCTCGTTTAAACGCTACGTTTTTCGAAGCTTGGAACATTTACTAGTTTAGCCCCTAATTGTTTGTGCGTATATTATTTTGATCCCTTGTAACATCGCAAAATTGGGCCTAGTAGGATTGGGCCCAATGGGCCTTGAGTGTAGGAGTGTTTAAAATTTTTAGAACAAGAGAATGGCATTATTGCAAATTGGACTTATTAGTTAAGTGAATTTGGAGGGTTACGAGGTTTCTATGAAGTCTCGGGTTTAATTGGCCCTTAGGAAAAAAATTTGGGATTTTAGCACTTTAAGGAGAGATGGTAAGTAGCTTCAAGACTTATAGAAATAAATGAGTAATGTGCTTGCATAAATGAGCTATTGGTAAAGAGGTTATGGCATCAAGTGATGGACTTTGAGGGAAGAGGTTCAAATCCCATTGTGTGCAAACTTTAACTATTATTTTTGCACTCTTTCCTTAAGTGTCGGCCAAGCATGTAAATAAGGCAAGGTGGACTTTTATTTTTGGCAAGATGGCTAAGGAAAATAGGAAAGGATGAATGTGAGGAAAGAAATCAAGAGAAAGGGGAAAGTAGGGGGAACATGTGGCCTTTTTCAAGGGATGTATTATGGAAAGGGTGGTTGGCAAAATTTTGACTATTGGGGACATGAATGTGGACGGTTTTGGGGCTAAAGGGGGTGATAGCCGAATTTTGCTAGGATTTTTTGGCAAAGCTAGTGCTTGAGAGGTTGTTCTCTTTAGTTTTCTGTATCATTCTCTTTCTCTCCAAATTTCCTCTTCTCTTTGCCAAATTTTCAAGCCTTTAGTGTGCATTTTTGTTTCTTCTTTTCTTCCTTGTTGCCGAAAGTACCTAAGCCTTGGAAATCAAATTGTTCACTCGTTTTCCTTTGGAAAAACCGAACCCTTCATTTCTTCTTTATCGTTCTTCTCATCCGTATTAACACTCACTCCTTTGATCAATCGGTAAGTGGTTCTATTCAAACATTTTTTTATTTTTCTTTCTCCTAGCCGAATATATGTCTTGGCATGGGATGGTCCTTTTAACCGAGACCATCATTTTATTCTACCCTCTCAAACGAGATTATTTTCTCTTTTTCGTAGTGTTTTAAGTGGGAGACCATGTATTGTTCTAGCCGAAGTCAAACGGTGGAAATTGGATCCAGTATCGATAAGGTAAGGGGGTTCATTTTGGATTTTTCGTTATATCTCTATTTGGCTATGTTGCAAATCGGATCGAAGTTTCGACTAATCGATTATGTTTTAGGGACGAAATCACTCGATATGTTCTACCTTCGGACATAGTGGTAAGTGATTCAAGTCTAAGTGATACGAAATCTTTTGGAAATCCGAGGCTAACTTTTGGTTGGTATTGTTCTAGGTCATCGACGAGTGGTTCGTTAGGAAATCAAAATCAAGTGTGTAATCCCGTATCTTCCGTATACATATCTGAACTGGTGTGTAATCTCACACTTCTCTAAAATTTTGTATGAAATATTCTGTGCATCGGTTGGAATATCGAAGAAAACTGAAAACTGGCATCCGTGATCACTCGGGCGTGCGCATGATCGTAGTAGCAATCGTATGTTGTAATAAAATAGTTTCGGTCAGAAACAATGACGTGTATTTGAAAAATCACGAAACATAGGAGAAAAGGAATTACAAAGTGAATAAGATATCAGATTAAATCTTACTATGTCTATTTTAATATGGAAGAAACGGAGAAGGAAAAGGATTTTTATATTCTGAGATATGTTAATTTGAGTGAGACTGGTTCTGAATGACTTCGTAGTTCCCTGATCTGTCTTGGAAAAATCGTATAAAATTGTACAAAATGAATTATAAGTTATAGTTTATATGTACAGATTACTTAGTAAGTCTATTTTCAATAGAAACAAGTGGGAGCAACATATTAAAACTGTACAGTGAGATATTTGAATTTTGGCTAAGAGAGGTCAGAATCGTTGGTCAGTGAAACAAGGGAAACTTCATGGAATAAACTGTACTAAATGGTTAAGTCAAAAATTCTGGAAAAGTTATAGTAAGAAGATATATGAGTGTAGTTTCAAGAAAAATTTACGGAGTTAGATTTCGAGATTCCTAACTCAAGTTATAGTCAATTTAGTTAGTACGACGCAGATGGACAGTTTCGATTTTTATGCTCCACATTAGTAGTTAAGTCTAGGTTGCGAAATTTCCAAAATACCCTTAGGTTGCGAGATTACCGAATTACCCTTAGTGGGTAAATTATCGAAATTACGAAAATGCCCCCTAAAGGGCGAATTACGAAATTGTTATATGGGCCAATCGATATTTTGATAAATGGGTCAATCGATATTTTGATAAATGGGCGATCGATATTTTGCTATATGGGCCAATCGATATTTTTACTATACGCTAAATCGATATTTTGATAAATGGGCCAATCTGATATTTTGATAAATGGGCCGATCGATATTTTGCTAAATGGGCCAATCGATATTTTGCTAAATGGGCAAAATCGATATTTTGCTTAATGGGCCTTTTGATTAATTGTTGTAATGGGCCATAATTTTGTAATAAATATCTGAATAAATTGTTGTGAATGGCTATGCATTATATACATGATTTGCATGGGATGGGATAATGATGGAGAGAAGTTCGTAGCTCTGCTACATAGTGCAGTGGCTCGCCACAAATATGATAAATGGCAATGCCATGTAAATTCTGTTAATCTGGTGGCTTGTCCACAAATCTGATATAAATGGCTTAATGCCTACGTTTGGTGTGTTGGCGGGGTGGGTGACTAAAGCTCCCCACAGGTGTGTTGGTTGGTACGGGTGGTGTGTAGCGAATGGAAAACTAGGTTTGGTTTGGGAATTGCATATCATATGCATATTATATTTGATACATTATTGTTGTTGTAAATGGGCTTAGGCCCAAAATATTGCTAATTGGGTTCCGGCCCAATGAATAACGGTAAGGGGATTTCACACTGAGTTCTTGTAACTCACCCCCCCTTTCTCTTAACCCTTGTAGGTAATGCTTGATGATATGGACTTGGGCTATGGATGACTCGAGGGAGGCCATACTTCGGAAATGGTTTATTTGGACTTTAGACTTCTTTCTCGTTTATTTTATTACTTTACTATTTTGGGTTAAATGTTGTAATAAGGCCTTTGGACTATTTTTATTTTTGCTTTTTGGTTGGGACGTTTTTATTATTTTTCTTAAATTGTTTAAAAAGGGGAATTTTCTAAAAACTTAAACAATGGTTTCCAAAATCGATTAACAAATGGATTTCAAAATAAACTTTTACAAATATTTTTAACACGGATATTTTCTCTCGAACTATTAACGATATTTTCAAAAGACTTGGATTCTCTTTCAAATTTTCAACGTCGTTTTCAAAAGTCACGGTTTTGTAAGATCATTAGTTCAAATTTATCTATTTATCAATCAAATCTTTGAGGTTAGTAGTATTTTATCAAATCAAACTTGTTTTCTTGATTTTTAACAAAGCAATATTTTAGTACGATCAAAAAGGGTTTAACATGTTTTGCTCGTGTGACATACCAAATCCGCTCATAACGCATGGGTCGGGTTTGGGGTGTTACATCCCTGACCTTTTTTAAAATGATTTTATTTATTATAAAATAGCCTTTAAATTTTGTTTTTGTTTCAATTAAGCACCTTTTTGTTTTCATATACAATCTTCACGTTTTTATCAAGTTTAATTCATTTTTTATTTGGTTTTAAATTATTTTATAATATGATAAAATATATATATTTATATACTATTTAAATTAAACTATTTTCTAATATATGTATATATAATTTGTATTAAAATTATTTTATCCTTGTGCATATATTATTAAGTTCATATTATGTATATATATTTTTAATCTATTTATGTAGATATTTAATCTCCTCTAAAACAACTTGTGTTACATATTTTTTTTTTCTTTCATAATTTAATATACATATGTTAATGTGTACTTACATACATATATGTAAAATTAGTATTAGAATTATTCCATTGATTTCGTAATATTGTTGATGTATGTATGTTAATTAATTGTCTTTATCATTGATTAAATGTTTGATAATTATTGATATTATGTATGTTTTAATTCTCGCTCTATATTTATTGGTTGCTTGAGATTCAATAGCATTGTATTTCACTCGTAAATAATTGCTCCATATTGTATGTTATTATGCCATCACATTGTATTCACTTAAAAACATCATGTTTCAACACTATTCGATCTTTAAAATCATTCTTACATAATATTTCCAAAACAAGGTAATATTCGTGCATTTGGAAATTCGAAGAAATCGTGCCCAATCGTGCTGGGTGTGGTTTTTTGTTTAACCAAATAAACGAATACCCTTTCAAAATTGGTTAATATTTTCAAAATAATTTCGAAATTCGAAGAAATCGTGCCCAATCGTGCTGGGTGTGGTTTTTGTTTGACCAAATAAACAAATTTCCTTTCAAATTCTATCGATACTTTCGAAAGAAGGTCATATTTGTGTGTTTGGAAATTCGAAGAAATCGTGCCCAATCGTGCTGGGTATGGTTTTTTTTGTTTGTCCAAATAACCAAATACCCTTCCAAAATTTCAATACATGCGCTTGGAGAATTTTGGGGATGATCTTGAATTCGAGGACTCAAATTGTCGTGTCCAATCGTGCTGGATGTGATACTCTATTCCTTCGGAACAAGGGAATCTCAATATTCAATCAAGTTATTTAAATTTATAGAAAAAAAAAGAACAGAATTTGAAAATCATCTCAAACTTTTCAACATTAGGACATAAATTAATCAATTTGGTATCAATTTTGGACGTGGCGAGGGTGCTAATCCTTCCTCGCACGTAACCGACTCCCGAACCTGTTTTCTTCTTGAAATTCGTAGACCAAAATTTTTTTTATAGGTGACCCGATCACACCTAAGCAAAAAGGTTGGTGGGGACTCCATATTTTTTAAAGTCGATCCCCATATTTTCAAACTTAAAATAAAATGATTTTGGGCCTAGTCAGAAAAGTGGTTTTGGGGCCACAAATCCGACGAGAAAAAATATTATTTTTATTATATTTTTATGGTATATGATTTCACAGATAGATTTCGTGAAAATTTCATTCGAAAATTTCTACGTTTGGACACTCAATTTAATCAAAAGGACTAAATTGTAAATAGTGCAAAAGTTTAGTTCCACATGTTAGAAGTGTCCAATTTCTATGAAATTTTAAATTGGAGACCCTTAAATGGTAATTAGACCATTGGTTAAATTTTTGGACAAAAATGGACATGAGATAAGTGAAATAGGATATTTTTAAGTTAGGGGCATTTTGGTAATTTGGTAATTAAATGGACTAAAAGACAAAATAAAAGCCAAAAACCCTTTTCCATCTTCTTGCTTGGCCGAATTTAGCATTGGGGAAGCCATGGCTAGGGTTTTAAAGCTTTCAAGCTCAATAGTAAGTGCATCCAAGCCCCATTTTTAATGTTCTTTACATTTTTGAGATCCCCATAACTCGGTTTAGCTATTTCTACCATTATTTTGAGCTAGGGTTTGTGTTTAAAAATTTACCCATGGATGACATGCATGTGCTTTGATGTCTAATGGTAGAATATGAATGCTCGGTGTGTAGTAAATGACTTTTACTAAGTGATTTTCAATGAAATCGCATAAAAGGGCTAGTTTGTAAAAAGTTGAAAAATGTATGAAAATGTGTGAATGAATGCAAATTGTTGTCTGATATAGTTATGAAAATGGTTTGGCTAGGCCTAAAATGCAAGGAAATTGAATAAAAATTATTTTACGAGCCTAGGGGCAAAATTGTAATTTTGTGAAACTTTAGGGGCAAAATTGTAATTTTTGTCATAGGATGTTTCTGGGCTGATTTGAATAATGTTAGCATTGAATAAGTCAAATGTGTTATTATAGATCAAGAAAGATGTGGAATCGGCCTTGATCGGGGAAAGGAAAAGATTGTGGACTAAATTACAAAATTACTATATTTTGCACCGAAGTTTATATGTAAATAATACATCGTTTTTATTTTTTTTAATATTTTATTATATTATATGAGATATGGTTGAATATGGAGTAATTATTTGATGTAAATTATGAATTGTGATTGATTATGGATGAATTGGTAAAATGTTGAAAAGTGAGAATTTTCGGTTGAACCTTCGGAATAGAAAAGATACGAATGAGGTAGCTAGGTCACATGTGTGGTACTAAGTGTAGGCCACTATGTGTACAAGAGAGCTACGAGATGGTTTTAGGTTATGTGTGTAGTACTAAGTGCAGGCTACTACGTGTACCAGACGGATAGGTCGTATGTGAAGTACTAAGTGTAGGCTACTATGCGTACCCGATAGTTTCGATCACATGTGTGGTACTAAGTGCAGGCCACTATGTGTAAGTGATGGTTTTGGTCACATGTGTAGTACCAAGTGCAGGCTACTATGTGCACCAGATAGCTTCGGCTACAAGGGTGGTACTATGTGCGAGGCCACCGTGTATATCTCATTATTATTCGATGAGTTCAACGGGAAATTGACTATGTGAAAATACATGTGATCATGTAACGACTAAGTGTAATTAAATATGACTATGTGATGGATAAGTGCAGGTATAAGTGTGAACAATGTGCTTGATATTTGAGCGAACCTTCAGTAAGATGAAATGGAGTAAGTGAAATTATGAAAGAGTAAATTTAGCAACAAAACAGTTTTGGACAGCAGCATTTGTGTGACTTTGAAAAATCACCAAAACTGGTTTAAATCAAATTAGAGGTTGAATAAGATATGAAATTAAAGATGAATGTGTCTATTTTCACATAAAAGAAACGGTGTAAACAAAAGAATTTCATATTTTGTGATATTCTAAATTTTGTGAGACAAGGTCAGAATGATTTCGGAATCCCCTGTTCCGAATTTGGAAAATCATTAAAAATTTTATAAAAATAATTATGGTTTATAATTTATATTATTAAATTTCTTAATGAGTCTACTTTCAAGAGAAACAATTGGGAACAATATCCAAAATCTGTACAGTGAGATAATTAATTTTTAGTACAGAGGGGTCGGAACTGTTAGACAGTGAAATAGGGAGACTTTAAAGAATAAACTGTACTTATTGGCTAAACCAAAAATTCTGAAAATTTTATAGTAAGAAGATATGTGAGTCTCGTTTCAGGGAAAATTATCGGATCTTAATTTTTAGTTCTGTAGTTCAGGATATAAATAATTTAGTGACTATGACTCGAGTAGACAGCTTGAGATGAACATGAATAAATAGTGGAACTATGTGCAATTATGATTGTATTAATTTGAAAGCATGTTAGTAATTTGTTTATTATTTACTTACTTACTTACTAAGCTATATGCTTACTCCCCTCTCTTTTCTCTTGTTTTATAGTGTCACCAAGCTAGCTCGGGATTCGGAGATCGTCGGAGATCCATCCACACTATCAACACTCGTTTGGTATTTTGAAATCAATATTTTAAATTATGGCATGTATAGAGGACTTGGTTATTTTGTTATGTGTCATAATTGATTTGGCCTAAAATGTTGGCCTATAATATTTGATAGTTCATTTTGTATAAGGCCATTGATGTTGGCTATTATTGATCAAGTTATATGTTTATGATGATGCAATTTATGAGATGCATGACTATGTTGAATGAGTGTGTGATAAAAATTTGAAAAGTTTTATTTTCGATGAAATTTTATGACTCGGTTTAATACGTTTACAAGTGTATGTGTTCCGGTAATGCCTCGTACCCTATTCCGGCGTCGAATACGGGTAAGGGGTGTTACATTTAGTGGTATCAGAGCTATGGTTTAGTCGGTTCTCGGACTAATGTAGCGTGTGTGTGTAACGCCCCAATTTTCTTAATTCTGGCTTTTGTAAAATTGACACAATTGTGTATCTGCTTCAGTGGTTATGTGTTCTGGGTGTGTGTGTGAGGTCCCAAGTTCAAGCCTTGACTTGGGCAAATTTTGGGTTTTTATGGTATGAAGCCTTACCTTTGATTAGTAGGCTTATAAGTATTTATTCGTAAGAACATGCCAGAGATGTGCCAAGGTATTGAATGTCCTGTGTTCAAATCCTGGCGTGAGCATTATTTTTGCCTGTCATGTCCAGAGTGTTTGTGTTGGACTAAAAATCTGATAGTAGGGAGAGAATTAAGGAGAGAGATTAGGGGGTTAGCAGATTTCTTTTTTCAAAAATTTCGGCTATCACCCTGTTTCCAAAAAGTTCCTGACGCCATTCTCCTTCTCCTCTCCACCTTGCTGCCGAATGTTTCCCCCTTTTTCCTGATTTCAACCGTTTTCTTTTTATCACTTAATATCCGCAATCCACCGCTTCGGTTCTCTTTGTGTTGTTGGTAAGTGCAGTAGTATAGTTCCGATTGGAATAATGAATCATTGCTTATTTGGTTTTGATTGGTGATTAGGAGATAATCAGAGGGCTGGAGATCGTTACTTGACACTCTAAGTGTACGAAACCCCGATTGTTTGACTGAAGGTAATGTTTTTGTGAGTATTAGCGTTCGGTCATTTCGTGCGTTTTCGTTTGAGTATAGCCTTAAGTGACTAAAATGGTGTTTTAATGATCGAATATAGGTTCTGGAGTGCTCAGGAATTGTTTTAGCTTCAATCGAAACCAGGTGTGTACCCGAAAATGCAAAAACCGAGGTTTCGATGAAAGTTGAAAACTTCTCTGTCGACGTCACACGAGCGTGTGGTCGCCCGTGTGGTAGGCCGTGTGCGAGACTGTAAGTCACCACACGACCGTGTGATCGACGAGCTAGGCTGTGCGCGAGTGACACGATCGTGTGACGGCCGGGCAAGGCCGTGTGCGACACACGGGCTCGACCAATTGGGCCGTGTGGACCACACGAGCATGTGGGCCCACACGGGTGAACAACACGGGTGTGTGGGATTCTGGATCACACAGCCAAGGTCAATTTGGGCCATGTGGGCCACACGGGCAGGCCACATGGGCGTGTGAGCCCATTTTAATGAAATGTTCTGAAAGGTTGCACGGGTCGTCCAAGTCGACTGTGAACCTAATGAAGAGTCGATAAGCAGTACTTAGACCCGTAGCTATGTGATCTGATTATGTGAAATTTGTACTGAACATGTTACACTTAGCATGTATACTGATTTGAATGTATGGACTATTATTTTCATAAAAGCATGTCATATTATGTATGTTGCATTGCATCGGGGTGGGGTGATGATATTTGGAGGAAGTATCGAAAGGTCATTAAGCTGTTATCAGCGGACCAATTTGCAACTTTCTGATTATGTGCCGCATTCGGTACAGCATGGTGTGTAGGGATAGGTGGGTTGATTTTATGCCCACATGGTGTGTAGGGTTGGACAGAGTTGGTGTGTAGAGGCTGGTGGGTAGGATTCTGCTATTTTGTTCTGATCTGCATATTATGTCTGAAACTGGCTAAGGCCCTAGAATATATCTGATTCTGTATCTGAGAGGGCTGAGGTCCACACAGTTTTCGTAATGGGCTAAGACCCGAACTGTGAGTTTATGTCTGTTATCTGATATTACTGTGTGTATGTTTTCTGTGGGGATTACACAATGAGTTTGCGAAAACTCACCCTTTTCCATTTAACTGCTCAGAAATCCCAGCAGAAGACTGCGGGTCGAGACAATGGAAGACTCGGCGGTGATGACGATTACTCGACCTTACGCTTTTAATTTTATTCATGATTTTAATTATATCTGGGAAAAAGTTTATGTAATATGGCCTTTACGGATTTTTGTTTAAAGTTGGGATTTTTATTTTATAACTGCTAGCAGTAGGATAAGACGCGAGTTTTCAAAATAAACAAATGTTTTATCAAAATATACACGAATTCGTAAATTATTTTAAAAGCTTTCGCAACGTATAATGTTTTGAAAACGGATAATGAATGAATAAATGACACGTTTTGACGGTAACCTAAGATATCTAAAAAAAATGGTTTTGTCGTAATTACGTTTTCTAAAGCACTATCATGTGACATCGCCAGATTTGGCCATAACGCCCAGGCTGGGTTTGGGGTGTTACATTTAGTGGTATCAGAGCCAGGTTACAAAACTCGGCTGTATATATGGGTTTTAAAAATTAGTTTTTCTGAAATAATTTTTAAATGATTTAAAATATTTTTGGACTGAGTATGTGGTACACCGAGTCTTCAGCACCGATCCTATAAGTGTTCTGAACTTTGTTTAAATTTGTCTGAAAATACCATTAGTATGCTTGAAACAGCCATAGGTAGTATACTGTACTGTAAACACTCTAGGTAGTGTAAACTGAAAACTGTAGCGAAACTGAAAATCGTAGTGTGACTACGATTCACGATAACGAACTCTGAACTTCTGATACTGTTCTGCATAAAACATCTGTTAACAAATATTGGAACTGTAACTAATGCATAAAACTATTAATCCAGATAAACTCCAAATTTACGATGAGCACACGAGGTATCCGCGGACGGGGTACTAGAGGCCGTAGTAGAGGCCGTAGGGGGGCTCGAGCTGGGTCCTCAGCATCTAAAAATCTGCCTAATCTGGATACGAGCGAGACGCTGATCTCACCCGCTACAGAGACTGGGTCTCATGATCGTGAGGCTAGGGATGACGCACTATCCCGAGCCATGCTACGGATTTTAGAGAGGGTCGCTGGGCCCAACACCGGATCTAGGGGCGTGGGTCGGGTTTGAAACGACTCGGTCCAATGGAAATTTGAGTTATTCGAAGTCGTCGAGAGTCGCTAATGTGGTGGTGAATATTGGATGGAGGCCACGGTAAGAATTATGGATGATCTGGATTTTACCGCGGAGCAGAAGCTTGAGGGGGCTGTCTTCTTACTTCACGATGAAGCTTACCAGTGGTGGCTGACTGTTAAGGAGGGCACTCAGCCCGACCGATTGACTTGGGACTACTTTAAGACGACGTTCCAGAGTAAGTATGTGGGAGCCAGCTACATTGATGCTAGGAGGCGCGAGTTCCTTAACCTCACACAGGGGGACCATTCAGTGGTTGAGTATGAGGCCGAGTTCTTGAGATTGAGCCGGTATGCCCGGCGCATGATGGCGACTGAGTATGAGCGTTGCGTCTATTTTGAGGATGGACTCAGGGACAGCTTGCAGGTTCTGATAGCTCCGCAGAAGGAGCGTGATTTTTCTACTTTAGTGGAGAAGGCGAAGATCGCCGAAGAGGTTAAGCACGCTGAGTGCCAAAACTGCGAGAAAGGAAAGAATAAGAGGGAATCGAAGCCCTCGAGTTCTATGATGAGGCCTAAGAAAAAGGCCAGATCTAAAGGGCCAGTGAGAGTTGGGCCTCCTGTCGCACTTACTGGAGTGGCGCTTTGTGGACACTGTGGTAGACGCCATCCGGGCGAGTGTTGGAGGACGACTGGGGCATGTTTGAGATGTGGGTTGACTAAGCATCGTGTCAGGGATTGTCCACTGAGAACCAATCAGATGCAAGCTACGAGTGTTGGTACTGCATAGCCACCGAGAGTAGTTCAGTAGCCACCGAGAGGCCGAGGTCGGGCCGAGGGTGGTAGTGGTGATGGGCCGAGGACGAGAGCACGGGTAGAGGTTTGGGACCGACCGAGGCGGCACCGCTGACCGTTTATGCTACGATCACCGTGAGGACCGAGATGATGCCGGACGTCATCACGAGTGCACGTTTTCATTTATAGTGTACCTTATTTGGCATTGATAGACATAGGCTCTACGTACTCTTACGTAGCTAGTTTTGTGTCTGAAACCTTGGGGATTAGGGCTGAGAGTACTTCTAGTGAGGTAACTGTTGTGAGTTCGTTGGGGCAGTCTATCCGAGTGAGTAAACTGTTTAGAGACGTTCCACTAGAGGTTCAAGGGACAGTATTTTTGGCTGATCTGATGGAGCTTCCATTCGGGGAGTTCGATTTGATTCTGGGAATAGACTGGCTGGTCAAGCACCGGGTAAGTCTGGACTGCACGACAAAAAGGATTGTTTTGAGAACCGAAGAGGACAACGAGGTAGTGGTGATTGGGGAACGTCGAGACTACCTGACTAATGTGATTTCTGTGTTGGTGGAAGAAAAGTTGGTACGGAAGGGATGTGAGGCATTCTTGGCCTACATCAATATTTCTGATTCTGGGGACTCTTCGGTTAAGGACATCAGAATCGTAAGGGACTTTCCGGACATTTTTCTTGAGGAATTACCGGGTTTGCCTCCAAGCCGAGAATTAGAATTTGGGGTTGAGCTCATTCTGGGTACAGCCTCGGTGTCTATTGCGCCCTACCGAATAGCACCGAAGGAGCTTACAGAGCTTAAGGCTCAAATTCAAGAACTATTAGATCGGGGATTCATTCGTCCCAGTATGTCTCCATGGGGAGCACCGGTGTTGTTTGTGAAGAAAAAAGATAGGACAATAAGGATGTGTATCGACTACCGGCAATTGAACAAGCTAACAATCAAGAATAAGTATCCACTACCAAGAATAGATGATCTATTTGATCAGTTTAGAGGGGCTTCTGTGTTTTCCAAGATTGATCTACGATCAGGATACCATCAACTGAAGGTTAAGGAGGTCGATGTGCATAAGACGGCATTTAGGACTCGGTATGGACATTACGAGTTCCTGGTTATGCCTTTTGGGTTGACCAATGCACCAGCGGCATTCATGGATTTGATGAACAGTGTGTTCTAGCCCTATCTGGACCAGTTTGTGGTGGTGTTCATCGATGATATCTTGGTGTACTCTAAGACTGAGGACGAGCACGATGAGCATCTCAGAGTTGTATTACAGACTCTTCGCAGCGTTGTATCACGAAGTTGAGTAAGTGTGAATTCGCTCGAGAAGTAACCTTTCAGGGCATGTAGTTTTGCGAGGGGATTCGTGTTGACCCTCGTAAGATTGAGGCTGTGTTAGAATGGAAACAGCCGAAGAATGTGTCTGAAATCTGCAGCTTTTTAGGGCTGGCGAGATATTATCGATGCTGCATAGAAGGGTTCTCTTTTATCGCAGCACCGTTGACCAAGCTTCTGCGGAAAGGAGTTCCCTTATTTTGGACTAAGAAGCAACAGGAGAGCTTTGAGAAACTCAAATCTGTTCTGACTCAGGCTCCTGTTCTGATACAGTCGGAGCTTGGTAGAGACTTTATGGTATACTGTGATGCGTCACATGTGGGTCTGGGTTGCGTTCTAATGCAGGATGGTAAAGTGGTAGCTTATGCGTCTCGTCAGCTCAAGACGCATAAGGCTAACTACCCAACGCATGATCTGGAACTGGCTGTTGTAGTCTTCGCTTTGAAGATTTAGAGGCATTACCTGTACGGTGAGAACTGTACTGTCTACACTGATCATAAAAGCCTCAAGTATCTCCTCACTCAGAAGGATTTAAACCTTAGGCAGCATAGATGGGTTGAACTGCTTAAGGATTATGACTGCACCATTGAGTACCATCCTGGTAAGGATAATGTGGTGGCAAGTGCTTTGAGCCGCAGGGCTATGACTGATCTGAGAATGATGTTCGCTCGACTCAGTTTATTCGACGATGGGAGTCTGTTAGCGGAACTTCAGGTTAAGCCTGTATGGATTGATCAGATTAGAAGTAAACAGATGGGGGATAAGTCTCTTGAGTTGCGATTCCATCAGGTTGAGACTGGTGATTCTACTGATTTTGGGATTAACAATGATAGAGTACTTTGTTTCCGCGGTCGGATCTGTGTACCGAGTGATGAGGAGTTACGGCAGTCAATTTTGAGGGAGGCGCATAGTAGCCCTTATGCTATGCATCCCGGTAGGAACAAGATGTGCCGAGATCTCTGAGAGTTGTACTGGTGGCTAGGGTTGAAGCGTGAGGTTACTGACTTCGTTGCTCATTGTCTGACTTGTCAGCAGGTTAAGGCTAAGCATCGGCTTGCCTTCGTGGTTGCCGCTGGCCGGTAAAAGATTCGATGTGGAAATGGGAACAAGTAACGATGGACTTCGTTAGTGGGTTGCCTTTAACACCCACTAAGAAGGATTACATGCAGGTCATCGTGGATCGATTGACCAAGTTCGCTCATTTCATTCCCGGCCAGACGGACTTTTCTCTCCGTAAAACCGCTAAGCTATACATATCGAAATAGTGAGACTGCATGGGGTTCCTGTCTCGATCATCTCTGATAGGGATCCTCGCTTCACATCTCGGTTCTGGAAGAAGTTGCAAGAAGCTCTGGGTTCGAGGTTGGACCTTAGTACTGCTTTCCATCCTCAGACAGATGGTCAGTCGGAGAGGGTGATTCAAGTACTGGAGGATATGTTGAGGAGCTGTGTTATAGATTTCTGAGGCAGTTGGGAGGAGTACTTGTCGTTGGCAGAGTTCGCCTATAACAACAGCTATCAGCCTAGCATCCAGATGGCACCGTACGAGGCCCTGTATGGCCGTAAGTGTCGTACTCCCTTACGTTGGACCATTTGGGGGAGCAACGGGTACTGGGCCCGGAGTTGGTGTCTGAAACTGAAGATAAGGTCCGATTGATTCGGGATCGACTAAAAGCGGCATCTGATAGGCAGAAATCCTATGCTGATCTGAAGAGAATGGATACTGAGTATTCTATGGGAGATTTAGTTTTTCTCAAGGTTTCCCCATAGAAGAAGGTCCTGAGGTTCGGTCGCAAGAGTAAGCTGGGCCCTGGAATTATTGGGTCGTACCGTATTCTGAAACGAGTGGGGCCAGTCGATATCAGTTGGAGCTTCCTCCAGAGTTGGATCGCATTCATGATGTGTTCCACGTCTCAATGTTGAGACGCTACCGCTCTGATCTCACGTATGTTGTTCCTATTGAGGACATTGAGGTTAGACCAGATCTGACGTTCGAGGAGGAGCCGGTCCAGATCCTGGATCGTGACATTAAAGTCCTGCATAGGAAGTCTATCCCTTTAGTGAAAGTGCTGTGGCGAAATCATAGCACTAAGGAGGCCACTTGAGAGCCGAAGGATTCGATGCGTCAGCAGTATCCTCACCTTTTCTGATCAGGTAAAGTTTCGAGGACGAAACTTTCTTTTAGGGGGTAGAGTTGTAACGCCCTAATTTTCTTAATTCCAAATTTTGTAAAATTGACACAATTGTGTATCTGCTTCAGTGGTTATGTGTTCTGGGTGTGTGTGAGAGGTTCCAAGTTCAAGCCTTGACTTGGGCAAATTTTGGGTTTTTTTGGTATAAAGCCTTACATTTGGTTAGTAGGCTTATAAGTATTTATTCGTAAGAACATGCCAGAATGGACCTACTGGTCTGGTGGTTAAGAGATGTGTCAAGGTACTGAATGTCCTGTGTTCGAATCCCGGCATGAGCATTATTTTTGCCTGTCACGTCTAGAGTGTTTGTGTTGGACTAAAAATCTGATAGTAAGGAGAGAATTAAGGAGAGAGATTAGGGGGTTAGCAGGTTTCTTTTTTCAAAAATTTCGGCTATCACCCTAAATTTCCAAAAAGTTCCTGATGCCATTCTCCTTCTCCTCCCCACCTTGCTGCTGAATGTTTCCCTCTTTTTCCTGATTTCAACTGTTTTCTTTTTATCACTTAATATCCGCAATCCACCGCTTCGGTTCTCTTTGTGTTCTTGGTAAGTGCAGTAGTATAGTTCAGATTGGAATAATGAATCATTGCTTACTTGGTTTTGATTGGTGATTAGGAGATAATCAGAGGGCTGGAGATCGTTAATTGACACTCTAAGTGTATGAAACCTTGATTGTTCGACTAAAGGTAACGTTTTTGTGAGTATTAGCGTTCGGTCATTTCGTGCGTTTTCATTTGAGTATAGCCTAAAGTGACTAAAATGGTGTTTTAAAGATTGAATATAGGTTCTGGAGTGCTCGGGAATCGTTTTAGCTTCAATCGAAACTAGGTGTGTACCCGAAAACACAGAAATTAAGGTTTCAGCGTAAGCCGAAAACCTCTCTGTCGACGTCACACGGGTGTGTGGTCACCCGTTTGGTAGGCCGTGTGCGAGACTGTAAGTCACCACACGGCCATGTGATCGACGAGCCATGCTGTGCGCGAGTAACACGGCCGTGTGACGGCCGGGCAAGGCCGTGTGCGACACATGGGCTTGACCAACTGGGCCGAGTGGACCACACGGACGTGTGGGCCCACACGAGTGAACCACACGGGCGTGTGGGATTCTGGGCCAGGCCGTGTGATCTACACGGCCAAGGCCAATTTAGGCCGTGTGGGCCCACACGGGCAGGCCACATGTGTAACGTCCCAAAATTTAGGGGCTGTAATTTTTTTTTAAAATTCATGTTGTGCTTGAATGGATAGCTATTTGAGTGTATTTAGGGGTTCTAAGGAGGCCTGGGTTCGAGTCTGAGCTTTTGAAAAAGTTTAGTTTTTGGCTCTAAAGAGGAGAGGGTTGTTAGCTGTAGGACTTAACTATATTTGTGTCCATTTAGGAGTCATAAAGAGAGCTTGTGGCTTGTGGTTGTGGCATCAAGGAAGTAGCAAGGAGAAGTGGGGTTCGAATCCCACGAATTGCAATTGAGGACTTTTATTTTATGCTATGGGAGAGGAAGAAGTAGAGTTTGGATCAAACTGTACGAGGAAGGTTGAGGACTTGGTCAAATATTTCAAACGAAAGGTGGGGAGCTATTCTAGGAGACTTTGGTAGAGAAAATCAAGGAAGTGATGTGTGTGGGAGTGTTGGCCGAATTTGGGAGTGTGGCTAAGTGAGAAATTCGGCTAGAGGGGTGGCATTTGGGAGCATTTCGGCAACATGGTGTGTATGTAGAAACCGAAAATCTTTTCTTTGCCTTTCGGGTTTTCTTTTGCTCATCTCGGTATTTTCTTTTGGTAGAGGCATTTTGTGCAACGTTGTTACCATTCGGGTCTTTTGCTCGTCCATTATTTCTCCAACTGCTGCCCACTCTCTGCCTACACCTTTTTCTTTCTTTAGACTCCTTGGCCGAATTCAACACTCTTTTCCCTCTCATCTTCCATTCTATTCTCTTCAGGATAGCCGAACCTATTCTCCCCCTTGTTCTCAACACACCATCTTTTGTTCTTTAATTTGTTTAAGCCGAAACTAACCCCTTCTTTCCCTTCTAGTGTACTTTCATCTCTGGGGTCGTCTATTCCTGTTGCTAGAAGAAAACTGTTCTTGCCGAATTGAAAAAGTAAGTAGTATTGACTTTCTTTTAGTTAATGGTTGGGTAGTACGGTTCTTCCCTCTTCTGTACCAAATCTTCCCTTCTTACTTGGACTAATGTTGTATGGTATTTAGGTTCTCTTGAGGAGTGAAACGGGGCAAGCATCCGGGAGCATTCGAAGCATTACTCGGAGTCCTTGAGCAAGTAAGTATTCGCGCTTTGTGTTTGGTTTGAGGACCGATTTTGCCTAGGGGTTTGGTATTTGTCAAGGGTGGATGTTAACCACATTTTTATACAAACTCTTTTAATAAGGGTGCATTGTAACACAGGATATCTTCAGGGATTCTTAATATTCACTGAAATTTGGAAAGAACTTAGCAAAACTCGATGAAACAAGGTAGGTGTTACTGGGGTTTCGGTTTGGTTGTGTTTGGGAGGATAACCCCCTTAACCGATTGAATAACTGTTGATCTTGTCTAACGTAGGATCGGTGCTAAGGGATTGGTGGCACGTTCATAATCATGGTGTGTAATCGTACACCACTTTAAATCTGATAATGCGTTGAATGGAGGTGTGTATTCACACCCTGATGAACTGTGAGTCGGCTAAAGCCGAAAAATCGATAAGCCGAGACTTCGAAATCTGAGATCACTCGAGCATACGAGTGCTCGTAGAGATAAACCAAGCCACAAATGTTGGCGATAGACCGTTGGGAGTGCCACGAACTTTCTCGTGGGCTTAGGCCGTTGTGGGCCTTGTTGGGCTGAATGGGCCCATTAGGCTAATGGGCCCACAGGGGTGTAATCCATGGCAAGTGTCGGATAATAGATGTGGGTGCTAGGTTCGTTGAATTGTGACCAAAAATGGTCCGGATGGGCCACACTAGCGTGTGGGCCCACTTCGGCCGAGAATTGGGCTTTCGGCTCAATTTTACCGTTTTAACCAAAAAGGGTATCTGTGTCGCTCAAGGCGACAGTAGGCCTCTAGAAAGGCCGTTAGATGCCTGAAATTACTGAAATACCCTCAAGGGGTAGAAATACTAAAATTACCGAAATACCCTCATTGGTAAAATTACCGGAATACCCCCGAATACCCCTAGTGGTAGTTCTAGTGATGTATGTGAATCTGTATGATTGATTATGATTGTGATATATTGCATGCATGGATTATATATGACACGACATGTTGCATTGGGTTGGGTTTTGTATTTGGAGGAAATCAGATCTTGGTGGCTATGCCACGTTATATCGACTTAGTGGCTTTGCCACGATAACGATTCTCGTGGCTCAATGACGTTTATCAGCATCGCGGCTTTGCTGCGTTATTATTAGCGCTAGGTGCGTTATCGATGCAGGCCGGGTGGGTGGGTTGACTTGGTCCCCACAAGGTGTGTTGGTTGGTACGGGTGGTGTGTTGGCTGGACTGGGTTGGGTTACATTTTTGTGTTGCATTAATATGTATTTGGCCTTAGGCCCAGACTTTACCCAATAGGGCTTAGGCCCAGACTGTCACCGTAATGAGGGATTACACATTGAGTTCTCGTAACTCACCCTCTTTTTCCTTAACTATGCAGGTAATCCCCAATCTTAGACGATTTGGAGCCGCGAGGGACTCGGAGCTGGCCACACGCTCGACATGTTTTACTCGTAAACTTAGTTATTTTATTTAAATTAGTTTTAGTATATCGGGCTAATGATTTTGTAATAAGGCCATTTGGGATTTTTAACTTTAAATTGGTATTTTCTTTTAATTACTACCTGCTAGACTAGGAAACGCGAGTTTTAAAACGACAATGATTTTTAAAAGATATTACAATTTTCAAACCTTAAAAGGAGAATTTACAACTCAATTAAACTTCTGCGACATTTAATTCTGGTTAGTAAATGATTTGTTTAATAAGGTAATGAGGTGTTATGAAATAACAATCCTACAAGTCTCAAAGAGACTAAATGTTTGGTATTGAGTTTCTCAAAGTTACCGGTTTACAAACGTCACTTTGATGTGACACGCCAGATCTGGTCATAATGTCGAGGCCGGGTTTGGGGTGTTACATTTAGTGGTATCAGAGCCAGGTTGTAAAACTCGACTGTGGAGTGGGTTTTGAAAATTTTCTGATCTGTTTAAATGTTGATTTGGGAAGTAATGACATTACCGAAAGTGTGGCACACCGAGTCTCCGGCACCAAATCTGTAAGTTCTCTGACACTATACTCTGTCGTATACTAAAATGGCTATACTGAGAAACTACTAGGGATAGTAGTAGTATACTGAAACTCCTTAGTTAGAGAAACTGAGACTATAGAAGATTGAAAACTGTAGTAAAAATTCGATCTACAAAAACAACTCTAATTACTGTTCTTCATAAAATATCTGTTAATTATGAGAATTATAAGTTGATGCATCAAACTCTTAAATCAGATAAATACGCTACGTCGATATGAGCGCAAGAGGTCGCGGAAGGGGTACGCGTGGCTGTGGTAGAGGCCGAGGTGCTAGGGGGTGGGTCGCCAAGATCGGGACACATGCACGATAGGGAAGCACAGCCTCACCAATGGATCGAGATGGGGTCTCATGATCGAGTCGGTGGGGATGATGCTCTGACCCAAGTGATGTTGCGAGTTCTAGAAAGGGTTGCTGGAGCAAGTACTGGGTTAGTGGGCCGAGGGTCAATCTCTGAATGACTCCGGTCGAATGGGGCAGAAATTTTCAGGGGCATCTCTGGTGTAGCTCTGAATGTGGCAGAATATTGGTTGGAAGCTGTCGAGCGAATAATGGATGATCTCGATTGTACGGTGGAGCAAAAATTGAAAGGAGCAGTGTCTTTACTGCGAGATGAGGCGTATCAATTGTGGCTCACCTTGAGGGAAGGCACGCAGGTCGACCGTTTGACATGGGACTTCTTTAAGACGGCCTTCCAAGGAAAATATGTTGGGGCAAGTTATGTGGATGCCCGAAGGAAGGAATTTCTGAGTCTGACCCAGGGGAATAAGTCTGTAGCAGAGTATGAGGCAGAGTTTCTGCGGTTGAGCCGGTATGCTCGGGGTATAGTCGCGACTGAGTATGAGCGCTGCGTGCGTTTCGAGGATGGTCTCCGGGATGAGTTGTGGGTATTTATAGCCCCGCAGAGGGAAAGAGATTTTGCTGCCCTGGTTGAGAAGGCAAAGATTGCCGAGGATGTGAAATGCTCTGAGCGTCAGAACCGTGAGCAAGATAGGGGCAGAAGTAAGAGGAACTTTGGGCCCTCAAGTTCTTCTGATGGGCATAAGAAGAGGCCAAGGTTTGATGGGCCAGCCCGAGATGGGGTTCTGTTGTGCTTATCGCGGCATCATGACCTTGCGCTATTGAGTGTGGGAGATCTCATCCGGGAGAGTCTTGAAAAGATCGGGCGTGCTTGGATGTAGGTCTGTGGATCACCAGTTAGAGAGCGTACTCGAGGCCTGTTCGGATGCAAGCTACAGTCGTGGTTATGTTTAGCCAGGGAGAGGTGGTCAGCAGCCATCGAGAGGCCGTGGTCTAGCCAGAGGGGCAAATGGGCTGGGACGAGGTTGTGGAGCACCGGGCAGAGGTGCTGGGAACACGGAGGTGAGGCAGCCAGCGTTGGTCTATGTTGCTCGGCGCCGAGAGGATGGCGACGCTCCTGATGTCATAACTAGTACGTTCCTCATTTATAATGTATCGTATATCGCTTTAATTGATATTGGGTCTACACACTCGCATGTTGCATGTACTGTGTCTGGGTCGTTGGGTATACAGTCCAAAATTACTGATAGGGAAATGTCACTGATTAGCCCACTGGGACAGTCGGTTAGAGTGAATAAATTGTTTAGAGATGTGCCCCTAGAGGTCCAAGGGGCTGTCTTTCTGACGGATTTGATGGAATTGCCGTTTAACGAATTTGATCTTATTTTGGGTATGGATTGGTTAGTGAAGCACCGTGCGAATTTGGATTGCGCTGCTAAGCGTATGGTACTGAAGTCTTCGGAGGATGAGGAGGTGATCGTTATAGGGGAGCGGAGAGATTATTTGTCTAATGTAATCTCAGCACTAAAGGCCAAGAAACTGATTCGCAAGGGTTGCGAGACATTCTTAGCTTATGTCAGCATTTCTGAATCCGTGAGTTCATCTGTTGAGAATGTCAAAATTGTAAAGGAGTTTCTAGATATATTTCCTGAAGAGCTTTCGGGGTTGCCTCCAAATCGTGAGGTCGAATTTGGCATTGAGCTTCTACTTGGAACGGCTCCGGTGTCTATCGCCCCTTATAGGATGGCACCAAAGAAGTTGGTAGAGTTAAAGGCTCAGATCCAAGAGCTGCTAGACCGAGGATTCATCCGACCGAGTGTGTCTCCGTGGGGAGCACCAGTATTATTTGTGAAGAAGAAGGATGGGTCCATGCGTATGTGTATTGATTATCGTCAATTGAATAAACTGACGATTAAGAACAAGTACCCATTACCAAGGATAGACGATCTGTTTAATCAGCTGCGAGGAGCTTCGATTTTCTCCAAGATAGATCTTAGATCGGGGTACCATCAATTAAGGGTTAAGGAAGCGGATGTGTACAAGACTGCATTCAGGACTCGTTAAGGACACTACGAGTTCCTGGTCATGCCATTTGGGTTGACGAATGCACCAACTGCTTTCATGGATATGATGAACCGGGTTTTCCAACCCTATCTAGACCGGTTCATAGTGGTGTTTATAGACGACATTCTGGTGTATTCAAAAATTGAGGAGGATCATGATTCGCACCTCTGGATTGTTCTGTAGATACTAAAAGAAAAGTAGCTTTATGCCAAGTTCAGCAAGTGCGAGTTTTGGCTGCGAGAGGTGACAATTCTGGGGCATATAGTGTCTTTCGAGGGGATTAGGGTTGATCCTCAAAAAATTGAGGCCGTATTGGACTGGAAACCACCAAAGACTGTACCCGAGATTCAAAGTTTTCTGGGTCTGGCCGGGTATTACAGACGGTTAGTTGAGGGGTTTTCACTGATTGCTGCACCTCTAACCAAGTTGCTGCGTAAAGGGGTACCGTTTAATTGGGTGATAAACAATGCAGGAGAGTTTTGAGAAATCAAGAAGATTCGACCGAAGCCCGGTATTAATACAAACAGAGCTGTAAAAGAATTCATTGTCTCATCGTGATCGTCGCCTTGGTTTGGGTTGTATGCTGATGCAAGAGGGTAAGGTGGTGGCGTATGCGTCTCGTCAGCTTAGGCCGCATGAGGTGAATTACCCCACTCATGACTTGGAATTAGCTGTGGTGGTATTCGCACTGAAGATTTAGATACACTACTTGTATGGAGAGAAGTCGACCATTTATACCGACCATAAAAGCCTCAAGTACCTCCTTACTCAGAAGGAGTTGAATCTTAGGCAACAAAGATGGATAGAGTTTCTTAAGGATTATGATTGCTCGATTGAGTACCATCCGGGAAAAGCAAACGTAGTAGCGGATGCATTGACCAATAAGGTTGTATCCGATCTAAGAGTAATGTTTGCTCGTCTTAGTCTATTTGAGGATGGTAGTCTGTTAGCTGAACTTCAAGTGAAACCGACTTGGATTGATCAAATTAAGGAGAAGCAGTTGCTAGATGAATCGTTGATTCCTCGTTTCCGGCTGGTGAAGAAGGGAGAGACGGTGGACTTTGGGCTGAATAGTGAGGGGGTGTTATGCTTCCGTGGGAGAGTCTGTATACTGAGAGATTTTAAGTTAAGGCAGTCTATACTGCGGGAGGTGCATAGTAGCCCGTACGCTATGCATCCTGGTGGGAACAAGTTATACTGAGACCTGCATGAACTGTATTGGTGGCCAGGGCTTAAGCGTGAGGTTACCGATTTTGTAGGGAAGTGTCTGACATGCTAGCAAGTGAAGGCTGAGCATCAACTGCCTTCTGGATTACTGCAACCTGTTAAAATTCCACTCTGGAAGTGGGAGAGGATAACCATGGATTTTGTTAGTGGGCTACCCCTGACGCCTACTAAGAAAGATTCGGTATGGGTTATTGTCGATCGACTGACTAAGTCCGCCCACTTTATACCGGTTCGCACTGATTACTCGTTGCAGAAGTTGGCCAAGTTGTATGTGGCTGAGATTGTGAGGTTGCATGGGGTACCAGTGTCTATCATTTCGGACAGGGACCCTAGATTCACATCACGGTTCTGGAGAGTGTTACATGAAGCTTTGGGTACAATGTTAGATTTCAAAGACAAACATTTCATCCTCGCATCGATGGTCATCGGAGAAGTAATCTGAGTTTGGAAGACATGTTAAGAAGCTGTTTAATTCATTTCAAAGGCAGTTGGGAAGACTATTTTCCGTTAACAGAATTTGCTTATAACAACAGCTATCAATCCAGCATTCAGATGGCACCATACAAGGCGTTATATGGTTGTAGGTGCCGTACTCCTACTTGTTGGACAGAATTGGGTGAGCGGTGAATGTTGGGACCGAAATTAGTTTCTGAAACTGAGGAAAAGGTAAAGTTGATTCGTGATCGGTTAAAAGAAGCATCTGATAGGCAGAAGTCGTACGCTGATTTAAAGCATAAAGAGATTGAGTATGTAGTGGGAGATTATGTCTTCTTAAAGGTCTCACCATGGAAGAAGATTCTGAGATTTGGGCAAAAAGGCAAGCTGAGCCCTAGATTCATCGGACCTTACCGGATATTAAAATGTGTGGGACCGGTCGCCTATCAGTTGGAGCTTCCTTCTGAGTTAAATTGTATACATGATGTGTTCCATGTCTCTATGCTGAGACGATACCGTTCTGATCCCTCTCATATAGTGCCGGTGGAGGAGATCGAGGTTAGACCTGATCTGACCTTTGAGGAAGAACCGGTGCAAATACTGGATCGTGATGTTAAGGTGCTGAGGAGGAAATCTGTTCTATTAGTCAAGGTGTTGTGGCGTAATCACAGTTTGGAGGAAGCCACGTGGGAGCCTGAAGAGGCGATGCGACAGCAATACCCTCACCTCTTCTGATCAGGTAAATTTCTAGGCCAAAATTTCTTTAAGGGGGGTAGAGTTGTAACGTCCCAAAATTTAGGGGCTGTAATTTTTGTTTAAAATTCATGTTGTGCTTTAATGGCTACCTATTTGAGTGTATTTAGGGGTTCTAAGGAGGCCTGGGTTCGAGTCTGAGCTTTGGAAAAATTTTAGTTTTTGTCCCTAAAGAGGAGAGGGTTGTTAGCTGTAGGACTTAAGTAAATTTGTGTCCATTTAGGAGTCACAAAGAGAGCTTGTGGCTTGTGGTTGTGGCGTCAAGGAAGTATCAAGGAAGAGTGGGGTTCGAATCTCACGAATTGCAATTGAGGACTTTTATTTTATGCTATGGGAGAGGAAGAAGTAGAGTTTGGATCAAACCGTACGAGGAAGGTTGAGGACTTGGTCAAATATTTCAAACGAAAGGTGAGGAGCTATTCTAGGAGACTTTGGTGGAGAAAATCAAGGATGTGATGTGTGTGAGAGTGTTGGCCGAATTTGGGAGTGTGGCTAAGTGAGAAATTTGGCTAGAGGGGTGGCATTTGGGAGCATTTCGACAACATGGTGTGTATGTAGAAATCGAAAATCTTTTCTTTGCCTTTCGGGTTTTCTTTTGCTCATCTCGGTATTTTCTTTTAGTAGAGGCGTTTTGTGCAACGTTGTTACCATTCGGGTCTTTTGCTCGTCCATTATTTCTCCAACTGCTGCCCACTCTCTGCCTACACCTTTTTCTTTCTTTAGACTCCTTGGCCGAATTCAACACTCTTTTCCCTCTCATCTTCCATTCTATTCTCTTCAGGATAGCCGAACCTATTCTCCCCCTTGTTCTCAACACACCATCTTTTGTCCTTTAAGTTGTTTATGCCGAAACTAACCCTTTCTTTCCCTTCTAGTGTACTTTCATCTTTGGGGTCGTCTATTCCTGTTGCTAGAAGAAAATTGTTCTTGCCGAATTAAAAAGTAAGTAGTATTGACTTTCTTTTAGTCAATGGTTGGGTAGTACAGTTCTTCCCTCTTATGTACCAAATCTTCCCTTCTTCCTTGGACTAATGTTGTATGGTATTTAGGTTCTCTCGAGGAGTGAAAAGGGGCAAGCGTCTGGGAGCATTCGAAGCATTACTCGGAGTCCTTGAGCAAGTAAGAATTCGGGCTTTGTGTTTGGTTTGAGGACCGATTTTGCCTAGGGGGTTTGGTATTTGTCAAGGGTGGATGTTAACCACATTTGTATACAAACTCTTTTAATAAGGGTACATTGTAACACAGGATATCTTCAGGGATTCTTAATCTTCACTGAAATTCGGAAAGAACTTAGCAAAACTCGGTGAAACAAGGTAGGTGTTAATGGGGTTTCGGTTTGGTTGTGTTTGAGAGGATAACCCCCTTGACCGATTGACTAACTGTTAATCATGTCTAACGTAGGATCGGTGCTAAGGGATTGGTGGCACGTTCGTAATCAAGGTGTGTAATCGTACACCACTTTAGATCTGATAATGCGATGAATGGAGGTGTGTATTCACACCCTGATGAACTGTGAGTCGGCTAAAGCCGAAAAACTGATAAGCCGAGACTTCAGCATCCGAGATCACTCGAGCATGCGAGTGCTTGTGGAGATAAACTGAGCCACAAACGTTGGCGATAGACCGTTGGGAGTGCCACGAACTTTCTCGTGGGCTTAGGTCGTAGTGGGCCTTGTTGGGCCGAAGTGGGCCCATTAGGCTAATGGGCCCACAGGGGCGAAATCCATGGTAAGTACCGGATAATAGATGTGGCTGCTAGGTTCGTAGAACCGTGAACAAAAATGGGCCGGATGGGCCACACGAGCGTGTGGGTCCGCTTGGGCCGAGAATTGGGCTTTCGGCCCAATTTCACTGTTTTGACCAGAAAGGGTATCTGTGTCGCTCAAGGTGACAGTAGGCCTCTGAAAAGGCCGCTAGATGCCTGAAATTACTGAAATACCCTCAATGGGTAGAAATACTGAAATTAATGAAATACCCTCAAGGGGTAGAAATACTAAAATTACCGAAATACCCTCGTTGGGTAAAATTACTGGAATACCCCCGATGGGTAAATTACCGTTTTACCCCAACCGACCAGATGACCGTTATACCCCTAGTGGTAGTTCTAGTGATGTATGTGAATCTGTATGATTGATTATGATTGTGATATATTGCATGCTTGGATTATATATGACACGACATGTTGCATTGGGTTGGGTTTTGTATTTGGAGGAAGTACTGTGCTGGTGGCTATGCCACGTTATACTGACTTAGTGGCTTTGCCACGTATACTGATCCAGGTGGCTCAGCCATGTTTACTGTTACTGGCAGCTTTGCTGCGTTATTATTAGCAGCTAGACTGCGTTATTAGTGTGCTGGGTGGGTGGGTTGACTTGGTCCCCACAAGGTGTGTTGGTTGGTACGGGTGGTGTGTTGGCTGGACTGGGTTGGGTTACATTTCTGTGTTGCATTGATATGTATTTGGGCTTAGGCCCAAACTGTTACCGAATAGGGCTTAGGCCCAGACTGTCACCGTAATGAGGGATTACACACTGGGTTCTCATAACTCACCCCTTTTTTCCTTAGCTGTGCAGGTAATCCCCAGTCTTAGACGATTTGGAGCCGCGAGGGACTCGGAGGTGGCTACACGCTCGACATGTTTTACTCGTAAACTTAGTTATTTTATTTAAATTAGTTTTAATATATTGAGCTAATGATTCTGTAATTAGGCCATTTGGGATTTTTAACTTTAAATTGGTATTTTCTTTTCATTACTACCTGCTAGACTAGGAAACGCGAGTTTTAAAACGACAACGGTTTTTAAAGGATATAGTGATTTTCAAACCTTAAAAGGAAAATTTACAACTCAATTGAACTTCCGCGACATATAATTCTGGTTAGTAAATGATTTGTTTAATAAGGTAATGAGGTGTTATGAAATAACAACCCTACAAGTCTCAAAGAGACTAAATGTTTGGTATTGAGTTTCCCGAACTTACCGGTTTACAAATGTCACTTTGATGTGACACGCCAGCTCGGGTCATATGTCGAGGCCGGGTTTGAGGTGTTACAACATGGGCGTGTGAGCCCATTTTAATGAAATGTTTTGAAAGGTTGCACGGGTCGCCCAAGTCGACTGTAAACCTAATGAAGGGTCGGTAAGCAGTACTTAGACCCGTAGCTATGTGATCTGATTATGTGAAATCTGTACTGAACATGTTACACTTAGCATGTATACTGATTTGAATGTATGGACTGTTATTTGCATAAAAGCATGTCATATTATGTATGTTGCATTGCATCGGGGTGGGGTGATGATATTTGGAGAAGTATCTGAAAGGCTCTTAAGCCTGTTATCTGGCAGCTCAGCTGCAACTTTCTGATTATGTGCCGCATCCGGTACAGCATGGTGTGTAGGGATGGGTGGGTTGATTTTATCCCCTCATGGTGTGTAGGGTTGGATGGAGTTGGTGTGTAAAGGCTGGTGGGTAGGATTTTGCTATTCTGTTCTGATCTGCATATTTTGTCTGAAATGGACTAAGGCCCTAAAATATATCTGATTCTGTATCTGAGTGGGCTGAGGTGCACACCGTTTCCGTAATGGGCTCAGACCCGAACTGTGAGTTTATGTCTGTTATCTGATATTATTGTGTGTATGTTTTCTGTGGGGATTACACACTGAGTTTGCAAAAACTCACCCTTTTCTGTTTAATCTGTTCAAAAAATCCCCAACAGTAGACAGGTTGGTGCAGCGGAGGACTCGGCGGTGACCATGGTTCTAAACCTTTACGGTTTTTAATTTTATTCATGGTTTTAATTATATCTGGGGAAAAGTTTATGTAATATGGCCTTTACGGATTTTTGTTTAAAGTTGAGATTTTTATTTTATAACTGCTAGCAGGAGGATAAGATGCGAGTTTTCAAAATAAACAAATGTTTTATCAAAATATACACGAATTCGTAAATTATTTTAAAAGCTTTCGCAACGTATAATTTTTTGAAAACGGATAATGAATGAACAAATGACACATTTTGACGGTAACCTAAGATATCTAAAAAAATGGTTTTGTCGTAATTACATTTTCTAAAGCACTATCATGTGACATCGCCAGATTCGGCCATAACGTCCAGGCCGGGTTTGGGGTGTTACAGTGTGAGAGTCTAGCTATACATATTATATAACTTGTGATAGTGTGATATCTCCCGATCCTGACGAAATTATCTTGTTGAGATAGAGATGCCTTCCAATCGAGCTATTTTGACAATGCTGAAAGTAGTACTAAGATATTCAAAAATGTGTTTATGATGAGTCGAAACTTGACAAGGTATGAATAAAAATTAATGATTTGCATGTGATGATGTGCAAAATGAAATTGGAATAAGCTGAGAAACATGAAAAAAAAGGGTGAAATGGAATGAAAGTTTATATTGTGATAAGCTTGTCTATGTTTGCTTGGCATGCATAAGATGTTATGTGCTCAACATATTTGATTAAGTGAATATGGTAAGAAAATTTACTCATATAGACGGAATATGTGTTTATGTACACTTGCTTGAATAAGTGTAATCAATATGTTCATATGGTAGAATCTTATGTTTAATTGTTAAATTAGAGATAATATGATGTTTTGTTTTATGTCTTTGTTATTGAACCATGAATATTATAATAGTATGAAAATTGAATTGGAAGATCAAAATTGAGTAGAACGCAGGAAATGAGTACGATTGTTCAATGAAGAATTGACGGATAAGACCATGGTTGGACCATGGCAAAGTATGGAATGTAAGACCATAGCTGGGCTATGGCATTGTGATTCCGTGTAAAACCATGTCTGGGACATGGCATCGATGTGAGACTTTGTGTAAGACCATCGTTAAACTATGGCATCAAGTGAATAACGTACTCAAACCCGTAAGGCATTCTCTAATTTGACAAATGTCGGTAAGTAAAATGGAAGTCAAGTGTTGGAATTTAATTAGATATTAATATTGAGCTCGAGTAAGTAAATTCGTTGTGTGAAATTGTGGATGACAGAAAACATTCATATAATAAATAGATGTGTTAATTTGCTTGGAATGAACTATGTGATTATGATGGTATTACATTAGTGATGAATGCTAAGACATATGTATGTATTTATGAGAGTTAAGTTAGAGGCTTTACGACCTCACCCCCCTTATCAGTGTTGCTTTATGACGAAATTTTACGAGAATCATGTTGAATAAGTTTATAAGTGTGAACTAAAGAGTTCAGTGGTGAAATAATTAGTAATGCAAACAGATTTGAGTATAGTGTGACAAATGAACTCAGTTTTAAAAGAAATATCAAATTGTTTTAAGGATTATACGGATTATGCAATGTCACGGTTAAAGAAGAAGTTAAATTTGATGAGAAAAAATATTCAGCTGATGATAGTATTTTGTTTCTACTGGCTATTGTCTGCTTAGTATACGGGGGATTATATAGCCTTGATCACAGTTGATTACTGTGCAGAAGAAAAATGCTTTATTTCTGGATTTTCTCCGAGATATTATTTATTCATACAGTTAAGATGTCGACTTTATTATGGCACAATGGTTTTAATCCATGTGATGGTTGTGGCTTCAGGGTGGTTCAAAGCTTCGTTGATTAATAATTGAAAAGTCATAATTTGACAGTCAAGATCGATTCAGATGTCTAGTTTGATTTGATTATTTGCTTGAAAGATTATTCGAGTTATTTGCAATTGTGCTGAATAGTAAGCAACATTAATTATTTGATAAGTAATGTAACCTTTTGATGACCATAAAAATTTAAAACATTTGATGTTTCTAAGAGATCTGAATTTGGAACTGCTAAGATGGCTTGAACTGTCGAAAGCTTTTGAGTCAATGATTGATTATTATCCATAGAAAATGATTACAGTCACAGATGTTCTGAATAGGAAACCTATGTGTGCTTTGCGACCGATGATTAATCGTTGTTTCGAGATAGAGTTCGTGTATTAAGAAACCCTGAGATTATAAAACAATTGTTTGTTCATTCGGGGAGTACTAAGATGTACGATAATCTGATACGATTGTTCTAGCGAATGAGTATGAAACGTGATACTTCTAACTATGTGTCCAGATGTCTGAATTATCAACAGGTTAAAACTGATTATCAAGTACCTTCAAGACTGTTACAGTCTGTGTTACTATCTGAGTGGTGAGAAAATAAAATTTCAAAGGATTTTGTGTAAAGGGAAGATGATGTCTGAATTATTGTTGATCGTGTGGAGAAGTGTGCACATTTTATCTCGGTATGTAGAGATTACTCTTTTGATAGATTGAATTATACATGTTGGAGACTTTTAGATCAATCAGCGTGCTAAACTCTAATATTTAAGATAGTTAACCCGAAAAGGAATTTTAGATCCTTGAGGAAATGTTTCGTTGTGGTGCTTTAGAATTTGAAGGTGAATGAGAAAAACAATTACCATTAATTGAGTTGTGTGTAATAATAATCTTTTAGTTGCACGTAAATACGGCCTTGTATGGAGTGTGTATGGTTGCAATTACCGAACTCGGTTGACACTTGATCGAGCTTTGTGAGAAAAGATCCACGGGATTGATTTCATCAGAGAATTTGAGCAGAAAGTGAAAGTAATTCATAATAGTTAGAAGCAGTTTCAGATTGACAGAAAATATATACAGACTTGATATGAAAAATCGTTGAATTTAAGATAGTGAACTGAATGTTTGTGAAAGTATAGCTGTGGAAATAGAAATTCTCGATTTAGATATAAAGAGAAGTTGGAATTTAGTTTGATTTGATGAAGAGTGAAGAACGGATAAGAATCTTAACTTGCGAGATCAAAGAATGGAGAATCCAAGGTTATGTGAGAAATAGATAAGGCGCTGAGAAAACAAATCTCAAATCTAGATTCTGGTAAGATTTTCGGGGACGAAAATCCCTAAGAGGGGAGAATTGTAACAGCCCGATTTTGGGCCTAGTCGGAACAGTGGTTTTGGGGCCACAAATCTGACGAGGAAAATCTTATTTTTATAATATTTTTATGGTATACAATTTCACGAAAAGATTTTTTGAAAATTTCGTTCGAAAATTTCGACGTTTGGGCACTCAATTTAGTCAAAAGGACTAAATTGTAAATAGTGCAAAAGTTGAGTTCCACATGTTAGAAGTGTCAAATTTCTATGAAATTTTAAATTGGAGGTCCTTAAATGGTAATTAGACCATTGGTTAAATTGTTGGACAAAAATGGACATGAGATAAGTGAAATAGGATATTTTTAAGTTAGGGGCATTTTGGTAATTTGGTAATTAAATGGACTAAAAGACAAAATAAAAGCCAAAAACCCTTGTCCATCTTCTTGGTTGGCCGAATTTAGCATGGGGGAAGCCATGGCTAGGGTTTTAAAGCTTTCAAGCTGTAACATCCTAAAATAGGGCCTATGCATTTTCGATTTAATTGTATGAAGTGACATGTTTTAAGTATTATGAATAAATTTTGAATATTTTTGGAAACCCGGAAATGAGTGAAAATAAGTTAGAAATGAACATTTTTGGAAACCTGAAAATGTATGGAAATGTTAAGTTTAAAAATGGAAGGTGAACATTTTTGGAAACTTGGAAATGTAAGGAAATGTCAAGTTTACAGAGCCGATCGAAAATTTTTGGAAACTTAGAAATGACCTAGAAATGACGAGTTTTAAGGTTGGCCTTAAAAGAAAAAGTTTGTGAAATTTGACACACAAACAGGCTTGGAAAAGTGGTCTGAAGATGCCACTTAGGGCCTATGGAAATGGCGCCATATGCAAGAGGAATGGGCCTGAGTTCGAGTCACTTGGGAAGCAAATAAAGGAGGTTTTATTTTTGCTTCGTAAGACTGAGGTGGACGGCACATGCTTCTAGAAAGGAGGTGTTTTATTTTCATAAATATTCGATTAAAAAGGGTGATAAATAAAGGATTTTTTTTTAAATTGGATTATTTTGAAGAGATAAATGTTGGATTTAAACTCTTTTATTTATGATAATTAAAGGATAAAGTTATCAGATAGAGGAGTGATGGCCAAGTAAGGGATTCTAAGTTAGTAATTTCGGCTATAAAAGGAAAAGAGAGGCCATTCTGCATTATTTTCTGTTCTTTGAAAGCCTCTGCCGAATTCTCTTCACCAAATCTTCTTCTTCTTCTTTTATTTTTGCCAAGCCGAAATACCTTGTGATCTAGCCGAATCCTCCATCTTTATTCTTCCTTCTCTTTTCTTTCTAATCCCTCCAAAAGCCGAAAGTTGTGAGATCATCATCTAGCCATAGCCGAATCTCTGAAGGTTGAAGTGAAGGTGCAATCGATTTCTTCAAGTAAGGGTAAAATCTCATTCTGGTTTCATCCTTTTTCTTAAGATTTGCCGAAATCTAGGACTAACCCCATTAATATCTTGTTGCGAAACTTTGAAGAGATCTTTGGGATTTACTAAGTGTCGACTACAAGGAAGGAGAAGTTCTTTTCCGAAGGTACACCATAGGCCACGTGTTCCCTAGTTATTCGGTGAGTTTGGGATTTAAAATCCACAAGGTAAGTGTCTATAGCATTGGCCAAGGCCATGTTTGGTAAATATATGTGTTCATTAATTATTCAAAAGCCGAAAACTAACCAAGTTAATTAATTCAATGCTTGGCGAATGCAAGAAGAGTATAGCAGAGATTTCAAGACTTGATTCTTAAGTCAAACGGCAACAAGGTAAGTTTAAGTATACTAATCCTACTAGGATTTGGATTTATGGTCGAATGGCTTTTTATTAAAGTAGTAGGTGATTAATCAAATGTAGGGATTAAGGATCTAAGCATTAGATCAAGCTTTTCGGGATTTCAAGACCCTTTCGGTAAGTATGATAAGTTGTGGATATTTGGTTAAGAATTCGTATATTGATGATTAAATCGATTGTTTCGATTAAGTGTGTTGATGGAGGCGAATACCATTCAAGAAGGAAAGGGAAGGTCCCTATCCGAAGTTTAGAAGAGATCTGATCTCGCTAGATTAGGGATTGGCCACCGGGGGTGTGGACCAACGTCGAACAAGAAAGTAGGCAAATAAGCGTAGTATCGCCTAGTGATAGCATCAGTATCGAAAGCATAGTTCTCCAAGTGATCAGGTGTGTGATTAACCCACCGTTTTCTAGGTATATGATATGTATGTGAAATGTGTATGTATTATGAATGTGCTAACTAGTGCAGTGGAAATTGTGATAAGGATACCCTCAAGGGGTATGTCGATAATCCGGTAAGTACCAAACCTGATGATATGTGATTATTAATATGAATATGTGATAATATGCTTGATGAACATGCTCATGCATCATTACATTGTATCATTATTTTATGTGGCATGTGCATGGGTTGGGATATGAAAGAAGGTACGGGTGTACTTCGAGTACGTGGTTTGATGTTAGCCTTGAGCTACATCGTGGATTGACGTTGACTGAGGTCACGTTGTGGATTAATTGCGATTTAGTTCGCGTGGCTTGATGAGTGGCTATGTGCCTCATCGTGGTTGATATCGGCTATGTGCCATATCGTGGTTGATGAGTGACTATGTGTCCCATCGTGGTTTTGGTGTTAGCTACGGCTACATCGTGGATTGGCACTGACTGAGGTCGCGTTGTGGACTATTGTGCTTAATTGCACGTGGACGGTAGTGATTGCCTTTGGAGTGAAAAGGAGAGGGTGATTTGATAATCCCCTGGTGTGTGGTAATTTGGATAAGGGGTGTGTAGCGGATGGACCCTAGGTTTGGGTTGGGCTTCATAATTGCATGATTTCGTATGTGAACATATGTGGAAATGGGCCAAGCCCAATATGATATGTGGATTAATGTGGAAATGGGCAAAGCCCAGTATATGAATGTGGATCAATGTGGAAATGGGCTAAGCCCAGTATGTGGAAATTATGTGGTTAACTACCCTATTAGATGAATGTGATATGAATATGGGCCAAGCCAGAATGTGATAACATGTGAATTCGATAATTGATATCCGATATATGAGTTAATATGTGGTTAACATGTGGGTGGAATTCGGTGGACTAATTACACATCGAGTCCTGTATGACTCACCCAATTTTTATTAAACATCGCAGTGATCGTGATTTTTGGACCGGGTTGGAGTGGATACAAAGGTGGCCATGCGAAGCGATTTCCATGCAGAAAGATATTTTAATTAATTAAGTAGTTATATTTTCAGTATTTTGATTAAGTGTTTATTGTAATAAGGCCCATTAAAGTGATTGAACATTTTTATTATGTTTAAGCTAGACGACCATTAAATTATTATTTGGAAGTGCTTTTAATTTTGGCAACTTATATTTTAAAAGCTTATAATAAAGTTTTAATTTGGATATTTTTATCAAGCTTATATTATTTAGAATTTTTAATTGGACATGGTTTTCAAATGACAAAATTTTTAATGTTTTTCCCAAAAGTGAAATCAGTCTTCAAACGTTTTTTCGCAGTGGCATCGTAACGAATGGGCAGGTTTGGGGTGTTACACAAGCTCAATAGTAAGTGCATCCAAGCCCCGTTTTTAATGTTCTTTACATTTTTGAGATCCCCGTAACTCGGTTTAGCTATTTCTACCATTATTTTGAGCTAGGGTTTGTGTTTAAAAATTTACCCATGGATGACATGCATTTTCTTTGATGTCTAATGGTAGAATATGAATGCTCGGTGTGTAGTAAACGACTTTTACTAAGTGATTTTCGATGAAATTGCATAAAAGGACTAGTTTGTAAAAAGTTAAAAAATGTATGAAAATGTGTGAATGAATGCAAATTGTGGACTGCTATAGTTATGAAAATGGTTCGGCTAGGCCTAAAATGCAAGGAAATTGAATAAAAATTATTTTACGAGCCTAGGGGAAAAATCGTAATTTTGTGAAACTTTAGGGGCAAAATTGTAATTTTTGTCATAGGATGTTTTTGGGCTTATTTGAATAATGTGAGCATTGAATAAGTCAAATGTGTTATTATAGATCAAGAAAGACGTGTAATCGACCTTGATCGGGGAAAGGAAAAGATTGTAGACTAAATTGCAAAATTACTATATTTTGCACCGAGGTAAGTTTGTATGCAAATAATTCATCATTTTTATTTATTTTTTAGTAATTTATTATATTATATGAGATATGGTTGAATATGGAGTAATTATTTGATGTAAATTATGAATTGTGATTGATTATGGATGAATTGGTAAAATGTTGAAAAGTGAGAATTTCTGGTTGAACCTTCAGAATAGAAAAGATACGAATGAGGTAGCTAGGTCACATGTGTGGTACTAAGTGTAGGCCACTATGTGTACAAAAGAGCTACGAGATGGTTTTAGGTCACGTGTGTAGTACTAAGTGTAGGCTACTACGTGTACCAGACGGATAGGTCGCATGTGTAGTACTAAGTGTAGGCTACTATGCGTACCCGATAGTTTCGATCACATGTGTGGTACTAAGTGCAGGCCACTATGTGTAAGTGATGGTTTTGGTCACATGTGTAGTACCAAGTGCAGGCTACTATGTGCACCAGATAGCTTCGGCTACAAGGGTGGTACTATGTGCAAAGCCACGTAGTATCTCATTATTACTCTGATGAGTTCAACGGAAATTGACTAAGTGAAAATACATGTGATCATGTAACAACTAAGTGTAATTAAATATGACTATGTGATGAATAAGTGCAGGTATAAGTGTGAACAATGTGCTCGATATTTGAGCGAACCTTCAGTAAGATGAAATGGAGTAAGTGAAATTATGAAAGAGTAAATTTAGCAACAAAATAGTTTTGGACAGCAGCAGTTGTGTCACTTTGAAAAATCACCAAAAACGGTGGAAATCAAATTAGAGGTTTAATAAGATATGAAATTAAATCTGAATGAGTCTATTTTCACATAAAAGAAATGGTGTAAACAAAAGAATTTCATATTTTGTGATATTCGAAATTTTGTGAGACAGGGTCAGAATGATTTTGGAATCCCCTATTCCGACTTTGAAAAATCATTACAAATTTTATAAATATAATTATGGTTTATAATTTATATTATTAAATTTCTTAATAAGTCTAATTTTAAGAGAAACAAACAGGAACATTATCCAATTTTTTTACGGTGAGATAATTAATTTTTAGTGCAGAGGGGTGGGAACTATCGGACAGTGAAACAGGGGAGACTTTAAAGAATAAACTATACTTATTGGATAAACTAAAAATTCAAAAAATTTTATGGTAAGGATATATGTGAGCCTAGTTTCAAAGAAAATTAGCGGATCTTAATTTGGAGTTCCGTAGTTCAAGATATAAATAATTTAGTGACTATGACTCGAGTAGACAGCTTGAGATGAACATGAATAAATAGTGGAACTATGTGCAATTATGATTGTATTAATTTGAAAGCATGTTAGTAATTTGTTTACTATTTACTTACTTACTTACAAAACTATATGCTTACTCCCCTCTCTTTTCCCTTATTTTATAGTGTCACCAAGCTAGCTCGGGATTCGGAGATCGTCGGAGATCCATCCACACTATCAACACTCTTTTGGTATTTTGAAATCAATATTTTGAATTATGGCATGTATAGATGACTTGGTTATTTTGTTATGTGTCATAATTGATTTGGCCTAAAATGTTGGCCTATAATATTTGATAGTTCATTTTGTATAAGGCCATTGATGTTGGCTATTATTGATCAAGTTATATGTTTATGATGATGCAATTTATGAGATGCATGACTAGGTTGAATGAGTGTGTGATAAAAAATTGAAAAGTTTTAATTTGGATGAAATTTTATGACTCGGTTTAATACATTTACAAGTGTATGTGTTCCGATAATGCCTCGTACCCTATTCCAGTGTCGAATACGGGTAAGGGGTGTTGCACTATCAGATATGAATTGACGGATTTTGATTTGTACACCTTGAGTGTACTACCTGTGTATCCATCGATAATTCAAATAAATTCAACGGGCAAGGTTTTGACAGGGGCAAATATGAATTTAAGACAATTTGACATGGAATGATGTATATGATATGGAAATATGACATGAAAAGAATATTACATGAAATACAAGAAAATGATGATGCATGACAAGTGATATATGAAAATATGATATGATGATATTTGTACATGGAAACTTGATTGTGGTTGAGCCCATATATGTTTGTGAGGTTATTATGGATTATATGACTAACAAGGGCAATGAGGATGTGTGTAGGGCTTGAGGTCAAATTGATTGAATATGCCTTACATAGTTACACCAAAATAGGATGAATGGTAAGTTAAGTACCATGTTATTCGAACTTACTAAGCATTTTATGCTTACTTAGTTTTATTTTCCTTGTTTTAGAGTAAATCGAAAGCTCGTTGGATTGAAAGCTCAGCGGAGATCACTCACACTATCCATCGGCCCATGTCGGTACAATATGGTAAATCAATTATGGTTGTAATAGCATGTATAGTTTATATTGGCCATATTGGCATGTAAATGTAAGTGATTATTGTAATCTAGCCATTGAAATGGCTAGTGATGGTTATGTTTTGGGATATGTATACATATATATGTGTGCTAGTTTCTTTTGTGATGTGGTTTGTAATTGTTTGCTAAATGGTTTATTGTGGCTTAATAGCACAGATGTTAAATGGTTATGATTTGGCTTATTTATAAGCTAGTGAACCTAGGCAAGAAAATGCATATTGAAAGAAATAATATTGATGCTTATGGATGTGAAATTTGGTATGATTTGGTTTGACAAAATATAATGTTATGAGTATGTTAGATGTCATTTTTGAAATGACATGTTTTAGCCTTAGTTGTGGTTGTATTGGCTACCTAATTATGCTATTATTTGTATCATTTGAAGTTATGTAGGTGTGTGCAAAGGAGGGTGGCAAAATGGCTTGGTAATAGTCTATATTTTATCCACACGGGTTGACACACGGGCGTATGTCTAGGCCATGTGTGACACACGGTCTGCCCCATGGGCGTGTGGCCTAGCCGTGTGTCCCTTGCACTTTAAAATCGAGAAACAGAATGCTCAGAATTGAGCACACGGGCAGAGACACGGGCGTGTGTCTCAGCCGTATGAGGGACACGGCCTTGCACACTGGCATGTGTCCTGGCCATGTGAAAACTGCACCTTAATTTCGAAAATTAAATTCACCACACGGCCTAGAACACGGGCGTGTGACTTGGCCGTGTGAGTTCAATTTGTTCATGCCTTATAAGTCAGAGAGTTACACGGGCGTGTGTGACCACACGACCTGACCACACGGGCATGTCCCTAAACCACACGGGTGTGTGACCCCTATATATGGAGAAATTTTCTAAGTTTTGTAAAAGTTTCCTGAGTTATCGGTTTAGTCCCAACCCACTTCCAAAGCATGTTTTAGGCCTCGTAGGCTCGTAATAGGGACCATATGATTGAATGCAAAAAGGTTTTAAATTATTCGAAATTATGATTCGAATTGTATGTCTGAAAATGTTCTGAAAGTCCCGGTAATACTCCAGAACTCTGTTTCAGCGACGGATACGGGTTAGGGGTGTTACATTTAGTGGTATCAGAGCTAGGTTTAGTCGGTTCTCGGACTGAACGTAGCATATATGGAGTCTAGAAATACATGCTATTATATAACCTGTGATAGTGTGATATCTCTCGACTCTGATGAAAATTATTTTACAAATAGACAGCGATGCTTTCCAACCGAGCTGATTCCGATACTGCTGAAAGTGATACTTATGTGCCTGAGTAAAAATGTTACTTATGATGAAATGAGACTTGTAAAGGTATGGAATAAATGTTTTATAGTGAGCATGTTAATGGTACACGTTAAGTGATATGTGTGTACTTCTGAAAGTTAATTTTTGAGGCTTACGATCTCCACCCCCTTACCAGTATAGTGTTATACAATGAAATTCACAAGATTTATATGGATTAAGCTCATGAATGTGGAACTAAAGAGTTCAAAGGCTGAATGACTAATGATGTAGTTAGAATGAGAATGGGTTAGTAAGTAAAGACGGTCTTAAAAGAGATATCAGATTTTTCTGAAGATTTTTCTGAATATGTGTTGTCATTGTTAAGGAAGAAGTTATTCATGAGTAATTGACTTATCCAGATATGATAATTACAGAACGGATTAGCCGAAAATTCTTTTGAATTGACTCTTTCAGTGAACTGAATGATGTAAGATTATTGATGACTTTATTGGTCAGTAGAATAGTGATAAAACTGCAAAGATATTTGAATACAACTGTTGTAATTGAGTATATTACAGAAACATCTCCTGGGTAATCCATAAGTTTTGTTATTCTCAGAGACATATGAAATTGTGCATGTTCAGATGCAATATTTATCGTATTGAAAGACTAGTAAATTATGATAGATGGAATTACTATAAGTCTGGTTAATTCATGAGTGGTATTGCTCTATCATACTTGGACTTACTAATTCACCATGATTGATATAAGATTTGATGATAAGGTTCATGTGATGTTATTTTCTACTTCTATTGATTGAAGCCCTGAATTGCGAATGTGCAAGTTATATTGTTTTTATCACAGTCGTTTCTACTGAGTATGTGTGATATTATTCTTCTGAATTTTCTCTGAGATATCAACAATCTCTTTAGTATGTAAACATGGGTTATCTGTGAAAGATATTCTTTGATCGGAGGTAATTACATTTATTACCGTTATAAATATTGACTCGATCATGAAGTCTGGTGATAGAGATCACAGATTATAGAAACTGTATTACTGCATTGGTTATTATTGGGGCCACTTTCGTTTTTCCCTCTTCTAATTTGAGGTACACTATTGATAATGAAGTGTTGCTTTATCTATACAGTTGAAATGTCGATCATATTATAGCACTATGGTTTTAAATCTATCTGATGGTTGTGGATTTGGAAAAATTCAAAGCTTCAATGTTAATAATTGAAATAGCTACATTGATGACCCAGTTATTACAGAAAAGAGGTAAGATTTGAATGGACCGATAAATATCAGTAAAGTTTTGACCAGTTGGAAGCTCAGTTGATCGAAGTATTAATTCTATTTCAGTCTAAATCGGGTAAGGAGTTTGTTATTATAGTACTGCACTATTGAATAGGATTAGACTGTGTTTTGATGCAGTAAGGCAAAGTAACAAATTACATTTTTTAGCAGCTTAAAAACCACATGGAAAGAATTACCCGATACATGATCTAGAATTAACAGCTATTGATTTTCTGTTGAAATCTGATAACATTACTTGTTTAGAGAAAAAAGTCATATATTCACCGATTATAAAAAGTTGAAGTATCTGATGTTGCTAAAAGATTTGACTTTGAGATAGCGTATATGGTTTGAAATGTTGAAAGATTGTGATTTGATAATTGAATATCATTCTGAAAGAACGAATGTGGTTGCATATATACTCTTAGTAGAAAATTTCTGTATACTTTGCAAGCCATGGATACCGATTATGATTGTCTGATAATAGCTCAATTTTAGCTGAGTATAGAGCTTAACCGATGTTTCTACAACAGATTAGTGAAACCCAGAAAAGTGATAATGAATTATAAGTTAAATGAATACAATGTGAAATAATTTCTGATTTAGAATTTCAGAGTAGAACTGATAAATGCCTGTTATTCAGAAATAGAGTTTGTGTACTGAAGAATTTAGAGTTTATACAGAAAATTTTACATGAATGATCATAATGGTACTATGTCTGTTTACCTGGGGAATGATGAAATGCATAATGATTCGAAAAGGATGTATTAGTAGCTCGGAATGAAATGTGGTAATTCTGAAATTGTATTTAAATGTTGGATGAATCAGCAAGATAAAGATGACACTTTCAGGATGGTTATAGCCAGCGAAGATACTGAAATAGAAATGAGACAAAGTTACTATGAACTTAATATCGGAATTATCCTTGTCTAGGAAAAAGGAAGATACTATTTGAGTAATTGTCGATTGTTCGACGAAGCCTGCACATTTTATCCTGATATGAATGAGTTTCTCACTTGATAGATTGCTTGAATTACCTGTTTTTGAGATTGTCAGATTACATGATGTGCTAGCTTCTGCTATTTCTGATAGAGATCTATAGTTCATATCCCAATTATGAAACAAGTTACAAGAAACTCTGGGTATATGGTTACATTTTAGTGCCGTGTTTCATTTCAGACGGATGATCAATCTGAACATATGATTCAGATTTTGGAAGATATGCTTCGATATTGTGTACTTGAATTTGAAGGTAACTGAGAAAAATATTTGCCTTGGGTTGAATTTTCTTATTATAATAGTTAACAGTCAAGTACAAAATTATACTATACGAGGCTTTATATGGTCACAAATGTAAAACTCCAGTGTTTTGGACTGAGTTCAGTGAGAAAAGATACATGTAGTTAGTTCAATTCTTTGAAACCGAAGAAAAATGAAAGTGACCTGAGACAGTTTGAAAGCAGTACTTGATCGTCAGAAATCCGATTTGAATCTAAAAATGAAAAGAAATAGAGTTTCAGATTGGCGAAAAAATATTTTTGAAAGTTTCGCCATGGAAGAAAGTTCCCCGATTTGGCCGTAAAGGCAAATCAGGCCCGTGGTCTATCGGGTCATATAAGATTATGAAAAGAATTGGACCTGTTGCGTATTGATTGATACTATTATCAGAGTTATACAGAATTCAAAATATTTTATGAGTATATGTGTTATGACAGTTCGATCAGACCCATCATCTGTTATTGCTTTGATAAATGTTAAATTCAGCCTGACACGATTTACAGTAAGAGATTGATTGAAATTCTGGTACTTGGAGAGAAAAGCTAAGAAATAAAAAGGTAGCTTTAGTAAAACTTTCTGACAGTGACATGATATAGAGGGAGCTACCTAGGAACTGGAGGAAACTATGAGAGAGAGTAATATCTGAGTCTCTTTACTGGTAAAATTTTTGAGGATGGAAATTCCTTAAGGGGGAGAGTTGTAACAGCCCAATTTCGATGAAATCGAAACAATGGTTTCGAGACCACAAATCCGAGCCAAAAATAAAGTTTATTTTTTATTTTATTATATGGTTCGTATTATGATAGACATGTCGTATGAAAATTTTTGATACAAAAATTTTACCGATTTAGTGCTTAATTACGAGAAGGACTAAATCGCATAAAATGCGAAAGTTGAATTCTAGTAGCTATAAAGATTAAATAGCTATGGAATTCAAAACTAGAGGTCCTTATATGGTAATTAGACCATTAAGAAAAGTATGTAGATTTTTCTTGGTGACTCATCCATAAAAAATGAGAAAAAGGCTAAGGACTAAATTGGAAATCAAAATTATTAAACATGATAAATTAATTAAATAGAAATAAAAATAATTTTTATCATCTTCTTCCAAAAAATAAAACATGGCAACCCTAGGAGAGAGAGAAGAAACTTTCTTGGCCAAATTGGGTAAGTTTTCTTGTCCCGTTTTTAGTAATTTTGATATTTTTGGAATCGAGATAGTAATCTCTCTATTTGGGCGATTAATTTGAAAAGTTATCAAGGTATGAAAAATGGGTCATGGATGTATATGCTGAAAATTAGAAATTTATGGTAGAAAATGAAAGATTATTGATAGATAAACAACTTTTACAAAGTGATTTTTGATGAAAACATGATTTAGGGACTAAAATGTAAACTTGTGAAATTGAAGGAAAAATTCTGAAATTTTATGAATACATGTTCTGTAAATTTTGTAATGGGGATTTGGTTAGGCTTGGAATAGGGAGTAATTTGCACAAGTTTCATTTTCTGGGCCTAGGGACGAAATGGGAATTTATAGAAAAGCTAGGGGCAAAATGGTAATTTTTCCTAAGATGTAAAATGAGTCCACATGAATATGAAATATGATAAATTGATGTTAAACTTACTCGTATAGATCCGGATTGACCAAATTCAGAGTTAGAACGAGGAAAAGAAGAAAATGTCGGATTAGTAAATTTACGTACACGAACATTTTCGAGGTAAGTTCGTGTAACTAAATTGTGTTTATCTACATGCTTGCATTGATTGTGCTTATGTAAATAGTATAAATGTCATAAATATGTGAAATGATTACATATCCGATCAAGCCCGATAGATGATAAAGGATAGACGATGAGAATGTTACTTATATGCTTGATATGAATGTAGAATGTGTTTATTTGAATTATATGAATGTTGTGGATGTATGAAATAATCACATGCCCGATAATGCTTGAAAAAAATCTTTAAATCTCGGTTAAATAAAAATGGAAAAAATCAATGGATATGTGATTTTCCGAAATGAATGAGGCTCTGCATTTGTTGCTGGAGGGATTTAGCTCGGTTGAGTAATCCTATTGACCTCATCTCTAAAAGGATTTAGCCCGGACAGGTAATCCTGATATAAGTCCTCTCGAGCATTTGTTATGGATTGGATTTAGCCCGGACGGGTAATCCAGATCAAGCTCTTTAGAGCATATGTCATAAAAAGGATTTAGCCTGGACTGGTAATCCTGTTGTATACATGTGTGGCTCGAGAGTGCACTCCCTGAAATTGTACCTTATGGGTACTATTGGACACGAATTGACAGATTTTGATTTGTACACCTCAAGTGAACTACCTGTGTATCCATCGATAATTCAAATAAATTCAACGGGCAAGGTTCTGACAAGGGCAAATATGAATTTAAGACAATTTGACATGGAATGATGTATATGATATGGAAATATCACATGAAAAGAATATTACATGAAATACAAGAAAATGATGATGCATGACAAGTGATATATGAAAATATGATATGATGATATTTGTACGTGGAAACTTGATTGTTGTTGAGCCCATATATGTTTGTGAGGTTATTATGGATTATATGACTAACAAGGGCAATGAGGATGTGTGTAGGGCTTGAGGTCAAATTGATTGAATATGCCTTACATAGTTACATCAAAATAGGATGAATGGTAAGTTAAGTACCATGTTATACGAACTTACTAAGCATTTTACGCTTAGTTTTATTTTCCCTATTTTAGAGTAAATCGAAAGCTCGTTGGATTGGAAGCTCGGCGGAGATCACTCAAACTATCCCTCGGCCCATGTCGGTACAATATGGTAAATCAATTATGGTTGTAATGGCATGTATAGGTTATATTGGCCATATTGGCATGTAAATGTAAATGATTATTGTAATCTAGCCATTGGAATGGCTAGTGATGATTATGTTTTAGGATATGTATACATATATATATGTGCTAATGTCTTTTTTGATGTGGTTTGTAATTGTTTGCTAAATGGTTTATTGTGGCTTAATAGCACAGATGTTAAATGGTTATGATTTGGCTTATTGATAAGCTAGTAAACCTAGGCAAGACAATGCATATTGAAAGAAATAATATCGATGCTTATGGATGTGAAATTTGGTATGATTTGGTTTGACAAAATATAATGTTATGAGTATGTTAGATGCCGTTGTTGAAATTACATGTTTTAGCCTTAGTTGTGGTTGTATTGGCTGCCTAATTATGCTATTATTTGTATCATTTGAAGTTATGTAGGTGTGTGCCAAGGATGGTGGCAAAATGGCTTGGTAAATAGCCTATATTTTGTCCACACGGGCGTGTGTCTAGGCCATGTGTGACACACGGTCTGCCCCATGGGCGTGTGGCCTGGCCGTGTGTCCCCTGCACTTTAAAATCGAGAAACAGAATGCTCAGAATTGAGCACACGGGTGTGTGTCTCAGCCGTGTGAGGGACACGGCCTTGCACAAGGGCATGTATCTTGGTCATGTGAAAACTGCACCTTAATTTCGAAAATTAAATTCGCCACACGGCCTAGCACACAGGCGTGTGACTTGGCCGTGTGACTTCAATTTGTTCGTGCCTTACAAGTTAGAGAGTTACACGGGTAAGGGACACGGGCGTGTGTGACCACACGGCCTGACCACACGGGCGTGTCCCTAAACCACACGGGCGTTTGACCCCTGTATATGGAGAAATTTTCTAAGTTTTGTAAAAGTTTCCTAAGTTATCGGTTTAGTCCCGAACCACTTCCAAAGAATGTTTTGGGCCTCATAGTCTCGTAATAGGAACTATATGATTGAATGCAAAAAGGTTTTAAATTATTTGAAATTATGATTCGAATTGTATGTTTGAAAATGTTTTGAAAGTCCCGGTAATACTCTGTAACTCTGTTCCGGCGACAGATACGGGTTAGGGGTGTTACAATTCACGCCAGTTGGGATATCCAGGGTGTACGTCATAGATGAAAAGTCTGTTATGACTATATTTGGGCATTTCCCCAAGCAGTATAATACGTCTAGTCCAGGTAGTTGGCCATGCATCATTAGTAATGGGGATTTCCAAGTAGGTAAAAATTTTGAGGACAAAATTTCCTGAAGGATAGGAGAGTTGTCACACCCCCAAATTCGACAAATTCGAAAAGATAAGCAAGTTATGCGTGATAATTCTGTTTCGGTGCATTATGATAGCATGATCTGCACTCAGCTGGTTGGTTGGCGAGATAGAGTATTGGCATATACAAGCGTTAAAGTATCTGCCCATTTACGGTATCTAAGGAATTAATTGCATGATGTTTCCAAAAAAGAAAGATTATGCCTAAGAAAGTACGCACCTAAGAAGAGTACACCTCAGAGTTTTGTTTGAGCAATAAGAGCCAGTCAAGTGTATAGGGAAATTGTAGGAGACTTAATTGTCTTTAAGACAATGCCAAACGTAAAATACCACCAAGACATAGTACACCCGATTTGCATTAATACTATTCAAGTGGATCTTGTATCTGGTTTTGTTGGGAGTTGTTAGAATTTTGCAACAACAAAAGTAGAGATCAGAGTAAAAAGCAAAATAGTAAGATGTATGAAAGATTGTTTGTACACTAGAACAAGCCAACTAAACAAATCATCACAACAACATGGTTGGTCACTCCTCAACAGGAGCTAATTGGATTGATTTAACCTCCTCAAGACTGGTTAACAGTAAGGTAAACCTTTTTCAGATTTTATTTTACCTACCTTGGGTTTAATAGGGAAATCAAGGGGACCAAGAGTATATTTATGGGGAGGGGACATTTCATATGGTTTTTCCATCTACTTAATCTTCATGTTCTTCCTTCTAACCTCAACATTCTCTTCTTCTTTGTCGTTAATATCAGACTAAAATCTCGTTTAATGAGTAGATGATTCTGCCTTCTGATAAGTCTTACAGCATTGCATGTTATGATTATAGGAAGAAAAAGTGTTCAGGAAGGCCTTGCTTGGGGGATCGCATGTAGTTGAAATGTTAGTAAAATGCCTATAATGAGAATTCTAATAGAAATCTAATATTCTTTTAAGTAGTTTCTATTGGATTGGGAAAGACAATCGAAACAGAAACTCCAGGTCGAAGTAAAGGTAGGTCTCTGATGAGTCTCTAAACCTGACTCTTACATGTCATGTAATTATGTGTATGTGTGTTTTCTGAGAAGTATCTACAAAAATGTAAATGAGGTGAACAATGTGCGACAAGATATGACGTTGTGTGATATAAGTTGTTTATTGTTGATGTGTCTGTGGTTATTGCCTAATACTTTCTTGTTATATGATTCTAGTACCTGAAAAATCTGAGTTATGTAAAAAAGGTGAGAAAGAGATTCATTTGTGTACCCTACAGTAGGGCAGGTGTATTGCTGACCGGACAAGCAGATCACTGTGAAAATGAAGATTTATTGTGTAGCCTCTAATAGGGAAGCTATAATGCTAACCGGACTGCCAGATCACTGAATAAAGTTGTGGAAAGTCCATTATCATGGCATCATATGATAATATGCCAAGATGGCGTAAAGGTATAAGACCATGTGGGAGAAGCCTTATGGCATCCGCAAAGATGGTCCGCCGGAACAGTAAACATGAATTCTCTGGAAAGCCTTTGTATAAGGCTTTTATGGCGAACTCTCTGTAAAACCGTCATGGTGTACTATTCAGAAAGCCTTAGTGGTAGAGTAATATGGGGAATACGTGTGGCAAGTTTTCTGGAAGGTTGGTATTGTGAATACTTCAATTCCTAAACGATGAATTGTTATTCCACCCTTGTGGTAAGACCTGGGCATGCTTACGAGGCATTATCTGAAAGAGTTCTCGGCAATGAACCCATTTAATTATTTCGCCATGGTGATCCATCATGATAGGGAACTTAGGGTATTTGGAATATTGGTGGTGTAACACCCCTTACCCGTATTCGACGCCAGAATAGGGTACGAGGCATTTCCGGACTCACATCACAAGCAATCACACAATTCCTAGTCATAAAATTTGCGTCCAAATTAAAACCATCCATATTCAATCATAAAGTCCCTTATACGAGCCTATGAGGCCCAAAACATGTATTGGAAGCGGTTCGGGACTAAACCGAGAACTTTAGAAATTTTTACAAAACTTAGAACATTTTTCATGATAGAGGGCTCACACGCCCGTGTGGTCCAAGGGACACGCCCGTGTAACCCTTAGACACGCCCGTGCTATAGGCCATGTTCGATTTAGGGGTGCTCTCTGACTTGTGCCACATGGCCGTGCCACACGCTCATGTGCTAGGCCGTGTATCACACACGGCTGAGACACACGCCCGTGTCTCTGCCCGTGTGCTCATTTCTGGACATTCTGTTTTTCAAAATTAAGGTGCAGGGGACACACGGCCGGAACACATGCCCGTGGGGCAGACCGTGTGTCACACACGGCCTAGACACACGTCCGTGTGCCTACCCGTGTGGACAAAAACAAGGCTCTTTACCAAGCCATTTTGCCACCCTCACTTGCACACATCTACACAGCATCACATGGCACAATTTCAAGCATTTAAAAGCAACTAAACAACCACAACCAAGACAATAACATATCATCCTCATGCCATTATTTATCAAGCTTAGAACTTCTACCTTTCCACCAATTCATGCAAGATTCCACATTCATGGTTAAAACATATCAACTTTATATCCTTGTCTAACATATTCACTACATTTATTAAGCCCTAAATCAAACATACAAATTTCACATTCATTAAGCTTCATTCAACTACTTTCAAGTTACCAAATGATATTCAAATTCCTCATCTCATCAATAGGTCACATTTCCAAAAAAAATCACACAATTATGCTATAAATCACAATTCCAAACATTTCATATTCACCAAGCATACCATGATCATAACACCATAGACATTGACTCTTATATGAATATACTTAGGCTTACAACCATGTTAGCCAATATGAGCCAACTGACATGGCCAAATAGCAAAACAAACCTTTAACAATCACAAGCCAACACTTTGGCTACAATCACAATGACACATTAACAAAATGACTAAGTCCCTATAAATGCCATAGACTTAAAATACTTGAATTCATCAATACCCAAAATGATAGCTTGATAGTGTGATAGGATCTCCGGCGAACTCCAACCTGAGCTAGCTTAATAACCCTAAAAGACATGGGAAAGGAAGGGGGTAAGCTATATAGCTTAGTAAGTTCATATGCAAATAATACAAAACATTGTTCATACACTTGACATACAATTAACTTAACAAATATTAATAAAGGTCATTAAAAATTCACATACTCAACTTACTCAATCCCAACCTTACCAACAGCTCATCATATGAATTACACAACATATATCCACATGAATGTCATTAAACTTCATGAGTATAATTTACTCAATCACATTCTTACCTATAGCTTATCATATGAATAACATAACATATATCAATATAAATGTCATTAAACTTCATAAATGTCATATGAACATAAATGTCATTTGATATCAACATAGCACATATCAACATAATTGTCATATGCCAATAGTTCATCATATGAACTACATATCACGTATCAACATAAATGTCATTTAAGCTTCATACGCACAAGTTATTCAATCACAATCTTATCTATTGTTCATCATATACTGAGCTCATTTTCTTTGAGTTTTTCGTACATACCTGTACCATCTCATAACATATTCTCATACTTTCTCATCTTTGACATACCCGTTGAATTTCCCATTGAACCACTTGAAATACTAAAGGATACTCGGGGATCTCGAACACACAGTACCGTACCAATGCCATATCCCAGATATGGTCTTACATGTAATCTCATATCAATGCCAATAGCCCAGCTATGGTCTTACACGAAGTCTCACATCGATGCCATATCCCAGATATGGTCTTACACGAAATCTCATATCGATTCCATATCCCAGATATGGTCTTACACGTAATCTTAGTGACCCTAATGTCATGACATTTGTATCCTAACTATTCCTAAGGTTCAACCGGGATTTACTCGCTTGTCGAAACTTCGTCAATTTCATCCATATTGTCAATCGTACAATTCATGCAATAACAAAACATTATAAATAAAATTATAAAGTTGCATTATTTACATACAAACTTATCCCGACATAAAAATGGCGAAAAGGACTAAATCGTCAAATACTCGTTTTTCCCCCATTGTAGGTCCAAACCTCGTTTTTCTTGATCTATAATATCACATTTAACTTATTCAATCATTATACAATTCAAATGAGTCCAAAATCACATTATATAAAAAATTACATTTTTGCCCCTAAAGTTTGACATTTTTACAATTTAGTCCCTAGGCTCGTAAAATGAAATGTACTCAATTTCTTCAATACCCTTGCCTAGCCGAACCTTATACATGCTTATAAAAGCCCGCAATTTTCATTCATTCACATTTTTACACAATATTTTATGATTTTTACAAATACATCCTTTTAGGTATTTTCACCGAAAATCACTTAGCAAAAGTCGTTTATCATACACCAAACATGCATTTTCTACCATTAGACATCAAAATACACAAACATCCATCATGGGTAAAATTCTATACTTTGACATCTCTTCAAATTGATGGTAGAAATAGAAAGATCGAGTTACAACAACTTCAAAAACGTAAAGAGCATTAAAAACGGGGCTAGAACGGACTTACAATCAAGCTTGGAAGTGGCCAAACCCTAGCTATGGCTTCCCCTTGTGAATTTCGGCCATGAGAAAGAAGATGGACAAAAATTGGCTTTTAATTTTCCCTTTTTATTCTTTTATTAACCAAATGACCAAAATGCCCTTTTTGCCAAACTTTAAAATTTTATCTCACCATGTCCATTTTTGTCCACTATCTTAAGAAATGGTCCAATTATCATATAAGGATCTCTAATTTAAAATCCCATAGCAATTAGACACCTCTAACATGTAGAACTCAACTTTTGCACTTTTTACAATTTAGTCCTTTTGACTAAATTGAGTGCCCAAACGTCAAAATTTTCGAACGGAATTTTCAGAAAATCATTCTGTGAAACTTTAGACCATAAAAATATAATAAAAATGAACTTTTCTGTGTCGAATATGTGGACCCGAAACCACTGTTCTGACTAGGCCCAAAATTAGGCTGTTACAGGTGGTGCAAGTTTCCGCCAAACTTGAAATTTCTTACGTTCGGTATTGAATTCATCTGGGATTCTATCACTTGAATTAAAACGTTATATTCTACAAAGCAATTTTGGTTGTCTAGATTTATTTGAAAATACAATGTAACTGTTGTCCTGATAATTTCTGGTTCTTGTACAGGAATATGTCAAGAGTAGCATCTATTGAGTATAATTCTAAGAAGTGTATCCAACTACTATTTGCAAAGAAATTATGTAACCAGATTTGAAATATGGTGTGTAGTCTGTGATTCGCCAATTGAGTGAAATGTATAAAATATGGTTAAGAGTAGATATTGACATATGGTTATCCACTAACTAGGAAACAGAAGAGTATCCGCCAAGGTTTGAAAGGAAGTCCAAAATCTTAAAGTCAAGGATTTCGGCAGTAACATTAAAAATGTAATATTGGTTTAGATTCATTAGGTTCCATTGAACTTGTAGGTGTTTATTTGCCATGCTGGTTCGTAGGTTTGCACCAGTTCACCTGAGAGGACCAAACCAAGGATGCGCCATAGTGGCAGATGAAGGGCAATGTTATGCATACAAAGGGATCACTTTTAGAAACATGATTTCAAATGACAAATAGTAATACACGCTACGAATATGTTTGTTTAATCAAACATTTATGTTGTAAGGCTTTATACTATTCTTGAAAGTCTGGGATGAATGATAAATGTTTCATTCAACCCTTTTGTCTTAGAAAGGATTTTAAATAAATAAGAGGTACATACAATATGATTTTCGTAGACTGTAAAATTTTGTTAAGTATGTAAGTATTGTGGCATCTTATATTCAGATTCGGTAAATTGGATCGGATATAGGGTGTTACAAATCACTTCAAACTCATTGGATTTAGAACTGAATTAATTCATGTACTAACAAAGATAAACTACACTCAAAATCATTAAAAGTTTATGCTTTGGTCAATCAACTTTAAAAAATTACAAAATGGCTATTGAATTATTCAGATGCTTTCATATAAGTCATTGAGTTATTTGAAAGTTTTTATTTAAGTCAGTAGGTTTTAAAGGTTATTTTAAAAGCCCCACTAGTGACCTCCAATCGGCGGTTTGATAATCAGTACAATAGATCAATACCCATCGACGAGTAGAAAAACATAACTTAAATTTAAGTCAATCTAATGGTTAGTATCAAAGAACGGAAAAAAAGTTTGTTTGAATTTTAATTCGCAAATTCGTGACATTCAAAAGTATTTCATGAAAAAAATTGAATTGTAGAGAGAAAAAAAAAACTTTCGATAGATGCAAATGATGCAACCATGATTTTAACAAGGACTTAAATGTGAATTTTTAAATAGTTCAATAATTATTTTATAATTTTTTAAAATTAAATCATCAAAACATAAACTAATAGTTTAGTGATGTAATTTACGTACAAACAAATAATATGGAAAGTGTTGAGGAAAATAAAAAGCGAGAAGCACAAAATATCCAACTTTACTAATTACTTTCACTCCGTAGCTTTAAATTATACATCAATTTATCAACAAAAAATAGGGAAAGCAGCAATTTTACATTGATAGAAACATGATTCTAACAAACATAAAACACAAACATATTCACCCTTTATGGCAGGTTAGTATTATATTCCGATACCCAAAACCTTGGTTAGAAAATTATTACAGATTTCTATGTTTTCGTAGGACGGCAAAAGTCCATGAGCATGATTGATTAGCAGTTGAGCATCAAAAGGTGAGGAGGCTTGGCCTTTGGGCAGACTGTGGTGGATTGGTGAGCATGTGTACAACTTCTCTCATGGATGGTCTTGCAGTGCTCTCATCCTCAACGCACATCATGGCTACCTTGAACAGATGGTTAACTGCCGTCACTGGATATTCACTTAGCCTGGGATCTACAATCGCCAACACTGAAGCAGGATCAGAGGGTTGGGGTTGTTCTGATGTCATCTTCCTCACCCACCTCACAATGTCCACCCCATCTCCAAACTCCCCAACTGGTTTTCTTCCTGCTATCAGTTCCAGCAGCACAACACCGAAACTATACACGTCGCTTTTCTCATCAACCTTCAATGTGTAGGCGTACTCTGTTGTTTAACATCACAACAAGGCCAATGCTAGTTAGCCATTAACTATAATACTGTTTTTTGCTTCGATAATTCATATAAGTACAAACCTGGGGCGATGTAGCCGTAGGAACCAGCAATGGAGGACATGCACTCGGAAGCACCAGCGTCCTGCAAGAACTTAGCCAGCCCAAAATCCGCTACATGAGCTTCATAGTCTTCATCAAGCAATATGTTATTGGACTTCACATCCCTGTGTATAATGAGAGGAGAGCAATCATGGTGAAGATAACACAGTCCCCTGGCAGCTTCCAGGGCAATCGTATACCTTCTCTCCCATTGCAAATGTGCACCCTTTGGCCCATGCAACATTTCTCCTAAGCTCCCATTAGGCATATATTCATACAACAACAGATTCGTGTCTTTATTCGAAACATAACCCAACAATCTCACGATGTTTCGATGCCTAATTCGACCCAGAGTTTGAATCTCTGCCGAGAATCCACGATCGTTTCTTCCGCCCACCAATCTTTTAATCGCAACATCGAGACCATCCGGCACTGAACCGCGGTAGACAATCCCAGCTCCACCTTTGCCTATAACATTCTCATTCTTCAAGCACTCCAGCACGTCCTCAGCTTTGAAATCCAGCCTTTGGAATGCAGTAAGCTTCCAGGCTTGTGATTTTTGAAGCCTCTTCCTTCTAATTCTGTAAACCGTGATGATTATCAGTAGCAAAGCTGTCATAAACGTAATGATTGTGATTATGAGCTTTGAAGCAGTGAAGGATACTGCGTGACCATGACCTGAACCTCTAGTTTGGTTTCCCAAAGATGGGCAATTGACGTGACGAGGACAGAGATTGAGGTTTCCAGTAAACGAGCTATCATTGAAGACTAAAAATTGGCCGCCAATGGGAATTCTGCCCACCAAATAGTTATACGAGAGATCAAGAGTTGTGAGGCTTATCATGTTACGGATTTCAGCCGGAATTTCACCAGTTAGCTGGTTCCTTGAAAAATTGAGAATGCTTAAATCTTTGAGCTCGTCGATTCCGTCGGGAATTTCACCAGTGAAACTGTTCCGACTGAAATCAATGGAAGTAAGAGAAGTGCATCGAGAGATGGAAGGTGGGATTTCACCAGTAATATTGTTGTCACTGATGTTCATCTTTGAAAGCAATTTGATATTAAAGATCTCTCCGGGGATTTCACCTGAAAACTTGTTCATTTCAAGAGACAAAACTTGTAAACTCCGCAAATTGCCGATTGCCGGAGGAATTTTGCCACTGATCCAATTGTTTGAAATTTTTAACTGACCAAGCGAAGCACCCGACATCTGTGATGGAAGTTCACCGGAGAAGAAATTGTCGCCTAACTCCATAATACTCAGCAATGGCAAGTTGAAAAACCCAGCTGGAATCGTCCCATTGAGAAGGTTTTTCATGATACGAATCTTGGTAAGAGACTTGCAGTTGCCAAGTTCTTCAGGTAGTGGACCAAAGAAGAAATTTTCCATCATAATCAACGTCTCCAACCTCCCCCCCTTGCATAAATCCCGAGGAATCAATCCAGTGAGGTGATTCGAAGCAACGTCAAGCTTATAAAGCTTCCCACTGCGCCCCAGATTCTGGGGCAATTCAAACGTAAAGTTGTTTCCCCACACCTGAAACACTTCAAGATGAGGATAATCGCCTACGAATGACGGTATCGAACCGTAGAGATTGTTTTTGAACAAATTTATAAGCGTAATGTTGTTCAAAGCAGAGAAACTGTCCGGTATCTCCCCTGTGAGTTCATTTATAGAAAGATCAAGCGATTTCAAGCTGATTAAACCAGAGAGTTGAGTAGGGATACGGCCGGTGAGACGGTTGAGTTGAAGGAACAAGGAGTGCAAGTGTTTCAAATTGCTCAAACTCGAAGGAATCTCACCGGTTAGGTTACAGCTTGCCATGTCGAGAAGTTCGAGTTGACTCAATGACCCATACTCAGGTGGAATGCCTCCATCGTAGGCGTTGAAGTATCCGATTACCAAGTATTTGAGGTTTGTTAAACGAGCCAAAAAGGCAGGAGTTTTCCCTGTTAAACCGATGCCATTAAGACCCAAATACTCCAAGCTCTGGATTTCAGAGTACTCCTCCGGTATCTCTCCCATGAAAAAGTTGCCTCCGAAAGATAAATGCTTGAGATATTTAAGATTGACGACCTCAATGGGAAGAACACCCGTGAAGTTATTGTTATAAGCATCGAGAATCTCGAGGTGAGTCATGCCTGCAAAGATTTCTCCAGGGAAACTGCCTTGGAAAACATTGTTGGAGATGTTGAATATCTTAAGAGAAGTCAAATTACCCATCTCCACCGGAATCCTCCCCGTAAGACTATCGGAAGAAATAGTGAGGTTGACGAGCTTGTTGAGAAGCCCAATTTCACGAGGAATGGCGCCAAAGAGAGGAGCAAACGACACGTTCAGAGCAACAACACTGAAATCCTCATCGCATTGAACACCAGAGAAACGGCAATGTGCTGATGGAGATGAAGAGAATTCCCAGTTCTCGAGTCCCGAACCTTTGGGTCCAATCATTGAAGACTTGAGCAGCAACAGAACTTCAAGATCACTGGAACCATAGACGATGGCTGAGAAGAGTAGTAGAAGAGTCGAGAAAACACAGAGAAGATAACTGTAAAAGCTTCTCATTTCAGTGTTCTTCTCTTTTCCTGAGATCAGAGAGAGGTGAAGGCTTTACTATCAGTAGCTCACTACGTTAAATAGAGTTGTACTATATAGTGGATCGCAAAGAGGATCGTAGTTGCCAAAGCATCAAATGTTGGATATGAAATAAACAAATACAAAATCTGAATTCTGAAAAAGTCAGGGAGAGAGTGTGTGAAAGGAGGGGAGTCTGGATCGCATGAAACCGCTAAAGACACGGCAATACTGTATGGCCCATGGTTCGCATCGTACACTACATGGAATTTAAAAATGGTAGAACACAGAAAGGGTTAACGTTGAATTTACTAGTTTTTAAAGCTTGTCAGCTCTGTGAGTCAAACATGAGGGAGGGAGGGTCCCCATGGCAGCAGGAAGAACGATTGAAACGTTAACTCGGGACGGAGTTGATGAATGGTACTATTTTACGTGGGGCTTAGAGACTGTGAATTGCTAAGGGTACTATACTCATCTGGTTTGACGGCGTGATCTGCCGGTTCTAAAGATTGGCCCTATTATAAATGCAGCTGCCCACTGCATTACTGTCAGACGCCAGTTGTTTTTTTCTTTTTCTGAAAGAAAAAAATCACTGGGAAAAACTATCAAATTCACCAGGTTGAGCTTGGTAAAAATATTAGACCATATATATCTTATTATTATTTTGAGCATTTGGGATGATGAAAGATGAATGTGGATTTTGTCTTTTGGGGGAGTGATGAAGACAGGGGATGGGCTTTGGGGGTTAATTGGTGGGCCCAGATTAAGGGCTGTGAATGTCCTTTCCCGAAGAAACACCTTTTTCTCCCTCTGACTCCTTTTTGGCAGTGAGCTAAAAGTCCACTCTTTTTGTTCTTTTCTCCGATCGGGACCGTCCACAAAATAGGGACCATTGTTGATTGCCTTTGCACTAACTTCTCCTTTTGCTTCCTTCCCTATCCCTTATGCAATGGTTCATGGACCAACCCAAGTATTCTGCAACTTCTTCTAACCATCCAAGTGCTTTGACATCCACAGTAGAATTTCTTCATCATCTCATTCAAATATTTGTCTTCTTGTTTAAGCAACATTTATGATTGGGCCATTAGCTTGTTAGAAAACTCCCAAGGGAAAAAAATAAACCATGTTAGAAAATAACATATGATAGTGTTCATGAAAAAGATAATGTAAACATGACTATCATGAATATAGATATGCTACATTGTGAGATAAGGTATAGATTAAAGAGTAAAATGGATATTTATTTTTTTGTAAATGAAGGTTAAATTTAATTTTAGACTCCAAATTTCAGGAGTATAGGGAAGAACAATAAAAGATGAAGCTTAACCCTCACTAGGGCTAAGAATAAAAATCAACTCAAATCGAGATATTTAGATGGTTTATGAAATGTAAGTTAAAAAATTACGATTACCCGAAATTGAATTGAATTTTATTTTTTATTTATATATAATTAATTTTTTTTTCTATGATATACAAATAAATATTTTATATTTAAAATAGTTAATAATTTAAAAGTTATTAAAAAATTATTGTTTTTAAGAAATATTTATGAAAAAGATCTAATTTTTTTTAAATAATATTCAAAAGCCATAAAACAAAGCTCATTTTATCAAAATAAGTCTAAAAATAAAAACAATAAATTAATATAAAAAATTGAGAACCAAATAGAACTGAACCGAATTATGATGGATGGTTCTGAAAATTTAAAAAACCTGATTGAACTAAATCAAAATCACCCCTAATCTTGACAACAAATGTTAGGTACTACAAGTTAAATTTGTATCGATACAAGTGTAAGATTCTCGAAAATATCTTTGAAAAAAAAGCTTAACCTCAACACCCATAATTTTTGAAATCATATAACATCATCTCATCATGTCCCAAATTATGGAAATCAAATTCTCTCAAATTTTTTGGTAAAGAACCCTGACCTCGATACATATGAATACGAGGTTAGGGTAAAATTAACCACATGAACCTCAACATCAATTAATGTTGAGGTCGTTTAATATTTAAAAAATGCACAGTTTGAGAAATAATGAAAAGAGACATTTTTTTTTAATTTTGAATATCGTGAAAAACAATATTTCTACAATAAGTATTTAAAAAAAGTTATTTTCCAGAGTATGTTTTTTTATGGTAGCATCTTTATATTCATGGGTGTCGAGTTTAATTTAGGGTTTTTTTTTTTGGTGAAAAGAAAAGATTACAAAAAGATAAAAACTAAATCCTCATAAGAGGATCCTCAATCAATCTTAAGCCTAGTCTTTTAGAACGAACTGACTTGGCCAATCTATCGGCAACTAGATTTTCTTCGTAAGAAATATGCTGAATCCTCCACTTTTTTAGTGTTTTAAGGATAAAATGAATTCTTCTGACGAGTGCAGAATTAAAATTTCTTGAAGAACCTTCTTGAATAGCATTAACAGCTTCAATACTATCAGTTTGGATGAAGACCCTTTCAAAACTTCTATCCAAAATAAGATTTAAGCCGTCTAAGATCCCACAAAGCTCAGCCTCGACCACCGTACAATTGCCCAAATGTCTGCAGTAACCCATGATCCACCCATCATTATGATCACACACAAACCCCCCAGCTGCTACAAAGCCTTCATCCAGTCTAACCGAACCATCTGATTTCAAGCTTACCCAATTGCTATCTGTATGCAAAATGTGTGAGTAACCATTCGCCTTGTGATAAGCTGCTTTTGATGCTAATGAGTATTGCTTTGCCCAACTATATGAACCGTTAAGGATCTCTTCGTAACTCCAAGAAAAGTCCTGAAAAATAAAGAAGTTGCGGTTCTTCCAAATGCGCCAAGCGATACTCCCAAAAAAGCACGGCCAGTCCACCCCATCTAAAGAAATAGAGAAATAATTTTTGAGATTAATCGTCATCCAATTGTGAAGGGAACCAATATAAAACATGGATCGTCTTTCTTCTGCGATAATATTGTCCCAAATGATTCTAGCTGCAGAACAGTCTCTAAGTACATGTAGCACATCCTCGCATTCATGTCCACAAAATCCACAAGCGCTGCTATTCCCAAAGCCTCTCATTGTCCTTTCGGCGTTCGTAAGTAAGCGATGCTTGAGGGCGAGCCATAAAAAAAACTGAATTCGTTGGGGTCCACTAAAACTCCAAGGCATCTCCTAAATACGTTCTTTAGGATTCAGTGTACCATCTCGAATCTTCTCATAGGCACTTTTGATAGAAAATAAGCTAGTTGAGGTATCTCCCCACACTATTTTGTCAGGTCCCAAAGAAGGATGCGGTGATGGAATTCCAACAATTTTGTTAACGATCTCTTCTGGAATCCACAAACGAAAAAGATCTAAATTCCACGATCCATCACCTGCAATCATATTACTAAGCGTACAATCCATATTAAGGTTAGAAGAGCATGGAATATAAGGTAATAAAGGGCCACAATTTGGGATCCAAGGATCTCGCCAACATTGAATACTCTTACCATCTCCAACGGGCCATAAAAGATTTTCACGGATAAGGGGCCATACCTTAGCAATGGATCTCCATAGGAAGGAACAACGCCCCCTCGAAACATTTTCAGGTAAACTGCTGGGGATCCCGTATTTTGACTGAAGGACCCGAACCCATAAAGCATTGACATTAGAGACAATGTTAAAACCCATCTTTATCATAAAAGAAGTGTTATGATCATCCAAATGTCTCAGACCAAGGCCCCCATGAGATTTCGGTTGACACACCGAATCCCAACTAACCAAAGCTACCTTAGTGTTACCATTAGTGGATCCCCAAACGAATTTTCGAACAATGCGTTCGATCTTATCGCATAGACCTTTAGGAACCATCATTGTTTGCATAAAGTAACTTGGGATCGACAGAAGAACAGATTGAGCTAAAGTCACCCTACCTGCCAAAGAAAGTTTCCTGGCATCCCAACTAGACAGCTTGCTACGCACCTTATCAACCATGAAGCGTAGTGTATTATTTGTAAACCTCTCGTGAAAAAGAGGAACACCTAAATAAAACCCCAAGTTGTCCGCTTCCTGAAAACCAAGAAAACTGCTAATACGCCTCCTTAAACTGCCATCCACGCCTTTGGAGAAAAAAACATTCGTCTTCCTCATATTTATTTTATGGCCCGAGTAGTTACAAAAATCATCGAGAATATTCTTGATGGCCCGAGCTTGATGTTCCCCAGCATGACCGAAAAGGATTAAATCATCCGCGAAGAAAAGATGAGAAAGCGGTGGACCATTGCGAACCAGTCGAATAGGGGACCATTTTCCAATATTAATGGCAGCATGAATATTGTGACTCAACCACTCCATGCACAAAATGATTAAATAAGGAGATAAATGACAACCTTGTCGAACTCCTCTAGCTAATAATTTAGGGTTTTGATCATTGAACTTCCTTGAGATTAAGGAAGGGACAAAGTGTAACGATTCAGTTTTCAGTGGTGTCGTAAAAATTTGGTTTTAGATTAGATAAATTGAGTTGAGTTAGTAAATAATTCAAATAGGTTAATTGCGTGTTGAGTATGGATCGGGAAGGTTGAATTGTTAGGTTTTATTGAATTAAATCGGTTAATAAAAATAATACAGAGACTAAAATAAATGAAAATTAGTTTAGAGCTTAATAGGTCTTCCAGTGGTAATTAATTAGCAATTCTACCATCATTAAATAAAGGGTAGTCGCTTGGAATGGATGCAACCGTTGGATCCCACCATTGTTTAGATTAGTGCTTGATAACCATTGATTTTGGTTTAATAATTTTAATTAATTAAGTTATTTAAGTGGGAGAGAGAAGAGTGAAAACGTCTTAGCTTCATTCTCATTCTCCTATTCCCTTTACCATCCAACCCAAAGAAAAACTTTGTTCTTTTCTTTTTTCATTTTCGTAGCAAACAACAAAGAAATTAGTAAGGTGAATTATGGATAATTAATACTAGTTAATGAGAGCCCAAGATGTAGAATCTTTAATTAATCAATTTTTAATCGTGGAAAGTTTTGAAAATCTTGAATGTTTAAAGTTTAATTACATGCATGTTTGAGTTTAGCTGAAATCATGACGGGAATGAGTTAAAAATGTGATAAGAGATTATTGATTTAAGTGCAATTCTCATTTAGGTAATTTAGTTGATTCCTTAATAGTAAAAGACAGGAAGTTTGAGGTTGCATAGTACATAATAGTATCATGAGGTCCCTATACTATATTAATAAAGTTAATTTTAAATTCGATCGGGTAAATTGTGAGATACGAACGTTTTGGACATTAGGAATCCGAGGACTAAATCAAATAAAATGCATTCATGTATATAATGTGCTAGTTTGTATTTGAATTGTGTGATTAATGAATTTTCTGTATTCAGATTTAATTTCACAACTAAAATTGATGTAGGACCATCCCAGGATAAAGAGAAATCCAAAACCATTAACGAATGGCTAATATGGTTTGTGCTCTCATAATTCGAGTTCGTTAAATAAATAAATAAATGTATATGTGTAACACCCCTTACCCGTGCCCGAAGCTGGGACCGGGATTGAGGCATTACCTAATTAATCTCACTTGACATCTCGAAACGGGCTATAAAATTTCTTTTAACTCATCACTTGTACGTACTCGGCCTAAGAGGCCCCAAACATACCTTCGAGAGGTATCCGAACTGTACTGGGAGTTTTTACGAACTCGGGAACTTTTCAACAAAGCAGGGGCTACACGCCCGTGTTGGTCTAGGGACACGCCCGTGTGCCCCTAAGACATGTCCGTGTCATCCACCCGTGGTCGACCCTGGACCACTTCACCCGGGCCAAGACACGCCCGTGTCTTCCACCCGTGGTCAATTCTGACTAACTTCACACGGCCTAGACACGCCCGTGTCTTCCACCCGTGGTCAATTTTGACTAACTTCACACGGCCTAGACACGCCCGTGTCTTCTACTCGTGGTCGATTCTGACTAACTTCACACGGCCTAGACACGCCCGTGTCTTCAAACCGTGGTCGATTTAAATTCCACAATTAATGTGCAGACTTCACACGGCCTGGGCACACGCCCGTGTCCCTAGCCCGTGGAGCACACTAACTTGCAAACCAAGTATGCAATGGGGACACACGGTATAGACACACGCCCGTGTGTCTATTCATGTGGACAATTAGATGGCTATCTACCAAGCCTTTCGCCACCCCACATTGCACACATGCAATTACCAATCTATCTCAACACAATTCACAACCCAAGGGCATATCTAAATACTCGATTCAACAATCGTACGAGGGCATACACTTCAAACAAAAGTCACTTTCTTTAATCATAAAAATTTGCCAAGTATCGGCCTAACTTAATAGACCATTACAAAAGGAGGTTTTGATGCCTTACAAAGCCAACACTTTGGCCAATAATTACGACCTAACAAAATACTCGAGTCCTATACATGCCATACTCAAAATAAGTCTAAATTGTTATACCAAAGTGGTGTCGATAGTGTGATTTCTGAACTCCTACGTCCCCGATCCTCGAGTTATCAAGGTAATACTACAAGGAAAAAGAGCAATGAAAAGGGGTAAGCATAAAGCTTAGTAAGTTTGCATGAATATAAATAGCAACAATAAGCTCATAAAATAATCCATCCATGATATTAACTAACCATACACAAGTCATAGGCATCTTTCCATACTTACTCACAATTGCCCTTATTTAGCACATACCATGCCACATGTCGTAAACATTTCTTTGTGACTCATTCACGAGTACCTGTATTCACTCATTCATATGACCTTAATGCAAATCTCATTTTAAATTCTAAACTCATCTACTTATCCCTTTAATCACTAGGGATAGTCAGAGACGTATATTCAATGTCGTTCATGTAGAGACGAAGCCAGTGCCACATCCCTGAGGTGGTCTTACTTGGAGTTACTTCTAAACGCCAATGCCATATCCCAGATATGGTCTTATATGGACTTTCACATCAAGTATCGATGCCATATCCCGGATATGGTCTTATACGATTTTCACATTCATTACCGAAGCCATATCCCAGATATGGTCTTACACGGGATTTCAACTCAGTGCCGAGGCCATGTCCCAGACATGGTCTTATACGGGACCTTATCTATTTCATATCTCGATGATAGCATTTTCATATTCACATGGCCCATTAGGACTTCAACATCTCATTCAACATCAATTTAATGGAGTGTCATGCATCAATATGATATCAAGCATTCTCGATTATGCTAACGTAAATGTCGTATTAATCACATACAAACTTACCTCGATTTCAAAATGAGCTAGCTCGACGGTTTAGTCCGAGACTTTATTCTTTCCCCGATCAAGGCAGATTCTCGATCCTTCTTGCTCTATAATAGCAATTTAGCTCATTTGAATCATCTCATTAATAAAAGCATTCCAAAAATCATACTTAGATAAAATTACTACTTTGCCCCTAGACTTTGGCAAAATGACCATTTTACCCCTAGGCTCGGAAATCAATTCTAATCAAATTTCTACCTTCAACAAGCCTAGGTAAACATTTAATGCTTTTAAAGCTATCATCAAAAATCTATATTTCACATACTTACTACATATTTTGTAACCTTTTTATCAAGGTCCTATTTGGTGTTTTCATGCTAACACCTCTCACAAAAGTTGTTCATCTAACAACTAAGACTCAATTTCTTCCATGAAAATGCAGCAAATAACAATAAAAGCTCTCATGGAAAAACTTTAAACCTTTCACCATATTGCACAATAGTCCCCTCATTTGAAAGCTCAAGCTCTAGGGGTTTCAAAAGTACAACTATTTTCAAGAAAAGATCACTAGAACACTTACTAATGAGGAGATGAGTGTGCTGAAGTTTTTGAAGCTTTCAACCTTTATTTTCCTTGCAAATTTCGGTGGAAGAGATGAACAAGAAAGATGATATTTTCTCTTTCTTTAGTCTAATATTAAACTAGTCAAATTAGTCACCAACTCTTACTAACTTTGACCAAATTTTGTCTATCTTTGTCTCCAATCTAGTCTATGGCCGGCCAAGAAATTACAAGGGGCTAAATTACCTTTTAAAGGCCTCAATTTAACAATCTATGGCTATTTGGTACCTTTAGAAATTAAAATGGTACTTTCACACTTTATGCGATTTAGTCCTTTTTCGCGATTAAACATGAAATTGCTAGAATTAAAGCACCAAAATTTTCATGCACATGTGCTATCATGTTCTAATTCATAATATAACATGAAAATAAATTTCTCAAATCTCGAATTAATGATCCCGAGATCACTATTCCGACTAGCTATTAAATCGAGCTGTTATAATCCCCCCTTAAGGATTTTCGTCCTCAAAAATCTTACCAGTGAAAAGATTTGGATATTGGTTTCTCATCGATTCCTCGGACTCCCACGTGGCCTCTTCTATACCGTGCCTTTGCCATAGGACTTTCACTAGGGCTATGCTTTTGTTCCTTAACTGCTTGACTTCACGGGCCAAAATTCTAACTGGTTCTTCACCATATGATAAATCCGGTTGTATCTCTACCTCTGTCGGCTCTATAACATGCGAAGGGTCTGAATGGTATCGACGTAACATGGATACATGAAAGACATCATGAATCTTTTCTAACTCAGGTGGCAAAACTAACCGATAAGCTACCGGTCCTATTCTTTCGGTAACCTCATAAGGTCCGATAAAGCGTGGACTCAATTTGCCCTTCCGGCCAAATCTGAGGACTTTCCTCCAAGGTGATACTTTCAAGAACACTTTATCACCGACTTTGAATACTATTTCTTTCCTTTTTAAATCTGAATAGGACTTCTGTCTATCTGAGGCGACTTTCAAACAGTCACGTATCACTTTTACCTTCTCCTCAGTTTCCTTAACCAAGTCAACCCCGTGTATCTGTTTCTCTCTGAGTTCTGACCAATACAAGGGAGTTCGACACTTACGCCCATACAATGCCTCATAAGGCGCCATCTTCAAACTTGACTGAAAACTGTTGTTGTAGGCGAATTCCACCAACGGTAAATATTTCTCCCAACTACCTTGGAATTCTCAAACGCAACATCGAAGCATGTCCTCAAGTATCTGGATTACCCTCTCCCACTGTCCGTCGATTTGTGGATGGAAGGCTGTACTGAAATTTAATTTCGTGCCCAAGGCTTCTTGTAACTTTTTCCAAAACCGTGACGTGAATCTCGGATCTCTATCCGAGATGATCGACAACGGTACACCATGGAGTCTTACAATCTCTGACATGTACAAGTCTGCCAATTTATCAAGCGAATAGTCGACTCGTACTGGTATAAAATGGGCTGACTTTGTGAGTCTATCAACCACTACCCATACTGCATCTTTCTTATTTGGAGTCAGCGGTAAGCCCGTCACGAAGTCCATGGTGATACGGTCTCATTTCCACTCAGGAACCATAATGGGCTGAAGTAAACCCGAAGGTACTTAATGTTTAGCCTTCACTTGCTAACAAATCAGACATTTCGATACAAACTCGAAAACATCTTTCTTCATACCAAGCCACCAATACCATTTCTTCAAATCATTGTACATCTTCGTGCTGCCTGGGTGCACATTCAAACATCCGCTATGCGCTTCATGCAAGATTTTGCGAATGAGCTCATCATTCCTGGGTACACAGATTCGATCTCAAAATGTTAGACATCCATCAAGATTTACTCGAAAGTCTGTATCAACGCTCGACTCACATAAAACTCTCTTGGCTTGCAAACTGTTATCATTCTTCTGGGCTTCACAAATCTCTTGGAGAAACAATGGTTTAGCCCTCAACTCGGCTAAAATGAAACCATCACCCAACAAGATCATCTGAGTGTTCATGGCTCTTAGAGCAAACAATGATTTTCTACTCAGAGCATCGGCGACTACGTTCGCCTTCCCCGGATGGTAGTCAATCACCAATTCATAATCCTTAATCAGTTCTAACCACCTTCGTTGCCTCAAATTCAATTTTTTTTGAGTCATTAAGTAGTTTAGGCTCTTGTGGTCGGTGAAAATCTGACACCTTTCACCATATAAATGATGTCTCCAAATTTTTAATGCAAACACAATTGCGGGTAACTCTAAATCACGAGTTAGGTAGTTCTTCTCGTGCGGCTTCAATTGCCTAGAGGCGTATGCAATCACCTTACCCTCTTGCATAAGTACACAACCCAATCCGTTCAGGGAGGCATCACTGTAAACCAAAAATTCTCTCCCCGGTTCAGGTTGCACCAAAACAGGAGCCTCAGTGAACAGTGTCTTCAATATCTCAAAACTTTGTTGGCACTCTTCTGTCCAAACAAACTTCACATCTTTCTGCAAAAGTCTCGTCATCAGGGTAGCTATCATGGAAAACCCCTTGACAAAACGCCTATAATAGCCAGCTAGGCCCAAAAAACTCCTTACTTACGTTACGCTCCTCGGCGGTTTCTAGTCAATAATCGCTGAAATCTTACTCGGGTCTACTCTAATTCCATCTCCCGAGACAATGTGCCCCAAAAATCCCACTTCCTTGAGCCAAAATTCACTCTTACTGAATTTGGCAAACAATTTCTCTTCTCTCAGAACTTGCAGAATCGTACTCAAGTGCTCAGCGTGTTCGTTCTCATCTCGAGAGTAGATCAATATGTCGTCGATGAAAACCACGACAAATTTATCTAAGTATGGCTGAAAAACGCAATTCATCAAATCCATGAAGATCGCAGGGGCATTCGTTAGACCAAAAGGCATGACCAAAAATTCGTAGTGGCCATACCTAGTCCTAAATGCGGTTTTCGGCACATCCGGGTCCTTGACTCTCAGCTGATAGTACCCTAACCTCAAATCTATCTTGGAAAACACCGTGGCTCCTTTCAATTGATCGAATAGATCATCGATCCTCGGCAACGGGTACTTGTTCTTCACAGTTACTTTGTTGAGTTACCGATAATCTATGCGTAGTCTCACAGAACCATCTTTCTTCTTCATGAATAAAACGGGAGCACCCCACGGAGAAAAACTCGGCCTTGCAAAACCTTTATCCGTCAGCTCTTGCAACTGTTCTTTTAGCTCCTTTAACTCGGTTGGAGCCATTCTATAGGGAGCAATAGAAATAGGGGCAGTACCCGGAGCTAACTCAATCCCAAATTCGATCTCTCTAACCAGGGGTAGTCCTGGTAACTCGTCCGGGAAAACATCTAGGTACTCACATACCATGGGTACCGACTCAATTCTCAAATCAGTCTCTTTCGTGTTCAACACAAAGGCAAGATAAGCCTCATAACCCTTCCTTAGGTACCTCTGAGTCGACATGGTTGATATCACTATTGGCGACCTATCTGGCTTATCTGATTCTACACGAATAAAATTACCATTTTCATCTCTCAACTCGATATGCTTCTTCCCACAATTCACAATTACACCATGGGTAACTAACCAATCCATCCCAAGGATGACATCAAACTCATCAAATGGTAATAACATAAGGTCGACCGAGAAACAGTGACCCCTAATTATCAAAGGGCAACCTTTGCAAACTCTATCAACCAATACACACTTGCCTAGGGGGTTAGACACTCTTATTATGAATTCAGTAAACTCTACGGGCATGCTCATACTAGAGACTAATTTCATGCATATGTATGAGTGGGTGGATCCTAGATCAATTAAAGCTATAACACGAGTATTATGGAGAGAAAAGGTACCCGTGATTACGTCGGGGGAAGATGTCTCTTCACGAGCACGAATGGCATATGTCCTCACCGGTGCTCTACCCTCGACTCTAGCAGCTTGCTCTCTAGATGGATTCTTGCTACCTATTTCATTTCCTGGGTTTCTCAGTGGTCTTCCCCAAGCAGTACTTCCCGATCTTGCATACTGAGGCTTTTCTTTCTCGCCTACCTCGTGGCAGTCTCTAATAAAGTGGTCTAAGGACCCACAATGGAAACATGCTTTCTCGTTAGCTCGACACTCACCAGAATGGCACCTTCCACACTGAGGAAACTCTGGTCTACCTGGTCGAATGTTGCCTACACTAGCAACTGATGTGGTTTGCCCTTTCGACCCTAAAAATTTCTTGCCTTTATCTCGAGTTGAAAACTCCGCTGAAGTGACTGATCGAGTAGTGAAATCCCCCGATTTCTTCGATGAAGATTGATGAGACTTATTCAGTTGTCTCTTCCTCGAGTCACGAGACTCGTACTTAGCTCTTCTCTTCTCTTTAGCCAACTCCTCGGCTTTACAGGCCCTATCCACCAACACTACGAATTCTTTTAATTCAAGAACTCCCACGTATAGGCAGATATCTTCATTCAATCCGTCCTCAAATCTCTTGCACATGATGGCTTCGGTAGACACGCACTCTCGTGCATACTTGCTAAGCCTTACGAACTCCCGTTCGTAGTCAATCACTGACATACGGCCTTGCTTCAATTCTAAGAATTCCTTTCTCTTATAGTCGATGAACCTCTGGCTGATATACTTCTTCCGGTATTCCTCTTGGAAGAATTCCCAACTAACTCTCTCCCTTGGCACCACCGACACCAGGGTGTTCCACCATCGGTAGGCTGAATCTCTCAGGAGAGACACCGCACGCTTTAAGCACTCTTCAGGCGTGCATGATAACTCATCAAATACCCGGATGGTATTCTCGAGCAAAAATTCTACTTTTTCTAGGTCATCATCCTTATTCGCCCGAAATTCCTCGGCTCCTTGCTTCCGGATCTTATCCACCGGAGGCCTTTCTCTTCTCACCACCTTAACCACTTGAGGAGCTACTGGAGCGGGTTAAGGGATAGGTGGGGGCGGAAGGGGTTGAGCGTTAGGATTTGCTCGGGTATACTCAGTATACCAGTTGATCATCATGTGGAGAAAGGCTTCTCGAGCCTCTTCCCCCTGACCCAAGGTCTCGGGTCTACTGTTGGTCGGTGCGGTACCTTGAGCGGGAGCCGGCGCGTTACTCGCAGCATTATCAGCTGTAGTTCGGTCTGGATCAGAATCCATATACTACATAAAACACAATTTTATATGTCAAGAGTCATCACACTATCATTACTCAGACACCCTTACATATGGCATGTATAGCTAGACTCGTACTTACGCTACGTTAGTCCTAGAACCGACTAAATCGTAGCTCTAATACCAATAAATGTTACACCCCTTACCCGTGCCCGAAGCTAGGACCGAGATTGAGGCATTACCTAATTAATCTCACTTGACATCTCGAAACGGGCTATAAAATTTCTTTTAACTCATCACTTGTATGTACTCGGCCTAAGAGGCCCCAAACATATCTCCGAGAGGTATCAGAACTATACTGGGAGTTTTTACAAACTCGAGAACTTTTCAACAAAGCAGGGGCCACACGCCCGTGTTGGTCTAGGGACACGCCCGTGTGCCCCTAAGACATGTCCGTGTCATCCACCCGTGGTCGACCCTGACCAACTTCACACGGCCTAGACACGCCCGTGTCTTCCACCCGTGGTTAATTCTGACTAACTTCACACGGCCTAGACACGTCCGTGTCTTCTACCCGTAGTCGATTCTAACTAACTTCACACGGCCTAGACACGCCCGTGTCTTCAAACAGTGGTCAATTTAAATTCCACAATTAATGTGCAGACTTCACACGGCCTGGGCACACGCCCGTGTCCCTAGCCCGTGGAGCACACTAACTTGCAAACCAAGTATGCAATGGGGACACACGGTATAGACACACGCCCGTGTTTCTATTCATGTGGACAATTAGATGGCTATCTACCAAGCCTTTCGCCACCCCACATTGCACACATGCAATTACCAATCTATCTCAACACAATTCACAACCCAAGGGCATATCTAAATACTCGATTCAACAATCGTACACGAGGGCATACACTTCAAACAAAAGTCACTTTCTTTAATCATAAAAATTTGCCAAGCATCGGCCTAACTTAATAGACCATTACAAAAGGAGGTTTTGATGCCTTACAAAGCCAACACTTTGGCCAACAATTACGACCTAACAAAATACTCGAGTCCTATACATGCCATACTCAAAATAAGTCTAAATTGTTATACCAAAGTGGTGTCGATAGTGTGATTTCTGAACTCCTACGTCCCCGATCCTCGAGTTATCAAGGCAATACTACAAGGAAAAAGAGCAATGAAAAGGGGTAAGCATAAAGCTTAGTAAGTTTGCATGAATATAAATAGCAACAATAAGCTCATAAAATAATCCATCCATGATATTAACTAACCATACACAAGTCATAGGCATCTTGCCATACTTCCTCACAATTGCCCTTATTTAGCACATACCATGCCACATGTCATAAACATTTCTTCGTGACTCATTCACGAGTACATGTATTCATTAATTCATATGACCTTAGTGCAAATCTCATTTCAAATTCTAAACTCATCTACTTATCCCTTTAATCCCTAGGGATAGTCAGAGACGTATATTCAACGTCGTTCATGTAGAGACGAAGCCAGTGCCACATCCCCGAGGTGGTCTTACTTGGAGTTACTTCTAAACGCCAATGCCATATCCCGAATATGGTCTTATATGGACTTTCACATCAAATATCGATGCCATATCCCGGATATAGTCTTATACGATTTTCACATTCATTACCGAAGCCATATCCCAGATATGGTCTTACACGGGATTTCAATTCAGTGCCGAGGCCATGTCCCGATCATGGTCTTATACGGGACCTTATCTATTTCATATCTCGATGATAGCATTTTCATATTCACATGGTCCACTAGGACTTCAACATCTCATTCAACATCAATTTAATGGAGTGTCATGCATTAATATGATATCAAGCATTCTCGATTATGCTAACATAAATGTCGTATTAATCACATACAAACTTACCTCGATTTCAAAATGAGCTAGCTCGACGGTTTAGTCCGAGACTTTATTCTTTCCCCGATCGAGGCAGATTCTCGATCCTTCTTGCTCTATAATAGCAATTTAGCTCATTTTAATCATCTCATTAATAAAAGCATTCCAAAAATCATGCTTAGATAAAATTACTACTTTGCCCCTAGACTTTGGCAAAATGACCATTTTACCCCTAAGCTCGGAAATCAATTCTAATCAAATTTATACCTTCAACAAGCCTAGGTAAACATTTAATGCTTTTAAAGCTATCATCAAAAAATCAATATTTCACATACTTACTACATAATTTGTAATCTTTTTATCAAGGTCCTATTTGGTGTTTTCATGCTAACATCTCTCACAAAAGTTTTTTATCTAACAACTAAGACTCAATTTCTTCCATGAAAATGAAACAAATAACAATGAAAGCTCTCATGGAAAAACTGTAAACCTTTCACCATATTGCACAATAGTCCCCTCATTTGAAAGCTCAAGCTCTAGGGGTTTCAAAAGTACAAGTATTTTCAAGAAAAGATCACTAGAACACTTACTAATGAGGAGATGAGTGTGCTGAAATTTTTGAAGCTTTCAACCCTTATTTTCCTTGCAAATTTTGGTGGAAGAGATGAACAAGAAAGATGATATTTTCTCTTTCTTTAGTCTAATATTAAACTAGTCAAATTAGTCACCAACTCTTACTAACTTTGACCAAATTTTGTCCATCTTTGTCTCCCATCTAGTCTATGGCCGGCCAAGCAATTACAAGGGGCTAAATTGCCTTTTAAAGACCTCAATTTAACCATCTATGGCTATTTGGTACCTTTAGAAATTAAAATGGAACTTTCACACTTTATGCGATTTAGTCCTTTTTCGGGATTAAACATGAAATCGCTGGAATTAAAGCACCAAAATTTTCATGCACATGTGCTATCATGTTCTAATTCATAATATAACATGAAAATAAATTTCTCAAATCTCAGATTAATGATCCCGAGATCACTATTCCGACTAGCCCCTAAATCGGGCTGTTACAATATGCTTGAATTGTCAAATGATTGAAAAGAGTAAACTATCAATATGGTTTTATTTGAAAGATGCTTATATACCTGATTTTGTAATTATGATCATTGGTATGTGATTTGTATATGCATATGCTTTCTTTATATATTATGTGATGATTAATAATGGAATTCCTCCTATTAACGTTTTCAGATAAAGTCACAGGTATAGCTCGCATGTCATAAGGTCTATATTGATAGGTGGGAGATTTAGCACTATGTGCATACATATTTTGATAGTTCTTTAATACCCTGGGGTTCGAGAATGTATCACCATCTCAAATACCTTGGGGTACAAGCGTATTTTGGTATGACTGGTTGGATCAGAGCATTTATGTCCAGTTAGCACTTCAATGCATATTTGGTGTGATGGTGAATTGATTCGTGTATTCATTCTTGTATCCGATTTGGTTAATAGGGATTAAAATGTAAAAATCGTATTTTGAACATATATTGAATTGATATGAAATATTGATGTCAATATGAGACATGATTTTGATATGTTAATTTAAATGCAAATACCTTGAAGGTGCATCCGAAATTATATCGAGAAATTGAATAAAATATTTATGTGAATAAGATGAAATGATAAATAATCCGTTGGTATATATGTACCCTTGATGTTAATGTAAAATGGTTGATTTGTTAACTGAAGTTATCTCGATACTTATGTTTATTAGATTTTTTTATGTTTATAGTTGAATTCCAATTATGTTAGCATCGCTGAGTAACCATTACTCAGCGTACAAATTTGTTTGTTTTTGTACATAGGTTTCAAATAAAAGATATGTTTCGTGGTCAAGCATCCAACTCTCAGGCTCAACTCAAAAACCATTATAATCCTATTTTGTATGTATATATATATATGTTTTAAAGTCATATGGCATGTACTTAGTGTAAGACCCCTTACCCGTATCCAACGCCGGAACAGGGTACGAGGCGTTACCGGACTTAAAATTTCTTGAACATGTAAAATTGGGTCATAAAATTTCGTCAAATTGAAAACTTTTCTAACACATGCATTTTGTCTCTTATATGAGCATATAAAGCTCAAAACATCCTTTAGGATGGTTCGGGACTAAATCGAGAACTTTGGAAACTTTTGGGAAAATTTAGAAAAATTTTGTCAAAACAGGGGTCACACGCCCGTGTGGTCTGGGACACGTTCGTGTCCCTAACCCGTGTAACTCTCTGTTTATGACGTCATCATCAAAATAGGGTCACATGGACTTGGCACACGCCCGTGCTCTTAGACCGTGTCTGTCACATGGCTGAGACACATGGCCGTGTCTCTGCCCGTGTGGCCTGGAAGTTGGCTATTTTCCAAGCCAGTTTCCCAATCTAAAACACAAACTCTCTTGTATCCATTTCATCAACATGTATCATGCTATAATTGGACATCCGAATATCGAATTTTGCATACACATTCCCATACACATCGTCATTCATGAAATCATTTGTAAGCCACATCCACAACATCTCAATTATGCAATTACCACATACATGAATAACCACATCATAGGCGTAGGACAACCATCAATATTGGCCATCTCCAAATAGCCTTAATCAAAATGAACATTTATTAAATAAGGGCCAACATTTTAGGCCATAAGAAATATGACATATATGATAAAACGACCAAGCCTACTATACATGCCATAACCCAAAAATTAATGTATCTAGATATACCAAGTGTTCCAATTGATAGTGTGAGCGAATCTCCGACGTCCACCGATCCCCGAGCTAACTTGGCGATACTACAAGGCAAGGGAAAAGAGAGGGGAAGTAAGCATAAATTCTTAGTAAGTTCATATGAAAATAATAAGAAATTAATAAATTTGTGTGGATAAATCCTCACAATAATTTCTTAAGATGATATAATCATTATATCACATGCTCACACCTTATTACTCATGTTCACATTAATCTGTCTACTTGAGTCACTGTCACTAAATTATTTATTTCTTGAGCTACAGAGATCTGAATGAAGAACCGTTAATTTTCCCAGAAACTAGACTCACATAAATTCTTACCATAAAAATTTCAGAATTTTTGGTCTAGCCAATTAATACAGTTTATTAATTAAATTTACCCCTGTTTTGCTGTCCAATAGTTCTGACACTTCTTCACTACGAATCAATTTTATCTTTGTATAAAATTCATATGTTGTTCTAGTTTATTTCACTTGAAAATATACTTATTAAGGATTTCAAGCATATGAATTATACTCCATAATTATTTTTGTACAATTTTTACTGATTTTCCAAAGTTGGAACAGGGGATTCTGAAACTCATTCTGACCCTGTCTCACTAAAATTAAAATATCTGATAATTAAAACTTCTTTTCCTTACTCTGTTTCTTTTATAAAAAAATAGACTCATTAAGATTTAATTTCATATCTCACCCAGATTTTAATTAAATTTCCACCATTTTTGGTGATTTTTCAAAGTTATACTAATGCTGCTGCCCACAACTGTTTTAATGTCAATTTCACTCATTCATTAATTCTTTGTGTTCACTTTCATTTATACACACTTACAGCAAAGCATATTATAACTTGGCACATAACAATCAAGTGATCATAGACACATCTTACTCGTTTGCATCCTTATCAATAATGCATCATAATCTGAGCACATTATTTATGAGTCTCGTATACATACCTGTGCCTAGTCATAATACTCACATATCCTATTCTTACTTATCTTGAGCATACTCCTTGAATTTCCCATTGAACTACTTGTAATATTAGGGATGTTCGGGATATCTCGTACACCTGGTAGGATGCTAATGCCATATCCCAGATATGGTCTTACATGGGATCACATATCGGTGCCGATGCCATGACCCAGACATGGTCTTACACTGGCACTCATCTCGAGTCAATGCCATGTCCCAGACATGGTCTTACACTAGCTCATACTCATCTCGGTGTTGATGCCATGTCCCAGACATGGTCTTACACTGACACAAGTTGAGGCCAATGCCATGTCCCAGGCATGGTCTTACACTGGCACACTCACTGCCATGGTCCAACCATGGTCTTTTCCGTCAATTCATCACGAGTCGTAGTATGAATGTACTTGACCCTGCATTTCTCACGATTGATCCTTCAATCCAATCTCGTACTTGCATAAAGTCATGATTAGATAACAAACATATATAAAATAATACATCATATCAATTCAAATTTAATAATCGTTCACTATAGACTAACCATATGAACTTACCTCGACGCGAATCGGTCATTTTGATTGACATTTCCCCGTACTTGGTCCAAATCTCAATTTCTTTGATCTAAAATGTCACATTTCACTTAATTATCACTCACATTACTTATTTTAATACAAAAATCATATTACGGAAAATTTACAATTTTGCCCCTAAACTTTCTCATAATTACAATTTTGCCCCTAGGCTCGTAATATGATTTTTATTCAATTTCTATAAAATTCAAGGTCAGCCAAACCTTTTTTACTGCCAAAGCAACCTCAAATTCTTATTATTTCACACTTTTAGGAGCATTTACAACTTTTACTAATTAACCCGTTTTAACCATTTTCAACGAAAATCACTTAGCAAAAATCGTTCTCCTAACCTCGTGCACCCTTATTCTACCATTAAACATCAAAATGCACAAATATCTAGCATGGGTCAATTTAAACTTCATTTTTCATGCAAAAAAAATGGTAAAAATAGAAAGGTTAAGCTTCTAGGATCTCAAAAATACGAAGAACATTAAAAACGGGGCTCAAATGCACTTACAATTGAGCTTTGAAACCCTAGCCATGGCTTCTTGAAAATTTCGGCAGCACGGAGAAGAGAATGAGCAGATTTTTGGGTTTCAATTTTGTCTTTTATGCCTTAAAACACCCAAATGACAAAAATGCCTTTTTTTACTAAACCTTCAATTTTTACCCTTCCATGACTAGTTTTGTCCATAACAAAATATGATGGTCTATTTGTCATTTAAAGACCTCTAGTTTAAACCCCCATTTAAAACAAGTACTTATGTTCTAGAACTCATATTTTTCAATTAATGCAATTTAATCCCAATAATAAAATTGGGCACTTTATCGATAAAAAATACTTAACAAAATTTGCACACCATCACCCAAACATATCATAGACTCTAAAACAATCATAAATTAAATATTTTTACTTCGGGTTTATGGTCTCGAAACCACTGTTCCGATTAGGCCCTATTTTGGGCTGTTACACTTAGGTTGGTAGGCTTGTTGCCTAAGTTAGTTTTGGCACTTCTGGTGAGTGACTTATATTTTTATATTGGATGAATTTTATTTCTTGAGTACATGTTAATTATGATTGGTTATGTGAATTTGAATGTGAAAATTGGCTGATTTAGTAATGATGTATTGAAGGTTATGATTTGGTAATGTTTGAACATATTTAGATATATTAATATGATGAATATGTTTTGTGGTAAGTTTTAGGTATGTTTAGGTTCATTTGGTTAAGGATTTGAATACTTAAAAATGCAGAATTTTGACCATTTGGTCATTAAGTCTCGAAACCTGTCTCGAGACAGAAAGAACATAACTTAAGACCATCAAAAAAATTTACAGTTAATTTTTGCATTCAAGAGCTTGAGGTCTGAAGACATATCTATATACTCTTGAGACAATTGTTCCTAGGTCTCGAGACAAGTGGCATTTGTTTTGAGACAGAAGTACATCGAAACTAAATAGATTTTTCCTCGCTCCAGTGTTAGATCTGGTGCCCTAAGTGTAGTATATTTTTTTTGTAAACTTATAATTTTTTTGGAACAGGTTGGTTAATAAAATAATTCATGGATTACATTAATATACTTTGTATAATGTCCTCATGTGGTTTTTGCATGCAAAGCGAAATAGAAGCAAATATTGGCTCATTGATCGTAATATAGAAAGACAACTTATATTAATAGACAAACCTAAACATGTCATTAGTCTAATCGAAAATAAGTAAATCGATTGAAAAACTGATATGTCATCTATCAAGTTCAATTGGGGAGATGTTTTTTCTTGGGCATCGAAGCGGATGACTCTCAAAAGATAGAGACATAGATGTGACTGACTGGAGTGACAGGTCATTGGACTAGACTTAGGGAGAATAGATCTTGAATCCATTTTTGGATTTATTCACTTGTGACATTCATAGTGTGTCATATCTTAATCCTAAGTGGATGACGGAATATGTATGCGTGATTCGTATACTTTGATGTAAGTAAAAGCCTGAGTTCCAATAGATAAGGAACAAAAAGTTGGTGAGTTGGGCATACAACTTCTATAGTATGTAGAGTTATTCACAATAATGGAATTCATAGCCCAAGACACGGGTAAATGATATCATCTCATTGACGTTACATGATAGATGAAAAGTAAACATGGTCATGGATCGATTATCTTTGTGATGAATTACTTCATTACTATTTGATAGTAACTGACTTTTCATTAAGAAAGATGTAATGGTTACCATGACATAAAATAGGATTATATTGGGAAAGTGGATTTATCCCAAAGAGATTAAGGGTATCCTATGAGGGTAACACACTTATGACAAGGTCATTGGTCGAGCACTGATCGAGTTGCTTTCATAATGGTATGTCATTAGGAAGAGCTCAATCACAATACTATAGTGGAATGACTTCGTGACTAAATGAGTTTATAATTTATAGGTGAAAAGCTAGATCTTAATTATAAATCATTTGAGCCCTAACCACATATATCCAATCGGTCCCTCCACTAACTCGTTGAAACCAAAAATGAATTGCATGTTGAATCAATGGAACATAATGGATAGAAATGGTAAAGTTTAAGAAATGAGAAACACTCAGAAATGAATATGGTTTTCTCACTAAATGGAAATGACTTAAAAAATAATTTATGGGTTTTCAAATTATTGTTTAATTAATTAATTGAAGTTCGAAAATAGAATTAAATTAATTAGTCATAGTGAATCCGTTGAATGTAGAAATATTAAATATGTTTTCTCATAGATTTTTTTATGGCAAAGTTGCAATGATTTTAACATTACTAAAATCGGGTTGAGAAAATTATTTAATTGGGAAATTAATTAACTACTTAATTAATTTATGATATCTATTTTGAAGAATAGAAAAACATGTATTGGGTTGGATTGAATTATAAAAAATTTATAACTGGACTTGATATGGTAGAGGCCCAAAAGCACCTCATGCTAATTCATAGGATGACAAATCCTAGTATATTTAACTAGGGTTGTCACCTCTCTTTTCTAGTTGAACTAGGATTTTGTTTTTCTATTGAAATAGACTTCGACTAATTCAATAAGGGTTTCACTTATTCTCCCTATAAATAAATGGCACAAGTTTGAGATATTATTATTCTACCCAAAAATAGTGAGAATTTATTTTCTAAGTATATATTCTATTTTTCGGAATAACAATTCTACCGGTTTCTGTTGAAGAGAGATTTGCTTTCCCACTAAAAGTAAAGTAAATAATTTTTTATTCTGTGTTTGATTCGAATTCATTTGAGCCCATACTTAAAGTAGTTCGTGGTACAAGAATAGCAGAGAAGGTCATTCGGTTAAAAGCTAAGAATGACAAGGATCCATCTAACTGAAAATACAGGTGCAATTTCGGGTAAATTTTATTGCTATAAATATCACAAACTGACTTGGTTTTAAAATTTTTATTTTTCCGTTATGTAAGAAAATTAATTTTGAATCGATTTTTTTCTAACATTTGGTATCAAAGCCAAGTTGTGCTATGTTTATAGTATAAACCGATACCAAAATTTTTCTTTCTTCTTCATGAGTGATTAATTTTGATAAGATGTGGAATTCTTGTAGTCATATGCTTGTTTAGGGGGATGTATGTGAATGAATGTATGCTATTATTTTATTAGTATGTATTATAAAGTAATTTTTCCAAAGTTGTGATCCTAGAAAATTAAATGTAATTATTATTAGTTTTCGGGTATGTATAATTAGATCATGGATAATCATTTCCACGTCTGACTTATTTTTATTATTTTAAAATAAATTATGTGATGCGGAAACAGACATAGGACTCATGTAACCTATATTTTTCGGCAGAACTCGGAGAAATGAGACACATCTAGGTTGATCGAAATGATGCAAACCCAACCCAACCAAACAAAAAAAAAAAACACCGATGGTGGTCCGACAACAAGAGATTGTTGATGGTCTAACAGTGATGGTCGACGGTAAGGGCCAGCGATGAAGGTCGATGACAGTGGCCAGTTGTTGGTCGACGACACCCTAGCAGCGGCGACGACGATGGCAAAAAAATAGTGATGATAGCGACATGAATCTATGTCGCAGCAAAAGTCCGTGGTGGCAAAATATAAAAGCCAAAGTATGCTTTGGGGTGAATTTTTTAATTTTGTTGCTTTTTTATGATGGAATCATGGAAACTGTGGCTGGTCAGGGTCATTTAAATTTTGTCCTTTTATATGTGACAACATGATGATATTTATTTGACTATGAATGTATGTTCATGCATATGTATGATAAGCATGCCATATATGTAACATCCCATGTTTTTTTTAATAATTTCGGTTTAATTAAACATAAGCTAATGGGTAGTCAAGTGGTTAAAAGCTTTAAAAGTTTCCTAAAGGTCCTTGGTTCAAGTCTCCTCACTCCCAAGTTTTTATTTAATTTTTTTTGTCAACTTTAGTATGTGAGCAACCGTTTGCCATCCAACACTACTTTCCTTGCTCAAGGGAGATTTTTTTTTCCTTCTTTTCAAGTCAACTTACTTTATATACTCCAACATGATCCCTGTTTTTGCTCCATTGTCTCTTCCACATGCAATTGATGTCATCACAAGTACCTTTACAATTAATTCCATACAGTACTATGCTTTGATAGATGTAGGTTCTACTCATTCTTATATTTTCTGCTCTATGTCTAATAAATTGAGAGTTGTAGTGGAAGGCACCATTAGTGATATAACTGTACTTAGTCCCCTAGGGCAGTCTATATTTGTAAATAAAATCTATAGAAGATGTCTCTTAGAAATTCAGGGAGAATTGTTTCCAGCTGACTTAATGGAGCTACCTTTTGGAGAATTCGACCTTATTTTTGGTATAGATTGGTTGAAGGAACACCGAGTCAATTTAGATTGTGATACGAAGTGGATTACTTTGAGAACTCCGACAGGAAAGGAAATGGTTATGATTGGGGAGCGTCGAGATTACTTGTCTAATGTGATCTCTACTTTAGTGGCCGAAAGGTTGGTTCGTAAGGGATGCAATGCTTATTAGGCATACATTCTGGATACAAATATGGATGAGTCAGTCATATAAAACATCCGTGTAGTGAGGGAGTTTCCCGTTGTCTTTCTAGAGGAGTTGCTTGGTTTACCTTCGGAGCACGAGGTTGATTTTGGGATCGAGTTTTTGCCTAGGACAGCTCTGGTACTATAACTCCTTACTGCATGGCACCTAAAGAGCTTAAGGAGCTAAAGGTGCAATTGCAAGATTTGTTGGATCATTGATTCTTAAAGCCGAGTGTGTCACCTTGGGGAGCTCCAGTTCTATTCGTAAAGAAGAAGGATGGATCGATGAGACTTTGCATTGATTACCAACAATTGAACAAGCTAACAGTGAAGAACAAGTACCTGTTGCCAAAGATTGATGACCTTTTTGATCAATTTAGGGGCGCCAAAGTTTTTTCCAAGATTGATCCGAGGTCGGGTTATTATCAGTTAAAGGTGAGAGAAGTGGATGTACCTAAGACCGCTTTTAGAACTCGGTACGACCACTATGAGTTCTTAGTGATGCCTTTTAGTCTTACTAATGCACCAGCCATTTTCATGGACCTCATGAATCGAGTTTTTCAACCCTATCTGGATCAATTTGTGGTGGTCTTCATCGACGACATCCAGATTTATTCTAAGACTGAAGCTGAGTATGAAGAGCATTTGAGAGTGGTTCTACAAACCCTCCGTGAGAAAAAGTTGTATGCCAAGTTGAGTAAGTGCGAGTTTTGGCTTCGTGAAGTGATGTTTTTGGGTCACGTGGTATCAACTGAGGGTATCTATGTTTATCCAAATAAGATCAAGCCTATTCTGGAATGGAAGTAGCCTAAGAATGTTAGTGAGATTCTGAGTTTTCTTGGCCTTGCGGGTTATTATAGGAGGTTTTTGGAAGGTTTCTCTTTGACTGTAGTTTCTTTGACCAAATTATTGAGGAAGAATGCCCTTTTCAAGTGGACCGAGGAGCAACAAGTTAGTCTCGAGAAACTTAAATCAGTATTGACTCATGTGCCTGTTTTGATTCAGCCCGAGTCTAGGAAAGAGTTTGTGGTTTATAGTGATGCATCTCGCACTAGTCTTGGATGTGTGTTGATGGAAGATAGAAAGGCCGTGGCCCATGCCTCGAGATAACTCAAACCACATGAGTGTAACTACCCTACTCATGAACTCAAGTTAGCTGCAGTAGTCTTCGCTCTTAAGATTTGGAGACATTATCTCTACAATGAGAAGTGTATTATTTACACGGATCACAAAAGCCTTAAGTATCTCTTCACCTAAAAGGAGTTAAACTTGAGGCAAATGAGATGGATAGAGTTGTTCTAGGACTATGATTACACCATTGAGTACCATCCAGGTAAGACAAATTTTGTGGCTGATGTGTTGCGTAGGAGGTCAATGACCGAATTGAGAGCGATGTTTGCTTGATTAAGTTTGTATAATGATGGATGTCTACTTGCAGAGTTACAAGTGAGACCTACTTTGGTGGATGGAATCAAGTTGAAACAGTCTTTAGATTTGTCTCTCGTACCACATATCAAGTAGATTGAAGAAGGTAATACTACAGACTTTGAGTTTAATTCAGAGGGAATTCTATGTTACTGTGGGAGATACTATGTACCTTTGGATCGTGGGTTCATTCGTCCAAGTGTATCTCCATGGGGAGCACCGGTGTTGTTTGTGAAGAAGAAGGATGAGACTTTAAGGCTGTGCATCAATTATCGCCAGCTGAATAAGTTGACCATCAAGAATAAGTATCCGCTACCGAGGATTGATGATCTGTTTGACTAGTTTCAAAGAGTTTCAGTTTTCTCGAAGATTGATCTGAGGTCTGCGTATTATCAATTAAAGGGTAAGGATTCGGATGTGATGAAAATGACTTTTAGGACTCGGTATGTAACAGCCCAATTTAGGGCCTAGTCAGAATAGTGGTTGCGAGACCATAAATTCGAAGTAGAAATATATGTTTTATGGTTTTTATGAGGTTTATGATATGTTTGCATGGTTGTGAGAAAATTTCATGAAGAAATTTTATGATTTAGTGATCAATTTATCTTTTAGGACTAAAGTGCAAAAATTGATAAAAATGAGATTCTAGAAGTTTGAAGTATGAGATAGCATTAGAAATTTTATTAGAGGTCCTTATTAAGTAATTAGACCATTATATCTCATGATGGACAAAAATGGACATGGAAGGAAAAAAAAATCTCAATGAAAGGTCTTAAGGGCATTTTAGTCATTTGGTTAATAAATTAATAAAAAGGGAAAAAGAAGACAAAATTGGTGTCCATCTTCCTCCCCCATTGCCGAAACTTTCAAGGAGCCATAGCTAGGGTTTTGCTCACTTTCAAGCTTGATTATCAAGAAACACGAAGTCCGGACTTAAACCGAGGAAAGAACAATGTGGTGTACTAAATTGAACAACTATACATATTTTGGAACCGATGTAAGTTTGTGTGTATTAAATCAACATTATGTTATTATGCTTTTAAATGCTTGATATTATGTGAGATGTGTATATTCTTTATATGAAATTGGTTAATGAGATTTCGATGAAAATATGATGAAGATCTATTATGTCGAAGTCCCGGTTAAACCTTAGGAATAGAAAGGATACCCTTGTCACAACATGAGATTAATAAGGTCCCGTATAAGACCATATCTAGGATATGGCCTCGACACCGAATTGAGATCCCGTGTAAGACCATATCTGGGATATGGCATCGGTATCGAAAAGTGATTTCATGTAAGACCATGTCTGGGACATGGCATCGATATACGATCTCGGGTAAGACCATATCTGGGATATGGCGCCGACATCAATATGAGATCCTGTATAAGACCATATCTGGGATATGGCATTGGCATCTTACTATGCGGGTGACAATTTCCAAGAATCCCTCGATATTCCAAATGGTTCAACGAGGTAAGGTGATAAAGTTTATGTTAAAGATGAAAAGAGAGTTAAAGTTGTATGATGTAGTGATACAAGTACATATGCAAAACTCACGAGAAATGAGTCCGGTATGTGATATGTGGTTGGTAAGAGTGAGCTTGAGTAAGCCAAGTCTATGTTACTTGAGAATTTTGTGTTAATCCATGATGTAATATGTAGATATTATTACAAGATTTTATGTTGTTATCTATTACATGCAAAATTACTAAGCTTTATGCTTACTCCCTCTCTTTTCCCTTTTATTGTAGTATCGTCAAGCTAGCTCGGGGATCGTAGGACGTCAGAGCTCGATTCACACTATCAAGCTATTCTTTTGGGTATAGTAAAGTTTGACTATTTTGAGTATGGCATGTGTAGGAACTTGGTCATTTTGTTATATGTCATATTGGTTGGCCAAGGTGTTGGCTATTAATGTTACTTATTCCATTTTGTAATTGGCCATTGGAATTGGCCAATACTTGTTAAGTTATATCTATTCAATGATGATGAAATTCATGAAGAGTAAGCTTGTGCAATTGAATGAGTAGAGTGTGAAGTGTATGCATGATGAACGCAGTGTGAATTTATGGTGTGGATGTCTTGATTGTGAGTATTAGAGGTGCATTATTGTTATGTTATGTGTTGCTAGAAATGGTATAAGTGTGGTTGCTTTTCAGGGTAGCAAATGGCTTGATAAATAGCCTTATAATTGTCCACACGGGTAGACACACGGGCGTGTGTTTAGGCCGTGTGTGACACACGGTTTACCTCATGGGCGTATAGCCTGGCCGTGTGTCCCCTACATCTAATTTGCAAAAAATTCAGTTTGTCACACGGGCTAGCACATGGGCGTCTGGCTCGACCGTGTGACCCTAAGTGTCTGTTGACGTCATAAACAGAATGTCAAGGTTTTCACATACGGGCTAAGACACGGGCATGTCATGGCCGTGTGAGGGACACGAGCCATAGACACGGGTGTGTGCCAGATCGTGTGAAAACCCCTGTAGGTTCGAAATGAAAAATAAAATCCGCACGGATTAGGGACATGGGCGTGTGTGACCACACGACCTGCCCACACGGGCGTGTTCCTTTCCACACGGGCGTGTGGCCCTGTTTTGAGTAAAAATTTTCTAAGTGTTCGTAAGCCTCTAGTTCAGTCCCGATTCACCATATTCATATGTTTTGGATCTCGTAGGCCCGTAATAGGGACTATATTATTATGAATGAAGAGTTTTAAAGTTCAAAAGAAATTTATGGTCGATTTTGGTATGATTTAAGTAAGTTAAGTCCGGTAATGCCTCGTACCCGGTTTCGGCATCGAATACGGGTAAGGGGTGTTACACGGTATGGTCATTACGAGTTTCTTGTCATGCCATTCAGGTTGACGAATGCATATACCACATTTATGGACATAATGAACTGAGTATTCCATTCCTACCTAGATCGGTTCGTAGTGGTTTTCATAGATGATATATTGGTGTATTCTCGATCAAAGGATGAGCACGATGAGCACTTGAGAGTGGTTCTGCAAGTTTTGCTAGAGAAGAAGTTGTATGCAAAGCTGAGCAAGTGTGAGTTTTGGCTTCGTGAGGTGGTTTTTTTGGGTCATGTCATTTCAGTTGAGGGTATTCGGGTTGATCCGAAGAAGGTTGAGGCAATTTTGGATTGGAAGTCGTCGATGACTTTTTCTAAGGCCAGAAGTTTCTTAGGGTTAACTGGTTATTACCGTCGCTTTTTCGAAGGGTTTTCGAGCATTGCTGCTCCTTTGACAAAGTTGCTGTAGAAGAACACTGTCTTTGAGTGGACCGATGAGAGGTAGAAGTGCTTTGAGAAGCTAAAGTTGGTTTTGACCGAAGCGCCTGTGTTGACACAGCCGATATCCAGTAAATAGTATGTGGTCTACAGTGATGCTTCTTATATGGGATGGGGTTGTGTGCTGATGCAGGATGGTAGGGTAATTGCTTATGCATCGAGGCAGTTGAGGCCGCATGAGTGTAACTATCCGACTCACGATCTAGAGTTAGCTACCATAGTCTTCGCGCTCAAGATTTGGTGTCACTGCCTGTACAGTGAGAGGTGTGTGATATACACCGATCACAAGAGTCTTAAGTATCTCCTAACCTAGAAGGAGTTAAACTTGAGATAGAGGCTCTAGATTGAGTTGCTGAAAGATTATGATTGTGTGATCAAGTACCATCCTGGGAAGGCGAATGTAGTTGCAGATGCTCTAAGTCGCAAGTCTCTAGTTGATTTGAGGGCTATGTTTGTGAGGTTGTCTGTCTCTAAGGATGGGAGTCTGTTGGTTGAACTTCAGGTGAGGCCGGTTCTTTCACAGCAGATTTGTGAACGTCAGCCTTTTGATGAGAGTTTGGCTCATCGAATTCGTTAGGTTGAGTCAGTTGTTCAGGGGGATTTTGATCTCAACTCTAATGGTGTTCTATGTTTCCGAGGACGCTTGTGTGTTTCGGGAGACGAGGATCTGAAACACTCGATTCTTACTAAGGCTCATAGTAGTCCTTTTACTATGCATCCCGGTGGAAATAAGATGTATCAAGATCTTAGGGTTTTGTATTTGTGGCCTGGGTTGAAGAAGGATGTTGCCGACTTTGTTGCGAGACGTTTGGTTTATCAGAGGATGAAAGCCGAACATTAGTGTCCATCGGGTTTGCTTCAGCCTATTCAGATTCTGAAGTGGAAATGGGAGTGGATTACGATGGACTTCATTTCGGGTTTGCCTTTGACTCCAACACATAAGGACTTGATCTCGGTGATTGTGGACAAATTTACTAAGTCTGGACATTTTCTACCGGTCTGCACGACTTTTAGTCTGCATCAGTTACTTAAGCTCTACATCCGAGAGATTGTTTGTCTTCATGGAGTTCCTGTTTCAATCATATCAGACCGAGATCCGTGGTTTACTTCGAGATTCTGGAAAGAGTTGCATGAGGCTTTGGGTTCGAAGCTTCATTTCAGTTCAGCTTATCATCCGCTGTCCGATGGTCAGTCAAAGAGGGTGATCCAGATTCTTAAGGACATGCTTCCTAGTTGTGTTATCTCGACTTCGGAGGTAACTGGGATCGCCACTTGCCATTAGCCGAGTTTGCTTATAATAATAGCTATTAGAAGAGTATTCAGATGACACCGTTCGAGGCTTTGTATGGTCGGAGGTGTAAGACTTCTCTGTGTTGGTTTGATATGGAAGAGAAGAGGAACTTGGGTCCAGAGTTGGTTTGAGAGGTTGAAGATAAGGCGAGACTTGTTTGCGAGCGGTTAAAGGTCGCTTTTGATCGACAGAAGTCTTACGCTGGCCTGAGACATCGAGACATCGAGTATCAGGTTAGTGATAAGGTATTTCTGAAGGTTTTGCCGTGGAAGAAAGTTACGAGGTTCGGGCAGAAGGGTAAGCTCAGTTAGAGGTTCATTGGCCCTTATGAGGTTGCCGAGCGGATTGGACCGGTTACCTATCGTTTGTTGTTGCCGCTTGAGCTAGAGCGTATTCATGATGTCTTCCATGTCTCCATGTTAAGAAAGTACAGATCTGATCCTTCTCACGTTGTTCCTGTTGAGGAGATCGAGGTTCCATTTAATCTTTCGTACGAGGAGGAGAGGAGGAACCGGTTGCAATCCTAGATCGAGAGGTCAAGGTGCTACGTAATAAGACGGTTTCATTGGTAAAAGTTTTGTGGTGCAACCACAAGATTAAGGAAGCCACCTGAGAGTCGGAAGATGTGATGAAACGTTAGTATCCGTATCCGTTTGATTCAGGTAAATTTCGAGTTTCTTTTTAGAGGGGGAGAGTTGTAATATCCCTAAACTGGATCTAGTATTTTCGGGTATATTTTTTGAGTTCCGAGTGTGAAACTAGGAATTTATAGGGTTTCTAGTGATTTTTAATTTAATTTAGGAGATTAATTTAATAAAAAATCGATTAAAAAAATTCGAAAAATTAAAAATATATATCCAAAAAATTAATTTTAAATATTTTAAATAATTATTAGTGAAAATAATTAATTTGGGTTGAAAAAGAATTTTAATATAATTTTTATTGGGGGTAATTTGAGTAAAATTTTAATATTAATAAAATAGGATTTAATTGTAAAACAAGGAAAAATTTAGAGTATTTATATGGAAAATAAACCTTAAAATTCAGAATTTTGGTGGGAAATGATTAAATGGTAAAGTAAGAGAAATGTGGGAGTGGTCATTAGGCAAAGTCTCCAATTTTTAAATTTCTGGTGGATGGTTTCAGTTTTAAAACTAATGTATCTAGCTCACTTTTTTACACATTTTACATCAAATTAGAGAGCTTTAAAATTTGTTTTCCTTGCATGATTTTAAAAGTCTATCATAAGAGAATAGATCTAACCAATTTCCTTATAAGAATACTCTCTCAATTCACACAAAATTATTCTTAAAAGTAGCCAAAAGTATTCTGAATTTTCTCATGTTTCTTGAATCATGATTTTCAATCAATAAATTTAGAGCGAATCAAAGGTAATCTTCAATCCTAAACTTGTTTTTATGATTATTAGAAGCATTTTTACATGATTTAAGAGTCAATTAAAGGATTTTTATCAATGTCATCTTCTTCCAAGAACACATGGTTCTTTAATGGTGGATCTTAAATTTTGAGAGGAAATCCACAAATCAATGGATGTTCCAACTCAAAATGGATTTATTAAAAGGTTTTTGATCTTATTTATCAAGATTAAACATCATTTGTGAGGTAATTTAAAGAAATTCGAATTTCATCATATTCATCAACTAATTTTCTGAAATTTTGTGAAATTGATATAAAGATGAAATTGATGCTTAGTATAAGTGTATTTGGTCTAGTATTGATGATTGAAAGTGCTTAGAAGGGTTGGAGAGATCGATTTTGTGAGGAATCGAATTTTTGACTTGATGTTATAAATCTGGTAAAGTATCTTTGTGAGAGGATTTCGATTAGTATAGTTAATTAAAATTTGTGTTTATTATTGCATTGGAAAGGTGGTAATGTCTACTTTATCTCTATTAAAGCATTGAGTCTTGAAGAGGATCGAGATAACCGAAATTGAAGCTTGGATTTGCTTGGTTGATCATTTGTTGTGGTAGAATAAAATTGAGTGGTGAGTGTTTCTAAGGGTGATTTGGTAAATTGACCCTCATTTATGTTTAATTAGTAGCTTAATTGATTATTTCAATTGATTAATTATGGTTGAATGACTGATTTTTGCAAGATTGGTATTAAATGTGCAAGAATTGAATTTTTATTGAATAATGGTAAGTAAGCTTTTGGGTGGTGTTGTGCTATTTAATTAGGTTAATTATAAGGATGATTAAAGAATGTTTACTGGAGTTTTTGATCATGATATGTTGGTGTTACAATTGGTAATTTAATATTGGAAAATGGCAAATGAAATGCTTGATTTAATTGGATGTTAAATGGCTATGTTACACATAAGCATTTTGCCACATTAAATTGAGCACAATAATGACTGATTTATTTTCTATGTTTGACTAAATATATTGACAACATACATGGTGGATCAATTTTATGTAATTGGCATGCCATAGGATTTGTGAGTACTCACATTTATTTATGACATTGTAAGCATATGGCTTTAGGTGGATTGATTTGTTTGGAGTAGATAAGGGAGTGTTGAGCATGAGTCTCCACTCAATGGTTATTTGAGGCACTATAAGGGAGCATGTCCTTCGGCCCACTCAACTCGGTGGACTGTATTTGATATTTGTGGGAGTTAAGAGATCTGTTTATCCAATGTATAATCACCGGATTAAGCCATGAGAAGTGTATGCCAATATATTTATGTGTGGTTGTTGCTATATCATTTGATGATTGAAAGTCATGAATAATTGATTCTTGATATTGATAATGCATATGGAAACTAAATTGAAATGTTTCATTATTATGGCTGATAATTGGTGATTGATTGAATGTGATTTAAGCATGATTTGGGTGTGGATTTACTAGTCATTTTTATTAACATTCACTGAGCTTTTTAAAGCTCACACCCTCACAATTTGAGCAGATAATCATCAAGCTTGAGGAGCTGAGGAGCCAAGCAAAAGAGTTCCAAGAGATTAGGCTTGGTAGAGACTTTATTACACGTTTTAGAGATTGTAATCGGGCATTGTGGAACTCCCGAGAATTAGTTTAATTTTTTGTTGTATTTGGACATTGGACATTGGACATTTTATTTTGGATGGTTTTATAATAATTTTGAGGCATGTTTGCGTTTAATTACTAAATGATTTACGGTGTATTGTTACTTGATAACACAGTATGTGAGGCATGGAATTTATACTAACGATCGTTTAAATGAAGCTTCCATGGAGTGGTTTACTAGCGACTAAGGTACGCCACTTGTTTGATTTATTCGGTGTTTGTTATGCATGAAATTGATTGTCTAATTCTTTATTATCGAGGCTTAATTGATGTTAATAAATTCAATTGAAGGTGTATGTATGTTCATTAATCGTAGTTAAATCGGGTTTAATTGGCCATTAAAATATGCAAAATCAAGTTTTAAAATGATTTTTTCGCAAAAATAGGTGCAGTGGTTTTCACACGGGCGTGTGAGGGGTTACACACGGGCGCGTACGATCAGCCTTCAAGTTTTTCACGATGCGAACACAGTCGTTTAATGACACACAGTCTGGGGGACACGGCCATGTGGGTTTTGGGGGTTTCAATTTTTGTCTTTTTAAATTGGTATTCTAATTTTTTTAGGTTACAATTTAGTCCTGAAAATTAATTAGTCTAATTAGAGCCTTGGATGATAAGGAAACTTGGTAAAATTTTAGGATTAGACTCATAATGGGTAAAATTCGATAGGACCGCACTTAATTTATAATTCAGAATAGGTACTGATAGTTTGAATTTGTTACAATTTAGTCCCTAATAATAAAACTTGAATTAGACATAGTAAACGAACTCAAATTAAGCTGGAAATTTTTGGGCTTGTATAATATGACTAAAAAATTGTTGGTAAACACTTAGATCTAAAATCAGGTTAGTTTTACCATAGGTCATAAAATGACAAAAATGCCCTTAGATTAAATTACCTAGGAAAAGTTTAAAATTGGCTCATAGTTTGCTTCCGCATTAATAAATAACTAATAATTAGATAAGATTGAGGTGTTATAAGGTTTGGATGTGTCTTGGGTGGTCGTTAGCTGGAGAGTCATTTAAGTGGCTAATGTTACGCTTCGAATTAGGGCCTGTCTGTCTCGGTCAATTTTGGGGTGTCACACTATGCATCTTGGAGGGAATAAAATGTCGAGATCTTTGGGAATAGTATTGGTGGTTGGGACTAAAGCGAGATGTGACCGAGTTCATGGTTAAATGTTTGACGTGCCAGCAAGTTAAAGTTGAGCACCGAGTTCCTTTTTGTTTACTACAGCCTATTCAGATTCCTCAATGGAAGTTGGAACGAGTGACTATGGACTTTGTTAGTGGGCTACCTTTGACGAATTCTAAGAAAGATTCAGTTTAGGTAATTTTGGATAGACTAACCAAATTAGCTCATTTTCTGCCGGTTCGCACAGATTATTCATAACTGAAGTTCGCCAAACTGTATATTTCCGAAATTGTGAGACTTCATGGGCTACCGGTAACGATCATCTCTGATCGCGATCTTCATTTCATGTACCAATTTTGGAAGAAGTTGCATGAGGCTCTTGGTACACGATTGAACTTCAGTACAACTTTTCATCCACAATCTGATGGGCAGTCTGAAAGGGTTATACAACTCCTTAGAGATATGTTGAGGAGTTGTTTAATAAATTTTCGAGGCAGTTGGGAGGAACATCTACTACTTGTTGAATTTGTATACAATAATAGCTTTCAGTCGAGCATTCAGATGGCTCCCTATGAATCTCTTTATGGTTGCAAATTTTGAATTCCGTTATGTTGGACCGAATTGGGGAAAAAGAAAGTCTTCGGCTCAGATTTAGTTTAGGAGACCGAGAGTATTGTGAAACTGATTAAGGATCAGTTGAGAGCGGCATCAGGTCGTCATAAATCTTATTCTAATTTAAAAAGGAGGGATATAGAGTTCAATGTCGGTGATCGAGTATTCCTTAAGGTATCACCATGGAAGAAGGTATTGAGATTTGGCCTTAAGGGAAAGTTGAGTCCGAGATTCATATGATCTTATCGCCTTCTTAAGAGGGTTGGACCAGTGGCATATCAGTTGAAGTTACCGCCGAAATTAGATCGCATTCATGACGTGTTTGATGAGTATGATAGTGGTATGAAAAACCACTCATTCCTCTCTCCTTTTCCTAGAGGCTGAATGTATTTAGAGGCCATGGTATATTGTTTTCCTTCAAATGTTAACATATCGTATACTATTTTTTTTGAAGGGCCAATCGGTACCAACCCGAAGAGTTTCTAATGTTGGGAATGAGATCACATTACGATTGACTTTATATGGGTAACTTATCGAGTAGATCCAAGTGTGGGCGCTCTTAGGGTGAAGTTTTGTATTGGATCTAAATTCAGGTGTGGGTTAACTTACTAGAAAAAAAATATAATTATTTATAATCGAAACCATGTTAAAAATCTTTGTAATATCAAAAGTTGAGAATACACAAAGTATTCAAAAAAGGGATGTTAAACCCATAAAAAAGGTGATTCTCAAGTAAGTATCTCGAACTGATTGTTTACTGATTACATGTGTTATTTGATGTGGTTTGGTGAATGTTGTGAAACTATGTGCATATTCCTACTTCTCATGACATGTGATATGATGACATTATATGATAGGCATAATATTTAAATCATGCCACTGATATTGAAATCATGATTTGATTGCATGTTAAACATGCCCTATATGATATTATCTGATTTGCATGTTCGACATGCCTATTGTGACAAATGAAATCTTGAAATGAGTAAAATTTTTATATATGACCATATCACATGCATCGAGTGGGATATTGTAAGGAGGAAGAATTGGTGGCTTCGTTCACAACCTACATGGTGGCTTTGTCCACAACCTACATGGTAGCTTGATTGCAAATATTGGTGGCTTCGTCCACATTGGAGTGTTTGGATGGATGAGTTTTGGGGAACTCTTTTTGGAGTATAGCGGTGATGGGTCGGATGCTTTATAAAAACTTGCATAATTGTTTTACAAAAAGTGCACTGCCATGATCATGTACATCAAATTCGATTATGTTATATGATGAATATGTGTTTATTTTTTATTTAACTTATTGTTATTTAACTTGATATAAGACCCACACTAGGCTTTAAAAGCTCACCCTATTAGTTCTGAACCTTTCAGGTAATACACAGACTTAGGGCTTGGACTCGACATTCGGAGGAGCCTCTCGGATGAATATTTTTAATAATGGGTTATTAAACTATTTTTGGATGTTATTTTGGACTTTGGACTGTTTAATTGGGTTGTTTCTTTATTTTAATATTTTAAACTGCTATGCATGCATGCTTAATAAATTTGCAAATATTTTATATCTTTTAAATCATTTTGGATTTTACTTGATTTTAAACAAGCCTATAACTTTTTGATTTTTCTAAATATTTTTCTAATGACCACTATGAAAGATTTTTATCAAAATCATTTTTTAAAAATATATAAAAAATAATAATTAAGAATATTATAAAGCCTTTACTTAAATGATTTATGACGAGATTCTTTGGCATTATAATAAACTTCACAAATATTCTCGTTTTAAATAATTGTTTTTCAAAAAAAAAATTAATTAATCAATATTTGAAAAGTTTTTGAGTTTCGTAAAAACAATTGAAACTTAGTTACTTTAATAAATAAATGTTTTCAAATGATTTTAATGTGAGTTCCAAGATTCAGCCATAACGTCTCGACCAGGTTTGGGGTGTTAAAATATAGTTTAAGGAAAAAATATCACATGTACTTTTCATGCATATATTGATCATTTATGATTGAAACCAGACGTTAAAAACCTTTAATGTTTTTAAAAGATTGAGTAGGAGGAGTTCCCTAAACAAGACCTACGGCCTTAATCAATGAATTTTTGTGATGACATGGCAATTTAACTACCCCAAGGTAGGATTGTCATGTGGACCTCTCTAAGGAGATTTCGTGAAAATAAAAAGAATTATATTGTAATCGTATGATAGTTGATCGGCCTTGTTGTAGGTATTATCATGCAAGATGACTCATTTGTGGTGCATGATGTGATTGGTGTTGAGTTGATGGTTATACACTCAAGATATTCTAATTAAGTAATTTCCCAAGAAGCTATGCTTAAGTTAGAATGGTGGCCAAAGGTTAAAATATTATTAGTACGTGTGAATGCCTAAGGACTTAGGTTCATGTACTAATTGGACATGTTCTTAGTAGTTGGTTAATATTGCCCTAAGGTGACTTGATTCAATGGGTGTAGGAATTATCGTTGCAACAGCTTACAAATATTTTCAAGGTTTAATGTATGAATCATCTTAATGCATATCGTAAGTTGCAAAATGTTTTCAAATATTTGTTTAATACAAATATATTAATGAATGAATATTTTATTGTCAGTTTGAAAATGACACCTACTCCATTATTAAATAAACTCACTAAGAAGAAACTAAACGAAAATAACTATAAGAAATGAAAAAGGGATTTGATGATTGTCCTAAGCTGTGAGAAACTAAAAATAGTCCTTAATAATAGATGCCCTCCAGCCACTCAAGTTGAGGCTAAAAAATATTGGGAGGAGTCTGATGAGATAACTTGTTGCTATATGTTGGCAAGCGTGACCATCGCCCTTTATAAGCAATTGGATAGTTGTAAGATTGCCAAAGCGATTCTAGACAAACTAAAAGACATGTTCGGAGGTTAAGCTGCCTTGGCTCGACATTCAGTTATTACTATTTTGATAAATGCCCAACAAAAGTTTGGCAGTTCGGTCAAAGACCATGTGATCACTCTTATGGGATATTTTGTCGTGGTCGTGGACAATAAGGCCAATCTAAACTATAACATGCAAATTGAGATGGTGTTCGAAAGCTTGTTAAAGGATTTTACAGGCTTTCGGGTCACATAAAACCTTGGGAAAAAAATATGAAACTTACATAAATCATGAAGGAATTACAATTCAATGGGTTGATGTTGAATGGCAGTTAGCTGGTCTAGAAAACAAAAGCTAACGTAGTTGTTGCTTCTTCCTCTAAAGGGAACGAAAAACGCTCTAAGAGAAACGAGGCTAAGTCCTTTAGGCCACCTTAAGTGGAAAGGAAGAGAACCAAGAAGCCTAAAGACTTATTTAAGTTTAAATGTTTCTTCTGTAGTAAGAAATGACCCTTCAAGGTGAACTACAAAGAGTAGAAGGATTACTTGACCACAAAAGGCAAAGGCAAAGAAGGTATGGAACTGTTTATGATAGAAACTTGTTTAGTGGAAGATTTAATAGACCACTAGGTCATTGATTTTGGAGCCACTAATAATGTGTATGTTTCTCTACAGGGGTTGGAGGAAACGAAAGATCTTAGAGATAAGAGTTTACCATTGCGGACCAAAAATGGGACAACTATGGCAGTAGGATATGTACATATTTATTTTGATAATTTTAGGATGATTATTTTGAAATCTTGATTTTTGTACCAAGTATCAAAAGAAACTTGATTTTTGTTGCATATTTATATAAAGATTGTTTAACCGTGACTTTTAATAATAGTATTGCAATATTTAGAAATCTTAAACTTATGCATAATGGATTGATGTCAAATAATCTCTATTTTATCAAACCAAAAATGTACACATTACTTGAAACTAAAATTTTGAATAAAAGACTAAAAACTTCTCAACTCTAATGAGTCGTACCTTTGGCATTTTTTTTATTCATATTAACCAAGAAATAATCACTAGGCTTGTGAAAGATGACACATTAAGTTCGCTTAAATAATTTGATCTTCCACAATGTGAATCTTGCTTGGAAGGTAAGATGACTAACTGATCTTTTAAATCAAAAGGAACGAGGGTCGTGAAACCCTTATAACTTGTACACCTTAACGTATGTAGCCCCATGAGTTTCGTGCAAGAGGAGGTTACGAATATTATGTAACCTTTATTGATAATTATTCCAGATATGGGTATGTGTACCTAATGCACTGTAAGAGTGAAACCTTTGATAAATTCAAAGAGTTTCGTGTCGAACTGGAGAAGCAACTAGGTTTACCCAAAAAGGCATTTTGTTTTGGCCGAGATGGGGAATATTTATCAAATGAGTTCTTAGGATATCTCATAGAGAATGAGATTCTATCTTAGTTAACCGCGCCGGGCACTCCACAATAGAATGTCGTGGCAGAGAGGAGAAATCGAATGTTGTTAGACATGGTTCGTTCGATTTTAAGTTATTCGAAGTTGCCAATATCCTTTTGGGGATATGCATTGCGAATGACTTGCTATATTCTAAATGATGTACTAACTAAGATAGCATCTAAAACTCCATACGAATTATGACATAACAGGAAGCCAAGTCTAAATCATTTAAGGCTTTGGGGATACCCGACCCACGTATTGGATGAATATAAGAGGAAGTTGGGTTCGCAAATAAAATTGTGCATGTTTGTGGGATATCCAAAAAGAACAAAGGGTGGTTTGTTTTATAAGCCGAAAGAGCAAACTGTGATGGTGTCAACTCATGCTACTTTCATTGCGGAAAGTTACATGAATGAATCCAAACCTCAATGTAAAGAAGTACTCGAGGAAATTTCGTGAAATACATAAAGCGTAACACCCCAAACCTGGTCCGGTCATCAAACCCGAATGATAAACCACAATTTATACATATTTTGACCCCATGCTTGGCTTATTTTTGGATGAATTTTTATTAGATTTGATGAATTCGATGCTTTTAATCCTTTAATTTCATGTTTTACACTCAGGAGAGCTTAGGGAGTCGAAAAGAACGAGAAACGGGCCAAAAAGGGACAAAATGGGCTTACCTCGGAAATCAACACGGCTTGGACTACCTCACACGGGCAGACCACACGGCCGTGTGTGAGGAGCAGAATCGAACACGCCCTGGACTATCAAACACGGGCGTGTCACACGGGCATGTCCCTGCCGAACCCAAGTTTAATTTTATTTGGAAAAGGCTACTTGTGGGCCAAGATAGGTGTTCCAAAGCCTATATAAACACCCTAGGGGAGGACCTAAAGAGACAGGGGAGAGTAGAAGGCAGAAAATACTCGAAGACAGCCATCGGGAGCAGCTCGGAAGAAGGATCTCCATCAAGACTGAAGATCTCCTATCAATTTCTCTTGAAGTTTTTGGGTTTTCTTATGTTTTGTTGTTTTTCCTATTTTAAGATGTTTCCCCCTATCAGTATGAACTAACTCCCTTAAATACCTAAGGGGATGAAACCTAAGATGAACCTTATTACTATTTGATTTATAAGATAAATACTTGTTCTTATTCTTAATTGTGAGTTCTTATTCTTGTTTTGATAATTCAGGTTATTGATTCAAGTCGAATGTGCTTATTCAGAGGAGCAAAAGTCCCTGTTTAAGAGTAGATCAACACAGTTAAGCGGAGTTGATTGCAACCCTAGAAATAGGGCACCATAAATCTGTCGGATTAGAGTCAAATCTAATAAGGGAATCCATAGATCGAGTTAATATGACAATAGGGGTTTTAATTAGAAAGAGATTTCAATTAATCAACCTAGAGTCAGTTGTTTTTAGTCTTGAAAGAGATATTAACATAAATTAGGGATTTCTACGGATTAAGTCAAGTGAATAAATCGTATGAACCAGAAGTAATAAGTGAAGTCTAGGTGGATTATTCCTTGGGTATTGCCTCTCTCATAAAGTTGTCTAAAAGTATTTTCCCAATTCATTCTTTGTCGTGCTTTCAATTAGTTTTAGTTTAAAAGAAATCACTCCAAATCTTAGGCTAGATAATAAGAAGATAGTAATTACTAGTACTCTTGGTCCTTGTGGATACGATATTTCCGATATTACCATAACTATACTATTAAACGATAGGTGCGCTTGCCTTTATTGTGATCGTAGTTAGTTAGAGACACATCAAGTTTTTGGCGCCGTTGCCGGGGACTAAGATATTAGGAATGCTAAATTTTTATTACTTTAGCCATTATTATTTTTTACAATTTATTTTTATTTACTAACTTTCCTTTTATTTGCTTCTGGCAGGTATTTTTAGTTTATGACTAGAGGGAACCCGTCAGGACAATTACTTTTTGACAGTGATATAGAAGGCACCGCTCGCAGAAATCGTAGGGAGATAAGGCGAAGCCTACAATACATACAAGAAGAATAAGAGAACGATATCACTAATACTGAGGAGATGGCTGATCCCCAGAATAATCCGCTACCTCCTGTGGTTGCTGCAGATCCAGTAAATCAGAATCATGCTCCTCGAACTATGTATGATTATGCTAAGCCTACTTTAACAGGAACTGAATCAAGTATTGTTAGACCTGCTATTGCTGCAAATAATTTTGAACTGAAACCTAACACTATTCGGATGATTCAAAGATTTGTTCAGTTTGATGGTTTGCAGGATGAGGATCCAAACAATCACTTGGCAAATTTTCTGGAATTCTGCGACACTTTCAAGATTAATGGCATTTCTGATGATGCCATTCGTCTTTGATTGTTCCCCTTCTCGTTGAGGAACAAAGCTAAACAGTGGTTGAACTCGTTACCACGAGGATCAATCACTACATGGGAACAAATGACTGAAAATTTTTTACTTAAATATTTTCCGCCGGCTAAAACGGTTAAGTTGAGGAATGATATCTCTTCTTTTGTGTAGATGGATTTAGAAACACTTTACGATGCATGGGAGAGATACAAGGATCTATTGAGAAGATGCCCTCACCATGGGTTACCATTATGGCTACAGGTTCAAACCTTTTTCAATGGTGTGAACCCTTCAATTAGGTAATTGATTGATGCAGCTGCCGGTGGAACCCTAAATAAAAAAACCCCTGAAGCAGCTTATGAGTTTATAGAGGAGATGTCATTGAATAACTATCAGTGGCAAGTCATGAGAACAAAGCCGACAAAAGCCGCCAGTGTTTTCAACCTCGACGCAGTCACCATGCTATCAAACCAGGTAGAGCTTTTAAATAAAAAGATTGATGGTTTGTGTGGTTCTTCGTAGGTACATCCAGTGAAGGAGGGATGAATAATTTAGAATATCTACCCTACAACCCTAGCATGGATAATGAGCAACTGCATTATATGGGTAATAACTCTAAACCTCCACATAATCCTTACAGTAACACATATAATACAGGATGGAGGAACCACCCAAATTTTGCATGGGGTGGTCAAGGGATTCAAAGACCACAACCTCCTTCAGGTTTCCAACCACCCTACCAGCAGGAGAAAAAGCTGAACCTTGAAGATATGCTGGCAAAATTTATTTCGGTGTCAGAGACTCGTTTTCAGAATACCGAAACGACGTTGAAAAATCAGCAAGCATTGATTCAAGGGCTTGAAAATCAAATTAAACAGCTGGCTAAGATAGTTTCTGAAAGGCAACAAGGAAGTTTACTTACTAACACCGAACCTAACCCAAAAGAGCATGTGAAGGCAGTTACACTAAAGAATGGGAAGGTGTTGGTTGAAGCTGAAAAAAGATGCCACAAGAAATTGATAAGGCGAAGGATGAGGAAGAAAACGAGAATTTGACACCGGTAATAAAAGAGTATAAACCATCGATCCCATATCCAGCAAAGTTGAAGAAAGACCGCATGGACGTACAATTCGGTAAATTTCTTGAACTTTTTAAACAATTACATATTAACTTACCTTTTGTTGAAGCTATTTCGCAGATGCCCACATATGCAAAATTCTTAAAAGAGCTTTTAATAAATAAAAGGAAGTTTGAAGAGCTATCAACCGTGGAGCTTAACGAAGAATGTTCAGCTATTCTCCAAAATAAGCTACCAACCAAATTGAAAGATCCAGGAAGTTTCACTATTCCCTGTTTAATTGGTAGTCTAAATATCGAGAAAGCATTAGCCGAATTAGGTGCTAGTATTAATTTAATGCCTTATAAAATGTTCAAGCAGCTTGGTCTTGGGGAACCAAAACCCACTAGGATGAGTATTCAATTAGCTGATAGATCTGTTAAATATCCTAGGGGAATTATTAAAGATGTTTTGGTAAAAGTTGATAAATTTATATTCCCTGTTGATTTTGTTGTGCTTGACATGGATGAGGACGTTGAAGTGCCTTTAATCTTAGGACGCCCATTTTTAGCTACTGCTAGGGCTGTTATTGATGTAGGTGATGGCAAACTTGTGCTTAGGGTAGGTGACGAGGAAATTATTTTTAAAATTTATGATGCTATGAGATACTCTAGAGAGCAAGATGATTCCTGTTATTTCATTGACTCTATTGATCATTCTATTCAAGATTCTTGTAATGTCCCAGATTAGGGGCTGTAATTTTTGCTTGAATTCATGTTGGGCTTGATCGGCTAGCTATTTGCTTCAATTCATGTTGGCCTCCAGAAAGGCCGTAGTTGAGTAAATTACCAAATTACTCTTGGTGGGTAAATTACTGAATTACCCTTGGTGGGTAAATTATCGAATTACCCTTGGTGGGTAAATTACCGAATTACCCTTGATGGGTAAATTACCGAAATACCCTTGGTGGGTAAATTACCGAAATACCCTTGGTGGGTAAAATTACCGAAATACCCCCGAGGGGTAAAATTACCGTTTTACCCCTAAGTGACCGTTTTACCCTTAGTGGTAGGATCATTGATGTATGAGTAGTAATTGTATGATTGATGTTGATGGTGATGCACTGCTTACATGGTTTAATTATGACATGTCATACTGCATGGGTTGGGTTATGGATTTTAGAGGAAGCACTGTACTGGTGGTTCTGCCAGGTTATACTGATTTAGTGGTTTTTGCCACGTTATACTGAGGTAATGACTCAGCCACGTATACTGTTATTGGCAGCTAGCCTGCATTATTGGTGTGTTGGTCGGGTGGGTTGACTTGGTCCCCACAGGTGTGTTGGTTGGTACGGGTGGTGTGTTGGTTGGACTGGGTTGGGTACATATTTGTTTTGCATATCATAGGGCTTCGACCCAGACTGTTACTGAATAGGGCTTCAGCCTAGACTGTTACTGAATAGGGCTTGGGCCCCGATTGATACTATATAGGCTTGGGCCCAAACTGAGATTGTAATAAGGGGATTACACACTGAGTTCTCGTAACTCACCCGTTCGCTTTAACTGTGCAGGTAATCCCCAGCCTTAGAGGATTTGGAGCTGCGAGGGACTCGGGGGTGGCCACACGTCCAATAAGTTTTGGGTTAAATTTAGCTACTTTATTTTAGTTCATCTTATTTTAATTTTCGGGTTAATAATTTTTGTAATAAGGCCATTAAGTTTTCTTTTTAACTTTTATGTGGTGCTTCTCTTCATTACAACTGCTAGTTTATTAAACACAGGTTTTTTTTAAAAAAACAATAACTACAGTTTTCAAGATATCACGTTTTCACAACTGTTTAAACCAGACTTCTGTAACAAACAAGGTTTTAAAACAAAACAATAAATGTATAAAAATATTTTTGCAAGGGAATGATTTTGAGTAAAACTTGTTTTGTTAATAAGCAACGAAAATCGGGATTTTTAACGGTGGGCAGTTTTGATGAGTTTTCCAATGAACACAAAAAAATTTCGAACAACTCTTGATGTGGCACGCTAGATCCGGTCATAATGTCTAGGCTGGGTTTGGGGTGTTACATTTTGTGGTATCAGAGTCCAGTTGCAAAACTCGGCTGTGGAATGGGTTTTGAAAATTTTTCAAATCTGTTTAAATTTTGGTTTAGAAAGTAGTGATATTACTGAAAGTGTGGCACACCGAGTCTCCGGCACCAAATCCGTAAGTTTCTTTACTCTATACTTTGTTATATGCTGGAATGATTGTACTAAGAAACTACTAGGGATAGTAGTAGTATACTGAAACTCTTTAGTTGTAGAAACTAAGACTATAGGAGACTGAAACTGTAGTAAATTCGATATGCGAGAACAACCCCTAATTACTGTATTTCATAAAATACCTGTTAATGATTATCAGAACTATAAGCTAATTCATAAAAATTTTTAATCAGAAATACGCTACAGCGATATGAGCACAAGAGGTCGTCGAAGGGGTACTCGTGGCCGTGGTAGAGGCCGTGGTGCTAGGGTTGGGTCCTCAGCATCAGGACATATGCCTGAAAGGGAAGCGCCGGCATCACCAGTGACTGAAATGGGGTCTCAAGACCGAGCTGGTGGGGATGATGCTCTGTCCCAAGCGATGTTGTGAGTGCTTGAGAGGGTTGCTGGAGCGAGTACTGGGTCAGTGGGCCGAGGGTCAATTTCTGAGCGACTCCGGTCGAATGGGGCAAAAATTTTCAAGGGCATCTCTGGTGTAGCCCCGAGTGTAGCAGAGTATTGGTTGGAGGCAGTAGAGCGAATAGTGGATGATCTTGACTGTACGGTGGAGCAATAAATGAAGGGAGCAATGTCTCTACTGCGGGATGAGGCATACCAATGGTGTCTTACCGTGAGGGAAGCCACACAGACCGACTGTGTGACTTGGATCTTCTTTAAGGCGGCCTTTCAAGGAAAATATGTCGGGGCAAGTTATGTGGATGCCCGGAGAAAGGAGTTTCTGAGTTTGGTTCAGGGGAATAAGTCTGTAGCGGAGTATGAAGCGAAATTTCTACGATTGAGCCGGTATGCTCGGGGCATCGTCGCGACTGAGTATGAAAGCTGCGTGCGATTCGAGGATGGTCTCCGGGATGAGTTGCGGGTACTGATAGCCCCGTAGAGGGAAAGAGACTTCGCTGCCCTAGTTGAGAAGGCTAAGATTACCGAGGATGTGAAACGCTCAGAGCGTCAAAACCGTGAGCAGGATAGGGACAGAAGTAAGAGGAATTTTGGGCCTTCAAGTTCTTTTGGTGGGCCTAGGAAGAGGCCTAGGTTTTATGGGCCAGCCCGAGCTGGGGTTCCTAATGTTGCGATTAGACCGCAGCCTTGCGCTGAGTGTGGGAGACCTCATCTGGGTGAGTGCTGGAAAAGAACTGGAGCATGTTTCAGATGTGGGTTCAGAGATCATCAGGTTAGAGACTGTACTCAGAGGCCCATTCAGATGCAAGCTACAGGTCAGGGTTATGTGCTGCTAGGGAGAGGTGGTCAGTAGCCACCGAGAGGCCGTGGTCCGGCCAGAGGGGGAAATGGGTTTGGTCGAGGTCGAGGAGCACCGGGTAGTGGTGCTGGTAACACAGAGGCGAGACAACCAGCATTGGTGTATGCTGCTCGGCACCGAGAGGATGGCGACGCACCTGACGTCATAACTGGTACGTTCCTCATTCATAATGTACTGTATACAACTTTAATTGATATTGGGTCTACACATTCATATGTCGCATGTACTGTGTCTGGAACTTTGGGCACACAGTTCGAAAGTATTGATAAGGATATGTCACTGATTGGTCCACTGGGATAGTCAGTTAGAGTGGATAAATTGTTTAGAGATGTGCCCTTAGAAGTCCAAGGGGTTGTCTTTCCAGCGGATTTGATGGAAATGCTGTTTGGCGAGTTCAATCTCATTTTGGGCATGGATTGGTTAGTGAAACACCGTGCGAATTTGGATTGCGCTGCTAAGCGTATGGTACTGAAGTCTTCGGAGAATGAGGAAGTGGTCGTGATATGGGAGCGAAGGGATTATTTATCCAATGTAATCTCAGCACTAAGGGCTGAGAAACTGGTTCACAAAGGTTGCGAGGTGTTCCTAGCTTATCTTAACACATCTGATTCTAAAGGTCCATCGATTGAGAGTGTCAGAACTGTAAAGGAGTTTCCGGATGTGTTCCCCGAAGAGCTTCTAGGATTGCCTCCTAATTGTGAGGTCGAATTCGGCATTGAACTCCTACCGAGAACGGCTCGGGTGTCTATCGCCCCGTATAGGATGGCACCAAAGGAGCTAGAAGAATTAAAGCCTCAGATCCAAGAGCTACGGAATCGAGGATTCATCCGACCGAGTGTGTCTCCTTGGGGAGCACCAGTATTGTTCGTGAAGAAGAAGGATGGATCAATGCGCATGTGTATTGATTATCGTCAATTAAACAAACTGACGATTAAGAACAAGTACCCATTACCAAGGATAGACTATTTGTTCGATCAGCTGTGAGGAGCTACAGTTTTCTCCAAGATAGATCTTAGATCGGGGTACCATCAGCTAAGGGTTAAGGAGGCAGATGTGTACAAGACTACATTCCGAACTCGTTATGGACACTACGAATTTTTGGTCATGCCATTTGGGCTAACAAATGCACTAGCTGCTTTCATGGATATGATGAACTGGGTCTTCCAACCCTACTTAGACCGGTTCGTGGTGGTGTTTATAGATGATATTCTGGTGTATTCGAGAACCGAGGAGGAGCATGGTTCACATCTCCGAGTTTTCCTGCAAATATTGAGGGAGAAACAGCTTTATGCCAAATTCAGCAAGTGCAAGTTCTGGCTGAAAGAGGTGACATTTTTGGGACATGTCGTGTCTTCCGAGGGGATTAGGGTTGATCCGCGGAAAGTTGAGGCCGTATTAGATTGGAAGCCACCAAAGTCGGTATCTGAGATTCAAAGTTTTCTGGGTCTAGCCGGGTATTACAAACGGCTCATTGAGGGGTTTTCACTGATTGCTGCACCCCTAACTAAGTTACTGCGTAAAGGAGTACCGTTTGTTTGGACTGATAAACAACAGGAGAGTTTTGAGAAACTGAAGAAGATTCTAACTGAAGCCCCAGTATTAATTCAGCCAGAGGTTGGAAAGGAATTCATTGTTTACTGTGATGCGTCGTACACGGGTTTGGGTTGTGTGCTGATGCAAGAAGGGAAGGTGGTGGCTTATGCGTCCCGTCAGCTTAGGCCGCACGAGGTAAATTACCCCACTCATGACTTGGAATTAGCTGCGGTGGTATTCGCACTAAAGATTTGGAGACACTACTTGTACGGGGAGAAGTCGATCATTTATACCGACCACAAAAGTCTCAAATATCTCCTTACTCAGAAGGAGTTGAACCTTAGGCAACGAAGGTGGATAGAGTTGCTTAAGGATTATGATTGCTCGATTGAGTACCATCCGGGGAAAGCTAACGTGGTAGCGGATGCACTGAGTCGTAAGGTTGTATTTGATTTAAGAGCAATGTTCGCTCGTCTCAGCCTATTTGAGGATGGTGGTCTGTTAGCAGAGCTTCAGGTGAAACCGACTTGGATTGGTCAAATTAAAGAGAAGCAGTTGCTGGACGAATCATTGATTCCTTGTTTTCAACTGGTGAGGAAATGAGAGATTGCGGATTTTGGACTGAATAGTGAAGGAATGTTATGCTTTCGTGGGAGAGTCTGTGTACTGAGGGATTCTGAGTTAAGGCAGTCTATTCTGTGGGAGGCGCATAGTAGCCCGTATGCTATGTGTCTTGGTGGAAATAAGTTATACCGAGATTTGCATGAACTATATTGGTGGCCAGGGCTTAAGCGTGAGGTTACCGATTTTGTAAGTAAGTGTTTGACATGCCAGCAAGTGAAGGCTGAGCATCAACTGCCTTCGGGACTGCTAAGTCTGCCCATTTCATACTGGTTCGCACTGATTACTCGTTGCAGAAGTTGGCCAAGTTGTACGTGGCAGAAATTGTAAGGTTACATGGGGTACCTGTTTCTATCATCTCGGACAGAGACCCCAGATTCACATCTCGATTCTGGAGAGTGTTACATGAAGCTTAGGGTACAAGGTTGGACTTCAGCACAGCATTTCATCTGCAGACTGATGGTCAGTCGGAGAGGGTAATACAGATTTTGGAGGACATGTTGAGAAGCTATGTGATTGATTTCAAGGGCAGTTGGGAAGACTATCTGCCCTTAGCGGAATTTGCTTATAACAACAGCTTCCAATCCAGTATTGAGATGGCACCATACGAGGCGTTATATGGTCGTAGGTGTCGTACCCCTGCTTGTTGGACGGAATTGGGCGAGCGACGACTGTTGGGTCCAGAACTAGTCTTTGAAATGAGAAGTAAGTGAAATTGATCCGTAATCAGTTAAAAGAAGCATCTAATAGGCAGAAGACGTATGCTGATTTGAAGCGTAAAGAGATTGAGTTTGCAGTGGGAGATTATGTTTTCTTAAAGGTCTCACCATGGAAGAAGATTCTGAGATTTGGGCGAAAAGGCAAGTTGAGCCCTAGATTCATCGGACCTTACCAGATATTAAAACATGTGGGACCGGTTGCCTATCAGCTGGAGCTGCCTGCTGAGTTAAATCGAATTCATAACGTGTTTCATGTTTCTATCCTGAGGCAATACCGTTCTGATCCCTCACATATAGTGCCGGTAGAGGAGATCGAGGTAAGACCTGATCTGACTTTTGAGGAAGAGCCAGTGCAGATACTGGATCATGATGTTAAGGTGCTGAGGAGGAAATCTATTCCATTAGTCAAGGTGCTATGGCGTAATCACGGTTCAGAGGAAGCCACGTGGGAGCCTGTGGAGGCGATGCGGCAGCAATACCCTTATCTCTTCTAATCAGGTAAATTTTGAGGTCGAAATTTCTTTAAGGGGGTAGAGTTGTAACGTCCTAGATTAGGGGCTGTAATTTTTGCTTGAATTCATGTTGGCCTTGATCGGCTAGCTATTTGGGTGTGTTTGGGGGTTCTAGGGAGGCCTAGGTTCGAGTTTGAGCCTTGGAAAAATTTTGGTTTTTGACCCTAAAGTGAAGAGAGTTGGCAGTTGTAGGGCTTATATATATTTGTGTGCAGTTAGGAGTCACAAGATGAGCATATGGCTTAGTGGTGTGGCGTTAAGGGGAGAGAAAGGAGGAAGGGGGTTCGAATCCCACATATTGCTGTTGGAGGCTTTTATTTTGTGACTTGAGAGGGGAGGAGGTAGAGTTCGGATCAAACTCTTCAAGGGGAGTGGAGACTTGGTCAAATAATTCAAATGGATGGAGGAGAGCAATAGTAGGAGAAAATGGTGGAGAAAATCAAGGGGATGGATGAGTGAGGGAGAGTTGGCCGAATGTTGGGAAGTTGAATAGGGAATTTCGGCCAAAGGCTTGTCATTTTGGGGAAGTGCATATTCGGTTTGTGTTAGGGGAAGTGTCAAATTTTCTCTGAATTTTCTTGGGGAAGTGTTTGCAATTTAGTACTTTTGGACATTTCGGGTTCGTTTCTTTTACTTCTTTTCTTTTTCTTGACCCTGCCGAATTCAGTTCTTCTCCCATTCCTCAACTTTTCTTCACATTCCTTTTGGCCATTCATCGAACTGATAAGCCTCTCCTCTTCCACTCTATTTTCTTCGTTCTTCATCATTATTTCACGGTTGTTGCTCTTTGCTGCCGAACCTCTCTTCTTCATTCGGCTCTTCTCTGGCCGAAGGTATTATCTTCTTTTCCTCTTATTTTTTTTCCCTCCCATTGCAAGTTAAAGCCGAAACACTTAACCTTGACCCCCTTTTTGGTGTAAGCCGAATCTAGTAGAGTCTAAGCGTATACTCCTCTTCGTTCTGTCAGTCTCCGAACCTCTGCAACTGGTTGGTAAGTGTGGCTATAATCGAATGTAGGCTTACTGATTTTCTCTCCTTATCGATTTGGGTTCTGTGGGGCCGAAAGGCTATTTTTCTAGTTACCTTGGAGTAACGTTCTAACATGTTCTTTTTCGCTAGGGACTCGTTTCCTTAATCAGGAGGTGTAGGCCGAGCTCTCTCCCACTGCAAGGAGTCTTTCATTCTCTGGTAAGTAAAGTCAGTAGGTAAAGTATTTCGATATTTTGGATTACCAAGGGTGGAGACTAACTATGGGTCAATTATTATTTTAGGTGCCTCGGATAGTGTCTCGAACCGCAACCCATAACAGGTGTGTAATCTCACACCACGGTTTATTCTGATATGCAATGTTCTGTGAATCGGCTAAAAGCCCAAATATCGAAAAGTTGGGGTATCGGCAACTAAGAGCTATCGAGCGTGCGAGCGCTCGTAGAGTTAAACCGAGTCAATAGTGTTGGCGTTAGATCGTTGGGAGTGCCGCGAACCCTCTCGCGGGACTGAGGCTGTAATGGGCCTTGTTGAGCCGAAGTGGGCTAAGTGGGCCCAATGGGTTAATGGGGCCACAGGGGCAAAGTCCGTGGTAAGTGCCGGACGATTGATGCGGCTGCGAAGTTCGCAGAGCTGAGACCGAAAATGGGTTGTTTGGGCCACACGAGCGTCTGGGTCCGTTTGGGCTGAAATTGAATTTTAGGCCCAATTGCACCGTTTTGACCAGAAATAGAACCTATGTCGCTCGAGGCGACAGTTGGCCTCCGAAAAGGCCGTAGTTGAGTAAATTACCAAATTACCCTTGGTGGGTAAATTATCGACTTACCCTTGGTGGGTAAATTACCGAATTACCCTTGATGGGTAAATTACCGAAATACCCTTGGTGGGTAAATTATCGAAATACCCTTGGTGGGTAAATTACCAAAATACCCTTGGTGGGTAAAATTATCGAAACACCCCCCGAGGGGCAAAATTACCGTTTTACCCCTAAATGACCGTTTTACCCTTAGTGGTAGGATCATTGACGTATGAGTAGTAATTGTATGATTGATGTTGATGGTGATGCACTGCTTACATGGTTTAATTATGACATGTCATACTGCATGGGTTGGGTTATGGATTTTGGAGGAAGCACTGTACAGGTGGCTCTGCCACGTTATACTGATTTAGTGGTTTTTGCCACGTTATACTGATGTAGTGGCTCAGCCACATATACTGTTATTGGCAGCTAGCTTGCGTTATTGGTGTGCTGGTCGGATGGGTTGACTTGGTCCCCACAGGTGTATTGGTTGGTACGGGTGGTGTGTTGGTTGGACTGGGTTGGGTACATATTTGTTTTGCATATCATAGGGCTTCGGCCCAGCCTGTTACTGAATAGGGCTTCGGCCCAGACCGTTACTGAATAGGGCTTGGGCCTAGATTGATACTATATGGGCTTGGGCCCAAACTGAGATTGTAATAAGGGGATTACACACTGAGTTCTCGTAACTCACCCGTTCGCTTTAACTGTGCAGGTAATCCCCAGCCTTAGAGGATTTGGAGCTGCGAGGGACTCGGGGGTGGCCACACGTCCAATAAGTTTTGTGTTAAATTTAGCTACTTTATTTTAGTTCATCTTATTTTAATTTTCGGGTTAATAATTTTTGTAATAAGGCCATTGAGTTTTCTTTTTAACTTCTATGTGGTGCTTCTCTTCATTACAACTGCTAGTTTATTAAACACGGTTTTTTTCAAAAAAACAATAACTACAGTTTTCAAGATATCACGTTTCCGCAACTGTTTAAACTAGACTTCTGTAACAAACAAGGTTTTAAAACAAAACAATAAATGTATAAAAATATTTTTGCAAGGGAATGATTTTGAGTAAAACTTGTTTTGTTAATAAGCAACGAAAATCGAGATTTTTAATGGTAGGCAGTTTTGATGAGTTTTCCAATGGACACAAAAAAAAATTCGAACAACTGTTGATGTGGCACGCTAGATCCGGTCATAACGTCTAGGTCAGGTTTGGGGTGTTACAATTCTTTTCAGGAAATCATATATAAAGACACGTTGGAACTGTGTCTTGTCTAAGGTGATGAGGCAGATGATGATACCACTGAGATGGAAGAGATAAAAATTGAGTTAAATTCTAATAGTTCTCTTCCAAGACAAAAGAATTATGAGGGCATTGAAATAAACGACGAACTAAAACAAAAACCCTCTATTGAAGAACCTCCCAATTTGGAACTGAAACAGTTACCAAATCACTTAGAGTATGCATTCCTCGGAGATAATTCTACACTACTGGTAATTATTTCTTCAGACTTGGAACCCAATGAGAAAGATGAGTTACTACAGGTACTAAAGGAACATAAAAGAGCCATAGCTTGGAAGATTTCTGACATTAAAGGGATAAGCCCATCATTTTGCACCCACAAAATTTAATGGAAGATGAATTTAAACCATGTGTGCAAGCTCAAAGACGATTAAATCCCAATATGAAGCAAGTTGTTAAAGCTGAGGTAATTAAAATTCTAGATGCTGGAGTTATTTATCCTATTTCCGATAAGACTTGGGTGAGTCTGTGTGGAGTTGTTCGAGAAGAAAGCAGGCATGACTGTTGTAGCCAACGAGAATAATGAATTAATTCCAACAAGAACAGTCACAGGTTGGAGAGTTTGCATTGACTATAGGAAGTTGAACAATGCCACGAGAAAAGATCACTTCCCTTTACCCTTCATTGATCAGATGTTAGAAAGATTATCTGGGCATATGTACTATTGCTTCTTAGACGGACTCTCTGGCTACTTCCAAATCCCAATAGCTCCTCAAGATCAAGAAAAGACAACATTTACATGTCCATATGCTACGTTTGCTTATCATAGAATGCCTTTTGGATTATGTAATGCTCTTGCTACGTTTCAGTGCTGCATGCTAGCCATCTTCGATGAACTTGTGGAAAATATTATGGAGGTATTTATGGACGACTTTTTGGTATTCGGTAATTCCTTCCACCTTTGCCTTAAATATTTAAAACAAGTTCTAATGAGATGTGAGGAAATGAACCTTGTGCTTAATTGGGAAAAGTGTCACTTCATGGTTCGAGAAGGGATTGTGTTAGGTCACAAAATTTCTAGTAAGGGGATTGAGGTTGATAAAGCAAAAATTGAAACCATAGAAAAATTACCTCCTCCTAGCTCAGTTAAGGCTATTAGAAGTTTTTTAGGACATGTTGGATTCTATAGAAGATTTATTAAGGATTTTCTAAAATAGCCTTTAACGAAATTACTAGAAAAAGATGTGCCGTTCAATTTTAATCAGGAATGTTTAGATGCATTTAATACCCTCAAAAATAAATTAATTAATGCTCCAATTATAATTTCACCTGATTGGAATTTGCCCTTTGAACTAATGTCTGATGCGAGTGATTTTGCAGTAGGTGCAGTTTTGAGACAGCGAAGAGATAAGCACTTTCAGCCAATTTATTACGCTAGCAAGACATTGACGGCCGCACAAGAAAATTACACCACTACAGAAAAAGAGTTGCTAGCTGTGGTTTTTGCATTTGATAAATTTAGACAGTATTTGATATTATCTAAAGTTGTCGTTTACACTGACCATTCAGCTCTTCGTTATCTTTTAACTAAATCTAATGCAAAACCTCGACTCATAAGATGGATTTTACTTTTGCAGGAATTTGACTTGGGAATTCAGGATAAGAAAGGAGCTGAAAATCTTGCAGCAGACCACCTCTCTAGGCTTGAAAATCCACACCTTGAAGAACTCGATGAGAGTGAAATAAATGACTCATTTCCTTAAGAACAACTCTTGGCTGGATCTGATTTTGAGGTACCTTGGTTTACAGATATTGCGAATTACGTAGCTGCTAACATCCTACCAAAAGGGTTGACACATCATCAAAAGAAGCGATTCTTTGCTGATGTGAAAAACTATTTTTGGGAGGACCCTTTCCTTTTTCGTATATGTGCAGATCAAGTAATTCGGAGATGTGTTACAAAGTCAGAAGCAAGCAAAATCCTAGAACATTGCCATTCAGGACCAATAGGAGGACATTACAGTGGGACTAGGACAACACATAAAACGCTCGAATCAAGTTTTTATTGGCCCACTCTGTTCAAGGATGCTAACAGGTATGTTACTTCATGTGATAGATGTCAGACAACAGGATATATCTCTAAACGTGATGAAATGCCTCAAACATATATGCTATCATGTGAAATATTTGATGTATGGGGTATTGATTTTATGGGTCCATTCTCTAGCTCATTTGGGAATAAATACATTTTAGTAGCAGTTGATTATATGTCAAAATGGGTGGAAGCTCAAGCTTTACCTACTAATGATGCTAGAGTGGTAGTGAGATTTATTAAGAAACTCTTCTCTCGATTTGGAAAACCTCGGGCAATTATTAGTGATAGGGGTACTCATTTTTGTAATACTCAATTTGATAAAGTCTTAAAGAAATATGGAGTACACCACGTAAGCAGCCTACCCTTATCACCCTCAAACCAAAGTGGACAAGTTGAAGTAGCCAATCGAGAGTTTAAGCGTATTCTAGAAAAAACCGTAGAATCAAACAGGAAAGATTGGGCATTAAAAGTAGACGACGCTTTATGGGCCTATAGAACCGCTTTTAAAACTCCCATAGGAACATCTCCATACCGACTAGTTTACGGGAAGAGTTGTCATCTACCATTTGAATTAGAGCATAAAGCATTTTGGGCTATAAAATTCTTAAACTATGATCTTATACTTGCAGGCGAGAAAAGATTGATGTAGTTGAACGAGCTAGATGAGTGGCGAGCGAATGCCTACGAGAACTCACGTTTATAAAAATAAGCAACAAAGCGACGCCATGATGGTCGTTTGAAGCAACCTAAGCAATTTGAAGTTGGAGATCTTGTTCTACTATATAATTCGAAGCTCAAATTGTTCCCTGGAAAGCTGAAATCAAGATGGTCAGGTCCATTCGTAATCAAAACCATTTTTCCCTATGGTACAATTGAGGTAACTCATCCGATTTATGGAACATTCAAGGTAAATGGTCAACGACTTAAACTATATAATGGTGAAGATTTTAGGGATATTAGAGAGGAGCTTCAGCTCCGTGAACCTTCATAAAGAGATTAATAGAAGGTAAGTCTAGCTTAGGACTTTACACAAGCGCTTCTCGGGAGGTAACCCGACCACTAACCTCATTAATATCCATGTTTTCGATTTTTAGCACCTAACTAAAAACTAACCAAAATAAAAAGCGCATGTTTCCCTACCCACACGGCCTTGCACACGGGTGTGGCTGTGGCTGTGTGGACACCACGGGTAGGTACATCAGCGTGGCGGAGACCGTGCAAAAACATGACAAAAATTTTCCCTAAAACACGGGCTGCGATAAAATGCCACGGCCGTGCGAGGCAGCCGTGGTCGAAGCTGACTAAAGAACACGGGATGCAATAAACCCACACGAGCGTGCCTTAAAACCGTGGGTGATACTGAGTAAGTGACACGGGCGTGCGACACGCCCATGCCCAGAAGCCGTGGTTGAAACTGAGTAAGTCACACGGGCGTACGACACGCCCGTGCCTATAGGCCATAGTCGATACTAATTGATTAACACGGGCGTGTGAACCTATACACGGGCGTAGAAAAGACTCAGACATGCCCTAAACCAATATTTACGAAACACACCCACGCCCGTGTGCCCCAATCCCTATTTAAACCCCTTATACTGTTCACCTTCTCCCCCAAATTTCTCCCCAACCCTAGCCACCGCAGCTTTCCCCCCTTCCCACTTCCGGCCACCACCGACCAACCTCCTCCCTCCTTCCTCCTTTTTCTTTCTCCCTCAACCCGAAACTCTTCCCCTTCCCTCTTCTTTCCCTCTTTCTCTCTCCCTCCCCTTTCCCCTTTCTCTTATTATTTCTTTTCAACCACCACCACACCAGCCACCATCCTTGCCACCGTTGGTCACTCTTTTCCCCCTTTATATTGAATTCATATTTATTTTCCATTATTTATTTTCTTTATTATTTTGTTCTTATTATTCATTCCATTTAGATTTAGCTTAGGGTACCATAAGTTAGTATTGTTAATTTAAAAATACTACTTTTTGCTTAAACTTTTAAATTCACTATGTTAGGAATATCCTCTTATTTAGGATTATTTCGATATTACTTTTGATGATTCTTGAATTATTTATTGCAAATCATTTTTACGTAAACAATGACTAATACTCGAGGCAAGACCAAGGCCACCATCCTCGCTTCGAAAAAGCGGAAGGATCCCGACACGGTATCCCCATGCGCGACCACTTTACAGTAGATTTGCCACCACTTCCTCATAGACCAGTTCATGCCGGCTGCTTCATTGACTCAATTTCAAAAGGTTCAAGGTGCTACCGGAGTATCCTCCCCCACCTTCACCTCTGCCTAAGTTAATCAGGCTTCTTTTCACGGATTCCGTCCTAAATTTAGGAAGTTTCACTTCTCTCCCTATCTTATGATATTCTTACTATATTGTCATTATCTATCTTTGTACATTGAGGACAATGTACATCTTAAGTGTGGGGAGGTTATTTAATTGATTATTAGAAAATCCCTGAATTATGTCTTGTTCTTAAGTAAATTTTCTCATATTACTATTAGAATGAAACTTCTATTGACTTATGATTTTCATTTATGTGTTTTGGATTAAGTCATAGGTAATTGTACAGTGATGGCTTAAACTTGAAGACATTAGGGAATCAAGCATGATAAGTCTATTTTCAGAATTAAAAATTTGTTAGGTTGTTTCCCTAAGTTTAAATATTACCTTGAAGTTTGAGATTTACAAGATTGACATAAAAAAAAAAACATAATTTTTGTGAGATTTTGAGCCTTTTAGAGCATACACTTTTCTTGCTCACTTTATTGGTTATGAGTGTGTCAATATGGATTTGTTATTCTAGAACTTGCTTCGATTATGCATGTCGAGACCACACTTTTTGATTTGATATACTGAGATGATAAAGGCACCTAGGTTTTAACCCACTTAATCCAGTAAAAGCCTACCTTCATAATTAACCCATAGTGAGCCCCTTTGAGCCTAATAAACCGTTTATTGACTCACCCTTTAATATTAACCCAAAACTTATTCTTTTTGATTCATTGAGAATTTTTCCTATTGTATTAACCCTTTTTTCTCAAGATTTGATTTGGTCAGTTGCCTAACTATGTTCTCTATTTCAGTTATTAAATTCGACTTGTTCTTATTCTTAAAAAAAAGAAAGTGGAAATACATTATTATTACTAGTTCTATGTTATATGAGCTTAAACGGTTAATTTCACATTATGAGAAGAAGCTCGTGCAATTATTAAAGTTTCAATTGATGTAATTGTTCAGTATTAGTTTATTTTTCTAGTTAGGTAAATTTTCAATTCGATCTCGATTTTAACCCTCTAATTCGGCCTGTAACCACACCTTTAATCCAAGCCCCGTTACAACCCTCTTAAAGACCTCTTGATTTGTGTATCATCTCATTTCATAGTGGTGGAGATTTGATTTTCATGTAAGCCTATGGTAATAACTTTTCATGTTTGACTTTTGAGTGCTTAATTTGAACCTTAAACACTTTGAGTGATTTGAGTGAATCTTTAGTGAGGATGTCAATTCTTGGAGGCTTTGAATTAAAGGTAATTTTTTAGGTAAGGGGAAACACCTATGTTTTTGTGCTATAAAAATTTGTGACTTGGATTGTTTGAAGCTTTAGCACTCTTTTAGTTAAATTATCAATGCATGAATTATCTATGAATTATGATGAGACATTATTGATGAGAATTATGAATTGAGGAAGTTAATTTTAATTGTAAGTTGAGGATTTTTCTTGAGGACAAGCAAAGGCTTAAGTGTGGGGATATTTGATAAACCACAATTTGTACATATTTTGACCCCATGCTTGGCTTATTTTTGGATTAATTTTCATTAGATTTGATGAATTCGATGCTCCTAATCCTTTAATTTCATGTTTTACACTCAGGAGAGCTTAGGGAGTCGAAAAGAATGAGAAACGGGCCAAAAAGGGACAAAATGGGCCTACCTCAAAAATCAACACGGCCTGGACTACCTCACACGGGCAGACCACACGGCCGTGTGTGACGAGTAGAATCGAACACACCTTGGACTATCGAACACGGGCGTGTCCCTGCCGAACCCAAGTTTAATTTTATTCGGAAAAGGCTACTTATGGGCCAAGATAGGTGTTCCAAAGCCTATATAAACACCCTAGGGGAGGACCTAAAGAGATAGGGGAGAGTAGAAGGCAGAAAATACTTAAAGACAGCCATCGGGAGTAGCTCGGAAGAAGGATCTCCATCAAGACTGAAGATCTCCTATCAATTTCTCTTGAAGTTTTTGGGTTTTCTTATGTTTTGTTTTTTTCCTATTTTAAGATGTTTCCCCCTATCAGTATGAACTAAATCCCTTAAATACCTAAGGGGATGAAACCTAAGATGAATATTATTACTATTTTATTTATAAGATAAATACTTGTTCTAATTCTTAATTGTGAGTTCTTATTCTTGTTTTGATGATTCATGTTATTGATTCAAGTTGAATGTGCTTATTCAGAGGAGCAAAAGTCCCTGTTTAAGAGTAGATCAACACAATTAAGCGGAGTTGATTGCAACCCTAGAAATAGGGCAACATAAATCTACCGGATTAGAGTCAAATCTAATAAGAGAATTCATAGATCGAGTTAATGAGACAATAGGGGTTTTAATTAGAAAGAGATTTCAATTAATCAACCTAGAGTCAGTTGTTTTTAGTCTTGAAAGAGATATTAACATAAATCAGGGATTTCTACGGATTAAGTCAAGTGAATAAATCGTATGAATCAGAAGTAATAAGTGAAGTCTAGGTGGATTCTTCCTTGGGTATTGCCTCTCTCATAAAGTTGTCTAAAAGTCTTTTCCCAATTCATTCTCTGTCGTGCTTTCAATTAGTTTTAGTTTAAAAGAAATCAATCCAAATCTTAGGCTAGATAATAAGAAGATAGTAATTACTAGTACTCTTGGTCCTTGTGGATACAATATTTTTGGTCTTACCATAACTATACTATTAAACGATAGGTGCGTTTGCCTTTATTGTGATCGTAGTTAGTTAGAGACACATCACCGAGCTATATGATGCTACAACAGAAAACTGAAAAATTCGCAAGAAATTTATTCATTATTATTCAATAATAAATAAATACAAGTTAATTCCATGTTAAACATGCATTACAATCAAAATCGAGTCTTAGTTAGGCTTACAGAAACCTTTGAACAAGTTCAAAACTAAACCGGGACTAATCTGAAACATTTACAAAATAACATGTAAAATACAAAACATGGGTTATCAACCACTCAAACAGAGTAGAAAGAAGATCAATTCATAATCAATTAAAACCATTTCCATGTTATTCAATCATATCGGGACCTAAATCAAACTTACAAATTTTTTTTACAAAATATAGGTAAATAAAGAAAACAGGGGTCACACGACTATGTGGCTAGGCCGTGTGACAATGTAGGGACTGTATGGTGCAGGGAGATGACCGTGTGGCTCAATTGTGTGGTATAGCTCAGACCGTATAAAAGGGGACTCACGACTGTGTCTCTAGACCGTGTAACTAACTGATGCCGTGTGGACCTAAAATTTTAAATTTTAGATAGAGCACACAGTCGTGTTACCAACCGTGTGGGGCACACGACGATGTGGCAGACCGTGTCACAAGCCATGTGTACCTAAAACATCATTAAACTCAAGCAATGACATACACCTTTTCTCAGAATGCAAGCTATACCATTTACATTTATTTATACCAACTCAAAACTCATTAAAACATGTCAAAACATGCTAATTAAACAATCAATTTAAGCCTAACCAATATGAACTCAATGGCACCACATTACAATCATAAAACAACAACCATCCAAATCATTCAACTCATTCATTCTAGTATATAAAAATAACAATATTCATACCAAAAGTTGTTATCACATAAACACCTAAAGTGCCATTCAACTTGACTTAAAGCAACACATTACCAAAATACTAAATATACATTAGGCATTACATACATCAAATTTGCATATAAGTACATCTACAACCAAGGTACCAAAACATAATCAATACTTGCAAAGTAAACATCCTATATACATGCCAGAAGTAACCATCTTTCCAATTTCAAAAGTCTACCAAATCAATTGACAGTAGGTGTGAGCTTCTCACTGATCCTATTAACAAGTTTCAGATGTCCAAAATCTACATAAAAGTAGTAACCCGAGTAAGTATATAAAATACTCAGTAAGCTCATACAATATAAACAAATAGCTTAGCTTAACCATTCAATAATTACATGAATCAATATGAAACAAATTCACCTATCATAGTATTAAAAACATGAACCATATGAGATTTAGTCCAAACCGCATATATAATTTCAAATGGTAAAATACCAAGTTTAACTCAAAATTCATCATGAATCCATTTTCCAATTTATCACTTTGCATTACTTTCATCCATTAAAATTGCATCATATATCCTTGTCATATTTATTCATATCATGACATAGTTCAACAATTCCGGGTTAATAAATAACGAATATACGAATATTCAGAATTTGTAATTCATCCACATTAACGATACAATTTCACATTGTATATCTTTTGATTTTATGATGGAACTTTGTAAAAGAAGTCAATACACAAGTACAGGTAACATATGATGCTCATCCGAGCTAATCGTATACAGAAATATATATGTGTCAGGTTACCCGTCCGGGCTAAAACATTGACAACACAGAAAAATAGTCTAGTCAGGGCTATAAATACATGTAAGGTTACTAGTTCAGTCTAAATCTATGTAACATGTATATCCAAGTCTACAACAAATGCTAGAGCTCGGTCAAAAATGGGAATCATTCAGAAATCTCATGTATGAGACTTTTACTCAGTGCATCGGAATTATTTCAGAATTCAATTTATTACCATATAGTCTGTTTTCCATTTCAGTAGTTTATATATATAATTAACAACATTTAGTAACAAATTGTAATCAAGGAAAGTAGTATGAACTTACCTGACAAACTGTAGTAGTTTAGATACCAAGAACTATTTGACAGTTTTCCTTTTTCACCTATGTCAACAACTTGATCTAAATAATATTTAAGATTCAAAATATCAATATCAAATCTCATAATATTACTCAAATTCATGCTTATAATCTTTAAATTTCATTTTACATAATTTCCCTAAACTTTTACATTTTATTAAATTTTGTCCTTAAAACTGAAATTATTAAATTTTCACATTTAACCGCTAATACTCTGAAACCAAATTTAACAACATCCCAAATTAGCCTTTAACACTTGAAAATTTCACAAATTTAGATGCTAAATTTTTACATAATTTCATATTAGTCCCAAGTTTCAAAACTATCAAAAATTCCTTTACAAAATAGTCCTAAACAACAACCAAGTTTACAAACTCATCATTTAATCTTAAGAGCACCTTGAATTCATTAATTGTAAGTTTTAAAATCTTTAATAGTTTTTGAAATCAGAGATACGAGTTAGCTTGACCTAGTTGTAACGATCTAAAAAACATAAAATTTACGAAAAACGGCTCGAAAATCACTTACATGCACGGTTGGAAACTTTGGAAAGGTTCGGCCATGGCTTCCTTTTATTCTTTCTTTCTTCAAACGGTGGAAAGAACAAAAATGGTGAAGATGACAACCATTTTTTTAATGTTTTAACATAATATAATATATTTTTTTAATTTATTTAAAGACATGTTAATTAAAACACCCATCCAACTGTCCACCATAATTAAATATGGTATAATTTCCATATAAATCCTTTCAATTTTACCATTTGTCCCATTTAACTAATAAAAGTGAATACTGATTAACTTTTACAGTTTTATGATTTAGTCCTTTTTCCTTAATTAACTATCAAAACACTAAAATTTCCAGACCAAACTTCAATACACCTATTTAGTAACTTCTTAAATATTTAGTAAAAATATTAAATAATAATATTTATGGACTTAGGGGATAACCACTTGACTTAGGGGATAACCCCTTGTACTTAACTAATTATCCAATTAAATAAAACTATCAAATAAAAATTCACTATATCATAATACTTGACTTGTAAATATTAAATAATAATATTTATGGACTCACTCATCCAAATTGTGGTCTCGAAATCACTATTTTCGACACCACAGAAAAGTGGGTTATTGCACAAAGCCCTATGGAAACGGTTCCAAAACCAACTCCTAACAGTTGACCTGCAAACAATCAGTAACATAGGGTGTTTCGTCACAGTGGGAGGATCTCTGTAGGACTGAGTTCTTCCAACTGGCGTAAATGTTTTAAACACTGAGTCTGTCGAATAGGAAGATGATGACCCACTCACATATGATGAAGGGATGTATAGCGTTTATTTTAAGCTTTGGGAAATAGCTATGAAAATTGAGATGGATTCTATTGATTCCAACCCAGTGTAGGAACTTGTAGACTTGTCGGAAGGGATAAAACTCATAGGGTGTAAGTGGATCTACAAGAAGAAAAGAAATACAGATGGAAAAGTGAAAACTTACAAGGCTAGACATGTAGCAAAATGTTATACTCAGAAAGAAGATATTGATTACGAAAAAAACCTTCTCTCTAGTTATCATGCTCAAGTCAATCCGCATATTGTTATCCATTGCAACGACACTCAATTATGAGATCTAACAAATGGATGTCAAAATAATGTTCTTGAACGACTATCTTGAAGAGAGCATGAAATGAATCATCTAGGACAATCTCATTGAGTAACATGTTGTTACTATTTCTTTTTTTTTTCAAATAAAAACTTGTTCTATCGCATGATAACACCTACAACAAGGCCAACCAACTATCATACAATTACAAGATAATTTGTAACAACCCAAAATTTTGAGAATTTAATTGTGAGAATCTGCAGTAATTAAATTTCTGTATATGTGGTTTTGTGTTCGGCTATTGTGTTAAAGGTTGGGAGTTTGAGTCGCATCGTTAAAAGTTTTGTTATTTTTTAAAAACAACCCCTATCCATGTGTGTTATATAGTTAAGTGCAATTCTGTGTAAACATGTGTCAAGAACGAGCCTGCTAGTTCATTGGTTAAGCATTTGTCTGTATTCTGTCTGGTTCTGGGTTCGAATCCCATCGTATGCATTAGGAGAAATTTTTGCATGTTGTCGGAAAATTGGATGGTGGTTAAGACAAAATTTTAAAACGTTCTTTTCCTTTCTTCCTTTCATCTTATGTTCTTTTCTTTCCTCTTCCTTTCTTTTACTTTTAATTTTTTTTACATATCGTGAGCACGACGGTTGAGCGTTAAATTCCTCATTTTGATCTGTTGTAAGAGTCGGGTAAGTATGTTTATGTAATGTTGATTGTAGTAATTCATTAAGAATTCTAAGAACGACGATGTCGTGTTGTTGGTGATAAGCGTTAACGAATAACTTCGTGTTGTTAACTGATATTGGTTCCTTATTTTAGGAATAGGTGTTGGGTGTAGCGAATCTCGACAGGATAATTCGAGTAGTCGCGAGTAATCTTTCGATAAGTGACGTTTTTGTTAAAGGTTTTGTGTTGAAATTTTGACATAAGCTTCTATGAATAATTGTATTCCATTTTTGTTAAATTTGGTTGTTTGAATGATTGGATGGTTGTTTTAGGCTTCGGGGACACTCCACGTTTGTTTTACTTCAAAATCTCGTCAGGTGCATGTCGAAAACCTTAATTTTTGTTAGTTTCGCTCGCCAAAAAATGTGGCTCTCAATGCCACATGGCCAAGCACACGGGCGTGTGTCTAGGCCGTGTATGGCCATGTTAGTGCAGGATTCACACAGGCAAAGGACACGGGCATGTATCTAGGCCGTGTAACTCACTATTTGTGACTTAAGACTACACGGGCAAGCACACGGGCGTGTGCCCAGGTCGTGTGAGTCACGCTGTCAGGGACACAACCATGTGTCCAGGCCATGTAACTCTATGTTTACGATTTAGAACCACATGCGCAGAGGACATGGGCGAGTGCCCAAGCTGTGTGAGCCACACGGGTAAGGACGTGGACGTGTGTCTAGGCCGTGTGGCATATAAAAAGTGCCCGAAACCCATTTTTGAGGTCGTAAATGTTGTTTAAAACTGATATTGACTTCCCAATTGTATGAATGATATGAATTTGACTGAACGAAAACTCTCTAATACTCTGTGAAAGACGTACGACCATAACTATATGTGTACTGTGATACTTAATCTGATATTGAACTGTGTTATCTACTTGCGAAATAATGTAGAATAATTTAATACATATTATGAATCTCTGTAATCTGCATTTGCATGGGTTGGGATATTGTGAAGAAAGAAGCAATATGTTCTGAATTGGTGGCTAAGCCATAATACTTATAAACCTAAATCTCTGAATCTGGCGCTATCGCTGTCGCATTACGATCTAGCAGTTAAGTTGCGTCTCTGTAAACGTGTCAGATAGACACTCTGTGGTGTGTAAGGTTGGATGGGCATTAAACGCCCTTAACAGTGTGTTGGGATGGCTGAAGACGGTGTGTAGCAGATGGGGTAGGAATATCTGCATCTGCATCTTATATGTTATGTATTGATACTGAAATTGCTTCTGCTATTAAACCGAATCTTAGAATTTGGTAACTATATTATAAATGTGTTCAAATTAAACTAACTTTTTTTACATACTAAGTTCACAACTCACTATGTATTAATTGGATTTCAGGTGGTTCTCAGACTTGAACGGGTCAGAGCTATGGGATCTTGGTCAACTTTTTATCTTTCTTTTAAAGTATTACTAGCAGGATTTTTGGTATTCTATGATGTTATGGTATTCATGAAGATTGTGTGCTTAGTTAATTGTTGTGATGGATTTTATGTGATGAATGGTTTATTTCAACTGCATTATAATTGTGGTATTTTTAGTATTGATAATGTAACTCTCCGAACATGAGTTAGACTTTAGGTCGGGTTTAGGGTGTTACATTTAGTGGTATCAGAGCAGGTTTGTCAACACTCGGATTGTGTTTGGGCTTATAATGTGTGATAAAAAAGTAGTTAGGTGATAATTTAGTATCTGAATTAATCTGGAAACTGAAAATTTAGCAAATGACCGAGCCTCCGATGCTGACCCTGTAAGTATTTATGTTCTGTTATAATGATTGTGTTACCTGAACTGTTATCTGGTTAAATGCTTTGATGTGAACTAGTAAAATCATCCTATTACTGTCTGAACTAATCTGTGCACTATGACATTGTAGCTAGATTTCCAAATAAGTTCGTACGGTAGTCGTGGGCGTGGTACTCGTGGGCATTGAGAACGCCGAGAAGGATCTGGAGCAGAGTCATCCTCTATGGGTAGTATGCCCAATCTGGAGACCAGTGAGGCAGTTGGTACTCCCATTGCTAAGATAGAGGCCCAGACTCTTACAGCTAGGAATGACATACTATCCCAGGCCATGATTCGAGCACTAGAGAGGGTTGTAGGGACCTATTCAGGATCGGGAGGCCGAGGGTCGGTTACTGAATGACTCCAGTCGAATGGGGTTGAATTGTTCAGAGGCATCATAGGAGTTGCTCCTACTGTTGCTGAGTATTAGCTCAAGGCTACCGAGCTTATTATGATTGATCTTTATTGTACTCCCACTTAGAAATTGAGGGGTGTTGTGTCTCTACTCCAGAATGAAGCTTACCAGTGGTGGCTGACAGTAGAGCAAGGTGTTCAGCACAAACAGGTTAACTAGGATTATTTCAAGAACACCTTCTAGGGTTAGTATGTGGGGGCAAGTTACGTTGAGGCTCACCGATGCCAGTTTATGGGCCTAGTTCAAGGCGATCGGTCTGTGGCTGAGTATGTAGCTAAGTTTCTACGACTGAGTAGGTATGCACGAACTTTAGTTGCATCTGACTACGACAAGTGCGTGAGGTTTGAAGAAGGATTGAGATATGATTTACGGGTCTTGATAGCTCCTTAGAGGGAGTGGGTTTTTACGGTTTTGGTTGACAAAGCAAAGATAGTGGAAGAAGTGAAGCGCACTAAGCACGAGCGGCGTGACCGAGGATCAGAGTAAGATTAAGAGGGATTTGGGTCCCTCTGATTCTGGTCAGCACGCTAAGAAACGGGCGAGTTTGACAGGCCCTAGAGGGCCGATGCACCAGCGGTAGTGACTGAGATTCAGCTGTGCAGTGGCTGTGGGAAATTCCATTCGGGCGAATGCTGGAAGAAGTTAGGAGCATGCCTCCATTGTAGGTCGATGGAACATCAAGTTAGGGATTGCCACCGTCGACCAGATCAGGTGCTAGCTACGGCACAGACTCCGACTCTGTGTTCTGTTCAGCCTCCGAGAGTGGTTCAACAACCACTTAAAGGTCATGGTACTGGTAAAGGTGGTAAAGCATCTGGGAGAGGAAAGAGAGCACCGGGTAAAGGTACAGGTCAGACTGAGGCTCGTCAGTCAACTCTGGTATATGCAATAAGACGCTGCGAGGACAGCGATGATGCTGATGTCATTGCAGGTACTTTCTTTATTCATTCTGTACCGTACAATGCTCTCATTGATATTAGCTCTACTCACTCGTATATAGCTAGTGTTGTTTCTACAAATCTGGGTTTAACTACTGAAAATACTGCTAGAGAGTTTTTTATGATTTGTCCTTTGGGTCAGTCAGTGTGGGTTGATAGAGTATACAAGCTGGTACCCTTAGAGCTCCAGGGCATGATATTTCTAGCTGATTTGATAGAGTTACCCTTTAATGAGTTTGATTTGATTCTGGGAATAGATTGGCTCGTAGAATATCGGGTCAGTATATATTGTGCAACTAAGAGAGTTACCCTGAGAACGGATGAGAATGACGAGGTGGTCATGGTTGGTAAGCATCGAGATTACCTCTCTAATGTAATCTCCGCTCTTGTAGTAGATAAGTTATTCCGAAAGGGGTGTGAGGCATACCTTGCCTACGTATCTGATTCTATTTTCGCAAAGCTTTCGGTGGGAGATATCTGCACTGTGAGAGAATTCCTGGATTTTTCCCTGAGGAATTGCCTGGGGTACCTCCGGATCGGGAGGTGGAATTTGGTATTGATCTGTTACTAGGTACGACTCCGGTGTCAATTGCACCCTATCGCATAGCACCGAACGAGCTGATCGAGCTAAAAGCGCAGCTTCAGGAACTTCTCGATAGGGGGTTTATCCGACTGAACGTGTCTCTGTGAGGGACACCGGTACTGTTTGTTAAGAAGAAAGATGGGTCGATAAGAATGTCTATAGATTGTAGACAGTTGAACAAGTTGACAATCAAGAATAAGTATCCGTTACTGAGGATTGACGACTTGTTCGACAAGTTTCAAGAAGCATTCGTTTTCTCTAAATCGATTTATGCTCTGGTTACCATCAGCTGAAGGTTAAAGAGACTAATGTGTACAAAACTACCTTCAAAACTCGTTACGGACATTACGAGTTCCTGGTGATGCCTTTTGGTTTGACGAATGCCCTGGTGGCATTTATGGATTTAATGAATCGGGTATTTGAACCGTACTTGGACCAATTTGTAGTGGTTTTCATCAGTGACATCCTGATTTATCTAAAAGTGAAGCCGAACATGATACTCACCTTCGCATTGTACTTCAGATACTCCAAGAAAAACAGTTGTATACCAAGTTCAGTAAGTGCGAGTTTTGGTTGTAGGAAGTCACTTTTCTGGGTTATATAGTAACAGTGGAAGGAATCTGAGTCGATCCCAAGAAAATAGAAGCAAGGTTGAATGAAAGCAGCCGAAAAATGCAACTGAGCTTCGTAGTTTCCTGGGTTTAGCTGGTTATTACCGAAGGTTCGTTGAGGGACTTTCTCTAATTGCGTCACCTTTGACGAAGCTACTACGTAAGAATGCTCCATTTGTGTGGTCTGAAGCACAATAGTCTAGTTTTGATAAGCTCAAGTCCGTTCTAACATAGGCTCCTGTTTTAGTTCAACCGAAATCGGGTCGGGAATTTGTGGTATATAGTGATGCATCGTATGTCGGGTTAGGATGTGTGCTTATGCAAGATGGTAAGGTGGTCGCTTACGCATCATAACAGCTTAAGACACACGAGGGTAACTACCCTACGCATGATCTTGAGCTGGCTGTAGTCGTGTTTGCCCTGAAGATCTGGAGACACTATCTGCATAGTGAAAGGTGTATCATCTACACCGATTACAAAAGTCTCAAATATTTGTTAACTCAAAAAGAGTTAAATCTTCGGCAGTGCAGGTGGGTAGGATTACTTAAAGATTATGACTGCACAATAGAGTACCATCTGGGTAAGGCTAATATGGTAGCTGATGCCCTTAGCCATGAGCGATGACTGATCTGAGAGCAATGTTAGCTCGTCTAAGTGTGGTTGAGGATGGTGGGCTGTTAGCAGAATTACAAGTTAAACCGACTTGGGTTGAGCATATTCGAGTTAAACAGTTAAGCAATGAGTCTTTAGTTCAACGATTGCAACATGTTGGTTTGAACGAGAATTTTGATTTCACCTTGAATAGCGATAATGCGTTGTGTTTCAAAGGTCAGATTTGCGTACCTAACGATAAGTAGTTGAGACAGTCAATCCAATAGGAGGCGCTTAGTCCCTACACTATGCATCCTAGTGGGAACAAAATGTATCGGGACCTACGAGAGCTCTACTGGTGACCCAGACTGAAGCGGGAAGTAGTTGCATTTGTGTCCCACTGTTTGACATGTCAAAAAGTTAAGGCTGAACATCAGTTGCCTTCCGGCCTGTTCAGCCAGTCAAGATTCCACAGTGGAAGTGGGAGCGGGTAACGATGGATTTTGTTAGTGGATTGCCTTTAACCCCTACTAAGAAAGATTCAGTTTGGGTCATCATTGACCGGTTGACCAAATCCGCTCACTTATACCTATCCGAACAGATTACTCCCTACAGAAGTTAGCTAAACTGTATATTGCCAAAATTATGAGATTACACAGGATTACAGTTTCAATTATCTCTAATAGGGATCCACGATTCACATCCCAGTTCTGGAAGAAACTTCATGAGGCTTTAAGCACCTGACTTAATTTCAGTACCGCGTATCATCTCTAGACCGACGGATAGTCGGAGCGAGTCATCCAGATTCTAGAGGACATGCTTCGGGGTTGTGTAATAGATTTCTGGGGTAGCTGAGAGGATTATCTGTCGTTGGCTGAGTTCACATACAATAATTGTTTCCAGTCTAGTATACAGATGGCACCCTATGAGGCCTTGTATGGTCGTAAGTGTCGTACTCCTTTATATTGGACCGAATTAAGTGAACGCTGAGTTTTGGGTCTCGAGCTAGTTTTTGAAACTGAGAACACTGTGAAAGTGATACGAGACCATCTAAAAGTTGCATCCAATCGGAAGAAGCCTTATGATGATTTAAAAAGAAAAGATATTGAGTTTTTTTTGTAGGTGATCAGGTGTTTCTGAAGGTATCACCGTGGAAAAAGGTTCCCCGATTTGGACGCAATGGCAAGTTTAGCCTGAGGTTCATTGGACCCTACCGTATTCTAAAGCGGGTCAGACCTGTTGCGTATCAGTTAGAATTACTGTCAGAGTTGGAGTGAATTCATGATGTGTTTCATGTCTTGATGTTGAGACAGTAACGATCTGGTCCATCGTACATTGTTCATGTCGACGAGATCAAGTTGCGACTGGATTTAACATTTGAGGAAGAACCTGTCCAATCTTGGAACGTGATGTTAAAGTATTGAGGAAGAAAATCGTTCCTCTAGTAAAAGTTCTATGGCGGAACCATGGTACAGAGGAGGCCAGGCGGGAACCTGAAGAATCGATCCGACGGCAGTATCTGTGTCTGTTTGAGTCAGGTAAATTTCGAGGTCAAAATTTCTTTTAGGGGGAGAGAGTTGTAACATGCCAAAATTTTGAGAATTTAATAGTGAGAATCTACAGTAACTAAACTTCTATATATGTGGTTCTGTGTTCTACTATTGTGTTAAAGGTTGGGAGTTCGAGTCGTATCGTTAAAAGTTTTATTATTTTTTAAAAACAACCCATATCCATGTGTTATACAGTTAAATACAATTCTGTGTAAACTTGTGTCAAGAATGAGCTTGCTGGTTCACTAGTTAAGCATCTGTATGTATTATGTCTGATTCTGAGTTTGAATCCCATCATATGCGTTAAAAGAAATTTTTGCATGTTGTTGGAAAAGTGGATGGTGGTTAAGACAAAATTTTAAAACATTCTTTTCTTTTCTTCCTTTAATCTTACGTTCTTTTCTTTCCTTTTCCTTTTCCTCTTCTTTTACTTTTAATTTTTTTTACATATCATGAGCACGGCGGTTGAGCATTAAATTCCTCATTTTGATCTGTTGTATGAGTCAGGTAAGTATGTTTCTGTAATGTCGATTGTAGTAATTCATTAAGAATTCTAAGAACGACGATGTCGTGTTGTTGGTGGTATGCGTTAATGAATAACTTCGTGTCGTCAAGTGATATCGGTTCCTTATTTTAGGAAAAGGTGTTGGGTGTAGTGAATCTCGGCAGGATAATTCGAGTAGTCCCGAGTAATCTTTCGGTAAGTGACATTTTTGTTAAAGGTTTTGTGTCAAAATTTTGATACAAGCTTCTATGATTAATTGTATTCCTTTGTTGTTAAATTCGGTCGTTTGAATGATTGGATGGTTGTTTTAGGCTTCGGGGACACTCCAAGTTTGTTTTACTTTAAAATCTCGTCAGGTGCATGCCGAAAACCTTAATTTTTATGAGTTTTAGTCACCCAAAAATGTGGTTGTCGATGCCACATGGCCAGGCACACGGGCGTGTGTCCAGGCCGTGTGTGGCCATGTTAGTGCAGGGTTCACATGGGCAAAGGACACGGGCATGTGTCTAGGCTATGTAACTCACGGTTGGTGACTTAAGACCACACAGGCAAGCACACGGACGTGTGGCCAGGCCTGTGAGTCACACGGGCAAGGAGACGGTCGTGTGTCTAGGCCGTGTAACTCTCTGTTTACAATTTAAAACCACACGGGTAGAGGACATGGGCGTGTGCCTGGTTGTGTGAGCAACATGGGCAAGGACATGGGTGTGTGTCTAGGCCGTGTGGCATATAAAAAGGGCCCGAAACCAGTTTTTGAGGCTGTAAATGTTGTTTAAGACTGATATTGACTTCCCCATTGTATGAACAATCTAAATTTGACTGAACGAAAACTCTCTAATACTCTGTGACAGACATACGAATACCATAACTGTATATGTACTGTGATACTTAATCTGATATTGAATTGTGTTATCTACTTGCGAAATAATGTAGAATAATTTAATACATATTATGAATATCTGTAATCTGCATTTGCATGGGTTGGGATATTGTGAAGAAGGAAGTAATCTATTCTGAATTGGTGGCTAAGCCACAATGCTTATAAACCTGAATCTCTGAATCTGGCGCTTTGTCGCATTTTGATCTAGCAGTTAAGCTGCATCTCTGTAAACATGTCAGACAGACACTCTATGGTGTGTAGGGTTAGATGGGCATTGAACGCCCTTAACGGTGTCTTGGGATGGCTGAAGATGGTGTGTAGCGGATGGGGGTAGGAATATCTGCATTTGCATCTGATTTTTTCTATATTGATACTGAAATTGCTTCTGCTATTAAACCGAATCTTGGAATTTGGAAACTATCTTATAAATATGTTCAAATTAAACCAACTTCTTTTACGCACTGAGTTCACAACTCACTCTGTATTAATTGGATTTTAGGTGGTTCTCAGACTTGAAAGGGTCGGCACTACTTGAGCTCGGTCAGGCTTTTATCTTTCTTTTAAAATATTACTACCGGGAATTTTGGTATTCTATGATGTTATGGTATTCGTGAAGATTGTGTACTTAGTTAACTGTTGTGATGGATTTTATGTGATGAATGGTTTATTTCGACTTCGTTATAATTGTGGTATTTTTAGTATTGATGATGTAACTCTCCGAACTTGGGCTGGACGTCTAGGCCGAGTTTAGGGTGTTACATAATTCTTCTTATTTTCGCAAAATCTTCTTAGTGAGGTCCACATGACTATCCTACCTTAGGGCAGTTAAATTGCCATGTCATCACAAGAGACCATTGATGGAGGCCATAGGTCTTGTGTAGGGACCTTCTCCCACTCAATCTTGTACAAACATACAAGGTTTTTAACACCTGGTTTCAATTCTAAATGATCAATATATGCATGAAAAATACATGTGACATTCTTTCCTTAAATTATATGGCATGCTTATCATACATATGCATGAACATACATTCATAGTCAAATAAATATCATCATGCTATCACATATAAAAGCATAAAATTTAAATGACCTTGACCAGGCACAGTTTCCATGATTTCAACCTACAAAAATAATAAAATTACGAAATTCACCCCAAAGCATACTTTGGGTCTTCTATTTTTCCACCACAAACTTTCATTGCGATATCGTTTCATGTCGTTGTCGTCGTAGTTTTCACACAATCGTCGTTGCCCTTGCTAAGCCATTTTCAAACTGTCGTCATTGTCTATCACCATGGTCAAACATTGTCGACTTACTACGGTCTACCGTCAGTCACCGTTAGCCACTTTCATCGTCCTACCTCATCGGCCCTTTCTGTCGATCATCACCGTCGAACCACTTGCAGCCTCCTACTGTCAGACCACCATCGATCTTTCTGCTGGTTTGGCTGAGTCGAGTTTGCGTCATCTTAATCAACTTTGATGCCCCTCGATTCTCTAGGTTTCGCCGAAAAATATAGGTTACATGCAATGGTTGTGTCACAACCCAAAATCGGGGTCAGAAGTTTTTGGTCGTGCGAAGTAAGGTTCGCCAGTGTTCTTGCAAATTGGGTGTTCGCCAAGATTCAGGCAAGCTAGGTGTTTTCTAACAAAGTTTTAGCAAGGGTGTTCGCTGAGCAACTATGTATGCCAAAGGAAGTGGTAAAGGGTTTTCCAGCTTCACTACGAGGAAGGTTCACTAATGTGTTGGCGAGCTAGGGGTTCACCAGGTAAGTTGTGAACTGTGTTCGCCAATCAATGTGAAAATTGTGTAACAGCTCGATTTTAGCCCTAATTGGAACGATGGTTTCGGGACCACGAATCTGAGTCAAAAAAATTTTAAATATTATTTCCTGAGTTATTTATGTGTGAATTGCTATGTGTGAAATTTTCGTGATTTAATTTTATTGTTTGAATGTCGAATTATTAAAATGGGCTTAATCGCGTAAAGTGAAAACTTGATAGTTTAATGTGTTAGGACCAAATTGTGGATGTCTTTTTAATTGGAAGCCTTTAAGATGCAAAAAGTCCATTTTAATAGATAATGGCCGGTCATGGACTATAATGACCTTATATTATAATGTTTTATTAGATTATAATAAAGGTTATAAAAGTAATTAAATATTAAGTTAATATATATGTTAATAAAACATAAAATAATAGCATATAGTTCATCTTGTTTCTCTTGACCGAATACATGCAATAAAAGAAAGAAATAGACAAAGCTTAGGTTCGGCCACTCTTAAGCTTGAATCAAGGTATGTAACTAGCTCGATTTTTGATAATTTTTACGTTTTTGAGATCGTTGCTTCGAATACTATCCGACCCATGCTAGAATTTCTAATTTTGATGCATGTTTGGAGTTCGGCCATTGATGTGAATTTGTGTTTGTGATGTTTGATGATTATATATTAAAGATATGTTTTAGATTAATATGTTTTATATTGGAAATTTTGATGATTTTAAGTAATTAGGACTAAATTGTGAAATTTGTAAATTGAAAGGTTAAAATGTGAAATAAATGGATTGTATGGATTTGTATGGACATGAATAACATTCGACCCTAAAGGAGTATGTTTAAATTTTGTGTATTTTTTGTTTTGTGCAATAGGGACTAAATTGTAAAAATTGTAAATGTCAGGGGTAAAATGGTAATTTGCATAATTATGTGTTTTTGGATTAAATTGAATGAAAATATATTTGAATGAGCTTAATTTGAAATTGTTTAGATCAAGAACAAAAAGAATCGGGATTGGATCGGGGAAAAGCAAAGTTGAACGAATAGCCGGGAAACTTAATCCGTCAATTTCCGAGGTAAGTTTTTAAGCAATTGGGTTGAATTGAATTTTAATCTAAATTAATATGCATATGTAAATAGAAATAAGTTTGTTTAATCTCACAGTGCCGAATGTGACATTGAATGTTTTATGTATTAGCCGAATGTAAGGTTAGTATACCTATATATAAGCTTTGATTATTTGAGTGAATGAATATGTATATATATATGTACTAAGGGTTAGTTAGATGTGAAAATGAAAAGAGAGAGATGGTTGTATTCGAATTGGTGGATATATATATATATATGTATATTGAGTGTTGCTGAATGTGATGGTATTTGGTAGGAGAAATGAGTTGTTTGAACAAGTACATATATGTGTATATATGAATGAAAATGAAATCATATGTGTTCTTATGAATGAGGAAAGATGGGTTAATGAGCACTATGTGTGCGAACTTAAATACCGAGCACTATGTGTGCGAAATCGGTCGTCTGGCACTAAGTGTGCGAAAAATAAGTAATGGCACTAAGTGTGCGATACATTACAAGTAAATGGCACTATGTGTGCACTTTATCAAAGTAACGGCACTATGTGTGCGATACGTTACATGATTTGCACTATGTGTGCTGGTTTACGGATCCTCCAAGGATATCAACTAATGAATGGTGATAAACGAGAGGAAATAAACAGGTAAGTGATGCATGATAGTTGAATAATTTAGTACTAATGAGGTAAGTTATTCTTGTTTATGAAACTAAAGAAATGTAATGTGATTATTAATTTTTGAGTTTGTTTGAGATGGAATAATGATATATGAGTATTCGGTCTTGAGATTACTAAATATGGTAGTTATTGAATGGTGATATGAGGTATATTTACGGTTATGAGTTTGTTGATGATCATGTTAGATTGATTTAATTTGTATAATGATTAATTGTATATTTTACCATTGCTTATAACTTACTAAGCTATGTTAGCTTACTGTATGTATTCATTTGACTATTTTATAGATTTTGAAGTCTACGTTCGAGCTCGGGGATCATCGTCAAAGTCAATCACACTATCAACTACCTTTGGTACCTTTTATAAGTTGAACTTTTGGAATTGTGGCATGTATAGGCTATATTAATCTTTTGAGTTTATTATAACTAAGATGTATAACAAAGGCCATACGAAAATGGCTATATTTTTATATATGGGCGTGATTTGGTTATACATGATAATGATAATATTTGTGTATGTTCGGCCTTGTTATAAGCTTAACTTGGAAACTCATTTCCGATATGTTATATATATGATATTTGAATGCAAGGATATGGTTTTGAGTGAGACATATATTATATTATGGTTGTTGGATGAATTCATGCATATGTATATGTATGTACCGTATGTTAATTTATGAAATAACTATGTTATGCCTTATATACATAACTATTGGATGTGTTTTGTGAATGATTGAATAAGGGCACATATGTGTGAATTAGTAAGTATGGTTACATGATAAGGAGTAAATGACATCATGAGTTATGTTCTTGAGTGTGTATATTCTAACATAATATGTGTGAGTTCTTGTTTGGAAATGGATATTTTATGATTTAGGTTATATATATATATATGAAATGTATGGTTTTGAGTATTTTAGTTATGTCATTTATAAGAAAATGAGTACTAATGTAGTTGAATGTAATCGGCAATAAATTTTGTAATTGATCTATGTTTAAGCTAGTTTGGTTTGGCTAAGTTTTGACATGAGTATATTTGGTCTAAAATGCTTAGCACATTGTTGGTAAAATGAATAAGAACCATATGCATATTCGGCCTTTGCTTCTAAAATGACCAAACGAATAGTGTTCTTTTTAATAGCTGATGTAAGTATATACTTTCATGCGTATATTTGATTGATTATGGTTAAGTTGAGAGCACATTTACTTAATCGTTCCATGAAGTTATATTATCTTTAGCTAAATATTCGGTTATGATTAATTATATAGTACTTATTTTGCTATGGTCTTTGCTATGTCTAGTAATATCCTGTAACCCTAATCCGTCGATGGATGTGGGTTAAGGGTGTTACAAATTGGGTTCGTCGGTCAATGATACAATCAGACTCAAATTAGGAAAAAGTGATTTAGTGTATCTAGAAATACTTTACGTGCAAGTAACATCTTTCCTAAATTAGGTAAAGTATCCAAAGATGTCTAGTACTCTTAGTTCTATAAATACGACCCTTAATTCCTGTGAATTTCTTCACTGAATATTTTGTCATCAAGTCTCTGTTCTAAAAATTCTGTTCGTAGCAATCCGAGTAAGGCTTGGTCTTAGTAACACCTTGAATAACTTATTTCTGTTTTTGTGAAATCTAACATAAATGTGCATTTTCTTTAGTGGTTAAGTGTTCTGGTGTGTATGTTTGAGGTCTTGGGTTCAATTCCCATGTTTGGCAAAACTTTGTTATTTTAGATCCAAGCCTTACTCTTATTGAATGGGCTTATATTAAATTGTTTGTTAATCCACATCAGAATGAGCCTGCTGGTTCAAGTGGTAAGGAGTTAGTGTGTTGGGGTTCTTGTGTTCTAGTCCCTACGTGAGCGTGGATGTTAATTTTTGCTCAATTGTCTGATAGAGTTTCGGTAGAGCTAAAATTCTGAGATAGTTGTGAGTTAATGGGAGAAAAATAGGGGATATGTTGGCATATCTTTTATTTTTCTTATTTTTTTTTCAAATTTTTATTTTCTTCCCCAATATCCGACGTCAAATTTTTCCTCTTTTCCCTCTTCTGACATTTTTCTCTTTTCGGTAAACTTTCTTTCGTTTCCTTTGATTCGGATTGTGAATCCTTCATTCAATCGTCGTTATTGCGATTTCCTGGTTCTTTATTCGACTAGTAGGTAAATTTTACATCCCTTTAACTTCTAGTTTGGGTTTAGCGATGTTAGAATGTAGTAATAATTGGCAGATTCTATGATTAGGTGAAGGTTGTGAGGCGGAGAATTGCATCCCAACAAGTGGTGAGCATTAAATATGGTTTTTCATCGACGGTAAGTCGATTTTGTGATTGGTTCTTGTTGGTGACTACATTAATCAAATTCCTAAATAATTGTTGGGTATTCTGTTTTTAGGTTTCTGAAGGCTCGGAATTATTTTCGCATCGAAACCAACCAGGTGTGTTCCCAAAATGCAGAAAATCAGGTTTCAGCGAAAGCCGAAAAGACCTTCTGTCAATGCCACACGAGCGTGTGCCTGGCTGTGTGGTTGGCCGTGTGTGAGACACAGCCGTGTGTCTAACAAAGGTGCGGCCGTGCACAAGACACGGCCGTGTGATGGTGTGAGTGTGGCCATGTGGACCACATCGGCTTGGCCAAAGTGGCTGTGTGGGCCCACACGGGCATGCCACACGGGCGTGTGATTTTTGGGCCAGTCGTGTGGGCCACACGGGCAAGGCCAATCTGGGCGTGTGGGCCCACACGGGCATGTGGGCCCATAACTCTAAAATTTTCTCAAGGGTCGCATGGTTCATTCTGATCGACTATGGGCCTACTGTGGGGTCGGTAAAGGCTAACCAAACCCTAAACAATGTGATATGATATACTGATAGTCTATGTTGTGTAGGATTCTGATATGTACATATGTTCTATTAAGTATATATATGTGATTCGTATATGAGCATGTTATGCGTGATGTTACTATATATGTTGTTCTGTATCTGTGACTGGGGCGACTTTTGTATATGCGGAGGAAGTGATCTGTTCGGCGACCATTCGCCTATTGTCTGGCAGCTTGACTGCATATTATCCGTTATGTGTCGTATCGACACTAAATGGTGTATAGGGATGGGTGGGTGTTTTTAACCCCACATGGTGTGATGGGATGGTCGGAGTTGGTGTGTAGAGGATGGGGGTAGGATTCTGTATATCTGATTCTGATATCTGTATCTGTAAGGGACTTAAGTCCGAATCTGAATTTGACAGTTTATGTGATTTCTGTATATATAGCATGTCTATTTCTATTAGGTTACACATTAAGTTTACGAAAACTCACTTCTATTTTTTTCTGTTCTGTTCAGGTAATCCACAGACTTAGGCGGATCGATGCAGCGGAGTCTCATGGTGACCACAAGTCTTGAAATATTTTTAATTAATGGTTTTCGTTTAATTAAGGCTTATTTCTGGGAGTTTTGTAATTAAGGGACTCTCTAGACTGTTTAGATTTATTTTTGTATTTAAATTTTTTATTTAACATTTTAATTGCGATGGCAGGCTAAAAATATGGTTTTTACTAAAAACAAATGTTTTTCTGAAATTAAGAACGAGATTTTCTAATATAATGGTTTCTAATAGTTATAAACGAATATGGGCTATGAAACTAGAATGATTTATCAAAACTCTTCTTTGTAATATCTCCGGATTCGGCCGTAACGTCTAGGCCGGGTTTGAGGTGTTACACTTAGTGGTATCAGAGCCAGGTTACAAAACTTGGTCTGTAAATTTTGGGTTCCAAAATTGTGTTTTAATAAGAATTGGTTTTCAAATTATTTGGATAGTTTTGAGTAAGTATGTGGTACATCGAGTCTCTAGCGCCGATTCTGTAAGTAATTCTGAACTTAGATAGAACTTTCTGAAAACACTATAGTTAGTACTTTGTGAGACTGCACTGAGTTAAGTTAGAGACTAAAAATTCTAAAAAACTTCTGAACTTCTGATAATTTAAGCATAAAATATCTACCAATAAATACTGGAACTGAAGCATAAAATTTTATAATGTAGACAAATTCAAAAAATATGATGAGCACTCGTGGAACTCGCGATCGTGGTATTCATGGGCGCAGTAGAGGCCGTAGGGGGGCTTGAGCTGAGTCTTCCTTTTTGAGTAGTATGCCAAATTTAGACACGAGTGAGACACCGGTTTCACCTGCTACTGAGACTGGGTTTCAAAAGCCGCTCAGTTGGGGATGATGCACTTTCCCAAGCCATGTTGAGAATATTGGAGAGGGTCGTTGGACCCCATTCTGGATCTGGGGGCCGTGGGTCGATAACTAAATGACTCCGATCTAATGGAGCTGAATTGTTTAGCGGTGTCACTGGAGTCGCCCCTACTGTGGCTGAGTATTGGTTGGAGGCCACCGAAAGGATTATGAACGATATCGACTGTACTCCTGAGCAAAAACTTAAGGGTGCAGTCTCTTTGCTTCGCGATGAGGCATATCAGTGGTGGTTGTCGGTTGAGGAGGGTACTCAACGGGACCGTCTGAGCTGGGACTATTTTAAGACTGTCTTCCAGCTGAAGTATGTGGGGGCAAGCTATATTGATGCTCTTAGGCGTGGGTTCATGAATCTCACACTGGGTGATAGATCTATGGCCGAATATGAGGCTGAGTTTCTGAGGTTAAGCCACTACGCTCGAGGCATAGTGGCATCTGAGTATGAGAAATGCATCTGTATTGAGGACGGCTTGAGGGATAATCTGAGGGTACTGATTGCTCTGCAGAGGGAGCATGAGTTTGCTGCTCTGGTGGATAAGGCGAAGATCGCCAAAAAGGTTAAGTGCGTGGAGTACCAGAATATAGATCGTGAGAGAGGTAAGAATAAGAGGGATTCAGAGCCCTCTAATTCTGGTCAGAGGCCTAAGAAATGGGCCAGACCTGATGGGCCTGCTAGAGTGAGGGTTCCTGTTGCTTCTACTCAGATTCAACCATGTGGTGGTTGTGGTAGGCGCCATCCGGGCGAGTGGTGGAGGAGGTTGGGGGCATGTCTGAGGTGTGGGTCTTTACAACATCGGATTAGAGTGTCCACAGCGTGTTGATCAGATGCAAGCTTCAGGGCCGAGTTCTGTACAGCCTCAGAGGGCAGTTCATCAACCACCTAGGGGACGTGGACTGGCTAGGAGTGGTAATGGTATGAGTCGGGGACAGAAAGCACCGGGCAGATGTGCTAATCAGATTGAGGCGAGGCAACCTGTAACACCCCTTACCCGTATTCTACGCTGGAACCGGGCTCGAGGCATTACCGGACTTAATCTTCTTTGGTCCCAACCTGACAACTCTCTATAGTCACCAAAATGACCTCATTAAAGACCCACGAGGCCTTAAACATATATACAAGGGGTTTCGAAATCCTACCGGAAACCTTTGCGATCTTAAAATTTCTTTCACCTTGACAAGGGCCACACGCCCATGTGAAATGGGACACGCCCGTACGAGCAGGTCGTGTTGTCACACACGCCCATGTCCCTACCCCGTGCATAAAAACTTAGGTATTCTGCTTGTGTCACGCGGCCTAAGAACACGCCCGTGTTCTCTCCCCGTAGTGAACACTGACCATCTTACATGGCCTAGGCACACGCCCGTGTGGCTAGCCCGTGGTCGACACTAACTTACCACCTTAACATGCTGGGGGCACACGGCCAAGTCACACACCCATGTGGCACGCCCGTGTGTCACACACGGCCTAGGCACACGCCCGTGTGTCACACACGGCCTAGGCACACGCCCGTGTGTCTATCCGATTGGACAAGAACAAGGCTATTTGCCAAGTCACACACGCCCGTATATCTATTCAACACATCATCAAATAATTCATGTTTTGCAATATAAACTCTCATGGATAACAACATCTTTTCATATAACAAGATAAACCATTTACCATGGCATTATACAAAATAGATTATCCATCAAAAGGGCCAACACACCCTTGGCCAATACAACAACATAAACTAACTTGTCTAGCCTCTATACATGCCATATACAAAAGCACTAAATCTAAATATACCAAGTGAGCTGATAGTGTGGGCAATCTTCCAAATTATTCGCGTATCTCGTCCCGACTCTTTAGCTCTATAAGACAAGGGAAAAGAAGGGGAGTAAGCTTTAAGTTTAGTAAATTTACATATAAACAATTTACATCATAGCATGAGCTAAACAACAATTAGCATTATACTAAATAAGTCAATTCACATCCACAACTATGCTTACTCAATCTACCCCTTACCATATTTTCACCACATCACAAGCTTAATGCTTACATTCATTCATTTGCATACCTGCACTCAACACCACAATTTCTCAACCACACAGCTAAATCACTCGGTGGTTTCGCACTTAGCCCACCACAATCAAATAGTAGGGTAGTATCGCCATAGCCTACCAAATAGGGTAATTATAGTGGTTTCGCACATAGCCCACTAAATAATATACTTAACGAAAGCATCGCACACACCCCATCATAGTTAAGTATTAAGGTGGTATCGCACTTAGCCCACCGTCAAGTATTATCACTATACATTCACACATCTATTTTGTAATTCATACATCAATTACTCAATAACTACCACATTCAGTCCACTTGAACCGTATAGGCTCTCAATCATGCCATACACTAGTTAGCATCAACAATGAATATGTATAATTGCATTGTTTACACATAAACTTACCTCGGTATTCAAAATGTATGAAGACGTGCAATTTAGTCCACGACTTTGCTCTTGCCTCAGTTTCGATCCGGGCTTCGTCTTTCTTGATCTATAATGATAAATCAACTCATTTAATACACACGTTGACTAAATTGACTCATATCTCCTACTTTGGCAAAATTACTATTTTGCCACTAAACTTCCTCATATTTACACTTTTGCCCCAAGGCTCATAAAGTGATTTTCATTATACTTTCTAGTATTTCATGCTTAGCTGATTCATACTCTCAACTATATCAACCTTCAATTCTCACTAAATCACTAATGTATGACCATTTTCAAGACTTTTACAAACTAGTCCTTACATGCATTTTTCATGGAATTCACTTAGAAAAAGATGTTTATTCTACATCAAACTCTCATAATCTTCCATAAAACATCAAAATACATGCATGTCATACATGGGTATATTTTTTAACATGAATCCTAGCTCAACATATAGCTAAAAATAGCTAACTCATGTTACGAGGACTTCAAAAATACGAATAATATAAAAAACGAGACTAGGATGCACTTACTAGCAAGCTTGAAAGATGAACAAACCCTAGCTATGGGGTTCTTCAAATTTTCGGCACTAAGGAGGAAGATGAACATAAAATTTTGACTAATTCATCCCTTTTTAATCATTTATTTGACAAATGACCAAAATGCCCTTTTTGCCAAACTTTCAAATTTTACCCACTTATGCCCATTTTTGTCCAAAAATTAGAAATTGGGTAAATTTCTATTTAAGGACCTCCAATTAATAATCCAAAGCTATTTCATACTTAAAGCTTCTAGAATATCACATTTTGCAACTTTTGCAATTTAGTCCTATTGGACAATTCAATCACAATTAGCAAAATTACTTCATGAAACTTTCACATAAACATGCAAACATCTCATAATTCTTAAAATTCATAATTTCTACTTCGAATTTGTGGTCTCGCACCACTATTCCAACTAGGCCCTAAATTGGGATGTTACAACTCTCCCCCCTTTAGAGATTTTTGCCCTCGAAAATCTTACCGGTAAAAAGGTTTGGATATTGCTCTCTCATGGCTTCCTCCAGTTCCCATGTAGCCTCTTCTACACCGTGTTTTTGCCATAACACTTTCACTAGGGTTATGTCCTTATTCCTCAACTGCTTCACTTCTCGAGCCAAGATTTTAATCGGCTCCTCTTCATAAGACATATCCGGTCATATCTCAATTTTCGTTGAAGGAATCACATGCGGAGGATCGGAGCGATATCGCCTTAACATCGATACATGAAACACGTTATGTATTTTCTCTAACTCCACTGGCAAAGCCAACCGGTATGCCACTGGCCTAATTCTATCAGTAATTTCATACGGCCCTATGAATCGCGGACTCAATTTCCCTTTTTGTCCAAATCTCAAGATTTTCTTCCACGGGGACACTTTCAAAAACACCTTGTCACCCACTTGAAACTAAATTTCCTTTCTTTCCAAATCCGCGTATGACTTCTGTCGGTCCGAAGCATCTTTCAAACTATTACGGATCACTTTCACTTTCTCCTCGGTCTCTTTTACTAGATCGACCCCATGGATTCGCTTCTCACTAAGCTCGGTCCAATACAAAGGAGTCTGACATTTACGACCATACAAGGCTTCATACGGTGCCATCCGTATACTCGATTGATAACTGTTGTTGTAAGCAAATTCGACCAAAGGTAGATATCTCTCCCAACTACCTTCGAACTCTAACACACAGCATCGGAGCATATCTTCGAGAACTTGAATTACTCTTTCAGACTAACCATCGGTTTGCGGATGGAATGCAGTACTAAAATTTAATCTTGTACCCAAGGCCTCCTGTAACTTCTTTCAAAACCTTGAAGTGAACCTCGAATCTCTATCCGAGATAATAGATACAGGCACTCCATGTAATTTCACTATCTCTGCAATATACAACTCCGCCAACTTATCCAGTGAATAATCAACACGCACCGGTATAAAGTGAGCCGACTTCGTTAGTCTATCAACAACAACCCACACAGTATCTTTCTTTTTCGGAGTCATGGGTAATCCAGACACAAAGTCCATGGTAATCCGATCCCTCTTCCACTCGGGAACCATCACAGGCTGAAGCAATCCCGAAGGCACTTGATGCTCAGCTTTCACTTGTTGACAAATAAGACATTTTGTCACAAACTCAGAGATGTCTCTTTTCATTCCTGGCCACCAATAAAATTTCCTCAGATCGTTGTACATTTTCGTACTCCTCGGCTGTACTGACAAATAACCACTATGTGCCTCATGCAAAACTTTTTGGATCAATTTATCATCTCTGGGTACGCAAATTAACAAACAATCATCCGAGCCCACTCGAAAATCAGAATCATTTTCCGATCCACACTTAGCTCTCTTAGCTTGCATCTCACAATCATTCCTTTGAGCCTCACATATCTGTTGAACAAATAGTGGCTTAGCTCTCAACTCGGCCAATATAGCACCATCATCATACAATGCTAAACTTGTGCTCATAGCTTTCAAAGCATACAGGGATTTCCTACTCAAGGCATCTGCAACCACATTCGCTTTTCCCGGATGGTAATCGATAACTAACTCATAGTCCTTCAATAACTCAAGCCACCGCCGTTGCCGCAAATTCAAATCCTTTTGATCCATCAAATACTTCAAACTCTTATGATCTGTGAAGATTCGGCACCTCTCACCATATAAATAGTGTCGCCAAATCTTTAATGCGAAAACAATCGCAACCAACTCCAGATCATGAGTAGGATAATTCTTCTCATGCAGTTTTAACTGCCTCAAAGCGTAAGCGACTACCTTACCCTCTTGCATCAACACACAACCAAGACCATTTAACGACGCGTCACTGTAAACCATGAACTCTTTCCCCAATTCTGGTTGAACTAAAACCGATGCCTAAGTCAACAACGTTTTCAATCTCTCAAAACTCTATTGACATTTTTCAGTCCATTCAAACTTAACATCCTTATGTAACAGTTTCGTCATCGGGGTAGCAATCATAGAAAACCCCTTTACGAAACGTCTGTAATATCCTGCCAAACCTAAAAAGCTTCTGACTTTCAACACATTTCTCGGTGGTTTTCAATCCACAATAGCCGAGATCTTACTCGGGTCGACTCTAATACCATCACCCGACACAATGTGTCCTAAGAATCTGACCTCTCGGAGCCAAAACTCACTCTTGCTAAATTTAGCATACAACTGCTTGTCTCTTAAGGTTTGTAAGACAATCCTCAAGTGCTCTGCATGATCACTCTCATCCCAAGAATAAATCAGTATGTCGTCAATGAAGACAACCACAAACTTGTCCAAATACGGTCGGAAGACACGGTTCATCAAATCCATAAAAATCACAGGAGCGTTCGTTAAACCGAACGGCATGACCAGAAACTCATAATGGCCATACCTCGTCCGAAATGCAGTTTTCAGCACATCGTGCTCCTTAACACTCAACTGGTAATAGCCAGACCTCAGGTCTATCTTGGAGAATACTGTGGCTCCCTTTAGTTGATCAAATAGATCATCTATCCTTGGTAAAGGATACTTATTTTTCACCGTCACTTTGTTGAGTTGTCTATAGTCTATGCACAATCTCATCGACCCATCTTTCTTCTTCACAAATAATACCGGAGCACCCCATGGTGAGTAGCTCGGCCTTGCAAAACCCTTATCCGTCAACTCTTGCAACTGAACCTTCAGTTCTTTCAACTCTAATGGTGCCATCCTATACGGAGTAATTGAAATAGGTGTCGTTCCTGGAACCAACTCAATTCCAAACTCGACCTCTCTAACTGGAGGCAAACCGGGTAACTCTTTTGAGAATACATTTGGATACTCACATACCACCGGCACTGTTTCGATCTTTATCTCAGATTCTTGAGTATTCAATACAACAGCGAGATAGGACTCACATCCTTTTCTTAAGTATTTCTCGGCCACTAAGGAAGAAATCATCACCGGTAGACTATCTGACCTACCTGATTCAACCCGAATAACATCTCTATTTTCACGTTTCAATTTAATAAATTTACTACCACAGTTCACTAAAACACTATGGGTAGTCAGCCAATCCATACCAAGAATCAAGTCAAATTCATCAAGCGGCAACAACATAAGATTTGCCGGGAAACAATGACCCCTAATTGTTAGAGGACAATTTCTACATACCTTGTCCACTAACACATGTTTACCTAACGGGTTTGACACCTTTACCACAATTTCCATATACTCAACGGTCATACTCAAACTAGATGCTAGCCTCATACAAATATAAGAATGGGTAGACCCTGGATCAATCAAAGCAATAACAAAGGTGTCATGAAGAGAAAAAGTACCTGTTATTACATCTGGGGATGATGCCTCTTCGCGAGCACGAATGGCATACGTTCTCGTAGGTGCCCGACCCTCCGGTCTCACAGTAGAGTCTCGTGACGCACCTCTACGACTAGTCCCACCTCCCAAGTTCTTTGGTGGCCTACCCCTTGCAGATACATTGCTGGATCTTATCTCTTGCTTCCTTTCCTTGTCATCCTTCTCGGGATAATTTTGGATGAAATGGTCGGGGGAACCACACTTATAACAATTTCGATTGTTTCCCCAACACTCTCCAGTGTGATAGCTACAACAACTTGGACACTCTGGTTTGTTCTTTGGATTGCCCACACTTTCCATCAAGGTGGCTTGAACTCTCGAGTCCGAAAAAGTGTTGCCTTGGTCTCGATGTGAATATCCAACTGATGCAGTCGTCCGAGGATTCGCTTCCTTGGATCTTTTCGACTGAGTTTGATACGACCTTCCCATCGGCTATTTCCGTGCATCTCGGGCCTCACTCACAGCCCTCATCTTTTCTTTACTCAGTTCTTCGGCCTTACTTGCCCTATCAACCAACACTACAAACTCTTTTAACTCCAAAATGCCAACTAGGAGTTTAATATCCTCATTTAGCCCATGTTCGAACCTCTTGCACAAAATAGTTTTCGTTGACACACATTCTTGCGCGTACTTGCTAAGCCTAACAAATTCGCGCTCATATTCAGCTACAGTCATTCTTGTTTTAACTCAAGGAATTCCTTCCGTTTCTGATCAGTAAATCTTTGACTTATATACTTCTTTCAGAATTCTTCCAAAAAGAAGTCCCACGTCACCCTCTCTTTAGAAACCACTGATGTCAATGTTTTCCACCAATGGTATGCTGAGTCCCTCAGTAAAGACACGGCGCACTTTAAGCCCTCCTCAGGTGTACAGGAGAGTTCATCAAATACCCTCATTGAGTTCTCTAGCCAGAACTCCGCCCTCTCAGGGTCATCATCTACTTTAGCTCTAAACTCCTCAGCCCTTTGTTTCCTAATCTTATCTACCGGGGGCTTCGTTATCCTCACTACATCTATACCTTGAGGAGCCACTGGAACTTGCTGAGGTATAGGGGGAGGTGAAGGAGGTTGAGCATTAGGGTTTGCTCGAACATACTCCGATTACCAATTACTCATCATCTGGAGAAAGGCTTCCCGAGCCTCTTCTCCTTCACCCCTAATCTCGGGTCCACTCTGAACTGGCGCGATCCCTTGCGCAGGAGCTGGCACATTACTAGCTGCATCATCAGCAGTCGATTGATCGGGATCCATATACTATATAAAACAAAGTTTAGAATCATCAGAAGCCACCACACTATCATTATACGCTTATGGCATGTATAGCTAGACTCTTACACCTGCTACGGTAGTCCGAGAACCGACTAAACCATAGCTCTGATACCATTAAATGTAACACCCCTTACCAGTATTCTACGCTGGAACCGGGCTTGAGGCATTACCGGACTTAATCCTCTTTGGTCCCAACCTGACAACTCTCTATAGTCACCAAAACGACCTCATTAAAGACCCACGAGGCCTTAAACATACATACGAGGGGTTCCAGAATCCTATCGGAAACCTTTGCGATCTTAAAATTTCTTTCACCTTGACAAGTGCCACACACCCATGTGAAACGGGACACGCCCGTGGGAGCAGGTCGTGTGGTCACACACGCCTATGTCCCTACCCCGTGTATAAAAACTTAGGTATTCTGCTTGTGTCACACGACCTAAGAACACGCCCGTGTTCTCCACCCGTGGTGAACACTGACCATCTTACACGGCCTAGGCACACGCCCGTGTGGCTAGCCCGTGGTCGACACTGACTAACCACCTTAACATGCAGGGGGCACACGGCCAAGTCACACACCCATGTGGCTAGCCCGTGCGTCACACACGGCCTAGACACACGCCCTTGTGTCTATCCGAGTGGACAAGAATAAGGCTATTTGCCAAGCTCTTTTCACCCCTCTAGTTCACACAACATATATCTATTCAACACATCATCAAATAATTCATGTTTTGCAATATAAACTCTCATGGATAACTACATCTTTTCATATAACAAGATAAACCATTTACCATGGCATTATACAAAATAGATTATCCATCAAAAGGGCCAACACACCCTTGGCCAATACAACAACATAAACTAACTTGTCTAGCCTCTATACATGCCATATACAAAAGCACTAAATCTAAATATACCAAGTGAGCTGATAGTGTGGGCAATCTTCCAAATTATCCGTGTATCTCTTCCCGACTCTTTAGCTCTATAAGACAAGGGAAAAGAAGGGGAGTAAGCTTTAAGCTTAGTAAATTTACATATAAAAAATATACATCATAGTATGAGCTAAACAACAATTAGCATTATACTAAACAAGACAATTCATATCCACAACTATGCTTACTCATTCTACCCCTTACTATATTTCCACCACATCACAAGCTTAATGCTTACATTCATTCATTTGCATACCTGCACTCAACACCACAATTTCTCAACCACACAGCTAAATCACTCAGTGGTTTCGCACTTAGCCCACCACAATCAAATAGTAGGGTAGTATCGCACATAGCCTACCAAATAGGGTAATTATAATGGTTTCGCACATAGCCCACTAAATAATATACTTAACGAAAGCATTGCACACAACCCATCATAGTTAAGTATTAATGTGGTATCGCACTTAGCCCACCGTCAAGTATTATCACTATACATTCACACATCTATTTTGTAATTCATACATCAATTACTCAATAACTACCACATTCATTCCACTTGAACCTTATAGGCTCTCAATCATGCCATACACTAGTTAGCATCAACAATGAATATGTATAAATTCATTGTTTACACATAAACTTACCTCGGTATTCAAAATGTATGAAGACGTGCAATTTAGTCCACGACTTTGCTCTTGCCTCGATTTCGATCCGGGTTCATCTTTCTTGATCTATAATGATAAATCAACTCATTTAATACATACATTGACAAAATTGACTCATATCTCGTACTTTGGCAAAATTACTATTTTGCCCCTAAACTTCCTCATATTTACACTTTTGCCCCAAGGCTCATAAAGTGATTTTCTTTATACTTTCTAGTATTTCATGCTTAGCTGATTCATACTCTCAACTATATCAACCTTCAATTCTCACTAAATCACTCATGTATGACCATTTTCAAGACTTTTACAAACTAGTCCTTACATGTATTTTTCATGGAATTCACTTAGAAAAAGATGTTTATTCTACATCAAACTCTCATAATCTTCCATAAAACATCAAAATACATGCATTTCATACATGGGTATATTTTTGAACATGAATCCTAGCTCAATATATAGCTAAAAATAGCTAACTCATGTTACGAGGACTTCAAAAATACGAAGAATGTCAAAAACGGGACTAGGATGCACTTACTAGCAAGCTTGAAAGATGAAAAAACCCTAGCTATGGGGTTCTTCAAATTTTCGACACTAAAGAGGAAGATGAACATAAAATTTTGACTAATTAATCCCTTTTTAATCATTTATTTCACAAATGACCAAAATGCCCTTTTTGCCAAACTTTCAAATTTTACCCACTCAAGCCCATTTTTGTCCAAAAATTAGAAATTGGGAAAATTGCTATTTAAAAACCTCCAATTAATAATCCAAAGCTATTTCATACTTAAAGCTTCTAGAATCTCATATTTTGCAACTTTTGTAATTTAGTCCTATTAGACAATTCAATCACAATTAGAAAAATTACTTCATGAAACTTTCACATAATCATGCAAACATCCCATAATCCTTAAAATTCATAATTTCTACTTCGGATTTGTGGTCTCGCACCACTATTCTGACTAGGCCCTAAATCTGGATGCTACACAACCTGCACTGGTTTATGCCGCTCGACGTCGAGAAGATAGAGACGTTCCTGATGTGATCACGGGTATGTTCTTTATTTTTTATGTTCCTTATACTGCTCTAATAGACATAGGTTCTACACATTCCTATGTAGCTAGTAGTATTTCTGAAAACTTAGGGATTATTGTTGAGGGTACTTCTAGTGAAATTACTGTACTGAGTCCGTTGGGGTAGTTTGTTCGAGTAAGTAGAATTTATAGGAATGTGTCATTGGAAGTACAACGGACTGTGTTTCCGAAAAATCTGATGGAGCTACCGTTTGGTGAGTTTGACTAGATTCTGGGTATGGACTAGTTAGCTGAGCATAGAGTTAGTCTGGACTGTGCGACTAAGAGGGTTGTTCTGAGGACCGTGGATGACAAGGAAATAGTAGTTATAGATGAGCATTGTGATTATCTGTCTAATGTGATCTCTGCTCTACTGGCAGAGAAATTGGTCCGGAAAGGGTGTGAGGCGTACTTGGGCTACTCAGTGTTTCAGTTTCTGAGGACTCTTCTATCGGGGATATCAGAATAGTGAGAGAATTTTTGGATGTCTTTCTTGAGGAATTACCAGGTTTACCTCTGAATCGGGAAGTTGAGTTCAGCATTGAGCTTATACCAGGTACAGCTCCGGTGTCTATCGCTCCCTACCGAATGGCACCGAAGGAGCTTACGGAGCTTAAGGCTCAACTTTCAAGAGCTTATGGATCGTGGTTTCATTCGTCCTAGTGTGTCTCCATGGGGGCACTGGTTCTGTTTGTAAAGAAAAGGATGGTACCATGAGTATGTGCATTGACTACCGACAGTTGAATAAACTGATTGTGAAGAATAAGTATCCACTTCTGAGTATCGATGATTTGTTTTATCAGTTCCGAGGGGCTTCAGTGTTCTCAAAAATAGATCTTCATTCTAGGTATCATCAGCTTAGAGTTAAGGAAGCTGATATTCTTAAGACGGCATTTAGGACTCATTATGGGCACTACGAGTTCCTCGTTATGCCCTTTGGTTTGACGAATACTCCGGCTGCATTCATGGATCTGATGAACTGGGTTTTTTAGCCGTATCTGGATCAGTTCGTCGTGGTCTTCATCGATGATATTTTGGTTTACTCTAAGATTGAAGATGAGCATGATGAGCATCTTAGAGTAGTGCTTCAGATACTCCGAGAGAAACAACTCTATGCTAAGTTGAGCAAGTATGAGTTCTGGTTGCAAGAGGTAACTTTTCTGGGGCATGTGGTTTCTGCTGAAGGGATCCGAGTTGATCCTAGAAAGATTGGGGTTGTGCTTGATTCGAAATAGCCTAAGAATGTTTCTGAGATCCGCAATTTTCTGGGTCTTATGGGTTATTATCGATGATTTGTTGAGGGGTTCTCTCTTATTGCAGCTCCTTTAACTAAGCTTCTGAGAAAGGGTGTTCCTTTCGTTTGGTCTGATGTGCAACAATCGAGCTTTAAGAAGCTCAAGTCTATTCTGACTCAGGCTCCAATTCTGATACAGCCTGAATCTAGTAAGGAGTTTGTAGTATATAGTGATGGGTCGCACGTCGATTTGGGATACATGTTGATACAAGATGGTAAGGTTGTGGCTTATGCATCCTGTCAGCTTAAGTCACACAAAGGGAACTATCCGATGCATGATCTCGAGTTAGTTGCTGTGGTGTTTGCATTAAAGATCTGGATTCATTATCCATATGGTGAGAGGTGTATCATCTACACCGATCATAAGAGCCTCAAGTACCTTCTTACTCAGAAGGAGTTGAATTTTAGACAGCGTCAGTGGATTGAGCTACTCAAAGATTACGACTATACGATAGAGTATCATCCTGGTAAGGCCAATGTGGTGGCCGATGCTCTCAGTCGTAGAGCGATGACTGATTTGAAAATGATGTTCACTCATCTTAGTCTGTTTGATGATGGGAGTTTGTTAGCCGAGTTGCAAGTTAAGCCGACTTGGATTGATCAGATTTGGGATAAGTAGTTAGGTGATAAGTCTCCATCTTTGCGGTTTCATCAGGTTGAGAGTGGCGATACTTCCGATTTTCGACTAAATAAAGATGGGGTTCTGTGTTTTTGAGGTCGGGTTTGTGTACCGAATGATTCTAATCTGAGACAATTGATTCTAAGAAAGGCGCATAGTAGTCCTTATGTTATGCATCCCAGTGGTAATAAGATATATTGGGATCTCCGTGAACTGTACTGGTGGCTGAGTTTGAAACGTGAGGTTACAAATTTTGTTGCTCGTTATATGGCATGCCAGCAGGTTAAGGCTGAGCACCGATTGCCTTCAGGTTTGCTACAACCTTTTAAGATTCCCTTATGGAAATAGGAGCGAGTGATGATGGACTTCGTTAGTGGGTTGCCTTTAACACCCACTAAGAAGGATTCTGTTTGGGTCATCGTGGATCGATTGACCAAGTCCAGTTATTTTATTCCGGTTTAGACGGACTACTCTCTGCAAAAGATAGCGAAGCTCTATATCTCTGAGATTGTAAGACTGCATAGGGTTCCGGTTTCAATAATTTTTTATAGGGATCCTCGCTTCACTTCGTGGTTCTGGAAGAAACTGCATGAGGCTCTAGGTTCAAGATTGGACTTCAGTACTGCGTTCCATCCTCAGACCGATGGTCAATCTGAGAGTGTGATTCAGATACTAGAGGATGCTTCAGAGTTGTGTGATTGATTTTCGAGGTAGTTTGCAGGAATTTCTGCCACTAGTTGAGTTCGCCTACAACAACAATTTCCAGTCTAGCATCCAGATGGCACCTTACGAGGCTTTGTATGGTCGTAAGTGTCGTACTCTACTATGTTGGACTGAGTTAGGTGAGCATCGGGTTTTGGGTCCTGAGTTGGTCTCTGAGACTGAAGATAAGGTTAGACTGATTTCGGATCGTCTGAAGGCCGCTTTTGATAGGCAGAAGTCTTATGCGGATCTGAAGAGGAGAGATATCGAGTACTCTGTAGGTAACTTTGTTTTTCTCAAGGTTTCTCCGTCGAAGAAAGTTCTGAGGTTCGGTCATAAAGGCAAGTTGAGCCCTAGGTTCATTAGGCCGTATCAGATTCTGAAGCGTATAGGACCGGTCGCTCATCAGTTAGAGCTACCTCTAGAGTTGGACCGTATCCATGATATGTTTCACGTCTCGATATTGAGGCGGTACCGGTCTGATTCATCTCACGTTCTTTCTATTGAAGAGATCGAGGTTAGACCAGATTTGACTTTTGAGGCGGAGCCGGTTTAGATTGTGGATCGAGATAATAAGGTTCTAAGGAGGAAGTCCATTCTGTTGGTTAAGGTTCTGTGGCGGAATCATGGCACTGAGGAAGCCACGTGGGAGCCTGAGGACTCGATGCGTCAGCAATATCCTCATCTGTTCGGTTCAGGTAATTTTCGAGGCTAAAATTTCTTTTAGGGGGTAGAGTTGTAATGCCCCGAATAACTTATTTCTGTTTTTGTGAAATCTGACATAAATGTGTATCTATTTCAGTGGTTAAGTGTTCTGGCGTGTGTTTGAGGTCTTGGGTTCAATTCCCACCTTTGGCAAAACTTTGTTATTTTAGATCCAAGCATTACTCTTATTGAGTGGGCTTATATTAAATTGTTTATTAATTCACATCAGAATGAGCCTGCTGGTTCAAGTGGTAAGGAGTTAGAGTGTTGAAGTTCTTGCGTTTGAGTCCCTGCATGAGCGTGGATGTTAATTTTTGCTCAGTTGTCTGATAGAGTTTCGGTAGAGCTAAAATTCTGAGATAGTTGTGAGTTAGTGGGTTAGTGGGAGAAAAATAGGGGATATGTTGTCATATCTTTTAATTTTCATATTTTTTTCAAATTTTTTATTTTCTTCCCCAATTTTTGACGTCAAATTTTTCCTTTTTTCCCTCTTCTGACATTTTTCTCTTTTCAGTAAACTTTCTTTCATTTCCTTTGATTCGGATTGTGAATCCTTCGTTCAATCGTCGTTATTGCGATTTCCTAGTTCTTTATTCGACTGGTAGGTAAATTTTGCATCCCTTTAACTTCTGGTTTGGGTTTTGCGATGTTAGAATGTAGTGATAATTAGAGGATTCTGTGATTAGGTGAAGGTTGTGAGGTGGAGAATTGCATCCTAGCAAGTGGTGGGTGTTAGAGGTGGTTTTTCGTCGGCAGTAAGTTGATTTTGTGATTAGTTCTTGTTGGCGAATACATTAATCAAATTCCTAAATCGGTGTTGGGTATTCTATTTTTAGGTTTCTGAAGGCTCGGGATTGTTTTCGCATCGAAACCAACCAGGTGTGTTCCCAAAATGCAGAAAATCGGGTTTCGACAAAAGCTGAAAAGCCTTCTGTCGACGCCACACAAGCACATGCCTGGCCTTGTAGTTGGTCATGTGCGAGACACGGCTATGTGTCTAACGAAGGTGATGCCGTGCACAAGACACGGCCGTGTGATGGTGTGAGTCTAGCCGTGTAGGCCGCACGGGCTTGGTAAAAGTGGGCATGTGGGCCACACGGGCATGTGGGCCCACACGGGCAAGGCCAATCTTGTCGTGTGGGCCACATGGGTGTGTAGGCCCACACGGGCATATGGGCCCATAACTTTGAAATTTTCCCTAGGGTTGCACGGTTCATCCCGATCGATTGTGGGCCTACTATAGGGTCGGTAAGGGTTAACCAAACCCTAAACTATGTGATATGATATGCTAATAGTCTGCATTGTGTAGGATCCTGATAGGTACATCTGTTCTGTTAAGTATATATATGTGATCTGTATATGAGCATGTTATGCGTGATGTTACTGTATATGTTATTCTGTATCTGTGACTGTGGTGGGTTTTGTATATGTGGAGGAAGTGATCTGTTCAGCGACCATTCGCCTATTGTAACACCCCTTACCCGGGTTCTACGCCGGAGCCGGGCCCGAGGTATTACCGAACTCAAACCACTTGATCGCCACTTAGGCTCGTCATAACTACTCTCTGAAGTCATCTCGACAACCTCATTCTCGACTTACGAGGCCTCACTCATACACACGAGGGCTCTCGAGACTAAACCGGAACTTTTTCCATTCTTAAAATTTTTCTCTTTTATACAGTTCTCACACGCCCGTGCAAGATTAGACACGCCCGTGCATGGACACACACGCCCATGTCCCCAAACCGTGCCTAAAACCCCAGCATTCTGCCAATGCCCCACGGCCAAGGCACACGCCCGTGGTTACCACCCGTGGAGCACACTGACTACCTTAACACGGCCTAGAGTCTAGACACACGCCTGTGTAGCTAGCCCGTGGCCAACACTGATTAATCCCACACGCCCTAGACACACGCCCGTGTGGCTAGTCCGTGGTCTATTCTGATTTACAATACTAACATACAGGGGACGCACGGCCAAAGCACACGCCCGTGGGCTGACCGTGTGTCACACATGGCCTAGACACACGTCCGTGTGTCTATCCACATGGCCAAGAACAAAGCTATTTGCTAAGCTCTTCTCACCCTTATGGCTTACACAACAAGCACTCATACAACACATCCATAATCAACTCAAATAGAAATGCAATCTCACATAGAAAACTACATCTTTCTTTCATATAATGTAATAGCCAACAACCATGGCATTATACAAAATACACTATCCATCTAAAGGCCAACACATCTTAGCCATTTACACCAAAAATTCACTACCTTGTCTAGCCCCTATACATGCCATATACAAAACATTAAGTCTCATGTACCAAAGTGTGCTGATAGTGTGGGCGATCTTCTAATTGATCCTCGTATCTCGATTCAACACTTTTACTCTATAAGACAAGGGAAAAGAAAGAGAGTAAGCTTTGAGCTTAGTAAGTTTACACATAAACAATTAAGCAACATAGTATAAGCTAAGCAACAATTAGCATTATACTAACATAAGTAATTCACAACTATGCTTACTCTTTCTATCCCTTACCACATTTCCAACACATCATGAGTCACTTACTCATAACTATTGACATACACCTCTGCATTCAACATCACATTTACACAATATACAACACATCATTATTCTCGATAATACATCCACACAGCTAATCCGCATAGCTAATCCACACAGCTAATCTACTCACTATCACATCCACACAGCAAATCTCTCGGTGGTTCCGCACTAAGCCCACCCCATTCAATTAGTAAGGTAGTATTGCACTTAGCCTGCCAACAAGGTATTCATAGCGGTCTCGCACATAGCCCACTAAATGACATACCTAACGATAGCATCGCACATAGCCAGCTCATCGTCAATATGCATTAGGATGGTATCGCACCTAACCCACCTTTTTGCATTATCATAACACATTCACAAATCTACTTACTTAATCATTCATCCATCCATTTCACTTGAACCACATAGGTTCTCAATCATTCTCAACCATGCTATACACTGTCTAGCATTAACAATTTGTAAGTATGAATGCATTGTTTATGCATAGACTTACCTCAGTACTCAAAAGTATTGAGACTTGCAATTTAGTCCACCACATTGCTTTTGCCTCGGTTTCGATCCGGGCTTCATCTTTCTTGATCTATAATGAATAAATCAGCTTATTCAATACATACATTGACTAAATTGACCCACATCTCATACTTTAGCAAAATTACTATTTTGCCCCTAAACTTTCTCATATTTACACTTTAGCCCCAAAGGCTCGTAAAGTGATTTTTATTCAACTTTCTAGTCTTTCATGCTTAGTTGAACCACTTATTCAACTAAAGCTATCATCAATTCTCACTAAAACACACATGTATGACGAAACTTAAGATTTTCACAATCAAGTCCCTACATGCATTTTCATGGAAAATCACTTAACAAAAGATGTTTCTACTACATCAAGCTTTCATAATCTTCCATAAAACAACAAAATACATGCATGTCATACATGACCACATTTTTGAACATCCTTCATAGCTCATCAAATAGCTAAAAATAGCTTACTCATGCTACCGGGACTTCAAAAATACCAAGAATATCAAAAACGAGGCTAGATGCACTTACTAGCAAGCTTGAAAAATTGAAGAACCCTAGCTATGGCTTCCTTCAAATTTTTGGCAATGAGAGGAAGAAGATGAGCATGATTTTGTCATATTTTCTCCTTTTTAATCACTTATTTGTTAAATGACCAAATTGCCATTTTTGATAAACTTTCTATTTTAACTCATCCATGCCCATTTTTGTCCAAAAACTAAAAATTCGGAAAATTTCTCATTAAGGACCTCTAATTAATAATCTAAAGCTATTTCACACATATAGCTTCTAGAAACACACATTTTGCAACTTTTGCAATTTAGTCCTTTTTGACAATTCAACCACAATTTCACAAAATTGCTTCATGAAACTTTCACACTAGCATGCATACATAGCATAAACCTCAAAAACTCATTCATATACCTCGGATTTGTGGTCTCGCACCACTATTCCGACTAGGCCCTAAACCGGGATGTTACACCTATTGTCTAGCAGGTTGACTGCATATTATCTGTTATGTGTCATATTAACACTAAATGGTGTGATGGGATGGTCGGAGTTGGTGTGTAAAGGATGGTGGTAGGATTTTGTATATCTGTTCTGCATATCTGATTATGATATCTGTATCTGTAAAGGACTTAAGTCTGAATATGAATTTGACAGTATATGCGATTTCTGTATGTACAGCATGTCTATTTCTGTTAGGTTACACACTGAGTTTACGAAAACTCACATCAGTTTTTTTTCTAATATGTTTAGATAATCTTGAGACTTAGACGGATCGGTGCAGCGGAGGCTCACGGTTACCATAAGTCTTGAACTGTTTTTAATTAATGGTTTTCGTTTAATTAAGGCTTATTTCTAGGAGTTTTGTAATTAAGGGACTCTCCGGACTATTTGGATTTAAATTTTTTATTTAACATTTTAATTGCGACGGTGGGCTAAAAATATGGTTTTTACTAAAAATAATTTTTTTTCCTGAAAATACGAACGGGATTTTCTAATATAACAGTTTCTAATTGTTATAAACAAATATGGGCTATGAAACTAGGATGATTTATCAAAACCCTTCTTTGTAACATCTCCGAATTTGGCCGTAATGTCTAGGCCGGGTTTGGGGTGTTACAGTCTCATTAGGGTTGATCGTCCTTAGAGCTAGGTTCGTATGCATGTGTGAATTCTGAATGTTCTGTTAGTAATATGTTTGTTTGTTGCGAACCAGTCGGACCATCTTCTAATAAGGATAAAGGCAAAGCCAAAATTAATTAAGTTCTTTGTTTCTGGTGAGTGATCGGCAACTGTTAGATTAATGCTAACCACTATGGTTTTTTAAAAGAAACTTTGTTTTTGAAACACAAAAGAAAGTTTTCTGAAAAGTTTTATTTTTAAAGATATGAAACTCCATTTACAAAACATGACTTTGAAAAGATGATTTTTAAAGCACAGTTTTATGCGAGCTCCTATGGAGCCCTTGATTATAAAATGTTTTGAAAGAACAGTTTTAAATTGTGTTTTTGAAAGTCACTTACGTGCAAGCTTTTTAAAGCAAATGTTTGGATTTGATTTGTGCAAGATCTTTGCTAAAGTTCGCTTTGTACGAGCTCTCTTTTTGGCTCTGCTTTTTGCGAGCTTTCTGTTCTGTAAGCTCCTTAGTGAGCCTTCCGATTGGTATACTGGAAACACAAAAATATATAGACTTTTTCAACACCTTTTGAGCCCAAATTCATGAAGTTTCGTAGTAAATTTGGTCGAAATTCACACTTTAATTATAAAATAATTAATTTGCACTTAAATTATTAACATACTTAATTTTAATTATTTTTATAATAATTTTTCACAAATTTGGTTTATTTTCGATAATTTTGTACAAAAGATGAAAATTGGCTCAGCAGACACCTCGAAAGGCTTGAACCGTGGGGAATTTTTGCATCAAGTGAACCAAGAGCAATTATAAGTTAATGAATGTAATCGATCTAGCACAATTATGTCATATTGATTAAAACTCCTATTTTGAAATTGTGCATTAGAATTTTTACCTTTTATTTTTTACTTAGTTAATTTTTAGTTTTTAAATTACTTCTTCAAAACAAAATATTTTTCCCATCACCAAAGTGTTTGATTTACCTTTCATAAATATTTTTCTTTCATAGTCCCTGTGGATACGATAACTCGACATTTACTTATCACTTTATTACTTGTTGTGATTGTGTACACTTTCACATTTTTGTCGTTCCATATACCAATAGTCTAAGTACTCACCCATGTTAAGTCACACTCTGTGTGTTCCTTTGAGAGCATGAGCTTTTGTGAGCATCTCACTCTACGTGCTCCTTGAGAGCATGGGCTTTTGTGATATTCGTGATGTGTCTCATTATGCATGCTCCTTGCGAGTTAGGCTGGATATAACTTATTCTGTAACACCCCTTACCCGGGTCTGACGCTGGGACCGAATACGAGGCATTACCATACTTGACCTCGCTTGTACACGTAATTGTTGGCTATAAGGTTTCGTTCCAGCTTGAAATCTTTTTTCTTAATCGTGACATTCATAATATGGGCCTACGAGACCCTAAACATGCATCCGGAATATTTCGGAGTTCAACTGGAAACTTTTACACTTTTAAAAACTTTTGCCTAAACAGGGGCCACACGCCCGTGTTGACCAAGGGACACGCCCGTGTGCCCTTGAAACATGCCCGTGTTCGACACCCGTGGTCGACACTGACTTATTTTACATGACTGAGCACCCGTGTCTATAACCCGTGTCCTTCACACGGCCTAGACACGGCCGTGTCTCTTACCCGTGGAGCTCTCTAACTATGACATCATCAAACCTTAAATAGCATACGGCTAGGGCACGCGCCCGTGTGCTGGCCCGTGTGACGAATCACATTCTCGTAAATTAGTGCAGGGGACACACGGCCTATCAACACACCCATGGGGCTGACCGTGTGTCTCACACGGCCTGGACACACGCCCGTGTGTCTACCCATGTGGACATCAATAGGCTATTTTCCAAGCCTTCTTGCCACCCTGAAACATAAGCTCATTCATTTCATCCTAAGGAACATGTACTATAACAATATCAAACCATGAAAAACCATTAAATTAACATACATCCCATCCACAATTCACTCATTACCTTGCATGAACTTGCATTTCATTATATCTATCAACCTCAAAACATGAACTTGACAATTTTGGCCAATTCATCATGACCCTTTACAAAATGAGTGTAAATCATTGATAGCCAACACTTTGGCCTTTAAACATGTCATGACACAAAATGATCAAATCCCTATACATGCCATACTCAAAATTAATTAACTTTACTATACCAAAGAGCGGATGATAGTGTGATCCCGAGCTCCGACGTTCAGTGATCCCTGAGCTAACTTGGCAAAACTACAATGGAAAAGGGAAAAAGAGGGGTAAGCATATAGCTTAGTAAGTTTGCATGAAATTATAAAGTAACATATTTGTTCAAAACAATTTCATCTATTTCATGATACAATATCAGCATACGGCTCAATTGCTTAAACATACTTAATCATACTTACTCATCTCATATCACAATAGGTCTTAATAACTTGTACTTACACATAGTACCTGTATCACTCAAGTCCATACATTAGCACATATGCTATCATAGACATAAACTCGAATCATTATCATTCGTATCATGAACAAAATTCAATATCATCTATAAGTGGATTTGACTCTATACCTTTTTATCATTCTCAACTCTTTCGATCATGAACTAATCATATTATCGTAGGATATTTAAACTCATCGTATGTGAAACTTGATGCCAACGCCATATCCTGGATATGGTCTTATATGGGATCACCTATTGATGCTGATGCCATATCCCAGATATGGTCTTACACGGGATCTTATAACTCGATGTCGATGCCATATCCCAGATATGGTCTTCTACGAGATCGTACATGGATGTCGATTCCATATCCTAGACATGGTCTTATACGATATCCTTCTTTGGTGCCGAAGCCATGTCCCAGACATGGTCTTATACGGGACCTTCCTTATCTCAATTGAATACATAAGTATCATCCTTATTCATACTAATTCCTCATCGAGGTTTCTTTACTCGAATTTCATGGAATGACATACATTAACATAATACCATTCAATTTCAAATATCGAAACATTATGAAACTTTAACTTCATACAAACTTACCTCGAATCTCAAAATGTGTCTCGATGCTCGATTTAGTCTTCGAGTTTACTCTTACCTCGATTTCGATCCGGGCTTCGTGTTTCTTGATCTATAATAATAAATTCCACTTATTAAATACATGCATTGACTAAATCGACTCATAATTCATATTTTGGAAAAATTATAATTTTGCCCCTAAACTTTTACATAATTACACTTTGCCTCTAGGCTCGTAAAATGATTTTTATTCATCTTTCTTGCATTTCAAGCCTAGCCGAATCATATTCTCAACTATAGCAACCTTCAATTTCCACTATTTCACTCATATATGACCACTTTTACAACTTTTACAGTTTGATCCTTTTCATGCACTTTTCATGAAAATCACTTAGAAAAAGATGTTTATCATACATCAAACTTCCATATTCTTCCATAAAACATCAAAATACATACATTTCATACATGGGTAAATTTTTTAATATAAACCCTAGCTTAAAATATAGCTAAAAATAGCTAAACCGAGCTACGAGGGTTTCAAAAATACGAAGAACATTAAAAACGGGGCTAGGATGCACTTACTATCAAGCTTGGAAGATGAAGAAACCCTAGATATGGAGAGCTTGAGAATTTCAGCTATAGTGAAGAAGATGGACATCAATTTTTGCTTGTTTTTCCCTTTTAATTCTTTTATTTACTAAACGACAAAAATGCCCTTAATGATCCTTTCTTAGGATTTTTCCTTCCCATGTCCATTTTTGTCCATCATAAAATATAATGGTCTAATTGCTAAATAAGGACCTCTAGAAATTTTTATAATTCTATTTCCTACTTGAATCTTCTAGAATCTCATATTTTCCTTTTCTTTGCAATTTAGTCCTAATGGACAATTTAATCATAAATTAATAAAATCTCTTCATGAGATTTTTACACAATCATGAAATCACCTCATAAACCTTATAGAAATCATAAATCTCATATTTTTACTTCATATTTTGTGGTCTAGCACCACTATTCCGACTAGGCCCTAAGTCGGGCTGTTACATATTCAATGAGAAATATCTTTTGTTTGGTGAACCGGTCGTGTGACCTAAGGCCGACTCTGTTCATGATTTTTGTTATGTGTAGGTTTCGCGGCTCTGTTATAAACTCAGATTCAGTTTTAAAGAAATATGGCATTATAAGATTTTAATGCGAACCCCCTTTTTAAAACAAGATTTCAAAAGAAATGAGTTGTAAACATTGTTTTTAAACTATTTTCACAAAAATATGTTTTTTTTTTCATATGCGAACTAGGTTCCGCATCCTCACTTGCGAACCTAGCACATAAAAACATTGTTTAAATAAGTTTTCTACTGTTTTTAAATCATGTTTTAAGCATAATATAATGGTTTATGATTAGTCACTGAGTTTTCCCCAAACTCACCCATTCCTCTCTTACTTCTTAGATAAGTAGATCGCGGATGGCATAGGCAAGGTCAATGATTTGGCAAGACACCTGAGTAATATGGGCTATAGTTAGCTGTTTTAAACTATAGTTACAATGTTTTGATTATCGAATAATTTTCTTAAGTATAAAAGTATACTATGCTATGTTATTAAGTTTACTCTATTTCTACGAACCATGTTATGGATTTTGCCTTCTGATTGATAATTAATAAATCGATATTATTCATGCATGTCTACTTTGTTGATTACTAGTGTACCCTTGTAGTGTTGCATTCTCTATTTACTTGTGTACATATATTATGTTAGCTTTATTACATTCAAAACCCTGGGTATGTTTAGCATAATTACCTGTGTACCCTTGCTTTGCGAACCCTTACATGTGTGTGAATCCATGTTTTTATGTGAACCTTGCTTCAATGTGATAATCTTTTGCATGAATATTTATTTTGTTTGCAAAACATGTTACTTGGTGAAACAAAGGAGTATGAGCCTTTAAAGTGTTTAGTGAGCCATAGTGTTTCTGAAGTTTGATTTCTCTGCATGCAAACTGTTGGATCTTGCAAACTCATGTTTTTGTGAGAGTCTATGTTAATATGCGAGCTTGTGTTTACTTGCTAATTTGTGACCTCTTATGCTGATAATGGAATGTGAACTATGTTTGAGTATTTTGTGAGGTGTTTTAAGTGTAGTGCGAACCTATTGGTATTTCTAAGTGTTTAGAAGTACTGTTTTGCATGATTAGATACTCTAATGTTTTGTGCATAAGAACCCTTGTGTTTTGTGTAAGTGTGTTTTCCATCGCTTGTTAAAGGTTGACACTATGCTTGCGTGCTATGTATAAGTGGTGTGGTGGAGGTTAGGTTGGGAGTTAACAGATAGTCACTTCGGTAGCTAATGTGGCAGGCCAGATTCGAGTCGGATATTCTCATCCGGGTTGTAGGTGTTACAAGCAAAGCCACTAAGAGGCCCACGGGAGTCATGGCCCCCCAAGGTCTAAAAGTTTTGCAATTTCCCCTTTGTATATATACTATGGCCCTCCCAAAAATATAAGTAGGCCCCTCAAGGTTTAAGATTTTTGTAATTTCCCCCATTTGTATATATACAATGGCCCTCCCAAAAAAATAAGTAGGCCCCTCCAATACTTTTATAGTATTAAAAATAATATTAAAAAATTCTTGATAAAAACAAAGAAAAATCTTCTTGAAGAAGCCAATTTATTCATGATAACTTTTGAATGTTATTTTTGTTAAATAATAAAATCATATTTATTTAATATTTTACTTAAAATAATAATATTTTATAAGTAATATAATAATATATATTAAAAAAAATATTTATCATTTTTCCTCCAAATTTTAAGTATAAGGTATGTTGTTCTTCAATTTTTTTCATAGATTTTTAATCTTTGAATCTTGTTTTACATATATGTACCAGTAATTTTTTATTTTATCAAGTGTATTAAAAGTTGTCATTAAATGATATTGATGGAAGCTTGGAAAACTTAAGTGAAATGAATATGTTTTTTGATGAAAAATGATTAGGAGACGGTTTCTAACTTTGTTAAAAACAGCTAGATAATGTTACAGTAAGTTTCGACCAAACTGAATGGGAGGAAGAAAACATTGGTCACTTTGTTTAAATTATGTCAAATGATAGCTTGTGAAGCAGTAAGAATTATGGTGAAATGGAATAAAAAAAGTTAATCGAGTCGAAAGTTATGTGAAATTCGAATTAGGAAACTTAAGTTCTCAACTTGATAAACCATGTATATTCAAGCTTGTCATTAGTAGTTGACTTACTATATCTAGCTATATTAATTTTATTTTTATGAATTTTGAATGATTAAATTAGTATTTAAAAGATTATGTTTCAAATTGAAAACTATGATTTCAATTATAAAATTAGTAAATTATTGATTTTAAGTTGAATTTGAATATTATGATTTTGAATAGTTGAACAAGCACAAGCATGAGTGTTTGGTTAAAAGTAAAAAAATTATATTATACGATTTATGATTTGAATATGAAATGAAATTGAAATGAAAATGAAAATGAGAATGAGAATGATATGAAAATGGAAATGAAATGAATTATAGAATTTGCTTTTTACCCCGTTACACAAGTTAGACTAAATCGGAGTCTTTACATTTTCTGTGACTTGGTATGCCTTGTTTCACCTATTTTCAATGAAGTCTTCTCATTTTCTAGAATTCTCATTGTTGCATGATGTTACAGTCATTTTAATTCTTTATAGTTTTATAAAATTAAATTTCAGGTCGATTGTAAAAAATGAAGAAGGTAAAAACAATTGATACTTTTTAAGAGGAAAAGTAGTGATACTTGTGATGCTAGTCGACTAGTGATCAATGAAGATTCTCCAACTATTGAAGTTAATACTTTTAAATGTCCAAGACTTGAAAGTGAAGATCATCCAAATCTTTCTTTTTATATTAATAATCTAGAGCGGGATTCAGGATAACGTCCTCAAATATGGGATATCCTGCTAATCAGCAAGATAAAGTCATTTGAGCATATTTAGAAATGGGGTCATATCAAATATGTTTTTCTGAGTACCCACTTTCTAGTGACAAACATCCCCGAAGATTTCAGTCTTCTTGGTTTTGTATGTCACACCCTGAAAATCGGGTTAGTAGAATCAGGTAATTAAAACATGGGCTCGAGAGAGATATCAGGATATTGTCGTAGAAATTAAAATAAAATAAAATAATTAGTTAGTTAGTTAATAGTAATAATAATAATTTGGTTAATAAAAATATATTAGTGAGGATTAAATTAAAATGGTTTTAAATTAGAAGTCAAATGTGTGAATAAAAGAGTTCTAATTAGAGTTATTAGAACAAGGGAAAAAACAGGAGTGGGCTTGAGGGTAAATAGCTCAAATTTTAAATTTTGGTTGGCTATATAATACCACGCACCGTCCCTTCCCTCCATACTTTCATTCATTTCAAAAATTTGTTAGAATCTAAAATCAAGAGTTCTGTCTCAAAATTCCCTTCATCCTTTTGATTTTCCTAGCAACCAAACACCTTTCTCTTCTTCAATTTTTTAAAAAAAAATTCACTCTTTCTCCTCCAATTTTCTATTACTACTTAGCTAGTTTTTTTATCAATTTGATCCAAATAAGTGGAGATTTTTGAATTAAAGGTAAACATTCTGATTTATTATGGATTAAACATTTATTATGTCATTTCAATTCGAGTTTGTATAGATCTAATCAAGAAAACCTAAGATCTATGGTTTTAAAACTTGATTTTGCTTAAAAATAGTGGATCTAGCAATAGAGAGCTAAGAGATGGTTTCAAGATTATTTTTAACTTATTGTGGTATAATTAAGAGATTTAACAAATCTTTATAGAATTTTCATGAATCAAATTATTTTCTTCTTTTAGATTGAAAACGAATGTGATTTTTTGGAAAATGTGGATTTGAAAAATTGAATAAAATTTATGGCCTAGATCTCTAATTAAACATTAGATCTGATGTTAGGAAGTAAAAAGTGAGGATTTAATCGAGCTAAAATAAGGTAATTAAGCAGTTTAGTGATTGCGCGAGGTGAGCTTGCCAGATTTTGTGAGCATGAGGAACTGATATGTTCTAGGAAGACTATTTGCTTAAGAATGAAAGTAATTTGTACATGTTTGTGTGTGTGCAAAGCTGAAGATCTTGGTGGAGCTTCATCGAGCAAAGAGAAGGGCAAGCAAAATGTGGTGTAGGTTCGGCAATATTAGCGAGTCAATAGGTGAGTGTTTTTGCATATCACACTTAAACACTAGTTCACATGCTAAAAGGAGTCCAAGTAAGGCATGCGTTAAAATATTGTACGAACTCTAATGTTGTTATTAAGTGAGGCCATTTTACTTGTGCGAACCTATATGATATACGAACCTTGCGAACCCTGATATGTAATATTATGTGCGAACTCTTAAAATGTGCAAACCTAAATATAAGCGAGCCCTATATGCTATGCAAACCCTATGTGACATGCGAAGCCCTATGTGAACCCTGTGTGACATGTGAAGCCTATATTATGCGAACCCTATGTGACATGCAAACCCATGGTTATGTGCGAACCCATGTAATATGCGAGCTATACATTGTGAACTATTATGTGAGAGCTCTGTTGTACTGCAAGCCCTATTATATTATGTATTGTGAATGTGATAAAAATGATATGTTAGAATTGTGAACACTTGAAATCGTTGTATATCATTGGCATGCCATAGGATTGTGAGTACTCATAATTTTTACTATGTGTTAGGGCATTGTGGCTCGGATATAACGTTGAAGAGATAAAGGAATGTCGAGTATAGCTCCATTTACCATAGATAGTGTGGTGTGTTTGGAGAGTGTGAGCACTCGTGCTACACTTACATGGATATAGTGTACGACTCTATGAGCCATTTGGTGTGATTGGAGATCCATTTATCCAATGTATATATATAATATGGTTATGTTTCACATTCACAAACTGTCAATATATCACTATGATAAGTATGAATGTTGCATTTTATGTGAACTATTATAACTTGTCTAACTTCTAGCATGATTAACGTGTTTATATGTGTTGTATGCTTAAGCACTCACTAAGCTTGAATTAGCTCACACTCCTTGCTTGTACCTTGTAGATAGTTAGCTCATGGGGTAGTGGTAAAGTGTGGCAATCCGGTGATCCATCGCAAAGCCGATTCCTTTGAGTATGTAACATGTTTTCAAACCCCAAAGTGGAAGGCAATGTGGGACTGTTCTAAGGGATTAGATGTAGACTTAGGTTTTTTAAAATAAATTTTGATGGGCTGTAGACGAACATTACGGACTGTTTAATTTTGGATTTTCGAACTTTATAATTGATTAACTAAATGCTTGATTGATGGGATTATGTTACATGTTGAATGTTTGATAAATTGTTGAACTAACAAACTTATGCAGACTAAGGAGATCCTCAGATTATAAGGTACTCCCTTGTATCACATGTTGATTGAATTAAAACGACAACTTAGATTGCATGAAGAGTATGTTGTAATATGTTATAACACCTGCGAACTGGTTAAGCGACATGATAATGGGTAGACAAGAAACATGTGGGGATCGCAAGTAACTAAGAGGGGCGTCGCATAGAACAATAAATAAACAAATAACTAAAGTGAACCATGCTAGGTAGAGTTCGCCAAAACATAATGTTTACCATTAGGTAGCTTGTCAGTGGGGGATTACCAAGTCAGGAGGGGTTCATCAAACCATAGGGAGTTTGCCAACCATTGAATTCGCTAAAACATAGTCTTCACCAATAGGGGTTTCGCCAAAGTTAGTGTGGACACTAGACTAGGTAGGTTCGCCCAATAGAGGAGTTCGCCAAGTAAGTAGGTTCACTAGAGAAAGGGGTTTGCGAGTGTAGCGTTTACTATATGTTTGTTTTATGAGGGAAAATTGTATAAGAGTTTTCTAGGTGCTAAGGGTTTGCTAGGATTAATGTGCTGATCTGCCACAAATTGATGTGGCATATTAGGCTTTCTCGGTATACTTAAGGAGCTTATTCTCGAGCAAAATACTTTTTCGTTACTTTTAGATTTTTAGTTAATAAGTGAAAATGTATTATTTTTGCCCATTTTATGACCCAATTTGCCCATAGAGCCATTGCAAGGTCTAATGTGTGATTGAGTGGTGTAGGATCGTGTTAGAGGTCGAAAATGAACGAGAACGGCACCAAAGGCAAGGGCATCGCAATATCTACACCTTGAAATCGTAATGCCTCCAACAGTATAGAAGATTGGAGACACCCTTCAGGGGTATCGCGATATCCTCTTTTGATATTGCGATATCCAACTTTCTAAAAATACTCCAAAGCTCAACACTGCCCAAGGTATCACGATATCCTCTTTTGGGTATCACGACATCGACATTGTAGGGGACAAAATTGAACAATAAGGGTAATCTTTGTCCACCTGGTCCACCAATCACCCAAGGCCCATGTAAGGGCATTTTTGGCAACAAAAATTCATCATATGACAATCTAAAATAGCCAAAATTGGCTAACGAGGAGAGAGACAAACATTAGCTTAGTTTTAGGTTTAGTTTTCTCTAGGTTTTCTCTTAGTTTTTCTACACTTTTTCTAGGGTTTTCATTTTCTCTTCTTCTTTCTTAGTTTAGAGTTTATTTTTATTTTTTGTATTTACTTCTTGTTCTTGATGTTCTTAGTGTTATTTATCACTATAACTTAGGTTTATTTACACTTTTAGTCCATACACCTTTGTTGCAAGACATTTTTAACTTTAGTTTAATGTATTTCAGTTTCTTTTACTTTAAATTTGTTAAAGTTTGTTCCTTTTATATTTATTGCTTTAGATTTTCTTGTTGAATTTTTTAGTTTCATGTTCTTTAAATTTTCTTGTATAAAAATCACAACTTTTATATTTTTCTTAAGCTTTACTTCTATAACACCCCTTACCCGTGCTTGACGCCGGAACAGGGTTTGAGGCGTTACCTAACTTAAACACATGCTAATACACATTTCTGGGTCATAAAAGTTTGTTCCAATTTAAAAATTTTCAATCTTCATCTTAAAGTCCTTAATATGAGCCTACAAGGCCCAAAACATACATTAAAAGTGGTTCAAGACTAAACCGGGAACCTTAGAAAGCTTTAAATTTTCACTAAAAATAGGGGCACACACCCGTGTGGACTTAGGGCACGGCCGTGTGGCTAGCATGGCCATGTCCTTAGCCTGTTCGCAAGCCTGGCTTGTGCTTCGCGAGAATTCAGGATGTCACACGGCCTGGCACACTCCTGTATCCATGGCTCGTGTCCCTCACACGGCCATGACACGCTCGTGTCTCAACCCATGTGTTAAAACCTTAACATTCTGTTTCTGACGTCAACAACATTTTAGGGTTACACGACCAAGGCACACGCCCGTGTGCTAGGCCGTGTGGCAAATTTAATTTCGCATTTAAAGTGCAGACTTCACACGGTCTGGGCACATGCCCATGTCCTATGGCCGTGTCTTCCACACGGTTGAGACACACGGCTGTATCTCAGCCCTTATGGTTACTACTGGGTATTCTGTTTTACCAAATTAAGGTGCAGGAGACACACGGCCAGACTACACGCCCACGGGGCAGACTGTGTGTCACACATGGCCTAGACACACGCCCGTGTGCCTACCCGTGTGGACAAAAACAAGGCTATTTACCAAGCCCTTTTTGCCACCCATACTTGAACAAACATAAGCCACAACCAAGACATACACACATCAAGACCACTACACTCCATTCACATGCAAATCTTATCACATACTTCACCATGCAAATTGCACAATCATGAAAAACAACATCATTTACATATATCAACATCAAGTATTAGCCATCATCCATGGCCTTTTACAAAATGAATCAATCTTCAAGACAAGCCAACACATTTGGCAAAAATAATATGACACTTGACAAAAGACCAAGTCCCTATACATGCCATACTCAAAATGATAAATCTAACTATACCAAATGTTCAGATTGATAGTGCGATCGAGCCTCCGACGTCCTTTGATCCCCGAGCTAGCTTGGTGACACTATAAGAAAATGGAAAAGGAAATGGAGTAAACGTAAAGCTTAGTAAGTTGCATGTAAATAAGTAACAACATCAACCATGCCTCTTTAAACACATAGCATATTATAAACCAGCACAACATTCTCAATTGATTAAAGGTATAACTTACTCATTTTCATCCTTACAAATCATACAACATAAATCGAGCTCATTTCTCATGAATCTCGTGTAGGTACCTGTATCACTTACAACATAGTCGTAACTTTTCTCACTTTTGATACAAGCTTTAAATTACCCGTTGAACCAGTTGGAATACCAAAAGATACCCGACAAGCCTCACACAAGAGGGTACGATTCCGATGCCATGTCCCAGACATGGTCTTACACTGGCTCACATGTCGAGGCCGATGCCATGTCCTAGATATGGTCTTATACTGGCTCTCGTCTCAATGCCAGTGCCATGTCCCAGACATGGTCTTACACTAGCACACAAATCAACGACGATGCCATGTCCCAGACATGGTCTTACACTGGCTCTCATAATGTGGCTGATGCCATGTCCCAGATATGGTCTTACACTGGCTCTCATAATGTGGCCGATGCCATGTCCCAGACATGGTCTTATACTAGCACACATATCACCCAAATGTCATGGCATGGATATCCATTCTATTCCTAAGGTTCAACCGGGAGTATACCACCTCAAATTTCGTCATACATATTCATAAAAATAATCAACATTTTATGCAATATCAATTGTTTAATGCATAATAATAATAAGGTTGTTGTAACATCTCGGTTTAGGGCCTAGTCGGAATAGTGGTTCGAGACCACAAATTCGAGGGTTATGAATGAGTTTTTGAGGTTTATATTATGTATGCATGCTAGTGTGAAAGTTTCATGAAGCAATTTTGTGAAATTGTGGTTGAATTGTCCAAAAGGACTAAATTGCAAAAGTTGCAAAATGTGTGTTTCTAGAAGCTATATGTGTGAAATAGCTTTAGATTATTAATTAGAGGTCCTTAAATAGTAATTTACCCAAATTCTAATTTTTGGACAAATATGGGCATGGATGAGTCAAAATTTGAAGTTTATCAAAAAGGGCATTTTGGTCATTTATCAAATAAGTGATTAAAATAGGTGAAAAGATGACAAATTCATTCATCTTCTTCCCCTTAGCTGCCGGAAATTAGAGAAGCCGTTGTTAGGGCTCTTTCAACTTTTCAAGCTTGCTAGTAAGTGCTCCTAAGACCAGTTTTGATATTCTTCGTATTTTTGAAGTCCCTGTAGCATGAGTAAGCTATTTTTAGCTATTTGATGAGCTATAATGGATGTTCAAAAATGTGGTCATGAATGACATGCATGTATTTTGATGTTTTATGGAAGATTATGAAAGCTTGATGTAGTAGAAACATCTTTTGTTAAGTGATTTTCCATGAAAATGCATGTAGGGACTTGATTGTAAAAAACTTTAGTTGGTCATACATGTGTGATTTAGTGAGATTTAATGAATGCTTTAGTTGAGTAAGTGGTTCGGCTAAGCATGAAAGGATAGAAAGTTGAATAAAAATCACTTTACGAGCCTTGGGGCTAAAGTGTAAATATGAGGAAGTTTAGGGGCAAAATAGTAATTTTGCTAAAGTGTGAAATGTGAGTCAATTTAGTCAATGTGTGTATTGAATAAGCTGAATTATTCATTATAGATCAAGAAAGACGAAGCCCGGATCGAAACCGAGGCAAAAGTAAGGTGGTGGACTAAATTGCATATTTCCATACTTTTGAGTATAGAGGTAAGTCTATGCATAAATAATGCATTCAAACTTACAATTTGTTAATGCTAGCTAGTGTGTAGCATATTTGAGAACCTATGTGGGATGAATGTAGTAGAAAATATGGAATGAATGTATGATCGAGAATGATTAAGTAAGTAGACTTGTGCATGTGTTGTGATAATGCTAGATGGTGGGCTAAGTGCGATACCATTCTAATGCATATTGACGATGAGCTAGCTATGTGCGATGCTATCATGAGGTATATCATCTAGTGGGCTATGTTCTGAACTACTATGAATACCTTTGTGGTAGGCTAAGTGCGATACTACCTTATTAATCAATTGTGGTATGCTAAGTGCAAAACCACTGAGATATTGGCTGTGTGGATTAACTCTGTGTATTAGCTGTGTGTAATAGCTGTATGGATTAATTACGTGAATTAGTTGTGTGTAATAGCTGTGTGGATAAGTTATGTGGATAAACTGTGTGGATGTATTACGAGAAATAATGATGTGTTGTATATTGTGTAAATGTGACATAGAATGCAGGGGTGCATTTTGATGGTTATGAGTATGTGACTCATGATGTGTTGGAAATGTGGTAAGGGTCAGAAAGAGTAAGCAAAGTTGTTCATTATTTTTGGTAGTATAATGCTAATTGTTGTTTAGCTTATACTATGATGCTTATTTGTTTATGTGTAAACTTATTAAGCTCAAAGCTTACTCTCTTTCTTTTCCCTTGTCTTATAGATTAAAAGCGTTGAATCGAGATACGAGGATCATCGGAAGACAAACCCACATATCAAAGCACACTTTGGTACATGAAACTTAATGTTTTGTATATGGCATGTATAGGGGCTAGACAGGTTAGTGGATTTTGTTGTAAATGGCTAAGATGTGTTGGCCTTTAGATGGATAGCTTATTTTGTATAATGCCATGGTTGTTGGCTATTACATTATATGAAAGAAAGATGTAGTTTTCTATGTGAGAGTGCACTTCAATTTGAGTTGATTATGATTGTGTTAGATGATTATATGTTGTGTATGTTAGAAGGGTGAAAAGAACTTGACACTTAGTCTTGTTCTTGACCATGTGGATAGCCACACGGGCGTGTGTCTAGGCCATGTGTGACACACGATCGACCACAGGCGTGTCTTTGTGGCCGCGTCGCCCCCGCATGTTAACATTTTAAGTCAGGATAGTCCACAGGCTAGCCAAACGGGCGTGTGACTAGGCTTTGAGGTCGTGTGAAGTCTACACTTGACACTTAGAAATTTAATTTTCACACGGGCCAGGGCCACGGACGTGTCCAGGCCGTGTGGATTTAGTCAGTGTCGACCACGGGTGGAAGGCACGGACATGTAATAGGGTACACGGGCGTGTTCCCAAACCACATGGGCGTGTGCCTTAACCGTGGGGCATTTGGCAGAATGCTTGGGTTTTTAGGCACGATCTGGGGACATGGGCGTGTGTGCCTATGCACGGGCGTGTCTAATCATGCACGGGCGTGTAAGACCTATTTGAAGAGAAAAATTTTAAGGATCGTAAAAGTTCCGGATTAGTCTCGAGAGCCCTCGTGTGTATGAGTGAGGCCTCGTAAGTCGAGAATGAGGTTATAGAGAGTAATGATGTTGAGCCTAAGTGGCAATTAAGTGGTTTGAGTTTTGTAACGCCTCGGGCCCGGTTCCTGGCGTAGAACCCGGGTAAGGGGGTGTTACATTTAGTGGTATCATAGCTATGGTTTAGCCGTTTCTAGAACTACCGTAGCGGGTGCAAGAGTCTAGCTATACATGCCATAAGTGTACAATGATAATGTGGTGGTTTCTGATGATTTAAAACTTGTTTTATATAGTATATGGATTCTGATCCATTAACTGCTGATGAAACAGCTAGTAATGCGCCAGCTCCTACGCAAGGAACCGCACCAGTTGAGAGTGGAGCCGAGGCTAGGGGTCAAGGGGAAGAGGCACGGGAAGCCTTTCTCCAAATGATGAGTAATTGGTACTCAGATTATGTTCGAGCGAACCCTAATGCTCAATATCCTCCACCTCCTCCTATACCTCAGCCAAATCCTGTGGCTCCCCAAGGTATGGATGTGGTGAGGATATCGAAACCCCGGTGGATAAGATTAGGAAGCACGGGTGAGGACTTTAGAGCTAAGGTAGATGATGACCAGAGAGGGTGGAGTTACGGTTGGAGAACTCGATAAGGGTGTTCGATGAGCTCTCATGTACACACGAGGAGAGTTTGAAGTGTGCCGTATCGTTCTTTGAGAGATTACGCATACCATTGGTGGAAGACGCTAACGTTAGTGGTACCAAAAGAGCGAGTGACGTGGGACTTCTTTACGGAAGAGTTCGGAAGAAGTATATAAGCTTTGAGGTTTCTTGATGAAAAGGAAAGAATTCCTTGAGTGAAGCAAGGAAGGATGTGAGAGCGGAATACGAGCGTGAGTTTGTTAGGCTTAGCAAATACGCTCAAGAATGTGTGTCGACAGAGACCATCTTGTGCAAGAGGTTCAAGATGAAATTTGAATGAGGATATCAAACTCCTAGTGGGCATTTTGGAGTTGAAAGAATTTGTGGTACTAGTTGAGAGGGCAAGTAAGGCCGAGGAATTAAGTTCAGAAAAGAGAAGGGCTGTGAGTGAAGCCCGAGATGCTAGAAAGAGACCGATGGGCAAGTCGTATCAAGCCCAGTCCAAAAGATCCAAGGAAGTGAATCCTCGAACGATGGCACCAGTGGGTTATTCGCATCGAGACTTGGGCAATACTCGTTCGGGTTCGAGAGTCCAAGCCCCCTCGATGGAAAGTGTGGGCAATAAAAAGAGTAAACCGGAGTGTCCTAGTTGTGGTAGGTATCACATCGGAGAGTGTTGGGGAAACAATCGGAAATGTTATAAGTGTGGTTCCCCTGACCACTTTATCCGTGGCTGTCCCGAGAGGGATGATAAGGAAGAGAAGCAAGAAGTGAGACCTAGTGATGTGTCTACGAGGGGTAGACCACCAAGGAACCCAAGAGGTGGGGCTAGTGGTAGAGGTGCGCCCAGAGATTCTGCTGTGAGACCAGAGGGTCGGGCACCTACGAGGACGTATGCCATTCGTGCTCGCGAAGAGGCATCCTCCCCTGATGTGATAACGGGTACTTTTTCTCTCTTTGACACCTTTGTTATTGCTTTAATAGATCCAGAGTCTACTCACTCTTATATTTGCATGAGATTAGCATCTAGTTTGAGTATGACCGTTGAGTCTACGGACATTGTGATTAAGGTGTCAAACCCGTTAGGAAAGTATGTGTTAGTGGACAAAGAGTGTAAGAATTGTCCTTTGTTGATTGTGAATCATTGTTTTCTGGCAAACCTTATGTTGTTGCCGTTCGATGAGTTTGATCTAATCCTAGGCATGGATTGGTTGACTACCCATAGTGTCTTAGTGAACTGTGGTAGTAAGTTTATTGAACTGAAATGTGAGAGTGGAGATGTGGTTGGGTCGAATCAGGTGGATCGAGACGATCTACCGTTGATGATTTCTTCCTAGTTCTTTGAGAAATGTTTGAAAAAGGGTGTGAGTCTGTCTTGCGTTTGTGTTGAATACTCAAGAGGTTGGAGTAGAGTTTGAAATAGTGGCAGTGGTATGTGAGTACCCAGATGTATTTCCGGAAGAGTTACCCGGATTACCTCCAGTGAGAGAGGTAGAGTTTAGAATTGAGTTGGTTCGGGAAGCGGCACCTATTTCGATTACTCGTCTGAGAATGGCACCGATGAGAGTTGAAAGAATGAAGGTTCGGTTGTAAGAGTTGATGAGATAAGGGTTTTGCAAGATCGAGCTACTCATTGTGGGGTGCTCCGGTATTGTTTGTGAAGAAGAAAGATGGGTCTATGAGGTTGTGTATAGACTATAGATAACTTAATAAGGTGACGGTTAAGAATAAGTATCATTTACCAATTATTGATGATCTTTTTGATCAAGCTGAAGGAGCTACTGATGTTCTCAAGATAGACTTGAGGTGCAGTTATTATCACCAGAGTGAAAGAGCAAGATGTGTTGAAAAGTGCATTTCGGACAAGGTATGGCCATTATGAGTTTTTGGTTATGCCGTTTGGTTTGACGAATGCACCTGCGATTTTTATGGATCTGATGAATCGTGTTTTCAGACCGTATGTGGACAACTTTTTGGTTGTCTTTATTGACGACATATTGATCTATTCTCGGGATGAGAGCGATCATAAAGAGCACTTGAGAATTGTCTTGCAAACTTTGAGAGATAAGCAGTTGTATGCTAAGTTTAGCAGGCTCCGCGAGGTCGGATTCCTAGGGCACATGGTGTCAGGTGATGGTGTCAGAGTTGACCCGAGTAAGATATCGACTATTATGGATTGGAAACCGCTGAGGAACGTGTCAAAAATCAGAAGTTTCCTGGGATTAGCGGGATATTACAGACGTTTCGTAAAGTGGTTCTCTGTGATTGCTACCCCGATGACAAAACTGTTGCATAAAGATGTCAAGTTTGAATGGACTGAGACATGTCAACAGAGCTTCGAGAGACTGAAAACAATGTTGACTGAGGCACCGGTTTTAGTTCAACCAGAATCGGGGAAGGAGTTCGTGATTTATAGTGATGAGCCGTTTAATGGTCTCGGTTGCGTGTTGATGCAAGAGGGTAAGGTAGTCGCTTACGCCTCGAGGCAGTTAAAACCGCACGAGAAGAATTATCCGACTCATGATTTGGAGTTGGCTGCGATTGTTTTTGCGTTAAAGATTTGGCGACATTATTTGTATGGTGAAAAGTGCCGAATCTTTACGGATCACAAGAGTTTAAAGTATTTGATGGATCGGAAGGATCTAAATCTGAGACAGAGACGGTGGCTTAAGTTGTTGAAAGACTATGAGTTAGTCATTGATTACCACCCGGGAAAAGCGAATGTGGTTGCGGATGCCTTGAGTAGGAAATCCCTGTATGCTCTAAGAGTTATGAGAACGAGTTTAGTATTGTCTAATGATGGTGCTATTTTGGCAGAGTTGAGAGCTAGGCCACTATTTGTTCAACAAATATGTGAGGATCAGAGAAATGACAGCGAGATGCAAGCTAAGATAGCTAAGTGCGGGTCGGAATGTGATTCTGATTTTCAAATGGGTTTGAATGGTTGTTTGCTTTATCGCGACAGAATTTGTGTTCCTAAAAATGAAGAGTTGATTCGAAAGGTTTTGCATGAAGCCCACAGTGGATGCTTGTCAACACATCAGGCGATCTTAAAATGTACAACGACTTGAGGAAGTTGTATTGGTGGCCGAGTATGAAAAGAGATATTTGAGTTTGTGACTAAGTGTCCGATTTGCCAACAAGTGAAAGCCGAGCATCAAGTGCCTTCGGATTGCTTGACTAGTGATGGTTCCCGAATGGAAGTGGGATCGGGTTACCATGGATTTTTGTAACGGGTTACCGATGACTCGAGAAGAGAGATCTTTGTGTGGGTTGTTGTGGATAGATTGATTGAAGTCGACTCACTTTATTCGATGCGTGTTGACTATTCTTTGGATAAGTTAATTTGAATTGTATGTGGCAAGAGATAGTGAGATTACATGGTGTACTGTGTCTATTATATCGGATAGAGATCCGAGGTTTACTTTGAGATTTTGGAAGAAGTTGCAAGAGGCCATGGGTACGAGATTGAATTTCAGTACTGCATTCCATCCGCAATCCGATGGTCAGTCTAAAAGAGTGATTCAAGTTCTTGAAGATATGCTTCGATGCTATGTGTTAGAATTCGAAGGTAGTTGGGAGAGATATCTACCTTTGGTCGAATTCGCCTATAACAATAGTTACCAGTCAAGTATACAGATGGCACCGTATGAGGCTTTGTATGGTCGTAAGTGTCGGACTCCTTTGTATTGGACCGAGCTTAGTGAGAAGCGGATCCATGGGGTCGATCTAGTAAAAGAGACCGAAGAGAAAGTGAAGGTAATCCGTAATAGTCTGAAAGCTGCTTCGGACCGACAGAAGTCGTATGCGGATTTGAAAAGAAAAAAAATTGAGTTTGAGGTAGGCGACAAAGTATTTTTGAAAATATCGCCGTGGAAGAAGATTATGAGATTTGGACGGAAAGGGAAATTGAGTCCAAGGTTCATAGGGCCGTATGAGATTACGCATGCGAATTGGGCACAGTAGCTTTACGGTTGGCTTTGCCAGTAGAGTTGGAAAAGATTCATAATGTGTTCCATGTGTCGATGTTGCGACGGTATCGTTCCGATCCTTCACATGTGATTCCTTCAATAGAAATTGAGATAAGACCGGATATGTCTTATGAAGAGGAGCTGATTAAGATCTTGGCTCGAGAAGTGAAACAGGTGAGAAATAAGAGCATAACACTAGTGAAAGTGTTATGGCAGAAACATGGCGTGGAAGAGGCTACGTGGGAAACGGAAGAAGCTGTGAGAGAGCAACATCCAAACCTCTTTTCTGGTAAGATTTTCGGGGACGAAAATCTCTAAAGGGGGAGAGAGTTGTAACATCCCGATTTAGGGCCTAGTCAGAATAGTGGTTTGAGACCACAAATCCGAGGGTTATGAATGAGTTTCTGAGGTTTATATTATGTATGCATGCTAGTGTGAAAGTTTCATAAAGCAATTTTGTGAAATTGTGGTTGAATTGTCCAAAAGGACTAAATTGCAAAAGTTGAAAAATGTGTGTTTCTAGAAGCTATATGTGTGAAATAGCTTTAGATTATTAATTAGAGGTCCTTAAATAGTAATTTACCCAAATTCTAATTTTTGGACAAAAATGGGCATGGATGAGTCAAAATTTGAAGTTTATCAAAAAGGGCATTTTGGTCATTTATCAAATAAGTGATTAAAATAGGTGAAAAGATGACAAATTCATTCATCGTCTTCCCCTTAGCTGCCGAAAATTAGAGAAGCCATTGTTAGGGCTCTTTCAACTTTTCAAGCTTGCTAGTAAGTGCTCCTAAGCCCGGTTTTGATATTCTTCGTATTTTTGAAGTCCCGGTAGCATGAGTAAGCTATTTTTAGCTATTTGATGAGCTATAATGGATGTTCAAAAATGTGGTCATGAATGACATGCATGTATTTTGATGTTTTATGGAAGATTAGGAAAGCTTGATGTAGTAGAAACATCTTTTGTTAAGTGATTTTCCATGAAAATGCATGTAGGGACTTGATTGTGAAAAACTTTAGTTTGGTCATACATGTGTGATTTAGTGAGATTTAATGAATGCTTTAGTTGATTAAGTGGTTCGGGTAAGCATGAAAGGATAGAAAGTTGAATAAAAATCACTTTACGAGCCTTGGGGCTAAAGTGTAAATATAAGGAAGTTTAGGGGCAAAATAGTAATTTTTCTAAAGTATGAAATGTGAGTCAATTTAGTCAATGTGTGTATTGAATAAGCTGAATTATTCATTATAGATCAAGAAAGACGAAGCCCGGATCGAAATCGAGGCAAAAGCAAGGTGGTGGACTAAATTGCATATTTTCATACTTTTGAGTATCGAGGTAAGTCTATGCATAAATAATGCATTCAAACTTACAATTTGTTAATGCTAGCTAGTGTGTAGCATATTTGAGAACCTATGTGGGATGAATGTAGTAGAAAATGTGGAATGAATGTATGATCGAGAATGATTAAGTAAGTAGACTTGTGCATGTGTTGTGATAATGCTAGATGGTGGGCTAAGTGCGATACCATTCTAATGCATATTGACGATGAGCTAGCTATGTGCGATGCTATCGTGAGGTATATCGTCTAATGGGCTATGTTCTGAACTACTATGAATACCTTTGTGGTAGGCTAAGTGCGATACCACCTTATTAATCAATTGTGGTGTGCTAAGTGCGAAACCACTGAGATATTGGCTGTGTGGATTAACTGTGTGTATTAGCTGTGTGTAATAGCTGTATGGATTAATTACGTGAATTAGCTGTGTGTAATAGCTGTGTGGATAAGTTATGTGGATAAACTGTGTGGATGTATTACGAGAAATAATGATGTGTTGTATATTGTGTAAATGTGACATAGAATGCAGGGGTGCATTTTCATGGTTATGAGTATGTGACTCATGATGTGTTGGAAATGTGGTAAGGGTCAGAAAGAGTAAGCAAAGTTGTTCATTATTTTTGGTAGTATAATGCTAATTGTTGTTTAGCTTATACTATGATGCTTATTTGTTTATGTGTAAACTTACTAAGCTAAAAGCTTACTCTATTTCTTTTCCCTTGTCTTATAGATTAAAAGCGTTGAATCGAGATATGAGGATCATCAGAAGATAGCCCACATATCAGCACACTTTGGTACATGAAACTTAATGTTTTGTATATGGCATGTATAGGGGCTAGACAAGTTAGTGGATTTTCTTGTAAATGGCTAAGATGTGTTGGCCTTTAGATGGATAGCTTATTTTGTATAATGCCATGGTTGTTGGCTATTACATTATATGAAAGAAAGATGTAGTTTTCTATGTGAGAGTGCACTTCAATTTGAGTTGATTATGATTGTGTTAGATGATTATATGTTGTGTATGTTAGAAGGGTGAAAAGAACTTGACACTTAGTCTTGTTCTTGACCATGTGGATAGCCACACGGGCGTGTGTCTTGGCCATGTGTGACACAAGGTCAGCCCAGGGGCGTGTGCTATGGCCGTGCGTCCCCTGCATGTTAACATTTTAAGTCAGGATAGTCCACGGACTAGCCACACGGGCGTGTGACTAGGCTTTGAGGCCGTGTGAAGTCTGCACTTGACACTTAGAAATTTAATTGTCACACGGGCCAGGGCCATGGGCGTGTCCAGGCTGTGTGGATTTAGTCAGTGTCGACCACGGGTGGAAGGCACGGACATGTAATAGGGTACACGGGCGTGTTCCCAAACCGCATGGGCGTGTGCCTTAACCATGGGGCATTTGGTAGAATGCTTGGGTTTTAGGCACGGTCTGGGGACATGGGCGTGTGTGCCTATGCACGGGCGTGTCTAATCATGTACGGGCGTGTAAGACCTGTTTTGAAGAGAAAAATTTTAAGGATCGTAAAAGTTCCGGATTAGTCTCGAGAGCCCTCGTGTGTATGAGTGAGGCCTCGTAAGTCGAGAATGAGGTTATAGAGAGTAATGAAGTTGAGCCTAAGTGGCAATTAAGTGGTTTGAGTTCGGTAACGCCTCGAGCCCGGTTCCCGGTGTAGAACCCGAGTAAGGGGGTGTTACAGTTGTATTATTTACGTACAACTTACCTCGTTATACAAATTATGGGCGACTAGTTCGATTTAGTCCAATAGCTTGGTTTTCCCCGGTCTAGGTCCAGACTCTGTTTTTCTTGATCTATAATGAAAAATTTTACTTATTTAACCACCACAGAAATCAAGACATTCCAAAATTCCTACTTTGGCAAAATTACCGTTTTGCCCTTAAACTTTCACATATTTACGATTTTTCCCCTAGGCTCGTAAAATGATTTTAATCAAATTGATTCCTTTAACAAGCCTAGACAAACCTTTATTACTCTTATAGCAACTCACAATTCCAATTACTTCACACATTTACCACCTATTTTACAAACTTCACAAAAAGGTCCCTTTTAGGTGTTTTCATGAAAACCCTTTCACAAAAGTCGTTTATTTAACAACCAAGGCTCATTTTCTTCCATAAAATTTCAGCAAACAACATAAATACTCTCATGGCAAGACCACAGACTCTCAACCATTTTGCAAAATAGTCCCCTCATTAGCTAGCTTAAGCTACAAGTGTCACAAAAATACAAAAATCATCAAGAATGACCATCAAAAACACTTACTTGTAAGGGTGAAGAGTTTCTGAAATTTCAAGCTTCCAAAACCCTTATTTTTTCTAAAAATTTTGGTGGAGAGGAGGAAGATGAATGGTGATATCTTTTTCTCTTTATTTTATATTATTTTATCAATTAAGTCACCTAAAATCTACCTAACCTTTGACCAATTTCATGTATTAAAAATTCATGTCCAGCCACCACTTTTATTGGTCTATTTACTCAATAAGGACCTCTACTTTAGTGTTCCATAGCTATTTAACACTTTTAGCTTGTAGAACAAAACTTTCGCACTTTATGCGATTTAGTCCTTTTTCAAAATTAAGCATGCAATCACTAAAATTAAGTCACCAAAATTTTCATGCACTCATATAATCATGTTATAACATGTAAAATAATATTAAAATAATTTCTCCGGCCTCAGACTTGTGGTCTCGTAACCACTATTCTGATTAGGCCCAAAATCGGGCTGTTACAACTTTAATGGTTGTTTTGTTTTTCATTTTCATGTTCATCCTCTTTATTTTCAGCATGTGTAGCTAAACCTCAAAGGGGGTTGGTTGATGGAGATGTGCGTAAGTTGATTTTTGGACCAAGGACTAAATCATAATAAATTGGACTAAATCAAATAGACTTAAAAGCTTAGGAAGTGATGCCCCTAAGGGAATATCTAGGCAAGTGAGACCGAAAGGTAATCTTGTTGCGCACTCGTTCATTAGTCCCGGATTAACCGGTAAGATCGAGAGATAAATCGGAGCTAAGTCGTCTAAGTCATAAAATTGAAATCGAAAGATAAAATGGAGTCACTTAGTAATTTAAGCAATTTAAGTCCCTCGTTCGAGAATCAGTGAACCATATTAAAATAACCCAACCACCTCTAGTTAATTATTTTGATAATTTCTTAGTTTTATACTCTTTGTAATTTAGTCCTTAGATTAGCGTATTTCATTTTCCTGTCATATTTTCTTGCTATGATTTGTCGTACTATAAAATCGTATAAGTAGCCGCTTAGACTCTCTCTAGTACGCTTGCAGTAAAATTGTGCTTTAAAAATTTTCTTCTAAAATCATTGTTTTATGCGCACACGCGTGATGTCGGTTATGTGCACCGGGTAAGGTGCGAACTAGGGATTCGCAAAGCTAGTTGCAAACTGGGTTCGCCAGGTAAGTCACAAGGTGGGTTCGCAGGTTCCAATAAAAATTGAATTTTTGTGCTTTGTTTTAATGGTATGTTTAGAAATGCATGTGATTAGGATAACTTTTTACTACGAATTATGTTGAAATTGCGTGGTGTGATTGGTTGGTTGGTGTGTTTCGTGGTGTTTTAACTGAGAGTCACTTGGTTGGCTAATGTAACGTTCTAAATTTAGGTCGGACCGTCCCGGCCTGATTTAGGGCGCCACATTGCAAATTTCCTTGGTTGGAGTATTCCTCTACTAAATATGCAACATATTATTTCTCAGACTATCTTTTCTCAAAACCTATTGTTCGTCATGGAATGGATGCATTCATTGTTAAAGGTTTTAATAACTGGAAAAAGGTTAATGATGGAAAAAAGTGTGTTTTCCTAAATCATGTTGGCCAAGATCCATGCTCTCCACATAATAATGCCAAGAAAAGCTATCAAGATTTGTTAAATCAATCTCGGCACATTGACAAGGTTTTCAATGCACAAAGTGTAGATCAAAAAGAAGGTAATCACTTACAAGTCAAGACTTCAATTGATGTTGTTCGATGGTTAACTTTGCAACGATATGCTTTTAGAGGTCATGATGACACCTCTAATTCAAGAAATTGTGGTAATTTTCTTGAATTGATTACATTGTTAGCTTCCTATAATGATAAAGTTTCCAAAGTTTTTTTGGACAATGCTCCAAGACATGCTAAATATACTTCTCATATGATCCAAAAGGAGATTTTACATATTATTAAAAATAAAGTGCGTCATAAGATTCATAAAGACATTGAGATTCTAAATTTTTTATCATTATTGATGAGGCGCGTGATGAATCTAAAAGGGAGCAAATGGCTATTATTTTGAGATATATTGATGAGAAAGGGTTTAGAAAAGAGCATTTCTTTGATATTGTACATGTGTAAGATATTGCAACAATAACTTTGAAAGAGGATGTAACAGTCTGGTTTATACCCTAGTCGGAACAGTGGTTTCAGGACCACAAATCCGAGTCAGTAAATTATTTAAATATTATTTTCTGTGCCTATGATATGTGATTAAGCATGTGATAAATTTCTGTGAGTTAATTTGTCCATCTGTGTGATTAATTGAGCAAAGGACTAAATTGCATAATTGGTGAAAGTGGCCTTTTATTTGATTGAGCGGTCAAATTGATGTGTCTTTATAAAGATGAGGCCCTATGTTGTAAATTGCCCTTTTAGCAAGTGTAGTGGACGGTATTAGGTAATGAAATGATAATATATATGTTTTTATATATTAATTTATTTAGTTAAAATTTATATTATATTATAAGTTATATATTATTATAATAAAAACATTACAATAAAAGAAAGGAAGGCTTTATTATTATCATCTTCCACTAAAAACACAAAACAAAGAAAAGAAGAAAAGTTTTGAAACATTCGGCCCTTGTCTCACTTGATTGAGGTATGAGTTTTGTTCGGTTTTTTATAATTTCTACGTTTCTGTAATCGTTGCTTCATCTACTTCAAGACCCATGCTTGAATTTTGAGAATTGATGTATATTTTGTAAAGTGCCATTGATGAATTCATAAGCTTTGTGAGGTTCTATGATGAAATAAGATGTATTTGTAAGTGATTAACATGTTTTGTATTTGAAGTTTTGTTAAATTTGAGTATGTTGGACTCAAATGAGAAAATATGTTGGACTCAAATGAGAAAATATTATTTTAGAGGACTAAATTGTGAATTTGATGAAAAGTATGGACTTATATAGTCCCTAGGGAGATTCGGCTATGCATGTGTGTGAACAAATTGTGTATATTTGATGTCTTGAGAAAAATGGATTAAATTGATAAAATGTGCAAATATGAGGGCTAAAGTGTAAATTGCCCTAAATATGTGAATTTGGATTGAATTGAGTGAATTGATGAAAGAATGGGTAGAATCTGAATATGTATATATCAAGAACCGAAAAAATCAGACTTAGATCGCGGGAAAGCTAAAGTAACCGAGTAGCCATTTTCGTTTCCGTTAAATCGAATCCGTGGTAAGTCATTATGCAAATAAACGTATTTGTATTGAATTGAGTATGTTCACATAACTATTGATAACGATGCATGTTTATGACATGTTGTGTACGTGAATTTTGATATAAGAACGTCATAGTGGCAATGTCCGAGAAGGCCCGTACGAACCTAGGAATAGATAGGATTAGCTATGTCATGACATAGGTGTCTGTTCTGAAATATCATGTAAGACCACGTCTGGGACGTTGGCATCGATACGAGATTTACGTGTAAGACCATGTCTGGGACATTGGCTTCGTATTGATTTGTGTAAGACCCTGTCTGGGACAGTGGCAATGATATCTGAGTACATGTAAGACCTCGTCTGGGACGTTGGCATTGTACGACTATTCCGAGGTTTCTAAGCATCCTATTAGATTTCGAACGTTTCAACGGGCAAGTCTGTGATACGAAAGGTTACGTGGATTATAAATCCGTTTCAGGTACGTTTAATAAGTACACAAGGAGTGTATGAAAGGTAAGTATCTATATGAACTTACTAAAATGAATAAGTGCAACGGAATGGTGAGATGATATGTGAAATTATGCTGAGATGAACTATGTGTATATGTGGTAATGAGTTGAAGTATGTGATAAATTATGGCTAAAAAATTGAGCCAAACTTTATGTGAGATGTATATACTATGAGAACCATTATTGTCATTGTATAAATATGTTATGTGCATTTTAAGTTCAGTTTATTTGTATATGACTTACTAAGCTTTTGGAAAGCTTACTCTGTGTGTGTGTTTTCTCTGTTTTATAGATCGTCAAAGCTACTGAAGGCTCGGGGACAGTCGAGGATTGTCATCACACTACGCAAACTCAATTTGGTATCTTTTGGAAATGTATATAGCTAGATATGGCATGTATAAGCTAGTATTTTGGTGTAAGTTTGATGTATGAACTTAGCCATGTGATTTGGCTAGTTATGTGTTGGTAATATGCTTTAATGAATATGATAAAATGGTGCATGTTTTGGCATGGTTGATAGTATATGAAATGGTTAAGTTTATGGTAAATGTTTGGATGAATTATGCTTGTGTATACATGAGTTTTAGTTTTGTAAATTGGCATGAATAGAATTGGATTGGAAACTAGAATTTGGATGATTATTTTGATATGTTCTTGGTTATCAAATGTACATGAGATGTATTGGTAATTTGCTTGTAGGTATGACCCTAATGTGGGTGGCATATTGGCCTTGCAAATGGCCTATTGCCCCACGATTTGTAACACACTGGCGTGCTCGATGACCGTGGGAGTAAGTCGAGAGCGAGCTAAGGGCACACGGCCATGGCTGCGGGTGTGCCTAGTAGCCGTGTGGTTTTGTCAGTATATGGCCTAAGAGTACACGGCCACGGTACACGGGCGTGCCTAGTAGCCATGTGGAAAAGTCAGTATACATGCCCTGCTTTGGCACGGCCAAGACCCATGGGGTGTCTGGGTGTCAAAGTGGGCACACGGCCAGCCACACACGCAAGCGTGTGTCCTGCATAACTTAGAAAAGTTTTAAATTTTTGAGAATTTCTATAAGAGTTTGGTATAGTCCCGGCCCTACTCTAAAGTATGTTTAAGGTCTCATTAACCTATTGAATGGACTCTTTGATGTGTAATGATGTTTTGTAATATGAATTATCTATAAAAGTTTTTGATTTGTCCGGTAATACATTTAACCCTAATTCAGCGATGGATACGGGTTAGGGGTGTTACATTTGATTGGTATCAGAGCTACGGTTTAGTTGATTCTCAGACTAACGTAGCGTGTCTGAGTCTAGCTATACATGCCATATATCTGAACTGTGATAGTGTGATGAATCTCGGCGTGTAAAATGTGATTTTTCGTATAGCAATGGATCCCGAAAGAGCCGTGAATCGATGATGTAGAAAGTAATCGCTGCTCCGCTGAAGGATGGCGCCCTACGATCCGAGACCGCTACGAGCGGTCAAGAGGGAGAAGCTAAACAAGCTTTCTTCCAGATGATGATTGAGTGGTTCACTCAGGTTACTGTTTCGTAACCTCTGCCCCCCGCTTAATCCCCTTCAAACATCTGCTATGCCTTCGACTGTGAATCTGAATCTATTGAACAAGCCTCCAGTCGACAAAATCCGTAAGTATGGGGGTGAAGAGTTCAGGGCTACCAGTGATGACGATGCTAAGAAAGCCAAGTTCTGGTTAGAAAACACGATTCGGGTATTTGATAAAATGTCTTTGACTCTAGAAGAAAGTATTAAATGTGTTGTATCCCTGCTTCAAGATGCAGCTTATCAGTGGTAGAAGACCTTGATTTCTGTTGTTTCGAAAGAACGAGTGGCATGGGATTTCTTTCAGATTGAATTCCGGAAGAAATATATCAGTGACAGATTCATTGATCAAAAACGGAAGGAATTTCTAGAAGCTAAAAACAGTAGAAATGCATTCTGAATATGAACTAGAGTTCGTAAGACTGAGTCAATATGCTCGTGAATGTGTATCCACAGAGGCAACAATGTGCAAAAGATTTGAAGACGGCCTTAATGAAGATATCCGCTTGTTAGTCGAGATTTTAGAGATAAAAGAGTTCATTGTGCTAGTTGACCGAGCGTGCAAAGCTGAAGCACTCGGGAAAGATAAAAGAAAAGCTGAGTCTGAAGCTAGAGATGTGAGAAAGAGATTTCAGAGTAGATCATTTCAGGTTGCTTCGAAGAAATTTCGAGATGAGCATAGTCATGAAAAGGCTAATGTGGGACAATCGAATAGAGATCCAGCTAGATCACAGTTGAGCTCCAAAACTCCGGCAACTTCAATAGCAAGTGTTGCTAATGTTCGTTCTGAAAGACCCGAGTGTAAGCATTATGGAAAAAGGCATCTGGGAAGCTGTAGATTAAATGACCGGGCTTGCTTTAGATGTGGATCGTTAGATCATTTTGTTCGAGATTGACCAAAGTCTGTTGAGCTAGAAACTGTTCAAAATCCGAGATCTGATAATGCACTAGCGAGAGGTAGACCTTTGCGGAATGCGAGAAATGTCGGTGGTAGCCAGAGAACTACTAGAGACACTGTTGCGAGATCTGAAGTTAGAGCGCCTGCTAGAGCATATGCTATCCGAGCTCGTGAGGAAGCTTCATCTCTCGATGTTATAACTGGTACTTTTACACTTTATGATACTTCTGTGATTGCATTGATAGACCCTGGTTCTACTCATTCGTATATATGCATGAATTTGGTAATCAATAAGACTTTGCCTGTAGAGTCTACTGAGTTTGTTATAAAAGTATCGAACCCCTTAGGTAAAAGTGTCCTAGTTGACAAAATATGCAAGAATTGTCCGTTAAAGTTTCGAGATATCTATTTTCCTGCTGATCTGATGCTACTACCGTTTGATGAGTTTGATATGATTCTGGGTATGGATTGGTTGACATTGCATGATGCTATCGTGAACTGTAAGAGAAAGACTATTGATTTGAGATGTCTGAATGATGAAATAGTCAGGATTGAGTCTAATGATTTGAATGGATTGCCTGCTGTGATATCTGTATTGAAAGCTCAGAATTATGTGAAAAAGGGCTATGAAGCATATTTTGCTTATGTGATTGATTCGAAAGTATCTGAAAAGAAAGTTGAATTAATGCCAGTTGTTTGTGAGTTTTCTGATGTATTCCCTGAAAAACTACCGGGATTGCCTCCGATACGTGAAGTTGAATTTGGAATTGAATTGTTGCCTGGTACGACACCTATTTCAATAGCTCCGTATAGAATGGCACCAACAGAGTTGAAAGAGTTAAAGTCACAGTTGCAAGAGTTGACTGACAGAGGGTTTGCTAGACCGAGTTTCTCACCGTGGGGTGCTCCCGTATTATTTGTGAAAAAGAAAGATGGCACGATGAGAATGTGCATTGACTACCGTCAGTTGAACAAAGTGACCATAAAGAATAAATATCCGTTTCCCACGATTGACGATTTGTTTGATCAGTTAAAAGGAGCTACTGTGTTTTCGAAGATAGATCTGCGATCGGGTTACTACCGATTCGCGAGTAAAAGATTCGAACATTCAAGCGCGCCTTGAGCGAGGTACGGGCATTATGAATTTTTAGTTATGCCATTTGGACTAACAAATGCTCCTCGCTATTTTTATGGATCGATTAACAGAATTTTCGGACCGTACCTAGATCGATTTGTTGTTGTATTCATAGACGACATTCTGATTTATTCACGGGATGAGAATGAACATGCCGAGCATCTGAGAATTGTATTGAAAACTCTGAGAGAAAAGCAATTGTATGCGAAATTCAGCAAATGTGAATTCTCGTTGCGTGAAGTCGATTTTCAGGACACATTGTATCGGCCTCGGAATAAGAGTCGACCAGAGCAAGATTTACGCTATACTAGATTGGAAACCTCAGAAGAATGTATCGAAATTCGTAGTTTTTCTGGGACTTCCTGGTTATTACCGCGGATTTGTAAAAGGCTTTTCGAAAATAGCTACTCCGTTGACTAAATTACTTCAGAAAGATGTGAGATTTGAATGGTCCGATAAATGTCAGAAAAGCTTTGATCAGTTAAAAACTCTTTTAACTGAAGCTCTAGTGTTAGTACAACCGGAATTGGGAAAAGAGTTTGTAATATACAGTGATGCTTCGTTGAATGGTCTGGGATGTGTATTGATGCAGGAAGGCAAAGTAATAGCTTATGCCTCAAGACAGTTAAAGCCTCATGAGAAGAACTATCCGACACATGACCTTGAGTTAGCTGCGATTGTGTTCGCGCTAAAGATTTGGCGCCATTATCTGTTTGGTGAGAAATGTCACGTATTTTCGGATCATAAAAGTTTAAAATATTTGATGACTCAAAAAGATTTGAATCTGCAACAGAGAAGATGGCTAGAGTTATTGAAAGACTACGAACTTGTGATAGATTATCATCCAGGTAAAGCTAATGTTGTAGCCGATGCACTGAGTCGAAAATCGTTGTCTGCATTGCGTGCTTTGAATGCTCAGTTAGACCTGTCTGATGATAGTTCCGTAATGGCTAAATTGAAAGTAAAACCATTATTTCTACAGCAAATAGTTGATGCTCAGAAATTTGATAATGAAATGTTAGCAAAACGAGCCCAGTGTGATTCGATTTCTGATTCTGAATTCAGAGTTGTTGATGATTCCTTGAGATTTTGAGATCGTATCTGTGTTCCGAGAAACTCTGAGTTGTTACAGCTAATTCTGAGTGAAGCTCATAGTAGTCGTCTATCTGTTCATCTGGGAAGCACTAAAATGTATCACGATTTGAAGCAACACTACTGGTGGTCAGGTATGAAACGAGATATTTCTGACTATGTGTCGAAATGTTTAATTTGTCAGCAAGTAAAGGCTGAACATCAGGTTCCATCTGGGTTGTTACAACCGATTCTGATTCCCGAGTGAAAATGGGATAGAGTGACAATGGATTTTGTTTCTAGACTGCCTCTGACTCCGAGAAAGAAAGATGTGATTTGGGTCGTAGTTGATAGATTGACAAAATCTGCCCATTTCATTCCGGTAAGATCTAATTATTCACTTGATAGATTAGTCGAGCTTTACATTTCTGATATTATGAGATTGCATGGGGTTCCACTATCCATTGTGTCAGTTAGAGATCCGAGGTTTACATCGCGATTCTAGAAGAAATTGCAAGAAGCTTTAGGCACGAAACTGCATTACAGTACAGCTTTTCATCCGCAAACGGATGGTCAATCCAAGCAAATCATTCAGATTCTTGAGGATATGTTGAGATGCTGCATTCTTGAGTTTAATGGTATGTGGGAACAGTATTTGCCATTAATTGAATTTGCTTATAACAACAGTTTCCAATCGAGTATCAAAATGGCACCATATGAAGCTTTGCACGGACGTAAATGTTGTACACCTCTGTATTTGACTGAGCTCAGTGAAAATAAGCTACACGGGGTTGATTTTTATAAAAGATACTGAACAGAAAGTGAAAGTAATCCGAGATAGTTTAAAAGCAGCATCTGATCGTCAGAAGTCTTATGCGGATTTGAAACGAAAAGATATTGAATTTGAGATCAGTGACAAAGTATTTCTAAAAGTGTCTCCATGGAAGAAAGTACTCCTATTCGGACGTAAAGGCAAGTTGAGTCTGAGGTTCATTGGGCCGTATGAAATTATTGAACGTGTTGGGCCTATTGCATATAGATTGCGGTTGCCTTCTGAGCTAGAAAAGATACATAATGTATTCCATGTTTCGATGCTTCGTAGATACCGTTCTGATCCGTCACATATGATTACTCCATCTGAGATTGAAATTCGATCTGATATGACTTATGAAGAGGAACCAATCCGTATCTTAGCTCGTGAAGTGAAAGAATTGTGAAACAAGAAAATTCCGTTAGTGAAAGTGTTGTGGCATCGACACGGAATAGAAGAGGCTACGTGGGAGCCTGAAGAATCAATGAAATAGCAATATCCGAATATGTTTAACGGTAAGATTTTCGGGGACAAAAATCCCTAAGAGGGGAGAATTGTAACAGTCCGGTTTATACCCTAGTCGGAACAGTAGTTTCGGGACCACAAATCCGAGTCAGTAAATTATTTAAATATTATTTTCTGTGCCTTTGTCCATCTCTGTGATTAATTGAGCAAAGGGATAAATTGCATAATTGGTGAAAGTGGCCTTTTATTTGATTGAGTGGTCAAATTGATGTGTCTTTATAAAGATGAGGCCCTATGTTGTAAATTTCCCTTTTAGCAAGTGTAGTGGACGGTATTAGGTAATGAAATGATAATATATATGTTTTTATATATTAATTTATTTATTTAAAATTTATATTATATTATAAGTTATATATTATTATAATGAAAACATTATAATAAAAGAAAGGAAGGCTTTATTATTATCATCTTCCACCGAAAACACAAAAGAAAGAAAAGAAGAAAAGTTTTGAAACATTCGGCCCTTGTCTCACATGATTGAGGTATGAGTTTTGTTCGGTTTTTGATAATTTCTACGTTTCTGTAATCGTTGCTTCATCTACTTCAAGACCCATGCTTGAATTTTGAGAATTTATGTATATTTTGTAAAGTGCCATTGATGAATTCATAAGCTTTGTGAGGTTCTATGATGAAATAAGATGTATTTGTAAGTGATTAACATGTTTTGTATTTGAAGTTTTGTTAAATTTGAGTATGTTGGACTCAATTGAGAAAATATTATTTTGGAGGACTAAATTGTGAATTTAATGAAAAGTATGGACTTATATAGTCCCTAGGGAGATTCGGCTATGCATGTGTGTGAACAAATTGTGTATATTTGATGTCTTGAGAAAAATGGATTAAATTGATAAAATGTGCAAATATGAGGGCTAAAGTGTAAATTGCCCTAAATATGTGAATTTGGATTGAATTGAGTGAATTGATGAATGAATGGGTTGAATCTGAATATGTATAGATCAAGAACCGAAGAAATCAAACTTAGATCACGGGAAAGTTAAAGTAACCGAGTAGCCGTTTCCGTTTCCGTTAAATCGAATCCGTGGTAAGTCATTATGCAAATAAACGTATTTGTATTGAATTGAGTATGTTCACATAACTATTGATAACGATGTACGTTTATGAGATGTTGTGTACGTGAATTTCGATATAAGAACGTCATAGTGGCAATGTCCGAGAAGTCTCGTACGAACTTAGGAATAGATAGGATTAGCTATGTCATGACATAGGTGTCTGTTCTGAAATATCATGTAAGACCACGTCTGGGATGTCGGAGTTGATATGAGATTTCGTGTAAGACCACGTCTGGTACGTTGGCATCGATACAAGATTTACGTGTAAGACCATGTCTGGGACATTGGCTTCGTATTGATTTGTGTAAGACCCTGTCTGGGACAGTGGCAATGATATCTGAGTACATGTAAGACCTCATCTGGGACGTTGGCATTGTACGACTATTCCGAGGTTTCTGAGCATCTTATTAGATTCCGAACGGTTCAACGGGCAAGTCTGTGATACGAAAGGTTACGTGAATTATAAATCTGTTTCAGGTACGTTTAATAAGTAGACAATGAGTGTATGAAAGGTAAGTATCTATATGAACTTACTAAAATGAATATGTGCAATGGAATGATGAGATGATGTGTGAAATTATGCTGAGATGAACTATGTGTATATGTGGTAATGAGTTGAAGTATGTGATAAATTATGGCTAAACAATTGAGCCAAACTTTATGTGAGATGTATATGCTATGAGAACCATTATTGTCATTGTATAAATATGCTATGTGCATTTTAAGTTCAGTTTATTTGTATATGACTTACTAAGCTTTTGGAAAGCTTACTCTGTGTGTGTGTTTTCTCTGTTTTATAGATCGTCAAAGCTACTGAAGGCTCGGGGACAGTCGAGGATTGTCATCACACTACGCAAACTCAATTTGGTATCTTTTGGAAATGTATATAGCTAGATATGGCATGTATAAGCTAATATTTTGGTGTAAGTTTGATGTATGAACTTAGCCATGTGATTTGGCTAGTTATATGTTGGTAATATGCTTTAATGAATATGATAAAATGGTGCATGTTTTGGTATGGTTGATAGCATATGAAATGGTTAAGTTTATGGTAAATGTATGGATGAATTATGTTTGTGTATACATGAGTTTTAGTCCTGTAAATTGGCATGAATAGAATTGGATTGGAAAGTAGAATTTGGATGATTATTTTGATATGTTCTTGGTTATCAAATGTACATGAGATGTATTGGTAATTTGCTTGTAGGTATGACCTTAATGTGGGTGGCATATTGGCCTTGCAAATGGCCTATTTTGCCACACGGTTGTGGCACACGGGCGTGCCTAATGACCGTGGGAGTAAGTCAGTAGCGAGCTAAGGGCACACGGCCGTGGCACACAGGTGTGCCTAGTAGCCGTGTGGTTTAGTCAGTATATGGCCTAAGAGTACATGGCCATGGTACACGGGCGTGCCTAGTAGCCGTGTGGAAAAGTCAGTATAGATGCCCTATTTTGGCATGGCCAAGACCCATGGGGGTGTCTGGTGTCCGTGGGAGGCACACGGCCAGCCCACACGGGCGTGTGTCCTGCATAACATAGAAAAGTTTTAAATTTTCGAGAATTTTCGTAAGAGTTCAGTATAGTCTCGGCCCTACTCTAAAGTATGTTTAATGTCTAATTGACCTATTGAATGGACTCTTTGATGTGTAATGATTTTTTTTTGTAATATGAATTATCTATAAAAGTTTTTGATCTGTTCGGTAATACCTTTAACCCTAATTCGGCGACGGATATGGGTTAGGGGTGTTGCAGAGGAAATATGTGTTGTTCTTTCTCGGCATTGTCTTGATGTTCAAAATATTTGAGGTCAAGGATATGATGGTGGTAGCAACATGCGGGGTGAATGGAACGATTTGCAAGCATTGTTTGTAAATGATTGTACCTATGCATACTATGTTCATTACTTGGCCCATCAACTCCAGTTGGCATTAGTTATTGCTTCTCGAGAGGTAATTCCTATTCATAATTTTTTCTCTGATTTGGACTTCATTGTTAATATAATTAGTGTCTCTTGCAAACGCCATGATCAATTACAAGTTCCCCAAGCAATTGAAATTGCAAATATGTTGGCAATTGATTAACTTGAAATTGGTAAAGGACTTAACCAAATTGGCACTGTGAAACGAGCTGGAGAAACTTGTTGAAGCTCTCATTTTAGTTCTTTTTGTAGCTTGATAGGGATGTTTGATGTTACTTGTTATGTTCTAGAAAATGTTATTGAAAGTGGCTCTAATTATTCTATCTATAGGGATGCAGTTGCAACATATAAGAAGATTACATGTTTTGATTTTTTTTTCTTACATCTAGTGATAGAGATAATGGGTATTACAGATATTCTTTGTCAACATCTACAACAAAAAAATCCCAAGCCATTGTAAATGTTATGTACTTAGTCTCAAGCACCAAAACTTTGATACAAAAGTTGAGAGAAGATGGTTGGGACAATTTGTTGGAAGTTGTGAAAGCATTTTGTGAAAAGCACAATATTGAGGTTCTTGATATGGATTCTCCATATGTGGTAAAATGTGGTCTTCACCAACATGTTGATTTTAATATGAAGCACCATTATTAGGTTGGTATATTCAATGTTGCTATAGATTCTCAACTTCTTAAGTTAAATAGTAGATTTAATGAACAAGCAATTGATCTTCTTACCCTTAGCTCCGCTTTGGATCCTAAGGATGCTTATAAATCCTTCAATATGGATGATATTTGTTTTATTGTGGAAAAATATTATCCTATTGATTTCACTGAGTAAGAGAAAGTAATCTTGAAGTATCAGCTGCAACATTATAAGTAAAATGTTCCAAATCATCCGAAATTGTAGAATTTGTCCATAATTTCTGATCTTTGTCAAGGATTAGCAAAGACACATATGTCAATGGTATATTTTCTTATTGATAGATTAATTTGCCTTATGTTGACTCTTCCTGTTTCAACTGCAACTACAGAAAGAGCATTTTTGGTGATAAAAATTGTCAAAACAAGGCTTCGCAACAAAATGGAGGATGAGTTTCTTACAGATAATCTTATTGTTTATATTGAAAGAGAGATTGCTAAAACGTCGTGCACAATTTTAAGTAATGTTATGCTATTTCTTCTTAATTGTTATTTTTACATATGTATTCATGCTATCTTTTTTAACTTATATATATATTTGGAAATATAATGTGGAACAAAACTTTTATCTTTTTTTTTTTTGTAGTATAATTAACATACATAATATATGTTATAGAAAAAAAAGTATGCGTAACATGTCTAATTTTAGCTTGGCCCCCCTAAGATTAACATATTGGCTCCACCACTGGTTACATGGGTCCTATGTCCATGACTAACTTACAAAATTTATTCTAAGACAACCAAAATAAATCATGCATGGAGATGATAGTCTATGATCTAATTATACATACCCGAAAATTAATAATAATTACATTTAATATTTTAGGAATCACAACTTTGGCAAAACTATTTTATCATACATAATAATAAAATAATAACATACATTCATTCGCATACATCCATCTAAGCCTAGTACAACCTGGCTCTGATACTAATTGTTAGAAAAAAATTGGTTTGAAAATGACTTTCTTGCATAGTGGAAAATTAAAATTTTGAAAACCAAGCCGGTTTGTGATATTTAGAGCAATAAACATTACCCAAAATCGCACATGTGTTTTCGTCTAGACTGATCCTTATGCTTCTCGGCTTTCAACTGAATGGCCTTCTTTGCTATTCTCATACCACGAACTACTTTGAGTGTGGGTTCGAATGAATTTGAATCAAACACATAACCAAAAATTATTTAATTTACTTTTAGTGGGAAAACAAATCTCTCTTTAATAGAAACTGGTAAAATTGTTATTCCGGAAAATGGAATTTATATTTAGAAAATAAATTCTCACTATTTTTGGGCCGAATAATAATATCTCAAAATTGTGTATTTAGCCCTACTGATGCCATCTATTTTTAGGGAGAAGAAGTGAACCACTTGTTGAATCAATAGAAGAATATTTGTATAGAAAAACAAAATCCTAATACAACTAGGAAAGAGAGGGGCAGCAACCCTAATTAAATATACTAGGGTTTGTCATCCCATGTATTAGCATAAGGGACTTTTAGGCCTCTCTCGCATCGGATCCAATTATATATCATTCCTGAACTTTTTGCCCAACACTTTATAATCTAATCCAACCCAACCCAATACATGTTTTTCTATTTTCCAAAATAAGTATCATAAATTAATTTTAATTAATTAACTAATTTCTAACTAAATAATTATCTCAACCCGATTCTAATTTTGTTAAAATCATTGCAACTTTACCGTAAAAGAATCTATGAGAAAATATATTTAATATTTATACATTCAATGGACTCATAATGACCAATTAGGGCTAGTTTAGCAATGCTTCTAAGAAACACTTTTGAGAGGAAAAGTGCTTTTCAAACGCCAAAAGTTGGCCAAATGCAGAAGTAGAAATTTTGAGCTTTTGTTGCAACCAAAACCACTTTTGGGTGTTAAATTACTTTTTCACCCTCATTTAAACACACCAACGGTATTTTTTATTACTATACACCAACCAAAATCACTTTTTCTCTGGTTCTTTCAACTTTTGCAACAATTCTTTGAACTACCTTCCCTACTTTCCCAATTTTCCCTTTCCCTAGTTCTTCAACTTTTGTGGCAGTTCTTTGAACTACTTTCCCTTCTTTCATTTTCTTTGAATAGAAGTCTGATTTGTGAAGTAGCAATGGAATGGGACTTGCCCTTCTTCTTCAAAGATACATCTTTTGATCTTTGTTTCTTCAATGTATGTTTTTTTTTTTCAAGTGGTTATGAAATGGCATTAATAAGAGATGTTATAGCTTATAGTTTAATGAATTCACTTTAAATTTCAAATGCTAATGTAAAATTTTTAATATTTATATTCGACATACAATTATTACCGATTTTTGAAACTTAATTCAAATACATAGAGCATTTGAATTTGTTAGGTTTATGTTTTCTATGTTATCTTAATATCTAATATGGTTTATATATTCAAATTATATTTTACAAAAAAAAATAACACAAGTTATTTTAAATATATTTAACTTTTCTAATTCATGTATTAAAATATTAATAATAAGTTATAATATTTTTATATTGTATTCTAATCTAATTTGATGTATTTCACATATAATAACATTAACGAATTTTAATATCATTTTTATACATCTTGTCTTCCTTAACATCATCATGTTTAAAATAGACATTTTATATTTTTAAAAGCACTTTTTTCACAATAATGCTAAACTAGCACTTAATTTAATTCTATTCTCGAACTTCTTAATTAATTAATTAATAATTTGAAAACCCATAAATTAATTTTTTGGTCATTTCCATTTAGTGAGAAAACCACATCCATTTCTGAATGTTTCTCATTTCTCAAACTCTATCATTTCTATCCATTTCTATTCATTTGATTCAACATGCAATTAATTTCTGGTTTCAACGAGCTAGCGAATGGATAGATTGAACATATTTGATTTGGGCTCAAATGATTTATAATTAAGTTCTAATTTTTTTCCTATTAATTATAAACTCATTTAGTCACGAAGTCATTCCACTATAGTATCGTGAGTGAGCTCTCCTTAATGACATACCATTACGAAAGAAACTCGATCAATGCCTGTCCAATGACATTCTCATAAATATTTTACCCTCATAGGATATCCTTAATCTCTTTGGAATAAATTCGATATCCCAATATGATCATATTTTATCTCATGGTAACCATTCCCTCTTCCTTGATGAAAAGTCAATTACTATCAAATAATAATCAAGTCATTCAACACAAAGATGAACGACCCATGGTCATGTTTACTTTTCATCTATCATGTAATGCCAAAGAGAGAATATCATTTACCCATGTCTTGGGCTATGAATTCCATTATTGTAAATAATGGTACATACTGCAAAAGTCGTATACCCAACGCACCAACTTTAGGTTCCTTATCTATTTGAACTCAGGCTTTTACTTACATCAAAGTATACGAGTCACGCATACATAGTTCGTCATCCACTCAGGATTAAGGTATGTCACATATGAACGTCACAAGTGAATAAATCTACAAACGGATTCAAGATTCATTCTCCTTGGGTCTAGTCCAATGTATTGTCAGTCTAGCCTGTCACATCTATGTCTCTATCATTTGAGAGTCATCCGCTCCAATGCACAAGACAATGCATCTCCCTAATTGGACTTGATAAACAGCATATTAGTCTTTTAATTGGTTTGCTCATTTTTTTTATTACACTAAAGAAATATTTAGGTTCATCTACTAATATAAGTTGTCTTTTCATATTACGATTCAACCACGTAATATTGTTTATTATTAGTTTGAACATCAGACAACCAGTGAGCCCATATTTGCTTCTATTTTTCTATGCATGCAAAAACCACATGAGGATATTATACAAAGTATATTAATGTAATCCATGAATTATTTTATCAACCAATCTGTTCGAAAAAATTACATGTTTACAAACGGATATACTACACTTAGGGCACCAAATTCAATAGTGAGTACACCACCACTGAAATTGTGGAATTTTTAGTAGTTGACCATCTAACGACCTACGATGTCATTTTTAGAAGGTTAATCATGAGGGTGACTAAAATGGTAGTGGTCACCTTCTATATGACAGCCAAGTTCCCTACCACCACAGGTGAGACTTATATGAAAGCTAACCAGAAGTCAGCTCGAGAGTGTCACATTGTCTCCCTGTAGCTCACAGGGAAAGATCAACCTTCTTTACCTCTCATTTTGGCCTATTGCAAACCACATTCTTATCCTTCGGTGGGGATCAATGTCATTGGGAGGACAAAAATTGATTTGGAAGGCCTTGAGACCAAGCATGAAACCAAACTTCCTAAGGCACAACCAGTAGAAACAACAAAACTTGTATTTTTGTATTATGAGGACCCAAAGAAGATCACTTAGATTGCTTCTACCCTTCCCCTTAAAGAAAAATAATTTTTTAAGTTCCCTACTAACGAGATGTCGGGGTGTCTTTTCTTAGTTTGCAGCAAACATGCCAAGAATCCACCCATCCATCATTCAGCATTCCTTGGGGGTTTATCTTAGTGCTCGACCAGGAAAGCAAAAGAAGAGAAAATTATTTGACGAGAAGGTTACGACTACTAGAGAATAAGTTACTATAAAAGAAAACTACTGATTGGTCGTTATAAAAGAATTCAAAAAAGAATTTATTAAAAAAAACTTCTTACCTATTTTGAGGAATGACATTTGGCCATATTCTCTAATAAAAAAGGCAAAAAAATATATATCATTCTTTGAACGGATTCTACCATTGATAGAAAAATGGCATAACGTCATTTACAAAGGAAACAAATTAATAAAATGACAATGGCCATTTTCACATAAGGAATGGCTTTTTAAATGAAAGTAGCCATTTTAATGGTATTGGCGTAAAGCCATTGACAAAAAATTAAATAATGGCAGTTGTTCATTTTACACGAAATTCACATAAGGTGCTGTGAAATATACATGGTTTTCTGTTTTATATTTTCATGAATAATACTCAACTCTTTTTATGTTTATAAAGAACTTAGGCGGCGAAACGTGGATAATTTCTGTTTTGTGATCTTATCGCAGACCAGTAAATCAAAATTGATTTCGTATCGAATGATCCTTTAAGTTCATTAATTTAATTTCGCATTTATTTTTGTGTAATATATTATTAGACGTGAGAATCTTCACTTTCCTTCTTCTTCATCCTCCCTACCTTGTTCTTTTCTCGACTTCTTTTTTGCTCCATCCCTCTTCTCCCTTCGGTTGGCAACGAGGTTACCAACAATTCTCCTATGGCAACTTATGTAGCCTGTTGACCCCTCCTTTTCCCTCTCATTTATTTATTTACTCCCTCTTCTCTTTGGCTTGTTGACCATTATTTTCGTCGACTTCGTCACCAGCCTTCAATCAAAGCTATGATGGATGTTAAATTAGAATGTTGATAATGACAATGTATCGCAAAGAAAAGAAAGGAAAAAAATAGAACATACAGATTTTATGTGGAAACCCTTTCAGGAAAAAACCACGGGTAGAGGAGAAGAAAATTTACTATGTCGAATTCGAATGATTACAAGGAGTATAGACTGCGTCTATTTATAGGTTTAGAGAACCTTATTCTAATCAACATCTAATAGAAGTAATGCAGTAAGGTTGAAACACCTTATTCAAATCAATATCAAACAAAGGAAGTAAACTTCTATACACGGATTCTTCTTGTACATCCTTCGCCCTCCAGCCCTCGGCCTTTGCCCTCGTGGATCCCCCTATCTTGCCACTTGTATTTTATTTTAATGAGAATTTGGGTTACAACTCTAACAATGGGAGTGAATGAATTTTCTCGAAAAAATAAGGTGTTGATTGTTGGTGGTGTTGTTGGCTCTTCTAGCTCCATGGTGGGTTTTGACTTCACTAGCACTGTAACAGCCCAATTTTGGGCCTAGTCGGAATAGTGGTTACGAGACCACAAATTCGAGGTCAGAGAAATTATTTTAATATTATTTTACGTGTTATAGCAGGATTATATGAGTGCATGAAAATTTTGGTGAATTAATTTTAGTGATTGCATGCTTAATTTTGAAAAAGGACTAAATTGCGTAAAGGATGAAACTTTTGTTTCATTAGCTAAAGGTGTTAATTAGCTATGGAACAATAAAATATAGGTCCTTATTGAGTAAATAGACCAATAAAAGTGGTGGCTGGACATGAATTTTTAATTCGTGAAATTGGTCAAAGGTTAGGTAGATTTTATGTGACTTAATTGATAAAATAAAATAAAACAAAGAAAAAGTATCATCTTTTCCCATCTTCTTCCTCTTCCACCAAAAATTTCAGCAAAAACAAGAGTTTTGGAAGCTTGAAATTTCAGCAACTCTTCACCCTTGCAAGTAAGTGATTTTAATGGTCATTCTTGATAATTTTTGTACTTTTGGGACCCTTGTAGCTTAAGATAACTAATGAAGAGACTATTTTGCAAAATGGTTGAGAGTCTAGGGTTTTACCATGTGAGTATTCATGTTTTTTTCTGAAATTTTATGGAAGAAAATGAACCTTGGTTGTTAGATAAACAACTTTTGTAAAAAGGGGATTTCATGAAAACTCCTAAAATGGACCATTTTGAGAAGTTTATAAAATAGGTGGTAAATGTGTGAAATAATAGAAATTGTGAGCTACTACAAGTATAAACTAGATTCAAATAGGTTTGGTTAATGAATAAATTTGATGAAAATCATTTTACGAGCCTAGGGGCAAAATCGTAATTATGTGAAAGTCTAAGAGTAAAACGGTAATTTTGCCAAAGTAGGAATTTTGGAATGTCTTGATTAATGTGGTGATTAAATAAGTAATTTTTTTCATTATAGATCAAGAAAAACGGAGTCCGGACCTAGACCGGGGGAAAACCAAGCTATTGGACTAAATCGAACTAGTCGCCCATAATTTGTATACCGAGGTAAGTAGTACGTAAATAATACAAATTTATTGTTATTATATATTGAACAATTAATATGGCATAAAGCGTATGATTATTGTTGTGAATATGCATGATGAGAAGTGATGTAGTAAAAACTCCCGGCTGAACCTTAAGAATAGATTGGATATTCATGCCATGACATTTGGGTGATATGTGTGCTAGTGTAAGACCATGTCTAGGACATGGCATCGGCCACATTATGAGAGCCAGTGTAAGACCATGTTTGGGACATGGCATCGGCATTGAGACGAGAGCTAGTGTAAGACCATGTCTGGGACATGGCATCGGCCTCGACATGTGAGCCAGTGTAAGACCATGTCTGGGACATGGCATCGGTATCGTACCCTCTTGTGTGAGGCTTGTCGGGTATCCTTTGGTATTCCAACTGGTTCAACGGGTAATTTAAAGCTTGTTTCAAAAGTGAGAAAAGTTACGACTATATTGTAAGTGATACAGGTACCTACACGAGATTCATGAGAAATGAGCTTGATTTATGTTGTATGATTAGTAAGGATGAAAATGAGTAAGTTATGCCTTTAATCAATTGAGAATATTGTGCTGGTTTATAATATGCTATGTGTTTAAAGAGGCATGGTTGATGTTGTTACTTATTTACATGCAACTTACTAAGTTTTATGCTTACTCCCTTTCCTTTCCATTTTCTTATAGTATCGCCAAGCTAGCTCGAGGATCAAAGGACGTCGGAGGCTCGATCACACTATCAATCTGAACACTTGGTATAGTTAGATTTATCATTTTGAGTATGGCATGTATAGGGACTTGGTCTTTTGTCAAGTGTCATATTGTTTTGGCCAAATGTGTTGGCTTGTCTTGAAGATTGATTCATTTTGTAAAAGGCCATGGATGATGGCTAATACTTGATATTGATATATGTAAATGATGATGTTTTTCATGAATGTGCAATTTGCATGGTGAAGTATGTGATAAGTTTTGCGTGTGAATGGAGTGTAGTGGTCTTGATGTGTGTATGTCTTGGTTGTGGCTTATGTTGGTGCAAGTATGGGTGGCAAAAGGGCTTGGTAAATAGCCTTGTTTTTTTTTGTCCACACGGGTAGGCACTGCGGGCGTGTGTCAGGGCGTGTGTGACACACTGATCCGCCAGTGGGCGTGTGTAGTCTGGCCGTGTGTCCCCTGCATCTTAATTTGGTAAAACAGAATGCCCAGTAGTAACCACAAGGGCTGAGACACGGCCGTGTGTCTCAACCGTGTGGAAGACACGGCCATAGGACATGGGCATGTGCCCAGGCCGTGTGAAGTCTGCACCTTAAATGCAAAATTAAATTCGTCACACGGCCTAGCACACGGGCGTGTGCCTTGGCCGTGTAACCCTAAAATGTTGCTGACGTCAGAAACAGAATGTCAAGGTTTTAACACACGGGCTAAGACACAGGCGTGTCATGGCCGTGTGAGGGACACGGGCCATGGACACGGGCGTGTGGCAGGCCGTGTGAAATCCTGAGTTCTCGCGAAGCACAAGTCAGGCTCGCGAACGGGCTAAGGACATGGCCATGCCAGCCACACGACCGTTCCCCAAGTCCGCACGGGCGTGTGCCCCTATTTTTAGTGAAAAAAAATTCTAAAGTTTTCTAAAGTTCCCGGTTTAGTCCTAAATCGCTTTTAATGTATGTTTTGGGCCTCGTAGGCTCATATTAAGGACTTTAAGATGAAGATTGAAAATTTTTAAATTGGAACGAACTTTTATGACCCAGAAATGTGTATTAGTATGTGTTTAAGTTAGGTAACGCCTCGTACCCTGTTCCGGCGTCAAACACGGGTAAGGGGTGTTACAGGCACATACATTGTCTTGATGTTTTTGCGTTTTGATGATGACACTACACAAAGTTTTTGGTTCCCTTTTTGGTATTTTTAGTGCATTTCAGGATTTCCAAATTTGTAAGACCTTTCCGCCTCTATTGTTTTAGGTTAGCAAGAGACGTGTCCATTGCAACAGGGGTGAAAGCATAACGAGGCTCTACACATCATGGTGGCTTCTCCCCCCTAATGGCTAAACACCAACATACACATTAAGGGTTTCTACCATTACTTCCTCTTGATAGGCAATGGCGGTTTAATTCAAGCGGAGCTAGCTCTTTTCTTAATATTGAGTCACAGGCTCTTTGAACCTTGTTTTTGTTTTGTATGTACGAATTGTTTTAGATTTATTGCGATTTTTACAATTTGTCTTATATTGATTATACATTCTAAAGGAATTAGCCTTCGTTGGCTTGTGATCATTTTCTTTGAATGAAAGTTCTCTTGACAAAAAAAAAAATCTTGAATTGATGCTAACTTGTGTAACAGCCCATTTTTCAATGAAATCGAAACAGTAGTTTCGGGACCACAAATCCGATCCGAAAATAAAGTTTATTTTTATTTTATTATATGGTTCGTATTATGATAGACATGTCATGTGAAAATTTTGATACGAAAATTTTATCGATTAAGTGTTTAATTACTAGAAGGACTAAATCGCATAAAATGCGAAAGTTAAATTCTAGTAGCTATAAGGATTAAATAGCTATGGAATTCAAAACTTGAGGTCCTTATATGGTAATTAGACCATTAAATAAAAGCATGTAGATTTTTGGTGACTCATCCATGGAAATTTAGAAAAAGGGCAAGGACTAAATTGAAATTTGAAAAACATTTAATTAATTAAAAGATGAAAAGAAAATATCATCTTATTTTCTCATCTTCTTCAACCTAAAATACATGGAAACCTTAGGAGAGAGAGAATAAACTTTCATGGCTTAATTGGGTAAGTTTTCTAGTCTCGTTTTTAGTAATTTTGATATTTTTGAAACCGAGATAGCTTAATTTATCTATTTGGGGATTAATTTGAAAAGTTATCAAAGTATGAAATCTGGGTCATGGATGAATATGTTGAAAATTAGAAATTTATGGTAGAAAATGAAAGGTTGTTGATAGATAAACAACTTTTACAAAGTGATTTTTGATGAAAACATGATTTAGGGACTAAAATGTAAAAGTGTGAAATTGAAGAAAAATGCTGAATTTTTATGAATACATGTGCTGTAAATTTTGTAATGGGATTTTGGTTAGGCTTGGAATAAGGAGTAAATTGCACAAGTTTCATTTTCCGAGCCTAGGGACGAAATTGGAATTTATGGAAAAGTTAGGGGCAAAATGGTGATTTTGCCTAGGACGTAAATTGAGTCCAAATGAGTATGAAATATGAGAAATTGACGATTAAAGCTATTTATATAGATCCGGACAACACAAATTCAAGGTTAGACCGAGGAAAAGAAAATGTTTCGGATTAATAGATTACTTACGCGAACAAGTGTCAAGGTAAGTTCGTGTAACTTAATCAAGCATGTAAATATGTTTAATTGAATGTTGTGTTTGTATGGAATGTGACTTATATTGATGTACATTATTGGAATGCTATAATGAAAAATTGAAAATATGTCCAATTGAATATTGAATTCCGATGAATATATGTGCTTTCCTGAAATGAATAAGGTCCTGGATTTGTTGCGGACGGGATTTAGCTCGAATGAGTAATCCTATTGACCTCATTATAGAAAGGATTTAGCCCGAACAGGTAATTCTAATATAATACCTCTCGAGTATACGTTACGATTAGGGTTTAGCCTGGACTGGTAATCCTAATTGAGCTCTTCTGAGCATACGTTATATAAAAGATTTAGCCTAGACCGGTAATCCTATTATACGATACGTGACTCGAGAGTGTGTTCCTTGATTAAGTGCCATAATGGGTACTCTTGAAAAAGAATTGACTGGTTATTGAATCGTACACCTTAAGTGTACCACTTGAGTATCCATCGAAATTTCAATGATTCAACGGACATAGAACTCTTGACATGGTATGAGAATTATGAGATGAAATGATAATGTCTTGAAAGAATATTGCATGATGAGCTCATCTATCCTTACTTGATGTATATGTAAAGTTTGTGACTAATATGTTGATTGAATGCATGTGTTTAGGCAATTTTGCTAATGGATGGAAAACATGATATTGCATGCTTAGATTTAATAAACGGGATTGGTAAGTTTAGTTTTCCTTTATACGAACTTACTAAGGATGTCATGCTTACTCCATTTTATTTTCCCCCTGTTTTATAGTGCTCGGAAGCTCACAAAGGTTGGAGATCATTGGAGCATCGTCACACTATCAACTAGCTTATTTTGGTATATGTAGTAAAATCATTCTGGTATAATGGCATGTATAGGACAACTTGACCTTTAGTGGCTTGATAATGATGTTTGTAATCTAACCATTGGAATGGCTAGTAGTGGTTGTTTTGATATACTTATAATGTCATGCTATGGTAGCTATATATATATGTTAAGTAGTTGATCAAATCATGTTTAACACATGGATGGAACCAAGGTAAGCTTGTAAACATGTATGCATGCAATGGTATGCCATGTTGAATGATGGAATTTGCTTAATTTGAATGCTTGGAATGGTTGGATTGTACTTGGTATGGTTTGGTGCAGGAAAATAGTAAATTTGGGTGACAAATGAGGCTAGGAAATGGCTTTATTTTGTCCACACGGGTAGACACACGGGCATGTGTTTAGGCCGTGTGTGACACACGGCCGGGTACATGGGCGTGTAGTTAGGCCGTGTATCCCCTGCACCTTAATTTTGAGAAATAGAATGCTCAGAATTGAGCACACGGGCAGAGACACGGGCGTGTGTCTCAGCTGTGTGTGCTACACGGCTTAGAACACGGGCGTGTGTCTTGGCCGTGTGAAACCTGCACCTAATTTCGAAATGAATTAATTAACCACACGGCCTAGTACACGGGCGTGTGGCATGACCGTGTGCACAAGTTAGAGAGTTACACGGGGTCGAACACGGCTTGCAGCACGGGCGTGTCCCTGGACCACACGGGCGTGTGAGCCCTGCACCTTGGAAAATTTTTGAAATTTCGCGAAAAATTCTTAGAAGTTCCGATTAAGTCCCGACTCGATTCTAATGCTCGTATTGGGCCTCGAGGGTCCATTTAAGGGACGTTACGAATGATTTCAGAATTTGAATAGTAACTTGTATGATTTACCTGTAAATGTTTCTAAATGTTTCGGTAATGCTTTGTAACCCTGTTTCGACGACGGATACGGGTTAGGGGTGTTACAACTTGGGTATTATTTCTTTTAGGGTAAACTACACCTAAGGTCACTCAACGTCAAAAATTTACAAAATGGTCACCAAACTATTGGAAAGTTTTCATTTAAGTCAGTAAACTATTCGAAAGTTTTCATTTAAGTCATTGGATTGTTATTTTTTTTTTTTAGAAATCTGGCTAACAAGCTCCAAGCAGCGATTGGACAATTGGTATTGTGAATCAGTACCCTCTTATGAGTAGATAAATATACATTAGATCCAAGTTGACCTAACGGTTAGTGTTAGAGATTGGAGAAGAAAGTTGTTTGGGTTTTCATTCGTAGATTCGTGACGTTCAAAGTTGTTTCATGAAAAAAAATTGAATTGTGGAAAAGAAGGGAAAAGAAAGCTTTCAATTGGTGTAGGTGGTGCGAACAAAGAAGGTTATACATTAGCGATTTTAACAGTCTAGTGACTTAAATGAAAATATTCAAATAGTTCAATGATCATTTTATAACTTTTTGAAATTGAGTGATTAAAGCGTAAACTTATTAATAATTTATTGGAATTGCATGTGTTTACCTTTATTTTTTATATTATTTAAGTTAAAAAAAAAACAAAAATAGACATTTTATCACTTATTGTGCTTCTCCCAAAGAATAATACTCATTTTGAAAGTCACATAGCCATGTAGAGGTGAATTTAATTTATTTTGGTTGAATATATCTTTCAGTTGGGTTGAATTTTTTATTTTTATATTAATTTTAAATTTTGAGTTTTTAAACTTAGGCTTAGTTTGGATGAGCGGTTTGTTTACCTCCGGTGAGATTAGTTACTGTAGTAGTAAGATTGATACTATAGCGATGAGATTAGAAATAGCGATGGAGTGTGTATTTGGATTCAAACGTAGTTGTAACGATATGATGAGAATAGAAAATGACTGTTAAGGACATTAGATTAGAAAGGATATATGATAGAAATTTTTTAAATTATTTTACTTTTATGAAATTATTAAAAATATGTGAATTTCTAAATTCATTTAATAAAATATTAAAATGTATCTTATGATATTTTATTATAAATATTTTAATTAATTATATAATTAATTTTTATAAAAATCCACTTAAAAATATTATTTATTATCATGAAAATACAAACAATGTTATTATAATGAAACATTGTTTTTAAATTTAATAAAACTAAAATTTTAAATATAAAAGAGATTGGGATAAAAGATAAACTGAGATATATTTTACCAAAAATCTATAGATTATAAAAAAGAAAAAAAGAACATAACAAAGACAAAAGAGTAAAAGCATACCTACGTTTTCTCACCAATGAAAAATTTCATTTCTACTGGTGTTGCGTAGCGTTCAACGCACTGATGCTGTGCAATCCAAACAGCTTCCACCGGCACGATTGCATTAAAATAACACTCAATCGCACCATACCGGAGGAAAACAGACATCCAAAGGAGCCCTTATTCTAATAAGCTAGCTTTATTTTATGGCTTTTAGATATTAAGGTTTCAATTAAATATTTTTAAATAATGAATTTTATAATTTTTTGAAAAATATATTTATATAAAATATTTTAAGTTAATTTTATATTTAAATATGAAATATTTTTTTAAAAATCATAAAAAAATAAAATTAATTATCTATTAAATAAAAAATAAAATTCAAATCAAATCAAAGTGACTATTTAAAAAAAAAAATTATTGGGTTCAAATAGATTTTTGAAGCTTAACTCTATCCTCATCGCCTTGGCTTAAAACATCGTTTTCTTGTATAATGTGTTCTGATGTTGTATGTCTCAAAGACTGTCAACTCTGAAGCTGTGTGTTTGATCTGTGGTTCTCCATCGGCACTGCTACATGGTAAAGTAAGCTTAATATGGTAACAAAATCGACCCACCATTGGCATTGTTGAGCCCACGGGGTTAATAGTGAAAGCAAAAATGGTAACAAAATCGACCTACCTAGCATTGGCTTTGAAGAATCTTTTGGCTGAGTTGAGGGGATAGGGAAAGGTACTGTGAAAGCTATAAAGATACGTAATTATTCCCATGATTACTTGTTTAAGCAAAGGTAATGGTGTTGGTTGAGAAGTTTGGGAGTTGGGCGGCGATTGATAGATGATAGACTACACGATAGCAGGGGCAGTCATTTCAAGATAGTACAAACCTCCAAAATCTTTAACCCGCACCTGACTTCACTAGGCAATGATGATGTGAAGAATAATTTCTCTGTAGGGTTTAATCAATCAAGATAGGGTGCAGATTGGGTAAAGGTCACATCTACAGGGTTTCAAACTTTTAATTATACCATCACCATGGGGATGCCATGCAGCTATCTCAAGATTTTTCTATGAATTTTGGATATTATTTTTAAATTTTTAAATATCAAAAAATAATTCGACTATTTTAAATATGAAATATTTATTTTACATTATAAAAAAAGTAAAATTAAATAAATAAAAATATTCAATTCAAAATTTTTTAACTTAATATTCATAATATGATACAGATGAATTTTTAAATTCTCAAAACACAACCTTAGCTAGACAGTAGATAGATTGGAATAGTTACATATGATGTGAATTTTATGAATTTAGATGTTATGAAATTAGATAAATGATTAGATTCGTGCAATATTTTCAAATTTTGTATATGTATTAAACTATTTTGTATTTTGTTAATAAATGTTATGAGTAAAATTAGAATGGTACATTTTTATACATCCAACAATACAATACATCAAGAAATATTAAATTAACTCTTATTACAATTTTTAACTTTAAAATGAATATACTTTGATATAAATATCATAAACCTCTTGATGTAATCATTTTCTTAAAATTTAAATGTTAACCCACCATACAATAAATCATAAATTTAGTTGTAGAAAAACAAACCCATAAACATTACATTACTATAACTATTACTTTGTTAATATTATTTAATTTTTTTACATTAATTTTAGTTAATTAATCAATACTAATTAAGATTAAGATATTATTAAGGAGAATTGATCTAATATTATAAACTGTATCATATTAATTATAAATTCTTTTAAAAATATAAAGTGGCATATTTTTTATTGAAGGTCTAAACAATGAGTTTTCAAATCATCTTAATATAATTTAAACTCTCCTTTTTTTTTTTCTCAAACAATTATTTTAATAATAAAATTTTAATTTTAATTTGTAAATATTTTTTTATTATTTTAATTAAGGATAAATTATAAGAATAGTCACTCAAATGTACTTAATTCTATTTTGATCACTCAATTATTAATTTTTTCGATTTAATCCCTCAATTTTTCAAACTTAAATATTTTTACCAGTCTCCATTATTAGCTATTGTTTGATGAAGTATATGTGAAACTGCTAATCGTAAAATCCCTTTTGTTTTTATCCAAGTGAAAGAAAGAGCTTAGTTTTATCGTTCTAAACAAAATATTCATTAATGAGAAATTTGGCAAACTCTCATTATGTTTTGTACTTAAATCACATTGTCTTCAAATAATGAATTTTTATGATAATAATAAAAAAGAAATAAATAGCTTAAGTGGTTTTTTTTTCTTTCAAAAATACCATGAATTAGTTAAAACATAGAAGAAATTTTCTTTAAAAAATAAAATACTAATAATTAAAATTAAATAATAATCGTTCGCACCTTTCAAATTCATCTTAAAATTTTGTGGTAGAATACTCGTGGGAATGGATTGTATGAAACAGTGACACCATGTCATATGTATCCCTTTCCAATAGTTTTATGCCACATCAGTATTTTCATCCTGAAAAAAATCAAATCCAAATTAAAATCCACGATTTTCATCACGAAAAAATCAAATTCAAATTAAAATCCTGAAATTCAGGATGAAAATACTGATGTGGCATAAAACTATTGGAAAGGGATACAGATGACATGGCGTCACTGTTTCATACAATCCTTTCTCGAATACTCGTTAGCTTCTATGTTTGAAATTTTTTATATAACAACATTTAAAACAAATTTTTATATATATAATATGATAAAAATATAATTAGAAATTTTATCAAGCATTTTAAAAAGCATGCAATATACTCAAAAACATAATTTAAATATGTTTTAATTTATCTAAATGTTTTTGAGTTAATATCAAAATGTTTTGAGGTGTCTAAAATGTTTTTAAGAGGCTTTGGTATAAATGTGTTAAGACATAAGCATGTTTTTTTCTCGAGAAAGACAAACATCGAAGCTAAGGGTCGCTTCAGGGGAGTCATATCTCGAGACATTCGACTAATTGTCTCAAGACATATGACCAAACGTCTCGAGACACACTAGCCCTGTCTCAAGACACAGACCGCCAACGGTTATGTAATAGTCATATTTTTCTTTCTATCTCGAGACAAGGGGTTTTATTTCCGAAGACACATTGCTACATGTTGCATTAAATGTACCAAATGAATCTCAACGGCTAGAAGTCATCCCCAACAGTCATAAACTTTCACAAACTTGTTCTTTGATATAAATACAAGTCAAAGGCATATCAAGACATAATAGATGAACATCCAAGCTTAAAAATCAAGAGAGAAGCATCAAATTCTTAATTTCTTCATTTTCTCTTGTACATATCTCTTAGGTACTTATTGTTAGATCTTTTTATCATTCTCATTTCAATTCATTAAGAGAGTTAAATACTTATAAACACGCATCTTTGAGAAGCATTCATTGTTTACATCTTTTCTTGTACTTACAAAAAACTACTTAAGGGTTTTGAGATAAAAACCATAAGTAATTCATAAAAGGTTCTAGTTTAGCAATAAAAGGTAGGGGAAATGTAGTGTTGTAAAAATTAAATATTTTCTTAAAAGGTAACAATTCAAATATAGTAAATTAGGAAATCTTTGGTCGAGGTATACCAAGACAGTAGAGGTAGATAATTGAGGTTAAACCACTATAAATTAAAGTATTCAAACTTTTTATTTTATTTTCTCATCATTTAGAAAAATTTATAGAAAATTTTAAAGTACCATTTCACTTCCCTCTTAGTATTTCGAGCTTAACAATACTATCTCAATTTTTTTTTTAAAAAAAAAACCCTAAATCTTTAATGATACTTTTGTCTGTAAGTCTTTAAATGAACATTCCTTATAAACGTGTTTCGTCCCAAAAACATTAGTTCTTACTCAGTAATGTATTATTATAAATTTAAATCTAATCACACAAATTCTAAAAAAAGTAATTATCTATAACAACCTCTGTTTGCTCTATTGTTCCATTTGTTGTTTAGACAGATGTTTAGACAAGTGTTTGAATATCTGTTCAAATACACGTTAGAATAGAACACAAGCAGTAAGCAAATAAACGAAGAGAAATAAATACAAGAGATTTGTTAACGCAGTTCGAAACCAGTCCTACTTTATAAAGCCTCGCTCAATGAATAATTCTTATTCAACAATTTTCTAAATTACCTATTAGTTTAAACTCAATTTACTCTTACACAAAGAAGTAATTGCAACCTCAGCACCAACTTCAATTGTTACAAATCACTCACCCAAAAAACCTTATAATATAACCAATACAACTTTCCAATAAAAAACCAAATATAAGAGTACAAAAATACCAAGTAAAAGATACACAATTAACCAGTCAAAAGTTCTAAAAAAACCACACCTTAATGTGCAACACAATAGCGTATTTATAGGTTAAAAATCAATAGTTTCTTCAAGTAGTCTTGAAAGGTAAAAATAATAATAAGTCACCAAATAAATAGCTTAAAGGATAAGAATAAGTCCTATGGGATAAAATATGTTGATCTCCATGTATCTTCAATAACCAAATTCAATCACCATTAGAACTCTCTAAGATAAATCCTTCTATTATAATAATCAAATAAAGTGTTCAAGTTAAAGTAAACTAACCAACTTGATCTCTAGGTAAAGAGATAAACTTTCAATGTCCAACTTGTTTCATCTCTCTCTTCCTTCCTCTAATTCGATCAGCACGATTAAGGACGAAATAAAATACATTATGAGACTCATTTGCTTATGGAAAAAACAATCATAGATGACCAAATCAAAAAGCCAACATCCAATAATACATAGGTTGTCTCAAAATTTGACACTATGCTTTATTTTGATAAGTTGAAATTTACCACTATACTTTATTTTGATTGATATTTACCATTGTATTTTTGAGCTAGAGATAAATTTACCATTATATTTTAACTTTATCTTAATTTTGCCACTTTACTTTTGTTTGATTGAATTTTGTCACTAAAATTAGATTTTTTTATTAAATTTTACTATTCAAATTTTGAATTTAAAAATATTTTGAAGAAAAAATTAATAAAAAATATTATAATTTAAGCTTAAAAATAATAAATTAATATAGTATCAACAATTAATAAAAATAGCTCTTTATAAAAAAAAATTAGGGTGTGTTTGATAACTTTAAATTTTAAATGTTGAGAAATTAAGTACTGAATTTTTATTACTTAATTTTTTAAGTGTTGAATTCATATTAGAAAATTGTTTGGTAAATTAGTAAATATAATTTTTGAATATAATTATGTTGTTTTTTAAAAGTAAATATTGAATTTTAAAAATTTATTTATTTATTAAGTTTAGTTTTATTAATATAATATTTTATATTATTTTAGATAGTTTTGGATGAAAGGCAAATATGGTAAGTTGAATTTTTTCATAAAAATAATTTATTTCAAATTTTTAATAAAGTAAAATTAATTTAATATTTTCTACATTAAGTGATAAGTAGCTACCTACCTATTTATCTTATTCAATACTTTTAAAAAAAATTATATTAAGTAAATAATTAAAATGATTATCAAACACATTTAAAGTATTAAATATTGAAAATGAAAAATTTTAATGGTTTATCAAACACACCCTTAAATCTCTTTTTTCTTTTTTCAAAATTTTCTTTTACTAAATAAAAATTATGTGTTAATTTATTATCTTTTAATATTTGAAATAATATTTTCTTGTTAAATTTTCTTTCCAAATCATAAAAATCAATATTAATTGGAAAAAAATAATTAAAAAGGGTAAAATTTAAAATTTAATTGTAAAATTCAATCTGAAAATATAAGGATAAATATTAATCAAAATAAAATATAGCGAGGAAGATATTTATAGAGAAGAAAAACAAGAAGTTGAGTTAGATGAAGCCAAGAAGCTGAAGCAAGAGATGTAAGGATAATTAATTTCCCTGCTCTATGGTGCATCCACGTTTTACTGAGATTTCTTTGCATATTTCCATCAACTTCATGTAAAAACGAAAAGGTTTCATCAATTTAATCTAAAACTACGCTCCTACCATCTATATTTCAACAGATATATATTGACATACTAATTAGTATATTTAGCATAGGACATGTGGTCCCAACAGAAAGACGAGATTTGCAAGGAAGTTGATATTTATTGACATACTAATTAATAACACACTAAAAATGAGAGTCAAGAAGCTTGATCAACAGGAGAAGGGAAGGGAAGAAAGAAACATAGTGACAGTGCTGTAGTCTCAAGTAACACGACTACCTTCCTTTCCTCATAAACATATTGCTGGCAAATCTAAGAAGTTCTCCACTGCATCTCAATTTGAAGCCGACCGTTCTTAGAGTCGATCAGATGATACTTTTCATTGATTCTTCTGTTATTCACAACATCAGCTAGGCTTATAGTAACATAACCCAAAGATTCCTGGTCATACATGTAAACAAGGATTATTATTCGAGTACATAAAACATGTATTTATATTTCAAACAGACAATGAGAAAATAAGCCTGTTATGCACCTTGGGATGCAGTAGCCCTATTCTGGAGGATGTACTGAACGCTTCGATGTGAATTTTATCATTCGTGGGTGGTTCATCCACCATAAACTGAAATTCTTCTTCCCATCTCGGATCTCTGCTTTTCTTTACACGCTGTGTTGTCAAAATTCAAGCAGGCACAAATAAGATTCATAGTCAATAATGCATACTGAAAATTGCCAGTTTTAAATATCAACTACCAATGTTTGGTTACAATTTGAACATATATGCCCTGGCATGATACATCAAATATTTCCAAGATTTTAAATGGTTGCATCAACTGTTGCAGCCTGTGGGAATATGGAAATGCTATTAAAATGTAAGATCCATTGGCAGTTTGGAACGTTTCACACCATTTCCTTTTAGTGAGAAACCATTCTTGAGGAGAAAAGAAAGAATGAAAGAAACAATGCTCGAACAACTAATTTTACGACATAGATTAATGGCATACCTTGGTTTTTCTCTCCTCCCCTCTGAATAACAGCCGCACGTGTGGGTTTGTGTGGTACTTCCCTTCAATATCTTCAGCTTCATGCACAATAACTACAAGTAAACCTCCACCTGCAGGTGTTCCTTCTGGAGCCTTTTGTACCATAGTTGAGTCGTCAACGTCTTTTGGTATCTCATCCTCCTTGAAAGGTTTGTACAAGGCTTCCAAGACAAGCTGCCCTCGTGACTTCTCATTTTGTTGATCATTTGGATCCATATTTTTCAGCAGATCAAGAGTAAAAACTTTTGGCTCTTCAGGTGTAAGATCTTTCAATGGAACAACATTCATGCCCATCTTGTCATGTTTGCCAACCTGAATTGAAGTTAACATACAGCATGAGAAATACAGGAGGAACATGCACAGGCATGCATAAATACTTCAGCATGCAAAACACACAGAAATGTGCACAGGTCAAACATTCGTCTTCACAAATAGGTGCCTCATTATTTCACATTGTTGCCAAATAGAAACGGTTAAGTTGGTTACCTTAGTGGCAGCCTCGAAACCTACGATTAATCTAGAAAATACATCAAAATCATCATACCTGCTCCCAGTCATAGAGAATTATCTCCAGCGCTTGAGTGTTTGGATCTTTAACAACAAAACTAAATTCCTCATTCCATTCGGGGTTCAAGTTGCTTTGTTTCACAGTAGTCTTCTTGGCAGAGAGTTTTTCCTCTGTTAACTTTAGTTTTACGTAAGGATCGGATTTGCCTAGGAAATCTTTCTTTCTAAGCTTCATTGCCTTGACAACCTTCACATCAAGCATTCCAACAGGTTTCTTCATTGCTCTGTCAATTTGGAGAAACGTTAGAAGGTACTACACAAAGACTCATCAGTATTTTGCAAGTCAGCAGAAAACTGGAATACACTTACTGTGTAGGATCCATTATTGGCACTTGTAAGGCTTTAGGCCATAGGTACATATTTGCAACTTGATCTTTTATGAGCTCCTGGAGAAAAAGGTATATCCATATTAAGCACAAAAAGAAAAATGACGCATAATAGGATCAGATACGTGGAAAATAAATGTGGTGATTGCTAGCATACTAATTAGCCATAGAAATGCCATTTCCACTCCCCTTACTCTGATAAGTGAAGGGAGATAGAGAGATGGGTGTAAGTAACATTGGTCGAGCAGATAACCATTGGCTATGAGATTGATAACAGTGTTCTCCATCACAAAATCTGATCTATTACAAGAAGAAACAAGAAATAGAAGTATTACCTGGACAAACCTGTATAATCCAGGAATGGCCATAACATCTGCCCCGAGTAACTTAAGCCCAAAGTCAACATGTGGCTGCAGATTAAAATGGAAGATTAGGAAAAGAGAACAGAAAGATTGAGGCTAGAAACTAAGATCTCTATTGATAGATACTATCACTAAGACCAGCATGTAATATGTTTTCTCCTTAACATATTATGCTGAAACTGAATCATGATGAAGCTTTGTGCAGTCAGAAAAAAAAAATTAATAACATCAAATCATAATAAACTGATATGATAAACAAAATACAAAAGACTTTCCAATTGAAAATGATGCTTAGAGAAATATTATGCATAAAATACAAAACATGGTTCATCAAAACTTGTAATGAAGCACAAACTTTATTACTGAGTAAAAACCATGTTTCCCACCTTGTCCATTAGGGAGACATATATGTTGGCAAAACAAGGAAAGACACTGAGCAAAGGCTTCAGAGTAATTCGAGGAACAGCAAAAACTTGCAAATCGACAACCTGAAAGAATCAAAAAAGAAAGTCAATGCTCCTCAGTGGAAGCACCATGAATTTTTCCTACTAGATCTTGTGGAATAATTTTGTCCACACAAGGGTGCACATAGTTCATGAGAGAGACAGACAGAATGTGTACAAATTTCTCTCATGTTTTCACATGCATATTTCTTTCTTTTAATCCACCAGTACACTAGCAAATACCTGAACAGTGGCTTTTAATCCAAAAGCTTTAACTGCGATAATGATGTTAGGATTCCCTGCCCACTTAAGTGATGGTTCCATAATAATTTCCTTCTCATCAGTGACATAGACTTTCATTCCTGGCATACAATAAGATCAACAATGAGTATTTCTCTGCAAAAATTTGTGTAAATAAGCTAAAAAATTCATAACCACCATATGCATCTTATATGTCATATGCAGTTGAGATTACGTATGTGTAGAATGTAATGGGAAAGAGAAGTCAACCTTGAAAAGTTGGTGGCAGGGTACCCAAAGTAAGTGTTTCAAATTCAACTGATTGAATTTTGTATTTTGGAATTTGCTCATCAATAATGGGCTTTGCTACATTCTTAGCAGTTGTGCAAATCGCCTTGAAAAACGAAGTGCCGATACTTGATAAGGAATTCAATAATATAAGAGAGGCCATATATGTGAAAGGTCATTGCAGTTATACATACCGTATCTAGATAAGGCCACATGGTCTCGATAAATTTGTTAAGCCAGTCAACCTGCAGAGAAACAGACAGTGATAACCTTGATGCATACCTTAATATGAAGCACTTAAAGACCCAAATACAGAAATGAAAGGACATAGCATAGGACAACATACACGGTCAAAATCTGGATTTTTGACCCACAAAGGGATCTCTGGAAGCAACTGCTGCAAAGTTTTAGAGTCTTCCTCAACCAAAGGACGGATTTTAGGATCCTGAACAACCAAAACATACAATGTGACCATCTTATCAATGGTTCAAAAGGCTGATTTATTCGTTGTTTTCCTATATGATAGCTTCATATGATAACTACAGCTTCTTATAAGTGGCACCAACAGACATCGACACAGGCCAAACCGGTTGGTCAATGGTGATCAAGTGCAAAAAGCAAAATCCCAGAAAAAAAAAAGCAATAAACAAAAGAATACCTCTATTTTTATTTATTTATTCATGTTTTAGAATGCTAATACCTGCAGAGAAAAAATTGTGAATCCTAAAACTTAAATTTTCCCTAGAAAAGCCTAAGCTAATGCCTGATCATTTCAAAATCATGTTCTTTTCGACTGAAAATCATGGATATACATCTCTCAAAGCGAGAACACTACAAATTACAAATCTTTGCACGGTGAAACAGGAAGACAGAATTCATAAACTCAAAAAGAACAACTTGAATTAACCATTAAATTATAAGAGTAAAAAAGAAACATTCGATCAGCTTAGAAAAAAGTTATCATTTTTTTAGCACTTGTTCATTGTTTTAACAACAAAATTTCAAGCCGCTTATGGAAGAACAAGAACAGGCACCTAGGGAAAAAAAAGACTCTGACAAAAACTAAGAAAAGCAAAAGGAAATTCAACCGAGAAAGAAACAAACCTTAACATCAGTGGGAAGGAAGTAGATGAACATGTAATACCCAATGACGATCCCAACCGAAGTTCCAATTCCGAATCCAAAAAGGCCCATTACAGAGCTCAAAACACCCATTTTTCCCTTCTGTTTTTTTTTTTTCCAAGGATAGCTCAAGTAGTTTAATCAAAGAGGCATAAAAAGCATTTGCTCTCTTCTGTTGAAGTGAAACTAATACCAAAAGAAAAACCAGAAATGGAATCTGAGAAAGATTCTTGTGGGAAGTAAAATTGGAAGCAAAAAGAAAAGAAATGGTAAGAGATATTAGAGTAAAAAAATCTTATCAGGAAGAGTGGAAGCATTAAAGGAGCATTTACAACTAGTGGTCAGTCCTTTACGTTCAAAGGAGCCGATGCCATTTTGGACCTACCAGAGGCTTTTGCTATGAAATTTTTATGCGCGTGATATCCTCTGTCGGTAACGTTCAATTGGTTGGTTATGGATTAAATTTTTTTTTTTTTTCTGAACTTACTACCTTAAACAATATCTATATAACTAAAGAAAGGCATTAGCTGTACTTTTCTCACTTTCCTCTTACATGAACAGATTATGGTCAATTCCTTCACTTTTTAAAAATTATATAACAATTGTTATTATTAATTTTTATATTTCACTCAAATTGAAAACTGAATCTCTATATTTTAATTTAGACATGATTTGGCACCTCAATCTTTATAATGTTATTAGTTAATTTAAATGTTTTATTATGATTAAAATATTAATGTGAATTTTTAAGATTATTAATATCGTTAAATTTTCTATTAAATTTCAGTTTATTATAATATTATTATGTTTGTTACATAGATTTTGAGTGAGTATTTTTTTAATTTCAAAATACAACACCAGAAAACTTAACAAAAAATTTATAATAATATTAATAAATTAACCTAAATTTTTAAGTTCAAAAAATAAAAACATTAAATTTCTAAAAATAAAAATAAAAATATTAAATTCTAAATATATAAAAATTATAAAAAAATTGAAAATAAATAATTTACCCAAACATGAAGCGTGAGTAAAAATCATATTAATATATTACTAAAATTATGTAATCTATTAACTAATTAAAAAACCGTTAGTAATGTCATCTTAAAATTAGGCTAAATCAGGTGGAACCCAAAGGTTAGTGAAAACAAGTGTGTTTCACTTTCCCGACACAAAAAGTAGTGTCATAATCATTTTCCTTTTTGGTTTTTAAAATATCATATTTGACAAGATGGATTTTAATTAAATAAATTATAAAAAAAATTATAAAAAGTAAAAATATTACTAAAAATAGTAAAAATGATTCTTGAATAACTTTTTTGATTTGGTTCAATTAATATCAACGTGTCATAATATTCTATTGATATTATAAAGTCTTTGTTATGTTGATGAAGTTTATCCTTCATCATCTACGATGAATATTTGTTATTGTTTTCTCTAAATTGTATATTCCATTTATTGAATGAATTAATAAATTTACCTTTCAAAAAAAATATCTATTTAAACTAATATACCAATTAGTTTTTAATTCAACCAATTTAATCGGACAGTTCAATTTGATTCTAGTAATCATGATTTTTTTTCACCTATAAACTAATTTGTGATTAGTATAATTCTGAAAATTAATTAAAATTTTGTTTTTAAAAAATATATAAATCTTAAATATGAAAATCTAAATTAAAAGAAAAAGAAAAGGATGTTGGAGTATTTAATTTGGAATCACAAACAGTTTTTGATGTTTGAGTTGAACAATTAATAAAATCAAAGTATGGAGGGAGATAGTTGGCAATTAATGGGGACCAGATTTTTTGTAACTGATATCAAATGTGTTGTGGTAGAATTTTATATTATTATATCAAAGAATAATAAAATAATTGTATGGTGGACTTAAAAGCCCTCAAGTCTAATGCAAGTGGTGATGTATCTAGGTAGCTTCAAGGAAACAATAAGCCCTCTATAATAGGCACATTAAGGAACAATGAACAAAGAGGACTTCATAAAAGCATGACTTCAAATTTTGAGTGACTTTTCTTGTTCTAATAAGTATCAACATTAGATCAACCATACTACTAATATAAATCCACATGTATTTGTTCATCCCCACTGTTAAGGGCATATTTAATAAATTATTAAAATGGTTTAATTAATTATTCATGGAAATATACAAATATCAGTCACTATCTTTATGCTAGAATATACTCAATGGTTTCGTATGCAAAGCAAATAGTTAAGTAAATATTGGCTCACTGATTACCTAAGTTTAACAAATATTAAGTTGCACTACATGCATTGGTTGTAATGTAGAAGACAATTTATATTAATAGGTAATCTAAATGGTTCGTAATCCATGGGTCAAAATGAGCAAGTAACTCATGTTTGAATTAATATATCATTTATAAGTCCAATTGAAAGATATCTTGTCTTGGTTATCGGGCTAGATTGACTCCCAGAAATAAACATAGACGTTATTGTTTGGAATGACAATACATATGATATGACCTAAGTTGAATTAGTCCTAGATCAGGGGCGAAGCCAGAACAATATTTTAGGGGGGGCGGATGAAATTTTAATTTTTTATAGTTTATATCTTTATACTTTGTAAATGATTAAATCAAATTTTTATAATTTTAGGGGGGGCCAAAGTGTAATTTTACCTTTACTAATTTAAAATTTTTAAAAAATTTTAAGGACCTAAATAGCAATTTTACATTTTAGAAGTAGGGGCCCATGCATTCCTTGGCCGCCCCCTGTCCTAGATCTATTTATGGATTAACTCACCTGGATATTCATAGTGTGGCTTATCTAAATTTTGAGTAAGTGAATGATCATGTGTACATCTGTAACACCCCTAACCCGAACTCGTCGCCGGAATAGGATTTCGGAGCATTACCAGAACATTCAGAACATTTTTCCATTAAACTACGAAAATTTACTATTCATTTACCAAGATCATCCAAAATGTCCCTTGATCAGGCCCTTGAGGCCCAATACGAGCATTAGAATCGAATCGGGGCTTAATCGGAACCTCTAAGAATTTTTCGCAAAATTACAAAATTTTCCTAAGGTGCAGGACTCACACGCCCGTGTGGTCCAAGGGACACGCCCGTGTGACCCTGGAACACGCCCGTGCTACAGGCCGTGTTCGATTTAGGGTGCTCTCTGACTTGTGCCACACGACCATGCCATACGCCCGTGTGCTAGGCCGTGTGGTTAATTAATTTAATTCGAATTAGGTACAGGTTTCACACGGCCAAGACACACGCCCGTGTTCTAGGCCGTGTCTCCCACACGGCTGAGACACACGCCCGTGTGGACAAAATAAAGTCATTTCTAGCTTCATTTTTCACCCAAAATTTCACCCAAGACCTGCACTTGAAACACACATCCAATACCAACCAATTCAAGCATTCAAATTGAGCAATTTCTACGATTCACAAGGCATATCACTACAAGCATACATGATCACAACCTTACCTTAGTTTAACTTAGGCATTCCCAACATTGATCACATATTTTTAACATAACACATGTGTATATATGTATATCATAATAATAATCTACTTAGTCATACCAAAATGAACCAATACTACCCATTCCAATGGCTAGGTTACAAAATAACATTTTTAAGCCACTACTGGCCAAGTTGTCCTATACATGCCATTATACCCAAAATGATTTCACTAAATATACCCAAAATGCTAGTTGATAGTGTGACGATGCTCCAATGATTTTCCAACCTTCACGAGCTTCCGAGCACTATAAAGTAAGGGAAAAATAAACGGAGTAAGCATTACATGCTTAGTAAGTTCGTATAACGGAAACTAAACTTACCAATCCTGTTATTAAATTTAAGCACACATCATCATGTTTTCCATCCATTAACCAAGTTTCCTAAGCACATGCCTTCAATCAAACATGTTAGTCACAACACTTACAAACATGTCAAGTAAAAATAAGTGAGCTCATCATGCAATGTTCTTTCAAGTCATTATCATTACATCTCAAGATTTTCATGCCAAGTCAAGAGATACAAGCCCATTGAATCATTGAATTCCGATGGATGTTCAAGTAGTACACTCGAAGTGTACAGTTCTGTAATCCGTCAATTTTTTATTCAAGGGTACCCCTTAGGGAACTCAACCAAGGAACACACTCTCGAGCCACATATCGTGTAACAGGATTACCAGTCCAGGCTAAATCCTTTATATAACGTAAGCTCGGAGGAGCTCGATTAGGATTACCAGTCCAGGCTGAACCCTAATCATAATGCATACCCGAGATGTATTATATTATGATTACCCGTCCGGGCTAAATCCTTTATATAACAAGGTCAATGGGATTACTCGTCCGAGCTAAATCCCGTCCGCAACAAATACAGGACCTTATTAGTTTCGGAAAAGCGCATGTAATCATCGGAATTCAACATCCAATCGGGACTAACCCTTTATCACCATTTCAAGCATGTAGCAAATTTTCCATCATAGCATACAAGTAAAGCACATTAACATAAATCACATTACATACAAACACAACATTCAATTAACATAATTACATGTCCAATTAAGTTACACGAACTTACCTCGACACTTGTTTGCGTAATAATCTACTAATCCAAAATCTTTTCTTTTCCTCGATCTAGCCTCGAGTTTGTGTTTTCCGGATCTATGTAAATGAATTTAACTATCAATTTCATACATTTCATATTTAGATGGACTCAATTTACGTCCTAGGCAAAATTACCATTTTGCCCCAATCTTTTCCATAAATTTCGATTTTGTCCCTAGGCTTAGAAAATAAAACTTGTGCAAATTACTCCCTATTCCAAGCCTAACCAAATCCCCATTACAAAATTTACAGGACATGTATACATAAAATTTTAGAATTTTTCTTGCAATTTCACAATTTTACATTTTAGTCCCTAATTCAAGTTTTCATCAAAAATCACTTTGTAAAAGTTGTTTATCTATCAATAATCTTTCATTTTCTACCATAAATTTTCTAGCATAATACATCCATGACCCATTTTCATACTTTGATAACTTTTCAAATTAATCCCTCAAATAGAGAGATTAAGCTATCCCGATTTCAAAAATACTAAAATTATTAAAAACGGGACAAGAGAACTTACCTAATTAAGCCTTGAAAGTTTCCCCTCTCTCTCCTAGGGTTTCCATAAAATTTTAGGTTGAAGATGACAATAATAAGATGATATTTTCTTTTATCATATTTTAATTAATTAAATTTTTACTATTTCTGATTTAGTCCTTGACCTTTTTGTATAATTCCATGGATGAGTCACCATGAAAAATCTACATACTTTTCTTAATGGTCTAATTACCATATAAGGACCTCTAGTTTTGAATTCCATAGCTATTTGATCCTTATAGCTACTAGAATTCAACTTTCACATTTTATGTGATTTAGTCCTTCTCGTAATTAGGCACTAAATCGATAAAATTTTCATGTCAAAATTTTCACATGTCACGTCTATCATATTACGGACCATATAATAAAATAAAAATAAATTATATTTCGGGTCGTATCTGTAGTCCCAAAATCACTGTTCCGATTTCACTGAAAAATGGGCTGTTACAACATCACTAATGTACTTTGATATATTGAAAACTTATGCATCTCAAGGTAATAAGCAAAAAGTTGATATGTAGGGTACATGACTAGTACATGAATAGACTTGTTCAAGGGTTGTGTAACACCCCTAATGTAACACCCCATACCCGAGTCCGAGGCTCAGACCGGATACGAGACATTACTATGCTTGAACTTACTTAATCATGACATTGCGGGCTATAAAATTTCGTTCCGAAATTAAAACTTCTCATTCTTAAAAAATTCGTACATTTCATGGGCCTACGAGGCCTTAAACTCATACTGGTAAACTTTCGGAACCTTATCGAAAAACTTTTCTTTGAAACAGGGGTTACACGTCCGTGTAATATAAGACACGCCCGTGCATAGGCATACACGCCCATGTCCTCAGACTGTGCCCTAAAACTCAGTATTCTGCCAATTTCCACACGGCCATGACACGCCCGTGGACTTAGACTGTGTACTACATCTTGATATCTTGACTTATTTCACACGACCGGGCACACGCCCATGTTCTAGTGTGTCATGCACGGCCTTAACACACGACCGTGGGATTAGTCCGTGGCCTATTCTTACTTATAAGACTAAGGTGCGCGTTTACATGCGGCCTAGACACACGCCCGTGTGTCTAACCGTGTGGGCACTTAGAGGCTATTTACCAAGTCAATTGCCATCCTGAAATTAAGATACAATTCATACTCATTTCTACAAATCAATACTACATCATCTTGAATAATACTACATGCTTCATTGATAATTATAAACATACACACTTGGCCAATCACTTAGCCATATACAAAAGAATAACCAACTTAATAGCCTATACTTTGGATCTTCTTAAAACATTTACTCAAAATGTAATGCTACCTATACATGCCATACTTAGTAAAACAACTTGGCTATACCAAAATAGCGATTGATAGTGTGCTCCGAGCTCCGATGACGGTGATCCTCGATATTAGCTTGGCGGGGACTACACGAAAAGAAAGAATGAAAGACATAAGCATTTAGCTTAGTAAGTTTGCATAATACACATAGCAACATTCTTACTTAATATAGACCATTTGATATAAACAATGGCATCATAAATTCAGCTATATAAAGCTTACTTACTCATACTTGATTCTTACATAACTCATGAAACTTACTAGTCTCATACTTGATAGGCAAACAAAGTACTGTATCACTAGATCACATTGATCAAACATACTTGAACATAATACTCATAATTTCTAATTCATCATTCATAACATGAATAATATTCTTTTTCACTTGATAATAACCTTACTTACTTAGCTTTCTTATTATCTCTTTGGAGCTTAACTCGTTTGCCCGATGAATTTATATGAATAACCGAGGATACTAAATCTCATCTAAAATTTGAGGCCATGACTTAACATGGACTTATACGAAGTCTTTCTTGTTCTCACCAATGCCATGCCTTAACTTGGACTTATATGGGATCTCTTTCTCTTGATAACTTTTCAATGCCAAGCTTGCCTTGGTCTTACATGATAACTTGTTCAATGCCAAGCTTGCCTTGGACTTACATGATAACTTACTCAATGCCAAGCTTGCCTTGGACTTACATGATAACTTATTCAATGCCAAGCTTGCCTTGGACTTACATGATAACTTATTCAATGCCAATCTTGCCTTGGACTTACGTGATAACTTACTCAATGCCAAGCTTGCCTTGGACTTACATGATATCTTGCTTGCTTGCCGATGCCATGCCTCGGCTTGGTCTTATACGGACTTTCTTGTTTCATGTGGTAGATTGAGTATCCTAAGCTATTCAACTTCAATCGGGGCTTTTTCATGCTTGATTTCATTAATTTCTTTATTTAACATAACATTAAACATTTTCATAATAACATTGTATGTTATACTAAGCAATTCAATGATATAAATCATAAAGCTTAGAAATCATACAAACTTACCTCAATATAAAAAATGTAGCTAGGTATGCAATTTAGTCATCGACCTTGTTCTTGCCTCGGTTTCGAGCCGAGCTTCGTTTTTCTTGATCTATAGTCATAAATAGATCATTTAATACTCACATTGACTAAATTGACTCTTAAATCATACTTTGGAAAAATTACTATTTTGCCCCTAAACTTTCTCATATTTTTACTTTTGCCCCAAGGCTCGTAAAATGATTCTCATTCAACTTTCTTAAACTTCATGCTTATCTGATTCATTTTATCTACTATGACAACCATCAATTCTCACTATTTCTACTATGTATGAGAAATCTCAAAACTTTAACAAACTAGTCTCTATATTCATTTTTCATGAAATTCATTAAGGAAAAGATGTTTATCTAACATCAAATTCTCATAATCTTCCATGAAACATCATTTAACAAGCATGTCATACATGGGTAGATTTTTGAACATGCATCTTAGCTTATTTTATAGCTAAAAATAGCTAATTCATAATACGAGAACTTCAAAAACACGAAGAATATTAAAAACAGGACTAAGATGAACTTACTAGCAAGCTTGAAAGATGAGCAAACCCTAGCTATGGTTTCTTTGAAAATTTCGGCAATGAGGAAGAAGATGATAATGATTTTTGTCATCTTTTTCCTTTATTAATCATTTAATAGGTAAATGACCAAAATGCCCTTCTCTTAAAAATATCACCATTTACTAACTCATGTCCAATTTTGTCCAAAAATTATAATTTGGGAAAATTGCTATTTAAGGACTCATAATTGCTATTCTAGAGCTATTTCATACAAAATGCTTCTAGAAACTCATAATTTGTAACTTTTGCAATTTAGTCCTTTTTGGAACATTCAACCTCAATTTAGCAAAATTGCTTCATGAAACTTTCACACTAACATGCAAACGTGACATAAATCTTAAAAACTCATAAATTCACCTCAAATTTGCGGCCTTGCACCACTATTCCGACTAGGCCCTAAATCGGGCTGTTACACCTAACCCGTATCCATCGTCGGAACCGAGTTACGGAGCATTACCAGAGTTTACAGATCAAACAGATAGAAATTTCAAACATTTCATATCATATAATATTCAGGTCAGAAACCAATCAAACTCATACATACTATCCCTTATTTGAGCCATCGAGGCCCAAAATACGCGTTAGAAACAAGTCAGGACTAATTCGGAAAGTTCGAAAATTTTTCGTAATACATTAAAAATTTTCAAAGCTGCAGGGGTCACACGACCAATAAACACGCCCGTGTCTTAGGCCGTGTGGGCATTCAAAATAGGGACACACGGTCCTGTCCCAGCCCATGTTCGTGCCCGTGTAACTCTCTGACTTGGGTCACACGGCCAAGCCACACGCCCGTGTGCCAGGCCGTGTACCCTTTCGAAATGGCCTCGCACGCCCGTGTGCTAGCTGTGTGTCTCACACGGCCGAGTCACACGCCCGTGTGTCTGGCCGTGGACATAAGATGTGCCTTAAACAACAATTTTACCATTGCCTACATGCTTAGCATTAAAAAATTCAAAAATCATTCATTTAACCTGTTCAAAACACGACTAAACACATTCAAAACATGCCAAAACAATCATCCTATGTGCCTAACCAATGTACCCTCATTGATACCACATTTATATCATCAAAACATATCATCAAAGTATCATTCAAATCCAAATTATAAACATACCAATTTCAATCCATTTTGCCTAGTTCATAAGCACTTAAACACTAACTTAAATTCACATGCACATATCTAGATTTGGTTCAATTTACCATGCCATAATATGGCTTCAGAAACAAACACATGTTTATATATATACCAAACCAATATTAAACTTATAACCTCATTTACAATCAATCCACGAAATAATTATTATTTAGACACCCTAGGTACATGCCGACACAAAAGATAAACATCACCACATTTGAGTTTGGGATCATTGTTGGATGCTGAATCGGCATTCAAAAAGTGAACTACCTAACCTGCGCACGGAAAAAAAAAATCGTACGTTGAGTAAAACTCAGTGGTATTTCTATAATCTAAATATTTAAAGACATAATAATATAATATGCATATATTAATTATAAGCACAATTGAATATTTAAAACCACATTTATTCATACAATGGCATTAGCCATTTAATACTCAATTCATAAATACCATACTCAATTCTCATCACTTGCTATATAATAGCTTTTCACATTCTATTTCCAATTCACTATATCACTTCCATTTCTCATACCATGTCATTTCAATATCAATTATAGAACTTTATTATTTATTTACCCTACTAACACGACTCGGACTCGGACTCGGACGGATATGCGGATCCAACCAACACACCAGTTTGGCACCTAGTGCCTCATCAGATAATCCATAGTAATATGCGCCCAGCACTATATAAATTTGACACACAGTGTCTCATCGGTTAAAACAAAGTAATTTGGCACCCAATGCCTCATCGACACGAAATCAAAGAAATCCCTGAACTCTTCCTATCCTATGGCATGCCATTTATATCCGACTCAGCCCGATACAGTTAATAGGGTTCGAATGCACTTTCCAAATACAACCAATATCCAATTATCATATTTGCACATACATATTCATAATATATATATATATATATATCAATTCAATCCAATTCAATCAACTTTAAATCAATTCAATAGTCAAAGTGCCAAATACTCACCTCAACCACTTACCATATACATTAAATCAAAATATAACAATTAACAACTAGGTTCGGATTATAGAAATACAAACCAGGAATTTCGAGCTATTCGACGTCGATTTTATCCTTCCCTTTTTTAGTCGAGGATTCCGGTACGACGTTAGCTACAGAATTAAAATAATTAAAATTCATCAATATAACACAATTCAATTTCATATTGAATATTTCAATTTTTTTACTCAATATTTTCCTAAATTTCAATTTAGTCCCTAAATCGAGACTAATTTTTATTCTTCACATTTAATTCTATATTTTCATACAAATTCCACTTTAAACAAAATTTAACTCCCTATTTTCACTTAAATCCCTAATTTTCAAAATTTTCACAATTTAATCCCTATTACTCAAAATTTACAATTTATTCTACAATTTAATCCTTTTTCATTTCTACCTTAAAAATATATCAATTTAATCCCTAATACTAAAATTATTCAACATTAACAACTTTTAAAAACTCAATCATTGCTAAAATTTTGATATGGGTCGGGTAATACTTAACACCAGGATTCCAAAAACATAAAAATTACAAGAAAGTAGACTAAATTGACTAACCAATTGAACTTTGAACCCTAGAAATCCCTAAGATGTGCATTGAACCTTCTTTCTCCCTTTCTTCTTTCTCTTTTTCTTTTTTTTATTCTTTCTTTTCTTTCTGTTTCGTATGGCTTTCTTTCTTTCAATACTTTTTTTTTGTTTTATTATAATTATATAATATATATAATTAATAATTAAGTAAATATATTATAATATATATTATAACTTTAATATTATAATATATAAAAAATAAATTTACACATGTAAGTTACTAATACGATCCACTTAATGGAATAAGGTATAATTGCTTCTTTAGTCCCTTTAATTATTCTTTAATCTATAATTCAACTTTTCACCCTATATGAAATTTAGTCCTTATACCTAATTACTTTTAATTCAAGTAAATTCACTTAATCGAAATCTAATTAATTACACAACTAGCTTTGTAAATACAAGTCCGATTTACGGGAACGGAGTCCCGAAAATGCACTTTTTTTTTCAATTTGGTCCTTTTTAATTAATTAACTATCAAAACGTTAAAATTTTTCAACGAAACTTTAATACCACCTTAATGACACTCCGTAAATATATATAAAAATATTTACGGCTCGGTTTATAAAAACAAGATCTCGATACCTCATTTTCGAAAACCACTTGAACTTAATAAATCACTTATATAACATAACTTATCAAATCAAAAACCTTTTCAAAAAATCACATTTGACTAGTAAATATTAAATAATAATATTTACAAACTTACTCGTCGAATTTGGTGGCCCCGAAACTACTGTTTCTGACACCATTGAAAAACGGACTGTTACAGGTTGGGTATCCCGCTCGGCCCAACTTGGGACGGGCTTGGACAATGATTTTTGCTCTTCAAGTCGGCTTAGCCCGAATTCAATTTAAATAATAATAAAAATATTATTTAAATTTAATTATAAAAATATATAATATATCAATTAAAAATATTTTTTTAATATTTTATTAATTTTTGTACCTTGGACAACTCTATGCATGACATGACTTCAGTCACAATAATAGGATCATACATTGATAGAAGAGTAAATGTTATCCTTTCAAGGCATTTTACAATTAATAAAAATGGAACATGGGCATAGGCCATTATTCTGGGATAAATTATTTAATTGTTACTAGTATAAGTAATGATAATTTTCATTATAGTAGATATAATTGTGACCATAAGAAAAGAAAAAGATAGACTAAGTGAATGATTTTATGTTGGAAAAATGTGGGGGGAAATTTTAATATTTTTTCATGCGTCTAAGATCAACTCGAATAGGTAAGAACAATAGAACATAAAAAATCTAGTGCTACGGGTCACAGATCAAAGCCCGTGACGCATGCACACAGAGCGTCTCATGGAGATCAATTGATTAAATTGAGCTCATTTGACCCACTTGAACGGACTCGATACGTGGAACTCATGGAGAAGCCCATCTACTTGAAACCTTGATGGCCTAGTGAAGTTCTTCAGTAAAACTTGAGTTACCATGGTTAATGTAAATCCTAAGGGATAAGATTGTATAGAGTTTAAATCCCTTAAGATTCTTATCTTGTAGATAGGCACTAATCTCAGTTGTTTATGTAATTCAATCTGTATCGCTGGATCTGGGGAAGCTTAACTATAAATATAGGTCTTCCCTCTCATTTGTGATCATCCCATTGTACTTCACTTATTTTTGAGTTAAAGAATATATTGAGAGCATTTACTTAAACATCTTGTGTGCATTGCTTTCTTGTAGCTTTTCAGTTCTTTCATTGCTCCTTCGTTTTTGAGTTTGCTTCCACTTTATTTTGGTGCCTTAGAGAATTTTCGGGAGAATTCTTATCTTTCAAGAGTTAGGCTAATATAGGCGGATTTGAAACAAAGAAATCATCTAAGGTTATGTGATTTGCCAGACTTAAGTTCTACCTTTATAACATTAGTACCTAGTTCTGTTCTAATCCATTTTGACAAGTTATAGAAGTTAATTAGTGATTGAACTCGAACTTCTCTTAGGGAACTGCATTCCTTTACGAAAATAGTGATATCATGAGCTATGGACCTTGAAATTAGGTGATTCAAAAACCGTTGCAAAGAGGACTTGGATATTTGCAATTTTGGCACAATAATCGCCTTGAAAGGTGGTTGAAAGGCCTCAAAAGGTGTATTTTAAGTTACCCTTGTGAAATTAAATGATTAATCTTGTACTTCTTGTGGGGAACTGCATTGCTGGTCAGAGTATCTAAAAAATTCTAGTCAAAGTTAACCCTATAGAATCCAGTTAGATTGGTTACGAATTCTTGCATAAATTCAATATTTGCTTTTGTCTGATCATATATTCTCCATTAATTATCTAACTCATATATCGCATAATGTGAAGGCATCATTCCAAACACAAATATAGTACTGAATCAAAACTTTGTAAACAAAAATGTGTTGAAAAAATCAGTTCAAAAACAATGTTTTAGGCACAATGAAAGTTTAAAATTTTTCTTAAAACTGAGACATGTGGTATTTATAGTAATAAACCTTTAACCAAATTATATTACATGTCCTTTGTGCGAGGCAGTGTAGGTCGTTTACTAGCTTTCTACCAAACGATCTTTTCTACTATCCTCGAATTATTTTGAGTGTGGGCTCAAACAAAACAAAACAAACGACGGAATGAAAACTTTTATTAACTTTTAGTGAGAAAGTTAATTTCTCTCTATGGGAACCAGAAACTTTAAGCTTTTTAGAAAAATATAATTTATTCTTGAAACTAAATTACCATTATTTTCTAATCGGCCATCAACGGTAGGGTTTTCACCAATCATGGTCAATCATCACCGATTGACCACGGGTTGGTAACATGTTCCTATTTTCTGTTTGATTTAAGTTCAATTGTGTCGTCGGTAGACTTGTCTAAGGGTCGGGTCAGTTAGCGTTGCCCAACTTAGGTTGGGCCTGGACAAAGATTTTTGTACCTCGGCCTAGCTCAATTTCAATTTAAATAATAAAAAATATTTTTAAAATTTAAATTTAATTATAAAATATATCACATGTCAATTAAAAATATATATTTGAATATTTTATTAATTTTTGAACAGTAAAATGGGCTTTTTAGATGTGTTGGGTTGACTTGAAAACGGGCATAAGCGTGAATTTTTTTTGGAACCACGCCTTGACCCAACCCGACCCATGAATAACTCTAGTTGTTGGTTGCCTCACTTTTTTGGGTGCCATCGAAAGATTTTTGGTTACAAAAACACATAGTTTGTTTCTGGCTCATATGAATTTTTCTAGTTTTACAAAATTAAAATTAAAATTACTACGTGCATATGATAGTTCAGAATCTAATTACAAACCAAAAAATTTGAAAAAAAACCCCTAAATTACAACCGATCTAATGCTAAGAACCATAACTTTTGGCAAAATTACTTTATAACAAATATAAAAATAAAACTATACATTCATTCATATATCTAACAATACTAAACATGCTTATAATTTAAAAATGTCACTTCTAATCATATTTAATCAAAAATGAGAGAAGAGAGAAAATTCAATATCGGTTTATACTATAAATATATGTTAGGATCGACCTGATTAAGCAACAAACAAGTAAAAGTAGCGGAATAAATTGAGAAATCGGACACACAAATTTAACGTGGAAAAACCCCTCCAAAGAGGATAAAAAAACCACGGGCAAAGATAAATTTACTATAATGGCAACAGAACGAAGAGTACAAAAGATGGAGATAAAAACTAAACCCCGAAAACCAAAAAAATAAAGAACTCTCAAAACGTAAACACAAAATTCTCTAAATGTGTTATGAGTTCTAATATCTAATGGGTGTGTTTTCTAAAGTTGTAAAAGAGCCTATTTATAGGCTAAATTCATAGGTCAAATAATAATAAAATAATCTAACTAATCAGTGTTTGATTGAAACAAATAAACAGAGTTTAACTAGAAGATTACTTCTCAAATTTGACTGAAATAGGAGTCATAATTAACAAATCTCCACCTTGACTCATATTTCCACAATGCCATTTTTGCCAAAGCCCGCCACGAGCCTATCTTGAACCATGCAGGGAATTAACTGAGTCGAATCTATGCTTAGAAACTGGAAGACTTCTAGCCTTCGACTTGTACACTGCCAAATCAAAACTAACCCGGGTTTGATTTTCACGAACACAGTGCCCTAACTTTTCAAAACCTGCATCCAAAAGAGAACCTCTCTTCAACGAAACGGTCATACCTTTTTCCCTCCTATGACCAAGTTGCCTCCGCTCTAAATGAGTTGACTTCGACTCTGTAACGGACGAGGGACGTTCGATTTCACCGGTCACTGTAGAACCTTCCAGAATATAAAGACTGCCAGTTCTTTTACCTTTTAACAAAACGAGAGCTCTACGAGATACTTTAATGCCGCTCGACTCGATGTTGATTCTGCATCCTTTCAAGTCTAAAATACTTAAGGAGATGAGATTCTTTCGTAAGTACATACCTGACATCTAAGAGTGTCCTAATCGTCCCATTGTGTATCCTAATTTTAACAGTACCAATACCAGTTACCTTACTAGATGAATCGTTTCCCATGCACACAACTCCACTTTCAACCGAACTGTATGTGGAGAACCATTCTCTATTGGGACACATGTGGAAAGAACATCCCAAATCTAGGACCCATTCGGACGTGAGCTTGGGGTTATCGCTCATTGACACTAACAAGAAATCATCGCCGCTTTTATCAGCCAAACTAGCACCAGCTACATCTTCCTCGTTACTCTCAGCAGCTCTTTTCTTTCACAGTTTATAACAATCTGCTTTGACGTGACCTAACTTTTTATAATAGCGACACCTTTTGTCTCGTTTCTTTGATGCTATCAAAACGGAAGCTTGCCTGTCTGTCTTGCTATCCAAATGAAGCTCATTGTCGAGTTTGTCTCTACTTAACAAATGACTCTTCACATCTTCGAACGAGAGTTTGTCTCTGCCATAAATCAAGGTCTCCCTGAAAGACTTGTATAAAGGGGGTAAAGAGCACAATAATAGCATAGCCTGATCTTCATCGTCAATATGAACCTCAACATTCTTTAAATCATTTAAAAGAGTAATGAATTGACTGGTGTGATCTCTAAGAAGCTCACCTTCGTTCATGCGAAACGTAAATAGACGTTGTTTCAACACTAAACGATTAGCTAGAGACTTAGTCCCATAAAGAGTTTCTAACCTTTTCCACAAGGCAGATGAGGTCTTCTCCATCAATACCTCCTGCAATACCGTATTCGCGAGGCACAACTGGATTGCAGACAAAGCCTTTTCATCAAGCTCTTCCCATTCTGTTTGATTTAGATTCTCAGGCTTTTTCCCGGTAACAACCTTTTTCAAGCCGGTTTGAACTAGAATTGCCATCATCTGAACTTGCCACAGATTGAAATTTGCCTCACCATCGAACTTCTCAATTTCAAACCTTGTTGCTGACATATCTGAATGGGCTGATCTATGAAAATTGAACTAGCTTTTGATACTACTTGTTAGGATCGACCCGATTAAGCAACGAACAAGTAAAAGTAGCGGAATAAATTGAGAAATTGGACACACAAATTTAACGTGGGAAAACCCCTCCAAAGAGGATAAAAAAACCACGGGCAAAGATAATTTTACTATAATGGCAACAGAACGAAGAGTACAAAAGATGGAGATAAAAACTAAACCCCGAAAACCCAAAAACCAAAGAACCCTCAAAACGTAAACACAAAATTCTCTAAATGTGTTATGAGTTCTAATATCTAATGGGTGTGTTTTCTAAGGTTGTAAAAGAGCCTATTTATAGGCTAAATTCATAGGTCAAATAATAATAAAATAATCTAACTAATTAGTGTTTGATTGAAACAAATAAATAGAGTTTAACTAGAAGATTACTTCTCAAATTTGACTGAAATAGGAGTCATAATTAACAATATAGAACAACCTGACTCTGGTACTAATTGTTGGAGGAATCGATTTAGAAAATAGTGTTTTTAGGCATAATGGAAGTTTAAAATTTTCTTGAAACCGAGCCATGTGGTATTTATAGTATAAACTCTTAACTAAATTATTACATGTGCTTTGTGCGATGCGGGCTAAGTCATTTCTCGGCTTTCTACCAAATGATCTTCTCCATTATCCTCGAAGGTGAATTGCTTTGAGTGTGAGTTCAAACAAAACAAACCAGACACACGGGATGAAAACTTTTATTAAATTTTAGTGAGAAAGTTAATTTCTCTCTATAAGAACTAGAAACTTTAAGCCTTTTAGAAAATAAAATTTATTCTTGAAAATAAATTGCCATTATTTTCTGATAGGGTAATGACACTTAATTGCTTGTGTCTTATGTATTTTTAGATCATCTCAGAGTTCCTATTTATAGGAAAATGGTGCAAAAGTTCTACTTGAACAAGGGATAATTAAATAATAATATCTTAATAGACAATTACAATATTCCTACTATAAGTGAAATACCAAGGGGAGACAACATCTATTACTAGATTAGGGTTTGTCACCCCTCATCGTATGAGATGGGCTCTCGGGCTCGTCTCTTATACTAGGTACAAGTATATGTGTTATTTAGACTTTTATTCAACACTCATAATTTATCCAACCCAATAATTATTTTTCTATTTCTCAAAATATTAATTAATTAATAATTATATTAATTAATTTTACACAATTAAATGATTTTATCAACCCAATTCTAATTTCGTTAAAGTTATGGTACTTTACCGTATTAGAATCTATGAGGAATTATATTTAATTGTCTCATTCAATGAAACTATAATGATTAATTAATTTAATTCTCACTTTGAATTTCAATTATTTAATTGCATTAAATTAAATAATAATTCAAAAAATTTTAATTTCTAATTTATCTATCGTGCTTAGTGAGAAAAGCATTCATTGCAGATAGTGATATATATGATCTATTTCTCTTAATCGTCATTTTCATTCATTCCATAATATCTGTTCTATATGCAATTCATTTTGGGTTATATCGAGTTAGTGGAGGAACCAATTGGACATATATAATTAGGGCTCAAATAATTTATAATTAAACTCTGGCTCTTTGCCTATTAATTAAAAAAAATATGTAACAGCCCGTTTTTAGTCAAATCAGAATAGTGGATTTGGAATCACAAATTTGAAGTCAGAATATTTATTTTAATATTATTTTAAGTACTTACAACATGATAGCATGTATGTGTGAAAGTTTCGAGAATTAATTTTATTGTTTGAATGCTTAATTCGATAAAAAAATGACTAAATCGCGTAAAGCGTAAAAGTTGAATTCTATTTGTTAATGCACTAAATGACTATGAATATTAAATGTGGAGGTCCTTAAGTAATAAATGGACCATTATTAAGGAAAGTGAACATTAATGGACATGAAATGGATGATATAAATGTTTTATCATTAAGGTTAATTTGGTAATTTGTCTAATAAAGTTAATTAATTAAAACAAAAACAATTTTATGTCCATCTTCATCATCTTAAACCGAATTGAGAAAGAAAAATAAAGCTTGGAGAGGATTTTAGGGTTCGGCCATTGCATGCTTAAATTGTAAGTCTGTTTTTGCTCGGTTTTTAATGATTTCTATGTTTTTGTGATCGTTGCAACTAGTTCTAGCTAACCCAGGGACTATTTTACAAAACTATTAAAGATTTAGAAAGTTTCCATTGATGAATAAGCATGTGTTTTTATGTTTGATGATAGATTATGAATGTTTGTTGTGAATTATACAAGTTTTGTTAAGTGATTTTTGATGAAAATGCCAATTAGGGATTAAATTGTGAAATGTGGAAACTTTGTGGTTAAAATGTGAAATAAATGAAAAATATGTGTAACATCCTAGAATTAGGGGTTCTGCATTTTATGCTAATTGAGGTGTTTGGTTTGTTTAGCATGTTATTTTGGTATGTTGGGGGTCCTGGGGGGCTCGGGTTTGAGCCAGAACTTTAGAAAATTTTGCTTGTTGGGCACTCTGAAGGGGAGAGCTAGCTGAGGCAGGTCTTATGTGTAATTGCTTGTAGTTTTTTGCACAAAGAGGAGTGTGGTAGAGTGGCAAGTGACACCACTTAAGGTGCAAGGGAGTGGCGTCACAAGGGAGCAGTAGGAGGGAAGGAGTTCGAGTCTCATCTGCAGCAAGTGACACTTTATTTTTATGCTCAAGGTGGTGGAGTGTTGGCTTCCGGCTGGGACTCTCCTTGGTGGTTGTTGAAGGAGTCAAAGCATTTGAAATGAGTGGTCATGAGGAGTTGGTGGAGTTTGAATTGGTCAAACCAATTCAAATGGGTGTTGGAGAGTGAAAGTAGGAGCAAATCAAGGGATTTGGTGTTGGTGGAGGTGTTGGCCGAATATGGGGAGCTTGAAGAGGGGAAAATTTCGGTTTAGTGCTAGGAGAGGTGAGTCTGCCGAAAATTCGATAGGTCTTAGGCATTTCTCTCATTTTTTTGGTGCATATTCGGTCATTAAGGGGGAGTGAGTGCCGATTTTTGCAAGCCTTCTTGAGCTCTCTTTTTCCCTATTTGGTTTACCTATTTTCTCTGTGTCGAAATTGTCTTTGTTGCTATTCATCTCTTTTGCTCTTTTGACTCTAGCCGAAAGTGGTCACCATTCGGGCATTTTTTTTCTTTGTTTCTCTTGGCCGAAACTCTCTTCTCCTCTACTTCTTCTTCTTTAGCCGAAACCTTGCATTTGTTCCATTGAATAGTCCCTTTAATTCTAAGTGAATCGGTTTCACCCTGCTTCTGGACTGTTGAAGGTATGTTTCTTTTCTCTCTTGTCGCAAGAGCCGAATCTCCCTCTCCTTCTATTTCTTTTGGTTTCTTTCCCTTTTCTTCTCTAAACTCCTCTATCTCCATCTTCACTAACCGAATCTTTGTTTCTTCTTTTCATCTCAAATCAATGCTGTTTGAGTAGCCTAGGGTGTGAAGGGTTACTTTCCTGCCAAGTCTACTTTGGCTTTTCACCATCCGTTTCAACACAAGGTAACTTCGTGCAATACCTTATTATCTTTCTTTAAAGACTTCTTTTAAGCCGAATGCTCAAGGCCTATTCTTGACTGTTAGGCCGAATCTTTGCTTCTCTCGCGATTCATCTCTGATTCGGGGGCAAATCAGTGATTGTGTGGTTTATCGTTTACCAAGGTAAGGGTCACTTCTTTTCGATTCTTGGCTGTTATATCCCTTATTGGTTGTTGTCTTCCTTAATCGATTCTCTTGTTAGATAAGCGACGTTTCACTCTGAGTACTGATCAAATCTCTTCATGGATGCAAGTGCCAGTCAAACTAAGGAGGGGAGTGGACTAGTAGCCTCTGCCCCTAAGTTTAAAAGACGTGCGGTGTCGGCGGTTTGAGACTTTCCACCGGGCTGTGGTAGAGAGCCGACGTCTGCCTGGGATAGACAAATCGCTGTTATCCCTTCTAGTGAGAGCGTCGACGTAGAGAGTCTAGTTTTACGCGTAATCAGGTGTGTAACGCTCACACTTCACCTTATTAATCTATGTTAATGTTTGTGTTGGCTAAAAGCCAAAATGACTGTTTAGATAGTCGAGATACCCTTGTGGGTAAGGTTGGAGACATCGGGTAAGTTCCGCTATTACGTCACTTATAGATTATTGTATGTTTTAATTAATTATATGCTATACACTGAAAGTATGTTGCATTCATCACAGTATGACAATATGTTGCATGGGCTTGTGAGAAATGATTAAAAAGGGGAAGTGTGATTATGTGACTCTATCACGGTGGTCTGGAACTACGGTGGGCTAGCCCCACGTATTTATTCAGTGACTGATGTCACGATGGTCTAGGACCACGGTGGTTTGAAACCATGTATACATATATCAGTGACTTGTCTCGGTGGTCTGAGACTACAGCGGGTTGGCCCCACGTATGTTATTCAGAGATCGTCACGGTGGTCTAGAACCACGGTGGGTTGGCCCCACAATTATATATCACGTGACTTTGTCACGAGTGGTCTGGGACCACGGTGGTCTAGAACCATCGTGGCATAACGCCACAATTTGTTTAATGATTCGGGAGACCTAGAGGATGGGAAACTAGGTTGGGTTGGGCTGCATTGCATACATGTTTAATATGCTGTATTGTGTGGGCTAAGGCCTAATGTGCATCTGTGGGCTTAAAGCCCAGATTGCGTTAAAAGGGGTTTTACACACTAAGTCTCGATGACTCACCCCTCTGCTTAATTTTGTAGGTAATCCGTAGATTGCGGTTTTGGGAGCCAAGGCGGACTTTGAGGTGGCCATGCATTGTTTTCCACGTAAACTTTCAGTTTGTTATTTAATATTACTATTAAATTTTGGGGATTTTAATTGTGTAATAAGGCCACTATAACTCTAAATTTGGGAAGTGCATTTACACTGTTATCACACTTTTTATGACTTATCGAACATGGGATTTTTTTTCCTAAAATAGAAACATAAATCAATATTTTCCTAAAATGGTGTTAACAAAAGATGACATACGAATGGCTAATTAATTTGGATATTTTATTAAAACCACTACATGGTTTCCAACTGTCACATTTTTGAAATTTCCCTAAGATCGGCTTTTACAAAAGAAACCCGTTTCCAACTCTTAGTTATTTTAATAAGAAGTTGGTAAGATATCCTCAAACAGAATCTTTAAATTAACCTTAAAAGGGAATCAATAAACAAAAAGTTTTTCTCAAATTACGATGCTCCGTTAAAAGAATTTCAAAACTATCTTTTCTGTAACATACCAGATTTGGTCGTAACGTATTGACCGGGTTTGGGGTGTTACAATATGGGCTGCTAGGGGTATAATAGTAATTCGGCTAGCATGGGTTAATTTTGAATTTCATTAATTTGTGTTTTTGTGAAATAAGGACTAAATTGTAAAAGTTGTGAAACATTAGGGGCAAATGTGTAAAATTTCCTTAATGAGTATTTTGGGTTAAATTGAATAGCTTGATGATTAAATAAATTAATTTTGAATATATTTAGATCAAGAAAAGCGGAATTCGAATCTAGATTGGGGTAAAACTAAAGTTATCGACTAATCGACTTATTTCATCATTTTCACATCCGAGGTAAGTTCGTATGTGATAAATTTCATTATAAATGTATTTTAAATGCTTTAATATTGCATAGATTGTGAATATGAGACTTCGGACAAGTTCGACAATGACTCGATGATAATTCGGCATTCGAAATCCTGATTGAACCTTAGGAATAGTTTTGGATACTAGTGACATGTCATTAGGGGATACATTGAGTTGGCTTCGGGCCATGATGTTGGCACTTCGGGTGCGAGTTATACCGATTTGGCTTCGGGCCATGAATATTGGCTGATTTGGCTTCGAGCCATGAAATCAGTACTTCAGATATAAGTTACCTTGATTTGGCTTCGGGCCATGGTATAGGTACTTATTGTCCGAGACTCTTGAGTATCTGACTTCTATTCCAAATGTTTCAATGGGTAAATGAATGATGTGGTTGAGAATGAGATTGGGACGAGATGGTGCGGATATGTGTATAAACCATATTAGCTTTGAATCTAAGAAATGGTGAAGAAAATATATAGTTTTGTGAATGAGTAGTTGAAAGGTTTGTTAGTTGATGTGAATTCATGTATTTATAATCAATTGTTGAATTATACGTATATGATTATTTTGAGTTTATTTCATACGAGCTTACTAAGCTATAAAGCTTACGTTGTTTATTTTTCTATGTTTTATAGTGATTTCAAAGCTAGCTTGGATTCGGGGATCGTCAGAGATTTCGTCACACTATCCTACTATTGATTTGGTACTTCTAATCTTATGTTTTAAGTCTATGGCATGTATAGGGAATTTGGTCATGTTGGTTATATTTTGGTAATGATTTTGGCCATTTGAATTGGCTTGTAAATGTATATGTCTTGGTTTGTATATAATAGCCATGAGAGTTGGCTTATTTTGAGTTAATTTGCTTGTGTATATGTTATGTAAATTGAGGTTGGTTTTGTGATGTTTATTAATAGTTGATATTATGGAAGTTGAATGTTGATATTGGTGATGTTATTTGTTTCTGAATCAAGGGAAAGAATGCATGTTTTAAGTATCCATATTGATGATCTAAGTTTATGAGATTTGGGGTATAAATGGATTGGTCTATTTTGCAACTTGTGTGTATTGAGAAATGTGGTATAGAATATGCATGAATTAGGTTTGAATTTTTAACACCCCTAACCCGTATCCGTCGCCGGATTAGGGCTACTAGGTGTTACTCGACTAACCACCAAGTTCATTCAGTCACATGAACCATAAAACTCAAGATATAATATTATGAAAATCAAATCATCACAAAAATAAAGTCAACTGCATTATATACAATAAAATAAGTAATCTCATAAAAAAAATATAATTTCAAAGAAATGTTCATTTAAGACAATTTGTATATTATAGCCAAATATAAGTATTACCCTTATTAAACATGTACCAATCAAAAACTATAATAATAAAATCACATGCATGTCATTATTAATAATTCACTACTAATTTTTTTTTTAAATCTAAAAACCGAATATATATACATACATATATTGTACAATTTGAACTCCAAAATCAATGTAAATACTTTAGCCAAATACTAGCAAGAAAGTATAATTCAATTCATTCATTGGTATAACTCACATAACATAACTTAAATTATCCTTCAACTTAAAGTTATGATTTATGCCGAATATATTCAAGAGATTAAGATCATTACCCAATCGAATCTAAACCATATTCAAATACCTACTTTAACAACATTTAGCATATAATTCATTCTTGAACATTCATCCGAAATTTATAGAAGAAATATCCTTTTGAATTCACAAAACTTACATATCAAACATGCCTAACTCAAGATCTACTATGCCCAAAACACAAGAATACATATGTAATTTCATCATTTCGTACATAATCATGTCATCCCAAATATGCAAATTATAGCCATTTTCGCATGGCATCTTATACAAACATATTTACCCATTTAAAACATTTCCATAAGTAATCCAACCTATACATGCCATAGACCTTAGGTTTAAAAACAAAAAGGTACCAAAATAGATGATAATGTGTCGGACTTTGCCGATGATCCCCGAGCTCGAGCTTCGACTACAAAAATCTATAGAACAAAGCAACAAATGCACCAAGTAAGCTATCATAGCTTAGTAAGTTTTAAGCAAGGGTGAAAATATACAACTAAACAATATGCTATTAAATCAAATTCAACCATGGTAATTATCTAATCCATAAAAACAATTATGCATAATTTGTTCTCATTCAACAACCACTATTATTAATAGATCTCAAAACCGAAAGTTTACATGCCATTTTCCTTTTCGAAACAAGTTCCAAAAATAAAAGTTTACATCACATTTCAATAATTTTATAAACATGTATAACTTACCTCAATGGTACTAAACCATTCATTTATCATACTTCGCTTACCTATATCTCACATCTTGGTTATTTCCATACATTTATTTATATCATTGAGGAAATCGTAATCCCGCACACATAGTGCAATTTGAGTAACGTGTCGCACACTTAGTGCCGTTACTAGAGATGGAATACACGTAGTGCAAATTTTAATAGTAATGTATCGCACACATAGTGCCATTACTTACCCTTTTCGCACACATAGTGCCACTTTAATAGTAATGTATCGCACACATAGTGCCATTACTTAAATCCTTTCGCACACATAGTGCCACTTTAATAATAATGTATCGCACACATAGTGCCATTACTTAAATCCTTTCGCACACATAGTGCCACTTTAATAGTAATGTATCGCACACATAGTGCCATTACTTAACCTTTTCACACACATAGTGCCAAATAACCGGTTCGTACACACAGTGCTCATCCATCCAAATTTTCACCTCCTTCATATAAACATAAATAATCACAGTTCAAACATATAAAACACCCAAAAATATTCATGTTCAAACCCAAGTATCCCTATTATGAAATACCATCATATTCGGCCATAGCAAATAAATATGTACACTCCCCTATTCAATTCAATTATCACACATTACAATCTTATGATAAACCATATTTCAACTATACTTAATCATTCAACTTAATTTATACAAAGCATATAAAAATACCAAGCTTATATTCGGCTAACATCTATATATTTTTACCATGGCACATTCGACAATCTATAATTTAATATACTTACTTATACTTAGCAAATGCACCTCGATATAATCTAATTTCAATTTAACCCAATTGCTTAAAAACTTACCTCGGAAATTGACAGATTAAACTTCCCGGCTAGTCGTTCAATTTCGCCTTCCCCCGATCCAAACTCTTTTCTTTTTGTTCTTGATCTAAATAAATTCAAATTAAGCTCTTTCATCACTTTTCTCATTCAATTTAATCCGAAAACATATAATTGAGCAATTTACAATTTTACCCCTAGCATTTACAATTTTTTACAATTTAGTCCCTATTACAAAACTCACAAAATATTCAAAATTTTGCCCCCATTCTTTAGAGCCGAATTTTCATCTTCTCACTATAGCCTATACAACTCATTCATTCCACATTCCAACCTCTAAATTTTTTATTTTTATTTTTATAATTAAATCCAAATCATCTAATTTCATCAAAAATTCAAGAATAATATTTGTTTGTCTAACACAAACAATCAATATTTCATCAATAAACAACAAAAACCTCCAACTCCCTTCAATGGCATCACACGAAAATTACAACCAATTCAAAAATTTACACATGGGCTAGGTAAGGCTCTAAACAACGTTCTCAAAAACGTAAAAATTATCAAAAATTAAAACCGAATCATACCTTAATCAATACATGCAAAGGCCGAATGTCCAAGAGCTTGAGTTCTTTCTCTTTTCTTTTGTTTTCGATAATGAAGATGATAATGGGATGAAATAACATGTTTTCTTTATTTTATTATTATATCACATATATTATAATTTAACATTTTTTTTAACTTAATTATATAATATATAAAACATGTTATCATGAAATTAAGAACCACATGCCGTCCACTACATGCTAAATGGTAAATTTACCACCTAAGTCCACATATAAAAGAAATCAAAACAATTAAACCACTCAATTAATAAAAAGCTACTTTTTACCACTTATGCAATTTGGTCCTTTTTCTTAAATTAAATACATAAACAAACAAATTAACCCACAATATTTTAACACATGCTCAAACACACAATATAGATATCAAATAAAATATTAAAATATTTTTATAACTCGGATTCGTGGTCCCGAAACCACCGTTCCGATTAGGGTCATAATCGGGCTGTTACAGAATTGGCTGGTCTAAATGTCTATTTATGCCTTGTATTGGTGCCAATTGGTTTGATGTAGGTGTGTACCAAATTGGGTGGCAAAATGGCTTGGTAAATAGCCTATTTTTGTCCACACGGGCAGAGACACAAGCGTGTGTCTCAGCAGTGTGTGACACACGGTCATGTTACACGGTCGTGTGTCCCCTGGTGTTGAAATTGAAATCAAGTCAATATGATCCACACGGCCTCACACACGGGCGTGTGACTTGGCCGTGTGGCATAAGTCAGTATACCCTACAGGATTGACACGGCCTAGTACACGGCCTGGCACACGGGCGTGTATGGTCATTTACACGGGCTAGCCACACGGGCGTGTGTGTTGGCCGTGTGACCCAAGTCAGAGAGTTTGTAACACCCCTTACCCATGTTTGAATCCGGAACTGGGCTCGAGGCATTACCAAACTTATCTCACTTAAACATAACACGATAGGCTATAAAACTTCATATAAACCCATTCTCTTACTCAATCTCGGCCTAAGAGGCCCTAAACATACCTCTGAGAGGTTTCGAAACTTATCCGAGAGCTTTAGCGAACTTGGAAAAACTTTTCATCAAAACAGGGGCCACACGCCCGTGTTGGTCTAGGGACACGCCGTGTGCCCCTAAGATATGCCCGTGTCTTCCACCCGTGGTCGACACTGACCAATTTCACACGGCCGGACACACGCCCGTGTCCCTCACACGGCCTTGACACGCCCGTGTCTTAGCCCGTGTGCCAAAACCTTGGCATTCTGACTATGACGTCATCATATCACTAAGGTGACACGGCCAAGGCACATGCCCGTGTCCTTAGCCCATGTGTCGAATTAAATTCCACATTTAATGTGCAGACTTCACACGGGCAGGGCACACACCTATGTCCTAGGCCGTGCCTCCCACACGGCTGAGACACATGGTCGTGTCTCTGCCCGTGTGTTTACTACAAGGCATACTGACTTGAAATTCAAGCATGCAAGGGGACACACGGTCGATCCACATGCCCATAGGGCTGACCGTGTGTCTACCCGTGTGGACAATTAGATGGCTATCTACCAAGCCCTTTTTGCCACCCTACATCACACACATACATCCTTCAATCCAAATCAACACAACTCAACCCAAAGGCACATCCAAAAACTCATTTCATCATCCAAACACAAGGGCATATACTACAAGAATTTCATCTTCAATTAAGCATAAGAATTTACCAAGTATCACCCTAACTTAAGACCATTACAAAATGATTTTAATACCATACATAGCCAACAGTTTGGCCAACAATTACGACCTAACAAAATAATCGACTCCTATACATGCCATACTCAAAATAAGTCTAAATTGTTATACCAAAGTGATGTCGATAGTGTGATTTCCGAACTCCGATGTTCGCAACCTCTCGAGTTACCTTGGCAATACTACAAGGAGAAAGGGCAATGAAAAGGGTAAGCATAAAGCTTAGTAAGTTTGCATGGAAATAAATAGCAACAATAAGCTCATAATGTAATCCATCCATGGCATTAACTAACCATACACAAGTCATAGGCTTCTTTCCATACTTACTCATACTTGCCCTTATTTAGCACATACCATGCCACATATCGTAATCGTTTCTTCGTGACTCATTCATGAGTACCTGTATTCACTCATTCACAGGACTTTAGTACTAATCTCATTTCTACTTCTAAACTCATCTACTCATCCCCTTTAATCACTAGGGATACTCAAAGACACAAAATATCGTCATTAATATAAATACGAGGGTAATGCCACATCCCAGAGGTGGTCTTACATGGAGTCACCTCTGAATGCCGATGCCATATCCCGGATATGGTCTTATACAGAATCTCATATCAAGTGTCGATGCCATATCCCGAATATGGTCTTATACGATTTTTATTTTCAATACCGAATCCATATCCCAGATATGGTCTTATAAGGAATTTCAATTCGGTGCTGAGGCCATGTCCCAGACATGGTCTTACACAGGACCTTATTCACCTCGTGCTTTGATGATAGTATTTCCACATTCATTATAGTCCACTTGGACTTCAACATTTCAACTTAGTAGGGCATTATAGATATATATATCAATATAATACCAAGCATTCTCAACATGCTAACATAAATGTTGCATTTATCACATACAAACTTACCTCGATTTCAAAATGAGCTAGCTTGTCGATTTAGTCCAAGACTTTGTTCTTTCCCTGATCGAGGTGAATTCTCGGTTCTTTTTGCTCTATAATAGCAATTTAGCTCATTTTAATCACCACATTAATAAAAGCATTTTAATAATCATGCTTTGGCAAAATTACTATTTTGCCACTAGACTTTGGCAAAATGACCATTTTGCCCCTAGGCTCGGAAATTAATTCTAATCATATTTCTACCTTCAACAAGACTAGGTGAACATTTAATACTCTTATAGCTATCTTCAAAACTCAACATTTCACATATTTACTACAATTTTGTAACCTTTTCATCAAGGTCCAATTAGGTGTTTTCAAGACAACACCTTTCACAAAAGTTGTTCATCTAACAACCAAGACTCAATTTCTTCCATAAAAATTTAGAAAATAACAATGAAAGCTCTCATGGAAAAACTCTAAACTTTTTACCATATTGCACATTAGTCCTCTCATTTGAAAGCTTAAGTTCTAGGGGTATCAAAAGTACAACTATTTTCAAGAAAAGATCACTAGAACACTTACTTGTAAAGAGATGAGTGTGGTAAAATTTTTGAAGCTTTCTACCCTCTATTTACTGCTAATTTTTGGTGGAAGAGTGAAGGAGAAAAGATGATATTTTTTTCTTTCCTTATTCTAATATTAAACTATCAATTTAGTCCACCTACTCACCAACTTTGACCAATTTGTCTCCTATGGTAGTCTATGGCCGGCCAAGCCTTTTCAAAGGGCTAAATTGCCTTTTAAAGACTTCCAATAACAATCTATGGCTATTTGGCACCTTTAGCTTATAAAATGGAACTTTCGCACTTAATGCGATTTAGTCCTTTTTCGCGATTAAACATGAAATCGCTAAAATTAAAGCACCAAAAATTTCTTGCACTTATACAACCATATACTAACTCATAAAATATCATGAAAATAATTTTCTCTAGCCTCAGATTAGTGATCCCGAGATCACTGTTCTGACTAGCCCCTAAATCAGGCTATTACGGAGTTACACAGGGTCGAACACGGGCTGGAACATGGCCATATGCTCCCATTTCGAATATCCACACGGCTTGTGACACGAGCGTGTCTGGTGGCCGTGTGAGACACACAGTTGGGCCACACGGGCGTGTGTCCCTTATTTTATGCAAAAATTTTCTAAGTGTTGAAAAATTTCCTTAGTTATCGGTTTAGTCCCGAACCACCCTGAATGCATGTTTAGGGCCTCGTAGGCTTGTATTAGGGAGAAATTGATTGAGATTGAATGATGAATGTATGAATTGATTAAATGTATGTGAAAAGTATGTTTAAATGTGTTGTAAGTCCGGTAATGCTCCGTAACCTTATTTCGGCGTTGAATATGGGTGAGGGGTGTTACATATATTGGTATCAGAGCTACGATTTAGTCGATTCTAGGACTAACGTAGCGTGTGTGAGAGTGTAGCTATACATGCCATATATAACCTGTGATAGTGTGATGACTCCTGACAATCTAAATTGTGTTTTTGTATAGTAAATGGATCCCGATTGAGCTATAGCTAATGATGTTGAGAGTAATGCACCAGCTCCCGTTCAAGGGACATGCCTTCTAAATCTAGACCCATATCGGGTAGCCAGGGAAGAGAGGCTAAGGAAGCCTTCTTCCAAATGATGAACGAGTGGTTCACTCAATATGTCCGGACAAATCCGTCTGCTCAACAACCTCCACCCCCACCTAATCCCCAACCGATTCCTGTAGCCCTTCAAGTTGTGGAATTTCAACGACTAAATAAGCCTCCGGTTGATAAAATCCGTAAGTATCGGGTCGAGGAGTTCAGAGCTACCGTTGATGATGATCTTGAGAGAGCTAAATTTTGGCTTGAAAAAATTATTCGGGTATGTGATGAACTGTCGTGTACTCCAGCTGAGAGTTTAAAGTGTACCATTTCATTATTGAGAGATACAATGTATCAATGGTGGAATACTCTAGTATCAGTGGTATCGAGAGAAAGAATGACCTGGGAATTCTTTCAGACCGAGTTCAGGAAGAAATATATAAACCAACGATCTGGATCAAAAGCACAAAGAGTTTTTAGAACTGAAACAAGGCCGAAGGACTGTGACTGAATATGAATGAGAATTTATGCGATTGAGCAAGTATGCTCGAGAGTATGTTTCTACCGAAGAGATCATGTGCAAGCAGTTTGTTAACAGTTTGAATGAAGACATTAAACTTCTGGTTGGAATTCTAGAATTGAAAGAATTTGGTGTCCTGGTTGATCAAGCTTGCAAAGCTGAAGAACTTAGCCAAGAAAAGAGGAAAGCTGATTCAGAGGCTAGATATTCGAGAAAAAGATCAATGAATAAACCTTATCATTCTTCATCAAAGAAATCTCAAGATTTGTTTAGTCGATCACATGCTTCAGTGGGATATCAGAATAGAGATCGCGAAAATCAACATATGAGTCCTAAAGCTCAAGCTACTTCCATCTCGAGCGTTGGCAGTGTGAAAAACAACAAACCCGATTGTCAACAGTGTGAGAGAAGACATTTTGGAGAGTGCTGGAATAAGAGTAATAAAGCTTGTTTCAAATGTGGCCCGCTAGATCATTTTATTTGAGATTGCCCAAAATTATTCGAGAAAGATAAATTTTAGAGTGCAAGACCGAGCAATACGACTACGAGAGGGAGACCCCCGAGAAATACGGGGAATGTGCCTAGTGGCAAAGGTGTGACTAGAGATTCAGCTGTGAGATCTGAGGCTAGAGTGCCAGCCAGAGCTTATGCTATTTGCGCTCGTGAAGAGGCGTCGTCACCCGATTTTATCGCCAGTACATTCTCTCTTTATGACACTGATGTTGTTGCTTTGATAGATCCTAGATTGACTCATTCGTATATCTGTATGAATTTAGAGTTTAGTAAGAATTTGCCTGTTGAATCTACTGAGTTTGTGATTAAAGTATCGAACCCCTTAGGCAAGTTTGTTCTAGTTGATAAAGTATGCAAGAACTGTCCTTTAATGACTCGAGGTTACTATTTTCTGGCTGATTTGATGCTTTTACCATTTGATGAGTTCGATATGATTTTGGGAATGGATTGGTTGACTCTACATGATAATGTTGTGAATTGTAGGCGAAAGACTATTGAATTGAAATGTCAGAATAATGAAATTCTTCGAATTGAATCCGATGAATTGATTGGATTGACTATAGTGAATTCGTCGATGTCGGCTCAGAGATATGTGAGAAAAGGTTGTGAAGCTTATCTTGCTTATATACTGGATACAAAAGTGTCTGAATCGAAGATTGAATCAGTACCGATAGTATGTGAGTTTTTGGATGTTTTTCCAGAAGAGTTACCTGGATTACCACCGATCAGAGAGGTTGAATTTGCTATTGAATTGGTACCAGGGACTTCACTGATATCGGTAGCTCCGTACAGAATGGATCCGACAGAATTGAAAGAATTGAAATGTCAGTTGCGAGAGTTAACAGATAGAGGATTTGCACGACCTAGTTTTTCACCCTGGGGTGCGCCGGTATTGTTTGTAAAGAAGAAATACGGGTCAATGAGAATGTGTATTGATTATCGACAGCTTAATAAGGTTACAATAAAGAACAAGTATCAGGAATAGATGATTTATTCGATCAGTTGAAAGGTGCAATAGTGTTTTCAAAGATCGATTTAAGATCTGGTTATTATCAGTTGAGAGTTAAAGATTCAGATGTGCCGAAAACTACATCCAGAACGAGGTATAGACATTATGAATTCCTTGTTATGCCTTTTGGATTGACTAATGCTCCTGCAGTCTTTATGGATTTGATGAATCGGATCTTTAGACCGTATTTAGATAGATTTGTTGTTGTGTTCATTGATGACATTTTGATCTATTCACGAGATGAATATGAGCATGCCGAGCATTTGAGGATTGTGTTGCAAACTTTGAGAGATAAGCAACTGTATGTTAAATTCAGCAAATGTGAATTTTAGCTCCGAGAACTCAGATTTTTGGGGTACATTGTTTCAGCGGAAGGTATACGAGTTGATCCGAGCAAGATTTCAGCTGTTGTTGATTGGAAACCATCGAGAAATGTATCCGAAGTTAGAAGTTTTCTGGGGTTAGCTGGTTATTATCGACGATTTGTTAAAGGATTCTCGATACAGATGACCAGACTGCTATAGAAAGAGGTGAAATTTGAATGGTCTGAGAAATGTCAACATAGTTTCGATCAATTGAAAGCAAAGTTAACTGAGGCACCAATGTTGGTTCAACCTGAGTCGGGAAAAGAATTTGTGATTTATAGTGACGCATCATTGAATGGTTTAGGTTGCGTGTTGATGCAAGAGGGAAAAGTTATAGCTTATGCCTCCAGACAGTTTAAGCCGCATGAAAAGAATTATCCGACGCATGATTTAGAGTTGGATGCAATTGTTTTTGCATTAAAAATTTGGCGACATCATTTATTTGGTGAAAAGTGCCACATTTTTACTGATCACAAGAGTTTGTAATACCTAATGACTCAAAAAGACTTGAATTTGCGACAACGGAGATGGCTCGAGCTATTGAAAGATTACGAATTAGTCATTGATTATCATCCGGGGAAAGCAAATGTAGTCGCAAATGCGTTGAGTAGAAAATCATTATATACTTTGCGAGCAATGAATACTCAATTGTCATTATCTGATGATGGTTCGATATTGGCAGAGTTGAAAGCTAAACCGGTTTTTCTTCAATAAATTTGTGAAGCTCAAAAGTGTGATACTGAGTTGCAAGCTAAAAGAATGCAATGTGAATTGAATAGTGAAACAGTTATATTGGTGGTCGGGCATGAAACGAGACATTTCAGAGTTTGTGTCGAGATGTTTGATTTGTCAGCAAGTCAAAGTTGAACATCAAGTGTAACACCCCTTACCCGTATTCGACGCCGGAACAGGGTATGAGGCATTACCGGACTTAAACACAAACACACATACATTTCTGAGTCATAAATTTTCGTACAAATTAATTTTTTTTTTGCATTCAATCATAGAGTCCCTATTATGAGCCTACGAGGCCCAAAACATGCATTAAAAGTGGTTCAGGACTAAACCGAGAACTTTAGAAAATTTCACAAACCTTAGAAAATTTCCCATAAAACAGGGGTCACACACCCGTGTGGATTTGGGACACGCCCGTGTGACCATGGGACACACCCATGCTACAGGCCGTGTTCAAATTAGGGAGCTCTCTAACTTGTGCCACACGGCCGTGCCACACGCCCGTGTGCTAGGCCGTGTGGTTGATTTAATTTTCATAATTTTTCATAAAATAGGTGCAGACTTCACACGGCCGAGACACACGCCCGTGTCCAAGGCCGTGTAGCACACATGACCGAGACACACGCCCATGTCTCTGCCCGTGTGCTATATTCTGGACATTTTGTTTTGCAACAATTAAGGTGTAGGGGACACACAACTGAAACACATGCCCGTGGGGCAGACCGTGTGTCACACACGGCCTAGACACACGCCCGTGTGCCTACCCATTTGGGCAAAAATAAGACTATTTACCAAGCCATTTTGCCACCCTTACTTGTACATACCTACAAAACATCATATGGCACCAATCCAAGCATTTACATACAGCCAAATCAGCCACAATCAAGACATCAACACATCATTCACATGCTACCATCTATCATACACAAACATCACATGCTTATCAACTCAAATCATGTAAATTCCCACATCTATGAAAGGCATCATCATATAAATTACTCATACCAAATGTAGCCAAATTTCAATGGCCTTATACAAAATGAACTTTCAACCAATATAAGCCAACACATTTGGCCAAATCAATTATGACACATAACAAATGACCAAGTCTCCTATACATGCTATAACTCAAAATGTTGAATTCATTGGTACCAAAATAATAGTTGATAGTGTGAATGGATCTCCGACGATCTCCAATCCCGAGCTAGCTTGGTGACACTATAAGACATGGAAAGAAAAGGGGAGTAAGCTATATAGCTTAGTAAGTTCCTATGCAAATAATAAGCATTATAACCACACATTTAACATACAATTAACATAATGTAAGTTAACATAAATGTTACTAAAATCTCATAGTCATAATTTACTCAATCACAACCTTACCGAGGGTTCATCACATATCGAACTCATTAATTATGAGTTTTACGTACATACCTGTACCAATTCACAACATAACCATAGTCTTTCACAACTTTGGCATTCCCGTTAAATTTTTCGTTGAATCACTTGGAATACTAAAGGATACTCGTGAATCTCGTACACACAGTACCGTACCAATGCCATATCCCAGATATGGTCTTACATGAAATCTCGTATCGATGCCAATAGCGCAGCTATGGTCTTACATGAGTCTCATATCGATGCCATATCGCAGATATGGTCTTACACGTAATCTTAGTAACCCTAATGTCATGACATTTGTATCTTATCTATTCCTAAGGTTCAACCGAAATTTCTCGCTTGTCAAAACTTTGTCGAATACACCCAAAGGGTAAATCAAAATTCATACAAAATTAAAGAATTTAAAATATAAATATAATAATTCATTATTTACATACGAACTTACCTCGGTACAAAAATAGTAGAAATGGGACCTAATCGTCAAACACTTTGTTTTTCCCCCGATCTAGGTCCGAACCTCATTTTTCTTGATCTATAATAACAAATTTAACTCATTTAATACTCAAATTGTTCAATTTAGTCCAAAAATCATATTATGGAAAAATTACATTTTTGCCCCTAATGTTTCACATTTTTACAATCTAGTCCCTAGGCTCGTAAAATGAAACGTGTTCAATTTCTTTAATAGAAAAGCCTAGCCGAACAATTTTCATACCCATAACAGCCCACAATTTCCATTAAATCGTACTTTTACTACATATTTTATAACTTTTACAAATAGGTCCTTTTTGACATTTTTACCAAAAATCACTTAGTAAAAGTTGTTTATCCAACATCAAATTTGCATAATCTATTATTAAAAATCAAAATAAACAAATATATAATATGGGTCAAACCCTAGACCTTAATCAACTTCAAATTAGTACTAGAAATAGGTAGATCGAGTTACAAGGATATTAAAAACATAAAAATCATTAAAAACGGGGCTAGAACGGACTTACAATCGAGCTTGGAAGCTTGAAAAACCCTAGCTATGTCTTCCTCTTGTAAATTTCGGCCAAGGGGTAGAAGATGAGCAAAAATTGGCTTTTAATTTGATTATTAATTCATTTATTAACCAAATGACCAAAATGCCCCTAACTTAAATCATAAAATTTCTCTTACTCCATGTCCATATTTTTCCACTAGCTTAAGTAATGGTCTAATTACCATCTAAGGACCTTCAATTTAAAATCTCATAGCAATTGGACACCTCTAACATATAGAACTCAAATTTTTCACTTTTTGCAATTTAGTCCCCTTTACTAAATTGAGTGCCCAAACGTCAAAATTTTCGAACGAAATTTTCACGAAATCATTCCATAAAACTGTAGACCATAAAAAATATAATAAAAATAAATTTTACTGCGTCGAATTTGTGGTCCCGAAACCACTGTTTCGACTAGCCCCAAAATTGGGCTGTTACATCAAGTGCCTTCGGGTTTACTTCAGCCCGTGATGATACTAGATTAGAAGTGGGACAGAGTTACGATGGATTTCGTATCGGGGTTACCCCTGACTCCGAAAAAGAAAGATATTGTTTGGGTTGTAGTTGATAGATTGACGAAATCAGTGCATTTTATACCAATACGTACAGGCTATTCACTCGATAGATTAGCTGAATTATACATTACTGAGATCGTTAGATTGCATGGGGTGCCAGTTTCGATTATTTTGGATAGAGATACGAGGTTTACATCGCGATATTGGAAGAAAATGCAAGAAGCTCTAGGTACGAAGTTGAACTTTAGTACTGCATTTCATCCGCAAACCGACGGTCAATCTGAGAGAGTAATCCAAATACTCGAAGATATGCTTCGCTGTTGTGTTTTAGAGTTCGAAGGCAACTGGGAGAAATATTTGCCATTGGTTGAATTCGCGTATAATAACAGCTTTCAATCGAGCATAAAAATGGCACCGTATGAAGCATTGTATGGTCGTAAATGCCGAACACCATTGTACTGGACTGAGCTTAGCGAGAAACAGATTCGCGGGGTTGATTTAGTTAGAGAAACCGAAGAGAAAGTGAAAGTAATTCCTGACTGTTTGAATGTAACGCCCCTTACCCGTGTTCTACGCCGGAACCAGGCTCAAGGCGTTACCTTAATAAATTCCTCATAATCGCCACTTAGACCTATCATGACTACTCTCTCTAGTCGCCTTAACAATCTCGTTCTCGACTTACAAGACCTCACTCGTAAGCACGAAGACTCTCGAGACTATACCGAAACTTTTTCAACCTCTTCAAATTTTCTCTTTTATGAAAGGCTCACACGCCCGTGTAAAATGTGACACGCCCGTGTGTAGACACACACGCCCATGCTCCTCAACCGTGGTAAATACTGACTACACACACACGGTCTCAAAGCCTAGTCATACACCCGTGTTCGACACCCGTGGACGACACTGACTTGGGTCACACGACCTGGACACACGCGCCCATATGGGCTGGTGCGTGGTCGCCTCGACTATTTCCCCACGGTCCAGGCACGCCTGCGTGTGCTTTAACCGTGTGACCATTCGAATTTCAAATTTCAAGGTGCAGACTTCACACAGCCTGGGCACACGCCCATGGCTTGATCGTGTGTCGCACACGACCTAGACACACGCCCGTGTGTCTACCCATGTGGACAAGAACAAGGCTGTTTGCCAAGCTCTTTGTACCCCTATAGCTTACAAAGATTACATGAATCCATTCAACATACTAGTAAACATCTCATAACTTCAACATGAACTCCCATAGATAACTTGTAATTTCATAAATGGTAAAATGAGCCATCATGCATGGCAATTTACAAATTAAATGTCTTAACAAGAGCCATTACACCTTTGGCCAAAATAAAAAAATAATTTTACTAGTCTAGCCCCTATACATGCCATTTACAAAATCATTAAGTCTAGGTATACCGAGATGAGTGATAGTGCGGGCGGTCTTACAGTTATCGATGTATCTCGGCTCGGCTCTTAAGCTCTATAAAATAAGGGAAAGTAAGGGGAGTAAGCTTTAAGCTTAGTAAGTTTACATGTAAACAATATAACATTTTAACATGAAATAAACACTTCCATAGCATTATTTACTAAGCAAGAAACAATCTACATTCAAGATCAGGCTTACTCATTTCTTCCATTCACACATTCCAACCACATCTCAAGCATGATGCATACATTCATTAACAGTTTCCCCGCACTTAGCATCACAAGGTCACATAATACAACGCATCACTATATCGAAATACATTACTCATGTTCACGTTACTCGGTGGTATCACACACAGCCCGCCAAAGGATTAATTACGATGGTATCGTAAATAGCCCACCAAAGGATTAATTACGGTGGTATCACACACAGCCCACCAAAGGATTAATTACGGTGGCATCGCACACAGCCCACCAAAGGATTAATTACGGTGGTATGGCACACAACCCACCAAAGGATTAATTACGGTGGTATCGCACACAGCCCACCAAAGGATTAATAGACGATGGTATCGTACATAGCCCATCGTAATTTAGTGACAAGGTGGTATCGCACTTAGCCCACCATCAAATATTGATATAACACACTCACATATCCATTCCATCATTCATATCAGAGTTATTCAATAACTACCACTTTTTATCTACTTGAATCATATATATTCCCAGTTGTGTCATGTGCTAATTAACAACAATAATGTGCATATAAAATGCATCATTTACACGTAAACTTACCTAAGTGCAAAACGTGTCGATTTGCGGTTTATTCCGTAACCTTGCCTTTTCCCCGGTCAAGGTTAATCCCGCGTTCTTCTTGATCTATAACAATAAAATTCATTCATTTAAAACATTTTACGATCATGATGCACCAAAATCTATACTTAGGCAAAAATGACCATTTTGCCCTCATACCATGGCAAAAATGACCATTTTGCCCCTAGGCTCGTGAATCATTTTTCACCATATTTTCTCAATAAACAAGCATAGATGAACATTTATTTCTCTTGCAACTACTCACCATTCCAACTATTCCATGCATGTATGACACAAATCAAATCTTTGCATTCAAGCCCTAATTAGGTGTTTTCATGCTAACACAATTCATAAAAGTTGTCTCTCACCTCCATAACATTCATTTTCTTCCATAAAAACTCAGCTATCAACATAATTTCTCTCATGGTAAGTCCCTAGACTTTCAACCATATCACAAATTAGTCCCCTCAATAGCTAGCTTAAGCTTTGGGGACTCCAAAAACACAAAAATTATCAATTAACACCACCAAAAATTACTTACTAGAGTGAGGACAAGTTGCTGAAATTTCAAAGCCTTCAAAACCCTTCTTTTGAGTGTAAAAATCAGTCGAAGAAGAAGAGAAGGGAAAAATATGATAGCCTTCCCTTATTTTATCATATTTTAGTCAACTAGTCAACAACTATCACCAAATTTGACTAAAAACTAATGCTCTTGTCCCCTATGCACCCTATGGCCGGCCATCACTAAATAAATGGCCTAATTGCACTTTAAAATCCTCCAAATTACATTCTATAGCCATTAGGTACCTTTATCCTATAAAATAGAAGTTTCGCACTTTATGCGATTTAGTCATTTTTCGAAATTAAGCATGCTATCACTTAAATTAGAACACCAAAATTTTCATGCATCCATAAAGTTATGCTACAGCACATAAAATGACATCAAAATAATTTTCCTCGACCTCGGTTTAGTGGTCTCATAACCACTGTTCTGACTAGCCCCAAAATCGGGCTGTTACATTGAAAGCAGCTTCAGAACAACAGAAATCGTACGCGGATTTAAAATGAAAAGACATTGAATTTCAGATTGGTGATAAAGTTTTTCTAAAAGTATCTCCGTGGAAGAAAATCCTTAGATTTGGTTGCAAAGGAAAATTGAGTTCGCGTTTCATTGGGTCGTACGAGATCATTGAAAGAATAGGGCCAGTGGCATATCGACTAGCTTTACCTTCTGAGTTAGAAAAGATCACAATGTTTTTTATGTGTCGATGTTACAATGTTATAGATCAAATCCATCACATGTAATTTCGCTGTCAGAGATTGATATTCAGCCTGATATGACGTATAGTGAAGAACCGATCAGAATTCTAGCTCGACAGGTTTGAGAAATGAAAGTATAGCTTTAGTAAAATTCTTATAGCAACGTCACGAGATCGAAGAGGCTACGTGGGAAACCGAGGGATCTATGAGAAAATAGTACCCTAACCTATTTTTTGATAAGAATTTCGGGGATGAAAATCCTTAAGGGGGAGAATCGTAACAGCTCGTTTTTAGTCAAATCAGAATAGTGGTTTTGAAACCACAAATTCGAGGTCAGAATATTTATTTTAATATTATTTTAAATAATTACAGCATGATAGCATGTATGTTTGAAAGTTTTGAGAATTAATTTTATTATTTGAATGCTTAATTCGATAAAAAAGGACTAAATCGCGTAAAGCGTAAAAGTTGAATTCTATTTGTTAATGCACTAAATGACTATGAATATTAAATGTGGAGGTCCTTAAGTAATAAATGGACCATTATTAAGGTAAGTGGACATTAATGGACATGAAATGGATGATATAAATGTTTTATCATTAAGGTTAATTTGGTAATTTGTCTAATAAAGTTAATTAATTAAAACAAAAATAATTTTATGTCCATCTTCATCATCTTCAACCGAATTGAGAAAGAAAAATAAAGCTTGGAGAGGATTTTAGGGTTCGGCCATTGCATGCTTAAATTGTAAATCCATTTTGCTCTGTTTTTAATGATTTCTATGTTTTTGTGATCGTTGCAACTAGTTCTAGCTAGCCCAGGGACTATTTTGCAAAATTTTTAAAGATTTAGAATGTTGCCATTGATGAATAAGCTTGTTTTTTGATGTTTGATGATAGATTATGAATGTTTGTTCTGAATTATACAAGTTTTGTTAAGTGATTTTTAGTGAAAATGCCAATTAGGGATTAAATTGTGAAATGTGGAAACTTTGTGGTTAAAATGTGAAATAAATGAAAAATATGGGCTACTAGGGGCATAATAGTAATTCGGCTAGTATGGGTTAATTTTGAATTTCATTAATTTGTGTTTTTGTGAAATAAGGACTAAATTGTAAAAGTTGTGAAACATTAGGGGCAAATGTGTAAAATTGCCTTAATGAGTATTTTGGGTTAAATTGAATAGCTTGATGATTGAATAAATTAATTTTGAATATATTTAGATCAAGAAAAGCGGAATTCGGATCTAGATCGGGGGAAAACTAAAGTTATCGACTAATCGACTTATTTCGTCGTTTTCACATCCAAGGTAAGTTCGTATGTGATAAATTTAATTATAAATGTATTTTAAATGCTTTAATATTGCATAAATTGTGAATACGAGACTTTGAACAAGTTCGACAATGACTCGATGATAATTCAGCATTCGAAATCCCGGTTGAACCTTAGGAATAGTTTAGGATACTAGTGACATGTCATTAGGGGATACATTGAGTTGGCTTCGGGCCATGATGTTGACACTTCGGGTACGAGTTATACCGATTTGGCTTCGGGCAATGAATATTGGCTAATTTGGCTTCGGGCCATGAAATCAGTACTTCGGATATAAGTTACCTTGATTTGGCTTCGGGCCATGGTATAGGTACTTATTGTGCGAGACTCTTGAGTATCTGACTTCTATTCCAAATGTTTCAACGGGTAAATGAATGATGTGGTTGAGAATGAGATTGGGACGAGATGGTGCGGATATGTGTATAAACCATATTAGCTTTGAATCTAAGAAATGGTGAAGAAAATATATAGTTTTGTGAATGAGTAGTTGAAAGGTTTGTTAGTTGATGTGAATTCATGTATTTATAATCAATTGTTGAATTATACGTATATGATTATTTTGAGTTTATTTCATACGAGCTTACTAAGCTATAAAGCTTACGTTGCTTATTTTTCTATGTTTTATAGTGATTTCAAAGCTAGCTTGGATTCGGGGATCGTCAGAGATTTCGTCACACTATCCTACTATTGATTTGGTACTTCTAATCTTATGTTTTAAGTCTATGGCATGTATAGGGAATTTGGTCATGTTGGTTATATTTTGGTAATGATTTTGGCCATTTGAATTGGCTTGTAAATGTATATGTCTTGGTTTGTATATAATAGCCATGAGAGTTGGCTTATTTTGAGTTAATTTGCTTGTGTATATGTGTATGTGCATATAGTTTATGTTGTGTAAATTGAGGTTGGTTTTGTGATGTTTATTAATTGTTGATATTATGGAAGTTGAATGTTGATATTGGTGATTTTATTTGTTTGTGAATCAAGGGAAAGAATGCATATTTTAAGTATCCATATTGATGATTTAAGTTTATGAGATTTGGGGTATAAATGGATTGGTCTATTTTGAAACTTGTGTGTATTGAGAAATGTGGTATAGAATATGCATGAATTAGGTTTGAATTGGCTGGTCTAAATGTCTATTTATGCCTTGTATTGGTGCCAATTGGTTTGATGGAGGTGTGTACCAAATTGGGTGGCAAAATGGCTTGGTAAATAGCCTATTTTTGTCCACACGGGCATGTGTCTCAGCAGTGTGTGACACACGATCATGTTGCACAGTCGTGTGTCCCCTGGTGTTGAAATTGAAATCAAGTCAGTATGCTCCACACGGCCTCACACACGGGCGTGTGACTTGGCCGTGTGGCATAAGTCAGTATACCCTATAGGATTGACATGGCCTAGTACACGGACTGGCACAAGGGCGTGTATGGTCATTTTTAGGGCACACGGGCGTGTGTGTTGGCCGTGTGACCCAAGTCAGAGAGTTACACAGGGTCAGACATGGGCTGGAACATGGCCATGTGCTCCCATTTTGAATGTCCACATGGCTTGTGACACGGGCGTGTGTCCCCTGTTTTATGCAAAAATTTTCTAAGTGTTGAAATATTCTCGTAAAAAGAAAAAAGAGAGCTTTTTGGATTATCATCTTCTTCAACCGACCCTTTGAAGCTTTCAGCTATGGCGGCTTAAGCCTTCTACGGGTGAACTGACGTGAAAAGGGATACAGATTAGCTCTTGACGAGGAGCCCTGAGTGTGACACAAGAGGGAATAGAGAGATTCAATTCGAGTTGTTTAGGAATAGTATTCTCCACTTGTTTCTTTTATTTTTCTTTTCTAAACGCTAGTGATTACTTTCTATTTCATGTTAGTATGAAAGTACATATGATTTCTAGGTTAAATGTTATTTTATTCAATCTTGCTTCTACTGTTTAATCTTTGGGTTTGAATGTTTTTAGCACGGAAGTGTTATTGCAGTCACTAACACTGGAAAGTGCAGCGACAGTTCAACTAACAAGCATGACAACGGAAGTTGCTTGAGGATTAGAGGAGTTTAATTCACTTGTTCTTAATAGTGTTCCATTGCCATCATCGGAAGGTGCGGTTAATGTGCATGTTTAAGTCTTAGATTAAATATAGAAGTTACACTTGGTAAGATATTCATTGCAATTTAATGCATCAACAATCACCTATTCTTTTATACCTTGTGAGCACTTAGCATTCTGTTGAATATTCACGTTGGGGATCCCAGTTTATCAGTATCATATTTTATCTTATTGTTTTCAAGTTATTTCTTCGACAACTACTCTCACAATTTATTTCGTTTCTATCTATTTATTGAAGTGACATTGATAGACAAAAGACAACCATCCTCGTGGGATCGATATCCGACAGACTCATATCTGTCTACTATACTTGTATCGACAGTGTACGCTTGTACATTATTGCTGTGAAGTTTAACAGCTGATCAAGTTTTGGCGCCATTGTCGGGGATGGCGTTTGTTTAATGTTTATTTTTGTTTTTTTTTATTTCATAATATTTAATTGTTACTAACTTGTTTTCTTTTTGTCGCTATTTCCACATTTTATTTTAGGTGTTGCATGACCCGAAGCAGTTCAGAGTTCATTGCCGATTTTGATCCAGAAATTGAAAGAATCATTCGGAGGAGACTTTGAAAACAAAGGAATATGGCTTTACCAAGAAACTATGAAGTTATACCCCCGATGCAGAACCAAAATGCTAATGACCCACCGTTGCAGCAAGATGCTCAAATACAAAATAAGACTATACGAGATTTTGTAGTAACTATCTTGGATGACTTACAAACGGGAGTTGTTAGGCAAGCAATCCAAGCTGGAAATTTTGAACTCAAGCTAGTAATGTTTCAAATGCTGAACTCTAATGGGCAATATGTTGGATTGCCACATGAAGATGCTCGAGAACATCTTAAATCATTTTTATTGATTTGTGCTTCCTTTAGTCAACAAGGTGTTCCTGATGACGCCTTGAAGATGCAATTATTTCCTTATTCCTTGCAAGGAAGAGCTCGTACTTGGTTCCTATGGCTACTTGCTGGATCAATTACTTCTTGGAATGTACTAGTAACACATTTTGTTTTGTGATTTAACCCGCCAACAATGAACGCTCGTCTCCAAAATGATATTACAGCTTATCATTAGCTGGACGACGAGAATCTTCACACCATATGGGAACGTTATAAATCTTTTCTTCGACGTTGTGCCATGCACGGCATTCAACATGAAACACAAATTAAGATTTTCTATAATAGGCTAAATTCACACACGAGGAATCTTGTCGACACATCAGCCAATGGTCTTTTGCTGGATTCTACTTATAATGATTCTATTGGAATTCTTGAGAGAATTGCTCAGAATGACTGTCAATATCCTATCTCTAAAGCTGCACAAGCAAATGCTACTCCGGGAGATATTGAATTGGACGCAATATCTGCACTTAGTGCTCAAGTTTCTTCTCTTGCAAATGTGATAAAAAATATGCAAGAGACTAATGACGTTGCACCTATACAAGTCGCTCAACAAGTTGGTGTTCCTACTTTTTGTTGTGAGATTTGCAGTGACAACTATAGTTATGAAGATTGTCCACAATATGCAGAGAATTCCTTTTATGTTAGTAACATCCGCAACAATTCTTATGGCACCTCTTATAATAATTTTGCACATAATCAACAATCTTGGGGAAATCAGAATGCTAGACAAAATGCTACGACATTCCGATATGGAAATATATCTACTCAAGAAAATTATAATTCAAGACAAGGGAATTACAATCAACAACAGCAGAACTACAATTAACACCCTCAAATGTATCCACAAAAAAGTCAAACGCATCTAACCAGAATTAGATGTAGCCACAACACTCTTCAGTGCTGAATCAGCATGTTCAAGAACATCGACAACAATAGTACAAGCAAGCTTTTCGTTCAGACCCGTTAGCATCTCTTGAGGATTTAATGTGAGAGCATATGACTCACACATAAGCTATTGTGCAAGGGAATTCATCTTCTATTCGGGCGTTGGAAGCCCAATTAGGACAACTTCCTTCGAATCTGAATACTCGACCACCGGGCACACTACCTAGTGACACGAAAAATCCCAGTCCAAGGGGGAAAGAACACTATAAGGCTATCATGCTTAGGAGTGGTAAACAAACTGGTGAGCCGACTACAGACTCTACTGTAGCACCTCAAGATACTGGTGAAGTGATCCCTAGTGAGAAGGTTGAATCTGAAGAGCTTTTCGATGTACCAGACAAAGAAGTTCTACAAATTATCACTCATATGCCTAATGTCCGACCCTCGAAACTGTCGATGCAATCAAAGGTGTCGGTGCAATCAAATGTATCTCCACTTTTACCTTTTTCACAAAGATTTAGGGAGAATGAGCAGGAAAGCAATACCAACAATTCTTGAGCACACTGAAGCAACTTCAGGTCAATATTCCTTTAGTGGACGCTTTTGTGCAAATTCTGAATTATGGGAAATTTATGAAGGAGCTCTTGTCCAAAAAGAAGAGGCTCAGTGATATGGTAACTATTGCACTCATAGAGGGCTGTAGTGCTATTTTGACAAATAAGTTGCCCCCCAAAATGAAAGATCTTAGGAGCTTTACTATCCCATGTTCAATTGGAAACCATTATTTGGGAAAGGCTTTATGCGACTTGAGAGCTAGCATCAACCTAATGCCACTATCTACTTTTAGAAAGTTGGGAATTGGTCACATGAAACCTACTGCAGTGACATTGCAACTAGCTAATCGATCTTTGGCTCAATCTGAAGGGAAAATCAAAGATATCTTAGTTCATGTGGATAAATTCATTTTTCGGTTGATTTTATCATACTTGACTGTGAGGCAGACAAGGAGGTTCCCATAATCTTGGGACGACCATTTTAGCCACTGGACGAACTCTTATTAATGTTTACAAAGGTGAACTGACCATGCGGCTTAATGATGAGCACGTTACCTTCAGTGTTTTTGAATCTATTAAATGCAAGGATAAAAAATAATGCCATACTGTCGATGTGCTAGATGATCTAATCGAGGAAGAATTCAATTACCAAAGAATAATACTTTCTGAGGAGTTTGCAGCGACATCTGATGATGAATTCTTAGATAATTGTGATAGTATGGTTGAAGCTAATTGTCGAAACCATTTTTTTGATTAGAAAACGGGGTCGACTTTAAAACCGAAAATGGAGTTGCCACCAATCTTTTTTTTGAGGTGTGATCGGGTCACCTTAAGATTGATCGTTAAAACATTTTGATTTATTAAAACGATAATTTTGGCCTACGAAATTTGAGAAAACGGGTTCGGGAGTCGGTTAAGTACGAGGAAGGATTAGCACCCTCGTAACGCCCAAAATTGGTACCGAATTGATTAATTAACGTCTTAATGTCAAAAATTTGAAAAGATTTAAAAATACAATCCTCTTTATTTAAAAAGAACTTGAATGAATTAAATTGGATGCTGAGACCCGCTTATTTCGAAGAAATAAAATGTCATGCCCAGTGAGTTAGGATACGACATTTCGAGTCTTTGATACTAAGCTTGTCTTTTGACCTTTAAAACTCGTGCATTTAAGTTTAAGAAGGATATTCGGTTATTCGGGTCAAATGAAAAATCGAAACCCAGTAAGTTAGGGCACAATTTCTCAAAATTCCAAATACGGAATATTGCCTTTGTTTTTTTTTTAAATTCTTATCTCGAGATAACAAAATGTTATATTTAGTGAGTTAGAACACAACATTTTTGAATTCCTGAGAATAAGCCTTTATTTAATCCAAATGTTTTGGTTTAAAAATAATTGGTTCTTTAGACTTGATGAGAAAAATCGAAACCCAGTAAGTTAGGGTACGATTTCTTTCGAATCTTAGAACGCGGAGTATTAGCTAATTTCAAAATTTTAATGTATCGGATAAAATGTGACATGGTCATAATAAAATGGAAGATGAATTATAATACACATGCATAATAGAGTAAAAACGAGGGGAACAATATGAATTACAATAATAAAATAAAAAATAAATAAAAATTAAAACAAATAATCTATGTAAAATAATAGGTAAAAAAATGACAAAATAAAAAACAAAAACAAAAGCTAATAATAAATCAATCAATAAATAAATACTATATACAATAATTTAAAGATAATAAAATAATAATAATAGTAACAAAAATACAAAAATAATAATATATTATAATGAAAATACGTTAATAAACGAATAATAATAATAAAATAAATAAAAATATTCAATATTAAAATGTCAATTTAATAATAATATAATAATAGTAATAGTGATAATAAATAATAATAATAATAATAATAATAATAATAATAATAACGAAGAAAGTAATAAAATATAATAATAGCAATAATGTTATTGAAAATAATAGTTATGAAAAATAAAAATAACAATACTAATAACAATAAAAATAATAGTAATAATAATAATAATATTAATAATGGTGATAATATCAAAATACACAAAATAAAATGTGAACAATAAAAAAATACATATAAAAAAAATATAGAATACATGTATGTGTAAACAAAATAAAAATAATACATACAAATGTATACAAAAAAATGACAATAGCAATAAAATATACACAAAGTAAAAGAAAAAGGAATGGATTAAATAAAATAACACAAAAAAAATAATCGAAGTAAAATAATGGGGATCAAATTAGAATTAAAGCAAAATTGATGAGCTAAATTATAATGAATAAGTAATTAAAGGGCTAAATTGAGATTAAAACAAGGTTTTGGGCCTAAATTGGGAATATAAATAAAGCAAAGGGCCTAGTCGTAACGCGCGAATAAAATGGAGGGACCAAATGGGAAAATATCCCCACCCTCCAAAACGCAGCACTTTATAAGGTACCCAGATGAAACCGGAATAAAATTTAGGGGTCAAATTAAAAAATAAAAAAAACCTGATTATAAATTAATAAAAAAGCGGAAGGACTGGGGGAATAAATACCCCATTAAACAAAAACGCGCGGATCCCCCTGGAGCGGGTCGGGTCGCGCGTGGGTAGCACCCATACGGCGCCGTTTTGGGGCCATTGAAACAGGCCCTAAACGACGCCGTTTTATCCCTTTATAAAAAGCAAGTTTTTTTCTTTTCTTTCATTTCTGCTTTATTTTTGAAAAAAAAAAACAAAAAAGGGTTTCTCTGAATTCTCTCTCAGCGATTTCCGGCGAGGCCTCATGAGACTCGTGGCCACGACACATCATCGTCGACTCCGCAGTGCACGGCAGTGGAGTTCAAAAAGTAAGTTTTTCTTTTCTTTTCTTTTTATACTATATTTTTATAAATTTTTTATATTAAAAAAAAAAGAAAAAGAAGCCTTTAAAAATAGAGGAATAGATTCGAAACAAAAAATTAGAATAAAATAACAAAGATAAAATGAAAAACCCCTTTTTAGCTAATCTGTTTTTTTTGATTTTTTATTGATATTGTGTGTTTGTAAAAAATATGTAGCCCCCTACAATGGAATTCCCTTCAGTCTTTTATAGCCGAAGTCGAATAAAAAAATAAAAATGAAATACAATTTTTCTTTTTCCGTTTTGCTTGGTTTCTGTGTTTTCCGTCTTATTCGCAGGTGAAACTGTCGTACGGACGTGGGGTGGCCCGAGTGCTCTGCTGGCGTGGGGGCTGCGGCGCGCGTGCGGGGAAGGGTTGCGGCGCTAGAGTAATCTGGAAACCTCTAGGGTTTCTTCTGATTTTTGGATTGTTTTGGGCTGGGGTAGGTTAGGCTATATTGGGCTAGGGCAAGTGGGCCTTTTTTTTTTGTAATGGACTGATTAAAATGGACTGTTTTGGATTTTAATTAATTTTTTAATTTTGGTTTTTTTTAATTGGGCCCCGGGCAAAAATGGGCTCTTATAGCTGCCCCTCTTTGCTCGTTGTCGGGTAACGAGAATGAAGCAAAGACTTCAAAAAGGACCATTTTTGCCCGGTCTTCTAATCTTTGACTTGTTTCAGTGCTTTTCTTCTTCGAGTAGCTTCATTCCATCCCACTGCATCTTCAAGGGTATAGGAACTAGCGCTTCGATCCAATTCAAGGAGATTAGACTTGTAGCTTCAATCTGCTCCGTTGCAACTTCAAGGAGATAAGATCTACAATCTTCAATCTGCTCTACTGCCGCTTCAGGGAGATAAGACTGGTGGCTTGAATCTATTCTATTGCTACCTCATGGAGATAAGATTCGCCGTCTTCGATCTACTCCATTGCTACCTCATGGAGATAAGATTTACAATCTTCAGTCTGCTCCACTGTCGCTTTAGGGAGATAAGGCTGGTGGCTTAAATCTATTCCATTGCTACCTCATGGAGATAAGATTTTCCATCTTCGATCTGTTCCATTGCTACCTCATGGGGACAAGATCTACAATCTTTAGTCTACTCTACTGCCGCTTCAGGGAGATAAGGCTAGTGGCTTAAATTTGTTCCATTGCTACCTCATGGAGATAAGATTCGTCGTCTTCGATCTGCTCTATTGCTACCTCATGGGGATAAGATCTACAATCTTCAATCTGCTCCACTACCGCTTTAGGGAGATAAGGCTAGTGGCTTAAATCTGCTCCATTGCTACCTCATGGAGATAAGATTTGCCATCTTCGATCTGCTCCATTGCTGCTCGGGGAGATAAGATCTACAATCTTTAGTCTGCTCCACTGCCGCTTCAGGGAGATAAGGCTGGTGGCTTAAATCTGCTCCATTGCTATCTCATGGAGATAGATTCGCCGTCTTCGATCTGCTCCACTGCTGCTCAGGGAGATAAGATCTACAATCTTCAGTCTGCTCAACTGCCGCTTCAGGGAGATAAGGCTGGTGGCTTAAATCTGCTCCATTGCTACCTCATGGAGATAAGATTTGCCGTCTTCGATCTGCTCCATTGCTACCTCATGGAGATAAGATCTACAATCTTCAGTCTACTCCACTACCGCTTCAGGGAGATAAGGCTGGTGGCTTAAATCTACTCTATTGCTACCTCATGGAGATAAGATTCGTCGTCTTCGATCTGCTCCATTGCTACCTCATGGAGATAAGATCTATAATCTTCAGTCTGCTCCACTGCCGCTTCAGGGAGATAAGGCTGGTGGCTTAAATCTGCTCCATTGCTACCTCATGGAGATAAGATTCACCGTCTTCGATCTGCTCCACTACTGCTCGGGGAGATAAGATCTACAATCTTCAGTTTGCTCCACTGCCGCTTCAGGGAGATAAGGCTGGTGGCTTAAATCTGCTCCATTGCTACTTCATGGAGTTAAGATTCGTCTTCGATCTGCTCCATTGCTACCTCATGGAGATAAGATCTACAATCTTTAGTCTACTCCACTGCCGCTTCAGGGAGATAAGGCTGGTGGCTTAAATCTGCTCCATTGCTACCTCATGGTGATAAGATTCGCCGTCTTCGATCTGCTCCACTGCTGCTCGGGGAGATAAGATCTACAATCTTTAGTCTGCTCCACAGCCGCTTCAGGGAGATAAGGCTGGTGGCTTAAATCTGCTCCATTGCTACCACATGGAAATAAGATTCGCCGTCTTCGATCTGCTCCATTACTACCTCATGGAGATAAGATCTACAATCTTCAGTCTGCTCCACTGCCGCTTCAGGGAGATAAGGCTGGTGGCTTAAATCTGCTTCATTGCTACCTCATAGAGATAAGATTCGCCGTCTTCGATCTGCTCCATTGCTACCTCATGGAGATAAGATCTACAATCTTCAGTCTGCTCCACTGCCGCTTCAGGGAGATAAGGCTGGTGGCTTAAATCTGCTCCATTGCTACCTCATGGAGATAAGATTCGCCATGGTGGATTTGATCCGTCCTACTGCAACTTCAGAGGTGTTGGACCTGTGGATTCATCGATCTTGTTACACCCTCCTCTGGGGAACATGACCTGTGGAATCGATTTATGGACTTATGCTTATGCATAATTATTAGGATGCAATGATCAGAATGAATCAAATGCTCCTAACTAAATGTATTATAGATGACATTTGCATGAATGCAGAATGTCATGAGAATGATCCTTTTTTTTAATGTAAAATGATTAGGATGCCATAATAATAATAATAATAATAATGAAGAAAGTAATAAAATATAATAATAGCAATAATGTTATTGAAAATAATAGTTATGAAAAATAAAAATAACAATACTAATAACAATAAAAATAATAGTAATAATAATAATAATATTAATAATGGTGATAATATCAAAATAAACAAAATAAAATGTGAACAATAAAAAAAATACATATAATAAAAATATAGAATACATGTATGTGTAAACAAAATAAAAATAATACATACAAATGTATAAAAAAAATGACAATAGTAATAAAATATACACAAAGTAAAAGAAAAAGGAATGGATTAAATAAAATAACATAAAAAAATAATCAAAGTAAAATAATGGGGATCAAATTAGAATTAAAGCAAAATTGCTGAGCTAAATTATAATGAATAAGTAATTAAAGGGCTAAATTAAGATTAAAACAAGGTTTTGGGCCTAAATTGGGAATATAAATAAAGCAAAGGGCCTAATCGTAACGCGCAAATAAAATAGAGGGACCAAATGGGGAAATATCCCCACCCTCCAAAACGCGGCACTTTATAAGGGACCCAGATGAAACCAGAATAAAATTTAGGGGCCAAATTAAAAAAAAAAACTTGATTATAAATTAATAAAAAAGCGGAAGGACTGAGGGAATACATACCCCATTAAACAAAAACGCGCGGATCCCCCCTGGAGCGGGTCGTCGTTGTGTGTGGTAGCACTCCATACTGGCGCCGTTTGGGGGCCAAAAACAGCCCTAAACGACGCTGTTTTATCCCTTTATAAAAAGCAATTTTTTTTTCTTTTTTTTTTCATTTTTGCTTTCTTTTCAAAAAAAATAAAAAAAGGGTTTCTCTGAATTCTCTCTCGATTTGCAAGGCCTCATGAGACTCGGTCTTAGGATCGCCATCAGTAGGGCTCCGCCATGCACTGCCTACTGAGTTCAAAAAGTAAGTTTTTCTTTTCTTTTCTTTTTATAATATATTTTTAGAACTTTTGTATATTAAAAAAAAAGAAAAAAAAAGCCTTTAAAAATAGAGGAACAGATTCGAAACAAAAAATTAGAATAAAATAACAAAGATAAAATGAAAAACCACTTTTTAGCTAATCTTTTTTTTTTTTTTTATTGATATTGTGTGTTTGTAAAAAATATGTAGCCCCCTACAATGGAATTCCCTTTGGTCTTTTATAGCCGAAGTCGAATAAAAAAAATAAAAATGAAATTCAATTTTTCTTTTTCTGTTCTGCTTGGTTTCTGTGTTTTCCGTCTTATTCGCAGGTGAAACTATCGTACGGACGTGGGGTGGCCCGAGTGCTCTGCTGGCGTGGGGGCTGCGGCGCGCATGTGGGGAAGGGTTGTGGCGCTAGAGTAATCTGGAAACCTCTAGGGTTTCTTCTGATTTTTTATTTGTTTTGGGCTGGGGTAGGTTAGGCTATATTGGGCTAGGGCAAGTGGGCCTTTTTTTTATAATGGACTGATTAAAATGGAATGTTTTGGATTTTAATTAATTTTTTAATTTTGGTTTTTGTTTAATTGGGCCCCGGGCGAAAATGGGCTCTTACACTAATAATATTGACCTCAGGCATGGATGGTAGATTGAATCTTTAGACTTAACCAACAGAACAACTCTAATTTTTACGCCATCTATTGATGAAGCTCCTACCCTGGAATTGAAACCACTACCTACTCATCTTAAATACGTCTTTCTTCGTGATAACAATTCTCTTAAAATTACTGTCTCGGCAACACTGGATGTAACTCAATAAGAGAAATTGGTCCATATTCTCAAGCAACATAAACAAGCTATTGCTTGGAGTTTTGCAGATATTCGAGGCATTAGTCCATCTTTTTGCATGCATAAGATCAAGTTGGAAGATGAAGACAAGCAGTCGATTGAGCAACAAAGAAGAATAAACGATAAGATGAAGGAAGTTGTTAAGAAAGAAATTATAAAATGGCTTGATGCTGGAATTATTTACCCTATTTCTGATAGCAATTGGGTAAGTCCAGTGCAATTCGTTCCTAAAAAGTGTGGCATACTGTGGTTAGCAACGACAAAGACGAATTAATTCCTATGGGATGGCAGGTCTGTATGGATTATCACAAACTTAATGCTGCCACAAGTAAGGACCAAGAAGGACCACGTCCCACTTCCTTTCATTGATCAAATGTTGGACAGGCTTAGTGGAAAAGCCTATTACTGCTTCTTAGATGGCTATTCTGGGTACAATCAAATTGCTATTGCATCGGAGGATCAAGAGAAAACAACTTTCACATGTCCTTTTAGTACTTTTTCTTTTCACCGTATGTCTTTCGATCTTTGCAATGCACCAGCTACATTTCAAAGGTGCATGATGGTAATATTTTCGGATATGATTGAAGATTCTTTAGAGGTTTTTATGGATGATTTCTCAGTCTATGAGAATGATTTTGATCACTGCGCTGACAATTTGGATAAAGTATTGCAGCGATGTGAAGACACATCTTGTTCTAAATTGGGAAAAATGCCATTTCTTGGCAACTGAAGGCATTGTGTTAGGCCATCGCATATCTAGTCAAGGCATTGAAGTAGACAAAGCTAAAGTGGAAATCATTGAGAAATTACCTCCACCAACAAATGTGAAAGGTATTCGTAGTTTTCTTGGGCATGCGGGATTTTACCAAAGGTTTATTAGAGATTTCTCGAAAATCGCAAAGCCCTTATGCTCATTACTTGAACAGAATCGAAAATTCCTCTTTGACGATGCATGATTGGATGCATTCATTCAATTAAAGATGCAGTTAGTAAATGCACCCATTGTCGTTGCACCAGATTGGTCTCAACCTTTTGAAGTTATGTACAATGCAAGTGACTTTGCTGTGGATACTGTTAAGGACAACGTAAGGGAAAAATATTTCACGCCATCTATTATGCTAGCAAAACTCTTACAGAGGCTCAAATCAATTATACCATTACAGAGAAAGAATTGTTGGCTGTAGTCTTTGCTTTCAAAAAGTTTTGTTCTTATCTTGTCAGCGCAAAGGTTACAATATTTACTGATCACTCGGTGTTGAGATATCTTTTTGTGAAGAAGGATGCAAAACCAAGACTGATACACTGGATCTTACTGTTGCAAGAATTTGACATCAAGATAACAGACTGCAAGGGTTCAGAAAATTAGGTTGCAAACCATCTGTCTCGATTGGAAGTTGGAAACGAAGATGGAAACATACTTCAAATATACTCACCCACTTTGGCACACCAAAGGCATTGATTAGTGATCATCAGGGTACACACTTTCATTGCAACCAAGTGGCAGCCGCACTGAAGAGATATGGAGTTAATCATAGAATGGCTACTACTTATCATCCGCAAACTAATGGACAAGCCGAATTATCGAATCGACAAATTAAAATATTCTTGAGAAGGTTGTGAACCCTTCGAGGAAAGATTGGTCTTCCAGACTGGATGACGCTTTATGGGCATTACGGACAACATACAAAACTCCATTAGGGATGTCATCGTATCAATTGGTTTTTGAGAAAGCATGTCACTTGCCAGTTGAACTGGGCAATTAAACAAGTGAACATGGACTATGAAGCTGCTGGAAAGAAAAGGCTGTTGGATATCACTGAACTAGAGGAGATTAGGCGAAATGCCTATGAAAACGCTACAATTTACAAGGAAAAGACCAAACGATGGCATGAAAGATTTATTTTGCAGCGACAATTTATCGCGGGTCAACAAGTTTTATTATTCAATTCTAGACTGAAACTGCACCCGGGTAAATTGCGCTCTCGTTGGTCTAGATCTTTCGAAGTTGTCGAAGTATTTTCTCATGGTGCAATCACAATCAGAGATTTACATGATGAACACCAGTTCAAAGTGAATGGACAGCGATTGAAACACTATTTTGGGAATATTAATCAAAAGCACGCAGAGACCATTAAATTGGTCGAAAAATTTTAATTTTTATTGAATTTATCATTATGTTATTTTATTTTATTTTATTTTTTGGTTTTTTTTTGTTGTTCAAGCTTGTTTTTTTTTTTTTTACAGAATAATTATGTACCATTGTCAAAGCACTTGAGCTTTATTGTCAATGCAGTTCGTACTATTATACTATCACTTATGACTCATTAAGAATGATGGCATATCAGAAATTTCAAATCCCACCGGTTGATCAAAAGTCACCTAGCCATCTGATCTGTCTGAGCGGGAGAAATTCTTATTGGACGTATTTATTCCTGCCAGCTTTATTTCCTTTCACGAAAGTCACGCATTTCCATCTTATTCATTCACTCGCTGTAAATCCCTTCTTCATTGTGCCGACTATAACACATACAAAGCAGTTATTTTTATTCACTTCCTCTTCCCCAAGCTTGTACCTTTAAAACTTTAAACCATCTTCACTCCACAAAACAAACAAAATATGGCAAGAACGAGAGGATCAGTCAAGAAAGCTACCAAGCCTGTTGAACAACATTCATCTTCTGCAATTGTAGTTTGTGAATCAGAATCCTCCATGCCAACGGAGAAAAAAGGAGCCAGTGATCTTTTTAACGAAAGTGGCCAAGAACCGGTTTCAAGACAACATTTTGAAGCGAAACTTCTACCCAGAACATGACATTCTCCTTTCGCAATAGTAAGACTTGGGCAAACAAGTCTACAAAACCATCTCTAAGCTGAAGTGGGAGACTTTCTGCACGCATCCTAGAAGCTATTCTCCTTCATTGGTACGTGAGTTTTATGCTAACTGTAACATCCCGGTTTAGGGCCTAGTCAAAATAGTGGTGCAAAACCACAAATCTGAGGGTTATAAATGAGTTATTAAGGTTTATGCCTTGTATGCATGCTAGTGTGAAAGTTTCATGAAGCAATTTTGTGAAATTGTGATTGAATTGTCCAAAAGGACTAAATTGCAAAAGTTGCAAAATGTGTGTTTCTAGAAGCTATATGTGTGAAATAGCTTTAGATTATTAATTAGAGGTCCTTAATGAGCAATTTTCCAAATTTTTAGTTTTTGGACAAAAATGGGCATGGATGAGTTAAATTAGAAAGTTTATCAAAAAGGGCATTTTAGTCATTTAACAAATAAGTGATTAAAAAGGAGAAAAGATGACAAAATCATGCTCATCTTCTCCCCCAAGCTGCCGAAAATTCCAATAGCCATTGTTAGGGCTCTTTCAATTTTTCAAGCTTGCTAGTAAGTGCTCCTAAGCCCAGTTTTTGATATTCTTCGTAGTTTGAAGTCCTAGTAGCATGAGTAAGCTATTTTTAGCTATTTGGTGAGCTATTATGGATATTCAAAAATGTACATATGTATGACATGCATGTATTTTGATGTTTTATGGAAGAATATGAAAGCTTGATGTAGTAGAAACATCTTTTGCTAAGTGATTTTCCATGAAACTGCATGTAGGGACTAGTTTGTGAAAATCTTAAGTTTGGTCATACATGTGTGTTTTAGTGAGAATTGATGATAGCTTTAGTTGAATAAATGGTTCGGCTAAGCATGAAAAACTAGAAAGTTGAATAAAAATCACTTTACGAGCCTTTGGGACTAAAGTGTAAATATGAGAAAGTTTAGGGGCAAAATAGTAATTTTGCTAAAATATGAGATGTGGGTCAATTTAGTCAATGTATGTATTGAATAAGCTGATTTATTCATTATAGATCAAGAAAGACGAAGCCCAGATCGAAACCGAGGCAAAAGCAATGTGGTGGACTAAATTGCAAGTCTCAATACTTTTGAGTATCGAGGTAAGTCTATGCATAAACAATGCATTCATACTTACAAATTGTTGATGATAGCTAGTGTGTAGCTTGTTCGAGATTGATTGAGAACCTATGTGGTCCAAGTAGAATGAATGTAGTAGAATTGTGAATGGATGTTTAATTGAGTAAGTAGACATGTGAATGTGTAGTGATAATGCTAGATGGTAGGCTAAGTGCGATACCATCCTAATGCATATTGACGATGAGCTGGCTATGTGCGATGCTATCGTGAGGTATATCGTTTAGTGGGCTAAGTAAGAAACCCCTATGATTACCTTTGTGGTAGGCTAAGTGCGATACCACCTTATTAATCGATTGTGGTGTGCTAAGTGCGAAACCACCGAGACATTTGCTGTGTGGGTTAACTGTGTGGATTAGCCATGTGATTGCATTATTGAGTAAAATAGTTGTGTGGATGTATTATTAAGTTAATTAGCTGTGTGGATGAATTATTGAGAAATAATGATGTGTTGTATATTGTGTAAATGTGACATTGAATGCAGTGGTGCATTTCGATGGTTATGAGTATGTGACTCATGATGTGTTGGAAATGTGGTAAGGGATAGAAAGAGTAAGCATAGTTGTGAATTACTTGTTGGTATAATGCTAATGGTTGCTTAGCTTATACTATGTTGCTTAATTGTTTATGTGTAAACTTACTAAGCTCAAAGCTTACTCTCTTTCTTTTCCCTTGTTTTATAGAGTAAAGGTGTTGAATCGAGATACGAGGATCATTTGGAAGATCGCCCAGACTATCATCACACTCTGGTACATTAGACTTAATGTTTTGTATATGGCATGTATAGGGGCTAGACAAGTTAGTGGATTTTGTTGTAAATGGCAAAGATGTGTTGGGCTTTAGATGGATAGTGTATTTTGTATAATGCCATGGTTGTTGGATATTACATGATATGAAAGAAAGATGTAGTTTTCTATGTGAGATTGCACTTCATTTGAGTTGTTTATGGATGTGTTGTATGAGTGCATGTTGTGCAAGCTATAAGGGTGAGAAGAGCTTAGCAATTAGCTTTGTTCTTGGCCATGTGGATAGACACACGGGCGTGTGTCTAGGCCATGTGTGACACACGGTCAGCCCACAGGCGTGCACTTTGGCCGCAAGGCCCCCGCATGTTAGTGTTATAAATCGAATAGACCACGGACTAGCCGCACACGGGCGTGTGTCTAGGGCGTGTGGGATTATCCGTGTTGGTACACGGCCAGCCACACGGGCGTGTGTCTAGACTCTAGGCCGTGTTAAAGTAGTCAGTGCGCACCACGGGTGGTAAGCACGGGCGTGTGCCTTGGTCGTGGGGCATTGGCAGAATGTTGGGTTTTTAGGCACGGTTTGGTGACATGGCCGTGTGTGTCCATGCACGGGCGTGTCTAATCTTGCACGGGCGTGTGAGACCTGTATAAAGAGAAAATTTTTAAGATTGGAAAAAGTTTCGGTTTAGTCTCGAGAGCCCTCGTGTGTATGAGTGAGGCCTCGTAAGTCGAGAATGAGGTTGTTGAGATGACTTCAGAGAGTAGTTACTACGAGCCTAAGTGGCGATCAAGTGGTTTGAGTTCGGTAACGCCTCGGGCTCGGTTCCGGCATAGAACCCGGGTAAGGGGTGTTACATTTAGTGGTATCAGTGCTATGGTTTAGTCGGTTCTAAGACTACCGTAGCGGGTGTAATAGTCTAGCTATACATGCCATAAGTGTACAATGATAGTGTGGTGGTTTCTGATGATTTTAAATCTTGTTTTATATAGAATATGGATTTCGATCCATTGACTGCTGATGAAGCAGCTAGTAATGCGCCGGCTCTTGCGCAAGGAACCGCGCCTGTTGAGAGTGGACCTGAGGTTAGGGGTCAAGGGGAAGAGGCATGGGAAGCCTTTCTCCAGATGATGAGCAATTGGTACTCGGATTATGTTCGAGCGAACCCTCCTCCTCCTATACCTCAGCCAAATCCAGTGGCTCCTCAAGGTATGGATGTAGTGAGGATATCGAAGCCCCCGGTGGATAAGATTAGGAAGCAGGGGGCTGAGGAGTTTAGAGCTAAGGTAGATGATGACCCTGAGAGGGAGGAGTTTTGGTTGGAGAACTCGATGAGGGTGTTCGATGAACTCTCAGGTACGCCTGAAGAGAGTTCGAAGTGTGCCATATCCTTGCTGAGAGATTCGGCATACCATTGGTGGAAGACGTTGACGCTAGTGGTCCCGAGGGAGCGGGTGACGTGGGACTTATTTCTGGAAGAGTTTCAGAAGAAGTATATAAGCCAGAGGTTTACTGATCGAAAAAGGAAGGAATTTCTTGAGTTGAAATAAGGAAGAATGACAGTGGCGAAATATGAGCGTGAGTTTGTTAGGCTTAGCAAATACGCTCAAGAATGTGTATCGACTGAGACCATCTTGTGTAAGAGGTTCGAAGATGGGCTAAATGAGGACATCAAACTCCTAGTGGTCATTTTGGAGTTGAAAGAATTTGTGGTATTAGTTGAGAGGACAAGTAAGGCCGAAGAGATGAGTTCAGAAAAGAGGAGGGCTGTGAGTGAAGCCCGAGATGCTAGAAAGAGGCCGATGGGCAAGTCATATCAAGCCCAGTCGAAAAGATCTAAGGAAGTGAATCCTCGGATGACAGCACCAGTGGGTTATTCGCATCGAGACTTGGGCAATACTTGTTCGGGTTCGAGAGCCCAAGCTCCCTCAATGGAAAGTGTGGGAAATACAAAGAGTAAACTCGAGTGTACAAGTTGTGGTAGGTATCACACCGGAGTGTGTTGGGGAAATATTCGAAAATGTTATAAGTGTGGTTCCTCTGACCACTTTATCCGTAACTTTCCCGAGAGGGATGAAAAGGAAGAGAGGCAAGAGTTGAGACCTAGTGATGTGTCTACGAGGGGTAGACCACCAAGGAACCGGAGAGGCGGGAATAGTTGTAGAGGTGCGCCTAGAGATTCTGCTGTGAGACCAGAGGGTCAGGCACCTGCGAGGACGTATGTCATTCGCGCTCGCGAAGAGGCATCCTCCTCTGATGTGATAACGGGTACTTTTTCTCTCTATGACACCTTCGTTATTGCTATAATAAATCCAGGGTCTACTCATTCTTATATTTGTATGAGCTTAGCATCTAGTTTGAGTATGATCGTTGAGTCTACGGATATAGTGGTTAAGGTGTCAAACCCGTTAGGGAAGCATGTGTTAGTGGACAGAGTGTGTAAGAATCGTCCTTTATTGATTGAGAATCATTGTTTTCTGGCAAATCTTATGTTGTTGCCGTTTGATGAGTTTGATTTAATCCTAGGCATGGATTGGTTGACTACCCATAATGTCTTAGTGAACTCGTGGTAGTAAGTTTATTGAATTGAAATGTGAGAGTGGAGATGTGGTTGGGTTGAATCGTGTGGATCGGATAGTCTACCGGTGATGATTTCTTCCTAGTAGATTTGAGAAATGTTTGAGAAAAGGATGTGAGTCCTATCTTGCTTTTTGTGTTGAATACTCGAGAGATTGGAGTAGAGTTTGAAAAGCAATGCAGTGGTATGTGAGTATCCGGATGTATTTTGAAAGAGTTACCGGATTACCTCCAGTGAGAGAGGTCGAGTTTGGAATTGAGTTGGTTCCAGGAGGCAGCACCTATTTCAATTGCTCCATATAGAATGGCACTGTGTAGAGTTGAAAGAACTGAAGGTTCAGCTTGCAAGAGTTGATGATAAAGGTTTTACAAGACCGAGCTACTCGCCGTGGGGTGCCCCGGTATTATTCGTGAAGAAGAAAGATGGGTCTATGAGGTTGTGTATAGACTATAGACAACCTGAACAAGGTGATTTGGTGAAGAATAAGTATCCTTTACCAAGGATTGATGATCTCTTTGATCAACTAAATGGAGCTACTGATGTTCTCCAAGATAGACTTGAGGTCCAAGTTATTATCATTTCAGTGAAAGAGCAAGATGTGTTGAAAAGCGCATTTCGCATAAGGTATGGCCATTATGAGTTTTTGGTTATGCCGTTTGGTTTGACGAATGCTCCGGCGATTTTTATGGATCTGATGAACCGTGTTTTCAGACCGTATGTGGACAAGTTTGTAGTTGTATTCATTGACGACATATTGATCTATTCTCGGAATGAGAACGATTATGAAGAACATTTGAGAATTGTCTTGTAAACTTTGAGTGATAAGCAGTTGTATGCTAAGTTTAGGAAGAGTGAGTTTTGGCTCCGAGAGGTTGGATTCTTAGGACACATGGTGTCAGGTGAAGGTGTCAGAGTTGACCCAAGTAAGATATCGGCTGTTGTGGATTGGAAACTGCCAAGGAACGTGTCAGAAATTAGAAGTTTCTTGGGATTAGCGGGATATTACAGACGTTTCATAAAGGGGTTCTCTGTGATTGCTACCCCGATGACGAAACTTTTGCATAAAAATGTCAAGTTTGAATGGACTAAGACATGTCAACAGAGCTTCGAGAGACTGAAAACAATGTTGACTGGGGCACCGGTTTTGGTTCAACCAGAATCAGGGAAAGAGTTCGTGGTTTACAGTGATGCGTCATTTAATGGTCTCGGTTGCATGTTGATGCAAGAGGGTAAGGTAGTCGCTTACGCCTCGAGGCAGCTAAAGTCGCATGAGAAGAATTATCCGACTCATGATTTAGAGTTGGCTGCAATTGTTTTTGCGTTAAAGATTTGGCAACATTACTTGTATGGTGAGAAGTGTCGAATCTTTACGGATCACAAAAGTTTAAAGTATTTGATGGATCAGAAGGATCTGAATCTGAGACAGAGATGGTGGCTTGAGTTGTTGAAATACTATGAGTTAGTCATTGACTACCATACGGGAAAAGCGAATGTGGTTGCGGATGCCCTGAGTAGGAAATCCTTGTATGCTCTAAGAGTTATGAGCACGAGTTTAGCATTGTGGCAGAGTTGAGAGCTAAGTCGCTATTTGTTCAACAAATATGTGAGGCTCAGAAAAATGACAGTGAGATGCAAGCTAAGATAGCTAAGTGCGGATCAGAAAGTGATTCTGATTTTCGAGTGGATTTGAATGGTTGTCTGATGTTTCGTGACATAATTTGTGTTCCTAAAGATGAGGAGTTGATTCGAAAGGTTTTGCATGAGGCCCACAGTGGATGTTTGTCAGTACATCCGGGCAGTACGAAAATGTTCAATGACTTGAGAAAGTTGTATTAGTAGACGGGTATGAAAAGAGATATCAGAGTATGTGACAAAGTGTTTAATTTGTCAACAAGTGAAAGCTGAGCATCAAGTGCCTTCTGGATTGCTTACGCCAAGAATGGTACCCGAATGGAAGTGGATCGGATTACCATGGATTTTGTGCTTGGGGTTGCCGATGACTCAGAAAGAGAGATGATGTGTGGGTTGTTATGGATAGATTGACAAAGTCGGCTCACTTTATTCCAGTACGTGTTGATTATTCACTAGATAAGTCAGCTGAGTTGTATGTGGCAGAGATAGTGAGATTGCATGGTGTACCTGTGTCTATTATATCGGATAGAGATCCAAGGTCTACTTCGAGATTTTGGAAGAAGTTGCAAGAGGCCATAGGTACGAGATTGAATTTCAGCACTGCGTTCCATCTGCAAACCGATGGTCAGTCATAGTGAGATTGCATGTGGCAGAGATAGTGAGATTGCATGGTGTACCTGTGTCTATTATATCAGATAGAGATCCAAGGTTTACTTCGAGATTTTGGAAGAAGTTGCAAGATGCCATGGGTACGAGATTGAATTTCAGCACTGCGTTCCATCCGCAAACCGATGGTCAGTCTGAAAGAGTGATTCAAGTTCTGGAAGATATGCTTCGATGCTGTGTGTTAGAATTCGAAGGTAGTTGGGAGAGATATCTACCTTTGGTCGAATTCGCCTATAACAATAGTTATCAGCCGAGTATACAGATGGCACCGTATGAGGCTTTGTATGGTCGTAAGTGTCAGACTCCTTTGTATTGGACCGAGCTTAGTGAGAAGCAAATCCATGGGGTCGATCTAGTGAAAGAAACCAAAGAGAAGGTGAGAGTAATCTGTAATAGTCTGAGAGCTGCTTCAGACCGACAGAAGTCGTACGCGGATTTGAAAAGAAAAGAAATTGAGTTTGAAGCGAAAAAGTGTTTTTGAAAGTGTCCCCGTGGAAGAAGATTATGAGATTTGGACGAAAACGAAAATTGAGTCCAAGGTTCATAGGGCCGTATGAGATTACAGATAGAGTTGGGCCTGTAGCATACCGGTTGGCTTTTCCGGTAGAGTTGGAAAAGATTCATAATGTGTTCCATGTGTCGATGTTGCGACGGTATCGCTCCGATCCTTCACATGTGATTCCTTCGACGGAAATTAAGATAAGACCGGATATGTCTTATGAAGAGGAGCCGATTAAGATCTTGGCTCGAGAAGTGAAACAGTTGAGAAATAAGAGCATAGCACTAGTGAAAGTGTTATGGCAGAAACATGGTGTGGAAGAGGCTACGTGGGAAATGGAAGAAGCTATGAGAGAGCAACATCCAAACCACTTTACTGGTAAGATTTTCGGGGACGAAAATCTCTAAAGGGGGAAGAGTTGTAACATCCCGGTTTAGGGCCTAGTCGAAATAGTGGTGCGAGACCACAAATATGAGGGTTATAAATGAGTTATTGAGGTTTATGCCTTGTATGCATGCTAGTGTGAAAGTTTCATGAAGCAATTTTGTGAAATTATGGTTGAATTTCCAAAAGGACTAAATTACAAAAGTTGCAAAATGTGTGTTTCTAGAAGCTATATGTGTGAAATAGCTTTAGATTATTAATTAGAGGTCCTTAATGAGCAGTTTTCCAAATTTTTAGTTTTTGGACAAAAATGGGCATGGATGAGTTAAATTAGAAAGTTTATCAAAAAGGGCATTTTAGTCATTTAACAAATAAGTGATTAAAAAGGAGAAAAGATGACAAAATCATGCTCATCTTCTCCCTCAGCTGCCGAAAATTCCAATAGCCATTGTTAGGGCTCTTTCAATTTTTCAAGCTTGCTAGTAAGTGCTCCTAAGCCCGATTTTTGATATTCTTCGTATTTTGAAGTCCTAGTAGCATGAGTAAGCTATTTTTAGCTATTTGGTGAGCTATTATGGATGTTTAAAAATGCACATATGTATGACATGCATGTATTTTGATGTTTTATGGAAGAATAAGAAAGCTTGATGTAGTAGAAACATCTTTTGCTAAGTGATTTTCCATGAAAATGCATGTGGGGACTAGTTTGTGAAAATCTTAAGTTTGGTCATACATGTGTGTTTTAGTGAGAATTGATGATAGCTTTAGTTGAATAAGTGGTTCGGCTAAGCATGAAAAACTAGAAAGTTGAATAAAAATCACTTTACGAGCCTTTGGGACTAAAGTGTAAATATGAGAAAGTTTAGGGGCAAAATAGTAATTTTGCTAAAATATGAGATGTGGGTCAATTTAGTCAATGTATGTATTGAATAAGCTGATTTATTCATTATAGATCAAGAAAGACGAAGCCCGGATCGAAATCGAGGCAAAAGCAATGTGGTGGACTAAATTGCAAGTCTCAATACTTTTGAGTATCGAGGTAAGTCTATGCATAAACAATGCATTCATACTTACAAATTGTTGATGATAGCTAGTGTGTAGCTTGTTCGAGATTGATTGAGAACCTATGTGGTCCAAGTAGAATAAATGTAGTAGAATTGTGAATAGATGTTTAATTGAGTAAGAAGACATGTGAATGTGTAGTGATAATGCTAGATGGTAGGCTAAGTGCGATACCATCCTAATGCATATTGACGATGAGCTGGCTATGTGCGATGCTATCGTGCGGTATATCGTTTAGTGGGCTAAGTGAGAAACCCCTATGATTACCTTTGTGGTAGGCTAAGTGCGATACCACCTTATTAATCGATTGTGGTGTGCTAAGTGCGAAACCACCGAGATATTTACTGTGTGGGTTAACTGTGTGGATTAGCCATGTGATTGCATTATTGAGTAAAATAGCTGTGTGGATGTATTATTAAGTTAATTAGCTGTGTGAATGAATTATTGAGAAATAATGATGTGTTGTATATTGTGTAAATGTGACATTGAATGCAGGGGTGCATTTCGATGGTTATGAGTATGTGACTCATGATGTGTTGGAAATGTGGTAAGGGATAGAAAGAGTAAGCATAGTTGTGAATTACTTGTTGGTATAATGCTAATGGTTGCTTAGCTTATACTATGTTGCTTAATTGTTTATGTGTAAACTTACTAAGCTCAAAGCTTACTCTCTTTCTTTTCCCTTGTTTTATAGAGTAAAGGTGTTGAATCGAGATATGAGGATCATTTGGAAGATTGCCCAGACTATCAGCACACTCTGGTACATTAGACTTAATGTTTTGTATATGGCATGTATAGGGGCTAGACAAGTTAGTGGATTTTGTTGTAAATGGCAAAGATGTGTTGGCCTTTAGATGGATAGTGTATTTTGTATAATGCCATGGTTGTTGGCTATTACATTATATGAAACAAATATGCAGTTTTCTATGTGAGATTGCACTTCATTTGAGTTGTTTATGGATGTGTTGTATGAGTGCATGTTGTGCAAGCTATAAGGGTGAGAAGAGCTTAGCAATTAGCTTTGTTCTTGGCCATGTGGATAGACACACGGGCGTGTGTCTAGGCCATGTGTGACACACGGTCAGTCCACGGGCATGCGCTTTGGCCGTGCGTCCCCTGCATGTTAGTGTTATAAATCAGAATAGACCACGGACTAGCTACACGGGCATGTGTCTAGGGCATGTGGGATTATCCAGTGTTGGCCAGGGGCTAGCCACACGGGCGTGTGTCTAGACTCTAGGCCGTGTTAAAGTAGTCAGTGCGCACCACGGGTGGTAAGCACGAGCGTGTGCCTTGGCCGTGGGGCATTGGCAGAATGCTGGGTTTTTAGGCATGGTTTGGGGACATGGGCGTGTGTGTCTATGCACGGGCGTGTCTAATCTTGCACGGGCGTGTGAGACCTGTATAAAGAGAAAATTTTTAAGATTGGAAAAAGTTCCGATTTAGTCTCGAGAGCCCTCGTGTGTATGAGTGAGGCCTCGTAAGTCGAGAATGAGGTTGTTGAGATGACTTTAGAGAGTAGTTACGACGAGCCTAAGTGGTGATCAAGTGGTTTGAGTTCGGTAACGCCTCGAGCCCGGTTCCAGCGTAGAACCCGGGTAAGGGGTGTTACACTAACCTTTATGACCATGAGTTAGAGTTTATCTTTGTTCGAGAAGGCTTAATCCCATGAGATGCTAAAAAAATCAATGAGCTGTACAACACTAAAGTGGATATAGATGAGCACTCCGATTTTATTGAGGATATCACAGATGACAAAAGGGACCTGTTGGTGAAGGATTTATGTTCCGAATGAGCATTGTGGACGGGTTCACATAAAAAAATTATACGATGCACTGCCGCTTCCTGACACTGTAAAGCAAAATCTGGTTTTATTTTGTTAACTACAGGCTACTGCCCTCTACTAACAGCACCACAGTCAACCTCAATAGAATGTGCCTGATACATTCAATTGTCAAGGGTAGAAAAATTGATGTCGGTGCAATACTCCACCAGGAAATTGTTGACTGCGCCGCAAGGCAAACTGTAATTTTTGTTTTCCCATCGTTGGTGATGCAACTATGCCAATAGAAAGGGATTGTGCCCCGTGATGATGAGAGGTCTTGGAGAATAAGGGCCCGGTAAATGAAGACTTTATTGAAAGAATAACTCGTGGTAAAGCTACACTAGCAATGAAGGCGGCAGAGACCAGCAAGACAAAGAAGGGCAAAACCAAGGAAGAAACCAAGGGAACAAACCTGACTGCAGAGACATCGTTGTTGCGCAAAATGCACGATATCAAGAAGTTGGCCAATTCCATCAGCAATAAGCAGATTAGGCTTGTCGCTAAAATAGAGGATATGGACAGATAACAAAATTTGTTCTACGTTTATACCAAGGCCTATAACAACTCTATTGTAGCTGTATTAAGTTAGTTAAGCCCAGTTCCACTCCTAGAATTTCCAATGTTCCCACCAATCATCTGAGATTATGAACCCATATCCGAGGAAGATGACTTGAGGGACCGAGACAGATCGGTGGAATCCCCTCCCATTGTGCCCTGATGTTGAGAAAGAAGAGTACTCAAGGGATGTTGCGGAGTGCATGCGAAGGATTGATAGCCTGGTCGAGGGTGACTTCATTGTTGGTCAAGAGGCGCTTTCTGTTGAGGAGAAAGTCCTTGTTGAAGTTGTGAACGAGAAGGCCAAGAAAGAAAATACTGAGACAAAAACTGCTGAGAAAGAATCTATTGAGAACATTGTCAATGCATCCGAGTTTGTGGATGCAACTAATGATAATCTGGAGCGAGATGGAGCTAGACCGGCGGAAGCTACAGAGGTAACCAGTGAGAAGCACCACAACTCATTGGCGATATGGTCTATACCGAACCACTCAAGGTGACCTCACCTGCACAGAAAGCAGTTGATGATGCCGGGGTAGTGTCAGAATTTGAGGAGCGATCTGAAGACCGTGCGAAGCCCAAAGAAAAGAAGAGAAAGCGCTCCAAAGACAAAAAGCACAAGAAGGAAGAGAAAAAGAGGAGGAAGAAGAAACATAGTGCAGCCACATTAATGGCCGAGGAAAACTGAGTTAGTTTATTTTAAGTTTTAGTTGTAGTATTCATGCATTGTAGCTGTAATTTTCATTTTGTTAGTGCACATTGTCGTTGTATTTTTATTATCATCGCACTTTAATGTTAGTGCATTAGGGACAATGCAAACTTTAAGTTTGGGGGAATGCATATGGGGTTCGAAAATACACTCACATTAAATTTTTTTTGAGTTTAATGAAGCATGCAAGGTTTATTTGTGGTTAACGCAAATGTGTTTGAAATTTTTTGTTACATTCGATGCTTAATTCTTGAATCATACGAATTATCAATGAAGGAGTTGGATAAATTTGACTGAATGTTGTATCTTCAATTCTTTGATAAATGATTTAGGTTGCATTAGTCGTGGATGACTAGTAGAATTCCTTGAATCTTGAATGAATCTACTTTTTACAGCTGCTTATATATATAGTTATGAATATGAGACACTTCAAAGTGGGTGTATTGTGAAATGTTAAAGAGGGAACACTCTAATACAAGCGTTAGAAAAATGAATCTGGCCAAAGGTTGTCGCTGCATGAGTGTGTGTCGGCACAATTACGTACTCTCTAGGGGTTTGTTGCACTCCATCGTTACTTCTCAGGAACAATGGTACATTAATGCAATGATATCCCTTATTCACACACAAAAAAAAAAGAGACATATATTGTACAATAAATGTTTTATTGGTAGATAGAATTTAGGATTTAAAGCATGATGCTGGTTTTGATGAAGTTGCAATCTTATTCATTCATACTTATGTATTGTCGATGCAATATTCTGTCATCTGAATGTGACTCATTCATTGGGATTTTAGGTGATTCAAGTTGCTAGAATGATAATTTGCCTTAGTGAATTCTTGTATAGCCTTGCTAGTTTCTGTTTTACTTGATGACAGGTAAAAACTCAAGTTTGAGGGTGTGATAATACTAGAAAGAACATATGTTTTCTCCTTACTTAATGGTTAATTTGTTCTCGTTTAGTTATCTTTAGCACATATTTTAGCATTTTCAGTTCAGTAAATTTCATTTTGTAACTCAGTGGATCTTAGCCTATTTATATTTAATTTTGTCATGTTCTGGAACCAATGTCGCTGCATGAGTTTTTCAGATTGCGCCCAGAATAGTCGCCGCACCTGACAGCTCCCCCGATAAGAACCAAAATGTGTGCAATGTCCTGTAACATCCCGATTTAGGGCCTAGTCAGAATAGTGGTGTGAGACCACAAATCCGAGGCTTATGAATGAGTTTTTGAGGTTTATGCTATGTATGCATGCTAGTGTGAAAGTTTCATGAAGCAATTTTGTGAAATTGCGGTTGAATTGTCTAAAAGGACTAAATTGCAAAAGTTACAAAATGTGAGATTCTAGAAGCTATTTGTGTGAAATAGCTTTAGAATATTAATTAGAGGTCCTTAAATAGAAATTTTCCCAATTTCTAATTTTTGGACAAATTTGGGCATGGATGAGTTAAAATAGAAAGTTTATCAAAAAGGGCATTTTGGTCATTTATCAATTAAGTGATTAAAATAGGAGAAAAGATGACAAAATTCATTCATCTTCTTCTCCAAGGCTGTCGAAATTTTCAAGAGCCATTGTTTAGGTTCTTCAAATTTTTCAAGCTTGCTAGTAAGTGCATCTAGCCTCGTTTTTGATATTCTTTGTATTTTTGAAGTCCTTGTAGCACGAGTAAGCTATTTTTAGCTATTTGATGAGCTATGACGGATGTTCAAAAATGTGGCCATGTATGACATGCATGTATTTTGATGTTTTATGGAAGATTATGAAAGCTTGATGTAGTAGAAACATCTTTTGCTAAATGAGTTTCCATAGAAAATGCATGTAGGGACTAGTTTGTGAAAGTCTTAAGTTTGGTCATACATGTGTGATGTAGTGAGAATTGATGATTGCTTTAGTTGAGTAAGTGATTCGGCTAAGCATGAAAGGCTAGGAAGTTGAATAAAAATCACTTTACAAGCCTTGGGCCAATAGTGTAATTATGAGAAAGATTTGGGGCAAAAGAGTAATTTTCTAAAGTATGAGATGTGGGTCAATTTGGTCAGTGTGTGTATTGAATAAGCTGATTTATTCATTATAGATCAAGAAAGACGAAGCCCGGATCGAAACCGAGGCAAAAGCAAAGTGGTGGACTAAATTGCACGTTTCTATACTTTTGTGTATCGAGGTAAGTCTATGCATAAACAATGCATTCATACTTACAATTTGTTAATGCAAGCTAGTGTGTAGCAGCATGATTGAGAATGAATGAGAATCTATGTGGAATGAATGTGGTAGAAATCGTGAATGGATGTAGGATTGAGTAAGTAGATATGTGAATGTACAGTGATAATGCTAAATGGTGGGCTAAGTGCGATACCATCCTAAGGCATAATGACGATGAGCTGGCTATGTGCGATGCTATCGTAGGTATATTATCTAGTGGGCTATGTGCGAAACCACTATGATTACCTTCATGGTAGGCTAAGTGTGATACTACCTTATTAATTGATTGTGGTGGGCTAAGTGCGAAACCACCGAGACATTAGTTGTGTGGATTAGCTGTGTGGATTAGCTGTGTGGATGTATTATCGAGAAATAATGATGTGTTGTATGCAGGGGTGCATGTCAATGGTTATGAGTAAGTGACTCATGATGTGTTGGAATAAATGTGGTAAGGGATAGAAAGAGTAAGCATAGTTGTACATTATATGTTAGTATAATGCTAATTGTTGTTTAGCTTATACTATGTTGCTTAATTGTTTATGTGTAAACTTACTAAGGTCAAAGCTTACTCCCTTTCTTTTCCCTTGTCTTATAGAGTAAAGTGTTGAATCGAGATATGAGGATCAATTGGAAGATCGCCCACACTATCAGCACACTCTGGTACATTAGACTCAATGTTTTGTATATGGCATGTATATGGGCTAGACAAGTTAGTGAATTTTGTTGTATATGGCTATGATGAGTTGGCCTTTAAATGGATAATCTATTTTGTATAATGCCATAGTTGTTGGCTACTTTATTATATGAAAAGATGTAGTTATCCAAGTGAGATTGTAAGATTGTGAGTTGATTATGGATGTGTTGAATAAGTGCATGATTGTGTATGCTAGAAGGGTGAAAAGAACTTGGCAAATAGCTTTGTTCTTGTCCATGTGGATAGACACACGGGCGTGTGTCTAGGCCTTGTGTGACACACGGCTAGCCCACGGGCGTGTGACTCAGCCGTGTGTTCCCTGCATGTTAGTATTTTAAATCAGAATAGACCACGGACTAGCCACACGGGCGTGTGTCTAAGGCGTGTGGGACTAATCAGTGTTGGCCACGGGCTAGCCACACGGGCGTGTGCCTAGACTCTAGGCCGTGTTAAGGTAGTCAGTGTGCACCACGGGTGGAAGGCACGGGCGTGTGCCCTAACCGTGGGGCATTGGCAGAATGCTTGAGTTTTCGTGCACGGGTAGTGACCATGGGCGTGTGTGACATCCACGGGCGTGCCAAATCTTACACAGGCGTGTGAGCCCTATATAGATGGAAAAATTTTAAGATCGTAAGAGTTTTCGATATGTTCTCGAGAGCCCTCGTGTGTTTGAGAGAGGCCTCGTAGGTCGGGATTGAGGTTGTTGTGATGGCCAAAGAGAGTGGTCATTTTGTGCCTAAGTGGCGATCTTGAGGTCTTTAATTCGGTAACGCCTCGTGCTCGATTCCGATGTTGAATACGGGTAAAGGGTGTTACATGTCCAGTCCGGTATAACCAACTTGTACGTACAAAGGCAGCATGATTCTGATGAAAGGACACTTGGGCTATTTGGGGAAAATATAAATATTCACGTAAAAAGAAAAAAAAAGGAGCTTTTTGGATTATCATCTTCTTCAACCTACCCTTTGAAGCTTTCGGCTATGGCGGCTTAAGCCTCTTACGGGTGAACCGACGTGAAAAGGGATGCAGATTAGCTCTTGACGAGGAGCCCTAAGTGCGACACAAGAAGGAATAGAGAGATTCAAGTCGAGTTGTATAGGAATAGTATTCTCCACTTGTTTCTTTTATTTTTATTTTCTAAATGCTGGTGATTACTTTCTATTTCATGTTAGTACGAAAGTACACATGATTTTTGGGTTAAATGCTATTTTATTCAATCTTGCTTCTACTGTTTAATCTTTGGGTTTGAATTTTTTTAGCACAGAAGTGTTATTGCGGTCATTGACACTGGAAAGTGCAACGACAGTTCAGCTAACAAGCATGACAACGAAAGTTGCTTGAGGATTAGAGGAATTTAATCCACTTGTTCTTAATAGTATTCCATTGCCATCATCGGAAGGTGCGGTTAATGTGCATATTTAAGTCTTAGATTAAATATAGAAGTTAAGCTGGGTAAGATATTCATTGCAATTTAATGCATCGACAATCACCTATCCTTTTATACCTTGTGAGCACTTAGCATTCTATTGAATATTCACGTTGGGGATCCCAGTTTATCAATATCGTATTTTATCTTATTGTTATCAAGTTATTGCTTTGACAACTACTCTCATAATTTATTTAGTTTCTATATGTTTATTGCACTAACATTGATAGGCAAAAGACAACCATCCTCGTGGGATCGATATCTGACAGACTCATATCTGTCTACTATACTTGCATCGGCAGTGTACGCTTGCACATTATTGCTGTGACGTTAAACAGCCGATCAATCACTTACTCGGTATTGAGGTAAGTCACACATCACAAGTGAATTAATCCATAAATGGATCTAAGATTAATTCAACTTGTGTCCTGTTAATGTATTGTCAATTCAGACAATCATATGTATGTCTCTATGTTCTAGGAGTTAACCACTTTGGTACCTAAGATAAAGTATCTCCCCATTTGGATTTGATAGAAGGCATAATATTCCTTTAATCAATTTATTCAATTTCAATTCATTGGACTATGGATCTTTTAAATTACTTACTAATACAAGCTGTTTTCTCGCATTACGATCCGATCATGTAATACAACTTAGTATTAACTAAACATTAAGTAATTAATAAGCAAATATTTGCTTATATTTTGTTTCGCTTGCAGAAACCGTTAAGGACATATACATATAATATTAATATGAATAATGAAATTTTATTTAAATCATTCTGTTAAAAAATTACATTTATAAATGATGAATAAACTACACTTAGGGCACTAAATCTTAACAAAATGATTCTGAACAAACTTTCTCTTTTTAGCCAAATGAGCAAATTAACAACTAAGGATTTTTAGGTTTCATTAATTTGAGGATTTTCATCAGTCTTTTTATCTTTAGCCAATGTAAGATATTTATAAAGAGCTTATTAGAGTTTTAATTATTTAGAATTACCAATAATATAAAGAGTGTTAGGCTAAATCAACTAGAAGGGGTGACAAAAATAATCTTATAAGGACTCTCTATGCCTCCCATTTTGCTTACTTGGGCGACAAGCGCTTCCCATATGAACTGGTCACTTCTAACCCAAGTTAGGTCAGTTTAAGTCCCACATATGTATTTTGGACTCTTAATTAATCTTCGTTAACAAACTAAAATTGATTACCCAATTAAATAATTTACACAAGCCCTATTTTAATCTCGTTGAAATCATGACGACTTTACTGTATTAAAAAGCATGTATAACTTTACTTAATTAATTTTATTCAATTCCAAATAATTAGATAACTTGATTCCATAATTTAGCTCCACTTTGGATTCATTATTTGATCTATTTAAATAGAAATCAAAAGTGACTAAATTAACTCCAGATCAATCTAACCATTAAATTGAGGAAACATCTATTACTCTAATGAGTAAATCTAGTGAACCATATATCATTTTTCAATTGTTTACGGTTCCATGCAAGTATCCATGCTAAATGCAATCCGTTAAAAAGTTGTGTTGAGCTAGTAGAGGTACTGACCGGACATATATAATTAGGACTTAAATAATTTATAATTAAGTTCTAACTCTTCACCTACTAATCACAAATTATTTAGTCACAGAGTCATTCCTCTAAAGTATCATGACCGAACTCCCCATTATATACCATTACGAAAGCTACTGATTTCAGGCTTTATTCAATGACCTTGTTATGTGTATTACCTTCATAGGATATCTTTGATCTCTTTAGGTTAAATAATAATTTGAATAAATTAAATTTCAAATTCAAACTTCAATTTTTTAATTACAATCAATTAAATAATTCAAAGAAATTAAATTAATTACTAATTCATATCTTTCTTTTAATGAGAAAACACATTTATTAAAATAAAATAAAACTTGCGTAGGGATGATAGTCCACAATATAATTACATATCCCATGATTTATTAAAAACCTAAATTTACATCCAATATAAATTCTAGGAATCAAAACATTGACAAAATTACTTTATCAAATATATAATAAAATAACAAAATACATTCATTCACATACATAACCAAAACATGCATATATTTACAAGAACGTTACATTTTATCAAAAATTGACCAAACATGAAGAAAAGAGAAAATTTAGTATCGATTTATACTATAAACATAGCACAACCTTGCTCTAATATCAATTATTGAAAATTTTCAATTTAATAAAATGGTTTTCCACCACAGCGAAAAATTTTAAAAACCAAACTAGATTGTGATTTTTATAGTAATAATTTTTTTACTGAAAAATACTTATGCTTTGTGCGAGACAGATCCTAAATGTTCCTAGCTTTCAACTGAACGACCTTCTTTTTTATTCTTGTACTATGGATTGCTTCGAGTGTAGGCTCGATCAATCACGAACAAAACATAGAACTAGAAATGATTTATTACTTTTGTTAGGAAAGTAATTCTCTCTCAATAGAAACCGATAAAATTGTGATTTTCAGAAAATAGAATTTATACTTAGAAAATAAATTCTCTCTACTTTCTGATAGAATAACAATATCTCAAAGTTATGTGAAACATGTTGTGTAAATAGCTTTACCAGTGCAATCTATTTATAGGGAGAGATAGGAGAATCTTGGTTGAATTAGTAAAACATAAATAATATTTATTTAATAGAAAAATTAGTCTTTTAGTCTAACTAGAAGAGGGGGTCGCACACCCTAGTTAAATACATTAGGGTTGCACTAGGGTTGTTGCCCCTCACACATAATATGAGAGGAATTAGGCCTCTCTTGTATTGGATCCAATTATGTGTATTTCTTAGACTTTTAACCCATCACTTTATAATTTAATCCAACTCAATAAATATTTTTATATTTTCATAAATAAATAAATATTAATTAATTAATTAGATAAATTAATTTTTCAATTAAATAATTTTCTCAACTCAATTCTAATTCCGTTAAAGTCATAACAACTTTGTTGTAAAAGAATCTATGATGAAATATGTTTATTTTCGTATTCAATAGATTCACAATAACCAAATAATTTAATTCCATTTTCGAATTTTAATTATATAAATAATAATTTGAAAACATTAAATTAATTCTCAAGTTATTTTTATACTCAGTGAGAAAACACATTCATTTATGAATGTGACCCATTTCTTTAACTTTATCATTTCCATCAATTTTTGCTCATTTAGTTTGAAAACACATTCATTTCCATCAATGAGAAAACACATTCATTTTTGTTCATCTATTTCAGTGAGAAAACACATATGATTGATTTCTAGTTTCAATGTGCTAGTGGAGGGACTGTTTGAACATATATAATTAAGGCTCAAATGATTTATAGTTAAGTTTCAGCTTTTCATCTATTAATTATAAATTCATTTAGTCATGAAGTCATTCCATTATAGTATCATAGTCAAGCTCTCCCTAGTTACACACTACTATGAAAGCTACTCAATCAGTGCTCGTCCAATGACATTTTCATAAGTATGCTACCCTTATATGATATCCTTAATCTCTTTGAGATAAATTCGTTCTCCCAATATGATCCTATTTTATCTTATGATAATCATTATATATTCCTTCATGAAAATCCAATTACTATCAAATAGTAATCAAGTCATTTATCATAAACATAACCGACTCATGACCACGTTTATTTTTCATCTATCATGTAATGTCGAATATCGCAAATGTGAATTTCACTATTGTGAATGATGCTACATACCGCAAATGTAATATACCTGACGCACTAGCTTTTGATTTTTTATCTATTTGAACTCAAGCTTTTACTTACATCAAAGTATACAAGTCACGCATACATAGTCCATCATCCACTCAAGATTAAGGCATGTCACACTATGAACATCACAAGTGAAAAAATCCATAAACGGATTTAGATCTATTTTACTTGGGTCCTATTCAATGTATTGTCAATCACATCTATGACTTTATCTTCTAGGAGTCATCTACTCCAATGCTCAAGACAAAGCATCTCCCTAATTGGACTTGATAGACGAAATATTAGTTTTTCAATCGATTTGCTCATTTTCGATTAGACTAAAGACATTTTTAGGTTCATCTATTAATAAAGTTGTCTTTTCGTATTACGATTCGACCACGTAATATCGCTTAATATTATTTTAAACATTAGATAATGAGTGAGCCAATATTTGCTTTCATTTTTCTTTGCGTACAAAAACATTGAGAATAATATGCAGTGGATATTAATGTAATTAACGGGTATTATTATTAAGTCAATTTGTACGAAAAATACAAGTGTAAATAGATGAAAAAACTACACTTTAGGGCACCAGATCCAACACAACAATGACAAAACTTGCACACCCAGAGAACTAAATCACTATGATATCCACAACACAAAGAAAAATTATTTAAGCCCAAGCCCAACACTCACAAGTTGCGACCTTACCTTTCTACGTCAAAGTCTAGTTCTCTCAACCTACTATCCCAATAACCAATAGGAAAACTTAGTCATTCAAAGATGACAATCATTCTCAAAATAGTTCCTAAGTTGAACATATGAGTGTAACATCATATACTTTCAAGCACATAAGTCGACAACACATCTTCAATTGAATAACCAACTCAAAACTCAGCAAGCATTCTTCATAATTATCTTCATCTTTGAAATATCATCTGTAACACCCCTAACTTGCCTCCACTGTCGGATTAGAGTTACATAGTATTACGACACATATCATAACAATTACTAACATTTAACCATTCAAATATCAAATTAAATAACAAATAATCAAATTCTAATGTCATTCATAGCATAAATCTGATTATTGACCTTAAACCGGACTTACAGGGCCTTAAAAATGATTTAGGAACAATTAGAGACTAATTTGAAAAAAAAACTGAAAATTTTAGTAAAATTAGAAAATTTTGAAAATAGGGGTCACAAAGCCGTGTGAAAAAGCCTAGGCCGTATGTCACAGGGACATGGTCGTGTGGCCAACCATGTGACAGACCATGTAACTCTCAAAATAATTTCACATGGTCGTGTCGTAGGTCATGTGCCAGACCGTGTAACAATTGAAATACTCTCACACGGCCGTGTCGCAGGCCATGTGTTAGACCGTGTTCAAATTGATGTTGGGTCACACGACTGTGTCCCAAACTGTGTGACAAACTGACTTGAAACACGCGGCTGTATAAAGAGACTGTGTGCAGCACACGACCATATGACAGCCCGAGTCACAGGCCGTGTGCCTCTAATTTTTTCTTCAAATGCAAGCTTACCAAAATGTGCTTACTTAAACATCAAGCAACTCATTTACCAACAATTAAACCTATTCAAAACACACTTAAACAAGCCTGAAACATGCCAAAATCATCCAACCTAAGTGTTTAACCAATGTGCCTAACCAATGTGCCTTCATTGACACCATAATTCAATTAACAAACTTATTCATAATTCATATCAAATAAATAACATTTTAACTTATGAGTTTATACATAAAAGCACATACCAACTTACCATTTTATTCTATCTAGTCATATTAAATCCTACCATAATTCAAACATTTCCAAATTATTTATATCAACTAACCAAATACCAAGGTTATATGCATACTTCATTCAAACACAAAAGGCATATACATAAGTGATCTAAAACCAAGTTTAAACAGCTTTACATCAACCAAATATGAACACATATGAATATGTATTCGACATAAATACAAAATACACCTTTTACATTTCATGCCATCAAGTTAAATCCACCACATATCAATTTCAATATCACATTCAAATATCTAAATCAAGCTATGATCAACCACATTATTAACCAAAAACAATCAACTTACAAACAAGTACAAAATATGCCACTTATAATGAACACTTATATACAAATTACAAATTACACCTATTACATGTCACATATTCCAAAGTAAATGTTTTCAAAGTCTACTGAAGATAGCTGGATAGTGTGATCTTCCACTTAATTTGATTGTTCGGTTTTGCAAAACAAGATCTATAAGAAATCAGGAAAACAACACGAGTAAGCTTTTACAAGCTTAGTAAGTTCACAGGTTGAAACGTTATAACTTACCGTATAACCACAGTTTTATAATTAACAAAATCAATAGCTAACATTAACCCTATCAATCACAACCATTCAACAGGTGAGTTTCATAAATACAAGTCATTTAATCACCTCATTTATACAGTATCAACCATTATCAAGTCACGATAAAATATCGGAAACCATAAATACATGTACAAGTCTTTCACAAGAAATCATAACCAAATATCAGTTACCTATCATTATTAAATTATTTAGCCATTAAAAATTCGGCCCGATGAACGGTATAACATATACGGATACACGGTTATCCATCTAGAATACACCAGAACTCTCAACCGAGCCAAACCCACTGAGAACACACCTGGGCACTAAGTGCCAAGCTTGAAGGCTTTACATCCACCCCCGGTAACACACCAGAATCACTGAAAATATAACACGATAGTCCGCAACAAATGCTGGACTTTAATGTATTCAGTGGATAGTAACAAGTCAATAATCAACATCTCATCACAAGTCAATTGTATCCTATCATATGTTCATCCGGGCTCAATTCAAGTAACCGTATAGCATTTTACAATTCAATTCACTTGCTCATCTTATACCAATTTGTAACAACTCAAATAAACATATTTATGTACATTTATTAACATACCACAACTCAGAAAACAACATAATATTACAAATTATACCTAATTAAACCTTATGAAGTTACCAAAGATACGCTAACAATTGATTTGTAGAGACTAATCCGTAATTTTCTTAATTCCCCTATTATCCTCTATACGTTCCAATTCTTGATCTATAATTATTAAATTCAATTTATCAAATTCAAATACATATTCAAACTCAATTCTATGCATGTTGTCGAAACCATTTTTAAAATCGAGTTTTGAAAAAAATGGGGATCGACTTTTTTTAAAAATACAAAATGGGAGTCGCCACCAATCCTTTTTACTCAGGTGTGATTGGATCACCTTGAAAAACAGAAAACAGGTTCGGGATTCGGTTACGTATGAGGAAGGGTTAGCACCCTCATAACGCCCAAAAATTGGTACCTAATCGATAAAATTGTGTCCAAATGTTTGAAATTTAAAAATATTAAAAAAAATATGATTTCTAAAAATTTTTGATCAATTTGCTTTAAAATATGAGAGTTCTTCAATCTGAAAGATTATAAATATTACATCCAGCACGATTGGACATGATATTCTTAAACCCTCGTCACTAAGATTATCTCATAATTTATAAAACTTATTTAAAAGGATATTTAGTTATTTAGCTTGACGGAAAATCAACACCCAAAGACGATTGGGCATTATTTCCCGAATTTCTAAATACCAAAACATTGCCTCATTTTAAAAACCTTTAAATAAAATATTAATTTTGTGAAAATGTATTTTTTATTTTAAACCATAACCATGTGGCAATATTGTATTTGTACATTATCGAATAAAAAAACAATTATAACATGCTAACATTTAAGTTAGGCAATAATAATATGAAATACTACGAATAATAATTCCTATACTAAAGCAATTACAAATATATGATGAAGTATAGACAAATATAATAAACAATAAAATCAACTATGAACATATTTCATGCAAATTTAAAACTTTCATGCAATGATATACAAAAAAACAAATGTATATATATATATATATTAAGAAAATAACTAATTTATGACTTTAAATAAAAATATATTTAATAATCTAATACATATAAAACTACATTTTAAATAAATAATATATTATTCCATATAAATAATCTTAGATAAAATAAAATTTAAAAATAATATAAGATATAATACTATATGATATACTATTTTAAAAATATATAATATGACAAATAATGTATAAGTTAGAAATAATGTATAATAAAATAATTAAATCAAATAATAAATAATAATTTAAAATACATAAGGATAATATATAAAAATATACAAGTTTAATAAATTAATATATGAATAATAAGGGTAATATAATATACTCAAAACAATTAACGAATATTATAACAATTTTAAAAAAAATTATAAAAATATAAAAATGATATGGATAAAAAAAAGTTAAAAAAAAAACATATGTCAACCTAACTCCCGCAATATGAGGATTCAACGAAATTCCTCCACCAAAATCTAACTCGAACGGAAGCAACTCAAAAAGAAACGAAGATGAGCGAAGAACAAAATAAGAAAAAGCCACAGAAAATAAGAACGCAAGAGGGAGAGAAATTTGAGTGAATGCTCTCAAGAATTCTTATTGCTTTCAAACTCAAGTCCCCCTTTTACAATGAAGGGAGAGGCCTCTATTTATAGTTGAGCCTCCCCAAATCCAACGGTACAGATCAATTACATCAACGGCTAAGATTAAAATGTATCTACAAATTAAATCTTTAAGATTACAAAATCATATCTTTTAATATTACATAACATATCTTCTAAGATTGCATATCATATCTAAGATTTGCATATCATATCTAAGATTTCATATCATTGAAGATTGTACTTCCATATACGTCAAGCTTGTAGATAGACCTTCAATCTTTTTAAGTAATGGGCCATTCCGATCGGGCCAAATGATATATTTTGGACTGGACTTGGACTTTATTTTGGGTTTATTATTAAGCCCGGGCAAAATTGGGCTCTTACAGCTGCCCCTCTTTGCTCATTGTCGTGTAACGAGAATAGAGAAAAGACTATAAAAGGACCAATTTTTCTCGGTCTTGGCCAAGCCTCAACTTCTTGGTCCTCATCTTCTTCAAATGGTTTCAAACTCCATTGCAACTTCAACGGTATTTGGAACTTCATCTTGATTTCGATAAGTCTGCTAGCTTTATTCTGCTTCTTGCAATTTCAAAAATGCCAAATTGATGTCTTTGGTCTGCTTCCTACAACTTCAGGAAGATAAGATCTGAAAGTGTCTTCGACCTACTTCCTACAACTTCAGGAAGATAAGATCTGTTGTCTTCAGTCTAATCTTTTGTAATTTCAGGGAGATAAGGCTGAAATTCTTTTTGATCTGCTTCCTACAACTTCAGAAAGATAAGATCTTTTATCTTCTTTTGATCTACTTTCTACAACTTCAGGAAGATAAGATCTTCTATCTTTAGTCTACTCCACTGCAACTTCAGGTAGATAAGACTAAAACGTCTTCGATCTGCTTCCTACAACTTCAGGAAGATAAGATCTTCAGCTTTTGATTTGCAGCACTGCAACTTCAGGAAGATAAAATCTTCTGTTTTTAGTCTACTCCGCTACAACCTCAGGGAGATAAGACTAAACATCTTCGATCTGCTTCCTACAACTTTAGGAAGATAAGATCTCTCTCGCTTTCGATTTGCTCTCATCGCAACTTCGGGAGATAAAATCTTCTGCTTTTAGTCTACTCCGCTGCAACCTCAGGGAGATAAGACTAAAACGTCTTCGATCTGCTTTCTACAACTTTAGGAAGATAAGATCTTCTGCTCTCGATTTGCTCCACTACAACTTCAGAGAGATAAAATCTTTTGTTTTTAGTCTACTCCGCTGCAACCTCGGGGAGATAAGACTAAACGTCTTCGATCCGCTTCCTACAACTTTAGGAAGATAAGATCTTCTGCTTTCGATTTGCTCCACTGCAACTTCAGGGAGATAAAATCTTCTGTTTTTAGTCTACTCCGCTGCAACCTTAGGGAGATAAGACTAAAACGTCTTCGATCTGCTTCCTACAACTTCAGGAAGATAAGATTTGAAACTTCACCGATATCGCTACACCGTCTACTGAAGGACATATCCTGTAGACTCGGTTTCATGTGTTATGAGTGACGTGAATGCAACATGTCATGAAAATGATTAGGATTAGAATGCAATGACCGGAACGAATCAAATGCACCTAATGAAATTTTCTATGATACAAAAATGTTATGAGTATGATTCCTACTCTAGGTGTTATCACTCATTTGTTTTTCTATTCTTGTTCATCAATCATGCTCTGCTCAACCAGCTTGCCCCAATGTAATTTCTAAGTCAGCCCCGCTTGAACCTTGGGACATGAAGTTGGTATCTCCCATTGCAGCTTCAGGGGAATGACATTTGGTTTCTTTTATATTTCTGTTACCACTCAAAGGTACAGAACTTGTATCACTTTCAATCTGTTACACCATTCCCTAAGTGTAATGACCAGATGTATGAGTTTGAAATTTACATGAATGCAGGGTACCCCGACAATGATCCCTTTTTACACATAGATTGGCCTTATTCGTCATTTACCAATATAGTATCACCAACGAAATTGTCTTATCCCATAAGAATCCGAAGAGATAATCATTTTTCAATGTTTTTTAGCCCTTAGGCTTGGTGAGTTCTGAACAATAGTCATGTTTCAGATTCCTCATATTATTTAGAAGCTTCTAGAGTAATATGCGAAACTCCTTTTATGAAAGTGTTATTAGTCCATTAATCGTTATTTCAATATAAAATGCTTGAAAAAGATTACAGCAATGGACAAAAAAGAATTTAGTTAGGAGCATAGCTCGAAACAAATAGGCTAATCAAAGATAACCAAGGCAATAAATGAAAATTGATTGGTATATCTTAAAAAGAATAAAGTTAATATAACAAAAGCTATAGAAGAAAATTAATTGGGGTGTTTCTTTGAAAAGAATAAAGTAATCAAAGATTTAAAATGGGTAAAATGGGAAACTAGGTGCCCCAGATATCGCAGCCTGAACTTCTTTGTTCCAACTTCTTGAGGACCATTTTAAGCTCAATATGTGTTTAGGGGATCCGGAGTACTTTGTCGATGCCCCCAAGATGTAACGTACTTCCTCATTGTTAATTCCAATGTAGCAAGACTACTGTATGCCCCACTTTTTGGTCAAAACTCGAGCTGCCCTTTTCGAGTTTTCAACTCAAATCCCCTTTGGTCTCAAAGCGCCCTTTGCGAGTTTTCGCTTCGACCTCTCCTTTTTCTTTTTCTTTTTTTTTTCTTTTTTTCTTTTTTTTTGTTCGAGGTGCCTCTTTTGGGTTTTCACCTTGGTCTTTCCTCTTTTAGGTAAAATATCTCTAGACTAAACCTGAATTCACCGGATTGGGCAAGTCTTCGCCATCCATCTTGGTCAATATCAACGCTCCTCTAGAACAGGCCCTATATAAGTCCTTCCCAGTTTGGCATATACTTTCCTCTAAAATTGTTTTGTAGAGGAAAAAATATTTTTTCAACCTCAGGTTTCCTCGTGGAATTCCCTAAGATGAACTCCTGTAAGCTCATATCCTCTGGCCGTGGCAGATAACTTTTAACATTTTCTTCGATCAGGTTCAATTGGCAAAACTGTTTCTATTCCGATGAGAAATGTGTTGCCCCAGCAAAGGTCCTAGCCAACATTTCATAGAGAATAGTGATAGCTTCTTATGCCAATCTTTACCAATCTTAGCCACTTTTTTTTTTGGCAACTTTTGTTGCACTGTGATATGCTGTGTGATCTTTGGACAAACTGTAAACTTTGACTTTGTACAGTTATTTAAACACGATCCTTTATGGCATTCTGCTAGCATCTTGATCTTTTTTTTTTTGATGAATTTGATGACTTCGATCTTGTAACATTGGCATATGAAGCTACTTCCACTCTCTTAGTGAAGTAAATGATAACTATGCCGATGAGTCAATATTGACTAAAAGCTTTTGACGAGATTGGCCCCCATCACATCCATGCCCCACATATGGAAAATTTGTGAAGAACTGGAGTAGGCATATGAATCTTGTCGTATTTGCGGTATAACTGATGCAATCCCCTTCCATGGTGAATCAACAGTACCCGATTCTCTTTGTTTAGCCTGCTTCTTATTAGCCAAGGCATATCCTGATATTATTGTGTGAAAACATCTTTGAATTCTTGAAAACAACTCAATGATGTCTTGCCTTATTTTGGTGGTGAGCTAGGCTTCGATCTTTACCCCTTTCTAGGCTCGCAATATCCAACCGTTGTAGAGTAAGGTCTGTTTTACCGTTTTTAACAAATCAGAAGACATGTCACAATCTCTGTTATCTTCAAAGTCCTGAGATCCCCTAGACCCATATATCGTTCAAAAAGGGAGTCAGTAACAACGTTGCTCACATTATTGATATTTGGGTACCTAGGTACGAAGGCAAACGAATCCAAAGAATAATGATTCTAAGGATGAGTATTTGTATGGTCATGAATAAAGAATGAAAAAATATTCTAAAAAAAATGTACAGTATAAAATAGAAAGAATAAAAGAATATGTGCTCAAACAGATGCATTTTATTGAAATAAAATTTTAAACATAAGCCTATTTCACAAAAGAGTTCTTGTTGCCTCTAGGCTCAAGACAACAAGCATGTTTTGAATATTACTCTAAATCCACTCTAAAAATACAATGATCCTTTCCACAGTTCCATTGTTCAAAGACTTCCCAAGTATGTAAGGACCTAGAAATTTTTATTCCCTGATTCCCTCTTCACTTTCAATTCCTTCAAGGGATCACAACTTTCTTGTCTCCGTGATTGGGTAATGGATTCTCCACACTGGGTGTATCATTCAACTCGACAACTCCCAACTTAAGAAGCCTCTCAACTACCTTTTTGAAGGCAGTACAATTTTCTATCGAATGCCCCGTTATTCCTATGTGGTAATCACATTGAGCGTTGGAATCATACCATTTAGGATATGGGGGTTGTAACGGCTGCAGATAATATGGGGACACCACACGTGCTTCTAATAAAGTATGATATAGCTCCTTATATGTCATGGGAATTGGCGTAAATTGGAGCTTTTCATAATTTTGTCTAGGGCCTGATTCGTGTCTTGTCGACCCTTGTTGACCAGCAGTGATCACCTTTGGCTGACTAACAGTAATTACTTTTAAGTACCCTTTATTGTATGTACTCGTATTATTCACCTCGTCATCCTTTTTCTTAGGAGTAGACCTTCTAGTGGTTTCCCCTGCCTCGATCTTGCCACCTCTTATGGCATTTTCAATCATCTCTCCTGCCATCACTATATCCGCAAAGCTTTTTGTGGTGCTTCCTATCATATGAGTAATGAATGGAGCCTTCAAGGTATTGATGAATAGCATTGTAGTCTTCTTTTCTAGGAGTGGTGGCTGAACTTGCATGGCGACCTCCCTCCATCTTTGCGCATACTGCCTGAAGCTTTCATTTGACTTCTTCTCCATGTTCTGCAATGTGATTCTGTCAGGCGTCATGTCTGTGACATGATTGTATTGCTTCATGAAGGCTTCAGCTAAGTCCCTCCAAGAGCTAATATTGGCACGGCTAAGTTGATTGTACCACCTGGACGCTACCCCCACTAAACTATCTTGGAAGCAATGAATCAAGAGTTGATCATTGTTCACGTAGCCAGTCATGCATCTGCAAAACATAGTGATGTGGGCTTCAGGGCAACTAGCCCCATTATACTTCTCAAATTCGGGCATCTTGAATTTATGAGGAAGTAACAGATTCGGGACCAAACTCAAGTTCTTTGCGTCTATACCATGATAATGGTCGACATTTTCCAAAGTCTTGAATTTTTCTTCCAACCATTTGCAGCGATCCTCTAATTGCCTTGAGGATTCAGTTCTTATCCCTTCCCTCTCTGCCATATCCAAATCAGGGATGACGAGATTAGCAGGGTTGTCTCCTGGGTTAGATCCTGAGCCCACTTGGAAGTTCATAGGCGGTCTATTATCAGCTTGCCCCTGTTGAGGCTTAATTGTGACAGGTGGCCTTTGGGGATACTTCTCAGGTTGTACTTGTGGTGGGGTGAAACCCCTAGGAAAGTCCTCATTGTCTTCAGCGTTAACTAGGGACCCTTTCCTTTATCCATTATCCCACTCATCATCCGGGCCATTTGAGCCATCATGTTCTTTTGGGCTTCCAAAGATCCGGTCCTCATCTCTTCTTTGGAGCTTTGCCATTTGCTCTTGCATCTGGGTCTTGCATATCCTCTGAAACTGTTCAAGTCTTTGATCCATTTTCCTTATATTTTCCGTGTATCGTAGTGGTGTTGACTTCCAGATTTCCCTCTCTCTCTCTCTGTTATATTTTCAACTAATTAGACTCTTTCTATAAACTTAAATGCATATGATGTGATGTAATGCAAATGCATGAATGCAAAGAAAGAGAGGCGTTGACTCTGAATTCAGTTACATTAGAAAAACTTTACTAGAAAATAGATTTCTTTACACAAAACGGATCGCATACACGGCCTTGTCCTCATAGTCCAAGTGAAAACATGAATCCCTTCTTCGCAAAAGTCAAGTCTTGCAAACTTCTAATAGATGCCTCCTCTAGCTCCTTTTGCTTGATCTGGATCATGACTCCTGTTCACTTGTTAGCCTCTTCAAGAAAGCCGAGACGTGGTAATTTTCGAATAGTCTTTGTCAACTTGAATCCTTGGGTGACAAGGTCTTGTATTCCTTCATGGATTATCAGTCTTCTCTCGTTGTGTTCACTTGGACCATATTCGGACGACCGTATTATAATCCACTTTATCAAAAAATCCATTTTCTTATGACCAACTTTCCTATTTAGTAATCGAATTTGAAACCAACACCTCTTTTCTATGATGAAATGCAATCAAAACACAAGAAAACACGTTAGTACAGAAGAAATAAACAACATAGAACACCTATTTGGGTGACTACTAAGGTTTAGCATAGTTCTACATAGGGTAAGAACTTAGGTTTTCTACTTGTGGTTCAGCTCTAAAGTTGAGGTACCCGAACCAGCAGATTCCTCGATCCTCACCCATTATAAGCTCATACGGACCGAGTTTGGTTCAGGGGGATACATTTCCCTATGGCCATGCGGAAGTGAAAACTTCACGAAGACATAGGTACAGATGTATTCCGGAAGCAATCCACTAGCCCATGCGGAGGTGAAAACCTCACGAAGGTATAGTTTCTTGCTCCCACTTAAGGGTGTGACCGCAATAGTCATGCAGTGTAATGCATAAATATTTTATCAGAATCACATGCAAATAAAAGGATCATAATTTTTAAATTAAATTTTTAAATTCAAACAGGAGGGCATGAAACTATTGATTTTACGGCTTGACTCTCTTATTGGTCCCTAGTGGAGTCACCAAGCTGTCGAAACCATTTTAAAATCGGTTTTAAAAAATGGGGATCGACTTTTTTAAAAATACAAAATGGGAGTAGCCACCAATCCTTTTTACTCAGGTGTGATTGGATCACCTTGAAAAACAGAAAACAGGTTCGGGAGTCGGTTACGTACGAGGAAGGGTTAGCACCCTCATAACGCCCAAAAATTGGTACCTAATCGATAAAATTGTGTCCAAATGTTTGAAATTTAAAAATATTAAAAAAATATAATTTCTAAAAAATTTTGATCAATTTGCTTTAAAATATGAGAGTTCTTCGATCCGAAAGATTATAAATATTACATCTAGCACGATTGGACATGATATTCTTAAACCCTCGTCACTAAGATTATCTCATAATTTATAAAACTTATTTAAAAGGATATTTAGTTATTTAGCCAAACGGAAAATCAACACTCAGCACGATTGGGCATTATTTCCCGAATTTCTAAATACCAAAACATTGCCTCATTTTAAAAATCTTTAAATAAAATATTAATTTTGTGAAAATGTATTTTTTATTTTAAACCATAACCATGTGGCAATATTGCATTTGTACATTATCGAATAAAAAAACAATTATAACATGCTAACATTTAAGTTAGGCAATAATAATATGAAATACTACGAATAATAATTCCTATACTAAAGCAATTACAAATATATGATGAAGTATAGACAAATATAATAAACAATAAAATCAACTATGAACATATTTCATGCAAATTTAAAACTTTCATGCAATGATATACACAAAAAAACAAATGTATATATATATATATTAAGAAAATAACTAATTTATGACTTTAAATAAAAGTATATTTAATAATCTAATACATATAAAACTACATTTTAAATAAATAATATATTATTCCATATAAATAATCTTAGATAAAATAAAATTTAAAAATAATATAAGATATAATACTGTATGATATACTATTTTAAAAATATATAATATGACAAATAATGTATAAGTTAGAAATAATGTATAATAAAATAATTAAATCAAATAATAAATAATAATTTAAAATACATAAGGATAATATATAAAAATATACAAGTTTAATAAATTAATATATGAATAATAAGGGTAATATAATATACTCAAAACAATTAACGAATATTATAATAATTTTAAAAAAATTAAAAAAATATACAAATGATAGGGATAAAAAAAAGTTAAAAAAAAACATATGTCAACCTAACTCCCGCAATATGAGGATTCAACGAAATTCCTCCACCAAAATCTAACTCGAACGGAAGCAACTCAAAAAGAAACGAAGATGAGCGAAGAACAAAATAAGAACAAGCCACAGAAAATAAGAACGCAAGAGGGAGAGAAATTTGAGTGAATTCTCTCAAGAATTCTTATTGCTTTCAAACTCAAGTCCCCCTTTTACAATGAAGGGAGAGGCCTCTATTTATAGTTGAGCCTCCCTAAATCCAACGGTACAGATCAATTACATCAACGGCTAAGATTAAAATATATCTACAAATTAAATCTTTAAGATTACAAAATCATATCTTTTAATATTACATACCATATCTTCTAAGATTGCATATCATATCTAAAATTTGCATATCATATCTAAGATTGCATATCCTTGAAGATTGTACTTCCATATACGTCAAGCTTGTAGATAGACCTTCAATCTTTTTAAGTAATGGGCCATTCCGATTGGGCCAAATGATATATTTTGGACTGGATTTGGACTTTATTTTGGGTTTATTATTAAGCCCGGGCAAAATTGGGCTCTTACACATGTGACTCTTAAGTTTTTATTTTTTACATATTTTTCCTAAACTTTTACATTTATTCCAATCTAGTCCCTAAAGCTGAAACTATTAAAATTTTTACATTTAACCCCTAATATCCATAACCAAATTTAACAGCACCCCTATACAGCCTTTAATCATTCGAAAATTTACACTTCAATAGGTTGAATTTTACAAATTTTTATATTAGTCCCCAGGTTCAAAACTAACAATTTTTTTTTTTTAACAAAATAGTCTTAAACAATAATCAAGATTATAAATCTTTCATTTAACACCAAAAGAAACTAAAATTCATTAATAGAAAATTTCAAAATCTTTTAATAGTTTTGAAAACGAAGATACAAGTTAGCTAAACCTAGTTACAACGATCTCAAAAACATAAAAATTACAAGAAACGGGTAAGAAAATCAATTACATGCAAGAAGAAAATTAAAGCCGAAACTTCATGGTCCTCTAATGGTGGTTCGACTTTGGAAAATGAAAAGAATGAAAGAGATGAAGCTTATTTTCTTCTTTTGTTTTATTATAATTAAAACTTTAATCATTTTAATAATTTAATAATTAGCAAAACTTACTTAATTCACATCCCAAAACCGGCCACTATAAATTGCCTTTTAAATCCCTTCCATTAGCTTATAAATACTACTTGACGCTCAAATATCAATAGATTGACTTTTGCAGTTTTTACGATTTAACCTTTTTTCTTTAATTAACTAATCAAATTATAAAATTACTAGACCAGAATTTAATATAGCTATATAGTAACTCCATAAATATTTATTAAAAAATATTTACGAACTCAATTTACAGAAACGAGATTCTGATACTTTATTTTTTAAAATCACTTTACTTTAGGGACGAACCACTTCTTAATTATTTGTTTAATTAGCAAAAATTATTAAATAAAAAATTTAATATAATATTTATTTGACTCATAAATATTAAATAATTAACTTTTATGAAATCTCATATCAAAATTATAGTCCCAAAATTACTGTTTCCAACACTATTAAAAAACAGGTTTATCCATCCTTATCTTCAACCCCTTACCTTGATGGACATAATCTCCGTACCTTTTGGATTCTTCTGTCACATTTCCACTTACCTTGTAAGAGATAAGTATTTACTTGCTTAAAATATCTTATATCAACATGTTTCTGCTGCCTAATATAGAAGTTATAAAATCTTGGTAAAAAGTTGCCAGCTAAAGCAATGTTGCAAATCTGTTGTGGTTGTTATTGTTGGCACAAATTTAGGCACAACTTTTATATAAATAAGCATTCTAATATTTACTTATAAATGAGTTATTGAAAAAATTAAGATATTTTATCATATTTATAATTCACGTGTCAACTTTTATTAGGAATTAATATCGTTAAGGGAAGTATTAGATTAATAGATAGAATAAAAAGTTCAAATATCACATTGAACAAATTATAAGTATATATATTACATTGAAAGATTTATTAAAGTATATAGAGATTTTTTTACCATTATCCTCTTCTTTTTATTTTTTCTTTAATTTGGATCATTATTTAATAAATAACAATAACTTGGAATTCTTAGGATTTGATGCGTTTTCCATTTTTAGTTTGATGCAGCTCAATTCGTAGAAATATGTACCTATTAATTGTGGGCTGTATCTCGTTCTAAAAAATAGCAGGAGTTAAATAGAATTTTTTTTAATAATTTTATTATAAATTTTGATTATATTTGTTATTTTTGATATAACACCTAAAATTATTCACAATCCCTTTCAACTCATAAATAAAAAAATAATACGTTTCAATACACTCAAACTCATATACCCTTAAATTAACAATCAACTCCAATTAATAATGAAAATACGAGTATTCCACTCACCTAAACTTTTAAAGGATAAGAAAAACAAAAAGTAACCATGATAGCAATTAAGATAAATCTTGATTTTCATGGGAAATAAAACCAAAGTTTTCCCCAATCCCCACCTTTTATTATTGTCGACAGTTTTGGACCTACCACGTGTTCAAACCCCACATTTATCTCTGTTTTTCTTGTGCAATGGCTGTAGTGCCTTTCATCTCCATCTCCATCTCCGGATATTTTATTTTGGGTAAACTACCAATTTAGTCACCCCATTTTACCTGCATTCCTATTTTGGTCATCTATTTAAAATATTTGTTATTTTATCACTCTCATTAGATAAGTTGTCAATTTTATTCTCTTTACTGTTAAATGCCTTTGGTCGCAGAATAGAATACTGATGTGATAGTCTTTTGATTAGTATAATAACAAATTTAACCCTTAATACTTTACACATTATGTTAATTTGATCCCAATTTTAAAAAAAAAATCAATAAATTTAATCCTCAATATTTACATTTTTATCAATTTAGTTCAAATTCAAAAAAAATTATAATTTTAAAAACTTTGAAAATATATATTATTTATTATAAAAGACATAAAATATAAAAATCTATAAAATTCTTAACTTGAAATGTATGTTTAATTGAAAAACAACAATTATTAGTAAAAGGAAAAATATGATTACATTTTCAAGTAAGAAACAAATTTTTTTTTTTTTATTCTCTTCTTTTATTTAAACCCAAAACCTTCACTTACCCTAAACTCATTTCTTAAGTTGAAAGGCCTTTTCAATTTCTTCAAAAGCCTCTCCTTGATTCGGTAAATTAAATATTATTTTAATCTCTTAGAAACTTTTAATTTCTTCAAAAAAAAAAAAAAAACCCTTTTCAATTAACACATTTTATAGCTTCAAAATAATTTTGAGAAAGACACGAGTTTCAAACACAAAAGTTCTTGGGATTTTTACTCTGTTCAACTATGGATTTTAAAACCTTTAGAAAAATAAGTTTATAGGTGAAACTTGTAAGATAAAAAGTGAAAGAGGAGAGATCGAGAAATGTGTGAGTTTAGAATTTTTGACTTCAAAAGAGGGGAGGTCTCCAATTCTGCTTCTGTTCCTCTGAAACAATCCACATTGTTCTTTATTTCGTGTTTTGAGTTTCAGTGCATGCTGTTGCTTACTTATAACACTAGTCTCTTGTGCTTCAATTAAATAATGTATTTGTACTCAAAAGTCCTTGATGGGAAGTTTTGTTCCAAAATATCAACTAAAACATAGGGTTGCTTGACTAATGGTGGTAGAGACATGTGCCATAATGCAACATGAAAACGTCCCCTCCATTATTAGCTTTCGGTTTAAGCATTTGGGCTCCAACATTTCTCCATTCACAAGGAAAGGCGCATTCACTTGTCTCTTTATGCAAGCATCCAGGGAAAAGAAAGGGTTAACATAACTTGAAATAAGCTCTTCAACCACATAAATTATTCTCTCTATTTTATTTCAACACCCGAATACCAACAAGCAAAGAAGATACCATACTACGCTTGTAACAAACCTACTTCTGGACATATTAGGCCCAAAGCCCCACTCCCATTTCCCTTTTATTTTTATCTCAACTAAATATGAACTTAAAATTTTGTCTAATTTTATTTATATTTTACAAATAGTTAATCCAAACTTATTTTAGGTCCACTCATATTAATTTTTAAAAAGATTTAAAAATATATATTTATATTATTTTAATTTAATATTTAATAATTTCATATATTTTTATTTACTAAAATTTTATATATAATTATCTTAACAATTTTTTATGTTTATATTATAGCAGTATTATATATTACTATAAATTTAATTTTTATGTGTTAAATTACATAATATATATAAAAATAACATAATATAAAATATTACAAACTTATAAATAGGCCGGGTCAGATTGAGCTCAGATCTTGAATGTTCAAACCCGAGCCCGGTCTATATTTTAAACAAGCTTTTTTTTTTACCCAAACCCATTTTTTAGACCTAATATTTTTGCGTAAACTTTCTCTAAATTCCGGACGGACCTTCAGTCTAGTACTGATAACGATATCATTTTTTATTTAAATTAGTACATATTAATATAAGTATGCTTTAGTATATCATCTTCTATCTCCAAATTTTAAAAATGATTACTTAATTCTAATAAAATAAAATATAAAATCTATAACCTATAACCTATATATAAAAGGGAAGGTCCAATCTCGACATGTGTCTCAACCTTTTTTTTTTTTTTTCTCATTTTATAGAAAAATGATCAAATATCATTTATTTTGTCCCTATGCTTAAAATTAAGATTTATTTTGTCCCTATTTTTTTATAATATTTTATCTAAAATTTCACCCCAATGAATTTAACAGAAAGGTAAATATATATTACCTTCAAAATATAATCATAAAAAAAAAACAATTAATCCAACATGGTAGTAGCCATTCTAATATATTTAAAAGCATTGTTATTGTTTTTCTTCTCCACTCATCCACAACTTCTGTTATAAAGATAAAAATAACTCTCCACAGCCCATTAGTAAAAAGCCCAAAACCAACTCCGTTCAGAAAGAATCGCATTTCTCATTAACTAAACAGGTAAGTCACGGTCACCCCTACAAACCCCCAACCTTTTTTTTTTTTTTTTTTTTTACTTTAAATTAACTAAAGAGGGGAGGGAGTTATTTGCATAGTTATGGGAATCAGATCGGTATTAAATTGGTTGAGTCATGAACTAATATGAGTTAAATTAAAAAATCGATGAATTATTTTTTAATATTTCTTATTTTTATAATTTTTAATAATTTATTTAATTAAATTATCTAAACCGAAAAATAATAACTTGATTGATTTGATCACCAATTTAATTTGAAAATGTTGGTTAGTTGAGAGAATGATGTCATCAATAGTGTGCAAAAGCAAGATATCCCATCATAGCCATCCGCTTCTATCTCCGGCCTTATTGGGTTTTATCTCTATTTTGATCTGTATTGAAGTGTATAGTTTTTTTTATCGACATATACAGAACATTTTAGCTGGAACAAGCTAAACAACTCGAGATATTCAAGTGTTGGTGAAACAAATCAAAAATTAAATTGAAATAAAAATTATAATTGGGTTTTTTTCCGAAAATGGTCTAAAAAATTGATTAATTATGAAAATAACTCAGGTGTAAAATTTTGTTCAAAAATGACCTGTTTTCTACAATGACTCTTGGTGCCGTCATTCTCATTGGCGGTTCCACCCCTCATTCATTATCCAATGATTGTCATTTTTAAAAAATATATATTTTTTAGTGTCGCCATTCCCATTGGTGGCACCAGTATGTATTTTTCTACATGCCCGTAAAAAATACGAGTATCCTAAGGGAAAAAGAAAAAAGAAAAAAATATTTTAATGGGTGTCGTCGTTCTCTTTAGCGGCATCAGATAATTTAAAAAAAAAACGTGTGTTAGAAAAAAGAGAGAAAAAATTTATACTTTTTTGTGCTGCCAATCTTGTTGGCGGCACCTATGTTAGAAATTTTTTTTTTGGGTGCCGTCAGGCTGTGTGGCAACACGAAAAGACTATATATACCCATACTTGGTGGAAGATCAGTATATGTTGAAATAATTGATTTTTTAAAATTTTTTTTTCTATTGAAGAGATGAAAGAAAGGGAGAAATTTTTGTGATTAGTTGTAGGGGAGAGAAAAAGAAAAAAAATTACACTATGTTTGGTTCACTGTAATGAAATAGAGCTGTAATCAGTAATTCAATTGTTTGATTGAATGGAATGGAATAGAACTGTAATAGTATTCTTGTGTTTAGTTGAATGAAATAAATGTTGTAATAGTATAATTTAAAAAGCTTAAATGACTAGAGTACCCTTAGCAGAATTTTTTTAGGTAGATGATTATTGTTATTGTTATTAAATTTTAATAGGATTATTATTAAATATAATTTAATAAAAATAAAAATATATAATTTAATAACATTCTTAATATAATTATTATTAAAATATGAATTAATAAAAATAAAAATATATAATATTAGAAAAATAATATATAGCCTACTTTATTATTTTTCAACTGCAGTGCATATTTAATGTGCTAGAATATCATTAGTGAAACAAATAATTTAATTATCATCTAAACTAAAAAGCAAAAGATTAGAAGTAATAAATAGCTTGAGAATTATATTTACATCCAAACATAATGTTCATACATTAACAAAAAGTTACATGATGTCATTAGCTTATATGTCATAATCTATATGTTAAATTTTACAGCATAAAAAAGTTACAACAGTCTGTGACATTCTATCATGTCATTATACCATCCAAATATCACATATATAAAAAGTTACCAAAATATCACTAACACAACCATGATTTTTAATGGGTAGAAATAAATCTTCTCACCCATTATAATCGCACAAAAGAAGGTAGACTTAAGAATATGAGCATTTGCATTGGATAGTCTGAAATTTTGCTCAACGCAAGAAAGCCCTCATCCTCAGTTAATCCTTCTACTTCACCTAAGGCCAAATATAATTTTTGAGCATTTTCTTAAATGATCATTTTTGACTTCTTTGAAATTAGCACTTCAAAGGTAATGCTCCTACTTAATTTAAGACCAACAGTCCGTATGTTTTCCCCTAATAACGTGGTAGCATCAATAAGTGAAGTAGAAGAAATTTGTTCACTTACATCAGAAATCTTTTTTTTCTTCTTTGAAAATGTGCAATCATCTTGGTTTGGCTTTGACGGTTGTGATTGTGTAATCAAGACATTAATCTCATCTAAGGAAACATCAGGTTTGCATCCATGGTCATTGCTTTTTCAGGATTCTTTGTAGTAACTACATCATCAGTATATATTTCTTCAACAATATCAATAGTTGTTTGAGCATCTTTCCTAGTGGCTCGATCTTTTGCGTATATGGAACTAAGTTGGTCATAATAAGGGAAACTGCAATGTCTGAATTGACCAGCTCCTTTATGACTCTATAAAAAAGAAGGAATCCACATTAGAGATAAGTTTGTTCAAAGCAAGATAATAAAGACAGGAAATAATTCTTACACTTATATATGAGTTCCACATAGCATCTTTAGCAACAACCATCTGCATATGCTCGCCCCAGCCAAAGTCGCTATTGTCTTTTCCTCTGAGCATGTCGTAAATGATTGCCTATTCCTTTTTCAATGTCCTAATTCCCGATTCAAAATTAGTTCTATCCTTCAACATATAATGAGGTAAAAAAATTTCTAACATTTTTTCAAGCTCATTTAAATAACCGACCTTGAATCTCATATTTGCGTTAAAAGTTCCAACATTATACAAGTCGACCATATAGGCAACCAACAAAACATCTTCTTCTGGAACCCATTTACTTTTGGTTCCTCGAGAATTTTGGGAAGAAGTTGCAGTTGATTGTGAAAAGCCTAACATAACTATTTTAAGAAAAAATGCATATTAAAATTAGGGTCGATATTATGAATAAGAATATAGAGATTTTATAAAATTATAACACATGATGAATAAAAAAAATAAATTAAAATTGTAATTCAACAAGTCTAGTGCAATACATAAAGACAATACAAACAACACCAAAGTTTCATAAACTAGATACATAAAATAACATAAACAAATTAACCTTCTACTATGTTTTAATAAACCTAACTAATTTCTAGATGTTTGCCATTCATAGAACATTTGATTGGCTACTCTCATCCTCCAAGTAGCCCACGCATCCGATGGATAAATATTTACGATATTCAGTTCATCGTCCTCTATCACATTACTAGGTAATCCTTCTCCCAACTCTGCTTCAATAGGATCAAGACTCATATATATGTTCGAATAAAATTATTGTTATTTGTTGCTATGTCACCTTTTCGTGTTTGATATCTAGGTTTATCAAATTTTGGAACCCTAATCTTGATGTGGGTTCCTAAAAAACCTAAGCAATTTTACAAAAATAGTTTAAAAATCCCTGTAATAGCCCGTTTTCAATAAAATTAGAATAGTAGTTTCGGGACCACAAATTCGAGTCAGAAAGAAAATTTATTTTAATATTATTGCATGGTCTGCATTATGATAGAAATAACATATGAAAATTTCGTTAGGAAAAAATTTATCGATTACATGCTTAATTGTGGAAAGGACCAAATTGCATAAAATGCAAAAGTTGAGTTCTAGTAGCTATAAGTATCAAATAGATATGAAATTCAAAATTTGAGGTCCTTATATGGTAATTAGACCATTAAATGGAGTTAGTAGATATTTATGATGATTCATCCATGGAAAATTAGAAAAAGAAAAGGACTAAGTTGGAAATTGAATTAATTAAAGATGGAAATAAGCTAATATCATCTTATTTCATCTTCATCCCCAAAATTTTTCTATGGAAACCCTAGCTAAGAGAGAGAATTTCAAGCAAGCTTAATTGGGTAAGTAATCATGTCCCGTTTTTAGTAATTTTTATATTTCCGAGATCGCAGTAACCTAATCTACCTATTTTGGGGATTAATTTGCAAAGTTATTAAAGTATTAAAATTTTACCATGGATGAGTATGCTGAAATTTTGAAATTTATGGTAGAAAATGAAAGGTTGTTGATAGATAAACAACTTTTGTAAAGTGTAATTTGATGAAATTATGATTTTAGGACTAAATTGTAAAGTTGTAAAATTTATGGAAAATTTTTGATTTTTGTGAAATACATGAGCTGTAAATGTTATATGAAAAATTCAGCTAGGCTTGGGATAAGGATTGAATTGCATGAATTTCATTTTCCGAGCCTAGGGACGAAATTGGAATTAATTAAAAGTATAACGGCAAAATGGTACTTTTGCCTAATATGTGAATTAGGTTGATTTGAATGTGAAATGTAATAAATTGATGATTAAATTCATTTATATAGATCCGGAAAGACCAAATAAGGAGTTAGATCGAGGAAAAGAAAAAGTTTCGGATTAGTAGATTCACATATACAAACAAGTATCGAGGTAAGTTCGTATAACTAAATCATGTATATTTTCATATTTGAATTGAATATTGTATATGAATTATGAATTTGTTATGTATATGAAAATAATTATATAACTGACATGCCCGAGAAATATTAAGTCCCGATTAAATAAATGAAATTCGATGGATATAAGTTTCCCGGTTGGTTTTGATCTAGCATATGTTGCAGACACACCATAGCTCAAAAGAGCATCTCGATATATGGCCCTCTCAAGCTTCCCGTATACGGTTCTTGCGAGCTTCCTGTTATAGCTCTTCGGAGCATCCCGATAGGTTGTGATCCTACATGTGTTGTGGACACACCTTAGCTCTTATGAGCATCCCGTTACATGGCTTTTCGCGAGCTTCCCAATTAAAAGCTCTTTGTGAGCTTCTTGATAATGGCTCGCTTGAACTTCCCGATATATGGCTATCCGAAGCTTCCCGTTAATGGCTCTTCGGAGCTACCTGTTATTGGCTCGTACGAGCTTCCGGATCATGGCTCTCATGAGCTTCCCGTTATACAGCCCGGATAAGCTTCCCATTACATGGCTCACATGAGCTTCCCGTTATATGGCTCAAGAGAGTGCTTCCTGTTTAAGTTTTCTCATGAACACTTCTAAAAATGAATTGACGGATTATAGATTTGTACACTTCATGTGTACTGTAACAGCCCGATTTAGGGGCTAGTCAGAACAGTGATCTCGGAATCACTAATTCGAGGTTAGAGAAAATTATTTTCATGTTATGTTATGTGTTATAACATGTTTATAAGGATGCATGAAAATTTTGGTGCCTTAATTTTAGCGATTTCTAGCTTAATTGCGAAAAAGGACTAAATCGCATAAAGTGTGAAAGTTCCATTTTGTTTGCTAGAGATGTCAAATAGCTAAGGATTTTAAACTGGAGGTCCCAAATGTACAATTAGGCCATTGGAGGAGTGATGGCCGGCCATGGGGGACAAGATTATTAAATTAGTCAAAGGCTTGATGTGTTAGGTGGAGAAAGAATAAAATAAGAGAAAAATAAAGAAAAGAAAGCTACCATATTTTCTTCTCTTCATCATCACCAAAAATTGGAAGCAAACAAGGGTTGGAGAACTCTAAAATTTCAGCAAGCTTTTCTCCACTCAAGTAAGTCAATTTGATGGTTGTTTTTGATGAATTTTGTACTTTTGAGACCCCTAAAGCTTAAGCTTTCTAAAGAGGGGACTATTATGCAATATGGTTGATTAAGTTTAGGGACTTACCATGAGAGAGTTTATGCTGGTTGTTGAGTTTTTATGGAAGAAAATGAATGATAGGATGATGAGAAACAACTTTTGTGAAAGGTGTTGTCATGAAAACACCTAATTGGGACTAAAATGCAAAAGTTGTAATTTGTTCATTAAGGCTTGAAATAGATGGAATTGTGGATAGTTGTAAGAGGATTAAATGTTCATCTAGGCTTGTTTAACAAGAAAATGTGATAAAAAATTATTTACGAGCTTAGGGGCAAAATCGTAATTTTGCCAAAGTGTAGGGGCAAAATAGTCATTTTTCCCTAAAGTGTAGATTATAATGTTTTATGATTTATAAGAGATTAAATCAGTGAATTCCATTGCTCTAGATCAAAGAAATCGAGTTTCGGACCTAGAACGGGTGAAAAGAGAAAGGTGGGCAAAAGTCCCTTTTTGGCCCTTTCGGCATCGAGGTAAGTTCATGTACAAATTTTGTAATTACGAGTGAGTTATTTTAATATTCCAATGTTTTATGGAATGTATAATTACGCAATGAATGTATTAAATACTTGTCGATGAGTTGTTAAGAGAATTGAACCTAAGAATGGTAAGAAACGTAAATAGTATGAAATGATGATAGTTAAGGTTCCGTGTAAGACCATATTGGAATATGGCTTCAGTGAGAGATATTAAATAAGACCATGTCAAGGACATGGCAACGATGTGATATTTCGTATAAGGCCTTGTCGGGTACATGACATCGATATGATAATTCATGTATGACCCTATCAGGGGTATGATGTCAATGTGACAATATGTGTATGAGATCTAATAGTATTATTTAACAGTTGAGATGAATTCAGTGTATGATGAACCTTTAGTGGGATGAGTGTAATCAATACACCTTAGTGTATGAGAGAGATTTGTTAGTGTATTGTGTGAACGCGAATGAGAATCGTAGAAAGTTAAGTAAGAATGATAGTGAGTGAGGATGTTTACGGATGAACGTTTGAATTAGAGAAAATGTATGTGGATAAGTATTTGTGAATGTATAATATAGGTGGGCTATGTGCGTTACCACCTGATATATTATTAATTGATGGGCTGTGTGCGATACCATCAACTATATTATTATCGGTGGGTTTGTGTGCGTTACACACGATAAATTAGTAATCGATGGGTCGTAATGCGATACCATCGCTTATAAATGATTGGTGAGCTAAGTGCGAAATCACCATAGGTATAAATAATTGGTGGGATGTGTGCGATACCACCATATAAGAGATTCAATGGTGGGCTAAGTGCGTAACCACCGAGAGATTAGTAGTATGAGTGGCTTATTGAGAATGCGTGATGCGTTGTTTTATATGATCTTGTGATGGTCAGTGCAGGAATGTATGCTAATTAGACGAGCATTTGGCTTATGGTATGGTAAGAATATGGTAAGAGGTAGAATGAGTAAGCTTTAAGGATGATTGAGTAAGTAACCATGAGTTCATGAGAGAAGCTCATCATAATAACTTGTAGTCATGTATATTCAAAGAATATCAGTGTTTATCAGTTGTATGCAGATGAACTTACTAAGCATTTTTGCTACTCCTTTTATTTTTCTCATCTCTTATAAGTAAATTTAGCTAGCTCGGATTGGAGATCGCCGGAGATGTTTTCACACTATCGAGCATACACTCGGTATGATGTATCAAGTCACTATAAGTTATGGCATGTATAGGGCTAGTACTTAAGGATGAATAAGTCATTGTTGATGTAGTCAAATTGTGTTGGCCTAAGAGAACTTATGTTTGTTTTTGTGTATAGCCATAGATGATGGCCTAAGTTGTTTGTAATTATATGAGAATTAGTTCTCCCTAGCGTATGGGATAAAGGCCTTATTTCTTTTATAGTCAAATGTCTTTAATTCAAGAGTAATGTTGATACTATGTGTAGTTATGTGATGAGGAATGAATGTATGCAAATGAGAGTAGAAAAAGGCTTGGTAGATATCCTCTAAGTGCCCACACGGATAGACACACAGGCGTGTGTCTAGGCCGTGTATCTTCTACACCTTAGTGTTTTAAGTCAGAATAGACCACAGGCTGGTCACACGGTCGTTTTTTCAGGCCATGTGATACACACGGTGGGAACATGGGCGTGTGCCAAGGCCGTGTGAAGTCTACACTTAACACTTAGAAATTTAATTGTCACACGGGCCAGGGCCACGGGCGTGTCCAGGCCGTGTAGATTTAGTCAGTGTCGACCACGGGTGGAAGGCACGGGCATGTCTTAAGGGCACACGGGCGTGTCCCTATACCAACACGGGCGTGTGGCCCCTGTTTTGTTAAAAAGTTTCTTGAATTCGTAAAAGTTCCCGGAATAGTTTCCAAACTTCTCGGAAGTATGTTTAGGGCCATTTAGGCCAAGTTTGTTCAAATGATGGGTTTAAACGAAATTTTTATAACCCTAATTGAGATGTTTAAGTAAGATCAGTTAGGTAATGCCTCAAACCCTATTCCGGCTCGAATACGGGTAAGGGGTGTTACATGTACTACCCGATATCCATTGATATTTCATAAGGTTCAATGGGTGAAGTTTCCGATATAAGATAAGTTAAGGTTTGAATAAATTAATAATTGTATCTACCTGAAAATATATGGAAATGTTTAAACGATGAGCTCATCTTTATTACTTGAGAAGTACTTGGAATTCATGACTAACTTGCTTGATGAGTATTTGTGTTTAGGCAAATGGAAAATTTGCTTTGGATGCATGTTATTTGTATGCTTATTTTAAATAAACATGAGTGGTAAGTTAATTTTGTTATGCGAACTTACTAAGCATTAAATGCTTACTCAGTTTTCCTTTCTCTATTTTATAGTACTCGTAAGCTCATAAAGGTTGGGAATCGGTCGGAGCATTATCACACTATCCTTCAACTCAATTTGGTATAGTTAGCAAAACTACTTTTGATATAATGGCATGTATAGGCTAAGTTAGATCAAATGATGAAATGTTTTGGTTGTAACTAGCCATTGGAATGGCTAGTGATAGTATGGTTAATGCATATGTATGAGATTATACCATGTTTGATATGTAAGTGTGCTTGATTTGTATTATAGGTTTAAACATGCTTAAGTAAGAATATGTTCAATTGAGTAAGTTGGATATTTGAATCAATGTCATGATATATCATGCGTAAGAATTTAATTTTGGCTTGGTTTAAATGTATTGAATTGGTTGGTGAATGTGCTTAAATGTGGTTGTAGGTGGAAGACCAAATGGGTGAGAAAAGTGGCCTTGAAAATGGCTTATTTTCGTCCACACGGGTAGACACACGGGCGTGTGTCTCAACCGTGTGTGACACACAGCAATGTGCACGGACGTGTGGTTTGGCTGTGTGTCCCCCGCATCCTTAAAATTGAGAAACAGAATGCTCAGGAAATTTCACACAGGCAGAGACACGGGCGTGCGTCTCAGCAGTGTGTGACACACAGCCTAGCACACGGGCGTGTGACTTGGCCGTGTGAACCCTGGACTTAATTAATGCAAGTCAATATGCTCACATAGCCTAGCACATGGGCGTGTGACTTGGCCGTGTGACCCAAGTCAATAGCTACCCTAATTTGAACACGGGCTGGGACACGTCCGTGTGCCTCACATCGAATGCCCACACGGCCTAAGACACGGGCGTGTCACTTGGCCGTGTGATCCACACGGCCTGACCACACGGGCGTGTGTCCCCTGCACCTAAGAAAAAAATTGAAATTTCGCGAAAAATTTTCTGAGTTTTTGGTTTAGTCCTGATTTGATTTCTAACGTGTATTTTAGGCCTCAAGGACCCATTTAAGGGACGATATGATTGATTTCGGATATGAATAGTAAATGATATGAAATTTTCTGTAATTGATCTGTAAACTCCAGTAATGCTCCGTGACCCTGTTCCGGCGACGGATAGGGGTTAGGGGTGTTACAATCCTGCGTTAGGACACTATATTTAAATCTAAATCAAGCTAATTATGTATAAGCTATATATGGAACTCACTCCAATACCTTGAACCATTTCCACCTTGGGTTTGTAGAATTAGTTGTAATATGTTCTGTCTTTTTAAATAAAACATATTGTAAGCGTATGACAACATCTAGAACCTTATGAAATGATCTGCTAACAGTTTTTCCGGACCTATTAAAGTGATGCTTGATAACTTGATTTTTTAGGTGATAAGAAATTATATGTAAGAACATTGCCACTTGCTCATCAACAAGCATGTTCCTTGATGACTTCAATCCTCCTAAATTTTGTAACATCTTACATAGTTTTAAAGAAAAAACAACTCTATTCATCCTAATTTGTTCAATATAGGTCTCATGACTAGCATGTACAAGTCTTTTCATATAATCTCATTGGGTATAAAAATCTAAAATATATGATCTAATCCTTGGTCTATAAGTATGTAGGCTAGAGACGACACCCAACACAACTAAAAACCAACTCGCAACTGTGCACATTTGCAACTATACTTGTAATGCAAGACCTTTCTTTTTTACCTATCACTTTGTACTATTAAAGGCAAACACGCCATTACTGCAGCATAAATTGATGTGTTATATTTTAATTATAAATAAAGAAAATGGAAACATTTAGAAAACATTATGAAATTTTAAATATAAAAATAGTAAGCAAAATAAAGTTAGTCGGACCTCAACAATTCTGAAATTTTCAATTAGCAAGAAAAGTTTCAATTGATGATAATCAATTCGTTTTTTACTTTTGCAATATGCATGTTAAAATGTTTGGAAATCAAGTTATATAGGTTCCAACTGCATTTTCATTTTCATTTCCCAACATGTAATGTTGATCATATTAAATTTAGCATCTTCAGTTCATTTCCATTTTCATTCAATGAACACCAATTTGCAGATGTAATTAAGCTAGTCTTACAGATCAATTGTAGACAATTGAACACAAAACAACATGGCATATTTGGCAATCAACTCAGTTCCACTTTATAACATTAGCAACAACTGAACATAAAACAAATTGGCATCTAAGCCATCAGTTAAAACAATTATAGAAATGCAAATTACAGCCAAACAATTACAGGCAAACAACCAAACCAATACCTTCTGCTAAATTTTAAATTCATGCCAAACAATCCATTATCTCATTATATTTACAACCATTTTAACCATATCAAACTTCTGTTAAATATAAATTATAGTCATTTGATTAGCATGGGAAAATTTTGGAAATTAACTTATGCTAAATCAAAATAATCATTTAAAATTATGCTAAATATAGATTACAACCAAACGATCAAACCAATACATTGAACAAAAGACAAATTTAACTAAATCGAAATAAAATTACAAATACCCAAATCCAATTTCTCAATTTACATTCGAAAGACAAGTTTTTCTGAGTAACAACCAACAAAAATCGTAAAATTCCAGATTGCTTACCTGCAAAATAAAAGAAAAATGAAAAATTAATGTAATTCCAAAATAAACAATAAGCTAGTTGTGAATTTTTTTACAGATTAAGAATTCAAAAAAAAAAAAAAAAACAATGAAACAACCGTTGGGGGGAAGCAAACAACAAACCAAAACCAAATTTAAATTTTCGAATTCGAAAACATATAAGGAAAATTCAGTGGGAAACAAAAAATAAATCTTGAAACAAATCAAATCTTTTTCTAGAAATCTTGATTTTTTAAAATCTAGGACAAAATAATATTGCCGGATTAATGAAAACTCAGGGGGAAACAAAAAGAAAAAGATATGATAAAAGCAAATCTTTTTCTACAAATTTTTTGGTTCATCTGGAAAAAAAAAATTATTGGCAAAGTAACAGTTGAAGGAAAAAAGGAAGTCTAGAAAAAAAATTATTCTTTATATTTTCACATTTCTTTGTTAATCCGGGGAAAAAAAGATCATACCTAGATTAAGCCAAATTCGGGGAAATAAAAAGTTCTCCAAAAAAAGAAAAATCTTTCGAAGATAGATGAAGATGGGGAATGAATAATATGAAACTTTAACATAACTTACCTTTCAATTAGGATGAACTGGAAGTGAACGAACGGAGCCTCTGCAAGTTGCCAATTTCAAATGCATGTTTCAATTTGGGGAAAGCGAGCGAGCGAATGAGTTGAAAACGGGATATTTTGGTGCAGCCCTGATTTCATTTTCATTCCATCCAGAATGGAATCCCTATTTTTAGCCCATGTCACGGAATGGCTATTACGGGCCACCCCGTAATAGCTACTATTTCCATTATGGGTCGATTTGCTAACTCCCCCAACCAAACAAAGTAATAACCTGGGCCTACCGAATAAATAAGTAATAGTTATGGGATTACATCCAACAAAACATAGTGTTAAGTGTTGAGAAAACGGGGAGAGAAGAATATTTTTTGTTTGTGTTTTAGTTAAAAATTTTGATAGTTTGAAGGTATGTTTTATTTAACAGTGATTCGGTGGAGCTCAGACACCGGCAAATTTCATTTTCTGTTTGGGGAGTGCATCATCAATTGCAGATTTTATTTCCTATTGATAGTTATGTAGTCATGGTTTCAAGTAAAAATAGGGCTCTTAGTTGGCAGTGGTTATGCGGTCACGGGTTCAAATTGGTTATACTGTCAAGGGAACCCTTTAGGGGATGAGGTGTCGATTACTGTGAGCACAAGTTGATGGTAGTCTTGGTGCGGCAGCGATTATAGTTATTAAGGTGGTGCATTAGATGAAGGCTGACTGAACCTTATCTCACTAAAAGCACCCTTGGATCATGGAATTGTTGATGGACTCAAATCATTCAAAGTTAAATATCACGAGATTTTCGATGGACCTTATTCAAGCAGAAGATGATGATTAGCAACTGTGTAATGTGATTATTCCAATTGTAGTTAGTATTATTGTAATAAAAGTTAAGATGATAGAGAAGATAATCAAGTTTTCGAACCATTATTCATGTAAGTAAAAGTATGATAAATAAATTCAGTTCACTAGAAAAAAATTATCGTTCTTAACCTCCAAAACTTAATTTGTAAGGAAAAAAATTGAAACGAAGATGAACAAATGGTGTAGGAAAAAAAAAATGAATGGTGGGGTTTTTAAACAAATGGAGAAAAATAAGGCGTAGTTTGCCGTGACGATTCGGTAAGGAAAAAATTTTCTTTAAAAAGTTTGCCGTGACGATTCGGTAAGGAAAAAATGTAGAACAGAAAAAAAGGTCTAACTTGCGCAGTCAAATCGACGTTAGGTGGCAGGCCAATGCCAGCCAGCAGGCCTTTTCTTCTTTTTCTTCTTATCCTCCTCTTCATATATAAATCCCAATGGTCCCCCCTCTATCCCACTAGCTGGAATTTAGAAAAAAAGAAAAGAGAAATTGAATTTTTTGTATTTTTTTTTTGTGTTATTTGAAGTTTTGAGAGTTTTGTGTTGGTATTTTGGGGGAAAATTCTAATAGATTTAAAGGTATGTGATTTTTTAATTGTAATAATTGGTATTGTAACACCCCTAACCCGTATCCGTCGCCGGATTAGGGTTAAAGGTATTACCGGACTGATCGGAAACGTTTACAGACATTTTATAATACAAGTCATTGATAGCAATCAACTGTGTCCCTAGATAGGTCACCGAGACCTTAAGCATGCTTTAGAGGAGGGTCGAGACTAAACCGAACACATACGAAAATTCTCGAAAATTTAAAACCTTTTGAACACTGCTGAGGTCACACGCCCGTGTAGTCAGGCCGTGTGCCTCCCACGACAACTAGACACACCCATGTGTCCTGGCCGTGCCAAAACAGGGCATGTATACTGACTTCTCCCCACGGCCACCAGGCACGCCCGTGTGCCATGGCCGTGTACTCTTAGGCTATATACTGACTAAATCCCACGGCCACTAGGTACGCCCGTGTGCCTCAACCGTGTTGGCAAAACAGGCCACTCGCATGGCCAAAATGCCACCCACAAAAGGGTCAAACCTACAATCCATCCACCAATTCATTTTAGGCACAATTGACATCCAAAAACATATCAAACTAATCAACAAAGTTTTGCATTCAATCTCATTCTCAAACATTCCAATTTGCACAACCAAAACACTTTTACCATTAATCATGATTCATCCTCATTTACCACTCATATAACCATTTCATTTCTCAAACATTTATACTCAAAATTTCATCCATATGCTTACCATAAACTTGTCCATTTCATAGCCATGAGATCATGCCAAAACCAATATCATATAACATATTCACAAATGCATAATTCTAACACATAACTAGCTACATCACATGGCTAAGTTCATATCTCAAACTTATACCAAATAACTAGCCTATACATGCCATACTTAGTATATACATTTCCAAAAGGGACCAAAATGAGTTTGAGTAGTGTGATGATGATCCTCGACGTCCCGAGCCTTCAGTAGCTTTGACGATCTATAAAACAGAGCAAACACACATAGAGTAAGCTTCCAAAAGCTTAGTAAGCCATATACAAATAAACTTAGCATAATATGTACATAACCAAAATGATATAATAACATTATTGGTTCTTATAACAATTTCATCACATATATTCTTTGGCTCATTTGCTTAGCCATATCTTACCATATTCCTCAACTCAAATATCACATATACACATAGCTCATTCAAGCATATCCTCACATATAATCTCATCACTTCATATACATAATCGTCTTAGTAAGTTCATATAGATACTTACCTTTCACACACACTTAGTGTACTTACCAAACGTACCTGAAACGGATATACAATTCATATAGTCATTTGTATCTCGGATTTGCCCGTTAAACCGTTCGAAATCTAATAGGATAGTCAGAGTACTTAGAATAGTCGTACAATGCCAACGTCCTAGACGTGGTCTTACATGTAACCAGATATTGATGCCACTGTCCCAGACAGGGTCTTACACGAATCAAATACGATGCTGATGTCCCAGACCAGGTCTTACACGTAAATCTCATATTGATGCCAATGTCCCAGACGTGGTCTTACACGAAATCAGATATCAATGCCACTGTCCCAGACAGGGTCTTATATGAAATCTCGAATCAACGCCAACGTCCTAGACGTGGTCTTACATGATATCATACAACAGACACCTATGTCATGACATAGTTAATCCTATCTATTCCTAGGTTCAAACGGGGCTTCTCGGACTTAAACAACTTGTCGACTTATTTGTAATCTCGGATAGCACATACATTCCATCTCAATGGATAATCATAATAATTCAATTATCATATATACTCAAATAATTCAATACAAATACATTTATTTGTATATTGACTTACCTCGGATTCGGATATTCTTTCGGACTCGGTTACTCAACTACTTTTGCTTTTCCGCGATCTAAGTCCGTTTTCTTGACTCTTGATCTATACATATTCAAATGTAATCCATTTATTCACTAATTCATTCAATTCAATTCATGAACACACATTTAGGGAAATTTGCAATTTAGCCCTCACATTTGTACATTTTATCAATTTAGTCCATTTTTCTCAAAACATCAAATATACAAAATCACCATATACCCATGCTTAGCCGAATGCTCATGTATCTCATACAAGTCCAAACATTTCATTTATCTCACAAATTAGTCCTCCAAAATGCTATTTTCTCAATTTAGCCCTAATTAGCTAAATTCATCAAAAATTCAAGAACAACATATGTTCATCTAACATATAGCTTTCATATATCACTATTAAACATCACAAAATTCATATGTTCATCCATGGCACTTTGCAAAATATTCATCAATTCATAAAATTGAGACATGGGTTTTGTAGAGCATGAAGCAACGATTATAGAAACGTAGAAATTATCAAAAACCGAAATCAAACATATCTTGAATTGAGCTTAGAAATGGCCGAATGCCCTAGCTCTTTCTTATTTTCTTTTTCTTTTCTTTGTTTCGGTCATAGTAGAAAGATGAACACAAGGTTAATGGCTTTTTAATGCCTTTGTTTTATTATCATAATTTATAATATGTATAATATTAACTTAACTTATAAAACAAACATATAAAAGCATAATATATATATGCATGTTGCCGTCCACTATCCATAGTTTTGGCTTAATTTCCCACATAAGACCCTCCATATTTAAAAGCCACATCAATAGGCACTTTTACAAATATCATGCTAGTTTTGCATTTAATGCAATTTAATCCTTTTCTCAAATTAAGCACACATCTGAGACAAATTAACTCACGTAACTTTAACACATGCTTAATCACACACAAGAAACACAGAAAATAATATTAAAATAATATTGGACTCAGATTTGTGGTCCCGAAACCACTGTTCCGGCTAGGGTATAAATCAGGCTGTTACAATTCTCCCCCCTTTGGGATTTTCGTCCCCAAAAATCTTACCGTTAAACAGATTCGGATATTGCTGTTTCATTGAATCTTCAGGCTCCCACGTAGCCTCTTCAATTCCATGTCGATGCCACAATACTTTTACTAACGGAATTTTCTTGTTTTTCAATTCTTTCATTTCATGAGCTAAGATACGGATCGGCTCTTCTTCGTAAGTCATATCAGATCGGATTTCAATTTCAGACGGAGTAATCACATGTGACGGATCAGATCGGTATCTACGGAGCATCGAAACATGGAATTCATTGTGTATGTTTTCAAGCTCAGGTGGCAACAACAATCTGTATGTAACTGACCAAACTCGCTCGATAATCTCATATGGTTTGATGAATCTCAGACTCAATTTGCCTTTACGTCCAAATCGGAGTACTTTCTTCCATAGAGATACTTTCAAAAACACTTTATCACCGATTTCGAATTCAATATCTTTGCGTTTCAAATTCGCATAGGATTTCGACGATCGATCGAGCGATTTCAAATCATCACGGATGACTTTTACTTTACATTCGGTATCTTTTATCAAATCAACCCCGTGTAGCTTATTTTCATTGAGCTCGGTCCAATACTGAGAGGTGTACGACATTTACGTCCGTATAAAGCTTCATATGGTGCCATTTTAATGCTCGATCAAAATCGTTATTATATGCAAATTCAATCAGTGATATGTACTGATCCCACGTACCATTGAACTCAAGAATGTAGCATCTCAACATATCCTCGAGAATCTGAATGATCCGCTCGGATTGGCCATCCGTTTGTGGATGAAAAGCTGTACTGAAATGTAGTTTTGTGCCTAAAGCTTCTTGCAGTTTCTTCTAGAATCGTGATGTAAACCTCGGATCTCTGTCAGACACAATGGATAGTGGCACCCCGTGCAATCTCACAATTTTAGAAATATAAAGCTTAGCTAACTTATCAAGCGAGAAATCAGATCGTACCGGAATAAAATGGGCATATTTCGTCAAACGATCAACTACGACCCAAATCACATCTTTCTTTCTCGAAGTCAGAGGCAATCCAGAGACAAAGTGCAGTGTCACTCTATCCCATTTCCACTCGGGAATCAGAATAGGCTGTAACAACCCAGATGGAACCTGATGTTCTGCTTTTACTTGCTGACAGACTAAGCATTTCGATACGAAACCAGAGATATCTCGTTTCATACCAGACCACCAATAGTATTGCTTCAGATCATGGTACATCTTTGTCCTACCCGGATGAACAGATAGACAACTATTATGTGCTTCATTCAAAATCAACTGAATTAACTCAGGGTTTCTCGAAACATAGATACGATCTCGAAATCTCAAGCAATTATCAACAACTCGAAACTCAGAATCAGAACTCGAATCGCACTGAGCTCGTTTCGCTAACATTTCATTATTAACTTTCTGAGCATCAACTATTTGTTGTAAAAACATCGGCTTTGCTTTCAATTCAGCTAACACTGAACTATCTTCAGACAGATCTAATTGAGCATTCATAGCACGTAATGCACACTGTGACTTTCGACTCAACGCATTGGCAACTATATTAGCTTTACCCGGATGATAATCTATTACAAGCTCGTAGTCTTTCAACATCTCTAACCATCTCCTCGACGCAGATTTAAATCTCTCAGGTTATCAAATATTTCAGACTTTTATGATCACGAAAACACGTGGCATTTCTCACCCAATGTATAATGATGCCAAATTTTTAATGCGAACACAATCACGGCTAGCTCAAGATCGTGTGTTGGATAATTCCTTTCATGAGGCTTCAATCGTCTTGAAGCATAAGCTATTACTTTGCCTTCCCGCATCGAACACATCCCGGACCATTCAACGAAGCATCATCAGATATTACAAACTCTTTGCTCGATTAGGTTGTACTAACACTTTGGAGCTTGATTAATGAGTTTTTAATCGATCAAAGCTTTTTCGACATTTATCGGACCATTCAAATCTCACATCTTTCTCAAGCAATTTAGTTAACTGAGTAGCTATTATCGAAAAGCCTTTTACAAATCTGCGGTAATAACCAAAGAAGTCCTGTAAAACTACGGACTTTGGACACATTCTTCGGAGGTTTCCAATCCGAATAGCCAAAATCTTGCTCGGATCAACTCGTATTCCAGAGGCCGATACAATATGTCCCAAAAAACTAACTTTCGGAAACCAAAATTCCAATTTGCTTGAATTTCGCATACAATTGCTTTTCTCTCAGAGTTTGCAACACGACTCTCAGATGTTCAGCATGTTCAGTTTCATCCCATGAATAAATCAGAATGTCATCTATGAATACAACAAAAATCAATCTAGGTACGGTCTGAAAATTCTGTTCATCAAATCCATAAAAATAGCAGGAGCCTTTGGTAGTCCGAAAGGCATAACTAAAAACTCATGATGCCCGTACCTCGTTTTGAAATCAGTTTTTGGAATGTCTGAATCTTTCACTCTCAACTGATAGTAACCCGACCTCAGATCTATCTTCGAAAATACGGTGGCTCCTTTTAGTTGATCAAACAAATCATCAATCCTGGGCAACGGATATTTATTCTTTATAGTCACTTTGTTCAACTGACGGTAATCAATGCACATTCTCATCGTGCCATCTTTCTTTTTCACAAACAGAACAAGAGCACCCTAAGGTGAGAAACTCGGTCTAGCGAACCCTCTGTCAGTTAATTCTTGCAGCTGTGACTTTAACTCTTTCAACTCTGTTGGAGCCATTCTATACGGAGCTATCGAAATAGGTGTTGTGCCAGGCAACAGATCAATACCAAATTCAACTTCACGTATCAGAGGTAAACCCAACAATTCTTCAGGGAATACATCAGAAAATTCACAAACTACTGGCACTGATTCAACTTTCCTTTCAGATACTTTCGAATCAATCACATAAGCGAAATAAGCTTCGTAACCCTTTTTCATATAACTCTGAGCTTTTAACATAGATATCACAGCAGACAATCCATTTAAATCATTCGACTCAATACGAACTATTTCACCATTCTGACGGTTCAAATCTATAGTCTTTCTTTTACAGTTCACAACAGCATCATGCAATGTCAACCAGTCCATACCCAGAATTATATCAAACTCATCAAACGGTAATAGCATCAGATCAGCAGGGAAACAGATATCTCGAAACATTAACGGACAATTCTTACATATTTTGTCAACAAGAACACTTTTACCTAAGGGGTTCGACATTTTTATAACAAACTCAGAGACTCTCTACAGCAAAGTCCCATCGGTTACCAAATTCATGCATATATACGAATGAGTAGAACCGTGGTCTATCAATGCAATCACGAAGTATCATAAAGTATAAAAGTACCGCTTATAACATCGGGAGATGAAGCTTCCTCACGAGCTCGGATGGCATACGCCTCGCAAAGCGCTCTAGCTTCGAGATCTCGCAATGCATCTCTCGTAGTTCTCTCGACTACTACTGACATTTCTTGTATTTCGCAAAGGTCTACCTCTCACTGAAGCATTATCTGATCTCGAATTCTGAATAGTCTCTGGCTCAACAAACTCTGGGCAATCACGAATGAAGTGATCTAATTATCCACATCTGAAACAAGCTCGATCATTTAATCTACAACTTCCCGGATGCCTTTTTCCACAATGTTTACATTCAGGTCGTTCGGATCGAACATTTCTAACACTTGCTACTGAAGTTGCCAGAGTTTTGGAACTCATTTGTGATCTAACTCGATCTCTACTCATTTGTCCCATATTAGCTCTTGAACAGTTCTATTCATCTCTGAATTTCTTTGATGCAGACTGAAATGATCTACTCTGAAATCTCTTTCTCACATCTCTAGCTTCAGACTCAGCTTTCCTTTTATCTTTCCCGAGTGCTTCAGCTTTGCACACGCGATCAACAAGTACTACAAACTCTTTTATTTCCAGAATCCCAACAAGTAAACGAATGTCTTCGTTAAGACCATCTTCGAGCATACTGACTCAGTCTCATGAACTCTCGTTCGTATTTAGTAACAGACATACAGCCCTGTTTCAAATCCAAAAATTTTTTCCGTTTCTGATCAATGAATCTCTCACTGATGTATTTCTTCCGAAACTCAATTTGAAAGAAATCCCATGTCACACGTTCTTTCGAAACAACAGAAATCAGAGTTTTCCACCACTGATAGGCCGCATCTCGTAGGTAAGAAACCACGCACTTTATGCATTCCTCGGGACTCAGTGACATTTCATCAAATACACGAATTATGTTTTCTAACCAGAATTAGGCTTTCTCGGCATCGTCATCACTGGTAGCCCTGAACTGTTCAGCCCCTTATTTACGAATTTTATCAACCGGAGGCTTGTTCAACAGATTCAGATTCATAGTCGGAGGCATAGCAGATGTCTAAGGGTGATTAGGCGGGGGCGGAGGTTGTGAAACAATCGGGTTATCTCTCACAAATTGAGTGAACCATTCACTCATCATCTGGAAGAAAGCTTGTTTAGCTTCTCCCTCTTGATCGCTTGTAGTCGATCTCGGATCAGAGGGCGCTGTCCCTTCAGCGGGAGTAGGCGCGTTACTTTCTACGTCGTTAGCTACGGCTCTTTTGGGATCCATTACTATACGAAAATTACATTTCACACGTCAGGATTCATCACACTATCACAATTCAGATATATGGCATGTATAGCTAGACTCTGGCACGCTATGTTAGTCTGAGAATCGACTAAATCGTAGCTCTGATACCAACCAAATGTAACACCCCTAACACGTATCCGTTGCTGGATTAGGGTTAAAGGTATTACCGGACTGATCGAAAATGTTTACAGACACTTTATAAAACAAGTCATTGATAACAATCAACTGTGTCCCTAGATAGGTCACCGAGACCTTAAGCATGCTTTAGAGGAGGGTCGGGACTAAACCGAACACATACGGAAATTCTCAGAAATTTAAAAATTTTTGAACACTGCTGAGGTCACACGCCCGTCCAGTCAGGCCGTGTGCCTCACACGGCAACTAGACACACCCATGTGTCCTGGCCGTGCCAAAGCAAGGCATGTATACTAACTTATCCCCGCGACCACCAGGCACGCCCGTATGCCATGGCCATGTACTCTTAGGCTATATACTGACTAAATTCCATGGCCACTAGGCACGCCCGTGTGCCTCAACCGTGTTGGCAAAATAGGCCAGTCGCATGGCCAAAATGCCACCCAAAAAAGGGTCAAACCTACAATCCATCCACCAATTCATTTTATGCATAATTGACATCCAAAAACATATCAAACTAATCAACAAAGTTTTGCATTCAATCTCATTCTCAAACATTCCAATTTGCACAACCAAAACACTTTTACCATTAATCATGATTCATCCTCATTTACCACTCATATAACCATTTCATTTCTCAAACATTTATACTCAAAATTTCATCCATATGCTTACCATAAACTTGTCCATTTCATAGCCATGAGATCATGCCAAAACCAATATCATACAACATATTCACAAATGTATAATACTAACACATAACTAGCCACATCACATGGCTAAGTCCATATCTCAAACTTATACCAAACAACTAGCCTATACATGCCATACTTAGTATATACATTTCCAAAAGGTACCAAAATGAGTTTGAGTAGTGTGATGACGATCCTCGACGGTCCCGAGCCTTCAGTAGTGTAACAGCCCGATTCAGGGCCTAGTCAGAATGGTGGTGCGAGACCATAAATCTGAGTTAGTAAATTGAGTTCTTAAGGTTTATGACATGTTTGCATGATAGTATTAAAGTTCCATGTAGAAATTTTATGAAATTGACATGGAATGATCAAATAGGACTAAATTGCAAAAGTTGCAAAATATGAGTTTCTAGAAGCTTTTTGTATGAAATAGCTTTAGAATATTAATTAGAAGTCCTTAAATAGAAATTGGCCCAAATTATAAGTTTTGGACAAAAATGGACATGAGTCAGTAATTTGTAAATTTTTAAAGAGAAGGCATTTTGGTCATTTACCAATTAAGTGATTAAAATGGCAAAAAGATGATAAAAATTTCTTTCATCTTCTTCCTTGTGCCGAAAATTGGGAGACTCCATAGCTAGGGTTCTTCAAATTTTTGAAGCTTGCAAGTAAGTCATCCTAGCCCCGTTTTTAATATTCTTTGTATTTTTGGAGTCCTCGTATTATGAATTAGCTATTTTTAGCTATAAGATGAGCTAAGAAGCATGTTAAAAAATCTACCCATGTGTATCATGCTTGTAAAATGATATTTTATGGAAGATTATGGGAGTTTGATGTTAGATAAACATCTTTTCCTTAGTGAATTTCATGAAAAATGATAGTATGGACTAATTTGTAATAGTTATGAAATTGGTCATACCTATTAGAAATAGTGAGAATTGATGATTGTTATAGTAGAGAAAATGAATTAGATAAACATGATGTTTAATAAAGTTGAATGAGAATTATTTTACGAGCCTAGGGGCAAAAGTGCAAATATGAGAAAGTTTAGGGGCAAAATAGTAATTTTGCCAAAGTATGAGTTAAGAGTCAATTTAGTCAATATGAGTATTAAATGATCTAATTATTATTATAGATCACGAAAAACAAAGCCTGAATCGACACCGAGGCAAGAACAAAGTCGAGGACTAAATTGCATATCTACATACATTTTGTATATTGAGGTAAGTTTGTATGATTTCTAAGCTTTATGATTATTATCAATGAATTGCTTAGTATAATGTACATTATTACCATAGAAATGCTTATTGCTATGTTAAATAAAGAAATTAATGAGATTAAGCATGAGAAGGTCCCGATTGAAGTTGAATTACTTAGGATACACGATCTACCACACGAGACAAGAAAGCCCGTATAAGACCAAGCCAAGGCATGGCATCGGCAATCAAGCAAGTTATCATGTAAGTCCAAGATAAGTCTTGGCATTGAAGAGTTATTATGAGATGAAGACCCATGTAAGCCCAAGCCAAGGCATGGCATTGGTGAGTCTCCAAGCAAAGATGTCATGTAAGTCTAAGACAAGTCTTGGCATTGAAAAGCTATCATGAGGTAGAGATTCCATGTAAGTCCAAGCCAAGGCATGGCATTGGTGAGTAACAAGAAAGATTTCATGTAAGTCCAAGCCAAGGCTCGGCATTGACCAGTTCATGAGTAAAGATACCAAGTAAGACCATGTCAAGACATGGCAATGGTAAGTTCCCAAAGGAACACACAAGGAAGACATTGAGTAAGTCCATGTCAAGACATGGCATCAATACCAAGATGAGAGATCCCATGTAAGACCATATCGAGGATATGGCTTTGGCATCGAGTTATGTGGGATGAGATTCAGTATCCTCGGTTATTCATAGAAATTCATCGGGCAAGATAGCAAATCTCAAATGATATAGTAAGAAAGTTAAGTAAGTAAAGTTATTATCAAGTTATGCTAGTTAAGAGTATTATTCATGATATGAATGATGAAGTTGAGATTATACTTATCATAGTAAAGTATACTGATCTATGTGATCAAGTGATACAAGTATATTGTTTATCGTACGAGCATGAGAATAGTAAGTACCACGAAATATGTAAGAGTCAGTAAGAGTAAGTAAGCTTAAATACTTGAGATTCATAATGCCATTGTTTATGATGAATGGTTAATGTTAAGCAAATATATTGCTATGAGAATTACATGCAAACTTACTAAACTAAATGCTTACGTCCTTTATTCTTTCTTTCCATGTAGTCCCGCCTAGCTAATCTCGTGGATCACTATCACCGGAGCTCGGAGCACACTATCAATCGCTATTTTGGTATAGCCAAGTTGTTTATATTAAGTATGGCATGTATAGGAAACATTTCATTTTGAGTTATGTTTTAAAACTAGCCAAAGTGTTGGCTATCAAGCTTAGCATTCTTTTTGTATATGGCCAAAGAGATGAGTCATGAATGATTAAGTATGTATGTTTTAATCTATCAATGAAGTATGCATCCTTGTTCATGTTAGATGTAATACTTGAGTTGCTGAATTGAGCATGAGTTTGGTCTTGATTTCAGGGTGGCAATTGGCTTGGTAAATAGCCTCTAAGTGCCCACACGGATGGACACACGGACGTGTGTCTAGGCCGTGTGCACCCTGCACCTTTGTATCTTAAGTTAGAATAGGCCACGGGCTAGCTACACGGGCGTGTGTCTAGACTCTAGGCCGTGTTAAGGTAGTCAGTGTGCACCACGGGTGGTAAGCACGGGCGTGTGCCTTGGCCGTGGGGCATTGGCAGAATGCTGGGGTTTTAGGCATGATTTGGGGCCATGAGCGTGTCCAGGCCGTGTGTAATTTCCCAGTATCCACCACGGGTGAAAGACACGGGCATGTTTTAGGGGTGCACGGGCGTGTCCCAAGTCACACGGATGTGTGACCCCTGTTTGGAGAGAAAGTTTCCAGATGAGTTTCGAAAGTTTCGGGACGTAAGTCTAAGGCCTCGTAGGCCTATGAAATGTCTGTTTGACTAAGAAAGAGAAGTTTTTAATTCGGAACGAAATTTTATAGCCCTAAGTACATGTTTAAGTGAGTTCAATCATGGTAATGTCTCGTATCCAGTCTTAGTCTCAGACTCGGGTATGGGGTGTTACATTTAGTGGTATCAGAGCTACGGTTTAGTCGGTTCTAGGACTAACGTAGCACGAGCATGAGTCTAGCTATACATGCCATACGTAAGAATGTTTTTATAATGATAGTGTGACGACTCCTGACGACTTAAATTATGTTTATACATTTAGTAAATGGATCCCGATAGAGCTGTGGTGGATGACGTAGAAAGTAACGCTTGTGGCGTGGCTCCGGCCAAGGAAGAGCAGTGCCGAACGAGAATGAGAATAGACCCACTACGGTGAGTCAAGAAGGAGGAGAAGAGGATAGAGAAGCCTTCCTCCATATGATGAATACATGGTATACGGAGTTTGTTCGTACGAACCCGAATGCGCAACCCCCTCCACCCCCACCCATTCCTCAACCTATCCCAGTAGCCCCTCAAGTAGTAGAGGTGGTAAGAGGAGAGAAGCCTCCAGTTGATAGAATCAGGAAACATGGGGTAGAAGAATTTCGGGCTAGAAAAGATGATGATCCGGAAAAAGCTGAATTCTGGTTAGAAAATACCATCAAGGTATTTAATGAGTTGTCATGCACATCTGAGGAATGCATGAAGTGTGTAGTCTCTCTTTTAAGAGATTCTGCCTATCAATGGTGGAACACATTGGTGTCTATGGTACCGAGGGAAAAGGTCACAATGGAATTCTTCCAAGAAGAGTTCAAGAAAAAGTATATCAGTCAAAGGTTCGTGGACCAGAAAAGAAAGGAATTTCTAGAGTTAAAGTAAGGCAAGATGTCTGTGACTGATTATGAGCGTGAGTTTGTACGGCTCAGCAAATACGCTCGAGAATGTGTGTCTATCGAGGCCATCATGAGTAAGAGATTTGAAGATGGGCTAAATGAGGACATCAAATTGTTTGTTGTTGTCCTAGAACTAAAGGAATTTGTTGTGCTAGTAGAGAGGGCTTGTAAAGCCGAAGAACTAGTAAAGGAGAAGAGAAAGTCTGAAATAGAGTCTCGTGACTCTAAAAAGAGACAGTGGAATAAGTCATTCCAATCCTCATCCAAGAAGTCAAGAGATTTCTCCACCCGATCGGTACTTCCACTGGGTTTTCAAGGAAGGACAAGAGTAAGCAGTATTTAGGAAGTAAGGCACAAACGACCTCAGTTGCTAGTGTGGGGAACATCCGATCGGATAGACCCGAATGCCCACAGTGTGACAGACGTCATCTTGGAGAATGTCGAGCACATGAAAATGGTTTCAGATGTGGTTCCCAGGACCACTACATAAAAGATTGTCCAGAGACAATGAAAGAAGATAGAGCTCAGAACCCGAGATCCGGGAGTGTGGTCAGAGGAAGACCGTAGAGGAACCCAGGAAGTGGGGCAAGTGGAAGAGGTAACCCTAGAGAGCAGGCTGCGAGACCCGAGGGTAGGGCGCCTGCAAGGACTTATGCCATTCGCACTCACAAAGAGGCATCTTCTCCTGATGTTATTACGGGTACCTTTTCTCTTTATGATATCAAAGTTATTGCTTTAATAGATCCCAGATCCACACACTCTTACATTTGTATGAAACTAGTATCCAGTATGAATATGCCTATAAATTCTACAAAATTTACGATTAAGGTGTCTAATCCTTTAGGCAAGAGTGTGTTAGTTGATGAGGTATGTAAAGATTGTCCATTAATGATTAGAGGTCATTACTTTAAAGCAAATCTTATGTTGCTACCATTTGATGAATTTGACATCATTCTTGGTATGGACTGGTTGACCACTCATGATGTAATAGTTAATTGTGGGAAGAAATATATTGAGATGAGATGTGAGAATAGGGATATTCTCCATGTAAAATCAGATGAACAAGGTAGGTCACCGGTAATGATTTCTCATATGACGGCACATAGATACATAAGAAAGGGGTACGAGGCATATTTGGCCTTTGTGATGAATGATGAAGAAACAAAGTTAAAGATTGAGTCGATCACTGAGATAGTATGTGAGTGAGACGTGGATGTTTTTCAGAAGAATTACCAAGACTACCCCCGATAAGAGAGATTGAGTTCGGCATTGGCGGCTCCGATCTTGTACCAATATCTATTACTCCTTACAGAATGGCTCCAACGGAGTTGAGAGAGTTGAAGTCACGATTGCAAGAGTTGATGAGATAAAGGTTTTTGCGAGATCAAGTTGTTCTCCATGGGGTGCTCCGGTTTTATTTGTGAAAAGAAAGACGGCACCATGAGATTTTGCATAGATTACCGTCAACTTAATAAAGTGACAAAGAAAGAAGAAGTACCCATTGCCAAGGATCGATGATTTATTCGATCAATTGAAGGGAGCCACTTGTGTTCTCTAAGATAGACTTGAGATCGGGGTACTACCGGTGAGAGTAAAGGATTCAGATGTGTCCAAGGCGACTTTTCGAACAAGGTATGGGCATTATGAATTTTTAGTCATGCCCTTTGGTTTGATCAATGCTCTGCGGTATTCATGGACTTAATGAAACGCATTTTTAGACCATACCTCGACAAGTTTGTAGTCGTTTTCATTGACGACATACCGATTTATTCCCGAGATGAGAATGAGCATCTTTGAGCACCTACTGAGACAGTTTCTGAGACTCTTCGAGAAAATCAATTATATGCCAAGTTCGAGAAAAGTGAGTTTTGGCTCAAGGAAGTAGGATTTCTGGGACATATTGTCTCGGGAGATGGAGTCCGAGTAGATCCAAGTAAGATTTCAGCCATAATGGACTGGAATCCACCGAGAAATGTCTCTGAGGTTAGAAGTTTCCTAGGCCTAGCTGGCTATTATAGACGATTCGTCAAGGGGTTTTCTATGATTGCAACCCCGATGACTAAATTATTACAGAAAAATGTGAAGTTTGAGTGGACAGAAAGATGCCAACAAAGTTTCGAGAAACTGAAAGCGATGTTGACAGAAGCTCCAGTTTTAGTACAACCTGAGACAGGGAAAGAATTTGTGATTTACAGTGATGCATCCTTAAATGGATTAGGCTGTGTACTTATGCAAGAAGGCAAAGTGATTGCTTACGCCTCAAGATAGTTGAAGCCACATGAGAAGAATTATCCGACCCACGATCTAGAGTTGGCTGCCATAGTCTTCGCATTGAAGATATGGAGACACCACCTATATGGTGAGAGCTGTTGGATCTTCACCAATCACAAAAGTTTGAAGTACTTGATGACGCAGAAAGAGTTGAACTTAAGGCAGCGGAGATGGTTAGAGTTGATAAAAGACTATGAATTGGTCATTGACTACCATCCCGGGAAGGCGAATGTGGTCGCTGGCGCTTTGAGTAGAAAGTCCCTATTTGCATTAAGGGCAATGAATTCACGGATGACTTTATCCGACGATGGTTCTATTCTAGCTGAGTTGAAAGCTAGACCAGTATTCCTCCAAGAGATTTTGAGGCTCGAAGAAGATAGTGAATTGCAAGTTAAGAGAGCTCAGTGCGAGACAGATGTTGAGTCTGATTTCCGGATTAGTCCCAATGGAAGTCTGATGTTCAAAGATAGAATTTGTGTACCGAGAAAGGACGAGCTTATTCAGAGAATTTTGCATGAGGCACATAACAGATGTTTATCTGTACATCCGGGTAGTACCAAAATGTTTAATGACTTAAAGCAACATGATATTGGTGGCGAGAATGAAGAAAGATATTTTGAGTTTGTTTCCAAATGCTTGATTTGTCAGCAAGTAAAGGTTGAACACCAAGTACCTTCGGGTTTGCTTCAACCCATTTTGGTTCCGGAGTGGAAATGGGACCGTATTACTATGAATTTTGTAAGGGGTCTACCATTATCTCCGAGCAAGAAAGATGCTGTATGGGTTATAGTTGATAGACTCATGAAGTCAGCTCATTTTATACCTGTACGAGTTGATTACTCACTAGACAAGTTGTCAAACTTGTACGTTTCAGAAATAGTAAGGCTTCACGGTGTTTCATTGTCAATCATCTCGGATAGAGATCCGAGGTTTACATCCAGATTTTGGAAGAAGTTACAAGAGGCCTTGGGTACAAAGTTGAACTTTAGTACCGCTTTTCATCCTCAAACCGATCGATCGGAGAGGTTAATTCAAGTACTCGAGGATATGCTCGGATGTTGTATTCTTGAATTCCGAGGCGGTTGGGAAAAGTTTCTCCCATTGGTAGAGTTTGCCTACAATAATAGTTTTGATCGAGTTTAAAGATGGCGCCTTATGAGGCTCTATATGGGCGTAAGTGCGAACGCCTTTATTTTGGATGAACTCAAGGAAAACCAAATTCACGGGGTTGATTTGGTTAGAGAAGCTGAAGAGAAAGTGAAAGTGATACGAGAATGTTTAAAAGCTACATCAGATAGACAGAAGTCCTATTCGGACTTAAAGAGAAAAGAGATAGAGTATCAAGTCGGAGATAAAGTTTTATTGAAAGTGTCACCATGGAGAAAAGTTCTCAGATTTGGCCGTAAAGGCAAGTTGAGTCCACGTTTTATCGGACCATACGAGATTACTGAAAGAGTTGGGCCGGTAGCTTATCGATTGGCTTTTCCATCAGAGTTAGAAAAGATTCACGATGTGTTTCACGTGTCAATGTTAAGACGCTACCAATCAGATCCTTCACATGTAATTACCCCGTCAGAGATAGAGATTCATCCCGACATGACTTATGGTGAAGAACTAATTAAGGTTTTAGCTCTGGAAGTCAAGCAGCTAAGGAATAAGAGTATTGCCCTGGTAAAAGTATTGTGGCAAAGACATGGAATAGAAGAAGCTACGTGGGAACCAGAAGAGAGCATGAGAAACCAGTACCAAAACCTGTTTGCTGGTAAGATTTTCGAGGACGAAAATTCCTAAGAGGGGGAGAATTATAATAGCCCGATTCAGGGCCTAGTCGGAATGGTGGTGCGAGACCACAAATCTGAGTTAGTAAATTGAGTTCTTAAGGTTTATGACATGTTTGCATGATAGTATTAAAGTTCCATGTAGAAATTTTGTGAAATTGACATGGAATGATCAAATAGGACTAAATTGCAAAAGTTGCAAAATATGAGTTTCTAGAAGCTTTTTGTATGAAATAGCTTTAGAATATTAATTAGAAGTCCTTAAATAGAAATTTGCCCAAATTATCAGTTTTGGACAAAAATAGACATGAGTTAGTAATTTGTAAATTTTTAAAGAGAAGGCATTTTGGTCATTTACCAATTAAATGATTAAAATGGGAAAAAGATGATAAAAATTTCATTCATCTTCTTCCTTGTGCCGAAAATTGGGAGACTCCATAGCTAGGGTTATTCAACTTTTTGAAGCTTGCAAGTAAGTCATCCTAGCCCCGTTTTTAATATTCTTCGTATTTTTGGAGTCCTCGTATTATGAATTAGCTATTTTTTGCTATAAGATGAGCTAAGAAGCATGTTAAAAAATCTACCCATATGTATCATGCTCGTAAAATGATATTTTATGGAAGATTATGGGAGTTTGATGTTAGATAAACATCTTTTCCTTAGTGAATTTCATGAAAAATGATAGTATGGACTAATTTGTAATAGTTATGAAATTGGTCATACCTATTAGAAATAGTGAGAATTGATGATTGTTATAGTAGAGAAAATGAACCAGCTAAACATGATGTTTAATAAAGTTGAATGAGAATTATTTTACGAGCCTAGGGGTAAAAGTGTAAATATGAGAAAGTTTAGGGGCAAAATAGTAATTTTGCCAAAGTATGAGTTAAGAGTCAATTTAGTCAATATGAGTATTAAATGATCTAATTATTATTATAGGTCAAGAAAAATGAAGCCCGGATCGAAACCGAGGCAAGAACAAAGTCGAGGACTAAATTGCATATCTACATACATTTTGTATATTGAGGTAAGTTTGTATGATTTCTAAGCTTTATGATTATTATCATTGAATTGCTTAGTATAATGTACATTATTACCATAGAAATGCTTATTGCTATGTTAAATAAAGAAATTAATGAGATTAAGCATGAGAAAGTCCCGATTGAAGTTGAATTACTTAGGATACTCGATCTACCACACGAGATAAGAAAGTCCAGTATAAGACCAAGCCAAGGCATGGCATCGGCAATCAAGCAAGTTATCATGTAAGTCCAAGACAAGTCTTGGAATTGAAGAGTTATTATGAGATGAAGACCCATGTAAGCCCAAGCCAAGGCATGGCATCGGTGAGTCTCCAAGCAAAGATGTCATGTAAGTCCAAGACAAGTCTTGGCATTGAAAAGCTATCATGAGGTAGAGATTCCATGTAAGTCCAAGCCAAGGCATGGCATTGGTGAGTAACAAGAAAGATTTCATGTAAGTCCAAGCCAAGGCTCGGCGTTGACCAGTTCATGAGTAAAGATACCAAGTAAGACCATGTCAAGACATGGCAATGGTAAGTTCCCAAGGGAACACACAAGGAAGACTTTGAGTTAGTCCATGTCAAGACGTGGCATCAATACCAAGATGAGAGATCCTATGTAAGACCATATCGAGGATATGGCTTTGGCATCGAGTTATGTGGGATGAGATTTAGTATCCTCGATTATTCATAGAAATTCATCGGGCAATATGGCAAAGCTCAAATGATATAGTAAGAAAGTTAAGTAAGTAAAGTTATTATCAAGTTATGCTAGTTAAGAGTATTATTCATGATATGAATGATGAAGTTGAGATTATACTTATCATAGTAAAGTATACTGATTTATGTGATCAAGTGATACAGGTATATTGTTTACCGTATGAGCATGAGAATAGTAAGTACCATGAAATATGTAAGAATCAGTAAGAGTAAGTAAGCTTAAATACTTGAGATTCATAATGCCATTGTTTATGATGAATGGTTAATGTTAAGCAAATATATTGCTATGAGAATTACATGCAAACTTACTAAGCTAAATGCTTACGTCCTTTATTCTTTCTTTCCATGTAGTCCCGCCTAGCTAATCTCGTGGATCATCGTCACCGGAGCTCGGAGCACACTATCAATCGCTATTTTGGTATAGCCAAGTTGTTTATATTAAGTATGGCATGTATAGGAAACATTTCATTTTGAGTTATGTTTTAAAACTAGCCAAAGTGTTGGCTATCAAGCTTAGCATTCTTTTTGTATATGGCCAAAGAGATGAGTCATGAATGATTAAGTATGTATGTTTTAATCTATCAATGAAGTATGCATCCTTGTTCATGTTAGATGTAATACTTGAGTTCTTTGAATTGAGCATGAGTCTGGTCTTGATTTCAGGGTGGCAATTGGCTTGGTAAATAGCCTCTAAGTGCCCACACGGATGGACACACGGGCGTGTGTCTAGGCCGTGTGCACCCTACACCTTTGTATCTTAAGTCAGAATAGGCCACGGGCTAGCTACACGGGCGTGTGTCTAGACTCTAGGCCGTGTTAAGGTAGTTAGTGTGCACCACGGGTGGTAAGCACGGGCGTGTGCCTTGGCCGTGGGGCATTAGCAGAATGCTGGGGTTTTAGGCACGGTTTGGGGCCACGAGCGTGTCCAGGCCGTGTGTAATTTGCCAGTATCCACCACGGGTGAAAGACACGGGCATGTTTTAGGGATGCACGGGCGTGTCCCAAGTCACACGGACGTGTGACCCCTGTTTGGAGAGAAAGTTTCCAGATGAGTTCCGAAAGTTTTGAGACGTAAGTCTGAGGCCTCGTAGGCCCATGAAATGTCTGATTTGACTAAGAAAGAGAAGTTTTTAATTCGGAACGAAATTTTATAGCCTGGAGTACATGTTTAAGTGAGTTCAACCATGGTAATGTCTCGCATCCAGTCTTAGTCTCGGACTCGGGTTTGGGGTGTTACATTTAGCTTTGACGATCTATAAAATAGAGCAAACACACACAGAGTAAGCTTTCAAAAGCTTAGTAAGCCATATACAAATAAACTTAGCATAATATGTACATAACCAAAATGATATAATAACATTATTGGTTCTTATAACAATTTCATCACATATATTCTTTGGCTCATTTGCTTAGCCATATCTTACCATATTCCTCAACTCAAATATCACATATACACATAGCTCATTCAAGCATATCTTCACATATAATCTCATCGTTTCATATACATAATCATCTTAGTAAGTTCATATAGATACTTACCTTTCATACACACTTAGTGTACATACCAAACGTACCTGAAAAGGATATACAATTCATATAGTCATTCGTATCTCGGATTTGCCCGTTGAACCGTTCAGAATTAATAGGATAGTCAGAGTGCTCGGAATAGTCGTACAATGCCAACGTCCCAGACGTGGTCTTACATGAAATCAGATATCGATGCCATCGCCCCGCACGGTCTTACACGAATCAAATACGATGCCGATGTCCCAGACATGGTCTTACACGTAAATCTCATATCGATGCCAACGTCCCAGACATGGTCTTACACGAAATCAGATATCAATGCCACTGTCCCAGACAGGGTCTTACATGAAATCTTGAATCAACGCCAACGTCCCAAACGTGGTCTTACATGATATCATACAACAGACACCTATGTCATGACATAATTAATCCTATCTATTCCTAGGTTCAAACGGGGCTTCTCAGACTTAAACAACTTGTCGACTTATTTGTAATCTCGGATAGCACATACATTCCATCTCAATGGATAATCATAATAATTCAATTATCATATATACTCAAATAATTCAATGCAAATACATTTATTTGTATATTGACTTACCTCGGATTCGGATATTCGTTCGGACTCGGTTACTCAACTACTTTCGCTTTTCCGCGATCTAAGTCCGTTTTCTTTGGCTCTTGATCTATACATATTCAAATGTAATCCATTTATTCACTAATTCATTCAATTCAATTCATGAACACACATTTAGGGCAATTTGCAATTTAGCCCTCACATTTGTACATTTTATCAATTTTGTCCATTTTTCTCAAAACATCAAATATACAAAATCACCATATACCCATGCTTAGTCGAATGCTCATGTATCTCATACAAGTCCAAACATTTCATTTATTTCACAAATTAGTCCTCCAAAATGCTATTTTTCTCAATTTAGCCCTAATTAGCTAAATTCATCAAAAATTTAAGAACAATATATGTTCATCTAACATATAGCTTTCATATATCACTATTAAACATCACAAAATTCATATGTTCATCCATGGCACTTTGCAAAATATTCATCAATTCATAAAATTGAGACATGGGTTTTGTAGAGCATGAAGCAACGATTACAGAAACGTAGAAATTATCAAAAACCGAAATCAAACATACCTTGAATTGAGCTTAGAAATGGCCGAATGCCCTAGATCTTTCTTATTTTTTTTTTTCGGTCATAGTAGAAAGATGAACACAAGGTTAATGTCTTTTTAATGCCTTTGTTTTATTATTATAATTTATAATATGTATAATATTAACTTAACTTATAAAACAAACATATAAAAGCATAATATATATATGCATGTTGCCATCCACTATCCATAGTTTTGGCTTAATTGCCACATAAGACCCTCTATATTTAAAAGCCACATCAATAGGCACTTTTACAAATATCATGCTAGCTTTGCATTTAATGCAATTTAATCCTTTTCTCAAATTAAGCACACAGATAGAAAAATTAACTCACGGAACTTTAACACATGCTTAATGTAACGCCCCGAATTTGGGCCTAGTAGAATTGGGCCTATTGGGCTGTGGGTCTTAGAAAATTTTTAAGTGAGCAAGAAAATGACAAATAACATGTTGGCTTTAAGGGTTTAATAAACTTGGAGTGTCTAGGGGTGTTGGAGAAGTGCCAGGTTTGAACTTTGAGGAGAAGGAATTTTTAGTTAATTATTAAAGGAACCAGGGCGGTGAGTAGTTGGGCTTTTAAATAAAAATAGGGAAAAACGGCATCAAAGAGTCTTGTGGTAGAGTGGCTAAGTGACGCCACTTAGGTATAGGAAGGTGGCGTTATGGGCTAGCAAGGAGATCTTAGGTTCGAATCTGAGCTTAGTATTTTTTTAGGAGTTTAATTTTGGCCTTCTAGAAGGTTGGAAGTGGTGTCGTAATGGACTCTAAGGAGAGTGATCAGAAGAGAAAATTTAGGAAAATGATTGGGGAGTTAGCAGGGAGAAAAACGAGGAGATGAGATGGGGAAGAGTTGGAGCCGATTGGGACTTTGCAGAGTTTCGATTTTGTGTATAAATAGGGGGTGCCGAATTCCCTCTGTGCTATTTCGGCAATTGGAATTCCCTTTGTGCTATTTCGGTAACTATAGTGCTCTGCCGAATTCTCCTTCACTTTTTCTGTTCTAAACCTCGCCTCTTCCTTATGTGTTTTTCTTTTCTTCTCTCCTAAAGCCTTAAATCGAATATCATTCTCTTCTTTCTCCATTTCTTGTGCCGTCCCACCTTTATCTCAATTGTTGGGGACCAAATATTCGTGACTTCAAAAGCCGAAAACCTTTGCTCTTGAAGCCGATTTCTTCATCGCCCCAAACCTTGTGTCAAATATTCTAGTGACCAAATCTCTGTCATGCTGTCATCATTCCTTTGATTTTTGGTGGATCGAATCTTGGAAAAAAATTGGAATCAAGCTTGGATCTACAAGTCTCTTCCGAAAAGCTATCCATACGTTTCGGCTTTTGGGTAAGTGTTCTTGATTTTGGGATAAGTTGGCCGAATAGTCTATAGTAAGGGAAAGGGTGACTTAAGTGGATACAAGTCACCTATTATTTTGTCTTTAACGATTAAGATTGATGCAGATCTAGGGGATGTCCGTGAGTAGTAGCTAAGAAAGGGCTATTAGGACTAGTGGCACACGGTAAGGTTATGGTAAGGCTTCGGTTTTTGGTAAATATTGTGGTTAAGTGTGTGATTGATTGGAGGTTGGTATTGGTTGTAGGTTCAAGGCTGAGGATAGTGTAACACATCTCATTTACCAGGTGTGTACATACACTTCACACATGACAAATTGGCAAAAGCCGAAATACCGAAAAACCGCAATGCCGAAAAGCTGAAAAGCTGAAAGGTTGGCGCCGGCAACCACACGAGCATGCGAACATTCGTGTGGGAACACCGATATGATTATCGAGACCAAGAGAGCGATCTCATGGTCTCGGGCCACTGTTTGGCCAACCGGGCCAGAAGGGGCTAAATGGGCTTGCCGAGCTCGTGGGCTCAATTCGGCAAGAGTTGATATGTGAAATTGAATGATGGATTGATATGGATGGTTGTATGATTTGATTATGATTGGGCCATATGAATGTGATTTGGGCCAGATGGGCTATATGAATGTGATTTGGGCCTAGTGGGCCATACGAATGAGATTGGGCCTGATGGGCCATACGAACGTATGTGAATTTGTATGGGCTTTGTAAGGGGTCTTGGGCTTAGTAATTGGTAAATTGCTTAACCTTACATAAAACTTTAATTATTAACAAATTGTGACCGTGGACAAGTCATAAGGTTAAGGTGTGGCAATGGGTATATGCATGTCTAGGATTGGATCTAGGGAGAGCTTGGTACTTAAGCGGTCTTAATGACTCACCTCCTCTTCTCTGGAATCCTACCTGGTGCATAGTATCTGTTCACTTTAGCTAGTGAGGACTTGATAACGGACCAAGGTAAGTAATAGACCCATAACAATGAGAAAAGATCGAAATGCCCCTAAGGGCGAAAATGACTAAAATGCCCCTATGTGTTGAATGTAAGATTTATGGATGTTACATGTACATTTTCTGCATTCATATGATATTCTATTTAGGATGCATATGGGTGGAAATTATGGAACGGAGGAAGTATATGAGGATCGTATGGTTGCTTGACAACTCGTGGATCCACCGATGGCTTTTTAAGCCCATTATATGCTTATGACCTTTGCTGCAACATTTGGTAGTACCGCAACCGGGCTACCCTTGATGTGTATCGGATGGGTGGGTCAATTTAGAAATCCCCACAGGAGTGTAGGGTTGGAAGGGAAATGTTGTGTAGCGGATGGATTATTTGGGGAGGGTTTGCACTGCATTGCATGTATGATATTATTATGTTAATAATATGATATGTATGCTATTTGTTTGACGAGGGTCGCATACACTGAAGTTTTCAAAACTCACTCCCTCTTTTATTTTTTCTCAGGTGATCCTCAGAGGCGATTCGGCTGGATGAAGGGACTCAGAGGTGGCCAACTAGCAAGACGATTAGACTTGTTTTCCTTAATATCTAAATTCTAGATTTTAAGTTGTTTATTTTAAGTTATTTCGGATTGTAATAAGGTTTTCCCTCTAGTTATTATTCCATTACTTCCACTAGGCTTTGTAATTTTGAAACGGAACTTGGATTTATTTCTTTTAAGAATATTTCAAGTTTTTTTGAAAATAATTGTATTTTAAGAACGAGCTTCCGCTGTCAAAGGAAATTTTTACATAGTAACAAGGAAATGGTTTTTGGCTACACCTCGTTTTGAAAGCAAAATGGATTTTACTTAACTTTTCTCTAGAAGGGTTTTCAATGAAAACAAGGTTTTCGCAAAAACACTTCAATGTGACTCGCCGAATTCGGGCCTAACTTCTTGGCTGGGTTTGGGGTGTTACACTTAATCACACACAGTAAACACAGAAAATAATATTAAAAAAATATTCAGACTCGGATTTGTGGTCCCGAAACCACTGTTCCGGCTAGGGTATAAACCAGACTGTAACAGGTATATTATAATATAATGTTTAATTGTATATATTATAATATAATGTTTAATTGTATATAGTTTTTTGAAGTGGAGATTCGTTTTTTATTAATTATGTAGATATCACAAAGAGTTCTCTTCTCCAAGCATCCGGTCACACTACACTGATGGTTACCGAACCAGTAAAATATTTTGTTATTCAGAAATATATTTATAGCGTTGCAGTTTAATTTATATTTACTTTGTCAATTTAAAAAATGTGATTATATGATATGGACTGGATGAGTACCGGGTGTTGAGGCCACGAGTCCAAATTTTAAGGTACCATTCGAATGAATGGGTTATGCCACACTTGGATGTCATCGGATTTGGAACAACGATATTGGTTCAAACGTTTGAATTGAGGGAAAACTTAATATCCACCTTGGTTGAATGATGACGCCCGAAGAGCCACACTTTTTATTTTCCGTGTGGGGAGTGCACCATCACCCTGGAAGACGTCGCAATGCAACTGTAACACCCCTAACCTATATCCGTTGCCAGATTAGGGTTAAAGGTGTTACTGGATAGATCGAAAACTTTTACAGACATTTCATAATACAATTCATCAATCGCAATCAAAGTGTCCCTTTTATAGGTCAACAAGACCATAAACATGCTTTAGAATAGGGTCAGGACTAAACCGAACACATATGGAATTTCTCGGAAATTTTAAAACTTCTCTAAGTTACAGAGGTCACACGCCCGTGTGAGCAAGCCATGTGCCTCCCACGGCTACCAGACACACCCATGTGTCCTGGCCATGCCAAAACAGAGCATGTATACTGACTTATCCACACGGCCACCATACACGCCCGTGTGCCATGGCCGTGTAAAATTAAGCTAGCTGCTGACTTGTTCACACGACCACCAGGCACGCCCGTGTGCCACAGCCGTGTATGCAAAATAGGCCATTTGCGAGGCCAAATTACCACTCATACTTGGGTCTACCCTACAAGCAATATACCAATTCATTTCATGTACAATTGACAACCAAAGACATGTCAAATAATCAACAAATCTCCACATTCAATCTCATTTCCAATCATGCCAATTTGCACAATTAAAGCATATATATATATTCAAGCATGATTTATCCACATTTACCTTTCATATAACCATTTCTTTAATCAAACACACATACTCAAATTTCATCCAGATGCTTACCATTTCATAGTCATGGGATCATACCCAAAACCAATATCACATACCATATTCACAAATGCATAATACCAACATATAACTAGCCACATCACATAGCTATTTACATCTCACACATATACCAAAATGACCAGCCTATACATGCCATATTTAGCTATATTCACATATTCAAAATACCAAAACAAGTTGGAGTAGTGTGATGATGATCCTCGACGGTCCCCGAGCCTTCAGTAGCTTTGATGATCTGTTACAGAGTAAACACACACACAGAGTAAGCTTTCCAAAAGCTTAGTAAGCCATATACAAATAAACTTAGCAAATAAACATTCAAAACATATAATCAATATGAATTAACTAATAGCTCAATTGCATAGCCATAATTCTTTTTGGCACATTTACTTAGCCATTCATCTTTCAATCTTGCATATCACCATATACTTTGTTGGAACATAGCTTGTCCATTCATATAACACATTTACAATCTCATATTCAAATACATTACTCATCTAGGTAAGTTTATGAATATACTTATCTTCTTATACACACAATGTGTACATATCAAACGTACCTAAAACAAATATGCAAATCACATAGTCGTTCGTTTCTTAGACTTGCCCGTTGAACCGTTCGGAAATAAATAGGATACTCAGAGTGCTCGGAATAGTCGTACAATGCCAACGTCTCAGACGTGGTCTTACATGTAACCAAATATCGATACCACTGTCCCAGACAGTGTCTTACACGAATCAATACGATGCCAATGTGCCAGGCATGGTCTTACACGTAAATCTCATATCGATGCCAACGTCCCAGACGTGGTCTTACACGAAATCTCGAATTAATGCCAACGTCCCAGACGTCGTCTTACATGATATCACATAACGGACACCTATGTCATGACATATGAAATCCTATCTATTCCTAGGCTCATACGGGACTTTTCGGACTTTAACAACTTGTCGACTTATTTACAAACTCGGATTTCACATACATTCCATCTCAATGGATATTCATAGCAATTCAAATTTCATATATACACAAATAATTCAATTCAAATACATTTATTTGTATATCGACTTACCTCGAATTCGAATATTCGATCGGATTCGGTTATTCGACAACTTTCGATTTCCCGTGATCTAAGTCTGTTTTCTTCAGTTCTTGATCTATACATATTCAAATTTAACCCTTTTATTCACTAATTCATTCATTTCAATCCAAGAACACATATTTAGGGTAATTTACAAATTAGCCCTCACATTTTCACATTTTGACATTTTAGTCCTTATTTCACAAAACATCAAATATACAAAATTTATTCACACACATGCATAGCCGAAATTCCCTAGGGACCATACAAGTCCATATTTTTCATCCAATTCACAATTTAGTCCCCAAAATATTATTTTCTCAATTTAATCCAAATTACTCAAAATCAACAAAACTCCAAAGATAAAATATGCTAATCAAACACATATATTCCTTATTTCATCATCAAATAATTCAAAGCTCATATGTTCATCAAAGACACATTTCAAAAACTTCATCAATTCTCAAAATTAAGACATGGGTTTCAAAGTTTACGAAGCAACGATTACGAAAACGTAAAAATTATCAAAAACCGAAGTAAAATCATACCTTAATCAAACCAAAACTAGCCGAAACTTTAGGGTTCTTCCTTCTTTTTATTTTCTTTGTTTTTCGGCACTAAGAATGAATAAACAACCCCACTATCTATTTCTTTTGTTTTATTATATCTTATAATATGATATTACGTATTTATCTTTTATAAATAATAAATAAAAACCATGTATTAAACAACATGCCGTCCATCACTCTCACATTTGGCTAAATTACAACATAAAGGCCTCCCATTTAGAAAGACGCATCAAATAGGCACTTAATTAAATAGAAGGCTACTTTTACCTTTTACGCGATTTAATCCTTTTCTCAAATTAAGCACACAGATGGACAAATTAACTTACGGAACTTTAACACATGCTTAATCACATATCAAAGGCACAGAAAATAATATTAAAATATTTTACTGACTCGGATTTGTGGTCCCGAAACCACTGTTCCGACTAGGGTCTAAACCGGACTGTTACAGCAACTCAGGCTCCCAGTTGATAGTGATGTAGTCACGGGTCCAAGTAAAGTGATCGAACCTTTTGCCCTCTATTACCAGTTGGTTGGACGCTCGCCTGGTGATGGGGAAGCTAGATTTTCTAGTTTGAAATTTTCTTGGTTGAATGAAAAATTCCAAATCTTATCGAGTAGTTCCACTGAGTCAAAGTTGATGTGCGTTGCTCGAGCATATATATTGTAGTTGACAGGGGGTACTTATGCCGGATGCAAATAATAATAAGGTCCATATTATGTACTTGCCTCTATTTTCCAATTTGTACCAATCTCATTCCTACAGTTGGGGCTAGCGGTATTGGTGACGTTGTATCGTGAGCTTTATTGGGCGACAAGGCATGAAACACAAGATATATGCAGATGTTTGATATTGCTGTAGTCCTGGGCTCTGTACATGATGCCATTTCTTGCATTAGTGAGTCACCAACCAAATGTGTGTCCACTTGTAAATAGGTAAAAAGAAATTGTAAAATTAAATCAAGAATAATTTATTTTTTTAAATCTATACTAACAAGTTTTCTTATTTTTCAGATGGTATAAGTGTCCGGGTATTGGCAAGTCCGAGGCACTTATTGTCTATCGCCAGATGGTAAAGGCATATGCTGGGGACAAGGTAATATATTTTTTAATTAAGTTATATTAATTTTATTTAATTACTTTGATAATTTTATTTGACTCATGTAACTATCATCATCTTAAATATTGTGCAGCTCATGTGGATGTCATATTTCGCACCAGACGTTGTGGCTGAAATTCCACTGTGGGTTCACGAATATGCAATTTTGTGGTGTATCATATGCACCAGTGCTGAAATTTTCAACCTGTAACAGCCCGATTTTGGGCCTAGTCAAAACAGTGGTTTCGAGACCACAAATTTGACGTAAGAAAATTTATTTTTATTATATTTTTATGGTCTACAATTTCACGGAACAATTTCATGAAAATTTCGTTCGAAAATTTCAATGTTTGGGCACTCAATATAGTCAAAAGGACTAAACTGTAAAAAGTGCAAAACTTGAGTTCTAGAAGCTAGAGGTGTCAAATTGCTATGAAATTTTAAATTGGAGGTCCTTAAATGGTAATTAGACCATTGGTTAATTTGTTGGACAAAAATGGACATGAAATAGGTGAAATAGAATATTTTTAAGTTAGGGGCATTTTGGTCATTTAGTAATTAAAATGAACTAAAAACAAAATTAAAAGCCAATTTTTGTCCAACTTCAAGCTATGACCGAAATTACCAAGAAGAAACCATGGATATGGTTTTCCAGGCTACCAAGCTCGATTGTAAGTCCGTTCTTGCCCCGTTTTTAATGATTTTTATGTTTTTGAAATCCTCGTAACAAGATCTATCTATTTCTACCACTAATTTGAGATATGGTTAAAGTCTAGGGTTTTGACCCATGATGAATATGTGTGTATTTTTGTGTTTAATGATAGAAAATGCATGTTTATGGTTAGAGAAACGACTTTTACTAAGTGATTTTCGGTAAAAATGCCTAAAAGGACTAATTTGTAAAAGTTATGAAATTTGTCATAAAAGTGTGAATTAGTGGAAATTGTGGGCTATTGTAGTTATGAAAATGGTTCGGCTAGGCTTAAAATACAAGGAAATTGAATAAAAATCATTTTACGAGCCTAGGGAAAAAGTGTAAATATGACAAAGTTTAGGGGCAAAAATGAAAAATTTTCAAAAATGTGAATTTAGGCTAATTTTAGTAGCAGAATGAATAAATAAATTAAATCTGTTGTTATAGATAAAGGAAGACGAGATTCAGACTTAGAACGGGGGAAAAATAAAGAGTATGACTCATAAGTCATTTTCACCGATTGTGCTACCAAGGTAAGTTTGTATGTAAATCATACATTGTTTTTATTTATGTTTTAATATTTTGTTATATTATATGAGATATGGTTGAATATGGAGTAATTATTTGATGTAAATTATGAATTGTGATTGATTATGGATGAATTGGTAAAATGTTAAAAAGTGAGAATTCCCGGTTGAACATTTGGAATAGAAAAGATACGAATGAGATAGCTAGGTCACATGTGTGGTACTAAGTGTAGGCCACTATGTGTACAAGAGAGCTACGAGATGGATTTAGGTCACGTGTGTAGTACTAAGTGTAGGCTACTACGTGTACCAGACGGATAGGTCGCATGTGTAGTACTAAGTGCAGGCTACTATGCGTACCCGATAGCTTCGATCACATGTGTGGTACTAAGTGCAGGCCACTATGTGTAAGTGATGGTTTTGGTCACATGTGTAGTACTAAGTGCAGGCTACTATGTGCACCAGATAGCTTCGGCTACAAGGGTGGTACTATGTGCAGGCCACCGTGTATTTGTTATTATTCCGATGAGTTCAACAAAAAATTGATTAAGTCAAAATACATGTGATCATGTAACGACTAAGTGTAATTGAATATGACTATGTGATGAATAAGTGCAGGTGCAAGTGTAAAAATTTATGAACAATGTGCTCGATATTTGATCGAACTTTCGGTAAGATGAAATGGAGTAAGTGAAATTATGAAAGAGTAAATTTAGCAAATAACAGTTTTGAACAGCAGCGGTTGTGTGACTTGAAAAATCACCAAAAATGGTGGAAATCGAATTAGAAGTTGAATAAGATATGAAATAAAAGCTTATTGAGTCTATTTTCATATAAAAGAAATGTTGTAAGTAAAAGAATTTCATATTATGAGATATTTGAATTATTGTGAGGCAGAGTAAGAATGATTTCGAGATCCCCTGTTCTGACTTTGGAAAATTATTAAAAATTGTAAAAAAATAAGTATGGGTTAGAATTTATATGTTTAAAATCCTAAATGAGTCTATTTTCAAGAGAAACAAACGGGAACATCATCCAAATTGTATGAGAAGATAATTAGTTTCTAGTGAAGAAGGGTCAAGTCACATCAGACAATGAGAACAGGGAGACTTTAAAGAATAAATCAGACTTATTGGCTAAACCAAAAATTCTGAAAATTTTATGGTAAAAATGTAACATCCCAAAAGCGGGGCTATTTGAAATTTCATTATTTTTCTTGTGTATGAATCTTTGTGTCATTATTTATGGAATAATAATGATTAAATTAAGACTTTGTGTTGGCTCGGTTTAATGGAAAAATTCGCTTTTTTAACTTCTAATGTAAGGGAGCCTTGGTAAGTGGTGTTATAAGGATAAGAGTGGGTAATTTAACACAAAATAGGCCCCTGGTAAAGTGGCAAAAGAAGCCCACCTAAGGGCTAGAGATGACGCCACAAGGGGAACAAGGGAGCTTGTGTTCGAGTCACGGAAATCCCTTTTTTTTTTTTTTTTTTTTTTGGACGGCACAAGGGGGAGAGTTTTCTCCTTCAAACTCTTTTATTAGGTGTAAATATTAGAGGATAATAGAAGAGTTTTAATTATAATAATTAGGAGAAGATATTCAAGGATAATGGATGAGATATTGGGAGATTATTTTTATTAATTCAAAGTGATTTGAATTAATTCAAATTAGTGGCCAAGAGAGAAGCAAGGAGTTGGCCGAAATTTGAACTCCTCATGAGAGGAGTGGGCGGCAATGCTACTAAGGGGGTGCCGAATGGCTATAAAAGGAGCAACCTAGCACCTTTCTTTCTTTTCTTCATTTTTCTACTTGCCGAAAACCCTAGCCCTCCTCCTCTCTCAATCTTCTTTTTTTTTTCTTCCAGCCTCCCAAACCCATTTAGCCGAAACTTCTCTCCCTCTCATCCCCATTATTTTCCTTCCTTCAATAGCCGAATACACCCCCTTGAAGAACCGAATCTCGCACTCCTCCTTGGCAGCATTGTTAACCGAATACTAAAGGAAGTATAAGGCCCTTTGGAAGTTAGTTTGCAATCGGTTTGAGGAAGGTAAGAAGGGCCGAATTTTCCTCTTTTAATCTTGTGTATTTTTGTCGACTAAGGTGAAAAGAAAAGCCGAAATTTTGTGTTGGTAACGGCTAACCATTTATCTTCTTTGGAACCAATTCCACTAGGTATCCCGGAATTTTGAAGTGCTTAATCCCAACTCCTATCCTCTAGTAATCGATTTGGTAAGTAATGGTAAGATTTACATTGGTTAGTTATTTGATATCCATTTAAGCCGAAGGCTACTAATGGGAGTTATGGCAATGGCCGATTGTAGGGAGCAAAATAAATAGTTTGGCGACATGGTACTCAAGGGCATTAGGTAAGGCTTTAGGGTTAAATCTTAACCCCTTTTGGGTATTTTGGTTTTGGCCGAATAGGCCTTTGGGGTACTAACTCCCATGTTTGGCCGAATATAGGGGCAAAGACTTAAGTGTGGCCGACTTCTCTTTTGATTTAGACTCCTTGTTGGTGACAGTGTGTACATACACACCATTTAACTTGTTAATTATGCTAAGTAATGTGATTGCTAACTTGATGTGTGTAGCAATGGCTTGAATACCATAACGGTATACGGGGTAACTGGTAAGTACACTGTGCATATGATTGCTATTTTATGCTTTTGGGAAGCATCTTTGTGATGATAATACATATGATAAATCTATATGTGATTTGTTGACTATGTGGGTTGATTGAGTGGAGGGGGCGGTGTATTCGTCTTGACGAGCACCAGTGCTTTGGTAGCACAATTGTGACTATATGTCACGGAGGTTTGGTACCTCCAGAGGTTTGGTACCTCATAGCGACTTGTCCCCGTGGTTAACACCACCGTGGGTTGGCCCCACTTGAGATATGGGATAAATGCGCCGGTGATTTGGTATCACACGATGGGTTGGCCCCATCACCGAATTGTGTCTGCGGACACCGGTGCTTTGGTAGCACATTGTGACCATATGTCACGGTGGTTTTGGCACCACCGGTGTTTTGGTAACACATCGTGACTACGGTCACCAGTGGTTTGGTACCACGTGGGGTAGACAAAGGTGTTTGGTTGGCTAGGTTGGGTACATGATACTTTGCTTAATTAATTTGTTATTTGATGTGTATGAAAATGCTTTAAAATGGGGGAAGGGTTACATACTGGGTCTTGGTGACTCACCTTCTCCTTTAACATTTTTCAGGTGACTCGTAGATGGCGGTTGAGGAGCCGGTGGGACTCGAGGCGGCCATGCAAAGGATTTTAATTTACAGAACTTTGAATTTGATAAATTCTATTTTGGGTTGTAATAAGGCCTCCATAACTATAGTTGCATTTTATTTTATTTTTTTTTTATGTTGGATATCGACTTAAACTATGTCATTAATTTAAATTAAATCACATGTTTTCTTAAGTTAACACGTGGAAGTTTAAACGTGCCATCGGGTACACTTGAAACTTGTACAATAACCGGATTTAATTAAAATTCCAAATTAGATCTAGGGTTAGCTTAGCAAGACAACCGAAAGAAAAAGAGTTTACAAAGGAAGTTAAATGTTTTTCTGAAAGAGTGTTCACAAGGTTTTACTCAGTAACAATCAAATTCGGTCGTAGTGTTTGGGCCGGGTTTGGGTTGTTACAAATTGGTATCAGAGCCCAGTTCAAAGCTCGGCTGTGGGGGCCCAAGGCCCAAAAATGTTTTTAGTAGGCCTTATGGTATGATTTCTCAGGTTTTTAAGCGGCATGGCCCGAGTCTCAGACCGATCCGCGCCTGTAAGTACATCTAAACCTTTGTGTGAAATATATTCTGTAGAAGGGTAGGAAGCATGGAACGTAGATAGACTTATAGGACTTGGACCCTAGGGTTAGATTACTCAAACACAACGAAGCATAAGACTTAAAGAACTAAACCAACCTATGACTTAGTCAACGAGCTAGGGTGTGGTAACCCACATGCGCATGTCTAGGATTGGATCCGGAAGAGCTTGGTATTTAAGCGGTCCTCGTGACTCACCTCCTCTTCGCGGTATCCTACCAGTGCGTAACCGGTTCACCCTAACTCAGAAGGCCTCGGTGGTGTGGTAACCTCTGTGCGCATGTCTAGAAAGGTTCGGTGAGAGCTTGGTATTTAAGCGGTCGCGTGACCCACCTCCTCTTCACTCGAATTCTGCCTGGTGCGTAGCTTTGGTTCACCTACGACCGGGAGGGCTCGGTCATAGGTTAAACACAATGATTAAAACCCGAAAAGGGAATTAGCCTTGTTTTTGAAATGGAATGGAATAACAAGCCCTAATGCTTTCAAAATTTGTTCAATAACCCTCTTAAACCCTAGAACACTTAGTATACAATGTTTTCTCGGAAAACTTGATTTGTGGAAAAGTACAAAAATACCCCTGTAGAAAAAGACGAAAATACCCACAGGTTAGAAATGGGAAATGTCCAGATGAGTGAATAGGTATGGAAAGTATTAAGGAATGGATGCATGAACTTCTTTGTGTGAACTAGGATAGGAAAGCTGAAACGTTGTTTGCTCGAAAGAATCTACGATTAAACCTCATCCATAAAACTTCTTCGCGAGTAATAAAGTGAAACAAATGCTAACGCATAAAATTTTTCTTAATCAGTTAAAAGCGCGGTAGATAGAATGAGTTCTAGAGGGCGTGGGACGCCGTGGGCGTGGTAGGGGTAGGATGACGGTGTCCGAACCCGTCAGTCGGGACAAGGCTCGAGAAAATGAGGTACCACCGCCACCACCACCTCCTACTTTTAGAGTGAGGAGCCGGAGCGCACCGGTGGCGAATCGGTATCGCAAGGCGTGTTGCGAGTCTTGGAGATGGTGGTGGGGTGGCGGAAATGTTGGAGCTCGGAAATCTGTCCCCGAGCGACTCGATCTAACGGAGCGGAGGTATTCCGAGGTGTGTCGGGAGTGGCACCCGGTCTGTGGAATCTTTGGCTAGAGTCAAGCGAGAGGATCATGGATGACCTTGACTTTGGACCGATGAAGAGAAAGTGAAAAGGCGATGTCGCTTCTAAAAGGATGAAGCGTATCGGTGGTGGCTTACGGTTCGAGATGGGGCTACACCGATGATTTGACTTGGGAGTATTTGAACCGCCTATCGAGAAAAAGTATGTGGGCACTAGCTACACCGGCGCTTGCAGAGAAAGGCTTTTCAGGATTAGTTCAAGGAACTAAGTCCGTGTCGGAATATGAGGCGGAATTTTTAAGGTGAGTAGATATGCGAGAGGCATCGTGGCTCACGAACATGAGCGTTGTGTTCGCTTTGAGGACGGACTTGAGATGATCTAAGGTTCTTGATTGCCCCACAGCAGAGTTCGTGAGTTCTCATCCACAGTGGAGAAGGCTAAGGTAGCCGAGGGAATCAAGGAGGCGTGAGGCGTAATTATAGTAAGAACAATCGAAGAGAAGTTTTGGGTCATTTGGATCAAGCGGTAGTACTCGAGAAAAAGGCTAGGCCAAGTGGGCCCAATCGGCGACAAGGCCCTGGCCGCTAATCAAAGGCCGACTCGGTGCAATGTTGTGGAAAGACCCATTGGGGAGGATGTTGGGCGGTGATAAAGGATGCTTTGAGTGTGGGTCTTTGGAGCATCGCGTCGAGATTGTCCCCAAAAGCTAGCTAAGAAGCGACGGAAGGGCGAGCAGTGCACAAGATAGAAATGTAGGACCACGGAGGGTCGTGGTAATGGTAGAGGAACAACGGCCCCAACCGAGGTCGTGGAACTCAAGGTAGAGGTTCGGGCAACACAGAGGCTAGGCGACTGGCTTAGTCTATGCAGCAAGGTGTCGCGAAGAAGAAGGTGACGCACGGATGTCATAAGCCGATGCGTTTCTAATTTTTGGTTTTCCTTATGTTGCATTGATTGATGTGGGCTCGACACACTCATACATTGCTAGTAGTGTGGTAGGAACTATGGACCTAGACTCTGAAGCGCTCTAGGAGGTGGCGTAGTTAGCCCCTTAGGTCACTCCGTAGTCGTAGATAAACTCTATAGAGGCGTACCCCTAGAACTTCAAGGGGTAGTTTTTGTAGCCGATCTAATGGAACTACCATTTGGAGAGTTCGATTTGATCCTCGGTATGGATTGGTTGGTTAAGTACCAAGCAAGGTTGAATTTCTTGTGACCAAGCGCATGGTTCTTAAAGCGGTGGAAGGTGATGAAGTGGTTATGATAGGAGATAGGAGGAATTACCTATCCAACGTAGTGTCTGCCTTGAAGGTGAAAAGATGGTCAAGAAGGGTTGTGAGGCGTATTTGGTTCGAATCGTGCTCTGGAAGCTAAGGAGTTAGTAGTTGAAGAGGTCCGACGGTTGGGAATTTTGCGATGTGTTCCCCGGAAGAACTTAGGGTTTGCCTCCGGATCGAGAAGTCGAAGTCGGTATAGACTTGCTACCCGGAGCGGCACTTTGTGTCTATAGCACCATACCGAATGGCACCAAAGGAATTGGTGGAGCTAAAGGCTCAAATTCGGGAGCTCTTGGATAGAGGATTTATACGACCAAGTATATCTCCGTGGGGAGCGCTGTGTTGTTTGTCAAGAAGAAGGGCGGTTCTATGCGGATGTGCATCGACTCACCGTCGATTAAATAAGTTGACGATCAAGAACAAGTATCCGTTGCCTCGGATTGGCGACTTGTTCGATCAAGCTGAAAAGGGTGCCTCGGTGTTCTCGAAGATAGACCTTAGGTCGAGTTATCATCAACTTAGGGTAAAGGAGGTGATGTTCACAAAGCGGCATTTCGAACTCGGTATGGGCATTTTGAGTTCTTGGTAATGCCATTTGGGTTGACTAATGCGCGGCGGCATTTATGGACTTGATGAGCGAGTATTCCAGCGATACTTGGACCGATTCGTCGTGGTATTCATAGACGACATATTGGTTTACTCAAAGACAGAAGAGGAGCATGACAAGCATTTACGGTTAGTTACGCAAATATTGAGGAGAAGCGGTTATATGCCAAATTCGGTAAGTGTGAATTTTGGTTGAAGGAGGTGGCTTTCTTAGGTCATGTAGTGTCGGTGAAGGAATTAGAGTAGACCCCGCAAGATTGAGCAAGATTGGAGTGGAAACCGCCTAGGGCGGTGGGTGAAATCTGAAGTTTTAGGTTTAGCGAGGATACTATCGGAGATTCGTGGAAGGATTCTCTCTAATAGCAGCGCCGTTGACTAAGTTGCTAAGGAAGGGTGTCCCATTTATATGGGCGGAAGCGACAAGAAAGCTTTGATAAGCTAAGGAAGATTTTGTGGAAGCTCGGTTTTGAGTACGACTGAAGCGGGAAAGTTATTCACGATCTATTGTGATGCATCTCACACCGGTTTGGGGTGTGTATTGATGCAAGATGGGAAGGTAGTAGCCTATGCATCTCGTCGATTAAGATCGCATGAGGTTAACTACCCAACTCACGACTTAGAGTTAGCGGTGGTCGTCTTCGCTCTGAAGATATGGAGACATTACGTATGGAGAGAAGTCGACGGTCTACACGGATCACAAAAGCTTGAGGTATCTTCGACTCGAGAAAGATGCGAATACGAGGCAGCGTCGATGGATTGAACTACTAAAGGACTATGATTGTTCAATCGAGTACCATCCGGGTAAGGCTAATGTGGTAGCCGACGCATTGGCCGGAAGGTGGTGAGCGGACTTGAGAGCAATGTTCGCTCGGTTAAGTGCGTATGATGATGGAAGTCTTTTGGTGAGCTTCAAGTTAAGCCGACATGGATTGAGAGATTAAAGAAAAGCGTTAATAGATGAAGGCTTGAGTTCTAGGAGGGTACAAGTTCAAGGCGGTGGTTTGGAAGGAGTCTGATCTGTCTAGTGAAGGAGCGCTTTGCTTTCAAGGACGAGTCTGTATGCCAAAGGATCCAGATTTAAGGCAGAAAATTCTCCAAGATGCACATAGCAGCCCATACGCTATGCACCCTGGGGGAAGCAAGATGTATGGAGATTTACGGAAACAGTTTTGGTGGCCGGGGTTGAAGCGTGAGATAACGGAGTTCGTAGGGAAGTGTCGGCGTGTCGGCGAGTTAAGGCTGAACATCAGTCACCATCGGGACTACTTCAACCGATAAAGATCCCTCAATGGAAATGGGAGAGGATCACCATGGATTTTGTTAGTGGGCTACCCCTTACGCCCACTAAGAAGGATGCAGTTTGGGTAATTGTGGATCGCCTAACTAAATCAGCTCACTTCATGCCGGTGAGAATGGATTACTCACTCCAGAAGCTAGCAAGGTTATATGTGGCTGAGATAGTCAGATTGCATGGTGTGCCAATGTCGATTATCTCGGATAGGGATCCGAGGTTCACGTCGAGTTTTGGAAAGCGTTGCATCAAGCTTTGGGTACACGGTTAGATTTCAAGATGCGGCTTTCCATCCACGATCGACGGACGGTCGGAAAGGGTGATCTGATTTTAGAGGACATGTTAAGAGGTTGTGTCTTGGATTTTAGTGGTAGTTGGGAGGAGTACCTACCACTAGCGGAATTCGCTTATAACAATAGTTATCAAGCGAGTATTCAAATGGCTCCATACGAGGCCCTGTATGGGACGAAAGTGTCGTACTCCTACATGTTGGACAGAGTTGGGAGAAAGACAAAGTGCAGGTCCGAGTTGGTAGCCGAGACGGAAGACAAAGTCAAGGTGATTCGGTCTCGTCTCAAAGAAGCATCGGATAGGCGAAGTCTTATGCCGATCTCAAACGCAAGGAAATGGAGTATCTTTGTGGGAGACAAAGTCTTTTCGAAAGTGTCGCCTTGGAAAAAGGTGTTGAGATTTGGACGGAAAGGGAAGTTGAGCCCAAGGTTCATTGGGCCATATACATCGTTGTGAAGCGAATAGGACCGATCGCTTATCGGCTAGAGTTGCCGCAGAAGCCGAGTCGATTCATGGCGTATTCCATGTATCAATCTTTGAGGCGGTATCGGTCGAGATCCTTCGCACGTTGTGCGATGAGCGTAAATCGAAGTGAATCGCATTTATCTTTTGAAGAGGAGCCGTTCGGATCTTAGACCGAGATGAGAAAGTTCTACGTAGGAAGTCGGTGCCCTTGGTGAAGGTGCTGTGGCGGAACCATGGTATAGAGGAAGCTACGTGGGAACCCGAGGATGTAATGAGGCAAAGACAATACCCCCACCTTTTCTAGTTAAGGAATTTTGAGGACGAAATTTATTTTAAGGGGGTAGAAGCTGTAACATCCCAAAAGCGGGGCTATTTGAAATTTCATTATTTTTCTTGTGTATGAAGCTGGCATGTGTCATTATTTATGGAATAATAATGATTAAATTAAGACTTTGTGTTGGCTCGGTTTAATGGAAAAATTCAGTTTTTAACTTCTAATGAAGGAGCCTTGGTAAGTGGTGTTATAAGGATAAGAGTGGGTAATTTAACACAAAATAGGCCCCCAGTAAAGTGGCAAAAGAAGCCCACCTAAGGGCTAGAGATGACGCATACAAGGGGAACAAGGGAGCTTGTGTTCGAGTCCATGGAAATCCTTTTTTTTTTTTTTTTTTGGATGGCACAAGGGGGAGAGTTTTCTCCCTTCAAACTCTTTTATTAGGTGTAAATATTAGAGGATAATAGAAGAGTTTTAATTATAATAATTAGGAGAAGATATTCAAGGATAATGGATGAGATATTGGGAGATTATTTTTATTAATTCAAAGTGATTTGAATTAATTCAAATTAGTGGCCAAGAGAGAAGCAAGGAGTTGGTAGAAATTTGAACTCCTCATGAGAGAGTGGGCGGCAATGCTACTAAGGGGGTGCCGAATGGCTATAAAAGGAGCAACCTAGCACCTTTCTTTCTTTTCTTCATTTTTCTACTTGCCGAAAACCCTAGCCCTCCTCCTCTCAATCTTCTTTTTTTTTTTTCTTCCAGCCTCCCAAACCCATTTAGCCGAAACTTCTCTCCCTCTCATCCCCATTATTTTCCTTCCTTCAATAGCCGAATACACCCCTTGAAGAACCGAATCTCGCACTCCTCCTTGGCAGCATTGTTAACCGAATACTAAAGGAAGTATAAGGCCCTTTGGAAGTTAGTTTGCAATCGGTTTGAGGAAGGTAAGAAGGGCGAATTTTCCTCTTTTAATCTTGTATTTTTGTCGACTAAGGTGAAAAGAAAAGCCGAAATTTTGTGTTGGTAACGGCTAACCATTTATCTTCTTTGGAACCAATTCCACTAGGTATCCGGAATTTTGAAGTGCTTAATCCCAACTCCTATCCTCTAGTAATCGATTTGGTAAGTAATGGTAAGATTTACATTGGTTAGTTATTTGATATCCATTTAAGCCGAAGGCTACTAATGGGAGTTATGGCAATGGCCGATTGTGGGGAGCAAAATAAATAGTTTGGCGATTGGTACTCAAGGGCATTAGGTAAGGCTTCCAGGGTTAAATCTTAACCCCTTTTGGGTATTTTGGTTTTGGCCGAATAGGCCTTTGGGGTACTAACTCCCATGTTTGGCCGAATATAGGGGCAAAGACTTAAGTGTGGCCGACTTCTCTTTTGGATTTAGACTCCTTGTTGGTGACAGTGTGTACATACACACCATTTAACTTGTTAATTATGCTAAGTAATGTGATTGCTAACTTGATGTGTGTAGCAATGGCTTGAATACCATAACGGTATACTGGGGTAACTTTGGTAAGTACTGTGCATATGATTGCTATTTTATGCTTTTGGGAAGCATGTTGTGATAATACATATGATAAATCTATATGTATTCATTGACTATGTGGGTTGATTGAGTGGAGGGGGCGGTGTATTCGTACGACGAGCACCGGTGCTTTGGTAGCACTGCTTGTGACTATATGTCACCGAGGTTTGGTACCTCCAGAGGTTTGGTACCTCATAGCGACTTGTCCCCGTGGTTAACACCACCGTGGGTTGGCCCCACTTGAGATATGGGATCGTCGCGGTGATTTGGTATCACACGATGGGTTGGCCCCATCACACGAATTGTGTCTGCGGACACCGGTGCTTTGGTAGCACATTGTGACCATATGTCACCGGTGGTTTGGCACCACCAGTGTTTTGGTAACACATCGTGACTACGGTCACCAAAGTGGTTTGGTACCACGTGGGGTAGACAAAGGTGTTTGGTTGGCTAGGTTGGGTACATGATACTTTGCTTAATTAATTTGTTATTTGATGTGTATGAAAATGCTTTAAAATGGGGAAGGGTTACATATTGGGTCTTGGTGACTCACCTTCTCCTTTAACATTTTTCAGGTGACTCGTAGATGGCGGTTGAGGAGGCGGGTGGGACTCGAGGCGCCATGCAAAGGATTTTAATTTACTGAACTTTGAATTTGATAAATTCTATTTTGGGTTGTAATAAGGCCTCCATAACTATAGTTGCATTTTATTTTATTTTTTTATGTTGGATATCGACTTAAACTATGTCATTAATTTAAATTAAATCACATGTTTTCTTAAGTTAACACGTGGAAGTTTAAACGTGCCATCGGGTACACTTGAAACTTGTACAATAACCGGATTTAATTAAAATTCCAAATTAGATCTAGGGTTAGCTTAGCAAGACAACCGAAAGAAAAAGAGTTTACAAAGGAAGTTAAATGTTTTTCTGAAAGAGTGTTCACAAGGTTTTACTCAGTAACAATCAAATTCGGTCGTAGTGTTTGGGCCGGGTTTGGGTTGTTACAAAAAATATATGTGAGTCTAGTTTCGGGAAAAACTAGAGGATCTTAATTTGGAGTTCTGTAGCTCGATATATAAATAATTTAGTAACTTTGACTCGAGTAGATAGCTTGAGATGAACATTAATAAATAATGGAACTATGTGCAATTATGATTGTATTATCTTGAGAACATATTGTGAAGATTTATAAAAGCTTGTTAATAAATCACTTATTATTTACATACCTACTTACTAAGCTATAATGCTTACCCCCCTTCCTTTCCTTTTTCCTATAGTGTCACAGATGCTAGCTCGAGTTGGAGGTCGTCGGAGATTCTATCACACTAACAAGTTATTGATTGGTATTGTATCAACGATCTTCAAGTATTTTTAAGTCTATGGCATGTATAGGGACTTGGTCATTTGTGTACATGTTATTATGAGTTGGCCTAGAATATTGGCCTATGCTAATTGAAGGTCTTTGTTGTATAAGGCCATTTGATGCGGCCAATATTTGTTATGTTATAAGTCTATGATGAAGCATTACATGGATGTGCATTCTTGTTTGGGTTGGATGAGTGAATGTGTGATAATTATGTGTGGAAAATACTAAATGTGAATGGTTGAGTAAGTTATATGCTATGATTAGTTAAGTGTGTGTGTGGTTGTGCATGATGAATGTGATTTATAAATGGTGTGCGAATGCCATGATGTGGTTATTGGGATGCCTAAAAAAATGCCATGAGTGTGTTGATAAATTTGGTATAAGTGTGCAAGAGTTTTTGGATGGAAAAAGGCTTGGTAAATAGCCTAACTTTCATCCACACAGATGGCCACACGACCTAGCACACGGGCGTGTGACTTGGCCGTGCGACCCTAAATGGTTGATGTCATCATAAACAGAGAGTTACACGGTTCGAGGACATGGGCATGTCCCAAGCCATACGGGCGTGTGGCCTTGTTTTGTGGTAAAATTTTCTAAGTATTACAAAGTTCTCGGTTTAGTCCCGAACCACTCCCAATATATGTTTTGGGCCTCGTAGGCCCGTATAAGGGACAATATGATTATGAATGAAAAGTTTTAAATTTGAATGGAAATTTGTGACTCAAAAATGATTGGTTATATGTGATTAAGTTCGGTAATGCCTCGTACCCTATTCCGGCGAAGGATACGGGTAAGAGGTGTTGCTTTAAGTGGTATCAGAGCTATGGTTTAGTCGATTCTCGGACTAACATAGCATATGTGAGTTTAGCTATACATGCCATATTATCACTTGTGATAGTGTGATATCTCCCGACTCTGATGAAATTGTTTTGTTAAGACAGAGATGACTTCCAACCGAGCTATTTTTCGATAATGCTGATGATAATATTGAAATGATTGAAATGTGCTTATGATGTGTCAAAATTTGGAAAGGTATGAATAGAAGTTCACGATATGTATGTGTTAATGTACGAAATGAGATAACCACAAGTTGAGAAATGTGAAAAGTGGAATGAAATGAAAGTTTATATGGTGATAAGCCCATCCATGTTTGTTTGGCATGCATATGATGTTATGTGCCCAACATATTTGATTAAGTGAATACGATAAGTAAATTTACTCAAATTGACAGAATGTGTGTTTATGTACACTTGTTTGAATAAGATAATCGAAAAAGTTCGTGTAACGTGACTATGTATGTTAATTAGCTTGAAGTGAATTATGTAATTGTGATGATATGATGTTGGTGATGAATGCTAAGTCATATGTGTGTACTTATGAGAGTCAAATTAGAGGCTTTACGACCTCACCCCCTTACCAATGTTGCTTTATAACGAAAATTCACGAGAACCATGTGGAATAAGTCCATAAATGTGAAACTAAAGAGTTTAGTGGTGAAATAATAAGTAATGCATACAGAGATTAGAATAGTTTGGAAAGTGGAAACAATTTTGGAAGGATATCAGAATGTTTTAAAGATTATATAGATTATGCAATGTCACGGATAAAGGAGAAGTTAGTCTCAGCTAATCGACTTATTTAGATATGATGTCTAAAGTATGTGTTTGCTGAAATTTTTCTCGAATTGATTTTCGTTAGTGAGTGGAATATTACGGGGTTCATGATGACAAAATTAGTCAAAGAAATGATATTTGAGTAGTAAAGATGTCTGTGTGTGACAGTTACAGTTGAAATGAATATGATGATCTTTTTTGGGTATTCTATATACTCTTTTATCATCAGAGATATGTGTGTGATTATTCAGTTTCTGATGGAGTTCTTATGTTGTGAGAAGCTAACTATGATGTTAGATGAAAGCCCTGTTGGTCTGGTCGGTTTATGATCGGTATTTCTTTATCTCTTCGGAATTCTATTCAAATATGTTGGAATGAAGTCGTTGGTAAAAATTTATGTGAGACTATTCTTATGTTTCTACTGATTATGGTTTTATTTTATATATACGGAAAATATATTATCTCTGTTATGATGGAAGTCCAGAGCTGATAAGCATTGTTTTTCTGCTGGGTTTCTCTGAGGAATCATCAGGATCTCTGTTATTTTCTTATGAGTTATGTTCTCGGACTTCCGGTACGGTATCGTATCTTGGATTTCTTTATCTCGATTTTCCTATCATTCTTATTTCGTGAATTATCGACCATGGATCATCTTGAAATAGTGTTCTTCGACTTGTGATAACTATGTCTATTATGGTTGTATTTCTGGTTTGATCATATGAACATGGTGACCCAGGTATTTAGATTTCTCTAATTTTCATCTAAGGAATTGACTTTGGCAACTGTATAAATGATGGAAGCACAAACTCAAATCGTATGATGGATTTCTTTCTCAGGTAAGTTGATTAAAGTCAATGCATTCAATCGAGATGTCTTTACTTCTTTGAGCTAATGCGATTGTAAAGGCCTTTGATTAGCATGATAAGAGAATTCTGAAAAATTGTGTGCTTGAGATGTTTTAATAGCACAAAGAAAGAAGTATTTTGAGATGTGTTATTCTATAGTTGAGATCGACTCAGCCGCTTTTATCAGAATGAGCTGATTTGTTGGGATGTGATTTGAGTTATATGTATTTAAGTATGTCCTCAGCTAAGAAAATGAATATTGTGCATTCACTAGTGTATAGATGGGCAGTCTGAATGAAGAATTGATATTCTTGAAAGCATGATATAGAAAAATACCTATTAGATTTGTTTTAAATGGGTGATGTTATTCTGAATTAAAGCTGTTCTGTTAATAAAGTTATCCCAATTTTGAAAGTTTGAATGGTCTGGGCATGCTACCAAAGTTAAAGCAATTGAAGGTATTATTAACCGAAGCTCTGGTTTTGAGTTCAGTTGGAATTGAGTAATGAATTTATGATTTTTCAGTGATGCACTAGTGAACGGATTAGAATGAATTTTATTGCTAGAATATAAAGTGATGGTTCATGTTTTCAGACGGTTAATGTCACATTAAAAAGAACTGTTCGACTAGTGATTTAGAGACGGTCACTATTATGTCTGTAATGAGAATTTGATGACATTTTTTGTTTGACGAAGATTGCCATATGTTGCCTGATCTCAAGAGTTTAATGTATCTAATGGCACAGAAAGATCTGAGTTTAAGACAGTGTTGATGACTTGAGCTATTGAAAGATTGTGAGTAATTATTGATTGACCTGTGGGGAGGCAAGTGTTGTAACACCCCTAACCCGTATCCGTCATCGGATTAGGGTTATGAGTCATTACCTATCAAAGCATAACCCAAAACATGCATTCATAAATAAATATTTATAAACTTATAAATGTTTTATATAATCATATCATATTTCTTTAATACTAGTTTGAATCAAATGAACTTCCATCGCATAATTATCGAATGCCTAATTCATTATCAGACCTACTTCAATCATATCACATTTCATCATAGATGAACAAACTTCGTTAATAATCATATCATACTCACTTGCACATAATTACATATCAAACATATACCTATCATTTATTTTATCAAATGTTGAAACCAACTAACATGTATCAAAACTAAACTACTTATTTAATATACATAAAGATCGAAATATATAAACATTTCATGCATAATAATATTCGCTATTCATATGGTCATAACCGAATGCATAATGGGTAATAATGAACTTTCATAGCATGCTTTAAACATTAACTTACATATCACTAATCCATATAACCAAATTCACATGAAAGGCATTTTTGATCAATTAGCAAAAGTTACTATTCATTTGGTCATTAAATTATAAAAGTCCAATATGCACATGCTTATAAACATTTTACCAAAACAAATTACCTATTACCAAAACCAATGTACATATATGTCAAAACCTTGCTTAACCAAATCTAGGGTACACCAAATTCAATACCAATTGCCGAAAGCATCCATTCATATCAATGATCACACCTCTTATAATTAACATAGCCAAATTATTCAAAGAAAAACTAAACATATCTTACAAATGACCTAAAACTTATAAAACCAAGCTCACTATATACACATATGTATATCATAACCAACATTGCACATTCAAATTATATATATAACCTATAATGTCATTTATACCTATCATGAAAATTATTTCACCAAATCATACAAACACCATGGTCGAAACTACATAACTATGATTTAACTCAATAATCATTCATGCCACATATTTTAACACCAAGCATAAATACATCAGAAATTGTATTTTCATAATAAGTTAACATCATAGCCGAATTCACATAAGACCCTAATTACCACAATTTAGCCATTTTCGCATGGCATATATATATATACACACCATTCAAAATAAATTCAAAAGTAATATAGGCTATACATGCCATAGTTACAAAAATTTAGCTTATGAGGTACCAAAAATTAATCGATAGTGTGATAGACTTTGACAATGATCCCCGAGCTCGAAACTTGTCTTTCAAGATCTATAAAACAATGCAAATAAACACATACCGTAAGCTATCATAGCTTAGTAAGTTATAAGCAATTTCACAACAACAATGCATTATTACATTATATTAGAAATACAAATTTTATAGATTCACAAATAAGATTTACAACCATAGCTATAATTTATACCACCTTTCATAAACTATCACCTTTCATAGTTCCAAAAGCCGAATACCCATACATTTAATAATTGATTTCATGTGCATATACCACTTACCAAATTTATACTTACAATTCAAATAATAACTTCTCATGATATCAAACTTACCGAGTTCAATCTTGGATTAAATTTTACTCATACCTTTAAGGCGCGTTAACCGATCTCGCACACTTAGTGCTCGGGAGTTCAATTCGCACACCTAGTGCTCTTTATCCGATTTCGCACACTTAGTTCTCGGAAGATCAATGCGCACACTTAGTGCTCTTTGTCCGATTTCGCACACTTAGTGCTCGGAAATTCAATTCGCACACTTAGTACTTTTTCTCAATTTTTACTCCTCATTCGTACAAACACATATAAACTTAACTTCATCTATATATATACATATTCGAATCAATTCATTCATCTCATAAAAAACATTAACACATTCGGCAATATCCAATACATCTATATATACATCTCCATTTATTTCAATACATCATTAAGAATAATTTCAATTCAACTCAATTGCTTAAAAACTTACTTCGGATATCAACAGACTATATTTCCCGACTATTCGCTTAACTTCGCTTTTCCCCGATCCAATCCCGATCCTTTTTGTTCTTGATCTAAATAATTTCAAATTAAACTCATTCAACATATTTTCATTCAATTTAGTCCAAAAACACATAAATGGGCAAATTACATTTTTACCCCTAATATTTCATATTTTCACAATTTAGTCCCTATTGCACAAAACACAAAATATTCAAAATTTGACCACACTTCTTTAGGGCCGAATTTTCATAGCTTTAGTACAAGCTCATACATTTCATTTATTTCACATTTTGACCCCTCAATTTATAAATTTCACAATTTAATCCTATTTATACATTTTTACCAAAAATGTCTTAATTAAACTTAACAATCTATCATTCTATATTTATTTTTCATCACTAAACATCAATTTCATCAAGCTATCAACAATGGCATTTCATGAATACATCATCAAATTCAAAAATTCAAGCTTGGGCTAGCTAGTATTCAAAGCAACGATCTCAAAAACGTAAAAATTAACAAAAACCGAACTCAAATCACTTACCTATTTGAGCTTGCAAAGGGCCAAATGTTTCCAAGCTTTCTTTCTCTCTTTTTCTCTCTTATTTTCGGTCACTTGAGAAAGATGAACACTTTCTCTTTCATCTATTTTATTTTATTCCATTATAATGCATTAACATATATTAAATTATATCATAATATAATAAACAATTCATATTACTATTACATGCATACAACCGGCCACCACTTATTATTTTTATGGTCAATTTGCTACTTAAACCCTCCAATTTATAAGAACAACTTCAATTAGGCACTATCTCATTTAATCATTAAATTTTCATTGAACGCGATTAAGCCCTTTTATTTAATTAAGCACACAAACAATCAAATTTTTATACGAAACTTTCACACATGCTAATTCACATATAATTAACACTAAAAATAATAATTAAATATTTTTCTAACTTGGATTCGTGGTCCCAAAACCACCGTTCTGATTAGGGCCAAAATCGGGTTGTTACAAGTGTAGTTACAGATGCTTGTATGGAAATTCCTCATTTATTGTGTGCGAGTTGGTTACTCGATTGATCTTATTTGATGATGGTCTGATTTTAGCTAAATAAAAAGCTAAAGTCATGTTTTCTTTGCAAGTTTGAGAAACTTAGAAATGTGTTAGTGAGTGATAAGCTAAATGAGTACAATGAGGATCGACTTTTGATTCTAAACTTCAGGTTGGACCTGATTCATGTTATTATTATTCCGAAATGGAATTTTTGTACCGAAGAATCCGGGGCTTATGCAGAAATTTTTATACGAAGTTCATAGTAGTGGCTTGTCTGTTCATCCAGAGAGTAATAAAATGTGGAGTCATATGAAGTTGATGTTCTGGTAATTGCGTATGTTACATGCTATTTTTGAGCTTGTGTTCAAATGTAAATTTGTCAACAAGAAAATGCCGAATTTCAAGAGTATTCAGGACTATTACAGTCAGTGATGATTCTAGAAAGAAAATGAGATGGAAACACTATAGATTTCGTATCTGAATTATCTTGATCTTCGAAAAGGAAGATGTTATCGGATTGTGATTGATCGTTCGTGTACAAATTTCTTGTTTAACAAACCAGTCGAGTAAGATGATTCTGGTATTATTCGATTATGCGAAGTATCAGTCTCCATTATTTTGAATTGAGATCCGAGGGTTATATCCCAATTATGGAAGAAGCTACAGGAAACTCTGAGCATGAAACTATATATAATTTTGATTATGACAAAAAGTTGAAAGCAACTTCTTCTGGTAAGATTTCCAAGGATGAAAATCCCTAAAGGGGGGGGAGAGTTGTAACAGCTCAATTTTGGGCCTAGTCGGAACAGTAGTTTCGAGACCACAAATCTGACGTAAGGAAATTTATTTTTATTATATTTTTATGGTCTACAATTTCACGGAACAACTTTGTGAAAATTTCGTTTGAAAATTTCGACGTTTGGGCACTCAATTTAGTCAAAAAGACTAAATTGTAAAAAGTGCAAAACTTGAGTTCTAGAAGCTAGAGGTGTCAAATTGCTATGAAATTTTAAATTGGAGGTCCTTAAATGGTAATTAGACCATTGGTTAAATTGTTGGACAAAAATGGACAAGAAATAGGTGAAATAGAATATTTTTAAGTTAGGGGCATTTTGGTCATTTAGTAATTAAAATGAATTAAAAACAAAATTAAAAGCCAATTTTTGTCCATCTTCAAGCTATGGCCGAAATTACCATGAAGAAACCATGGCTAGGTTTTTCAAGCTTCCAAGCTCAATTGTAAGCCTGTTCTTGCCCCGTTTTTAATGATTTTTACGTTTTTGAAATCCTCGTAACAAGATCTATCTATTTCTACCACTAATTTGAGATATGGTTAAAGTCTAGGGTTTTGAACCATGATGAATATGTGTGTATTTTTGTGTTTAATGGTAGAAAATGCATGTTTATGGTTAGAGAAACGACTTTTACTAAGTGATTTTCGGTAAAAATGCCTAAAAGGACTAATTTGTAAAAGTTATGAAATTTGTCATAAAAGTGTGAATTAGTGGAAATTGTGGGCTTTTGTAGTTATGAAAATGGTCGGCTAGGCTTAAAATATAAGGAAATTGAATAAAAATCATTTTACGAGCCTAGGGGCAAAAGTGTAAGTATGACAAAGTTTAGGGGCAAAAATGTAAATTTTGTCAAAATGTGAATTTAGGCTAATTTGAGTAGAAGGATGAATAAATAAATTAAATGTGTTGTTATAGATCAAGGAAGACGAGGTTCGGACTTAGAACGGGGGAAAAATAAAGAGTATGACTCATAAGTCATTTTCACCGATTGTGCTACCGAGGTAAGTTTGTATGTAAATAATACATCGTTTTTATTTATGTTTAATATTTTGTTATATTATATGAGATATGGTTGAATATGGAGTAATTATTTGATGTAAATTATGAATTGTGATTGATTATGGATGATTTGGTAAAATGTTGAAAAGTGAGAATTCCCGGTTGAACCTTCGGAATAGAAAAGATACGAACGAGGTAGCTAGGTCACATGTGTGGTACTAAGTGTAGGCCACTATGTGTACAAGAGATCTACAAGATGGCTTTAGGTCACGTGTGTAGTACTAAGTGCAGGCTACTACTTGTACCAGACGGATAGGTCGCATGTGTAGTACTAAGTGAAGGCTACTATGCGTACCCGATAGCTTCGATCACATGTGTGGTACTAAGTGTAGGCCACTATGTGTAAGTGATGGTTTTGTTCACATGTGTAGTACTAAGTGCAGGCTACTATGTGCACCAGATAGCTTCGGCTACAAGGGTGGTACTATGTGCAGGCCATCGTGTATCTGTTATTATTCCGATGAGTTCAACAGGAAATTGACTAAGTCAAAATACATGTGATCATGTAACGACTAAGTGTAATTGAATATGACTATGTGACGAATAAGTGCAGATATAAGTGTGAAAATTTATGAACAATGTGCTCGATATTTGATCGAACCTTCGGTAAGATGAAATGGAGTAAGTGAAATTATGAAAGAGTAAATTTAGCAACAAAACAGTTTTGGATAGCAGCAATTGTGTCACTTGAAAAATCACCAAAAATGGTGGAAATCGAAGTAGAAGTTGAATAATATATTAAATAAAAGCTTATTGAGTTTATTTTCATATAAAAGAAATGTGTAAGAAAAAGAATTTCATATTATGAGATATTTGAATTTTTGTGAGACAGAGTAAGAATGATTTTGAGATCCCCTGTTCTAAATTTGGAAAATTATTAAAAATTGTAAAAAAATAATTATGGGTTAGAATTTATATGTTTAAAACCCTGAATGAGTCTGTTTTTCAAGAGAAACAAACGGGAACATCATCCGAATTGTACAAGAAGATAATTAGTTTTTAGTAAAGAAGGGTCGAAGCTGTCAGACAGCAGAATAGGGTAGACTTTAAAGAATAAACTGTACTTATTAGCTCAACCAAAAATTCTGAAAATTTTATGGTAAAATTATATGTGAGTCTAGTTTCAGGGAAAATTAGAGGATCTTAATATTGAGTTCTGTAGCTTGAGATATAAATAATTTAGTAACTGTGACTCGAGTAGACAAATTGAGATGAACATGAATAAATAATGGAACTATGTGCAATTATGATTGTATTATCTTGAGAACATATTGTGAAGATTTATAAAAGCCTGTTAATAAATCACTTATTATTTACATACCTACTAACTAAGCTATAATGATTGCCCCCTTCCTTTCCTTTTTCCTATAGTGTCACAGATGCTAGCTCGAGTTAGAGTTCGTCGGAGATTCTATCACGCTAACAAGTTATTGATTGGTATTGTATCAACGATCTTCAAGTATTTTTAAGTCTATGGCATGTATAGGGACTTGGTAATTTGTGTACATGTTATTATGAGTTGGCCTAGAATATTGGCCTATGCTAATTGAAGGTCATTGTTGTATAAGGCCATTTGATGCGGCCAATATTTGTTATGTTATAAGTCTATGATGAAGCATTACATGGATGTGCATGCTTGTTTGGGTTGGATAAGTGAATATGTGATAATTATGTGTGGCAAATACTAAATGTGAATGGTTGAGTAAGTTATATGCTATGATTAGTTAAGTGTGTGTGTGGTTGTGCATGATGAATGTGATTTATAAATGGTGTGCGAATGCCATGATGTGGTTTTTGGGATGCCTAAAAAAAATGCCATGTGTGTGTTGATAAAATTGGTATAAGTGTGAAAGAGTTTTTGGATGGAAAAAGGCTTGGTAAATAGCCTAACTTTCATCCATACGGCTGGCCACATGGCCTAGCACACGGGCGTGTGACTTGGCCGTGCGACCCTAAATGGTTGATGTCGTCATAAACAGAGAGTTACACGGGTCGAGGACACGGGCGTGTCCCAAGCCATACGGGCGTGTGGCCCTGTTTTGTGGTAAAATTTTCTAAGTATTACAAAGTTCTCGGTTTAGTCCCAAACCACTCCCAATATATGTTTTGGGCCTCGTAGGCCCGTATAAGGGACAATATGATTATGAATGAAAAGTTTTAAATTTGAATGGAAATTTTTGACTCGGAAATGATCGGTTATATGTGATTAAGTTCGGTAATGCCTCGTACCCTATTCCGGCGAAGGATACGAGTAAGGGGTGTTACACAATCATAGAGTGGTACATCGTTGATTGGGTTCTGCGACAATTTTGGTGCATGTAAGATGTTTCAAATGTTCCGCATAGATTCGGCAATGTCCACGAGATCAACAAGAGGGGAAAAGAAAGAAAGAATTGGGTAGTGAAACATCAAGGATATATTACATTATAGAATGCCCAGATGGAGAGGTGGCCTCGGTTGCATTCATGTTTTTTAAATTTCACACCCTCGATCCATTACCAACGTTGGTACTTGGAGAATGAGTTGCCTTATTTATTTGGTGGGCAATTGATTGTAGTCTCGGAACACATACATTGACAAGGGAGGAAACAAATAGGATTGAGTCAACCACAACCTTACTGAGGTCAACCATTTCGTGTTATGCAAATATTGGCGGTGCCCAAGCCCCAACCTCTGAGGTCACATTCACAACCGAAGTTGCGAGTTGACAGCTTTAGTCATGGGTCCCAAAGCTATGCATATTAGACGGATATGATCAGTTGTAGTTTTAATTATCAGCAATTCCAATCATCACTGATAGTTGATATGTTGAGCTCGACACCCCAATATTCACAATACTCCACGCCCTGGGCAAACCTTTGATCCGACATATGATTTTTCGAGTGTGTTGAATACACCTTAAGGATCATCCATGGATGATGAATATGTTAGTTCGGGTGAGGAGGATATGGACCACAACGATTAACCCTGATGTTGATGGAGGGAGCTGCAACGTTACACCTCTTGAACAACTCCGGGTTCCCAACATTTTTTATACTTGTAAATTTGATAATTTATACAATATTTGTAATTACAAAATTGTATATATTTGATTAAGAAATTTATAATAAATTTATACTTCCACACTCGTGCAATTTCTCTTTATTTTTCAAAATATCGATACCTTGGTATAAATGCAATGATACTTGGGATTATTTTCTCAACTTTTCAAAACATCGAAGCCGAAAATGGTATCGATATCGGCTATGGGATCGATATTTATGATTTTTTACTCAATTTTTCAAAACATCGAAGCTGAAATTTGTATTGATATCAACTACGGGTATCGATACTTTTGGAATGGTATCGATACCTTCGTGAAGGTATCGGTATTTAGGATTTATTTCTTAATTTTCCAAAACATTGAAGTTGAAATGGTATCAATACTAGCTATGGGTATTGATACTTATGGCTTGGTATCAATAACTTCGCAAAGGTATCGATATTTAGGATTTATTTCTCAAATTTCTAGAACATCTAATTCAAAATTTGTCACACTTGAATTTCTTGAAGGACTCAAATTTAAAAGAGCTTTGGGAGTTAATTGAGCAAAGTATTACGTTGACAGGCTCTACTAGGAATTTTTGGAAATGTTTGTGACTGCTAGACAAATAATTAGATTTCAATTCTAGTTTGGTTAGGTTGGAACCGACTGGTTCCTCAATGAGGGACAAAATAATTAGCAATTGTTGGCTGGGTTGGACTATGGGGACTGTGCTAAATTAGGATATAAATATATATGTAAACGTGTGTGAGGGAGAAAGGAATTCTCCTCAATAGGCTTATAACCTTCGTCTTCCTTGTACTGTCTTCTTCGGTTGTTCTGAAGAAGAGGAGAACTTAGTGGAGGTCTACATGGAGCAGAAGTTTGGAAGTAGAGAAATTAAGAAACTGGTAAGATTCTTAACCTTCTATGCTCGAGAATTAGGGAAAGGAGGGTAAGGACTCCTAATAGGTTTCTATAAACTGGGTTCTGGGTTTTAAGGTTTAAATGACTTTGAATTAATCGAGATAAATGGTTGTTATGCTTAGCTGCCAGGACAAAGGAGGCTATGGCGTTGGGAAGGTTAAGCTGACAATGAGGAATGATTTAATGTGAGTTTCTACACTATACTTTTTTTTAGGGAAAGCGGCTAGATATTTATTAAAACAAAGCCCAATAAGTTTGCTCGTTAAGAGCCCAAAGTCAAACAATTAAAACTGAAAAATTATAAAAGTACAAAAAAACCTTAATCATAAAAGAAAACCAACCACATGGAATGACACTTCTTCTTATTAATGAATCTGAAACAATAAACGTTCTTAAATTTCATTTTTTCCTTTTGAGCACCTCTATGTGTCTGTTCAAAATCTCTTCAAACCAGTCTCCAGATCATCCAATTGGAAAATTAATGAAGCAAAGTGTCACCATTTCCTTTTTCAACGCACCATTTATTGGAAGAATAGATCCGAAAAACTTCGATCATTTGCCATCGTTGAAAGTCCTAACCTATGTTCATCTTCTTTCACTGTTTCTTTTGCATAGTGAGCAACATCACCTCTCAGGTAAAGAGCTTCCTGTCTTTTGAGACCCTTTGTTGAAACACCCCAAACCCGGCCCACGAGCCTTGATCGAATCTGGTATGTTCCTCAAGTAAAACGGTTCAAAACTTTTTGAGCACTTTAGAAAAATTCGGTTGGTTTTGAAAGAAAATTTTTAATTTGTGTTAGGCTCGAGTTGAAATCAAGTTTATCTATTTGAAATCTAGGTTTTTTAAAACTATATTACTCCATTTCAAAATTTGTCCTAAATAAAAAAAAAAATTTCATTTGAGTTCAATTAAATAAAATCGTATCAAAATAAAATAACTTAAAAGACATGCATCAACAGTTTAATATCAGTGGCCTTATTACAAACGAAAACAATACCCAAAATAACTCCAAAAATATAAAATATAAAAGTCCCAAAATTAAATAAAACTTCAAGCTGAGCATGGCCACCACTAAACTCCTGCCGACCCGGTCCATCACTGATCGTCACCTGAAAGAAAATGTTCCCCAACGGGGTGAGTCAAACAGACTCAATGTGTAACCAACACTAGACCTCAATAATTCAGGCATATCATATTAATTCATAAATATATATAATAAGATAAAAGTAGTGATGCAAACCCGAACTCAATCCTAGATACCATCCGCTACACATCACCCGTACTAACCTCGCACACCGTGGGGACTACTAAGTCAACCCTCCATCCGCTACACATCATCGAAGCGATCATTTGCAGATGACATGCTCATCGCCTTATAAATTCGTGGCATAGCCACCAGATAATTATTATGTGACCGAAGTCACCACATTCAGATAATGTGACCGAGGTCACCACATTCACTTCCCCTTTCATAATCACCCATATGCCCACGTCATACTTATCATGCAAAAATCATGCCTTATTTCACATTCTTATCATGTTCACATATGCCATATCAGTTCATTTCATACTCATAGTAGGAGTAGGAAAACGTACCTGGGTACTTTGTACCATTGCATGGTACTTTAGCCACATTCACATTATTATAAGCATACATATTAATTTAAGCCGTAATCTATTAGAGTTTAGTGTGGGGTACACACCTGATAATGTTGATTACGATACTACCGATACCAACGCTCTCGCTAGCAAAAATTAACAATGAAATGCTTATCCCTATCAAACTGCCCCTAAAAGATCATAATCAAAATCGGTCAACCTTAATAGACAAAATGGCCTTTGGCCGAATATTAAAACCTCCTTACCTTGATAGTCTAGATCCCAAAAATATCACTTGTCCTTGTAGATGTCGAAATCCCTACATGATCTATGTTAGATTCGATTTCTAACATAATGAACCAAAATACATGGCCTTCGGCCTAAGATTACACTTGCTTACCTTGGATATTTATATCTCGAATGATCTCCCCCTAAACGTCGGCTATAAAAGAATCCCAAAAAAATCCCCCCTTCAAAGCCCTATCGATTTCACCCTTGCAAGGAAACACAGAGATATTCGACTACTTGGAGAGTGATGGACTTTGAAGGAAAAATAGATGAAGAAATCGGCTAGATGATGATGTGCTTCGGCTTTGACGAATAGTGAAAAGAAGAAGTGAAGGAAAAGAGAGTTCTGGCTATAGTGTTTTTGGTTTTAGGGGATTTATAAAAGAAAGAAAAGAGAGAATGATGGCTATAAGTTTCGGCCAAGGTTAACCAAAAGAGAAAGAAAGTTGATCACCTAAGAATTTCGGCCTAGACAAGGTAAATGAGAAGAGAAAAGGAGAAAAGAAAGGGATGAAAAATAATGACCTTAGTGCTATGGTGATTTCGGCAATAGGGGAAAAGAAACTTGAGAGAATAGGCAAATTAAACCAAAATGGTCAAAATGGAATGGCCAATAGAAAAGAGAAAAAAAAAATAAAAGAGAAAAAAAAAATAAAAGATGCTTACCTAATGCTAAAAATGCATTCGGCTAGGAGAGGGAAGGTGAAGAGAAAGAAAATATTTGCTTTAGAGAAAACACAAAATAACCCAATTGTCAAAATGACCAACTAGCTACCGATCTACCAAAACCTTCAACAAAATTCGGTCACCCCCCCTAGGCCCCAAAATCGTCCAAATACATGGACTCCAAAGTCAAAATTTTTCCACACAAAACTTTCCATAGCAAATCACCTTACATTATGCCTTGTGTTCCCTCATCATTCCTTAATCAAAATGATTCCTTTCCCCAAATTCAAGCTTACCTAAATTATTAATCATCTTGCCATAAAAATTTAAAGTCCAACTTACCAAATATAAAGCTTGGCCGACACTTGATGTAAAGATGCAGAAAAAAATAAAGTCTCCAAAATGCACTCCATGTTATTCGAACCACTCCCCTCAAGCAACCATTCATGCGCCATTTCCACCATGCCACTAACTCCTCATGTGCTAATTTTAGGCACTTAAATTAACTTAAGCATCATAATCACTTGATCCACTTCACTAAATTCTTCATACTAACAATTATTCTAGCTTCGAATAATTCTAAGCCTTCACAAGATTATATTAGGCACACAATAAAATCATACCCGGCTAACACAAGTAACAAGATGATACTCAAATTTTTAGGATATTACATTTGTAGCCAAAACATTGGCAACTTTGTTCTCTTATCTTAATACATGTTTAAAGCCACATTTTTCGAACCCTTTGCTTATAGATCCGATATCTAAAATGCATGCCCTAATTACTGACCTATCAATTTTTTCTCCTTGCAATTTTTGGATCATGGTTAAAGCATCACCTTTAACCTTCACCGCTAGTAGACCCACATGTAGTCCCATTTCCACCACCTGCACACATGCCACTACTTCAGATGCAAAAAAAAGGTATGTTTGCATGCAATGGCACTTTTGAGTGCAAAACCTTGCCATTTGCATCTCTAATGATAACTCTTGAACTTGATTTGTTTTCTTTCTTGTTGTAAGCTACACCAAAATTGATTTTTTGCTATCTGTACACTCGGGTCTTTCCATGTTGCTTCATCTACAGTATTAACTCTCCCTTTCTAGTTTGTATCATCAAGTTCTTGTAAATAAAAACTAATAAAATTCACTATCTCTAAAGCCATTCTTTATTTTCCTTTATGTAGGAACTAATTCCTTCCATTCCAGATTGCCCAAATTGCACACATAAAAATTTTGCAAAGATGACTAGAATGTTTATCAAAGAATTGGATCATCCAGTCCTTAATGTTTGTATTAGGTATCATCACCGACCATCTAAAGTTCAACAACTGCCATATCTCAATTTATTTTTGACAATCCCTAAATACATGTTCCACTGTTTCAAGACAACTTGCACAATGCGAACATCTAGGATTTCCACTTAATCTTCTATAATGTAAATTAGCAAACGTAGGCAATTTTTTTTTTTGTAATTCTCCAAATTGTTATTTTTATTTTATTGGGCAGTCGAATAGCCAAAATTTTTTGTAAAGTGAGGGGCCATTAGGAATTTCCCCATGTTCTCCTTGTAATAGCAGTCTGTAAGCACTACGCACAGAGTATTCGCCTGATGCCTCCCGTTTCCAGACTAAAAAGTCATCTTGTGGAAACTTCGCTAATGGAATACCAAGTATTCTTTTCACATCATTCTCATTAAAGGTATCTTTAACCAGATTCTCTTTCAAATTTCTAGTATTTTGATCAATCAAATCTACTACATTTTTAATACTTGATTATCTACAGAATACTGATCTGTTACTTTGCCCTTCCTAGGAATCCAATCATCATTCCAAATCAATACGACTGTAACTTTTCCTATTCGCCAACTTAGCCCCGATGCTAAAAGACCCTTTGTTGACCATACACTCTGCCAGGTATACGAAGGTAGACTCCCTAAACTTGAATTTAGAAAATTCGTATTCAGAAAATATTTGGCTTTCAACGATTTGGAAAGTAAAAAACTCAGATAGCTAATCAACCTCCGCCCTTGTTTCGCCAAAAAGGCTAAACTGAACTTAGCTAAACTTTGAAAGCCCATTCCCTCTGCTCTTTTAACTTGCACGGGTGCTTCCATTCACACCAATGAATTCCCTGCTTACTACTACTTTTTTTCCACAAAAAAATTGCAATAATAATCTCTAACTCAACACATAATGAATTTGGTAACAAAAAGCATAACATAGAGTACGTTGGAATTACTTGCAAAACAGATTTAATGTATCGCTCTTTTACACCTTATGAAAGATATTTGGTGCTCCAACTGCTTAAATTTTTTCGTATTTTGTCCTTCAATGTTTCGAAAGCCTGTCGTTTGCCTCATCCCACCATATTTGGCAATCCCAAATATTTCTCTAGGTCCTCTGATACCTTAACATTAAGAATTTGTGAAATCTCCTGTTTATCCTGAGCAAAAATATTGTTACTGAAGAACGCAGTGGACTTACCAAAATTTATACATTCCCCGAATTTTCTTATATTCCTGAAGAATGTTTTTGATGACATTTGCTCCTCTACAAGTAACCTCTCCAAACAATATACAATCGTCTACAAACATCAACTGAGTAATATGTGGTCCCCTCCTTCACACTCTTTCCCCCCTTAGTTGTCCCTGATGTAAAGCCCTTCTCATCAAGGTCAAAAGACCCTCATTGCAATATATATATATATATATATATGGACTTAATGGATTGCCCTGTCTCAATCCTCTGTTTGGCCTAAAAGTTTCACCTGATTCATCATTAATGATGATTGAGTACGATACTAAATTAATAGAGTGCATTACAAACTATACCTATGATCTTGTAAAACCCATTTTCAGCATCATTTTTTCAAGAAAATGTTGTTCCACACAATCATAAGCCTTGCTTATATCCAGTTTTAGAGACAAACATCCTTGCCTCCCTATCCTTTTTTTTTCTAAAAGAATGTAAAACTTCATAAGCCAGGAGCACATTATCTGTGATTAGTCTACCAGACACAAAAGCACTTTGTGCTTCGTTAATGCACCTTTCAAGAGTCTTTTGTAATCTGTTTTCAATTGTCTTCACAATAAGTTTATAAAGCATCGTACATAAACTTGTAGGTCTGAAATTTTTTAAGTTTGTAGGGTGATTCACTTTTAGAATTAACACAATCTTTGTTTATTCAAAGGTTCCAAAAATTTACCTTTATTTAGAATGTCGAGGCAAAACTGACAAATGTCCCTCTCCATTATGTGCAAGTACTTTTGGAAGAAAAAAGTTGGAAATCCATCCTCACCCGATGCTTTAGTTGGTTCCATCGTATTCAAAGCATAAAAATTTTCCTCCCCTTTATATTCAATCGTCAACTCATTATTTATATCATCAGTAAAACATGTCTTAACTTTTGCTAATAGTGATCAGAATTATCTTCTCCTCTAGTCGAAAAGAGATCAAGAAAATAACCTCTAGCCAACCTTTCCATTTCCCCACATTCAGTGACTAAAATCCCATCCTTATTTTAAAACTCATTGATTCGATTTTTTTGACATCTTTGGGAAGCAAAATTGTGAAAAAAAAGAGTATTTCGATCACCCATTTTTAGCCAGTTTTCCCTCGCTCTTTGTTCCTAGTACCTTTCCTCTTTCTCAGCCTCCAAATTAAAATGTAATTTGACATCGATCAATTCAGCCATTACTTCATCAGTTCTTTCCTAACAATCCAACTCCTCCAATCTTATTCTCAACCTCGTAGTCGCTTCCCTCTTTTTTACTTTACCCCTTTTGGCCCAAACCATCAAACCCGAACTTATACACCCCAATATATCAATTAGATCACTAGAGCTAGTTTCCCATAGATGCTTAATTTCTACCTCACATGACTCTTCCATGCACCACCACGCCTCAAATCTAAATTACTTTTTAGCCCTTATATATTCCCATTGATCCATTCGGATGAATAAAGGGTATTGATTAGAGAACGAATATGCAAAATGCCTCAAAGAAAAATTTTAGAAAGTTTGTATCCACTCAACAGTAGCAAAAACACGGTCAAGTCTTTCTCTAATGTTGGTTTATGGTAAATTTCCCCGTTACCACGTAAACCAGGGACCTAAAAATTTGATATCCTCTAAACCACACTCTTTTAATACCTTCCTTAACTCCTCCATTAACCTTTCATCCCTAGGAACAACCTCTTTCTTCTTATAATCGAATAAAATTTCATTAAAATCCCCACTTACTAGCCATGGAAGATTCAAAGACCTCCCCAAATTTTTTAGTAGATTCCAAGTTTCTTCTTTATTTCTATTATCTGATGCACCATAAAACCCTTTCCATCTCCACTCCTAGATATTTGGAGTTTCCTTTATAACAAAATAAATGTGATTTTTCAAGAAACTTTGAAGAGTAACCGAAAAACCCTTTCTCTACCCTAAACATAGGCCTCTTCTTGTGCCCTCAGTCGACACGTCAATTCCGCAATAATAGCCACAATGCCTTCTTACTTTTTCCATCCTCTTTGTATCGAGATTTTTCTTCATAAAGAAGACTAGTTGGGGATTATAAGTTTTCAACAAATGCTGAGGTCGCCGAACTGCCCACAAATTCTCCAAACTTAGAATGTTCCAGCATAGCATTTTCATGGCATCCGGCAGGCCTGCCAACTGGCGGTTGTCGATATCTTTTGGGTTTTGTCGATATCTTTTGGGTTTTTTCATTGCCATTTTTTTGGTTTTCTCTATCTGGATTGGATCATTCGGCCCATTTGAACACAACATCTCAAATGTAGACATCTTTTTCCCTTCCATTAACTCTAATGGATTTTTTTCTTGATCTTGATCCATTGTCTTCTGGCCTATTCCATTTGAGATTCCATTGTTATTTGATTTTTTCCTACTTGATTGACCTTCCAAATTAAATCCTAAAATTGAATTTATTTGTTGTCGATAATTATTCAACATGTCATCCCCCTAAATTGTTCCTCAAATTTCGCCCACCCAAATTATCCCCCAAAAGCTTGTCTTCACCTTCCTCCCTTAACCAGATGTTGTTTCTAATCCCTGCCCTCCATGGCTACGCTCGTAATTAAAGATTTCAACCCAAATCTATTTCCTTTTGATGAAGACAAGCTGGACAAAAACTATATCCGTGGCCCAACACACCACAAATGAAACAAAATAGAGTTAATTTTTCATACCTAAAAATGGCATAAATGTACTTTGAAGATGAGATAATCAAATTCTTCCTCCTTTTCAATGGATTCCGAACATCCAATTGAACCTGAATTATTAGGAAATTCCTCAGCCCCTTGTTGAACTATTTTGTATCATAGTCAATGAACTTTCCAATGAAGTTTCGGAACTATTTTGCCACCAATTTTGAAAAAAGGTCAGGAGGAAAGTCATGCAATTAGAAAAAAAACTTGACATATACCAATGGGATCTACATCAGATCTTCCTCTTCCATCAACTGATGTCTAACCAGTAAATGGTTATTGAACATCCATGGTGCTCCATTCTCCACTCTATCAATATTTATCTCATTGAAAAACCGTAACAGTGTAAACTCAAAATTATATAGGATTTTTCTATATGTTTTTAACCACTTTTTAATTAATTATTATGTTTATCTTGAGTAATTATTATTGAAATAAGTGAATTTTACTTAATTAGTAATTTTAGACATGAATTTGGAAAGTATGTGAAATAATATTTAATTACATGATTTTCATGCATATTTTGTATTAATTCCTATTAATTTATTAATGTATGTACTTTTCACTATGTAGGAGGTCCATTGGAGACATGATTTAAATAAATAAAAGATGGCCATGCACAAATTATCCACGTGGACAGTAAGACCATGCAATATTGGGCATGGGGTTGACTACTTAACTCAGTAAAGAAGGTGATAAAAGATGGCCATGTCTGCTAAGTTATTGGTCTGAAAAAATTGCCCAACAAGGGGAATTAAAAGCCTAATTTTGGCACTTGATGTTGGATGCCCAAAATGTGTTTTGGGATATTTAATTGAAGGTCCCTGTAGCTACAAAATAATCAAAATTTAGCCCAACAACTTCGATGTTGAAATCGTCCACTCTATAGCTATTTTTAGCTTTAAATTCGAATTAAAATTGAGAAGACTTGGTCATCCATTTTCCTTGAAGCATGGCTGGCCACATGAGAAAGGGAAGGAAGGAAATTTAAACCTATTTTTAATATACTCAAACCCTCACCTTCACTTATAAATACCCTACCATCCCTCACTTCTAAATCATCCCTCATTTTTCAACATTCCTCTCTCACACACTCTAGTTTTCTCACAAGTCTTTTACCCTTTTTCCCTTGCATAGCCGTCCATCCACTCTCCCTTATTTAGCCTCAAAAGCTTTGTCAAAAGCACTCTTTAGCCAGTTACCTTCTAAACCCTTAGCAAAAGAAGCTTCAATCAGAACGGAGGAGCGCTTCAGTCAGAATAGATCCGAAAGGCTACTGAACTGAGTAAAGTTGAGCACATCAGTCAGAATAGAATCGAAAGGCTGCTGAAATGAGTCTACTCTTTCCTCTTGATTATCTATTTTAACATGTTTTCTTTGAGTTTTATTCTTTTGACATGAACTATGAAGTTTTAAATCCTATTTGTTGGGATAATTTTTTTAAGTTAATGTGATTTATTTAATTCATGTTAACATGTTTTGTGCCTTAGTCGATTATGTTTTCAATTAATATCATGATGCATTTCATTCATACGTGATTGGGTGCACTTAGATTAGCTGAGCGATCCTAACTAGACGACGACTAGTAGACGCATAATTGAAAAGTGCAATGCTTAATTTAGGTCATTAAAATCGAATAAGTTAAGGTTCAGAATATCTTTAGTTAGCTCTATTATCTTGCACGATTTTTAGATTTATGTAATTAAACTGTTGCAAACATAAATGTTGATAAATCATAATAGTAACATATTTTATCTCCACATTTAGCATGCTTTTGGATGATTTATCCCTTGAATTATGGAATTTGGTGCTCTTAATCCTTTAATTTCATGTTTTATACTCAGGAGAGCATATGAGGATGAAAAGAACGGAAAACGGGCCAAATGGGCCAAAGTAGGAAATCAACACGGCCTGGGCCCAAAGCACACGACCGTGCCCCTTTAACAGGCTCGAACACGGCCTGAAGTCGATTCACACGGGCGTGCCATACGGGCGTGTCCCTGCCGTGACCAAGAGGAATTTCACTCGGATTAGGATACTTAGAGGCAAAGAAACACATTCTGAAGCCTATATAAACACCCTAATTATGACCTAAAACGGGTAGTCGACAGAAGCCTTCTATCGGGGGGCGTCCAGCTAGGCCAAGGAGCTGAGCCAGAGAGGTCAGAATCGTGGGATTTACTCGAAGAAAGCCAGTTGATTCATCTCAAGAAGCTGAAATCATACTCAAGACGGCAGATCTCTCCTTCAATTCCTTCAGGGGGTTTTAAGGGTTTTCTTATGTTTTGTTTTATCTTTTCTTCTGAGATGTATTCTTTTATTATTATGAACTAAAACCCTAAGATACCTGAGGGGGATGAAACCTAAGACGGATCTTGTTATTGTTTTCTGATCTATATGATAAATACTTGATTTGTTCTTAATTATGTGTTCTTAATTCTTACTTTGATATTTTAGGGTATTGATTCAAGTATTGATGTGCTTAGGCAGTGGAGCAAAAGTCCCTGTCTAAGAGTAGATCTAGCATAATTAAGCGGAGTTGATCGCAACCCTAGACATAGGATGACTAAAAATCACGGATTAGGGTCAAACCTAATATGGGAGTCCATAGATCGAGTTAATGCAATTCTAGGGGTTTTAATTAAAAAGAGATTTCAATTAATCAACCTAGGGTTAGATGTTAGTAGCCTCGACAGAGGTATTAATATACATTAGGGAATCCTACGGATCAAGTCAAGTGAATAAATCGTCTGGTTCAAAGTTAGATAACAAGTGAAGTCTAGGTGGATTCTTCCTTGGGTATTGTCATAATCAATTGGTTTTTTCCCACAAGTATTTCCCCAATTCATTCTCTTTGTCTTAGCGTCTTTAGCTTAGTAGTTAGTTAATTTTAGATTAAACAATAATTCACTTCAATTCTTAGGATAAATAATAGAAAGAAAGTTAGTATTAGTACTTTGGTTCCTTTGGGTTCGACATTCCGGTCTTGCCACTAAACTATACTACTGTTCGATAGGTGCACTTGCCTCAATCATTGTCACAGTTAGTTTCTAGGCTAGATCATTCATTATATAAATTTTAAGACTCTGACATAACGATCAAGTTTTTGGCGCCGTTGCCGGGGAACTAAAATATTAAGAACGCTTAATTTTTATTACTTTAGCCATTTTTTTATTTTTGCAAATTACTTTTATTTTGTTTTTAACTTTGCTATTTTTTCTTCTTTTATTTTGTTCCTAGCAGGTACCTCTAGTTTATGACTAGAAGGAACCTGACAGGACCCTTAAATTATGACAAAAATATTGAAGGAACTATTCGCAGAAATCGTAGAGAAATAAGGCGAAGCCTAAATTACATAGAAGAAGAGCAAGAGGACGATACTAATAACACGGAAGAGATGGCTGATCACCAGAATAATCCACTCCCTCCTGTGGTTGCCGAAAATCCTCCTCCTCGAACTATGTATGATTATGCTAAACCTAATTTAACAGGAACCGAGTCAAGTATCGTTAGACCTACTATTGCTGCAAATAATTTTGAACTGAAACCTAACACAATTCAAATGATACAGCAATTTGTTCAGTTTGATGGTTTGCAGGATGAAGATCCAAACAATCACTGGGCGAATTTCCTAGAATTTTGCGATACCTTCAAAATAAATGGCATTTCTGTTGATGCCATCCGTCTTCGGTTATTTCCCTTTTCTTTGAGGAATAAAGCCAAACAGTGGTTGAATTCTCTTCCACGAGGATCAATCACTACATGGGAGCAAATGACTGAAAAAATTTTATTACAATATTTTTCACCGGCTAAAACGGCTAAGTTAAGGAATGATATCTCTTCTTTTGTGCAGATGGATTTAGAGACACTTTATGACGCATGGGAGAGATACAAAGATCTAATGAGAAGGTGCCCACACCATGGATTACCCTTGTGGCTACAGGTCCAAAGCTTTTACAATGGTGTAAACCCTTCAACCAGGCAGTTAATTGATTCAGCCGCCGACGGAACACTGAACAACAAAATACCTGAGGCTGCCTATGAGTTTATAGAAGAGATGTCACTAAATAACTATCAGTGGCAAGTCACAAGGACAAGGCCAACAAAAACAGCCGGAGTTTTCAACCTCGACGCAGTAACCATGCTATCCAATCAGGTAGAACTCTTAAATAAAAAGATTGATGGTTTATGTAATTCTTTGCAGATACATCTAGTTATGCAGTGCGATATAAATGGAGGAGGGATGAACAACACAGAATACCCACCTAGCAACCCGAGCGCTGAAAACGAGCAAGTTCAGTATATGGGTAATAATTCCAGACCTCAAAATAACCCTTATAGTTATACTTATAATTCAGGTTGGAGGAACCACCCCAATTTCTCATGGATAGTCAAAAAAACCAAAGACAACAATTCTACCCACAAGAAAAGAAGTCAAACCTTGAAGAGATGCTGACAAAATTTATAGAAGTGTCAGAAACCCGTTTCCAAAATACCGAAACGATATTGAACAATCAGCAAGTATCGATTCAAAAGCTTAAGGATCAAATTGGACAACTAACTAAGTTAATTTCTGAAAGGTGACTAGAAATTTTACCGAAGGAAAAAGAGCAGTTGCAGGCAATTACACTAAGAAGTGGAAAGGAGTTAGTTGAAACAAAGAAAAAGATACCAAATGAAATTGATAAGGCAAAAGATGAGGAAGTTGGGAATGCAACACCGGCTCGTGAAGAATGTAAACCACCAATCCCATATCCAACAAAGTTGAAGAAAGACCGATTAGATGCACAATACGGTAAATTTCTTAAACTTTTTAAAAAATTACATATTAACTTACCTTTTGTTGAAGCTATTTCACAGATGCCGACGTACGCAAAATTTCTAAAAGAGCTTCTAACAAATAAAAGGAAGTTTGAAGAGATATCAATAGTGGAACTCAATGAAGAATGTTCAACCATCCTCCAAAGCAAGCTACCAACCAAATTGAAAGATCCAGGAAGTTTCACTATTCCCTGTTTAATTGGTAGTTTGAACATAGAGAACGCACTAGCTGATCTAGGTGCCAGTATTAATTTAATGCCTTACATAATTTTTAAGAAACTTGGTCTTGGGGAACCTAAACCCACTAGGATGAGTATTCAGTTAGCTGACAGATCTGTTAAATATCCTAGGGGAATTATCGAAGATATTCTGGTAAAAGTTGATAAAATTATTTTCCCTATTGATTTTGTTGTGCTTGACATGGATGAGGACGTTGAGGTGCCTTTAATTTTGGGACGGCCCTTTTTAGCTACTGCTAGGGCTGTTATTGATGTAGGTAATGGTAAAGTTGCACTAAGGGTAGGCAATGAGGAAATTATTTTTCAAATTTACGATGCTATGCGATATTCTAGAGAACAAGATGATTCCTGTTATTTTATTGATGCCACTGATCATATTATTCAAGATTCATTGCAGGAAATCATACATAACGACAAGATGGAACTGTGTCTTACCCAAGATGAGGGGGTAGATGATGATATCGATGAGTTGAATTCTAATACATCTTCCTCTAGACAAATGAAAGAAGAGGGCATTGAAATCAACGACGAACTAAAACAAAAACCCTCTATTGATGAGCCGCCCAAATTAGAATTAAAACAGTTGCCAAAACACTTAAAATATGCATTCCTCGGGGATAACTCTACGCTACCAGTAATTATCTCTTCAGAACTAGAACCTAAAGAGAAAGACGAGTTGCTACAGGTACTAAGGGAACATAAAAGAGCCATAGCTTGGAAAATCTCTGACATTAAAGGAGTAAGCACATCGTTTTGCACCCACAAAATTTTAATGGAGGATGAGTATAAACCATGTGTGCAACCTCAAAGACGATTGAATCCTAACGTGAAAGAAGTTGTTAAAGCTGAGGTAATTAATCTTCTAGATGCCGGAATAATTTATCCTATTTCTGACAGCACTTGGGTAAGTCCTATGCAGGTTTTTCCAAAGAAAGGAGGCATGACTGTTGTAGCCAACGAAAAGAATGAATTGATTCCTACCAGAATAGTCATAGGTTGGAGAGTCTGTATTGACTATAGAAAGTTGAACGACGCCACCAGAAAAGATCACTTCCCGTTGCCATTTATTGATCAGATGTTAGAAAGATTATCTGGGCATATGTACTACTGCTTCCTAGACGGACTCTCCGACTACTTCCAAATCCTGATAGCCCCTAAGGATCAAGAAAAGACAACATTTACATGTCCATACGGTACGTTTGCTTATCGTAGAATGCCTTTTGGATTATGTAATGCTCCTGCTACTTTTCAGCGATGCATGCTAGCTATCTTTGACGAACTTGTGGAAGACATTATTGAGGTATTTATGGACGACTTTTCAGTATTTGGTAATTCTTTTCATCTCTGCCTTAAAAATTTAAAACGAGTTCTAATGAGATGTGATGAAACAAACCTTGTTTTAAATTGGGAAAAATGTCACTTTATGGTTTGAGAAGGGATTGTGTTAGGACATAAAATTTCTAGTAAAGGAATTGAGGTAGACAAAGCAAAGGTCAAAATCACAGAAAAATTACCTCCTCCTAGTTCAGTTAAGGCTATTAGAAGCTTTTTAGGACATGTTGGATTTTATAGAAGATTTATTAATGACTTTTCTAAAATAGCTAAGCCTTTGACAAAATTACTAGAAAAATATGTACCTTTCAATTTTGATCAGGAATGTTTAGATGCATTTAAAATCCTCAAAGATAAATTAATAAATGCTCCAATTATAATTGCACCTGATTGGAATTTACCCTTTGAACTAATGTGTGATGCGAGTGATTTTGCAGTAGGTGCAGTTTTGGGACAGCAAAGAGACAAGCACTTTCAGCCGATCTATTACACTAGCAAGACATTAACGGCTGCACAAGAAAATTACACCACCACAGAAAAAGAATTGCTAGCTGTGGTTTTTGCATTTGATATATTTAGACAATATTTGATACTATCTAAAGTTGTCGTTTACACTGACCATTCAGCTCTTCGTTATCTTTTGACTAAATCTGATGCAAAACCTCGACTAATAAGATGGATTTTACTCTTACAAGAATTTGATTTGGAAATCCAGGATAAGAAAGGAGCTGAAAATCTTGCAGCAGATCATCTTTCTAGGCTTGAAAATCCACATATCAAAGAACTCGACGAGAGTGAGATAAACGACTCGTTTCTTGAAGAACAACTCTTCTCTATTACCAACTCTGAGGTACCTTGGTTTGCAGATATTGCAAATTATTTAGCTGCTAACATTTTACCAAAAAGGTTAACACATCATCAAAAGAAGCGATTCTTTGCCGATGTGAAAAACTATTTTTTGGGAGGACCCCTTTCTTTTCAGTATATATGCAGATCAAGTAATCCCAAGATGTGTTACAAAGGCGGAAGAAAATAAAATCCTAGAACATTGCCACTCAGGACCTTCAGGAGGACATTACAGCAAGATTAAGACAGTAGATAAAACGATCGAATCAAGTTTTTATTGGCCAACTCTGTTCAAAGACGCCAACAGGTATGTTGCCTCATGTGATAAATGCCAAAGAATAGATAATATTTCTAAACGCGATGAAATGCCTCAAACATACATACTATCATGTGAAATATTCGATGTATGGGGTATTGACTTTATGGGTCCATTTCCTAGTTCATTCGGAAATAAATACATCTTAGTAGCAGTGGATTACATGTCAAAATGGGTTGAAGCTCAAGCTGTACCTACTAACGATGCTAAAGTTGTAGTGAGGTTTCTTAAGAAACTTTTCTCTCATTTTGGAACACCCAGAGAAATTATTAGTGATAGGGGTACTCACTTTTGTAAAACTCAATTTGAATAAGTCTTAAAAAAATATGGAGTACACCACAGGACAGCCACCCCTTATCACCCTCAAACCAGTGGGCAAGTGGAAGTAGCGAATTGAGAGCTTAAACGTATCCTAGAGAAAAAAGTTGAATCAAACAGGAAAGATTGGGCATTAAAAGTAGATGATGCTTTATGGGCCTATAGAACAGCGTTTAAAACTCCCCTAGGAACATCCCCTTACAAACTTGTCTACAGAAAAAAGTTGTCATCTACCATTCGAGTTAGAGCACAAAGCTTTCTGGGCTATAAAATTCTTAAATTACGATCTTAAAACTGCAGGTGAGATGAGGATGATGCAGATGAACGAGCTAGATGAATGGCGAGCTAATGCCTATGAAAACTCACGATTATATAAGGAGGCAACAAAACGATGCCATGATGCTAGTTTAAAGCAATCAAAGCAATTTGAAGTAGGAGACTTAGTCCTGTTATAAAATTCAAGGCTCAAACTATTTCCTGGAAAGCTGAAATCGAGGTGGTCAGGTCCATTCGTGATCAAAACTATTTTTCCTTACGGCACAGTCGAGGTAACTCATCCAACTCATGGCACATTCAAGGTAAATGGTCAGCGACTAAAAATTTATAATATTGAAGATTTTAGGGATATAAGAGAGGAGCTTCGACTCCATGAACCTTCATTTAGAAATGAAAATAGGGTAAGTCTAGCTTAAAACTTTAAACGAGCGCTTCTCGGGAGGCACCCCGAGCACTAACCCCACTAACGTCCATATTTTCGAATTTTAGCATCTAACTAAAAACTAACCAAATTTTTAGGCGTAGGTTTCCATACCACACGGCCTTGCACACGGGCGTGGCCGTGGCCGTGTGGACACCACGAGTATGCATATCGGCGTGGCGGATATCGTGCAGAAGCAGAATGAAAAATTTCCCCAAGACATGAGCTCTGACTAAATGCCACGGTCGTGCAATGCGGCCGTGGTCGAAACTGCTTAAAGAACACGGGTTGAGATAAATCCACACGGCCGTACGAGGCAGCCATGGTCGATATTATCAGATTTTTCACATATCGCCGCCACCACCACCTCGAGATCACTCCGATGATGAGGACCTTTGAGTCCTTTTTATTTTCTTATTTCTTATTTTTTTTATTTTTATTTTTATTTTAGTTCATTTTCTTTTATTATTAAACTCTTTAAATTTTTAAGTATAATTTGATTTCTTTTATCTCTGGCTGTTTAACTCTCGAGTAACTATAACAAACGTCTATTAAATAAGAACTCCCTAAAAACTTTACTGATGACTTCGCAGTTTAGAAAGGTTCAAGGTTCCACTCAAGGAACGACCACATCACCGGAGTATTCACCACCACATTCACATATACCTAAGTCATCATCATTAATCATCCTCCAAAGATTCCATCCAAAATTTAGGAAGTTTCACTTCTCTCCCTCTCTTTTGATTTTCTTACTATATGATTATTATTTATCTTTGTACATTGAGGGCAATGTACATCTTAAGTGTGGGGGGGTAAATCTTTAAAATGCCTAACTTTTTGCATTATTCTCAAATCGCTGAATTAGGTCTTGTTCTTAAATAATTTTCTCATATTACGATTAAAATGAAACTTCCTTTGATTTATGATTTTCATTGATATGCTTTGGATTAAGTCATAGTTAATTGTGCAGTGATGATTGAAACTTTAGGAGACTAGAGAATCAAGCATGATAAGTCTATTTTTCATGAAATTAAAAATTTGTTAGGTTGTCTACCTGAATTTAAGTATTATCTTGAAGTTTGAAATTTACAAAGTTGACATCAAAAGCCCATAATTTTTATGAGATCTTGAGCCTTTTAGAGCATACATTCCTTTTCGTGCTCACTTTATTGATTATGAGTGTGTCAACATTGATTTGTTATTCTAGAACTTGCATTGATTATACATGTCGAGACTACACCTTTGATTTGATATACTAAGATGATAAAGGCACCTAGGTTTTAACCCACTTACTCCACTAAAAGCCTACCCTCACAATTAACCCCTAGTGAACCCCTTTGATCCTAACAACCCTTTTATTGACTCACCCATTAATATTAACTCAAAACCAACTTCGTATTTGTTATCACCATTTTTTTACTACCCCTATATCGAGATTTGATTTGATCAGTTACTTAACTATTTCCTTTATTTCAGTTATTAAATTTTATATTATTATTATACTTGATTTGTTCTTAAAAAAAAACGAAGTATATTCATTATTAGCCCTATGTTATTTGAGCTCAAACTGTTAATTTCATTATCTTTAGAAGAAGCTCATGTTATTAGTATTAAGTTTTCGTGATGTAATTATTTATTATTAGTACAACTTTTTAGTTAGGCAATTTGTCAATTCAGTCTCGATTCTAACCCTCTAATTCAAGCCTTTATCCACACCTTTAACCAAGCCCCGTTACAACCCTTTTAAAGACCTTTTGATTTGTGTATCATCTCATATCATAGTGGTGGAGATTTGATTTTCATGCAAGCCTATGGGATTAACTTTTCATGTTCGACTTCTGAGTGCTTATTTTTGAACCTTAAACACTTCGAGTGATTTGATTGAATCTTTAGTGAGGATGTCAATTTTTGTCGATTTTGAATCAGAGGTAATTATTTACGTAAGGGGAAACACCTATTTTTCGTACTATAAAAACTATGACTTTGATTGTTTGAATCTTTAGGAACTTTCTGGTTAAGTTATCAATGTATGGATTACCTATGAATTATGATGAAAAATTATTGATGAAGGTTATGAATTGAGGAAATTCGTTTTAATTGCAAGTTGAGAATTTTGCTTGAGGACAAGCAAAAGCTTAAGTGTGGGGGTATTTGATAAACCATAATAGTAACATATTTTATCTCCACATTTAGCATGCTTTTGGATGATTTATCCCTTGAATTATGGAATTTGGTGCTCTTAATCCTTTAATTTCATGTTTTATACTCAGGAGAGCATAGGAGGATGAAAAGAACGGAAAACGGGCCAAATGGGCCAAAGTAGGAAATCAACACGGCCTGGGCCCAAAGCACAAAGCTGTGCCCCTTTAACAGGCTCGAACACGGCCTGAAGTCGATTCACACGGGCGTGCCACATGGGCGTGTCCCTGCCGTGACCAAGAGGAATTTCACTCGGATTAGGATACTTAGAGGCAAAGAAACACATTCTGAATCCTATATAAACACCCTAAGTATGACCTAAAAGGGGTAGTCGACAGAAGCCTTCTGTCGGGGGGGCGTCCAGCTAGGCCAAGGAGCCAAGCCAGAGAGGTCAGAATCGTGGGATTTACTCGAAGAAAGCCAGTTGATTCATCTCAAGAAGCCGAAATCATACTCAAACCGGCGGATCTCTCTTTCAATCCCTTCAGGGGGTTTTAGGGTTTTCTTCTGAGATGTATTCTTTTATTATTATGAACTAAAACCCTAAGATACCTGAGGGGGATGAAACCTAAGACGGATCTTGTTATTTTTTTCTGAACTATATGATAAATACTTGATTTGTTCTTAATTATGTGTTCTTAATTCTTGCTTTGATATTTCAGGGTATTGATTCAAGTATTGATGTGCTTAGGCAGTGGAGCAAAAGTCATTGTCTAAGAGTAGATCTAGAATAATTAAGCGGAGTTGATCGTAACCCTAGACATAGGATGACAAAAATCTGCCGGATTAGGGTCAAACCTAATATGGGAGTCCATAGATCGAGTTAATGCAATTCTAGGGGTTTTAATTAGAAAGAGATTTCAATTAATCAACCTAGGGTTAGACGTTAGTAGCCTCGACGGAGGTATGAATATACATTAGGGAATCCTACGGATCAAGTCAAGTGAATAAATCGTCTGGTTCAGAGTTAGATAACAAGTGAAGTCTAGGTGGATTCTTCCTTGGGTATTGTCTTAATCAATTTGTTTTTTCCCACAAGTATTTCCCCAATTCATTCTCTTTGTCTTAGCGTCTTTAGCTTAGTAGTTAGTTAATTTTAGGTTAAACAATAATTCACTTCAATTCTTAGGCTAAATAATAGAAAGAAAGTTAGTATTAGTACTTTTGGTTCCTTTGGGTTCGACATTCCGGTCTTGCCACTAAACTATACTACTGTTCGATAGGTGCGCTTGCCTCAATCGTTGTCACAGTTAGTTTCTAGGCTAGATCATTCATTATATAAATTTTAAGACTCTGACATAACGATCAAATGTCCTTGTGACCTTACATAAATGCTAAGAAACCCTTAGTCTAATATGGTTAGTAACATGCATATTTAACTAAGTAAAAGATCCGAGAGGATTTAATTTGGTTTCCAAAACCATAAGAGATCGAGTTGCCATGGAAGTAATTTCGAACATGTTAGCATGATGAAAGTAAGTTGATTTGATTAAATAATTATCATAGCTCATTTAATGTTGATTGTTTTTGTCGCTAAAGCCTTTATTCATACATTTAGGTAAATTACATTTAGATTAGATACTAATTTCCAAAACTATCAAATTTTTTGAGTTTTGCCATTGATGATTATATTAAGGTTTTGAAGTCTCATGGAAGAAAATGAATCTTTGTTGTTAGTTAAACAAACTTTGTTAAGTACTTTTTGATAAAATTATCAATTAAGGGCTAAATTAATAAATGTGAAAACTTGGGGTTAAAATGTGAAATAAATGAAATGTGTGAGCTGCTAGGGACACCAGTGATATTCGAATAGAGTGAGATTGTACTCAATGGCATGAATTGGCCTTTTTATGATATAGGGACTAAGTTGTAAAGAAGTTGAAATATTAAGGGTAAAAATGTAATTTTTCCATAAAGTGAATTATGGGTTGTTTTTGATACCATGAACATTTGACTAAGCTCAATTCTAGTTAAAAATGGTTAATTTGCATGTTTTGAGCTCATGGACTAAATTGAATAAAAGTAAAACTTTAGGGGCAATTTTGTAAAAATGTCAAAAATGATCAAATTGTATGAAATGAATTTTTTTATTGTCTAAATTAATATATTGAATGAAATTATTAATTTAGATCAAGATCGGGTGGAAAATCGAGGAAAATGGAAAATTTCCAAAATGCCCCTGAACTTTGGTATTTCTACAAATTAGCCAGGTAAGTTCGTATGTTAATAAGCATTATTATAAAAGAGATTTAATTCTTTATATTGAATTATTGATTAGTATAATTGTTCGGAAATATTCGACGAAGCTTCGGCTATGTATCGGCACTTAGTGTGCGAGATTGGGATAACTTCGGTTATGTATTGGCACTTAGTGTGCGAGATCGAGATAGCTTTGGCTATGAAATGGCACTTAGTTTGCGTGATTGAGATAGCTTCGGCTATGTATTGGCACTTAGTGTGCGAGATTCCTGAGTAACCAACTGTAACAGTCCGGTTTAGACCCTAGTCGGAATAGTGATTTTAGGACCACAAATCTGAGTCAGAAAAATATTTTAATATTATTTTCTATGTTTATAGTATGTGAATTGACATGTGTGAAATTTTTGTGATTTAATTTGATTGTTTGTGTGCTTAATTTGATCAAAGGACTTGATCGCATTAAATGCAAAAGTGGCTTTCTATTTGTTAAAGTACTAATTTGCTATGGTTTATTAATTGATAAAGTCCTTAAAATGAAATTTAGCCACTATATAGGTAAGTGGATGATAATGGACATTAATGGCCTTATATATGTGTGTGTTTTATATGTTAATTAAAAAGGTTAAAATGGTAATTGATATATTAATATGTATTAAATAAAACAAAAACAAATGGCCATGCATGTGTTCATCTTTCATGACTGAAATTACCAAAGGAAAAAGAAAGAAATAAGCAAGTTACATTCGGCCTAAGTCCAAGCTAAATTCAAGGTTCGTTTTTGCTCGATTTTTTTAAATTTTTACGTTTTTTGAGATCGTTGCTTTGAATACTAGCTAGCCCATGCTTGAATTTTTGAATTGGTTGTGTATTTTTGTGATTTTCCATTGAGGAGTGTTTGTTGATTTTGTTGTTTAATGATAAAAAAATAAATATATGTTGTTAGATTATCAAGATTTATTAAGTGAATTTTGGTAAAAATGTCTAATTAGGACTAAATTGTGAATTCTGTCAATTGAGAGGTCAAAATGTAAAATAAATGAAAGAAATGGGCTGCTAGGGACCTTAGCAAAATTTGGCCAAGCATGGGTGTGGTGAAATTTTGAATATTTTGTGTTTTGTGAAATAGGGACTAAATTGTAAAAAATGTGAAATGTTAGGGGCAAAAGTGCAATTTGCCCATTTATGTGTTTTTGGATGAATTTGAATGAATTTATGAATAAACAAGTTAAATTTGTATTAATTTAGATCAAGAAAAGAGGAAATTGGAATTGGATCGGGGGAAATCTAAAGTTGTCGAATAGTCGTCTCGGTTCGTTCATCTCCGTCCGAGGTAAGTTCATAAGTAAATAAATGCCGTTAAATTTGATTATATATATTAATTGTACTGAAATGAATTATTACTTGTATTTATATGTGAATGCCGAATTAGTAAGAGTGAGGAAGAACTGTCTACGAGCTTGAATTGATCGAGTTACAACGTCCGAAAGCCCCGTACGAACCTTAGGAATAGTTAGGATACATATGTCATGACATAGGAATCTGATATGTGTTTTCGTGTAAGACCACGTCTGGGACGTTGGCATCGACTTGTGTTTACGTGTAAGACCATGTCTGGGACATCGGCATAGTATTTGATTCATGTAAGACCCTGTCTGGGACAGTGGCATCGATATGTGATTACATGTAAGACCACGTTTGGGACGTTGGCATTGTACGAGATTCCCGACTATCTGAGTATCCTTTTTAATTCAGAATGGTTCAACGGGTATTATCGAGATAAGATCGAATGTTAAAAACGAACTAAAAGGTTCAGGTACGTGCTATGTTATATGAATATGAAAGTAAGGTAATTCTATGTTTGAGATGAATATATGAATTAGATTTGATAAAAGAGATATTTATACGTGCTTATGAGTATATGTGCATTTGGCCATTGATGTTATAATGCTATTGTATATGTCACAATGTTTGAGTTTGCAAGCATAATAAATATACATTTGGTTAAGGTTTGTTTGATTTGGCTAGTTGATTTAATGTTTATTAGATTATTATTTGCTTATGACTTACTAAGATATGAAAGCTTACTCTGTGTGTGTGTTTGTACATTGTTTTATAGATTATCAAAGCTACGGAAAGCTCGTGGATTATCGAGGATCATCACCACACTATCGAACTATATTTTGGTACCTTTTGAAAATGTACATATTAAAGTATGGCATGTATAGGCTAGAGAACTTTGGTTATGTTTTGAAATATGTAAATATAGCCATGTGATATGGCTTGATAATGAATGTGCTTATGAATGAGTTTAGTTCATGCTATACGATGCAAAAGTTGGTATGTTTTGATGTGCTCATGAATGGCCAATATTGGTAAGTTTTATGATTGATTTTGGGATATTGATATGATGAGAAATGCTATGAATTTATATGGATTAAAATGATGTAAGATTCATAGGTTTTTAATGTGAAGTTGATGCTTTGAATTGGTATGTTTGAGTTGGATTTGTATATGGAAATGATGATATTGTTAAGGGTCAAGTTGTGCATAATTTGGTATGTTTTTGGTTGCCTTTGGGACATGAATTGAGGTTTGTTAGATGCTTGTAGGTTTGACCCAAATTTTGGGAGGCAAATTGGCCTTGCAAATGGCCTATATTTTCCCACACGATTGAGCACACGGGCGTGTGTCTCGACCGTGTCTCTCAAGGTTGCATTTAGAAATAAGTCAGGAAGCCACATGGGCTGGACACACGGGCGTGTGACTGGCCGTTGAGCAAGTCAGTAATCTTCCAGAATTTCACACGGCCTGGCACACGGGTGTGTCTTGTGGCCGCGTGGACAAGTCAGTATGTATGTCCTGATTTACCACGGCTTAGACACACGGATGTGTGTAATGCCGTGTGAGGCACAAGGCCTGCCCACATGGGCGTGTGACCTCTGTAACTTTGAAAAATGTTTAATTTTCAGAAAAAATTGTATGTTCTCGGTTTAGTCCCAACTCCTTCCCAATGCATGTTTAAGGTCTCGTAGACCTTCTAAGGGGACTCTATGTGTATTTTTTGTTATGGAATGTTTGTGAATGTTTGATGTTAATGAAATGTTTATGTTTTGATCTTATATGTTTGATAACGCCTCTTAACCTTAACCCGGCGAAGAATACGGGTTAGGGGTGTTACACCAATATTATTCCATGTGGTTCAACGGGTATATTAAAGATGTGAAATGATGGGGGAATAAATACGTATCGATACAAGTATGTATGGAATTTGAGATACTACAAGTATGTACTAGGACCGTGCAAGCATTGAATTGATGAAATTTGTGAGTTTCATAGAAAATTTGTTGAATGATATGATTTACATTACGATATGTTTATTCACTTAAATTGTGGTTCAATATATATGAGAAAAAGGTAAAGATTGGCAAATCCTTTGATTTTGAATTACTATTGAAAGCATGGAAAAGTTTGAGTTTTTAGATGATTGAAATATATTTAGCCATATGCTTGATATATGAATGTACATAAGTAATGTAAACTTATGTTATAATGTTTTGTAATAATTTGTTAGTTCATGTGATGTTTAAACTTGAAAAGCTAATGTTGTTTAGGCTAAGGCCTAGGTATGTTAGAGAGGCTTAAATGGATTATGCTTATAAATTGAAGTTAAAAACTTTAAATTCTTTGAATTACAAACTTACTAAGCATTTTATGCTTACTTTGTTTTAAATTTCTTTGTGTATGTAGATATCGGAAGCTCGTGCGGGTTGGAAGGTGTCGAAGACATCATCACACTATCTATCGGCTATTTTGGTACTCATGGTTTTATAATTTCGGTTATAATGGCATGTATAGGTCGTGTTGGCTAATGATAGCTTACATGTTTTGGTTATGTATATATTTGTAAATGGCCTTTTGAAATATGGTGTTGTATATATATAGTCATGGGTAGTGGCTTATATTTGATATATTTGGTATGTTTGAATCATGTGCAAATATATATGCTTATGTCTTATGTATATTGAGTTGGTTGTGATGATTGTTGGTAATAGGTAATATGTGAATGAAATGAATGATTCGTGGAATTGGTATCATATTTGTGAATGAGTATAAAAATGATGTATGTTAAGTGAGGTTTAACTAATTGTTTGGTATATGTAATTTGGCATGTTTTGGTAGAGTAAGATTGGAAATTATAACCAATGTTGGAATGTTGGTATTGGATATGGAATGAATTAGCCTTAATTGTGGCTAAATTGGATGTTTATTTATGCTTTGAATTGGTACCATTTGAGCTTGTTTAGGTATGTGCAAAAGGGGTGGCAAAATGGCTTAGTAAATAGTCTATTTTTGTCCATACGGGCATGTGTCTCAGCTGTGTGTGACACACGGTCAAGTTACATGGCCGTGTGTCCCCTAGTGTTGAAATTGAAATGAAGTCAGTATGCTCCACAAGGTCTCACACACGGGCGTGTGACTTAGCCGTGTTGCATAAGTCAGTATACCCTACAGGTTTGACATGGCCTAGTACACGGCCTGGCACACGGGCGTGTGTGGCCACTTCGAAGGGCACACAGGCTAGACACACGGGCGTGTGGTTGGCCGTGTGACCAAATTTAGTAACCTCACTTGTTTGGACACGGGGAAGGACACGGGCTGGGACACGGCCATGTGCTCCCATTTCAAATGTCCACATGGCCTGTGACACAGGCGTGTCTGGTGGCCGTGTGAGACACATGGCCTGACCACACGGGCGTGTGTCCCCTGTTTTGAGAAAAATTTTCTAAGTGTGGAAAAGCTTCTTGAGTTATTGGTTTAGTCCCGGCCCACTCTCAATGCATGTTTAAGGCCTTGTATGCTCTTTTAAGGGACACTATGATTGATTGTGATTGAATTGTATTCAAATTGATAAATTATATATGAAATGTATTTTTAAAAGTGTTGTAAGTCCGGTAATGCTCCGTAACCCTATTCTGACGGTGAATATGGGTGAGGGGTGTTACACATAGTATTTACCGATCACGCTGCCATTAAGTACTTACTCACGAAGAAAGATGCTAAATCGAGGCTAATTCGATGGATACTTTTGCTTCAAGAATTTGACCTTGAGATATAAGATAGAAAAGGTGTTGAAAATCAAGTAGCCGATCATCTGTTAAGGTTGGAATAGAATAAGGAAACTTCTTCACTTGTTCCAATTAATGATAACTTTCCTAATGAGCATATCTTTGAGTTAAGACAAATCTATGAAACACCTTAGTTTGCTGATTTTGCAAATTACTTAGCAAGTGGAATAATTCCTCGAAAAATGATGTACCAACAAATGAAGAAATTCCTTCATGTAGTTGGTACTATTTTTGGGAGGACCCGTTTTTGTTTAAACAATGTACAAATAACATAATCAGGAAATACGTAGCTGGAAGTGAGATTGATGAAATTTTGTACCACTGTCATTCAAATCCGAGTGGGGGACACTTTGGTGGTTTACGAACTGCAACAAAAAATTTACAAGCTGATTTTTTTTTTGCCTACATTGTTCAAGGATGCTTATGCATATGTGAGAAACAACGATTGATCAAAGAACTGGAAACATATCAAGAAGAAACGAGATGCTCTTGACGAATATTTTAGAGATAGAACTTTTCGATTTATGGGGCATTGATTTTCTAGGCTCGTTTCCTTTTTCATATGGTAATAAGTTTATTTTGGCAGCTGTGGACTACGTATCCAAGTTGGTTGAAGACGAGGCATACCCAACTAATGACGCTAAGGTAGTCATGCAATTCTTACATAAGCACATATTTACATGGTTTGGGACTCATAGAGCCATAATTAGCAATGAAGGATCTCACTTTGTAAATAAGTGGCTTAAGTGGTTGCTTGACAAGTACAATGTAAAGCATAAGATTGCTACTACCTATCACCAATAATCGAATGGGTAAGTTGAAAGGGTGAATCGAGAAATCAAAGTTATACTTGAAAGAGCAGTGCGCCCTAATAGAACAGATTGGTCTCGAAGGCTCAATGATGCATTACGGGCCTATCCAACTACATTTAAGACATCATTAGGGATGACTCCCTGTCGGTTAGTTTTTGGAAAGGCATGTCATTTGCCGTTCGAATTGGAGAATAAAGTTCACTGGGCTTTGAAGCAATTGAATTTTGATGTTAAGCAAGCCGGTGAGAGAAGGATGTTACAACTCAGTGAGTTGGAATAGTTGAGGTTATTTTCATACGAGAATGCTAAGATGTGTAAGGAAAAATATAAAAAAGGGCATAACCGTCGTATTCAACCTCGTGAGTTCAAAGAAGGTCAGAAAGTGTTGTTTAATTTGAGGCTAAGGTTATTTCCTGGAAAGCTCAAATCTCGATGGAAAGGACCTTATACCATCTACAAAGTTTATCCATATGGAGCTGTAGAATTGTACGACAACCGTGGAGGTATGTTTAAAGTTAATGGTCAACGTCTCAAGCAATATTGGGATGGTGAAATTGAGCGAAGTAAAACCTCATTCAAATTATTAGACCCTTAATTTTTCATAAGCCTACTTTTTAATCAACAGTTAGAAATTATTTTATTAAATTAATACATTTAATTAATTCTATCTAAGGAGATTGGAACTTAAGCGGGACCGTTGTGACCCCTCCAACCTTTCCTGGGAATTAATTTTATGTAATCTTTTAATAAGGAAATTTCTGATTAATTCTAAAAATTTTACTCTTAGTTTATCTTTATTTTTATTTTTACTTTTATTTCTCATTTTTATCTTTGTCTTTAATTTGAATGTTAGTTTTCTTTATTTTAATAAAGGGGGTCAAATTAGCCAAAGTACTAATAATTTATTTATTTTTAAGAAATCCAGTTTTTAAATAAAGTTTGGGCTCAAGGCCTGAAACAGGAAAGAGGAGAAATTTAACCTATGTTGCCGTCCATAGGGTTCCCTAAAGCCCTAATTTTTGCCACCATATCATCCCTCCATCTTACTTGTCGCCCAAGCCACTCAAAATTAGCTAAATTTTAGCTACAAAATTGCCCTAATTCATCACTATATAAACCCCTCTCTACCTTCATAATTTTCACAACCCTTCAAGATATTTTACTTTCATTCTTGTCCCTCTTAGCCGTCGGCCTAAATCCCGAAAATTCTCCCCAAATTTCTTCCTTGTCGCAAGCCCCTAGTATTACCGCCGCACGACTTTTGTCGAAGCAACCCCTTCACCGTCATTACCTCTTCGCCACCGCATACTATCGTCATAGCAAGCTTTGCGCCACCGCAAGCTCATCGCTGCCGCAAATTGATCGCCGCCGCAACACCTTGCTCTCATCCTTTTCCGTTTGGTTTTTTCTTTCAATTCTTTTGCCAAAATTTTTCTTATTTTTGGGAAAAATGTCCATATCTCGCAAAAGGACTAGATCTTCTAAGACCTTTGTCGAAAATCCCATTATGATTCAAGATGAAGAAGTGAAAGAGAGATTTGATTCAATCTTTAAGAATCAACCTATGATGCCGAAAAAACCATTGCCCTTAATTGGAATTATTTTTGTGATGCACGATCATTACCCGATGAGGAGTTAGTTTGAGAATTCTATGCAAATTTGATTAAGCCGAATGCCACTGAAGTTCTTGTTCGCAAGACGAAGGTACCCTTGACTTCTAAGTCCATTAATGATTTGTTTAACTTATCTGATGTTGAAGAAGATGAGTATTTTTCCATGATGGCAAACATAAATTGGGATTTTCTTCAACAAGTGCTTAATGTTGTGACAAATCCGGGATCCCAATGGATTATAAGGAAGTATGGTAGTCATTATTGCCGAAGGGAATACTTAAAGCCGTTGGCTAAGGTATTGTTTTACTTTGTTTGATATAGTTTCATGCCTATCTCACACTGTTCCACCATCTCGATGGAGTGAATTCTTTTGTTGTATGCAATTATGAAAGAAAGGTCAATCAATGTTGGGAAGATCATTCTTATGAAGATCCATGATTGTGTCAGAAAGAAGACCGGAAGTTTTTACTTCCCATCATTGATCACTTCACTTTGCTTAAGGGCCCAAGTTAAGACAAAAGCAAACCTGAAGGGCCCGTATATTCAAGGTTGCATCACAACCCATGATCTTGAAAGGTTAGTGGAGAATGTCCATGAGCTAAACCCAATTGAACCAAGTGAGCTGCTAGAACTTGAAACCGATGAGTCATCAAACAAGTTTGAAACAGAAGCTAACTCAGTTACTAAAACGGAAGAGATAGAATTGGATGAAGAACCGAATGAGACTGAACCGATAAAGGAACATTAAACTTCTCAACCAATAGATGAGCCACATGTTGATGAGCCAGTTGAACCAAATATTGATTCAGAGTTAATTGATCCAATGCCCACTTGTTTAAACATTGAAGAAATCGAAATTGTCAACTATGATGATATGATCAAATTTATGCATAACTTGTAAACTCAAAATTATATAGGGTTTTTCTATATGTTTTTACCACCTTTTTACTTAATTATTATGTTTATCTCGAGTAATTACTATTGAAGTAAATGAATTTTACTTAATTAGTAATTTCAAACATGAATTTGGAAAGTATGTGAAATTATGCTTAATTACATGATTTTCATGCATATTTTGTATTAATTCATGTTAATTTATTAATGTATGTACTTTTCACTATGTAGGAGGTCCATTAAAGACATGATTTAAATAAATAAAAGATGGCCATGCACAAATTATCCATGTGGACGGCAAGACCATGCAATTTTGGGCACGAGGTTGACTACTTGACCCAGTAAAGAGGGTGATAAAAGATGGATATGCCTGCTAAGTTAATGGACTGAAAAAACCATCCAACAAGGGGAATTAAAAGCCCAATTTTAGAACTTGATGTCGGATGCCTAAAATGTGTTTTGGGATATTTAATTGACGGTCCCTGCAGTTGGAAAATAATCAAAATTCAGCCCAACAACTTCCTTGTTGAAACCTTCCACTCTATAGTTATATTTAGCTTGAAATTTGAATTCAAATTGAGAAGACTTGGTCATCCCTTTTCCTTGAAGCATGGTCGACCACATGAGAGAGGGAAAGAAGGAAATTTAAACCTATTTTTAGTAAACTCAAACCATCACCTTCACTTATAAATACCTTGTCATCCCTCACTTCTAAATCATCCCCCATTCCTCAAAATTCCCCTCTCACTCACTCTAGTTTTCCCTCAATTCTTTTCCCTTTTTTCCTTTGCATAGCCGTCCATCCCCTTTATCTTCTTTAGCCTCAAAAGCTTTGTCAGAAGCCCTTTTTATCTGAATACCTTCTAAACCCTTAGCAAAAGAAGCTTTAGTCAGAACGGAGGAGCACTTCAGTCAGAATAGATCCGAAAGGCTGCTGAACTGAGTAGAGTTGAAAACATCAGTCAGAATAGATCCGAAAGGCTACTGAACTGAGTCTAATATTTCCTCTTGATTATCTATTTTAACATATTTGCTTTGAGTTTTATGCTTTTGACATGAACTATGAAGTTTTAAATCCTATTTGTTGGGATAATTATATTAAGTTAATGTGATTTATTTAATTCATGTTAACATGTTTTGTGCCTCAGTCGATTATGATTTCAATTAATATCATGATGCATTTCATTCATACGTGATTGTGTGCATTCAGATTAGCTGAGCGATCTTAACCAGACGACGGCTAGTAGACGCATAATTGAAAAGTGCAATGCTTAATTTAGGTCATTAAAACCGACTAAGTTCAGGTTCATAATATCTTTAGTTAGCTTTATTATCTTGCATGGTTTTTAGATTTATGTAATTAAACTATTGCAAAAGTAAATATCCTTGTAACCTTACATAAATGCTAAGAAACCCTTAGTCTAATATGATCAGTAACATGCATATTTAACTAAGTAAAAGATCTGAGGGGACTTAATTTGGTTTCCAAACCTATAAGAGATCAAGTTGCCATGGAAATAATTCCGAACATGTTAGCATGATGAAAGTAAGTTGATTTGATTAATATAATTATCCTTGTAACATCCTGAATTAATGGGCCTTTGCGTTTAATATGTTGTTATGCTTAATGTGTTAATTGAAGTGTTTAAGGGGTTCAGATTGGGCTCAGGGTTGGGCCGAGGCCTTAATCAAATTTTCTGTTCGGACACTCTAGTGGAAAGCCTGATAGGATAGGGCTTAAAAGATGTTATCTGTGATTATAAGACACGAGATGGGCTTGTGGTGATGGCAAAGTGGCGCCACTTAGAGAGCAGGGAGGTGGCGTCAGCTGAGGAGGCTCAAGTTCGAGTCACATGAAGCCCAATTATTTTAATTAAGATTTGTTAATTTTTGGCATTTAAGTGGGTAGAGTGGGACGGCAATGATGCTTGAAATTAGGAGGATTAATTTGAGTGGAAAATGAAGATAATATGGGAGATAAAGGGAGGAAGAGGTGGTGTGATCTAGGCTTCTTTTGGAGATTTGATCAGATAAAGATAAGGGAGGAAATTTAGGATTTATCTACTGGTCACAGTGGTGGCCGGAATTCCAACACTGAGGGGGAGGAGGAATCGGTTTTAATATGGCTAAGGGGTGCCAAAATTTCCCTTGATTAGTAGCTTAGTTTTAGTTTTAAAAAAAAGGCATTTTCGATTTTTAGGGAGTAGGTGCCGAAATTTTGTGTTTAAGTGAGGGGAATACCTTTTTATTTTCGGCATTAGGGTTTTATTCTTCCATTCTTTTCTTCAATTCCGGCTTTTGGGTTTTTTCTCTCATTCTCTGCTTAAGCCGAAATCCCTAATCCTATTCTCTCATCTCCACTTCTAGGCAAAAGGCGAAATTCCATTATTTTCTCTGCTTTCATCTCCATAGCCGAATACCTTTGTCTATTCCTTTCTCTTTGCCGATTTCTTCATCAAAGCCGAATCTTCATAGATCTCTTGAGATCATCTTTTCTTTTTGATCTTCTCAAAATTCAAAATTCTCTAGGAGTTGTCGAATTCCCTGTGTTAAGGTAAGTGTCAAATTCTTCTTTCACTTCTTCTTTTTCGGTTGTTGGAGGCCAAAGCCGAAAGGTTAATTGATGTGGCAAGGTTATCCCATGAGTAACGTTTTGATTGTTCTTGTGTTCACATCTTGGGGCGACATTTCGGGAAATCGGAGTAGATCGAATTATTTAGATTCCAAAAGTCAGAAATAGCTAGTCTCTAAGTCCCATACCTCTTTTCAGGATTTCAAGGTAAGGGGTTCTCTTTAGATTTTCGTTAGGATCGGCTATTGTATTTGTGATCTTAACCATATGTTATGGATTAACAACCATATGTTATGATGGTAGCAACTGATAAGGTCTTTTGATGGAATCAAATATCGATCAGGCGAAGGAGGGGATTGGATCTATTAAACCAATCCCTAAGTTTAAGAAACAAGCGGTGTCAGCAGTTCGGGATTGGCCGCCAGGTTGTGGACCGACTTCGGAACAAAATCTTAGACAGTTAGCAGTTGTATCGGCTTCTGATAGTGTCGACATAGAAGGTCTCATTTTGACTGTAATCAGGTGTGTAGATCTCTATCACACTAATTAATCTGTACTATATATGTTATGGGCTAAAAGCCGGGAAATGGCTGTATGGACAGTCGTATTACCCAAAAAGGGTAGGCAAAGGATGCCAGGTACGTAACCATAGAAACTTCTCTATGTGTGTAACGATGTATGTAAAAACCTGTGATCTTTTAGGTAGTATACTGTTTTGAATTTGCATGGATGTATGCATGGGATAGGGTTAATACGATGAAGGGGAAGAGCATGTTAATAGGTCACTTGGTGATCGGTGGTTAAACCACGAACTGTAAAATTAGGTCACAATAGTGATCGGTGGCTAAGCCACGTTAAATTTATTCCTGATTGTTAGGAATAGGTAGCATGACTGTCGATATGGTGTGTAGCGGTTGGTGGGTTGATTGTAGAAATCCCCAAGGTGTGTTGGCTGGTACGGGCTGGTGTGTAGAGGGTGGATTTCTAGGTTGGGTTGGGCCATGTTGCATGTAAATATTCTGTTGCCATTGTGTATGGGCCAAGGCCCATAATGTGTTTGTGGGCCTAAATCCTTTTATGTGTTTTCGGGATTTGCACACTGAGTCTTGGTGACTCACCCCCTTTAATTTCCCTAACTTTTCAGATGAGCAGTAGATCGTGGACATGGGAGCCGAGGCGGACTCGAGGTGCCATCAAGTTTTTTTTTTATTTTCATAAACTATTTTCGGTTTTCCTTTAAGTTTTAATTTTGGGACTATTTATGTAATAAGGCCCCATGGCTTAGGTTATCGCTTTATATTTGTTAATGTTTACAGTTTAAAAATTTATGTTCAAGGACTTAAGTCATCAAAAGTAATAAAATGGGTTTTCCAAACATGTTCAACGGAAAAGCAAAGGTTTTCATCAAATATCTTATTTTTAACAAATGCCTAAATAAAGAAACTGAGATTTCCAAAAACCATCAAAGCAAAGTTTTTAACAATAATCCCGGAGCATACCAGATCTGGTCGTAGCGTTTGGGCCGGGTTTGGGGTGTTACATTTTGGTATCAGAGCCCAGTAGCAAAACTCGGGCTGTGAAATGGGTCCAGTAGTAGGTTATAAAGTTGGTGAAAATGCTTTGGTTGAGATATGGCCTTTGAGTCTACCGACACCCGATCCACGCAGGTAAGTATTCTAACTCTTGATGTTATATGCATGTTAGATTGATGGGCTTTATGGATGTAGACTAACATGTTAGGAATTAATGGACTCTAGGCCTAGTTTAAACAAACTCTTTAAATTCATAAAACTTAATCTAACTAAACATGTTTGTAAACCAGTCGCTGGGTTAGGGTGTGGCAACAGGCATGCGCATGTCTAGGATTGGATTCAGGGAGAGCCTGGTACTTAAGCGGTCCTAGTGACTCACCTCCTCTTCGCTGGAATCCTACCTGGTGCGTAGTGACTGTTCACTTTAGCCACGAGGACTTGTTGACGGGCCAAAATTTATAATTAAAACCCGGAAGGGACCAGCCACCCTATTTCGCAAAATTACTAAAAATACCCCCTAGTTTTGTAAAATTTCTGAAATACCGTTGATTTGTGAAAATTTCCCAGAATACCCCAGATTTGTAAAACTACCAAAATTTGCGAAATCACCGAAACACCCCCGGTTGGCAAAATTACCAAAATACTCATGTTTTGTAAATTTACCCGAAAAACTCTAGATTTACAAAAGTACCCGGTTTACGAAATCATCGAAATTTGAGAAATTACCACAATATTCTAGTTTAAAAAAAAGAAAAAAATCCAAAATACCCCTGCTTTAAAAAAAGAAAAAAAAATACCAAAATATCTCTATTTCAAAAAATCACCAAGATACCCTATTTTGTGAAATTACGAAAAAACCTCTGTAGAGGAAAGAACTACGAAAATACCTCAGGTAGTGAAATGACGAAAATACCATTATGTGATGAATGTGGGTTCATGGATGCTACTTGTATGTTGATGTATGATGGTTGAATGTATATGGAACTAGGAGATATAAACTTGAGACTGAAACCGTAGATATAATTTCAAAATCGAAAGAACTACTCTTAAAACTACTGTCCATAAGATTGTTCGTGGTTAGTCAGTGGAAGAAATTAATAATTCATAAAATTTCTAATCGATAAGCGCGAATCGGTAGAATGAGTACAAGGGTCATGGACGCCCTGCGCGCGTGGCCGTGGTAGGGGTAGGATGGTCGTGGTCTCGAACCGAAGAGGATCGGTTATGGGTCCGAAACGAGATGCCGGTACCACGGTGCGGAGGTGGAATTTCGTGACCGCACATCACGAGATGATGCGGTATGCCAGGCGATGTTAAGGGTTTTAGAAAGGGTTGCTGGGGCAGGCATGGGCACAGGAGCCCGAAAATCTGTGTCGGAGCGACTTAGAGCCAATGGGACGGAAATGTTTAGGGGAATTTCTAGTATAGCCCCGAGTATAGCTGAGTACTGGTTGGAGGCGGTTGAGCGTATAATGGATGATCTGGATTTCAAGGAGGAGGAAAAGTTGAAAGGGGTTGTATTTCTCCTGCGGGACGAAGCTTATCAATGGTGGCTTACGGTTAAGGATGGTACGATGGCTGACCGTATCACCGGGATTTCCTCAAAACGGCGTTTCAGAGTAAATACATTGGGACAAGTTATGTGGATGGCGTAGAGCATTTCGAATGCGGTGCAAGGAAGTAGGTCGGTGGTCGCGACTGCGAAATTCTGCGCCTTAGCCGTTATGCTCGAGGAATGGTGGCCACGGACCATGAACGTTGTGTTCGATTTGAAGATGGTCCGAGGATGATTTGCATGTATTGATAGCTCCACAATGGAGAGGGAATTTCTTTGTGCTTGTGGAAAAAGCTAAGATAGCCGAGGAGGTAAAGCGGACAGAGAAACTAAATCGGGATAGAGATAGGGGTGGAAGTAAGAGGAATTTTGGATCGTCAGGGGCAGCTGGGCGTACTCAGAAAAGGCCTAGGTCAGACGGGCCGAGGCGGGAGGAGAAACTCGCTCTTTGTTAGTCGATACGAAGTGTGCTCGATGTGGTAAATTCCATGTAGGTGAGTGTTGGGTGGGCAGTGGGCAGTGCTTTAGGTGTGGATCTACGGACCACCAAGTTAGAAACTGTCCGCAGCAATGGGGCAGTAAAGGGCCCACGGGTCAAGGGAATGCACAGCCGGGAAGAGGTGGTCAGCAGCCACAGAGAGGTCGTGGTCCAGCCAGGGGTGGTAACAGTTTCGGTCGGGGTCGTGGAGCACCAGGCCAAGGGGCAGGAAACACTGAGGCAAGACAGCCGGGGTTAGTCTATGCTGCCAGACGTCGAGAGGAGGCTGACGCACCGGATGTTATAATCGGTACATTTTTAATTTTTGGTTTGCCTTACATTGCATTGGTTGATATTGGTTTGACGCACTCCTATGTTGCTAGTGCTATAGCGGGAGCTTTGAACTTAGATTATGAGACTTCTTCTAGGGAAAGGGATGTAGTGAGCCCTTTAGGACAAAGCGTAGTGGTGAACAAATCAGATAAGGATGTACCCGTAGTTCAAGGGGTAGCTTTTGGGTCGATTCGATGGAACCGCCGTTTGGGGAGTTCAATTTGATCTTAGGAATGGATTGGCTGGTGAAGTATCAAGCAAATTTGGACTGTGTAGCCAAGCGTATGGTGTTAAAAACTCCCGAGGGTGGTGAAGTGTTGGTGATAGGTGAAAGGGGGAACCGTTTGTCAAATGTGGTGTCTGCCTTAAGGGCAGAAAGGATGGTGAGGAAAGGATGCGAGGCAATTCTAATGTTTGTTCGGGCTCTGGAAGCCAAGGAACTAACTGTCGGAGATGTTAGGACGGTGAAGGAATTTCCGGATGTTTTCCCAGAAGAGCTTCCGGGATTACCCCCGGATCGTGAAGTGGAGTTTGGTATCGATCTTCTTCCGGGAACAGCGCCAGTATCTATTGCTCCGTATAGGATGGCGCCAAAGGAGTTGGTGGAATTGAAAGCGCAGATTCAAGAGTTGCTGGATAGAGGGTTTATTCGACCAAGTGTGTCACGTTAGGGAGCGCCGGTGTTATTCGTTAAGAAGAAGGATGGATCAATGCTTATGTGCATTGACTATCGTCAGTTGAATAAGTTAACAATCAAGAACAAATACCCGTTGCCGACGATCGATGACTTGTTCGATCAGTTGAAGGGAGCCTCAGTCTTTTCAAAGATAGATCTGAGGTCAGGGTACCATCAGCTTAAGGTCAAAGAGGCGGATATTCATAAGACGGCTTTTAGGACTCACTATGGTAACTACCAATTCATGGTGATGCCATTTGGGTTGACTAACGCACCAGCAATGTTTAAGGATATGATGAACCGAGTATTTCAACCTTACTTGGATCGATTTTTCGTGGTATTTATAGATGATATTCTGGTTTATTCAAAATTGGAAGAGGAGCATGATTCACATCTTCGGGTGGTTTTGCAGATTCTGAGGGAGAAGCAGTTAAATGCCAAATTCAGTAAGTGTGAATTTTGGCTAAGAGAAGTTACGTTTCTGGGTCACATTGTGTCGGCAGAGGGGATTAGGGTTGACCCTCGAAAAATTGAAGCAGTGTTGGATTGGAAGCCGCCTAGGTCTGTGGCGGAAATTTAGAGTTTTCTTAGTCTGGCCGGGTACTACTGAAGGTTTGTTGAAGGATTTTCTTTAATTGTGGCACCATTGACTAAGTTGTTACGGAAAGGGGTTCCGTTCGTTTGGTCTAATAAGCAGCAAGAGAGTTTTGAGAAGTTAAAAAGGATTTTGACGGAGGCTCCGGTGTTGATTCAGCCGGAGGCTGGAAAGGAGTTCGTGATTTACTGTGATGCTTCACACATGGGACTAGGATGCGTGTTGATGCAAGGTGGAAAGGTTGTTGCGTAAGCATCTCGACAGTTAAGACCGCACGGATCAAATTATCCTACACATGATTTGGAATTGGCGATAGTAGTTTTTACCCTGAAGATCTGGAGGCATTATCGGTACGGGGAAAAATCTGTTATTTACACCGATCATAAGAGCTTAAAATACCTTTGACCCAGAAGGAGTTGAATCTAAGGCAAAGGAGGTGGATCGAGTTGCTAAAGGACTATGACTGCTCGATCGAGTACCATCCGGGTAAAGCTAACATGGTGGCTGATGCCTTGAGTCGTAAAGTAATCTCTGACTTGAGAGCAATGTTTGCTCACTTTAGTTTATACGATGATGGGAGTTTATTAGCTGAACTCCAAGTGAAACCCTCTTGGGTCAGTCAGGTTAAGGAGAAGCAGGCCGGTGAGGAGTTGCTAAAGGGAAGTTTCAGGTAGGATCAAGTGAGGATCAACGAATTTAGTGTGAATGAGGAAGGGCTATTATGTTTTCAAGGGAGAGTGTGCATGCCGAAAGATCCCGAGTTGAGGCGTAAGATTTTGCAGAAGCGCATAGTAGCCCATACGCTATGCACTGGAGGAAGTAAGATGTATCGAGATTTGCGAGATCGGGCCCGTGGCTGAGTTTGAAACGAGAGGTGACCGAATTTGTGGGGAAGTGTTTGACTGTCGGCACAGTAAAGGCGAAACATCAGTTACCATCAGGGTTGTTGTAGCCGGTGAAGATTTCACAATAGAAGTGGGAAAGGATCGCAATGGACTTTGTTAGTGGGCTACCCCTCACACCTACTAAGAAAGATTCGGTCTGGGTGATTGTTGACCGCTTGACGAAGTCTGCTCATTTCATACCAGTACGTGTCGATTACTCTCTGCAGAAATTGGCTAAGCTATACATAGCGGAGGTAGTAAGGTTGCATGGGGTACCAGTATCAATCATATCGGACAGGGACCCTAGGTTCACCTCACGATTTTGGAAGGCGTTGCATCAAGCGTTGGGTACGAAGATGGATTTCAGTACGGCGTTTCATCCTCAGACCGATGGGCGACCCGGCGGGTAATCCAGATCTTAGAGGACATGTTAAGAGGATGTGTCATTGACTTCAGGGGTAGTTGGGAAGAGTTCTTACCGTTGGCGGAGTTTGCGTACAACAATAGCTACCAGTCTAGTATTCAGATGGCGCCCTATGAAGCATTGTACGGGCGGAGGTGTCGTACACCTACCTGTTGGACAGAATTAGGAGAACGTCAGATTTTGGGACCGGAGTTGGTTACCGAGACAGAGGAGAAGGTTGAGGTAATTCGGGCTCGACTAAAGGAAGAGTTAGACAGACAGAAGTCTTATCCTGACCTGAAGCGTAAGGACATAGAATTTGCAGTGGGTGACAAGGTGTTCTTGAAGGTGTCACCATGGAAGAAAGTACTGAGGTTCGTACGGAAAGGTAAATTAAGTCCCAGTTTTATCGGACCTTATCGGGTGTTGAAACGAGTGGGACCAGTAGCTTATCAGCTAGAGCTACCTTCTGAGCTAAGATAGATTCACAATGTATTCCACGTCTCTATGTTAAGACGCTATCGTTCGGATCCATTCCATGTGGTGCCTGTGGAAGAAATCGAAGTAAGACCCGACCTATCCTTTGAGGAGGAACCCGTGGAAATCTTAGATCGTGATGTCAAAGTACTGCGAAGGAAGACGGTTCCGTTGGTTAAAGTTCTATGGTGGAATCACGGTTCTGAGGAGGCTACTTGGGAACCAGAGGAGACGATGCGACAACAAGATACCGTGATCTTTTACGATCGATCGTAATTTCGAGGCCGAAATTTCTTTAAGGGGGTAGAACTGTAACATCCTGAATTAATGGGCCTTTGCGTTTAATATGCTGTTATGCTTAATGTGTTAATTGAAGTGTTTAAGGGGTTCAGATTGGGCTCAGGGTTAGGCCGAGGCCTTAATCAAATTTTCTGTTCGGACACTCTAGTGGAAAGCCTGATAGGATAGGGCTTAAACGATGTTATCCGTGATTATAAGACACAGATGGGCTTGTGGCCTTGATGGCAAAGTGGCGCCACTTAGAGAGCAGGAGGTGGCGTCGGTGACGAGGCTCAAGTTCGAGTCACATGAAGCCCAATTATTTTAATTAAGATTTGTTAATTTCGGCATTTAAGTGGGTAGAGTGGGACGGCAATGATGCTTGAAATTAGGAGGATTAATTTGAGTGGAAAATACAGATAATATGGCGGATAAAGGGAGGAAGAGGTGGTGTGATCTAGGCTTCTTTTGGAGATGTGATCAGATAAAGATAAGGGAGGAAATTTAGGATTTATCTGCTGGTCACAGTGGTGGCCGAAATTCCAACACTGAGGGGGAGGAGGAATCGGTTTTAATATGGCTAAGGGGTGCCGAAATTTCCCTTGGTTAGTAGCTTAGTTTTAGTTTTAAAAAAGGGGCATTTTCGGTTTTTAGGGAGTAGGTGCCGAAAATTTGTGTTTAAGTGAGGGGAATACCTTTTTATTTTCGACATTAGGGTTTTATTCTTCCATTCTTTTCTTCAATTCCGGCTTTTGGGTTTTTTCTCTCATTCTTTTCTCTCATTCTCTGCTTAAGCCGAAATCCCTAATCCTATTCTCTCATCTCCACTTTTAGGCAAAAGGCGAAATTCCATTGTTTTCTCTACTTTCATCTCCATAGCCGAATACCCTTGTCTATTCCTTTCTCTTTGCCAATTTCTTCATCAAAGCCGAATCTTCATAGATCTCTTGAGATCATCTTTTCTTTTTGATCTTCTCAAAAGCTGAAATTCTATAGGAGTTGCCAAATTCCCTGTGTTAAGGTAAGTGTCGAATTCTTCCTTCACTTCTTCTCTTTCGGTTGTTGGAGGCCAAAGCCGAAAGGCTAATTGATGTGGCAAGGTTATCCCTTGAGTAACGTTTTGATTGTTCTTGTGTTCTCATCTTGGGGCGACATTTCGGGAAATCAGAGTAGATCGAATCATTTAGATTCCAAAAGCTAAAAATCGCTAGTCTCTAAGCCCATACCTCTTTTCGGGATTTCAAGGTAAGGGGTTCTCTTTAGATTTTCGTTAGGATCGGCTATTGTATTTGTGATCTTAACCATATGTTATGGATTAACAACTATATGTTATGATGGTAGCAACTGATAAGGTCTTTTGATGGAATCAAATATCGATCAGGCGAAGGAGGGGATTGGATCTGTTAAACCAATCCCTAAGCTTAAGAAACGAGCGGTGTCAGCAGTTCGGGATTGGCCGCCAGGTTGTGGACCGGCTTCGGAACAAAATCTTAGACAGTTAGCAGTTGTATCGGCTTCTGATAGTGTCGACATAGAAGGTCTCGTTTTGATCAGTAATCGGTGTGTAGATCTCTATCACACTAATTAATCTGTACTATATATGTTATGGGCTAAAAGTCGGGAAAAGATCGTATGGATGATCGATTACCCAAAAAAGGGTAGGCAAAGGATGCAGTGCACGTAACCATAGAAACTTCTCTATGTGTGTATCGATGTATGTAAAAACCTGTGATCTTTTAGGTAGTATACTATTTTGAATTTGAATGGATGTATGCATGGGATAGGGTTAATACGATGAAGGGGAAGAGCATGTTAATAGGTCACTTAGTGATCGGTGGTTAAACCACGGACTATAAAATTAGGTCACAATAGTGATTGGTGGCTAAGCCACGTTAAATTTATTCCTGATTGTTAGGAATAGGCAGCATGACTGTCGATATGGTGTGTAGCGGTTGGTGGGTTGATTGTAGAAATCCCCAAGGTGTGTTGGCTGGTACGGGCTGGTGTGTAGAGGATGGATTTTTAGGTTGGGTTGGGCCATGTTGCATGTAAATATTCTGTTGCCATTGTGTATGGGCCAAGGCCCATAATGTTTTTGTGGGCCTAAAGCCTTTTATGTGTTTTCGGATTTGCACACTTAGTCTTGGTGACTCACCCCTTTAATTTCCCGACTTTTCAGATGAGCAGTAGATCGTGGACATGGGAGCCGAGGCGGACTCGAGGGGCCATCAAGTTTTTTTTTATTTTCATAAACTATTTTCGGTTTTCCTTTAAGTTTTAATTTTGGGACTATTTATGTAATAAGGCCCCATGGCTTAGGTTATCGCTTTATATTTGTTAATGTTTACAGTTTAAAAATTTATGTTCAAGGACTTAAGTCATAAAAAGTAATAAAATGGGTTTTCCAAACATGTTCAACGGAAAAGCAAAGGTTTTCATCAAATATCTTATTTTTAACAAATGCCTAAATAAAGAAACTGAGATTTCCAAAAACCATCAAAGCAAAGTTTTTAACAATAAACCCCGTAGCTTACCAGATCTGATCGTAGCGTTTGGCCTGGGTTTGGGGTGTTACAATCCTAGCCCATTTAATGTTGATTGTTTTTGTTGCTAAAGACCTCTAATTGATAATCCAAAGCTATTTCATACAAATAGCTTCTAGAATCTCACATTTTGCAACTTTTGCAATTTAGTCCTTTTAGACCATTCAACCACAATTTAACAAAAATTGCTTCATGAAACTTTCACACTAACATGCAAACATAGCATAAACCTCTAAACTTATACATATACCTCATATTTGTGGTCTCGCACCACTATTCCGACTAGGCCCTAAATCGGGATGTTACAGCACGGGGTGCCTATTTCTATTATTTCGGATAGAGATCCGATGTCTACTTCGCGTTTTTGGAAAAAGTTGCAAGAAGCTTTGGGTATGAAATTGAACTTTAGTACCTCATTTCATCCACAAACTGATGGTCAATCTGAAAGAACGATTCAGATTCTTGAATATATGCTCCGATGTTGTGTTCTAGAATTCAAAAGTAGTTGGGAGAAATATCTACCACTAGTCGAATTTGCTTATACCAACAGTTTTCAGTCAAGTGTTAAGATGGCACCGTATGAGGCATTGTATGGCCACAGGTGTCAAACTTCGTTGTACTAGACCGAGCTCAGTGAGAGACAGATTCACGGGGTCGATTTAGTTAAAGAAACCAAAGAAAAAGTAAAAGTAATTCGTGATTGTTTGAAAGCATATTCGGATAGACAGAAGTCGTACGTGGATTTGAAACGAAAGAAAATTGAATTTCAAGTCAGTGATAAGGTATTTCTGAAACTCTCTCCATGGAAGAAAATCCTTAGATTCGATCGCAAGGGTAAACTGAGTCCGCATTTCATTGGGCCGTATGAGGTTATTGAAAGAATAGGGCCAGTAGCATATCGGTTAGCTTTACCGACAGAGTTAGAAAGGATCCATAATGTGTTTCAAGTATCGATGTTGCGATGTTATCGATCAGACCCTTCAAATGTGATTTCTCCGACAGAGGTTGAGATTCGACCAGATATGACTTATGGTGAAGAACTGATCAAGATTTTGGCTCGGAAAGTCAAACAGTTGAGGAATAAAAGTATAACTCTATTGAAAATTTTATGGCAACGACATGGGGTCGAAGAGGCTACATGTGAACCTGAGGAAGCTATGAGAAAACAGTACCCAAACCTCTTTTCTGGTAAGATTTTCGGGGACGAAAATCCCTAAAGAGGGGGAGAGTTGTAACAGCTCGATTTTGGGTCTAGTCAGAATAGTGGTTTCGGGACCACAAATCCAACGCAGTAAAATTCATTTTTATTATATTTTTATGGTCCACGGATTTATGAAACGACTTCGTGAAAATTTCGTTCGAAAATTTTGATGTTTGGGCACTCAATTTAGTTAAAAGGTCTAAATTGTAAAAGGTGCAAAATGTGTGTTCTAGAAGCTAGAGGCGTCTAATTACTATGAAATTTTAAATTGGAGGTCCTTAAATGGTAGTTAGACCATTATACTATAGTATGGACAAAAATGGACATGGTTAGGTGAAATTTCAAAGTTTGGCATTAAGGGCATTTTGGTAAAATGGTAAATAGAGACAAAATTAACTAGATAAAAGATGTTCATCTTCATCAAATTAGTCCCTTGGCTGAAATTCACAAGAGGAGTCCATAACTAGGGTTAGTTCATCTTCCAAGCTGGATTGTAAGTCCGTTCTTGCCCCGTTTTTCATGATATTTATGTTTTTGAGATCCTTGCAACCTAATCTAGCTATTTCAAGGACTAATTTGAAAGAAAATCAAAGTCTAAATTTTTACCCATGTTAGATATTTGTGTATTTTGGTGTCTAATGGTAGATTATGTATGTTTGATGTTAGATAAACAACTTTTACTAAGTGATTTTTGGTGAAAATGCCTAAAAGGACGTATTTGTAAAAGTTGTAAAAATGTAGTAAAAATGTGAATAAAAGGAAAATGTGGACTGCTATGAGCATGAATAAGATTCTTCTAGGCTTGGGTAATGAAGAAATTGAATGAAAATCATTTTACGAGCCTAGAGACTAAAATGTAAAAAGTTGAAAAGTTAGGGGCAAAAATTTAATTTTTCCATAATGTGGCTTTTGGACTGAATTGAATAATGAGAGTATTAAATGAGTTAAATTTGCTATTATAGATGAAGAAAAACGAGGTTCAGACCTAGATCGGGGGAAAAACAAAGTGTTTGACGATTAGGTCCATTTTCACTATTTTTGTACCGAGGTAAGTTCGTTAATTAATAATGCAATGTTATATTTATATTTTAATGTTTTGATATTACATGGATCGTATGATTGATTCTATGATCATATTCGACGAAGTTTCGGCAAGAGAGAAATCCCGGTTGAGCCTTAGGAATAGATTAGGATACAAGTGACATGTCACTAGGAACTCATGTAATTATGTGATTTATGTGTCCCAGGAGCTGGTCCTGTACGTTCTATCGGTGGCTGGGTATACCGGCATATGTTGCGGATACCTGACAGCTTGTGTGAGCAGCACCGCGTAATTACGTCTCGACTGACAGATTGTGTGAGCAGGCCCGTGGATAGCTCGAGAGCGAGCCTATATGTGTTATGAGATTTGTGGTAACATTGGCTACATATGTGGCGCTTATGTGCAAATCTTTCTGTGTATCCGATAGTATTCCAAGTGGTTCAACGGGTATGTCAAAGATGAGAAAGTATGTGATTATGTTACGAGTTAGTACAGGTATGTACGAAAAACTCAAAGAAAATAGATTCGGTATATGATGAACTATTGGTAAGAATATGATTGAGTATGTTATGTTCATGAAGTTTTAATGACATTTATGTTGATTCATGTTATGTCATGCATATGATACATGTATAATTGATGTTGTTTATTATTTGTATATGAACTTACTAAGTTGTATAGCTTACTCCCCTTTCTTTCCCTTATCTTACAGTGTCACCAAGCTAGCTCGAGTTTTGGAGATCGTCGGAGATCCATACACACTATCAACAATTATTTTGGTATCAATGAATTCAACATTTTGAATTATGGCATGTATAGGGTACTTGGTCATTTTGTTATGTGTCATAATTGATTTGGCCAAATGTGTTGGCTTATGTTGGTTAGAAGTTCATTTTGTATAAGGCCATTTGAAATTGGCTAATATTGGTATAAGTATATTCATATGATGATGCCTTTCATGAATGAGGAAACTTGCATGATTTGAGTTGATAAGTTATGTGATGTTTATGTATGTTAGATGTTAGCATTTGAATGATGTGTTGATGTCTTGGTTATGGATGATTTGATTGTATATATAAGCTTGAATTGGTGCTATGTTATGTTATGTAGGTGTGTGCATTAAAGGGGTGGCAAATGGCTTGGTAAATAGCCTTATTTTGTCTACACGGGCAGACACACGGGCGTGTGTCTAGGTCGTGTGTGATGCACGGTCTGCCCCACAGGCATGTAGTTTAACCGTGTGTCCCCTACACTTTAATTGTTGCAAAACAGAATGTCCAGAATTTAGCACACGGGCAGAGACACGGGCGTGTGTCTCGGCCATGTTTGCTACATGACCTTGAACACGGGCATGTGCCCCGGCCGTGTGAATTCTACACCTATTTTATGAAAAATTATAAAAATTAAATTGACACCATGGCCTAGCACACGGGCGTGTGGCACGACCATGTGGCACAAGTCAGAGAGCACCATAAATTGAACACGGCATGTAGCACGGGCGTGTCTCAGGGTCACACGGGCGTGTCCCTTGAACCACATGGGCGTGTGACCCCTGTAACATGAAAATTTTTCTAAGTTTTATAAAATTTTCTAAAGTTCTCGGTTTAGTCCCGAACCACCTCCAAAGCATGTTTTGGGCCTCGTAGGCTCGTATAAGGGACTTCATGATTGAATATGAATAGTTTTAAGTTGGACGTAAATTTATGACTCGGAATTGTGTGAATGCTTGTGATATAAGTTCGGTAAAGCCTCGAGCCCTGTTCCGGCGTTGAATACGGGCAAGGGGTGTTACACTTTGTATCGATTATCATCAACTCAACAAGGTTACAATAAAGAACAAGTATCCCTTACCAAGGATTGATGATTTGTTCAATTAGTTGAAAGGGGCAACAGTATTTTCGAAGATAGATTTGAGATCCGGCTATTATCAGCTGAGAGTTAAAGACTCGGATGTGCCGAAAATCACGTTCAGAATGAGGTATGGGCATTATGAATTTCTTATTATGCCTTTTGGATTAACTAATGCTCCTGCTTTTTTATGGATTTGATGAATCGAATCTTCCGACTGTATTTGGATAAGTTTGTTGTTGTATTTATTGATGACATTTTGATTTATTCTCGGGATGAGTCTGAGCATGCCGAACATTTAAGAATTATGTTGCAGGCTTTGAGAGATAAGAAATTGTTCACTAAGTTCAGCAAAAGTGAGTTTTGGCTCCGAGAAGTCAGATTTTTGGGTCATATTGTTTCAGGAGATGGTATAAGGGTTGATCCGAGTAAGATTTCGGCGATTATTGATTGGTAGCCGCCGAGAAATGTATCAGAGGTTAGAAGCTTTTTGGGCTTAGCTGGTTATTACCGACGTTTTGTCAAGGGTTTTTTGATGATTGCTACTCCTATGACTAAGTTGTTGCAAAAAGATGTTAAGTTTGAATGGTCCGAGAAATGCCAAAAGAGTTTTGAACAGTTGAAAGCCTTATTGATCGAGGAGCTGGTTTTAGTGCAACCTGAACCAGGAAAGAGTTTGTGATTTATAGCAATGCGTCACTGAATGGATTAAGATGTGTAGTGATGCAGGAGGGCAAAGTGATAACCTATGACTCGAGACAGTTGAAACTGCATGAGAAGAATTATCCGACGTACGATCTTGAATTGGTTGTCATAGTGTTTGCTTTGAAGATTTGGAGACATATTTGTATGGTGAGAAGTGTCGTATCTTTACTGATCATAAGAGCTTAAAGTATTTGATGACTCAGAAAGATTTGAATTTGCGACAACAGAGATGGCTCGTGCTACTAAAAGATTATGAGTTAATAATTGACTACCATCCCGGAAAGGCGAATGTAGTCGCAGACGCTTTGAGCAAAAAGTCCTTGTTTTCCTTGAGAGATATGAATACGAGGTTGACTTTATCCGATGATGGTTCAGTTCTAGCTGAGTTGAGAGCTAGACGGGTATTTCTTCAGCAAATTTGTGAAGCTCAGAAGTGTGACGAAGAACTTCAAGCTAAGAGAGTTCAGCGCGAATTGACTAGTGATTCAGTTTTTCAAATTGGGGCTGAGGATTGTTTGATGTTTCGAGGTAGGATTTGTGTACCGAGATATGCTGAGCTTATTCAGAAAATTCTTCATGAAGCACACAGTGGTTGTCTGTCTGTTCATCTAGGAAGTACGAAGATGTACAATGATTTGAAGAAACTGTATTGGTGGTCAGGTATGAAACGAGATATCTCTGAATTTGTATCGAAATGTTTGATTTGTCGACAAGTAAAAGCCGAACACCAAGTACCTTCGGGTTTACTTCAGCCTGTAATGGTACCCAAGTGGAAATGGGACAGAATTACGATGGATTTCGTAACGGGTTTGCCTTTGACTCTGAAAAAGAAAGATGCCGCATGGGTTGTGGTTGATAGATTGACGAAATCGGCTCATTTTATACCGGTACGTTCGGATTATTCAGTTGATAAATTAGTTGAGTTGTATGTTGCTGAAATTCTTAGATTGCACGGGGTGCCTATTTCTATTATTTCAGATAGAGATCCGAGGTTTACTTTTCTTTTTGGAAAAATTTGTAAGAAGCTTTGGGTACGAAATTCAATTTTAGTACTGTATTTCATCCGCAAACCGATGGTCAATCTGAGAGAACGATTTAGGTACTCGAAGATATGCTTCGCTGTTGTGTATTAGAGTTCGAAGGTAGTTGGGAAAAATATCTACCTTTAGTCGAATTTGCTTATAACAACAGTTTTTAGTCGAGTATAAAGATGGCGCCGTATGAGGCATTGTATGGCCGCAAGTGTCGAACTCCGTTGTATTGGACCCAGCTCAGTAAGAGACAAATTCACGGGGTCAATTTGGTTAGAGAAATCGAAGAAAAAGTGAAAGTAATTCGTGATTGTTTGAAAACAGCTTCAGATAGACAGAAATCGTACGCGGATTTGAAAAGAAAAGAGATTGAATTTCAAGTTGGTGATAAAGTATTTCTGAATGTATCTCCGTGGAAGAAAATTCTGAGATTTGGTCGCAAAGGCAAGTTGAGTCCGCGTTTCATTGGGTCGTATGAGATTATTGAAAGAATAGGGCCAGTGGCATATCGGTTCACTTTGCCGACAGAGTTGGAAAGGATTCACAATGTTTTTTTATGTGTCGATGTTGCGACGTTATCGATCAGACCCTTCGCATGTGATTTCTCCGACAGAGGTTAAGATTCAACCCGATATGACTTATGGTGAAGAACCGATCAAGATTTTGGCTGGGGAAGTCAAACAATTGAGAAATAAAAGTATAGCCCTAGTTAAATTTTTGTGGCAACAACATAGGGTCGAAGAGGATACGTGGGAACCTGAGGAAGCTATGAGAAAACAGTACCCAAACCTCTTTTCTGGTAAGATTTTCGGGGATGAAAATCCCTAAAAGGGGGGGAGAGTTGTAACAGCCTGATTTTGAGCCTAGTCAGAATAGTGGATTCGGGACCACAAATCCGACGCAATAAAATTTAGTTTCATTATATTTTTATGGTCTAGAGTTTTATGGAATGATTTCGTGAAAATTTCGTTCGAAAATTTTGATGTTTGGGCACTCAATTTAGTTAAAAGGACTAAATTGCAAAAGGTGAAACTTGTGTGTTCTAGAAGATAGAGGTGTCTAATTGATATGAAATTTTAAATGGAGGTCCTTAAATGGTAATTAGACCATTATACTTTAGTATGGACAAAAATGGACATGGCTAGGTGAAATTTCAAAGTTTGGCATTAAGGGTATTTTGGTAAAATGGTAAATAAAGACAAATAAAACTAATAAAAAGATGTCATCTTATCCAATTTAGTCCCCTTGTGCCGAATTTGAAGAGTCACCATAGCTTGGGTTTTTTGCCAAGCTTCCAAGCTTGATTGTAAGCCCATCCTTGTCCCATTTTTAATGATTTTTACGTTTTTTGTGAATGTTGTAACTTGATTTAGCTATTTCAAGGAATAATTTGAAAGAAAATCAAAGTCTAAAATTTTACCCATATTAGATATTTTTGTATTTTGATGTCTAATGGTAGATTATGCAAGTTTGATGTTGGATAAACAACATTTACTAAGTGATTTTTTAATGAAAATGTTAAATAAGGACCTATTTGTAAAAGTTGTAAAATGTGTGTAAAAATGTGAATAAATGAAAAATGTGGGCTGTTATGAGCATGAAATAGGTTCGGCTATGCTTGGGTGTAATGAAATTGAATGAAAATCATTTTACGAGCCTAAGGACTAAAATGTAAAAAGTTGAAAAGTTAGGTGCAAAAATGTAATTTTTTCCATAAGGTGTTTTTGGGATTAAATTGAATAATGTGATAATTGAATAATCTAAATTTGATATTTTAGATCAAGAAAGACGAGGTTCTGACATAGACCGGGGAAAGAACAAGATTGTGGACTAAATCGAACAATTATCTATTTTGTACCGAGGTAAGTTCGTATGTTAAAAATAAGCTTTAGAATAATTTTAGTTAAATGCTTTAATATTGCATGAATTGTGTGTTTTATTTTGTGAATGAGTATAATCCTACGAACGAGTCTGAAGACGAATCGACAAGCAAGAAATCCCGTTTGAACCTTAGGAATAGGTTAGGATACAAGTGACATGTCACTAGGGTCATTATGTGTTGTGTGATTATGTGATCCGGGTGCTGGTCTCGTATGTCCTAACGGTGGCTAAGTATCCCAACATATGTTGCAGATACTTGACAGCTTGTGTGAGCAGAACTGTGTAGCTACGTCTTGACTGACAGCTTGTGTGAGCAGGCCCATCGATAGCTCGAGAGCGAGCGATTATGTGATATGAGACTTAGGTAGCTTTGGCTACATATGTGGCACTTAGTGTGCAATTTTTCCCGAGTATCCGACTTGTTATTCCGAGTGGTTCACGGGTATGTCAAAGATGAGAATATGTGTAAGTTCATTTAAGTTGGCCGCTATTGTTTTTGCATTAAAAATTTGGCGACATCATTTGTACGGTGAAAAGTGCCATATCTTTACCGATCACAAGAGCTTGAAGTACATAATGACTCAGAAAGATTTGAATTTGCAACAACGAAGATGGCTCGAGTTGTTGAAAGATTATGAGTTAGTGATCGATTATCATCCGGGGAAAGCGAATGTAGTTGCAGATGCTCTGAGTAGAAAATCATTATTTGCTTTGCGAGTGATGAATACTCAACTAACCTTGTCTGATGATGGTTCGATTTTAGCAGAGTTGAAAGCTAAACTAGTTTTTCTTCAGCAAATTTGTGAAGCTCAAAAGTGTGACAATGAGTTGTAAGCTAAAAGAGTGCAATATGAGTCGAATAGTGATTCAGACTATCAAATCGGATTCGATGATTGTTTAATGTTTCGAGGTAGAATTTGCGTACCGAAGAATTCTGAACTTATTCAGAAAATTCTACATGAAGCACACAGTGGTTGTTTATCTAATCATCTGGGAAGTAAAAAAATGTACAATGATTTGAAACAGTTGTATTGGTGGTCGGGCATGAAACGAGACATTTTAGAGTTTGTGTCAAGATGTTTGGTTTGTTAGCAAGTTAAAGCTGAACATCAAGTGCCTTTAGGATTGCTGCAACCAGTGATGATACCGGAGTGGAAATGGGATAGAGTTACTATGGATTTCGTATCGGGTTTGCCCTTGTCTCCAAGAAAGAAAGATGCTATTTGGGTTGTCGTTGATCGACTGACGAAATTGGCACATTTTGTTCCGGTACGTACTGACTATTCGCTTGATAAATTGGCTGAATTGTACATTTCAAAGATCGTTAGATTGCACGGGGTGCAAGTTTCAATTATTTCGGATAGAGATCGAGGTTTACGTCGTGATTTTGGAAGAAATTGCAAGAAGCTCTGGGTACGCGGTTGAACTTTAGTACCGCATTTCATCCACAAACTGACGGTCAGTCCGAGAGAGTAATTCAGATTCTCGAAGATATGCTTCGTTGTTGTGTTTTAGAATTTGAAGGCAACTGGGAAAGATATTTGTCATTGGTTGAATTCGCGTATAATAACAGTTTTCAATCGAGCATAAAGATGGCACCGTATGAAGCTTTGTATGGTTGCAAATGCCGAACTCCATTGTATTGGACCGAGCTTAGTGAGAAAGAGATTCACGGGGTTGATTTGATCAGAGAGACTGAAGATAAAGTGAAAGTAATTCGCGATAGTTTGAAAGCAGCTTCAGATCGACAGAAATCATATTCGGATTTGAAACGTAAAGATATTGAATTTCAGATTTGGCGATAGAGTGTTCCTGAAAGTATCTCCGTGGAAGAAAATCCTTCGTTTTGGGCGCAAAGGCAAATTGAGTCCGCGATTTATCGGGCCGTTCGAGATCATTGAAAGAATAGGACTAGTAGCATATCGACTAGCTTTGCCATCACAGTTAGAAAAGATTCACAATGTGTTTCATGTGTCGATGTTACGCCGTTATAGATCAAATCCATCGCATGTAATTTCTCTGACAGAGATTGAAATTCAACCTGATCTGACGTATAACAAAGAACCGATCGGAATTTTAGCTCGAGAGGTTAAGGAATTGAGAAATAAAAGCATAGCTTTAGTAATGGTTTTGTGGCAACGGCACGAGTCGAAGAGGCTATGTGGGAACCTGAGGAAGCTTTGAGAAAACAATACCCTAACTTCTTTTCTAGTAAGATTTTCAGGGACGAAAGTTCCTAAGGGGGGAGAGTTCTAATAGCCTGTTTTTAGTCAAATCGGAACAGTGGTTTCGGGACCACAAATCCAAATTCGAAATAATTATTTTATTATTATTTCAATGTTTACAGTATGATAAAAGAATTGTGTGAAAGTTTCGTTAAGAAATTTTATCGTTTGGTTAGTCAATTTGATAAAAAGGACTAAATCGCGTAAAGTGCAAAAGTGATGTTCTAATAGCTAAAGGTATTAAATGGCTATGAAATTAAATAGTAGAGGTCCTTATGTGGTAAATATACCATTGTTAATATGAGTGGACAAAGATGGACATCAATTTTAATGTTTTAAAGGTTATATACTAAGGTTAATTAAGTAATTAGATAATCACATGATAAATTAAGAAAACAAAACCAAATTTTGTTCATTCTTCTTCAACCTCCACCGAAAATAAGAAAAAAGAATACACCATTGTTGAGATTTGAAGGTTCGGCCATAGTTCCTTATGCATGGTATGTATTTTCACTCGATTTTTAATGATTTTTATGTTTTTGATATCGTTGTAACTTAATCTAGCCAGCCCAGGGACTAATTTGCAAAACTATTGAGTTGTTTGGATTCTACCATTGATGAATATATGTGTATTTTGAAGTTTGATGATAGAAAATAAATGGTTGTTGTTAGATAAACAACATTTGTCAAGTGATTTTTAGTAAAATGTCCAAATAGGGATTAAATTGTGAAATGTGTAAAATGCATGGTTAAATTGTGAAATAAAGGAAAAATATGGGCTGCTAGGGACCTAATTGAAATTCGACTAGCATGGGTTTTGGTTGAATTGCATGAATTTGTGATTTTATGAAATAAGGACTAAATTGTAAAAATGTGAAATATTAGGGGCAAATGTGTAAAATTGCCTTAGTGTATAATTTGGACTAAATTGAATAAAGAGATTATTAAATAAGTTAATTTTGATTATATTTAGATTAAGAAAGGAGAAATACGGACTTAGATCGGGGAAAGAACAAAGTTTTGGATTAATCAACTCGTTTTGTCGTTTTTACATTCGAGGTAAGTTCGTATGTAGTAAGCTTTGTTATAATTGTATTTTAAATGCTTTGATATTGCATAAACTGTGAATATAACATTACGGACATAATCAACGACGATTCGACAAACGAGAAATCCCGATTGAACCTTAGGAATAGATTAGGATACAAATGACATCTCATTAGGAGTTATTATTGTTTTGGGTGCTGGTCCGTACGTCTTACCGGTGGCTGAGTTATCCAGCATGTGTTGCAGATTCTCGTCAGCTTGTGTGAGCAGCATCGTGTAGCTACGTCATGACCGTCAGCTTGTGTGAGCAGACCTGTTGTTAGCTCGAGAGTGAGCATTATTGAGATATGATATTGAGATAGCTTCGGCTATGTATTGGCACTTCGGTGCAAGATTTATTGAGATAGCTTCGGCTATATATATTGGCACTTAGGGTGCGAGATTCCCGAGTATCTTGAATTATTCCAAATGGTTCAACGGGTATATTGAAGATATGAAATGGTGAGAAATAGATACGTATCAATACAAGTATGTACGAAAACTGAATATGCCTCGAACTTATGAAAGAATCGAGTTCATGGTTAAATAGATGATTGAATATATGTTAACATTGTGGTTATATATATATTATAGTATGTTGTATGCATATTTTGAATGGTAACTAAATGGTGAGTTTTGCTTATTATTAATTCATACGAGCTTACTAAGCTTTATAGCTTACATTGTTTACTTTTCCGTGTTTTATAGTGATTACAAAGCTAGCTCGAATTCGGGATTGTCGGAGACTTCATCACACTATCCAACTATCACTTGGTACTTTTGAATTTAAGTATTTTGAGTATATGGCATGTATAGGGATTTTGGGTCATTTTGGTGCATGTGTTGTTAATGAATTTAGTCATTAGAAATGGCTTGTAAATATTAAAAGTTTGGTTTTGTATATAGCCATGTGAGTTGGCTTAGTTTGTTGGTTTGGTTGTATATATATGTGTGTGTATGGCTTATGTTGTGAGTTTCTATTGCTAGAAATATGATGATTTTGGATTATAGATATGGTGGATGTCAAATGGTTGATATTGGAGATGATATATGCTTATGAGTTTGAGCATAATGATGCATGTTTGAAAGTGTTTAATTAGTTGTATTGTATATGTGAAATTGGTATAAATGGAATGGCATATTTTGTGACTTGTGTGTATTGTGGAAAATAGTATTGAGTTAGCATGAGTTATGCTTGATTATGTTTCGTTGAGGCTATTAGAATGCCTGTTTTTATGCCATGAATTGTGCCATTTGAGTTTGGTGTAGGTACTTACAAATTGGGTGGCAAATTAGCTTGCTAAATAGCCTATTTTTGTCCACACGGGCAGACACACGGGCGTGTGTCTCAGCCGTGTGTGACACATGGTTAGATTACATGGCCGTGTGTCCCCTGGTGTTGAATTAAAAATCAAGTCAGTATGCTCCACACGGCCCAGCACACGGGCGTGTGACTTGGCCGTGTGGCATAAGTTAGTATACCCTACAGGTTTGGCACGGCCTAGCACACGGGCGTGTGTGGCCATTTTTAGGGCACACGGGCTAGCCAAATAGGCGTGTGTGTTGGCCGTGTGACCCAATTCAAAGAGTTACACGTGGTCAGGCACGGGCTGGGACACGGCCATGTGATTCCATTTCAAATGTCTGTACGGCCTGCGACATGGGCGTGTCTTTGGCCGTGTGTCCCTTGTATATTGAAAATTTTTCTAAGTTTTCTAAAAATTTCTTGAGCTATCGGTTTAGTCCCAAACCACTTCTAAAGCATGTTTAGGGCCTCGTAGGCTCGTATTAGGGACAATGTGATTGAGCTTGAATGATGATTGCATGAAATTTTAAAATGTATGTGAAATGAATGTTTAATTATTTTATAAGTCCGGTAATGCTCCGTAGCCCTATTCCGGCGTTGAATACAAGTGAGGGGTGTTACAGTATCTGTGTATATTTACCATAAAGTTAGGTACCATCAACCAACATTAGCGGCTTGTAATGGGAGAATGCCCTAACAAATGAATCGAGCGTCCAGAACAAGCCATGGAAAATTCTTCTCCTCGGTTGTAGTTCGTCCTCCGAGCTGTAACAAGACAATGTTTGCAAATTGAAGCAATACCTAAAATGTACTCTTGCATCACAGATATCCACCTCTGAAGTTTGTTGCATGACATATCCCAGTCACCGTACAACTGCTCCATTCTAACAGCCCATTTTTAGTGAGATCAGAACAGTGGTTTCGGGACCACAAATTCGAGTAAAAAAATATAAATTTATTTTATTTTATTTTATGGTTGGTATTATGATTGGAAGGTCACATGAGAATTTTGATACGAAAATTTTATCGATTGTGTGGTTCACTAAGTAAAGGACTAAATTGCATAAAATGCGAAAGTTGAATTCTATAAGCTATAAGGATTAAATAGCTATGGAATTCAAAATTAGAGGTCCTTATATGGTAATTAGACTATTAAGAAAAGTATGTAGATTTTTCTTGGTGACTCATCCATGGAAAAATTAAAATGGCTAGGGACTAAATTGGAAATCACTAAAATTAAAAGATGCCAAATAAATAAAATGAAATTATCATCTTTTCTATTCATCTTCTTCCCCAATATTTTCTATGGAAACCCTAGGAGAGAGGAAGAGAACTTACCAAGTTTAAAAATGATTGAAATCAAGTCCCATTTTTAATGATTTTTATATTTTTAGAATCGGGATAGCCTAATCTTTCTATTTATGGGATTTATTTGAAAAGATAACAAAGTGTAGAAACTTTTCCATGGATGTAAATGCTGGAAATTTGAAATTTATGGTAGAAAATGAAAGATAGTTGATAGATAAACAACTTTTACAAAGCAATTTTTCGTGGAAACTTAAATAGGGACTAAAATGAAAAAGTAGTAAAACCCATGGAAAATGCTGAAATATGTAAAATGTGTGTGCTGTAAAAATTGTTATTAAATTTCAGTTAAGCTTGGAAAGAGGACTAGATTGCATGAATTTTATTTTCCGAGCCTAGGGACGAAATTAGAATTTTTGAAAAGAGTAGGGGCAAAATAGTAATTTTGCCTAGGATGTAGTAGAATGCAAATGTATGTAAAATGTGATGAGTTAATAATTAAATTTGCTTATATAGACCCGGAAAGACCACCTACGGAATTAGATCGAGGGAAACAAAAAGTTTCGGATTAGTTGAAATTCCAAACACGAATAATTGTTAAGGTAAGTTCGTGCAACTTAAATATGTATGTTAAATTGCTTGAATTGAATTATATGATTTTAGTGATATGTATGTGATGATTAACCTAATGAAATAAGTATAATTTGGAAAATATGGATAAAATGTCATGTCCCGGTTGAACATTGAAATTCGATGGATTATGGTGATTTCTTGAAACAAGTAGGATATGAAAAATGTTACAAATAGGATTTAGCCCGGACGGGTAATCTTGAATTAAGCCTCTCGAGCATATGTTATAGATTGGGTTTAGCCCGGACGGGTAACCCTAATTAAGCTATTTAGAGCATAGGTCACTGATAGGATTTAGCCTGGACTGGCAATCCTAAATAACCCTGTGAACATCGGTTGAAATTCGGGATTTAGCCTGGACTGGTAATCCTGTTGTAAGATATGTGGCTCGAGAGTGTACTCTTTGAACTTATACCCAATGGGAAATTATGAATATGAATTGACGGATAATTTATATGTATACCTTATGTACATCACCCGAATGTCCATCGAAATTTCATTAGTTCAACGGAAAACACTCTTGAAATATGGAAAGGTGGAATTAATGGAAGTTTGTATGTAATGAGCTCATCTATGTTTACTTGATATATATATAAGATGTTATGTGACTAACTTGCTTGATCAAGTGTATATTGATTAGGTGAACTACAAATAATGGATGAAATGTATATTTATGTATGCTTGTTTGAATAGATATAACCGATAAGTTTATTTTCTGTTATAAGAACTTACTAAGCATGAAAATGCTTACCCCATTTACTTTTCCCTTGTTTTATAGTGCTCGTAAGCTCGCGAAGGTTGGAGGATTGGTCGAAGCATAATCACACTATCCACTATCTCATTTTTGGTATATTTAGAAATCTCATTTTGGTATGATGGCATGTATAGGCTTATTTGGCCAAATAATGACTTGTAAGTGATGTTTTGTAATCTAGCAATTGGAATGGCTAGTAATGATTTATTTGGTATGTTTATAAATTATTTCATGTTCAATGCTTATGTGTTAAATGTGGATGAATAGAGTATGTTTATCTTGTATATGCCCTAAAAGTATAATTATAAACATGAATTGCATGTGATATTATGCCATGATAGATGTTAGTTTAGGCTTGGTTTTTAATGCTTGATTTGGATGGTATATACATGCAAGTATCGGTGTAGGTTGTTGGCAAAATTGGGTGAGAAAATGAAGCTAAGAAATGGCTTCATTTTGTCCACACGGGTAGACACACGGGCGTGCCTACCCCATGGGCGTGTAGCCAGGCCGTGTGTCCCCTGCTCCTTAAATTTGAGAAAACAGAATGCTCAGAATTGAGCATACGGGCAGAGACACGGGCGTGTGTCTCATCCGTGTGGTTGACACGGCCTTGAACACGGGCGTGTTACATGGTCGTGTGAAAATTGCACCTAATCTGAAAATAAAAATTCGCCACACGGCCTAGCACACGGGCGTGTGACTTGGCCGTGTGACTTAAGTTTCTTCATGCCTTAGAAGTCAGAGAGTTACACGGGTTAGGGACATGGGCGTGTGAGACCACACGGCCCGACCACACGGGCGTGTCCCTAGACCACACGGGCGTGTGAGCCTTGTACTTGGGAAAAATTTTGGAATTTCACGAAAAATTCCCTGAGATCCCGATTTAGTCTCGATTCGTTCCTAATGCTCGTATTGGGCCTTGAGGGACCATTTAAGGGACGTTATGTATAATCTCGATAAATGAATATTGATTTACATGAAATGTTTGTAAATGTTCCAAAAATCTTCGGTAACGCTCCGTAACCCTATTCTGGTGACGGATACGGGTTAGGAGTGTTACATTTAGTGGTATCAGAGCTACAATTTAGCCGATTATAGGACTAACGTGGCTAGTACAGGTCTAGCTATACTTGCCATTATATAAATCATGATAGTGTGATATCTTATGACCACTTTTAAATGTATTTTCATATAGTAATGTCTTCCAACCAAGCTCGAGATGAGTCTGAGGAAGCTGAGAGCACTGCTTAAGCTTCTGTGCAATAAGCCACGACTAGTAGTAGTAGGAGGCCCATGTCTAAGGGCCGTGAAGAGGCAAAAGCAGCCTTCTTTGAAATGATGGATGACTGGTTTAGTGAATACATGAGAACACGCCCTGTTGTTCAACAACCTCCCCCACCTGCTACACAACCCGATGAAACGCCACAGGGTACTGGACCCATTAGAATTGGTAAGGCTCCGGTTGATAAGATTAGAAAATATGGGGCTGAAGAATTTAGGGCTACGGCCGATGATCTAGAGAAGGCTGAGTTTTGGCTGGAAAATACTATTTGAGTTCTCGATGAATTGTCATGTACCCCCTCCGAGTGTTTGAAATGTGCGGTATCCTTGCTGAAAGGTACAACTTATCATTGGTGGAAAACCATATCTTCTATTGTACCACAAGAAAATATTACGTAGGAATTCTTCCAAACCAAGTTCAAAAAGAAATATATTAGTCAGAGGTTCCTAGATCAGAAAAAGAAGGAATTTTTAGAACTCAAACAGGGAAATATGACAGTAGCCGAGTATGAACGAGAGTTTGTTAGACTGAGCAAGTATGCTACTGAATGGGATCAGACTGAAGCCGATATGTGCAAACGATTTGAAGAAGGGCTGAATGAAGTCATTAAGTTGTTGATTGGGATTTTGGAATTAAGGGAATTTGCAGTATTGGCTGAAAGAGCCTTGTGGAATTAAGCAAAGAGAAGAAGCAAGCCAAAAGAGAAGCTCGGGTTCTGAGTAAAAGATTTATGAGCAAGACGCAATCATCTGCCTCAAAGAAATCAAAAAGTTACCAAGAACGTATTGCCTCATCAGTGGGATATTCGGGAAAGGAAAGAAGTTCTAAATGCTCCAAATCGAGGTCTTCATCTCCGCTAGCAACCAGTGTTGGGAGTGTTGGAAACCCCAAGCCACGATGCAAAGTCTGTAACAAATTGCATTTTGGAGAGTGTTGGATGAGAAGTGGGGCATGTTTTAAATGTGGTTCTCTCGACCATTTTCTTAAGGATTGCCCGGAAAGAGTTGAGAAAGATATAGAACAAACCCCTAAGTCAAGTAATCTTGTCTCAAAGGGTAGACCACCACGATATCCCGAAAATGTAAGTGGTAGTCGTACTGCTGCAAAAAACTCAACGGCTAAATCTGAGGCACAGGCTCCGGCGAAGACATACACCATACGTGCAAAAGAAGATACCTCGGCACCAGATGTTATCACTGGTACATTCTCTTTACTTGATACTAATATTATTGCTTTGATTGATCCTGGTTCAATGCATTCATATATATGCACGAAACTTGTGACTGTTAAAAATATGTTGGTTGAATTCACCGACTTTATGGTCAAAGTTCCAAATCCCTTGGGTTAGCATGTTATGGTAGATAAAATGTAACACCCCAAACCCAGCCTAGAAGTTAGGCCCGTGTCCGGAATGTCACATTAAAGGCATACTCCAAAACGATTTTATAATTTAACAATTTAAGGCCCAAAAGCCCAAAACCCTCGTATCTTGTTAAGCTAAGAGGAAAAGCCACATTTTAGGAAAACGTTCAAATGTTAAGTTATTTTGAAAATCATGATAACTTGAGAAATTTTATTTAAGTTTATTAACTGGATAGTTGAAACAATAAAAATAAACCCCAAAATCTAAAGTCAATTAGGAGTTACATGGCCTTATTACAATCCAATGAAAAACAAAGTATTTAAAATAAATTCATTTGAACCAATTAAAAACATTTTATCAGCTTGTAGTGTGGCCATCTCCGAGTCCTCTCCCACGCCGAGCCGTCTATTCAGGATCACCTGGAACATAAAAAAAAAGGGTGTGGGTTTCGAAACTCAGTGTGTACAACCCTTGGCAATCAAATCACATACAAATATTCACATTGGGCCTAAGCCCTATCAAAATCGGTGGTCTTGGGCCTTAGCCCACAATGACCTCATATCATATCATATCGTATCATATACAAACAAGATAATGCAAAACCCATCCCAATAATCCATCCGCTACACACACCATTTCCCTTCCAACCATTACACACCTGTGGGGATTTCTATATCAACCCACCCATCCTCTACACACCAACGGTAGCCTGGTTGCGGTACTACCGAAGGTTGCAGCAAAGCTGCTAATCATATAATAGGCTTAAAGCCTCTGGTGGATCCATGGCCATACGACTATGCGATCCTCAAATCTTCCTCCGTACCATAATTCCCACCCATATGCATCCTAAGCAGAATATCATATGAATGCATCAAACATACGAGTAACATCCATACACTCATATTCATCACATAAGGGTATTTTCGTCATTTCACTACCCAGGGGTATTTTCGTAATTCTGCCCTACAGGGGTATTTTGGTAATTTGGCAAAATAGGGGTATCTTGGTAATTTTGCAAGACAGGGGTATTTTGGTACTTTTGCAAAACAGGGGTATTTTGGTAATTTACAAATCTAGGGGTATTTTAGTAATTTTACACATATAAGGGTATTTTAGTAATTTTACAAATATAAGGGTATTTTAGTAATTTTACAAATATAAGGGTATTTGGTCCCTCTCGGGTTTTAGTTATAAACTTTGGCCCATAAACAAGTCCTCGTGATTAAAGTGAACAAACACTATGCACCTGTAGGATCTCGAAAAGAGGAGGTGGGTCACTCTGACCGCTTAAGTACCAAGCTCTCACTAGATCCAATCCTAGACATGCATATGTCGGTTACCACACTCTAACTAATCGACTTGTCCAAAGACATGTTTGATTATTAGATTAAGTCTTATGTGATTTAAGAGTTGTTCAGAACTAGGCCTAAAGTCCATTAAACCCTAGCATACTTGTCTACGTCCCCCATAAAGTCCATATTACATCCTTACGTCCCATTAGGCCCAAATCTCATTCATATGGCCTACTAGGCCCAAAACAATTCTAAATCATGTAACATGCGTGACTAACTTAATACGTATGACCAAACCAACCAATTTCATCAAACTTAGCCTCAGGGCCCACCGGGCCCGTTAAGCCACTTTCGGCTTTTTGGCTTTTCAGCATTGCGGATATCGTGTGTGTAGTGTTTGTACACACCTGGTAACCTCGCGTGCTGCAAACCCCTTAGTCACGAACCTACAATCGACATTACTACTGATTAACCAAAGCTTTAACACATACTTATCAAAAACCAAAACCTCACTACCACTCTTTAGTGTGCCTCACGTTCTAGTAGCCCTTCCTTTGCTACTATTGGCGATTATCCTCTAGATGTGCACCCAAACACCTATATCGTCAAAACCAAGTGACCCATATTGATCATAAATCACCCCTATGAGTCACCTTAGATTCGGCCATTTAATAAACCATGACTGAGTCGAGAACACTTACCACCTTGTTAGCAATCCTTACCTACCACGCTTGCGATTGTTGAGCCTTACCCTTGTTAATACATGTTAATGACAAGGAGGGGTTAGATAGCCTTTCGGCTTTTAATAAAACACACTAAAAAGTTCAACTAAGCACTTACCAAAATTCTCCTTTGATCATGCGGCTTAAACATCTACTGAATAAGATTCGGCTTCCAATCGTGACTAAAAGTAGATAAAAGTCGATTGAGGTGAGGGAACAAGCAACAAGGGTTCGGCAAGAGTAGAGATTCGGCTAGGAAGGATGATAGTAATTTCGGCAATGAAGGGAATTGGCTTAGAAAAAATTTGGCAAAAAGAAATTCGGCTTTAGGAGATTTCGGCTTTCAGAGAAAGAAGAAGAACACAACTCTAATAGGAATTTCGACAAAAAGAATGATGGGTTTTATTTTCGGCAAAAGAAAGAATTCGGCTGAGGGGGAGAAAAGGAAGAAATAATAGAACCCAATGAACCTTTCAATGAATTCGGTACCCCCTTTATATAGCCACCAGCTGAACACTCCTTTCCCCACAGTCCCATTCGACACCAACTTCTCCCTCTCCTCATCTCCTGACTTTTCTCCTTGATAACACATTAATCTTATCCGAAATTTCCTCCACATCCACATACCTACTTACTTCAAACTCTCCACGGAAAGAGTTCAAAACCAATACAACTCTGGCCGTCCATACTATAAAATAAACACTCCAAAAACACCTTACCACTACTCGAACCTTGGACCTCCTCAGCTGACAACACGCCACCTCATAGCTCCCGAGTGACGCCACTTGCCACTGGGCCACAAGCCCTTTTGTGTCCCATTTTCTCTTAATCTACTTAAGAGGCCTACTAACTGAAGTCACAGTTCCCCTGGGCTAAAACAAAAATTTTTCCTATGCCTTTACTTGATCCCAGGACATCTCCAACACCCCTAGACACTCCAAATTCATTACCCTTAAAGCCCACATGCCAATTGTCTTTTTCTTGCTCACTTAAAAATTTTCTAAGATCTAAAGCCCAAAGCCCAATAGGCCCAATACTTCTAGGCCCAAATTTGAGGCGTTACATAAAATTTGTAAGAATTTCTCGTTGATGATACAGGGTCATTGTTTTCTGGCTAATTTGATGCTGTTACCTTTTGATGATTTTGATGTGATTTTGGGAATGGATTGGCTAACCCAACATGATACGGTAGTTAATTGTAAACGTAAATATATCGTGTTGAAGTGTCACAATGGTGAATTACTTCGGGTTGAATCTGAAAAATTAGATGGTTCATCTAATGTGATTTCAGCAATATCAGCACAGAGATATATTAGAAAAGGGTATGATGCTTATATTGCTTATGTGCTGGATACCAAAGTGTCTGAGTTGAAAATCCAGTCAGTGCCGGTTGTTTGTGAGTTTCCTGAGATATTTCCAGAAGAATTACCCAGTTTACCACTAACTAGAGAGGTGGAATTTTATATAGACCTTGTACCAGGGACGGCACCGATATCGATAGCGCCATATAGAATGGCTCCAACTGAATTAAAGGAGTTGAAAGTGCAGTTGCAAGAATTAATTGAGAAAAGATTTGCTCGACCCAGCTTTTCACCGTGGGGTGCACCGGTATTGTTTGTAAAGAAGAAAGATGGATCATTAAGGTTGTGCATTGATTACAGCCAGCTCAATAAAGTCACAATAAAGAACAAATATCCATTACCCCGAATTGATGATTTGTTTGACCAACTAAAGGGTGCTACTGTATTCTCAAAGATTGATCTACGATCTGGTTACTATCAACTCCGGGTAAAGGATTCAGACGTGCCGAAGATAGCTTTCAGAACCAGATATGGGCATTATGAATTTTTGGTGATGCCATTCGGATTAATGAATGCCCCAGCAGTATTTATGGATTTAATGAACAGAATTTTCAGACCATACCTGGACAGATTTGTGGTTGTTTTTATTGATGATATTTTGGTTTATTCCCGGGATGAAAATGAGCATGCTGAACATTTTAGAACTGTTTCGCAAACTCTGCGTGAGAAGCAATTGTATGCCAAGTTCAGTAAATGTGAATTCTGGTTAAAGGAAGTTAGTTTCCTTGGACATGTTGCATCTGCAGAAGGTATTCAGGTGGACCTGAATAAAATTTCAGCTATTGTAAGTTGGAAGCCACCGAAGAATGTTTCAGAAGTAAGAAGTTTTCTGGGACTAGCCGGATATTATCGGAGATTTGTTAAAGGGTTTTCAATGATAGCTTCTCCGATGACTCGATTGCTGTAAAAAGATGTGAGATTCGAGTGGACTGATAAGTGCCAGCAAAGTTGATAGATTGAAAGCCTTATTGATAGAAGCGCCCGTATTAGTCCAACCTAAATCGGGTAAAGAATTTGTAGTCTATAGCGATGCCTCATTGAACGGTGTGGGATGTGTATTGATGCAAGATGGTAGAGTAGTGGCTTATACATCTAGGCAACTAAAACCGCATGAAAGAAATTACTCGGTACATGATCTTGAATTGGCAGCCATTGTTTTCGCACTGAAAATATGGCAGCATTATCTCTTTGACGAAAAGTGTCCCATCTTTACGGATCACAAAGGTTTGAAGTATTTATTTACACAAAAAGACTTGAATTTGAGACAACGAGGATGGTGTGAGTTATTGAAGGATTATGACCTCGTTATTGACTATCATCCGGGGAAAGCTGATGTGGTTGCGGATGCCTTGAGTCAAAAATCTTTGTTCGCTTTGTGGGCACTGAATGCCTAATTGTACTTATCTGATGAAAATTCAATCATAGCTGAGTTAAAAGCTAGACCAACGTTTCGATAACAAATCTGTGAGGCTCAGAAGGATAATGATAAGTTACAGGCCAAACGAGTGCAAAGTGAGTCAGATCCTGATTCTGAGTTTCAGATTGATTGATATTGTTGTTTGTTGTTCAGATACAGAAGATGTGTACCGAAGAATTCAGAACTAAAACAGAAGATTTTACATGAAGCGCACAATAGTATTATGTATGTACATCCCGGTAGCAACAAAATGTATAATGACTTGAAGAAAATGTACTGGTGGCTGGGAATGAAAAGAAATATTTCTAAATTTGTATCTAGATGCTTGATATGTCAACAAGTAAAGGCCGAACATCGAGTGCCTTCGGGATTATTGCAGCCAATTACGATTCCGGAATCGAAATGGGAAAGGATTACCATGGACTTTGTATCGGGATTACCCTTGTCGCCGAAAAAGAAAGATGTTGTATGGGTAATTGTCGATTGTTTAACGAAGTTAGCACACTTTATCCCGGTACGTACGGATTTTTCTTTGGATAGGTTGGCTGAATTATATGTCTCTGAAATTGTAAGATTGCATGGAGTGCCAACCTCCATTATTTTAGATAGAGATCCTTGGTTCACCTCCCGATTTTGGAGTAAGTTGCAATAAGCTCTGGGCACTCGTTTACACTTTAGTACTGCATTCCATCCTCAAACAGATGGACAACCGGAATGTGTGACACAGATTTTGGAAGATATGCTTCGGTGTTGTGTACTTGAATTTGGAGGTAACTGGGAAAGGTATTTGTCTCTGATTGAATTTGCTTACAATAACAGTTATCAGTCTAGTATTAAAATGGCACCGTATGAGGCATTATATGGTCGCAAATGTAGAACTCCATTGTATTGGATAGAGTCAAGCGAGAAAAAAATCCACGGAGTTGACTTGATCCATAAAACTGAAGAAAAGGTGAAGATAATCCGAGACAGATTGAAGGCAGCCTCAGACCGTCAAAAGTCCTATGCCGATTTGTAACGAAAAGAGATAGAATTTCAGGTTGGTGATAAAGTGTTCTTGAAAGTATCACCATGGAAGAAAGTTATCCGATTCGGTCATAAAGGGAAATTGAGTTTGCGATTCATTGGACCTTATGAAATCATTGAAAGAATCGGGCTGGTTGCATATCAGTTAGCATTACCACCCGAGCTTGATAAGATTCACAACGTTTTCCATGTATCCATGTTATGACGATATAGATCGGACCCTTCACACGTTATTCGTCCAACAAAAGTTGAGATTCAGCATGATATGACCTACAATGAAGAACCGATCAAAGTATTGGCACATGAGACGAAAGAGCTGAGAAATAAAAAGGTGGCATTGGTAAAAGTGCTCTGGAAACGACATGGATTAAAGGAAGCTACCTGGGAGCTGGAGGATACTATGAGGAAGCAATACCCTAACCTCTTTTCTGGTAAGAATTTTCGAGAACGAAAATTTTTAAGGGGGGAGTTGTAACAGCACATTTTCGGTGAGATCAGAATAGTGGTTTCGGGACCACAAATCCAAGCCCAAAAATATAAATTTATTTTATTTTATTTTATGGTTGGTATTATGATAGGAAGGTCACATGAGAATTTTGATACGAAAGTTTTATCGAATGTGTGGTTAACTAGGTAAAGGACTAAATTGCATAAATGCGAAAGTTGAATTCTAGAAGCTATAGGGATTAAATAGCTATGGAATTCAAATTTAGAGGTCCTTATATGGCAATTAGACCATTAAGAAAAGTATGTAGATTTTTCTTGGCGACTCATCAATGGAAAAATTAAAAATGGCTAGGGACTAAATTGGAAATCACTAAAATTAAAAGATGACAAATAAATAAAAAGAAGTTATCATATTTTCTATTCATCTTCTTCCCCAATATTTTCTATGGAAACCCTAGGAGAGAGGAAGAGAACTTACCAAGTTTAAAATGTATTAAATCAAGTCCCATTTTTAATGATTTTTATATTTTTAGAATCGGGATAGCCTAATCTTTCTATTTATGGGATTTATTTGAAAAGATAACAAAGTGTAGAAACTTTTCCATGGATGTAAATGCTGGAAATTTGAAATTTATGGTAGAAAATGAAAGATAGTTGATAGATAAACAACTTTTACAAAGCAAATTTTCATGGAAACTTAGATAGGGACTAAAATGAAAAAGTAGTAAAACCCATGGAAAATGCTGAAATTTGTGAAATGTGTGTGTTGTAGAAATTGTTATTAAATTTTGGTTAGGCTTGGAAAGAGGACTAGATTGCATGAATTTTATTTTCCGAGCCTAGGGATGAAATTGGAATTTTTGAAAAGAGTAGGGGTAAAATAGTAATTTTGCCTAGGATTTAGTAGAATGCAAATGTATGTAAAATGTGATGAGTTAATAATTAAATTTGCTTATATAGACTCGAAAAGACCAACTACGAAATTAGATCGAGGGAAACAAAACGTTTCGGATTAGTTGGAATTCTAAACACGAACAATTGTCAAGGTAAGTTCGTGTAACTTAAATATGTATGTTAAATTGCTTGAATTGAATTATATGATTTTAATGATATGTATGTGATGATGAACAGAATGAAATAACTATAATTTGGAAAATATGGATGAAATGTCATGTCCCGGTTAAACATTGAAATTTGATGGATTATGGTGATTTCTTGAAACGAGTAGGATATGAAAAATGTTACAAATAGGATTTAGCCCGGATAGGTAATCCTAAATTAAGCCTCTGGAGCACATGTTATAGATTGGGTTTAGCCCGGACGGGTAACCCTAATTAAGCTCTTTAGAGCATAGGTCACTGATAGGATTTAGCCTGGACTGGCAATCCTAAATGACCCTGTGAACGTCAGTTGAAAACCAGGATTTAGCCTGGACTGGTAATCCTGTTGTAAAATATGTGGCTCGAGAGTGTACTCTTTGAACTTATACCCAATGGGAAATTATGAATATGAATTGACGGTTAATTTATATGTATACCTTATTTACATCACCCGAATGTCCATCGAAATTTCATTAGTTCAATGGAAAAGTTTCTTGAAATATGGAAAGTTGGAATTAATGGAAGTTTGTATGTAATGAGCTCATCTATGTTTACTTGATATATATATAAGATGTTATGTGACTAACTTGCTTGATCAAGTGTATATTGATTAGGTGAACTACCAATAATGGACGAAATGTATATTTATGTATGCTTGTTTGAATAGATATAACCGGTAAGTTTATTTTCCGTTATACGAACTTACTAAGCATGAAAATGCTTACCCCATTTACTTTTCCCTTGTTTTATAGTGATCATAAGCTCGCGAAGGTTGGAGGACCGGTCGAAGCATAATCACACTATCCATGTAACACCCCTAACCTGTGTCCGTCGCCGGATCAGGGTTAAGAGTGTTACCTGACAGATCGGAAACAATTACAGAAAATTTCATACAATCATATGTCAATTACAAACATAATGTCCCTTAAGTAAGTCATCAAGACCTTAAACATGCTTATAAACCGGGTCGGGACTAAACCGAAACACATACAAAATTTAATGGAAATTTAAAACTTTTCTAAGTTTCAGGGATTACACGCCCGTGTAGGCAAGCCGTGTGCCTACCACGGCTGCTGGACACCCCCGTGTGTCCTCCCCGTGGTCGAATCTGACTTCACATCCACGGCTACCAAGCACGCCCGTGTGCCATGGCCGTGTACTCTTAGGCTAGCTACTGACTTGTGCCCCACGGCTAGTTGACATGCCCGTGTCGAGGCCGTGTGCTACAAGGTTAGATCTTGATATTCACCCACGGTCCCTAGGCACGCCCGTGTGCCCTGGCCGTGTGACATTATAGGTCATTTGCAAGACCAAAATGCCACCCACTTGGGTCATACATACAAGTAACATTTACCATCACATATCATGTATATATGGCAGCCAAAAACATACTAAATTGACCATTCAATCTATACATTCAATACCCGAAACTTAACCATATCATGAGCAGCAAGCCATACCAAAACAACTACACATACCACATTCATCAAGGCAAAATATGAACCAATAATTAGTCACATCTCATGACCAAGTCTATACATCAACTTATACCAAAATACTAGCCTATGCATGCCATATCTAACTTTATACATTTCCAAAGTGTACTAAAATGAGTTTAGTAGTGTGATAACAATCCGTGATGGTCCCGAGCCTTCAGTAGCTTTGACGACCTATAAAACAGAGAAAAGACACACATAGTAAGCTTTCCAAAAGCTTAGTAAGTCAATATACAAACAAACTTAGCATGGATTGCACATAACCAATTTAATAAGATGACAAATATGGTTCTCATGACAAAAATCACCTCTTTCTTTCTCAAGCTCATATGCTTATTCATAACTTACCGTATATGCATATAGTTCATCTAGTCAAAACTTTACATATCGTATCATCAATTCCATATACATAACATCATAATATGCTCACATAGATACTTACCTTATATACACAATAAGTATATAAGCAACGTACCTGAAACGGATATTCATTCACTTAATTTATCAAAGCTCGGATTTGCAATTCGTATCACAGACTTGCCCGTTGAACTGTAAGGAATCTAGTAGGATACTCAGAAAGTTCAGAATAGTCGTACAATGCCAACGTCCCAGATGAGGTCTTATATATACTCTAATATCGATGCCACTGTCCCAGACAGGGTCTTACACGAATCAATATGATGCCGATGTCCCAAACATGGTCTTACATGCAAGGATCATAACGATGCCAACGTCCCAGACGTGGTCTTACACGTAAAGCTCATATCGATGCCAACGCCGGGCACGTGGTCTTACACGAGTCTCAAATCAACGCCAACGTCCCAGACGTGGTCTTACATGATGAAAACAGAACAGATACCTATGTCATGACATAGCTAATCCTATCTATTCCTAGGTTCGTACGGGACTTCTCGGACTTAGTCACTATATCAAACTTATCTCGAAATTCATGTGCTTAATTCTCTCATAAGCATCCATTATCAACATTAGTCATCTAAACAATTACAATTTCATACAAATACGTTTATTTGCATAGTGACTTACCTCGGATTCGATTTATCGGGAATAGAAACGGCTACTCGATTACTTTCGCTTTCCCCCGATCTAAGTTCGTTTTCCTCGGTTCTTGATCTAAACATATTCAGAATTAACTCTTTTATTCACTAATTCATTCAATTCAATCCAAAGACATACATTTAGGGCTATTTCCAAATTAACCCTCACATTTGCACAATTTATCAATTTAGTCCATTTTTCTCAAAACATCAAATTCACAAAATTTGTTCACACACATGCTTAGCCGAATCTCTCTAGGGACTATATAAGTCCATATTTCTCATCAAATTTGCAATTTAGTCCTTAAAAATAATATTTTTACAATTTAGCCCTATTTAGCTAAATTCATCAAAAATCCAAGAATATAACATGTTCATCTAACTCAAATCTTTCATTTAACAACTAAACTCACCTCAAAAGTCAATATATCAACAATGGCATCTCACACAAACATCATCAATTCACAAAATTAATACATGGGTTTTGTAGCTCTCAAAGCAACGATTGTAAAAACGTAGAAATTATCGAAAACCGATCAAAAACAAACCTTGAATTTAGCTTGATAGTAGCCGAATATTTGAAGAGCTCAACCTTTTCTTTTTCTTTCTTATTCGGTGATAAAATGATGATAATGGCTTGTTTTTGTTTTCTTTATAATAATATATAACTTATAACATAATAACTTCAATAAATAAATATAATATAAAGTTTTAACTTATAAAATATCATATAAAACCATGTTGCCGTCCACTAGCCATATTTTGGCCAAATTGCAACATAAAACCCTTACAATCCAAAGCCACATCAATTAAACCACTTAATCAAATGAAAAGCCATTTTTAAACTTTATGCAATTTAATCCTTTTGTCAAATTAAACACACAAACGAACAAATTAGCTTACGAAAATTTAACACATGCTTAGTCACATATCAACGGCACAGAAAATAATATTAAAATATTATACAGACTCGGATTTGTGGTCCCGAAACCACTGTTTCGACTAGGGTGTAAATCGGACTGTTACAATTCTCCCCCCTTAGGGATTTTCGTCCCCAAAAATATTACCGTTAAACAGATTCGGATATTGCTGTCTCATTGAATCTTCCAGTTCCCACGTTGCCTCTTCAATTCCGTTCCGATTCCATAATACTTTCACTAATAGAATTTTCTTGTTTCTCAACTCTTTTACTTCACGAGCTAAGATACGGATCGGTTCCTCTTCATATGTCATATCAGATCGGATTTCAATTACAGATGGAGTAATCACATGTGACGGATCTGATCGATATCTACGGAGCATCGAGACATGGAATACATTATGGATCTTTTCAAGCTCGGATGGCAACAACAATCGGTATGCGACAGGTCCAACTCGCTCAATGATCTCATATGGTCCAATGAATCTCGGACTGAACTTGCCTTTACGTCCGAAACGGAGTACTTTCTTCCACGGTGACACTTTCAGAAACAGTTTGTCACCAATCTCAAATTCTATATCTTTTCGTTTCAAGTCCGCATATGACTTCTGACGATTAGATGCTGTTTCCAAACAATCTCGGATCAGTTTTACTTTCTGTTCTGAGTCTTTTATCAAATCGACCCCCCATGTAGCTTATTTTCACTGAGCTCGGTCTAAAACAGAGGCGTATGACATTTACGTCCGTACAAAGCTTCGTAAGGTGCCATTTTGATGCTTGACTGAAAACTGTTATTGTATTCAAATTTAATTAATGGCAAATATTGTTCCCACGAACCATTAAACTCAAGTATACAGTATTTTAACATATCTTCAAGAATCTGAATAATCCGCTCGGATTGACCATCTGTTTGTGGATGAAAAGCTGTACTGAAATGCAGTTTTGTGCCTAAAGCTTCTTGCAATTTCTTCCAAAACCTCGATGTAAATCTAGGATCTCTATCTGACATAATGGATAGTGGCACTCCGTGCAATTTCACAATCTCAGAAATATAAAGCTCGGCTAATCTATCAAGTGAATAATCAGATTTTACCGGAATAAAATGGGCAGCTTTCATCAATCGATCAACAACGACCCATATCGCATCTTTCTTTCTCGGAGTCAGAGGCAATCCAAAAACAAAGTCCATCGTTACTCTATCCCATTTCCACTCAGGAATCAGAATCGGTTGCAGCAACCCAGACAGAACTTGATGTTCAGCTTTAACTTGTTGACAGATTGAACATTTCGAAACAAAGTCGGAAATGTCCCATTTCATACTAGACCACCAATAGTGTTGCTTCAGATCATGGTACATCTTAGTACTTCCCGGATGAACAGATAGACAACTATTATGAGCTTCACTCAAAATCAACTGAATCAATTCTAGATTTCTTGGAACATAGATACGATCTCGAAATCTCAAACAATCATCAACAACTTGAAATTTAGATTCAGAATTCGAACCACACTGAGCTCGTTTTTCTAATAACTCATTATCAGATTTCTGAGCATCACAAATCTGCTATATAAACAACAGTTTCGCTTTTAATTCAGCCATCACAGAACTATCATCAGATAAATCTAACTGAGCATTCAAAGCACGTAGTGCAAACTATGATTTTCTACTCAATGAATCAGCAACAATGTTTACTTTACCCGGATGAAAATCTATCACAAGTTCATAATCTTTTAACAGCTCTAGCCATCTTCTCTGTCGCAGATTCAAATATTTCTGAGTCATCGATATTTTGAGATTTTTATGATCCGAAAACACGTGACATTTCTCACCATATAAATAGTGGCGCCAAATTTTAAGTGCAAACACAATTGTGGCTAACTCAAGGTCGTGCGTCGGATAGTTCTTTTCATGAGGCTTCAATTGTTTTGAGGCATAAGCTACAACTTTGCCTTCCTGCATCAAAACACATCCCAAACCGTTTAATGAAGCATCACTGTAAATCTCAAATTCTTTGGCCGATTCTCGTTTGTACTAACACTGAGCTTCATTATGAGTTTTCAACTGATCAAAACTTTTCTGACATCTATCAGACCATTCAAATCTAACATCTTTCTGAAGTAGTTTTGTTAACGGAGTAGCTATCACTGAAAATCCTTTCACAAATCGACAATAATAACCAGCTAGGCCCAGAAAGCTACGGACTTCAGACACGTTCCTCGGAGGTTTCCAATCCAAAATAGCAGAAATCTTGATCGGATCAACTCGAATCCCAGAAGCTGACACAATATGCCCCAGAAAACTAACCTCGTGTAACCAGAATTCACATTTGCTAAATTTTGCGTACAATTGCTTTTCTCTCAGAGTTTGCAACATAATCCTCAAATGTTCAGCATGCTCCGTTTTATCCCGTGAATAAATCAAAATATCGTCTATGAACACCACAACAAATCGATCTAGATACGGTCTGAAAATTATGTTCATCAGATCCATAAAAGCAGTAGGAGCATTGGTTAGTCCAAATGGCGTAACTAAAAACTCATAATGCCCATACCTCGTTCTGAAAGCAGTCTTCGGAATGTCTGAATCTTTAACTCTCAACTGGTAATACCCCGATCTCAGATCAATATTAGAAAATACAGTAGCTCCTTTTAACTGGTCGAATAAATCATCAATCCTGGGCAACGGATATTTATTCTTTATCATCACTTTATTCAACTGACGGTAATCGATATACATCCTCATCGTGCCATCTTTCTTTTTCACAAACAGAACAGGAGCACCCCAAGGCGAGAAACTCGGTCTAGCAAACCCTCTATCAGTTAATTCTTGCAACTGCGACTTTAACTCTTTCAATTCTGTTGGTGCCATTCTATACGGAGCTATTGAAATAGGTGTAGTACCAGGTAACAACTCAATACCAAACTCAACTTCACGAATCGGAGGCAAACCCGGTAACTCTTCAGGGAATACATCAGAAAACTCACAGACAATAGGCACTGACTCAACTTTCCTTTCAGATACTTTCGAATAAATTACATAAGCAAAATATGCTTCATATCCCTTTTTCACATACTTTTGAGCTTTTAACACCGATATCATAGCAGGCAAACTATTCAAATCATTAGATTCAATCCGTACAATTTCATCATTTGGACATCTCAAATCAATAGTCTTTCTTTTACAATCCACAATAGCATCATGCGAAAATAACCAGTCCATACCCAGAATGATATCAAACTCATCAAATGGCAAAAGCATCAAATCAGCAGGGAAACAAATATCTCGAAACATTAATGGACAGTTCTTGCATACTTTGTCAACCACGACACTTTTACCTAAGGGGTTCTATACTTTTACAATAAACTCAGTAGACTCTACAGGCAAAGTCTTACTGAATACTAAATTCATGCATATATATGAATGCGTAGAACCAGGGTCTATCAATGCAATCACAGAAGTATCATAAAGAGTAAAAGTACCCGTTATAACATCAGGAGATGAAGTTTCCTCACGAGCTCGGATAGCATACGCTCTGGCAGGCGCTCTAGCTTCAGATCTCGCAACAGTTTCTCTCGTAGTTCTCTGACTATCACTGACATTTCTTACATTCTTCGAAGGTCTACCTCTCACAGGTGCATTATCAGATCTCGGATTTTGAATAGTCTCAGGCTCGAAAGACTCAGGGCAATCACGGATAAAATGATCAAGTGATCCACATCTGAAGTAAGCTCTGTCATTTAATCTACAGCTTCCCGGATGCCTTTTTGCATAATATTTACATTCAGGTCTCTCAGATCGAGCATTACCAACACTAGCCCCTGAAGTTGCTGGAGTTTTAGAACTCATTTGCGGTCTAGATTGATTTCTATTCGAATGACCCACATTATCTCTGAAACGACTTTTATTATCTCTGAACCTTTTGAGTAGATCGAAATGATTTACTCTGAAATCTCTTTCTCATATCTCAAGTTTTGAGACTCGGCTTTTCTTTTTATCTTTACCGAGTGCCTCGGCTTTGCACTTTCGATCCAACGAGTACAACAAACTCTTTTATTTCTAAAATTCTGACTAGCAAACGAATGTCTTCATTAAGCCCATCTTCGAACCTTTTGCACATTATAGCTTTAGATGATAGACATTCTCGAGCGTACTGACTCAATCTCACGAACTCTCATTCATATTCCGAAACAGTCATTCGGCCTTGTTTTAGTTCCAAAAATTCCTTTCGTTTCTGATCTACGAATCTCTCGCTGATATATTTCTTTCGGAACTCGCTCTGAAAGAAGTCCCATGTAACTCGCTCTTTCGGAATAACAGATATCAGAGTTTTCCACCATTGATACGCTGCATCTCGGAGCAATGATACAACACACTTTATGCATTCTTCCGATGTAAGGGACATTTCGTCAAATTCCCGGATAATATTTTCTAACCAGAATTCGGCCTTTTCAGCATCATCATCTTTGGTAGCTCAGAATTCTTTAGCCCCATACTTGCGAATCTTGTCAACCAGAGGCTTATTCAAAAGATTTATACCCATCACCGGAGGCACAACTGATGTCTGAGGGGGATTAACCGGGGGCGGGGGTTGTGAAACAGTCGGGTTATTCCTTACGAATTGAGTGAACCATTCACTCATCATCTGGAAGAAAGCTTCTTTAGCTTCTTCCCCTTGACCGCTAGTAGCCGGTCTCGGATCAGAGGGTGCTGTCCCTTCCGCGGGAGCAGGCGCATTGCTTTTTACGTCGTCAACTACGGCTCTTTCGGGATCCATTACTATAAATAAATCACATTTATACGTTAGGATTCATCACACTATCATAATTCAGACATATGGCATATATAGCTAGACTCTGACACGCTACGTTAGTCCGAGAATCGACTAAACCGTAGCTCTGATACCAACCAAATGTAACACACCTAACCCGTGTCCGTCGCCGGATCAGGGTTAAGAGCGTTACCTGACAGATCGGAAACAATTACAGAAAATTTCATACAATCATATGTCAATTACAAACATAATGTCCCTTAAGTAAGTCATCGAGACCTTAAACATGCTTATAACCGGGTCGGGACTAAACCGAAACACATACAAAATTTCATGGAAATTTAAAACTTTTCTAAGTTTCAGGGATTACACGCTCGTGTAGGCAAGCCGTGTGCCTACAACGGCTGCTGGACACCCCCGTGTGTCCTCCCTGTGGTTGAATCTGACTTCACATCCACGGCTACCAAGCACGCCCGTGTGCCATGGCCGTGTACTCTTAGGCTAGCTACTGACTTGTGCCCCACGGCTAGTTGACACGCCCGTGTCGAGGCCGTGTGCTACAAGGTTAGATCCTGATATATACCCACGGTCCCTAGGCAAGCCCGTGTGCCCTGGCCCTGTGACATTATAGGTCATTTGCAAGACCAAAATGCCACCCACTTGGGTCATACCTACATGTAACATTTACCATCACATATCATGTATATATGGCAGCCAAAAACATACTAAATTGACCATTCAATCTATACATTCAATACCCGAAACTTAACCATATCATGAGCAGCAAGCCATACCAAAACAACTACACATACCACATTCATCAAGGCAAAATATGAACCAATAATTAGTCACATCTCATGACCAAGTCTATACATCAACTTATACCAAAATACTAGCCTATACATGCCATATCTAACTTTATACATTTCCAAAGTGTACCAAAATGAGTTTAGTAGTGTGATAACAATCCGTGATGGTCCCGAGCCTTCAGTAGCTTTGACGACCTATAAAACAGAGAAAAGACACACAGAGTAAGCTTTCCAAAAGCTTAGTAAGTCAATATACAAACAAACTTAGCATGGATTGCACATAACCAATTTAATAAGATGACAAATATGGTTCTCATGACAAAAATCACCTCTTTCTTTCTCAAGCTCATATGCTTATTCATAACTTACCGTATAAGCATATAGTTCATCTAGTCAAGACTTTACATATCGTATCATCAATTCCATATACATAACATCATAATATGCTCACATAGATACTTACCTTATATACACAATTAGTATATAAGCAACGTACCTGAAACGGATATTCATTCACTTAATTTATCAAAGCTCGGATTTGCAATTCGTATCACAGACTTTCCCGTTGAACCGTAAGGAATCTAGTAGGATACTCAGAAAGTTCAGAATAGTCGTACAATGCCAACATCCCAGACGAGGTCTTATATATACTCAAATATCAATGCCACTGTCCCAGATAGGGTCTTACACGAATCAATACGATGCCGATGTCCTAGACATGGTCTTACATGCAAGGATCATAACGATGCCAACGTCCCAGACGTGGTCTTACACGTAAAGCTCATATCGATGCCAACGTCCCAGACATGGTCTTACACGAGTCTCAAATCAACGCCAACATCCCAGACGTGGTCTTACATGATGAAAACAGAACAGATACCTATGTCATGACATAGCTAATCCTATCTATTCCTAGGTTCGTATGGGACTTCTCGGACTAAGTCACTATATCAAACTTATCTCAGAATTCATATGCTTAATTCTCTCATAAGCATCCATTATCAACATTAGTCATATAAACAATTACAATTTCATACAAATACGTTTATTTGCATAGTGATTTACCTCGGATTCAATTTATCAAAAATGGAAACGGCTACTCGATTACTTTCGCTTTCCCCGGATCTAAGTCTGTTTTCCTCGGCTCTTGATCTAAACATATTCAGAATTAACTCTTTTATTCACTAATTCATTCAATTCAATCCAAAGACATACATTTAGGGCTATTTGCAAATTAACCCTCACATTTGCATAATTTATCAATTTAGTCCATTTTTCTCAAAACATCAAATTCACAAAATTTGTTCACACACATGCTTAGCCGAATCTCCCTAGGGACTATATAAGTCCATATTTCTCATCAAATTCACAATTTAGTCCTCAAAAATAATATTTTTACATTTAGCCCTATTTAGCTAAATTCATCAAAAATCCAAGAATATAACATGTTCATCTAACTCAAATCTTTCATTTAACAACTAAACTCATCTCAAAAATCAATATATTAACAATGGCATCTCACACAAACATCATCAATTCACAAAATTAATACATGGGTTTTGTAGCTCTCAAAGCAACGATTGCAAAAACGTAAAAATTATCGAAAACCGATCAAAAACGAACCTTGAATTTAGCTTGATAGTAGCCGGATATTTGAAGAGCTCAACCTTTTCTTTTTCTTTCTTATTCGGTGATAAAATGATGATAATGGCTTCTTTTTGTTTTCATTATAATAATATATAACTTATAACATAATAACTTTAATAAATAAATATAATATAAAGTTTTAACTTATAAAATATCATATAAAACCATGTTGCCGTCCACTAGCCATATTTTGGCCAAATTGCAACATAAAACCCTTACAATCCAAAGCCACATCAATTAAACCACTTAATCAAATGAAAAGCCATTTTTAAACTTTATGCAATTTAATCCTTTAGTCAAATTAAACACACAAGCGAACAAATTAGCTTACGAAAATTTAACACATGCTTAGTCACATATCAACGGCACAGAAAATAATATTAAAATATTATACGGACTCGGATTTGTGGTCCTGAAACCACTGTTTCGACTAGGGTGTAAACCGGACTGTTACAATTCTCTCCCTTTAGGGATTTTTGTCCCTGAAAATATTACCGTTAAACAGATTCGGATATTACTGTCTCATTGAATCTTCCAGTTCCCACGTTGCCTCTTCAATTCCGTGCCGATTCAATAATACTTTCACTAACGGAATTTTCTTATTTCTCAACTCTTTTACTTCACGAGCTAAGATACGGATCGGTTCCTCTTCATATGTCATATCAAATCGGATTTCAATTACAGATGGAGTAATCACATGTGACGGATCTGATCGATATCTACGGAGCATCGAGACATGGAATACATTATGGATCTTTTCAAGCTCGGATGGCAACAACAATCGATATGCGACAGGTCCAACTCGCTCAATGATCTCATACGGTCCGATGAATCTCGGACTCAACTTGCCTTTACGTCCGAAACAGAGTACTTTCTTCCACAGTGACACTTTCAGAAACAGTTTGTCACCAATCTCAAATTCTATATCTTTTCGTTTCAAGTCCGCATATGACTTCTGACGATCAGATGCTGTTTCCAAACAATCTCGAATCAGTTTTACTTTCTGTTCTGAGTCTTTTATCAAATCGACCCCATGTAGCTTATTTTCACTGAGCTCGGTCCAAAACAGAGGCGTATGACATTTACGTCCGTACAAAGCTTCGTAAGGTTCCATTTTGATGCTTGACTGAAAACTGTTATTGTATGCAAATTCAATCAATGGCAAATACTGTTCCCACGAACCATTAAACTCAAGTATACAGCATTTTAACATATCTTCAAGAATCTGAATAATCCGCTCGGATTGACCATCTGTTTGTGGATGAAAAGCTGTACTGAAATGCAGTTTTGTGCCTAAAGCTTCTTGCAATTTCTTCCAAAACCTCGATGTAAATCTAGGATCTCTATCTGACACAATGGATAGTGGCACTCCGTGCAATTTCACAATCTCAGAAATATAAAGCTCGGCTAATCTATCAAGTGAATAATCAGATTTTACCGGAATAAAATGGGCAGCTTTCGTCAATCGATCAACAACGACCCATATCGCATCTTTCTTTCTCGGAGTCAGAGGCAATCCAAAAACAAAGTCCATCGTTACTCTATCCCATTTCCACTCAGGAATCAGAATTGGTTGCAGCAACCCAGACGGAACTTGATGTTCAGCTTTAACTTGTTGACATATTAAACATTTCGAAACAAAGTCAGAAATGTCCCGTTTCATACCAGACCACCAATAGTGTTGCTTCAGATCATGGTACATCTTAGTACTTCCCGGATGAACAGATAGACAACTGTTATGAGCTTCACTCAAAATCAACTGAATCAATTCCAGATTTCTTGGAACACAGATACGATCTCGAAATCTCAAACAATCTTCAACAACTTCAAATTCAGATTCAGAATTCGAACCACACTGAGCTCGTTTTGCTAATAACTCATTATCAGATTTCTGAGCATTACAAATCTACTGTATAAACAACGGTTTCGCTTTTAATTCATCCATCACAGAACTATCATCAGATAAATCTAACTGAGCATTCAAAGCACGTAGTACAAACAATGATTTTCTACTCAATGCATCAGCAACAACGTTTGCTTTACCCGAATGAAAATCTATCACAAGTTCATAATCTTTTAACAGCTCTAGCCATCTTCTCTGTCACAGATTCAAATCTTTCTGAGTCATCAGATATTTCAGACTTTTATGATATGAAAACACGGGACATTTCTCACCATATAAATAGTGGCGCCAAATTTTAAGTGCAAACACAATTGGGCTAACTCAAGGTCGTGCGTCGGATAGTTCTTTTCATGAGGCTTCAATTGTTTTGAGGCATAAGCTACAACTTTGCCTTCCTGCATCAAAACACATCCCAAACCGTTTAATGAAGCATCACTGTAAATCATAAATTCTTTGCCCGATTAATTTTGTACTAACACCGAGCTTACATTATGAGTTTTCAACTGATCAAAACTTTTTTGACATCTATCAAACCATTCAAATCTAACATCTTTCTGAAGTAGTTTTGTTAACGGAGTAGCTATCACTGAAAATCCTTTCACAAATCGACGATAATAACTAGCTAGGCCCAGAAAGCTACGGACTTCAGACATGTTCCTTGGAGGTTTCCAATCCAGAATAGAAGAAATCTTGATCGGATCAACTCGAATCCCAGAAGCTGACACAATATGCCCCAGAAAACTAACCTCTTGTAACCAGAATTCACATTTGCTGAATTTTGCGTACAATTGTTTTTCTCTCAGAGTTTGCAACATAATCCTAAGATGTTCAGCGTGCTCTGTTTTATCCCGTGAATAAATCAAAATATCGTCTATGAACACCACAACAAATCGATCTAGATACGGTCTGAAAATTATGTTCATCAGATCCATAAAAATAGCAGGAGCATTGGTTAGTCCAAATGGCATAACTAAAAACTCATAATGCCCATACCTCGTTCTGAAAGCAGTCTTCGGAATGTCTGAATCTTTAACTCTCAACTGGTAATACCCCGATCTCAGATCAATCTTAGAAAATACAGTAGCTCATTTTAACTAGTCGAATAAATCATCAATCCTGGGCAACGGATATTTATTCTTTATCGTCACTTTATTCAACTGACGGTAATCGATATACATCCTCATCGTGCCATCTTTCTTTTTCACAAACAGAACATGAGCACCCCAAGGCGAGAAACTCGATCTAGCAAACCCTCTATCAGTTAATTCTTGCAACTGCGACTTTAACTCTTTCAATTCTGTTGGTGCCATTCTATACGGAGCTATCGAAATAGGTGTAGTACTAGGAAACAACTCAATACCAAACTCAACTTCACGAATCGGAAGCAAACCCGGTAACTCTTCAGGGAATACATCAGAAAACTCACAGACAATAGGCACTGACTCAACTTTCCTTTCAGATACTTTCGAATAAATTACATAAGCAAAATATGCTTCATATCCCTTTTTACATACTTTTGACCTTTTAACACCGATATCACAGCAGGCAAACTATTCAAATCATTAGATTCAATCCGTACAATTTCATCATTTGGACATCTTAAATCAATAGTCTTTCTTTTACAATCCACAATAGCATCATGCGAAAACAACCAGTCCATACCCAGAATGATATCAAACTCATCAAATGGCAAAAGCATCAAATCAGCGGGGAAACAAATATCTCGAAACATTAATGGACAATTCTTGCATACTTTGTCAACCAGGACACTTTTACCTAAGGGGTTCGATACTTTTACAATAAACTCAGTAGACTCTACAGGCAAAGTCTTGCTGAATACTAAATTCATGCATATATATGAATGCGTAGAACCAGAGTCTATCAATGCAATCATAGAAGTATCATAAAGAGTAAAAGTACCCGTTATAACATCAGGAGATGAAGTTTCCTCACGAGCTCGGATAGCATACGCTCTGGCAGGCGCTCTAGCTTCAGATCTCGCAATAGTCTCTCTCTCGTAGTTCTCTGACTACCACTGACATTTCTTACATTCTTCGAAAGTCTACCTCTCACAGGTGCATTATCAGATCTCAGATTTTGAACAGTCTCAGGCTCGAAAGACTTAAGGCAATCACGGATAAAATGATCAAGTGATCCACATCTGAAGCAAGCTCTGTCATTTAATCTACAGCTTCTCGGATGCATTTTTCCATAATATTTACATTTAGGACTCTCAGATCGAGCATTACCAACGCTAGCCGCTGAAGTTGCTGGAGTTTTAGAACTCATTTCCGGTCTAGATTGATTTCTATTCGAATGACCCATATTATCTCTGAAACGACTTTGATTATCTCTGAATCTTTTCGGAGTAGACTGAAATGATTTACTCTGAAATCTCTTTCTCATATCTCGAGTTTCAGACTCGGCTTTTCTTTTATCTTTACCGAGTGCCTCGGCTTTGCACGCTCGGTCAACGAGTACAACAAACTCTTTTATTTCTAAAATTTCGACTAGCGAACGAATGTCTTCATTAAGCCCATCTTCGAACCTTTTGCACATTATAGCTTTAGATGATAAACATTCTCGAGCGTACTGACTCAATCTCACGAACTCTCGTTCATATTCCGAAACAGTCATTCGGCCTTGTTTTAGTTCCAAAAATTCCTTTCTGATCTACGAATCTCTCACTGATATATTTCTTTCGAAACTCGCTCTGAAAGAAGTCCCATGTAACTCGCTCTTTCGGAATAACAGATATCAGATTTTTCCACCATTGATACGCTGCATCTCGGAGAAATGATACAACACACTTTATGCATTCTTCCGGTGTATGGGACATTTCGTCAAATACCCGGATAATATTTTCTAACAGAATCGGCCTTTTCAAGCATCATCATCTTTGGTAGCTCGTAATTCTTCAGCCCCATACTTGCGAATCTTGTCAACTGCAGAGGCTTATTCAATGATTTATACCCATCACCGGAGGCACAATCGATGTCCGAGGGGATTAAGCTGGGGCGGGGTTGTGAAACGATCGGGTTATTCTTACGAATTGAGTGAACCATTCACTCATCATCTGGAAGAAAGCTTCTTTAGCTTCTTCCCCTTGACCGCTAGTAGCCGGTCTCGGATCAGAGGGCGCTGTCCCTTGCGCGGGAGCAAGCGCATTGCTTTCTACGTCGTCAGCTACGGCTCTTTCGGGATCCATTACTATACAGAAATCACATTTATACGTCAGGATTCATCACACTATCACAATTCAGACATATGGCATATATAGCTAGACTCTGACACGCTACGTTAGTACGAGAATCGACTAAACCGTAGCTCTGATACCAACCAAATGTAACACCCCTAACCCGTGTCCGTCACCGGATCAGGGTTAAGAACGTTACCTGACAGATCAGAAACAATTACAGAAAATTTCATACAATCATATGTCAATTACAAACATAATGTCCCTTAAGTAAGTCATCGAGACCTTAAACATGCTTATAAACTGGGTCGGGACTAAACCGAAACACATACAAAATTTCATGGAAATTTAAAAATTTTCTAAGTTTCAGGGATTACATGCCCGTGTAGGCAAGCCGTGTGCCTACCACGGCTGCTAGACACCCCTGTGTGTCCTCCCCGTGGTCGAATCTGACTTCACATCCACAGCTACCAAGCACGCCCGTGTGCCACGGCCGTGTACTCTTAGGCTAGCTACTGACTTGTGCCCCACGGCTAGTTGACCCGCCCGTGTCGAGGCCGTGTGCTACAAGGTTACATCCTGATATTCACCCACGGTCCCTAGACACACCCGTGTGCCCTGGCCGTGTGACATTATAGGTCATTTGCAAGACCAAAATGCCACCCACTTGGGTCATACCTACAAGTAACATTTACCATCACATATCATGTATATATGGCAGCCAAAAACATACTAAATTGACCATTCAATCTATACATTCAATACCCGAAACTTAACCATATCATGAGCAGCAAGCCATACCAAAACAACTACACATACCACATTCATCAAGGCAAAATATGAACCAATAATTAGTCACATCTCATGACCAAGTCTATACATCAACTTATACCAAAATACTAGCCTATACATGCCATATCTAACTTTATACATTTCCAAAGTGTATCAAAATGAGTTTAGTAGTGTGATAACAATCCGTGATGGTCCCGAGCCTTCAGTAGCTTTGACGACCTATAAAATAAAGAAAAGACACACAGAGTAAGCTTTCTAAAAGCTTAGTAAGTCAATATACAAACAAACTTAGCATGGATTGCACATAACCAATTTAATAAGATGACAAATATGGTTCTCATGACAAAAATCACCTCTTTCTTTCTCAAGCTCATATGCTTATTCATAACTTACCGTATATGCATATAGTTCATCTAGTCAAGACTTTACATATCGTATCATCAATTCCATATACATAACATCATAATATGCTCACATAGATACTTACCTTATATAGACAATTAGTATATAAGCAACGTGCATTCGAAGCGGATATTCATTCACTTAATTTATCAAAGCTCGGATTTGCAATTCGTATCACAGACTTGCCCGTTGAACCGTAAGGAATCTAGTAGGATACTCAGAAAGTTCGAAATAGTCGTACAATGCCAACGTCCCAGACGAGGTCTTATATATACTCTAATATCGATGCCACTATCCCAGACAGGGTCTTACACGAATCAATACGATGCCGATGTCCCAGACATGGTCTTACACGCAAGGATCATAACGATGCCAACGTCCCAGACGTGGTCTTACACGTAAAGCTCATATCGATGCCAACGTCCCAGACGTGGTCTTACACGAGTCTCAAATCAACGCCAATGTCCCAGACGTGGTCTTACATGATGAAAACAGAACAGATACCTATGTCATGACATAGCTAATCCTATCTATTCCTAGGTTCGTACGGGACTTCTCGGACTTAGTCACTATATCAAACTTATCTCGGAATTCATATGCTTAATTCTCTCATAAGCATCCATTATCAACATTAGTCATATAAACAATTACAATTTCATACAAATACGTTTATTTGCATAGTGACTTACCTCGGATTCGATTTATCGGGAATGGAAACGGCTACACGATTACTTTCGCTTTCCCCCGATCTAAGTCCATTTTCCTCGGTTCTTGATCTAAACATATTCAGAATTAACTCTTTTATTCACTAATTCATTCAATTCAATCCAAAGACATACATTTAGGGCTATTTGCAAATTAACCCTCACATTTGCATAATTTATCAATTTAGTCCATTTTTCTCAAAACATCAAATTCACAAAATTTGTTCACACACATGCTTAGCTGAATCTCCCTAGGGACTATATAAGTCCATATTTCTCATCAAATTCGCAATTTAGTCCTCAAAAATAATATTTTTACAATTTAGCCCTATTTAGCTAAATTCATCAAAAATCCAAGAATATAACATGTTCATCTAACTCAAATCTTTCATTTAACAACTAAACTTATCTCAAAACTCAATATATCAACAATGGAATCTCACACAAACATCATCAATTCACAAAATTAATACATGGGTTTTGTAGCTCTCAAAGCAACGATTGCAAAGACGTAGAAATTATCGAAAACCGATCAAAAACGAACCTTGAATTTAGCTTGATAGTAGCCGAATATTTGAAGAGCTCAACCTTTTCTTTTTCTTTCTTATTCGGTGATAAAATGATGATAATGGCTTGTTTTTGTTTTCTTTATAATAATATATAACTTATAACATAATAACTTTAATAAATAAATATAATATAAAGTTTTAACTTATAAAATATCATATAAAACCATGTTGCCGTCCACTAGCCATATTTTGGCCAAATTGCAACATAAAACCCTTACAATCCAAAGCCACATCAATTAAACCACTTAATCAAATGAAAAGCCATTTTTAAACTTTATGCGATTTAATCCTTTTGTCAAATTAAACACACAAACAAACAAATTAGCTTACGAAAATTTAACACATGCTTAGTCACATATCAACAACACATAAAATAATATTAAAATATTATACAGACTCAGATTTGTAGTCCCGAAACCACTATTCCGACTAGGGTGTAAACCGGACTGTTATAATCCACTATCTCATTTTTGGTATATTTAGAAATCTCATTTTGGTATAATGGCATGTATAGGCTTATTTGGCCAAATAATGACTTGTAAATGATGTTTTGTAATCTAGCCATTGGAATAGCTAGTAATGATTTATTTGGTATGTTTATAAGTTATTTCATGTTCAATGCTTATGTGTTAAATGTGGATGAATAGAGTATGTTTATCTTGTATATGCCCTAAAAGTATAATTATAAACATGAATTGCATGTGATATTATGCCATGATAGATGTTAGTTTAGGCTTTGTTTTTAATGCTTGATTTGGATGGTATATACATGCAAGTATTGGTGTAGGTTGTTGGAAAAATTGGGTGAGAAAATGAAGCTAAGAAATGGCTTCATTTTGTCCACACGAGTAGACACACGGGCTTGTGTCTAGGCCGTGTGTGACACACGGCCTACCCTATGGGTGTGTAGCCAGGCCATGTGTCCCCTACACCTTAAATTCGAGAACACAGAATGCTCAAAATTGAGCACATAGGTAGAGACACGGACGTGTGTCTCAGCTGTGTAGTTGACACGGCCTTGAACACGGGCGTGTTACACGACCGTGTGAAAACTGCACCTAATTCTGAAAATAAAAATTTGCCACACGGCCTAGCACACGGGCATGTGACTTGGCCGTGTGACTTAAATTTCTTCATGCCTTAGAAGTCAGAGAGTTACACGGGTTAGGGACACGGGCGTGTGAGACCTTACGGCCCGACCACACGGGCGTGTCCCTAGACCACACGGGCGTGTGAGCCCTGTACTTGGGAAAAATTTTGGAATTTCACGAAAAATTCCCTGAGATCCCGATTTAGTCCTAATTCATTCCTAATGCTCATATTGGGCCTCGAGGGCCCATTTAAGGGACGTTATGTATAATCTCGATAAATGAATATTGATTTACATGAAATGTTTGTAAATGTTCCGAAAATCTCTGATAACACTCCATAACCCTAGTCCAGCGACGGATACGGGTTAGGGGTGTTACATCCATGGTCATTTGTTTGGCCCATCATGCTTTTCTATACGACGCCCTATATTGGAACCAAGCTTGCATGTCGACAATAAGGACCGATACATGAATGGTGGGAATCTCTTTCACCAGCGGTATGATGCAATTGCATATTATTTTTGCATCCAGTTTGCGATGGTTTTGTTTCATACGTGCAGCAGTGCATGTATGGGTCCCATCTAATTTTTGGATTGTCCACTGTTGAATCCTCTATATAAATACAGCATGAACTCGACAGTTGCACCCTTCTTTAACCTTCCACCATTCTCCAATAGGTAATGTCTGTAACAGCCCGATTTTGGGTTTAGTCGGAACAGTGATTTCAGGACCACAAATTCGACGCAGTAAAATTTATTTTTATTATATTTTTATGGTCTACAATTTTATGAAATAATTTCGTGAAAATTTTGTTCGAAAATTTTGACATTTGGGCACTCAATTTAGTTAAAAGGACTAAATTGAAAAAGGTGCAAAATGTGTGTTCTAGAAGCTAGAGGTGTCTAATTGCTATGAAATTTTAAATTAGAGGTCCTTAGATGGTAATTAGACCATTATACTTTGTATGGACAAAAATGGGCATGGTTAGTGAAAAATTTCAAAGTTTAGGTGAAAGGCATTTTGGTAATCTAGTAAATAAAGCAAAAATAACTAAATAAAAGTCTTCATCTTCATCAATTTAGTCCCCCATGGCTGACATTCACAAAGGGAAGACATAGCTAGGGTTTGTTTATCTTCCAAGCTCGATTGTAAGTCCGTTCTTGCCCCGTTTTTCATGATTTTTATGTTTTTGAGATCCTTGCAACCTAATCTAGCTATCTCAAGGACTAATTTGAAAAGATGTCAAGGTCTAAAATTTTACCCATGTTAGATACTTGTGTATTTTGATGTTTAATGGTAGAAAATGTATGTTTGATGTTAGATAAACAACATTTACCAAGTGATTTTTGATGAAAATGCCTAAAAGGACCTATTTGTAAAAATTGTAAAATATGTAGTAGAAGTGTGATTTAATTAAAAATATGGGCTGTTTTGAGTATGAAAAGGGTTCGGCTAGGCTTGGGTTTTGAAGAAATTGACTATATTTCATTTTAGGAGCCTAGGGACTAAAGTGTAAAATGTTAAAAGTTTAGGGGCAAAAATGTAATTTTTCCATAATGTGATTTTTGGGCTAAATTGAATAATGTGAGTATTAAATGAGTGAATTTTTTTATTATAGATCAAGAAAATGAGGTTCGGACCTAGATCGGGGGAAAAACAAAGTGTTTGACGATTAGGTCCAATTCTACTATTTTTGTACCGAGGTAAGTTCATATGTAAATAATGCATTGTTATATTTATGTTTTAAATGCTTTAATTGTGATTGACTCTTTGGACGTATTCGACAAAGTTTCGACAAACGAGAAATCCCGGTTGAACCTTAGGAATAGAATAGGATACGAGTGACATGTCACTAGGAACCCATGTGTATATGTGATTATGTGATCCAGGTGCTGGTCTTGTACGTCCTACCGGTGGCTGGGTAGTCCGGCATGTGTTGCGGATACCTGACAGCTTGTGTGAGCAGCACTGTGTAGCTACATCCTGACTGACAGCTTGTGTGAGCAGGCCCATGAATAGCTCGAAAGCGAGACTATATGTATTATGAGATATAAGGTAGCTTTAGCTATATATATGGCACTTATGTGTAAGATTTCCGAGTATCCGTTAATATTCCGAGTGTTCAATGGGAATGTGAAAGTTGTGAAAGGATATGGCTATGATGTGAGTTGGTACAGGTATGTATGTAAAACTCATAAGTAATGAGCTCGATATGTGATGAACCCTTGGTAAGGTGGTGATTGAGTAAGTTATGATCATAAGATTTTAATTGTAACACCCCTACCTGTATTCGATGCTGAAACAGGGTACGAGGCATTACCGGACTTAAACACAAGCAAACATACAAAATCGAGACTTAATTTCCATCCAAATTTAAAACTTTTAGCATACATTCATATCGTCCCTAAAATGAGCCTACGAGGCTCAATACATACATTGGAAGTAGTTCGGGACTAAAACGAAAACTTTAGAAAATCATACAACACTTTAGAAAACTTTTCACTAAAACAGGGGTCACACGCCCGTGTGGTCCAAGGGACACGCCCGTGTGACCCTTAGACACGCCTGTGCTACAGGCCATGTTAAAAATAGGGAGCTCTCTGACTTGTGCCACACGGTCGTGCCACACGCCCGTGTGTAGGCCGTGTGGTCAATTTAATTTTAATGATTTTTCATAAATTAGGTGCAGACTTCACACGGCCGAGACACACGCCCGTGTCTCTGCCCATGTGCTATATTCTAAACATTCTGTTTTGCATCCATTAAGGTGCAGGGGACACACGGCTGAAACACATGCCCGTGGGGCAGACCGTGTGTCGCACACAGCCTAGACACATGCCCGTGTGTCTACCTGTGTGGACAAAAATAAGGCTATTTACCAAGCCATTTTGCCACCCTTACTTGCACCAACCTACACAACAACAAGCAACACCAATCCAAGCATATACATACAACCAAATCAACCACAAATAAGATATCAATACATCATTCACATGATATCATTTATCACATACAACCACCACATACTTATCAACTCAAATCATGCAAATTTCCCAAATCCATGAAAAGCATCGTCATATGCATATATATATATACTTAAAACCAATATTAGCCAATTTCAATGGCCATTTACAAAATGAAATATCAACCAACATAAGCCCACATTTGGCAAAATCAATTATGACACATAACAAAACGACCAAGTCCCTATACATGCCATAACTCAAAATATCAAAATCAATGGTACCCAAAATATTGAGTTGATAGTGTGAGTGGATCTCCGACAGTTTCCGATCCCCGAGCTGGCTTGGTGACACTATAAGACAAGGGAAAATAAAAGGGGAGTAAGCTATATAGCTTAGTAAGTTCCTATGCAAATAGTAAGCATTATAATCACACATGTAACATACAATTAACATGATAAGCTTGGCATAAATAGTATTTAGGTATTCTAATCATAACTTACTCATTCATAACCTTACCGAGGGTTCATCACATATTGAGCTCATTATTCAATGAGTTTTACGTACGTACCTGTACCAACTCGCAACATAACCATAACCTTTTACCACTTTGACATTCTCATTGAATTTCCCATTGAACCACTTGGAATACTAAAGGATACTCGGGAATCTCGCACACACAATATTATACCAATGCCATATCCCAGATAAGGTCTTACATGGGATCTTTTATCGAACCCAATAGCGCATCTATAGTCTTACACGAAATCTCATATCGATGTCATATCCCAGATATGGTCTTACACGAAATCTCAAATAACCCTAATGTCATGACATTTGTATCCTAACTATTCCTAAGGTTCAACCGGGATTTCTCACTTGTTGAACTTTTTCGATTACGTTCGAAGAGTAAATCACAATTCATACAATATGAAAGCAATTAAAGCATAAATAACAATGCATTATTTACATACGAACATACCTCGATACAAAAATAGTAGAAATGGGACCTAATCGTCAAATACTTTATTTTTCCCCCGATCTAGGTTCAAACCTCATTTCTCTTAACCTATAATAGCAAATTTAACTCATTTATTATTCAGATTATTCAATTCAATCCAAAAATCTTATTATGGAAAAATTACATTTTTGCCCCTAAACTTTGACATATTTACATTTTGGTCCCTAGGCTCGTAAAATAAATGTGTTCAATTTCTTTAATGTACAAGCCTAGCCGAACCATTTTTATAGCTATAACAGCCCACAATTTCCATTAAAACACATTTTTACTACATATTTTATAACTTTTACAAATAGGTCCTTCTAAGCATTTTCATCAAAAATCACTTAGTAAAAGTTGTTTATCTAACACCAAACATTCATTTTCTACCATTAGACATCAAAATAAACAAATTTATAACATGGGTCAAACCCTAGACCTTGATTATTCCATAAATTAATGGTAGAAATAGATAGATCGAGTGATAACAACTTCAAAAATGTAAAGAGCATTAAAAACGGGGCAAGAACGGACTTACAATCAAGCTTGAAAGTTGGCCAAACCCTAGCTATGTCTTCCTTCTAATTTTCAACATAAGGGGGAGAAGATGGACAAGATTTTGGCTTGATTTTCCCTTTTTATTCATTTATTTACCAAATGACCAAAATGCCCTTCACTTAAAACTTTGAAATTTTATCTCACCATGTCCATTTTTGTCCACTAATTTATCCAATGGTCTAATTACCAACTAAGGACCTCTAATTTAAAATTTCATAGTAATTAGATACCTCAAGCATGTAGAACTCAACTTTTGCACTTTTTACAATTTAGTCCTTTTTACTAAATTAAGTGCCCAAACGTCAAAATTTTCGAACGAAATTTTCACGAAATCATTTCGTAAAACTATAGACCATAGAAATGTAATAAAAATGAATTTTACTACGTCGGATTTGTGTTTCCGAAACCACTATTCTGACTAGGCCTAAAATCGGGTTGTTACAACTCTCGCCCTTAGGGATTTTCGTCCCCGAAAATCTTACCAGAAAATAGGTTTGGGTACTGTTTTCGCATAGCTTCCTCAGGTTCCCACGTAGCCTCCTCAACATCGTTTCTTTACCATAAAACTTTCACTAGAGTTATACTTTTATTTCTCAACTATTTAACTTCCCGATCTAAGATCTTGATCAGCTCTTGATAAACCGTAAAAGTAACATATTCTAAGCCCACATTTAGTATGATTTTGGATGATTTAAGCCCCAATTTATGTAAAAAGGTGCTCTTAATCCTTTCTTTTCATGTCTTATACTCAGGAAAGCACCCGATGACGAAAAGAACAAGAAACGGGCTTAAAACGGACCAAATTGGGCCAAGCCACGAAATCAGCACGGCCTGGACTTCAAGCCACACGGCCGTGCCATCATTCCTACTAGAACACGGCCTTACCATGACTTACACAGCCGTGCCTCATTCAACAGTGTCGAACATGGCTTGGCCACGATTTACACGGGCGTGTGCCATGGCCGTGCCTCTGCCGTGGAGAAGAGCAATTTCATTCAGGAAAGGATACTTAGGGAGAAAGAAACGTGTTTTAAAAGCCTATAAATACACCCTAGGTACCAGCTGAAAGCGGGGCGGAGAGCTAGGCCAAGAAGCCAAGCCGAATAGGTCAGATTTGTGGGAATCACTCGAAGATAGCCAGTTGATCCATCTCAAGAAGCCGAAATTCTACTCAAGACGGAGGATCTCCTCTTCAATTCCTTCAGGGGGTTTTAGGGATTTCTTATGTTTTGTTTTATCTTTTCTCTTGAGATGTTTTCCTTTATTGTTATGAACTAAACCTTTGGATACAGAAGAAGATGAAACCTATGATGAATCTTGTTATTTGATTATTTGAATTATATAATAATAACTTAGTTTGTTCTTAATTGTGTGAACTTAATCCAAATCTAATGTGCTTAGGTGGAGGAGGAATAGACCCTGCCTAAGAGTAGATACAACATAATTAAGCGGAGTTGATCGCACGCCTAGAGATAGGGTGACGAGATTTTGCCGGATTAGGGTGAAACCTAATATGGGAGTCCACAGATCGATTTACTGCTATTCTATGGGGTTATTATAAGTGAACGAGAGTTCCACTAATTAACCTAAGGTTAGACGTTATTCGCCTCGAGAGAGGGTTTAATATACGTTAGGGAGTCTCACGGATCAAACTAAGTAAATAAATCATATGGTTCAAGGTTAAATAACAAGTGAAGTCTAGGTGGATTTTTCCTAAGGGTATCGTTTGAGTCAACTGAGTTTTCCCAAAAGTTATTTCCCGGATTCATTCTTTTTGTCTTTACGTCTTAGCTTAGTTAGTAGATTATTTTTAGTTTAAACAATCATCACATTATATTAAGGCTAAATAATAAAAAGACGGTGAGTATTAGTACTTTTAGTTCCTTTGGGTTCGACAATCCGGTCTTGCCTAAACTATACTACTATTCGATAGGTGCACTTGCCTTTAATCGTTGTCAGAGTTAGTTTCCAAGTTCGATCATTCTTTTATAAATTTTAAAACTCTGATTTACAACGACCAAGTTTTTGCGCGATTCTTAGTGGGAACTAAAATATTAAGAAAACTCTATTTTTATTACTTTAGCCATTATTTTTATTTTTTGCAATTTATTTTTATTTTTAAATTTGCTAAACTTTCTTTCTTTCTTTTCCTAGCAGGTACCTCTAGTTTATGACTAGAAGGAACCCGAGAGGACCTTTAGAATACGACAGTGATATTGAAGCTACCGCTCGAAGAAATCGCAGAGAAATTAGGCGAGCCCTAAATTACCAAGGAGAGCGAGAAGACAGATCCAATCCTACTGAAGGGATGGACGAAAATAATCTTCCACCACAAGATGTGGGAGAAAATAATGCTCCTCGTACTATGTTTGATTATGCTAAACCTCATTTAACAGAGCTGAATCTAGTATTGTTAGGCTCGCTATAGTCGCTAATAATTTTGAATTAAAGCCTAACACTATACACATGATTCAACGATTTGTTCAATTTGATGGTTTCTGGGACGAAGATCCAAATGCTCATATAGCTAATTTTTTAGAGTTCGCGATACCTTCAAAATAAATGGCGTTTCGATGATGCCATACGTCTTGGTTATTTCCCTTTTCATTAAAGAATAAAGCTAAACGATGGTTAAACTTCGTTACCATGAGGGTCAATCACTACATGGGAACAAATGACCGAAAATTTTTATTAAAATATTTCCCACTGTGCCAAAACGGCCAAATTACGTAATGATATCTCTTCTTTTGTGCGGATGGATTTAGAGACATTATACGATGCATGGGAGAGATATAAGGATCTCTTGAGAAGGTGCCCACACCATAGTTTACCCTTGTGGCTCCAAGTCCAAACTTTCTATAACGGTGTAAACCCCTCAACGAGGCAACTAATCGACTCACCACGGTGGAACCCTCGAATAATAGAACTCCCGAGGCGACCTACGAGTTTATTGAAGAGGTGTCATGAATAACTATCGGTGGCAAGTTACAAGAACAAGGCCAACAAAAGCAACCCGAGTTTACAACCTCGACGCAAAGTAACCATGCTATCAAATCGTAGAAGCGATGAATAAGAAGATTGATAGTTTGTGTTCTTCGTAGGTACATCCGATCATGCAAAGGCGACGCAAGTGGAAGCGTGGCGAATCCTCGAGTACCCACCCTACCAACCGGCACAGAGAGCGAACAGATGAACTATATAGGTAACAATATCAGATCTAATAATAACCCATATAGTAATGAGCAAATCCAAGCCATAACAGCTTAAGAAAGCGAAGAAGTAGATGAACCCAGTCCAACACAAGGAAACAAGGTAGAAAAAGGTAAAGTTGAGGTAACACAAGACAAGCCAAAACCGGTAATCAAGGAGTACCAACCTCGCGTACCTTACCCTGAGGCATTAAGAAGAGACGACATAGAAGAACAGTTCGGTAAGTTTCTTAAACTCTTAAAGAAATTACATATTAACTTACCATTACTTAAAGCTCTGTCGCAGATGCCAGATTCTAGGAAATTTTTAAAAGAGCTTCTGACAAACAAACGGAAGTTGGACGAGTCGTCACATGTGGAACTTAATGCAAAGTGCTCAACAATTCTCCAAAATAGGCTACCACAAAAGCTAAAAGATCCAGGGAGTTTTACAATTCCATGTTTAATTGGTAGACTAACCTGTTGATAATGCGTTAGTGGTTTAGGGGCAAGCATAAATGTCATGCCTTATAAATTATTTAAACAATTAGGTCTAGGGAAACCCAAACAAACTAGGATGAGCATTCAATTAGGTGATAAAGCGTTAGAAGAATTCCTAGGGGTATTATCGAAGATGTTCTTGTGAAAATCGAGAGATTCGTTTTCCCAATAGACTTTGTTGTCTTAGACATTGATGAGGATAATTCGATCCCCCTAATCTTAGGAAGACCCTTTTTAGCGACTACCAGGACTAAAATTGATGTTGATGCAGGAGAACTCATACTTTGTGTAGGTAATGAGACAGTCACCATCAAGGCTCTCGACTCGGCTAGAACATCGAGTAATCAAGGTGAGAACGTAAATTCTATTAATAACCATTCGGTTAACCCTTATTTTCAGGAAGCACCACCAAAGAATACAACTGAACCCGATCCTAAACCCCATGCCAACAAAGAAATAACTCATGAAGATTGAGGGATTTAGTTCGTTGATCTAGACGAGTGGAAGACACACTTCAAGGAAAAATTAGGGATACACGACGAAGAATCGGAACCACACGAGATAAAACCGAAGGAGCCCCCAAAAGAGCTAATAGGAACAACAAATCACTTCAAAATAGGGGACCAAGTACTGTTAGATTAGGTAAATCCTCGAATATCTCATCCGGACCCTGGCACAAACAAAGAAATATCTTTTAGGGTAACCAGTGTTTTCCCACACGGAACAGTCGAGGTAAGTAATCCTACTTTTGGTGCTTTTACTATAAACGCATCTCGACTTAAATTTTTTCATGAGGATACAGATAATAACATGAGGAAGGACTTCCAACTCCTCAAACCACCTCGAAGATGCAAACGAAGAGAGTCTAGCTTAAGACTATAACGAGCGCTTCTCGGGAGGCAACCCGAGAGCACTAATACTAGTATTTTTTTATATATTCAGTTTATCTTAATTTTCCTTTTTATCTTTCTTTTTAGCAACTAACAACCAACTAACCAAGTGCATAATTCCAGGCCACACGGCCTTACACACGGCCGTGGCCGTGGCCGTGGCCGTACTCCGATGCTTTGAACTAACAGAGCAGAGAAGGTACATGTCAGGGTAAAACAGACTTTCAGAATCACGGACCCAACTACTACCCCACGAGGCACCAACAAAGTGGTGGCACGACCGTGCTACGGCCGTGTGAGGCTCTTGACTTGCCAACCACGGGCTAAAAACACGCCCGTGCGGATAATCTGTGCCAATATATTGAATTGTCGAACACAGGCTAGACACACGGCGTGGGAACCAACACGCCAGAGAGCACGGCGCGTGCGAGGCGGACGTGTGAATCGACACACCCTCAACCCACGGGCGTGGGAAAGCGCAGATCTCGAAAGTTTATTTAAACACCATACCCTTTCTTTTTCTCTTCTTAACCCCACTTTCTTTCTTTCTTCTCCGTTCTTTTTCTTTCTTTCTTTCTTTCTTTTCTCCCTCTTTCTTTTTCCTTTTTCCTAATAAATCCTTAGACTCTTGAGCCACAACAATATCATATCCATGGCAAGGAAGCGTAAAAGGCCAATCACAGTCTCCTCAAAGGAGATCGATTCACATGAGTTCATGCTGGCAGCTTCATCCAAACAACAAGCCAAGGGTCTTTAAGACCAATTATCTGTTCTTTTATTTTTATCTTCTCCTTTATTTTCTTTATCTTTACTTCTCTTCTACTTAATTTAGTTTATTTTGTTTTAGTTTCTTGTTCTTAGGTTCTTAAGGCTGCTTGGTAATCACGCCACTTCCACCATCACCAACAACTCTATCACCTTCAAAGTCACACCAACCTCTCGAACCATCTACCATAAGGATTCTCAGGCCCCTCTATATTTTAAACTTAGTTTATTTTCCTTCTTAGTCTCCTTCTCTTTATCTTTCTTGTCTTTAATTATATTATTAGTATATTATTAAGGTTTCTTTAGATTTCTTGGCTAATTCTCCACGAGCCTCCCAATTTCTTCATCTAGCGTAGGTTCGTCATCCAGACGGCCCATCACCACCACCAAAGGCACAATCTCCTCTCAAGGAATCATCCAAAAATTCAGGAAGTTTTCACTTATCCCCATATCTAATGATTTTATTACAAGGTTATTATATATTTTTGTACATTGAGGGCAATGTACATCTCAAGTGTGGGGGGGTAAACAACCTAAAAATATACCTAACTTAAATCCCTGAATTTAGTCTTGTTTGAAAGTAAATTACTCATATTACTAATTAGGATGGAATTTCTGATGATTTATGATTTTTATTGATATCTTTTAGATTAAGTCATTGATAATTGTGCATTGATAATTAAATTTGAAGAATACTAGAGAATCAAGCATGATAAGTCTATTTTTCAGAAATTAAAAAATTTCTAGGTTGTCAAACTGAGTTTAAATATTATCTTGAAGTTTGAAATTTACAAGGTTGACATCAAAATACCCATAAATTTTGTGAGTTTTTGAGCCTTATAGAGCATAAATTCTTTTTCTTGCTCACCTTATTGATTATGAGTATGTCAACACTGATTTGTTATTCTAGAACTTGCATCGATTATACATGTCGAGACCACATTTTTTTGATTTGATACATAGAGATGATAAAGGCACCTAGGATTTAACCCACTTACTCCATTAAAAAGCTTACCTTCATAATTAACCCTTAGTGAACCCCGTTTAATCCTAACAACCCTATTTATTGACATAACCGCTAATATTAACCCAGAACCCTTTTGTTTTTGTTATCACCATTCCTTTTGACTACCCTTATATCGAGATTTGATTTGATTAGTTGCCTAATTATGAATTTTAGTAGTTTATCTTTTATTATGTATTTAGTTGTTCTTAAAAAAACGAAGTATATCCATTATTCATTATTAGTTATGTGATTAAATGAGCTTATACATAAATTCCAAATATCGAAGAAGAAGCTCGTATTATTAAGTACTATTAGTTTTCAATTGATGTAATTATTATTAGTTCATTAGTTCTTAGTTAGGTGATTTGTCAATTCAATCTCGATTCTAACCCTCTAATTCAGCCTTACTCCACACCTTAACCCTAGCCCCGTTACAACCCTAACAAAGACCTTTTGATTTGTGTTTTCATCTCATATTTCAGTGGTGGAGATTTGATTTTCATGCAAGCATATGGGATTAACTCTTCAAGTTCGACCTTTGAGTGCCTAATTGTGAACCTTAAACACTTTGAGTGATTTGAGTGAATCTTTTGTGAGGATGTCAATCCTTGTCTATTCCAAATTAAAGGTAATTATCTAGATAAGGGGAGACGCCTAAGTTTTCGAGCTATAAAATCTATGACTTATATTGTTTGAATTTTTAAGACGCTTTGAGTTGAATTATCCATGTATAAATTATCTCTGAATTATTATGAGACACTATCAATGATAATTATGAATTACAGGAAGTTCATTTTCATTGTAAGTTGAGAATTTTGCTTGAGGACAAGCAAAAGCTTAAGTGTGGGAGTATTTGATAAACCGTAAAAGTAACATATTCTAAGCCCACATTTAGTATGCTTTTGGATGATTTAAGCCCCAATTTATGTAAAAAGGTGCTCTTAATCCTTTCTTTTCATGTCTTATACTCAGGAAAGCACCCGATGACGAAAAGAACGAGAAACGGGCTTAAAATGGACCAAATTAGGCCAAGCCACGAAATCAGCACGGCCTAGACTTCAAGCCACACGGCCGTGCCACCATTCCTACTAGAACACGGCCTTACCACGACTTACACGACCGTGCCTCATTCAACAGTGTCGAACACGGCCTGGCCACAATTTACATGGGCGTGTGCCATTGTCGTGCCTCTACCGTGGAGAAGAGCAATTTCATTCAGGAAAGGATACTTAGGGAGAGAGAAACGTGTTTCAAAAGCCTATAAATACACCCTAGGTACCAGCGGAAAGGGGGGCAGAGAGCTAGGCCAAGAAGCCAAGCTGATAAGGTCAGATTTGTGGGAATCACTCGAAGATAGCCAGTTGATCCATCTCAAGAAGCCAAAATTCTACTCAAGATGAAGGATCTCCTCTTCAATTCCTTCAGGGGGTTTTAGGGATTTCTTATGTTTTGTTTTATCTTTTCTCTTGAGATGTTTTCCTTTATTGTTATGAACTAAACCTTCGAATACCCGAAGGGGATGAAACCTATGATGAATCTTGTTATTTGATTATTTGAATTATATGATAATAACTTAGTTTGTTCTTAATTGTGTGAACTTAATCCAAATCTAATGTGCTTAGGTGGAGGAGGAATAGACCCTACCTAAGAGTAGATACAACATAATTAAGCGGAGTTGATCGCACGCCTAGAGATAGGGTGACGAGATTTTGCTTGGGATTAGGGTGAAACCTAATATGGGAGTCCATGATCGATTTCATTGCTATTCTAGGGGTTATTATAAGTGAACGAGAGTTCCACTAATTAACCTAAGGTTAGACGTTATTCGCCTCGAGAGAGGGTTTAATATACGTTAGGGAGTCTCACTGATCAAACTAAGTAAATAAATCATATGGTTCAAGGTTAAATAACAAGTGAAGTCTAGGTGGATTTTTCCTAAGGGTATCGTTTGAGTCAACTGAGTTTTCCCAAAAGTTATTTCCCGGATTCATTCTTTTTGTCTTTACGTCTTAGCTTAGTTAGTAGATTATTTTTAGTTTAAACAATCATCACATTATATTAAGGCTAAATAATAAAAAGACGGTGAGTATTAGTACTTTTAGTTCCTTTGGGTTTGACAATCCGGTCTTGCCTAAACTATACTACTATTCGATAGGTGCACTTGCCTTTAATCGTTGTCAGAGTTAGTTTCCAAGTTCGATCATTCTTTTATAAATTTTAAAACTCTGATTTACAACGATCAAGTTTTTGGCGCCGTTGCCGGGGAACTAAAATATTAAGAAAACTCTATTTTTATTACTTTAGCCATTATTTTTATTTTTTGCAATTTATTTTTATTTTTAAATTTGCTAAACTTTCTTTCTTTCTTTTCCTAGCAGGTACCTCTAGTTTATGACTAGAAGGAACTCGAGAGGACCTTTAGAATACGACAGTGATATTGAAGCTACCGCTCAAGAAATCATGAGAGAAATTAGGCGAGCCCTAAATTACCAAGGAGAGCGAGAAGACAGATCCAATCCTCCTGAAGGGATGGACGAAAATAATCTTCCACCACAAGATGTGGGAGAAAATAATGCTCCTCGTACTATGTTTGATTATGCTAAACCTCATTTAACAGGAGCTTATTGCAAATCACTGTGCCGGTGAATTATATCGGGCTTATTGCCTAACAGGCTAAATGCCGGTGTTTAAACTTGGACCTCGAGTCTAGCGAGGCTTTAATGCGGCGTGTATTTCGAGCTTTGATGCCTAGCAGGCTTAATGCCGGTGATTTATAATACGAGCGTAAGCTTACAAAATGGTGGAGTTATGGTGATAAATGAACAAGCTAAAGCTTATTCAAGGGAATTAAATAATTTGGCCACAAGGTATGTATTGACTTGAGTATATATTTATATGTGATGTTAGCGATTGAGTAAATTATAGATAATGTGTTATGCATTTGGTATCTTGGACATGTGGAAATTTGATATTGATTAGATGTTGTTCATTGACCAACATTTGAATATTGAATGATTATATGAGTATGGATAGATAAGTATATTCGGCTATATGGAATTTTATGGATAGATAATCGGTCATGTGGAATTAACCCTATAATTATGTGTATATTCGAATGCATGGGATTAGGTTGAACCTAGTACCTATTAAATGAGTGAAATATGGCTTGATGATTAATGTGTACTATGTGTTTAAATTAAGATTATATAAAAAGTAGAGTATAATAGTGAATAGTTGATTATATTGTTTTAATTGCTTAAGGCTTACTAAGCTAAGTAGCTTACTTTGTGTGTTTGTTACTTTGTTTTATAGATTTTGATCAAGCTACAAGCTCAGGGGATCATTAGCAAAGTCATCCACACTATCATCCTATTTGGTACTTATAATCTTAGTTTTTTAATCAAAGGCATGTATAGGTTAGACTAAGTTTTTAAACCCATGAATTTTGTCTTGTATATAAGTAAAGCCATGCGAAAATGGCTAAGTTATGATACTCGATCTTAAATGAATGTGGCTTTGATGCATGTTCTTTATGGTTGTATATTACGTAATATGAGTTGCATGGATGGATGTTTAGTTAACTATCATGACATTCATGTCATCCATTTAATTAGTCATTTACTCATTATGTCAATAAAATGAGAAATACATTTTAGTTTAGTATAGATATTCATAAGGTTGACCTAAATGTCAAGTTTACCATTGAACAAGATTTATTTTGCAAGGTACGGTAGTTGATTACAATTGAGTAGTTAATATTTGTGAATATATGTGAATGTGTTTGATTCACTAATTCAGGAAAAAGAGTTATTAAAGTGAGATATATATATTCAAGTTTACATCCAAGAGAAAATGTTATAATGCATATAGCATATTCGGTTATGAATGGCATTGGTGCATGTGTATCAAATTCAATTTAAGTGGTTTGGTAATGAAATGGTCAAATTATGGTAATATGGTCTTGATAGTAAATGGGCTATGATGATTAGTTTCTATAAAGATACAACCGGTAATGCATGTATGCATAAGTTGGTATTTTTTTTATGGCATTCGTGTATATTATACCATGCATTTTTGGTTTAGTAGATGGCTAATCAGAGGTTGAACTTATTATGCATTTTGAATTGAAAGATATTGCATTTGGGAATTGATATGTTCGGAATTTCTTTTAATGGGGCTATGTTTGATAAATGTTAAATTCAATTACACAAGATTTAGCATGTCGATATAGATATATATATTCACGCATATTTAGCTTTGATGTTAGTTATTTTGTTTAGGTTTATTAATAACGGATATGTGCATATTCAGTCATTGCATATTAGGTGACCAAATAAACAGTGGTAAGGTTATTTAATGAAACATGCTTCTATGTGAATTCAGCTAAATAGTTATAATATGTCTTTGCTTTTCTTTTCTTTAAAATGCTAAGTAGATTATGAAGTTACATTACACTTTATGTATTCGATTATGTCTGTTTGAGTCGTAAAAATTTGATATATTTTGTATTATGTGTAGTATTGTCCTTTAACCCTAATTCAGCGACGGATACGGGTTAGGGGTGTTACATTTGATTGGTATCAAAGCTTACGGTTTAGTCGATTCTAGGACTGCCGTAGCGTGTGTGAGTCTAGCTATACATGCCTTAACTTTATAATACCATATTGTGGTGACTTCTGACATTTAAATTGTGTTTTATATAGTAAATAGATCCTGACAGAGCCATAGCTGATGATGTAGAGAGCGTAGCGCCTGATCCCGCACATGGGTCGGTGGCAGGTGAGACTCTCGACTTATCTCGGGTAGCCATGAGGGGGAGGCTAAGCAAGCCTTCTACCAGATGATGAATGAATGGTTTACCCAATTTATTCGGACTAATCTGGCTGTACAACAACCTCCACCCCCGAATAATCCAACTTCGATACCTTCAGCACCTCCGATGATAGATCCAACGAGATCTAGCAGGCCTCCCGTTGATAAAATCAGGAAACATGGGGCCGAAGAATTTAAAGCTAATGATGATGACGACGCGGAACGAGCTGAGATGTGGCTTGATAATACTATTCGTGTGCTTGATGAGCTGTCATGTACTCCAGACGAATGCTTAAAGTGTGCTATATCCTTATTACGGGACACCGCATATCACTGGTGGAATACACTAGTATCGGTGGTTCCGAGGGAGAAGTGACCTGGGAATTCTTTCAGATAGAATTCTGTAAAAAGTACATCAGTCAGAGATTCATTTATCAGAAACGAAAAGAATTTCTTGAATTAAAACAGGGTCGAATGACCGTGAATGAGTATGAACGGAAATTTGTCAGACTGAGCCGATATGCCCGTGAATGTGTGTCAACTAAAGCCATTATGTGTAAAAGATTTGAAGACGGTCTAAATGAAGATATTAAGTTGCTAGTCGGCATACTCAAGATTAAAGAGTTTGTGGTACTTGTCGAACGAGCTTGCAAAGTCGAAGAGCTTGGAAAAGAGAAAAGAAAAGCCGAGTTTGAAGCTAGAGACATTCGAAAAAGATCATCGAGTAAGACCTTTCATTCCGCATCAAAGAAGTTTAAAGATGAATCCAGTCGACATAAGGCTACTTCAGACTTCTCTAGACGAGATCGACCTCCTGTGGGTTCCCGAGCCACTTCGATGGCTAGTGTTAGTAATGTTCAGCAGAACCGGGCTGAGTGCAAGCATTGTGGAAAATGGCATTCTGGGAGTTGTAGATTTCGTGATCGGTCTTGCTTTAAATGTGGACCGTCAGATCATTTTATTCGAGAGTGCCCGATGCTAGCCGAGCAAAATACGGCTCAAAATACAGGACCGAGCTACGCGTCAGCACGAGGCAGACCACCCAGGCATTCGGGAAATGTAAGTGGCAGTCAGAAAGGAACCAAAGACACTGCAGTTCGATCAGAGGCTCGTGTACCTACTAGAGCATATGCTGTACGTGCCAGAGAGGATGCTTCTTCCCCAGATGTTATCACCGGTACTTTCACTCTTTATGATACTACTGTGATTGCATTGATTGATCCGGGTTCGACACATTCATATGTGTGTGAAACTTTAGTATCCAGTAGGACTCTACCTGTTGAGTCTACTGAGTTTGTGATTCGCGTATCAAACCCCTTGGGTCGATGTGTTCTGGTTGATAAAGTGTGTAAAAGTTGCCCGTTGATGATTCGAGATTCATGCTTCCCAGCTGATTTAATGTTGTTTCCTTTCGACGAGTTCGATATAATTTTGGGGATGGACTTGTTAACTTTTCACGATGCCGTTGTTAATTGCAAAAGAAAGACCCTTGATTTGAGATGTCAGAACGGTGAAGTTATTCGAATTGAATCTAATGACATGAATGGGTTACCAGTAGTAATCTCCTCGATGTTAGCTCATAAGCATGTGAGAAAAGGGTGTGAAGCTTACTTGGCTTATGTGTTGGATATTAAAGTTACTGAGAAGCAGATTGAATCCGTACCAGTTGTGTGCGAGTATCCAGATGTATTTCCTGAAGAACTACCGGGTTTACCACCTGTTCGAGAAATAGAGTTTGGTATCGAATTAGTACCGGGGACGACTCCGATTTCAATAGCTCCGTATCGGATGGCACCTACAGAATTAAAAGAGTTAAAAGCACAGTTGCAAGAGTTAACAGATAGGGGCTTTGCACGACCGAGCTTCTCTCCTTGGGGTGCACCAGTTTTATTTGTGAAAAAGAAAGACGGGACTATGCGAATGTGCATCGATTACCGATAGCTCAACATGGTAAATATAAAGAATAAATATCCGTTGCCACGGATTGACGACTTGTTTGATCAGTTGAAAGGGGCTTCAGTGTTTTCAAAGATAGATTTGAGATCGAGGCTATTATCGATTTGCGAGTCGAGATTTCGATGTGCCAAAGCGCTTTTGAGCGAGGTACGGACATTATAAGTTTTCGGTTATGCCTTTTGGGCTTACTAATGCACCTGCTGTTTTTATGGATCTGATGAATCAAATTTTTAGACAGTATTTGGATCGGTTTGTGGTAGTGCTTATAGATGATATTCTGATCTACTCCAGAGATGAAACCGAACATGCTGAGCATCTGAGACTGGTGCTACAAACTTTGCGAGATAAACAGTTGTATGCAAATTTTAGTAAGTGTGAGTTCTGGTTGAATGAGGTCAGTTTTCTGGGTCACGTTGTTTCGGCATCAGGCATTCGGGTTGATCCGAATAAAATATCGGCTATACTTGATTGGAAACCACCAAGAAATGTTTACGAAATTGAAGCTTTACAGGACTTCTTTGGTTACTACAGACGATTCGTGAAGGGTTTTTCTATTATAGCCACACCTTTGACAAAGCTATTACAGAAAGATGTCAAGCTCGAATGGACGGAAAAATGTCAGAAAAGTTTCGATCAGTTGAAAGCTCTTTTGACCGAGGCTCCAGTGTTAGTTCAGCCTGAATCGGGTAAAGAATTTGTTGTGTATAGTGATGCTTCTTTGAATGGTTTGGGTTGCGTTTTAATGCAAGAAGGCAAAGTAGTAGCCTATGCTTCAAGACAGTTGAAACCTCATGAAAGAAATTATCCGACACATGATTTGGAGTTAGCAGCCATTGTATTCGCGTTAAAGATTTGGCGTCATTATCTATTTGGTGAGAAATGTCATGTCTATTCGGATCACAAAAGTTTAAAGTATTTGATGACTCAGAAAGATTTGAACTTGAGACAACGCAGATGGTTAGAAGTTGTTGAAAGATTACAATTAGTGATTGACTATCATCCGGGAAAGCTAATGTTGTTGCGGATGCCTTAAGTCGAAAATCATTATTTGCTCTTCGTGCGTTAAACACACATATGGTTATGTCGATGATGGTTCGATAGTACCCGAATTAAAAGCAAGACCATTATATATTCAACAAATTTGTGATGCTCAGAAAGTTGACAAAGATTCGATGGCAAGAGGCGAGTTCGGTGTGAAAGTAATGCAGAGTCGAGTTTCGAATTGATGAAAATGATTTATTTGAACTTCAAAGGCCGAATATGTGTTCCGAGGAATGTGGATTTGATTCAGATGTTGTTGAATGAGGCTCATAATAGTCGAATTTTGGTACATCCAGGTAGTACGAAAATGTATAATGATTTGAAACAGTTCTATTAGTGGCCTGGTATGAAACGGGACATATCCGAATTGCTTAATTTGTCAGCAAGTAAAAGCCGAACATCAGGTGCCTTCTAGGTTACTTCAGCCGATCATGATACCTGAATGGAAATGGGACAGAATTTCTATGGATTTTGTCTCCGGTTTGCCTACGACACCGAGCAAGAAAGATGCGATGCAGGTTATAGTGGATAGACTAACCAAATCGACTCACTTTGTTCCGGTTAAATGACGGACTATTCGCTCGATAAGCTTGCGGAGTTATATGTATCTCAAATTGTGAGATTACATGGTGTGCCGATTTCCATTGTATCGGATAGAGACCCGAGATTCACGTCGCGATTTTGGAAGAAATTGCAAGATGCTTTAGGTACCAAACTACACTTTAGCACAGCTTTTCACCCGCAGACGGATGGTGATCGAGCGAATCATTCAGATACTTGAGGACATGTTGAGATGTTGCATCCTCGAGTTTGAAGGTACGTGGGAACGATACTTACCTTTGATTGAATTTGCTTACAATAATAGCTTTCAATCTAGTATCAAAATGGCACCTTACGAAGCTTTGTACGGCCACAAGTGTCGTACACTATTGTACTGGACCGAGCTCGGTGAAAACAAGATACACGGGGTTGATTTGATTAAAGAGACTGAACAGAAGGTTGCAGTGATCCGAGATAGTTTGAAAGTTGCATCAGATCGCCAAAAGTCATACGTGGATTTGAAACGCAAGGACATTGAGTTTCAGGTTGGAGACCGGGTATTTTTGAAAGTTTCTCCGTGGAAGAAAGTACTTAGATTTGGTCAGAAAGGCAAATTAAGTCTGAGGTTCATCGGACCGTATGAGATCATCGAACGTGTTGGGCCTGTTGCTTATAGATTAAAGTTGCCCTCTGAACTAGAAAAGATACACAACGTATTTCATATTTCGATGCTTCGTAGATATAAATCAGATCTGTCACATGTGATCGCCCCGTCTGAGATTGAAATTCGATCCGATATGGCGTACGAGGAAGAACCGATCCATATCTTAGCTCGTGAAGTGAAAGAGTTGAGAAACAAGAAAATTCCATTAGTAAAAGTATTATGGAATCGACATGGAGTAGAAGAGGCTACGTGGGAGCCTGAAGATTCAATGAGGCAACAATATCTAACTTTGTTTAATGGTAAGATTTTCGGGGACGAAAATCTCTAAGGGGAGAAGAGTTGTAACAGTCCGAATTTGACCCTAATCGGAACGGTGGTTTCGGGACCACGAATCCGAGTCTAAAAAATAATTAAATATTATTTTCTGTGTTAATTATATGCGAATTATTATGTGTGAAAGTTTCGTATAAAAATTTGATTGTTTGTGTGCTTAATTTAATAAAAAGATTTAATCGCATAAAGTATAAAAGTTACAAACTATAGTGAAAAGTGTCTATTTGCTAGTGGTTTCTTAACATGAAGTCCTTAAGGGCAAATAGCCCATTATCTAAGGTAGTGGACGGTTTAAGACACCATTACCCTTAGTATATATGTTAGTTTTATTTTAAGTAAAAGGTTATTTAAGTAATTGAAAAATAAACATAATATATGTTAAGATAAAACAAAATAAAGCCATTATCATTTTGGCTTCTTCCTTGGCCGAATGTGAACAAAGAAAAGAAAGGTTGGAGCTTTGTATATTCGGCTACTTACAAGCCAAATTAAAGGTTAGTTTTTAATCAGTTTTTGATAATTTTTACGTTTTTGTAATCGTTGCTTCGAGAACTTCAAAACCCATGTCTTAATTTCATGAATTGATGATGTTTGTGTAAAATGCCATGGATGTTATGTTGAGTTTCATGATGTTTTATGGTGTTAAATGATAGATATATAATTGATGAACATACTTTGTTCTTGAATTTTTGATGAATTTGGCTAAATAGGGCTAAATTGAGAAAATAAATCTTTGAGGGGTTAAAATGCGAAATTAATGAAATGTAGGGACTTATAAGACCATGGGGAAGATTCGGCCCTTAGGGATTGAATTCAAATTATGTGTATTTTGTGTTTTGTGCAATAGGACTAAATTGTAAAAGTTGTAAATGTCAGGGGTAAAATGGTAATTTGCCTATTTATGTGTTTTGGGACTAAATTGAAATGAAATGTGCTTGAATGAGCTTAATTTGAATATGTTTAGATCAAGAACAAATAAAAACGGACTTGGATCGGGGAAAGGCGAAAGTTATCGAATAGGCGGTTCTTGTCGTCCGACGAGACCCGAGGTAAGTCTATAAGCAATTTAATATCGTTAATATCATTTATAACCTTCATTATATGCTGAATTATGAAATTATGGTTATAGAATTTGTTAAAGCCGAATGTGGATAGTGATTTTGTAATGAAATGTTGCTAAATTTTGATTGAAATGATATGTTTAAGTGATATGAATAATGTGTGATTTCTGTAAATTTTGGGCAGCATATAATGTGAATGAGATGGTAATAATACCATTATTCGGGCTTCGAGCCTAGCAGGCCTTGTGCCGGTGAATTATATCGGGCTTATTACCTAGCAGGCTAAATGCCGGTGTTTAAACTTCAGACCTCAAGTCTAGCAGGCTTAATGCCGGCGTGTATTTCAGGCTTTGATGCCTAGCAGGCTTAATGCCGGTGATTTATAATACGAGCGTAAGATTACAATATGGTGGAGTTATGGTGATAAATGAACAAGCTAAAGCTTATTCAAGGGAATTAAATAATTTGGCCACAAGGTATGTATTGACTTGAGTATATATTTATATGTGATGTTAGCGATTGAGTAAATTATAGATAATGTGTTATGCATTTGGTATCTTGGACATGTGGAAATTTGATATTGATTAGATGTTGTTCATTGACCAACGTTTGAATATTGAATGATTATATGAGTATGGATAGATAAGTATATTCGGCTATATGGAATTTTATGGATAGATAATCGGTCATGTGGAATTAACCCTATAATTATGTGTATATTCGAATGCATGGGATTAGGTTGAACCTAGTACCTATTAAATGAGTGAAATATGGCTTCGATGATTAATGTGTACTATGTGTTTAAATTAAGATTATATAAAAAGTAGAGTATAATAGTGAATAGTTGATTATATTGTTTTAATTGCTTAAGGCTTACTAAGCTAAGTAGCTTACTTTGTGTGTTTGTTACTTTGTTTTATAGATTTTGATCAAGCTACAAGCTCAGGGGATCATTAGCAAAGTCATCCACACTATCATCCTATTTGGTACTTATAATCTTAGTTTTTTAATCAAAGGCATGTATAGGTTAGACTAAGTTTTTAAACCCATGAATTTTGTCTTGTATATAAGTAAAGCCAAGTGAAAATGGCTAAGTTATGATACTCTGATCTTAAATGAATGTGGCTTTGATGCATGTTCTTTATGGCTGTATATTCTGTAATATGAGTTGCATGGATGGATGTTTAGTTAACTATCATGACATTCATGTCATCCATTTAATTAGTCATTTACTCATTATGTCAATAAAATGAGAAATACATTTTAGTTTAGTATAGATATTCATAAGGTTGACCTAAATGTCAAGTTTACCATTGAACAAGATTGATTTTGCAAGGTACGGTAGTTGATTACAATTGAGTAGTTAATATTTGTGAATATATGTGAATGTGTTTGATTCACTAATTCAGGAAAAAGAGTTATTAAAGTGAGATATATATATTCAAGTTTACATCCAAGAGAAAATGTTATAATGCATATAGCATATTCGGTTATGAATGGCATTGGTGCATGTGTATCAAATTCAATTTAAGTGGTTTGGTAATGAAATGGTCAAATTATGGTAATATGGTCTTGATAGTAAATGGGCTATGATGATTAGTTTCTATAAAGATACAACCGGTAATGCATGTATGCATAAGTTGGTATTTTTTTTATGGAATTCGTGTATATTATACCATGCATTTTTGGTTTAGTAGATGGCTAATCAGAGGTTGAACTTATTATGCATTTTGAATTGAAAGATATTGCATTTGGGAATTGATATGTTCGGAATTTCTTTTAATGGGGCTATGTTTGATAAATGTTAAATTCAATTACACAAGATTTAGCATGTCGATATAGATATATATATTCACGCATATTTAGCTTTGATGTTAGTTATTTTGTTTAGGTTTATTAATAACGGATATGTGCATATTCAGTCATTGCATATTAGGTGACCAAATAAACAGTGGTAAGGTTATTTAATGAAACATGCTTCTATGTGAATTCGGCTAAATAGTTATAATATGTCTTTGCTTTTCTTTTCTTTAAAATGCTAAGTAGATTATGAAGTTACATTACACTTTATGTATTCGATTATGTCTGTTTGAGTCGTAAACATTTGATATATTTTGTATTATGTGTAGTAATGCCCTTTAACCCTAATTCGACGACGGATACGGGTTAGGGGTGTTACAGGTTCGATCAATGCAATAACATTAGTATCATAGAGAGAAAAAGTACCAGTGATAACATCAGGAGATGTCGCTTCTTCACGAGCACGGATGGCATAGGCTCTAGCAGGTGCTCGAGCTTTGGATCTCACAGCTGTATCTTTCGTCACACCTTTACTACTAGCTCCATTTTCAGTATTTCTCGGTGGTCTACCCCTATTAGTGGTATTACTCGGCCTCACACTCTGAATTTTTTCTTTCTCATCCATCTCAGGACAATCTCGGATAAAATGCTCTTGAGAACCACACTTAAAGCAAGCCCGGTCATTAATTCTACACTCGTCGGGATGTCTTCTTCCACAATGTTGACATTCGGGTCTATTAGACTTTACATTACCCACACTGGCCATAGAAATAGCTTGAGATTTAAAACTCGAATGTTGCTTCCCACGATCTTTGTGTGAATGTCCCGCTGAAACATTCGAACGGGATTACATTTTTTTAGATTTCTTTGACTGAGATGGAAATGACTTACTCATCGGTCTTTTCCTCGAATCTCTAGCTTCAAGATTATCTTTCCTCTTCTCTTTGTTCAACTCTTCGGCCTTACAAGCTCGTTCAACCAATACCACAAATTCTTTCAGCTCTAAGATCCCAACTAGCACACGAATATCCTCATTCAATCCATCCTCAAATCTCTTGCACATAATGGCCTTGGTGGAAACACACTCTCGAGCATATTTACTAAGTCTGACAAATTCTCACTCGTACTTCGTCACTGTCATACGACCCTGTTTGAACTCAAGAAATTCCTTACGTTTCTGGTCGATGAACCGCTGACTAATATATTTCTTTCGAAACTCCTCTTGAAAGAATTCCCATGTAACCCTCTCCCTTGGTACCACCGATACTAGCGTATTCCACCAGTGATATGCGAAATCTCTCAGAAGTGAGATGACACACTTTAAACACTCATCCTGTGTGGAAGATAGTTCATCAAATACTCTGATGGAGTTTTCGAGCCAAATCTCGGCTCTCTCGGGATCATCATCCACATTAGCTCTAAAATCTTCAGCCCCATGCTTTCGGATCGTATCAATCGGGGCTTATTCATTCTTACAAATTCCACACCTTGTGGAGCTACGGGAATCGGTCAAGGAATAGGTGGGGGTGGAGGAGGTTGGGCATTCGGATTTGTTCGAACAAATTCCATATACCACCCATTCATCATGTGGAGAAAGGCTTCCCTACCCCCTTCTCCCTGACTAACCGTAGGTGGTCTACTATCAGACGGCGCTGCCCCTTGAGCGGAAGCTGGCGTATTACTTTCAACTTCATCAGCCTCAGCTCGATTGGGATCCATTTACTATATGAAAACACAATTTAAAATTGTCATGAGTCATCACACTATCACATTTCATTTATGGCATGTATAGCTAGACTCATACACACGCTACGTTAGTCCAAGAACCGACTAAATCGTAGCTCTGATACCACTAAATGTAACACCCCTTACCCGTATTCGATGCCAGAACAGGGTACGAGGTATTATCGGACTTAAATACAAGCAAACATACAAAATCGAGACGTAATTTCTATCCAAATTTAAAAATTTTCACATACATTCATATCATCCCAAAAACGAGCCTACGAGGCTCAATACATATATTGGAAGTAGTTCGGGACTAAAACGGAGACTTTAGAAAATCATAAACACTTAGAAAAGTTTTCACTAAAACAGGGGTCACACGCCCGTGTGGTCCAAGGGACACGCACGTGTGACCCTTAGACACGCCCGTGCTACAGGCCGTGTTCAAAATAGGGAGCTCTCTGACTTGTGCCACATGGCCGTGCCACACTCCCGTGTGCTAGGCCGTGTGGTCGATTTAATTTTCATAATTTTTCAAATTAGGTGCAGACTTCACACAGCTGAGACACACGCCCGTGTCCAAGGCCGTGTAGCACACACGGCCGAGACACACGCCCGTGTCTCTTCCCGTGTTCTATATTTTGGATATTCTGTTTTGCATCCATTAAGGTGTAGGGGACACATGGCTGAAACACATGCCCGTGGGGCAAACTGTGTGTCGCACACAGTCTAGACACACGCCCATGTGTCTACTTGTGTGGACAAAAATAAGGCTATTTACCAAGCCATTTTGCCACCCTTACTTGCCCCAACCTACACAACAACAAGCAACACCAATCCAAGCATATAAATACAATCAAATCAGCCACAAATAAGATATCAATACATCATTCACATGCTATCATTTATCACATACAACCACCACATACTTATCAACTCAAATCATGCAAATTTCCCACATCCATGAAAAGCATCGTCATATGCATATATATATACTTAAACCAATATTAGCCAATTTCAATGGCCATTTACAAAATGAACTATCAACCAACATAAGCCCACATTTGGCTAAATCAATTATGACACATAACAAAACGACCAAGTCCCTATACATGCCAAAACTCAAAATTTCAAAATCAACGGTACCCAAAATATTGAGTTGATAGTGTGAGTGGATCTCCGACAGTTTTTGATCCTCGAGTTGGCTTGGTGACACTATAAGACAATGGAAAAGAAAAGGGGAGTAAGCTATATAGCTTAGTAAGTTCCTATGCAAATAGTAAGCATTATAATCACACATGTAACATACAATTAACATGATAAGCTTGGCATAAATAGTATTTAGGTCTTCTAATCATAACTTACTTATTCATAACCTTACCAAGAGTTCATCACGTATTGAGCTCATTATTCAATGAGTTTTACGTACGTACCTATACCAACTCGCAACATAACCATAACCTTTTACCACTTTGACATTCTCATTGAATTTCCCGTTGAACCACTTGGAATACTAAAGGATACTCGGGAATCTCACACACAATACTATACCAATGTTATATCCCAGATATGGTCTTACATGGGATCTCTTATCGAAGCCAATAGCCTAGCTATGGTCTTACACAAAATCTCATATCGATGCCATATCCCAGATATGGTCTTACACGAAATCTCAAATAACCCTAATGTCATGACATTTGTATCCTAACTATCCTTAAGGTTCGACAGGGATTTCTCGCTTGTTGAACTTTGTCGATTACGTTCGAAGAGTAAATCACAATTCATACAATATTAAAGCAATTAAAGCATAAATTACAATGCATTATTTACATACGAACTTACTTTGGTACAAAAATAGTAGAAATGGGACCTAATCGTCAAATACTTTATTTTTTCCCCCATCTAGGTCCAAACCTCGTTTCTCTTGATCTATAATAGAAAATTTAACGCATTTATTATTCATATTATTCAATTCAATCCAAAAATCTTATTATGGAAAAATTACATTTTTGCCCCAAAATTTTAACATATTTACATTTTGGTCCCTAGGCTTGTAAAATGAAACGTGTTAAATTTATTTAATGTACAAGCCTAACCAAACCATTTTTATAACTATAACAGCCCACAATTTCCATTAAAACACACTTTTACTAAATATTTTATAACTTTTACACATAGGTCCTTCTAAGCATTTTCATCAAAAATCACTTAGTAAAAGTTGTTTATCTTACACCAAACATTCATTTTTTACCATTATACTTCAAAATACACAAATGTCTAACATGGGTCAAACCCTAGACCTTGATTATTCCTTAAATTAATGGTAGAAATAGATAGATCGAGTGATAACGACTTCAAAAATGTAAAGAGCATTAAAAACGGGGCAAGAACGGACTTACAATCGAGCTTGAAAGTTGGCCAAACCCTAGCTATGTCTTCCTTCTAAATTTCGGCACAAGGGGAAGAAGATGGACAAGATTTTCGCTTGATTTTCCCTTTTTATTCATTTATTTACCAAATGACCAAAATGCCCTTCATTTAAAACTTTGAAATTTTATCTCACCATGTCCATTTTTGTCCACTAATTTATCCAATGGTCTAATTACAAACTAAAGACCTCTAATTTAAAATTTCATTGTAATTAGACACCTCTAGCATGTAGAACTCAACTTTTGCAATTTTTACAATTTAGTCCTTTTTACTAAATTAAGTGCCCAAACGTCAAAATTTTCGAACAAAATTTTCACGAAATCATTTCGTAAAACTGTAGACCATAGAAATGTAATAAAAATTAATTTTACTACGTCGAATTTGTGGTCTCGAAACCACTATTCTGACTAGGCCCAAAATCGGGCTGTTACATTAATAACATCCATGCTAATTATTATCATGTTAATTGTATGTTAAATGTGTGGTTATGGTGCTTATTATTTGAAAAGGAACTTACTAAGCTATTGTAACACCCCTTACCCGTATTCGACACCTGAGCCGGGTACGAGGCATTATCGTACTTAACTTGCTCAATCATACAATATCTATCCATAAAACTTCATGTCAAATTAAAATTTTTCACTCAAGACCTTAATGTCCTTAATATAGGTCTACGAGACCCTAAACTTGTACCCGGAATGATTCGGGACCAAACCTGAAACTTTTGAACACTTAGTCAAATTTGACATAAAACAGGGCCACACGCCCGTGTGAAGGATGGAACATGCCCGTGTGGAAAATCACATGCCCGTGTTCCACACCCGTGTGGGTTTATTATTCAATTCGATCCTACGAGGGTTTTCACACGGCCAGACACACGCCCGTGTCCCTCACACGACCTCAACACGCCCGTGTCTTAGCCCGTTCCTCAAATCATTGTACATCTTCGTGCTGCTTGGGGGCACAGTTAAGCATCCACTATGTGCTTCATGAAAAATATTACGAACAAGTTCATTATTTCTGGGTACACAGACCCTATCTCGATACGTCAAACATCCATTAGGGCTTACCCGAAAGTCTGACTCAACATTTGACTCACATAGAACTCTTTTGGCTTGTAAGCTGCTATCCTCTTTCTAAGCTTCACAAATCTCTTGAAGAAATAATGGTCTAGCCCTCAACTCGACTAGAATAGAACCATCATCTGAAAAAACCATCCGCGTATTCATGGCTCTCAGCACAAACAAGGATTTTCTGCCCAAAGCATTGGCAACCACGTTCGCCTTTCCCAGATGGTAGTCAATCACTAACTCATAATCCTTGATCAGCTCTAACCATCTTCGTTGCCTCAAATTCAATTCCTTTCGAGTCATCAAATATTTTAGGATTTTATAGTCAGTGAATATCCGACACCTTTTGCCATATAAATGGTGTCTCCAATTCTTCAATGCGAACACAATGGCGGCCAACTCTAAGTCATGGGTCGGGTAATTCTTCTCATACGGCTTTAATTGTCTAGAGGCGTATGCAATCACCTTACCCTCTTGTATAAGTACACAACCCAATCCATTCAGGGATGCATCACTGTAAGCCAAAAATTCTCTTCCCGGCTCAGGTTGCACTAAAACAGGAGCCTCAGTCAACAACGCCTTTAGTTTCTCAAAACTCTGCTGGCACTTTTCTGTCCATTCAAACTTTACATCTTTCTATAGAAACCTCGTCATCGGAGTAGCTATCATGGAAAATCTCTTAACAAATCGTCTATAGTAGCCAGCTAGACTCAGAAAACTCTTAACTTCGGTTACATTCCTTGGTGGCTTCCAATCTACAATTGCTGAGATCATACTCGGGTCGACTCTAATTCCATCTCCCGAGACAATGTGCCCCAAAAACCCAACTTCCTTAAGCCAAAATTCACTTTTACTAAACTTGGCATATAACTGTTTATCTCTCAAAATTTGCAGAACCATTCTCAAATGTTCAGCATGTTCGTTTTCATCTCGAGAATAGATCAATATATCATCGATGAAAACTACTACAAATTTATCCAAATACGGCCGAAAAATACGATTCATCAAATCCATGAAGACTGCAGGGGCATTTGTTAGACCAAAAGGCATGACCAAAAATTCATAGTGGCCATACCTTGTCCAGAATGCGGTTTTCAGCACATCGGAGTCCTTGACTCTCAACTGATAATATCCGGACCTCAAGTCTATCTTGGAAAATACCGTGGCTCCCTTCAATTGATCAAATAAATCATCGATTCTTGGCAACAGGTACTTGTTCTTCACAGTTACCTTATTGAGTTGCCGATAATCTATACATAATCTCATGGAACCATCTTTCTTCTTCACAAATAATACGGGAGAACCCCACGGAGAATAACTCGGTATTGCGAAGCCTTTATCCGTTAACTCTTGCAACTGTACCTTCAGTTCTTTTAGCTTGGTTGGAGCCATTCTGTATGGAGCAATAGAAATGGGGGCAGTACCAGGAGCTAGCTCAATCCCAAATTCAATCTCTCTAACTGGAGGTAGCCCTGGCAATTCCTCTAGGAACACATCCGGATACTCACATACTATGGGAACTGATTCAATTCTTAACTCAGTCTCTCTAGCATTCATCACAAAAGCAAGGTAAGCTTCGTACCCCTTTCTTAGATACTTCTGAGTCAACAAGGAAGATATAACTACTGGCAATCTATCTTGCTCATCTGATTCTACACGAATAAGATCCCCACTTTCACATTTCAACTCAATAAACTTCCTTCCACAATTCACTATCACATCATGAGTGGTTAACCAATCCATCCCAAGGATGACATCGAATTCATCAAATGACAATAACATGAGATTAGCCGGAAAGTAATGACCTCTAATCATCAAAGGACAATCTGTGCATACTCTATCGACTAACACACATTTGCCTAAGGGATTCGACACTCTTATCATATAATCAGTAGACTCTAAAGGCATACTCATGCTAGAGACTAATTTCATACAAATATACGAGTGGGTAGACCCCGGATCAATTAAAGCTACAACATGAGTATCATAGAGAGAAAATGTACCCGTGATCACGTCGGGGGAGGACGCCTCATTACGAACACGAATGGCATATGTTCTAGCCGGTGCTCTACCCTCAGCTCTTGCAGTCTGCTCCCTAGATATGTTCTTACTACTCATTTCATTTCCCGGGTTTCTCTGTGGTCTTCCTCTAGCAGTACTTCCCGGTCTTGCATTCTGAGGTATCTCTTTCTCACCCACCTCGGGGCAATCTCTGATAAAATGGTCTAGGGATCCACACTTGAAACAAGCTTTCTCGTTTGCTCGACACTCCCCGGGATGACGTTTGCCACACTGCAGACATTTCGGTCTACTCGGTCGAGCGTTGCCAACACTAGCAACCGAAGTAGTCTAAGCCTTAGACCGCGGGTACTGTCTACCCTTACTTCTGCTTGAAAACCCAACCGAAGTGGCCGATCGAATAGTGAAATCTCTTGACTTCTTGGATGAGGATTGGAATGACTTGCCTAATAGTCTCTTCTTCGAGTCGCGAGACTCATTTTCAGCCTTCCTTTTCTCTTTAACCAGTTCTTCGGCCTTACAGGCTCTGTCTACCAGCACCACAAATTCTATTAGTTCGAGGACACCAATAAACAAACGGACATCCTCATTTAACCCATCCTCAAACCTTTTTCACATGATGGCTTCTGTCGATACGCACTCTCGAGCGTATTTGCTAAGCCTTACGAACTCACGCTCATATTCAGTCACTGTCATTCGACCTTACTTTAGCTCTAAGAACTCCTTTCTTTTCTGGTCAATGAACCTTTGACTAATGTACTTCTTCCGGAATTCCTCTTGGAAGAATTCCCAGTTAACACTCTCCCTTGGTACCACCGACACAAGGGTGTTCCACCACTGATAGGCCAAATCTCTCAAAAGAGATACCTCACACTTTATGCACTCTTCAAGCATGCATGACAACTCATCGAATACCCTAATGGTATTCTCAAGCCAGAATTCTGCCCTCTCCGGATCATCATCCTTACTAGCCCGAAATTCCTCGGCTCCTTGTTTCCGGATCTTATCGACCAGAGGCCTTTCTCTTCTTACTACCTCTACCAACTGAGGAGCTGCAGGAGCGAGCTGAGGAATAGGTGGGGTGGAGGGGGTTGAGCATTAGGATTTGCTCGGATATACTCAGTATACCAGTTGCTCATCATATGGAGAAAGGCTTCTCAAGCCTCTTCTCTCTGACCCAAGGTCTCGGGTCTACTCTCTACTGGCGCGGTCCCTTGCGCGAGAGCCGGCGCATTACTTGTAGCATCATCGACTGCAGTTCAGTCACACTATATGGATGAGGATTACTGTCTACTCTCTTGACTTCTTGGATGAGGATTGGATCCATTTACTATATGAAAACATAATTTGAAATGTCAGGAGTCGTCACACTATCATTATACAAATACTCATTCATATGGCATGTATAGCTAGACTCATACTCACGCTACGTTAGTCTGAGAATCAGCTAAACTGTAGCTCTGATACCACTAAATGTAACACCCCTTACACGTATTTGACACCTGAATCGAGTATGAGGCATTACCATACTTAACTTGCTCAATCATACAATATCTATCCATAAAACTTCATGTCAAATTAAAACTTTTCACTCAAGACCTTAATGTCCTTAATATAGGTCTACGAGACCCTAAACTTGTACCCGGAATGATTCGGGACCAAACCTGAAACTTTTGAACACTTAGACAAATTTGACATAAAACAGGGCCACATGCCCGTGTGAAGGATGGAACACGCCCATGTGGAAAATCACATGCCCGTGTTCCACACCCGTGTGGGTTTATTATTCAATTCAATCCTACAAGGGTTTTCACACTGTCAGGCACACGCCTGTGTCCCTGGCCTGTGTCCCTCACACGGCCTCGACACACCCGTGTCTTAGCCTGTGTGCCAAAAACCTTGGCATTCTGTTTATGACGTCATAACCTCACTAAAGTCACACGGCCAAGGCACACGCCCGTGTCCTTAGACCGTGTGTCGAATTAAATTCCTAATTTCAAGTACAGACTTCGCACGGCCTAGGCACACGCCCATATCCATGGTTGTGCCTTCCACACGGCTGAGACACACGGTCGTGTCTCTACCCGTGTGATTACTACTGAGCTTAGTGACTTGCCAACCTAGTATGCATGGGGACACACGGCCTATCAACACGCCCATGGGGCTGACCGTGTGTCACACACGGCCTAGACACACGCCCGTGTGTCTACCCGTGTGGACATTTGTAAGGCTATCTACCAAGCCAAATGCCACCTTGCAAAGCAACCATACTTAAACCAATTCAATTCAACACATATTATGACCATATGGCACCTCTAAAAACTCATAATCAAGACATCCACACAAGCATACACTTCATGAAATTCATCATCATTGAATATATGAACATGTCAAGTATAGGCCAACTTCCCATGACCATTTACAAAATGAATTGAACAACATTAATAGCCAACACTTTGGCTAACAAATATGACATGACAAAATGACCAAGTCCTATACATGCCATACTCAAAATGAATCTAACTTGGCTATACTAAAAAGTATTCGATAGTGTGATTTCCGAACTCCGACATTCCACGAATTCTCGAGCTAACTTGGCAATGCTACAAGGAAAAGGGAAATGAGAGGGGTAAGCATAAAGCTTAGTAAGTTTGCATGAAATAAATAGCAACATAAAGCTCATAATTTCATCCATCCATTGTATTGAATAAAACACAAGTCTTAAGCTCATTTCCATAACTTTCACATACTTACTCTTACCAATTACATATCATGCCACATATTGTAAACCATTCTCGTGAATTACTCACATATACCTGCATCACTTCATCACATAGTCTTAGCATTAATATCATCTCTATCATAAGCTTAACTATTTACCCCATTAAATCACTTGGGATATTCAAGGATACATGATCATCCTCATTCACATAATTACGACGCCAATGCCACATCCCAGATGTGGTCTTACGTGGGGTCACTTCTAGATGCCAATGCCGTATCCCAGATATGGTCTTATACGGTTTTCATATTCAATGCCGATGCCATATCCCAGATATGGTCTTATACGGGATTTCATTTTGGTGCCGAGGCCATGTCCCGAACATGGTCTTATATGGGACCTTACCCATCTCAAGTCTTGATGATATTGTTCTCTCCTTTATTTAAGTCCAACCGGGACTTCAACATCACAATTCTCATCATTTCATCATTCAACATCATTACTCAAATTCATAGAAACAATATACATCATCATTAACATCGAACATTTTAAGGCTTAATAACACGATGTTGAATTTAATATACACAAACTTACCTCGATTTCAAAATAGGCCAAATTGTCGTTCTAGTCCGATACTTTGCCCTTTCCTCGGTCGAGGTTAATTCTTTGCTTTTCTTGATCTATAATAAAAATTTAGCTCATTTAATCATCACATTAATCAACACATTTCAATAATCATACTTTGGCAAAATTACCATTTTGCCATCATACTTTCACAAAATGACTATTTTACCCCTAGGCTCGAAAATTAATTCTAATCAAATTTCTTTCTTTAACGAGCCTAGGTGAACATTTATTACTCTTATGGCAGCCCTAAATACTCATTATTTCACACATTTACCACATATTTTATAACATTTACAAAAAGGTCCTTTTAGGTGTTTTCATGGTAACACCCTTCACAAAAGTTGTTTATCTAACAACTAAGACTCATTTTCTTCCATAGAAATGCAGCAAACAACTTAAATGCTCACATGGAAAAACTCAAAACTCTCAACCATTTTGCAAAATAGTCCCCTCTTTAGCTAGCTTAAGCTTTAGGGGTTCCAAAAGTACAATTATTAACAAGAAAAGATCACTAAAACACTTACTTGTAAGGAGAAGAGTTTGCTAACATTTTTGAGCTTTCAAACCCCTATTTGCTGCTAATTTTCGGTGGAGGAGTGAAGGAGAAAAGATGATATCTTTTCTTTCTTTATTTTAATATATCTAATCAATTAAGTCCACCTAATTCAACCACTTTGACCAATTTGACATTGTTTGTCTCCTATGGCCGGCCACCCTATCTTTAGGGGTCTAATTGCACTTTAAGGGCCTCCAATTAATATTCTATGGCTTTTAGACACCTTTTTATTGAAAAATAGAACTTTCGCACTTTATGGGATTTAGTCCTTTTTTCGCAATTAAGCATGAAATCGCTAAAATTAAAGCACCAAAATTTTCATGAACCTATATAATCATGCTATAACTCATAAAATATCATTAAAATAATTCTCTCTGACCTTGGGTTAGTGGTTCTGAAACCACTGTTCTGACTAGCCCCTAAATCGGGCTGTTACAGCTATATAACTTACTCCCCTTTCTTTTCCTTGTCTTATAGTATCACCAAGCTAGCTCGGGGTTCAAATATCGTCGAAGATCCGTACACACTATCAATAATTATTTTGGTATCAATGAATTCAACATTTTGAGTTATGGCATGTATAGGGGACTTGGTCATTTTGTTATGTGTCATAATTGATTTGGCCAAATGTGTTGGCCTATGTTGGTTAAAAGTTCATTTTGTATAAGGCCATTTGAAATTGGCTAATATTGGTATAAGTATATTCACTTGATGATGCCTTTCATGAAGGTGGAAACTTGCATGATTTGAATTGATAAGTTATGTGATGTTTTGTATGATAGATGCTAGCATGTGAATGATGTGTTGATGTCTTGTTTGAGGATGACTTGGTTGTATGTATAAGCTTGAATTGGTGCTATGTTATGTTATATAGGTGTGTGCATCAAAGGGGTGGCAAATGGCTTGGTAAATAGCCTTATTTTTGTCCACACGGGTAGACACACAGGCGTGTGTCTAGGCTGTGTATGAGACATGGCTTGCCCCATGGGCGTGTGTATCGGCCATGTGTTCCCTGCACCTTAATTGTTGCGAAATAGAATGTCCAGAATTTAGCACACGGGCAGAGACACGGGCGTGTGTCTCAGCCGTGTGTGCTACACGGCCTAGAACACGGGCGTGTGTCTTGGCCGTGTGAAACCTGCACTTAATTTAAAGTAAATTAATTTACCACACGGCCTAGCACACGGGCGTGTGGCACAAGTCAGAGAGCAGCTTAAATTGAACATGGTCTGAAGCACGGGCGTGTCCCTTGGACCACACGGGCTTGTGAGCCCTGCATTTAGTAAAAATTTTCTAAGTCTTGTAAAAAATTCTTGAGTTCTCGGTTTAGTTCAGAACCTCTTTCGATGCATGTTTTGGGCCTCGTAGGCTCGTATTAGGGACTTTACGATTGAATGTGGATGGTTTTAATTTGGACGCAAAATTTTATGATTCCATTGGTTTGAATGTTCGTGTTATATGTCCGGTAATGCCTCGTACTCTGTTCTGACGTTGAATACGGGTAAGGGGTGTTACAATGTCGGTGTAGATTTTGTGACTTTGTAGTCCATCGACACCTTTATGTTGTATCGCTTAATGGAAAATATGCAGTCTACCTTGTTCATGAATTGTTGCCCTACAAACAACCATTCCAACTCCGAATATGTCGCTAATCGGTGAGCAGGTATTATATTTGGGTACTCAAGGAACTCTAGTGCAAGCATCGTATCGAGTTCTATGCTCATCATGTGGGCCCCAAGGTCACTCCGTATAACAATGTCACGGCTCGGGTTCCCGACCGAAAGGGGGTGTACATCTTCACCCTCTTTCGTGCCTTCATCGTCGATATTGTCTGGGACCTTATCTAGATCAGAGTCATTAAAATCTTCACCATCATGATGAAAATGATCATCATTATTAGACCCTTCTTCACCATCTGCATTATTGCCCATCACCTCTAGATGTATCTCTAGACAGGGACCTAGAACAGGGTTATTATACGAACTCCCACCATAGTTTGGATTTTTGGGTCATTGCGATATCCCTCCACAACCTGACTAATCTGCCCATTTGACGTTAAAATCAAAGTCGAACCTGTGATGTTGACTTATTGGAATGACATTTTGAATGGGCTCTAAATCAGCTAATTGAGCGAACAACTTAACTGCTTGGGGGTTAACGTTCCTAGTCGAGTAATAAATTGAGATCATATTGCCCAAGTCATCATCATCTAAAAGTTCCATCTCTGTAAATTTCAACGGATTTGAGGAAATTGGAAATTTGTAGAATAACCTTGACATCGCCTTCGTACAACGAAGAGCTATTTTTGCACTGATCTTTCATTTCAGTTCTTCCACTTTTATAGTATTATTGAATCTCATCCTTACTTTCCGGCGACCTTCAAATACACAACCAACTTCAGTTGATGGTATAATTGCCCCATCGAAATGAACGTATACCAAAATCATTTGGTTATTCATATTCAATACAATTTGTTTTCTCTTCTACTAAATACAAATCTTTTTGTTTTTCTCTCTCTCTTACACAATTAAAGCAAGCAAACTTCAATAAAATCCTAAACGAAATGTATATATATTGGGTGGTGCCACCAGACAGTTGGGCGACACACAAAAAATATTCAATTTTTTTTCTAACACTAGTGTCACCACACAGCCTGACGGTACCATAATAGAAAAAAAATCTAACACGGGTGTAGCCAATGAGCACGACGACATAAAAAAGTATACATATTTTTTCTTTTTTTACGACATAAAAAAGTATACATATTTTTTCTTTTTTCTAACACGTTTTTTTTTGGCACACTTTTCTTAAAAAAATTATCCAGTTCCGCCGACGATACCCACTAAAATATTATTTTTCTTTTCCCCCTAGAATATCCTTATTTTTAACGTGTATGTAGAAAAATGCATACTACTGCCACCAATGGGAATGGCGGCAAAAAAAATAAATTATTTTTTTTTAAAATTGACAATCATTGGGTATGATGAGGGGTGGTGCCACCAATGGGAATGGAGTCACTGTTGAAAACGAAAATTAAATTTTATGTTAAGGACTATTTAAATTTAATTTCAAAGGAGACAAAACTAACATGCATTGGTACTGCCATGTTGACAGACAACACCCTTTTTTCAACCAATCTAAAAAGGGTAGTTGCTATATCAGGTCCCTGAACATTTTATATAATCACACTTCAATTCAGTGCCGCCAATTTATCCGGTGGCACCATTATTTTTTAAAAAAAAAGGAGCAATAATTGGCCGATGATGGAGGGTCGGTGCTGCCGGTGTGTTTGGCGGCACCGACAAGCATTGTAGAAATTAGGTCATTTACATATATGATTTTTAAGTTGAGTCATTTTCGTAATTAATCAAAAAATTTGGATTACTTAAAAAAAAAGGGGATACAACAACGGGTCTGACCACCATACTTTTAAATTCAAGGCCAGGGGCATAGCTAAGGGGTTGGCAGGGGCCCCGGCTCCCCTTAAAATGAAAATTTTTTCATTTAAACCCTTTAAATTTTTTAAAATTTTAAATTAATAAATGTAAAATTGTACTTTGACTCCCTTAAAAATGATAAAAATTATAAAAATATAAACATTTAAAATTATTGTAAAAATTATAATTTGATATCGACCCTAACCCTTTTGCCTCTCCTTTTCTTTTTCTTTTTTCTTGGAATTTTACCAATTCTTTTAAGAAAACCATGGTCGGCGTTTTGTTTAGTTGACTCGTTTGTTGGCATCAAGTTTACAGCTTTTTATTTATTTGTTTGTGTGTTTTTTTAATGGCCTCTTGCCCTTTTATTTTACTCCTAAATTTCCATGCTATTTCAACTCGACAGGAAACCCAAATAATTAAAGGCCGCCTATAATATTAAAAAATATGAATAAATTTCATCGCCAAAAAGACTTGAATAATTTGGTCGGTGTATCTAAACCGGTAATTACTCGTCACCGCCTATTATCTTAAATATTGATATTCGGATCCATTTCGAGTCAAGTTTAAGTTTAGAAAGCTATAAAACCAAGTTGCCATAAAAAAACAGCCTAATAATACATTTAAATATGAAGTTTTAAAATAATTTGTTTTACAATAAGCACGGCATAAAACAAAAAATAAATAGGAGATATAAAGTTTGTTTAAGCAATTCAGTTATTCTATATTTGTGGAGTTTAATTCAGTAAGAAATATTTTATATCTTCAACACTAGTGATCTTAATCCATCATTCACTTGTTACAGTTTCCTCATCGTTGTACCTTGAAAAATGAAACTATTACAACTAAATTCACCCCTGTGAATTCAGTAAATAAAACCACAATACAAAAGGTTTTACAATTAAAATGCACTCGTAATATAACGTTCCTCGTCATGACAGATTAACTGTTCAATCTCTCAATACAATAACCTATACAAGTCTCTCAATTTTATAGAATTTGAGACTTGCTAACCTAAATAAGATCTATTGCAATCCCGATAAAACAACCACTATATAAGTTGACTATAATATAATAATAATGAACAAGATAAATAAAGGCTCTTGGCAGCTAATAATGCAACGCTCCAATCTGATTTAATATCTATGATTCAAGGAATTAGATAGGAATAATCCGATCCTTCAAATATATATACTCAATAAACTTCATTAATGAGTTAAATATCATTCACATAATCAACACAATTTATAAATACGATTAAATAAATAATCAATGACACAAATACGAAAACTGCCTCAACCTACTACAGTGGTCCAAAGAGTCAGCACTCCCTCAAACACTAATTACCCTTTCCATCTTTTTCAACAAAATCAAATACTAGTGCAAGATGACAACGTTTTAGGACCAATATTTTATTAAAGAAAAAAAGGAATGAATGAATGAAGTAGGCGGCATAATGACTGTTAGGTGCATATGAAAGAAAGAAAAGGTAAAACTTGAAATAGAAGGTAGCATGAGAGCAGAGAGCGAGGAGAACCATAAGTTTTGTATAATCATAAATGAATAGGTCAACTGTTGGTACCGCCAAATATCTGCTAGGTAGGTTGGCAATGGCATCCATTTTGGCAATTCCACTATTGTTGTATACAGCTTGCTGCCTGCCACTCTTAAATTAGTTTCCATGTTAGGCAGCCTGCATTTCAAACCAAGCTATGCTATGCATCTACTCATCATAACTCTTTAATAGGTTTGGTTGGAGAAATATAATATTAATACATTATGAATATGTTTTGTTGATTCAGTTGGAAATAAACAAAATTTAGCTGTAATTAGTATTTATTAGTTTTCATTTTGGGAGGCAATAATATTACCAAATTAATCTACAAGTTATTGGTAATATCATATTACCAACTCAACTCAATTTTATTTATCTAAACATCAAACTATAATAATTTTCCATTTTTTTTTTTTTGTGAATCAAATACCCAATATTAATATATTTACCGTATTTTGTATGGGGTGAATTTAATTAACACCGTGCATTTCTTAAAATTAGATCTTAATACATTTTTTAAAAAAATAATTATAAAATTTAAAAGAATTAATCTTTATAAATCATAAATACTAGAAAAATAAAGAATTCAAGCCTTAATAATAACATCTCCTTCCTATAATATAATTTGTAAAGTATGAAAAATAAGGTTGTAGCTTCTAGTTAATATTCTCATTCACGGTACTTTATATAAAACTTTAAAAGAAAAAGCTTTTTTAGGCACTTACTGTTATCTACTGAAAAAATAATATTAAGATACTAATTGTAGCTAATGGCTGAAATATTCGATATATATCTTTCGGTGCTGGGGAAGAAGACTTCAATTTTTGTCCGCAATGGAAGAAATATCGCCAGTGTTAATCAACATTTCCGGCTTTACTCACTTCTTGATTGGGTTAAGTTAAAATTTGGTTTTAAGCTCAGGTCTATTTCCAAGTTGATTTCTTAAAAAATCCATTTTATTATTAAAAAATTAATAAAATTTTAAAAATTTATTTTTGTTACTATTTTATATATATATATTATAATTAAATGTTAATTTAAAAATATACTTTTAACTATTCAAATTAAATGGAGGTCGGGTCGAAATATAAAAATTCTTATCCAAGCCGAGTTCTAATCGAGTCAGGTCTATCATGTCAGGTGAGCTATTCAGCTCTTGGACAGGTTTAGTCCCTAATAAATTATCTCTATTACTTATAACTATTTCTCAATCCTTGAATAGGAGAATAAATATGTTTTAGCACGCTTGAACTACGTTCTCTTACATCGATAACAATGTCCATGCCAACCAAGTTAAAACTCGATTATTTTTAATGTTATAATTATTTTAAATTGCATTAAATATTTTTATGTATTTGTTATTACGGTTTAAATAAACCTTGTGAGGAATTTGATAAAAATATTTTATAAATTAAATCATTTGTAAATATGATTAATTATGTATGTAATTTAAATTTTTATCTATTATATTTCTAAAAAAACACTATTTACACTCAGAAATCTTGGATAATTTCGATCATTGATATAAATTTATCGACGAATAGACGCAATATAAATGTGAGTTCAACATGAACACTAGATGACACAACATAAATGCACGAAGGTGTTAAAAATCTAAGTAAAATAATTATTTTTTTCATTTAAAAAAATAATTAGTGATGTGTTAAATGTGGGGTAATTTACCAATATATACCGAAAAAAAATTACGGAAATGGGCCGAATTTTACATTATTTACGGAAAAGGGTCATTTCTCCCCAAAACGCGTCCATGTCAGCGCGTTTTGGGGGGATGCAGCAGGAAAGCGCGCCCTTAGGGGAGCGCTTTGTGCCACATCAGCACAAAACGCGCTAACGAGGACGTGCTTTGCTGATGTGGCACAAAGCGCTCCCCCAAAGGCGCGCTTTTGCCCTCCTTCCCCCGACTGCCTTTTCAGCTGTTTTTAGTGTTAGGGTATGAGGTTTTAGGGTTTTAGGGCTAGGGTTTAGGATTTTTTTAGTGTCGTTGTGTTTAGGGTTTTTAGGGGAAAATAATGGACTAGATTATAGGGTTAATTAGAGTTTAGTAAAAATATGTTTAGGGTTTAGGGGAAAATATATTAGCAAAATAAAAATTATTTGAATTTTCTTGACAGTTGTATCTGGCAAAATAATTTTGAGAAGACGTTTCTGAACAAATAGTACCGAAAACGCTTCAAGCAGGATGCACTGTCAGCAAGAGTACTGAAAAGAGCTCCCACGTGGACGCTCTTTTGCTACAGTAGTCTCCGGTAAAATAATTTTGAGAAGACGTTTCTGAACAAATAGTGCCAAAAACGCTTCAAGCAGGATGCACTGTCAGCAAGAGTACTGAAAAGAGCTCCCACGTGGACGCTCTTTTGCTCTGATGAGTCTCCGATAAAATAATTTTGAGAAGACGTTTCTGACAAATAGTGCCGAAAACGCTTCAAGCAGGATGCACCTTGTCGGCAGAGTACTGAAAAGAGCTCCCACGTGGACGCTCTTTTGCTACAGTAGTCTCTGGCAATCCTTAGACTATAAATCAGCCAAATTTCATTCTTAGGTTGCATAACAGAAATTGAGGCAAAAGAAAAATAGAAACTGAAAATGAGTGAACGTATTAATGCTGTTATTTACTACGATGGTGAGGTTTGTGACACCGAAAATGGTGTTTTTTTATCGGAGAACACAGCGCGACTGGGTTTTAATCGGAACATAGATTTGCTAGAACTTCGCAAAAGAATTAGGCGTAAAATCTTCGGAACAACGCCAATGAAAGTTCAGTCTATTAAGTATAGATTTTGCGCTTCGGTTGATCCGGTGAGATATGACTCATTCGACATCAAAGGTCCTCGGAGCTTTGAGGCAATGGTGGAGACTCATCTTACTAGTGGATCACCCTATCTTGAGGTATATGTACAATTTTCATCGCCAAGTGATCTTCCTTCGACCTCAACATCTACTGCTGTTCGAGGGGAATACACGACCCCAAGCCGACACTCTGTTGTGGGAGGCAGACTACGGAAGTGCCCGTGTTTGGTGGTAGTATGGAAAACATAACCCCTGTACGACACTCGATTGGTGGATGGGACATGCATATCCTTCCTTCGACGTCCGATGATAGAAATACGTATTGGGGAACGTCATCAACTTCTAGTGGTTGGCAATCCACATATGATTGGGAACGTTACGAAAGATGTTTAAGGAGGGATAATTTACTCCCCACGACATCCACCGGCGAGGGGCCCTCGTTCGTTGCAGATTATGATGGGTCAGATGATGAGTCCGATTTGGATCCACCTCGAGAGCCCGGCCCTGATAGTGCAGAAGTTGCATTATTTTCTGAACCGGAGCCTGTTCCAACCGTACTTGAAGATGTTGAGGTGGTTCGGATGAAGAAGAAGAAGATCCGCTATTCGAGGCGTACTCCTCCACCCACATGCATAATGTCGATCTATCTCAAGGCGATGCATTGGAGTTTCTGAACTACCACACCGGACGCGTGGACCGCATAAGTTAAATCGTTGGATTGGCGAATTAGAAGTTGGTAAAGAGTTTTCCAACAAGTATGCTTTTCTTGGTGCATTGAAACAATACAAACATCAAGAAGCGGGGTTAACTACAACGTGGTTAAATCCAAGCTCGATAAGTACGAGGCGAAGTGCGGTGCAAAGGCAAGACGGTACATGTTCATGGAAAATCGTGGCCTCGTTGAGGAAAAGGACAGGCTTGTGGGAGATCAAAAAGTACAAAGGTCCACATACATGTCTTGCCGGTATAGTATCACTATGTGTTCAAAGTTTTTGAATAATACTAATATTACGTAATGTTGCATTATTTAACGTACTTCGTTAACAGGTGTTTCACAAGATCATCCGAAGATGGATTCAGAGATGTTGGCTGACTTAATAATACCGACGGTGAAGGCCGATCCCAAGACTACAGTGCCGGCCTTAATTGGCAATATTCGTAGCCAATTGGGGTACACGCCCTCTTACCTGAAGACTTGGATAGCCAAGCAGAAGGCGTTGAAAAAGTTGCATGGTCGGTGGGACGCTTCATATAATAAAGTGTGGCAGTGGTGTCAGGTGCTGGAGAGATATGTCCCACGCAGCATGACTGCAGTGGGAAATATAATATTAAATTTACCTCGTTATGAGTGGGAATGTATATAGGTGGTCGACTCGAGGACGTAAAAATGGAAATCGAAACCGTGCCCATGACTGCAGTAGTGATAGGCAACCTCCGATTTTCGCTTTACTCGGCCACGTCGCCCTGCACATCTCCCGATACAATTTTGATAGCACGGTAGACCCCCAACTCATTTTCACCGATCGCTTCTAAAATCAATGAGTTTCAGTGACCATCTCAGTGTGTCTGAGGTTTCGAGACAGGTCTAGCATCAGGTAGCCTCCAATCATCTCAAGAATGTATGCCCGAGCATACCGTATTCTTTCTATTTCGGTCGAACCATTATTCGGCTCCGGGATTGTGTCTCGTAACCAGCCCATCTCGATCCGACCTCCATGAATGTTATCGGAATGGCACCGAAGCTCGTAGCATACGGCGGTCCAATCGCTAGAAGTTGCGACCCGGTGACTACGGACCCATCCACCGGCAATCCCAATTGCGGTGCACGTCTTCGAGTGATAGTACACTCTCCGCATGGAAGATGGAAAGTGTGCGTCTCGGTCTCCACCTCTCTATCAACACACCGATTAACTTCGGCTCCAACTTGCACCCCCGGCCTATCGTGGTCACGTGCAAAACCCCGCTTCCATGAGATAATTCTCGATAAGCGGCGATGGCGGACGGTATATTGCGAATATAGCATTGCAACACCCGATCTATGCATTTGTTTAAAAAATTATAAAATAAAAATTAATTAAAATTGCATAAACCTAAAAAATATTAAATAGTATTGAAAAATTAAAATTAAAACTTACCATTTGCATTTGATCGACGGAGATGTGTTTATCGTCGAAACGAATTAATTTCCCGGCCATTAGAAATACGATCGAATATTTTAAAATTTATCAAAAAAATATATTTCAAAAAATTTCAAAAAGGGCTTTTTGGTAAATATTAAAGGACTATTGTGAAATTTTAGAGGAATTTTTAAGGAATTTAAGAGAAATTTGAGAAGAATTTGAGAGAAAGTTGAGAGAAAAAATGAATAAGGACTTTGTTGTGAAAAAAATAAAACCGTGGGGGGGTTTTATAGGTTTTTTTTTCTGACCGTTGGAGGCCCAACGGTTAAAAATTTGACCGTTGCAGCAAGAAAGCGCGCCCTTGGGGGAGCGCTTTGTGCCACATCAGCAAAAAGCGTCCTCGTCGGTAGCGTTTTGTGCTTTGATGTGGCACAAAGCGCTCCCCCAAGGACGCGCTTTCCTGCTGCATCCTCCCAAAACGCGCTGACGTGGACGCATTTTGGGGGGAAATGACCCTTTTCCGTAAATAATGCAAAATTTGGCCCATTTCCGTAAAATTTTTTTTTTGGGTATATATTGGTAAATTACCCTTAAATGTGTACCAATATTTAATACATTGAATATGATTATGATATATAAAAAAGATAACACGGTGATGTTAACATGAAATTGACACTCATTTTAATAATGTCAACTAGAATTAGATACAAAATGATTATATGACACAAGTATAATATGAGAATAATATAAATTAGATTTTCTCCTTAAAATTATTTTCTTTTAAAATTTATATATTAATTAAAATAGATCGAGTGATGATGAATTGGTACTTTAATATTATTGAATATATGTTTAATCTTTGGATTTATGATTCTTAATTGTTTTATTTAAAAATAATATTAAAGTAGGTAAATGTATCATGGACGTCTTTATAGTAGGAGTCAGATTGCATTTTTTCTCTCTCTACTAAAAAAATAAATAAATTAATCCTTATACATTAAATCAAAGAGTAAATTGGTCCTTTTCTGTTAAAAAAATCATTTATTTGTACTGTTAAAAACTTGCGTGGTTGACTGAATAACTAGAAAGTGACACGTGACGTGCCATGTGTACATTTGTTGATGTACAATGACTAGTTTTTAATAGAAGAATTGGATGAAATTTTTAATAGGACGGCCATTTTGCATTTAATCTAATGTCCAATGATTAATTTGCCCATCTTTTAAGGAGAGGGGGCAAAATGTAATTTGACCCTTGATATAGGGGTGTCCATGTCATTTTACTTATAAAAGTATAAAAAGACAAAATGGCATCACAATAATATTATAGTTTAAAACAAAGATATTTCTATAATTTCATTATTGAGTTGGTGACCTAATTAAGAGTGACACCAACTTCGCCAAATGCTTAAATATTAAATAATGTAAATTTTTATATAAAGGAATTATAAATATATAAAATTTCATATAAATATATAATACCATGAATATGATTATTGCACAAAATACAAATACATATCTTTTCAATTTTTTTTTATATATATATTTATGAATTGTAACAAGTACAATACAATTATAAATACAGGTCTGAGTAATCACAAGTATTAAACTATTATAAACGGATTGTACAATCAAACTATTATAACATAAACAGATTAAGAACTGATATAGTTCAAACTAAAACCAACCAATAACGACTAACTGGATCAAAACTCTCATATATGATGAAACTTAAAAACTTGCGTATATAAATTAGGCATGATAAATCTCTGAACCAAAACCTCCACTTTTATCAATTAAAATTAAATGAAGTAATGGTTTGTTAATATATATTTTAAAAATAGTCACGAATTCTTATGAGATTCGATGTGATTAAGCAAGTAAAAAGAGAAACATTGAATTCAATTCAAATTAAGCAATTCCATGATCTGGGATAACAGAGATTATTCCATTAATTGGACATAGACGTCGTTATACATCGTTTACATCAACATTAATAGACGTGAATGAAGGTCACGTGCATGGCACCGACCAATCATGGACCGGAAATTCTCATCAAGACTGGCTGGCCTGCTGCCACGTATACCAATCCCTTAAGGTCTTGCACTGTATTATCACATAAAATATTTAATGTTTTACTCCTATTTTCTATTTATGTGTTGCTCTTGCATGAGGTGGTCATAAAATAGTCTTGGGTCCCGCCAAGTGGGATACGTGTATTGCTAGGATTCTTTGAAGTCCCTTTCAAACCAGACCAACATCCTAGAGCCCGAGGGAATGATCAACGGCTGGTATCTCCTCACCGGCTATTTCTAATTATTCGATCCAACGGCGTAAATCGAATTGGCGGCTGCCGCCCAACAGTGTTTCCCAAGTCTTGGACTGCAATGGCTGTCGGTAAATTAGGAGTCTGTGGTAACATTTTTATTATAAAGAAAATGAAAACAAAAAAAGTAAAGGACAAAGTATGTTACTAGTCCCTGCATTTCTATGAAATTTGATATTTACTCCCTATATTTTAAAATTTAAAAGTTCAATTCTCTTACTTTTTCAATTTAAAAATCTTAATCCAATAATTATCATATGTTAAAATGTTTATTTTCAATTTATTTTCACTCATATGACATGTCATATGAGGGCAACTTAATCAACATGCCAAATTGATAAATTTTGATAAAAAATACTTACTATTTTAATGATTGGATTGGGATTTTTAGATCAAAACAGTTAAAGGGCTTAATTTCTATCATTTTAAGTATAGAGAATAAATCTCAAATTTTATCAAAAGAATAGGGCTAACAGACAATTTTAACGAAAAGTAAATTACAATAAAAAATAAAGTAGCCGTTGGAGACGTGGAGTTTATTACTTGTATAAAAAGAGGCACAGACTTTAAAACACATGAAAGTCAGGAAGAAAAGTAAAATAAATTAAAAATCCAAACCATTTCGGATCCCTCTGGGATCGAAATCGATTTTGTATCTATTTTCTGTTTATCAATAGCATTCCCTAACCAATAATATTCTTTTTCTTTTTTACTTTTCATTGAGAAAATCTGTAAAGATTTCCTCTGAAATATATATATCTTGAACATGTTTTTGGGTTCAGGCTTTTGATCATATTATTTCGAAGATCATCGCCTCTTTTTGTTTGATATTGCAAAAGCTTGTTCGTTGTTTGCCAAAGCAAAACCCAGTAGTATTATGGATGGGATTTTCTTGTCATCTTCAGCTGAGAAATCTGTTTCTCCAAACAAGCAACTCAAGAACATTCCAAGGAGACATAGTAGTGGAGCTCACACAAGCATCATCCATGGGGGAGGAGGAGGCCCCTTTTTGGCTCCCCCACCGTCTCTTTCCTTCTCTTATCCATTCTATCAGGCTCAGCAGCAACCACCTCTCCTTCCACTTCCACTCCCTAATAAACCTCTTCATACTTCGCTCCCTTCTCGAACCCCAACCCTTCCATCTTCTCCATCTAACCTCAAAAGCAACAGATACAAAGACCAATCTCTGACCCCTCCAAAGAGATCAAAATCGAAGCAACTCAGTGGGAAATCAGTAGGAGAGCCAAAGAAACTTCAAACCAGACCAACGGAGGGAAAAAAAGCACAAGGTGCAATTAGTAAGCCCTTTGTCATGGCATCAGGAGGACCCCAGGCGGCTGCGAGAGATTTGGAGAGGCTTTCAAGTTCTATCTTTACACTCTCTCCACCACCTAGCAGCTTGCCTTTGCCCAGCTTTTCGCTTAGACCAAAGCTTGGCTGCAAGGCTGAAGCTGGTGGAGGAGTCGATGATGGAGCCACTGACAATCTCCGACGACTCCTACGTCTCCCTTGAAGGGTCTTTTCCGTAAATAAAGACCTGAACAATAATTAAGGGTAAGCAGTAACTTCTGTTCTTCCTTTTTCTAGTTTTTCTCCTTAATTGTCTCATGTCATGGGAAATTATAAAGATCACCTCATAGTTTTTTTGAGCTGAGGTGCAGGAATAAAAGAAAAACTAGAGTGGATAAGAAGTGTGCTTGCTTCTGAGTTCTAAGGCTTTGGGTCAATAGTTTGTTCAACTTTTTCCATTTTCTTTTATAGCGTATTAAGTATATTGTAATTTAGATCCTATGCTGATCATAATGCGATCACCGCCTTGTTTTTGAATCGGGGGTGAACATATAAAATATATATGTGTAAGGCTTTGCCATTTTCTTGTGTTTGATAATCTTAAGGCTGTTTCTGAACAGACGATTGCCACATTGCGTATTAAGCACATGCACGCATTTTATGTCTCGATCATAACATCTATGCCAACCAATCTTCACTTCACCTCACCGGATTTAAATCATAGGAGGTGAGAGAAAGAAGCATGAGCAAGCAAATGATAAACTTATATATATATTAGGTGCTATTCTGCATGGATCATGCTTTCTTATGGACTCGGAACTTCTCACTATCTTCAGGAATAGTGGCCCAATCTCTCTCTTTTAACCAGCTGAGATAGATATTTATTTTTTCCTCTTAATTTCTTTGTTGCAATTTGCATATTTAAGAAATGTTCAAAGATTTTCAAAAAGAAGTTTTGATTTTTCGTTTTTTTCTTCAATTCAAATAAAAGAAAGAAATTCTATATGATTATTATAAATAAATAAAAAATTAAAGAAAAGCAGAAAATAATCATAAATAAAGGAAAATAAAAATTGAAAAGAAGGTTAAAGACTAATGGACACAATATAATATAAAGCCCAAGGTTTAAAATGATTGTTTATTTAGTAGTAAATATTTTATTTCTCCATGTACAACAAGTACTAAAGTCACGGCTTCTAGTAATCATATGACTTCATATTGTATGCGCTTCAATCTAAAATATTTCTATATATTTTATAATAAATGCAATGGATTTTATTTACAAAAATAATATTAATACATACAACAATTTTATGTAATATTTTTGGAATAAAGAATATCAAAAAATATTTTACTAATATGATGTGCATATTTATAATGACAAGAATATCTTATCATATATCATATTGAATTATCATATGTCATATATATAGATATTTATAAATGTGATCCACATATTTTTTTAAAATATTCTTAAAATTTCTAATAATAGAATTAAATATGTATATATACTTTTAAAACTATTTTAATATCACATATATATTTTTAAAATACTTTATTTCCAATTCCATTGAATTTTTAAAAAACAATATGAACTAGTTTAATAAAGAGATAATATTTTGTACATTGCCATTGAAGTTTTTAGACTCCACAAGCAGAGTTAGATAGGAGTATAGTAAAATATTAAAAAATAAATATTTTTAAAAAAGAGACGCATGATCGTTTTTTAAGGCTGCTTTTGGAATAAAAAAAGTACACTATTGGTGTACCAAATATTAACTCTTTAATATATTATAATTATTAAATACAATACAATTGTGTATTGCATGGGAAATAAACTAGTATTATATAAAAGAAGATAAAGGAGCACATAAGAAACATTGAGTTCTGGATAGTTTTTTGAGTTTCAAAATACTTCATTTTTTAGTTATATTGAAAATGGGTTTGTAACGACCCGCAAGTCAGTGGTGTTAGAAAAGCGATTTTAGAACCCCATTTATGATGTTCGAGTCCATAAATATTAAAATAATATTTACGAGATTAGAACTAAGGTTAATTAAATTTTTATTCCTTAATTTTATCAAATGGATAGTTAATTAAGGTACAAGGATTAAATTGTAAAAGTAGTCAAAGCTAATTACTATGGATTTTTAATTAATTGAGGGACCAATTGTGCAATTAGACAATAATATAAAGCTAAATGGTGGTGGAGACTAGTTTTCATCCACCGAATTAGCTAATTATGTCTAGTGGTAATTAATTAAGGTTAATTAAGTTAATATTAGTTAATTAATAAACTAATTACACTATATAAACCTAAAATTAAAAAATTAAAAGCCTTCAGTTTTTTTCTCTCCTCTGCACCGAAACCATTAAAGAAGCTTAGGGAAGCCATTTTTGAAGCTTCAACCATTCAACTCTTAAGCTCAATTTAGACTCTCTTTTTTTTTTTTTGTTGCAAATTTTATGTTTTTGAAGTTTTGGGAGCTTGATTTAGCTAACTTGAGTATCAATTTGTAAAATTTTTAAAGTTGTAAAATGTTTCTATTGTTGAATATTGAAGATTTTGGTACTAAATTGTTAGATTTTAAACTTAGATTTCAAAATAAAGACTAATTTGTAAAGTGAAAATTGTTAGTTTTGAACATAAGAATTAAAGTGTAAATATTTCGATGAGATTTCTATATTTATAGATAATAGAGGGTTGTAGAAGGATGGAATTGAGATCGGTTTTGAAATTGAAGCTCAAATTTGAAAATTATAGCAATTTCAGGTTTAGGGATTAAATTGAATAAAATGCAAAACTTTAGGGGAAATTGAATAATAAAATTGAACTAACATATGCTTATAATAGGATGATATAAGATGTTTAGATTTGATAAATTGAATTGAATAATTCTATAGATCGAGAATTGGACCAAATCAGAATTAATTGGGAAAAAGACGAAATTGTTGATTAGTTCTTTCAGATCAATTTGTTTGCTAATTTAATCAGGTAAGTTAATATGGTATGTTTGTTTTAATTTGTTATGCATTTAATTTATAAATGTAAATATGGTTAATTGAAATTTGGATTGTTTATGATTTGATACAAAAAGGTGATATATGGACTAAATAATAAAGAAATAACAAATTGACTGATAAATTGAATATGAAGAATTTCAATCTGAGATTGATTAGTTGAATTGAATCAAATTGATATGATTATGTTTGATTATCGAGATAGAGGACTAAATTGAATACAATTGAAAATAGTATAAATTGATGAATTTGTGAAATTGGCCTAGTATTTAAATGAATTATGCTATGCTATGGATTAAATGATGTCTTGATTGATGAATTGATGATATTGAGATCAATAAAATGATGATCAAACTACAAAGTAATTTGATTATTGGTTACCTTATTAACTGTTCGGGCAGCGTCGGATATAGTTGGCATGCCATAGGATAGATAGATTTCGAGTTACTTCGACTACGTGTTGATTAGAGCTGGGCACAACTTTTACTTCGGTTATATTGATGAGACATTGCATGCAAAACACAGTGATGAGTGTTGGGCACAAACTATTTACTTCGGCATTGTCTGATGAGGCACTGGGTGCCAAATTAGTGCGTAACCTCCCCAACCTGGCCCAAACGTTATGGCCGAATTATGGAAGTCACACTAGCCATCGAAATGGCCTAGTAAAACATTCAGTTATCGGAAAAAAAAAGTCAGAAAGCCTATTTCACAAGGATTTCAAATTATACAATTCTTAATTTTAGTTCAAATAATCTAAAACGGTCATTCAGGGAGAAACATTAATAACTCGAGCATGAAATATGACTAATTTGCAAAACTTCCAAATTTTACAAATGGGTATCAATACCAACTAGAAAAGTATCGATACGTATTTAAGTATCAATACGGTTTAGACATTCTGCCAATTTTGAAAATTGTAAAACGTGATTAATCGGTATTGATACTTTTATAAGTATTAACAGAAATTTGACATTCTGTTTGTTTTGAAAACTATTTATTTGGTCAAGTATCGATACCAGATGCCAGTGTATCGATACTTTTCGTCAGAATTGGTGAAAATTGCTTTATAGAAAACCATTTCGTTTTAGTTTCAAAAACACTTATTAAGTTAACCCGTTTTAGGAAAACACCAGTTTAATTTAGTTATCTTGTTCTTTTAGTTTTAGTTCCAAAGTTAGAAAAATCATATTTGAACCGTTTTAAAATAATTTAACAATCCTAAAGTTCTTAGCCATGTTTGAGTTTGATATTAAAACGTGTAATGCTAAATCCCAAATAAAACATCCATATGAAAAACTAAGTCCATGCTATAATCCATTTAAAACAATGGGGAAAAAAACCCAACTGAGTTTATAAAATAAAGTTTAAAGTACTTTTGTTCAAAACTGTTGATAGTGCTCTGAATGCCGAGTCCAAGCCCTAACCTCATGAGCTATTAGGAAAGATGGGAAAATTGAGTGAGCTATGAGGCTCAGTATGTGTAACACTTCAAAACCTGGCCCAAAAGTTACGAACGAATTCTGCAGGTTACATTGGCCACTGAAATGGCCCAAAACAAAACGTCGTTTGAAATCGCCTAAAATTTTTCAAAAACCTCCTTGCTTGAACTTAACAAGATTCGATAACAAACTCTACTTAGGTTTTCAAATGGTTGTCCATTAAAAGATGAAATAATGTTAAAACCTTATCAAAATGTCCTTATTCAGTTTGCAATTACTTCTTTTACCAACTGTTAATCCAAAATTTCGAAATCAATGTAGTAACGGAAAATCTATTATTTACTTCTAAATAGAAACAATAAATTATCTCTTAAAAACCAAGCGATTAGTTAGCCAAATTTTTATGCATGGAATCACAATTATAGTTCAAAACAAAAAATCCACAATTTTTCAAAAAGTCCAAAATAAAAGTTCATACCACAGTTTACTTACAAACCAATTGAAAATAATTTTTTGAATTTAAGAAAAACTTATAAAATCGAACCAAGAAATTAACGTAGCTTCGAGACCTCTGATTCACTGAGTCCAACACCTAAGCTCACGAATTACCTGAAAGGTAAAAGTAAGGGAATGAGCTACGAAAGCTCAGTGTGAGTCTAAAACAAATGCAAAAAGCCAATAACAGAATAATACCTCGATTGCAAAGTTAACTAACCACACAAACTTACATTAGCAAAATTCGAATCATAAATAGAAATCACATCAGAATAACGCATAATATCACTAATACACATAACAAATATGAATAACGAAATCTGATGAGGAATGATACAAAATCCCACCTAGCCAACTGCTACACACCATCTCCACAAATCCCACATACACACCGATAAGGGTATACTAGACCCTTTGCAACCTCTACACACCAATATTTGGGTTATGGTGGACCCATCCAAACGAACACACCTCAATGTAGTCGTATGCCACTTTTATTATTGCGAATAGACTGCTAAAATATAATAATACAGTAAAACTGCCAATACAAACTTCCTTCTCTTCGAAAACAAATCTCAATCCCAAATGCAGATGCAAACCATATCAAAATGCACACGGATTACAGAATCGACATACTTGTATTTAGTTTCCATATTAAATAACAATATTTGCAAATCAGTTTAGTTTAACAGAAACAGAATCGGACTTACTCATATATAGTTTTCAAATTAGAGAAAAATAGTAAACAATTTCCGTACATCGCATCCAAACATTTTTGCATACTAGGTTTAGCATATCGCATTACAATAAACTTGAACGAACATCATGTAAAAATAGCTTAGAGGTTTATGAAGTAAATAATAATGATTTTGAAACTATTTTAAGGATATTAGAATTTGATTCAAAGTAGCATAATTACATAAGCATATATTTCCTTTCAAACAATAAGAAATGAACTGCTTCTTTTCCACCAAAAATAGTTAACTAAATTAAAATGGTGAAAATTCAAAAGGCACAAAGAACCCCTAAAGCAACACAAGATTTACAAATCTAAGCAAATTAAATAATTGATGTCTTATCCATTTTTTTTTTAATATTTGCAATGTATCCCATAATTATCAATCTTTTTTTATAATTATTAATTCTACATGGCACAAGTAAATTATGCATAACTTTGTCGCTAAAAATTTAAAATACATCTTTATGTGTTGACAAAATTCTAATTACTGCAGCTATACATGTTTTCAAACTATTTTCAGGTTTCTACACTAGATCAGGTAGTAAAAGAAATAACACATATATTTCACGATAGAAAAAGAGAAAACAAAACCAACATCAAATCGACCCCCTAATTGTAGTAGTTTCAGAAACACACCTTAGAAAGCGATTCCAAGCACCCACGAACGATCGATTCACCTTAACCTTACAAACCTGAAACTCAATTTTCTAATTATACTTAACCTATAAGAGTTCCAATTTAAACCATAAGTAAAGAAATCAAGAACCAATGTAATACCTAACAAAACAACATTTACCCGATTCGACACTTAACTTAAACGAAAATCTAGAGAACAACTAAACCTTACCGAGCAAAAATTAATAATAACGTGGACCCAAAAAGGAAGAAAAGAAAATGAAAATCAAAAGAGAAAGAAAGAAAAATCAAAGTTTGAAACCTTGAAAGAGAAGGGGAGAAACTAACGTGAGAGAGTGAGGGAAAAATATGTGAGAGTTAATTTGGGGTTTTGTTATTATTATTTTTAAAACAAAAAATTAAATAAATAAAATTTAAATAAAATCAGGCATAATAAAATCTAAGAAACTTTCAACTTAACAGATTTTTTTTTCTAAAGTTTGGAACCAAAATAGTAAAAATAATTTCTATTAAGCTCACACAAGGATTTGAACCCGAGACCTAAGGAAAAAATTACACTTAACCACTAAACCACTAGGCTCAACATTGCCCCTAAAATGTAAAGTAAAACATAAGAGTCTACACGACACCGCTAACTCACCTGCGAACCTTAATCCTTCTAACCCCATTTTTGGATGTTATAGTATGGTCTTAACATATAGGTAGTAAAACATATAAAGTAGTAGATAATGGCATACAAGTAAGAGGTGCATGTACAAATCAATATCACAATATTCACAGAATTCACCTAAAAGTTGGCATGCTCATGAATGAGTGCAGTCCACTACCCAATCTAGCCCTACACACCATAATAAGAGTTCCTCAAAACTTGTCCAACCCTACACACTATAATAGTAAGAGCATAAGCTCATGTGGGCATACCACTAGTAGATGTACGGATGGACCACCATTAGTTATGCAGATGAACTGACACTAGATTGATCGGTGAACCGATCCAACATTATATACCTGAACTTCTTCCTTCAATAACTCAACCCCAGGTAACAATATCATGCCATTAATGATTAGTGACAGTAAAACATACAGTGATAATATCAACATGAAAATAGTGAAATCTTAACTTATATGCAGTAATAGTAGAGCATGTGTCTATCGTATATGCAGTAACATCACAAAAACAACATCACAATTACCCAACAACACAATTTCATAAATTGACAGCATAGCAATATCGTACTTACAACACACGATTATGTTTTCAATCAACTCATACTTACGGTTTTTTGATGTAACACACCTAACCCGTATCCGTCGCCGAATTAGGGTTATAGGTGTTACCAGACTGATCGGAAAGTTTTATAGACAATTAGTATTACAATACATCAATCACAATCAATGTGTCTCTCTTATAGGTCAACGAGACCTTAATCATACTTCAGAGTAGGGTCGGGACTAAACTGAACATATATGAAAATTCTTGGAAATTCAAAAATTTTTGAACACTGCAGAGGTCACACGCCCGTGCAGTCAGGCCGTCTGCCTCCCACGGCTACTAGACACACCCATGTGTCCTGGCCGTGCCAAAACAGAGCATGTATACTGACTTATCCCCACGGTCACCAGGCACGCCCGTGTACCATGGCCGTGTACTCTTAGTCTAGATACTGACTTATTCACACGGCTACCAGGCACGTCCGTGTACCATGGTCGTGCACACTTGGGCTAGCTACTGACTAAATCCCACGGCCACTAGGCACGCCCATGTGCCACGGCCGTGTAAGAAAAATAGGCCATTTGCAAGGCCATAATGCCACCCACATTAGGGTCAACCCTACAAGCAAATTACCAATTCATATCATATACCATTGACAACCATAGACATGTCAAATAATCCACAATCAACCTCATTTCCAATCATACCAATTTGCACAACCAAAACATAAATACATTCAAACATAATTTATCCATATTTACCTCTCATATAACCATCTCCTTAATCAAACATACATACTCAAATTTCATCTATAAGCATACCATAAATGTAACTCCCCTTTACCCGGGTTCTACGCCGGGAACCGGGCTTGAGGCGTTACCGAACTTAAACCACTTAATCACCACTTAGGCTCTACGTCGTTACTCTCTAAAACCTCCTTCTCGACTTACGAGGCCTAACTCATGCACCCGAGGACCCTCAAGACTAATCCGGAACTTTTTCCATTCTTAAAATTTTTCTTTTCAAGACAGTCTTACACGCGTGCAAGATGAGACACGCCCGGGCATAGGCACACACGCCCATGTCCCCAGGTCGTGCCTAAAAACCCAGTATTCTGCCAATTTGCCCACGGTTAAGGCACACGCCCATGCAATTTGGGAACACGCCCGTGTACCCTATCACACGTCCGTACCTTTCACCCGTGGTCGATACTGACTAATCACACATGGTTTTAACACGCCCGTGGGTCTAAACCGTGTGCCATACCTTAGTATTCTGACTTATTCAACACGGCCTCGGCACGCCCGTGTGCTTTAACCGTGTGACCATTCCAATTCTAATTTCAAAGTGCAGACTTCACACGGCCAGGGTACCAGTCCATGGCTTGATCGTGTGTCTCACACGGCCTAGACACACGCTCGTGCGCCTACCCGTGTGGACCAGAACAAGGCTATTTGCCAAGCTCTCAGCACTCCTATAGCTTACACTACAAGAATCCATTCAACATACCAATAAACACTCATAACTTCAACATGGACTTCCATAGGTAACCTTATAATTTCATAAAAGGTAGAATGAGCCATCATGCATGGAAATTTACAAATTTCAATATCTTACAAGATGCCAATACACCTTTGGCCAAAATAAAAAAATAATTTAACTAGCTTAGCACCTATACATGCCATTTACAAAAATCATTAAGTCTAGGTTTACCGAGAGGAGCTGATAGTGTGGGCGGTCTTCCGATTAGCTGCGTATTCCGGCTCGGCTCTAAAACTCTATAAAATAAGGGAAAAGAGAAGGGGAGTAAGCTTTAAGCTTAGCAAGTTTACATGTAAACAATATAACCTTTTTAACATGTACTAAACAATTTCATAGCGTTATGTACTAACCAAGAAACAATTTATATTCATGATCATACTTACTCATTTCCTCCATTCACACACTCTAACCACATCACAAGCATAATGTATACATTCATTATCGGTTCCCCTGCACTTAACATCACAAATTCACATAATACGGCACATCTAATCTATTTCTCATAGCCGGATTTCTCGATGGTTTCGCACTTAGCCCACCATCAGTCATTATTAGGGTGGTATCGCACACAGCCCACCAAAGAATAATTACGGTGGTATCGTACACATCCCACCAAAAGAATAATTACGGTGGTATCGTACACAGCCCACCAAAAGATTAATAGACGATGGTATCACACATAGCCCATCGTAATTGAACAACAATGTGGTATCGCACTTAGCCCACCATTAAGAGTGGTCATTGCACAATCACAAGATTATTTCATTAATCATACGATAATTTTTTTTCAATAACTACCTCAATCCATCTATTAGTACCACATATGTTCTCAATCATACCATACTCTAATTAGTAACATAGGGGTTATGAAAAATATACATTGCTTACACATAAACTTACCTCGGTGCAAAACGTGATAACCAACGATTTAGTCTGTCACCTTGCCTTTTCCACGGTCAAGGTTGATTCCGCGCTCTTCTTGATCTATAACAATGAAATTTATTTGTTTAGATCATTCTATGATCATAATACACCAAATTCTATACTTGGGCAAAATGACCATTTTGCCCTTGTACATTGGCAAAATTACGATTTTGCCCTTAGGCTCGTAATTTATTTTTCAACACATTTTCTCAATGCACAAGCATAGATGAACATTTATTTCTCTTACAACTACTCACCATTCCAACTATTTCATGCATTTATGACACAAATTTAATCTTTGCATTCAAGTCCTATTTAGGTGTTTCCATGCTAACACCTTTCACAAAAGTTGTTTCTCACCTCCCTAACATTCATTTTCTTCCATGAAAACTCATCTAACAACACAACTACTCTCATGGAAAGTGCTTAAACTTTCAACCATTTTACAAACTAGTCCCCCCATTAGCTAGCTTAAGCTTTGGGGACTCCAAAAATACAAAAATCATCAAAAATAATCATCAAAATGACTTACTTGCAAGGATGAGATGTAGCAGAAAATTTTGAACTCCAAGAACACTTATTTCCTCTAAAATTTCGGTGGTAGAAGAAGAAGGAATAGTAAAAGATGATATCTCATCTTTTTATCTTATTTTATTCATTTTTTTATTCACCTAATGTCACCAAATTTTGACTAAAATTAATGCTCTTGTCTCTCCTAGCTTGTATGGCCGGCCAACACACATTAAATGGCCTAATTGCACTTTAAAATCCTCTAAATTTACTTTCTATAGCTATTAGGCACCTCCACCATGAAAAAAAATAGAACTTTCGCACTTTATGTGAATTAGTCCTTTTTCGCAATTAAGCATGCTGTCACTCAAATTAAAACACCAAAATTTTCATGCATCCATATAATCATTCTACAGCACATAAATTAATGTCAAAATAAATTTTCTTGACCTCGGATTAGTGGTCTCGAAACCATTGTTCCGACTAGCCCCAAAATCGGGCTATTACAACTCTCCCCCTTTTTAGGGATTTTTGCCCTCGAAAATCTTACCGGTAAAGAGGTTTGGATATTGTTCCCTCCTAGCTTCTTCCGGTTCCCAAGTAGCCTCTTCTACACCGTGCTTTTGCCATAATACTTTTACTAAGGCTACGTCCTTGTTTCTCAATTGTTTCACCTATCGAGCCAAAATTTTAATCGGCTCTTCTTCATATGTCATATCCAGTCGTATTTCGATTTCTGTTGGAGGAATCACATGCGAAGGATCGGAACGATAACGCCTTAAAATTGATACATGGAACACATTATGAATTTTCTCTAACTCTACCGGTAAAGCCAACCGATATGCCACTGGCCCAACCCTCTCGATAATCTCATACGGCCCTATAAATCTCGGGCTCAATTTATCTTTTCGACCAAATCTCAATATTTTCTTCCACGGTGACACTTTCAGAAATACCTTGTCGCCCACTTGAAATTCAATTTCTTTTCTTTTCAAATTCGCATACGACTTTTGCCGGTCCGAAGCAGCCTTCAGACTGTCCCGGATAACTTTCACTTTCTCCTCAGTCTCTTTAACCAAATCAACCCCATGAATTTGCTTCTCACTCAGCTCAGTCCAATACAAAAGGGTCCGACATTTACGACCATACAAGGCTTCATACGGTGCCATTCGTATGCTCGACTGATAACTATTGTTGTAAGCAAATTCGACCAAGGGTAGGTATTTTTCCCAACTACCTTCGAACTCTAACATACAACATCGAAGCATATCCTCAAGAATTTGGATTACTCTCTCTGACCGACCATCGGTTTGAGGATGAAATGCAAGACTAAAATTCAACTCGCACTCCAAGGCCTCCTATAACTTCTTCTAAAACCTCAAGTAAATCTCGGGTCTCTCGTCCGAGATAATGGATCTGAGCACACCATGCAATCTCACTATCTCTGCCACATACAACTCAGCTAATTTATCCAGTGAATAATCAACACATACTGGAATAAAGTGAGCCGACTTTGTTAACCTGTCAACAACAACCCACACAGCATCTTTCTTTTTCAGAGTCAAAGGCAACCCCGTCACGAAGTCCATGGTGATCCGATCCCACTTCCACTCGGGAACCATCACTGGTTGAAGTAATCTTGAAGGCACTTGGTGCTCCGCTTTCACTTGTTGACAAATCAAACATCTTGTTACATACTCCGAGATGTCTCTTTTCATTCCCGGCCACCAATAGAATTTCTTTAGATCATTATACATTTTCGTGCTGCCCGGGTGTACTGACAAATAACTACTATGTGTTTCCCGTAAAATTTCTAGGATCAACTCGTCATCTTTAGGCACACAAATTCTATCATGGAACATTAAGCAACCATCCGAACTCACCCGAAATTCAGAATTTGTCCCTGATTCACACTCAGCTCTTTTAGCTAGTATCCCACTATCGTTCCTTTGAGCCTCATATATTCGTTGAACAAATAGTGGTCTAGCTCTCAACTCAGCCAGTATAGCACCATCATCGGACAATGACAAATTCGTGCTCATAGTTCTCAAAGCATACAAGGATTTTCTACTTAAAGCATCCGTAACTACATTCGCTTTCCCCGGGTGGTAATCGATCACTAGCTCGTAGTCCTTCAATAATTCAAGCCACCGTCGTTGCCGTAGATTTAATTCTTTTTGATCCATTAAGTACCTCAAACTCTTATGATCAGTGAAGATTCAGCAATTCTCACCATATAGGTAATGGCGCCAAATCTTTAACACGAAAACAATCGCGGCCAACTCCAGGTCATGAGTCGGATAATTCTTCTCATGCGATTTTAGTTGTCTCGAGGCGTAAGCGATTACCTTACCCTCTTGCATCAACACACAACCGAGACCATTTAATGACGCGTCACTATAGACTACAAACTCCTTTCCCGACTCAGGTTGTACCAAAACCGGTGCCTCTGTCAACAACATTTTCAATTTCTCGAAACTCTGCTGGCATTCTTCAGTCCATTCAAATTTAACATCATTATATAGTAGTTTTGTCATTGGAGTAGCAATCATGGAGAATCCCTTCACAAACCGCCTATAGTATCCTTCTAAACCCAGAAAGCTTCTAACTTCCGACTCATTCCTCGGTGGTTTCCACTCCATAATAGCTGAGACCTTTCCCGGATCTACTCTAATACCTTCACCCGATACAATATGTCCTAGGAACCCTACTTCTCGAAGCCAAAACTCGCTCTTACTAAGTTTAGCATATAACTGCTTGTCTCTTAAGGTCTGTAAGACAATTCTCAAATGTTCCGCATGATCACTCTCATCTCGAGAATAAACCAATATGTCGTCAATAAAGACAACCACAAACTTGTCCAAATACGGTTGGAAGACACGGTTTATTAAATCCATAAAAACTACAAGAGCATTCATTAAACCGAATGGCATGACCAGAAACTCATAATGACCATACCTCGTCCAAAATGCCGTTTTGGTACATCTTGCTCCTTAACCCTCAACTGATAATAGCCGGACCTCAGGTCGATCTTGGAGAACACCGTAGCTCCCTTCAGTTGATCAAATAAATCATCTATCCTCGGCAAAGGGTACTTGCTCTTCAGAGTTACTTTATTGAGCTGTCTGTAGTCTATGTACAATCTCATCGACCCATCTTTCTTCTTTACAAAGAGTACTGGGGCACCCCACGGTGAATAGCTTGGTCTTGCAAAACCCTTATCCGTCAATTCTTGCAACTGAACTTTCAGTTCTTTCAACTCTAGCGGGGCCATCCTATACGGAGCAACCGAAATGGGTGCTGTTCCCGGAATTAACTCAATTCCAAACTCGACCTCTCTAACTGGGGGTAATCCAGGCAACTCTTCCGGAAATACATCCTGGATACTCACATACAACCGGTACTGTTTCAATCCTTACTTCAGATTCTTGAGTGTTTAATACAAAAGCGAGATAAGATTCGTACCCTTTTCTCAAATATTTCTCAGCTATCATGGAAGAAATCACCACTGGTAAGCTATCCGACTCACCTGATTCAACCCGAATAACATCTCCATTTTCACAATTTAGTTCAATAAATTTACTACCACAATTCACTAAAACACTATGGGTAGTCAACCAATCCATACCAAGAATCAAATCAAATTCATCAAAAGGCAACAACATAAGGTTCGCCGGGAAACAATGACCTTTAATTATCAGAGAACAATTCCTACACACCTTGTCAACTAACACTTGTTTACCTAGAGGGTTTGACACTTTTACCACAAATTTAGTGGACTCAACAGTTATACTCAAACTAGATGCCAATCTCATACAAATATAAGAATGAGTTGATCCCGGGTCAATTAAAGCGATAACAGAGGTGTCATAGAGAGAAAATGTACCCGTTATTACATCCGGTGATGACGCCTCTTCTCGAGCGCGAATAGCATAGGTTCTTGCTGGCGCCCGACCCTCTGGCCTCACAGTGGTGTCTCGTGGTACACCTCAACCACTAGTTCCGCCTCCCGGGTTCTTTTGTGGCCTACCTCTAAAGGATGCACTACTTGATCTTATCTCTTGCTTCCTCTCATTGTCATCCTTTTCAGGACAATTTTGGATGAGATGGTCGGGGGATCCACACTTATAGCAATTTCGATTATTTCCCCAACACTCCCCAGTGTGATGTCTGCGAAAACTTGGGCACTCTGGTTTGGGCCTTGGATTGCCCACACTCGCCATTGAGGTGGCTTGAGCTCTTGAACTCGAACACATGTTGCCTTGCTCTCTCTGCGAATACCCGACTGATGTAGTTGTCCGAGGGTTCACTTCCCTGGACCTCTTCGATTGAGCTTGGTATGATTTGCTCATCGGCCTCTTCTTCGCATCTTGAGCCTCACTCAGGGCTTTCCTCTTTTCCTTACTCAATTCTTCGGCCTTACTAGCCCTATCCGCCAACACCACAAATTCTTTTAGCTCCAAAATTCCGACTAAGAGTCTGACATCTTCATTCAACCCATCTTCATATCTCTTGCATAAGGTAGCTTCCGTGGATACACATTCTTGCGCATACTTGCTGAGCCTAACAAATTCGCGCTCATATTCTGCCACAATCATTTTTCCTTGCTTCAACTCAAGGAATTCTTTCCGTTTCTGGTCTACAAACCGTTGACTTATATACTTCTTTCGAAACTCTTCCAAAAAGAAGTCCCACGTTACTCTCTCTTTAGGAACCACTGATGTCAATGTTTTCCACAAATGGTATGCCGAGTCCCTCAGCAAAGACATAGCACATTTCAAACTCTCCTCAGGTGTGCAGGAGAGTTCATCAAAAACCCTTATTGAATTCTCAAGCCAGAACTCTGCTCGCTCAGGGTCATCATCTATATTAGCTCGAAAATCCTTAGCCCCTTGCTTCCGAATTTTGTCTACCGGGGGGCTTAGCCGTCCTCAACATTTCTATACCTTGGGGAGCCACAGGAATTGACTGAGGTATAGGTGGGGGTAGAGGAGGTTGAGCATTGGGGTTTGCTCGTACATACTCGGTGTACCGCTTATCCATCATTTGGAGAAAGGCTTCCCGAGCCTCTTCTCCCCGACCCTAGTCTCGGGGTTACTCGCGCACAGCGCGGTCCCTGCTTGCAGAGAGCGCAGACTTAGCTGCGTCATCTCAGAGCCGATTGTTCGGGATCCATATGCTACAATAAACAAGTTTAAAATCATCAGAAGCCACCACACTATCATCATACGCTAAATGGCATGTATAGCTAGACTCCTATCCACGCTATGGTAGTCCTAGAATCGACTAAACCATAGCTCTCAGCACTCCTATAGCTTACACTACAAGAATCCATTCAACATACCAATAAACACTCATAACTTCAACATGGACTTCCATAGGTAACCTTATAATTTCATAAAAGGTAGAATGAGCCATCATGCATGGCAATTTACAAATTTTAATATCTTACAAGATGCCAATACACCTTTGGCCAAAATAACAAAATAATTTAACTAGCCTAGCACATATACATGCCATTTACAAAAATCATTAAGTCTAGGTATACCGAGAGGAGCTGATAGTGTGGCCGGTCTTTCGGTTAGCTGCGTATTCCGGCTCGGCTCTAAAACTCCATAAAATAAGGGAAAAGAGAAGGAGAGTAAGCTTTAAGCTTAGTAAGTTTACATGTAAACAATATAACCTTTTTAACATGTACTAAACAATTTCATAGCGTTATGTACTAACCAAGAAACAATTTATATTCATGATCATACTTACTCATTTCCTCCATTCACACACTCTAACCACATCACAAGCATAATGTATACATTCATTATCGGTTCCCCTGCACTTAACATCACAAATTCACATAATACGACACATCTAATCTATTTCTCATAGCCGGATTTCTCGATGGTTTCGCACTTAGCCCACCATCAGTCATTATTAGGGTGGTATCGCACACAGCCCACCAAAGAATAATTACGGTGGTATTGCACACAGCCCACCAAAAGAATAATTACGGTGGTATCGCACACAGCCCACCAAAAGATTAATAGATGATGGTATCGCACATAGCCCATCGTAATTGAACAACAAGGTGGTATCGCACTTAGCCCACCATTAAAAGTTGTCATGGCACAATCACAAGATTATTTCATCAATCATACGATAATTTTTTTTTTCAATAACTACCTCAATCCATCTATTAGTACCACATATGTTCTCAATCATACCATACTCTAATTAGCAACATAGGGGTTACGAAAAATATACATTGCTTACACATAAACTTACCTCGGTGCAAAACGTGATAACCAATGATTTAGTCTGTCACCTTGCCTTTTCCACGGTCAAGGTTGATTCCGCGCTCTTCTTGATCTATAACAATGAAATTTATTTGTTTAGATCATTCTATGATCATAATACACCAAATTCTATACTTGGGCAAAATGACCATTTTGCCCTTGTACATTGGCAAAATTATGATTTTGCCCCTAGGCTCGTAATTTATTTTTCAACACATTTTCTCAATGCACAAGCATAGATGAACATTTATTTCTCTCACAACTACTCACCATTCCAACTATTTCATGCATTTATGACACAAATTTAGTCTTTGCATTCAAGTCCTATTTAGGTGTTTCCATGCTAACACCTTTCACAAAAGTTGTTTCTCACCTCCCTAACATTCATTTTCTTCCATGAAAACTCAGCTAACAACACAACTACTCTCATGGCAAGTCCTTAGACTTTCAACCATTTTACAAACTAGTCCCTCCATTAGCTAGCTTAAGCTTTGGGGACTCCAAAAATACAAAAATCATCAAAAATAATCATCAAAATGACTTACTTGCAAGGATGAGATGTAGCTGAAAATTTTGAACTCCAAGAACCCTTATTTCCTCTAAAATTTCAGTGGTAGAAGAAGAAGGAATAGTAAAAGATGATATCTCATCTTTTTATCTTATTTTATTCATTTTTTTATTCACCTAATGTCACCAAATTTTGACTAAAATTAATGCTCTTGTCTCTCCTAGCTTCTATGGCCGGCTAACACACATTAAATGGCCTAATTGCACTTTAAAATCCTCTAAATTTACTTTCTATAGCCATTAGGCACCTCCACCATGAAAAAAAATAGAACTTTCGCACTTTATGCGATTTAGTCCTTTTTCGCAATTAAGCATGCTGTCACTCAAATTAAAACACCAAAATTTTCATGCATCCATATAATCATGCTACAGCACATAAATTAACGTAAAAATAAATTTTCTCGACCTCGGATTAGTGGTCTCGAAACCACTGTTCCGACTAGCCCCAAAATCGGGCTATTACAATAACTTGATCATTTCATTGCCATCAAGCCATACCAAAACATGCACCAAATATCATATTCACTCATGCACATTATCAACATTTAACTAGCCAAATCACATGGCTATTTACATCTCAAACATATACCAAAATAACTAGCCTATACATGCCATACTTAGTATATACATTTTCAAAAGGTACCAAAATGAGTTTGAGTTGTGTGATGACGATCCTCGACGATCCCCGAGCCTTCAGTAGCTTTGACGATCTATAAAATAGAACAAACACACACAGAGTAAGCTTTCAAAAGCTTAGTAAGCCATATACAAATAAACTTAGCATAAAAAGGCATATAACCAATTTGATAAAATAACATCATTGATTCTCATAACAAATTCATCACATATACTCTTTGGCTCATTTGCTTAGCCATATCTTCCATATTCTTCAACTCAATTATCATATATACACATGGCTCATTCAAGCATATCTTCACATATAATCTCATCATTTTCATATACATAATCATCTTAGTAAGTTCATGTAGATATTTACCTTTCATACAGACTTAGTGTACATAACAAATGTACCTAAAACGGATATACAAATCACATAGTCGTTCGTATCTCAAATTTGCCCATTGAACCGTTCGAAATCTTATAAGATACTCAGAGTACTCGGAATAGTCATACAATGCCAATGTTCCAGATGTGGTCTTACATGTAATCAAATATCGAAGCCACTGTCTCAGACAGGGTCTTACACGAATCAAATACGATGCCAATGTCCCAGACATGGTCTTACACGTAAATCTCATATCGATGCCAACGTCCAAGACGTGGTCTTACACGAAATCTCAAATCAATGCCAACGTCCCAGACGTGGTCTTACATGATATCACATATCAGACACCTATTTCATGACATATACTATCCTATCTATTCCTAGGTTCAGATGGGACTTCTCGGATGTTGACACAATACTGATTCTATCTCAAAATTCATGTGTACATCATCTTATGTGCATTCATCCTTATCAATAGTCATATGAACATACATAATTCAATACAAATACATTTATTTGTATATCGACTTACCTCAGATTCGAATATTCGTTCGGACTCGGTTACTCGACTACCTTTGCTTTCCCGTGATCTAAGTCCATTTTCTTCGGTTCTTGATCTATACATATCCAAATTTAATCCTTTCATTCATCAACATATTCAATTCAATCCAAAAACATACATTTAGGGCAATTTTCAAATTAGCACTCATATTTTCACATTTGGACAATTTAGTCCCTAATTCACAAAATCACAAAATACATCAAATTTCAATACACCCATGCTTAGCAGAATGTTCATGTATCTCATACAAGTCCATACATTTCATTTATTTCACAATTTAGTCCCTCAAAAAATTATTTTCTCAATTTAGCCCTAATTAGCAAAATTCCATAAAAAATTCAATAACAAAATATGTTCATCTAGCATATATCTTTCATTTAACACCAATTCTCATCACAAATCTCACCATTTCATCCATGGCACATCTCATAAACATCATCAATTCTTCAAATTACAACATGGGTTTCGTAGCATGCGAAGCAAAGATTACGAAAATGTAGAAATTATCAAAAACATACCTTGAATTTAAACCTTAAAGTAGCCGAATATATAAAACTCAAACCCTTGCTTTCTTCCTTTTAATTTTCGGTGGATGAACATAAAAGATGATGATATTTTGGCTTTTTTTTTTTGTTTAATAACATTTTATTAACTCTTTACCATTTTAGCCCTTTTAAAACAAATAAGAAAAATGCATAAACCATGTACAAAACCGTCCATTAACAATCCACTATCATATTTATGGCATAATTGCCTCATAAGGCCTCTACACTTAAAAGCCACATCATGTAACACCCCTAACCCGTATCCGTCGCCGGATTAGGATTAAAGGTAATACCGAATGGATCAGAAATGTTTACAGACATTTCATAATACAAGTCATCGATTGCAATCACTGTGTCCCTTAGATAGGTCACCGAGACCTTAAGCATGCTTTAGAGGAGGGTCGGGACTAAACCGAACACATACGGTAATTCTCAAAATTTTAAAACTTTTTTAACACTGCAGAGGTCACACGCCCATGCAGTCAGGCCGTGTGCCTCCCATGGCAACAAGACACACCCATGTGTCCTTGCCGTGCCAAAATAGGGCATGTATACTGACTTATCACCACAGCCACCAGGTACGCCCGTGTAGCATGGCCGTGTACTCTTATGCTATATATTGAATTAATCCCACGGTCACTAGGCACACCCGTGTACCACAACCGTGTCTGCTTAAAAGACCCTTTGCAAGGCAAATTTACCACCCACACTTGGGTTTACCCTACAAGCAACATACCAATTCATTGCAAATACATTTGACATTCAAAAATTATGTCAAAAGATCATCATGTAATTTCATCCAATTACAACTCCCATCATGCTAACTTGTATACTAATTTATACAACCAAAACACATATACATCCAAGCATGATTCATCCAATTTTACCTACCATGTAACCATTTCAATGATCAAACCTACATTCTCATAATGCATTCATAAACTTACCATAACTTTGTCTATGTCAATAGCTAATTTGCCATACCAAACATGCATCATATATCATATTTACTCATGCATATTACCAACACATATCTAGCCACATCTTATGGCTACTTTTACACATTTCAAAGATAATTCAAAGTGACTAGGCTATACATGCCATATTTAGCTATATACATTTCCAAAAGATACCAAAATGAGCTTAGGTAGTGTGATGACGATCCTCGACGGTCCCGAGCCTTCAGTAGCTTTGACGATCTATAAAATAGAGCAAACACACACAGAGTAAGCTTTCAAAAGCTTAGTAAGCCATATACAAATAAATTTAACATTTAAGCATTCAAAACATATAATCAATATGAATTCACTAAAAGCTCAATTGCATAGTCATAATTCTTCTTGGCACATTTACTTAGCCATTCATCTTTCAATCGTGTATATCATCATATACTTGTTAGCTCATAGCTTTTCCATTCATGTATCACATTTACATTCTCATATTCAAATACACAATTCATCTTGGTAAGTTTATGAGTATACTTACCTTCTTATACACATAAAGTGTATTTATCAGACGTACCTGAAACAGATATGCAAACCATATAATCATTCGTATCTCGGACTTGCCCGTTGAACCATTCGAAATCTAATAGGATACTCAGAGTGCTCGGAATAGTCGTACAATGCCAACGTCCCAGACGTGGTCTTACATGTAATCAGATATCGATGCCCATCGTCCCCCGCATGTGGTCTTACACAAATCAAATACGATGCCGATGTCCCAGACATGGTCTTACACGTAAATCTCATATCGATGCCAACGTCCCAGACGTGGTCTTACATGATATATCTTATCGATGCCAACGTCCCAGACGTGGTCTTACACAAAATCTCGAATCAACACCAATGTCCCAGACGTGGTCTTACATGATATCACATAACAGACACCTATGTCATGACATATACTATCCTATCTATTCTTAGGTTCAAACGGGACTTCTCGGATGTTGACACTTAGTCGATTCTATCTCAGAATTCACATACACACCATCTCATATGCATTCATCCTTAACAATAGTCATAAGAACATATATAATTCAATACAAATACATTTATTTGTATATCGACTTACCTCGGATTCGGATATTCGTTCAAACTCGGTTATTCGACTACTTTCACTTTTCCGCGATCTAAGTCCGATTTCTTTAATTCTTGATCTATAAATATTCAAATGTAATCCATTTATTCACTAATTCACTCAATTCAATCCAAAAACATACATTTAGGGCAATTTGCAATTTAGCCCTCACATTTGCACATTTTATCAATTTAGTCCATTTTTCTCAAAACATCAAATATACACAATTTTTTCACACACATGCATAGCCGAATCTCCCTAGGGACTATACAAGTCCATACTTTTCATCAAATTCACAATTTAATCCTCCAAAATAATATTTTCTCAATTGAGTCCAAAATACTCAAATTTAACAAAACTTCAAATACAAACTATGATAATCAAACACATATCTTTTATTTTTCATCATCAAACATCATAAAACACATGAGTTCATCAAAGGCTCATTTTAAAAACATCATCAATTCTCAAAATTAAGGCATGGGTTACAAAGTATACGAAGCAACGATTTCAAAAACGTAGAAATTATCAAAAACCGAAGCAAAACATACCTTGAATTAAACCAAAAGAGTGCCAAAACCTAACTTTTCTTCTTTCTTTTATTTTCTTATGAAATTCGGCCAAAGGATGAATGAAAATGGCTTATTTTCAAGCCTTTGGTTTTATTAAATTATGACTTAATTATCAATTTCCAATATTAACCTTTTTATTATCACAAGGGACAAATTAACATTAAGGTTATCTTGTCATTTAATTAACCACTAACTTATAAATGGTTTATTTGCCTCATAAGGCCTCTTCTTTTAAAAGCCACAACACATAGGTACTTTAACAATTAGCATGCTAGTTTTGCATTTAATGCAATTTAATCCTTTTATCAAATTAAGCACTCAGACGGACAAATTAACTTACGAAACTTTAACAAATGCTTAATCACATATCAAAGACTGTAACAACCCAAACCCGACCCAAACATTACGACCGAATTTGATTTGTTACGGAGGAAAACCTTGTGAATCACCATTTCGATACCTATTAAATTTTTATTGAAAACTTCTCGTTTTCGGTTATCTTGCCAAAACTATACTTGGATTTAAGTTGGAAGTTTAATTAGGTCCGATTGTTATACCAGTTTCAAAGTGTGCGATGGCACGATTAAACTTTTTCGTGTTAACTTAAGAAAACATGTGATTTTAGTTCAATTTAATAATATAGTTTAAAGTAAACATCCAACATAAAAAAAAAAACACAACTAAAGTTTATGGAGGCCTTATTACAACCAAAGTAAAAATAACCAAATTTAAAGTTCAATAAATTTAAATCCACTGCATGGCCACCTCGAGTCCAACCGGCTCCTCAACCGCCATCTACGAGTCACCTGAAAAATGTTAAAGGAGAAGGTGAGTCACCAAGACTCAGTATGTAACCCTTCCCCCGTTTAAAAACAACATTTCATACACAACATATAACGGTTAATATGCAGAGTATCCTGTGCCCAACCTAGCCAACCAAACGCCTTTGTCTACCCCATGTGGTACCAAACCACTGGTGACCGTAGTCTCAATGTGTTACCAAAACACTGGTGGTGCCAAACCACTGGTGACATATAGTCACAATGTGCTACCAAAGCACCGGTGTCCGTAGAGACACAAATCGGGTGATGGGCCAACCCATCGTGTGATACCAAATCACGGCAGACGATCCCATATCTCAAGTGGGGCCAACCCACGGTGGTGTTAACCACAGGGACAAGTCGCTATGAGGTGCCAAACCTCTGGAGGTACCAAACCTCTGGTGACATATAGTCACAGTGTGTTACCAAAACACGTGCTGCTCAAGACGAAACATCACCGCCCCCTCCTCTCATATAGCCCATAGTAGGTAAACGATTAACAATGGATCTCATGCATTCATCACATGTATCAATAAACCATGCTTCCCAAAAGCATTAAAGTAATCTCATATCAACAGAGACTTACGGGATCCTCACTTGTACCGTTAAGGTACCAAATCGCATCTACATCAAATGATTTACATACAATATATATATATATAACACAACATTAATCGCTATAAGTGTGTATGTACACACTGTCACCCTTGGATGCTCTAAACAGAAAAGAAACGTTGGCCACTCTAGATCTACACGATCCCTATATTCGGCCAAATACTCATATTAGTACTATGGCCTATTCGGCCAAGTCAAATTATTAGAAGGGTTCCTTATGAACCCGAACCTTACCTATCACCCCTTGAGTACTCACTTCGGTACTTGGTATGCGATTCCTGCTCCACTCCTACATTCGGCCATCACTAGAGTTATTAGCCTTTGGCTTAAACGAATAGTAAACTAAAGGAAATCTTCTTACCACTACTTACCAAAGCCGAATGCTAGAGATTAGGAGTTTGGGTCGACTTCTTCACAAACTTGGGGTACCTAGGAGAGATCGTTTATCAACGTTTAGAAGCCTTGTTAACCTTTGCCGAAATCGGCACTTCCCTTGTAAAAGAAATCGACAAAGAAAAGAGAGAAGGGGAGATGGACATTCGGCCATTACTTACCCTTTACAATTGATTGGAGAGGAACTCTTGAGAAGAACCTATGCCCACTTGATATTCGGCCAAAGTAGATCTTTTGGAAGAAAAGAGATTTCTGCACCACAATGGAGTATGTTCGGCTAAAGAGGAGGAAAGAAAGAAATAGTGGAAAAGGGAGATAGGGGTTTCGGCAAAGAAAGGAGTAGGGGTTCTTGGTGTTAAGCAAAAAGAAGAAAATGAGGAAGATGTCAATGGTGGTTTTGGTTTTGAGAGAATGAGAAAGAAGTGGAAAAATATTAGAAGATGAGAGAGAGGAAATTCGGCTATTTGCAAAGGGAAAAAGAAGAAGAATCAAATGAATAGGTGCCTTAAGAGAATTCGCACTCTCCCCTATACTCAGTCTCCTAGCCGTCCACTCCTCTTCAACAAGGAGTCCCACATTCGGCCAACACCTAGTTTTTCTCTAGGCCACCCACTTGATTTAATTCAAACAATTTTGAATTAATAAAAATAATCTCCTAGTAATCCTCATTTATCTCCCATTATCCTTGAGATTAAACAATTAAAAATCTATTTTCAATGCCCATATTATCTCTTATTAATACTATTTTAATAAAAGAGTTTGAAGGAGAAAACTCTCCCCCTTGTGCCGTCCAAATAAAAACAAAAAGGAGGATTTCGTGACTCAACCAAGGCTCTCCTTCCTCTTGATGTGGCGTCACATGCTAGCTCTTAAGTGGGCTTGCTTTGCCACTTATCCAAGGCCTAATTAGTGTTAAATTACCCACATTTATTCTTATAACACCCACTTACTAAGGCTCCTTCTTTTAAAATTAAAAACTGAAATTTCTCTATCAAACCAGGCACACTCAAAGCCTTAAATTAAGCTCTATTATTCCATTAATAATATCACGTGATTCATAACAAGAAAATAGTAAAATTCCAAATAACTCCATATTTGGGATATTACGATTCTACCCTCTTAAAATAAATTTAGTCCTCGAAATTCCTTGATCAAAAGAGATGGGGGTATTCTTTGTCGCATCACCTCCTCAGAGCTCCCACGTAGCTTCTTCCACTTCGTGGTTCCGCCATAACACTTTCACTAAAGGCACCGCCTTCCTACGTAGAACTTTCACCTCTCGGTCTACAATCTGAACCGGTTCTTCTTCAAAAGATAAATCCGAGTTCACCTCGATCTCTCGCATCGGCACAACGTGCGAAGGATCCGACCGATACCGTCTCAAAGATTGACACATGAAATACGTCATGAATCGACTCCGGTTCTGCTGGCAGCGGCTCTAGCCGATAAGCCACTGGTCCTACTCGCTTCACAACGAGTATATGGCCCGATGAACCTTGGGCTTAACTTCCCTTTCCGTCCAAATCTCAACACCTTTTTCCAAGGCGACACTTTCGGAAAGACTTTGTCTCCCACAAAGATACTCCATTTCCTTGCGTTTGAGATCGGCATAAGACTTCGCCTATCCGATGCTTCCTTGAGACGAGACCGAATCACCTTGACTTTGTCTTCCGTCTCGGTTACCAATTCTGGACCAGAACTTGTCTTTCTCCCAACTCCGTCCAACATGTAGGAGTACGACACTTTTCGTCCATATAGGGCCTCGTATGGAGCCATTTGAATACTCGCTTGATAACTATTGTTATAAGCGAATTCCGCTAATGGTAGGTACTCCTCCCAACTACCACTAAAATCCAAGACATGACCTCTTAACATGTCTTCTAAAATCAGTATCACCCTTTCCGATCGTCCGTCGATTTGTGGATGGAAAGCCGTGATGAAATCTAACCGTGTACCCAAAGCTTGATGCAACGCTTTCCAAAACCTTGACGTGAATCGGGATCCCTATCCGAGATAATCGACATCGCACGCCATGCAACCTCACTATTTCACCCACATATACTTTCGCTAGCTTCGGAGTGAGTAATCCATTCTCACCGGCATGAAGTGGGCTGATTTAGTCGAGGCGATCCACAATTACCCAAATCGCATCCTTCTTGGTGGGCGTAAGGGTAGCCCACTAACAAAATCCATGGTGATCCTCTCCCATTTCCATTGAGGATCTTTATCGGTTGAAGTAGTCCCGATGGTGACCGATGTTCAGCCTTAACCTGGCGACACGTCGACACTTCCCTACGAACTCCGTTATCTCACGCTTCAACCTGTGCCACGGAATCAAGTTTCGCAAATCTCCATACATCTTGCTTCCTCGGGATGCATAGCGTATGGCTGCTATGTGCATCTTGGAGAATTTTCTCGCCTTAATTCTCGTATCCTTTGGCATACATACTCGTCCTTGAAAACAAAGCACTCATTCACTAGACAGATCGCACCCTTCCAAACCACCGTCTTGAACTTGTACCCTCTTAGAGCTCAAGCCCTCATCCACTAACCGCTTTTCCTTAACCTCCTCAACCCAAGTCGGCTTTACTTGGAGTTCTCGCTAAAAGACTTCCATCATCATACGAGACTTAATCGAGCGAACATTGCTCTTAAGTCCGTCACCACCTTCCGCTCAATGCGTCGGCTACTACATTAGCCTTACCGGATGGTACTCGATTGAACAATCATAGTCCTTTAGTAGTTCAATCCACCGACGCTGTCTCAGATTCAGATCCTTCGAGTCGGAAGATACCTCAAGCTTTTGTGATCCGTGTAGACCATCGACTTCTCTCCATACAGGTAATGTCTCCATATCTTGAGAGCGAAGAGCGACCGCCGCTAACTCTAAGTCGTGAGTTGGGTAGTTAACCTCATGCGGTCTTAATTGACGGGATGCATAGGCTACTACCTTCCCATCTCTGCATCAACACACATCCCAAACCGGTGTGAGATGCATCACAATAAATCGTGAATAACTTTCCCGCTTCAGTCGTACCAAAACCGAGCTTAGTCAAAATCTTCCTTAACTTATCAAAGCTTTCTTTGTCGCTTCTCCGTCCATACAAATGGGACACCTTTCCTTAGCAACTTAGTTAGCTGGTATTTGCTATTAGAGAGAATCCTTCCACGAATCTCCGATAGTACCCTGCTAAACCCAGAAAACTTCGTATTTCAGCCACCGTCCTAGGTGGTTTCCACTCCAATACTGCTTCAACCTTGCGAGGGTCCACTCTAATTCCTTCAGCTGATACTACATGACCTAAGAAAGCCACTTCCCTAAGCCAAAATTCACACTTACTGAATTTGGCATATAACTGCTTCCCCCTCAATACTTGCAGAACTATCCGTAAATGCTTGTCATGCTCCTCTTCTGTCTTTGAATAAACCAATATGTCGTCTATGAACACCACGACGAACTGGTCCAAGTACTGCTGGAAAACTCTATTCATCAAGTCCATAAATGCCGCCGGTGCATTGGTCAACCCGAATGGCATTACCAAGAACTCAAAATGCCCATACCGAGTTCGGAATGCCGTTTTGTGAACGTCAGTCTCCTTTACCTTAAGTTGATGATATCCTGACCTAAGGTCTATCTTCGAAAACACCGAGGCACCCTTCAGTTGATCAAACAAGTCGTCAATCCGAGGCAACGGATACTTGTTCTTGATCGTTAACTTGTTCAACTGACGGTAGTCGATGCACATCCGCATGGAACCGTCCTTCTTCTTGACAAACAACACAGGTGCTCCCCACGGAGATATACTTGGTCGTATAAACCCTCTATCCAAGAGCTCCTGAATTTGAGCCTTTAGCTCCACCAATTCCTTTGGTGCCATTCGGTATGGTGCTATGGACACAGTGCCGTTCGGTAGCAAGTCTATACCGAATTCGACTTATCGATCCGGAGGCAAACCGGAAGTTCTTCGGGAATACATCAAGCAAATTCCCCAACCGTTCGGACCTTTTCAATTACTAACCCTTAGCTTCCAAAGCCTGATTTGAACCAGACACGCCTCACAACCCTTCTTGACCATCTTTTCACCTTCAAGGCGATCACTACATTGGATAGATAATTCCTTCTATCTCCTATCATAACCACTTCATCACCTTCACTGTCTTAGGACCATGCGCTTAGCGCGCAATCTAAATTCGCTTGGTACTTAACCAACCAATCCATACCAAGGATCAAATCGAACTCCCCAAACGGTAGTTCCATTAAATCAGCTACAAATACTACCCCTTGGAGTTCTGGGGTGCGCCTCTATAAAGTCTATTTACGACTACGGAGTGACCTAAGGGGCTAACTACGGTCATCTCCTAGAAAGCGGTTTGAGTTTAGGTCCATAGTTCCTACCACACTACAAGCAATGTACGAGTGCGTCGAGCCCACATCAATCAATGCAACATAAGGAAAACCGAAAATTAGAAACGCATCGGTTATGACATCCGGTCGTCACCTTCTTCGCGACACCTTGCTGCGTAAACTAAGCCAGCCGCCTAGCCTCTCGTGTTGCCCGAACCTCTCGCCTTGAGTTCCACGACCTCGGTTAGGACCGTTGTTTCCTCTGCCATTACCACGACCCCTCGTGGTCCTACATTTCTATCCCGAGCACGGTTCGCGCCCTTCCGTCGCTTCTTAGCTAGTTTCGGGGACAATCTCTCGACGCGATGCTCCAAAGACCCACACTCAAAACATCCTTTGTCACCGGTCCAACAACCTCCCCAATGGGTCTTTCCACGGCGATTGCCCGAGTCGGCCTCGATTAGCGATCGTGGGCCTTGTTTGCTGATTGGGCCCACTTGGCCTAGCCTTTTTCTCGAGCACTTTCGCTTGATCCGGTGACCCAAAACTTCTCTTCCGATTGTTCTTACTATAGTTACGCCTCACGACCTCCTTGATTCCTTCGACTACCTTAGCCTTCTCCACTAGAGATGAGAACTCACGAACTTTCTTTGTGGGGCAATCAATAACCTTAAATCATCTCGAGTCCGTCCTTAAAGTGGACACAGCGCTCATGTTCGTGAGCCACGATGCCTCTCGCATATCTACTCGGCCTTAGAAATTCCGCCTCATATTCCGACCACGGACTTAGTTCCTTGCACTAATCCCGGAAAAGCCTTTCTCTGCGCGTCGGTGTAGTTAATGCCCACATACTTTTTCTCGATAGGTGGTTCGAAATACTCCTGTGTCAAATCATCTGTTTGTAGCCCCATCTCGAACCGTAAGCCACCACCGATACGCTTCATCCTTTGAAGCGACCTTTCTTTCGGCTTCTCTTCCTCGGTCAGTCAAGGTCATCCATGATTCTTTCGGATTGACTCTAGCCAAGATTCGCGTGACTGGGTGCCACTCGACACACCTCGGAATACCTCCGCTCCGTTAGATCGGAGTCGCCGGGGACGATTTTCGAGCTCCTACATTTCCACCACCCCACCACCATCTCCAAGACTCGCAACACAGCTTGCGATACCGACTCGCCACCGGTCTGCTCCGGCTCCTCAGCTCTAAAAGTAGGAGGTGGTGGTGGCAGTGGTACCTCATTTTCTGAACCTTGTCCTGACCTGACGGGTTCAGACACCGTCATCCTACCCCTACCACGTCCACGGCGTCCACGTCCTCTAGAGCTCATTCTATCTACCGCGCTTTTAATCTGATTAAGAAAAATTTTATGCGTTAGCATTTGTTTCACTTTATTACTCGCGAAGAAATTTTATGGATAAGATTTAATCAGAGATTCTTTCGAGCAAACAATGTTTCAGTTTCCTATCCTAGTTCACACAAAGAAGTTCATGCATCCATTCCTTAATACTTTCCATACCTATTCACTCATCGGACATTTCTGCCCATTTCTAACCCAGGGGTATTTTCGACTTTTATCCTACAGGGGTATTTTCGTAATTTTCCAGAACCAAAATATGTTGCTGATGATTTCCAAAGCTAAGTTATTGAATATTTGTAGAATAGTTGAAATTTTTGGGCAAAACCATCGAATTAATATTTTATGGGTCAGGGGCATTTTGGTAATTTTACTCCTAAGGGTATTTCTGTAATTTTTCACAAGTCAAGTTTTCCGAGAAATACGTTGTAAAAGTAATGTTCTAGGGTTTAAGAGAGTTATTGGACAAGTTTTGGAAACATTAGGGCTTGTTGTTTCGTTCTATTTTGAAAAACAAGGCTAATTCCCTTTTCGGGTTTTAATCATTGTGTTTAGCCTATGACCGAGCCTTCCTGGTCAGGGTGAACCCAAGCTACGCACTGTGCGGAATTCAAGTGAAGAGGAGGTGGGTCACACGGACCGCTTAAATACCAAGCTCCCACTGAACCATTCTAGACATGCGCACAGAGGTTACCACACCACTGAGCCTTCTGAGTTAGGGTGAACCGAAGCTACGCACCAGGTAGGATACCTGCGAAGAGGAGGTGAGTCACGAGGACTGCTTAAATACCAAGCTCTTCCGGATCCAATCCTAGACATGCGTCATGGGGTTACCACACCTAGCTCATTGACTAAGTCATAGGTTGGTTTAGTTCTTTAAGTCTTATGCTTCGTTTGTGTTTGAGCAATCTAGCCTTAGGGTCCAAGTCCTATAAGTCTATCTACGTTCCATGCTTCCTACCCTTCTACAGAATATAATTCACAAAGAGGTTTAGATGTACTTACCTGGGCGGATCGGTGCCGGAGACTCGGGCCATGCTGCTTAAAACCCAAAAACAATTCAAAAAGGCCTACTAAAACATTTTTGGGCCTTGGGCCCCCACAGCCGAGCTTTGAACTGGGCTCTGATACCAATTTTGTAACAACCCAAACCCGGCCCAAACATTACGACCGAATTTGATTTGTTACGGAGGAAAACCTTGTGAATCACCATTTCGATACCTATTAAATTTTTATTGAAAACTTCTCGTTTTCGGTTATCTTGCCAAAACTATACTTGGATTTAAGTTGGAAGTTTAATTAGGTCCGATTGTTATACCAGTTTCAAGTGTGCCCGATGGCACGATTAAACTTTTTCGTGTTAACTTAAGAAAACATGTGATTTTAGTTCAATTTAATAATATAGTTTAAAGTAAACATCCAACATAAAAAAAACACAACTAAAGTTTATGGAGGCCTTATTACAACCAAAGTAAAAATAACCAAATTTAAAGTTCAATAAATTTAAATCCACTGCATGGCCACCTCGAGTCCAACCGGCTCCTCAACCGCCATCTACGAGTCACCTGAAAAATGTTAAAGGAGAAGGTGAGTCACCAAGACTCAGTATGTAACCCTTCCCCCGTTTAAAAACAACATTTCATACACAACATATAACGGTTAATATGCAGAGTATCCTGTGCCCAACCTAGCCAACCAAACGCCTTTGTCTACCCCATGTGGTACCAAACCACTGGTGACCGTAGTCACAATGTGTTACCAAAACACTGGTGGTGCCAAACCACTGGTGACATATAGTCACAATGTGCTACCAAAGCAGCACCGTGTCCGTAGACACAAATCGGGTGATGGGCCAACCCATCGTGTGATACCAAATCACTGGCAGACGATCCCATATCTCAAGTGGGGCCAACCCACGGTGGTGTTAACCACAGGGACAAGTCGCTATGAGGTGCCAAACCTCTGGAGGTACCAAACCTCTGGTGACATATAGTCACAGTGTGTTACCAAAACACTGGTGCTCGTCAAGACGAAACATCACCGCCCTCCTCCTCTCATATAGCCCATAGTAGGTAAACGATTAACAATGGATCTCATGCATTCATCACATGTATCAATAAACCATGCTTTCCAAAAGCATTAAAGTAATCTCATATCAATGAGAGACTTACGGGATCCTCACTTGTACCGTTAAGGTACCAAATCGCATCTACATCAAGTGATTTACATACAATATATATATATATATAACACAACATTAATCGCTATAAGTGTGTATGTACACACTGTCACCCTTGGATGCTCTAAATCCGAAAAGAAACGTTGGCCACTCTAGATCTATCGATCCCTATATTCGCCAAATACTCATATTAGTACTATGGCTTATTCGGCCAAGTCAAATTATTAGAAGGGTTCCTTATGAACCCGAACCTTACCTATCACCCCTTGAGTACTCACTTGGTACTTGGTATGCGATTCTGCTCCACTCCTACATTCGGCCATCACTAGAGTTATTAGCCTTTGGCTTAAACGAATAGTAAACTAAAGGAAATCTTCTTACCACTACTTACCAAAGCCGAATGCTAGAGATTAGGAGTTTGGGTCGACTTCTTCACAAACTTGGGGTACCTAGGAGAGATCGTTTATCAACGTTTAGAAGCCTTGTTAACCTTTGCCGAAATCGGCACTTCCCTTGTAAAAGAAATCGACAAAGAAAGAAGAGAAAGGGGAGATGGACATTGGCCATTACTTACCCTTTACAATTGATTGAGAGGAACTCTTGAGAAGAACCTATGCCCACTTGATATTCGGCCAAAGTAGATCTTTTTGGAAGAAAAGAGATTTCGGCACCACAATGGAGTATGTTAGGCTAAAGAGGAGGAAAGAAAGAAATAGTGGAAAAGGGAGATAGGGGTTTCGGCAAAGAAAGGAGTAGAGGGGTTCTTGGTGTTAAGCAAAAAGAAGAAAATGAGGAAGATGTCAATGGTGGTTTCGGTTTTGAGAGAATGAGAAGGAAGTGGAAAAATATTAGAAGATGAGAGAGAGGAAATTCGGCTATTTGCAAAGGGAAAAGAAGAAGAATCAAATGAATAGGTGCCTTAAGAGAATTCGGCACTCTCCCCTATACTCAGTCTCCTAGCCGCCCACTCCTCTTCAACAAGGAGTCCCACATTGGCCAACACCTAGTTTTCTCTAGGCCACCCACTTGATTTAATTCAAACAATTTTGAATTAATAAAAATAATCTCCTAGTAATCCTCATTTATCTCCCATTATCCTTGAGATTAAACAATTAAAAATCTATTTTCAATGCCCATATTATCTCTTATTAATACTATTTTAATAAAAGAGTTTGAAGGGAGAAAAACTCTCCCCCCTTGTGCCGTCCAAATAAAAACAAAAAGGAGGATTTCGTGACTCGAACCAAGGCTCTCCCTTCCTCTTGATGTGGCGTCACATGCTAGCTCTCAAGTGGGCTTGCTTTGCCACTTATCCAAGGCCTAATTAGTGTTAAATTACCCACATTTATTCTTATAACACCCACTTACTAAGGCTCCCTTCTTTTAAAATTAAAAACTGAAATTTCTCTATCAAACCGGGCACACTCAAAGCCTTAAATTAAGCTCTATTATTCCATTAATAATATCACAGCAGTTCATAACAAGAAAATAGTAAAATTCCAAATAACCCCATATTTGGGATATTACAAAGACACAGATAATAATTTTAAAATATTTTACTTACTCGGATTTGTGGTCCTGAAACCACTGTTCCGACTAGAGTCTAAGCTGGACTGTTACAATTCTCCCCCATTAGGGATTTTCGTCCCCAAAAATCTTATCGTTAAACAGATTCGGATATTACTATCTCATTGAATCTTTAGGCTCCCACGTAGCCTCTTCTATTCCGTGTCGATACCACAACACTTTCGCTAACAGAATTTTCTTGTTTCTCAACTCTTTTACTTCACCAGCTAAAATACGGATCGGTTCTTCCTCGTAGGTCATATCTGATCGAATTTCAACTTCAGACGGAGTAATTACATGTGACGGATCGGATAGGTATTTACGGAGCATCGAAACATGGAATACATTGTGTGTCTTTTCAAGCTCAGATGGCAACAATAATCTGTACGCAACTGGCCCATATCGCTCGATAACCTCATACGGTCCGATGACTCTCGGACTCAACTTGCCTTTACGTCCGAATTGGAGTACTTTCTTCCACGGAGATACTTTCAAAAACACTTTGTCGCCGATCTCAAATTCAATATCTTTACGTTTCAAATCCGCATAGGATTTCTGACGATCAGACGCTACTTTCAAACTATCACGGATTACTTTCACTTTCTGTTCAGTGTCTTTTATCAGATCAACCCCGTGTATCTTATTTTCACTGAGCTCAGTCTAATACAGAGGTGTACGACATTTACGTCCGTACAAAGCTTCATAAGGTGCCATTTTGATGCTCGACTGAAAACTGTTATTATATGCAAATTCAATCAGTGATAAGTACTGTTCCCACATACCATCAAACTCAAGAATGTAGCATCTCAACATATCCTCGAGAATCTGGATGATCCGCTCGGATTGACCATCCGTTTGCAGATGAAAAGCTGTATTGAAATGCAGTTTTGTGCCTAAAGCTTCTTGCAATTTCTTCCAGAATCGAGATGTAAACCTCGGATCTCTATCAGACACAATGGATAGTGGAACCCTGTGCAACCTCACAATCTCAGAAATATAAAGTTCAGCTAACTTTTCAAGCGAGAAATCAGATCGTACCAGAATAAAATGGGCAGATTTCGTTAATCGATCAACTACGACCCAAATTGCATTTTTCTTTCTCGGAGTCAAAGGCAACCCAGAAACAAAGTCCATCGTCACTTTATCCCATTTCCACTCGGGAATCAGAATCAGCTGTAACAAACCAGATGGAACCTGATGGTTAGCCTTAACTTGCTGACAAATTAAACATTTCGACACAAAGTCAAAAATATCTCGTTTCATACCAGACCACCAATAATGTTGCTTCAAATCATGGTACATCTTTGTACTTCCCGGATGAACAGATAGGCGGCTATTATGTGCTTCATTCAAAATCAATTGAATCAACTCTGGATTTCTCAGAACACAGATTTGATCTCGAAATCTCAAGCAATCATCATTATCAATACTAAATTCAGAATCAGAGTTCAGCTCATACTGAGTTCGTTTTGCTATTATCTCATTATCAACTTTCTGAGCATCACATATCTGTTGCACAAACAACAGTTTCACTTTCAATTCAGCTAACACTGAACTATCATCAGACAGATCCAATTGAGCATTCAAAGTGCGTAGTGCAAACAATGATTTCCTACTCAGTGCATCAGCAACGACATTTGCTTTACCCGAGTGATAATCTATCACAAGTTCATAGTCTTTCAACAACTCTAACCATCTTCTTTGTCGCAGATTCAAATCTTTCTGGGTCATCAGATATTTTAGAATTTTATGATCTGAAAACACATGACATTTCTCACCGAATAGATAATGACACCAAATCTTTAATGTGAAAACAATCGCAGCTAGCTCAAGATCGTGTGTCGGATAGTTCTTTTCATGAGGCTTCAACTGTCTTGAAGCATAAGCTACTACTTTGCCTTCCTGCATCAAAACACATCCCAGACCATTCAACGAAGCATCACTATAAATCACAAACTCTTTACCCAATTCTGGTTGTACTAAAACTGGAGCTTCAATTAAGAGAGTTTTCAACTGATCAAAACTTTTCTGACATTTATCAGACCATTTAAATTTTACAGATGTTCAGCATGTTCAGTTTCATTCCGTGAATAAATCAAAATGTCGTCTATGAATACAACAATAAATTGATCTAGGTACGTTCTAGAAATTCTGTTCATCAAATCCATAAAAAAAGCAGGAGCATTCGTTAGTCTGAAAGGCATAACTAAAAACTCATAATGCCTGTACCTCGTTCTAAAAGCTATTTTTGGAATATCTGAATCTTTCACTCTCAACTGATAGTAACCCAATCTCAGATCTATCTTTGAAAATACAGTAGCTCCTTTTAGCTGATCAAACAAATCATCAATCCTGGGCAACGAATATTTATTCTTTATAGTCACTTTGTTCAACTGACGATAATCTATACACATTCTCATCGTGCCATCTTTCTTTTTCACAAACAGAATGGGAGCACCCCAAGGAGAGAAACTCAGTCTAGCGAACCCTCTGTCAGTCAATTCTTGCAACTGTGACTTTAATTCTTTCAATTCTATTGGTGCCATTCTATATGGAGCTATCGAAATAGGTGTTGTACCAGGCAACAGATCAATACCAAATTCAACTTCACGTATCGGAGGCAATCCCAGCAATTCTTCAGGGAATACATCAGAAAACTCACAAATAACTGGCACCGATTCAACTTTCTTCTCAGACACTTTCGAATCAATCACATAAGCAAAATAAGCTTCGTAACCCTTTTTCACATAACTCTGAGCTTTCAACACAGATATCACAACAGGCAATCCATTTAAATCATCCGACTCAATACAAACTATTTCACCATTCTGACGACTCAAATCAATAGTCTTTCTTTTACAGTTCACAACAGCATCATGCAATGTCAACTTGATCCATACCGAATTATATCAAACTCATCAAGCGGTAATAGCATCGGATCAAGTAGGAAACATATATCTCGAAACATTAACGGACAGTTCTTGCATATTTTGTCAACTAGAACACTTTTACCTAAGGGGTTCGATACTTTTATAACAAATTCAGTAGACTCTACAGGCAAAGTCTTACTGGTTACCAAATTCATGCATATATACGAATGAGTAGAACCAGGGTCTATCAATGCAATCACAGTAGTATCATAAAGTGTAAATGTACCCGTTATAACATCCGGAGATGAAACTTCCTCACGAGCTCGGATGGCATACGCTCTGGCAGGCACTCTAGCTTCAGATCTCGCAACAGTATCTCTCGTAGTTCTCTGGCTACTACTGACATTTCTTGTATTTTGTGAAGGTCTACCTCTCACTGGAGCATTATCTGATCTCGGATTCTGAATAGTCTCTGGCTCAACAGACTCTAGGCAATCACGAATGAAATGATCTAATGATGCACATCTGAAACAAGCCCGGTCATTCAATCTACAACTTCCCGGATTTCTTTTACCACAATGTTACACTCAGGTCGTTCGGATCGAACATTTCCAACACTTGCTACTGAAGTTGCCGGAGTTTTGGAGCTCATTTGTGATCTAGCTCGATCTCTATTCAAATGTCCCACATTAACTCTTGAACGGCTTTGTTCATCTCTAAATTTCTTTGATGCAGACTGAAATGATCTACTCTGAAATCTCTTTCTCACATCTTTAGCTTCAAACTCAGCTTTCCTTTTATCTTTCCCGAGGGCTTCGGCTTTGCACGCGCGATCAACAAGTACCACAAACTCTTTTATTTCCAGAATCCCAACAAGTAAACAGATGTTTTCGTTAAGACCATCTTCGAATCTTTTGCACATTATTGCCTCGGTGGATACATATTCACGAGCATACTGACTCAATCTCATGAACTCTCGTTCGTATTCAGTAACAGACATACGGCCCTGTTTCAAGTCCAAAAATTCCTTTCGTTTCTGATCAATGAATCTTTCACTGATGTATTTCTTCCGAAACTTAATCTGAAAGAAATCCCATGTCACCCGTTCTTTTGGAACAACAGATATCAGAGTTTTCCACCACTGATAGGCCACATCTCGTAGCAAAGAAACTACACACTTTATGCATTCCTCGGGACTCAGTGACATTTCATCAAATACTCGGATTGTGTTTTCTAACCAGAATTCAGCTTTCTCGGCATCATCATCACTGGTAGCCCTGAACTCTTCAACTCCATATTTATGGATTTTGTCGATCGGAGGCTTGTTCAACAGATTCAGATTCATAGCCTGAGGCATAGCAGATGTCTGGGGGGATTAACTGGGGGCGAAGGTTGTGAGACAGTCGGGTTATTTCTAACAAATTGAGTGAACCACTCACTCATCATCTGGAAGAAAGCTTGTTTAGCTTCTCGCTCAGGACCGCTCGTAGCCGGTCTCGGATCAGAGGGCACTGTCCCTTCAACAGGAGCAGGCGCATTGCTTTTTACATTGTCAGCTACGGCTCTTTCGGGATCCATTTCTATATGAAATTCACATTTTTCACGTTAGGATTCATCACACTATCACAGTTCAGATATATGGCATGTATAGCTAGACTCTGACATGCTACGTTAGTCCGAGAATTGACTAAACCGTAGCTCTGATACCAACCAATTGTAACACCCCTAACCCGTATCCGTCGCTGGATTAAGGTTAAAGGTATTACCGGACGGATTAGAAACGTTTACAGACATTTCATAATACAAGTCATCAATTGCAATCATTCTGTCCCTAAGATAGGTCACCGAGACCTTAAGCATGCTTTAGAGGAGGGTCGGGACTAAACCGAACACATACAGAAATTCTCAAAATTTTAAAACTTTTTGAACACTACAGAGGTCACACGCCCGTGCAGTCAGGCCTTGTGCCTCCCACGGCAACTAGACAAACCCATGTGTCCTGGCCGTGCCAAAACAGGGCATGTATACTGACTTATCACCACGGCCACCAGGCACGCCCGTGTACCATGGCCGTCTACCCTTATGCTATATACTGACTTAATCCCACAGTCATTAGGCACGCCCGTGTGCCACAACCGTGTCTGCTTAACAGGCCCTTTGCAAGGCCAATTTGCCACCCACACTTGGTTTTACCCTACAAGCAACATACCAATTCATTGCAAATACATTTGACATTCAAAAATTATGTCAAAAGATCATCATGTAATTTCATCCAATTACAACTCCAATCATGCTAACTTGTATACTAATTTATACAACCAAAACACATATACATCCAAGCATGATTCATCCACTTTTACCTACCATGTAACCATTTCAATGATCAAACCTACATTCTCATAATGCATTCATAAACTCACCATAACTTTGTCTATGTCAATAGCTAATTTGCCATACCAAACATGCATCATATATCATATTTACTCATGCATATTACCAACACATATCTAGCCACATCTTATGGCTACTTTTACACATTTCAAAGATAATTTAAAGTGACTAGCCTATACATGCCATATCTAGCTATATACATTTCCAAAAGATACCAAAATGAGCTTAGGTAGTGTGATGACGATCCTCGACGGTCCCGAGCCTTCAGTAGCTTTGACGATCTATAAAACAGAGAAAACACACACAAAGTAAGCTTTCAAAAGCTTAGTAAGCCATATACAAATAAATTTAACATTTAAGCATTCAAAACATATAATCAATATGAATTCACCAAAAGCTCAATTGCATAGTCATAATTCTTCTTGGCACATTTACTTAGCCATTCATCTTTCAATCTTGTATATCATCATATACTTGTTAGCTCATAGCTTTTCCATTCATGTATCACATTTACATTCTCATATTCAAATACACAATTCATCTAGGTAAGTTTATGAGTATACTTACCTTCTTATACACATAAAGTGTATTTATTAGAGGTACCTGAAACAGATATGCAAACCATATAATCATTCGTATCTCGGACTTGCCCGTTGAACTATTCGGAATCTAATAGGATACTCAGAGTGCTCGGAATAGTCGTACAATGCCAACGTCCCAGATGTGGTCTTACATGTAATCAGATATCGATGCCACTGTCTCAGACAGGGTCTTACATGAATCAAATACGATGCCGATGTCCCAGACATAGTCTTACATGTAAATCTCATATCGATGCCAACATCCCAGACGTGGTCTTACACGATATCTCTTATCGATGCCAACGTCCCAGACGTGGTCTTACACGAAATGTCGAATCAACGTCAACATCCCAGACGTGGTCTTACATGATATCACATAACAGACACCTATGTCATGACATATACTATCCTATCTATTCTTAGGTTCAAACGGGACTTCTCGGATGTTGACACTTAGTCGATTCTATCTCAGAATTCACATACACACCATCTCATATGCATTCATCCTTAACAATAGTCATAAGAACATATATAATTCAATACAAATACATTTATTTGTATATCGACTTACCTCGGATTCAGATATTCGTTCGGACTCAGTTATTCAACTACTTTCGCTTTCCCGCGATCTAAGTCTGATTTCTTCAATTCTTGATCTATACATATTCAAATGTAATTCATTTATTCACTAATTTACTCGATTCAATCCAAAAACATACATTTAGGGTGATTTGCAATTTAGCCCTCACATTTGCACATTTTATCAATTTAGTCCATTTTTCTTAAAACATCAAATATACACAATTTGTTCACACACATGCATAGCCGAATCTCCCTAGGGACTATACAAGTCCATACTTTTCATCAAATTCACAATTTAATCCTCCAAAATAATATTTTCTCAATTGAGTCCAAAATACTCAAATTTAACAAAACTTCAAATACAAACTATGATAATCAAACACATATCTTTCATTTTTCATCATCAAACATCATAAAACACATGAGTTCATTAAAGGCTCATTTCAAAAACATCATCAATTCTCAAAATTAAGGCATGGGTTACAAAGTATACGAAGCAACGATTTCAGAAATGTAGAAATTATCAAAAACCGAAGCAAAACATACCTTGAATTAAACCAATAGAGTGCCGAAACCTAGCTTTTCTTCTTTCTTTTCTTTTCTTATGAAATTCGGCCAAAGGATGAATGAAAATGGCTTATTTTCAAGCCTTTTGTTTTATTAAATTATGACTTAATTATCAGTTTCCAATATTAACCTTTTTATTATCATAAGGGACAAATTAACATTAAGGTTATCTTGTCATTTAATTAACCACTAACTTATAAATTGTTTATTTGCCTCATAAGACCTCTTCTTTTAAAAGCCACAACACATAGGTACTTTAAAAATTAGCATGCTAGTTTTGCATTTAATGCAATTTAGTCCTTTTATCAAATTAAGCACTCAGACGGACAAATTAACTTACGAAACTTTAACACATGCTTAATCACATATCAAAGACATAGAAAATAATATTAAAATATTTTACTGACTCGGATTTGTGGTCCTGAAACCACTGTTTCGACTAGGGTCTAAACCAGACTGTTACACATCAATTCAGCCATTAATCAAATAGAAACCCACTTTTACGAATTATGCAATTTAGTCATTTGCTCAAATTTAGCATACAAACAGACAAATTAATTCACGAAACTTCAGCACATGCTTAATCACATATCGAGGGCACAGAAAATAATATTAAAATATTTTACTACCTCGGATTAGTGGTCCCGAAACCACTGTTCCGACTAGGGTCTAAACCATACTGTTACATTCGACAACATAACCACAGATGTTATTCTTTTTAGATCTGATAATTCTCATTGTAATCAGATTCACAGATCGAGTTTATTCAGTATTCATTAAAAAAAACAACAACTGAATAAGCATTATAATGCCCACACAATCATCCGAAGCACACACACACTACATAGTTAAGGCCCACACCTTCACCCCACACGCCCGTGTGACCCTTCACTATTTCGGCACACTTTCAGTTTAATTTTAATTAGATTCTCCTAGATCTGGTGCTTCAAATGGAAAACAAACAAAACATATATAATATCATATTTGACAAGAAATATCTCGAAAGATCCAATAGAAATTGGTTAAACAAAATGGAAGAGTGTAAACTGCAACTCCGTTATGAATTCAAAATCGAAGTGTAACCGATACCATGGGTTTTTCTTACTGATCTATAGCAAATATATACGGATCTAAGGTTGACAATCTCAACGTCAATGTTGATTCGAATGAACAGAGGTAAATCGACAAGGAGAGTGAAATTAGTGACTCAAGGATGATGTAAGATGCAACAGTGACAAGGGGATTAATTCAAACGTTGAAGATTTGGCAAGAAGGATGAAAAATATGACGGTTCAAAGGTGGTGGAAGGTGCGGTGGCTATGAAGAAAAGAGATGAAGAGGAAGAAGAAAAATAAAAGAGAAGAGAAGATAGGAGAAATGAGAGACAGTGCAAGGGAGAGGAGAAGAGAGGAAAAGAGGAGGCGACTAGGGAAAATGAAAAAGAAAAAGTGAGGGGGAGGGGTGTTCAAACAAAAATACCTTTAAATACCCAGGGTTTTAGCACATTAGGGTTTCCTTCACTAGAAAATATGGAAGTATTGATACTTTTTAGAAAGGTATCGATACTTGTTAGAAAGGTAAAGATACTTACATAAGTATCAATACGTTTTTTTTGGCATTTTGACAAATCAAACCGAAATAGAAGCCCAATTACACACCCAACTAGAAAATTAAAATAAACCCAACAATTACAGATTTAGCTCAAAAATTTAACCCACATTTCGGGGGGTGACATGGTGTATTGGTTGGATCCATGTATCCGTTCGAGTCTGAGTTAGGCTAATAGGGATATAAAATGTAAATTGGATAAATGATATTCGAATTGAGTTAATATTATGATTTGATGATACAAATATTGATAGCATGTGAAGGATCATATGAACCTATACAAGCCCGGAGGGCTGATATGGAAATGTGAAGAATTAATGAATTTGATTCGAAAATTGAATAACGAAATGAAATAGTGATTAACAATAAATTGAAATTGGACGTATTGTTGATAAATAGTTGGAATTATGTGAATATGATAGTAAATTGATTAAATGATGATTAAATTAGTGAATTTAAATGTTATATGTTTGAATTGTTATATGATATGATAAATGTTGAGCTCACCTTGTTGATTTGTGATTGCCATGTTAGGCAAACTTGAGAAGCTAGTAGTTTATCGTATTAAATCATAAAATAAGGTAAATTATTGTTAAATGCTTATGAACTTACTAAGCATTCAATTTGCTTACCCATTGTTTCCCTTTCCTTGTAGATCGCCAACTTGCGGAATGTGTCAAGCGAATTGACCTCGTGCACACGTGCCCAAAAAATAAACAATTTTATAAAACAAGTTAAAAATGCGATTTTAGTTGCAATCATACAATGTTAGTTGTAATATTTGTAGTGTCAATGGAACACTAGAGCATTCCAAGGATCAAACCCAAGGGATTGCTAGTTAATGTTTTTATCAAGTTAATTACAAGTTACGCAATTACTAATCTAATCAAGTTGAAAATTATTAGTGCAAATACCAAAATAAATTGTTTATAAACTAAATTTAAATTATCAATTAAACTAACTAAACTAGTTTTCTTCCCTATTTCTTTAGACAATGTAGATGATAAAACGATTGTCGGTCGATTTGTTAATTACTAGTTAAGCTAATAAACCTATACCGGTTATATTGTTTGTCACTCTTAGTTAAGAATCTCCTCTTGGTCTCATCTTAGAATGAAAGATACAACCTAAGCTCTCCATTCGGTCTCATTATTCGACACAATTATATCACGATACTCATAATAGTCTTGAGATTTAGAGTCTTGGGGGGTCTCAGTATTGCAATATCACTGTAGTTGGCCTCAATTTTCTTCACTTCAGCACCGTTAGGGGTATAATGACTTTCATGCCTTGATATCGGAATACCCTTATTCTAAGTGATGTTTTATTCACATTCAGGCCATTATCGACTTCCTACACCACTCATTCTCATTGGTAGGTTCCCCATGACACGATTGGCCAATTTGGGTCTAAAAAATGGCATGAAAATAACAAAAGATAATTTATTAACAACAAAACTAAAAATCAACAAAAGTAAATAAAAGATACCTAATTTGCTTGAGAATAAACTCTTTAAGTGTAATGGAGAGCCTAATTTGACTATCAAATTACGAAAGATCAAACTCCCCCACACTTAAATCTTTGCTTGTCCTCAAGCAAATACCTAAGAAACATGCATAAAAAAATGACCCTTGAACAATGAACGAAGTTAACAATCAATGAATAGATATGTACACTGTAATAAATTCTTCTACTATACAACTTAAGAATGATACATTGCAAATTCGCAACTTTTGGAGCAAATCATTTTAGTTCACAAAGTTACAAGATAAACAAAAATAGAGGTAATCTTATCAAAACAATAATTTTCGCATTATTCCATCAAAATAAGGTATGTAAATATGATATATATACATGAAAGAATCTAACTTATCAATTTCTTATTAAGTTCCACAAGTTTTGATTTTACAAACATGGATGCTAAGATTAAATAGGGTTTTTTGATTTGTAACGTTCTAAGGCTTGGGTTGGTATAATTTCAAAGAAAAGATCAACTCAAAATGGTTCAAGCACTATGAACAGTATAGCACATGGCATTGTTTCCAATTCCCCCATATGTAATCATTAAGCTCATTGCTTTATTTCTACTTCTCTCGCCTTCCTTATCTCTCCAATAAAGTAGAAGAAATGGTTCGATATTAGCTAGTGTTTGTGCACTATGTTATTGAAAAGCTAATTTTATGCTCTTTAATTGATTTCTCGCTTTGAGCATGTTGTTCCATTTTTTTGTTCTTTTCACTTACAATACTTTTAGCTCTAACCATGCTTTTATTCACTCATATTGTTCAATCTACGCACAATTTCTGGTAAGATTTTCTACGAGCCTTATCGAACCATCTTTTCACTATTTGCTCACGCTCATTTTTAAGATCTTCAAGATGTTTCTACCTGACCTAACGTCAAATGTAGTAGTTATTTTAGGTGATTTTCGCACTTAACGAGCCTATTTTCTTGACATTTTAATATTAATGATTATATTTTTAGTATTATTAGTTTAGGAATAAAATATTAATAAAATAAACCTTTTTATGCTTTCTCTACTATTTCGATGACCCGTAAGGCCGACTTAGGCTTCGTGAGTGACTAATGTGTTATTTAAGTGTGTAGGATGCCAGTTTAGGTCCAAGAATACAAGGATGACTGGCCCGCAAGGCAGGGATCTCGATAAGCCAACAAAACTACCAAAGGCCCGGAACACACTTGACTTCGTGACAAGGAGCTTCCTCTCTTCACGACTATGTGATGAAAATAAGAAAATTTGTACGGTGGCAATGTCATGATGAGGAGCATTCCTATGTCATGACGATGCGACGATGGCATACCATAATGAAGCTGATTTCCTTGGATGACACTTTTGGGGATATTTCTATATTTGAACTGTAACAACCCATTTTTAGTCAAATCAGAACAGTGGTTTTGAGACCACAAATCTGAAGTCAAAATATTTATTTAATTATTATTTTAATATTTACAGCATTTAACACCCTGATTTAGGGGCTATGCAGGTTGGGTATAATTCGTGTTCTAGTAGGTTTTGGGTATGCTTGGATGTGTGTGAGAGGTGTTATGAATGCTCGGATTAAAGGGGAAGACTTTGGAAAATTTTAGATTTTTAGGTGCTAAAAGGGGAGCTTGGCCGTGGGTGTCTTAAGAGAATTATTTGGTGAATCTTGTCACAAAGATTGGGCTGGTTGAGTGGCAAGGGAGGCGCCACTAAGAGCTTGGCAAAGTGACGCCTCAGGTACAAGGGAAAGGGGGGGCCAGTGTTCGATTCGCAAGGGCAGCAGGAGGCTTTGTTTTTGCGTCATCTAGGTAGAGTGTTGGACGGTTTTTGGGAGGCTTAAAAGATGGACAAAGACTTGGTCTTTGCTTTTTGAATTTGGCTAGGTAGGTTTGACTTTTTCAAATCTTTTTGAATGGATGGAAGGGAGGTGTTTTAGGAGAGTTTTGAGGATTTTTTTTGGGAGCTTGGAGCTTGGCCGATTAGTATAAATAGGGGGGAGGTGTTCATTTATTTTCACCATTTGCTTTCTCTCCCTTGCCGAATTTTGCTTCCCAAAATTCCTTTGGTTGCCGAAACTTCCTTCTCCAAATTCCTTTTGCTCTCACATTTTCCAAATGGCCGAAACTTCAAGGTCATATAGCTATCTTCTTCTCCTCATTTCTTTTGAGCCAAAACCACTCCATTTTATCCCTCAAACCTTTATCCTCTTTTCTATTGCCGTAACCCCTATCCCTTTTCATCCGTTTTCCTTCAAGCCGAACCCTTACTTCCTTGGTGGTGGCCGATTCTTGTTAGAGGAAGGGTAGTGGTTAGCAAGGTAAGGGTGTGTTAGTTTTGCTATGGTTTCTTGTCTTGGCCGAATGGCCTTAAGTGTTACTTGTTTTGTGCAAGGTCGATTATAGGGGAGGAGAGCCTAGCGCAGGAGACCTTTCGGGATTTGTTTAGTCAGCAGTGCAGTGGTATAAGGTTGCGTTTCGAGGGTAGATCGGGTGTGCTATCTAGGTGCGTGATCATCGCACTATTTCTCGGTTTGATTGCTAACGTTTAAACCTGTGTGTTAGGTGTGGTAGCCATTTATAATGGCTTAAGTGATGAGTACCAGTGATGGTAAGATTGTTTGTGATGTATAATTGTATATGTGTATATTTATATACCTATGTGATACAATGACTTAACATGAAGCATCTATATATTTGCATGAGGTGGGGTTTGATTCGATGAAGGAGGAAGTGTACACGAGGTGTACGTGGTCTAATGATAGCTCCGGCTACATTAGCGCTTGATGGTTAGCTTTGTGCTACCTCAAGGAGATGTTGGCTTGGTGCCCATCTCGGCGGTTGATTGCTATGTGCATCACCAGTAGGCGATTACGATATTTGGATCACTTTGGTTGATCGGTGGCTCGACCACGGCCTCGGCGGCGAGATTGCGAGGTAAGATTTATGGATCACGATGTGATCGGTGGTGGTTTATCCACGGCCTTAGCGAGGAGTCCGCTAAGGTTGGTGTTACGGTTGGAGTGGGTTGGGGTGAGATGCATATGTGCATGACTTGCTATGTGAATTGTTTGGTATGGGGCCAAGCCCATACGTGAGAAACTTGTGTGTTGTGATTATGCCTTTGAGTCGGTGGACTCACTCTTTTCATTAACCATTTCGGGTGATGCGTAGATTGGACCGGGATCGGAGAGGACACAAGGTGGCCCATGCGGAAGATGTGTTACTCCATTTAAGTATTTTATATTATCAATATTTTGGAATTTTACTTGATGTAATAAGGTCCCTTTGATTTAAAGTACTACATTTATGATTGTGGAGTTAATACTATACTTGAATATTTTCATAAAAGATTCATATTATACTTATAATAATATTTTATTCGAGAAATTTTCAACAAACTTATATTATTTATTAATTTTTAAGTGGACATAATTTTCCAAAGATAGTAAATTTTCATGTTTTAAATTCTAAGTAAAGAAACATATTTTCACTAACATAACAGATTGATTCGTAGTGAATAGGCCGGGTTTGGGGATGTTCTGATTTAATATCGAGCGGTTCAAAACTCGGCTTTGAGGTTTTGGGCCCAAAAACGTTTCAAAATGGGCTTTTAAAAATATGGGTTTTTATGAAATATTTTGAGTTATTACGGCATGGCACCCGTACCTCCGGCCCGAGTCCGCCAGGTAAGTACTTCAGACTTCTGAAGTGAATTGTGTATATGAGCTATATGGGGTTTTTTTTATGGGCTCGTAGATTAGAACATTAGGGCTATTGAACCCTAGGACTAGTCTACTCAAACACATGCATAAGACTTAAGGTTACTAAACAAACCCGTGATTAAGTCGCCGAGTTAAGGTGTGGCAACCATTGTGCGCATGTTCAGGAGTGGATCAGGAAGAGCACGGTACTTAAGCAGTCCTCGTGACTCACCTCCTCTTATTTGGAATCCCTGCAGTGCGTAGCTACGGTTCACCTTAACCAAGAGGACTTGTTCATAGGCTAAACCAATTATAAAAACCGAAAGGGAATTAGTCTTGCTATTTTTAAAATTCCTGTTTTAAAATTTTCAACTCTACTCCTTGGGTTTGTAAGCTCTAAATCAGATTTTGAAAGATGTTTTCTCGATTTACAAAATTACCAAAATGCCCCTAGTGGCAAAATTACAAAAATGCCCCTGTGTTATAAAATGACCGTATTACCCTCAACTTTTGTTTAAATGATTTTTACTTTGCAAAATACCAAAATCTCGAAATTTCAAAATGTTAAGATACTCTGGTATGGGGAAATTACAAAAAAAATACCCTGTGTTGAAAATTACTAAAATGCCCACGACTTTCAAGATTTAGGTTTAACTCCAATTTTAATAAAATTTCCCTACTTTGCAAAAGTATACAAAAACGCTATTTTCAAGATACCTGATTTGAAAATTTACAAAATTACCACGATGAACAAAATTACCAAAATGCCCTTGGTTTCAAAAATTTTCATAATTCCTCGATTTTTACTAAAATGTTCTTACATTATGAAAGTATCAAAAACTTTACATTTTACAAATATCGAGATATCCCGATTTGGGAAATTTACAAAAATGCCCATAACGTCCCCAATTCTTGAAATAACCCGATTTCGAAATTTTTACAACACATCCGGTTTGAAAAACAAATTTTTCAAGATGACCCCTGTGATTTTGTAAACTTTGAAATATCTTTAATTTGAAAACTATTTTCAAATTGACCACTGAGTTATTACAGAAATACCCCTATAGGAAAATGACGAAATTACCCACAGGTTGGGAATGCTCAAGAAAGTGACATGGATGAATGAATGTGTCTTTAGTGAAGTATGTGAATGTTTGAATTAGAACAGAGAACTTGAGATGAAACTTTGATTGCTCGAAAGAACGACTTCTAGAAACTTACATTCATAAAATTTGCTCGTGGATAAAGCAGTGGAACAAAATTCCTAATGCATAAAACTTTTAATCAGATTAAATCGCGACGCTAGATATGAGTTCTAGGGGACGTGGTTGTCGTGGGCGTGGTCAAGGTGGAATCACGACTTTATTAAGATCGAGTCTTGTGGCGATAGTGTAAGTTTGGAGAGTTAGGGCGTGGACCGTTAGTCTAGCCAAGTAATTTCGAGGACGAAATTATTTTAAGGAGGGTAGAATTGTAACACCACGATTTAGGGGCTATGCGGGTTGGGTATAATTCGTGTTCTAGTAGGTTTTGGGTATGCTTGGATGTGTGTGAGAGGTGTTATGAATGCTCGGATTAAAGGGAAGACTTTGGAAAATTTTAGATTTTTAGGTGCTAAAAGGGAGCTTGGTGTGGGTGTCTTAAGAGAATTATTTGGTGAATCTTGTCACAAAGATTGGGCTGGTTGAGTGGCAAGGAGGCGCCACTAAGAGCTTGGCAAAGTGACGCCTCGGTACAAAGGAAAGGGGGCGGTGTTCGATTCGCAAGGGCGGCGGGGAGGCTTTGTTTTTGCGTCATCTAGGTAGAGTGTTGGGACGGTTTTTGGGAGGCTTAAAAGATGGACAAAGACTTGGTATTTGCTTTTGAATTTGGCTAGGTAGGTTTGACTTTTTCAAATCTTTTGAATGGATGGAAGGGAGGTGTTTTAGGAGAGTTTTGAGGATTTTTTTGGGAGCTTGGAGCTTGGCCGATTAGTATAAATAGGGGAGGTGTTCATTTATTTTCACCATTTGCTTTCTCTCCTTGCCGAATTTTGCTTCCCAAAATTCCTTTGGTTCTTAGAAACTTCCTTCTCCAAATTCCTTTTGCTCTCACATTTTCCAAATGGCCGAAACTTCAAGGTCATATAGCTATCTTCTTCTCCTCATTTCTTTTGAGCCAAAACCACTCCATTTTATCCCTCAAACCTTTATCCTCTTTTCTATTGCCGTAACCCCTATCCCTTTTCATCCGTTTTCCTTCAAGCCGAACCCTTACTTCCTTGGTGGTGGCGATTCTTGTTAGAGGAAGGGTAGTGGTTAGCAAGGTAAGGGTGTGTTAGTTTTGCTATGGTTTCTTGTCTTGGCGAATGGCCTTAAGTGTTACTTGTTTTGTGCAAGGTCGATTATAGGGGAGGAGAGCCTAGCGCGAGAGACCTTTCGGGATTTGTTTAGTCAGCAGATGCGATGGTATAAGGTTGCGTTTGAGGGTAGATCGGGTGTGCTATCTAGGTGCGTGATCATCGCACTATTTCTCGGTTTGATTGCTAACGTTTAAACACATGTGTGTTAGGTGTGGTAGCCATTTATAATGGCTTAAGTGATGAGTACACAGTGATGGTAAGATTGTTTGTGATGTATAATTGTATATGTGTATATTTATATACCTATGTGATACAATGACTTAACATGAAGCATCTATATATTTGCATGAGGTGGGGTTTGATTCGATGAAGGAGGAAGTGTACACGAGGTGTACGTGGTCTAATGATAGCTCGGCTACATTAGCGCTTCATGGTTAGCTTTTTGTGCTACCTCAAGGAGATGTTGGCTTGGTGCCCATCTCGGCGGTTGATTGCTATGTGCATCACCAGTAGGCGATTACGATATTTGGATCACTTTGGTTGATCGGTGGCTCAGACCACGGCCTCGAGCGGCGAGATTGCGAGGTAAGATTTATGGATCACGATGTGATCGGTGGTGGTTTATCCACGGCCTTAGCGAGGAGTCCGCTAAGGTTGGTGTTCTGGTTGGAGTGGGTTGGTGAGATGCATATGTGCATGACTTGCTATGTGAATTGTTTGGTATGGGGCCAAGCCCATACGCAGGGAAACCCGTGTTGTGATTATGCATTGAGTCGGTGGACTCACTCTTTTCATTAACCATTTCGGGTGATCGTGGATTGGACCGGGATCGGGAGAGGACACAAGGTGGCCCATGCGGAAGATGTGTTACTCCATTTAAGTATTTTATATTATCAATATTTTGGAATTTTACTTGATGTAATAAGGTCCTTTGATTTAAAGTACTCATTTATGATTGTGGGAGTTAATACTATACTTGAATATTTTCATAAAAGATTCATATTATACTTATAATAATATTTTATTCAGAAATTTTCAACAAACTTATATTATTTATTAATTTTTAAGTGGACATAATTTTCCAAAGATAGTAAATTTTCATGTTTTAAATTCTAAGTAAAGAAACATATTTTCACTAACATAACCAGATTCGGATTCGTAGTGAATAGGCCGGGTTTGGGGATGTTCTGATTTAATATCGAGCCGGTTCAAAACTTCGGCTTTGAGGTTTTGGGCCCAAAACGTTTCAAAATGGGCTTTTAAAAATATGGGTTTTATGAAATATTTTGAGTTATTCGGCATGGCACCGCCTCTCGGCCGAGTCCGCTTGGTAAGTACTTGAGACTTACGGAAGTGAATTGTGTATATGAGCTATATGGGTTTTTTTATGGGCTCGTAGATTAGAACATTAGGGCTATTGAACCCTAGGACTAGTCTACTCAAACACATGCATAAGACTTAAGGTTACTAAACAAACACGTGATTAAGTCGTAGGAGTTAAGGTGTGGCAACCATTGTGCGCATGTCTCAGGAGTGGATCAGGAAGAGCACGGTACTTAAGCGATCCTCGTGACTCACCTCCTCTTATTTGGAATCCTGCAGTGCGTAGCTACGGTTCACCTTAACCAAGAGGACTTGTTCATAGGCTAAACCAATTATAAAAACCCGAAGGGAATTAGTCTTGCTATTTTTAAAATTCCCTGTTTTAAAATTTTCAACTCTACTCCTTGGGTTTGTAAGCTCTAAATCGATTTTGAAAGATGTTTTCTCGATTTACAAAATTACCAAAATGCCCCTAGTGGCAAAATTACAAAAATGCCCCTGTGTTATAAAATGACCGTATTACCCTCAACTTTTGTTTAAATGATTTTTACTTTGCAAAATACCAAAATCTCGAAATTTCAAAATGTTAAGATACTGCGGTATGGGAAATTACAAAAAAATACCCTGTGTTGAAAATTACTAAAATGCCCACGACTTTCAAGATTTCCGGTTTAACTCAATTTTAATAAATTTCCCTACTTTGCAAAAGTATACAAAAACGCTATTTTCAAGATACCACGATTTGAAAATTTACAAAATTACCCGATGAACAAAATTACCAAAATGCCCTTGGTTTCAAAATTTTCATAATTCCCTCGATTTTTACTAAAATGTTCTTACATTATGAAAGTATCAAAACTTCATTTTACAAATATCGAGATATCTGATTTGGGAAATTTACAAAAATGCCCATAACGTCCCCAATTCTTGAAATAACCCAGATTTCAGAAATTTTTACAACACATCTGGTTTGAAAAACAAATTTTCAAGATGATTTTGTGATTTTGTAAACTTTGAAATATCTTTAATTTGAAAACTATTTTCAAATTGACCTCGAGTTATTGCAGAAATACCCCTATAGGAAAATGACGAAATTACCCACAGGTTGGGAATGCTCAAGAAAGTGACATGGATGAATGAATGTGTCTTTAGTGAAGTATGTGAATGTTTGAATTAGAAGCAGAGAACTTGAGATGAAACTTTGATTGCTCGAAAGAACGACTTCTAGAAACTTACATTCATAAAATTTGCTCGTGGATAAAAGCAGTGGAACAAAATTCCTAATGCATAAAACTTTTAATCAGATTAAATCGCGACGCTAGATATGAGTTCTAGGGGGCGTGGTTGTCGTGGGCGTGGTCAAGGTGGAATCACGACTTTATTAAGATCGAGTGCGCAAATGATAGTGTAAGTTTGGAGAGTTGGGGCGTGGACCGTTAGTCTAGCCAAGTAATTTCGAGGACGAAATTATTTTAAGGAGGGTAGAATTGTAACACCACGATTTAGGGGCTATATGCGGGTTGGGTATAATTCGTGTTCTAGTAGGTTTTGGGTATGCTTGGATGTGTGAGAGGTGTTATGAATGCTCGGATTAAAGGGAAGACTTTGGAAAATTTTAGATTTTTAGGTGCTAAAAGGGAGCTTTGGTGTGGGTGTCTTAAGAGAATTATTTGGTGAATCTTGTCACAAAGATTGGGCTGGTTGAGTGGCAAGGAGGCGCCACTAAGAGCTTGGCAAAGTGACGCCTCGGTACAAAGGAAAGGGGGCAGTGTTCGATTCGCAAGAGCGGCGCAGGAGGCTTTGTTTTTGCGTCATCTAGGTAGAGTGTTGGGCCCGGTTTTGGGAGGCTTAAAAGATGGACAAAGACTTGGTCTTTGCTTTTTGAATTTGGCTAGGTAGGTTTGACTTTTTCAAATCTTTTGAATGGATGGAAGGAGGTATTTTAGGAGAGTTTTGAGGATTTTTTTGGGAGCTTGGAGCTTGGCGATTAGTATAAATAGGGGAGGTGTTCATTTATTTTCACCATTTGCTTTCTCTCCCTTGCGAATTTTGCTTCCCAAAATTCCTTTGGTTGCCGAAACTTCCTTCTCCAAATTCCTTTTGCTCTCACATTTTCCAAATGGCCGAAACTTCAAGGTCATATAGCTATCTTCTTCTCCTCATTTCTTTTGAGCCAAAACCACTCCATTTTATCCCTCAAACCTTTATCCTCTTTTCTATTGCCGTAACCCCTATCCCTTTTCATCCGTTTTCCTTCAAGCCGAACCCTTACTTCCTTGGTGGTGGCGATTCTTGTTAGAGGAAGGGTAGTGGTTAGCAAGGTAAGGGTGTGTTAGTTTTGCTATGGTTTCTTGTCTTGGCGAATGGCCTTAAGTGTTACTTGTTTTGTGCAAGGTCGATTATAGGGAGGAGAGCCTAGCGCAGGAGACCTTCGGGATTTGTTTAGTCGTGATGCGGTGGTATAAGGTTGCGTTTGAGGGTAGATCGGGTGTGCTATCTAGGTGCGTGATCATCGCACTATTTCTCGGTTTGATTGCTAACGTTTAAAACTTTGTGTGTTAGGTGTGGTAGCCATTTATAATGGCTTAAGTGATGAGTACTGGTGATGGTAAGATTGTTTGTGATGTATAATTGTATATGTGTATATTTATATACCTATGTGATACAATGACTTAACATGAAGCATCTATATATTTGCATGAGGTGGGGTTTGATTCGATGAAGGAGGAAGTGTACACGAGGTGTGCGTGGTCTAATGATAGCTCAGGCTACATTAGCGCTTGATGGTTAGCTTTGTGCTACCTCAAGGGAGATGTTGGCTTGGTGCCCATCTCGGCGGTTGATTGCTATGTGCATCACCAAGTAGGCGATTACGATATTTGGATCACTTTGGTTGATCGGTGGCTCACCACGGCCTCGGCGGCGAGATTGCGAGGTAAGATTTATGGATCACGATGTGATCGGTGGTGGTTTATCCACGGCCTTAGCGAGGAGTCCGCTAAGGTTGGTGTTACGGTTGGAGTGGGTTGGTGAGATGCATATGTGCATGACTTGCTATGTGAATTGTTTGGTATGGGGCCAAGCCCATCTGCGGAAACTGTGTTGTGATTATGCCCGAGTCGGTGGACTCACTCTTTTCATTAACCATTTGGTGATGCGTAGATTGGACCGGGATCGGAGAGGACACAAGGTGGCCCATGCGGAAGATGTGTTACTCCATTTAAGTATTTTATATTATCAATATTTTGGAATTTTACTTGATGTAATAAGGTCCCTTTGATTTAAAGTACTCTGTTTATGATTGTGGGAGTTAATACTATACTTCAGAATATTTTCATAAAAGATTCATATTATACTTATAATAATATTTTATTCCAGAAATTTTCAACAAACTTATATTATTTATTAATTTTTAAGTGGACATAATTTTCCAAAGATAGTAAATTTTCATGTTTTAAATTCTAAGTAAAGAAACATATTTTCACTAACATAACCAGATTCGGTCGTAGTGAATAGGCCGGGTTTGGGGATGTTACACAGCATGACTGAAAGGTTGTGTGAAAGTTTCGTTTAAAAAATTTATTGTTTGATTGGTCAATTTGATAAAAGGACTAAATCGCGTAAAGCGTAAAACTTGAGTTCTAATAGCTCTAGGTGTCTAATAGCTATAGAACCTTAAATTTAAGGTCCTTAAGTGGTAATTAGACCATTTTAATTGTGAGTGGACATATATGGACATATTATTAAGTGTTTTAAAGGTTATTAATCAAGGTTATATGTGTAAATTAGTAATTAACTTAAAATAAATAAAACAAAACAAAAATTAGTCTTCATATCATCTTCCATAACCGAATATTAGGGCTAGAAAACACCATTGTTTTGTTCTTCATTCTGCCAAGCTTGTATGGCTAAATAAGGTACGATTTTTGCCCCGTTTTTAATGATTTCTACATTTTTGAGATCGTTGCAGTTAGGTCTAGCTAGCCTAGGGACTATTTTGCAAAACTGTTAAAGATTTTGAATGTTTCCATTAATGAATAAGCATGTATTTTGAAGTTTCTAGATAGATTATGAATATTGGTTGTGCGTTATACAAGTTTTATAAAGTGATTTTTAGTGAAAATGTAAATTAGGGATTTAATTGTGAAATGTTGAAACTTTGTGGTTAAAATGTGAAATAAATGAAAAATATGGGCTGCTAATAGCATAATAGTAATTCAGCTAGGCTTGTGTTGTGATGAAATTGAATGAATTTCTTTTTACGAGCTTAGGGACTAAATTGTAAAAATGGTGAAACATTAGGGACAAATGTGTAAATGTGCTTAAATGTGTGTTTTGGATTAAATTGAATAGAGAGATTATTAAATAAGTTAATTTTGAATATATTTATATCAAGAAAACTGGAATTCGGATCTAGATCGGGGAAAACTAAAGTTATTGACTAATCAACCTATTTCATCGTTTTCACATTCGAGGTAAGTTCGTATGTGATAAATTTTATTATAAATGTATTTTAATTGCTTTGATATTGTATAAGTTTTGAATAAAATACTTCGGATAAGTTCGACAATGACTCGATGGTAATTCGACAATCGAAATCCCGGTTGAACCTTAGGAATAGTTTAGGATACTAGTGACATGTCATTAGGGGATACACTGAGTTGTCTTCAGGCCATGATATTAGCACTTCGGGTGCGAGTTATATTGATTTGTCTTCGGGCCATGAATATCGGCTGATTTGGCTTCGGGCCATGATATCAGTACTTTGGACATAAGTTACCTTGATTTGGCTTCGGGCCATGGTATATGTACTTATTGAGTGAGACTCCTGAGTATCCGATTTCTATTCCGAATGGTTCAACGGGTAAATGAATGATGTGGTTGAGAATGAGATTGGTACGGGATGGTACAGGTATGTGCATAAACCATATTAGCTTTGAATCGAAGAAATGGTAAAGAAAGTATATAGTTTTGTGAATGAGTAATTGAAAGGTTTGTTAGTTGATGTGAATTCATGTATTTATAATCAATTGTTGAATTATGTGTTTATGATTATAACGAGTTTATTTCATACGAGCTTACTAAGCTATAAAGCTTATGTTGTTTATTTTTCTATGTTTTATAGTGATTTCAAGCTAGCTCGGATTCGGGGATCGTTGGAGATTGCATCACACTATCCACCTATCACTTGGTACCTATATACTTTGGTATTTTAAGTATATGGCATGTATAGGGATTTTGGTCATGTTGGTTATGTTTTGGTAACGATTTTGGCCATTTGAATTGGCTTGTAAATGTATACGTTTTGGTTTGTACATAATAGCCATGAGAGTTGGCTTATTTTGAGTTAATTTGCTTGTGTATATGTGTATGTGCACATAGTTTATGTTATGTAAATTGAGTTTGGTTTTGTGATGCTTATTAATAGTTGGTATTATGGAAGTTGAATGTTGATATTGGTGATGTTATTTGTTTGTGAATCAAGGTAAAGAATGCATGTTTTAAGTAGCCATATTAATGGTCTAAGTTTATGAGATTTTAGGTATAAATAGATTGGTCTATTTTGCAACTTGTGTGTATTGAGAAATGTGGTAAAGAATATGCATGAATTAGGTTTGAATTGGATGGTTTAAATGTCTATTTATGCTATGAGATGGTGCAAAATGATGTGTTGTAGGTACATTCAAATTTGGGTGGCAAATTGGCTTGGTAAATAGCCTATTTTCGTCCACACGGGCAGAGACACGGGCTTGTGTCTCAGCCGTGTGTGACACACGGTCAGGTTACATTTTCGTGTGTCCCCTGGTGTTGATTTTGAAACCAAGTCAGTATGCTCCACACGGCCTCACACACGGGCGTGTGATATGGCCGTGCGGCATAAGTCAGTATACCTTACAAGATTGACACGGCCTAGTACACGGCCTGGCACACGGACGTGTATGGCCATTTTTAGGGCACATGGGCTAGCCACACGGGCGTGTGTGTTGGCCGTGTGACCCAAGTCAGAGAGTTACACGGGGTCGAACACGGGCTGGGATACAACCATATTCTTCCATTTCCAATGTAACACTCTTAAATCGAGGTCTCTGCATTTTGTGTGTTATTGCATGTGATATTATGTTGGTTGTGCTAGTTTAGCATGTTTTGGGGTCTAGGCATGACTTCGGGTTAGGCCTGAGTCATGGCTAAAATTTTTGTTTTTTGGTACTTAGAGAGAGGAAGCTAAGAGAGTTAGGGGTTAAAAGAAATTGTCGGAGGGTTTAGACACAAATAGCTTGGTGGTAAAGTGGCAAAGGAGGCGCCACTAAGGTGCCAGGAAGGTGACGCCACATGCAGGGAAGGAAAGCTTGGGTTCGAGCTGCAGAAATCCCTTTCTGCTTATTCTTTTTCATGCCAGAAGCAAGGAAGAGGTGTACTCAGGTAGGACTCTCTGGAATGGATGAGGATTGAGTCAACAGATTTGAAATGGATGGAGAGGAGAAAATTGTGGAGCTTGACTCATTCAAACCGATTTGAATGAGTGGACGGGAGAGTCTTGAGGTGTTGGCCAAATTATGGACTGTGGGGGAGGAGGAGTAATCAGTTTGGGAAGCTAGGGGTGTGCCGAATCTCAATAGCCAAGTAAGAGAGCATTTTTAGCAAGGCACTCAAGTGGGGCATTGTGCTTGTGATAAACCGAAACCTCTTTGGCATTTTCTCTCTTTTTCTCTTTCGGCAACTTTGGTATTTGGCCGAACCAACTTTGCCATTCCCTTTGAAAAGCCGAAACTCAATAGCCATTCTCTCCTTTTCTTGTTCCGGTTCATTCATTGTTAGCCAAAACCTCCTTACCTTGTCGAATCTTGGTTCTCTCTTCTTCTCCATCTCTTCCATCTTCAAAAGCTGAAAGCCTTGTTGTTTCTCTTTCGTTTTCATCAAGTATTTTGGCCGAATACCCTTAGTCTATTTTCTTCTCTTCGTACGTGTGCTAATCTCTTTGTAGTGCCGAAAGCTATTCTTTCTTTTGGGTTATAGCCGAATCTCCTGGTAAGTATAACCTTTTTATTCTTCTTTCTCGATTGATTTGGTTAATGCCGAAATCCCACTTCTCTTTGCTATTTCTTCAATCGTTATAAATCGGGATCTTAACTCTTTTCTTATTCTATCTTGGTGAAGTAGCCGAAATCCCTAAATAACACTAGGGTGTGCCGAACTTTGGTGATTGGTGGCCAAATCTGTCAGTAAGGTAAGGGGGTAAGTGTTTTACGGTTTCAACATCTCCTATTGTGAGTAATATCGAAGGCTTTAACCCAATGATAGTGGTACTTGGCCGATTGTAGGGAGGAGTGCAACCTGATTCAGTGAATCTTCAGGATTTGATTACCGATCTAGGTAAGGGTTCTAGCATTTCGGATCTGTTTCCTATTCTTTTAAAAGTCGAAGGCTAATTATCTTTGTGCTAGTGCTTGGCCAATTGTAAAGGGAGGTTTATCACGTAACTTCAGGATTTGGTTGGAAACCAAATCGGCGTTAAGGTAAGGTGCTACCTTTGTGTGACATATCCTTCGGGATTTTATAATTAAGCCGAATGGCTTTAGTCTTAAAAGTATGGTGTTGGCCGATTGTAGGAAAGGTGAAGGCAAACGTTTCGGGATCTTCGGGTTCTATCGATTGGAAATAGATCGTGGTTTCGGGATTTCACTTAGATCTACAAGTAGTTAGGTGTGTAACGCTTACACACTTCATTAGTATTATATGTTCATTGTGTTTACTGTTAAAAGCCGAATAGCCACTTAAATCAGTGATTTTGCCTTGTGGGCATGAGTGTGGACTCCGGGTAAGTCCCCTGTTATACGGATCTCGATATATGTTATCATGTCACTTTGTATAATGCTATGCTATGGGTTATTTGCATCATAACATGATATTATGCCACGATTGATATGGACATAATGATGGGATTGATGAAAGGAGGGGAAGGATTATTTGGGTATCACTAGTGGTTTTGACCACGGCGCTGGTTGGCCCGCTTTTGATACTATATTTGTGACTAAGTCCCGGTGGTTTTGACCACGGTGGTTTTGACCACACGTATGATATTTGTGACTACGATCACGGTGGTTTTGACCACATATAGATATTGTGACTCGTCCCGGTGGTTTGGTACCACGGTGGGTTTACCCACATGTTGATTACTGGGATTGTCATCGGTGGTTTTGACCACACGATGGGTTGGCCCCATCACTTGATTTGTGACTCACGGTCACCGGTGGTTTTGACCACACTTATGTATATATTTGTGACCCGGTCACGGTGGTTTTGACCACGGTGGTTTTGACCACGGGGTAGATCTGAGGAGATCGGATGGTTAGGTGGGTTGCATGATTTGCATGTTTTACTCATGATTTGTGTAAGTGCTATTCTATCGGGTTGGGGATTTAACACTGAGTCTCGGTGACTCACCCCTTCCCTTATATTTTGCAGATGAGGCATAGATCACGGATTTGGAGCCAGGGAGGACACGAGGTGGCCATGCAACTTATATTCGGTTTCGTTTTATACTTTGATTTTGGGTATTATTTTCTATAATTTGGTTTTTAACTTGTAATAAGGCCGTTAAGTATTATTTTGGGTTATTAATTACTTGATGTTATATTAATTATTTCATGCGTGTGATTAATAACTCGACATGCTTAAATAACCAGGATTAAATTGATGTTTTCAAAACTATACTATATATCGGGATTTTCAAACGTTACCATCGGTTAACAATATTCACAAGATGAGAAAAAAGGTAACTTAGATGATTTTCAAACTTAACTTTTTCAAAAGCAAATGGTTTTAACTTGACTATGCTCAACTTGCTCAGGATTTAATAGAATCGTATGGCTTTCCAAAACTAGTAGCAACAAACGGATTTTTCAAGCATGAGTTTTTCCGGGTTCTAAAGTAACAAAAACGATTTTAGCATCACTTTACACGGGGTTTTCTAAACCTTAAAGCGATAAAAGGTTTTCAATAAAAATAAACCAGTAACTTGTTTTCTTCAAAATGTTTTCACTCCGTAGCATGCAGTTCGGTCGTGGTGTGTTGGTAGGTTTGGGGTGTTACAATTTTGGTATCGAGCCAAGTTTAATAGCTTGGTGTGGGCCGAGGCCCAAAATGTTTAGAATGGATGATGAAATGCTTTATGGGAAAAGTATGGTTAAGTAAGCATGCATAGGAGTCTCAGGCACCGATCCGCCGGTAAGTACCCCAAAGTATTTCTTATCGATGATATGATTGTGATAATGTTGGCATGACTAGATAGTGGTAGGAAATACTCTAGAGACTTGAACTATAGGATGATATGAACTTCATGAAACAATCCTTTATTAAACTTCTCATTAAAGCGTGCTTTAATAAATAGTGGAATAAAGTCTAACGCATAAAACTCTTAATTAGCTCAAATCATATCGGTAGTCATGAGTGCACGTGGACGTGGGCGTAATACACGTGGGCGAGGTAGGGGTAGGATGACGGTTTCAGAACCCATAGGAGTGCGGACATGGGTTAAAAAGCGAGGTACCATCGCCGCTGCGTGTGGCGCGAGAATATTAGGATCGGGCGGTGGCGATGCGGTGTCACGAGCGTCTTTGCGGGTGTTAGAGAGGGTTGCAGAAATGCGGCGTCGAAGCGGGGTTGAAAATCGTGTCCGAACGACTCAGGGCTAATGGTGCGAGAGGTGTTGAGAGGTGTATCGGTGTGGCTCCTAGTGCGGCGGAGTATTGGTTGGAGGCAACAGAGCGTATCATGGATGACACGGATTTTCTGGTGAGGAGAAGTTGAAGGGTATAGTATCTCTTCTCGGGATGAGTCATATCGGTGGTGGCTTACGGTTAGGGGCGAGCAATGGCGGATGACATCACTTGGGAATTCTTTAAAGCGACCTATCGGAGGAAATACATTGGGCCTAGCTACATTGATGCGCGGCGTAAAGCGTTCCTAAACTTGGTCGAGGAAATAAGGCGTGCCGAAATATGGCGAATTCCTTGGTGAGTCGGTATGCTGCAGGGTATTGTGGGCACGGAACATGAGCGCTGTGTCGGAGTTTGAGGATGGGTTGAGAGATGAGTGCGAATGTTAATTGCCCCACAAGTAGGAAAGAGAGTTCGCGGTTTTAGTAGAAGGCTAAAGTTCTTGAGGAGGTGAAATAGTCGGTAAGACGGAATCGGGATAAGGGTTGGAATAAGAGGAATGCAGGTTATCTCGCAGTTCTGTGGGAATCAGAGAAACGGGAGGTAGATATGGTGGGCCAAATCAAGGCTGCTAGGCCTATTCTTCTGCTAATACTCAATGGCGCCGCGCGGTGTGCTCGGTGTGGGAAGTCTCACACGGGGAATGTTGGGCTGGAAGCAGAGGGTGCTTGAGTGTGGTCGATGGGGCCATAGAGTGAGGATTGCCCACGAGAGAGATCGGCTGAAGTGCGATGCGGGGATCGAATCGTACACACATCGGGAGGGATGGTGGTGACCACGAGAAGGGCCATGGTTCGGCCAGAGGAGGTAATGGCTCTGGTAGAGGCCGTGGAGCATCGGGCGCGGAGGTGCGCGGTAGTCTGAGGCGAGGCGGCTGGATTGGTCACGCGAGGCATCGAGAGGAGAGCGACGCATCGGACGTCATGCCGATGCGTTCTTAATCTACGGACTACCTTATCTTTGCTTTGATAGATGTTGGTTCGACGCTTTCGTATGTTGCCAGTAGCATAGTGGAAACTATGAACTTAGACTACGAGATTACTTCTAGGAAGATGGCAGTAATAAGCCCTCTAGGTCACTCTATAGAAGTAAATAAACTATATAGGGATGTACCCCTAGAACTTGAAGGGTCGTGTTTTTGTCGACTTGATTGAAGCTGCCGTTTGGGGAGTTCGATCGATTCTCGAGATGGATTGGTTAGTGAAGTACCGGGCCGGTTTGGATTGCGCTTGTGACTAAGCGCATGGTGTTGAAGACAATGGAAGGCGAAAGGTGGTGATGATAGGTAATAGGAGAGATTACCTATCAATGTGGGTATCTCTTATTTGAAGGCGGAGAAAATGGTGAGAAAGGTTGTGAGGCATTTATGGTGCATGTCCGTGCTTTGGAAGCCAAGGATGCATTTGTAGAGAATGCCCAAACCGTGGGGGAATTTCTTTGATGTATTTCGGAGGAACTTTGGGTTTGCCTCTGCCGCGAGGTTGAGTTCGGTATAGACTTGTTACCGGAACCGCGCGGTGTCTATTGCCCCGTATAGGATGGCACCGAGAAAGAATTGGTGGAGTTAAAGGCTCAGTTCGGGAGTTCTTTGGAGCAGAGGTTTCATCCGTGCGAGTGTATCACCTTGGGAGCACGTGCTTTTGTTAAGAAGAAAAAGCGGTACTATGCGGATGTGTATAGACTCTCGCCGGTGAATAAGTTGGCGATCAAAAACAAGTATCCGTTGCCCGGGATAGGCGACTTGTTTGATCGAACTTAAAGTGCATCGGTATTCTCTAAGATAGATCTTAGGTGGGGTATCATCAACTCAAGGTGAAGGAGGTGATATTCATAAGGCGGCGTTTCGTACTCGGTATGGGCATTACGAGTTTACGGTGATGCCATTCGGGTTGACCAATGCGCGGCGGCATTCATGGACATGATGAATCGGGTGTTTCAACCGTAATTGGATCGGTTTGTCGTAGTGTTTATAGACGACATTTTGATGTACTCGAAATCTGAGGAGGAACATGACGCGCATCTTCAGGTGGTTCTACAGGTTTTGAGGGAGAAGCAGTTATTCACCAAATTTAGTAAGTGCGAGTTCTGGCTTAAGGAGGTAACTTTCTTGGGTCATGTAGTATCAGCTGAGGGGATTAGGGTGGATCCTCGGAAGATCGAAGCAGTGTTGGATTGGAAACCACCTAAGTCGGTTGCAGAGATTTAGAGTTTTCTGGGTTTGGCAGGATACTACAGAAGGTTCGTGGAGGGTTTCTCCTTGATTGCAGCGCCGCTGACTAAGTTGTTGAGAAAAGGGGTTCCGTTTGTGTGGTCTAAAAAACAGCAAGAAAGTTTCGACAAGTTAAAGAAGATTCTGACTGAAGCTCCGATGTTGATTCAGCCTGAGGCAGGAAAGGAATTCAGGGTCTACTATGATGCATCGCATACTGGCTTAGGGTGTGTGCTGATGCAAGATGGAAAGGTGGTCGCTTATGCGTCTCGGCAATTAGGGCCTCATGAGGGTAACTACCCGACACATGACTTGGAGTTGGCTCTGAGTGGTTTCGCCTTGAAGATTTGGAGGCATTACTTGTATGGGGAGAAGTCGATAGTCTACACGGATCACAAGAGTCAGAAGTACCTCTTGACTCGAAAGATTTAAATTTGAAGCGGTGGAGGTGGATCGAGTTGTTAAAGGACTACTATTTGTTTTCGATTGAGTACCATCCGGGTAAGGCTAACGTAGTAGGCGATGCGCGTTGAGCCGTAAGGTGGTAGCGGACACTGAGCGATGTTTGCTCACCTTAGTCTATATGACGACGGGAGTCTTTTGGCGAATTGCAAGTAAAGGCGATGTGGATTGATCGAGTTAAGGAGAAGCTTGGTGGTGGATGAGGTTCTAAGTGCTCGGAGGTTGCAAGTGCAAGGTGGTGAATCGGAGGGTTCTGACTTGGGTAGTGATGGAGTCTCTTGTGTTTTCGGGGAAAGTATGTATAGAAGGGCGTTGAATTGAGGCAGCGGATTCTACGGGAAGCTCATAGCGACCCATACGCTATGCACACGGGAGGCGATAAGATGTATCGTGATTTGAGGGAACAGTTCTGGTGGCAAGGTCTTAAACGGGAAGTAATTAAGTGCGTGGGCAAATTAATCGACATGCCAGCAAGTTAAAGCTGAGCATCAACTACCGTCAGGTCTGTTGCAGCCGGTAAAGATTTCGTAGTGGAAATAGGAAAGGATTACGATGGATTTCGTCAGTGGGCTACCTCTTACGCCTAGCAAGAGGGACTCAGTTTGGGTGATTGTGGATCATCTGACTAAATCGGCTCATTTCATACCAGTCCGGGTTGATTATTCGCTCCAGAAGTTAGTCAAGTTGTATGTGGCAGAGGTAGTAAGGTTGCATGGAGTGCCAGTGTCAATTATCTCGGATAGGGATCCCAGGTTCACGTCGAGGTTCTGGAAAGCTTTGCATCAGGCATTGGGTGCGAGGTTGGATTTCAAAGACGGCTTTTCATCCATGATCGATGGGCGATCGAAAGGGTAATCAAATTCGGAAGATATGTTAAGGGTCGTATTTCGGATTTCGGTGGTAGTTGGGAGGAGTATCTACCATTGGCAAAGTTCGCTTATAACAACAGTTATCAAGCGAGTATTCAGATGGCACCCTATGAGGCATTATATGGACGGAAATGTCGTACTCCTACGTGTTGGACAGAACTGGGTGAACGGTAGATGTTGGGTCCGGAGTTGGTGGCAGAAATAGAGGATAAGGTTAAGGTGATTCGGGCTCGTCTAAAGGAAGCGTCGGATAGGCAGAAGTCTTACGCCGATCTTAAGCGTAGGGATATAGAGTATGCAGTGGGTGACAAGGTCTTTCTGAAGGTATCGCCGTGGAAGAAGGTGTTGAGATTTGGGCGAAAGGGCAAGCTGAGCCCTAGGTTTATCGGGCCGTATACGGTGTTGAAACGAGTGGGACCAGTAGCTTATCAGCTCGAGTTGCCGGCAGAGTTAAGTCAGATTCATGACGTATTTCATGTTTCGATACTTAGGCGCTATCGATCAGATCCGTCACATGTTGTGCCAGTTGAGGAGATAGAGGTAAGCTCAGACTTGTCTTTCGAGGAGGAACCGGTACGGATTTTGGATCGAGATGTCAAAGTTCTGCGTAGGAAGTCTGTTCCCTTGGTGAAAGTATTATGGCGGAACCATGGTACGAAGGAAGCCACGTGGGAACCAGAGGATGTGATCCGGCAACAATACCCTCAACTCTTCTGACCAGGTAATTTCGAGGCCGAAATTATTTTTAAGGGGGGTAGAACTGTACCACTCTTAAATCGGGGTCTCTGTATTTTGTGTGTTATTGCATGTGATATTATGTTGGTTGTGCTAGTTTAGCATGTTTTGGGGTCCAGGCATGACTTCGGGTTAGGCCTGAGTCATGGCTAAAATTTTTGTTTTTTGGTATTTAGAGAGAGGAAGCTAAGAGAGTTAGAGGTTAAAAGAAATTGTCGGAGGGTTTAGACACAAATAACTTGGTGGTAAAGTGGCAAAGAAGGCGCCACTAAGGTGCCAGGAAGGTGACGCCACATGCAGGGAAGGAGAGCTTGGGTTCGAGCTGCAGAAATCCCTTTCTGCTTATTCTTTTTCATGCCAGAAGCAAGGAAGAGGTGTACTCAGATAGGACTCTCTGGAATGGATGAGAATTGAGTCAACAGATTTGAAATGGATGGAGAGGAGAAAATTGTAGAGCTTGACTCATTCAAACCGATTTGAATGAGTGGACGGGAGAGTCTTGAGGTGTTGGCCGAATTATGGACTATGGGGGAGGAGGAGTAATCAGTTTGGGAAGCTAGGGGTGTGCCGAATCTCAATAGCCAAGTAAGAGAGCATTTTTGGCAAGGCACTCAAGTGGGGCATTGTGCTTGTGATAAATCGAATCCTCTTTGGCATTTTCTCTCTTTTTCTCTTTCGGCAACTTTGGTATTTGGCCGAACCAACTTTGCCATTCCCTTTGAAAAGCCGAAACTCAATAGCCATTCTCTCCTTTTCTTGTTCCGGTTCATTCATTGTTAGCCGAAACCTCCTTACCTTGCCGAATCTTGGTTCTCTCTTCTTCTCCATCTCTTCCATCTTCAAAAGCCGAAAGCCTTGTTATTTCTCTTTCGTTTTTATCAAGTATTTTGGCCGAATACCCTTAGTCTATTTTCTTCTCTTCGCACGTGTGCTAATCTCTTTATAGTGCCGAAAGCTATTCTTTCTTTTGGGTTATAGCCGAATCTCCTGGTAAGTATAAACTTTTTATTCTTCTTTCTCGATTGATTTGGTTAATGCCGAAATCCCACTTCTCTTTGCTATTTCTTCAATCGTTATAAATCAGGATCTTAACTCTTTTCTTGTTCTATCTTGGTGAAGTAGCCGAAATCCCTAAATAACACTAAGGTGTGCCGAACTTTGGTGATTGGTGGCCGAATCTGTCAGTAAGGTAAGGGGGTAAGTGTTTTACGGTTTCAACATCTCCTGTTGTGAGTAATATCGAAGGCTTTAACCCAATGATAGTGGTACTTGGCCGATTGTAGGGAGGAGTGCAACCTGATTCAGTGGATCTTTGGGATTTGATTACCGATCTAGGTAAGGGTTCTAGCGTTTCGGATCTGTTTCCTATTCTTTCAAAAGCCGAAGGCTAATTATCTTTGTGCTAGTGCTTGGCCGATTGTAAAGGGAGGTTCATCACGTAACTTCAGGATTTGGTTGGAAACCAAATCGGCGTTAAGGTAAGGTGCTACCTTTGTGCGACATATCCTTCGGGATTTTGTGATTAAGCCGAATGGCTTTAGTCTTAAAAGTATGGTGTTGGCCGATTGTAGGAAAGGTGAAGGCAAACGTTTCAGGATCTTCGGGTTCTATCGATTGGAAATAGATCGTGGTTTCGAGATTTCGGTTAGATCAACAAGTAGTCAGGTGTGTAACGCTTACACACTTCATTAGTATTATATGTTCATTGTGTTTACTGTTAAAAGCCGAATAGCCACTTAAATCAGTGATTTTGCCTTGTGGGCATGAGCGTGGACTCCGGGTAAGTCCCCTGTTATACGGATCTCGATATATGTTATCATGTCACTGTATAATGCTATGCTATGGGTTATTTGCATCATAACATGATATTATGCTACGATTGATATGGACATAATGATGGGATTGATGAGAGGAGGGGGAAGGATTATTTGGACTGTCACCAGTGGTTTTGACCACACGGCGGGTTGGCCCCGCTTTTGATACTATATTTGTGACTAAGTCCCAGTGGTTTTGACCACCAGTGGTTTTGACCACACGTATGATATTTGTGACTACGGTCACTAGTGGTTTTGACCATATATGGATATTGTGACTCGTCCCAGTGGTTTGGTACCATAGTGGGTTGGCCCCACATGTTGATTACGAGATTGTCATCAGTGGTTTTGACCACACGATGGGTTGGCCCCATCACTTGATTTGTGACTACGGTCACCAGTGGTTTTGACCACACTTATGTATATATTGGTGACTTCGGTCACCAGTGGTTTTGACCACACGTGGTAGATACAGGAGATCGGATGGTTAGGTGGGTTGCATGATTTGCATGTTTTACTCATGATTTGTGTAAGTGCTATTCTATCGGGTTGGGGATTTATACACTGAGTCTCGGTGACTCACCCCTTCCCTTATATTTTGCAAATGAGGCATAGATCGCAGATTTGGAGACGGGGTGGACACGAGGTGGCCATGCAACTTATATTCGGTTTCGTTTTATACTTTGATTTTGGGTATTATTTTCTATAATTTGGTTTTTAACTTGTAATAAGGCCGTTAAGTATTATTTTGGGTTATTAATTACTTGATGTTATATTAATTATTTCGTGCATGTGATTAATAACTCGACATGCTTAAATAACCGGGATTAAATTGATGTTTTCAAGACTATACTCTATATCAGGATTTTCAAACGTTACCATCGGTTAACAATATTCACAAGATGAGAACAAAGGTAACTTAGATGATTTTCAAACTTAACTTTTTCAAAAGCAAATGGTTTTAACTTGACTATGCTCAACTTGCTCGGGATTTAATAGAATCGTATGGCTTTCCAAAACTAGTAGCAACAAACGGATTTTTCAAGCATGAGTTTTTTCGGGTTCTAAAGCAACAAAAACGATTTCAGCATCACTTTACACGGGGTTTTCTAAACCTTAAAGCGATAAAAGGGTTTCAATAAAAATAAACCAGTAACTTGTTTTCTTCAAAATGTTTTCACTCCGTAGCATGCCAGATTCGGTCGTGGTGTGTTGACTGGGTGTGGGGTGTTACATCTAATGTCCACACGGCTTGTGACACGGGCGTGTCTGTTGGCCATGTGAGACACACGGGCAGACCACACGAGCATGTGTCCCCTGTTTTGAGAAAAAATTTCAAGGTTTCGTGAAAGTTTCCTAGGTTATCGGTTTAGTCTCGAACCACTCCCAAAGCATGTTTAGGGCCTCATAGGCTCGTATTAGGGACATTATGATTGATGTTGAATGATGATTGCATGAAATGTGAAAATGTTTGAGGAATGTATGTGTAATTGTATGATAAGTCTAGTAATACTCTGTAACCCTATTCTGACATTGAATACGGGTGAACGGTGTTACATTTATTGGTATCAAAGCTAATCTTTAGTTGATTCTAGGACTAACGTAATGTGTGTGAGAGTCTAGCTATACATGCCATATAAAACCTGTGATAGTGTGATGACTCCTGACAATTTAAATTGTGTTTTCGTATAGTAAATAGATCTCGATTGAGCTGTAGCTGACGATGTTGAGAGTAATACGCCAGCTCCCGCTTAAGGGGTAGCGCCGTCTGATTCTAGACTTGTGTCGAGTAGTCAAGGTGGAGAGGCTAAAGAAGCCTTTTTCCGAATGATGAACGAGTAGTTCACTCAATATGTCCGGACCAATCCGACTACTCAACAACCTCCACCACCACCTAATCCCCAACCTGTCCCTGTAGCTCCTCAAATTGTAGAATTTCAACGACTGAATAAGCCTCCAGTTGATAAGATTCAAAAGTACGGGGCCGAGGAGTTCAGAGCTACCATTGATGATGATCCTGAGAGAGCTAAATTTTGGCTTCAAAACACTATTCGAGTATGTGATGAACTGTCGTTTACTCCAGCTGAGAGTTTAAAGTGTGCCATTTCATTATTGAGAGATACGGCGTATCAATGGTGGAATACACTAGTATCTGTGGTGCCGAGAGAAAGGATTACCTGGGAATTCTTTCAGACTGAATTTCAGAAGAAAGATATAAGCCAGAGATTCCTCGATCAAAAGCACAAAGAGTTTCTAGAACTGAAACAGGGTCGTTTGACTGTGACTGAATATGAAAGAGAATTCGTGCGGTTGAGCAAGTATGCTTGGGAGTATGTTTCTACCGAAGAAATCAGGTGTATATGGTTCGTTGACGGGTTGAACGAGGAATTCTAGAATTAAAAGAATTTTTTGTTCTGGTTGATAGAGCTTGCAAAGTCGAGGAGTTTAGCAAAAAAAAGAGAAAAGTAGATTCAGAGGCTAGAGACTCGAGAAAAGGATCGATGAGTAAGTCATATCAGCCTATGTCAAAGAAATTTAGAGATTCGTTCAATCATTCAAATGCTTCAATCGGGTATTCGAGCCGAGATCGTGGAAAACAATACTCAAGTCCTAAAACTCAAGCTACATTAGTATCAAGTGTTGGCAATGTGAGAAACAATAAACCTGAGTGTCAACAGTGTGGGAGACGACATTTTGGAGAATGTTGGAACAAAAGTGTAACAACCCGATTTTGGGGCTAGTCGGAACAGTGGTTTTGGGACTGCTAATCCGAAGTTGAAGAAAATTATTTTGATATTATTTTATGTATTATGGCACATTTATATAGATGTATGAAAATTTTGGTGCATTAATTTTAGCAATCGCATGCTTAATTGTGAAAAAGGACTAAAGCGCATAAAGTGCGAAAGTTCTATTTTGCAAGGTGGAGGTGTCTAATAGCCATAGAATATTAAATTAGAGGTCTTTAAAGTGCAATTAGGCCATTGAGGGTTTGTTGGCCAGCCATATAGACTAAGGAGACAAGAGCATTAAATTTTGGTCAAATTTGGTGGAATTAGGTGACTAAATAAATGAATAAAATAAGACAAAAGGGGAAAGATATCATCTTTTACTATTCATTCTTCTTCTACAACCCAAAATTTAAGAGGAAATAAGGGTTCTTGGAGTTCAAATTTTCAGCAAAACAAATCTCTTGCAAGTAAGTGATTCTAGGGGTCTTTCTTGATAATTTTTGTACTTTTAGAGTCCCCAAAGCTTAAGCTAGCTAATGAGGGGACTAATTTGCAATATGATTGAAAGTTTGGGGACTTGCCATGGGAGTGTTCTTGTTGTTTTCTGATTTTTTATGGAAGAAAATGAATGTTAGTGAGTTAAGAAACAACTTTTGTGAAAGGTGTTATCATGAAAACACCTAAATAGGACTTATTTGTAAAGGTAGTAATTGTGTAATAAATGCATGAAATAATTGATTTTGTGAGTTATTGTAAGAGGAATAAATGTTCAGCTAGGCTTGTTTAATGAGAAAATGTGATGAAAAATAATTTACGAGCCTCGGGACAAAATCGTAATTTTGCCAAAGTTTAAGGGCAAAATGGCCATTTTTGCCTATGTAGAAATTTTGGTGTATCATGCATAATAAAGTGATTAAATGAGTGAATTTCATCATTATAGATCAAGAAGAGCGCGGAAACAACCTTGACCGGGGAAAGGACAAGGTTACGGATTAAGTCGTCGACTTATACATTTTGCCCCGAGGTAAGTTTATGTGTAAACGATACGTCTTTAATACATATGTTGCTATTTATTGGTGCATTGTATGAATGAGATCATTTATGATGGAAATTGATAGATAGTGAGTAATTTTCGTATGAACCTCAGAATAGATATGTAAGTGCGGAAAAATATCTATAATTATTCTTTTGGTGGGTTGCGTGCGTTACCACCTTATTATTTATTCACGATGGGCTGTGTGCGATACCATCGTTTATACTATCATTTGGTGGGCTATATGCGTAACCACCATAAATATTCTTGTTGGTGGGCTAAGTGCGATACCACCCTGTTATTGATTAATGGTGGGCTGTGTGCGAAACCACCGGGTACTTAGTATTATTTCGAGAGGTTCATCGAAAATTTGTATAAGTGAATATTTCATGTTGCCTTGTGGTGTTGAGTGCAGGGAATGTGTACAAGTGAATGTGAGCAATATAATTGTTATGTGGTTGGATTGTGGTAAGAAATGAATTGAGTAAGCTTGATTGTGGAATCGTGAGTTGTTCTTGTTTAGTATATGATGTTATTGATTGTTTAGCATATGTTATGATGCTTATTGTTTACATGTAAACTTACTAAGCTTAAAGCTTACTCCCTTTCTTTTCCCTTGTTTTATAGTGTTAAAGAGCTAGTTCGGGATTCAAAGATAATCGGGAGATCACCCACACAATCAGCTCATCTCGGTATATTTAGTCTTAGTATTTTGAGTATCGCATGTATAGGGGCTAGACTTAGTGATATGTTTTGTTGTTTTGGCCAAATGTGTTGGCTCTTTTAGAGACGAATTCTTTTGTATATTGCCATAGTTGATGGCTCATTAGTACTAATTTATGAAAAGAAGAGGTTATTCATGAATGTGTTAGATGCTTGATTGGGTTGCTTGGTAAATGGTTGAATGGGATTTTATGTTATGTGAATTAGGGTGATAAAAGAGCTTGGCAAATAGCCTTGTTCTTGTCCACACGGGTAGGCACACGAGCGTGTGTCTAGGCCGTGTGTGACACACGGTCAGTCTCATGGGCGTGTGACCAGGCCGTGTGTCCCCTGCATAGTTGTGTTGCAAGTCAGTGTCGACCACGGGCTAGACATACGGGCGTGTGCCTAGGTCGTGTGCCCCTTATGAGGTTGCTAACGTCATAAACAGAATACCCAAGTTTTCACAAACAGGTGAGGACACGGGCGTGTCTAGGCCGTGTGAAAGACATGGGCTAAAGACACGGGCGTGTGTCCGGCCGTGTGAAAACCCCTGTAGGTTTGAAATGATAATAAATCCCACACGGGCTAGGGACATGGGTGTGTGTGACCACACGGGCGTGTTCCATTTCACACGGGCGTGTGGCCCTATTAAGGAAATTTTTTTCTAAGTATATCAAAGTTCCCGGTTTAATTTCGAGACCTTATGTTTGCATGTTTAAGGCCTCGTAGACCCTTAATAAGGGTGTTATGTATATGAATTGGAAAGTTTTAATTTGGAATGAAATTCTATAGTTCAAAGTTGTACGTTCAAGTGAGTTATGTTTGGGAATGCCTCGTGCCCGGTTCCGGCGATGAATACGGGTAAGGGGTGTTACAAAAAGTAATAAAGCTTGTTTCAGATGTGGTTCACCAGATCATTTTATTCATGATTGTCCTGAGATAGCTGAACTAAACCAATTTCAAAATGCAAGACCCGATAATACAGCCACTACAGGGAGGCCACCGAGAAATGCGAGAAATGTGACCAGTAGTAGAGGTACGACGAAAGACTCTGCTTTGAGATCTGAGGCTAGAGCACCTGCTAGAGCTTACGCTATTCGCGCTCGCGAAGAAGCATCGTCACCTGATGTTATCACCGGTACATTCTCTCTTTATGACACTAATGTGATTGCATTGATTGATCCTGGATCAACTCATTTGTATATCTGTGTAAATTTAGTGTTTAGTAAGAGTCTGCCTGTTGAAAATGTCAAATTTGTGATTAAAGTATCGAACCCCCTAGGCAAATATGTTTTAGTTGATAAAGTTTGTAAGAACTGCCCATTAATGACTCAGGGTTACGGTTTTCCTGTTGACTTGATGCTACTACCTTTTGATGAGTTTGATGTAATTCTGGGTATGGATTGGTTGACTCTGCATGATGCCGTTGTGAATTGTAAATGAAAGATCATTGAATTGAAATGTCAGAATAGTGAAATCCTTCGAATTGAACCAGATGAGTCTAGTGGATTACCTGTTGTGATTTCGTCTATGTCAGCTCAGAGATATGTGAGAAAAGGTTGTGAAGCTTATCTTGCTTATATACTGGATACAAAAGTGACTGAAACGAAGATTGAATCAGTACCTATAGTTTGTGAGTTTCCGGATGTGTTTCCAGAAGAGTTGCCTGGGTTACCACCGATCAGAGAAGTTGAATTTACAATTGAGTTAGTACCAGGAACTTCACCGATATCGATAGCTCCATACATAATTGCTCTGACAGGATTGAAAGAGTTGAAATCTTAGCTGCAAGAGTTAACAGATAGAGGTTTTACACGACCTAGTTTTTTGCCCTGGGTTGCGCCGGTATTGTTTGTAAAGAAGAAAGACGGGTCAATGAGAATGTGTATTGATTATCGATGGCTTAATAAGATTTACGATAAACAACAAGTATCCATTGCCGAGAATAGATGATTTGTTTGATCAGTTGAAAGGGGCAACCGTGTTTTCGAAGATTGATTTGAGATCTGGCAATTATCAGTTGCAAGTGAAAATTTCAGATGTGCCGAAAACTGCATTCAGAACGAGGTATGGACATTATGAATTCCTTGTTATGCCTTTCAGATTAACTAATGCCCCTGCAGTCTTTACGGACTTGATGAATCAGATCTTTAGAACGTATTTTGACAAGATTTGTTGTTGTGGTCATTGACGACATTCTGATCTATTCATGAGATGAGTATGAGAATGTCGAGCATTTGAGGATTGTGTTGCAAACCTTGAGAGATAAGCAACTGTTCGCTAAATTCAGCAAATGTGAATTTTGGCTTTAAGAAGTCAGATTTTTGGGGCATATTGTTTCAGCAGAAGGTATTAGAGTTGATCCGAGCAAGATTTCAGCTATTGTTGATTGGAAACCATCGAGGAATGTATCTAAAGTTAGAAGTTTTTTGGGGTTAGCTGGCTACTATCGACGTTTTGTTAAAGGATTCTCGATGATTGCTACACTGATGACCAAACTGCTACAGAAAGATGTGAAATTTGAGTGGTCCGAGAAATGTCAACAGAGTTTCGATCAATTGAAAGCCTTGCTAATCGAAGCACCAGTTTTGGTTCAACTTGAGTCGGGTAAAGAATTTGTGATTTACAGCGACGCGTCATTGAACGGTTTAGGTTGCATGTTGATGTAAGAGGGAAAAGTTATAGCTTATGCCTCTAGACAGTTGAAACCGCATGAAAAGAACTATCCGACGCATGATTTAGAGTTGGCTGCTATTGTTTTCGCATTGAAAATTTGGCGACATCATTTGTACGGTGAAAAGTGTCACATCTTTACTGATCATAAAAGTTTAAATTATATTATGACTCAGAAAGATCTAAACTTGCGAAAACGGAGATGGCTCGAGCTACTAAAAGACTATGAATTAGTAATCGATTATCATCTGGGGAAAGCAAATGTAGTTGCATATGCTTTGAGTAGAAAATCTCTGTTTTCTTTGAGAGCAATGAATACTCAGCTAAGCTTGCTTGATGATGGTTCGATATTAGCTGAGTTGAAAGCCAAACCAATTTTTCTTCATCAAATTTGTGAAGCTCAAAAGTGTGATACCGAGTTGCAAGCTAAAAGAATGCAATGTGAGTCAAATAATGCTTCAGACTATCAAATTGAAGCAGATGATTGCTTAATGTTCCGAAACAGAATCTGCGTACCCAAGAATTCTGAACTCATTCAAAAAAATTTACAAGAAGCACACAGTGGTAGTTTATTTGTTCACCCGGGGAGTACCAAAATGTACAATGATTTGAAACAATTGTATTGGTGGTCGGGTATGAAATGAGACATTTCAATGTTTGTATCGAGGTTTTTGATTTGTCAACAAGTTAAAGCCGAACATCAATTACCTTCGGGATTGTTACAGCCTGTGATGATACTAGAGTGGAAATGGGATAGAGTTACGATGGATTTCGTATTGGGATCACCTTTATCTCCGGAAAAGAAAGATGCTACTTGGGTTGTCGTTGATCAACTAATGAAATATGCACATTTCATTCCGGTACGTACTAATTATTCGTTTGATAAATTGGCTGAGTTGTACATTTCTGAAATCGTTAGATTGCATGGGGTGCCTGTTTCGATTATTTTGGATAGAGATCCGAGGTTTACATCACGGTTTTGGAAGAAATTGCAAGAAGCTCTGGGTACGAAGTTGAATTTTAGTACATCATTTCACCCGCAAACTGACGGTCAGTCTGAGAGAGTTATTCAGATTCTCGAAGATATGCTTCGATGTTGTATTTTAGAATTTGAAGGCAACTGGGAGAAATATTTGCCGCTGGTTGAATTTGCGTATAACAACAGTTTTCAATTGAGTATGAAGATGGCACCGTACGAAGCTTTGTATGGTCATAAATGCCGAACTCCGTTGTACTGGACAGAGTTGAGTGAGAAAAAGATTCACGGGGTTGATTTGATTCGAGAGATAGAAGAAAAAGTGGAAGTAATTCACAACAGTTTGAAAGCAGCTTCAGACCGTTAGAAATCGTACGCGGATTTGAAAAGAAAAGACATTGAATTTTAGATCAGTGATAAAGTGTTTCTGAAAGTATCTCCGTGGAAGAAAATCCTTTGATTTGGTCGCAAAGGCAAATTGAGTTCGCGTTTCATCGGGCCGTACGAGATCATTGAAAGAATAGGGCAGTGGCATATCGGCTAACATTACTATCAGAATTAGAAAAGATTCACAACGTGTTTCATGTATCGATGTTGCGCTGATATAGATCTGATCCATTACATGTGATTTCTCCGTCAGAGATTGAAATTCAACCTGTTATGACATATAACGAAGAACCGATCCGAATTCTATCTCGAGAGATTAAAGAGTTGAGAAATAAGTGAATAGCTTTGGTGAAGGTTTTATGTAAACGACACGGTTTCAAAGAAGCTATGTGGGAACCTAAGGAAGCTATGAGAAAATAGTACCATAACCTTTTCACTGGTAAGATTTTCGGGGACGAAAATCCCTAAGGGGGCAGAGTTGTAACAACCCATTTTTAGTCAAATCGAAACAGTGGTTTCGGGACCACAAATCCGAAGTCAAAATATGTATTTTATTATTATTTTAATGTTTACAACATGTTTGAAAGGTTGTGTGAAAGTTTCGTTTAAAAGTTTTATTATTTGATTAGTTAATTTGATAAAAGGACTAAATCGCGTAAAGCGTAAAACTTGAGTTCTAATAGCTAAAGGTGTCTAATAGCTATAGAACCTTAGAGTTAAGGTCCTTAAGTGGTAATTAGACCATTTTAATTGTGAGTGGACATATATGGACATATTATTCAGTGTTTTAAAGGTTATTAATCAAGGTTATATGTGTAAATTAGTAATTAACTTAAAATAAATAAAACAAAAAAAATTAGTCTTCATATCATCTTCCATAATCGAATATTAGGGCTAGAAAACACCATTGTTGTGTTCTTCATTCGGCCAAGCTTGTATGGATAATTAAGGTACGGTTTTTGTCCCGTTTTTAATGATTTCTACGTTTTTGAGATCGTTGCAGTTAGGTCTAGCTAGCCCAGGGACTATTTTGCAAAACTGTTAAAGATATTGAATGTTTCCATTGATGAATAAGCATGTATTTTGAAGTTTCTAGATAGATTATGAATGTTGGTTGTGAGTTATACAAGTTTTATAAAGTGATTTTTAGTGAAAATGCAAATCAGGGATTAAATTGTGAAATGTTAAAACTTTGTGGTTAAAATGTGAAATAAATGAAAAATATGGGCTACTAAGGGCATAATAGTAATTCGGCTAGGCTTGGGTTGTGATGAAATTGAATGAATTTTGTTTTACGAGCTTAGGGACTAAATTGTAAAAATGGTGAAACATTAGGGGCAAATGCGTAAATGTGCGTTTTGAATTAAATTGAATAGAGAGATTATTAAATAAGTTAATTTTGAATATATTTAGATCAAGAAAAGCAGAATTTGGATCTAGATCGGAGGAAAACTGAAGTTATCGACTAATCGACCTATTTCATCGTTTTCACATTCTAGGTAAGTTCGTATGCGATAAATTTTATTATAAATGTATTTTAAATGCTTTGATATTGTATAAGTTGTGAATACGAGACTTCGGATAAGTTCGGCGATGACTCGATGGTAATTCGGCAATCAAAATCTCGGTTGAACCTTAGGAATAGTTTAGGATACTAGTGACATGTCATTAGGGGATACACTGAGTTGGCTTCGGGCCATGATATTAGCACTTCGGGTGCGATTTATACCTATTTGGCTTCGGGCCATGAATATCGGCTGATTTGGCTTCGGGCCATGATATCAGTATTTCAGATATAAGTTAACTTGATTTGGCTTCGGGCCATGGTATAGGTATTTATTGAGTGAGACTCCTGAGTATCTGATTTCTATTCCGAATGGTTCAACGGGTAAATGGATAATGTGGTTGAGAATGAGATTGGTACGGGATGGTACAGGTATGTGCATAAACCATATTAGCTTTGAATCGAAGAAATGGTGAAGAAAGTATATAGTTTTGTGAGTGAGTAATTGAAAGGTTTGTTAGTTGATGTGAATTCATGTATTTATAATCTATTGTTGAATTATGTGTTTATGATTATAACGAGTTTATTTCATACGAGCTTACTAAGCTATAAAGCTTACGTTGTTTATTTTTCTATGTTTTATACGAGCGTGTGTCCCCTGTTTTGAGAAAAAAATTTAAGCTTTCGTGAAAGTTTCCTAGGTTATCGGTTTAGTCCCGAACAACTCCCAAAGCATGTTTAGGGCCTCGTAGGCTCGTATTAGGGTCATTATGATTGATGTTAAATGATGATTGCATGAAATGTGAAAATGTTTGAGAAATGTATGTGTAATTGTATGATAAGTCTGGTAATACTCCGTAACCCTATTCTGGCGTTGAATACGGTTGAGGGGTGTTACATGAACCCTAGCATTAATTAGAATATTTTATTTATTAGTATCTAAGTGTATCTCAGGTTGAGTGGTCACCAAGTAGGCTGTTGCCTATATAAGAAACCTCGGGGTCATCGGAATTGAGAGCAATTTTAGACAGGCAATTTTTCTATTCAATTTTTAGCTTTCTTTTCTTTTCATATTTGTGTAGTCGGAACTTTTCTATTTCAATGTGAAGACAATTGCGAGCGAGATTGCTCCGGGATCGTGCTTCAATATATTTATTCATGAGAATTCTCCTATCTCTTCTCTTATATTCTTTTATTTATCTTTCGTTAATTCGATCGATTAATCGTTCTATAAATTATAGAATAGGTTATTGCGCTTATTTTATATCTTACATGATTCGATTAGTAAACTAATTTATTTGTTAAGTGATTATTTATCCGAATTTGGTTGTTTATTCAAGAATACTTAGTATATCAGGGAGTGACGCCCCTAATAGAATATCAAGACAGGTGATATCGAAAGGGTATTCTGTCATATATAACTTGTGTGAAGCAGTAAGATTGGAAGAGTATCTGTATGCCTAGGAAGAGTCTAGAAGGGTGACTTCGGGGTTAATCCTTAGTGAATATGAACTGGGAGGGTAGTCTTAGCCAAGGGTGATAAGTAACTCAATGTAGGATAATTAATTATTTAATTAAATAATTAGGGATTTAATCGATCATAGGCTAGAGACTCACATTGTTGACACTAGGAATAGGAAAGTCCATTAAGTTAATTTAGGTTAGTTAATTTAATTAGTTTAATTAAAATATTAATTTGGATTCGCACTACTAATTCGTGACTCGATTAGATTAGTAATTATTTTCTGTAATTAATTTAATAATGATTTTTCCAATCTGCAATCCCTTGGGTACTGTAACACCCCTAACCTGTATCCGTTGTCGGAATAGGGCTACGGAGCATTACAGAAACTTTTCGGAACATTTACAGACATTTTATGTTAATCACTATTCAATCATCGAGATTTTTCAAAACATCCCTTAATTGAACCCTCGAGGCCCAATACGAGCATTAGAATCGAGTCGGGACTTAATCGGGAACTCTAAGAATTTTTTGCGAAATTTCAAAAAAATTTCAAGGTGCAGGGCTCACAAGCCCGTGTGCTCCAAGGGACACGCCCGTGTGACCCTAGGACACGCCCGTGCTAGAGGCCGTGTTCAACCCCGTGTAACTCTCTGACTTATGCACACGGCCATGCCACACGCCCGTGTGCTAGGCTTTGTGGTCAATTAACTCATTTCGAAATTAGGTGCAGGTTTCACACGGCCAAGACACATGCCCGTGTTCTAGGCCATGTAGCACACACGGTTGAGAAACATGCTCGTGTGCTCAATTCTGAGCATTCTGCTTCTCAAAATTAATGTGCAGGGGACACAAGGCCTAACCACATGCCCATGTTACTAGGTCGTGTGTCACACATGGTCTAGACACATGCCCGTGTGTCTGCCCGTGTGGACAAAATGAAGCCATTTCTAGCTTCATTTATCACCCAAAATTTACCATTTACCTGCACTAAAACATACCAAGTACAATCCAACCATTCCAAGCATTCAATTTAAGCAAATTCCATCATTCCTAATGGCATACCATTATATGCATATGTGTTTATAAACTTACCTTGGATTAACTTAGGCTTTAACATCATTTGATCACATATACTTAACATAACACATATGAATATATCATAATAGCCTACTTAATCATACCAAAATAAGCCATCACTAGCCATTCCAATGGCTAGGTTACAAAACATCATTTTCAAGCCACTATTGGCCAAGTTGTCCTATACATGCCATTATACCAAAATGATTTTACTAAGTATACCCAAAATAACGAGTTGATAGTGTGACAATGCCCCAATGATCTCTAACCTTCACTAGCTTCCGAGCATTATAAAATAGGGGAAAATAAAACGGAGTAAGCATTACATGCTTAATAAGTTCGTATAACGGAAACTAAACTTACCAATACCGTTTATTAAATCTAAGTATACAATATCATGTTTTCCATCCATTAGAAAAATTTCCTAATCACATGCATTCAATCAAACATGTTAGTCACCAAAATCTTCATATCAATTAAGTAAACATAAATGAGCTCATCAAGCAATATTCTTTCAAGTTATTATCATTTCATCTCAAAATTCTCATACCAAGTTAATAGTTGTGTCCATTGAATCATTGAAATTCTGATGGATGCTCAAGTAGTATACTCGAGGTGTGCAATTCAATAATCCGTCAATTCTTATTCCAGGGCACCCATTAGGGCAATTAACCAAGGAACATACTCTCGAGCCACATATCGTATAACAGGATTACCAGTCCAGGCTAAATCCTTTATATAACGTATGTTCAGAGGAGCTTGATTAGGATTACCAGTCCAGGCTAAACCCTAATCATAACGTATACTCGAGAGGTATTATATTGGGATTACCCATCTGGGCTAAATCCTGTCCGCAACAAATGAAAGACCTTATTCGTTTCGGGAAAGCGCATATTTTCATCGGAATTCAACATTCAATCGGGACTTAACCCCTTTTTCCTCATTTCAAGCATGTATTAAATTTCTCATTATAGCATTCAAACAATGTACATCAATATAAATCACATTCCATACAACACAACATTCAAATTAAACATATTTACATACCTGATTAAGTTACACGAACTTACCTCGACACTTGTTCGCGTAAGTAATCTACTAATCCAAAACCTTTTCTTTTCCTCGATCTAACCTTGAATGTGAGTTGTCTGGATCTATATAAATAGCTTTAATCATTAATTTCTCATATTTCATACTCATTTGGACTCAATTTACATTCTAGGCAAAATTACCAATTTGCCCCTAACTTTTCTATAAATTCCCATTTCGTCCCTAGGCTCGGAAAATGAAACTTGTGCAATTTACTCTCTATTCCAAGCCTAACCAAAATCCCATTACAAATTTTACAGCACATGTATTCATAAAATTTTAGAATTTTTCATCAAATTTCATAAGTTTACATTTTAGTCCTTAAAACATGTTTTCATCAAAAATCACTTTGTAAAAGTTGTTTATCTATCAACAACCTTTCATTTTCTACCATAAATTTCTAATTTTCAGCATATACATTCATGACCCATTTTCCATACTTTGATAACTTTTCAAATTAATCCCCCAAATAGGTAGATTAAGCTATCCTGGTTTCAAAAATATCAAAATTACTAAAAATGGGACAAGGAAACTTACCCAATTAAGCCTCGAAAGTTTCTTCTCTCTCTCCTAGGGTTTTCATATAATTTTGGGGTTGAAGATGGCAAAATAATAAGATGATATCTTTTATCATCTTTTTAATTAATTAATTATTTCCTTTCCAATTTAGTCCTTGCCCTTTTCTAATTTTTCCATGGATGAGTCACCAAAAATCTACATACTTTTCTTTAATGGTCTAATTACCATATAAGGACCTCTAGTTTTGAATTCCATAGCTATTTAATCCTTATAGCTACTAGAATTCAACTTTCGTATTTTATGCGATTTAGTCATTCTCGTAATTAAACACTTAATCGATAAAATTTTCGTATCAAAATTTTCACAAGACACGCCTATCATAATACGGACCATATAATAAAATAAAAATAAACTTTATTTTCGGATCGAATTTGTGGTCCCGAAACCACTGTTCCGATTTCATGGAAAAATGGGCTGTTACAGGTACGATCCTCAGAATACTTACTAGTGTTTCATTGTAAACTTTACTATATTACAATTTTACCCGTATGCTTGTGAACACTGCCGGTTTAATTAAATATATTTTGAGTGTTATTTTACTATAAACGATAACACATTTATAGGTGGTTAAGTTGTTGCGCCAATGTTGAGGATTGCGACGATGAAATTTTTATTAGATTGATTACTGGAAAATAATATTAATCAAAATACGAACGAAGCTAGATAGTGTTCTAACTTTTATTTAATTAATTTTATTTTAGTGTGCAAAAAAATATTACGATTATTATTGTTTAATTATTTCTTACAATTATTATTATTTTTTTGGTGTGAATTTTTTTACATAATTAAATATTTTTATTTTGAATTTTTTTAGTTAATTATATATTTTATTTTTATTTATTTACCTTGTCGATTATCAAGTTTAATCATAAATGTTGATTTTTATAGGTCAGTGTACGAATTATCCAAATCGAGTTGATTGTACGGAGCTTTGAAAAATTAAAAGAGTTATGATTACAAATATGAGCGGGCTGAGTGTTCAAACGAACTCCCACATAAGCCGAGAAAGTATACATACGAGAGGGATGGAGATTTGATGAACCTATGAGATGAAAACTATAACACCCCTAACCCGTCTCCGTCGCCGGAGTAGGGTTACGGAGTATTACAATACAATTTAGAAAATTTAGTATCAAATAGCATCAAATTTTCTAATTAATTATCAACATGTATATTATCATATAATTTAAAGTGAAGCATACACTCATGGGCCTAAAATCGGGTTTACAAGGACTTAAAAAATAGTTTAGAAACAATCAGCTACCAATTAAAAACAAATTAGAAGATTTAAGGAAAATATAAAAATTTCAAAACTGAGGTCACACGGCCGTGTGTCCAGGCCGTATGACAGAGCCCAGATCGTGTGGCTCAAGACATGTTCGTGTGGCTACTTCGCATGCCCGTGTGACTACTTCAATGCCCATGTACGCTAACCATGTAACTAACTATACCTGTGTAATATAAGGTCACACAGCCATGTGGCCAGATCGTGTAACGCACTGTGACCGTGTAGCTTAGGGTCACACGACAGTGTCGCTAGCTGTGGACCAACCTGGACTGAAAACCAATAAGGCACACGGCCCTGTGACAGCCCGTGTCCTAGGCCGTGTGCATCCAAGAATTGGCCCAAAACTTGTCATTTTCACTCCCAATTGCTTAGGTACCTAAACATACCAAAAGTATATCCATACAAGCCCTCAAATATAATTAAGAACACTCAAACCATGTCAACACAATCAACCTATGTGTCTAATCAATGTGCCGTAATTGACACCACAATTCAAATGCATAAACAAACCATTATCATAGCTAGAATTTCAAGTAATATGTACGTACTACTACTTATATCAAAGCATATCATTTCATACACATTCAACTACATCCACCTATGCTTTAACTAGTACTAAGCATGCATATCTCAAATGGTTACTCCACACACAACATCATGCATAACAAGTTTTACAACATGAGTATTTATGAACTATTACAAAGCATGTAACACCCCAAACCCGGCCCAAACATTACGACCGAATTTGGTATGTCACAGAGAAAACCATTTTGAAAACCCCTTTAGCCGATTTGAGTTTTGATGAAAACATCTTCATTTTCAGTTATCTTGCTAAAACCATACTTAGTTTGTTTTAAAAATATTTATTAAGTCAAGTTGTTACAGGTTTCAAATGTACCCGATGGCACTTTAAAACATTTTGCGTTTGATTTGAGAAAACATGTGTACCCATTTTAATGTTATTAAATAGTTTAAACAAAATATTCAAAACATGTAAAGATAATAAAAAAAAAATAATCCTAGGAGGCCTTATTACAACTTGATTAAAACAAAACCAATAATAAAGTATAATAAACTAAAATTTAAGTCCATTAAATTCAAATCCCTTCGCATGGCCACCTCGAGTCCAACCTGGCTCCTCAACCGCCATCTATGAGTCACTGAAAAATGTTAAAGGAGAAGGTGAGTCACCAAGACTCAATGTGTAACCTTTCCCAATTTAGTGAAACAACATACACAATTTATAACAAAATAACATGCACTAAATCATGCACCCAACCTAGCCATCCAAACACCTTTCTCTATCCCGTGTGGTACCAAACCCTTTGGTGGTGCCAAACCATGGTGACGTATAGTCACAAAATCCGGCCATATTGTGGTGCCAAACCACCGGTGGTGCTAAACCACTGGTGACTCGAAGTCACAAATCAAATGATGGGGCCAACCCATCGTGTGATACCAAATCACCGGCGTCAATCCCATGATGTAAACTATGGGGCCAACCCATCGTGGTGCTAAGCCACGGGGACGAGACGCTATGAGGTGCCAAACCTCCGGAGGTGCCAAACCCTCGGTGACCGTAGTCACAATGTGGTACCAAACCATCGGTGCCCGTCGACACGAATATCACCGCCCCTCCTCTCATCAACCCACATTAGTCCATGATATATATATATATAACAGAATTCATGCCAACATGTACTTAAATCGCATATACCAAATATGCCATGCTTTCCAAAAGCATCAAATAGTAAACTCATACAAACAGAGTCTTACCTGAATCATCGCTTATATCGTTATGGTATTAAATCCAAAGCTACATAAGCCAGATTTAGCATACACAAACATTTAGCACAGCTTAATCAATCATAAAGTGTGTATGTACACACGATTCTAACGCTAACTCTAAACCCCAAAGAGTCAATCGCCACCCTTGCTTTCTTGTCCCTATATTCGGCCAACCACAAGGTTAGTGCCATGGCCTATTCGGCCAAACCAAAACAATTGAAAAGGGTTCCTTGTGAACCCGAAACCTTACCCAAAACGTCTTTGGATACTAGCCACCACCCTCAAAGTGCTTCTGCTTCCCTAAATCGGCCATCATTAAGTTAATAGCCTTCGGCTTAATCGAATACCAAATAAAAATAGATCCTTACCACCTTACCCCAAAACCGATTGATCAGAGATGATGGACTCACTTGCTCGCTTCTAAATCCCGAAGGCCCTATGACAAATCGGTTTCAACGTGTGATTAGCACCCTTAACAATAATTGCCGAAACCAACTCTTACCTTTGTAAAAGTCGACAGAGAACAGAGAGGGAAGAAATAGCCATTCGGCTAACACACTTACCTACCCAAACCGATTTGGAAAACACTGAAAAGGGATCACCCTTGCTTTGATATTCGGCCAAGGCTACACCAAATAGAGGAAGGAAAATTCGGCACACCAAGGGAGTAGATTCGGCTATGATTGTTCAACACAATCAATCAAGGTTCAGCTTGTATGGAAAAAGAGAAAGTAAGAAAGTGAAATAAGAGTTTCGGCTAAGGGTTTGAGAAGAGAAAAGAAAGAAATAGATGGAAGATTAAGGTATAGGAGATTCGGCCAAGGTTTTAGAAGAAGAGAAGGGTTTCGGTTTTAAGAGAATGAAAAGAGAAAAAGAAAAGATGGAAGATGAGAGAGTTTGGGAATCAAATGAAGGATTTTGGCACTCTCCCCTATCCTTGCCGCCCACTCCTATCAATCAAGGAGTTCAAATTTCGGCAATCACCTAAAATTCCTCTTGGCCAATTGTTTAAAAATATTCAAAATAATTTGAATACTTAAATGCCTATATTTTCTCTTTGCCATCTTTTTGGAATTAATCAAAATAAAATCCAATTAATATCTAAATAATATCCTCATTATCCTTATTATCAAAAAGAGTTTGAAATGAGAAATTCTCTCCCCTATGCCGTCCCAATTAAGAGCAAAAGAGGGGTTTCCATGACTCGAACACAAGTTCCCTTGCTCTCCCTGTGGCGTCAACTCCAACTCTTAAGTGGCCTTCCTTTGCCACTTTTCCAAGCCCATTTCTGTGTCAAAAGTTCCCTCTTTTAACCTTGTAACCCCTACTTGCTAAGGCTCCCTACCTTTAAAGCTTACAAAAATATTTTTCTACCATTCCGAGCCTACTCAAGACCCCTAATTAAGCCTTACAACACCACAATTAATATCACAAGAATTCAAACACAAGAAAAATAATTCAATCACAAATAACCCCAAATTTTAGGATGTTACGCTTCTACCCCCTTAGAATAATTTTAGTCCTCGAAATTACCGATCGTAAGAGGTGGGGGTATTGCCGCCGCATCACATCCTCGGGTTCCCACGTAGCTTCCTCTACACCATGGTTTCGCCATAGCACTTTCACCAAAGGTACTGATTTCCTTCGTAGAGCCTTGACATCTCGATCTAGGATCTGAACCGGTTCTTCCTCGAAAGATAAGTCCGAGTTTACCTCAATCTCGCGATCGCACAACGTGTGATGGATCGATCGATACCGCCTCAAAGATCGACACATGAAAGACGTCATGAATCGACTCAACTCACGCCGTGCACTCGAAGTGATAAGCTACCGGTCCCACTCGCTTCACTCATCAGATATGGCCCGATGAACCTTGGGCTTATCTTCCTTTTCGCCCAAATCTCAATACCTTCTTCCAAGGTGACACCTTTAGAAAAACTTTATCTCCTACCGCATACTCCATTTCCTTACGCTTAAGATCAGCATAAGACTTCTGTCTATCTGACGCTTCCTTGAGACGAGCTCGAATTACCTTAACCTTATCTTCCGTTTCATCACTAATTCGGACCCAAAACTTGTCGCTCACCTAACTCCGTCCAACATGTAGGAGTACGGCACTTTCGTCCATACGATTGCTTCATATGGTGCCATTCGGATACTCGCTGATAACTATTGTTATAAGCGATTTCGCTAACGGTGAGGTACTCCTCCCAACTACCACCAAATCCAAAACACAACCTCTCAAAGATATCCTCTAAAATCGAATGACCCTTTCTCGATTGCCCGTCGATCGTGGATGGAAAGTCAGATCGAAATCCAATCATGTACCCAAAGCTTGATGCAATGCTTTCCGTAACCTTGACGTAAATCGGGATCCCTATCCGAGATGATTGATCACGGCACTCCATGCAACCTCACTATTTCGACACATACAGCTTAGCTAGCTTCAAGTGAGTAATCCACTCTCACCGGATGAAGTGAGCTGATTTAGTCAGACGGTCCACAATCACCCAAACTGCGTCCTTCTTGCTGGGCGTGAGGGGTAGTCCACTGACGAAATCCATAGTGATCCTTTCCCATTTCCACTGAGGGATCTTCACTGGTTGAAGTAACCCTGATGGCAAATCGATGTTCAAATTTAACTCGTTGACACGTCAGACACCTTCCCACAAACTCAGTTACCTCGCGCTTCAACCCTGGCCACCAAAACTGCTTCCGCAAATCCCCATACATCTTGCTTCCTCCAGGATGCATAGCGTATGGGCTGCTCTATGCATCTTGGAGAATTCTTTGTCTCAACTCCACATCCTTCGGCATACATGCTCGTCCTTGAAAACATAGTACACCATCACCGGTCAAACTATACCCTTCTAACCCACTTTCTTAAACTTGCAACCTCCTTGCATTCAAACTATCATCCACCAATTGCTTTTCCTTAATCTCCTCAATCCAAGTTGGCTTAATTTGTAGCTCTGCCAACAGACTTCCATCGTCATATAGAATGAGGTGAGCAAACATCGCTCTTAAATCTGTCACGACCTTCCGGCTCAACGCGTCAGCCACCACGTTAGCCTTGCCCGGATGGTACTCAATTGAACAGTCGTAGTCCTTCAACAGCTCAATCCATCGACGCTGCCTCAAGTTTAAATCTTTCTGGGTCAAAAGATACCTCAGACTTTTGTGATCCATGTAGACTATCGACTTCTCCCCATACAAGTAATGTCTCCATATCTTTAAAGCAAAGACCACTGCCGCTAACTCTAAGTCGTGAGTCGGATAGTTAACCTCATGCGGTCTTAACTGACGGGATGCATAGGCCACTACCTTCCCTTCCTGCATCAACACACATCCCAAGCCAGTATGGGATGCATCACAATAAACCGTGAACAATTTCCGCCTCAGTCAGATTAGAACTGGAGCTTCCGTCAGAATCTTCCTTAGCTTATCAAAACTTTCTTGCTGTTTCTTCGACCAAACAAATGGAACTCCTTTTCTTAATAACTTAGTCAATGACGCTGCGATTAAAGAGAACCCTTCTACAAACCTTCGATAATACCCTGCCAGACCCAGAAAACTTTGAATTTCTGCCACTGACCTAGGCGGTTTCCAATCCAATACTGCTTCAACCTTACGAGGGTCCACTCTAATCCCTTCAGCTGACACTACGTGACCCAAGAAAGCCACCTCCCTAAGCTAGAATTCGCACTTACTGAATTTGGCATATAACTGCTTCTCCCTCAATACTTGTAGAACTATACACAAATGCATGTCATGCTCCTCCTCCGTATTTGAATAAACCAATATGTCATCTATAAACACCACGCAATTAATTGATCCAAGCTGCTTTGAAACACCCTATTCAAGAAATCCATGAATCTTGCCGCGCGCGTTGGTCAACCCAAACGGCATTACTAGAAACTCGTAATGCCCATACCGAGTACTGAAATGCCGTCTTGTGAACATCAACCTCCTTCACCTTAAGTTGATGATAACTCGACCTAAGATCTATCTTGAAAACACCGATGCACCTTTCGGTTGGTCAAACAAGTCATCGATCGGGGTAAAGGATACTTGTTTTTGATCGTTAACTTGTTTAGTTGACGGTGAGTCGATACACATCCGCATTGAACCGTCCTTCTTCTTGACAAACAACACAGTGCTCCCCACGGAGATATGCTTGGTCGAATAAACCCTCTATCCAAGAGCTCCTGAATTTGAGCCTTCAGCTCCACTAACTCCTTTGGTGCCATTCGGTATGGTGCTATAGACACAGGTGCCGTTCCGGGTAACAAGTCTATACCAAATTCAACTTCCTGATCTGGAGGTAGACCCGGAAGTTCTTCTGGAAACACATCAGTGAATTCCCCTACTGTTCGGACCTTCCCCACTGTTGACTCCTTAGCCTCCAAGGCACAAATTCGAACCAAAAACGCCTCACAACCCTTCTTGACCATTTTCTCAGCCTTCAAAGCAGATACCACGTTAGATAGGTAATCTCTTCTATTGCCTATCATGACCACTTCATCACCCTCAGCCATCTTCAGAACCATGCGCTTAACAGCGCAGTCCAACCTTGCTTGATACTTAACCAACCAGTCCATTCCAAGAATCAAATCGAACTCCCCAAATGACAGTTCCATCAGATCAGCCAAAAATACTACCCCTTGGAGTTCTAGGGGTACATCTCTATATAGCTTGTTCACAACTACAGAGTGACCTAGAGGGCTAATTACTGTCATCTCCCTAGAAGCAGTCTCAAAGTCTAAGTTCATAGTCTCTACCACACTACTAGCAACGTATGAATGCGTCGAACCCACATCAATTAATGCAACATATGGAAGACCAAAAATTAGGAACGTACCGGTTGTGACGTCCGGTGCGTCTCCCTCCTCTCGACGCCTTGCTGCATAGACTAAACCAGGCTGCCTTGCCTCTGTGTTGCCTGCCCCTCTTCCAGGAATTCCGCGACCTCGATTAAAACCATTACCTCCTCTACCATTACCACGACCCCTTTGTGGTGGTCCTTCGCTTCTAACCTGAGTACGGTTCTGACCCTCTGGCTGATTCTTAGCTAACTTCCGAGGACAGTCCCTTACACGGTGATTCAATGATCCACATTCAAAACATCCCTTATCACCGGTCCAACAACCTCCCCAATGTGATTTCCCACAGCAATTACACTGAGCCGGTCTCTGATTAGCAGCCATGGGCCTCCCTGTCTGATTCGGCCCACTCTGCCTAGCCCTCTTCTGCGCATTACTACTCGATCCAGACGACCCAAAGACTCTTTTATGCTTATTCTTATCATAGTTCTGTCTCACGGACTCCTTGACCCCTTCGGCTACCTTAGCCTTTTCTACCAGAACAACAAACTCACACTCCTGCTGTGGAGCAATCAACAACCTTAATTCATCCCTAAGTCTGTCTTCAAAGCGGACACACCGTTCATGTTCAGTAGCCACGATGCCTCTAGCATATCGACTCAGCTTTAAGAACTCTGCCTCATACTCAGATACTGACTTATTTCCTTGTACCAATCCCAAAAAGGCTTTCCTTTGAGCATCAGTGTAGCTGGTGCCCACATACTTCTTCTGATAAGCAGCTTTGAAATACTCCCAAGTAAGATCATCTGCCGTAGCACCATCTCGAACCGTGAGCCACCACTGATATGACTCCTCCTTTAGAAGCGACACCGCTCCTTTTAGCTTCTCCTCATTTGTCAGATCGAGATCGTCCATGATCCTTTCAGTCGATTCTAACCAATATTCCGCCGCACTGGGTGCCACTCCCGACACACCCCGGAATACCTCAGCTCCGTTGGATCGGAGTCGCTCGGGAATAGATTTTCGAGCTCCCATTCCTCCACTAGCTCCAGCCACCATCTCAAGGACTCGCAACACAGCTTGCGATACTGCCTCACCACCAGTCTGATCCTGCTCCTCAGCTCCAAAAGTTGGGGGTGGTGGTGGCGGTGGTACTTCATTTTCCGACCTTTGACCCGACCTAACGGGTTCTGACACGGTCATCCTGCCCCTACCGCGTCCATGACGGCCACGTCCTCTAGAGCTCATTCTAACTATCGCGCTTTAATCTGATTAAGAAATTTTTATGGATTAGTGCTTGTTCCACTTTGTTATCCGCAAAGAAATTTTATAAAGAGAGTTTAATAGAAATTCTTTCGATCAATCAAAGGTTTAAGTCCTCTATCCTAGATTACACAGAAGAGCACATCCATTCCCTAATACTTATTCACTCATCCCAGGGGTAGTTTCGTCTTTTTCCTACAGGGGTATTTTCGTAAATTTCCAAAGTCAGGGTATTTATTTATTGTGTTTGGCCTATGACCGAGTCCTCTTGGTTTGGGTGAACAGAAGCAAAGCACCAGGTAGGAATCCCGCGAAGAGGAGGTGAGTCACAAGGACTGCATAAATACCAAGCTCTTCCGGATCCAATCCTAGATATGCGCACAGGGGTTACCACACCCTGACTCGGTGACTTGATCGTAGGTTTGTTTAATTAAGCATTTAAAGTCTTATGTATTCTGTTGGGGTAAACTAGTCCTAAAGTTCAAAGTACTTATCATGCTATCTACGTTCCATACCTACCCTTCTACCAATAATAATGCATACAAAAGTCAGAAGTACCTACCTGGGCGGATTGGTGCCGGAGACTCGGGCCATGCTGTCTAAAACAAAAACCATTTTCACAAGGCCTACCAAAATATTTTGGGCCTTGGGCCCCCACAGCCGAGCTTTGAACTGGGCTCTGATACCAATTTGTAACACCCCAAACCCGGCCCAAACATTACGACCGAATTTGGTATGTCACAGAGAAAACCATTTTGAAAATCCTTTAGCTTGATTTGAGTTTTGATGAAAACATCTTCATTTTCGGTTATCTTGCTAAAACCATACTTAGTTTGTTTTAAAAATATTTATTAAGTCAATTTGTTACAGGTTTCAAATGTACCCGATGGCACTTTAAAACATTTTGCGTTTGATTTGAGAAAACATGTGTACCCATTTTAATGTTATTAAATAGTTTAAACAAAATATTCAAAACATGTAAAGATAATAAAAAAATCCTAGGAGGCCTTATTACAACTTGATTAAAACAAAACCAATAATAAAGTATAATAAACTAAAATTTAAGTCCATTAAATTCAAATCCCTTTGCATGGCCACCTCGAGTCCAACCTGGCTCCTCAACCGCCATCTACGAGTCACTGAAAAATGTTAAAGGAGAAGGTGAGTCACCAAGACTCAATGTGTAACCCTTCCCCAATTTAGTGCAACAACATACACAATTTATAACAAAATAACATGCACTAAATCATGCACCAAACCTAGCCATCCAAACACCTTTTCTACCCGTGTGGTACCAAACCTTTGGTGGTGCCAAACCTTTGGTGACGTATAGTCACAAAATCCGTCATATTGTGGTGCCAAACCACTAGTGGTGCCAAACCACTTTGGTGACTCGAAGTCACAAATCAAATGATGGGGCCAACCCATCGTGTGATACCAAATCACCTGGCGTCAATCCCATGATGTAAACTATGGGGCCAACCCATCGTGGTGCTAAGCCACCGGGACGAGGCGCTATGAGGTGCCAAACTGCGGAGGTGCCAAACCTCTGGTGACCGTAGTCACAATGTGGTACCAAACCACTTTGGTGCCCGTCGACACGAATATCTTCGCCCCTCCTCTCATCAACCCACATTAGTCCATGATATATATATATAATGAATTCATGCCAACATGTACTTAAATCGCATATACCAAATATGCCATGCTTTCCAAAAGCATCAAATAGTAAACTCATATGAACAGAGTCTTACCTGAATCATCGCTTATATCGTTATGGTATTAAATCCAAAGCTACATAAACAGATTTAGCATACACAAACATTTAGCACGATTAATCAATCATAAAGTGTGTATGTACACACCGATTCTAACGCTAACTCTAAACCCCCAAAGAGTCAATCGGCCACCCTTGCTTTCTTGTCCCTATATTCGGCCAACCACAAGGTTAGCGCCATGGCCTATTCGGCCAAACCAAAACAATTGAAAAGGGTTCCTTGTGAACCCAAAACCTTACCCAAAACGTCTTTGGATACTAGCCACCACCCTCAAAGTGCTTATGCTTCCCTAAATCGGCCATCATTAAGTTAATAGCCTTCGGCTTAATCGAATACAAAATAAAAATAGATCCTTACCACCTTACCCAAAAACCGATTGATCAGAGATGATGGACTCACTTGCTCGCTTCTAAATCCCGAAGGCCCTATGACAAATCGGTTTCAACGTGTGATTAGCACCCTTAACAATAATTGCCGAAACCAACTCTTACCTTTGTAAAAGTCGATGAGAGAGAACAGAGAGGAAGAAATAGCCATTCGGCTAACACACTTACCTACCCAAACCGATTTGGAAAACACCGAAAAGGATCACCCTTGCTTTGATATTCGGCCAAGGCTACACCAAATAGAGGAAGGAAAATTCAGCACTGACAAAGGAGTAGATTCGGCTATGATTGTTCAACACAATCAATCAAGGTTCGGCTTGTATGGAAAAAGAGAAAGTAAGAAAGTGAAATAAGAGTTTCGGCTAAGGGTTTGAGAAGAGAAAAGAAAGAAGTAGATGGGAGATTAAGGTATAGGAGATTCGGCCAAGGTTTTAGAAGAAGAGAAGGGTTTTGGTTTTGAGAGAATGAAAAAGAAAAAGAAAAGATGGAAGATGAGAGAGTTTGGGAATCAAATGAAGGATTTTGGCACTCTCCCCTATCCTTGCCGTCCACTCCTATCAATCAAGGAGTTCAAATTTCGGCAATCACCTAAAATTCCTCTTGGCTAATTGTTTAAAAATATTCAAAATAATTTGAATACTTAAATGCCTATATTTTCTCTTTGCCATCTTTTTGGAATTAATCAAAATAAAATCCAATTAATATCTAAATAATATCCTCATTATCCTTATTATCAAAAAGAGTTTGAAATGAGAAATTCTCTCCCCCCTATGCCGTCCCAATTAAGAGCAAAAAGAGGGGTTTCTGCGACTCGAACACAAGTTCCCCTTGCTCTCCCTGTGGCGTCAACTCCAACTCTTAAGTGGCCTTCCTTTTGCCACTTTTCCAAGCCCATTTCTGTGTCAAAAGTTCCCTATTTTAACCTTGTAACCCCTACTTGCTAAGGCTCCCTACCTTTAAAGCTTACAAAAATATTTTTCTACCATTCCGAGCCTACTCAAGACCCCTAATTAAGCCTTACAACACCACAATTAATATCACAGTAATTCAAACACAAGAAAAATAATTCAATCACAAATAACCCCAAATTTTAGGATGTTACAAAGCAAATTCAAATCCTCCTATTACATGCCATATAAGCCAAGTTTGTATTCAAAATCTACCAAAAGGTCCTCAGATAGTGTGATTTCTTCAAGTTGATCCGATCACCCGATCTTCCACAAAAACGTTATCTATAAGGAAGCAAGACAAATAACACGAGTAAGCTTTTATAAAGCTTAGTAAGTTTGACGATTAAAACGATAAAGCTTACCTAATTAAACATAATAAATCAAATAATAAGATTACTAAATAGAGTTCCTGTCAACCACAGTTCACAACAGGTGAGTTCATACTCAAACAAGAATATGAATTCCATTATCAATTCATAAAGCTATCAGAAGTTCATGAACAAACTTTTCGCAATTTAATAACAATCCGTTTTCACTAAAACATTGCCCGATGAACGATATATGGATATGAGTACACGATTAACCATCCGAAAACACGCCAAATGCTCATACGAGCCAATCCAGATAACACGCCTTGGCACCTAGTGCCTAGCCTGTAGGCTGACATTCGCCCCCGGTAACACGCTAGGAAACACTGTAATATAACACAATAGTCTGCAACAAATGCAGGACCTCAGTATATTCAGTGAATAGGGAAAATATACAGGAATTGTCATCTTATCTCATACCAATGCTTTATAGCGTGCACTATAACCTATTGGCATGCCAACTATACTGTAATATCCTAAATTGGGGGTTATGCGTTTGGAGCATAACTCAAGTGTTAGTAGGCTTTAAGTGTGGTTGAGCATGTTTTAAGGGTTTTGAGAATCCAAGGATGTAGGAGGAAGTCTTGGAAAAATATTGGAATTTTATTTTTAAAGGAGAAGTTAGGTGAAGGAGGCCTTAAGGAAAATTTTTAGGAGTTTATGGACAAGAAAGTGGGCTTGGTAAAGTGGCTTGGGATGCTACCTTAGGTGCTTGGGAGGTTGCGTCAAAAGGGAGTTCAGCAGGGAAAAGGTTCGAGCATCGTGGGAAGCATTAAAGACTTTTATTTTTGCGTCAAAAGGGAACTAGGCTAAGGAGGCTTTAAAGAAATTTTTAGGGAATTAATGACACAAGGAATCATGTGGTAAAGTGGCAATGGACGCCATGCGCGTGATGGGGTTAAGGGCCTTGGTTCGAGTTCATGCGAAGGAGCGGGGAAGGAGAGTTTATTTTTGCGTCAAGAAGGTGCACAGCGAAAGAGGTTTTAAAAGAAATTTGGGTGAATCATGTCACAAAAACGCCTTGGCAAAGTGGCACAGGCGTTATCTGCAGACTTGCGTCCAAGGGATCCAGCAGGTCTTGGGTTCGAGGTGGTGAGCAGAGCAAAGGGAGTGTTTTATTTTGCTTTTTGCGTCAAGGTAGAGTTAGAAGAAAGTGGACGACACGGGGACTTTTAATTGGATGAGGATTCAGCTTATTCTCCTATTAATTTGGCTAAGGTAGGATAATTGATGATTATTTTATTTTATTTAAAGTTGGTAGATAATAGATAATTGTTGTTTTATTTATTCAAGTAGGATAATTATTGATTTAATTATTTTGTGCAAGATGAAGAGGAGATAAATAAGGATTTATTTTATTTATTTTGGTTTAAATAGGTGATAAGAGATAATATAGGAGTTTGATAAGGGATTAATGTTGGATTAATTTATTTTATTTGTTAAGGAGATAATAGAGGAGATTATCAAAGAGTTTGATAATAGCAAGGATATAGTAATGAATTCTTTATAAGGGGAGTAATCATCTTTGATATCTTTTTCTTTAAATTTCTTTGTGCCGAATTTCTTCCCACTCACACCTCTCATTCTTTTCTTTCATCCAACACCAAATCTATTTCTATTTCTTTGAAGCCATAACTGAAGCTTAAAGTGCCTATTCTCTTTGTTTTGCCGCAAGTCACAAAAGCTAAAACCCCTCTGTCATTGTTTTTTGTTGCCAAAATCTCCAGGCATAAAACCCTCTCCATTATTGCGTTTTCTCTTCACCATTAAGTGCCGAAACCATCATTGTTGTGCTCTAAGCCGAATCTTTAAAGGAGGGTACTGTCGACTACTTACTTTAGGCTCTTTAAAGCAAACGTGTAATAGTGGTAAGTGAATTCTCCTTTGGTAATCAGTTTTTGATTCTTCAAGGTAGGCCAATAAGAAATTCGGCCAAGGGCCATCTTTAGGGTTTAAATGTGATCGATTGGTATTATGGTTAATTAGGGGGCAAGTCGACAGAAGTAGGACAAGCTTCGGGATTCAAGATTTATTTCGGTAAGGATATTTAGTAAATGTAGATTTGATTTGACATATTAAAGTAGTAGTGATTAACCGGTTGATCTGATTAAGTATCGTTATGGAGGCGAATGCTAGTCAAGGAGGACAAGGGATAGCCCCTATCCCGAAGTTTAAGAGAAGATCCGTTCTGCGGTCGGGATTGGCCACGGGGTGTGGACCAAAGCGTCGAATAATAAGAAAGTAGGCAAACAGCCGTAGTATCGCCTAGTGATAGCATCGATCGAAAGCGTAGTTCTTCAAGTGATCGGTGTGTGATTAATCCACCGTTTAGGGTTTATGCTATATTTGTATGTGTTATGTTTATGGGTTAACTAGTGCGATGGTGGTGATGTGATATGGATACCCTAGAGGGGTATATCGAATACCGAGTTAGTGTTGATTATTGAAAGAATGTGAATGTGCCTATATGAATGAGATTGTATGTCCGAACAACTTTGTACATGCATTATTATCATGACATTATTATATGTTGCATGTGCATGGGTGGGATATGATATGAAAGAAGGTGCGTGTACTTCGAGTACGTGGTTTGATGTTAGCCTTGAGCTACATCGTGGATTGACGTTGGATCGAGGTCACGTTGTGGATTAATTGAGATTTAGTTCGCGTGGCTTGATGAGTAGCTCTGTGCCTCATCGTGGTTGATATAAGCTATGTGCTATATCGTAGTTGATGAGTGACTATGTGTCCCATCGTGGTTTTGGTGTTAGCTACGGCTACATCGTGGATTGGCGCCGATCGAGGTCGCGTTGTGGATTATTGTGCTTAATTGCACGTGGGCGGCATTGATTGCCTTTGGAGTAAAAAGGAGAGGGTGATTTGTTAATCCCGTGTGTGGTAGGTTGGATACGGGGGTGTATAGAGGATGGACCCTAGGTTGGGTTGGGTGCACTTTGCATTTCAATTGATATGTGGATTAATGTGAAAATGGGCCAAGCCCAGTATATGAATGTGGATCGGTCTGCGGAAATGGGCTAAGCCCGATATGTGGAAATTATGCGATTAATTACCCTGTTGTTACGATAAGTGACATGAATATGGGCCAAGCCCGAATGTGTTATTATGTGAATATGTTATCTTGTTATCTCGATATATGGGTTAATATGTGGTTAACATGTGGGTGGAATTCAGTGGATTAATTACACATCGAGTGCGTATGACTCACCCAAATTTTTATCAACATCGCGGTGATGGATGGTGATCGGACCGGGTTGGAGTGGATACGAGGTGGCCCATGCGAGAAGAAGTTGTTTTCATTTTATAATAGAATTTATTAACTTGAGTATTTTAAGTATTTTTGAATAGTTATTTGTTGTAATAAGGGCCTTAAAGTATTTGAATTTTGCTATGTTTGATTGGATTTGTAATTAAGTTAATATTTTGGTAGTTTAATTTTAAAAGCTATTTATATCTCAAAAGTCATACTAAAGTTTTGAATCCGGTATTTTTATCACCACTTAATTTTATTTAGAATGTTTTAAATGTTTTATCAAGGGCAACAAATTTTTAACGGTTTTTCTTTGTTAAGTAAGAATATTTTAAACATTTTCCGCAGATGGCATTTCAAATTTGATTCGATCGAATGGGCTGGGTTTGGGGTGTTCTGATTTGGTATCGAGCCGGTTCAAAACTCGACTTTGAGGTTTTGGGCCCAAAAATAGTTTTCAAAAAAATGGGCTTTTCAAAATATGGACTTTTATTTGAGTTATTCTAGCATGGCACTGTATCTCCCAGAAGTCCACTGTAAGTACTTACGGCTATTGAAGTGGTTTGAATATGTGAACTATATGGGCTTTTATGGGAACGTAGATTAGTAGATTAGGGCTATTGGACCCTAGGACTAGTCTACTCAAACACAAGTGCATAAGACTTAAGGACCATTAAACAAACACGTGACTAAGTCGCCCGAGCTAGGGTGTGGCAAGCATTGTGCGCATGTCTAGGAGTGGATTCGAAGAAGAGCTTGGTATTTAAGCGGTCCTAGCGACTCACCTCCTCTTTACTCGAATCCTACCAGTGCGTAGCTACGGTTCACCCTAACCAAGAGGACTTAGTCACCTAGCCAAACCAATGATTAAAACCCGAAAGGGACTAGCCTTACTATTTACAAAAACTTAGTTTCTAAATCTCCAAATTACCCTTTCTGATTTGAAAACACTAAATTAGACCTTGGAAAATATTTTTTCGAGTTATTCTGGTTGGCAAAATTACCTAAATACCCTAGTGGTGAAATTGCTAAAATGCCCCTGGTTTGAAATTTTTTTGAAATTTCCATACTACCACAAATTTTCTTGAAATATTCCCACTTTGCAAAAATAATAAATCTCTATTTTGCGAAATTTGATTTTAAAAAAATTTACGAAAATGCCCACGACATACAAAAATTACCAAAATGACCCCGATTTCAGAAATTTCTACAACACCACTGATTTGGAAAACAAATTTTCAAGATAACCTCGAGTTTTTGTAAATTTTGAAATATCGTTGATTTGTAAGGATTTTCAAATTTACCACAGTTTATTACAAAAATACCCTTATAGGACGAATGACGAAATTACTCACGGGTTGGGAAAGGATTTGAAATGACCATAGAAGTGTAGTGAATGAATGTGTCTCTGTTTATGAATGTGAATGAGACCCTCCGAATTAGAGTAGTGAACTTGAATCGAACCTTTGTGTAATCGAAAGAACTACTTCTAAATACTTTACTTCATAAAATTGTTCGCTAGTTAATAAGTGGAACAAAATTCGATGCATAAAACTTTTAATCGGATAAAATCGCGACGTTAGAAATGAGCTCTAGGAGACGTGGTCGAATAACAAAGATCGGAACCGGTAGGGTCCGCCATGGGTCGAGAAAGTGACGTCGCCGCCGCCGCCATCGATGGCGCGGAGGATCAAGATTTGACAGGAGGAGATGACGCCGTGATCGCAAGCTATGCTACATGTGCTACTGACAAGTAGCAAGAGTTGGAATGAGAAGTGGAGCTCGGAAGTCGGGCCGAGAGACTTAGGTCCAACAGAGTTGAAGTTTTTAGAGGAGTATCCGGAGTGGCTCACGAATGTAGCGAGTATTGGTGGAAGCGATCGAAAGAATCATGGATGATCTAGATATCATCTGCGAGGAAAAAGCTGAAAAGCGCGGTCTCGTTGCTACGAGATGAAGCTTATCGATGGTGGCTCACTTTGTCAAACAAGGTGTCCCGCAGATCGATTGGATTGGGATTTCTTTAAGGCTAAGTTTGAAGGGAAGTATGTAGGAGCGATTACTTAGACTCGCAAAGGAAAGCGTTTCTAAACTTGGTTCAAAGAAGCAAGTCAGAGTGAGTATGAAGCGGAATTTGTGCGGTTAAGTCGAGACGCCAAAGGGTATCATGGCTCACGACACGAAAGGTGTGTCCGATTCAAGGCGGGTTGTGGGATGAGCTACGAGTGTTGATTGCTCCGCAAAGAGAAAAGGACTTTGCGATTCTAGTGGAAGAAGCTCGGATAGCTGAAGAAGTTAAGAAAACCGCGAGGCAGAACCGAGAGAAGAATAAGAATTCGAACAAAAGGAGTTTTAGACCATCAGTGCCATCTGAGGATGTTCAGAAAAGACCAAGGATCGAGAATTGCATGCGTGCACTGTGCGGTTTCGAGAATCGGAGTCGTTCATGTGCTCAGTGTGGAAGAGCTCATGCAGGAGAATGTTGGGGAAATAGTAAGGAATGTTTCCAGTGTGGGTCTAAGGCTCATTTGGTTAAGAAATGTCCGCAAGTGATGGATAGGGTTCGAGGCCAAGGTCGTGGAACACCCAAAGAGAGAGTGAAGGTTCGGATGTGAGACAACCAAGGATGTGATAGCGGGTAAGTTCCTTGTTTTTGGAGTATTATTTGTTGCTTTAGAGATAGTTTATTGTTGTATTGCTATTGAAGTGTATGAAACCTTGGATGTGAACTTTAAAAGCGTGCCTAGAAGGTAAGATAGTTTTATTAAGATCAGAGTGCTTGTGACAATAGAGTAGTGTGGTGAGTTAAGAATGCACGATTGAGCGATAGTAAGTAATTTCGAGGACGAAATTATTTTTAAGGAGGGTAGAAGCTGTAATATCCTAAATTGGGGGTTATGCGTTTGGAGCATAACTCAAGTGTTAGTAGGCTTTAAGTGTGGTTGAGCATGTTTTAAGGGTTTTGAGAATCCAAGGATGTAGGAGGAAGTCTTGGAAAAATATTGGAATTTTATTTTTAAAGGAGAAGTTAGGTGAATGAGGCCTTAAGGAAAATTTTTAGGAGTTTATGGACATGAAAGTGGGCTTGGTAAAGTGGCTTGGGACGCTACCTTAGGTGCTTGGGAGGTTGCGTAAAAGGGAGTTCAGGAGGGAAAAGGTTCGAGCATCGTGGGAAGCATTAAAGACATTTATTTTTGCGTCAAAAAGGGAACAGGCTAAGGAGGCTTTAAAGAAATTTTTAGGGAATTAATGACATAAGGAATCATGTGGTAAAGTGGCAATGGACGCCATGTGCGGTGGGGTTAAGGGCCTTGGTTGAGTTGCGAAGGAAGCGGGAAGGAGTGTTTATTTTTGCGTCAAGAAGGCGCTGGCGAAAGAGGTTTTAAAAGAAATTGCTGGGTGAATCATGTCACAAAAACGCCTTGGCAAAGTGGGCACAGGCGTTATCTGCGGCTTGCGTCCAAGGGCTCCAGCAGTCTTGGGTTCGAGGTGTGTGAGCAGCAAGGGAGTGTTTTATTTTGCTTTTGCGTCAAGGTAGAGTTGGAAGAAAGTGGGCGACACAGGGGACTTTTAATTGGATGAGGATTCAGCTTATTCTCCTATTAATTTCGGCTAAGGTAGGATAATTGATGATTATTTTATTTTATTTTAAGTTGGTAGATAATAGATAATTGTTGTTTTTTTTATTCAAGTAGGATAATTGTTGATTTAATTATTTTGTGCAAGATGAAGAGGAGATAAATAAGGATTTATTTTATTTATTTTGGTTTAAATAGGTGATAAGAGATAATATAGGAGTTTGATAAGGGATTAATGTTGGATTAATTTATTTTATTTGTTAAGGAGATAATAGAGGAGATTATCAAAGAGTTTGATAATAGCAAGGATATAGTAGCCGAATTCTTTATAAGGGGGGAGTAATCATCTTTGATATCTTTTTCTTTAAATTTCTTTGTGCCGAATTTCTTCCCACTCACACCTCTCATTCTTTTCTTTCATCCAACACCAAATCTATTTCTATTTCTTTGAAGCCATAACCGAAGCTTAAAGTGCCTATTCTCTTTGTTTTGCCGCAAGTCACAAAAGCTAAAACCCCTCTGTCGTTGTTCTTTGTTGCCGAAATCTCCAGGCATAAAACCCTCTCCATTATTGCGTTTTCTCTTCACCATTAAGTGCCGAAACCATCATTGTTGTGCTCTAAGCCGAATCTTTAAAGGAGGGTCTTTGTCGGCTACTTACTTTAGGCTCTTCAAAGCAAACGTGTAATAGTGGTAAGTGAATTCTCCTTTGGTAATCAGTTTTTGATTCTTCAAGGTAGGCCAATAAGGCATTCGGCCAAGGGCCATCTTTAGGGTTTAAATGTGACCGATTGGTATTATGGTTAATTAGGGGGCAAGTCGACAGAAGTAGGACAAGCTTCGAAATTCAAGATTTATTTCGGTAAGGATATTTAGTAAATGTAGATTTGATTTGATATATTAACGTAGTAGTGATTAACAGGTTGATCGATTAAGTATCGTTATGGAGGCGAATGCTAGTCAAGGAGGACAAGGGATAGCCCCTATCACGAAGTTTAAGAGAAGATCCGTTCTGCGGTTGGGATTGGCCACCGGGGTGTGGACGTACGAGAACAAGAAAGTAGGCAAATAGCCGTAGTATCGCCTAGTGATAGCATCGATATCGAAAGCGTAGTTCTCCAAGTGATCGGTGTGTGATTAACCCACCGTTTAGGGTTTACGCTATATTTGTATGTGTTATGTTTATGGGTTAACTAGTGCGGTGGTGGTGATGTGATATGGATACCCTAGAGGGTATATCGAATACCGAGTTAGTGTTGATTATTGAAAGAATGTGAATGTGCCTATATGAATGAGATTGTATGTCGAACAACCCGCACATGCATTATTATCATGACATTATTATATGTTGCATGTGCATGGGTGGGATATGATATGAAAGAAGGTACGAGTGCAGCACTTCGAGTACGTGGTTTGATGTTAGCCTTGAGCTACATCGTGGATTGGCGTTGGATCGAGGTCACGTTGTGGATTAATTGCGATTTAGTTCGCGTGGCTTGATGAGTAGCTCTTTACCTCATCGTGGTTGATATAAGCTATGTGCTATATCGTGGTTGATGAGTGACTATGTGTCCCATCGTGGTTTTGGTGTTAACTACGGCTACATCGTGGATTGGCGGCGATCGAGGTCGCGTTGTGGATTATTGTGCTTAATTGCACGTGGGCGGCATTGATTGCCTTTGAAGTAAAAAAGGAGAGGGTGATTTGTTAATCCCACGGTGTGTGGTAATTTGGATACGAGGGTGTGTAGAGGATGGACCCTAGGTTGGGTTGGGTGAACTTTGCATTTCAATTGATATGTGGATTAATGTGAAAATGGGCCAAGCCCAGTATATGAATGTGGATCGATGCGGAAATGGGCTAAGCCCGATATGTGGAAATTATGCGGTTAATTACCTGTTGCACGATAAGTGACATGAATATGGGCCAAGCCCAGAATGTGTTATTATGTTAATATGTTATCTTGTTATCGATATATGGGTTAATATGTGGTTAACATGTGGGTGGAATTCGATGGATTAATTACACATCGAGAGTCGTATGACTCACCCAAATTTTTATCAACATCGTAGGTGATGGATGATGATCGGATTTGGGTTGGAGTGGATACGAGGTGGCCCATGCGAGAAGAAGTTGTTTTCATTATATAATAGAATTTATTAACTTGAGTATTTTAAGTATTTTTGAATAGTTATTTGTTGTAATAAGGGCCTTAAAGTATTTGAATTTTGCTATGTTTCAGTTGGATTTGTAATTAAGTTAATATTTTGGTAGTTTAATTTTAAAAGCTATTTATATCTCAAAAGTCATATTAAAGTTTTGAATCCGGTATTTTTATCACCACTTAATTTTATTTAGAATGTTTTAAATGTTTTATCAAGGGCAACAAATTTTTAACGGTTTTACTGTTAAGTAAGAATATTTTTAAACGTTTTTCGCAGTGGCATTTCAAATTCGGTCGTATCGAATGGGCCGGGTTTGGGGTGTTACATGTACTCTATCCTACATTCATCCGGCTCAGTAGATATATTATCAGTGCTCTAAATAATTCATTACTTCAGTTCTCATTTACATAACAACGAATATATATAAATCAACATTCAAAAATTAAGTTTTCATCTAATATGCATTTAACATGTATTAAAATTAAACTGAACGAACTTACCTAACCAAAAACGAAGTCAAAATCGAGATAACGATCAATCCATTACTTTAGATTTTCCATGATTCAATTCTAATAGATTTGTTTCTTGATATAAAATAATAATTCCATTCAATTATCAACCTCCAGCAACATAATTAACTAATTTTATGCAAATAAGTCCTTTTATACATTTTGTAACGCCTCAATTTTCTTAATTCCGGCTCTTGTAAATTTGTTACACACAAATACCTGTCTGCTTCAGTGGTTAAGTGTTCTGGGTGTGTGTGAGAGGTCCTAAGTTCAAGCCTTGCCTTTGGGGAAAGTTTAGTATTTTTATGAATAAAGCCTTACTCTTGTCCAGGAGGCTTAAGTTTCACTATTTGTAATATGCTATTAGAATGGGCCTGCTGGTCTAGTGGGTAAGTGGTGTGTTATTAAGGTGGAGGTCTTGTGTTCGAATCCCTACACAGGCTAGGGCTGTATTATTGCTCCTAGTTTCGGCTAGAGTTGTGCTCAAATGGGGAACTGAGTGGTGGTTTGTTAGTAGAATTTGTGGGAGAGAAGTTAGGGAATTATGAGATTTTCTGAGTAGCTTCTTTTCCCAAGAATTCCTCTCTGCCAAAAATACTGTTGCTCTCCTCCTCCCATAGCCGAATTCTCCCTCTTCCTTTTTCCTTCTCCTCTTGCCATTTCATTTTTTCCTCCGCGCTGCCATCTTTTATTTTGATCCTCTCTTCAGTCGTCTCTCTCTTCTGTGCAATATTGGCTTACATTTTGATTCGGTAAGATGAGTAGTGTAGTTTTATTTTTGCTGTTAGTTTTTTATTGATGTGCGCCATTAATGCTGGTTAGGGGAAGATTCAGGGACTCGTAATCGCTGTTGGGAGACTTAGGTTCATGGAATTTTAGTTACTCGATCGAAGGTAAGTTTGGTCGCTCGTTGGATGAGCATCCCGTTTCGAGTTTAGTTTGATTCGATCGTTTAAAGAATTAACTGATGAGTCAAATATAGGTGCTGGTGATCTCGGGATTGCGTAAAGAGCAAAATAATAATAGGTGTGTACCCAAAAATATAGAAAATGAGGTTTCGGCAAAAGCCGAAAACCTCGTTATCGACGCCACACGGCCGTGTGATCGACGAGCCAGGCCGTGCGCTGTTGACACGACCGTGTGATGGCCGAGCGAGGTTGTGTGCGAGACACAGGCTCGACCAACTGGGCCGTGTGGGCCATACGGGCGTGTGGGCCCACATGGGCAGGCTACATGGGCGTGTGAACCCATTTTTCTGAGAAGTTCTGTAAGGTTGCACGGGTCACCCTTGTCGACTATGGACCTATTGTAGGGTCGGTAAGCTTTACCTTGACCCCTAATTATGTGACTTGACTTTCTGATTTCTGTACTGAGCATGAATTCTGATATCTGAGTGTATGAACTGTATTTGCATAATAGCATGACATTTTATGTATGTTGCATTGCATCGGGGTGGGTTGATGATTTTTTGGAGGAAGTGTCTAAAAGGCTCTTAAGCTCGATATCCGCGACTCGGCTACAAATTTTTGATTATGTGCCACATTCGATACAGCATGGTGTATAGGGATGGGTGGGTTGATTTTATCCCCACATGGTATGTAGGGCTGGACGGAGTTGGTGTGTAGAGGCTGGTGGGTAGGACTCTGCTATTCTATTCTGATCTGCATATTGTGTCTTAACAGGGCTAAGGCCCTAGAATATATCGATTACAGTACTCGAGTGGGCTAAAGTCCGCACTGTTTTACGTAATGGGCTCGGACTGAATCTGTAAATGCAAGTCATTTTCGTATATATTCTTTGTGTGCGTGTTTTTGTGGGGATTACTGCGAGTTTGCGAAAACTCACCCTTTTCAGTTTGTTTTGTTCAGGTAATCCCCAGCATTAGACGAATCAGTGCAGCGGAGGACTTGGCGGTGACCATAGTTCTGGACGTTTACGGTTTCTTATTTTTATTTATTTATGTTTTGATTTTATTCGGGGAGAGTTTTACTGTAAATGGCCTTTATGGGTTTTTACTTTAATTTGGGATTTTTATTTCGATTTGTAACTGCTAGCAGTAGGATAAGACGCGAGTTTTCAAAATAAATAAATGTTTTACTGAAACACCACGATTACGCAAACTTATCTAAATGCTTCCGCGAACTGTAAATATTTTAGAAAATGGACAATGTTTTGAAAATGGATAATGATGGAAACAAGTGACACGTTTTGAAAGTTTCATAAGACAACAAAAAAGGGTTTTATCGTAATTGTATTTTCCAAAGCGCTGTCATGTGACATCGCCTGATTCGGCGATAACGTCTAGACCGGGTTTGGGGTGTTACCTTTAGTGGTATCAGAGCCAGTTTGTAAAACTCGGCTGTGGATTTGAGTTTTAAAAATTGGTTTTTAAGAAATTATTTTAAGTGATTTAAAATATTTTTGGAATGAGTGTATGGTACACTGAGTCTCCGGCGCCGATCCTGTAAGTGTTCTGAACTCTGTTCAAATATTTCTGAAAATACTACTTGCATGTTTGAAACAACCAATAGGTAGTATACTATTGATCGCTGTGAATCAGAGTTTTAAAATTTATAAAAAGAATGATCGAACCTGGAAACTAACTACGACAACGGTTGAGGCAAGTGCACCTATCGAACAGTAGTATAGCTTAGACAAGACCGGATTATCGAACCCAAAGGAACTAAAAGTACTAATACTAACTTTCTTTTTATTATCTAGCCTAAAAATAAAGAGAGATTGTTTATCTAATCTAAATTAATTAACTACTAAACTAAAGACTCTAAGACAAAGAAGAATGAAATTGGAAAATAACTTGGGAAAAATTCAGTTGATTTAGATGATACCCTAGGAAGAATCCATCTAGACTTCACTTGTTATCTAACACTGAACCATACGATTTATTCACTTAGTTTGATCCGTAAGACTCCCTAATGTATATTAAACCCTCTCTCGAGGTGAATAACGCCTAACAGTTAATTAGTGGAACTCTTGTTATCTTATAATAGCCCCTAGAATAGCGATGAAATCGATCTATGGAATCCCATATTAGGTTTCACCCTAATCGGCAAAATCTAAATCACCCTACCTCTAGGCGTGCGATCAACTCCGCTTAATTATGTTGAATCTACTCTTAGGCAGGGTCTATTCCTCCTCCACCTAAGCACATTAAATTTGGATTAAGTTCACATAATTAAGAACAAACTAAGTATTTATCATATAATTGAGAAAACAATAATAAGATTCATCATAGGTTTCATCCTCGAATTATCCGAAGGGTTTAGTTCATAACAATAAAGGAAAACATCTCAAGAAAAAGATAAAACAAAACATAAGAAATTTCTAAAACCCCCTGAAGGAATTGAAGGAGAGATCCTCCGTCTTGAGTATAATTCTAGCTTCTTGAGATGGATCAACTGGCTATCCCTGAGAGAATCCCCACAAATCTGCCTTCTCTGGCCTAGCACGACGCCCCTAGATGATGGCTTTGGGCTCCCCTTCTTAGGTCATACTTAGGGTGTATTTATAGGCTTTTGAAATACGTTTCTTTCTCCCTAAGTATCCTTTCTCGAATGAAATTGCTCTTCTCCACGGCAGAGGCACGACCATGGCACACGCCCGTGCGAATCGTGGTCAAGCCGTGTTCGGATTTCTTTAATGAGACAAGGTCGTGTGAGTCGAGGTTAGACCGTGTTCTAGATGATTGACTTGGCACGGCCGTGTAGGTCCAAGTCCAGGCCATGTCGATTTTCTCTTTGGTCCATTTTGGTCCATTTTGAGCCCGTTTCTCGTTCTTTTTATCCTTGGGTGCTTTCCTGAGTATAAGACATGAAAAGAAAGGATTAAGAGCACCTTTTTACATAAATCAAGGGATAATTCATCCAAAAGCATACTAAATGTGGGATTAAAATATGTTACTATTTCGGTTTATCAAATACCCCCACACTTAAGCTTTTGCTTGTCCTCAAGAAAAAATTCTCAACTTACAATTAAAACAAACTTTCTATAATTCATAATAGTCATTGATAGTGTCTCATCATAATTCAGAGATAATTTATACATGGATAATTCAACTCAAAGTGTCCTAAAAATTCAAACATTATAAGCCTTATATTTTGTAGCACAAAACATAGGTGTTTCCCTTCATCTAAATAATTACCTCTGATTCAAAATTGTCAAGGATTGACATCCTCACTAAAGATTCACTCAAATCACTCAAAGTGTTTAAGGTTCAAAATTTAGGCACTCAAAAGTCAAACATGAAGAGTTAATCCCATAGGCTTGCATGAAAATAAAATCTCCACCATCTGAAATATGAGATGAAACACAAATCAAAAGGTCTTTGTTAGGGTTGTACTTGAGGCTAGGGTTAAGGTGTGGAATAAGGCTGAATTAGAGGTTAGAATTGAGATTGAATTGACAAATTACCTAACTAAGAACTAATGAACCAATAATAATAATTACATCAATTGAAAACTAATAATACTAATAATACGAGCTTCTTCTTCGATATTCAGGATTTAAATAAATGTATAAGCTCATTTAATCACATAACTAATAATGAATATACTTTGTTTTTTAAGAACATATTAAATACATAATAAAGGATAAATTACTAAAATTCATAATTAGGCAACTAATCAGATCAAATCTCGATATAGGGGTAGTTAGAAAGAATGGTGATAACAATTACAAAGGGTTTTGGGTTAATATTAGTGGGTGAGTCAATAAATAGGGTTGTTAGAATTAAAAGGGGTTCACTAGGGGTTAATTTGTGAAGGTAGGCTTTTTAATGGAGTTAGTGGGTTAAAACCTAGGTGCCTTTATCATCTCTGTATATCAAATCAAAAGTGTGGTCTCGACATGTATAATCGATGCAAGTTCTAGAATAACAAATCAATGTTGACACACTCATAATCAATAAAGTGAGCAAGAAAAAGAATTTATGCTCTATAAGGCTCAAAAACTCACAAAAATTATGGGTATTTTTGACATCAACCTTGTAAATATCAAATTTCAAGGTAATATTTAAATTTAGGTAGACGACCTAGAAAATTTTTAATTTCTGAAAAATAGACTTATCATGCTTGATTCTCTAGTATTCTTCAAATTTAATTATCAATGCATGATTATCAATGACTTAATCTAAAACATATCAATAAAAATCATAAATCATCAGAAATTTCATCTTAATTAGTAATATGAGGAAATTACTTAAAAACCAGACTAAATTCAGGGATTTTGAGAATAATGAAAAAAGTTTGGAAAATCTAAGATTCACCCCCCACACTTAAGATGTACATTGCCCTCAATGTACAAAGATAGATAATATCATTATAAAATCATAAGATATGGGAAGAAGTGAAACTCCCTGAATTTTGGATGGATTCCTTGAGTCGGAGGTGAAAGATAAGTTGGAGGGCGATCGGATGACGATCTCGCTAGATGAAGAAATTGGGTAGCTCATGGAGGATTAGCCAGGATATAATAATAATAATTAAAACTATACTAATTAAATAATTAAAGAAAAGCAAGCTAAATTGAAGAAAAATAAAGATGAAACTAAAATTAAAAGAAAAGATGGATGGACCGTAGAGTCCTTATTATTGGGTGTGATTTCTAAGGCTGAGGATATGGTGGTGGCCGTGGCGTGATTCCCTAGCAGCCTTTAGAACCTAAAATTAAGAAACTAAGATGAAATAAACTATATTAAGCATAAGATTATTAAAGGGAAGGAAATTGAAGCAAAAGAGAAAAATGAAATAAAAACTAGATAGCCTCAAATATCCTTGGCTTGTTGTGAGAATGAAGCGGCCGGCATGAACTTATGTAGATCGGTCTCCTTTGAGAAGATTGTGCTTGATTCCTTCCGCTTCTTTGGCATGGTTCTAGCGTAGCTCAAGAGTGATAGAGGCTTTGTTTCTAAGGAAAGGAGATAGATTTTTGAAAGAAAAAGAAGATGGAAGAAGGTGGGGTGAAGGGGGAGGGCTGTGGGGTTTAAATAAAATTTTGTATTTGAGGCTCTCCCACGCCCGTGGACGGAGGGTGTGTCGATTCACACGGCCGTGTTCCTAGGCGTGTTGGTTACCCTACGCTCGTGTCTAGCCTGTGTTCGACAAGTCAGTATGTTGGCATGGTTTTAAGGCACGGGCGTGTTCAACCCGTGGTTGGAAAGTCAGTAGCTTCACACGATCATGAAGCACAGCCGTGCCACTTTGTCGGTGCCCGTGGGGGAGTGGTTGAGTCCGTGAGCTCTAAATTTAGTTGCTCTCGACTTGTACCGGCCCTGCCATGTTAGTACCAAGATTCTTGAGGTACACACGGCCACGGCCACGGTGTGTGCGAGCCGTGTGTCTGGAATTCGCACCCTTGTTAGTTTAAAGCTAGATATTATAAATAAAGGATAAGAATAGAAATAAAATAAAAAGTTAATGGGGTTAGTGCCAAGGTTGCCTCACTGAGAAGCGCTCGTTTATAGTCTTAAGCTAGACTTTACCTCTCATTTGCATCTTGAGGTGGTTTGAGGAGTTGGAAGTCCTTCCTCATGCTATCATTTGTATCTTCGTGAAAAATTTAAGTCGAGATGTGTTTATAGTAAAAGTACCAAAAATAGGATTACTTACCTCATTGTTAGTATGGGAAAACACTTTGGTTACCCTAAAAGGTATTTCTTTGTTTGTGTTAGGTCCGGAGGAGATATTCAAGGATCTGCTGATCTAACGATGCACTGGTCCCCTATTTTGAAGTGGTTTGTTGTTCCTATTAGCTCTTTTTGGGGCTCCTTGGTTTTATCTTGTGTGGTTTTGATTCTTCGTCGTGTATCCCTAATTTCTCCTTGAAGTGTGTCTTCCACTCGTCTAGATCATCGATCTAAATCCGTCATTCCTCATGAGTTATTTCTTTGTCGGCATGGGGTTTAGGACCAGGTTCAGTTGTATTCTTTGGTGGTGCTTCCTGAAAATAAGGGTTAACCGAATGGTTATCAGTAGAATTTACGTTCTCACCTTGATTACTTGATGTTCTATCCGAGTCGAGAGCCTTGAGGGTGACCGTCTCATTACCTACACAAAGTTTGATTTCTCCTGCATCAACATCAATTTTAGTCCTGGCAGTCGCTAAAAAGGGTCTTCCTAAAATTAGGGGAATCGAATTATCCTCATCCATGTCTAAGACAACAAAATCTACTGGGAAAACGAATCTGTCGATTTTTACAAGAACATCTTCGATAATACCTCTAGGAATTGTGATAGTTTTATCAGCTAATTGAATGCTCATCCTAGTTTGCTTGGGTTTCCCTAGACCTAGTTCTTTAATCAAATTTGTAAGGCATGACATTTATGCTTGCCCCTAAATCAGCTAACGCATTATCAATAGTTAGTCTACCAATTAAACATGGAATTGTAAAACTCCCTGGATCTTTTAGCTTTTGTGGTAGTCTATTCTGTAACATTGCTGAGCACACTGCGTTTAATTCCAGATGTGGATCTTCGTCTAACTTGCGCTTATTCGTCAAGAGATGTTTTAAAAATTTCCTCGAATCTGGCATCTGTGAAAGAGCTTCAAGTAGTGGTAAGTTAATATGTAATTTCTTTAAAAGTTTAAGAAACTTACCGAACTGTTCCTCTGTATCGTCTCTCATTAACGCTTCGGGATATGGTATGCGAGGTTGGTACTCCTTGATTACCGGTTTTGGCTTGTCTTGTGTTACCTCAACTTTACCTTTTTCTACCTCGTTTCCTTGTGTTGGACTGGGTTCGTCTACTTCTTCGCTTTCTTGAGCTGTTATGGCTTGGATTTGCTCCTTTGGATTAATTTCAGTATTACTTGGTAGACGCCCTTGCGGTCGTTAGGATAATAGCTCCGCAATTTGTCCGACTGACTGGGTAATTTCCCCGATTGCCTTTGTAAGTCCTCCAACTTGGTTCTCGATCGTTTTGATCGATGTTTGTTGGGTGTCGAGTGTTACCTCAGTTTTTTGGAGACGGGCTTCTATGGATGCTATGAATTTGTTCAACGTCTCTTCAAGATTCGGCTTCTTTTCCTATGGATAGGGCTGGTTTTGGAAATTTTAAGGAGGTTGTTGTCTTTGATTTCCTTGATTTCCTTGTCCTCCCCACGAAAAATTTGGGTGGTTCCTCCAACTGGATTATAATTATTACTATATGGGTTATTATTAGATGCGAAATTGTTACCTATATAGTTTATCTGTTTCAGCTCTCTGTGTCAGGTTGGTAGGGTGGGTACTCGAGGATTCGCCACACAGTTCCACTTGTGTCACACTACATGATTTGGATGTACTGCGAAGAACACAAACTATCAAGCTTCTTATTCATCAACTCTACCGATTTGATAGCATGGTTCTTGCGTCGAGGTTGTAAACTCCAATTTGTTTTTGTTGGCCTTGTTCTTGTAACTTGCCACTGATAGTTATTCAGCGACATCTCGTCTATAAATTCGTAGGCTGGTTCAAAAGTTTTATTATTTAGAGTTCCACCGGCGGCTGAGTCGATTAGTTGCCTCGTTGGGGGGTTTACACCGTTATAGAAAGTTTGGACTTGGATCCACAAGGGTAAACCATGGTGCGAACACCTTCTCAAGAGATCCTTATATCTCTCCCATGCATCGTATAATGTCTCTAAATCCATCTGCACAAAAGAAGATATTTCATTGCGTAATTTGGCCGTTTTGGCTCGTGGGAAATATTTTAATAAAATTTTTTCGATCATTTGTTCCCATGTAGTGATTGACCATCGTGGTAGCGAGTTTAACCACTGTTTAGCCTTATTCTTTAATGAAAAGGGAAATAACCGAAGTCGTATGGCATCATCAAAAACGCCATTTATTTTAAAGGTATCACAGAACTCTAAAAAAATTGCCATATGAGTATTTGGATCTTCGTCCTGCAAACCTTCAAATTGAACAAACTGTTGAATCATTTGTATAGTGTTAGGCTTTAATTCAAAATTATTAGCAGCTATAGCAGGCCTAACAATACTTGATTCGGCTACTGTTAAATGAGGTTTAGCATAATCAAACATAGTACGAGGAGCATTATTTTCTGCCACATCTTATGGTGGAAGATTATTTTCGTCCATCCCTTTAGTAGGATTGGATCTGTCTTCTCGCTCTTCTTCTTTGTAATTTAGGGCTCGCCTAATTTATCTGCGATTCCTGTAAACGGTAGCGTCAATATCACTGTCGTATACTAGTGGTCCTCTCGGGTTCCTTCTAGTCATAAACTAGAGGTACCTGCTAGGAAAAGAAAGAAAGAAAATTTAGCAAATTTAAAATTAAAACTAAAAAGTAAAAATAAATTACGAAAAATAAAAATAATGGCTAAAGTAATAAAAATAGAGCTTTCTTAATATTTTAGTTCCCCGGCAACGGCGCCAAAAACTTGATCGCTGTGAATTAGAGCTTTAAAATTTATAAAAAGAATGATCGAACCTGGAAACTAACTCTGACAACGATTGAGGCAAGTGCACCTATTGAACAGTTGTATCGCTTAGGCAAGACCGGATTATCGAACCCAAAGGAACTAAAAGTACTAATACTAACTTTCTTTCTATTATTTAGCCTAAAATAAGTGAAGTTGTTTGTTAATCTAAATTAATTAACTAATAAACTAAAGACTCTAAGACAAAGAAGAATGAATTTGGAAAATAACTTGGGAAAAACTCAGTTGATTCAGACGATACCCTAGGAAGAATCCACCTAGACTTCACCTGTTATCTAACACTGAACCATACGATTTATTCACTTAGTTTGATCCGTAAGACTCCATAACGTATATTAAACCCTCTCTCGAGCCGAATAACGTCTAACCCTAGGTTAATTAGTGGAACTCTCATTCTCTTATAATAACCCCATAGAATAGCAGTAAATCGATCTATGGATTCTCATATTAGGTTTCACCCTAATCCGGCAAAATCTCGTCACCCTATCTCTAGGCGTGTGATCAACTCCGCTTAATTATGTTGGATTTACTCTTAGGCAGGGTCTATTCCTCCTCCAACTAAGCACATTAAATTTGGATTAAGCTCACATAATTAAGAACAAACTAAGTATTTATCATATAATTCAGAAAACAATAACAAGATTCATCATAGGTTTCATACCCTTCGGGTATCCGAAGGGTTTAGTTCATAACAATAAAGGAAAACATCTCAAGAGAAAAGATAAAACAAAACATGAGAAATCCCTAAAACCCCCTGAAGGAATTGAAGGAGAGATCCACCGTCTTGAGTATAATTTCGGCTTCTTGAGATGGATCAAGCTGGCTATCCCCGAGTGAATCCCACAAATCTGCCTTCTCTGGCCTAGCATGACGCCCCTAGACAATGGCTTTGGGCTCCCCTCTTAGGTCATACTTAGGGTGTATTTATAGGCTTTTGAAATACGTTTCTTTCTCCCTAAGTATCCTTTCCGAATGAAATTGCTCATCTCCACCACAGGCAGGCCATGGCGCATGGCGCTGCGCCGTGTGAATCGTGGCTGTGCCATGTTCGGATTTCTTTAATGAGACACGGCCGTGTGAGTCGGGGTTAGACTGTGTTCTAGATGATTGGCTTGGCACGACCGTGTGGGTCCAAGTCCAGGCTGTGTCGATTTCCTCTTTTGTCTGTTTTGGTCTGTTTTAAGCCTATTTCTCGTTCTTTTTATCCTTGGGTGCTTTCCTGAGTATAAGACATGAAAAGAAAGGATTAAGAGCACCTTTTTACATAAATCAAGGGATAATTAATCCAAAAGCATACAAAACGTGGGCCTAGAATATGTTACTATTTCAGTTTATCATGACTCAACAGCCGTTATAGATATTTTGACTTTTAAACAATACACATATTTATTACTAATCAAACAAGGAAAGGTGTGAGAATTACACACCTGATTATGCGAAGAACTAAACACTCTTGATCGTCTCTACTCTCACTAGCGGGAATAACCACTATCTGCCTATCCCAAGCGGATGTCGGCTCTCTACCACAACCCGGCGGAAGTATCGAATAGCCAACACATCACAATGTTTGAACTTGGGAGCAGAGACTACGAGTCCATTCCCCTCTGGCTCCTTTAACGCACCCTCCTTGGATCGGCTAGCACTCGCATCCATGAAGAGAGTCTTGATCAGTACAATATTTTCAGAGAGAAATGATGGTTGTCAAACAGGGAGGTTTGATTATGGCGGAATAAAACGGATAAAGTCTAATAGCAAAGAACTAGAGAGGAACTCCTTACCTTGGTTAACAAGAAGTCGCACAACACCAGATTCAGCTATGGATTAGACCAAAGGAAACCTTAAAGTCGACTGAAGAGAGATTCGGCCCTTGAAACAAGCACAAATCGATTGAAGAGAGACTTTCAGTAGACAAAAAGATCCTAGCACCTTGCTTCTTGATGTTCGGCTAAAAGCAGAAGATGAAAGAATGGATTTAGTTTGGTACAAGATGGGATTTGGCTAGCACAAGAAAATGATTATAGAAAAGAATGAAGAAGTATAGAAGGAGAACACAATTCGGCTTTGGAGAAAAACTAAACAAAACAAAGGAGTAGGGGTATTGGTTTAATGGAGAAAATAGAGAAGTAAAGGAGAAGAATGAAGGTTCGGCTATGGTGAAAATCAAAAGAGGATGGTAAGCGGATGGTTCAGCAAAGAGTGGCTTCAATAGAATTCGGCTTGTGGTGAAGAAGAAAAAGTAGGAAGGAAAGAAAAAAAAGAGAAGGATGGGAAGGTTGAAGTTTCGGCTACACAGCTTGAGAGAGAAAAGAAAAGAGATGAAAACAAAGAGAATAGTCACTCCAGGTTTCGGTAAAGGAAAAAGAGAAATGTTATCCCTAAAATGCTATAACCGAAAATGCTAAGGAAACGAAACTCACCTAGCCACTCTTGACACAAACGGCACACTACTCTCCCATTACCGAAAATGCCACCCAAAATCCCCTACACTCCCTTACACTTTGACCGAATTTTCCCCCCTTCTCAAGTCTCCCACATTCGGCCAACTTCATCCCTCCACCACATCCCTTGATTTTCTCCACAATTCACTCCACCAAGTCCTCTCCATCCATCATTTGAATTTATTTGACCAATTCAAACTCTTCCTAGGAGAGTCCAACGCTAACTCCACCGCTCTCCCTTCCTGGCACAAAAAGAACTCTCAAAAACAACATGTGGGATTCAAACCCACTCCCCCTTCCATGCTCCCTTGTGACGCCAACCACTTAGCCACCTTGCTCCTTGTGACATCAAATTACAACCAAACATATTTAAGGCCTGCATCCACTAGCTCTCCCCCTAAATTGCCCTAAAAAGCAAAATTTTACCAAAGTTCTGGCTCGAACCCGAGCCTCCCCCAAGACCCCCAAACACACCAAAATAACAAGCTAAACGAGCCAAACGCATATAATAGCACAAAATGCAGAACCCCCAATTCTAGGATGTTACAGTTCTACCCCCTTAAAGAAATTTTGGCCTCGAAATTTACCTGATTAAAAGAGGTGAGGGTACTGCTGCCGCATCACATCTTCTGGCTCCCGCGTGGCTTCTTCTAAATTGTGATTATGCCATAACACTTTGACCAAGAGAACCGACTTCCTTCTCAACACCTTAACATCTCGATCTAAGATCCGCACTGGTTCTTATTCAAAAGACAAGTCGGGTCTTATTTCAATTTCTTCCACCGGCACTATGTGAGATGGATCCGAATGATAGCGCCTTAACATCGAGACATGGAATACATTATGGATCTGACTCAACTCTGGGGGTAACTTAAGCTGATAAGCCACTGGTCCCACACGTTTGACTATCCGATAAGGCCCGATGAATCTGGGGCTTAACTTGCCCTTCCGTCCAAACCTTAAAACCTTCTTCCAAGGTGAGACCTTCAGAAAGACCTGATCACCCACTGAGAATTCTATTTCTTTACGCTTCAGATATGCGTACGATTTCTGCCTATCGAAAGCTTCTTTCAACCAAACCCGAATCAACTTAACCTTTCCCTCTGTCTCTGAGATCAGTTTCAGACCCAGCAACTGTCGCTCACTCAACTCTGTCCAGCAGGTAGGGGTACGACACCTACGACCATACAACGCCTCGTAAGGTGCCATCTGAATGCTAGATTGATAGCTATTGTTGTATGCAAATTCTGCCAACGGTAGAAGATCCTCCTAACTACCCCTGAAGTAGATTACACAACCTCTTAACATGTCTTCCAAAATCTGAATTACTCTCTCTGACTGACCATCAGTCTGTGGATGGAACGCCGTGCTGAAATCCAGTCTTGTACCTAAAGCTTTATGTAATGCCTTCCAGAATCGCGATGTAAACCTAGGGTCCCTGTCTGATATGATAGACACTGGTATATGTAACCTTACAATATCTGTTACATACAGCTTGGCCAACTTCTACAGTGAATAGTCGATACGAACCGGTATGAAGTGAGCGGACTTCGTCAACCGATCGATAATCACCCACACCGAATCTTTCCTAGTAGGCGTAAGAGGTAGCCCACTAACAAAATCCATCGTTATCCTCTCCCACTTCCAAAGTGGAATCTTTACTGGTTGCAGCAACCCCGAAGGCAACTGATGTTCTGCCTTCACCTGTTGACACGTCAAACACTTACCCACAAACTCGGTAACTTCTTACTTCAAACCTGGCCACCAATACTATTCACGCAAATCTCGGTACATCTTACTCCCACCGGGATGCATAGAGTATGGGCTACTATGCGCCTCCCAAAAAATCATCTGTCTCAACTCAGAGTCCTTCGGCATACAAACCTTTCCACGAAAGCATAATACCCCTTTATTGTTCAGACCAAAATCTTCTGTCTCACCACCTTCCACTTGCTGAAGTTGAGAACTTAACAATTCGTCTAATAACTGTTTTTCTTTAATCTAACCTACCCATGAAGGCTTCACTTGATGTTCGGCTAACAAGCTTCCATCTTCATACAAACTGAGATGAGCAAACATTGCCCTCAAATCCGATATCACCTTACGACTCAACGCATCCGCCACCACATTAGCTTTACCCGGGTGATACTCGATCGAGCAGTCATAATCCTTCAATAACTCAATCCACCTCCGCTGCCTTAAATTCAACTCCTTCTGGGTAAGGAGATATTTCAGGCTCTTATGGTCAGTGTAGATAATCGACTTTTCTCCATACAGGTAGTGCCTCCAAATCTTCAGAGTGAACACTACCGCAGCTAGCTCCAAATCATGAGTGGGATAATTCACTTCATGTGGCCTTAATTGTCGAGACGCATACGCTATCACCTTCCCTTCTTGCATCAACACACATCCTAACCCTGTGTGCGACGCATCACAATAGACGACAAATTCCTTACCAGCCTCAGGCTGAATCAAAATCGGCGCCTCAGTCAGAATCTTCTTTAGCTTCTCAAAACTTTCCTGTTGCTTATCGGCCCAAACAAATGGTACTCCTTTTCGTATTAGCTTGGTTAGAGGTGCAGCAATCAATGCAAACCCTTCCACGAACCTTCTGTAATACCCAGGCAAACCCAGAAAACTTTGAATTTCTGACACTGACTTCTGCGGTTTCTAATCCAAAATAGCTTCAGTCTTTCGGGGATCAACCCTAATCCCCTCAGCGGAAACAACATGCCCCAAAAAGGTCACCTCCTTCAACCAAAATTCACACTTGCTGAATTTGGCATATAGTTGCTTCTCTCTCAAAATCTGTAGAACTATCCAAAGATGCGAATCATGCTCCTCATCAGTCCTCAAATATACCAAAATATCATCTATGAACACCACGACAAACCGGTCCAGGTAGGGCTGGAATACCCGGTTCATCATATCCATAAATGCAGCTGGTGCATTCGTTAACCCGAACGGCATCACTAAAAATTCCTAGTGAGCATAACGAGTTCGAAAAGCAGTCTTATGAATATCTGCCTCCTGGACCTTTAGCTGATGATACCCCGACCTTAAATCTATCTTCGAGAACACCGAAGCTCCTCTTAGCTGATCGAACAAATCATCAATCCTTGGCAACAGGTATTTGTTCTTAATCGTCAACTTGTTCAACTGACGATAGTCAATGTACATACGCATCGACCTATCCTTTTTCTTCACAAACAACACCGGCGCTCCCCACGGAGATACGCTTGGTTGGATAAATCCACGATCCAACAGCTCTTGGATCTGAGCTTTAAGTTCCACCAGCTCCTTTGGTGCCATCCTATAAGGGGCAATAGACACCGGAGCTGTTCCCGGAAGTAGCTCAATGCCAAACTCCACCTCGCGATCCGAAGGTAACCCCGAAAGCTCTTCAAGAAAGACGTCCGAGAATTCCTTCACCGTTTTGACATCCCCTACGGACAATTCCTTGACATCCAAAGCACTAATGAAAACTTTGAACGCCTCACACCCTTTTTGCACCATCTTTTCAGCCTTCAGTGCCGAGATTACATGGGACAGATAATCTCTTCTTTCCCCTATCACAATTATTTCCTTATCCTCTGGAGTTCTTAACGCCATACACTTAGCAACACAATCCAAGTTTGCATGATGCTTAACTAACCAGTCCATGCCTAAAATCAGATCAAACTCGCCGAACGTCAGTTCCATCAAGTCTGCCAGAAACACTACCCCTTGAACTTTTAAAGGCACATTCCTAAACAACTTGTTCACTACCACAAATTGTCCTAGAGGGCTAACCACAGATATTTCTCTAGCAGCAAGCTCAGATTTAATGCTCAAAGTCTCAGATATAGTACAGGCAACATATGAATGTGTAGACCCAATATCTATCAAAGTTGTAAAGGGTGCATCAAATACAAGGAACGTACCAGTTATGACGTCCGGTGCATCGCCATCCTCTTGACGTCTATCCGCATAAACCAATCAAGGCTGTCTTGCGTCTGTACTACCAGCACCTCTGCTTGGTGCTCCACACCCTCGACCAAATCTATTTCCTCCTCTAACCGGACCACGACCTCTCGGTGGTCGCGCCACCTCTTTCAGATGCATATCCTCCGACCTCACCGACCGCGCTCCACCGCTAACTCTTGTGGACAGTTCTTTATCAGATGATCCATAGATCCACACTTGAAACATCCTCTATTTCTTACCCAACACTCCCCCGAATGTAATTTCCCACACCGAGCATACGGTCGAGACTGACCAACAATAATAGGCATCGCAACTCGACCCGGCCCCTAAAACCTAGGCCTCTTTTGGAAACCCCCAGCAGATCTTGATGACCCAGAACTCCTCTTATTCTTACCCCTATCCTTATCCCGATTCTGCCTCTCAGACCGCTTCACCTCCTCGGCTATTTTTGCTTTCTCAACCAGAATGGAAAATTCTCTTTCCCCCTGTCGAGCTATTAGTACCCGCAGCTCGTCCTGAGACCATCCTCGAACCGAACACAGCACTCATTGTCAATCATAACTATTCCTCGGGCATAACGACTTAAACGCAGAAGCTCCGCCTCATATTCAGCCACGGACTTATTCCCTTGGACTAAATTCAGAAATGCTTTCCTCTGGGCGTCCACATAACTAGCCCCAACATATTTTCCCGAACGCATTTGTCTTAAAGAAATCCTGTGTAATACGATCCACTGAGTACCCTCCTTACCGTGATCCACCACTGGTACGTCTCATCTCGAAGGAGGGACACTGCTCCTTTCAACTTCTCCTCTGCCGTGCAGTGCAGATCATCCATAATCTGCTCAATTGCCTCCAGCCAATATTCTGCTATGTTTGGGGCCACACCAGAAATACCTCTAAATATCTCAGCCCTGTTTGCTCGAAGTCGCTCAGGAATAGATTTCCGAGCTACGATCCCGTGCTTGCTCCAGCAAACTGCTCCAGAACACGCAGCATAGCTTGGGATAAAGCATCGTCCCCTCCAGTTCGGTCTTGAGATCCTTCTCCCACTCTCGGCGATGCTGGCACTTCGCCTTTCGGCCCATGTCCTGATTCTGAGGATCCAGCCTCAACACCCCGGCCTCTACCACGACCGCGTACACCACGTCCATGTCCTCTAGCGCTCATGTTTACTGAATCGACTTAATCTGATTAGAAATTTTATGAATTAGTATACCGTTCCACTGTTTATTAACGAATAGCTTATGAAGACAGATTTAGAAGTAGTTTTCACAAATCGTATTTCTAACGGTCACAATCTCTAAAATTTTATCTCTTATAACTAGCAATCACAACACAATAAAATTCTTTTCATAAAATCAACCAAAGTCAGAAAACTTACAGTACGGATTTGGTGCCAGAGACTCGGGTGCCATACTTCCAGAAAGACAAACAAATTTGAAAAACACTTTTGAACCCATTCCACAGCCGAGTTTTGTAACCTGGCTCTGATACCATAATTGTAACACCCCAAACCCGGCCTAGACGTTACGACCGAATCTGGCGTGTCACATGGAAAGGTTGTTAAAGAAACTTTGTGATCGTTTAAAAATTCTGAGTTTTGTTTTTGAAACAGTTTTTGTACTTCTAAGAAAAACCCGAGTTTAATTATTTATTGCTTGTGATCCGTTTGTTAATATTTTAGAAAAAAAAGAGATTGTTTATAAAGTTTTTTAGAAAGAACTCCGTATTTAACATCTCATAATATAAAATAATCGTATTAAATCAAAAACCAAATTAAATCCCGGAGGCCTTATTACATAACAAATTCCCAAATTTAAAATAAGTTTAAAATAAAGAAAAACGGAGTTTACGAAAGATGTAACGCATGGCCACCGCAGAGTCCTCCTCGACTCCAAATCCTCGAACTAAGGATTACCTGCAAAATTAAGCAGAGGGGTGAGTTACGAGAACTCAGTGTGTAATTCCCCTTACGAACGAAATCTGGTCTATGCCCACGGAAACAAATTGGGCCTTAGCCCCCATAGTCACAAATTTGGCCGAAGCCCATACGTATCGAATTGGGCCGTAGCCCTAACAACATGGCATATCGGATAGTGAATGCAATGCAACCCAAATTTCAACCTAGTATTCCATCCGCTACACACCGCTCCATATGTCCAACCTCAACACACCTCCGTGGGGATTTCTACAATCAACCCTCCATCCGCTACACTCCTCATTGGCGGTCATGCGACATATCATGCTACTCAAAGACGATATAATGTGACAGAGTCACCGATATAAGTGGCCTAGCCACCGAAACAATGTGACAGAGTAACCGATATATATGTGGTCTAGCCACCGAAAAAATGTGACAGAGTCACCGCTATACACTGCCCCTTTTCATCAATATCATATCCCAATCCCATGCAACATATAATCATAATGTGATGAGTGCAACATATATCAATGTACATCGAATAATCGGAGCATACACATATTCATGCTGAGTTATTTAAATGACATAATCAAAAGGCAACTAACCTGGTATCGCTGATTTTACCCCCCAAGGGTAACTCAATAGTCGTTATAGATATTTCAGCTTTTAAACAATACACATATTTATTACTAATCAAACAAGGAAAGGTGTGAGAATTACACACCTGATTACGCAAAGAACTAAACACTCTTGATCGTCTCTACTCTCACTAGCGGGAATAACCACTATCTGCCTATCCCAAGCGGATGTCGGCACTCTACCATAACCCGGCGGAAAGTCTCGAACCGCCGACACAACACGACCTTTGAACTTGGGAGCAGAGACTACGAGTCCATTCCCCTCAGGCTCTTTTAACGTACCCTCCTTGGATCGGCTAGCACTCGCATCCATGAAGAGAGTCTTGATCAGTACAATATTTTCAGAGAGAAATGATGGTTGTCAAACAGGGAGGTTTGATTATGGCGGAATAAAACGGATAGAGTCTAATCGCAAAGAACTAGAGAGGAACTCCTTACCTTGGTTAACAAGAAGTCGCACAACACCAGATTCGGCTATGGATTATACCAAAAGAAACCTTAAAGTTGACTGAAGAGAGATTCGGCCCTTGCAACAAGCACAAACCGATTGAAGAGAGACTTTCGGCAGACAAAAAGATCCTAGCACCTTGCTTCTTAATGTTCGGCTAACAGCAGAAGATGAAAGAATGGATTTAGTTCGGTACAAGAGGGGATTCAGCTAGCACAAGAAAATGATTATAGAAAAGAATGAAGAAGTATAGAAGGAGAACACAATTCGGCTTTGGAGAAAAACTAAACAAAATAAAGGAGTAGGGGTCTTGGTTTAATGGAGAAAATAGAGAAGTAAAGGAGAAGAATGAAGGTTCGGCTATGGTGAAAATCAAAAGATGATGGTAAGAGGATGGTTAGGCAAAGAGTGGCTTCAAGAGAATTCGGCTTGTGGTGCAAAAGAAAAAGCAGGAAGGAAAGAAAAAGAAGAGAAGGATGGGAAGGTTGAAGTTTCGGCTACACAGCTTGAGAGAGAAAAGAAAAGAGATGAAAATAAAGAGAATAGTCACTCCAGGTTTTGATAAAGGAAAGAGAGCAATGTTATCCCCAAAATGCTATAACCGAAAATGCTAAGGAAACGAAACTCACCTAGCCACTCTTGACACAACGGCACACTACTCTCCCATTACCGAAAATGCCACCCAAAATCCCCTACACTCCCTTACACTTTGACCGAATTTTCCCCCTTTTCAAGTCTCCCACTTTCGGCCAACTTCATCCCTCCACCACATCCCTTGATTTTCTCCACAATTCACTCCACCAAGTCCTCTCCATCCATCATTTGATTTTATTTGACCAATTCAAACTCTTCCTAGGAGAGTCCAACGCTAACTCCACCACTCTCCCTTCCTGGCACAAAAAGAACTCTCAAAAACAACATGTGGGATTCGAACCCACTCCCCCTTCCATGCTCCCTTGTGACACCAACCACTAAGCCACCTTGCTTCTTGTGACATCAAATTACAACCAAACATACTTAAGGCCTGCATCCACTAGCTCTCCCCCTAAAGTGCCCTAAAAAGTAAAATTTTACCAAAGTTTTGGCTCGAACCCGAGCCTCCCCCAAGACCTCCAAACACACCAAAATAACAAGCTAAAGGAGCCAAACACATAGAATAGCACAAAATGTAGAACCCCCAATTCTAGGATGTTACAATGTTCATTTAAAATAAGCATATCAATAACATGCATTCCAACAAAATTAGCCATTTGCCTAATCACTTACACTCAATCAAACAAGTTAGTCATAAATTTTCTAAATACATTTCAAATAATATTGATGATGATGAGCTCATCAGGTAATAGCTTTCATATACATAATCCTTTCATATCGTATTTTTACATAACTCATACATTTCCATAACAAGTCATCTCAAGTTCAGTGTAGACATGTTAAAACTTTAGCCGTTGAATTTATTTGAAATATCTATGGATACATCAGTAGTAAACTCAAAGTGTACAAAACTATAAATCTGTCAATTCGTATTCAGGGGTACCCAATTAGGGCACATAATTAGGAAGCACTCTCTCGAGCCATGTAATAGGATGCTAATGTGAGCCATGTATCAGGAAGCTTATTCGGGCTAAACAGGAAACTCATAAGAGTTTTAATCAAGAAGATCATTGAGCTTAATAGGTAACTCTGAACACTTATTATCAGGGAGCTCCGAATAACCATTTAACAAGAAGTTCAAGTGAGCTATAACAGGACGCTCATAAAGAGCTGCGTTTGTGTCCGCAATATATGCAGGATCACAACCGATCATATAACAGGACGCTCACAAAGAGCTGCAGTAGTCCGCAACACATGCAGCATCACTACCGATCAGGATGCTCGCAGGAACCATATAACAGGAATGCTCGAGAAGGATTTTAACAGGATGCTCGTCCGAGCTATAATGTCCGCAACATATGTAGGACTATAATTAATACGGGAAAATACTGTATCCATCGCATTTCATTATTCAAACGGGACTTATCATTTATCGAACAATATCAGGTATGTGATTAATTTCATATATTAAAAATTTATGCAATTCACACAAATACAACATGCGATTCAAACATATTAATATACATAATTTAGTTACACAAACTTACCTCGACACTTGTTCGTGTATGAAAATCTACTAATCCAACACCTTTTCTTTTCCTCGATCTAACTCTTTATTTGATCTTTCCGGATCTATATAATTGAATTTAGCATCAATTTAATTCACTTTATAGTCAATTGAATTCAATTCACATCTTAGGCAAAATTACCATTTTGCCCCTATTCTTTTCATAAATGATAATTTCGTCGCTAAGCTCGAAAAATGAAATTCATGCAATTTAATCCTTATTTCAATCCTAACTAAATTTTACATGTTACAATAACATCCCACAAATTTCACAAAAATAAAAAATTTTCCATGGGTTTTACATCTTTACAATTTAGTCCCTAAATCATAATTTCATCAAAATTCTCTTTGTAAAAGTTGTTTTTCTATCAACAACCTTTCATTTTCTACCATAAATTTCAAAATTTCAGCATTTACATCCATGGAAAAATTTCTATACTTTGATATCTTTACAAATTAATCCCCAAAATAGATAGATTAAGCTATTCCAATCTGGGAAATATAAAAATTACTAAAAACGGGATAAGATTACTTACCCAATTAAGCTTGTTTGATTTCCTTTCTCTTTCCTAGGGTTTCCATGTATTTTGGGGAAGAAAATGATAATTATAATATGTTATTTCTATTTAATTTTTATATCATATTTTATTTTTCCTACTTTCCAGTTTAGTTCTTTTCTTTTTCTAATTTTCCATGGATGATTCATCATAAATATCTACTAAATTTTCTTAATGGTCTAATTACCATATAAGGACCTCAAGTTTTGAATTCCATAGATATTTGATACTTATAGCTACTAGAACTCAACTTTTGCATTTTATGCAATTTGGTCATTTCCACAATTAAACATGAAATCAGTAAAATATTCTTAATGAAATTTTCATACGTCATTTCTATCATAATGCAATTCATGCAATAATATTAAAATAATATTTCTTTTTGACTCGAATTTGTGGTCCCAAAACCACTGTTCCAATTTCACTGAAAATGGGCTGTTACAATTCTCCCCCTTAAAGAATTTTTTTCATCGAAAATCTTACCAATAAAGAGGTGTGGGTACTGCTTCTTCATGGTATCCTTCGGCTCCCAGGTAGCTTCTTCTATACCATGTCGTTGCCAGGGAACTTTACAAAAGCTACCTTTTTATTTCTTAACTCTTTTGTTTCACGTGCCAGGATTTTGATCGGTTCCTCACTGTAAGTCATGTCAGGCTAAATTTCTACTTCTGTCGGAGATATAACATGTGAAGGATCTGACTGATACCGTCGTAACATAGACAGGTGAAAAACATTATGAATTCTGTCAAGCTCTGGTTGTAATGCCAGTCGATATGCAACAGGTCTGATTCTTTCTGTAATCTCATAAGGTCCAATGAATCGTGGACTCAATTTTCCTTTACGACCAAATCGGAGAACTTTCTTCCAATATGATATTTTCAAGAATACCTTATCACTAACCTGGAATTCTATCTCTTTTCGTTTAAGATCAGCATAAGACTTTTGATGATCAAAGGCTGCTTTCAAACTATCCTGAATTACTTTCACTTTTTCTTCAGTCTCACGGACTAAATCAACCCCGTGTATCTTTTTCTCACTGAGTTCTGTCCAGTACAACAGAGTTCTACATTTACGACCATACAGAGCCTCGTACAGTGCCATTTTAATGCTTGATTGATAAATATTATTATATGAAAATTCAACCAAAGGTAGGTATTTTTCCCAGTTACCTTTGAATTCCAAAACACAACACCGGAGCATATCCTCCAAAATCTGTATTACACGTTAAGATTGACCATCAGTCTGAGGATGAAATTTAGTACTAAAATGTAACTGCGTACCTAGAGCTTCTTGCAATCTGCTCTAGAATCGAGATGTAAACTGGGGATCTCTGTCTGAAATAATGGAAACTGGCACTCTATGTAGTCTGACAATCTCGAAAACATATAATTCAACCAATCTATCCAGGGAGAAATTCATATTATCGTAATAAAATGTGCAGACTTCATAAACAGTCGACTATTACCCAAATGGCATCTTTTTTTTGGGGAGGGATAAAGGTAATCCCGATACAAAATCCATAGTAACTCTTTCCCATTTCCACTTCGGTATAGTAACTGGCTGTAATAATCCTGAAGGCACCTGATGTTCAACTTTTGCTTGCTGACATATCAAACATTTAAATACAAATTCAGAAATATCTCATTTCATTCCTAGCCACCAGTATATCTTTTTCAAATCATTGTACATTTTTTTGCTACCAGGATGAATAGGCATTGTACCATTGTGAGCTTCATACAAAATCCTCTGTACAAGTTCTGAATTCTTTGGTACACATATTTTGCCTCTGAACAATTAGCAGTCATCAGACCCAATCTGAAATTTTGAATTAGAATTTGACTCACATTGTACCCGTTTAGCTTGTAATTCATAATCACTCTTCTAAGCTTCACAAATCTATTGTAGGAATATTGGTTTAGCTTTTAACTCAACTATGACTGAACCATCATCAGACAAAGATAATCGGGTATTCATTGCTCGCAAAGCAAACATAGATTTCCTACTCAGAGCATCAGCAACCACATTAGCCTTTCCCGGATGATAATAAATAACCAAATCATAATATTTTAATAACTCAAGCCACCTGCGCTGTCTCAAGTTCAAGTCTTTCTGCGTCATCAGATACTTCAAGCTCTTGTGATCCATAAATATATGACATTTTTCACCAAACAAGTAATGCCGCCAGATTTTCAATGCAAATACAATTGCTGCTAACTCCAAATCATTTATCTGGTAATTTCTTTCATGTGGTTTTAGCTGTCTAGAAGCATAAGCTATTACTTTGCCTTCTTGCATCAAAACACAGCCTAAACCATTCAACGATGCATCACTGTAAATTACAAATTCTTTACCCGATTCAGGTTGAACTAACACAGGTGCTTCAGTCAACAAAGTTTTCAATCTATCAAAACTCTGCTGACATTTATCAGACCACTCGAATTTCACATCTTTTTGTAACAGACGAGTCATCGGAGAAGCTATCATTGAGAACCCTTTTACAAACCTCCGATAATAACCAGCTAGTCCCCAAAAACTTCTTACTTCAGACACATTTTTAGGTGGTTTCCAATTAACAATTACTGAAGTTTTATTCGGATCCACTCTGATGCCTTCAACAGATATTATATGTCCAAGAAAACCAACTTTCCGAAGCCAAAATTCACATTTACTAAATTTGGCATACAATTGTTTCTCACGCAGAGTTTGCACCACAATTCTCAGATGATCAGCATGTTCATTTTCATCTCAGGAGTATACCAGGATATCATCAATAAATACCACCACAAACCTGTCTAGATATAGTCTGAAAATTTCGTTCATCAGATCCATAAATACTGCAGGTGCATTCGTCAACCCAAACGGCATCACAAGAAATTCATAGTGCCCGTACATGGTTCTGAAAGCTATCTTCGGTACATCTAAGTCTTTCACTCACAACTGATTGTATCCAAAACAGAGATCTATTTTATAGAACACAGTGGCACTTTTCAGCTGATCAAACAGGTCATCAATTCTAGGCAATGGATACTTGTTCTTGATTGTAACCTTATTGAGCTGCTTGTAATCAATACACAGCCTCAACGATCCATCTTTCTTCTTTAGAAATAGAACCAGTGCACCCCAAGGTGAAAAACTAGGTCGAGCAAAGCCCCTATCTGTCAATTCTTGCAACTGTGCTTTCAACTCTTTTAACTCCATTGGGGCCATTCGATATGGTGCTATAGATATAGGAGTTGTTCTTGGAATAAGATCTATAGAAAATTCCACCTCTCTGACTGGCGGTAATCCGAGTAATTCTATCGAAAACACATCAGGAAACTCACAAACAACTGTCACTGACTTAATCTTCGAGTTAGATACTTTAGTGTCCAACACATATGAAAGATAAGCATCATACCCTTTTTTGTCATATTTCTGTGTTGATATAGCTGAGAATGCATTAGATAACCCATCTAGTTTATCAGATTCAACATGAAGTAATTCACCATTCTGACATTTCAACACAATGTATTTTTATTTACAATTCACCACCGCATCATGTTGAGTTAGCCAGTCCATTCCCAAAATTACATCAAATTCATCAAAAGGTAGTGGCATCAAATCAGCCGAGAAATAATAACCCTTTACCATCAATGGATAGTTTTTACAAACTTTATCCACCATAACACACTAGCCCAGAGGATTTGAAACTTTAACCACAATTTCAGTGAACTCAACAGGTAAATTTTTAAAAGACACTAAATTTGTGCATATGTATGAATGTGTTGAACCAGGATCGATCAAAACAGTAATATCAGTATCAAGAAGAGAAAGTGTACCAGTAATGACATCTGGTGTAGAGGCATCCTCTCTTGCACGTATATCATATGTACTTGCCGGTGCTCTTGCTTTAGATTTAACTGTTGAATCTTTCGTAGCACTTCGGCTACCACTAACATTGCCAGGGTGTCAGGATGATCTACCTCTCAAGGTAGGGTTACTCGGCTTCAAAGTCTGATCAGTATCTTTTTCAATCCTTTCTAGAAAATCTTTAAGATAATGGTCAAGAGAACCACATTTATAGCAAGCTCCACTTCTCATATGACATTCCCCAAAATGAATTTTATTATAATGTTTACACTTTAATTTGGGGTTACCAACACTTACAACACTTGTTACAGATGGAGACGGAGATCTTGGGTTAGAGCGTTGAGAACCTCGTTCTTTTCCAGAATATCCCACAGATGCGGTAAAACGATCATGGTATTTCTTTGATTTCTTTGAAGCAGATGATTGTGATTTGTTCATAAATATTTTACCAGAAATCCGAGCTTCTCTCTCCGCTTGTTTCTTTTCTTTACCTAATTCCTTGGCTTTGTGTGCTCGATCGGCCAGTACTACAAATTCCCTTAATTCAAGAATTCCAATCAATATCTTGATGTCCTCATTTAATCCTTCTTCAATATGTTTACACATAGCAACATCAGTCGGAACAAATTCCCTGGCATACTTGCTCAATTTAATAAATTCTCGTTCATACTCAGATACTGTCATATTTCCCTATTTGAGCTCTAAAAATTCCTTCTTTTTCTGATCCAAAAATCTCTAACTAATATACTTCTTTCTGAATTCCGTTTGGAAAAAATCCCATGTAACATTTTCCCTTGGCACAACAGAAATCAAGGTATTCCACCACTGATAAGTTGTGTCTTTCAAAAGTGATACAACACATTTTAGGCACTCAGCTGGTGTGCATGATAATTCATCTAAAACCTTGATAGTATTTTCCAGCCAAAATTTAGCCATCTCCGGATCATCTTCGGCAGTAGCCCTAAATTCTTCTGCCCTATACTTACAGATTTTATCTACCGGAGGCTTACCAGTTCTAACAGGTTCAGTACTTTGTGGAATGTCAGGAACCGGTTGAGGAGCAGGAGGGGGAGATTGTTGTACAGCAGGATTTGTTCTCAAAAATTATGTGAACCACTCGTTCATCATTTGAAAGAAGGATTCTTTTGCCTCCTCACCTCGACCCTCAGATACGGGCCTTCTTCTACTACTAGATGCAGCTCTTTGTACAGAAGCTTGAGCAGTGCTCTCAGCTTCCTCGAATTCAGCTTTAGCTTGGTTGGATGACATTACTATAAGAAAAACACATTTAAAATGGTCAGAAGATATAACACTATCACAAATTATATAATGGCATGTATAGCTAAACTCGTACTTGTTACGTTAGTCTAAAAACTGGCTAAACCGTAGCTCTGATACCAATAAATGTAACATCCCTAACCCGTATCCGTCGCTGGACAGGGTTATGGAGCATTAACGGAGTTTACAGTTCAATTACAGTTAATTTATTTCATTTACTATTCATTTCTGAAAATCAATCACAATAAATCATAATGCCCCTCATATGGGTCCTCGAGGTCTAAAATACATATTAGATTCGAGTCAGGATTAAACCGGGATCACAGATTTTTTTTTGTGAAAGTTCAAAATTTTTTTAGGTGCAGGGAACACACGCCCGTGTGGGTAAGCGTGTGGCTCACACGGTCAAGTGACACACCTGTGTCTTAGGCCATGTGGGCATTCGATGTGAGGCAAACGGCCGTGTCCCAGCCCGTGTCCTTACCCGAGTAAAGTTTAAGGAGACTCCCCTTATCCAATGTAACTGCAACACAATTAGTGCCGAGTTCCTAAAACACCTTTGAAAATCAAAATGTAGTGTAACTTTAATGGAAGAACCTATATAGAAAAACAAAAAACACCAAATGCAAAATATGCAATAATAAAATAAAAACAAAATAAGAACTAACAAAAATAAAACTTATGAACTTTTGGGGTGATCTATATCCCCTCCATAGAAGAAATTCCAAGAGGTCCTCAAAACCTTAAATTAATGTTTTTTTTCATGACTAGAATAAGAACCCCCTTGTTGTTTGAACACATTATTGTTGTCTTAATTTTGACCTTCTAGACAACCAGATCACGAGCCACATTCTTCCAAATCCTAACCAACTCTAAAGCTCGTTTCGTGGTACTATAGCCTTGGGCATCACAAACTCAATATCGCAATTACCTATAGATACCCAAGCTTCACTTCCTATTTTGAACTAAAAATAAATATGCTCATTGAGTTTTCTGGTTGGCTCCTCTACAACAATGATTGGAAAGTGTGTTGGTTCCTCCACACTTTCACTTAATTCCTAGTTCTGCTCTTCCTCTTCCTTTACATCTAGCTTTACTCCTACTCCTACTCCCATTTCAATTAGAGTGAAGACACTATGTTTGCTTCTCACAATCTCGTCATGGTCTTCAACTTCAAACTTCTGTTGTTCACCTATGTTCAACTCATCATGCTCAATAATGGTGGAGTGCCCTCATCCTCGAGCTTAAAAACATCATGCTCGACCTCTTCCATCAGAGTGTTCACTGCGGCTTAACATTGGACGATTTCTAATATTTTCTCCAATGTCTTAGACATTGAGGACATAATAGCTTGCAACGAAGACATACTCTCCTCCAACACCAACCCATGTAGCAAGGGATGGGTCTTCCATGTACTTGCCACTCTTCATATTACTTTTTTGATAGTAATACGGGGAATACAAATCATATGTTAGATAATTATCTGACCACCCTTGATTGTAGTTTTCCATCTCGGTTGCATTTCCATGTGAAAGATAAGGATGCTCATATGGATACTCTTGCCTTCTATAATTACCATCATAACTCCAATGGTTCGTCGACTCTCCATCGTTGAACTCAACTGCTCTTCATAGTTGTATTGGTCTCTCTGCCCCCTTTATCTATTGTTATTAAACATGATTAAACTAAATCTTCAATAAGGAAAATTAAAATAAAAACACAAAAATAAAAACACTATAGAACAAAATAAAAAGAACTATCTAATTTCCTTATACATTTACATCGTAAAAATCCTCGGCAACGGTGCCAACAACTTGACTGCGTGCGTAGAAAACAAATAATCTTATAAAATAATTTAAAAGTGAGGTTTGAACTGCAAGCGTACAGTGTTAGTTATAATATTGTAGTGCCAATGGAACACTAGAGCATTCCAAGGATCGAACCCAAAGGATTGCTGGTAAATGTATTTATCAAGTTAATTACAAGTTAAGCAATTACTAATCTAATTGGGTCAAAAATTATTAGTGAAAATTCCAAAATAAATTATTTATAAACTAAATTTAAATTATCAATTAAACTAACTAATCTAATTTTCTTCCCTATTGCTTTAGACAATGTAAATGATAAAGCAATGGTCAGTTGATTTATTAATTGCTAGCTAAGCTAATAAGCATATACCAATTATATTGTTTGTCACTCTTAGTTAAGAATCTCTTCTCGGTCTCATCTTAGACTAAAAGATACCACCTAGCCTCTCCTTTCAATCTCACCTAGGCATATAAATCTCATTTCAGTCTCACTATTCAGCACAATTTCATTGAACTATCAAAGGATAAACTCTTCTTTCAATCTCATTTATCTAAATTTTCTGCTAGAGGCGTCAATTCTAGTGTATTAAGCATTTCAATATAATTGAACAATCAATTAATCAAGTATAAACATTTACTTAAACTAACAAACATTGTTCTTTTCCATATGATGCCATAGCCCAACTATAGTACTACATAATATGGTGACATGACCATGGACTTTTCCTTTCATAGATTATGTTGAAAGTCCCAACGGACCCCTTTAGAAAACTCTGCGGAGACAGACATAGACTCATCATGCTTAGATCCACTCTTATTAGAACATATCGTATTTCATACAATTAAGACACATATACACAATCCATACATCCAGATGCAACCATACTTCACATCGACCTACTTAAACTCAACAGATCTATACCAAGTATGCATATCGTTCTTATCAAACATTAGCATGGTGATCAGCTATTTAACATCACATCAATAATGTGCAAGCGTACACTGTCGATGCAAGTATAGTAGACAGATATGAGTTTGTCGGATATCGATCCCACGAGGATTGTAACACCCCAAACCCGGTCAAACGCTACGACCGAATCTGGCATGTCACAGGGAAGAAAACATTTCTGAAAACTGAGTTAACATCTGGAGTTGGGAAAAATCTTTGATATTGAGTGATCAGTTGAAACCATTTTGAGACTTAGTTTGAAAATTTGAGTTGCTTTGTTATTAAACACCCGGATGTTATTACCCAATTGTAAAATCTTGAAAATCCCGAATTTCTTTAAGCCTTGGAAATCGTCCGTTTGAAGTAGTTTATTAGGCATGCCTTAGTGATCAAAATAAAAGAAAAGAAAATTAACCAAAATAAATAAATCCAAGTTAAAGTTTAGATGGCCTTATTACATTACCAAAATCTAACTTAAAGTAAAAAAAAATCCGAAATAGCTATTTAAAGTAAAAACCGAAATATCATGCATGGCCACCTCGAGTCCACCTCGACTCCATATTCGTGGTCTAAGGATTACCTGCAAAAGTTAACGGAAGGGGTGAGTCACCGAGACTCAGTGTGTAAATCCCCATCCAAAAGATTTTAGGCCCTCACACAGAATCATATGCAAGAATATATGCCATGCAACCCAACCAACCTAGATATCCATCCGTATCTCCTGTGTCTACCCAACATTTGTGGCACCTAGCCACTGGTGGTACCTAACCACTGGTGGTTCCAAACCATTGGTGACAAAAGTCACAAATAATCATATGTGGGGCCAACCCACTTGTGGTACCTAACCACTGGTGACAATCCCTTATATCGATATGTGGGGCCAACCCACTGTGGTACCAAACCCCTGGGACGAGTCACAGAAATAAGTATATGTGGTACCTAACCACTGGTGGTTCCAAACCACTGAGACTTAGTCACAAAATGAGAATATGTGGGGCCAACCCACTTGTGGTACCTAACCACCGTGACAACCGAAAGATCATATTTCCTCCTTCTTCTCATCATATCCCATTTTCATGTACATGCTTTACAATATGGTATGATCATGCTTAATGATTTAAATAACATGGCACATTCAGGTTCCATTATATGCATTTATCGATAGCAACCATAATAGGCTTACCCAGAGTCCTCGCTTTTACCCACAAGGGTATTTTAGTGACCAAAAACGTCACTTCGGCTTTCAGACATACTAGCAACTACAAACTAACATATGAAGTGTGTGAGAGTTACACGCCTGATAACGCGAAACACAATACTTTCTACGTCGACACTATCGTTGACAGGCACTACCGCTATCTGCCTACTATTCTGCTCAGAAGCCGACCCACAACCCGGTGGCTAATCTCGAATCCACGACGCTGCTCGCTTAAACTTAGGGGTGGGTTTACAAGTCCAACCCCTTCCTAGAATCGCTGGCATTTGAGTCCATGGAACAGATCTTTGGTCAGAAGACCGAGTTAACACGTAGAGTAAGATATGAATAGATTTACACGTTTAACTGAATAGATCTTCTTACCTAGATCGATAAAGCTAACCCCTCTTGAATTTCGGCACACCCAAAACCAAAACTAAACCGATCCCTTCCCTATACCAAGCATTTGAATTTTCGGCCACTACCAAGCTCACATACCCATCCCCTATTTTCCTCCTCAAATTTCTCCTGATCACCCATTTGAAATGTTTTGAACACTTCAAACTCCACTTTCCTCTCTCGCCATTCAATCAAATTATTTGACTCGGTCCACTCCCTTTCTGAAGTGTCCCCGAACTCGCGCCTCTGCACTCCCTGACGCCAAAAAGAATTCCAAAATGAGCTCCTTGTGACTTGAACCTGCTCCCTCTCCTACTCCCTGTGGCGTCACTTACCAGCATCTTAAGTGGCGCCTCCTTGCCACTCCGCCACTCCTTCCCTTGTGTCATCCAAGTACAAACAATATCCCTTAAATCCTATCCCAGCTAGCTCTCCCCTGAAAGTGCCCAAAATGTAAATTTTCTCTAAGGCTCCGGCTTACCCCTAGATCATTCTTGGACCCTAAAGCACCCTAAACTAACATGGCAAACATAGCATTCACACACAAACACATAAAATGCAAAGGCCCTAATTCAGGATGTTACAGTTCTACCCCCTTAAAATAATTTTGGCCTCGAAATTACCTGGTCAAAAGAGTTGAGGGTATTACTGCCGCATAACATCCTCTGGCTCCCACGTGGCTTCTTCTGATCCATGGTTCCGCCACAACACCTTCACCAAAGGAACTGATTTCTTACGCAATACTTTGACTTACCGATCCAAGATCTGCACTGGTTCCTCCTCAAAAGATAAGTCCGGGCATACTTCAATTTCTTTTACTGGCACAACATGAGATGGATCCGAATGATAGCGTCTAAGAATAGAGACGTGAAATACGTCATGGATCTGACTCAACTCTGAAGGTAACTCGAGTTGATAGGCTACTGGTCCCACATGCTTCAACACCTGATAAGGCCCGATAAACCTGGGGCTCAACTTGCCCTTCCGACCAAACCTCAGCACCTTCTTCCACGGTGACACCTTTAAGAAAATCCTGTCACCCACTGTAAATTCTATATCTTTTCGCTTAAGATCAGCATAGGACTTCTGCCTGTCTGAAGCTTCCTTCAATCGAGTTCAAATTAGCTTAAACTTATCCTCCGTTTCAGCAACCAACTCTGGACCCAACAATTGACGCTCACCCAACTCTGTCCAACACGTAGGGGTACGACACTTCCGCCCATATAACGCTTCATACGGCGCTATCTGAATACTCGACTGGTAGCTATTGTTATACGCAAATTCTGCCAATGGTAGGAATTCTTCCTAACTACCTCTGAAGTCTAAGACACAGCCCCTCAACATATCCTCCGAATCGAATTACCCTCTCCGATCGCCCATCGATTGTGGATGAAATGCTGTACTAAAATCCAGCTTTGTACCCAAAGCTTGATGCAACGCCTTCCAAAATCTTGACGTAAATCTAGGGTCTCTGTCCGAAATGATCGACACAGGCACCCCATGCAACCTTACAATCTCCGCTATATATATTCTAGCGAGCTTCTGAAGAGAGTAATCCACACACACAGGTATGAAATGAGCAGACTTTGTCAAACAGTCAACAATCACCCAAACCGAATCCTTCTTAGTAGGCGTGAGGGGTAGCCCACTGACAAAATCCATCGTGATCCTTTCCCGTTTCCACTGCGGAATCTTGATCGGTCGCAACAATCCCAAAGGCAATTGATGTTCTGCCTTTACTTGCTGACACGTCAAACACTTACCCACAAATTCAGTTACTTCTCACTTTAGACCCGGCCACCAAAACTGCTCTTGCAAATCCCGGTACATCTTACTACCTCTCGGATGCATAGCGTATGGACTGCTATGTGCTTCCTGAAGAATCTTCTGCCTCAACTCCACATCTTTTGGCATGCAAACCTTCCCATGGAAACATAAAAATCCATCCTTGTTCAAGCTATACCCCTCTATTCCACCATTCTGCACTTGCAAAAATCGAGCGCTCAAGACATCATCTACTAGCTGTTTCTCCTTAACCTGATTTACCCATGTCGGCTTCACTTGCAGTTCCGCTATCAAACTTTCGTCATCATACAAACTAAGGTGGGCAAACATTGCTCTTAAGTCTGATACTACCTTACAGCTCAACGCGTCTGCCACCACATTAGCCTTACCCGGGTGATACTCAATCGAGCAATCATAATCCTTCAATAGCTCGATCCACCTCCGCTGCCTTAAATTCAACTCCCTCTGGGTAAGGAGGTATTTCAAACTCTTATGATCCGTGTAAACAATAGACTTCTCCCCATACAAGTAATGTCTCCAGATCTTCAAGGCGAAAACCACTGTAGCTAGCTCCAGGTCATGCATCGGATAATTCACTTCGTGAGGCCTCAACTGTCGAGAAGCATACGCTACTACCTTCCCCTCTTGCATCAGCACACATCCTAACCCTCATGCGACGCATCACAATAGACGATAAACTCTTTCCCGCTTCAGGCTGAATCAACACCGGAGCTTTCGTCAAAATCCTCTTTAACTTCTCAAAACTCTCTTGTTGTTTGTCAGACCACACAAACGGAACCCCTTTCCTTAACAACTTGGTTAACAGTGCTGCAATCAAAGAAAACCCTTCCATAAACCTTCTGTAATACCCCGCTAAACCTAGAAAACTCCAAATTTCTGCCACAAACTTAGGTGGTTTCCAGTCTAACACAGCTTCAATCTTCCGAGGGTCAACTCTAATCCCCTCAGCTGACACCACATGACCCAAAAAGGTAACTTCCCTTAGCCAGAACTCGCACTTACTAAATTTTGTGAATAACTGCTTCTCCCTCAGAATCTGTAAAACCACACGAAGATGTGCATCATGCTCCTCCTCAGACCTCGAGTACACCAGGATATCATCTATAAACACTACGACGAACCGATCCAAATACGGTTGAAAAACCCGATTCATCATATCCATAAACGCTGCTGGTGCGTTGGTCAATCTAAACAGCATCACCAAGAATTCGTAGTGACCATAACGAGTACGAAACGCCGTCTTATGAATATCCGCCTCCTTGACCTTAAGCTGGTGATACCCCGACCTCAAATCTATCTTGGAGAAGACTGATGCTTCCTTAAGTTGGTCGAACAAATCGTCTATCCTCGGCAACGGATACTTATTCTTAATCGTTAACTTATTCAGCTGACGGTAATCTATACACATTCGCATCGATCCGTCCTTCTTCTTAACAAAGAGCACGGGTGCTCCCCAAGGCGATACACTCGGACGGATAAAACCCCGGTCTAACAACTCCTGGATCTGCGCCTTCAGCTCCACTAACTCCTTCGGCGCCATCCTATATGGGGCAATAGACACTGGCGCTGTTTCGGGTAGAAGGTCAATACCAAACTCAACCTCGCGATCTGGAGGCAATCCCGGAAGCTCTTCTGGAAAAACATCAGAAAATTCCTTCACCGTTCGGACATTCCCCACAGCTAATTCCTTAACCTCCAAAGCACAAACATAAGCCACAAACACCTTACATCCTTTCCTCACCATTTTCTCGGCCTTCAAAGCGGATACCACATTAGATAGGTAGTTCCTTCTCTCACCTATCACCACCACCTCTTCACCCTCGACCGTTCTCAACACCATGCGCTTTGCTGCGTAGTCCAAACTTGCTTGATATTTTACTAACTAGTCCATACCTAAGATCAAATCGAACTCCCCAAATGGCAATTCCATCAGATCAGCCGGAAACACTACCCCTTGAAGTTCTAGGGGTACATCCTTATACAGTTTGTTCACTACTACAGAGTGTCCTAGAGGGCTAACTACAGTAATCTCCCTAGAAGAAGTCTCATGGGCTAAGTTCAGAGTTCCCGCTATAGTACTAGCAACATAAGAGTGCGTCGAACCAATATCAATCAGGGCAGTATAAGGAAACCCATAAATTAAGAACGTACCAATTATGACGTCCGGTGCGTCGCCCTCCTCTCGACGCCTAACTGCATAGACCAACCCAGGCTGTCTTGCATCAGTATTCCCAACACCTCTGCCCGGTCCCCCACGGCCCCGTCCGTTACCATTACCTCCTCTTGCTGGACCACGACCCCTCTGCGATTGCTGACCATCTCTTCTGAATTGTGCACGACCTTAACCCTCAGATTGTGTCCTAACTGACCTCCGCGGACAATCCCTAATCCGGTGATCCATCGACCCACACTCGAAGCACCCTCTGTTACCTGTCCAACACTCTCTCGAATGAAACTTTCCGCATCGAGCACACTGTGGTGGCCTTTGGCGAGAAAGCAAAGAGCTTCATCGCCTGACCCGGCCCGCCAAATCTAGCCCTTTTCTGAAAACCCCCAGCAGACCCTGATGGCCCAAAACTCCTTTTATTCCTATTTCTGTCCTGATTCTATTTCTCGGACTGCTTCACCTCCTCGGCTATCTTAGCCTTTTCCACAAGGACAACAAATTCTCTCTCTCGCTATGGAGCAATCAACACCCGCAGCTCATCTCTCAGCCCGTCCTAAAACTGAACACAGCGCTCATGGTCCGTAGCCACAATACCCCGGGCATAACGTCTTAACCGTAAGAATTCTGCCTCATACTCAGACACCGACTTACTCCCCTGAACCAAATTCAAAAATGCCTTACGCTGCGCATCCACATAACTGGACCCGACGTACTTCCTCTGAAATTCCGCTTTGAAGAAATCCCAGGTGATATCATCAGCCATCGCACCATCCCTAACCGTGAGCCGCCACTGATAGGACTCATCCCGAAGAAGAGACACGATCCCTTTCAACTTCTCCTCATCCGTGAAATCAAGATCATCCATTATGCGCTCAGTCGCCTCTAACCAGTATTCGGCTGCGTTGGGAGCTACACCAGAAATGCCCCTAAATACCTCTGCTCCATTGGCTCGGATTCGTTCAGACACAGATTTTCGAGCCTCCGTACCCACGCCTGCTCCAGCAACTCTTTCCAGGACCCGTAGCATCGCCTGAGACACCGCGTCGTCTCCACCTATTTCGTCCTAGAACACTGGTTCCACAGCTGGCGGCGGCGGTACCTCATTCTCTGACCCATGGCCAGACCCTACTGGTTTCGATACAGTAATCCTACCCTTACCACGACCACGTACGTTACGCCCACGTCCTCGAGTGCTCATGACTAACGTTCACGATTTAATCTGATTTAGGAAAAATTTTATGAATTAGCTTCTTCCACTGTTTATCATCGAACAGTCTTATGAGTACATTATCAGAGTAGTTGTTTTCGCAGATGCACACAGTCCTACAGGCTTTAGTCTCTAAGGTAAATTTCCTAACACTAGCATTCAATCACAAAACATTTAAATCATACAATCAGCAATTAGAAACTTACCGTCGCGGATTGGTGCCGGAGACTCAGGTGCCATGCTTCCCGAAACATGTATTTTATCAAAACCATTTTGCAAACCATTTATTGAAATATAATTTGGGCCTTATACCCACAGCCGAGCTTTTGAACCAGGCTCTGATACGAGGATTGTAACACCCCAAACCCGGTCAAACGCTACGACCGAATCTGGCATGTCACAGGGAAGAAAACATTTCTAAAAATCGAGTTAACGTCTGGAGTTGGGAAAAATCTTTGATATTGAGTGATCAGTTGAAACCATTTTGAGACTTAGTTTGAAAAGTTGAGTTGCTTTGTTATTAAACACCCGGATGTTATTACCCAATTGTAAAATCTTGAAAATCCTAAATTTCTTTAAGCCTTGGAAATCGTCCTTTTGAAGTAGTTTATTAGGCATGCCTTAGTGATCAAAATAAAAGAAAAGAAAATTAACCAAAATAAATAAATCCAAGTTAAAGTTTAGATGGCCTTATTACATTACCAAAATCTAACTTAAAGTAAAATAAATCTGAAATAGCTATTTAAAGTAAAAACTGAAATATCATGCATGGCCACCTCGAGTCCACCTCGGCTCCATATCCGTGGTCTAAGGATTACCTGAAAAAGTTAACGGAAGGGGTGAGTCACCGAGACCCAGTGTGTAAATCCCCGTCCAAAAGATTTTAGGCCCTCACACAGAATCATATGCAAGAATATATGCCATGCAACCCAACCAACCAAGATATCCATCCGTATCTCCTGTGTCTACCCAACATTTGTGGCACCTAGCCACTGGTGGTACCTAACCACTGGTGGTTCCAAACCACTAGTGACAAAAGTCACAAATAATCATATGTGGGGCCAACCCACTTGTGGTACCTAACCACTGGTGACAATCCCTTATATCGATATGTGGGGCCAACCCATTGTGGTACCAAACCACTGGGACGAGTCACAGAAATAAGTATATGTGGTACCTAACTACTGGTGGTTCCAAACCACTGAGACTTAGTCACAAAATGAGAATATGTGGGGCCAACCCACTTGTGGTACCTAACCACTGGTGACAGTCTTAAAGATCATATTTCCTCCCTCTTCTCATTATATCCCATTTTCATGTACATGCTTTACAATATGGTATGATCATGCTTAATGATTTAAATAACATGGCACATTCAGGTTCCATTATATGCATTTATCGATAGCAACCATAATAGGCTTACCCGGAGTCCTCGCTTTTACCCACAAGGGTATTTTAGTGACCAAAAACGTCACTTCGGCTTTCAGACATACTAGAAACTACAAACTAACATATGAAGTGTGTGAGAGTTACACACCTGATAACGCGTAACACAATACTTTCTACGTTGACACTATCGTTGATAGGCACTACCGCTATATGCCTACTATTCTTCTCAGAAGCCGGCCCACAACCCGGTGGCCAATCTCGAACCGCTGACACTGCTCGCTTCTTAAACTTAGAAATTTGGGTTTACTGGTCTAACCCCCTTCCTAGAATCACTGGCATTTGAGTCCATGGAACAGATCTTTGGTCAGAAGACCGAGTTAACACGTAGAGTAAGATATGAATAGATATACACGTTTAACTGAATAGATCTTCTTACCTAGATCGATAAAAGCTGAGGCTTTAGGCTTGATTCACAAGTCAAACAAATCTCGAAAGTCTCAAAAAAGAATTCGACACCACTTCCACCTTAACCCACAGATTCGATCAACACCTAGGAAGAATCGGCACCACACCACCCTAGAGAAGATTCAGCAAAGGCTAGAGTAAAAGAGAATCAGATAGAAAAACTAAAAATAGAAATAAAGATCTTCAAATGGAGGCTTAGGAGTTTTGACTTTTAGGGAAAAATGGAATAGGGAATGGAAGTTTGAGGTTTCAGTTTTGAGAATAACAAATAGAGAAGGAAAAAGATGAAAAAAATAGGTTTCGGCTCTTAGGGAGATTGAGAGAAAATGCGAGAGAGAATGGCTAGGAGATTCGTCTATGGAGGTTTGGCTAAATCAGAAATAGAAGAGATGAGAAGAAGAAATGGGGAATAAAGTTTTGGTTCTTACTGATGCCAATGGAAGAAAAGAAAAAGGGAAATGGCAAAATAATAGGGGAGGTTCGGCTACAAAGTTGGAATGAAATGAAGGCAAAGAACCCAAGTTGTCAAAAGTTCAGAGAGAGGAAGAGAGAAAAGAAATTTGGTTGCTCTGAAGAAGAATGAATAACACTCCTGAGAATTTCGGCTACTCCAAAGAAATGCACTACACTGCCGAAGTGCAAAACCATCACCCGCCGAAACACACCACAAACGAATTAACACCTAAAGCTAACCCCTCTTGAATTTCGGCACACCCAAAACCAAAACTAAACCAATCCCTTCCCTATACCAAGCATTTGAATTTCAGCCACTACCAAGCTCACATACCCATCCCCTATTTTCCTCCTTAAATTTCTCCTGATCACCCATTTGAAATGTTTTGAACACTTCAAACTCCACTTTTTCCTCTCTGCCATTCAATCAAATTATTTGACTCAGTCCACTCCCTTTCCCTGAAGTGTCCCACCTAACTCGCTCCCTCTGCCTCGACGCCAAAAAGAATTCCAAAATGAGTTCCTTGTGACTTGAACCTGCTCCCTCTCTTACTCCCTGTGGCGTCACTTACCAGTATCTTAAGTGGCGCCTCCTTGCCACTCCGCCAGTCCTTCCCTTGTGTCATCCAAGTACAAACAATATCCCTTAAATCCTATCCCAACTAGCTCTCCCCTGAAAGTGCCCAAAAAGTAAATTTTCTCTAAGGCTCCGGCTTACCCCTAGATCATTCCTGGACCCTAAAGCACCCTAAACTAACATGGAAAACATAGCATTCACACACAAACACATAAAATACAAAGGCCCTAATTCAGGATGTTACAAGGATGGTTGTCTTTTGTCTATCAATGTCAGTGCAATAAACTGATAGAAACGAGATAAATTGTGAGAGTAGTTGTCGAAGGAATAATTGAAAAAAATAAGATAAAATATGGTAATGATAAACTGGGATCCCCAACGTGAATATTCAATAGAATACTAAGTGCTCACAAGGTATAAAAGGATAGGTGATTGTCAGTGCATTAAATTGCAATGAATATCTTACCAATATTAACTTTTCTATTTAATCTAAGACTTAAACATGCACATTAACCACATCTTCTGATGATGGCAATGGAACACTATTAAGAACAAGTGGATTAAATTCCTCTAATCCTCAAGCAACTTCTGTTGTCATGCTTGTTAGCTTGAACTGTCGCTGCACTTTCTAGTGTCAGTGACCGTAATAACACTTCCACGCTAAAAACATCCAAACTCAAAGATTAAACAGTAGAAGCAAGATTGAATAAAATAACATTTAACCCAGAAATCATGTGTACTTCCGTACAAACATGAAATAGAAAGTAATCACCATCGTTTAGAAAAGAAATATAAAAGAAACAAGTGGAGAATACTATTCCTAGACAATCTTGACTTGAATCTCTCCATTCCCTTTTGTGTCGCACTCAGGGCTCCTTATCAAGAGCTGATCTGCGTCCCTTTCACGTCAGTCCACCTGTAGGAGCTGAAGCCGCCATAGCCGAAAAGCTTCAAAAGATAGGTTGAAGAAGATAATACCCCCCAAAAAGCCTCTCCTCATTCCTTTTCACGTGAATATTAATATTTATCCAAATAGTACAGGTGTCCTTTCATAAGAATCATGCTGCCTCTGTACGTACAAGTTGGTTGTACTAGACTAGACATCTCACACATTTTTGTTCTTATTCGGATAGCTGTCAGGGGTGGCAAAAATTCTGGGCGCAATTTGGAAATACTCATACAACGACATCAGTACCAAAACATGACTGTAACAGCCTGATTTTGGGGCTAGTCGGAACAGTGGCCTCGGGACCACTAATCCAAAGTCAAAGAAAATTTATTTTAATTTTATTTTATGGGTTATAGCATGATTATAAGGGTGCATGAAAATTTTGGTGCTTTAATTTTAGTGATTTCATGCTTAATTGCGAAAAATGACTAAATCGCATAAAGTACGAAAGTTCTATTTTAATTGCTAGAGGTGCCAATTAGTTAAGGAATATTAATTGGAGGACCCTAATGTGCAATTAGGCCTTATTTTAAGAGGTGGCCGGCCATAGGGGACAAATAATTGACCTTGTCATATTGTTAGGTGAAAATTGGTGATAAAAGTTTATTTTTATAATAAAATAAAGAGAAGAAAAGATATCATCTTTTTTTTCCCTTCTCTCCACCGAAATTCTAAGGAAAAACAGCCATGAGAGCTTGAAAATTTTCAGTAACTCCTCACCTCTACAAGTAAGTCATCTTGATGACTATTTTTGATGATTTTTGTACTTTTGGAACCCCTAAAGCTTAAGCTAGCTAATGAGGGGACTATTTTGCAAAATGGTTAAGAGTCTAGGGTTTTACCATGAGAGAAATTGAGTTTTTTGCTGCATTTTTATGGAAGAAAATGAGTCTTAGTTGTTAGATAAATAACTTTTGTGAAGGGTGTTATCATGAAAACACCTAAAAGGACCTTTTTGTAAAGGTTGTGAAATGAGTAGTAAATGTGTGTAATAGTTGAAATATTGAGTTGCTATAGAAGAGAATATGAATCGGCTAGGCTTGATTAGAGAATAAGTTGGATGAGAATCGGTATACAAGCCTAGGGGCAAAATCGTAATTTTTGCCAAAGTCTAAGGGCAAAACGGTAATTTTTCCAAAGTAGAAATTTTAAAATGTATTGATTAGTGTGATGATTAAATGAGTAAATTTTATTGTTCTAGATCAAAGAAAACGAGATTTGGACCTAGAACGGGAGAAAAGAGAAATATGGACAAATAGGTCCCTTTCTACCCTTTTCGGTATCGAGGTAAGTTTGTGTGCTAATAATGCAACTATAAGTGAAGTATTTAATATTTCAATGTTGTATTAATTGTATATTGACTCTATGAATATATTAAATACGTTTTGACGAGATGTCAAGAATTGAAAGTCTTCAATTGAATCTAAGAATAGAGGGAATGCAAATATCATGATACTATGATAATTAAGGTCCCGTGTAAGACCATATTTGGGATATGGCCTCGGTGTGAGATTTCGTGTAAGACCATGTCAGGGACATGGCATCGATATGATATTTCATGTAAGACCCTATCGGGGGTATGATGTTGATATGATACTATATGTATGAGACTCAAGAGTGTTCTTTAGCATTTTGAATGATTCAACAGGTATGTTGAAAATGAGGAAGTATGTGGTTACACCATGGGAGGTGCAAGTATGTGCCCCGAACTCACTTGAGGTGAATTCGGTATAAGAGGAAACCATGGTAAGTTATGTGTAAACGATGCACCCTGATTTCATATGTTATATTTATTAATACATTGCGTGAATGTGAATGGTTATTGTAGAAATCTATTTAGGAATGATAGTGTGTGGGGATGTTACCGGATGAACATTCGAAATAGGAAAATGCATGTGGATAAATATTCGTGAATGTGTAATAATGGTGGGCTATGTGTGATACCACCTTACTAATTGTTAGCGATGGGCTGTGTACGATACCACCTTATTATTTATTGAATGGTGGGCTGTGTGCGAAACCACCGAGTATTTATTAATATTCCGGGGTGATACCAAGAAACTTGACTAAGTGAAATTGGTATGTGATTAGGTGTGATAAATGTAGGGTATAAATGCAAGTAAAGATGAGCCATGTTTTATGATATGAGTTTGTGACAGGTGAAAGTTTAGAATGAGTAAGCATTATGAATGATTGAATGGGTATTCATAAGCTTAAGTGAAAATCTCATTATATTACCTTGTGGTTTAGTATAATAAATAAATGTCAATAGTTGCTTATCATTTGCATATGAATTTACTAAGCGTTATTGCTTACTCCTCTTCCTTTCCTATCTCTTATAGGTTAACTTAACTAGCTCGGGTTGGAAACCACCGGAGATGCTTTCACACTATCGAGCAGTCCCTTGGGTATAAGGTTTCAAGTCTTCTCGAGATATGGCATGTATAGGGATCTTATTTTGGTCTAATTAAGTCATAGTTACAGTAGCCAAATGTGCTGGCCTCATAGAATTATGGGTTGGTTGTGTATAGCCATGGATGATGGCTTATGTCGATTGTAATTGTGCTAGTAATAGTTCTCCCTCGTATATGGGAAGATAGTTTGATTTTCATGATTCAAATGTGATAATTCAAGAGTTATAATTGATGATTTGAGGATGTTATGTGATGACGAGTGAATGTGTGCAAGTGAGGGTGGCTAAATGGCTTGGAAAATAGCCTTGAATTGGTCCACACGGGTAGACACACGGGCGTGTGTCTAGACCGTGTGTGACACACGGCCTGTCCCATAGGTGTGTGACTTGGCCATGTGTCCCCTACATGTTAGTGTTGCAAGTTAGTGTCGACCACGGGCTAGTCACACGGGCGTGTGCCTAGGCCGTGTGCCCATAATTGGTTGTTGACTTCACAAACAGAATACCCAGGTTTTTATACACGGGTGAGGACACGGGCGTGTCTAGGCCGTGTGGAGCACACGGGCCAAGAACATGGGCGTGTGTCCGGCAGTGTGAAAACCCCTGTAGGTTTGAAATGAAAATAAATCCCACACGGGTTAGGGACATGGGCATGTGTGACCACACAGCCTTCCCACACGGGCGTGTGGCCCCTGTTTAGACAAAAAAATTTAAATGCACAAAAATTCTCGGTTGGGTTCTAAGACCCTCCGTATGCTTGATCAAGGCCTCGTAGGCCCTTAATGAGAAATGTTAAGTTGGGATGAAGTTTTATAGCTTAAAGTTGTATGACCATGTGAGTTCAGTTCGGTAACGCCTCGTTCCCAGTTCTGGCGTAGAATACAGGTAAGGGGTGTTACATTTAGTGGTATCAGAGCTATGGTTTAGTCGATTCTCGGACTAACTAGCGTGTGAGAGTTTAGCTATACATGCCATATTACTACTCATGAGAGTGTGATATCTCTCGGCTCTAATGAGATTCTTTTATTAAGACAAAGATGATTCCCAAGCGAGCCATTTTCGATAATAGTGAAAATGATAATAAGATAATTGAAATGTGCTTATGATGTGATGAAATTCAGGAAGGTATGAATAGAAATTCATGTTATGCGTGTGATAAGGTATGAAATGAGATAATCCTAGGGTGAAGAATGAAATGAAAGTTATAAGGTGATAAGCTTATCCATGTTGGTTCGATGTGCATACGGTGTTATATACTCAACCTATTTGGTTAAGTTAATATAGTGAGTAAACTTACCCAGTGAACGGGATATGTGTGTATGTACAACTGTTTGAATGATGTATAATCAGTATGTCCACATAGTTGAACCTCATGTCCGACTGTTAAAGTAGAGGATATATGATGTTTTGTTTTTTGACTCTATTATGAAGCCACAAATATTACGATAGTGTGGGAGTTAAACTGGGAAGTTAAATTAAATAGAACGCAGGAGATGAGTACGGTCATTCAATGATAAATTGATGAATAAGACCATGGTTGGACCATGGCAGTACATGTGATCCCATATAAGACCATGTCTGGGACATGGCATTGGCAACTATACGTGATTCCGTGTAAGGCCATATCTGGGATATGGCGTCGACATCGATATAAGGTCCCGTGGAAGACCATATCTAGGATATGGCATCGACATCGACATGTGTTTCCATGTAAGACCGTATCGAGATATGGCATTGGTATCGATATGAGATTTCGTGTAAGACCATAGCAAGGCTATGGCATCATGATGACATGTAAGTTTATAACTGGGCTATGATATTGTGATACGAGTAAGACCATAGTTGGACTATGGCAATCAAGTAAACGACATACTCAAACCCGTAAGACGTCCTCTAATTTGATAAGTGGTGGTAAGAGAAATCAGAGTTAAATGTTGAGTACTTGAATAGATATTACTATGGAGCCTGCGTTAGTAAAATCATTGTCCCGGACTTATGGGTGATAGAAATAATTGTAACATGAGTAAGCGTGAAAACTTGCTTGAAGCGAGCTGTGCAATTATGATGATATTTCATTAATGATGAATGTTAAGTCATATGTGTGTAGTCATGAGAGTCAAGTTAGAGGCTTTACGACCTCACCCCCTTATCACTGTTGATTTATAATGATATTTTTTTTACGAGAGTCGAGTTGAATGAGTTCATGAGTATGAAATAAAGAGTTCAGTGGCGAAACAATTAGTAATGTATATAGTGATAAAGGTAGTTAGAAGGTGAGAACAGTTTTGGGAAGAATATCTGAATGTTTTAAAGATTGTACTGGTTATGCAATGTTACGAGTAAAGAGAAAGTTGGCCTCGACTATTTGACTCAATTTATTAGGAAGCCTAAGGTGTACTTACCGAGATTCTTTCCAGATTGATGTTCATTAGTGAAAGGAATAATAAAGGAGTTTATGATGACGTAAATGGTTGGAGAAACAATATTCGAACTGTGAAAGTGTTTGATTATGACAACCATAGTTAAATGAATTATAATGACCTCTTTGAGTATTCTGTATAGATATTCATTTCCCTTTAGGGGTTATGTGGTTGTTCTTTTTTATGAAATTATGATTGTGCGAGAACGTTAGCATATTGTAAAATTAGACGATATTATTGTCGATTCGGTTGGTTCGTAATCGACACTTCTTTACCTCTTCATAACTCTATTTTAGTATCTTGAAGTGAAGTCGGTGATAAAAATTTTATGTGAGACTATTCTTATGTTTCTGCTGATCATGGTTATCTGTAAAGTGTGTTCTTCAGGTTGTGATAGTTATATCTACCATGATTACACTTTTAGTTTGATCATAGGTGTAACATCCCAAAATTGGGCCTAGTAGAATTGGACCTACTGGGCCCATTGGACCTTGAGCGTAGAAGCGTTTTAAAATCCATGGGAATTTGAGAACGGTATTATTTCAAGTTGGACTTATTAGGAAGGTGATTTTGGAGAGTTACGAGGTTTTTAGGAAGTTCCGGGTTCAAGTTAAGTTATAGGAAAAATTTTGTGTTTAAGCACTTTAAGGAGAGATAGTAAGTGGCATCAAGGCTTATGGAAATAAGAGAGTAATTTGCTTTCATAAATGAGTAATTGGTAAAGAGGATATGATGCCACATGAAGGACTTTAAGGGAAGAGGTTCAAATCCCAATAAGTGCAAATATTTTGGATTAAATTTTTGTACTAATAAGGTAAGTGTCGGCCAAGGCTTTAATATGGTATGGAAGACTTTTTAATTTTTGGAAGGAGGCTAAGGAATATGGTAAGGAGGAAGATAAGGGAAAAGAGGGGAAAGAAATGAAAGAAAAGGAAGGATAAGGGAACATGTTGGCATATAGTGTGGAAGGTGTTTTGGAAAGATTTTAATTGGTTAATGTTCATCTTTTGGAAAAGATGATAATGGTTTTGGAGGGGGGGTTTGTGATAGCCAAATTTTCTATAGGAATTTGCAAATTTTTGGTGCTTGAAGAGGTTGTTTTCTCCTCAGCATTTTGGTGTCTTTTGCTTTCTCCAATTTTTCCCTCTTTTCCGAAACTCCAAAGCCAAAAAGAGAGCATCATTTTCTCTTGTTTTGACCGAAACCCTCAAGGCATCTTTGCTTCTTTTCCCTTTGATAGCCGAACCCATTATCATCCTATTCCTTCATCATTTCATTCACCATCGTGTGGGAAAAAACTCTTCTTAATCAGATCGGTAAGAGACTCTATTCTATCATTGTATTTTTCTTTTCTCCATGCCGAATTTCATGCCCTTGTCTTGGGATTGTTTTCTTAACCGAAAACATCATTTCTTCTATTCTCTCTAAGCGTGATCATCTTTCCTTTCGTAGTGTTCTAGTGTGTAGTCATAAAGGACATTCTTGTTGATCCCTCTCTAGTCTTGAGTCAAACGATTGAAGTCGGATCTATCATCATTAAGGTAAGGGGTTCATTTTCAGATTTTTCGTTATATCTCTATTTGGCTATGTTGCAAATCAGATTGAAGTTTCGACTAATCGATTATGTTTTAGGGACGAAATCACTCGATATATTCTATTTACAAATTCTTCGGATATAGTGATAAGTGATTCAAGTGTAATCAATGCGTTGAGTATGAATCTTTTGTAAATCTGAGGCTAACTTTTGGTTGGTATTGTTCTAGGATCAACGGAGAGTGGTTCTTTAGGAAATCAAAATAAGGTGTGTAATCCCGTACCCTTCCGAATACATGTTTGAAATGGTGTGTAATCTCATACCTCTCTGAATTTTTGTATGATATGTTCTATGATTCGGTTGAAATACCGAAGAAAACCGGAAACCGGCATCCGTGACCACTCGGGCGTGCGTATATTCGTAGTGGTAACCATAGTTTGCAATGAAACAGTTTTTGGTTAGCAACAGTGATGTGATTTTGGAAAAATCACGAAAAATAGGATAAAGGGAATTAAAAAGTGAATAAGATATCGAATTAAAGCTTACTGTGTCTATTTTGATATGGAAGAAACGGAGAAGGAAAAAGAATTTTATATTCAGTGATATGTTAACTTTAGTGAGACTGGTTCTGATCGACTTCGCGGTTCTCTGTTCTGTCTTGGAAAAAAAATTTAAAATTGTACAAAGGGAATTATGAGTTATAATTAATATGTATGGATTCCTTAGTGAACCTATTTTTAATAGAAACAAGTGGGAGCAGCATATGAAAACTGTACAGTAAGATATTTGAAATTAAGATAAGAGAGGTCAGAATCGTTGGACAGTGAAACAAGGAAAATTTTAAGGAATAAACTGTACTAAATGGTTAAGTGAAAAATTCTGGAAAAATTATCGTAAGAAGATATATGAGTCTAGTTTCAAGGAAAATTTACGGATCTAAATTTCGAGTTTCCTAATCCGAGTTATTATCAGTTTAGTCAGTATGACACAGATGGACAGTTTCAATTTTTATGCCCCAAATTAGTAGTTAAGTCTGGGTTGCGAAATTACCATAATACCCTTAGAGGGTAAATTACCGAAAAACCCCTGGGTTGCGAGATTACCAAATTACCCTTAGTGGGTAATATTATCGAATTACCGAAATATCCTTATGGACCGATTTACCGAAATGCCCTTACGGGCCAAATTACGAAAATGCCCCTAATGGGCCGATCTGATGTATTGTTAATGGGCCGATTTGATATATATTGTTTTGTGGGCCGATCTAATATATGGATTAATGGGCCGATTTGTTATAATGCCCTAATGGGCCGATTTTGCAAAGTGTTAATGGGCCAAATTGTTTGTAATAAATATCTGAGTTATTAATTATCGTGGTTATATTGTAAATATCATGATTTACTATGTATGTTGCATTTACATAAGTTGCATGGGATTGGGATATTGATGATCGGGGAAGTGAAATTTGGTGGCTCTGCCACATAATCTGGTGACTCTGTCACATTTTTTCTTGTGGCTAAGCCACGTATTTTCTGTTATTCTGGTGGCTTGTCCACAATTCGAATTTGATATAAATGGCTAAATGCCTATGATTGGTGTGTCGGCGGGGTGGGTTGACAAAAGATCCCCACAGGTGTGATGGATGGTACGGGTGGTGTGTAGCGGATGGATATCTAGGTTGGGTTGGGTTGCATACATTCATACATTTGCTTCATTTTAAGATTGTTATGCAAAAGTGCTTAGGCCCAAGATGATTGCTATATGGGTTCAGGCCCAATGGATGACGGTAAGGGGATTTCACACTGAGTTCTTGTAACTCACCCCCTTTTTCTTAACCCTTGTAGGTAATGCTCAATGACGAGGACTTGGGCCCATGGATGACTCGGTGGAGGCCATACTTCAGAAACGGTGTTATTGAATTTTAAATTTCTATTTCCGTTTGTTTTATTATTTTGCTATTTTGGTTTAAGTTGTAATAAGGCCTCTGGAGTATTTTATTATCGCTTTATGGTTGATATACTTATTATTTTGCTTAAAGTGTTTAAAACGAGAATTTTTCTAAAACTTAAATAAAGGTTTTCCAAAATCGATTAACAAATAGATTTCATAATAAACTTTATAAATATTTTAACACGAAAGTTATTTTCTCGAACTATCAAACAATATTTTCAAAAGTCACGGTTTAAGTTCACTACCTTGATTGTTAACTCATCAATCAATCTCTCAAAAATATTTGTATTTTATCTACGTTCAAAACGATTTGAGTATATACGCAACTCTATTTCTAACATCACATTTTTGTAAATTGTTTATCTCAAATATGCTTTTGCCACCAAAAAGGTTTTTAAAGATAATTACGTTTTCAAGTAGTTAATAAATTGCTTAAGTGTTTTGGGTTTTAACAAAGAGGCTGAAATTTTCAAACGAGTTTTTTTTGTGTGACACGCCAGATTCGGGCCTAACTTCTGGGCCGGGTTTGGGGTGTTACAATAGGAAAGTGATAATTCTAGTATATGAATATCTCTGATTTTCGTATAAGATGTTAATATCGACAAAAGTATAAGAAGTGAAATCACAAGTTTCAATTTGTGTGATGGATTTTTTGGGTAAGCCGAATAAAGTTAATGCATTCAATTGAGATATCCCTGTTACCTTGAACTAAGGCGATAGTAAAGGTTTTCGATTTTCATAACAAGAGAAATTCAAAAGATTGTGTGTTTGAACAACATTCTCAGTATGGAGAAAAGAGTAGATTGACTTATTAAGACATGATTCGAGCTATGTGTACACTTATGCATGCTTCAACAAAGAGAATAAATTCTGTGTATTCACTAGTAGGAAGATGGATAGTCTGAATGAGGAAATTAGATTCTAGAGGGCATAATACAGAGATATGCTTATTGAAAATATTCTAACCGGGATGGAAAAGTTGAAAGCTATTGAAAGGTGTTTTAATACCAGAATGTAAAAAAGGTAGTTTACATATTTGGATGGTTAGAGTTACGTCGAAAAGAATTGTTAGATTGGTGATCCAGAGACGATCACTTTTGTGTCTGTGTTGTGAAATTGATGTTATAGCATGATCCGTGGAAAAACGTCATGTGCTTTTTGAATCTTGATGAGCTAGAGTATCTAATGTTGCGGAAAAATTTGAATGTAAGATAGTAACGATGGTTTGAGCTATTACAAGAGTATGTAGAGTTATTGAAGTACTTCTCGGATAGTGGATATAGTACATATATCTGGATGGAAAAATCCCCGTTTAATCAATGCGAGTTAGTTACTCGATTGACCTTAGTTGATAATATCCTAGTTTTAGCGATGTTAATGGCTAAAGCGAGTTTTCCTTTTGAAACAAAAGAGTTCACAAGTGAGATAGTGAATGGCATTCTAAGTAAGTTCAGAATGAGTTTGTTTTTGATGTTAAAATTCAGGTCGGATAAGATTTCCGTTATTATTGTTACCTTGAGATAGAATTTGCATGTTGATGAATCCAGAACTTATACAGAAGTTTTGGTATGAGGCACAGTAGTAGCATGTTTGCTCATTCAAGAATAAGAGAAGGTGTAGTCCTATGCATAAATGTTTTGAAAATTGAGTACACGTCACGATATGATTGAGTTTATGTTCAGAAGTAGTTGACCGGTTAAAGCTAAATTTTCAGAGTGTTCAAAGTCAGGTCTATCACAGTCGGTGAAGATCCTAGGGAGAAAGTGTGATAAAATACTATAGATTTCGAATTTGAATTGACATGATTTCCCAAAGAGGTGGATATCATCCGGATTGTAGTGAATTATTCGATAAAGATCTGAATGATCATTTTAGCATGTGCAGATTTCACATTTTTCAAATTTCTGAGTATATGTGCCCTGGAGAAAGAGTAATCTAGGTTTTAAAGTTGTGCTTCAACCTTGTGTACTACAGCTTAAAGGTTTTTGACAAGAGAGATTTGAGGGTAAATCGATTTGTGATTTTGAAAAGTTGGTGGAAACGTTTCATGAATTTTGAAAGCAACTTCTTCTGGTAAGATTTTCGGGGACGAAAATCCCTAAGGGGGAGAATTGTAACAGCCTGATTTTGGGGCTAGTCGGAACAGTGGTCTTGGGACCACTAATCAGGGGTCGGAGAAAATTTATTTTAATTTTATTTTATGGGTTATAGCATGATTATAAGGGTGCATGAAAATTTTGGTGCTTTAATTTTAGCGATTTCATGCTTATTCGCGAAAAAAGACTAAATAGCATAAAGTGCGAAAGTTCTATTTAAATTGCTAGAGGTGTCAATTAGTTAAGGAATATTAATTGGAGGACCCTAATGTGCAATTAGGCCTTGTTTTATGAGGTGGCCGGCCATATGGGACAAAGAATTGACCTTGTCATATTGTTAGGTGAAAATTAGTGATAAAAGTTTATTTTTATAATAAAATAAAGAGAAGAAAAGATATCATCTTTTCTTTCCCTTCTATCCACCGAAGATCTCAAGAAAAACGGCCATGGGAGCTTGAAAATTTTCAGCAACTCCTCACCTCTACAAGTAGGTCATCTTGATGACTATTTTTGATGATTTTTGTACTTTTGGAACCCCTAAAGCTTAAGCTAGCTAATGAGGGGACTATTTTGCAAAATGGTTAAGAGTCTAGGGTTTTTCCATGAGAGCAATTGAGTTTTTTGCTGCATTTTTATGGAATAAAATGAGTCTTAGTTGTTAGATAAACAACTTTTGTGAAGGGTGTTATCATGAAAACACCTAAAAGGACCTTTTTGTAAAGGTTGTGAAATGAGTAGTAAATGTGTGTAATAATTGAAATCTTGAGTTGCTATAGAAGGGAATATGAATCGGCTAGGCTTGATTAGCAAAGAAGTTGGATGAGAATCGGTATACGAGCCTAGGGGCAAAATCGTAATTTTTGCCAAAGTCTACGGACAAAATGGTAATTTTGACAAAGTAGAAATTTTAAAATGTATTGATTAGTGTGGTGATTAAATGAGTAAATTTTATTGTTCTAGATCAAAGAAAATGAGATTCGAACCTAGAACGGGAGAAAAGAGAAATATGGACAAATAGGTCTCTTTCTACCCTTTTCGGTATCGAGGTAAGTTCGCGTGCTAATAATGCAACTATAAGTGAATTATTTAATATTTCGATGTTGTATGAATTTATATTGACTCTATGAATATATTAAATACGTTTTGACGAGATGTCAAGAATTGAAAGTCTTCAATTGAATCTAAGAATAGAGGGAATGCAAATATCATGATACTATGATAATTAAGGTCCTGTGTAAGACCATATTTGAAATATGGCCTCGGTGTGAGATTTCGTATAAGACCATGTCAGGGACATGGCATGAATATGATATTTCATGTAAGACCCTATCGGGGGTATGATGTTGATATGATACTATATGTATGAGACTTAAAAGTGTTCTTTAGCATTTTGAATGATTCAACATGTATGTTGAAAATGAGGAAGTATGTGGTTACACCATGAGAGGTGCAGGTATGTGCCCCGAACTCACTCGAGGTGAATTCGGTATAAGAGGAAACCATGGTGAGTTATGTGTAAATGATGCACCCTGATTTCATATGTTATATTTATTAATGCATTGCGTGAATGCGAATGATTATTGTAGAAATCTATTTAGGAATGATAGTGTGTGAGGATGTTCCCAGATGAACATTCGAAATAGGAAAATGTATGTGGATAAATATCTGTGAATGTGTAATAATGGTGGGCTATGTACGATACCACCTTACTAATTGTTAGCGATGGGCTGTGTGCGATACCATCGCCAATATTATCAATGGTGGGCTGTGTACGGTACCACCTTATTATTTGTTACAGATGGGCTGTGTGCGATACTACTGTGCTTAGTATTAATGGTGGGCTATGTGCGATACCACCTTATTATTTATTGAATGGTGGGCTGTGTGCGAAACCACCGAGTTTTTATTAATATTCCGGGGTGATACCGAGAAACTTAACTAAGTGAAATTGGTATGTGATTAGGTGTGATAAATGCAGGGTATAAATGCAAGTAAAGATGAACCATGTTTTATGATATGAGTTTGTGACAGGTGAAAGTTTAGAATGAGTAAGCATTATAAATGATTGAATGGGTATTCATAAGCTTAAGTGAAAATCTCATTATATTACCTTGTGGTTTAGTATAATAAATAAATGTCAATAGTTGCTTATCATTTGCATATGAACTTACTAAGCGTTATTGCTTACTCCTCTTCCTTTCCTATCTCTTATAGGTTAACTTAACTAGCTCGGGTTGGAAATCGTCGGAGATGCTTTCACACTATCGAGCAGTCCCTTGGGTATAAGGTTTCAAGTCTTCTCGAGTTATGACATGTATAGGGATCTTATTTTGGTCTAATTAAGTCATAGTTACAGTAGCCAAATGTGTTGGCCTAATAGAATTATGGGTTGGTTGTGTATAGCCATGGATGATGGCTCATGTCGATTGTAATGGTGCTAGTAATAGTTCTCCCTCGTATATAGGAAGATAGTTTGATTTTCATGATTCAAATGTGATAATTCAAGAGTTATAATTGATGATTTGAGGATGTTATGTGATGATGAGTGAATGTGTGCAAGTGAGGGTGGCTAACTGGCTTGGAAAATAGCCTTGAATTGGTCCACACAGGTAGACACACGGGCGTGTGTCTAGACCGTGTGTGATACACGGCCTGTCCCATAGGTGTGTGACTTGGCCGTGTGTCCCCTACATGTTAGTGTTGCAAGTCAGTGTCGACCACAGGCTAGTCACTTGGGCGTGTGCCTAGGCTGTGTGCCCATAATTGGTTGCTGACGTCACAAATAGAATACCCAAGTTTTTATACACGGGTGAGGACACGGGTGTGTCTAGGCCGTGTGGAGCACATGGGCCAAGAACGCTAGCGTGTGTCCGGTAGTGTGAAAACCTCTGTAGGTTTGAAATGAAAATAAATCCCACACGGGTTATGGACATGGGCGTGTGTGACCACACGGCCTTGCCACATGGGTGTGTCCCATTTCACATGGGCATGTGGCCCCTGTTTAGACAAAAAAATTTAAATGCATAAAAAATCCTGGTTGGGTTCTGAGACCCTCCATATGCTTGATCAAGGCCTCGTAGGCCCTTAAGGAGAAATGTTAAGTTGGGATGAAGTTTTATAGCTTAAAGTTGTATGACCATGTGAGTTAAGTTCGACAACTCCTCGTACCCGGTTCCGGCGTAGAATACGGGTAAGGGGTGTTACAATGACAAAATTAAGGATAAATAGGCTAAGATCCAGTGAGTTATAAAATGCAATTTACTGAACTAAAAATGCTAAAATATGTGCTAAAGAGAACTAAATGGGGACAAATTAACCAATAAGTAAGGAGAAAACATATGTTCTTTCTAGTACCATCACATGGTCATGAACATACTTCAATAATCACATACAAAGTCACTTATATAACATATTGTAACCACAAGGTTCACAGCATCATTTTTCAATCACTCTCTTACAGATCTACAATTACTATCATCATATAAACAAGAGTTAGCATAGAGACTCACCTGATTCTCTCCTACTGTAGTTCAAAGCTCTAGATCTAGACTTCCATCGTGGAATCAGCAACATCTATTGCTACAGAATAGAGAAGCTCATCAAGATCTATTCATATACCCCTTTTCCAATCATTTTTAACACTGAAAATCCCCAAGGAGATCCCTTTTACCCTTTATCTTATTGATCTACCAAATCTAACAGATTTACTCTTCACAATACAGTATGCAGAGTCTTAAATAGTACCTCGACGTGGTGTATTCATTGGTAAAGATCCAAATCTACAAGTTTTAGCTCAAGAGAGAGAAGGAAATACTTTGGGTTCCTTTAGGTCTAGACAAAAATACTTCTTGGAGAAGTAAGAAGAAAACTCCTTATTTTTAGACCTAAATACATATATGTATATATAGAATCAAGCTCTTATTGGAACCTACCACGTGTCACACACTTTCAAAGCCACCTTTATAAATGGTTTACAATTGTAAATAGAAATCCAATATTTTATATTCTTGGTTCGCCCCTTTTATTCCTTTTCAACTACCTCGTTAGAATGTAACTAGCACTATAACTCACTAAACTGGGTGTACAATACCTTTGGCAGTAATCCCCTACTTAAAAGGTTCTCTGTAATAGCCCATTTTTGGTCAAATCAGAATAGTGGTTTTGGGACAACAAATACGAGGTCAAAATATTTATTTTATTATTATTTTAATGTTTACATCATGATAATATGTTTGTGTGAAAATTTTGTTAAGAAATTTTATCGTTTGATTAGTTAATTTGATAAAAAGGACTAAATCGCGTAAGGTGTAAAAGTGGAGTTCCATTAGCTAAAGGTATTCAATAGCTAAGGAATCTTAAAGTCAAGTTCCTTATGTTGTAATTAGACCATTAATAGCATGACTGGACAATTATGGACAACCATTATATGATTTTAATGTTTAATTAGTAAGGTTAATATTGTAATTTGGTAAATAACATTAATTAAAACAAAACAAATTCATAATTTTTGTCCATATTCATGCTAATAGCCGAATTTAACAAAGGAGAGAACCATTCTTAGGGCTTGAAGCATTCGACCAACTCCTAGCTCAATTGTAAGTCCATTTTTGTCCCGTTTTTAGTGATTTCTACGTTTTTGATATCGTTGCGGCTTATTCTAGCTAGCCCAGGGACTATTTTGCAAAACTATTAAATATTTTGAATGTTTCAATTGATGAATATGTATGATTTTTGATGATTAATGATAGATTTTGAATGCTTGTTGTTAGATATACAAGTTTTGAAAAGTGATTTTTAGTGAAAATGCAAAATAGGGATTAAATTGAGAAATGTGTAAAACTAGTGGTTAAATGTGTGAGAAAGTGATAAATATGGGCTGCTAGAGGTCTTATAGGAATTCGGCTATCATGGGTATTAAATAAATTTCATGAATTTGTGATTTTGTGTAATAAGGATTAAATTGTAAAAGATGTGAAAGATGAGGGGCAATTGTGTAAAAATTTCTTAAAGTGAAATTTGGACTAAATTGAATAAATGGATGATTAAATGAGTTGAATTTGATATTATATAGATAAAAAAAAGTGAACTACGGACTTAGATCGAGGGAAGAACAAGATATCAGATTAGTTGATCGTGTCGTCGTTTTCACATCCGAGGTAAGTTCGTATGTAATAAGCTTTGTTATAATTATGCTTAAAATGCTTTGATATTGCCTAAATTGTATATACGAGATTACGATCATGTTTGACGAAAATCTTGCGTGTGATTCGAGATAGCTTCGGCTATGTATGGCACTTAGTGTGCGATTCGAGATAGCTTTGGCTATATATGGCACTTAGTGCGCGATATCGAGATAGCTTTGGCTATGTAAGGCACTTAGTGTGCGAGATTAAAATAGCTTCGGCTATGTATTAACACTTAGTGTGCGAGATATCAAGTATTCGATAGTATTCCGAATAGGTATGAACTCATTATGAATATGTACAGGTATGTACATGGAAAGTATGAGCTTAAATTAGAAGAAGTTATGAATTTGTATATAAGCATATGAGTAAGTGTGAGGAAGGTTTGTTTGTTATCATGAATTATATGTTAACTAGTTCAAATTGATGAATTGTGTATTATGAATTGTTGATTTTACTTCATACGAGCTTACTAAGCTTTATAGCTTACTTTGTTTATTTTTCCCGTGTTTTATAGTGAATTCAAAGCTAGCTCAGATTTGGGGATCGTCAGAGACATCGTCACACTATCCAACCGTCACTTTGGTACTTTTGAACTTATGGTTTGGTCATATGGCATGTATAGGGACTTTGAGTCATTTTGGTTATGTTTTGGTAATGACATTGGCCATATGATTTGGCATTGTAAATGTTTATGTTTGGCATATATATAGCTATGTGTGATGGATTATTTTGGTATGTTTGGATAATGTACATATATGTATAATTAAGTCTTGTGAATTGAGTTGGTTTATGGTTGTGTGAAGATTGGTGATAATCGGTACTATGAATCGTAAATTGATGATTTGTAGATATAGGTATGTTTGTGAAATTAGGCCAAATAATGTATCTTTGATAATGGTCATTTTGATGATTTGAGAAGACAAGGATTGGTATGAATTTAGATAGTATATAGTGGTACTTAGGTGCCTTGATTTTGTTAGAATTGAAATGGTAAGATTTAGGCTTGGCTTGGTTGTTTTGGATTACATATTATGCTATGGTTTGGTATCATTTGGGTAGGTGAAGATGTGTACCAAATGGGGTGATCGTTGTATTTCAGAGTTTTAAATTTATAATGATCGATCCTGGAACTAACTATAACAACGATTGAGGCAAGTGCACCTATCAAACAGTAGTATAGCTTAGGCAAGACCGGATTGTCGAACCCAAAGGAACTAAAAGTACTAATACTAACTTTCTTTCTATTATTTAGCCTAAAATAAGTGAAGTTGTTTATTAATCTAAATTAACTAATTACTAAGCTAAAGACGCAAAGACAAAAAGAATGAATTGGGGAAATACTTGGGAAAAACTCAGTTGATTAAGATGATACCCTTAGGAAGAATCCACCTAGACTTAACTTGTTATTAACACTGAACCAGACGATTTATTCACTTGACTTGATCCGTTGGACTCCCTAATTTATATTAAACCCTCTCTCGAGGTGAATAACGTCTAACCCTAGGTTAATTAATTGAAATCTCTTTCTAATTAAAACCCCTAGAATAGCAGTAAATCGATCTATGGACTCCCATATTAGGTTTCACCCTACTTCGGCAAAATCTCGTCACCCTATCTCTAGGCGCGCGATCAACTCCGCTTAATTATGCTAGATCTACTCTTAAGCAGGGACTTTTGCTCCACCACCTAAGCACATTCAACTTGAATTAATATCCGCGAAATATCAACACAAGAATTAAGCACACATAATCAAGAACAAATCAAGTATTTATCATATAGTTCAGAAAACAATAACTAGATTCATCTAGGTTTCATCCCCCTTCAGGTATCTAAAGGGTTTAGTTCATAATAATAAAGAAAAACATCTCAGAAGAAAAGATAAAACAAAACATAAGAAATCCCTAAAACTCCATGAAGGAATTGAAGGAGAGATCCTCCGTCTTGAGTAGAATTTCGACTTCTGGAGATGGATCAACTGGCTATCCCTTGAGAGTTTCCCACAAATCTGACCTTTTCGGCTCGGCTCCTTGGCCTAGCTAACCGCCCCTAAACGATAGCTTTGGGCTCCGACTTCTGTAGAACTCCCCGCTTAAGTTGCCCCCTATGATGTTTATATAGGCTTGGAGATGCCTTACTTGGCCTCCAAGTATCCAAATCTGAGTGAAGTTCCTATTTGGGTGTTTAATTAGACTTTGGAATGTGTTTCTTTGCCTCCAAGTATCCAAATCCGAGTAAAACTCCTCTTGGCCGCGGCAGGGGCACGACCATGGCACACCCCCGTGTGAATCGTGGCCAGGCCGTGTTGGGTCGACTAATGAGGCACGGCCGTGTGGTCTTGGGCTCAGGCCATGTTCGAGATTATTAGGGAGGCACGGCCGTGTGATCTTGGGTCCAGGCCGTGTCGATTTCGTGATACGGCCCATTTGGCCCATTTTAAGCCCGTTTCTTGTTCTTTTCATCCTCCGGTGCTTTCTTGAGTATAAAACATGAAAATAAAGGATTAAGAGCACCAAATTACATAAAATAAGGGATAATTCATCCAAAAGCATACTAAATATGGGATTAAAATATGTTACTTTTACGGTTTATCATGGGGTGGCAAAATGGCTTGGCAAATAGCCTATTTTTGTTCACACGGGTAGAGACACGGGCGTGTGTCTTAGCCGTGTGTGACACACGGTCATGTTGCATGGCCGTGTGTCCCTTAGTGTCAAAATTGAAATGAAGTCAGTATACCCCACACGGGCATGTGAATGGCCGTGTGGCACAAGTCAGTATACCCCCTAATTTGCACACGGCCTAGAACACGGGCGTGTGACTTGGTCGTGTTGCATAAGTCATTATCCCCTACAGGTTTGGTAGGGCCTAGCATACAGCTTGGCACACGGGCGTGTGTGGCCACTTCGAAGGGCACATGGGCTAGACACACGGGCGTGTGGTTGGCCATGTGACCCTAGTCAGTAAGCTCCCTTGTTGGGACACGGGGTAGGACACGGGCTGGGACACGGCCATGTGCTTTCATTTCGAATGTTCACACGGCCTGTGACACGGGCATGTCTTGTGGCCGTGTGAGACACACGGCCTGGTCACACGGGCGTGTGTCCCCTGTTTTAGAGAAAAAATTTATAAGTGTTGAAAAATTTTTCGAGTTATCAGTTTAGTCCCGAACCACTCCCAATGCATGTTTAGGGCCTCGTAAGCTCGTATTAGGTACAAATTGATTTAGATTGAATGATGATTGTATGTATTGATTAAATGAATGAGAAAAGTAAGTTTAAATGTGTTGTAAGTCCAGTAATGCTCCGTAACCCTATTTCGGCATTGAATACGGGTGAGGGGTGTTACATTCTAAACACTATTACCAAAACTCTTCTTCTTTATAACTTAATACATTTTAAGAACAACCCTCACTTAATAACCCGATACATACTATGCGCTTGATCTATACGCCAGAAGAACAATTGGGCGAATAACACTACTCCACTCTAGTTATTTATGTTTACTTTCCAAATCCAAAACCCACCCAAAGTTTGGTGTTACATTTAATATTGTTGGACATAAAATTTACCTTGTAGTTTTTCCACCCGTCAAGCAAGCCCGACCCTAGGGGTAGTCTAGGAGTGAAGCTGCCTAGGGCCCAGCGTTGAAAGGGGCCCAAAAAAATTATTTCTTTAGCTTGGAAAAAAAATCTTCACCTTTTAAGTTTTCTGATGTACGCTTCATCAGTTCATTAGAGGTAGGAAAAAAAAGAGTTCATTGCAGGCAGGCAAAAGTGAAAAGGGGCTTTAAATTCTTCCCCATGAATGCTTCATCTCCAACTCCTACCATTAAAGCTAAAAAAAAAATCATTTTTACCCTAAAAAATCAACAGTTACTAACATTCATCCATTTTTATTTTTCCATAACCATGGCAATGGGAGAAATTTTCTACAAATTAAATAGGGCCAAATTTCATTTGAGTAATAATCATTCATCAGTCATCAGCATTAATTAATTAAGGTTATTAATTTTTACATTATATTTGAGAGATTGAAAGCCTCCCATCTACGGTCTGCCGAATCTACCATTGTTGCAGGTATAATGATCGATGTGTCACAGTCTTAAAATTTATAATGAGAATGATCGAGCCTAAAAAATAACTATGACAGCGATTGAGGCAAGTGTACCTATCGAACAGTAGTATAGCTTAGTGGCAAGACCGAATTGTCGAACCCAAAGGAACCGGAAGTACTAATACTAACTTTCTTTTTATTATTTAGCCTTAAAATTGAAGTGAATCGGTTTAATCTAGAAAATTAACTAACTACTAAGCTAAAGATGATGAGACAAAAAGAATGAAATTAGGGAAATACTTGTGGGAAAAACCAATTGATTAAAACAATACCCAAGGAAGAATCCGCCTAGACTTCACTTGTTATCTAACTCTGAACTAGACGATTTATTCATTTGACTTGATCCGTAAGATTCCTTAATGTATATTAACCCCTCTCTCGAGGTGACTAACGCCTAACCCTAGGTTGATTAATTGAAATCTCTTTCTAATTAAAACCCCTAGAATCACATTAACTCGATATATGGACTCCTATATTAGGTTTCACCCTAATCCGGCAAAATCTCGTCACCCTATCTCTAGGCGTGCGATCAACTCTGCTTAATTATGCTAGATCTACTCTTAGGCAGGGACTTTTGCTCCTCCACCTAAGCACATCAAACTTGAATTAATATCCCGAAAATATCAACACAAGAATTAAGAACACATAATTAAGAACAAATCAAATATTTATCATATAGTTCACCAAACGATAACAATATTCATCTTAGGTTTCATCCCCCTCAGGTATTTGAGGGTTTAGTTCATAATGATAATAGAATACATCTCAAAAGAAAAGATAAAACAAAACATAAGAAAAACTCTAAAACCCCCTGAAGGAATTGAAGAGAGATCCTCCGTCTTGAGTATAACTCCGGCTTCTTGAGATGAATCAACTGGCTTTCTTCAAGTAATTTCCACAATTCTGGTCTTTCTGGCTCGGCTCCTTGGCCTAGTTTGGACGCCTTTGAAAGTTGGCCTCTAGGGTGTTTATATAGGCTTTTGGAATATGTTTCTTTACCCCTAAGTATCCAAATCTGAGTGAAATTCCTCTTCTCCACGGCAGGGACACGCCCTTGGCACACGCCCGTGTGAATCGTGGCCAGACCGTGTTCAGGTCTGATTAAGGAGGCATGGCCGTGTTCAGGTCTGATTTCGTGATTTGGTTCTCAACTCATGATTAAAAAGAACTACCTTGATTCGTAATATTCATCAATAATGTTTCATCATAATTCAAAGATAATTCATACAAGGGTAATTCAACTCTAAGAGTTCTAAAGATTCAAACAATCCAAGTCATACATTTTGTAGCATGAAAACATAGGTGTTTCCCCTCATCTAAGTAATTATCTCTGATTTAAAATTGACAAGGATTGACATCCTCACTAAAGATTCACTCAAATCACTCGAGGTGTTTAAGGTTAAAAAATTAAACACTCATAAGTTGAACATGAAAAGTTAATCCCATAGGCTTGCATGAGAATCAAATCTCCACCACTATAATATGAGATAATACACAAATCAAAAGGTCTTTAACAGGGTTGTAACGGGGCTTGGGTTAAGGTATGGATATAGGCTGAATTAGAAGGTTAGAATCGAGATTGACCTAACAAATTACCTAACCAGAAACAATGAACTGATAATAAACAATTACATCAATTGAGAACTTGTAATAATAATACTATTACTAATACGAGATTCTTTTTTCAACCATTGGGATTTAAACGTATAAGCTCACTTAATCACAGAACTAATAATGAATATACTTTGATTTCTTTTTTTTTTAAGATTAAATCATATATATATAATAATTGATGAATTTACTATCAAAATCAATAGGCAATCAATCAAATCAAATCTCGATATAAGGGTAGTCAAAAGGAATGGTGATAACAAAAACAAAGGGTTTTGGGATAATATTAGTGGGTGAGTCAATAAAAAGGGTTGTTAGGATCAATGGGGTTCACTAGGGGTTAATAAAATGGGTAGGCTTTTTAGTGGAGTGAGTGGGTTAAAACCTAGGTGCCTTTATCATCTTAGTATATCAAATCAAAGGTGTGGTCTCGACATGTATAATCGATGCAAGTTCTAGAATAACAAATCAATGTTGACACACTCATAATCAATAAAGTGAGCAAGAAAAAGAATATATGCTCTATAAGGCTCAACATCTCACAAAAATTATGGCTTTTTGATGTCAACCTAGCAAATTTCAAACTTCAAAGTAATATTCAAATTCAGGTAGACAACCTAAAAAAAATTTAATTTTGAAAAATAGAATTATCCTGCTTGATTCTCTAGTATCTTAAAGTTTAAATTATCGATGCACAATTATCAATGACTTAATCTAAAATATATCAATAAAAATCATAAATCACAGGAAATTTCATTCTAATCATAATATGAGAAACTTACTTAAGAAACAAGACATAATTCAAGATTTGAGAATAATGCAAAAAGTTTGGCACCTAATTTCAGGAATTTGAGAATGATGAAAAAAGTTAGGCACCTTTAAGGTTCACCCCCCCACACTTAAGATGTACATTGCCCTCAATGTGAAAAGATATATAGAAATTTATAAAAGAAAGGGAGGGATGAAACTTTCTAAATTTGGATGGGTTCCTTGAGTTGGAGGTGTGGAAACTTGATTTGGAGGTGAAAGAGAAGTTGGAGGAGGCATCTCTGGCGGTGGTATGGTAGCCGCCTACAATTTCTGCGCTAGATGAAGAAATTGGGAAGCTCATGAAGAATTAGCCAGGAGATAATAAGAATAATTTGACTTATACTAATTGTATGTTTAAAGAAAAGCAAGCTAAAGTGAAGGAAAATAAAAAATGAAATAAAATTAAAAGCAAAGATTAATGGACCGAATGGTCCTTATTGTTGGATGGTTCGCGAGGGGGGTGTGATTTCTAAGGCCGCGGTGGTGTTGGCAGTGGTCGTGGTGGGGTGATTCCCTAGCACATCTTCGATTATACCCCTAGGAATTCTAATAGTTTTATCAGCTAATTGAATGCTTATCCTAGTTTGTTTGGGTTTCCCTAGACCAAGTTGTTTAAACATTTTATAATGCATGACATTTATGCTTGCCCCTAAATCTGCTAACGCATTATCAATAGATAAACTACCAATTAAGCATGGAATTGTAAAACTCCCTAGATCTTTTAATTTTTGTGGTAATTTATTTTGGAGAATTGCTGAGCACTTTTGTGTTGAGTTCCACATGCGATTCCTCGTCTAGCTTTCGCTTGTTTGTCAAAAGCTTTTTTAAGAATTTCCTTGAATCTGGCATCTGTGAAAGAGCTTCAAGTAATGGTAAGTTAATATTCAATTGTTTAAACAGTTCAAGAAATTTACCATATTGTGCGTCTAAGCGGTCTATTTTCAACTTTGTTGAATATGGAATCGGTGGTTTAATTCCCTCACGAATTGGAGTTGCATTTGCCTCATCGGGTTCGTGTGATGTCTTTTTCTTCATTTCAATTAATTCCTTTCCACTTCTTAGTGTCACTGCTTTTACCTGCTCTTTGTCCCTAGGTAAAATTTCTAATCGTGTTTCAGAAACTAACTTAGTAAGTTGTGCAATTTGATTCTTGAGCTCCTGTGTCGATGCTTCTTGTTTTTCAAGTTTTGTTTCTATACTCTGGAAACGTGTTTCTGTGGCTGCCATGAATTTTGTCAGCATCTCCTCAAGGTTCGGCTTCTTTTCCTCTGGGTACTGCTGCTGTTGGAAATTTAGAGGGTGTTGTTGTCTTTGATTTCCTTGACCACCCCATGAAAAATTGGGGTGGTTCTTCCAACCTGAATTGTAAGTATTGCTATAAGGGTTATTTTGATATCTGAAATTATTACTTACATAGTTCATTTGTTCTCCTTCTATGCCATGGCCGTAGGGTGGGTACTCAGGATTCGCCACACCTCCACTTGTTTCGCACTGCATAACGGGTTGTACCTGCAAGGATTACACAAACCATCAAATTTTTTAGTTAACACATCTACATGATTCGATAGCATGGTTGCTGCGTCGAGGTTGAAAACACTGGCAGCTTTCGTGGGCTTTGTCCTCGTGACTTGCCACTGATAGTTATTTAGGGACATCTCCTCTATAAATTCGTAAGTCGCTTGGTGTTTTATTATTCGAGTTCCAAGGCTCTTTGAATCGATCAATTGCCTAGTTGAGGGGTTCACACCGTTGTAAAAAGTTTGGACCTATAGCCACAAGGGTAATCCGTGGTGTGGGCACCTTATCAATAGATCTTTGTATCTCTCCCACGCATCATAAAGTGTTTCTAAATCCATCTGCACAAAAGAATAGATATCATTCCTTAATTTGGCTGTTTTGGCCGGTGGAAAATATTTTAATAAAAATTTTTCGGTCATTTGTTCCCATGTAGTAATTGATCCTCGGGGAAGAGAATGCAACCACTGTTTAGCTTTATTCCTCAAAGAAAAGGGAAATAACCGAAGTCGAATGGCATCATCAGAAACGCCATTAATTTTAAAAGTGTCACAGAATTCCAGAAAATTCACTAAGTGTGTGTTAGGATCCTCATCCTGCAAACCATCAAACTGAACGAACTGTTGTATCATCTGTATAGTGTTAGGTTTCAATTCTAAATTATTTGCAGCAATAGTAGGTCTAACAATACTAGATTCAGTACCAACTAAACTAGGCTTAGCATAATCATACATAGTTCGAGGAGCCCGATTTTCGGCCATCTCTGGAGGTAGCTGATTATTTTTAGCCATCTCTTCGGTGGTATTGATGATGTTTTCTTGCTCTTCTTCTGTGTATTGTAAACTTCGCCTAATTTCTCTCTGATTTCTGCGAGCGGTTGCTTCAATCTCACTATCGTAAATTAAAGGTCCTTTCGAGCTCCTTCTAGTCATAAACTAGAGGTACCTACAAGGAGCAAAGACTAAAATTTAGAAAGATAAAAATAGAAAACAAAATAAGAGTAAAATTGCAGAAAATAAAAATGGCTAAAGTAATAAAAATTGAGTGTTCTTAATATTTCAGTTCCCCGGCAACGGTGCCAAAAACTTGATCGATGTGTCACAGTCTTAAAATTTATAATGAGAATGATCGAGCCTAAAAACTAAATATGACAATGATTGAGGCTAGTGTACCTATCGAACAGTAGTATAGCTTAGTGGCAAGACCGGATTGTCGAACCCAAAGGAACCGAAAGTACTAATACTAACTTTATTTTTATTATTTAGCCTTAAAATTGAAGTGAATCGGTTTAATCTAGAAAATTAACTAACTACTAAGCTAAAGACGATGAGACAAAAAAAATGAAATTAGGGAAATACTTGTGGGAAAAACAAATTGATTAAAACAATACCCAAGGAAGAACCCGCCTAGACTTCACTTGTTATCTAACTCTGAACCAGACGATTTATTCATTTGACTTGATCCGTAAGATTCCCTTATGTATATTAACCCCTCTCTCGAGGCGACTAACGTCTAACCCTAGGTTGATTAATTGAAATCTCTTTCTAATTAAAACCCCTAGAATCACATTAACTCGATCTATGGACTCCCATATTAGGTTTTGCCCTAATCCAGCAAAATCTCGTCACCCTATCTCTAGGCGTGCGATCAACTCCGCTTAATTATGCTACATCTACTCTTAGGCAGGGACTTTTGCTCCTCCACCTAAGCACATCAAACTTGAATTAATATCCCGGAAATATCAACACAAGAATTAAGAACATATAATTAAGAACAAATCAAATATTTATCATATAGTTCAGCAAACGATAACAAGATTCATCTTAGCTTTCATCCCCCTCAGGTATTTGAGGGTTTAGTTCATAATGATAATAGAATACATCTCAAAAGAAAAGATAAAACAAAACATAAGAAAAACTCTAAAACCCCTGAAGGAATTGAAGAGAGATCTTAGTCTTGAGTATAACCCGGCTTCTTGAGATGAATCAAGCGGCTTTCTTCAAGTAATTTCAACAATTTCGATCTTTTCGGCTCGGCTCCTTGGCCTATTTGGGCGCCCCGAAAGTTGGCCTCTAGGGTGTTTATATAGGCTTTTGGAATGTGTTTCTTTACCCCTAAGTATCCAAATCCGTGTGAAATTCCTCTTCTCCACGGCGAGGACACGCCCTTGGCACACGCAGTGTGAATCGTGGCCGGCCGTGTTCAGTCCCGATTAGGGAGGCACGGCCAAGTGTTGCTTGGGCCTGTGCCGTGTCGATTTCGTGATTTGACCCATTTGGTCCATTTTAAGCTCGTTTCTTGTTCTTTTCATCCTCCGGTGCTTTTCTGAGTATAAAACATGAAAACAAAGGATTAAGAGCACCAAATTACACAATTCAAGGCTTAAATCACCCAAAAGCATGCTAAATGTGGGTTTAAAATATGTAACTATTTCGGTTTATCATATAATTCTCCCTTCTTCGTATTCTTTCTTGTAGGGACTTACTAAAGACTACAGAAAATAAATAATCCCCTATACATCATGTAACCTGTAGATTCAGACAGGGCACATCACTTTGTTAGTTTGTTATGCCATCAGGATCTGGTCATTATTCATGTTATTTTTTACATTGATTTTAATGCAGTTTAGCTATTTTGAATTAATCTTCTTGGTGTTTAGGTCTTCATTGTATCCATTTGGTTATTATAATTGTACTATAGTTACTTCCTGGTTATATTTTCCTATGTAGCTATCTGAAAAACAAAAGCTGCAGATTTGATGTATGCATTGGATTTGAAAAGAAGAAAAATGTACATGTTCGATATCTTATACTCACAAATCCATATGTGATTACATATTATTGCAAATATATATGCCATAGTTCTTTTACTTTTGCTTGCCAATCATCATCAGTTTGATTCCTAAGATATGATATTGGAGACATACTATGGCATGATGCCATATTTCATGAAGATGTTGTATAGCTAGTCTGCTATAGAGCAATACTTACTCCCCTCCTCTTCAATTGCACCATTTTAACTATGAAGTATATTACACCACTGTCCTATTAAAAAGGTTTCCTTGATTATGTAATTTTATTTTGCTAAATCTTGCATATTTTTTTAAGAAGCATCACATTTTCATTAGAAATGTTCTTATGTATAAAATTCTATCATCTCTCTTTCTTAATAGGTTATGATTTGAAAATTACAACTCACCATTCCAAAAGGTATGTTGCTCTAAAAGTCATGTATTTTGGTCAGAGGTATGCATTTGAACCATAATCCCTTGTAATGTTGCTCTCTGTTAATAGCCTATTTCCTTTTTGTTACAAGTTTATTGTCAAAGGAGAGGAAAAGGATAATAGAAAATAGCAATCATGTATTTATGGTAGAAGAACTATTTTTATTAGCTACACAGTTATTTCATGTAACTCGGTTCAGCCTTCATACCAACCAAACATTGTCACCCATAGTTATGATTTTATGCTTTACTTTCTTACTAGGGCAATTTTCCTTCAAGAACTGTTAAAACATATATACTTAGGTCCCCTACATAGCATGTATTTCCTTTTGTAAATATTTCTACTTACGTTTATGACCTACTGGCATTTTGACAAGATTGAGACTTTGAATCTTGGACCGAGTATCTTCTAGAATCAACATGGCATAAGTTTCACTTAATTTTTTAGTTGAGATTATGTTTTTGTTACCCATTTAATTTTTTACTTGCATTTCATTTAATTTTTTTAGTTAATTACAATGTCTATTTGTAATTGATTATTATAATTATATTTGCAGAATTCCAGTGACTCGATTTGATTTTTGGAATTAGCAAATGTGAAAGCAAATATTCAACTTGGAATTTTTCTATCAGGTGCTATTGTTCTATTTTCTTGTGTTACTTGAGTATCTGATTTATCTTTTATATATAATGTTGCCTAAAAAGCATTTATCTGGAAGTGAAAAAAGGAAAAATAGAAAACGTGCTAAAGAGTTAAAAAAATCATAAAAATATGCTATCGATAAATTTTCTTTTAAAAGAGTAGTTTTTAATGAAAATTTGGATCAATCAAATGAAAGTTTGAATAATGATGATAATGAGAATGATGAAATTAAAGATTCAAATGAGCCTAATGATGTGCCAAATGTATCCAATATTGGAAATATTTGTCTTAATGAAGAACAAACAATTCCTCCTGATATTGGCATTGATGAAGAACAAACAATTCCTTATTTGGATATTTATGATCCTAAAAATTAGGTTAATCTTGATAATAAAACAAGGGACATTTTTGTTGAAAATTGGCCTATATAGAGAAATGAATCTTGATTTTCCTCTCAATAATAATAATAATAGAGATTTATCATATGCTTATTTTTCTAGAAAGTTGAGCAATGGTGAGATTAGCGATAGAAATTAGTTGATTTATTCCAAAAATGTTGACAAAGTTTTTTGTTTTTGTTGTAAGTTGTTTAAATCTACTAGTAACAAAAGTTAGAAAATGAGAGTTTAAGTGATTGGAGGCATAATAGTGAGAGGCTCAAACAACATGAAAACAGTGCTGAGCATATGACTAATATGAATACTTGGAATGAAATGAGTGTAAGGTTGGATAAAAATTAAACAATTGATAAAAACTTCCAAGAACAAATTATGAAAGAGAAAGAGCGATGGAGGCAAGTTTTACTTAGAATATTTTCAACTGTGAAAGTCTTACTACTCATAATTTGGCTTTTTGTGTAACACCCCAAACCCGGCCTAGATGTTACGACCGGATCTGACATGTCACATCGAAGTGTTGATTTGAAAACTGGTCTTGTCGATGAAAATTCGTGTCTAAAGTTTTAAATCCTTTTTAAAACTAAATGCTATTGAAAACGTTGGGGTTGGAAGGTCAAAACATGTTAACCACTTATTGGTCATATCATTTATTACAAGTTTATTAATCTGAATTAAAAACCACAGAAACTTTTCTAGTTGTAAACTTTAAAATTTGAAATGTGTGATTTCCTTTGGAAACAGTTATTATTTTGAAAACCCGTGTTTCCTAATCTAGTAGGTTGTAGTAAGAAGTTAAAACCAAATAAAAGTTAAAACCTCAAATGGCCTTATTACATAAGTATCAAACCCAAAATAAAATATTTAAAAAGCTAGGTATAAATTAAAACACTCGGGAACATGTGGCCACCTTCGAGTCCCTCGCGGCTCCAAATCATCTAAGGCTGGGGATTACCTGTACAGTTAAAAGAAAATGGTGAGTTACGAGAACTCAGTGTGTAATCCCCTATCATGCAAGAATGATGCGGGCGAGCCCTATTCAAGAACAATACGATTGTGGGTATAAGCCCAAAATCATAATGAAGATGCGAAACGTTGATGCAACCTGCACCCAATCCAAAAACCAACACACCACCCGTACCAACCAACACACCATGTAGGGACTAAGTCAACCCACCCATCCAACACACCAATATCGCATCATAGCTACTAATAGTAACGCAGCAAAGCTGCTAATAACAGTAAATGTGGCCAAGCCACTAAAATTAGAACACGTGGCGAATGCCACTATAACAGTATAAACGTGGCAGAGCCACTAGTACAGTACTTCCTCCATATCAGAATCCCTACCCCAATGCAGAATGTCGTGTCATAAATATTACGTGTAAGCAATATGTCATATTCATAACCAGTCATATAGATATCATACACACATCACTAAACTACCGCTAGGGGTATAAAGGTCTTTTTATTCGGTTAGGGGTAAAACGATAATTTCACCTCTTAGGGGTATTTCGATAAGTCTACCCTACAAGGGTATTTCGGTAATTCTACCCTACAAGGGTATTTCTGTATTTTTACTCCCTAGGGGTATTTCTGTCATTTTACTCATTAGGGTATCGGTACAGTTAACGACCTTTCCAAAGGCCTACAGTCGCCTCGAACGACTCGAATACACGATATGGCCAAAACAGTATACTTGGGCCCAAGGTCCATTACTCGGCTCAAGTGGGCCCACACACTCGTGTGGCCCATTCAGCACACGTTCCGTCACGACTATGCAAACTTCACAGCCTAGTCCAATCCACTATTAGTCACTTACCGTGGATTTCATCCATGTGGGGCCCATGAGCCCATTGGGCCCACATGGCTCATTTCGGCCCAACGAGGCCCATTACGACCTAAGCCCACGAGAACGTTCGTGGCGGTCTCTACCGTCTGTCGCCAACGATTGTGGCTCGATTTATCCCTACGAGCGCTCTCACGCTCGTGGGCCCTCAGATGCCAAAGTTTTGGCTTTTCGACTTTTTGGCTTTTGCCGATTCACAATTAAACAAGGGTATGAATACACACCTTCATCCGTCATTTTGACAGTAACAATATTGGGTGTACGATTACACACCTTTTTTGCAGCTCGTACAAATAACCCACGAACACCGAACCTATATCCATCGACGTTTTCGATTAATATCAATACCTAATAATAACGTTAAATCCCAAAGAGAATGGTATTCATACTCACCTTCACCTAAGTATGCTACCCAATCCACTTATGATGCTAACCGAAAGATATCTATACCCCTTTCCTGCCGAAATGCTTCATTAACCAAGAGAATCCAAAACGAGAGGAGGGTCCAAGAGTTAGCAACCCTAAACTGAATCATTCGGCTTCACCAGAGAAGAGAGCCATCAAAATGGAACCAAGAACCGAATAAAAACAAGGAATACTTACCCAAAATTAGTTGATAGAAATGGTAGAATAAAGTAACAATCGGCCACTTGACAGAGCCTACTCGCCCAAACCGACACAAATCCAAAGTAGTGAGAAGGGGGAAGTATTCGGCTAACTTGAAAAGAAAATAAACAGTAAAGGGAAAGGAGAGGTTGATTTCGGCTTACTCAAACTTAAAGAACAAGAGAAGAATGTTGAGAAGAGGTAATAATAGGTTCGGCTATGAGGGTAAAACCGAAAGATCAAAAGAGGGGAGACGGTTCAGTAAAGAAGAAGAAGGATAGTGTGATTCGGCACAAAAAAAATGGGAAGAAGGAAGTTAAGAATGAGGGATTCGGCAATATAACAAGAATGTAACCTGAAGACAAAATCGAAAAATGTAAAAGAGCCTAAATGGTCACTTGTGAAAATGGCACTAAAGAGAAAAGAAGCTAGAACCGTCAAAAAAACAAAACCCAAAATGTCAGAGAGGAAAATCGGCTCCTACACACTCAGAATTGCCAAAAAATGCACACCAAATGACCCCCAGCCTAATTCACATACTCAAGTTACCCAATTCGGTACTCTTCTCCCCTCACTCAAACTTCTTGAAAATCTCCACAAATCACTTCCCTTATCCCTCCTTGATTTCCTCCTTGATATTCTCCACAACTACTCACAAGACCAGTTCAAACTCTCACACAACAGAGTTCGAAGCCACTACAAACTCTTGCCGTCCCCTATTAGCAAAATAAATGCTCCTTGCTTGCCATGGGATTCAAGCCCACTCCCTCTTAAATGCCCCAACACGCCACTTGCCACCACAACACAAGATCTTTTGTGACATAAAATCACACACATTTAAACATAAGTCCTAACTACTAACAGCCAATTTCACTTAAGAGCAAAAACTAAAAATTTTTCCAAGGCCCAGACTCGAACCCAAGCTTCCTAAAAACCCCCCAATACACTCAAATACTTAGACATTGAAGCAAACATGGAATTTAAGCCAAATCATGCAAAATTACAGACCCTATATTTTTAGGGCGTTACAACTCTACCCCCTTAAAGAAATTTCGGCCTCGAAATTTACCTGGTCAGAATAAGTGAGGGTATTGTTGTCGCATCGCCTCCTCTGGTTCCCACGTGGCTTCTTCTGAACCATGATTACGCCAAAGCACTTTGACTAGTGGAACTAATTTCTTTCTCAGCACTTTAACGTCACGATCCAGTATCTGCACCGGTTCTTCCTCGATAGTTAGATCAGGCCTAACCTTGATTTCCTCCACTGGCACTATGTGTGAGGGATCAGAGCGGTATTGCCTCAGCATGGAGACATGGAACACATCATGAATTCTGTCTAATTCAGGAGGTAACTCAAATTGATAGGTGACCGGCCCTACACGGTTTATTACTCAGTAAGGTTCGATGAATCTAGGGCTCAGTTTGCCTTTCCGTCCAAATATCAGAATTTTCTTCCATGGTGAGACCTTCAGAAAGACATAATCCCCCACAGAAAACTCGATCTCTTTACGCTTTAAATTCACATATGACTTCTGCCTGTCAGATGCTTTCTTTAATCGATTCCGAATCAACTTTACTTTTTCTTCAGTCCCAGAAACCAACTCTGGCCCGAGAACTCACCGCTCACCCAGTTCAGTCCAACATGTAGGAGTACGACACCTACGACCATATAACGCCTCGTACGGTGCCATTTGGATACTAGACTGGTAGCTATTGTTATACGCAAACTCTGCCAGCGGTAAATAGTCCTCCCAGCTACCTCGAAAATCGATTGCACAGCTTCTTAACATGTCTTCCAAGATTCAATCACCCTCTCGATCGACCATCCATGTCGAGGGTGGAATGCGAAGATCAAATCCAATCCTGTACCCAAAGCCTCGTGTAACTTCTTCCAGAACCGAGATGTGAATCTAGGATCTCTGCCAGATATTATAGAAACCGGTACACCATGCAGTCTTATAATCTCGGCCACATACAACTTAGCCAACTTCTGCAACGAATAATCAGTGCGGACCAGTATAAAATGGGCAGGTTTAGTCAATCGGTCTACAATAACCCATACCGAATCCTTCTTAGTAGGCGTCAAGGGTAGCCCACTGATAAAATCCATGGTTACCCTCTCCCACTTCCAGAGTGGAACCTTAACTGGTTGCAGTAATCCAGAAGGGAGCTGATGCTCAGCCTTAACTTGTTGGCATGTCAGACATTTACCCACAAAATCGGTAACCGGCGTTTGATCCCCGGCCACCAAGATGACTCACGAAGATCTCGATACAACTTGTTTCCACTAGGATGCATAGCATAAGGACTGCTATGCGCCTCCTGTAGGATAGACTGCCTCAGATCAGAATCTCTTGGTACACAAACTCTCCCATGGAAGCATAGTACTCCTTCAGTATTCAACCCAAAGTCTGTAGTCTCTCCGCTCTCAACTTGTCGGAAACGAGGAGCTAGTGACTCATCCAACAACTGTTTCTCCTTAACTTGATCAGTCCAAGTCGGTCTCACTTGAAGTTCAGCTAACAAGCTACCATCATCAAATAGGCTGATACGAGTAAACATTGCTCTCAAATCAGATACAACCCTACGGCTCAGTGCGTCAACTACTACGTTAGCTTTACCATGGTGGTACTCAATTGAGTAATCATAATCCTTAAGCAACTCTATCCATCTTCGTTGCCTAAGGTTCAAATCCTTCTGAGTAAGGAGGTATTTGAGGCTCTTATGGTCTGTGTAAATAATAGACTTCTCACCATATAAGTAATGCCTCCAAATCTTTAGTGTGAATACCACTGCAGCTAACTCCAAGTCGTGAGTAGGGTAATTAACCTCGTGAGGCTTAAGCTGACGAGACGCATATGCAACTACCTTACCCTCTTGCATCAAGACACAACCCAATCCAATGTGCGACGCATCACTGTAGACAGTGAATTCCTTCCCAGACTCTGGCTGTATTAACACAGGGGCTTCAGTCAAAACTTTCTTCAGTTTCTCAAAAATCTCTTGCTGCTTATTAGTCCAAATAAATGGTACCCCTTTACGCAGTAGCTTAGTCAGCGTTGCAGCGATTAGTGAAAACCCCTCAACAAAACGTCTGTAATACCCAGCCAGACCCAGAAAACTTCGAATCTCAAATACAGTCTTTGGTGGTTTCCAATCCAATACGGCTTCAATTTTTCGAGGCTCTACCCTAATTTCCTCAGCAGACACCACGTGACCCAAAAATGTCACTTCTCGCAGCCAGAACTCACACTTGCTAAACTTTGCGTATAGCTGCTTTTCCCTCAAAATTTGCAAAACAATTCAAAGATGCGCATCATGATCCTCTTTGGTTCTCGAATATACTATAATATCATCTATAAAAACCACTACGAACCGATCCAGGTAAGGCTGGAACACACGGTTCATTAGATCCATGAAAGCAGCTGGTGCATTCGTCAGCCCAAACGGCATTACTAGAAACTTGTAGTGACCATAACGAGTCCTAAATGCAGTCTTATACACATCCGCCTCCTTAACCTTGAGCTGATGGTACCCAGATCGAAGATCTATCTTGGAGAAAACCGAAGCTCCTCGCAGCTGGTCAAACAGATCATCTATCCTCGGTAAAGGGTACTTGTTCTTAATAGTCAGTTTGTTCAGTTGACAATAATCGATGCACATGCGCATGGATCCATCCTTCTTCTTCATGAATAACACTGGTGCTCCCCATGGAGACACACTCGGGCGAATGAATCCTCGGTTCAGTACCTCTTGAATTTGAGCCTTTAACTCTACCAGCTCCTTCGGTGCCATCCAATAAGGGGCGATAGACACTGGAGCTGTTCCCAGTTGGAGCTCAATACCAAATTCAACCTCACGGTCTGGGGGCAACCCAGGAAGCTCTTCAGGAAATACATCCAGAAATTCCTTAACAGTTCTGACATCTCCAACAGAATGACCTTTAGAATCAGAACAGCTGACATAAGCTAAAAACGTCTCGCAACCCTTGCGAACCAATTTCTCAGCTTTTAATGCTGAGATTACATTAGTCAGATAATCTCTTCGCTCCCCTAACACAACCACCTCCTCATCCTCAATAGACTTCAACACCATACGCTTAGCAGCACAATCCAAATTCGCACGGTGTTTTACTAGCCAATCCATGCCCAATATAAGATCAAATTCGCCAAATGGCAGTTCCATCAAATCCGCCGGGAAGACAACCCCTTGGACCTCCAAGGGCACGTCTCTGAACAACTTATTCACCCTAACCGACTGTCCTAGTGGACTTAACAAGTCATCTCACTATCAGTAATTTCAAACTGAGAACCCAGCGTCCCAGACACAGTGCATGCAACATACGAGTGTGTAGACTCAATATCAATTAAAGCAGTGTATGGTACATTATAAATTAGGACGCGTATCGATTATGACGTGCGGGCGTCGCCATTTCTCGGACGACGAGCAAAGACCAAAGGCGGGTTGTCTCGCCTCAGTGTTACCAGTACCTCTGCCCTGTGCTCCACGTCCTCTTCCCAAATCATTTCCCCCTCTGGCCTGACCACGGCCTCTCGGTGGCTGCGGACCACCTCTCCCTAGCTGAACATGGCCCTGACCTGCGGCTTGCATCTGAACAGGCCTTTGAGTACAGTTCTTAACCTAATGATCCATGGACCCACATCTAAAACACCCCCATTTCGTTTCCAGCACTCGCCCTGGTGAGCTCTCCCACAGTCTGCGCAAGGTTGTGGTCTAGCAGCAATAATAGGAACCCCAGCTCGGACTGGCCAATCAAATCTGGGCTTCTTCTTTGGCCCACCAAAAGAACTTGAGGGCCCAAAATCTCTCTTATTTCTATCTCTATCTTTTCACGATTCTGGTGCTCTGAGCGCTTTACATCCTCGGTAATTTTTTCCTTCTCAACAAGTGCAGCAAAGTCTCGTTCCCTCTGCGGAGCTATTAGCACCCGCAACTCATTTCAGAGGCCATCCTCGAAACACACACAACGTTCATACTCAGTTGCAACTATACCACGAGCATACCGACTCAGTCGCAGAAACTCTGCCTCATACTCTGGCACAGACCTATTCCCCTAGATCAGGCTCAGAAATTCCTTTCTTCGGGCGTCCACATAACTTGCCCCCACATACTTCCCTTGAAAGGCCATCTTGAAGAAATCCCACGTCAAATGGTCGGCCTGCGTACCCTCTCTTACAGTGAGCCACCACTGGTACGCCTCGTCTCGCAGTAAGGACACTGCCCCTTTTAATTTCTGCTCCATAGTATAGTCAAGGTCATCCATTATTCGCTCGGTAGCTTCTAACCAATACTCTGCCACATTCGGGGCAACACCAGAAACACCCCTGAAGATTTCCGCTCCATTAGACCAGAGTCGCTCAGAAATTGACCCGCGGCCTGCTGACCTAGTACTCGCTCCAGCAACCCTTTCAAGAACACGTAGCATTGCTTGGGATAGAGCATCATCCCCAACTGCTCGGTCATGAGACCCTGTCTCAGTTACTGGTGAGGCTGGTGCCTCCCTAGCAGGCATGTGACCTGATGCTGAAGACTCAGCCCTAGCACCTCGGCCTCTACCACGGCCTCGTGTACCCCTTTCGTGAGTACCTCTTGTGCTCATATCGATATAGCATATTATCTATTTTAAAAAATCTTATAAATCAGTTCATAGTTCCAGTAATTATTAACGGATGTTTTATGACAATCAGTATTTAAGGTTTTTGCTTTCGCAGATCGAGATATCTCACTACAGTTTTCAGTCTTCTACAGTCTCAGTATACCCTAACAAAAGAGTTTTAGCATAGTACTACCATCTATAGTAGTTTCTCAGTATAACCATTCAGTCTATAGCAGTAAATAATGTCAGAGAACTTACAGACTAGGCACCGGAGACTCGGTGTGCCACACCTTCAGTAACAACCTTTCAATTTTCTTTCCAAAACCAAAATTTTGACAATTTTAGAAAAATTTTCAAGAACCCATTCCACAGTCGAGTTTTGCAACTTGGCTCTGATATCACTAAATTTAACACCCCAAACCTGGCCTAGACGTTACGACCGGATCTGACGTGTCACATCGAAGTGTTAATTTGAAAACTGGTCTTGTCGATAAAAAATTGTGTCTAAAGTTTTAAATCCTTTTTAAAACTAAGTGCTATTGAAAACGTTGGGGTTGCAAGGTCAAAACATGTTAACCACTTATTGGTCATATCATTTATTACAAGTTTATTAATCTAAATTAAAAACCACGAAAACTTTTCTAGTTGTAAACATTAAAATTTAAAATGCGTGATTTCCTTTAGAAACAGTTATTATTTTCAAAACTCGTGTTTCCTAATCTAGCAGGTTGTAGTAAGAAGCTAAAACCAAATAAAAGTGAAAACCTCAAATGGCCTTATTACATAAGTATCAAACCCAAAATAAAATATTTAAAAAGCTAGGTATAAATTAAAACACTCGCGAACATGTGGCCACCTCCGAGTCCCTCGCGGCTCCAAATCATCTAAGGCTGGGGATTACCTGTACAGTTAAAAGAAAAGGGTGAGTTACGAGAAATCAGTGTGTAATCCCCTATCATGCAGTAATAGTTTGGGTCAGAGCCCTATTCAGTAACAGTACAATGTGGGTATAAGCCCAAAATTGTAACAGTACAGAATAGTGATGCAACCCAGCCCAATCCAGCCAACACACCACCCGTACCAACCAACACACCATGTTGGGACTAAGTCAACCCACCCGGCCATCACACCAATATCGCAGCATAGCTGCTAATAGTAACGCAGCAAAGCTGCTAAAAACAGTAAATGTGGCCAAGCCACTAAAATCAGAACACGTGGCGAATGCCACTATAACAGTATAACTTTAGCAGAGCCACTAGTACAGTACTTCCTCCATATCAGAAACCCTACCCTAATGCAGAATGTCGTGTCATAAATATTATGTGTAAGCAATATGTCATATTCATAACCAGTCATATAGATATCATACACACATCACTAAACTACCTCTAGGGGTATAATGGTCATTTTGTCGGTTAGGCGTAAAACGGTAATTTCACCCCTCAGGGATATTTCGGTAAGTCTACCCTACAAGGGTATTTCGGTAATTTTACCCAACAAGGGTATTTCTGTAATTTTACTCCCTAGGGGTATTTCTATCATTTTACTCATTAGGGTATCGATACAGTTAACGACCTTTCCAAAGGCCTACAGTCACCTCGAACGACTCGGATACCCTATATGGCCAAAACAGTGTACTTGGGCCCAAGCTCCATTACTTAGCTCTAGTGGGCCCACACACTCGTGCGGCCCATTCAGCCCACGTTCTGTCACGGCTATGCGAACTTCGCAGCCCAGTCCAATCCACTATTAGTCACTTATCGTGGATTTCATCCATGTGGGGCCCATGAGCCCATTGGGCCCACATGGCCCATTTCAACCCAATGAGGCCCATTACGACCTAAGCCCACGAGAACGTTCGTGGCGGTCTCTACCATCTATCGCCAACGATTGTGGCTCGATTTATCCCTACGAGCGTTCACACGCTCGTGGGCCCTCAGATGCCGAAGTTTCGGCTTTTCAGCTTTTCGGCTTTTTCCGATTCACAGTTAAACAGGGGTGTGAATACACACCTTCATCCGTCGTTTTGACAGTAACAATATTGGGTGTACAATTACACACCTTTTTCGCAGCTCGTACAAACAACCCACGAACACCGGACCTACATCCATCAACGTTTTCGGTTAATATCAATACCTAATACTAACATTAAATCCCAAAGAGAATGGTATTGATACTCACCTTCACCCAAGTATGCTACCCAATCCACTTATGATGCTAACCGAAAGATATCTATACCCCTTTCCCGCTGAAATGCTACATTAACAAAGAGAATCCAACACGAGAGGAGGGTCCAAGAGTTAGCAACCCTAAACCGAATCATTCAGCTTCACCAGAGAAGAGAGCCATCAAAATGGAGCCAAGAACCGAATAAAAACAATGAATACTTACCCAAAATTAGTTGATAGAAATGGTAGAATAAAGTAACAATCGGCCACTTGACAGAGCCTACTCGCCCAAACCGACACAAATCCAAAGTAGTGAGAAGGGGGAAGTATTCGGCTAACTTGAAAAGAAAACAAACGGTAAAGGGAAATGAGATGTTGATTTCGGCTTACTCAAACTTAAAGAACAAGAGAAGAATGTTGAGAAGAGGGAATAACAAGTTCGGCTATGAGGGTAAAATCGAAAGATCAAAAGAGAGGAGACAGTTCAGTAAAGAAGAAGAAGGATAGTGTGATTCGGCACAAAAAGAATGGGAAGAAGGAAGTTAAGAATGAGGGATTCAGCAAGATAACAAGAATTTAATTTGAAGAGAAAATCGACAAAAGTAAAAGAGCCTAAATGGTCACTTGTGAAAATGGAACTAAAGAGAAAAGAAGCTAGAACCGTCAAAAGAACAAAACCCGAAATGTTAGAGAGGAAAATCGGCTCCTACACACTCAGAATTGCCAAAAAATGCACAACAAATGACCCCTAGCCGAATTCACATACTCAAGTTACCCAATTTGACACTCTTCTCCCCTCACTCAAACTCCTTGAAAATCTCCACAAATCACTCCCCTTATCCGTCCTTGATTTACTCCTTGATATTCTCCATAACTACTCACAAGACCAGTTCAAACTCTCACACAACAGAGTTTGAAACCACTACAAACTCTTGCCATCCCCTGTTAGCAAAATAAATGCTCCTTGCTTGCCATGGGGTTCGAGCCCACTCCCTCTTAAATGCCCCAACACACAACTTGCCACCACAACACAAGATCTTTTGTGACATAAAATCACACACATTTAAACATAAGCCCTAACTGCTAACAGCCAATTTCACTTAAGAGCAAAAACTAAAAATTTTGCCAAGGCCCAGACTCGAACCCAGGCTTCCTAAAAACCCCCAAATACACTCAAATACTTAGCCATTGAAGCAAACATGGAATTTAAGCCAAATCATGCAAAATTACAGACCCTATATTTTTGGGGCGTTACATTTTGAGGATCTAATGAAAAACTCTATCAAGATAGAAATGGTAATTTCCTGGGATTAATTGAAATTATTGCGGAATTCGATGTGGTAATGCAAGATCATGTTAGGTGCATTCAAAACCATGAAATTCATTACATTATATTAGGCATAAAGTTCAAAATGAATTGATTTCCCTTCTACCCGATAATGTTAAAAGTTCTATAACTAAGATCATCAAAGAGGCAAAATATTTTTCTATAATTCTTGATTGTACCCCTAGTATTGGTCATCAAGAACAAATGACTCTAATAGTACGATGTGTGGATATGTCAACTAATAAAATAAAAATTCCAGAGTACTTTTTAGAGTTTTTAAAGGTGGATAATACATCTAGATTGAGACTTTTTAATGAATTACAAGATGTTTTGAAGTCTTTTGATCTTAATGTTGATGATGTAAGGGGTCAGGGTTATGATATTGGTTCCAATATGAAACGGAAAAGCCAAGGTGTTCAAAAATGATTTCTTGAAATAAGCTCAAGAACATTATATATGCCTTGTGATTGTCATAGTTTGAATATTACTCTTAGTGATATGGAACATTCTTACATTAGATCTATTTCATTTTTTTTTGGAATTTTTCAATGCATATATTCATTATTTTCGGGTTCTACGAAAAGATGGAAAATTTTGCTTGACAATGTCCCTAAATTAACTGTGAAATTTTTATATACTACTCGTTGGAAGATTCGAATTAAAAGTGTTAAAGCTATTAGATTTCAAACTCACCAAATAAGATTTGCTTTGTTAGAATTATATAAATCTTGTGATCATGCAAAGTCAAAGAGTGAAGTGGAGAGTTTAGTCAATGCACTTGAGAGTTTTGAGTTTTTGCTTGGTATGAAATTTTAGTTGCTATAAATATCATGAGCAAGAAATTGCAATCTAAGTCTATGTGCATTGACACCACCATAAAGCAATTAGAAGGTGTATTGTCATATTTTGAAAAGTATAGAGATGAAGGCTTTAATTCTAGCATGAATATTGCTAAAAGTATTGCTCTTGATATGAATGTAGAGCCTACCCTTCCAACAAAGCATCGTGTTATTAGAAAAAAAAATTTGATGAGAATAACCAAAAGGATGAAGAAATTCATTCCGCTGATGAATTATTTAGAGTTGATTATTTTTTAGTTATTGTAGACATGGCAATTACTTCTTTGAAGAGCAGATTTGAGCAAAAAAAAACATTTGAAAGTAGTTTTGGGTTTTTGTTTGATTCAAACAAGTTAAAGTCATTGGACGAAAAGGAATTGAGAGAATGTTGTGCTACTTTTCACTCTACCTTTTCTTATGGTGATTTATTAGATGTTGATTTAAATGATCTTTTCTCTAAATTGAAAGTGTTGCAATTTACTTTACCGAATGAATTAATGTCAGCAATTGAAATTCTTGAGTTTGTCAAATCTGCAGTGTATAAACTAACATCGATAATGTCAATATAAAATGAAGGCAAAGCAAAAAGAAAGAAAAATAAGAACACACAGATTTTACATGGAAACCCTTTCGAGAAAAAAACCACAGGCAGAGGAGAAGAAAATTCACTAATGTCGAATTCGAATGATACAAGATGAGTTTAGACTACATCTATTTATAGGTTGAAAAAACTTTATTCTGATCAATGTCAAATAGATGAAGTCTAGTATGGTTGAAAAACCTTATTCTAATCAATGTAAAATAAAAGAAGCATAGTTCTATATGGATTTTACTTTTATTTTATCTTACCACTGTATTTTATTTTAATAAGAATTCAAATCATTCAACTCTAGTAATCTCCACCTTGACACGAATTCTCAAGGAACAAGTTCTTCACCACGAACTCTTAATGAACAATGTCTCCACCTCTTCCATGAAACCCTTTAAGGGGTGTTATTTAACAATGAACACCAACCAAGTCCAAGAAATGCTCAAACTTGGTTATAGGAAGTGATTTAGTCATCATATTTGCAAGATTATTATGAGTACTAACTTTGCTCACAAAAATATCTCCACGAGCAATAATATCAAGCATAAAATGACACCGGACATCAATGTGCTTTATTCTCTCATGAAATATTGATCTTTCATAAGGAACATGACACTCTAACTATCACAAAACACTGTACTAATCTGAAGGTGTTTACTGAGTTCACCAAAGAGTCCCTTTAAACAAATAGCTTCTTTTCAAGCCTCAGTAACCGCCATGTACTCAACTTCAGTAATAGACAAAGCAACTGTAGTTTGCAAAGCGGCTTTTGCGTAACCCCCAATTATAAAGACATACCCCTGTGAGAAATCTTCTTTTATCAAGGTCTCTAGCAAAATCAGAATGAACATACCTAATGAATCGATCTCTAATTCTTCAAAATTGTAGGCAAGCATTAGTAGTACCTCGTAAGCATCTGAAAATCAACTGAATTGCTTTCCAGTGTTCTTTACCAGGATTTGTCATGTATATACTAACTGCATTAACTGCATATGATAAATCTAGATGTGAGCAAACCATAACATACATGAGAAATCCCACTACATTAGAATATGGAACACATGACATGTATCCAATCTCATCATCTGATTGTGGAGACAAAGTCGTTGAAAGCCTAAAGTAGGCTGCTAATAGAGTACTAATAGGCTTGGCATTCTACATATTGAACCTGCAAAGAACTTTCCCAATGTACCCTTTCTGACTTAGGTACAATTTAACATGTTTTTCTATCTCTAAGAATCTCCATCCCAAGTATCTTTTTTTTGCTCCCAAATTTTTCATCTCAAATTCTTTACTAAGTTGGGGTTGACTTTTCTTATCTCTCCTTTATCTTTGGTTGCTATCAACATGTCATCAGCATAGAGAAGTAGATACACAAAAGAACCATCACTATTTTTTTAAATAAACACAACTGTCAAAGTTGTTTCTTTTGAAATCATGAGTAGTCATAAAAGAATCAAACCTCTTGCACCACTGCCTTGGTGACTGTTTTAAACCATAAAAGGGACTTTTTCAGTAAGCAAACATAGTCCTCCTTTTCTAAGACTGTAAAACTATCTGGTTGTTGCATGTAAATATCTTCTTTAAGTTCTTGATGCAAGAACGCTATTTTTACATCTAACTACTCAAGCTCCAAACCATACTTGACCACAATACCAAGCAAGGCTCGAATCGAACTATGCTTCACAATTGCAGAAAACGCATCTGTGAAGTCTACACTTGGAATCTAACTGTAACCTTTTGCAACCAGCCTTGTTTTATATCTGGGTTATTAAACTCCTAGAGTTCCTTCTTTCTTTTTGAACACCCATTTACAATGAACAACCTTTTTACCTTTAGGAAGCTTCACTAGATCCCATGTTCTGTTCTTATGGAGCAATTCCATATCTTCTTGCATGACAATCATCTAGTTTCCTAAATCTTCACAGCTAGCTACCTCGGGATAAGTAGATGGCTCTTGATTTACATCATATCATCAGCCACATTTAAATCATAAGCATCTAGATTAGCCCCGGCGTACCTATTTGGAGGTTTATTTCTCTTCTAGGTCTGTTCTTCGCAATAGAATATTGTGGTGAAGAAGCAACTTTACTCTGAGTTTCTGTACGAACATGAGGAGTAGACTTTATTGTAGATCCTAGATTAATTTGAAGCTCCACCTGCTTTTGCTTGTCTTTATTGGAAGAGTCTTTAAGAGTTAAGTTAGGTAGTATAGTGGTTTTATGAAAAATAGCATCTCTGCTAATCACAACTTTTCTATTTTCAGGACACTATATCTTATACCCTTTAACACCAACCTTATAACCAAGAAAAACAAATTTGATGTATCTAGGTTCCAATTTCCCATTATCAACATGAGCATATGCAGGATACCCAAAAATCTTTAAATCAGAATAATCAGCATGATTATCAGATCATACCTCTTGTGGAGTTTTTTTCTCAATGGCTATGGACGGAGATCAGTTAATCAAAAAAATGTAGTGGAGGCCGCTTCAGCCTTAAACGAATTCGGTAAACAAGCATTCAAGAACAAACTTCAAACCTTTTCCATGATTGTTCTATTCATTTATTCTGCAATGTCGTTTTGCTGTAGAGTATAACGAACTGTCAAGTGTCTCACGAGTCCTTCTGATTTGCACTATTCATTAAACTCATCATAACAAAATTCCAAGTCATTATATGTACGAAGGTGTTTTATCTATTTTCCTGTTTGCTTCTCGATCATATTTTTCCAAGCCTTAAACGCGGAAAACACATCACTTTTTTGCTTTAAGAAGAATGCCCAAATTTTTCCAGAAAAATTGTCAATGATTGTCAGCAAATAATTAGCTCCACCCCTTGAAGACACTCTAGATGGTCCCCAAATATCAGAATGATTATAATCCAGCGTTCCCTTCGTGTTATGGATTCCTCTGGTGAACTGAATTCTGTTATGCTTCCCAAAAATGCAGTGCTCATAGAACTTCAGTTTACAAATGCCTTGTGTAGTAACATCATCATTTGATAAGGAAGAGGAAGCGGCAACTGCATCACCAGTAATAGTTGAACCTTGCAACACTTATAACTTGATAGTCTTTCTCTGCCATTTCATCACAGCGAGGGAACCTTTGCTAATCTTCAGAACCCCACTTTCAGCTGTGCACTTGTGCCCTTTCAAATCAAGAGTACTCAACAAAATCAAATTCCTCTGCAATTCTGGTACATGTCATACACCACTAAGTGTTCTAATGACTCCATCAAACATATTAATTTTGATCGTGCCAACACTTGTGATTTTACATGAAAAATTAATTCCCATCAAAACAACACCTTTAGACACAATTTCATATCTTGCAAACCAATCTCGATTGAGACTCATATGGAAGGTGCAACTAGAATCAAGGATCCTTTCCTTGTTAACTTTAGAGTTGTCGGCAGAAGCAACTAGGAGTTCACTATCGCTGTAGTATTCTACAACATTAGCTTCACTATTGTTCTGGTTGTTTTCCCTTTTGATTTGCAGCCTCCCTTTTAATCTTTTTCTACAACTTATAGCACTCAGATTTAATGTTCTCTTTCTTCTTACAGAAGTTACAGGTTTTACCTCTGTTTGAAGATCTCGATATACCCTTAGATTTACTATGAGGATTTCGTTCCTATGTCCTCCCACGATTATCATCAGTATTTCGTTCTTGTCTCCCATGAATAATGAGACCTTTTCCCTAAGAGTTGGATCCAACCACAAGATGTTTCATCTCGTTATACAAGGTTAAGGAAGCATAGATGATCGTGTACGTCAGAGTCTTAAAAATTTATATAAAGAATGATTGAGCCTGGAAACTAACTTTGACAACGATTGAGGCAAGTGCACCTATCAAATAGTAGTATAGCTTAGAGGCAAGACCGGATTGTCAAACCCAAAGGAACTAGAAGTACTAATACTGACTCTCTTTCTATTATTTAGCCTAAGAAACAAGGGAATTTGTTGTTTAATCTAAAATTAAATAACTACTAAGCTAAAGATGCTAAGACAAAGAGAACGAACTTGGGAAAACACTCGTGAGAAAAACCAATTGATTAAGATGATACCCAAGGAAGAATCCACCTAGACTTCACTTGTTATCTAACTCTAAACCAGACGATTTATTCACTTGACTTGATCCGTAGGATTCCCTAATTTATATTAATACCTCTCTCGAGGCTACTAACGTCTAACCCTAGGTTGATTAATTGAAATCTCTTTCTAATTAAAACCCCTAGAATTGCATTAACTCGATCTATGGACTCCCATATTAGGTTTGACCCTAATCTGGCAGATTTTTGTCACCCTATCTCTAGGCGCGCGAGCAACTCTACTTAATTATGCTAGATCTACTCTTAGGCAGGGACTTTTGAGCACATCAATACTTGAATCAATATCCCGAAAATATCAAAACAAGAATTAAGAACACATAATTAAGAACAAATCAAGTATTTATCATATAGTTCAGCAACCGATAACAAGATTCATCTTAGGTGTCATCCCGGTCAGGTATATGAGGGTTTAGTTCATAATCATAAAAGAATACATCTCAGAAGAAAAGATAAAACAAAACATAAGAAAAACCCTAAAACTCCCTGAAGGAATTGAAGAGAAGATCTTCCGTCTTGAGTATTACTCTGACTTCTTGAGATGAATCAACTGGCTTTCTTCGAGTAAATCCCACAATTCTGACCTCTCCGGCTTGGCTCCTTGCCTAGCTGGATGCCCCCCGACAGAAGGCTTCTATCGACCCCGTTTTTAGGTCATACTTAGGGTGTTTATATAGACTTTAGAATGTGTTTCTTCGCTTCTAAGTATCCTAATTTGAGTGAAATTCCTCTTTGTCACGGAAGGGACACGCCCTTGGCACACGCCCGTGTGAATCGTGGCCAGGCCGTGTTCGAGTCTATCAATGAGGCACGGCTGTATGGATTTGGCCCAGGCCATGTCGATTTCTTTCTTTGGCCCATTTGGTCTGTTTTAAGCTCGTTTTCCGTTCTTTTCATCCTCCTATGCTCTCCTGAGTATAAAACATGAAATTAAAGGATCAAGAGCACCAAATTACATAATTCAAGGGATAAATCATCCAAAAGTATGCTAAATGTGGGCTTTAAAATATGTTACTATTATGGTTTATCAAATACCCCCACACTTAAGCTTTTGCTTGTCCTCAAGCAAAATTCTCAACTCACAATTAAAATGAACTTCCTCGATTCATAATATTCATCAATAATGTTTCATCTTAATTCAAAGATAATTCATACATGGATAATGCAACTCAAAGAGTCCTAAAGATTCAAACAGTCTAAGTCATACATTTTGTAGCATGAAAACATAGGTGTTTCTCCTCATCTAAATAATTACCTCTGATTCAAAATTGACAAGGATTGACATCCTCACTAAAGATTCACTCAAATCACTCGAGGTGTTTAAGGTTCAGGAAAATACACTCATAAGTCAAACATGAAAAGTTAATCCCATAGGCTTGCATGAAAATCAAATCTCCACCACTATAATATGAGATGATACACAAATCAAAAGGTCTTTAACAGGTTGTAACTTGGGCTTGGGTTAAAGGTGTGGATAAAGGCTAAATTAGAGGGTTAGAATCGAGATTAACTCGACAAATTACCTAACTAGAAACAACGAACTGATAGTAAATAATTACATCAATTGAAAACTCATAATACTAATAATAACCCGAGCTTCTTCTAAAGATGTGAATTTAACTATTTTAAGCTCATAGAACATAGAACTAATAATGAATATACTTCGTTTTTTTAAGAACAAATCAAGTAATAATAAGATAGAACTTAACAACTGATAAAGAAGATAGTTAAGTAATCGATCAAATCAAATCTCGATATAGGGGTAGTCAAGAAGAATGGTGATAACGAATACAAAGGGTTTTGGGTTAATATTAGTGGGTGAGTCAATAAAAAGGGTTGTTAGGATCAAAGGGGTTCACTAGGGGTTAATTGTGAAGGTAGGCTTTTTATGGAGTAAGTGGGTTAAATCCTAGGTGCCTTTATCATCTCTGTATATCAAATCAAAGGTGTGGTCTCGACATGTATAATCGATGCAAGTTCTAGAATAACAAACCAATGTTGACACACCCACAATCAATAAAGTGAGCAAGAAAAAGAATATATGCTCTATAAGGCTCAAAATCTTAGAAAAATTATGGGTTTTTGATGTCAACCTCGTAAATTTCAAACTTCAAAGTAATATTCAAATTTAGGTAGACAACCTAAAAAATTTTTAATTTCTGAAAAATAGACTTAAAATGCTTGATTCCCTAGTATCTTAAAGTTTAAATCATCAATGCACAATTAACTATGAATTAATCCAAAACATATCAATAAGAATCATAAATCAGGGGAAATTTCATTCTAATAGTAATATGAGAAATTTTACTTAAGAACAAGACATAATTCAGGATTTGAGAATAATGAAAAAAGTTAGGCACTTTTAAGATTCTCCCCCCACACTTAAGATGTACATTGCCCTCAATGTACAAAGATAGATATAGATACAGAAAATCAAAAGATAGGGAGACAAGTGAAACTTCCTGAATTTTTTTATGGGGTCATAATACTCGGGCCGCGTTTGAGGCAGACATTTCTATAGGGGTGGGTAATGGGGTCGTTGTTGTGTGATTCCCAAGCAGCCTGAAGAACCTAAAACTAAGAAACTAACATAGAATAAAATAAATTAAGCAGAAGAGAATTAAAGATAAGGAAAATAAAGGAGAAGAGTAAAAAGAAATAAGAGTTAAATGGCCTCAAAGACCCTTGGCTTGTCGAATAGATAAAGCGGCCGGCATGAACTTATGTAAATCGATCTCCCACAGGGAGACTGTGCTAGGATCCTTTCGCTTCTTTGGCATTTGGACAGCGTATCAGGACTCTGTAGAAGGGGAAATAGATGAAAGAATGGAGGAGTTGGGAGGTTGAAGGTGAGTAGGAAGAAGAGAGGGGGGTTTAAATAGAATTTTCAGGTCTGGTACACCCCCACGCCCGTGTACCATGGGCGTGTTGTGTCACACGGCCGTATAGCACGGCCGTGTTGTGCTATGTTCGTTTCTCCCACACCCGTTTCGTGGTCTACACGCCCATGTTTGATAAAACAGTGTCGACCACGGCTGTATCGCACGGCCGTGGTGTTTAGTCAGAGCTCATGTGACTTCCCTCGGTGTCGGCCACGGCCATATCGCACGGCCGTGTCAATTTGTAATCGTCCGTGATCTTGGAATCTTTCATCATTGGCTTGTACTACCTCTGCTATGTCGCATTTAAAGTCAGTAGTATCCACATCGCCACGCCACGGCCGTGGTGTGTGGTGTGGTATGGAAATCTACACCTTGTTTAGTTAATAGTTAGTTACTAAAAAGGAGAAATAAAAGTAAAAATAAAATAAAGTAAAATGTAAAGAGTAATGGAGTTAGTGCTCGGGTTGCCTCCCGAGAAGCGCTCGTTTAAAGTCTTAAGCTAGACTTACCTCTCATTTGCATAATCAGGGTGGTTTGAAGAGTTGAACATCTTTCCTCATGCTATCTGTCCTATTATCCGTGTATGTTCAAGTCGAGTAGCGTTTATTTTGAAAGTGCCAAATATAGGATTACTTACCTCGACTGTTCCGTATGGGAAAACCTTGATTACCCTAAAAGGGATTTTTTTGTTTGTATTAGGGTCAGGAGGAGATATTTGAGGGTCTGCTTTATCTAATAATACCTGATCTCTGATTTTGAATTTGTTAGTCCCATAGAGTGGCTTGGGTTCTGCTTCGTGTATCCCTAGTTTCTCTTTGAAGTGTGTCTTCCACTCGTCTAATTCATCAATATGAAGCCTTCGATCCTCATGAATTATTTCCTTGTTGGCATGAGATATAGGATCTGGCTCAGTTGTGTTGTTCCGTGGTGCTTCTTGAAAAGAAGGTTTAACTAATTGGTTATCAATTGAATTTACTTTCTCACCTCCATCACTTGATGTCCTGGTTGAGTCAAGAGCCTGAAGACTGATTGATTCGTCACCTACACAGAGTATGAGTTCTCCTGTACCAACATCAATTTTAGTTCTGGCAGTTGCTAAAAAGGGTCTTCCTAAAATTAAGGGGATATTATTGTCCTCATCCATGTCTAAAACTACAAAGTCTACTGGGAATACGAATTTATCAATATTTACGAGAACATCTTCGATTATCCCTCTAGGAATTCGAATAGTCTTATCAGCTAATTGAATGTTCATCCTATTTTGTTTGGGTTTCCCTAGACCTAGTTGTTTAAACATTTTATAAGGCATAACATTTATGCTTGCCCCTAAATCAGCTAAAGCGTTATCAATAGATAAACTACCAATTAAACATGGAATTGTAAAACTCCCCGGATCTTTTAATTTTCGTGGTAGTTTATTTTGCAGAATTGCTGAGCACATTGCGTTTAGCTCCACATACGATGCCTCGTCTAACCTCCATTTGTTTATCAAAAGCTCTTTTAAAATTTCCTTGAATCTGGCATCTGCGAAAGAGCTTCAAGAAACGGTAAGTTAATATGTAATTTCTTTAAAAGTTTAAGAAACTTGCCGAACTGTTCCTCTGTGTTATCTTTCTTCATTGCTTCGGGATATGGTATGCGAGGTTGTTACTCTTTGATTACCGGTTTTGATTTATCATGACTTACCTCGACCTCACCTTCCTCTACCACATCCTCTTGCCTTAATTTGGGTTCATCTAACCCTTTACTATCATGAGCGGTTATGGCTTGAAGTTGCTCCTTTGGGTTAGGGTTCAGTGTTGCTTGGCAATCTACCTTGTGGTCATTCTGACATGATCTTGGTAAGTTGACCTACTTGATTCTGGATCTCTTGAATCGATGCTTCTTACTTTTTGAGTGCTGTTTTGGTGTTTTGGAAATGGGTTTCTGACACCGCTATGAATTTTGTCAACATCTCCTCAAGGTTCGGCTTCTTTTCATGTGGGTAGGGCTGTTGTTGGAAGTTTGGAGGGGGTTGCTGTCTCTGGTTTCCTTGACCTCCCCACGAAAAATTGGGGTGGTTCCTCCAACCTGGATTATAATTGTTACTATAGGGATTATTTTGAGATCTAAAATTGTTACCCATATAGTGAGCTTGCTCATTTTCAGTGCTCAGGTTGTAAAGTGGATATTTTGTGTTGCTCATTTGTAATATCCCGAGTTAGGGGCTATTTTGATTATTGCATTGTTTGCATGTATTTGGCCTGCAATGTTGAGTTTCAATTATTTTGAGGCTTAGTTGTAAGCTTGGTGTAAGACTGAGTGGTTGGGGAAACTTTAGTTTTAAGCTTTAGGTGAGGGGAGCTGAATGAGCTGGGGTTTATAAATATTTTTAGGAGAATGTTAGCACAAGAATTGAGCTAGTAGAGTGGCAAGTTAGGCGCCACTTGGAGCTTGGGTTTGGCGTCACTTGCAGGGAAGGAGGTCCTGTGTTCAAGCTGCAGAAGTCTCATATTTTTGCTTCCATTTTGACGGCAGGGAGAAGAAGAAGTTATGGGCAGTTCAAACTCTGCCATAGACCAAGTCAAATTGTTCAAATGGTGGGTGGAGAGTAAATTGTGGAGGTTGACTAGTTCAAACTAGTTTGAATTAGTGGTTGGGAGTGTTTGGAGGTAGTGGCCGAATGTTGGGTGCTTCATGGGGGAGTGGCGGTTTGGTAAGTGGGTAAGTGGAGAGGGCCGAAATTCTTTTTGGCATTTTGGAGCATTTTCGGTCAAATTTGTGTAAGCCAAAATCCTTCTTTTGTCAAAAGCAAGCCAAAATTTCAAGTGAGTTTCTGCATTTTCTTCTTGAAACCGAAAGTCCAAGCACATACTTAGAAAATTGCTTGTTTCTCTTGATATTCTTTGATAGCCGAATGTTCTCTTCCATCTTTCTTTCTTTTTCATTTGTGTAAACCGAAATTAGTACCTTATTCTTCTCATACTTTCTTCCTTTCTTCTCTTGAAACCTTGATAGTCGAAAGTTATTCCCAAAACATTTTCTCCATTCCTTCTTCTTTTCAAAACCGAAAGTACTTTCCTTCTTCTTCTTCTTTTTCCCATTTCACATTATTGGCCGAATATCAACCCCTTTCTTTTCATCTTTCTCTTGTGTTCTCCTTCTTTGTGTAAGGCCGAATCTTCTTCTCCTTTTTGTTTAAGTCTTGGCCGAATATTGGTGTGGTGTGATCTCTCTTGTGTGTGGTGTCCAATTGGGTTTAGAGCAAGGTAAGTGGTTGGCCGAATGTTCATTTCTCTTCTCCCTTGTTCTTTGTCGATTTTGGTTTGGTTAAGAGCCGATTTTGCCCTTTGTTGATAGGAGTTAATCTTTTGTGTTGGAATCGATTTTATCATAGGGCATCCAGGATTTTGGAAGCAAGCAAGAGGAGCCGTCTTCCTCTGTTAATCGATTGGTAAGTGGTGGTAAGGGTTGGTTCTTTTAGTCCACTCTTTTAGTTTCGTTAAGTCAAAGTTTTAAAGGATTAATCTTTTCTCTTAATAGGGTGTGCCGTGTGCATAAAGAAGAACCATCGTTTGGTTCGGGTTTTGGTAGGAAACCAAATCAAGTGTAAGGTAAGGGTTCAAACGTTAACCCCTTTGGTTTAATGGTTTTGGCCGAATGGCCTAGGTGCTAATCTCATATGTGGCCGATTATAGGAGCAAGATAATCGAGGGTCTTAGATCGGTTCCTTGGGATTAAGGCTTGCGTTTTAACAGGTGTGTAAACTATCACACTCTTTGCTTAGTAATATGCTTAATAATCTGATTGTTTAATAAAGCCGAAACAGTATGGTTGATTGATATGATACCCGATTGGGTATGTGCACGGATTCGGGTAAGTCCATTTCATTACGAGTTCTATTGTTAATATACTTGAGATCATGACCTATGATGTATGTGTTATGAGATGCAACATTAAACATGTAGCATGATTTGTATGATTTGCATACTTTACATGAGTCGGTATGATAATGGGTGATATGAGAGAGGAGGAGAATATGATATCCGTGTCTTTGGGACACCAGAGGTTTGGCACCTCCAGTGGTTTGGTACCACAGATTATTTTGTGACTTTGGGTCACCAGAGGTTTGGCACCTCATAGTGTCTCGTCCCAGTGGCTTAGCACCACAGTGGGTTGGCCCTACAGTTGATAATACGGGATTGACGCCAGTGATTTGGTATCACACGATGGGTTGGCCCCATCACTTGATTCGTGACTTCGGTCACCAGTGATTTGGTATCACATTCGTGTCTTTGGGACACCGTGAGGTTTGGCACCTCATAGCGACTCGTCCCCCGTGGTTAACACCACAGTGGGTTGGCCCCACTTTTGAGATATGGGATCGTCGCCGGTGATTTGGTATCACACGATGGGTTGGCCCCATCATTGGATTCTTCGTGACTTTGGGTCACCAGTGGTTTGGCACCACACTTATGGATATCGTGACTTTGGGTCACCAGTGGTTTGGCACCACCAGTGGTTTGGTACCACACGGGGTAGAAAAGGTGTTGTGGATGGCTAGAATTGGGTGCATTAATGACATTGCTCGTATTATGTGTGTTAGTATGTTGTATTAATCGAGAGGGGATTTATGCACCGAGTCTTGCGACTCACCTTCTCCTTATCATTTCAGTGACACTTAGATCGCGGACATGAAGCCGGGTGGACTCGAGGTGACCATGCCATGAATAAAGTCGGTTTTGCAATCGATTTAAGCACTTGGTACTTTATTTCATTTATTTTCATTTGGTTTTGTTGGGATTGTAAATGGCCTTTTAAAATTATGCTTTGATTATTTATATGCTTAAAATTTGATTTCAATTTAGCCTTAATAAATTACTGGGTTAATAATGGATAAAACTTGGAATGAAACGGTTTTCAAGACTACAAAGCGATATGTTTTAAACTTTACCAACGGGTATCACATTAAAATCTTTAAATGAACGCAACTCAAATATTTTCTAAACTTGTGATCTTCCACACTAAGTTCAAAATGTTTTTAAGTAACTAAAAGGAATTTCTACCTTCTAAATGATAAAAACTTACTTTTCAACTAAGCTTTCAAATTCCGGGTCTTCAAAATGCACTACCGCTTTTAAAACAATCATGCCCAAGGTTTTTTTTTTTACAAGTACGGATACATCAAAGAGTTTTCGTTAAACCTTTCACCAAAACCTAACCTCTCAAATACGATTTTCCCCTGTAACATACAGCATTCGGTCGTGGTGTCTCGACCGGGTTTGGGGGTATTATATTTATGGTATCGAGCCAGGTTCAAAAAGCTCTTTGTGGGCTCGAGGCCCAAAATGTGTTAAATATTGGTTTTTAAGTGTTTTGTTTTAAAGTATATGGTTTGAAAGGCATGGCACCGAGTCTCCCAGACCAATCTCGCCTGTGTAGGTACCTCTTACTATTTCTTGTGATTGATGGGTGTGATATGATTGAAAGACTAGCAATAGTGGATTACTTTAGAAACCAAAGCGATAGGACTCAAGTGGACTTGCGAAAACAAAACTTCTTTAATAAGAAATATTCATAAGACTTTGCTTTAAAGAGAAAGTGGAAAAGGTACCGATGCATAAAACTTCTAAATCGAGATAAGTCGAGATTTTAGTCATGAGCACTCGAGGTCGGGTCGTAATACACGTGGACGCGGTCGGGGTAGGATGACGGTTTCGAACTCGTAGGGTCCGGGTCGTGGGTCGAGAATAAGATACGGTACCACCACCAGGTGGAGGTGGTGAGTTTCAGATCGCGGGGATGACGCAGTTGTCGCAGCGATGCCGCGAAGTCCGGAAAGGGTAGCCGGAGTAGGTGGAGGCGCAGTGTTCGTAAATCGTGGCCGAGCGACTCGAGCAAATGGGGCGAGAAGTATTTCGAGGTGTTTCGTGTGTTGCTCAAAGACGGCCGAGTATTGGCTGGAGGCGACGGAGCGGATCATGGATGATCCGACTTGATCGCCGAGGAGAAGTCGAAAGGGTAGTATCGCTTCTTCGGGATGAGTCATACCAGTGGTGGCTCACGGTTCGACGATCTTTGCGATGAGAGGATCTTACTTGGGATTATTTCAAGGTCGCGTGATCGAAAAAGTACATTGGATCTAGCTACATTGATGAGCAACGAAAAGTATTTCGAGGTCGGGTTCGGGGAGCAAGTCCGTGTCGAGCACGAGGCGTAATTCTTGAGATCGAGCCGGTATGCTAGGGGCATTGTGGCTACCGAACACGAGAGGTGTGTTCGATTTGAGGATGGTCTGAGAGATGAATTAAGACTGCTGATTGCTCCACAGCAGGAGCGTGAGTTTGTCGTCCTAGTTGAGAAGGCTAAGGTAGCCCAGAAGGAGTGAAGGAGTCGTGAGGCAAAACGTGGATAGGAATAGACATAAGAGGAGTTTTGGATCTTCTGGGTCATCGGGTAATCCTCAGAAAAGGGCTAGACAGAGTGGGCCAAATCAGTATGGTAGGTCCGTTGTTGTCGCTAATCGGGGACCCGCACAAATTGCAACCGTTGTGGGAAATCTCATTGGGGAGGATCTTTGGACCGGTGGAAAAGGATGTTTTGAGTGTGGCTCATTGGATCACCGTGTGAGAGACCGCCCGCGTAAGTTGGCTAGGATTCACCCAGGGTCGGGGCCGTACTCGGGTTCAGAATAATGGACCGCCACCGCAAAGGGGTCGTGGTAATGGCGAGAGGAGGCAATGGTTTCGTCGGGCCGCGGAGTACCGGCAGAGGTGCGGGTAGTTCCGAGGCAAGACACTGGGTTGGTGTATGCGGCGAGGCACCGAGAGGAGGGCGACGCGACCGGACGTCATAACCCAGACGTTTTTGATCTTTGGTTCTCCTTATACCGCTTTGATTGATGTGGGTTCAACGCATTCATACGTTGCCGTGTAGCATAGTAGAGACCATGGATTTAGACTCGAGACTACTTCTAGGCGGTGACACTAATTAGCCCTCTAGGTCACTCAGTAGTTGTAGATAAGCTATATAGAGACGCACTTCTAGAACTCCAAGGGTAGTGTTTGTGGTCGATCCGATGGAACCGCCGTTGGGGAGTTCGATCCGATTCTCGGGATGGATCGTTGGTTAAGCACCGTGCAAGGTTGGGATCGCGCGCTAAAGCGCATGGTTCTAAAGATGGTGAGGGTGATGAGGTGGTCATGATAGGTAATAGAAGAGATTACTTATCCAACGTGGTATCCGCTCAAGGGTGAGAAGATGGTCGAAGGAAGGGTGTGAAGCATATGTGGTTCATGTGTATGCCTTGGAGGCTAAGGAGTCTCTTTGAGAGGAGGTCCGAACGGTTAAGGAATTTGTTGATGTGTTTCGGAGGAGCTTAGGGTTTGCCACCGGATCGCGAGGTGGAGTTCGGGATAGATCGCTACCCGAAGCTGCGCGGTGTCTATTGCTCCGTATAGGATGGCGCCAAAGGAATTAGTGGAATTAAAGGCTCGAGATCCAGGAGTTGTTGGATCGAGGCTTTATCGAGCCAAGTGTTTCACCTTGGGGAGCGCCGTAGATTTTTGTCAAGAAGAAGAAAGAGTGCGACGATGCGAATGTGCATAGATTACCGCCAATTGAATAAGTCGACGATCAAAAACAAGTATCCGTTGCCACGAATAGATGACTTGTTTGATCACCAAGGGTGCTTCGGTATTCTCAAAGATCGATTTAAGGTCCAGGTATCACCAATTAAAGGTAAAGGAGGCGGATATCCACAAGACGGCGTTTCGTACTCGAGTATGGGCACTACGAATTTTTGGTAATGCCGTTTGGGTTGACTAACGCGCGGCGGCGGCATTCATGGATATGATGAATAGGGTGTTCCAGCAGATATTTGGATCGGTTTGTTGTGGTTTTTATCGACGACATCCTGGTGTACTCAAGGTCGGAAGAGGAGCATGATGCGCATTTGCAGTGAGTGGTGTTTGCAGATTTTGAGGAGAAGCGACTTTATGCTAAGTTTAGTAAGTGCGAGTTCGCTTAGGAGGTGACTTTCTTGGGTCATGTAGTGTCGGCCGAGGATTAGGGTGGATCCTCGGAAGATTGAGGCGATTTTGGATTGGAAGCCGCCTAAGTCGGTGGGTTGAGATTCGGAGTTTTTCGGGTTTGGCAGGATACTACCAGAAGATTTGTAGAAGGATTTTCTTTGATTGCGGCCACGGATGACTAAGTCATTAGGAAAGGAGTTACATTTGTTTGGTGAGAAACGAGAGGAGAGTTTCGACAAGTTAAAGAAGATTTTGACCGAGGCTCTGCTCGATTCAACCGAGGCAGAAAGGAATTCGCGGTGTATTGCGATGCATCACATACGGATTGGGTTGTGTCTTGATGCGGGGAAGGAAGGTTGTGGCGTATGCATCTAGGAAGCCGAGGCCACATGAGGTCAATTATTCGACGCACGACTTGGAGTTAGCGTAGTAGTCTTCGCCTTGAAAATTTAGAGGCACTACTTGTGCGGAGAGAGATCGGTAGTTTACAGATCATAAGAGTCCAAGTACCTTTTGACTCGTAAAGATTTGAATTTGAGGCGCGCAGATGGATTGAGTTGCTTGAGGACTACGACTATTCGATTGAATATCATCCGGCAAGGCTAACGTGGTGGCAGACGCGTTGAACCGTAAGGTTGTATCGGACTTAAGAGTGATGTTTGCCCATTTGAGTTTGTATGACGACGGAAGTATTCTCGCGAGAGCTGCGAGTTAAGCCTACTTGGGTTGCGCATATCGTGGGGAAACAGATTAGTGGATGAGGTTCGAATGCGCCGAAGGTTGCAAGTGCGAGGATGGTGGTTTGGAGATTCTGATATGTCTAGTGATGGGGTCTTTGTGTTTTCAAGGGAGAGCTTGTATGCCGAAGGATATCGAGTTAAAGCGAGAGGATTCTTCAGACGCCCATAGCGGCCCGCACGCTATGCATCCCGGAGGTAGCAAGATGTATAGGGATCTAAGAGAGCGATTTTGGTGGCTGTGTGCAAGAGAGAGAGGTGACAGAGTTTGTTGGAAAGTGTCGACATGTCGAGAGGTCAAGGGTGAACATCGCTTGTCGTCGTGGTTGTTTCACCGGTGAAGATTCCCAGTGGAAGTGGAAAAGGACAACTATGGATTTTGTCGGTGGATTACCTCTACGCAGCGAGCAAGAAGGACTCGGTTTGGGTAATTATGGATCGTCCGACTAAATCACTCATTTTATTCCGGTGAGGGTCGATTACTCCCTTCAGAGGTTGGCGGCCGTATGTGTCGAGATAGTGAGGTCGCGACGGTGTGCGAGATCGATCATCTCGGATAGGGATCCCGATTTACATCAAGGTTCTAGAAAGCGTTGCATCGGGCTCTGGAGTGCAGCGGTTGGATTTCAAAGACGGCATTTCACCCACGGATCGGCGGCAATCGGAGAGGGTTATACAGATCTTAGAGGATATCTTTGAGAGGGTGTGTTTTGGACTTCAGAGGTAGTTGAGAGGAGTTTACGCCATTAATTGAGTTCGCCTACAACAATAGTTATCAAGCAAGTATCAAGATGGCACCATATGAGGCGTTGTATGGTAGGAAGTGTCGCTCACCTACATGTTGGACGGAGTTGGGTGAACGTCAGTTGTTGGGACCAGAGTTGGTTGCAGAGACTGAAGACAAGGTTAAGTTGATTCAGGCTCGGTTGAAGGAAGCTTTGGACAGCAGGCGAAGTCTTATGCAGACCTCAGGGGGAGAGATATAGAATTTGCTGTGGGAGATCAAGTTTTTCTGAAGGTCTCGCCATGGAAGAAAGTGTTGAGGTTCGGAAAGAAGGGCAAGTTAAGTCCGAGGTTTATTGGGCCGTATAAGGTACTGAGACGAGTGGGACCAGTAGCTTATCAGCTTGAGTTACCAGCAGAGCTAAGTCAGATTCACGACGTATTTCACGTTTCGATGCTTAGGCGCTATCGTTCAGATCCATCGCATGTCGTAGCGGTGGAGGAGATCGAGGTAAATCTGGATTTGACCATGGAATAAGAACCAGTGCAGATTCTAGACCGAGATGTGAAGGTTCTGCGTAGAAAGTCAGTTCCTTTAGTAAAGGTGCTATGGCGGAATCATGGCGTAGAAGAAGCTACGTGGGAACCAGAGGATATGATGATACGGCAATACCTCAACTCTTTTGACTGTAATTTCGAGGCCGAAATTATTTTTAAGGGGGGTAGAAGCGTAATATCCCGGGTTAGGGGCTATTTTGATTATTGCATTGTTTGCATGTATTTGGCCTGCAATGTTGTGTTTCAATTGTTTTGGGGCTTAGTTGTAAGCTTGGTGTAAGCTTTGAGTGGTTGGGGAAACTTTAGTTTTAAGCTTTAGGTGAGGAATTTGAATGAGTGGGGTTTATAAATATTTTTAGGAGAATGTTAGCACAAGAATTGAGCTAGTAGAGTGGCAAGTTAGGCGCCACTTGGAGCTTGGGTTTGGCGTCACTTGCAGGGAAGGAGGTCTGTGTTCAAGCTGCAGAAGTCTCATATTTTTGCTTCCATTTTGACGGGGAGGAGAAGAAGAAGTTGTGGGCGGTTCAAACTCGCCATAGACCAAGTCAAATTGTTCAAATGGTGGGTGGAGAGTAAATTGTGGAGGTTGACTAGTTCAAACTAGTTTGAATTAGTGGTTGGGAGTGTTTGGAGGTAGTGGCCGAATGTTGGGTGCTTCATGGGGAGTGGCGATTTTGGTAAGTGGGTAAGTGGAGAGGGTCAAATTCTTTTTGCATTTTGGAGCATTTTCGGTCAAATTTGTGTAAGCCAAAATCCTTCTTTTGTCAAAAAAGCAAGCCGAAATTTCAAGTGAGTTTCTGTATTTTCTTCTTGAAACCGAAAGTCCAAGCACATACTTGACGAAAATTGCTTGTTTCTCTTGATATTCTTTGATAGCCGAATGTTCTCTTCCATCTTTCTTTCTTTTTCATTTGTGTAAACCGAAATTAGTACCCTATTCTTCTCATACTTTCTTCCTTTCTTCTCTTGAAACCTTGATAGCCGAAAGTTATTCCCCAAAACATTTTCTCCATTCCTTCTTCTTTTCAAAACCGAAAGTACTTTCCTTCTTCTTCTTCTTTTTCCCATTTCTGTTATTGGCCGAATATCAACCCCTTTCTTTTCATCTTTCTCTTGTGTTCTCCTTCTTTTTGTAAGGCCGAATCTTCTTCTCCTTTTTGTTTAAGTCTTGGCCGAATATTGGTGTGGTGTGATCTCTCTTGTGTGTGGTGTCCAATCGGGTTTAGAGCAAGGTAAGTGGTTGGCCGAATGTTCATTTATCTTTTCCCTTGTTCTTTGGCGATTTTGGTTTGGTTAAGAGCCGATTTTGGCCTTTGTTGATAGGAGTTAATCTTTTGTGTTGGAATCAATTTTATCATAGGGCGTCCAGGATTTTGGAAGCAAGCAAGAGGAGCCGTCTTCCTCTGTTAATCGATTGGTAAGTGGTGGTAAGGGTTGGTTCTTTTAGTCCACTCTTTTAGTTTCGTTAAGTCAAAGTTTTAAAGGATTAATCTTTCCTCTTAATAGGGTGTGCCGTGTGCATAAAGAAGAACCATCGTTTGGTTCGGGATTTGGTAGGAAACCAAATCAAGTGTAAGGTAAGGGTTTAAACGTTAACCCCTTTGGTTTAATGGTTTTGGCCGAATGGCCTAGGTGCTAATCTCATATGTGGCCGATTATAGGAGCAAGATAATCGAGGGTCTTAGATCGGTTCCTTGGGATTAAGGCTTGCATTTTAACAGTGTGTAAACTAACACACTCTTTGCTTAGTAATATGCTTAATAATCTGATTGTTTAATAAAGTCAAACAAGTATGGTTGATTGATATGATACCCGATTGGGTATGTGCACTGATTCGGGTAAGTCCGTTTCATTACGAGTTCTATTGTTGATATACTTGAGATCATGACCTATGATGTATGTGTTATGAGATGCAACATTAAACATGTAGCATGATTTGTATGATTTGCATACTTTACATGAGTCGGTATGATAATGGGTGATATGAGAGGAGGAGAATATGATATCCGTGTCTTTGGGACACCGGAGGTTTGGCACCTCTAGTGGTTTGGTACCACAGATTATTTTGTGACTTTGGGTCACAGAGGTTTGGCACCTCATAGCGCCTCGTCCCGGTGGCTTAGCACCACAGTGGGTTGGCCCCCTGATTGATAATACGGGATTGACGCCGGTGATTTGGTATCACACGATGGGTTGGCCCCATCACTTGATTCGTGACTTTGGTCACCGGTGATTTGGTATCACATTCGTTTCTTTAGGACACGCAGAGGTTTGGCACCTCATAGCGACTCGTCCTCGTGGTTAACACCACCGTGGGTTGGCCCCGCTTTTGAGATATGGGATCGCCGCCAAAGTGATTTGGTATCACACGATGGGTTGGCCCCATCATTGGATTCTTCGTGACTTTGGGTCACCAAAGTGGTTTGGCACCACACTTATGGATATCGTGACTTTGGGTCACCAGTGGTTTGGCACCACCAGTGGTTTGGTACCACACGGGGTAGAAAAGGTGTTGTGGATGGCTAGAATTGGGTGCATTAATGACATTGCTCTGTATTATGTGTGTTAGTATGTTGTATTAATCGGGAGGATTTATGCTTTGAGTCTTGCGACTCACCTTCTCCTTATCATTTCAGGTGACACTTAGATCGCGGACATGAAGCCGGGTGGACTCGAGGTGACCATGCCATGAATAAAGTCGGTTTTGCAATCGATTTAAGCACTTGGTACTTTATTTCATTTATTTTCATTTGGTTTTGTTGGGATTGTAAATGGCCTTTTAAAATTATGCTTTGATTATTTATATGCTTAAAATTTGATTTCAATTTAGCCTTAATAAATTACTGGGTTAATAATGGATAAAACTTGGAATGAAACGGTTTTCAAGACTACAAAGCGATATGTTTTAAACTTTACCAACGGGTATCACATTAAAATCTTTAAATGAACACAACTCAAATATTTTCTAAACTTGTGATCTTCCACACTAAGTTCAAAATGTTTTTAAGTAACTAAAAGGAATTTCTCGGCCTTCTAAATGATAAAAACTTACTTTTCAACTAAGCTTTCAAATTCCCGGGTCTTCAAAATGCACTACCGGTTTTAAAACAATCATGCCCAAGGTTTTTTTTTTTTTTTACAAGTACGGATACATCAAAGAGTTTTCGTTAAACCTTTCACCGGAAACCTAACCTCTCAAATACGATTTTCCCCGTAACATACCAGATTCGGTCGTGGTGTACTGACCGGGTTTGGGGTGTTACATCATTCCTCCTCCATTCGTATCGCACTGCATAACTGGATGTACTTGTGAAGAACCACAAAAACCATCAATTTTTTTATTTAACATCTCTACCTGATTTGATAGCATGGTCACTGCGTCGAGGTTAAAAACACTAGCGGCTTTTGTTGGCCTTGTTCTCGTGACTTGCCACTGATAATTATTCAGTGACATCTCTTCAATAAACTCGTAGGTAGCCTCAGGTGTTTTGTTCTTCAAGGTTCCGCCGGCGGCTGAATCAATCAACTGCCTGGTTGAAGGATTTACACCGTTATAAAAGGTTTGGACTTGTAGCCACAATGGTAATCCATGGTGTGGGCACCTTCTCAATAGATCTTTGTATCTCTCCCATGCATCATAAAGTGTCTCTAAATCCATCTGCACAAAAGAAGAGATATCATTCCTTAACTTAGCCGTTTTAGCCGACGGAAAATATTTTAATAAAAATTTTTCGGTCATTTGCTCCCATGTAGTGATTGGTCCTCGTGGAAGAGAATTCAACCACTGTTTGGCTTTATTCCTCAAAGAAAAGGGAAATAACCGAAGACGAATGGCATCATCAGAAACACCATTTATTTTGAACGTATCGCAAAATTCTAGGAAATTTGCCAAGTGATTGTTTGGATCTTCATCCTGCAAACCATCAAACTGAACAAATTGCTGTATCATTGGAGTTGTGTTAGGTTTCAGTTCAAAATTATTTGCAGCAATAGTAGGTCTAACAATACTTGATTCAGTACCAACTAAACTAGGCTTAGCATAATCATACATAGTACGAGGAGCATGATTTTCAGCCACCTCTAGAGGTAGCGGATTATTCTCAGCCATCTCTTCGGTAATATTGTTCTCGTCTTCTTGCTCTTCTTCTATGTAAGTTAAGCTTCGCCTTATTTCTCTACGATTTCTGCGAACGGTTCCTTCAATATCACTGTCGTAAATTAAGGGTCCTGTCGGGTTCGATCCTCGGCAACGGCGCCAAAAACTTGATCGTGTACGTCAAAGTCTTAAAATTTTAAATAAAGAATGATCGAGCCTGGAAACTAACTGTGACAACGATTGAGCCAAGTGCACCTATCAAATAGTAGTATAGCTTAGTGGCAAGACCGGATTGTCGAACCCAAAGGAACCAAAAGTACTAATACTGACTCTCTTTCTATTATTTAGCCTAAGAAACAAGGGAATTTGTTGTTTAATCTAAAATTAACTAACTATTAAGCTAAAGATGCTAAGACAAAGAGAACGAACTTGGGAAAACACTCGTGAGAAAAACCAATTGATTAAGACGATACCCAAGGAAGAATCCACCTAGACTTCACTTGTTATCTAACTCTGAACCAGATGATTTATTCACTTGACTTGATCCGTAGGATTCCCTAATTTATAGTAATACCTCTCTCGAGGCTACTAACGTCTAACCCTAGGTTGATTAATTAAAATCTCTTTCTAATTAAAACCCCTAGAATTGCATTAACTCGATCTATGGACTCCCATATTAGGTTTGACCCTAATCTGGTAGATTTTTGTCACCCTATCTCTAGGCGCGCGAGCAACTCTGCTTAATTATGCTAGATCTACTCTTAGGCAGGGAATTTTGCTCCTCCACCTAAGCACATCAATACTTGAATCAATATCCCGAAAATATCAAAACAAGAATTAAGAACACCTAATTAAGAACAAATCAAGTATTTATCATATAGTTCAGCAACCGATAACAAGATTCATCTTAGGTTTCATCCCCCTCAGGTACCTGGGGGTTTAGTTCATAATCATAAAAGAATACATCTCAGAAAAAAAGATAAAACAAAACATAAGAAAAACCCTAAAACTCCCTGAAGGAATTGAAGAGAAGATCCTCCGTCTTGAGTATGACTCCGGCTTCTTGAGATGAATCAACTGACTTTCTTCGAGTAAATCCCACAATTCTGACCTCTCTGACTTGGCTCCTTGGCCTAGCTGGACACCCCCCGATAGAAGGCTTCTGTCGACCCCCTTTTTAGGTCATACTTAGGGTGTTTATATAGACTTTGGAATGTGTTTCTTCGCTTCTAAGTATCCTAATTTGAGTGAAATTCCTCTTTGTCACGACAGGGACATGCCCTTGGCACAAGCCCGTGTGAATCGTGGCCAGGCCGTGTTTGAGTCTATGAATGAGGCACAGCCGTGTGGATTTGGCCCAGGCTGTGTCAATTTCTTTCTTTGGCCCATTTGGTCCGTTTTAAGCCCGTTTTCCGTTCTTTTCATCCTCCTATGCTCACCTGAGTATAAAACATGAAATTAAAGGATCAAGAGCACCAAATTACATAAATCAAGGGATAAATCATCCAAAAGTATGCTAAATGTGGGCTTTAAAATATGTTACTATTACGGTTTATCAATAGATTTCATCAATTGTTAGAGATTCGTGACTATACAAAATCGTATCTCTAAAGGTTGAATAAGACGGGGGCAACGAACAAAGTAGAGTTAATCTCAATTTTCTTTATCATACTGAACCTCCATGGCCTCTAGATTTGAGAGAATTTCTTTAAACATAGTTAAGTGTTCGTGCACAGACGTACCTTCCTCCAAACGATGAGCATAAAGACATTTCTTTATATACAACTTACTAGTTAGGGTTTTTGAAATTCATAGTTGTTGAAGCTTTGCCCATAGTGCAGCGGCAGTCTTCTCCTTCATCACGTCCTGTAGAATTTCATTCGAAAAATGTAGATGTAATTGCGTTAAAGCCTTTCGATCTTTATGTTTCTTATCTTCCTCCGTCAATGTCGAATGCATCTTATCTTTCCCTAGCGGGGCATCTTCCAAATCCATTTACGCAAGAACTGCCTGCATCTTTATTTGCCACAATTGGAATCTGGTGTTGCGATCCAATAGCGGAATATCATACTTCAATTTCACCATTACCATGATCGAGACAAGCAACCCGAAAAGCTCTTGATACCAGTTTGTAGAAACTAACGTCGACAATGGCAATATAGAACGATTACAAAGCAAAATGAAAGAAAAATAAGAACACGCAAATTTTACGTGGAAACCTTTTTGGGAAAATAACCACGGGTAGAGGAGAAGAAAATTCACTACTATCGTATTCGAATGATATAAAATGAGTTTAGACTACATCTGTTTATAGGTTGAAAAAACCTTATTCTAATCAATGTCAAATAGATAACGTGTAGTAAGGTTAAAAAACCTTATTCTAATCAATGTAAAATAAAAGAATTATAGTTCTATATGGATTTTACTTTTATTTTATTTTACCACTGTATTTTATTTTAAAATGATTTAAGTCACTCAACTCTAACATGCAGATTGTTATCCGAATGTTTCAATTGCTCATAGAATTTTTTTAGCAGTCCCTTTGACTATGGAATCAACTGGAAAAAGTTTTTCAAAGCTAAAGTTAATCGAAACCTACTTGAGGTCATCAATTTCACAAGAACGGTTCAATGGTCTAGCAATTTTATCAATCAATAAGGATTTTTTTGGAAAGCATTGATGTTGATCTTATCATTAAAATGATGATTTTGCATCTTGGAATGCTTGTAGAACCCATTTTTTATGTGTTTTTGTAGTTGATGACATTGGAGTAGATTGAATGAAAATATTTTTTTTTAAATTCTTTTAGAAAATTTCTTATTCGCTTAATGTCATAAAACATATTATTTTAAAGACATTACTAGTATATATTTTTATTTTATTTATTACATTTTATAATTTTTTTTAAAAGGGGCCCAATTTATTATTTCGCCTAGGGTCCAAAAAATGTCAAGAACGAGCCTAACGTCAGGCATGGTACCACAATATCCATAATAGTCTTGGGATTGGGAGTCTAAGGGGGTCCCGGTATTGCGATACCCGTTACTTAGAATCTATAGTTGGCCTCAATTTTCTTCACTTCAACATTATTAGGGATATCATGACTTTTAGGCCTCGATATCGCAATACCCCCTTATAAGTGATGTTTTCTTCCAATTTGGGCCATTATGAACTCCCTAAACCTCAATCTCATTACAATTGGTCAATTCGGGTCTAAAAATGGCATAAAACTAACAAAAAAATTATTAACAACAAAATCAAAAATAAAAAAAAAGTAAAGAAAAGACACCTAATTTGCTTGAGAATAAGCTTTTTAAGTGTAATGAAGAGTCTAATTTGATGTATCAAATTACGATAGATCACTGATTGTCGAGAAGCTCACACTATCCCAATATTGGTTCGATAGTCTTTTATTCACTTTATTCAGTTATATGGCATGTACATAGGAGTTAATGGTTGTGTTTACTTCTGAATGATAATTTTGGTTTAAACATTGCTAAATGTTTAATTTTGGACGATTATAAGGTTATATATAGGTTTGCGTATGCTTAGTAACATTTTAAGCACATATGCATCATATGATTATGAATTTAGAAGTTAAATTGAATGGTTAAAGTGATGGAAATGAATTATTGTATAAATGTGAATGTTTGGGAACTTACAAGTTGGAAAAGATGTGATTATGTGCATAATTGAATGAATGAATGTTTAAATGATAGAGAAATGGTTGAATAGAAAATTTAGGCATGATTTGAATTATTTATATGCAGGTTTAAGTGTGTTCATTGGCACCAATTCATTGTGTTTTGGTTTAGGCTTGAAAAGGGACCAAAATGGAATTATTTTTTTGACATATTTGGTACTGAGGTATTAATACCATGGGTGAAGGTATCAATTCTTTATATTTTTAGTCAAATTTTATTTTAAAATTATGAACCTTAAATGGTATAGATACCAGACTAAAGTATCGATACTCTGTATCATAGTATCGATATTATTAAACTTTGTTTTAAACTTTTGCAAAACAGAATGTAAAAACTATATCGATACTAGAGTTTGGTATTGATACCTATAGAAAAGTATCAATACCTTGTGACTAGTATTGATACCTTTTGATTTCAATTGATTTTTTGAAACTCCAAGGTTAGAAATGGTATCGATATCTAATAAGGATATCAATACTTGGTTTGAAACTTTGAAAACTCTGCAATTTGGTCCTATTTCATGCTTAGGTCTACCAAAAATAGCTTTCGAAAGCTTGAATAAGCTTAAATTTAATTGTGTATCATAATATGAATGTGATTATGACATGATTTGTAACGCCCCAATCTGGGGGTTAAAATTTTTCAGGAAAATTTGTTTTGTTGAAAATTTATTTGTTGTTGTTTGGGCCTCTGTCTGTAGTCTGGCCTGCTTAATGCTTCTGGAAACTCAAGGGTTGACGAAAAGCTTGAAGTAGAGTAGTTGGTTAAGAAACTGTTAATACTTCAAGAGGTCGTGAGCTCAATTCCTATTGGTGCTACATATCTTATTAATACATTTCTTTTGCTCCTTTCCAACTTGTACACGCCCCGAAGTTAAGCAATTGGAAATAAGTTTAGATGTAAATAAGTTATTGACCTAGTGGTTAAGTTTTAGTGAAATCATCTTTGTGACTCGAGATTGATTCCCCTCGCTTGTAAATTCTTTTTTTAAAGCCTGTGTCGTTCAGCCCTAGCAAATTTTCAGATTTCAGTCTGACTCAAACACTAGAAAATCTAATTAATTTGAATATTCAAAGACTTTATTTGAATTATCAAAAGGCTATCGGTTTTTTTTAAAGATTAAACTAATTTTTATGTTGAGTTTTTTTTTTCCATATTTTTCCTCTTCTTTTCCCCTAATTTTGTCCCATCCCCTTCTATTTTCTCTCAATTTTCCTTCATTTTCTCCCCTTTTCTTTCCTTATTTTCTCTTCACCCTTGTGTCGCCCCTTTGTGTTCTCTTCTTCTTATTCTTTTCTTCTTGCTGAATTACTGATTAGTCTGGCCAAATTCATTTGTACTGCTTGGATTTTTCATTGGTTCTTCGAACCTATCGTTCGAATAGAGTAACTAGTTTTTCTTTTGATCTGAAATTATCTTGTTTCCTTCTTCCTTTATTTTATGCTTTGGCTGAATGTTACTAGTGCCATAGCTAAACATTCTATACTAACTTTTGAGTGTTATTTTGATTTAAGGACCTAATCTGAACATCATGAATCAACAGTGACATCAAAACTTGTTCATGTCTTCGTTATATATCGAAATAGAATTCGATCTAAAGCTGTCTAGATCTAAGTTGTAGAAGTTACGGTTACGTTAGTGCATCAGATTCGTATAAATCAGGTGTGGGTCTAACCTTTGGGTGTTTAATTGACTATAATTAATAATGTTATGTGCATGATAAACCAAAGTACATGTTGATTTGTGTGTGGCCGAACGGTCATGAGTGGATTAAAAGTTTTCGATTAAGGTAAGTACTAAAAAGGGGTAGTGGTCGAATGCTTAAAGGCTTTAATTAAGATGAAATGATTCTGTGGGTGCTGAATGTAATTACTTTTAATGTGTTTTCTGATTTGTGTGACATGATACTATTAATGAATGCATGATTAAGCATGCCATTGAGATTGTTAAACTGGAAGCATGATAAGCATGCTACTAAAATTATTAAACTGAAAGCATGATAAGCATGCCATTGATATTGTTACTGTTACCAAATAGCATGATATGCTACATGATTGATATGCCATATTGCATTGTATGAGTTTGGGTATTGATTAGGTGACGAAAGAGTTCCATGGAGTACTGGCAGTTTATTCACAACATTGGTTAGTCAGTATACTGCACCCGGGAGTATTGTGGAGTACTGGCAACTTATCACATCCTACTGGAAGCTTGTCTCCATTTTACGAGCAGTTTTATCTGCATCCTATTACTGGTGGTTTAACCACATAGCAATTCTATCTGCATACTATTACTGGTGGTTTAACCACACCGATCTTAGGCTCTTATTATTTTGGTGTTCGGATGACGAGTTTTGAGGAACTCGTGGTGTTTAACGGATGGATGGGTAGGACTATTGCACTATATCATGGAGCATGTCATATACATATGTTTATATGCCATGGTAAATTGTATGAATTGTATGTTATTTGTATGCCTCATTGACTGATTGTATGCTTATTTTTTGCTTAGACTCGCACTGAGCTTTTTAAAATCACCCCCTAGTTTACTCCTAACAAATAACCCGCAAGATTAGGATCGAACTTGGCATATGAAGGTCTCGTCTCGAATTTTCTCATAATAAAGTATTTTTAAATTTTAATTTATTTATTTTTGTTTTATTTTGGGATTATAAAATTTATTATGTATGGATTGTGGTATGGGTGATTTTTATTTGGGATTTTGGATGCATGAAATATTTGGATGAAAACTAAACAAACTTAATAACAGATCTAACACAACTTAAAATATGGATTTTATACAAAATGGAATGCAACATTTTTCCGCTGCCTAACAGTAAAACGAGGTTTTTAAAAGGTTGTAGATACAGTCAACTAAGGTTTTATTCAAACGACTCGATGTTCTCATAAATTGAACCTAAATTATAGATAACCTAACAAACTAGTCTTTTTAACAATCCATATGCAACCACGCTAAATTTTTTGAAAATTGAACAAAACAACGATTTTTCAACCGAACGTTTTTACTTGACCATTTCGGTGGCTAATGTAACCTTCGGGATTCGGTCATAATGTTTAGGCCGGGTTTGGGAGGTTACATGATTGATTGATTGATTATGAATTTGACAGGAGTAGCTCCAGCAACGAATGTGACATCCCGTTTCTCGAACCCGACGATCGGGTTGGGTAAAGGGATGTTACATGATCTCATTTTCTAAAGTAAGTTTTAAATATAATTTTCATGCCATTAATAATAATAAATAAATAAAATTTTATGCATATTTCATATTAAAATCATCAAATCAAAACAATACCCATAATACATATATTTAGAAATCACTTTTGAAGTATACCACTAATTTTCTATTTAAACAAATTCAATATTAATTACTCCCTTAAAAAAATATCAAAATTGTAAATATTGTTTCATGTCTGATCGGCTGTAAACATTACAGCAAAAATGTGCAAGCATACACTATCGATGTAAGTATAATAGATAGATGTGTTTCTGTCGGATTTCGATCCCACATGGTTGGTTGTCTTTTGTCTATTAATGTCAGTGTAATAACTAGATAGAAACGAGATAAATTGTTAGTATAGTTGTCAAAGCAATAACTCAAAAATAATAAGATAAAGTATGCTATGAATAAACTGGGATCCCCAACATGAACCTTCAGCAGTATACTAAGTACTCACAATGAATAAAATTTAATGTATATCTTACCAAATGCCACTGTTTTATTTAATTTGAGAATTAACCATGCACATTAACCTCACCTTTCGATGATGGCAATATGGCACTATTAAGAACATGTAACACCCCAAACCAGGTCTATGCGTTAAGACAAGATTTGGTTTGTCACACCGAACGAACATCCAAAATTTCTCTAATGATTTAAGTAATCAGTAATGCAAAACCTTAACGTAGTTTTAAAAGAAAATTGAAAGAAATTGAAAAATAATAATTTAGGTGTCCAAAATTGTTATAAAACACAATATTTTTAAGAAAACTTTATAGATTTTAACATACGCCCATATTAAGAGTCTTAAAATAAAATTAAATCCATCCACACATAAAAATCCATAAAAATATAATTAGAGGCCTTATTACAACATACCCAAAATAAAATAAGTAACTTAAATAGAGTTCATAGTTTATAAAACCCAAGCTCGTAGTATGGCCTCCACCATGTCATTCCCGGCCCAAGTCCACATCAATTTCCATTACCTGAGATGGATAATAAAACGGGGTGAGTTACAAAGAACTCAGTGTGTAACTCACTTACCACCATTATTGGGCCAGACCATCAAGGCATTAATTTGGGCTTGAGCCCAATTACAAATTTTAACAATGTAAAATGAAATAACATATATAAAATGCATGTAAAAATGAATTTCCCAACCAAACCTAATTTCCATCCGCTACACACCCCGTACCAACTCGCACACTGTGGGGATCAAGTCAACCCACCCCGCCAAACACACCAATCGTAGGCATTTAGCCTTTTTAAATAATATTGTAGTGCACTATCGAACTAGATTGTGACATAGTCACCGAACTAGAGGCATTAAGCCAACATTTGTGGCAGAGCCACGAACTAGATTCATGGCCACAGCCTTACTTCTCTTCATCATGTATCCCATCCCATGCAATTATGTATGAATAACAAACTTTAATCATAAATAATTTATTAAGTAATCCACAATACAAATGAGTTTTTAATTAAACTTTTCATTTGGGTCCATTAAACAAAATAGTATTTAGCCCATTTAGCAATCTAGCGAACTTAGGCCCAAATGTCAAACTAGAAGGTTTTGGCCCATTTAGCGATCTAGCGATCTTTTGACCCAATTTATCGATCTAGCGCTTTTTTCGGCCCAATTTAACAATCTAGCAAATTTTCGGCCCAATTTAACAATCTAGCAATTTTTCGGCCCAATTTAACAATCTAGCAATTTTTTATGGCCCAATTTATCGATCTAGCAGTTTTATGGCCCAATTTATCGATCTAGCAGTTTTATGGCCCAATTTATCGATCTAGCAGTTTTTCGTAAATTTCTCGGTTTATCCGTTTTCATGCATTTACACAAAAGTACTAATTACTACAACATTTCCGATTTGGCCTTTTTTACGATTTATCAAATTTCTTACGGTTTAGTATCTAACCCGAAAGATAAGTGTGAAGTTACACACCTTGCTATGGTGAGGACTAAACTTTCCCGCTCGTCAACACCTATACATATCACGATAACTTATGATCATTATAATCTAATAATAAAACTGATTTAAACATAACGATCTAAAATTTACCCTCGGATTTTTGAACTACTTCCACTTACTGTTTCTCCCCGATTGATGGTTCGTTAACCGAATCAAATCCACGAACAAATAATGGTTCGGGAGTACGAACTACTTCAAACAATTGATTCTCCTCGGATGAACGTCCACAACCCGGTGGGAAATCCCGGATTGTCGTCTGATCCTTTGTTTATACTTAGGGGATTAACGGAACCTCCTTCTTCTTCCGAAAACTAAACACCGCCCTTTTCTTCCTATTTTGAATGTCTTAGAAGACAAAAGATCATTAACCATTCTAATATTATACCAAAACAATATGACCAAAAGTTTTTAAGAGTGAAATTTCCTTACCACAATAATCCTTGTCCCACAATACGAGTCGCCCAAACGTTTCCTTAACACTTAAATCGATTCCAACTTTCTATGTTACTCACGAACACTTGATCCCCTATCTTCCGTTGTCGCACTAAAATATAACGAATGGAAACGTTAATAGTATGAACTATTAACTAATCGTAACTAAAAAGAATTCTTACCTATTGACCACGATCGAAAAGAAAGGATTGAGAATGATGTTTGATGAAGGATTCGGCTATGTATAACCAAAGAAAAAGAGATAATGTTTCGGCTATGGACACACTAGCATTCGGCCATGATAGAGTTTAATGGAGAAAATTTGAGTGAAAAGAAATAAAAATAAGAGAAAAGATGGTGATGATGTTGTTTCAGTTTTCAAAGAGAAGAGAAGAAAAAGATATGTTTAGGAGCTAGGTACATTCGGCAATGGTAAAAAGAAAAGAAAAAGAATGGCTTTTTGGTATAGGTGATTTTTGAACTAAAAGTCATCTTGAAGTTTAGCTTTGTTCCCAAAGCTCCATGCAATGCTTTCCAAAACCGTGACGTAAACCTAGGATCCCTATCTGGATATAATAGACACGGTACCCCATGCAACCTCACGATTTCGGATACGTGCGGCTTAGCCAACACGTAACGAGTAATCCGCATTTAACTGGTAGAAAATGAGCGGTCTTCGTCAAACGATCAACAATTACCCAAAGCAGAGTTTTTCTTAGTAGGTGTTAAAGGTAACCCACTAACAAAATCCATTGTTATCCGCTCCCTTTTCCAAAGAGGAATCTTTTACGGTTGTAATAATCACGACGGCAATTGATGTTCCGCCTTCACTTCATCGACAAGTTAAACATTTTCCACACAAATTCGAGAAATCTCACGCTTCAACCACAGCCACCAATATTATTCACGAAGATCCCGATACATCTTATTTCCTCGGGTGCATAGCATAAGGGCTACTATGCGCCTCTCGAAGAATCATTTGTCTCAGATTCGAGTCCTTAGGCATCTGAGACTTTTCCACTAAAGCACAACACACCTTCCGTGTTTATACCAAAATCCTCTATTCCTCCATTTTCAACTTGTTGAAGTAAAGGTCCCAACTTTCCATCTAATATTTGCTTTTTCTTAATTTGCTCCAACCACGGAGGCTTCACACTGAAGTTCCGCTATCGGACTACCATCCTCGTACAAACTTAAATGGGCAAACATTGCTCTCAAATCAGATACCACCTTACGACTTAACGCGTGCGCTACCACATTAGCTTTTCAGGATGATACTCTATTGAGAAATCATAGTCCTTTAACAGCTCCACCCATCTTCGTTGTCTCAAGTTTAACTCCTTCTGAGTAAGAAGATACTTAAGACTCTTGTGATCCGTATAGATGATAGACTTTTCACCGTAGAGGTAATGCCTCCAAATCTTTAGAGCAAACACCACTGCAGCTAACTCCAAGTCATGAGTAGGGTAGTTTACTTCGTGTGGTCTCAACTGACGAGAAGCATAAGCTACCACTTTCCCATTTTGCATCAATACGCAACCTAATCCCGTATGCGACGCATCACAATAAACTATAAACTCCTTTCCAGCCTCAGGTTGAATCAATACCGGTGCTTCCGTCAAAATCTTCTTCAATTCATCGAAACTTTCTTGCTGTTTTTCAGTCCATATAAACGGTACTCCCTTTCGCAAAAGCTTAGTTAGGGGTGCAGCAATCAACGAAAACCCCTCAACAAAGCGTCTATAGTAATCAGCCAAACCCAAGAAACTCACGAATCTCGCCATCGACTTTGGTGGTTTCCAATCCAATACTGACCTCAATCTTCCGAGGATCCACCCTTATTCTTTGGTGACACCACATGACCCAAGAAAGTCACTTCCCTTAACGAGAATTCACATTTTGAATTTGGCATACTGATTGATTATCTCGGAAGTAAGCGTGCAATACAATTCGCAAATGCGAATCATGCTCTTCTTCATTCCCCTGAATATACCGAATGTCATCTATGAATACCACCACAAACCGGTCTAAGTATGGTTGAAAGACCGGTTCATCATATCCATAAATGCACTGGTGCATTGGTCAACCCAAACGGCATCACCAAAAACTCATAATGTCCATAACGAGTTCGAAAGCCGTCTTGTGAATATCCGCTTCTTTCACCTTAAGTTGATGATAACCCGATCTCAAATCAATTTTGGAGAAAACTGAAGCTCCCTTCAATTGATCAAACAGGTCGTCAATTCTTGGCAGAGGGTACCTATTCTTGATCGTCAATTTATTTAATTGCCTGTAGTCAATACACATACGCATCGACCCATCTTTCTTCTTAACAAACAAAATGGTGCCCCCACGGAGACACACTCGGTCGAATAAAGCCTCGATCTAGCAATTCTTGAATTTGAGCTTTAAGCTCCGCCAACTCCTTCGGTGCCATTCTATAAGGAGCAATGGACACTGGAGCCGCTCCGGGCAAAAGCTCAATACCAAATTCCACTTCGATCCGGAGGTACAGGAAGTTCTTAGGAAATACATCCGGAAATTCCTTCACTATCCTCACATCTTCCATCGACAACTCTTTGGCATCTAAAGCACTAATAAATGCTAAAAATGCTCCATACCCTTTTCGCACCAACTTTTACGCCTTAAGTGCGGATACCACCTTTGCCAAGTAATTCCTTCGCTCGCCTATCATAATTATTTCTTTATCCTCCACCGTCCTTATTAACATCCGCTTTTCAAAGACAATCCAATTTCGCCCGGTGCTTAACCAACCAATCCATGCCCAAAATGATATCGAACTCGCTAAAAGGCAACTCCATCAAATTTGCAAAAAATATTTCTCCTTGAATTTCTAAGGGCACATCTCTAAACAATTTATTTACTAATACCGATTGTCCTAAAGGACTAATTACCTTCATCTCATTATCGAAATTTTTGAGTCTAATTTCAAGTTCCCGGATATGGTGCTAGCAATATACGAATGGGTAGAACCAATATCTATCAAAGCAATAACAGTACATCAAAAATGAAGAACGTGCAGTTATCACATCAGTGCATTACCATCCTCACGGTGTCTAGCTCGCATATACCAATCCGGCCGTCTTGCATCTGCGTTGCCTCTAGGACCATTTCCTTGACTGCTTTGCACCTTGACCACGCCCGGCCCCATTATCACCACGACTGGTCCACGACCTCTCGGTGGTTCTTTGAATTCCTCTTCTTTGGTGGTGCATCGGTATTACGAGCTTCCCGAGTTGTATCCATTCGACGAGGGCAATTCCTATATTGATGATCCATCGACCCGCATTTATAGCAAGCACCCATTTTCTTCCAGCACTCTCCAAAATGCCTTTTCCCACAATCAGCACAATCTCGACTCTGATTCACAGCTACAGGTGTTCTTCCTTGAGCTGGTTCCTCGTTCCGAGGCCTCTTCGTAAACCTTTTTGAAGAACACGAATACTTCATATCTCTCTTGCTCTAGCTAGCTCGTTCTTGATTACGGCGTTAGAGTTCTTAGCCTCTTCGGCTATCTTGGCCTTTTCCACAAGCGTGGAAAAAGTTCTAACTTGTTGTGGGGCTATCAAAACCCGCAATTCATCGTTCAAGCCATCCTCAAAGCGCATACAACGCTCATGATCTGTTGCCACTATTGTTCGAGCATAGCGACTCAAGCGCAAAAACTTCGACTTCATATGTCGCCACCGTCTTATTCCCTTGGACCAGATTAAATTCCTTCCTTCGGCATCAACATAACTCGTTCCTACATATTTCCTTGGAAGGAAACTTTAAAGAATTCCCAATTAACTAATCTGACCTTTGATGCCTTCTCGTCTGATAAGCCACCATTGGTATGCTTCGTCGCTTAACAAGGACACCGCTCCCTTAATTTTTGTTCCACAATTGCACTCAAGATCGTCCATAATTCACTCCATCGCCTCAAGCCAATATTCGGTGACATTTGGAGCTACACTTGAGACACCTCTCGAAAACCTCAAGACCACTTGATTTCAATCGTTCGATGCATCGACCCACGAGTAGCCGTTGGCCCGGTTCTAGCTCCAGCGACCCTTTCAAGGACTCCCGGCATTGCTCGCGTCACCGCATTATCTTCTTCCATATGATTATGTGATCCCGTCTCACTTTCGAGTGACGCAGTGCATCCATTTCCGGCATATGATCCGGTGCTTCGGTTGCGCCTCTAACACCTCGTCCTCTACCACGCCACGTCTATCGCGTCCACGACCACGTCCCTCTAGAGCTCATAATGACCGATTTAATCGATTAAGAGTTTTATGAATCAAAATACTATTTCGATTATTTATTAACGATGTTTTATGATATGAAAGTGATAGTGTTGTTTTCGCAACCATATCCTATTGTCTCAATCTCTACGGTTTTCAACACCTAAAACTAGAAGTTCTAGAGTGTTTCTTATGATCATATCACAATGATAATAAACAATCAATATCTGAGATACTTACTTGACTTGGCGCGGGATGCTCATGGTGCCATACTACCTTTAAATCAAAAAGTCTAGAAATTTGAGTTGTTTCTCAAACAAATATCTTTATTGAACCCAAACCACAGCCGAGTTTTGAAACTAGCTCTGAAACCATTAAATGTAACACCCCAAACCAGGTCTATGCGTTAAGACAAGATTTGGTTTGTCACACCGAACGAACATCCAAAATTTCTCTAATGATTTAAGTAATCGTCGAATGCAAAACCTTAACGTAGTTTTAAAAGAAAATTGAAAGAAATTGAAAAAAATAATTTAGGTGTCCAAAATTGTTATAAAACACAATATTTTTAAGAAAACTTTATAGATTTTAACATACGCCCATATTAAGAGTCTTAAAATAAAATTAAATCCATCCACACATAAAAATCCATAAAAATATAATTAGAGGCCTTATTACAACATACCCAAAATAAAATAAGTAACTTAAATAGAGTTCATAGTTTATAAAACCCAAGCTCGTAGTATGGCCTCCACCATGTCATTCCCGGCCCAAGTCCACATCAATTTCCATTACCTGAGATGGATAATAAAACGGGGTGAGTTACAAAGAACTCAGTGTGTAACTCACTTACCACCATTATTGGGCGGACCATCAAGGCATTAATTTGGGCTTGAGCCCAATTACAAATTTTAACAATGTAAAATGAAATAACATATATAAAATGCATGTAAAAATGAATTTCCCAACCAAACCTAATTTCCATCCGCTACACACCCCCGTACCAACCTGCACACCTGTGGGGATCAAGTCAACCCACCCCGCCAAACACACCAATCGTAGGCATTTAGCCTTTTTAAATAATATTGTAGTGCACTACCGAACTAGATTGTGACATAGTCACCGAACTAGAGGCATTAAGCCAACATTTGTGGCAGAGCCACCGAACTAGATTCATGGCCACAGGCCTTACTTCTCTTCATCATGTATCCCATTCCATGCAATTATGTATGAATAACAAACTCTAATCATAAATAATTTATTAAGTAATCCACAATACAAATGAGTTTTTAATTAAACTTTTCATTTGGGTCCATTAAACAAAATAGTATTTAGCCCATTTAGCAATCTAGCGAACTTAGGCCCAAATGTCAAACTAGAAGGTTTTTGGCCCATTTAGTGATCTGGCAGTCTTTTGACCCAATTTATCGATCTAGCAGTTTTTCGGCCCAATTTAACAATCTAGCAATTTTTCGGCCCAATTTAACAATCTAGCAATTTTTTATGGCCCAATTTATCGATCTAGCAGTTTTATGGCCCAATTTATCGATCTAGCAGTTTTATGGCCCAATTTATCGATCTAGCAGTTTTTCGTAAATTTCTCGGTTTATCCGTTTTCATGCATTTACACAAAAGTACTAATTACTACAACATTTCCGATTTGGCCTTTTTTACGATTTATCAAATTTCTTACGGTTTAGTATCTAACTCGAAAGATAAGTGTGAAGTTACACACCTTGCTATGGTGAGGACTAAACTTTCTCGCTCGTCAACACCTATACATATCACGATAACTTATGATCATTATAATCTAATAATAAAACTGATTTAAACATAACGATCTAAAATTTACCCTCGGATTTTTGAACTACTTCCACTTGCGGTTTCTCCCCGATTGATGGTTCGTTAACCGAATCAAATCCACGAACAAATAATGGTTCGGGAGTACGAACTACTTCAAACAATTGATTCTCCTCGGATGAACGTCCACAACCGGTGGGAAATCCCGGATTTCTTGTCTGATCCTTTGTTTATACTTAGGGGATTAACGGAACCTCCCTTCTTCCAAAAACTAAACACCGCCCTTTTCTTCCCTATTTTGAATGTCTTAGAAGACAAAAGATCATTAACCATTCTAATATTATACCAAAACAATATGACCAAAAGTTTTTAAGAGTGAAATTTCCTTACCACAATAATCCTTGTCCCACAATACGAGAGTCGCCCAAACGTTTCCTTAACACTTAAATCGATTCCAACTTTCTATGTTACTCACGAACACTTGATCCCCTATCTTCCGTTATCGCACTAAAATATAACGAATGGAAAGCGTTAATAGTATGAACTATTAACTAATCGTAACTAAAAAGAATTCTTACCTATTGACCACGATCGAAAAGAAAGGATTGAGAATGATGTTTGATGAAGGATTCGGCTATGTATAACCAAAGAAAAAGAGATAATGTTTTGGCTATGGACACACTAACATTCGGCCATGAGAGAGTTTAATGGAGAAAATTTGAGTGAAAAGAAATAAAAATAAGAGAAAAGATGGTGATGATGTTGTTTGGTTTTCAAAGAGAAGAGAAGAAAAGATATGTTTAGGAGCTAGGTACATTCGGCAATGGTAAAAAGAAAAGAAAAAGAATGGCTTTTGGTATAGGTGATTTCGGCACTAAAAGAAAAGGCATACAAAGAATACCAAAGTAATAGACAAAAGTGACCAAATGGTTAAAAAAATTAAGGCTTACCAATGCTCAAATTCGGCTAAAGGAGAAGGGTTGAGAAAAGGTTGCAAAACTTGCACAAAACTAAGAATGACCAAAAACAACTCCTAAACCTTACCAAGCTACAAGCATATTCGGCCAACCTCCCCCCTAGCCTCATTGCCGTCCAAATTCATTGGTCAAATGACCATAAATTTGTTTCCAAAACTTTTCCTTGATATATGCCTTATGTCCCCATATCTTTCCAAACTTTCTTGATTCTATACCATAAGTTAACACTTTCCTTAATCCTTTGATATACTAACCAAAAATAACAAGGTCAACACTTACCATATATGTACTTGGCCGACACTTGCTATACATGTGCAGAAAAATTAAAAATAAAATTCATCTAGATGCTAAACAAGGGATTCGAACCTTCTCCCTCATGCACTAACTCATGCGCCAACACCACTTTGCCATTTACTCATCTTATGCTACTATTTAACACTTAATTCAACTTAAGTGTCAATGCCACTTGCTTCACTTCAATAAATTCTCGAACTAAAAAAAATATTTCATACCCGAATAATTCTATACTCTTCTTCCGAACTATAGTAGGCACAAAAAGAAATAAGAAAATTTTTCCTACATAATCTAAACACCAAAACATGCAATAATCGATACTCAAATTTTAGGGTGTTACAGAACAAGTGGACTAAATTACTTTAGTCCTTACTCAACTTCCGCTGAAATGCTTATTAGCTCAAATTGTCACTGTATCTTCTAGTGTTAGTGACTACAATAACACTTCCATGTTTAGAACATTTGAACCCCCAAGATTAAACAATAAAAATAAGATTTAATAAGATAACATTTAACAAAGCATTCATTGTACTTCCATACAGTAGAAAACATAGAGTAATCACCATCGTTTTCAAAGAAATGAGAAAGAATCGAATGGAGAATACTATTCCTAGGCTGCTCGATTGAATCTCTCCATTTCCCCTTGTTCTACACTTACATCTCCCCGTCAGGAGTGGATCTGTATCAGCCTTCACGTTGGCTCACCCAAAGGAGGCTCAAGCTGCTATGGCCGCAAGCTTCAAACTAAGGTAAGAGAATGGTGGTCTAGTAAAAATCCTCCCTTCATTCTTCTTACGTTATCCTTTTATGTTTTCCTAAACAGTACAAGTGTCCTTACCTCAGGATTCTTCTATCCTTGTTCGTATAGGGTAGTTACACCGGACTGGACAGCTCACGCATAGTTGGCTCTTATAAGACAACTGTCAACTACGGCAACAATTCTGGATGCAATCTGAAATTAACTCATGCAGTGACATTACAAACATCTTTCAACTACGGTGACAATTCCAGAAGCAATCTGGAATTAACTCATGCAGTGACATTAATGCAATAAGATAGCAAAATTAAGGATAAAATAGGTTAGGATTCATTGAGTTATAAAATGCAATTTACTAAACTGAACATGCTAAAATGTATTCTAAGGGTAACTAAATGGGAAAAATTTAACCAATAAGTAGGGGGAAACTTATGTTCTGTAACACCCCAAACCCGGCCTAGACGTTACGACCGGATCTGGCATGTCACATTGGTAAGTTGTTTGAAAACTAAGTGTTCGTTACAAACTTCATATTCTTTTTGAAGCCTTCGAGCTATGTTGTGTGTGAAATTCAAATATGTTTTTACGGTGTTGTTGTAAAAATGTTGTTAATTCTTTTGCTTTGAAACTTTGTTTATAATAGAAATCAGATTCAGTGATTTGCGAAATTGTGATATCTTGAAAACTGTTTTCGACGTTTAAGAGAACCCAGTATTCTATCAATTATAGTTTGTAAACCGTTCGTTAACATTTAGGAAAAACAGTTATTAATGTTTTAGGAAAATCCCGTATTGAACATTTAATAGAAAATATAAACCGAATTAAAAGCTAAAACCAAAATAAAATCCCAAAGGCCTTATTACAAAACATAACCCAAATTAAATAATCTTAAAATAAAGTAAAATGGAATTTACTAAAGTTACGAGGTATGGCCACCATAGAGTCCGCCTCGACTCCAAATCCTCAATGCTGGGGATTACCTGTAAGATTAAAGCAGAGGGGGTGAGTTACGAGAACTTAGTGCGTAATCCCCTAATCGGACATTAACTGGGCCCGAGCCCATTCAGATACCAACTGGGCTTTAGCCCTTACGGAAACAAACTGGGCCTTAGCCCTATTAGAGTGGTTATACAGATAATGTATGCAATGCAACCCAGCCCAGCCTAGTAATCCATCCGCTACACACCACCCGTACCAGCCCAACACACCTGTAGGGATTTTTACAATCAACCCTCCATCCGCTACACACCTCGATGGCAGTCACGCTGCTCATCACTGAAATTGTGGCAAAGCCATAAGAATAACAGAATATACGAGGCATAGCCACCAGATAAAATGTGACGGAGTCACCAGAATATGTGGCAGAGCCACCGAATTACACTTCCCCGATCATCAATATCCTGACCCCATGCAAAATGTCATGACATAATAATAATTCATGTATGCAGTGTGTTATATGCATAATCAATCATATAAATATTTCATACATATCAGTTAACCTACCACTAGGGGTATAACGGTCAATTACCCTCCAGGGGTATTTCGGTAATTTACCCTTCCAAGGGTATTTCAGTAATTTTGTATTTAACGACCCTTTCAAGGGCTACTGTCACCTCGAGCGACACGGAACCCTTTTTGGGTCTCTACGTATCTATTGGGCCTAAAATCCATTTTAGGCCCAAACGGGCCCACACGCTCGTGTGGCCCGAAACGCATGATTTCAGTTTCAGATTTGTAGATTTCGCCTTCAGACTCATCATTAGATAGTTTTCCAGCAGTTTGGCCCAAATGAGCCGGATAGCCCATTGGGCCCATTGGCCCGTTTTGGCCCGGATAGACCCATTTCAGCCTCAGCATCGCGAGAGTTCTTGGGACACCCTCAACGACTTAACGACATGATTCGTTATCTCGATTTACCACTACGAGCGTTCGCATGCTCCAGTGGTCACAGATGTCGGTTTCCGGCTTTTCAGCTTTTGGCCGAATCACAGAACTTTGCACATATGCAATCGAAAGAGTGTGAGATTACACGCCTGACCACTTCGAGTATTACACACTCACGATCATCGTCACCTAAACCAATCATAACACACCATTAACTCTTTTACCAAACGGATTAGAAGATCTTAAATCCAAACACCTAACTGTACAATTTACTAACACTTACCCTCACTAGCGCGAGCAACCGCGATTTGCCTATCTAAACCAGATGCCGACGCCCTTCCACAACCCGGCGGGAAATCCCGAACTGCTGACACACTACGCCGCTTAAACTTGGGAGCGGTGCTGCTACGAGTCCACTTCCAATAGGCCCTTTTACGATCCCCATTAGATTGGCTACCACCAGCCTCCATGAGAACTCCTGATTAGGGAGCAACAATCTCCTATTACTCCCTGAGTGGCCCTAACACCACAAAGTGATCCCCTTCAATAGTATGGCAAGATTCGGCTTTAGAGAGAAAAGAGAAGAAAGAGCCGATGGAAAAGAATAGGAGAATAGATATTACCTTGTGTTCACAACAGTGCCGAATAGCCAAGGTAGATTCGATAATCACAGTCCCTCACGCATCAGGCTACACGATTCGGCTACTAGTAAGAGGAGAGAAGCACCAATTCAGATTGGGGGGAAAAATAGAGGTTCGGTTAATGGAGAAAAAGTAGAGAAGCAAAGAAGGAGAAATAAGGTTCGGCTATGGTGCAAAAAAATGAATGGTAGGAGATGGAAAAGAGAGATTCGGCTATAGTGTTGATGATGTAGAAAAAGATGCAAGTGGGAAATGATGGAAGTGAGTTTCGGCTAGTAGAAAGAAATGGTGAAGAAGAAAAGAAGAAGAAAGGTTAGAGAAGAATTCGGCGGCAAATGTTTGGCAACAACCAATGGAAGAAAAGTGTTTGAAACCGAAAAGAAAGAAATCCCTTGAGAGGTTGAGGTTTCGGCCAAGAAAGAGAATGGGAGCAATTGAAATGTTTTTAGCCAAGAGCAAAAAGAACAAAAAATTCTCTCTCAAATGAACACTTAGAGAAAACGGCACTCTCCCTCACACACTTATGACCGAATGTGCTAAAATTGCCTAGGAAACTAAAGAGAATTCGGCACACACACCCACTAACCAAAACCGATTATGCCCCCTAAGCACCTCCCCACTTTCGTCCAAACACCTTCCCTCACCAACTCCCACGATCCCCTCCTTGATTTGCTCCACAACCCACTCTCCAACACTCATTCAAACAGATTTGACCAATTCAAATCCCCTTGGTAGAGTCCCACGCCAACTCCACCTCTTCTCCACCTTGGGTACAAAAATAAAAACCATATTTACAGCATGTGGGATTCAAACCTCACTCCCCTTGCTCACACATTGACTCCACCACCACTCTACCACATATCCATCTTGTCCTATTAACATACAATCAATTATACTTAAGTCCTGCCTTCACTAGCTCTCCTCACTAAAGTGCCCAAAACCCAAAATTTTCCTATGGCCTAACCTGAACCCAGAACTTCATAGAAACCCCCTAACCTTCCAAAATCACTCACCTAATAGGTCCAACTTGCACTAGAGCCGTTCTCTTATTCTCAAAAATTTTAAATGCTCCCTGGCCCAAGGCCCAATGGGCCCAATTCTACTAGGCCCAAATTTGGGTCATTACAAATCTACCCCTCTTTAAAGAAATTTCATCCTCGAAATTTCCAACTATAGGAACAGTCACACATCCTAATCTACCATACTACACTCACGCTGCGCACTCTGATCTTAATAACACTAATACTCTTTTAACCTGCTTAAGAAACCTCTTTACATAGCCAAATATCTAACCACAGGAACAAACAGGTACTTATCACACATTCATAAAATTTTCTACATTCAAACATCCCATCCAACCTAAACATACCTGACTTAATGGTGATGGAACAATCCCGAGCCCTATGCTCCTTAGACCCGTATCTCAAGCATGCACCTGACCTCCTCCAACATTCACCCGGATGACGCCTTCTACAACATACGTAAGCCGGAAAGTTTGGGCGTGCTCTCACGTGCTTCACAGAACGAGACTGCGACCCTAGAGAACCGTGATCTCTTTTCTTCTTACAGTCCACGCACCCAACTCGAAGTGCTTCACGAATTCCTTTAGCCTCCTCCAATACCTTTTTAACCGGTGAGTCGGCGACATCGGCCGGCTTGGTCATGAGACCCGTCTCGATCCATTGGCGATCTTTGGCGCCTCGTTTTTAAGCCTATGCCCCGATGCTGAGGATCCAGCCCTAGAACCCCGGCCTCTACCACGGCCGCTTGTACCATGTCCACGTCCTCTTGTACTCGTATTGCTGAACCAATTTGATCTGATTAAAAGTTTTATGAATCAGTCTATAGTTCCAGTGTTTAATAACAGATGTTGATAAACCGTAAAAGTAACATATTTTAAACCCACATTTAGTATGCTTTTGGATGAATTATCCCTTATTTTATGTAAAAAGGTGCTCTTAATCCTTTCTTTTCATGTTATATACTAAGGAAAGCACCAGGGGATGAAAAGAATGCAAAATGGGCTTAAAACGGGACAAATGGGCCAAAGCATGAAATCAAAATGGCCTGGACCACGATTTACCCGGTCGTGCCTCACTGATCATCTAGAACACGGTCTTCCCTCGATTCACACGGCCGTGCCTCATTAAAGAAGTCCGAGCACAGCCTGGCCACGATTCACACGGGCGTGTGCCATGGCCGTGTCCTTGTCGCTGGAAAGAGCAATTTCACTCGGATTTGAATGCTTAGAGGCAAAGAAACACACTCAAAAGTCTAATTAAACCCCCAATTATGAATTGCACTCAAATTAGGATACTTGGAGGCCAAGTAACACATCTCAAAGCCTATATAAACACCTTAGGGGGAAACTTAATCAGGGAGTTCGACAGAAACCCTCTGTCGAGAGGAGCCCAAAGCTATCGTTTAGGGGCGTCGTGCTAGGCAAGAGAAGGCAGATTTGTGGGGATTCACTCAGAGATAGCAAGTTGATCCATCTCAAGAAGCTAGAATTATACTCAAGACGGAGGATCTCTCTTTCAATTCCTTCAGGGGGTTTTAAGGATTTCTTATGTTTTGTTTTATCTTTTCTCTTGAGATGTTTTCCTTTATTGTTATGAACTAAACCTTCGGATACCCGAAGGGGATGAAACCTATGATGAATCTTGTTACTTGACTTTTTGAATTATATGATAAATACTTAGTTTGTTCTTAATTATGTGAGCTTAATCCAAATTTAATGTGCTTAGGTGGAGGAGGAATAGACCCTGCCTAAGAGTAGATCCAACATAATTAAGCGGAGTTGATCGCACGCCTAGAGATAGGGTGACGAGATTTTTCTGGATTAGGGTGAAACCTAATATGGGAATCCATAGATCGATTTACTGCTATTCTAGGGGGTTGTTATAAGAGAACGAGAGTTCCACTAATTAACCCAGGGTTAAATGTTATTCACCTCGAGAGAGGGTTTAATATACGTTAGGGAGTCTTACGGATCAAACTAAGTGAATAAATCATATGGTTCAGTGTTAGATAACAAGTGAAGTCTAGGTGGATTCTTCCCAGGGTATCGTCTAAATCAACTGAGTTTTTCCCAAGTTATTTTCCAAATTCATTCTTCTTTTTCTTAGAGTCTTTAGTTTTGTAGTTAATTAATTTAGATTAATAAACAACTTCACTTATTTTAGGCTAAATAATAAAAAGAAAGTTAGTATTAGTACTTTTAGTTCCTTTGGGTTCGATAATCCGGTCTTGCCTAAGCTATACTACTGTTCGATAGGTGCACTTGCCTTTAATCGTTGTCAGAGTTAGTTTCCAGGTTTGATCATTCTTTTATAAATATTAAAACTCTGATTTACAGCAATCAAGTTTTTGGCGCCGTTGCCGGGGAACTAAAATATTAAGAAAGCTCTATTTTTATTACTTTAGCCATTATTTTTTTTCGCAATTTAATTTAATTTTTAGTTTAAATTTTTACTTTGCTAATTTTTCTTTTATTTGTTTTTGTCAGATAATTTTAGTTTATAGAGAAGATGGCACTAAATAACTATCAGTGGCGAGTTATGAGGACAACACCAATGAAGCCGCCGGTGTCTTCAACCTCGACGCAATAACCAAGCTATCAAACCAGTTAGAGATGATGAATAAAAAGATTGATGGTTTGTGTAGTCTCTCGCAGGTACATCCAGTTATGCAATATGACTCGAATCTAGGAGGCGTGGCGAATCCTGAGTACCCACCCTACAGATATGGCATGAAGAACGAACAAGTCCACTATATGGGTAACTATTCTAGACCTCAAAATGGTTTTTATAGTGACACTTATAATACAGATTGGAGGTACCATCCCAATTTCTCGTAGGACGATCAAGGCAGCCAAAGAGAGGAACTTCTTCCAAATTTTCAACAACCACCTCACCAACAGGAAGATGAGTTGAACCTTGAAGAGACGCTGGAAAAATTCATAGCAAACACAGAAGCACGTCTCCAAAATATAGAAACGAAACAACAAACATCGATTCAAGGGATTGAGGATCATTTAGGTCAGCCTGTTAAGCTGATCTTAGAACAACCACAAGAAAGCTTGCCAAGCAACACTGAAACTAACCCAAAAGAGCAAATTCAAGCTGTAACAACTCATGATAGTGAAAGATTAGTGGAATCTGACCCAAGGCAAGATCCTGTGGTAAGTGAAGGTAAGGTTGAGGTGAGCCATGAAATACCAAAATCGGCAATTACAGAGTACCATCCTCGTGTACCATATCCCGAAGCAATGAAGAAAGACAACACAGAGGAACTGTTTGGTAAGTTTCTTAAACTTTTAAAGAAATTACATATTAACTTACCGTTTCTCGAAGCTCTTTCGCAAATACCCGATTATAGAAAATTTTTAAAAGAGTAGTTGACAAACAAACGGAAGCTAGACGAGGAATCACATGTGGAGCTAAACGCAATGTGCTCAGCAATTCTACAAAATAAACTGCCACGGAAATTAAAAGATCCAGAGAGTTTTACAATTCCATGTTTAATTGGTAGTTTATCTATTGATAATGTTGTAGCTGATTTAGGGGCAAGCATCAATGTTATGCCTTATAAAATGTTTAAACAACTAGGTCTAGGGAAATCGAGACAAACCAGGATGAGCATTCAATTAATAGATAAAACTATCAGAATTCCTAGGGGTATAATTGAAAATGTTCTAATCAAAATTGATAAATTCGTATTCCCAGTAGACTTTGTCGTTTTAGACATGGATGAGGACAATTCGATCCCTTTAATTTTAGGAAGACCCTTTCTAGCAACTGCCAGGACTAAAATTGATGTTGGTATAGGAGAACTCATTCTTCGTATAGGTGATGAATCAATCAGTTTACAAGCTCTTGACTCGGCCAGAACATCGACTGATAAAGGTGAGAAAGTAAAATCAGTTGATAATTAATCTGTTCAAATTTCACCACAGGAACAACCACAGAACTACAAACCTGAGCCGAAATAGGAACCTTGTGTCAATAAAGAAGAAGCATATGAGGAACGAAGCCTTGAGATCAACAAACTAAAAGAGGGGAAGACACACTTTAAAGAGGAGCCGAAACCGCACGAAGAAAAATCGAAGGAACCCCCAAACGAGCTGATAGGAACAACAAATCACTTCAAAATAGGGGATCAGGTATTGTTTAATAAGGAAGACCCTCGAATCGCCAATTCAGACCTCAAGATAACCAAAGAAATCACTTTTGAGGTACTTAATGTCTTCCTATACGGGCCAGTCGAGGTAAGCAATCCTAAATTCAGTACTTTTGAGGTAAACACTACTCGACTTAAATTTTATATCAAAAATCGAGTTGATCGCATGAGGAAGGATTTTCACCTCCTCAAACCACCTTGACCATACGAATGAGAGGTAAAGTCTAGCTTAAGACTATAAACGAGCGCTTCTCGGGAGGTAACCCGAGCACTAACCTTATTAATTTTTACATTTTTTATTTTACTTTTATTTTTCATTTTAGCACCTAACCATAAACTAACCAAAGTACAGATTTCCATGCTCACACGGCCTTGCACACGGCGTGGCGTGGGCCGTGTGGAAGCCGAAGGACAAACCACGGACGTGCTAGTAACCGTGCATGATAAAGAATGATTTCTTTTCCCAAAGACGGGCCGATAAAAGCCACGCTGTGCCGACTTCTCGTGTGAGGTTATCGACTTAATGAGCGCAGGCGAGACACACTGTGTGCCTACAACCGCATGCGAGGTTCTGCGACTTGATGAGCATGGGTTAAACACGCCCGTTCTAAAGGACCGTGAGAAGAATACACGGGCGTGCTCACGAGACCCACGGCCGTGGTAAAACACCTAAATGCACCTAAAATTCAAAATCACAAAAAACACGGACTGGTTAAACTCGTACAAGGGCGTGGAACGTATCACTATTTAAATATTTATTTTTATTTTTATTTCTATTTTTATTTTTATTTTCATTTTCATTTTAATTTTTATTTTCATTTTCACTTTTTTTCATTTCTTTTATTTTCTTTATTATTTTCTTCTTGTTATTCATTCCATTTAGATTTAGCTTAGGATACAAAAGAAATTAGGATGGCTGCTTGAGGACTCAACCGATTCGAGACGCTTCCCCACGCTCACCTCCAATCCTATCAGGTTTCTTTTCATTGGCTTCATCCAAAATTCAGGAAGTTTCCTTCTCTCCCCATCTTACGATTTTATGATTATTTTGATATTATCTACCTTTGTACATTGAGGACAATGTACATCTTAAGTGTGGGGGTTAACTACATTATTATTTGAAAATCCTGAATTATGCCTTGTCTTAAAGTAAGTTTCTCATATTATGATTAGAATGAAACTTCTGATGATTTATGATTTTTATTGATATGTTTTAGATTAAGTCATTGATAATTGTGCATTGATAATTAAATTCTAAAGAATACTAGAGAATCAGGCATGATAAGACTATTTTTCAAGAATTAAAATTTTTTTAGGATGTCTACCTGAATTTAAATATTACTTTGAAGTTTGAAATTTACGAGGTTGACATCAAAACACCCATAATTTTTGTGAGATTTTGAGCCTCATAGAGCATAAATTCTTTTTCTTGCTCACTTTATTGATTATGAGTGTGTCAACATTGATTTGTTATTCTAGAACTTGCATCGATTATACATGTCGAGACCACATCTTTGATTTGATATACAGAGATGATAAAGGCACCTAGGTTTTAACCCACTAACTCCATTAAAAAGCCTACCTTCACAAATTAACCCCTAGTGAATCCCTTTTGATCCTAACAACCCTTTTTATTGACATAACCGCTAATATTAACCCAGAAACCCTTTGTTTTTGTTATCACCATTACATTTTACTACCCTTATGTTGAGATTTGATTTGATTAATAGCCTAACTATGTTTTTTGTATTTTAGTAATTTATCCTTTATTATGTATTTTAAAAAAAATAACGAAGTATATTCATTATTAGTTATGTGATTAAACGAGCTTATACATTTAAATTGCAAATATCGAAGAAGAAGCTTGTATTATTAGTATTATTAGTTTTCAATTGATGTAATTATTATTATTAGTTCATTAGTTCTTAGTTAGGTAATTTGTCAATTCAATCTTGATTCTAACCCTCTAATTCAGCCTTATTCCACACCTTAACCCTAGCCCCGTTACAACCCTAACAAAGACCTTTTGATTTGTGTTTCATCTCATATTTCAGTGGTGGAGATTTGATTTTCATGCAAGCCTATGGGATTAACTCTTCATGTTTGACTTTTGAGTGCCTAAATTTTGAACCTTAAACACTTTGAGTGATTTGAGTGAATCTTTTGTGAGGATGTTAATCCTTGTCGATTTCGAATCAGAGGTAATTATTTAGATGAAGGGCGACACCTATATTTTCGTGCTATAAAATCTATGACTTAGATTGTTTGAATTTTTAGGACTCTTTGAGTTGAATTATCCATGTATAAATTATCCCTGAATTATGATGAGACACTATCAATGACTATTATAAATTATAGGAAGTTCATTTTAATTGTAAGTTGAGAATTTTGCTTGAGGACAAGCAAAAGCTTAAGTGTGGGGGTATTTGATAAACCGTAAAAGTAACATATTTTAAACCCACATTTAGTATGCTTTTGGATGAATTATCCCTTATTTTATGTAAAAAGGTGCTCTTAATCCTTTCTTTTCATATTATATACTCAGGAAAGCACCAGGGGATGAAAAGAATGCAAAACAGGCTTAAAATGGGACAAATGGGTGAAAGCATGAAATCGACAAGGCCTGGACCACGATTTACACAGCCGTGCCTCACTGATCATCTAAAATACAGTCTTCCCTCGATTAACATGGCCGTGCCTCATTAAAGAAGTCCGAGCACAGCCTGGCCACGATTCACACGAGCGTGTGCCATGGCCCAGTGTCCCCTGCTACATTTGAAAGAGCAATTTCACTCGGATTTGGATGCTTGGAGGCAAAGAAACACACTCAAAAGTCTAATTAAACCCCAAATTAGGAATTGCACTCAAATTAGGATACTTGGAGGCCAAGTAACACATCTCAAAGCCTATATAAACACCTGAGGGCAACTTAATCGGGAGTTCGACGAAACCCTCTGTCGAGGGGAGCCCAAAGCTATCGTTTAGGGGTGTCGTGCTAGGCCAGAGAAGGCAGATTTGTGGGGATTCACTCAGGGATAGCCAGTTGATCCATCTCAAGAAGCCAGCATTATACTCAAGACGGATGATCTCTCCTTCAATTCATTCAGACGGTTTTAGGGATTTCTTATGTTTTGTTTTATCTTTTCTCTTGAGATGTTTTCCTTTATTGTTATGAACTAAACCTTCGGATACCCGAAGGGGATGAAACCTATGATGAATCTTGTTATTTGTCTTTCTAAATTATATGATAAATACTTAGTTTGTTCTTAATTATGTGAGCTTAATCCAAATTTAATGTGCTTAGGTGGAGGAGGAATAGACCCTGCCTAAGAGTAGATTCAACATAATTAAGCGGAGTTGATTGCACGCCTAGAGATAGGGTGACGAGATTTTGTCGGATTAGGGTGAAACCTAATATGGGAATCCATAGATCGATTTACTGCTATTCTAGGGGGTTATTATAAGAGAACGAGAGTTCCACTAATTAACCTAGGGTTAGACGTTATTCGCCTCGAGAGAGGGTTTAATATATGTTAGGGAGTCTTACGGATCAAACTAAGTGAATAAATCGAATCGTTCAGTGTTAGATAACAAGTGAAGTCTAGGTGGATTCTTCCTAGGGTATCGTCTAAATCAACTGAGTTTTTCTCAAGTTATTTTCCAAATTCATTCTTCTTTGTCTTAGAGTCTTTAGTTTAGTAGTTAATTAATTTAGATTAATAAACAACTTCACTTATTTTAGGCTAAATAATAAAAAGAAAGTTAGTATTAGTACTTTTAGTTCCTTTGGGTTCGATAATCCGGTCTTGCCTAAGCTATACTACTGTTTGATAGGTGCACTTGCCTTTAATCGTTGTCAGAGTTAGTTTCCAGGTTCGATCATTCTTTTATAAATATTAAAACTCTGATTTACAGCGATCAGATGTCTTATATAAAGCAGATATAAAAGTTGTTTTCGCAGATTGAACTTCCTAATGTTTCATTCTCTACAGTCTTAGCTCCTATAACTAATAGTTCTGATGTACTACCACTAATAGACATTTTCTCATATAATCAAACAAAGTCAGGAGACTTACAGATTTGGTGCCGGAGACTCGGGTGCCATACTTTCAAGAAGACATATATTTTCTAAACCATACTTCAAACAGTTTTAGGAAACGCTTTCGAACCTATTCCACAGCCGAGTTTTGCAAACCTGGCTCTGATATCATAAAATCTAACACCCCAAACCCGGCCTAGACATTACGACCAGATCTGGCATGTCACATGGGTAAGTTGTTTGAAAACTAAGTGTTTGTTACAAACTTCGTATTATTTTTGAAGCCTTCGAGCTATGTTGTGTGTGAAATTCAAATCTCTTTTTACGGTGTTGTTGTAAAAATGTTGTTAATTCTTTTGCTTTGAAACTTTGTTTATAATAGAAATCAGATTCAGTGATTTGCGGAATTTTGATATCTTGAAAACTGTTTTCGACGTTTAAGAGAACCCAGTATTCTATCAATTATAGTTTGTAAACCGTTCGTTAACATTTAGGAAAAATAGTTATTAATGTTTTAGGAAAATCCCTTATTGAACATTTAATAGAAAATATCAACCGAATTAAAAGCTAAAACCAAAATAAAATCCCAAAGGCCTTATTACAAAACATAACCCAAATTAAATAATCTTAAAATAAAGTAAAACGGAATTTACTAAAGTTACAAGGTATGGCCACCACAGAGTCCACCTCGGCTCCAAATCCTCAATGCTGGGGATTACCTGTAAGATTAAAGCAAATGGGGTGAGTTACGAGAACTCAGTGCGTAATCCCCTAATCGGACATTAACTGGGCCCGAGCCCATTCAGATACCAACTGGGCCTTAGCCCTTACGGAAACAAACTGGGCCTTAGCCCTATTAGCATGGTTATACAGATAATGTATGCAATGCAACCCAACCCAGCCTAGTAATCCATCCGCTACACACCACCCGTACCAGCCCAACACACCTGTGGGGATTTCTACAATCAACCCTCCATCCACTACACACCTCAATGGCGATCCACGCTGCTGCTCATCGCAAAATTGTGGCAAAGCCACCGAATAACGAGAATATACGCGCATAACCACGGACAAAATGTGACGAGTCACGAATATGTGGCAGAGCCACCGAATTACACTTCCCCGATCATCAATATCCTGACCCCATGCAAAATGCCGTGACATAATAATAATTCGTGTATGCAGTATGTTATAAGCATAATCAATCATATAAATATTTCAAGCATATCACTTAACCTACCACTAGGGGTATAACGGTCAATTACCCTCCAAGGGTATTTCGGTAATTTACCCTTCCAAGCGTATTTCAGTAATTTTGCATTTACCGGCCCATCCAAGGCATACTGTCGCCTCGAGCGACACGGAACCCTTTTTGGGTCTCTACGTATCTATTGGGCCTAAAATCCATTTTAGGCCCAAACGAGCCCACACGCTCGTGTGGCCCGAAACGCATGATTTCGATTTGATTTGCGATTTCGCCTTGGACTCATCATTAGATAGTTTTCCAGCAGTTTGGCCCAAATGAGCCGGATAGCCCATTGGGCCCACTTGGCCCATTTTGGCTCGGATAGACCGATTTCAGCCTCAGCATCGCGAGAGTGCTTAGGATACCCTCAACGACACGATTCGTTATCTCGATTTGCCACTACGAGCATTCGCACGCTCGAGTGGTCACAGATGCTGGTTTTCGACTTTCCAGCTTTTGGCCGAATCACAGAACTTTGCACATATGCAATCGAAAGAGTGTGAGATTACACGTCTGACCACTTCGAGTATTACACACTCACGATCATCGTCACCTAAACCAATCATAACACACCATTAACTTTGTTAACAAACGGATTAGAAGATCTTAAATCCAAACACCTAACTGTACAATTTACTAACACTTACCCTCACTAGCGCGAGCAACCGCGATTTGCCTTTCTAAACCAGATGCCGACGCCCTTCAACAACCCAGCGGGAAATCTCGAGCTGCTGACACACTATGCCGCTTAAACTTGGGAGCAGGTGCTATGAGTCCACTTCCAATAGGCCCTTTTTCTAATCCCCCCTTAGATTGGCTACCACCAGCCTCCATGAGAACTCCTGATTAGTGAGCAACAATCTTCTATTACTCCCTGAGTGGCCCTAACACCACAAAGTGATCCCCTTCAATAGTATGGCAAGATTCGGCTTTAGAGAGAAAATAGAAGAAAGAGCCGATGGAAAAGAATAGGAGAATAGATATTACCTTGAGTTCACAACAGTGCCTAATAGCCAAGGTAGATTCAGTAATCACAGTCCCTCACGCATCAGGCTACACGATTCGGCTACTAGCAAGAGGAGAGAAGCACCAATTCAGATTGGGGGAAGAAATAGAGGTTCGATTAATGGAGAAAAAGTAGAGAAGCAAAGAAGGAGAAATAAGGTTCGGCTATGGTGCAGAAAAATGAATGGTAGGAGATGGAAAAGAGAGATTCGGCTATAGTGTTGATGATGTAGAAAAAGATGCAAGTGGGAAATGATGGAAGTGAGTTTTGGCTAGTAGAAAGAAATGGTGAAGAAGAAAAGAAGAAGAAAGGTTAGAGAAGAATTCGGCGGCAAATGTTTGGCAACCACCATTGGAAGAAAAGTGTTTGAAACCGAAAAGAAAGAAATCCCTTGAGAGGTTGAGGTTTCGGCCAAGAAAGAGAATGGGAGCAATCGAAATGTTTTTAGCCAAGAGAAAAAAGAACAAAAATTATCTCTCAAATGAACACTTAGAGAAAACGTCACTCTCCCCTACACACTTATGACCGAATGTGCTAAAATTGCCTAGGAAACTAAAGAGAATTCGGCACACACACCCACTAACCAAAACCGATTATGCCCCCTAAGCACCTCCCCACTTTCGGCCAAACACCTTCCCTCACCAACTCCCACGATCCCCTCCTTGATTTGCTCCACAACCCACTCTCCAACACTCATTCAAACATATTTGACCAATTCAAATCCCCCTTGGTAGAGTCCCACGCCAACTCCATCTCTTCTCCACCTTGGGTACAAAAATAAAAACCATATTTGCAGCATGTGGGATTCAAACCTCACTCCCCTTGCTCATACATTGACGCCACCACCACTCTACCACATAGCCATCTTGTCCTATTAACATACAATCAATTATACTTAAGTCCTGCCTTCACTAGCTTTCCTCACTAAAGTGCCCCAAACCCAAAATTTTCCCATGGCCTAACCTGAACCCGAAACTTCATAGAAACCCCCTAACCTTCAAAAATCACTCACCTAATAGGTCCAACTTACACTAGAGCCATTCTCTTATTCTCAAAAATTTTAAACGCTCCCCGGCCCAAGGCCCAATGGGCCCAATTCTACTAGGCCCAAATTCGAGTCGTTACATGTTCTTTTTAGTGCTATCACACACCCCCAAACTTGAATTTTTACTTGTCCTCAAGTAAAATAGAAGTCAGCAAGGTAGCAAAACATTACTAAGTAAGGAAAATGAACATTCTAGCGACTTGAATCACCTAAAATCCCAATGAAAGAGTCACATTCAGACGAAAGAATATTCACATTCATTAATGCCAGCACCATGTTTCAAACCTCAAATTCTATCTACCAAAACAACGTTTATTGTACAATAATATAATTTTTTTTTGGAATAAGGGATATCGTTGCATTATTGTACCCTTGTTCCTGAGAAGTAACGATGGAGTGCAACAAACCCCCAGGGAGTATGTAATCGCGCCGTACAGTCATGCAGCAACGGCTGATCATAGTGTCGAGAGTCTTAATATTTATATAATGAATGATCTAGCCTAGAAACTAACTATCACCACGATTGAGGCAAGTGCACCTATCGAACAGTAGTATAGCTTAGTGGCAAGACCAGATTGTCGAACCCAAAGGAACCAAAAGTACTAATCTCGACTTTCTTTTTATTATTTAGCCTAAAGATTAAGGGATTTGTTGTTTATTCTAAAATTAATCGACTACTAAGCTAAAGACGCTAAGACACAGAGAATGAATTGGGGAAAATACTTGTGGGAAAAACCAATTGATTAAGATGATACCCAAGGAAGAATCCACCTAGACTTCACTTGTTATTTAACTCGAACCGGATGATTTATTCACTTGACTTGATCCGTAGGATTCCCTAATTTATATTAATACTCTCTCGAGGCTACTAACGTCTAACCCTAGGTGATTAATTGAAATTTCTTTCTAATTAAAACCCCTAGGATTGCATTAACTCGATCTATGGACTCCCATATTAGGTTTGACCCTAATCCGGCAGATTTTCGTCATCCTATCTCTAGGGTTGCGATCAACTCGGCTTAACTATACTAGATCTAATCTTAAACAGGGAATATTCCTCCACTTCCTAAGTACATCAATACCTGAATCAATATTCTAAAATATCAAAACAAGAATTAAGAACACATAGTTAAGAACAAATCAAGTATTTATCATATAGTTCAGAAAACAATAACAAGATCCGTCTTAGGTTTCATCCCCCTCAGGTATCTGAGGGGTTTAGTTCATAATCATAAAAGAATACATCTCAGAAGAAAAGATAAAATAAAACATAAGAAAACCCTAAAACCCCTGAAGGAATTGAAGGAGATATCCACCGTCTTGAGTATGATTTCGGCTTCTTGAGATGAATCAACCTGGCTTTCTTGAGTAAATCCCACAATTTCGACCTCTACGGCTTGGCTCCTTGGCCTAGCTAGACGCCCCCCTAAAGGTTGGCCTTTAGGGTGTTTATATAGGCTTTTGGAATATCTTTCTTTGCCTCTAAGTACCCTATTCCGAGTGAAATTCCTCTTTGTCATGGCAGGACACGCTTGGGTGTGCAACACGCCGTGTGTGAATCGAATCCAGGTCGTGGTCGAGCCTGCTAAAGGGGCACGACCGTGTGGCTTGGGCCCAGGCCGTGTGAGTCTCTAAGATAAGCCCATTTTCTCCATTTTTAGCCCGTTTCTCGTTCTTTTTGACCTCCGATGCTCTCCTAAGTCTAAAACATGAAATTAAAGGATTAGGAGCATCAAATTCCACAATTCAAAGGATAAATCATCCAAAATGCATGCTAAATATGGGATTAAAATATGTATAAATTACAGTTTATCAAATACCCCCACACTTAAGCTTTTGCTTGTCCTCAAGCAAAATTCTCAACTCACAATTAAGAACTAACTTTCCTTAGTTCATGATTCTCATTAACAATGTCTCATCATAATTTATAGACAATTCATACATGGATAATTCAACTCAAAGAGTCCTAAAGATTCAAACAATCTAAGTCATATATCTTTGTAGCATGAAAACATAGGTGTTTCCCCTCATCTAAATAATTACCTTTAATTCAAAATCGACAAAAAATTACATCCTCACTAAAGATTCACTCAAATCACTCGAAGTGTTTAAGGTTCAGGAAAAAGCACTCATAAGTCAAACATGAAAAGTTAATCCCATAGGCTTGCATGAAAATCAAATCTCCACCACTATAATATGAGATGATACAAAAATAAAAAGGTCTTTAAAAAGGGTTGTAACGGGGCTTGGGTTAAAGGTGTGGATAAAGGCTGAATTAGAGGGTTAGAATCGAGATTGACTTGACAAATTACCTAACTAGAAACAACGAACTGATAATGAATAATTACATCAATTGAAAACTTGTAATACTAATAACACGAGCTTCTTCTAAAGATGTGAATTTAACTATTTTAAGCTCATAGAACATAAAACTAATGATGAATAGATTTTCTAACACTTTTTTTAAGAACAAATCATATAATAAAAGATGGATTCAACTACTGAAATGAATAAAATAATTAGGAAACCGATCAAATCAAAACTCGATATAAGGGTGGTCAAGAGAAATGGTGATAACAAATACAAGATGGGTTTTGAGTTAATATTACTGGGTGAGTCAATAAAAGGGTTGTTAGGATCAAAGGGGTTCACACGGAGTTAATTGTGAGGGTAGGCTTTTAGTGGAGTAAGTGGGTTAAAACCTAAGTGCCTTTATCATCTCTCTATATCAAATCAAAGGTGTGGTCTCGACATTTATAATCGAAGCAAGTTCTAGAATAACAAATCAATGTTGACACACTCATAATCAATAAAGTGAGCACGAAAAATGTATGCTCTAAGAGGCTCAAGATCTCACAAGATCTCACATTGTAAATTTCAAACTTCAAGGTAATAATTAGATTCAGGTAGACAACCTAACAAAGTTTTAATTCTGAAAATAAACTCATCATGCTTGATTCTCTAGTCTCCTAAAGTTTAAATCATCACTGCACAATTAACTATGACTTAATCCAAAACATATCAATGAAAATCATAAATCAAAAGAAATTTCATTCTAACAGTAATGTAACAACCCGAGTTAGGGGCTAGTCGGAACAGTGATCTCGGAATCACAAATTCGAGGTTGGAGAAAATTATTTTCATGTTATGTTATGTGTTATAACATGTTTATAGGGATGCAGGGAAATTTTTGTGCTTTAATTTTAGCGATTTCATGCTTAATCGCTAAAAAGGACTAAATCGCGTAAAGTGCGAAAGTTCTATTTTATTTGCTAGAGGTGCCAAATAGCTATGGATTATTAATTGGAGGTCCCAAATGTGAAATTTGGCCTTGTTTAAGTGGGTTGGCCGGCCATGTGACATAAGGGGGACAAGAGCATTTAATTTTGGTCAAAATTGGTGGGAATTAGGTGATAAAATGAATAAAATAAGATGAATAAAAGATGTTATCATCTTTTACTATTCATTCACCTTCAACCACCAAAAATTTGAAGAGAAAAACAAGGGTTTTGGAGCTCAAACTTTTAGCCAACAAATTCTCTAGCAAGTAAGTGATTTTGGTGATCTTTCTTAATAAAAATTGCATTTTTGGAGTCCCCAAAGCTTGAGCTAACTAATGGGGGCTAATTTGCAACATGGTTGAAAGTCTAGGGACTTACCATGATAGAGTTTATGTTTTTTGATGAGTTTTTATGGAAGAAAATGAATGATAGGATGTTGATAAACAACTTTTGTGAAAGGTGTTGTTTTGAAAACACCTAATTTGGGCTAAAATGCAAAAGTTGTAATTTGTTCATTAAGGCATGAAATAGTTTGAATTGTGGATAGTTGTAAGAGGATTAAATGTTCATCTAGGCTTTTTTAACAAGAAAATGTGATGAAAATTTATTTACGAGCCTAGGGGCAAAATCATAATTTTGCCAAAGTGTAGGGGCAAAATAGTCATTTTACCTAAAGTGTAGTTTATGGTGAATTATGATTTATAAGTGATTAAATCACTAAATTTCATTGTTCTAGATCAAAGAAAATGAGTTTCGGACCTAGAACGGGAGAAAAGAGAAATTTGGGCAAAAAGTCCTTTTTGGCCTTTTTGTCATCGAGGTAAGTTCATGTGCAGATGTGGTAATTACGTATGTGTTATTTTAAATATTCCAATGTTGTACGAAATGTATAATTACGCAATGAATGTATTAAGTACTTGTTGATAAGTTGTTAAGTGAGTTGAACCTAAGAATAGTAAGAGATGTAAATAGTAAGAAATGATGATAGTTAAGGTTCCGTGTGAGACCAGATTGGAATATGACCTCGGTGGAAGAATTCGTATAAGACCATGTCTTGGAAATGGCATTGACATGTTAATGCAAGTGAGACCCTATTGGGGTAGGATGTCAAGGCGACACTATGTGTATGAGACTCAAGAGAGTCATTTAACAATTTGAGTGATTCAACGGGTAAGTGAAGGTGAGAACGTATGTGGTTGTACCATGAGAAGTAAAAGTGTGTGTTAGAATTGAATGGAGATGAATTCAGTATATAATGAACCCTAGTGGGTTATGTGTAACTAATGCACTTTAATTGCATGAGATAGATTTATTAATGCATTGTGTGAATGCAAACGAGTATCGTAGAAGGTTAAGTAAGTATAGTAGTGTGTGAGGATGTTCCTGGGTGAACGTTTAAAATAGAGAATTTCATGTGGATAACTATCCATGAACGTATAATAACGGTGAGCTAAGTGCGATATCATCTTATTGATGGTTAGTGATGGGCTGTGTGCGATACCATCACTATGTTATTAACGGTGGGCTGTGTGCGTTACCACCTGATTAACCATTAATCGATGGGCTGTGTGCGATACCATCAACTATGTTATTAACGGTGGGCTGTGTGCGTTACCACCTGATTAATCATTAATCGATGGGCTGTGTGCGATACCATCAACTATGTTATTAACGGTGGGCTGTGTGCAATTACCACCTAGTAAATTATGAATCGATGGGCTGTGTGCGATACCATCGCTTATAAAATCATTCGGTGGGCTAAGTGCGATACCACCATAAGTATAAATAATTTGTGGCCTAAGTGCAATACCGCCACAAGTATAAATAATTGGTGGGCTATGTGCGATACCACCCTACTAGAGACTGATGGTGGGCTAAGTGCGAAACCACCGATAAATTTGTAGTATGAGTGGCTTAGTGAAAATGCTTGATGCGTTGTTTTATATGATCATGTGGTAATCATTGCAGGGTTGTATGGTAGATAAATGAGCAATTGGCTCGTGGCACGGTTAGAATGCGGTAAGAGATAGAGTGAGTAAGCTTCAAGAATGATTGAGTAGGTAACCATGAGTTTGCGAGAAAAACTCATTATAATACCTGGTGAATGAATATCAGTAACTACTTCTTATTTCTATATGAACTTACTAAGCATTATTGCTTACTCCTTTCTTTCTCCCATCTCTTATAGGTTAATTTAGCTAGCTCGAGTTGGAAATTGCCGGAGACATTTTCACACTATCGAGCAGACAATTGATGTGAGGTATCAAGTCCTTATGGGTCATGGCATGTATAAGGCTAGTGTTTAAGGTTGATTAAGTTTTAATTGATGTAGCCAAATTGTTTTGGTTTAAGAGAACTTATAGTTTTTTTACGTATAGCCATAGATGATGGCTTAAGTTGTTTGAAATTACATGGGAAAATAGTTCTCCCTGGTGTATGGGATGAAGTCCTTGTCTCTTTAAATGATTAAATGTCTTTAATTCAAGAGTTAAATTGATGCTATGTGGAGTTATGTGATGATGTATATAAATGAGAGTGGTAAAAAGACTTGGTAGATAGCCTCTAAGTGCCCACACGGATAGACACATGGGCGTGTGTCTAGGCCGTGTGTCTCCTGCACCTTGGTGTCTTAAGTCAGATTAGACTACGGGCTGGTCACATGACCGTTTTTCAGGCCGTGTGATACACACGGTTGGCACATAGGCGTGTGCCAAGGCCGTGTAAAGTCTGCACTTGACACTTAGAAATTTAATTGTCACACAGGCCAGGGCCACGGGCGTGTCCAGGCCGTGTGGATTTAGTCAGTGTCGACCACGGGTGGAAGGCACGAGCATGTCTTAAGGGCACACGGGCGTGTCCCTATACCAACACGGGCGTGTGGCCCCTGTTTTAAAGAAAAGTCTCTTTTAGCTTGTAAAAGTTTCCGAAAGCAAGTTTAAGGCCTCGTAGGGCAATGAGACGTATGAGTTGTTTAAGAAAGAGAAGTTTTTAATTTGGAACGAAATTTTATAACCCGTAAAACATGTTTAAGCAAGTTCAAGCATAGTAATGTCTCGTATCCGGTTTAAGCCTCAGACTCGGGTATGGGGTGTTACATTTAGTGGTATCAGAGCTATGGTTTAGTCGGTTCTCGGACTAACCTAGCGTGAGTAAGAGTCTAGCTATACATGCCATAGGTGGACCGTGATAGTGTGATACCTCCCGGCTCTAACGAAATTATTTTGTTAGGACAGAGATGGTTCCCAACCGAGCTAAATCCAATAATGTTGTAAGTGATAATGAGGTAATTAAATGATCTTATGCATTGATGAGATTAAAAGAGGTATGAATAGAAGTATATGACATGTGTCTGATAATGCATGAAATGAGAATTATAAAGTGATAAGATTATCTGTATTGGCTTGATGTGCATAAGGTGATATCTATTCAACCTATTGGGTTAGGTGCATATAGTGAGTAAATTTACCCAGAGAATGGGGTATATGTGTATGTACGATTGTTTGAATGATGTATGATTAAAATGTCCATATAGTTGAATCTCATGTGTGACTGTTAAAGTAGATGATGTATAATGTTTTATTTCGTGACTCTATATGAAACCACGTGTATTATGGTGTGAGAGTTAAACTGGGAAGCTTGACTAAGTAGAATGCAGGAGATGAGTACGGACGTTCAATGATAAAATGATGAATAAGACCATGGTTGGACCATGGCGATACATGCGATTCCGTGTAAGACCATATCTGGGATATGGCATCGGCATCAACATGAGTTCCATGTAAGCCTGTATTAGGGATATGGCATTGGTACTAATATGAGATCTCGTGTAAGACCATAGCGAGGCTATGGCATCGTGATAACATCTGAGGAAATAGCTGGACTATGATTTGTGATATGAGTAAGACCATAGTTGAACTATCGCGATCTAGTAAACGACGTGCTCAAACTCGTAAGACATTCTTTAATCATTAAGTGATGGTAAGAGAAATTAGAGATAAGTGTTGAGTACTCAAGTAGATATTAGTGTGGAACTTGAGTAAGTAAAGTTACTGTTTGAAATTATGAGTGATAGAGATAATTGTAACGTGATAAACGTGAAAACTCACTTGAGATGAGTTATGTGACTATGGTGATATTTCATTGATAATGAATAGTAAATCATATGTATGTAGTCCCGAGAATCAAGTTAGGGACTCTACGACTTCACCCCCTTACCACTGTTGAATCATGATGAGATGTTTATGAGAATCAAATTGAGTACGGTTACATGTGATTAATGCAATATTTGTGGTAGCATAATTGAGAATGCTTTGTATCACATTGATACATGATACTCTACTATATAGAGTAACTGTTGTTAAACATGAGGTTGAAGTTCTAGGGGACTATAATGAAAAGGCTATCATTGAGATATGAAATAGAGAAGGTCCCGTATAAGACCATGTTCGAGGCATGGCCTCGGCACCAAGTTATGATCCCGTATGAGACCACATCCAGAATATGGTTTTGGTAATGGATATGAGGATCGTATAAGACCATATTTGGAATATGGCATCGATACTTGATGTGGCAGTCCATATAAGACCATATTTTGAATATGGCATTGGCATTTGCATTTAGAAGTGATTCCATATAAGATCACCTCTAGAGTGTGGCATTGGCTTTGAAATTGTGTTAATGATAATATTATGCGTTTCTGAGTATCACTAGTGATCTTTGGGACGAATAGATGAGTCTAGAGGTAGAAAGGAGAATTGTACTAAAGTCATGTGAATGAGTGAATACAGGCACTCGTGAATGAGTCGTAGGGAAAATGAGTACGGAGTGTGGAACGGTATGTGCGTAATGAAGGCAATTGTGAGTAAGTATGTCTGAATGCTTTGACGATTGTATTGATTATGCAATGTTAAGAACAAAGAGAAAGTTAGCCTAGGCTATTTGATTCAACCTGAGGTGTATGTTTATCGAGATCTTCTTAAGTTGATGTTCATTAATGAAAGGAATTGTTAAAGAGTTGAGGACGAAATGGTTAAAGAAACAATGTTTGAACTGTGAGAGTGTTCAATTATGATAACCATAGTTGTATGGATCATAATGATCTCTTTAAGTATTACGTGTTATATCTTTTGCCTTTCAGGGGTGAAGTGGTTGTTTATCTCATGAATCGAGATCGTGTGAGAATGTTAGCTGATTGTGAAATTAGATTAAATGGTTGTCGGTTTAGTAATTGGAATTGACATTCTTTTATCTCCTTGTAACCCTATTCAGGTATTTTGAGGGACAAGCTGGGGATGGTTCTAGTATAAGGAGTGAAATCATGAGTTTCACGTCGTGTGATGGGTGATCCCTGTGAATCAGAGCTTTAAAATTTATAAAAAGAATGATCAAACCTGGAAACTAACTCTGACAACGATTGAGGAAAGTGCACCTATCGAACAGTAGTATAGCTTAGGCAAGACCGGATTATCGAACCCAAAGGAACTAAAAGTACTAATACTAACTTTCTTCTTAATATCTAGCCTAAAAACAAAGAGAGATTGTTTATCTAATCTATATTAATTAACTACTAAACTAAAGACTCTAAGACAAAGAAGAATGAATTTGGAAAATAACTTGGGAAAAACTTAGTTGATTTAGATGATACCCTAGAAAGAATCCACCTAGACTTCACTTGTTATCTAACACTGAACCATACGATTTATTCACTTAGTTTGATCCGTAAGACTCCCTAACGTATATTAAACCCTCTCTCGAGGCGAATAACGTCTAACCCTAGGTTAATTAGTGGAACTCTCGTTCTCTTATAATAACCCCCTAGAATAGCAGTAAATCGATCTATAGATTCCCATATTAGGTTTCACCCTAATCCGGCAAAATCTCGTCACCCTATCTTTAGGCGTGCGATCGACTCCGCTTAATTATGTTGAATCTACTCTTAGGCAGGGTCTATTCCTCCTCCACCTAAGCACATCAAATTTGGATTAAGCTCACATAATTAAGAACAAACTAAGTATTTATCATATAATTCGAGAAAACAATAACAAGATTCATCATAGGTTTCATCCCCTTCGGGTATCCGAAGGGTTTAGTTCATAACAATAAAGGAAAACATCTCAAGAGAAAAGATAAAACAAAGCATAAGAAATCCCTAAAACCCCCTGAAGGAATTGAAGGAGAGATCCTCCGTCTTGAGTATAATTCTGGCTTCTTGAGATGGATCAACTGGCTGTCCCTGAATGAATCCCCACAAATCTGCCATCTCTGGCCTAGCACGACGCCCCTAGACGATGGCGTTGGACTCCCCCCCACAGAGGGTTTCTGTCGAACTCCCGATTAAATTGCCCACAGGGTGTTTATATAGGCTTTGAAATGTGTTACTTGGCCTCCAAGTATCCTAATTTGAGTGCAATTCCTAATTGGGGGTTTAATTAGACTTTGATTTGTGTTTCTTTGCCTCTAAGCATCCAAATCCGAGTAAAACTCCTCTTGGTCGCGGCAAGGGCGCGGCCATGGGACACGCCCGTGTGAATCATGGTCAGGCCGTGTCCAAACTTCTTTAATGAGGACACGCACGTGTGAATCGAGGGAAGACCGTGTTCTAGATGATCAGTGAGGCACGGCCGTGTGGGCTAAGGTTCAGGCTGTGTCAATTTCTTTTTTGGCCCATTTTGGTCCGTTTTGAGCCTGTTTCTCGTTCTTTTTGTCCTTGGGTGCTTTCTTGGGTATAAGACATGAAAAGAAAGGGTTAAGAGCACCTTTTTACATAAAATAAGGGATAAATCATCCAAAAGCATACTAAATGTGGGACTAAAATATGTTACTATTTCAGTTTATCAAATACCCCCACACTTAAGCTTTTGCTTGTCCTCAAGCAAAATTCTCAACTTACAATTAAAACGAACTTCTTATAATTCATAATAGTCATTGATAGTGTCTCATCATAATTCAAGGATAATTTATACATGGATAATTCAACTCAAAGTGTCCTAAAAATTCAAACACTATAAGCCTTATATTTTGTAGCACAAAACATAGGTGTTTCCCTTCATCTAAATAATTACCTCTGATTCGAAATCGTCAGGGATTGACATCCTCACTAAAGATTCACTCAAATCACTCAAAGTGTTTAAGGTTCAAAATTTAGGCACTCAAAATTCAAACATGAAGAGTTAATCCCATAGGCTTGCATGAAAATCAAATCTCCACCACTGAAATATGAGATGAAACACAAATCAAAAGGTCTTTGTTAGGGTTGTAACGGGGCTAGGGTTAAGGTGTGGATAAAGGCTGAATTAAAAGGTTAGAATCGAGATTGAATTGAAAAGTTACCTAACTAAGAACTAATGAACTAATAATAATAATTACATCAATTGAAAACTAATAATACTAATAATACGAGCTTCTTCTTCGATATTTGGAATTTAAATAAATGTATAAGCTCGTTTAATCACATAACTAATAGTGAATATAATTAGTTTTTTTTTAAGAACAAATCAAGTAATAATAAAGAACTTTAAAAACTGAAATATAGAACATAGTTAGGCAACTGCTCAAAATCGAATCTCGACAAAAAGGGAGTCAAGGAATGGTGATACAAATATACAAAGGTTTTTGGGTTAATATTAGTGGGTGAGTCAATAAAAAGGGTTGTTAGGATTAAAATGGGTTCACTAGGGGTTAATTTGTGAAGGTAGGCTTTTAATGGAGTTAGTGGGTTAAAACTTAGGTGCCTTTATAATCTCTGTATATCAAATCAAAAGTATGGTCTCGACATATATAATCAATGCAAGTTCTAGAATAACAAATCAATGTTGACACACTCATAATCAATAAAGTGAGCAAGAAAAAGAATATATGCTCTATAAGGCTCAAAATCTCACAAAAATTATGGGTATTTTGACATCAACCTCGTAAATTCCAAACTTCAAAGTAATATTAAAATTCAGGTAGACATCCTAAAAAAAATTTAATTCTTGAAAAATAGACTTATCATGCCTGATTCTCTAGTATTCTTAGAATTTAATTATCAATGCACAATTATCAATGACTTAATCTAAAACATATCAATAAAAATCATAAATTATCAGAAATTTCATTCTAATCATAATATGAGAAACTTACTTTAAGACAACGCATAATTCAGGGATTTTCAAATAATACTATAGTTAACCCCCCCACACTTAAGATGTACATTTCCCTCAATGTACAAAGATAGATAATAGTAAAATAATCATAAAATCATAAGATAGGGAGAGAAGTGGAACTTCCTGAATTTTGGATGAAGTCAATGAAAAGAAACCGGATAGGACTGGAGGTGAACGTGGGAAAGCGTCTCGAACTGTTTGAGTCCTCGAAGCAGCCATCCTAATTTTATTGTATCCTAAGCTAAATCTAAATGGAATGAATAATAAGAATAAAATAATAAAGAAAATAAAAGAAAATTAAAAGAAATAAAAAAATAAAAGTAAAAGTAAATAATGGAAAATGAAAAAAAGAAAAACAATTGGAAAAGAAAAAGGAAGAAGGGGGTTAAATAAGAACTATGGATCTGGTGGTTGCCCCCGCCCTTGTACCTTCCTGTGGTGGCCACACGGCCACAGCCACGGCCATGTGTAAGGTCGTGTGGTCTGGAAATCTACACTTTGGTTAGTTTATAGTTAGGTGCTAAAAAGGAAAAATAAAAGAATAATTAAATTAAAAATGTAAAAATTAGTGGGGTTAGTGCTCGGGTTACCTCCCGAGAAGTGCCCGTTTATAGTCTTAAGCTAGACTTTATCTCTCATTCGTATGGTCATGGTGGTTTGAGGAGGTGAAAATCCTTTCTCATGCGATCAATTCGGTTGTGGATATAAAGTTTAAGTCGAGTAATGTTTACCTCAAAAGTGCTGAATTTAGGATTGCTTACCTCGACTGTGCCGTATAGGAAGACATTAAGTACCTCAAAAGTGATTTCTTCGTTTGCCTTGAGGTCTGAATTGGTGATTCGAGGGTCTTCCTTATTCAACAATACCTGATCCCCTATTTTGAAGTGATTTGTTGTTCTTATCACTCGTCAGGGTTTCTTTGGTTTCACTTCGTGTATTCCTAGTTTCTCTTTAAAGTGTGTTTTCCACTTGTCTAATTCATCGCCCTGAAGCCTTAGTCCTTCATGAATTATTTCTTTATGGGTACGAGATCTAAGATCTAGCTCAGCTAGGTGATTTCGTGATGCTTCCTGTAAAGAAGGTTGAACCAAATAGTTATCAATAGAATTAACGTTCGTACCTTTATTACTCGATGTCCTAGCTGAGTCAAGAGCTTGAAGAGTGATTGTTTCATCGTCTATACGAAGTGTGAGTTGACCGAATTCTTCCTCTGTGTGGTCTTTCTTTATTGCATCGGGATATGGCACACGAGGTTGGTAGTCTGTAATTGCCGGTTTTGGTATATCATGGCACACTTCAACCTTACCTTCACTTACCACAGGTTCTTCCCTTGGGTTTGGTTCGTCTAACCCTTCACTATCATAAATGGCTTGAATTTGCTCTCTCGGGTTAGTTTCAGTATTGCTTGGAAAGCTTCCTTGTGGTAGTTCTGAGATCAGCTTAGCAAGTTGTATAACTGACTTAGAAACTTCCTCAACTGACTTAGAAACTTCCCTAACTTGGCTCTCAATCCCTTTGATCGATGCTTGTTGGGTCTTAAGGGTGGTTTCAGTGTCTTGGAGACGGTTATCTATGGCTGCCATGAATTTTATCAGCATCTCCTCGAGGTTCGACTCCTCTTCCTGTTGGTAAGGTGGTGGTTGAAAATTTGGAGGAAGCTCCGGTCCTTGACTACTTTGATCATCGCACGAGAAATTTGGATGGTACCTCCAACCTGCATTATAAGTGTCATTATAAAAATTATTTTGAGGTTTAGAATAGTTACCCATATAGTGAGCTTGCTCGTTTTCCTTGCCATATCCGTAGGGTGGGTACTCAGGATTCGCCATGCCTCCGCTTGTTTCGTACTGCATAACTGGATGTATCTGCGAAGAACACAAATTATCAAACTTTTTATTCATCATCTCTAGCTAATTAGATAACCTGGTGACCACGTCAAGGTTGAAGGCACTGGCTGCTTTAGTAGGAATTGTCCTCATCGCTTGCCACTGATAATTATTCAGTGCCATCTTCTCTAAAAACTAAAATTATCTGCCAAAAGCAAATGGAGGAAAAATTAGCAAAGTCAAAATAATAATAATAATAATAATAATGAAAATAACTTGCAATAAAAAAAATGGCTAAAGTATTAAAAATAGAGCTTTCTTAATATTTTAGTTCCAAACAATGGCGCCAAAAACTTGATCATTTGTGAATCGAGCTTTAAAATTTATAAAAGAATGATCGAACCTAGAAACTAACTCGACAATGATTGAGGCAAGTGCACCTATCGAACAGTAGTAAAGCTTAGGCAAGACCCGGATTATCGAACCCAAAGGAACTAAAAGTACTAATACTAACTTTCTTCTTATTATCTAGCCTAAAAATAAAGAGAGATTGTTTATCTAATCTAAATTAATTAACTACTAAACTAAAGACTCTAAGACAAAGAAGAATGAATTTGGAAAATAACTTGGGAAAAACTAAGTTGATTTAGATGATACCCTAGAAAGAATCCACCTAGACTTCACTTGTTATCTAACACTGAACCATACGATTTATTCACTTAGTTTGATCCGTAAGACTCCCTAACGTATATTAAACCCTCTCTCGAGGCGAATAACATCTAACCCTAGGTTAATTAGTGGAACTCTCGTTCTCTTATAATAACCCCCTAGAATAGCAGTAAATCGATCTATGGATTCCCATATTAGGTTTCACCCTAATTCGGCAAAATCTCGTCACCCTATCTCTAGGCGTGCGATCAACTCCGCTTAATTATGTTGAATCTACTCTTAGGCAGGGTCTATTCCTCCTCCACCTAAGCACATCAAATTTGGATTAAGCTCACATAATTAAGAACAAACTAAGTATTTATCATATAATTTAGAAAACAATAACAAGATTCATCATAGGTTTCATCCCCTTCGGGTATCCGAAGGGTTTAGTTCATAACAATAAAGGAAAACATCTCAAGAGAAAAGATAAAACAAAATATAAGAAATCCCTAAAACCCCCTGAAGGAATTGAATGAGAGATCCTCCGTCTTGAGTATAATTCTGGCTTCTTGAGATGGATCAACTGGCTATCCCTGAGTGAATCCCCACAAATTTGCCTTCTCTGGCCTAGCACGATGCCCCTACACGATGGCGTTGGGCTCCCCCCACAGAGGGTTTCTGTCGAACTCCTGATTAAGTTGCCCCCTAGAGTGTTTATATAGGCTTTGAGATGTGTTACTTGGCCTCCAAGTATCCTAATTTGAGTGCAATTCCTAATTGTGGGGTTTAATTAGACTTTGGAGTGTGTTTCTTTGCCTCCAAGCATCCAAATCCGAGTAAAACTCCTCTTGGCCGCGGCAGGGGCACGGCCATAGCACACTCCCGTGTGAATCGTGGTCAGGCTGTGTTCGGACTTCTTTAATGAGGACACGCCCGTGTGAATCGAGGGAAGACCGTGTTCTAGATGATCAGTGAGGCACGACCGTGTGGGCTAAGGTTCAGGTCGTGTCGATTTCTTCTTTGGCCCATTTTGGTCCGTTTTGAGCCCGTTTCTCATTCTTTTTGTCCTTGGGTGCTTTCCTGGGTATAAGACATGAAAAGAAAGGATTAAGAGCACGTTTTTACATAAAATAAGGGATAAATCATCCAAAAGCATACTAAATGTGGGCCTAAAATATGTTACTATTTCGGTTTATCAATGGGTTTTTGGACAGGCCGAATAGAATTATTGATATGATCAAGATTGTACCTGCTATCGTGAGATGTGACGATGGTGAAGGTTTTAGATTAGTATAGCAAGAGAAACTCAGATGAGAGTGTGCTTGAAATATGTTTTCAGTGTGGAGAAAATAGTAGATTAATGTATTGAGATATGATTCGAGTTCTGTGTATATCCACGCATGAATCAATAAAGAGAATAAAATTCTGTGAGTTCATGAGTGGGGAGCATGATACAAAGATATGCTCTTAGAAATGTTCAAACCACAATGGTTGAGTTGAAAGTTATTGAAAGAATTGTTTATTTGAAAGTTTTAGTACTGAGATCAGTCTGAATCGAGAAACAGAGTTGACAGGTTGGTGACCCTAAGGCGATCACTTTTATGTTTGTGATGTGAGTTGGATGTTATGAAAGATCCATTTTAAGCAATGCGAGCTAGTACTCGGTTGATCTTAGTTGGTAATATCCTAGTTTCCGCGAGGTTAATGACAAAAGTGAGTTTTCTTTTCTGAACAAAAGGGTTCAGAAGTGAGATAGTAAATGGTATTTTGAATAAGCTCGGAATGAGTTTATTTGAGATGATAAATACAGATTGTATAAGTTTTTTTTTGTTGATGTTTCCTTGAGATAGAAGTTGAATGATGATAAATCCAGAACTTATGTGGAAGTTTTGGTATGAGATTTAATAGTAGCATATCTACTAATACAAGAATAAAGAAGTACAGTTATGTGCATAAATGTTTTGGCACTACAACACATTTCACGATACGATTGAGTTTATGGCCAGAAGTAGTTGACCACTAAAAGCTGAGTTTTTAAAGCGTACAAGTTGAGAGTATTAAACTCGGTGAATGCTTTAACGAGAAAGTGAGATAAACCTTATTGATTTCAAATTTGGCTTGACAAAATTCCCAAGAAGGGGAAATGTCATTCGAATTGTCGTAAATCAATCGGTAAAGATCCGAATGATCATTTGGACGTGTACAGAGTTCTAAATTAGTGGATTCTTGAGTATCATACGGAGAAAGAAATACCTAGGCCACAAGTGATGCTTTGACCTTGTGTATGATAGCTTAAAGGTTGTTGGCAAGAGAAACTTAAGGATAAGTGGATTTGTGATTTTGAAGAGTTTATGGAAACGTTTTAATAATGTTGGTAGCAACTCCTCCTGATAATATTTTCAGGGACGAAAATCCCTAAGGGAGGAATTGTAACAACCCGAGTTAGGGGCTAGTCGGAACAGTGATCTCGGAATCACAAATTCGAGGTTGGAGAAAATTATTTTCATGTTATGTTATGTGTTAAAACATGTTTATAAGGATGCATGGAAATTTTGGTGCTTTAATTTTAGCAATTTCATGCTTAATCGCTAAAAAGGACTAAATCGCGTAAAGTGCGAAAGTTCTATTTTATTTGCTAGAGGTGCCAAATAGCTATGGATTATTAATTGGAGGTCCCAAATGTGCAATTTGGCCTTGTTTAAGTGGGTTGGCCGGCCATGTTACATAAGGGGGAGAAGAGCATTTAATTTTGGTCAAAATTGGTGGGAATTAGGTGATAAAATGAATAAAATAAGATGAATAAAAGATGTTATCATCTTTTACTATTCATTCACCTTCAACCACCAAAAATTTGAAGAGAAAAACAAGGGTTTTGGAGCTCAAACTTTCAGCCAACAAATTCCCTAGCAAGTAAGTGATTTTGATGATCTTTCTTAATAAAAATTGCATTTTTGGAGTCCCTAAAGCTTGAGCTAACTAATGGGGGGCTAATTTGCAACATGGTTGAAAGTATAGAGACTTACCATGATAGAGTTTATGTTTTTTTATGAGTTTTTATGGAAGAAAATGAATGATAGGATGTTGATAAACAACTTTTGTGAAAGGTGTTGTTATGAAAACACCTAATTTCGGCTAAAATGCAAAAGTTGTAATTTGTTCATTAAGGCATGAAATAGTTGGAATTGTGGATAGTTGTAAGAGGATTAAATGTTCAGCTAGGCTTTTTTAACAAGAAAATGTGATGAAAATTTATTTACGAGCCTAGGGGCAAAATCGTAATTTTGCCAAAGTGTAGGGGCAAAATAGTCATTTTACCTAAAGTGTAGTTTATGGTGAATTGTGATTTATAAGTGATTAAATCACTAAATTTCATTGTTCTAGATCAAAGAAAACAAGTTTCGGACCTAGAACGGGAGAAAAGAGAAATGTGGGCAAAAAGTCCTTTTTGGCCTTTTCATCATCGAGGTAAGTTCATGTGCAGATGTGGTATTTACGTATGAGTTATTTTAAATATTTCAATGTTGTGCAAAATTTATAATTACGCAATGAATGTATTAAGTACTTGTTGATAAGTTGTTAAGTGAATTGAACCTAGGAATAGTAAGAGATGTAAATAGTAAGAAATGATGATAGTTAAGGTTCCGTGTGAGACCAGATTGGAATATGACCTCGATGTAAAAATTCGTATAAGACCATGTCTTGGACATGGCATTGACATGTTAATGCAAGTGAGACCCTATTGGGGTAGGATGTCAAGGCGACACTATGTGTATGAGACTCAAGAGAGTCATTTAACAATTTGAGTGATTCAACGGGTAAGTGAAGGTGAGAACGTATGTGGTTGTACCATGAGAAGTACAAGTGTGTGTTAGAATTGAATGGAGATGAATTCAGTATATAATGAACCCTGGTGGGTTATGTGTAACTAATGCACATTAATTGCATGAGATAGATTTATTAATGCATTGTGTGAATGCAAACGAGTATCGTAGAAGGTTAAGTAAGTATAGTAGTGTGTGAGGATGTTCCTGGGTGAACGTTTAAAATAGAGAATTTCATGTGGATAACTATCCATGAACGTATAATAACAGTGAGCTAAGTGCGATATCATTTTATTGATGGTTAGTGATGGGTTGTGTGCGATACCATCACTATGTTATTAATGGTGGGATGTGTGCGTTACCACCTGATTAATCATTAATCGATGGGCTGTGTGCGATACCATCAACTATGTTATTAATGGTGGGCTATGTGCGTTACCATCTGATTAATCATTAATCGATGGGCTGTGTACGGTACCATCAACTATGTTATTAACGGTGGGTTGTATGCGTTACCACCTAGTAAATTATTAATCGATAGGCTGTGTGCGATACCATCGCTTATAAAATCATTCGGTAGGCTAAGTGCGATACCACCATAAGTATAAATAATTTGTGGGCTAAGTGTGATACCACCACAAGTATAAATAATTAGTGGGCTATGTGCGATACCACCCTACTAGAGACTGATAGTGGGCTAAGTGCGAAACCACCGAGAAATTTGTAGTATGAGTGGCTTAGTGAAAATGCTTGATGCGTTGTTTTATATGATCATGTGGTAATCAGTGCAGGGTTCTATGGTAGATAAATGAGCAATTGGCTCGTGGCACGGTTAGAATGCGGTAAGAGATAGAGTGAGTAAGCTTCAAGAATGATTGAGTAGGTAACCATGAGTTTGCGAGAAAAACTCATTATAATACCTGGTGAATGAATATCGGTAACTACTTCTTATTTGTATATGAACTTACTAAGCATTATTGCTTACTCCTTTCTTTCTCCCATCTCTTATAGGTTAATTTAGCTAGCTCGGGTTGGAGATTGACGGAGACGTTTTCACACTATCGAGCAGACACTTGATGTGAGGTATCAAGTCCTTATGGGTCATGGCATGTATAAGGCTAGTGTTTAAGGTTGATTAAGTTTTAATTGATGTAGCCAAATTGTGTTGGTTTAAGAGAACTTATAGTTTGTTTATGTATAGCCATAGATGATGGCTTAAGATGTTTGAAATTACATTGGAAAATTGTTCTCCCTGGTGTATGGGATGAAGTCCTTGTCTCTTTAAATGATTAAATGTCTTTAATTCAAGAGTTAAATTGATGCTATGTGGAGTTATGTGATGATGTATGTAAATGAGAGTGGTAAAAAGGTTTGGTAGATAGCCTCTAAGTGCCCACACGGATAGACACACGGGCGTGTGTCTAGGCCGTGTGTCTCCTGCACCTTAGTGTCTTAAGTCAGATTAGACCACGGGCTGGTCACACGGCCATTTGTTCAGGCCGTGTGATACACACGGTTGGCACATAGGCGTGTGCCAAGGCCGTGTGAAGTCTGCACTTGACACTTAGAAATTTAATTGTCACACAGGCCAGGGCCACGGGCGTGTCCAGGCCGTGTGGATTTAGTCAGTGTCGACCACGGGTGGAAGGCACGGGCATGTCTTAAGGGCACACGGGCGTGTCCCTATACCAACACGGGCATGTGGCCCCTGTTTTAAAGAAAAGTTTCTTTTAGCTTGTAAAAGTTTTCGGAAGCAAGTTTAAGGCCTCGTAGGGCAATGAGACGTATGAGTTGTTTAAGAAAGAGAAGTTTTTAATTTGGAACGAAATTTTATAACCCGTAAATACTTGTTTAAGCAAGTTCAAGCATAGTAATGTCTCGTATCTGGTCTAAGCCTCAGACTCGGGTATTGGGTGTTACAAGTAATATGAAAAAATTACTTAAGAATAAGACAAAATTCAGGGATTTTCAAATAATACTGTAGTTAACCCTCCCACACTTAAGATGTACATTGTCTTTAATGTACAAAGATAGATAATAGCAATATAGTAATAAAATCATAAGATAGGGAGAGAAGTGAAACTTCCTGAATTTTGGATGGAGTCAATGAAAAGAAACAGTAAAGTTGGGGAGAGGTGAAGGTGGGGAGGATACTCCGGTGGTGGTGTGGTCATTCGTTAATAGCCCCTTGAACCTAAATTAAAGAAGTGAAAATATAATAATATAAATTAAAGACGAGAAAGATAAAAGAAAAGAAATTAAAAATGAAAATATGAGAAAAAGGAAAAATAAAAGGACTTAAAGGTCCGACGGTCGTGTAGAGGATCACACGCCCGTGTTATTTAGTCAGTTTCGACCACGGCTGCATCGCACGGCCGTGGTGTTTTACCGCAGCCCGTGATTTTGGGAAAAATTTTGCCCTATTTCCACACAGCCACGGCCACGCCCGTGTGCAAGGCCGTGTGCGTAGGGAAACCTACGCCTAAAAATTTGGTTAGTTTTTAGTTAGGTGCTAAAAATCAAAAATATGAAAATTAATGGGGTTAGTGCTCGGGTTGCCTCCCGAGAAGCGCTCGTTTAAAGTCTTGAGCTAGACTTACCTGTTATTTGTATGGCCATGGTGGTTCACGGAGTCGAAACTCCTTTTTCTTACTATCAGTTCTATCAACATATGGTTTGAGTCGGGTAATATTTACCTTAAAAGTGCCGAAATTAGAATGAGTTACCTCCCGTTCCGTATGGAAAGACCTTAAGTACCGTAAAAGGAGTCGCACCGTTTGTATTAAGCTCTGAAGCGGCTATTCGAGGGTCGGTTGTATCGCGATGCACTGGTCCCCAACTTTGAAGTGATTGGTTCCACCTTTAATACTCGATGTCCTACTTGATGTCAAGAACACGAAGAGTGATCGTTTTGTCACTTACACGAAATGTGAGCTCACGTGGTAGTTTATTTCGCAGAATTGCTGGGCACACTGCATTTAGCTCCACATGCGACGTATCGTCTAACTTCTGTTTGTTTGTCAAAAACTATTTTAAAAATTTCCTTGAATCTGGCATCTGCGAAAGAGCTTCAAGAAACGACAAGTTAATATGTAATTTCTTTGGAAGTTTAAGAAATTTACCGAATTGTTCCTCTATGTGGTCTTTCTTTATCGCATTGGGGTATGGCACACGAGGTTGGTACTCTGTAATTATCGGGTTTGGTTTATCATGGCTTACCTCAACCTTACCTTCCACTACCATATTCTCTTGTTTCAATTTTGGTTCATCTAAGCCTTCACTATCGTGAGCAGTTATTGCTTGAGGTTGCTCTCTTGGGTTAGTTTTGGTGTTGCTAGACAAGATACCTTGTGGTCTTTCTGAGATCATCTTAGCAAGCTGACCTATTTGATTCTCGATCCCTTGAATCGACGCTTGCTAATTTTTAAGCGTTGTTTCAGTGTTTTGGAAGCGTGTTTCTGACATTGAGATAAATTTCGTTAGCATCTCCTCAAGGTTCGGCTTCTTTTCCTGCTGGTAAGGTGGTTGTTGAAAACCTGGAGGAAGTTGCGGTCTTTGATTACCTTGACCACCCCACGAGAAATTGGGATGGTACCTCCAACCTGCATTATAAGTGTTACTATAAAGATTATTTTGAGGTCTAGAATAGTTACCCATATAGTTGACATGTTTGTTCTCTGTGCTAGGGTTGTAGGATAGATATTCTGTGTTATTCACCCCTCCTCCATTTGTATCGTACTGTATTACCGGATGTACTTGCGTAGAACCATACAAACCATCAATTTTTTTATTCAAAAGCTCTACTTGGTTAGATAACATGGTGACCGCATCAAGGTTGAAAACACTGGCTGCTTTATTAGGCATTGTCCTCATGTCTTGCCACTAATAATTATTCAGTGACATCTCTTCGGTTTCTGCGAGCGGTATGTTTTATTTCACTGTAAAAAATCAAGGGTCCTGATGGATTTCTTCTAGTCATAAACTAGAGATACCTATCAGGAACAAATAAAAGAAGAAAAATTAGCAAAGTTAAAAATAAAATAAAAGTAAATCGCAAAAATAAAAACGGCTAAAGTAATAAAAATTGAGCGTTCTTAATATTTTAGTTCCCCGGCAACGGCGCCAAAAACTTGATCGTAGTGTCGAGAGTCTTAATATTTATATAATGAATGATCTAGCCTAAAATCTAACTATCACCACGATTGAGGCAAGTGCACCTATCGAACAGTAGTATAGCTTAGTGGCAAGACCGGATTGTCGAACCCAAAGGAACCAAAAGTACTAATACTGACTTTCTTTTTATTATTTAGCCTAATGATTAAGGGATTTGTTGTTTATTCTAAAATTAACTGACTACTAAGCTAAAGACGCTAAGACACAGAGAATGAATTGGGGAAAATACTTGTGGGAAAAACCAATTGATTAAGACGATACCCAAGGAAGAATCCACCTAGACTTCACTTGTTATTTAACTCTGAACCAGACGATTTATTCACTTGACTTGATCCGTAGGATTCCCTAATTTATATTAATACCTCTCTCGAGGCTACTAACATCTAACCCTAGGTTGATTAATTGAAATCTCTTTCTAATTAAAACTCCTAGGATTGCATTAACTCGATATATGGACTCCCATATTAGGTTTGACCCTAATCCTGCAGATTTTCGTCATCCTATCTCTAGGGTTGCGATCAATTCCACTTAACTATGCTAGATCTACTCTTAAACAGGGAATATTTCTCTACTGCCTAAGCACACCAATACATGAATCAATATCCTGAAATATCAAAACAAGAATTAAGAACACATAGTTAAGAACAAATCAAGTATTTATCATATAGTTCAGAAAACAATAACAAGATCCGTCTTTGGTTTCATCCCCCTCAGGTATCTGAGGGGTTTAGTTCATAATCATAAAAGAATACATCTCAGAAGAAAAGATAAAACAAAACATAAGAAAACCCTAAAACCCCCTGAAAGAATTGAAGGAGAGATCCTCCATCTTGAGTATGATTTCGGCTTCTTGAGATGAATCAACTGGCTTTCTTCGAGTAAATCCCACAATTCTGACCTCTCTGGCTTGGCTCCTTGGCCTAGCTGGATGCCCCCTTCAAGGTTGGCCTTTAGGGTGTTTATATAGGCTTTTGGATTATCTTTCTTTGCCTCTAAGTACCCTATTCTAAGTGAAATTCTTCTTTGTCACGGCAGGGACACGCCCGTGCAACACGCCCGTGTGAATCGAATCCAGGCCGTGGTCTAGCCTGCTAAAGGCGCACGGTCGTGTGGCTTGGGCCCAGGCCGTGTGAGTCTCTAAGATAAGCCCATTTTCTCCATTCTCGGCCCATTTCTCATTCCTTTCGACCTCTGATGCTCTCCTAAGTCTAAAACATGAAATTAAAGGATTAGGAGCATCAAATTTTACAATTCAAAGGATAAATCATCCAAAAAGCATGCTAAATATGGGATTAAAATATGTATAAATTACGGTTGATCAACGGCCTTAGGACAGATTCATTTTTCTAACACTTGTATTGGAGTGTTCCCTTTTTAACATTCCAATATACACCCACTTTGGAGTGTCTCTTATTTATAACTATCTATATATATATAGGCAGCTGAAAAAGGCAGTTTCACTCAAGATTCAAGGAATGCTACTAGTCATTTATTACTAATGCAACCTAAATCATTCATCAAAGTATTGAAGATACAACATTCAATCAAATTTATCCAACTCATTCATTGACAATTCACATGATCCAAGAATTAAGCATCAAATATAACAAAAAATTTCGAATAATTGTGCATAAACCTTGTGTACTTCAAAAAAAAAATTTAAAATGTGGGTGTATTTCCAAATCCCATATATATTCTCCCAAACTTAAAGATTGCATTGTCCCCAATGCACTGACATGAATATGTAATGACAATGAAAATGCAATGACAAAGTATACTTATCAAAATAAAACCTACAGCTACATGCATTGCATGACTAATATAACTAAATCTTAAAACAAACTAACTCAGTTATCCGCAGCTATCGATGTGGCTGCATGATGTTTCTTTCTCCTCCTTTTCTTCTCCTCCTTCTTTCCTTTTTTTATCCTTGGAGCGCTTCTTTTTCTTTTCTTTAGGCTTTGCGCAGTCTACGGATTGCTCCTCAATTCTTGGCTCAGCCCCGGCATCATCGGCTGCTATTTATGTAGGAGAGGCCACTTGGAGTGGTCCAGTGTAGACCACTATTGCCCATGAATTACATTGCTCCTCACTAGTGACCACAGAAACTTCCACCAGTCTCACTCCAGTTTGCTCCAAATTATCAATATTTGCACCCAAAGATCCGGGTGCAATGACAACTTTCTCAACAAAATCTTCTTCTTCTTTTTCTTTCTCATTTTCAATAACTTTTTCTTCTTCAGCAACAACTTCCTCTTCGACAACAACTTCTTCTTCTGCAGCATCAATTTCCTTCTCAACAACAGTGTCCTCTTGATCTGTAAAAATACCATCCTCGAACAAGCTATCAATCTTGCACAGACATTCCTCAATGTCCATGGATTCTTCATCTTTGTCATTATCAGAGTCTTGTACAATGGAAGGAGATGCCACCGATCGGTCTCTGTCTTCAAAGTCATCATTTGCAGATGAATGCTCATAGTTTCGAATGATTGGTGGAAACACTAGGAAGCACGGTATTAGGGATGGGCTTAATTGGATTAATGTGGCTACAATGGAACTCTTCAAGGCTTTAGTATAAGCATAAAACAAATTCTAAGAGTTCTCCATACCCTCAATTGTGGCAACAAGTTTGATTTGCCTATTGCTGATGGAAGTAACCATTTTCTCAACATCTTTAATCTTACACCATAAGGATGTCTCTGTATGTAGGGTTCTTCCTTTACTGTCGACTTTGGCTTTGCCCTTCTTTGTCTTACTGGTTCCTGCCTCTTTCAGTATTGGTGCTTCTATGCCACGAGTCATCTTTTTGATAGAGGCTTCATTAATTGGACCCTTATTATCCATGATTTTTTCATCTTCCCGGGGACAATGCCTTTCTACCGACATAGTGACATTACCAATGATGGGAAAACCAAAATTCTGGTCTACCTAGCGGCGTATTCAGTAATTTCTCGGTGGAGAAATGCGCCTACATTAATTTTTCTACCCTTGATAATGGAATGTATCAGACACATTTGTCAAGGTTGACAGTGGTGCTGTGGGTAGACGGCAGTAGTCAGTAGTTAACAAAGTGAAACCATATTTTGCTGTGCAATGTTAAGAAACGACAGTGCATTGTAAGATTCTTTGGATACAACCTTATCCACCGTGCTCCTTCAATAAACAAATCTTGTACGAGCAGGTACTTCTTCTCATCCGTCACTTTTGCAAAGAAATCGGAGTGTTCGTCGACATCGACCGTAAGGTTATACAACTCATTGATTGTGTTGGAATCCCATGGGAGTAGACCTTTACGAACAAAAATAAATTCTAAATCTTTGTCATAGAGGTTGGCATAGAATTCACGTACCAGGGAAGGGGAATAACTGCCAGGGTGTGCACAGAAATTTCCCCATTTCAGTTTAAAAATGGTTCAGTGAATTTGTTTGCCCAACTCCTGTTGTTGCGACTTGGAAATGCCTTGTTCGGGATGAAAATTTTGGCACAATATGTTGTCTTGAAATCGCTCGCTTGCCAATTATTACAAAAAGATTACTGGTTCCTTTTTTTTGCACTTGCTTGGGGGATTCTGACTTGCAAACTGCGGTGGCAGAGGACGCAGGTTCTTCAGTAGATTTGTTGGCTTTCTTGGTCAAATATCTTGTTCTTTCCATCTTTTGTGGAGGGAAGACGATTTTAAGTGAAAAAGGTGGGATCTTGAGTAAGGAAAAAGAATAAAAATGGTTGCTTGGATGCTTTGGATTCGGCACAGTGGTGTAGACTTTATAGGGAGTGAAAGAGAAAGATGTAGAGTTGTGATGTTTTGTGGAGAGATACAAAACTAGCGGGAAGAGTGGCGTCCAATAAGAATTGTGCTTGCTCAAACAGATCAAACGACTGGGTGGTTTTTTATCCAACGGTGAAGATTGAAGTTCTCTTAATTCTAATTAATGGTAACACAGTGGTACATAATGCGTTGACAACCAAATCTTGTTGTGTCGACATTGGTACCTTATTATTCTGCAAAAAGGAAAGAAAACAAGCTTTACAAAACAGGAATAAAATAAGATGAAATCGTGGAATTAAAAATTTAAAATGTTTGGACAAAATTAATGGTCTCTGCTTGCTCTTGATTTTTATTTCCAAAATAGTGTTTCAATCTTTGCCCATTGACTTTGAACTGGTGTCCATCATGTAAATCTCGAACTGTAACTACACCATGGGGAAATACGTCAACAACTTTGAACGGTCTAGACCAACGTGAACGCAATTTACCTGGGTGCAATTTAAGTCGAGAACTGAATAATAAAACCTGTTGACCTGCGGTAAATTGTCGCTGCAAAATAATCTTGTCATGCCATCGTTTGGTCTTTTCCTTATAAATCGCAGCATTTTCATAAGCATTTCTTCGAATCTCCTGTAGCTCGGTGATGTCCAATAGCCTTTTCTGTTTAGCAGCTTCATAGTCTATGTTCACTTGCTTAATTGCCCACATCGCTTTGTGTCCAGTTCAACTGGCAAGTGACATGCTTTTCTGAAAACCAATTGGTACGGTGACATTCCCAATGGAGTCTTATATGATGTCCGCAATGCCCATAGAGCATCATTCAATCGGGAAGACCAATCTTTTCTCAAAGGATTCACAACCTTCTCAAGAATAATCTTAATTTGTCGATTTGAAACCTCAGCTTGTCCATTGGTTTGTGGATGATAAGTAATGGCCATTCTGTGATTGACTCCATATCTCTTTAATGCGGCTGCCACTTGGTTTCAATGGAAATGTGTACCCTAATCAGTAATCAAGGCCTTTTGTGTGCTAAAATGGGTGAGTATACGCTTTTGAAAAAATTTGAGCACTGTCATTGCATCATCCTTTGGGACATCAATAGCCTCCACCCACTTCGAGACATAGTCAACAGTGACTAAAATATAAAGATTTCCAAATGAACTTGGAAAAGGTCCCACAAAATCCATTCCCCAAACATCAAACAATTCAACTTTCGTAATTGGCTATTGCAACATTTCGTTACGTCGGGAAATAGAATCGGTGCACTGACATTTATCTCATTGATTCACAAAATTATGAGCATCTTTGAACAACGATGGCCAGTAAAATCCTGATTATAGAACCTTAGCAGTAGTTCTCATACCACCGAAATGGTCTCCATAAGGAGCATCATGACAATGCTTCAGGATTGAAAGCATCTCTTCTTCCGGAACACAACGCCGAATGATGTTTTCATTACATACCTTGATTAAATACGGCTTATTCTAATGGTACTTCACTACGTCACGAAGAAATCTTTCTTTTTTATGGCCCTTGATACTTAATGGGAGCTTACCACACACCAAGTAAGTAACCAAATTTGCATACCAAGGAGTTACATCGACAGTGAATAACATCTCATCTGGGAATGTGTCGACAATTGGAAGTATTTTCCCGTCTTCACTGGCAACTGTCATTCTAGACAAATGATCAGCAACTTGATTATCTAACCCATTGCTGTCTTTTATCTCAATGTCAAATTCTTGCAACAATAAAATCCATCGTATCAGTCTTGGTTTGGCATCTTTTTTCGTAAAGAGATATCGCAATGCAGAATGATCAGTGAATACTGTAACTTTCACACCAACAAGATAAGAGCGAAACTTGTCAAAGGCAAAGACTACAGCAAGTAATTCTTTCTCTACGGTGGTATAATTGAGTTGAGCCTCTGTAAGAGTTTTGCTAGCGTAATAGATGGCGTGAAATATTTTTCCCTAGCGTTGTCCTAGCACTACACCCACGGCGAAATCACTTGCATCGCACATGACTTCAAAAGGTTAAGACCAATCATGTGCAACGACAATGGGTGCATTGACCAGTTGCTTCTTTAACTGAATAAATGCATCTAAACATGCCACTTCAAAGAGGAATTTTCGATTCTGTTCCAGCAATGAGCACAATGGTTTTGAATTTTTTGAAAAATCTCTAATAAACCATCGGTAAATTCCTGTATGTCCAAGAAAGCTACAAATACCTTTCACATTTGTCGGTGGGGTAATTTCTCGATGATTTCCACCTTAGCTTTATCTACTTAAATACCCTGATTAGAGATGCGATGGCCCAACACAATGCCTTCAGTTTCCATAAAATGACATTTTCCCAATTCAAGACAAGATGAGTGTCCTCACATCGCTTTAGTACTTTATCCAAATTGTCAGCGCAATGATCAAAATCATTCCTATAAATTGAAAAGTCATCCATAAAAACCTCTAAAGAGTCTTCGAAAATATTTAAGAATATTGCCATCATACACCTTTGAAATGTGGCTGGTGCATTGGAAAGACTGAAAGGCATACGACGAAAAGCAAAAGTACCAAAGGGGCAGGAGAAAGTTGTTTTCTCCTGATCCTATTGTGCAATAGCAATTTGGTTGTACCCGGAATAGCCGTCTAGGAAGCAATAATAAGCTTTTCCAGCAAGCCGATCTAACATTTGGTCAATGAAGGGATGTGGAAAATGATCCTTCGTTGTGGTTTTATTTAATTTACGATAGTCCATGCAGACTCGCCACCCCATGGGGATGCGTGTTGGTAGTAATTCGTCCTGATCATTGCGAACCACTGGGATGCCACTCTTTTTCGGGACGCATTGCACTGGAGTCACCCACTTGCTATCAGAAATCGGGTAAATAATTCTTACATCAAGCCATTTTATGATTTCTTTCTTGACCACTTCCTTCATCTTCTCGTTTAACCTTCTTTGTGATTCAATTGAATGCTGGCCTTCATCTACTAACTTGATTTTGTGCATGCAAAAAGAAGGACTAATACCTTGAATATCCGTAATACTCCAGGCAATAGCTCATTTGTGCTGCTTGAGAATGTAAGTCAATTTCTTTTCTTGTGTTTCATCCAGTGTTGTTGAGACAATAACTGGTAGAGTATTGTGATCACCCAAGAAGATGTATTTAAGATGAGGAGGTAGTGGTTTCAATTCCAGAGTGGGAGCTTCTTCAATTGATGGTTTGAAAATTGGAGTGGTTCTGTTGGTTAGGTCTAAGGATTCAAATTGCCATCTATGCTTGACTTCAACAGTACTAGCTTCAACCGTGCTATCGCAATGGTCTACGAATTCAGCCTCAGATGTCACTGCAATTTATTCAACAAGGACTATGCTTTATGTTGTTGAATTATTCCTCAATCAAATCATCGAGCACATAGACAGTATGGCACTCTGTTTTATACTTGTGATGAACAGACTCAAAAACACGGAAGGTAACTTGCTCATCATTTAGTCGCATGGTGAGTTCTCCTTTATAAACATCAATGTGAGTTCGACTGGTGGCTAAAAATGGTCGTTCCAAGATTATGGGAACCTCCTTGTCTGCCTCGCAGTCAAGTATGATAAAATCAGCTAGAAAAATGAATTTATCCACACGAACTAAAATATCTTTGATTTGCCCTTCAGGTTAATCTAAAGATCGATCTGCCAGTTGCAATGTCACTGCAGTGAGTTTCATATGACCAATTCCCATCTTTTTAAAAGTAGATAGTGGCATGAGGTTGATGCTAGATCCCAAATCACATAAATATTTTCCCAAATATTGATTTCCAATCGAACATAGAATGGTAAAGCTTCTAGGATCTTTCAATTTAGGGCCCAACTTGTTTGTCAAGACAGCACTACAGCCTTCTGTGAGTTTTTTCTTATTACACAAGAGGTCTTTCATAAATTCCCCATAACTCGGAATTTGTACCTGAGCGTCCACTAAAGGAATGTTGATCTGCAGTTGTTTTAATGTATCTAGAAACTGCTGATATTGTTTATCATTTTCATTCCTCTTGAATCTTTATGGAGAAGGTACATGTGGAAGTACATCCGGTTGCGGCGATACTTTTGGTTGCATCCACAATTTCGAGGGTCGAATATAAGGCATATGAGTGACAATTGGTGGTACTTCTTTGTTTGGTACATCAACAAGCTTTTCAGAATCAACCTTCCCATCAGGGCTTATGTCACCAATATCTGGGGATGCTACAATAGAATCGATAACCGACTCACCAGTTCTGTAACACCCTTAACTCGAATCCATCGACAAAATAGGGTTTCAGAGCATTACTGAAGTTTACAATTCAAACAGACAGAAAATTCAAACATTTCATATCATATAATATTCATGTCAAAAATAAATAAAAAAACATACATACTGTCCCTTACACGAGCCCTCGACGCCCAAAATATGCATTAGAAACAAGTCGAGACTAAATCGGATACTCAGAGAATTTTTTGAAAAACACTAAAATTTTTCAAAGTTGCAGGGGTCACACGGCCGTGTCTCAGCCCGTTCCGTGCCCGTATAACTCTCTGACTTGGTTACACGGCCAAGCCACACAACCGTGTGCTAGGCCGTGTACCCTTCGAAGTAGCCTCACACATCCGTGTGCTAGGCCGTATGCTAGGCCGCGTAATAGCCTGACTTGCAAACCTTTTTAAAGATACGGCGGACACATGGCCGTGTCACCTGGCCATGTGTCCCACATGGCTGAGACACTCCATGTCTCTGCCCGTGTGGACGAAAATAGGCCATTTTACAAGCCATTTTTCTCACCCAATTTGGCACCAACCTACACCCAAAAATGCACACATACACAAGCTATAATCAAGCATCCAAAACAAGCAAAATCAAGCCTTAAACATGTAGTATTTTCACATACAACCAATATGCCCTTATGCACCTCAAATAACAATATGTAAACATGTATATTCATGTATACATTTTAACCAAATAAGCCAACAATTTACCAAACCATTTTGCATCATTTCATGCCACATCACTTACCTACCAAAACATACCATGTAATCTATTTACCATAACACAACCATTTGGTACCAAATGGATTTCATAAACTATCATATTTAGACATATATGCCTTACAAAACAAGGTACCAATTCATCACCAATTCATGACATCACAAAACACAAGTACAAAATGTACACTTAGCTATCACTTTACCCTTTAATCATACAACCATATCAAACATATCATCAACCATGTTAAGGCCACATATATACATACCAAAATATACCAAATCACAAGCCAACTCAAATGGCTATAAACATAACAAATCCTATAGGCTTTCATTAGCCAAAATAACCTATACATGCCCTTATAACCGCAATGTAACCAACTAAAAGTACCAAAAGAGTCGATGGATAGTGTGATATAGCTCTGACAAGCTTCCAACCAGAACGAGCTTTCAAATCACTATAAAACACGGAAAATAACACAAAGTAAGCATTTAATCTTAGTAAGTTCGTATAACATAGAATGTAACTTACCATTTAATCACAACTTAGGTAAGTAAACATAGCATATCCCAACTCAATATATCAATATTTCATGTAACATCATTTCCATGTATTTCATGTAAATACCTGTAGTAGTTCATATCAAACTCATATTATCTCGTAACAGAACTGTGCCTATTGAACCATTTAGAATATCGTTGGATACTCGGGTAGCACACACAAGGTGTACTGAACTATAATCCGTCAATTCCTATACATGTATGCTCCTACGAGCTCTGCATCGGTATGCTCTTACGAGCTGTAAACGGTAAGCTCATACGAGCTGAATATTAGTAAGCTCATGTGAGCTTAATATCGTCGGATATGCGATCGATATTCATAAATGACAATAATGTAAATCACATACATATAATTCAATTAAAGCATATAATTACACAATTTAATTACACGAACTTACCTCGACGAGTATACGTACATATGAAGGTGATTAATCCCAGATTTTCTCTTTGCCTCAATCTAACTCCGTACGAGGTCTGACTGGATCTAAACGAATAAATTTAATCCAATTCAATATAATTCACATTCAATCTAGTACAACACACATTTTTGGCAAAATTACCATTTTTCCCTTGTACTTTTAATTCTTTGCAATTTAGTCCATAGGCTCGGAAAATAAAATTCATGCAATTTTTCCTTTATCAAAGGCTAGCCAATTTCTATACATACTAATAGAAGCCCATATTTTTCACAAATTTACAAATTTACCACATAATATTTTTTATTTTCAACTTAGTTCCTATTTGACAATTTCACTAAAAATTCCTTTACAGAAGTTGTTTATCTAACAACAACCATTCATATTCTATCATCAAACTTCAAAAATCACAAATATTCATCAATGGTAAAACCCTAATAGTTTAACAGTTTCACAAATTAGTCCCCGAGTTAGCTAGATTAAGTTACAATGATCTTGAAAACATAAAAATCATTAAAAACGGGACAAAATCACTTACCAATCAAAGAAATAGGACTACCCGAACCCTAGCTCAATAATGGTTTCCTTTTTCTTCAACTTTCGGTTGAAAATAAGAAGAAAAAGATGATACTTCACTTTGGTTTTATTTAATTTAACATATAATTACCTTTTTACTAATTTAACCTTTAAAAACATTAATAATTACACAATTGCCAAGCCATGTACATCCACTATCAAGTTAAATGGTCTAATTACCATATAAGGACTTCCACTTTAAATTTCTATAGCTATTTAATACCTTTAGCTATCAGAACACCACTTTTGCACTTTACGCGATTTAGTCCTTTTTATCAAATTAAGCATGTAAACGGTAAAATTTCTTAACGATATTTTTATTCGGTAATAATATCATGCTATAGACCATAAAATAAAATTTTCAACTTCAATTTTGTTTTCACAAAACCACTGTTTCGATTTCACTAAAAATGGACTGTTATAACTCTCCCCCTAAAGGAATTTTTGTCCCCGAAAATCTCACCAGAAAAGAGGTTCAAATATTACTTTCTCATAGCTTTCTCGGGTTCCCAGGTGGCTTCTTCTATTCCGTGTCATTGCTAGAGAACTTTTACTAAATCTATGTTCTTGTTTCTTAATTCTTTCACCTCTCGGGCCAGAATTCTAATCGATTTTTCACTTTATGACATATCAGGCTGAATCTCGATATCCGTCGGAGAGATAACATGTGAAGGGTCAGATTGGTACCGTCATAACATAGGCACATGAAAAACATTATGAATTCTTTCAATTTCTAACGGTAAAGCTAATCTGTATGCAACAGGTCCGATTCTTTCAGTAATCTCGTACGGCCCAATAAATCACGGACTCAGCTTTCCTTTGCGAATGAATCGAAGAACTTTCCTCCAGGGCGATACTTTCAAGAATACTCTATCACCAACTTGGAATTATATATCTTTACGTTTCAAATCTGCATACGATTTCTGACGATCTGAAGCTGCTTTCAAGCTATCTCGGATTACTTTCACTTTTTTCCTCAGTCTCGCGAATCAAATCAACCCTGTGTATCTTTTTCTCACTATGTTTAGTCCAGTATATATGAGTTCGACATTTATGACCATACAGAGCCTCATACGGTGCCATCTTTAAGCTCGACTAAAAACTATTATTATACGTGAATTCAACTAACGGTAAATATTTCTCCCAGTTGCCTTCAAACTCTAGTACACAACATCGAAGCATATCTTCGAGAATTTGAATTACTCGCTCGTATTGAGCATCGGTCTGAGGGTGAAATACAGTGCTAAAATGCAACCGCATACCAAGAGCTTCTTATAACTTTCTCCAGAATCACGATGTAAACCGGGATCTCTATCCGAAATAATATAGACTGGCACTCCATGTAATCTGACAATCTCAGAAACATATAACTTAGCTAATATGTCAAGGGGAAAATCTGTACGGACTGGAATAAAATGTGCGGACTTTGTCAAACGGTCAATGATAATCCAAATGGCATCTTCCTTTTTCGGAGAAAGAGGTAACCTTTTATACAAAGTCCATAGTAACTCTATCCCATTTCCACTCCAGTATCATCACTCGATATAGTAGTTTTGAAGGTACCTAATGTTCAGCTTTAACTTGCTAACATATCAGACATCTCGATACAAAATCAAAAATCTCGCGTTTCATTCCCAGCCACCAATACATCTGTCTCAAATCACTGTACATTTTATTACTTCCCAGATGAACAGACAAGCTACCAGTATGAGCTTCATGTAAAATGTTCTCTATAATCTCTGGATTCTTCAGTACACAAACTCTACCTCTGAAAAGCAAACAATCATCGGGTTTTATCTGAAATTCTGAATAAGAAGTCAACTCACACTGTACCTGTTTCGTTAACAAGTCACTATCACATTTCTGAGCTTCGCAGATCTACTGTAAACACATCGGTTTAGCTTTTAACTCAGCTAAGATGGATCCATCATTAGATAATGACAGTCGTGTATTCATTGCTCGCAGAGCAAACAAAGACTTTCTACTCAAAGCATCAGCAACTACGTTTGCTTTTCCCGGATGATAATCAATTATCAACTCATAATCTTTTAACAACTCAAGCCATCTATGCTATCTCAAATTCAGATCTTTCTGTGACATTAATTACTTTAAACTCTTGTGATTGGTAAATATGTGACATTTTTCGCTGAAAAAATAGTGTCGCAAAATTTTTAATGCAAACACGATAGCTACCAACTCTAAATAATGCATCGGATAGTTATTTTCGTGCGGTTTTAACTGTCTGGAAGCATAAGCTATTACTTTGTCTTCTTGCAATAAAACACAACCTAAACCATTCAATGATGCATCGCTGAAAATCACAAATTCTTTACCTGATTCAGACTGAACTAGAACTGGTGATTCGGTCAATAATGCTTTCAATTGATTGAAACTTTGCTAACATTTATCTGAGCATTCAAACTTCACATCTTTCTGTAATATCCGCGTCATTGGTGTAGCTATCATAGAGAACCCTTTGACGAATCTTCGGTAATAACCAGCTAATCCCAGAAAACTTTTGACTTCAGATACATTTCTTGGTGGTTTCCAGTCAACAACTGCGAAAGTCTTACTCAGATGAACTCTGATGCCTTTGGCCGATACTATATGTCCCAAAAACTGACTTCTCAGAGCCAAAACTCGCATTTGCTAAATTTAGCAAACAATTATTTATCTCACAGAGTTTGCAAAAGAATTATCAGATGCTCGGCATGTTCTGTCTTGTCTCAAGAATATATCAAAATATCATCAATAAATACCACAACAAATCTATCTAAATACGGTCTGAAGATTCTGTTCATCAAATCCATAAATACTACAGGTGTGTTAGTTAAGCCAAACAAAATCACAAGAAATTCATAATGTTCGTACCTAGTTCTAAATGCAGTTTTCGGCACATTCGAATCTTTCACTCATAGCTGATAGTAACCGAAACAGGGATCAATCTTCGAGAATACTGTGGCACCTTTCAACTGATCGAACAAATCGTCAATTTGAGGCAGTGGATATTTATTCTTGATTGTAACCTTGTTGAGCTAACGATATTCAATACATAATCTCATCGATTCGTCCTTTTTCTTAACGAACAGAACCAGTGCACCCCAAGGTGAAAAACTGGGTCGAGCAAAACCCCTATCTGTCAACTCTTGCAACTATGCTTTCAACTCTTTTAACTCAGTAGAAGCCATTCAGTAAGGTGCTATTGACATCGGTGATGTTCTCGGTACAAGTTCTATAGCAAACTCAACCTCTCTAACCGGCGGTAATCCAGGTAACTCCTCTAGAAACACATCGGGATACTCGCAAACCACTGGCACTGATTAAAGCTTCAATTCAAACACTTTATTATCCAATACATAAGCAAAGTAAGCATTACAACCTTTTCTCACATATTTCTGAGCTGACATAGCTGATATCATAATAGGTAACCCGCTCGGATCATCTGATTCAATACGAAGCGTCTCATCATTCTGACATTTTAATACAATTAGTGTAACACCCCAAACCCGGTCAATACGCCACGACCGAATTTGGTATGTCACAGGGGAAAACATTTTGAGGAAAAACGAGTTACTGATTAAATTTTAGTGAAAAACTTTTTATTATTCTAAATTCGTAAAAAAAAATTAAGTTGAAAACTGATATTTTACTTTGCAATTCCGTAAATAGATTTTTAAAACTTAGTCGCACTTAGATTAAGTAAACCATTTATAAATTAAAGAGAAACTAAAGCAATTAGGTTGAAAATCGTATCTAATAGAAATTTGGAAACTTAAGTTTTGTAAAATAGTTTGAGTTATCGAAAATACTTAAGTTGTTAAAAATTATCAATTTATTTAGGTTACCCGATGGTAACGTTTTAAAAACCATCGCGCTTTGTATTTTAGAAAACTTTGTTCACATATCATTAAATCAATCATGTAATTTGCCAATTATTCCTAAAACAAATCCAAAGCATATAAATAATCCAAAAACATAATTAAAGAGGCCTTATTACAAACCCATAAAAATGAAAACCAAATTAAAATCAAGTACCCAAATGGAAGTTCATGTAAAACCAAATTTCATTGCATGGCCTCCTCGAGTTCATCCAGCTCCTCATCCGCAAATTCACGAATTACTGAAAAAAGTAAGGAGAAGGTGAGTCACCAAGACTCGGTGCATATTCCCTCTCCGGGTAAATACCACATACTTACACAAATTATAACCAAGCAATATATATATTATGCACCCAACCTAGCCATCCAGTAACTCATTTTTCTACCCCGTGTGGTACCAAACCACTTTGGTGGTGCCAAACCACTCGTGACCAAAGTCACAAATAATCAAGTTGTGGGGCCAACCCACTTTTGATACCAAATCCTTTGGCGACAATCCCATATCTCAAAAGTGGGGCCAACCCACGGTGGTGTTAATCCACGGGACGAGTCGCTATGAGGTGCCAAACCTCCGTGTCCCAAAGACACAAATGTGATACCAAATCACTTTGGTGACCAAAGTCACGAATAATCAAGTTGTCGGGCCAACCCACGTGTGATACCAAATCACTGGCGACAATCCCATATCTCAAAAGTGGGGCCAACCCACGGTGGTGTTAATCCACAGGGATGAGTCACTATGAGGTGCCAAACCTCTGGTGTCCCAAAGACACAAATGTGATACCAAATCACTGGAGGTGCCAAACCTCTGGTGTCCGAAGACACGAATATCAATCTTCCCCCTCCTCTCATATTGCCCATACCAATGCAATAGATAAACAAATCATGTCAATACCCGTATCCTTGCTCATACCCATCAAGGTATCATATCAATATCTCATAGTTTCGGCTTTAACAACTTGAATAGTTATTTAACACACACATATATATATATATATATAAACCAAGTTATAAAGTGTGTAAGATACACACCCTTCACTACATAAGTACTAAAATCAAGACCGATCTACCGCACTAGATCACCTTGTCCTACAATCGGCCAATATTTAAAGTATAAACAAAGGCCATTCGGCCATACTACTAAATCCCAATGAGTTATCACTTGAAATACCAAGTCTTACCTAAAGCTTACCCAAAACGATTTGACAAAGAAATTAGGCTTAGATTGATTGCTTCCAACGTCCCGATGAGCCTAAAAGAAATTGATTTCTAAGAATGATTAGAACCTTGCAACAATTGCCCAAAATTCGGCCTTTGCCCACAAGAGGAACAACATAGAAACAATAAAAAGACTAAGGAAAAACGGCCATAACACTTACCTATCTTCCAAAACCAATTGAAGAAAACCAAATGAAGTCCTACCCTTGAAGAAATTCGGCCAAGACAAATCAAATAGGATATGAGAGTTTCGGCTATGATTTTGAAAGAAAACAATTGATATTCGGCTCAAAAGAGATGAAGAATTAGTATGGCAAAGAAGAAAAGAAAAAGAAGAAAAAAAATGAAAAGGGAAGAAGGATGATTCGGCTTTAGCAACTAATGAAAGAAAAATCAAGGGGAAAAGGGGAAGAAAGAGATTCGGCCAAGAAGAAAGTAAAAGAAATGTTGTGATTTTGAACAATATTCAAAAGAAAGAAAAGAGAGAAAATGGGATTAAGAGATTCGGCCAACACCTATTTTACTAAAGAAGAAAAGTGCACAAAAATGCACAAAGTTCAAATGTAGTTTCGGTTTCAAAAGGAAAAATGAGAGAAAGAGAATGGTATTTGGTTCAACACAAAAATGAGAGCTAAAATCCAAAGCAAATTTGCACAAAAAGCCTAGGTACATTCGGCCAAAGAAGGAGTTTTTGGAGAGAAAAGAAACAAATGCCAAAAGGTGCACAAATGCTAAAGTTGGCCAACTATCCTTCCCCAAACCTCCTATCAATATTCGGCCACCCCTAGCCATACATGCCGTCCACATACATGCACTAAAGGCCTTGGAATAGTTTCCAAAACATCTTCCTTAAGCCAAGCCTTTTGTCCCTTATCCTTCCATAACATCTTGATTCCATACCTTAACTAATAACTTGCCTTATTCCTTAGTCTACTATCCATAAAAGGCAATAGTCCAACCTTATCTTAATTAGAGTTTGACCAACACATGCCATATAAATGAAAAATAAAAGTCACCTAAAGTCCATCCATGGGATTGAACCACTCCCCTCAAGCAACCATTCATGCGCCATAACCACCTTGCCACTAACTCCTCATGTGCTTTAATTTAACACTTAAATTATCTTAAGTGTCAAGCTCACTTAATCCACTTCATTAAATTTTCCACACTAAAAATTATTCTAGCTTAGCTAATATTTCCAAGCCTTCACACAAATATACTAAGCACACAATAACAATCATATCCGAGCTAACACAAATAATAAGATGATACTCTAATAATTTTAGGATGTTACAATTCTACCCCCTTAAGAAAATTTCGTCCTCGAAATTACCACGATCAAAAGAGTTAAGGTATCTTTGCCTCATCGCATCCTCCAGGTTCCCACGTAGCTTCTTTCACGCCATGATTCCGCCATAAAACCTTCACTAAAGGAACGGACTTCCCACGCAAAACTTTCACATCTCGATCTAGAATCGCACGAGTTCTTCTTCTATCATCAAACTGGACTCACCTCTATTTCCTCTCATTGTCACGACATGCGATGGATCGAGCGATAGCGTCTAAGCATGGAGACATGGAACACATCGTGAATCGACTCACTCCGACGGCAACTCGGTGATAGGTTACTGGTCCCACTCGTCTCAACACCTTATACGGTCCAATAAACCTTGGACTTAACTTGCCTTTTCTCCCAAATCTTAACACTTTCTTCCATGGTGAGACCTTCAGAAAAACTTTGTCACCCACGGAAAATTCTATATCCCTCCGCTTGAGATCGGCATATGACTTTTGCCTATCTCGAAGCTTCCTTGACGAGCTTTGAATCGTCTTAACCTTATCCTCGATCCCGCAACCAACTCTGGTCCTAACATCCGACGCTCATCCAACTCTGTCCAACATGTAGGTGTGCGACACCTCCTACCGCACAACGCCTCATATGGTGCCATCTTAATGCTTGCCTGATAACTATTGTTGTATGCGAATTCAGCTAATGGTAAAAACTCTTCCCAAGCGCCTCAAGTCCAATACACAACCTCTCAACATATCCTCTAAAATCTGTATAACTCTTTCCGACTACCCGTCAGACTGTGGATGAAATGCGGTACTAAAATCCAACCGCGTACCCAAAGCCTGATGTAACGCTCTCCAAAACCTCGACGTAAATCTAGGATCTCATGCGAGATGATCGACACCTTTGGTACCGTGCAACCTCACTATTTCCGCCACATACAACTTAGCTAACTTCAAGTGAATAATCCACCCTTACCAGGAATAAAATGAGTCGACTTAGTCAAACGATCCACAATCACCCAAAGCGAGTCCTTCTTACTAGGCGTAAAGGGTAATCCATCGACAAAGTCCATAGTGATCCTTTCCCACTTCCATGTGTGGAATCTTTACCCGGTGAAGTAACCTGCACGGCAATCGATGTTTCGGCTTGACTGCGACATGTCGGACATTTACCCACAAACTCAGTTACCTCACGCTTGACACTGCCACCAAAACTGTTCTCTTAAATCCCGATACATCTTGCTACCTCCAGGATGCATAGCATATGGGCTGCTATGTGCGTCCCGAAGAATCCTTTGTCTCAACTCAACATCCTTTGGCATACAAGCTCTTCCTTTAAAACACAATACTCCATCCTCGGATAAACTATAATCCTCTAAACCATCATTCTGAACTTGTAACCTCCGATCATTCAAACCATCATCCTCTAACTATTTCTCCTTGATCTGCTCTAACCAAGTCGGCTTGACTTGCAATTCAGCCAAAAGACTCCCATCATCATATAAGCTAAGACGAGCAAACATCGATCTTAAGTCGGGTCACAACCTTACGGCTCAACGCGTGCACCGCCACCACGTTAGCCTTGCCGGAAGATACTCAATCGAGCATCGTAGTCCTTTAACAACTCAATCCATCTCTGCCGCCTCAAGTTCAAATCCTTTTGAGTCAAAAGATACTTAAGACTCTTATGATCCGTGTAGACTATCGACTTCTCTCCATACAAATAGTGTCTCCAAATCTTCAAAGCAAAAACCACCGCTGACTAATTCCAAGTCATGCGTTGGATAGTTAACTTCATGTGGTCTCAATCGACGAGATGCATAAGCCACTACCTTCCCTTCCTGCATCAAAGACACATCCCAAACGGTATGTGATGCATCACGAGAAAAGTGAATTCCTTATGCGCCTCAGTTGAATCAAAAGCGGAGCTTCAATTAGAATCTTCTTCAACTTGTCGAAACTTCCTTCTGCGCTTCTCGGTCCACACAAATGGAACTCCTTTCCTCAATAACTTAGTCATAGGTGCTTTGCTATCAAAGAAAATCCTCTACAAATCTTCGGTAATACCCCGCTGGACCTAGAAAACTCGAATCTCGACCACCGACTTAGGCGACTTCCAATCCAACAACGCCTCAATCTTCCGAGGATCCACTCTAATCCCATCGGTGATACTACGTGACCCAAGAAAGTCACATCCCTAAGCGAACTTCGCATTTACTAAATTTTGCATAAAGCTACTTTTCTCTCAAAATCGCAACACTACTCACAAATGCGCATCATGCTCCTCCTCCGACTTGGAGTATACCAAAATATCGATCTACAAATACCACAAAAACTTGTCCAAAAGCTGCTTTGGAATACCCGATTCATCATGTCCATGAATGCCGCCGTGCGTTAGTCAACCCAAAGCGGCATTACGTAAATTCGTGAGTGCCCATACCGAGTGCGAAATGCCGTCTTATGGATATCGACCTCTTTCACCTTGGTGATGATATCCGGACCTTAAATCAATCTTGAGAAAACCGCTGCCCCTTAAGGTGATCAAACAAGTCATCTATCCTCGGCAAAGGATACTTGTTTTTGATAAATCACTTATTCAAGCTGGTGATGTAGTCTATACACATCCGCATCGTACCATCTTTCTTCTTGACAAAAAGTACTGGCGCTCCCCATGGCGAAACACTTGGTCGAATGAAACCTCGATCCAACAACTCTTGAATTTGAGCCTTCAATTCCCCTAATTCCTTCGGTGCCATCCTATACGGAGCAATAGACACCGGCGCGATTAAGCAATATGATCTATACCAAATTCAACTTCACGATCCGGAGGCAATCCCGGAAGTTCTTCTGGAAATACGTCAACATATTCCTTTACCATTCGGATATTCCCCACAGTAGACTCCTTAGCCTCCAACGCACACACATGAACCACAAATGCCTCACAGCCCTTCCTGACCAACTTCACAGCTTTCAACGCAGATACCACGTTGGATAGATAATCTCTTCTATTACCTATCATAACCACCTCTTTGCCCTCAGCTGTCTTCAAAACCATGCGCTTAGCAGCGCAATCCAAACTTGCTTGATACTTGACCAACCAGTCCATCCCAAGAATCAGATCGAACTCCTCAAATGGCAGTTCCATTAGATCAGCTACAAACATTACCCCTTGGAGTTCTAGGGGTACATCTCTATATAGCTTATTTACTTCTCTGAGTGACCCGAGAGGCTAAATCATCATCTTCCTAGAAGTAGTCTCGAGTCTAGATTCATAGTCTCTACTATGTTACTAGCAACATACAAATGTGTCGAACCCACATCTATCAAAAGCGTATATGGTTCACCAAAGATTAAGAACGTGCGATTATGACGTCCGGTGCGTCGCCTCCTCTCGACGTCTCCTTTGCATACACCAAACCAGTGTCTTGCCTCGGTGTTGCCGGCACCTCGCCGGATGCTCCGCGGCCTCAACCGTAACCATTACCTCCTCTACCATTACCACGACCTCTCTGTGGTGACGGTCCCTCATTTTTGAACTGAGCACGACCTTGACCCTCAGACTGATTCCTGGCTAGCTTACGTGGACAATCCCTCACACGATGATCCAGCGAGCCACACTCAAAACATCCTTTCCCTCCGGTCCAACATTCGCCCCAATGAGATTTTCCACGCCGGTTACATCGTCTTTGGTCCACGATTGGCGATGAATGTGCCTCCCAGATTGATTCGGCCCACTCTGCCTAACCCTCTTCTGAGAATTATCGGCTGACCCGAATGATCCAAACCTTCTCTTATGTTTATTCTTGTCGTGCCTCCGCCCATCGATTCCTTTATCCCTTCGCTATCTTAGTCTTTTCAACTAGCGCAAAGCAAACTCGCCTCCCGATGTGGAGCAATCAGCAATCTCACTCGTCCCTCAATCCATCTTGAACCGGACACATCGCTCATGCTCCGAAGCCACAATACCTCCAAAGATACTGGCTCAATCTTAAAAATTCGCCTCATATTACGATCACGGACTTATTACCTTGGACCAAAACTCGAAATGCCTTACGCTTTGTGCATCAATGTAACTCGACCCAACATATTTCTTCCGATCTGCACGCCTTAAAATAATCCCAAGTGAGATCCTCCGTTGCAGTACTATTCCGCATCAGTAAGCAACCACTGATATGACTCATCCCGAAGAAGTGACACTATCCTTTCAGCTTTTCCTTAGCATTCAGATCCAAGTCATCCATGATTCGTTCCGTCGCCTCTAACCAATACTCTGCCGTACTGGGAGCCACACCTGAAACACCTCGAAATACCTCAACTCCATTGGCTCGAAGTTGCTCGGGTACAGATTTTCGAGCTCCCGCGCCTCCACCTATTCCAGCTACCCTCTCAAGGACTCGCAGTATCGCCTGAGACACTGCATCATCCCCCGTTTGATCCTGATGCTCAACTCCAACCGTTGGTGGTGGGGGTAGTGGTACCTCATTCTCGGATCCTTGACCAGACTTCACTGGCTCAGACACAGCCATCCTACCCCGATCGCGTCCATGAGTAAAACGACCTCGACCACAAGTACTCATGTCTAAAGTCTCAACTTATCTGATTTAAAAGCGTTATGCATTAGTCATTATTCCACTTTCTTTAAAACACAGTTTTATGAATAATTTTAATAAGAACTTGTTTTGCAAGTACATTCAACCTATAGTTTGGGTCTCTAGAGTAGTTCCTACTACTATACAGTCATGCCAACATCATCATATCATATCATCAAAATCAACAGTTTGATGTACTTACCAGGGCGGATTGATGTCGGAGACTCGGGGCCATGCCTTTCCAACCATACAATTTTCAACAAAATCATTTTAAAACCATACTTCAAAACATTTTAAGATCATACTTTAAATCATTTTGGGCCTTGGGCCCACAGACGAGCTTCTGAACTTGGCTCTGATACCAATTTGTAACACCCCAAACCCGGTCAATACGCCACGACCGAATTTGGTATGTCACGAGGAAAACGTTTTGAGGAAAAAACGAGTTACCGATTAAATTTTAGTGAAAAACTTTTTATTATTCTAAATTCGTAAAAAAATTAAGTTGAAAAGCGATATTTTACTTTGCAATTCAGTAAATAGATTTTTAAAACTTAGTCATGACTTAGATTAAGTAAACCATTTATAAATTAAAGAGAAACTAAAGCAATTAGGTTGAAAATCGTATCTAATAGAAATTTGGAAACTTAAGTTTTGTAAAATAGTTTGAGTTATCGAAAATACTTAAGTTGTTAAAAATTATCAATTTATTTAGGTTACTCGATGGTAACGTTTTAAAAACTATCGCGCTTTGTATTTTAGAAAACTTTGTTCACATATCATTAAATCAATCATGTAATTTGCCAATTATTCCTAAAACAAATCCAAAGCATATAAATAATCCAAAAACATAATTAAAGAGGCCTTACTACAAACCCATAAAAATGAAAACCAAATTAAAATCAAGTACCCAAATGGAAGTTCATGTAAAACCAAATTTCATTGCATGGCCTCCTCGAGTTCATCCAGCTCCTCATCCGCGAATTCACGAATTACCTGAAAAAGTAAGGGAGAAGGTGAGTCACCAAGACTCAGTGCATATTTCCTCTCCCGGGTAAATACCACATACTTACACAAATTATAACCAAGCAATATATATATATTATGCACCCAACCTAGCAATCCGTAACTCCTTTTTCTACCCCAGTGTGGTACCAAACCATTGGTGGTGCCAAACCACTTTAGTGACCAAAGTCACAAATAATCAAGTTGTGGGGCCAACCCACTTGTGATACCAAATCACTTGGCGACAATCCCATATCTCAAAAGTGGGGCCAACCCACGGTGGTGTTAATCCCTGGGGACGAGTCGCTATGAGGTGCCAAACCTCTGGTGTCCCAAAGACACAAATGTGATACCAAATCACTGGTGACCAAAGTCACGAATAATCAAGTTGTGGGGCCAACCCACGTGTGCTACCAAATCACTGGCGACAATCCCATATCTCAAAAGTGGGGCCAACCCACGGTGGTGTTAATCCATAGGGACAAGTCGCTATGAGGTGCCAAACCTCTGGTGTCCCAAAGACACAAATGTGATACCAAATCACTGGAGGTGCCAAACCTCTGGTGTCCGAAGACACGAATATCAATCTTCCCCCTCCTCTCATATTGCCCATACCAATGCAATAGATAAACAAATCATGTAAATATACTTTGATATGAACATATAACCAATACATATCTTAGATCGTGATATTAAACAACATATAGCAACATCATATCGAAACAGACTTACCCGTATCCTTGCTCATACCCATCAAGGTATCATATCAATATCTCATAGTTTCGGCTTTAACAACTTGAATAGTTATTTAACACACACATATATATATATAAACCAAGTTATAAAGTGTGTAAGATACACACCTTTCACTACCGCAAGTACTAAAATCCGAAGACCCGATCTACCGCACTAGATCACCTTGTCCTACAATCGGCCAATATTTAAAATATAAACAAAGGCCATTCGGCCATACTACTAAATCCCAATGAGTTATCACTTGAAATACCAAGTCTTACCTAAAGCTTACCCAAAACGATTTGACAAAGAAGCGAGGCTTAGATTGATTGCTTCCAACGTCCCGATGAGCCTAAAAGAAATCGATTTCTAAGAATGATTAGAACCTTGCAACAATTGCCCAAAATTCGGCCTTTGTCCACAAGAGGAACAACATAGAAACAATAAAAAGACTAAGGAAAAACGGCCATAACACTTACCTATCTTCCAAAACCGATTGAAGAAAACCAAATGAAGTCCTACCCTTGAAGAAATTCAGCCAAGACAAATCAAATAGGATATGAGAGTTTCGGCTATGATTTTGAAAGAAAACAATTGATATTCGGCTCAAAAGAGATGAAGAATTAGTATGGCAAAGAAGAAAAGAAAAAGAAGAAAAAAAAATGAAAAGGGAAGAAGGATGATTCGGCTTTAGCAACTAATGAAAGAAAAATCAAGGGAAAGGGAAGAAAGAGATTCGGCCAAGAAGAAAGTAAAAGAAATGTTGTGATTTTGAACAATATTCAAAAGAAAGAAAAGAGAGAAAATGGGATTAAGAGATTCGGCCAACACCTATTTTACCAAAGAAGAAAAGTGCACAAAAATGCACAAAGTTCAAATGTAGTTTCAGTTTCAAAAGGAAAAATGAGAGAAAGAGAATGGTATTTGGTTCAACACAAAAATGAGAGCTAAAATCCAAAGCAAATTTGCACAAAAATGCCTAGGTACATTCGGCCAAAGATGGAGTTTTTGGAGAGAAAAGAAACAAATGCCAAAAGGTGCACAAATGCTAAAGTTGGCCAACTATCCTTCCCCAAACCTCCTATCAATATTCGGCCACCCCCTAGCCATACATGCCGTCCACATACATGCACTAAAGGCCTTGGAATAGTTTCCAAAACATCTTCCTTAAGCCAAGCCTTTTGTCCCCTTATCCTTCCATAACATCTTGATTCCATACCTTAACTAATAACTTGCCTTATTCCTTAGTCTACTATCCATAAAAGACAATAGTCCAACGTTATCTTAATTAGAGTTTGACCAACACATGCCATATAAATGAAAAATAAAAGTCACCTAAAGTCCATCCATGGGATTCGAACCACTCCCCTCAAGCAACCATTCATGCGCCATAACCACCTTGCCACTAACTCCTCATGTACTTTAATTTAACACTTAAATTATCTTAAGTGTCAAGCTCACTTAATCCACTTCATTAAATTTTCCACACTAAAAATTATTCTAGCTTAGCTAATATTTCTAAGCCTTCACACAAATATACTAAGCACACAATAACAATCATATCCGAGCTAACACAAATAACAAGATGATACTCTAATATTTTTAGGATGTTATAATTAGCTTTTGTCTACAATTTGCAACAGCATCATGCAGAGTTAGCCAATCCATGCCCAAAATCACATCGAATTCATCAAACGGTAATAGCATCAAATTAGTCGGAAAACTGTAACCCCGAGTCATCAAACAGTAATGATGTTCTTTAGATTTCTTTGATGCTGACTGGTATGACTTTCCCGACAATCTCTTTCTCAAATCTCTATCTTCAAATTCAGCATATCTTTTCTCTTTACTCAACTCCTCGGCTTTATGTGCTCTGAACTAAAACAACGAATTCTTTGAACTCAATGATCCCGACTAAAAACTTTATATCCTCGTTTAATCCATCTTCAAACTGCTTACACATTGCAGCCTCAGTCGAAATGCACTCTCGAGCATACTTACTCAATCGAACAAATTCTCATTCATATTCAGACATTGTCATATGGCCCTGCTTGAGCTCGAGAAATTATTTATGTTTTTGATCCAGAAACTTCTGACTGATATATTTCTTTCGGAACTCGATTTGAAAGAATTCCCAAGTGACCCATTCTCTCGGCACTACAGAAGTCAATGTATTCCACCATTGATAAGCCAAATCTTTTAGTACAGATACTGCACACTTAAGACATTCAACCGATGAACAAGATAGTTCGTCAAGAACCCTGATGGTATTCTCTAGCCAGAATTCAGTTCTCTTAGGATCATCTTCAGCAGTAGCTCGAAATTCTTCAGCCCCGTACTTACGAATCTTATCAACAGGAGCCTTACTAACTCAGATTGTTTCTGTACCTTAAGGAATCACGAGAACCGGTTGGGGAACAAAAGGGGTTGGAGGTTGTTGAGCAGTCGGATTCGTCCATACAAACTCAGTGAACCACTCATTCATCATCTAGAAGAAGGCTTCCTTAGCCTCTCCTCCTCGACCCTCAGATACAGGCCTCGCACCAGTCGAAGCTACTCCATGAATGGAGGCTTGAGCATTACTCTCCACTTCATCGGACTCAGCTCAGTTGGATGTCATTTCTATAAGAAAACATGTTTTAAAACGACCAGGAGATATCACACTATCATAGGTTATACAATGGCATGTATAGCTAGACTCGTACATGCTACATTCAGTCTGAGAATCGACTAAACCATAGCTCTAATACCAATAAATGTAACACCCCTAACCCGAATCCATCGCCAAAACAAAGTTACGGAGCATTATTAGAGTTTACAATTCAAACAGACAGAAAATTCAAACATTTCATATCATATAATATTCATGTCAAAAATTAATCAAAAACATACATACTGTCCCTTACACAAGCCCTCGAGGCCCAAAATATGCATCAGAAACAAGTCGGGACTAAATCGGATACTTAGAGAATTTTTCAGAAAACACTAAAATTTTTCAAAGCTGCAGGGGTCACACGGCCGTGTGACTCTCACGGCCAAGAGTCATGCCCGTGTCTTAGGCCATGTAGGCATTCGAAATAGGGACACACGACCGTGTCTCAGCCCATTTCCGTGCCCACATAACTGTTTGACTTGGTCACACGGCCAAGCCACACACCCGTGTGCTAGGTCGTGTACCCTTCGAAGTAGCCTCACACGCCTGTGTGTCAGGCCATGTGCTAGGCCGTGTAACAGCCTGACTTGCAAACCTTTTTAAAGCTACAGGGAGGCACACGGGCGTGTCACCTGGCAGTGTGTCACACACGGCTGAGACACATGCCCGTGTCTCTGCTCGTGCAGACGAAAATAGGCCATTTTTCTCACCCAATTTGGCATCAACCTACACCCAAAAATGCACACATACACAAGCTATAATAAAACATCCAAAACAAGCAAAATCAAGTCTTAAACATGTAGTATTTTCACATAAAACCAATATTCCCTTACGCACCTCAAATAACAATATGGAAACATGTATATTCATGTATAAAATTTAACCAAATAAGCCAACAATTTACCAAACCATTTTGCATGATTTCACGCCACATCACTTACCTACCAAAACTTACCATGTAATCTATTTACCATAACACATCCATTTTGTACTAAATAGATTTAATAAACTATCATATTTAGACATATATTCCTTACAAAACAAGGTACCAATTCATCACATCACAAAACACAAGTACAAAATGTACACTTAGCTATTATTTTACCAAATCACAAGCCAACTCAAATGGCTATAAACATAACAAATCATATAGGCTATCATTAGCCAAAATAACCTATACATGCCATTATAACAAAAATGTAACCAACTAAAATTACTAAAAGTGTAACAGTCCGGTTTAGACCCTAGTCAGAATAGTGGTTTCGGGACAACGAATTCGAGTCAAAAAAATATTTTAATATTATTTTTTGTGTTTATCGTATGTGAATTGTTATGTGTGAAAGTTTCCTGAATTAGTTTTATTGTTTGTGTGTTTAATTTGAGAAAAGGACTTAATCGCGTAAAATGCAAAAGTGGCTTGATAATTGTTAAAGTGCTTTAATGCTATGTTCTTTTAATATGAAGGCCTTAAAATGGAATTAGGCCATTGTATTTAAGGATGGACGGTTAAGGACTATTGTCATATGATTTTATAATTAATTCATAAAGGGTAAATTAGTAAATATGATAATATGTTAACTAAAAATATATAATAAAACAATTCTTTCATTATTTTTTATCATCCACCACCGAAAATAAAGAAAACAAAGAAGGGTTTAAGTTCTTCTTGCATTCGACACACATTTTGGCTAGATTAAGGTATGCTTTGCTTCGGTTTTTGATAATTTCTACGTTTTTGTAATCGTTGCTTCGAGTACTACAAAACCCATGCTTTAATTTTGGAATTTGATGATGATTTTGAAAAGTGCCATTGATTAATGCTTGAGCTTTGTGATGTTAGTTGATGAAATATGAAATATATGTGTTAGATTAACATGTTTTGTCTTTGGATTTTTGGTGAATTTGAGTAATTTGGATTAAATTGTGAAAATAATATTTTGAGGGACTAAAATGTGAAATAAATGAAATGTATGGACTTGTATGAGCATGATGAAAATTTGGCTAAGCATGGGTACAAGCAAATTATGTGTATTTTGTGATTTTGTGAAATAGGGACTTATATGTCAAAATGTAAAAATAGGAGGGCTAATTTGTAAATTGCCCTAAATATGTGTTTTTGGATTGAATTGAATGATTTGGTGAATAAATGGGTTAAATTTGAATATGTATAGATCAAGAACCAAAGAAAACAGATTTAGATCGAGGAAATTCGAAAGTGATCGAATAGTCGAATCCGTCCGTCTATATCTGTACGAGGTAAGTCTATATACAAATAAATGTATTTGAGTTGATTTATTTATGTTCGTATGAAATTGAATTGTGATGAATGATTAAGGAAGATGTATCATGTGTAATACGAGAAAGTATCAACAAAGTGTCAAGTCCGAAAAGTCCCGTACGAACCCAGTAATATATTGGATTCATATGTCATGACATAGGGATTCTGATATGTGATATCATGTAAGACCACGTCTGGGACGTTGGCATTGATTTGAGATTTACATGTAAGACCATGTCTGGGACATCGGCATCGTATATGATTTCATGTAAGACCCTGTCTGGGACAGTGGCATCGATACTCGATTACATGTAAGACCACGTATGGGACGTTGGCATTGTACGATTATTCTGTGTATTCCGAGTATCTTATTTGATTCCGAATGGTCCAACGGGAAACTCTGAGAAATGAAAGACTATGTGAAATGTATGATCGTTTCAGGTACTGTAACATCCTGATATATTGGGCCTTTGCGTTTAGTATGTGGTTATGTTAGTATGAGTGTTAGGGGTCCAGTATGGGCTCGGGATCGGGCTGAGGTCTTGGTTAAATTTTCTGTTTAGACACTATAGGGTTTAAAAGATGGTATCTGTGGGTTAAATTACAAAGTGGGCTTGTGGTCCAGCAGCGGGGGAGGGGGGCTGCAAAGGAGCTATAAGGTGGCGTCATTAGCAGGTGAAGAGGCTCAAGTTTTTGGCCGCTTGGGGCCCATTTATTTGGGCCATTTTCGGCACTTAAAATAGGAGCAGGTTGGACGACAATAGGGCTTAAAAATAGGGAAATTTAATGAATGGGATAATGTAGATAATATGGCGGATAAGGAGGTTGATGAAGGGAGGAGTGTGAGAGGTGGTTTCGATTTGGGATTCTGCATGAGTGAGTGTGGATTAAGTCGGAAGATAGGATGATGAAGATAAGAGAAAAATGTGGGTTAAGGATTTGAGAGTAGGTGGTGGTAGAAAGTTGGACTCTAGGGACAAAGGGAGAAATCGGTTTTGATAAGGCTAAAGGGTGCGAATTTTCATTATTTCCTAGGGCATAGTTTTATTTTTATTTTCCTTCTCTTCTTTTCTCCTTCTAATTTCAGCAACTAAGGGTTCTTCTTCTTCTTCTTCTCTTTTCTTGCCAAAAGCTGAAAATTCCCTTAAGCATTCTTTCTTTTCACACTTGTCCGCCATAGCAAGAATCGCCTAGCCTTGGCGAAATCCTTCTTATACTGTTCCTATCACTTCTTTACGTTTGATATTGTTTTTCCCCCTCAATTAGTTCTTTCTAAAGGCCAAAATCATAAACCCCATTTGATCTTTTCATAAAGCCGAACCCCCTCTGTTAGGAGAAGCCGAATCTGTTTGTGTTAAAGGTGAGTGCCGATTTCTTCTGCTTCCTTTCTTTTTTGATTTTGAGACCATAGCCGAATAGCTAGATGGTGGATAGGGCCATCCTTAGTTTGACGTTTTCCCTGATCTCGTGTTTTTTCTTTGGCGGCATTCCGAGATTTGAAGGAGATCTAGTCGCCTAGGTTTCTAAGCCAGAAATCGGTAGCATTCGAACCATATTATTTTCGGGATTTCAAGGTAAGGATTTCGATTCTCCTTAAGTTGATCAATCGGGTTCTTTTTCGTTATTCGCGCCTTAACCTAATGTTTCGTTAAGCAATCATCATAGTACCTTCTGACCAAGGTCATTCATGGACTCGAATGTCAGCAAATTAAAGGAAGGGGTTGGATCTGTGGTCCCAGCCCCAAAGTTCAAGAAACGAGCGGTGTCGGCGGTTTGAGATTGGCTGTCGGGTTGTGGACCGGCTTCGGAACAGAATAGTAGACAGATAGCAGTCGTATCGGCTAATGATAGTGTCGACATAGAAAGTGTCGTCTTAACCGTAATCAGGTGTGTAGATCTCTATCACACTACTTAACCTGTATATATACATATCTTATGGGTTAAAAGCCAGAAAAATAGGCTGTATGAACAGTCGTGTTACCCAAAAAAGGGTAGGCAATGGATGCCAGGTACGTGATCATAGAAACTTCTCTATGTATATCAATGAATGTGCTAGATTGTAAATCCTTAAGTGGTATATTGTTTGATTTTGCATGAATGTACGCATGGGATGGGATTAATATGACTAAGGGGGAAGAGCATGATAATAGGTCACTTGGTGATCGGTGGTTAAACCACGAATTGAAATGTTAGGTCACAATAGTGATCGGTGGCTAAGCCACGTTAAATTCATTCCTGATTATTAGGAATAGGCAGCATGCCTGTCGATGTGGTGTGTAGCGGTTGGTGGGTTGATTGTAGAAATCCCCAAGGTGTGATGGTTGGTACGGGCTGGTGTGTAGAGGATGGATTTCTAGGCTAGGATGGGCCATGTAGCATACATATGTCTTGTTGCCATTGTGTATGGGCCAAGGCCCACAATGTGTTTGTGGGCCTTAAGCCTTTTATGTGTTTTCGGGATTTGCACACTGAGTCTTGGTGACTCATCCTTTTATTTTCCCTGACTTTTCAGATGAGCAGTAGATCGTGGACAGGGGAGCCGAGGCGGACTCGAGGGGCCATCAAGTTTTATTTTATTTATTTTCATGAATTATTTTCGGTTTTCTTTAAGTTTTAATTTTGGAACTATTTATGTAATAAGGCCCTATGGTTTAGGTTATCGCTTTATATTTGTGAAGTGTTTATGAGTTTATAAATTTATGTTCAAGGACTTAAAACATAAAAAGTAATAAAATAGGTTTTCCGAACACGTTCAAAGAAAAAGCAAAGGTTTTCATCAAATATCCTATTTTTAACAAATGCCTAAGTAAAGAAACTGAGATTTTCAAAAACTGTTAAAGCAAAGTTTTTACAATAAACCCCGTAGCATACCAGATCTGGTCGTAGCGTTTGGGTCGAGTTTGGGGTGTTACAGGTACGTTAGAAGTGTATGCTATGATTGAGCATAAATGGTAAGTATATGTGTGTATGTGCACAAGTGAGATATGTGCATAGACTTGATGAGATAAAATGTGATATACGTATGAAGTTTCTATGATCACAAGAGGTATTTAGAGATATGAATTGTTGGTAAGCAATGGCTAAACAAATGAGCCAAAGAAGAATTATGAAATTACATTTGAGATATATAAATGATCTTGCAATTGTTATGATTATGAATGTTTATATGTTAAGTTTATTTGTATATGGCTTACTAAGCTTTTGAAAGCTTACTCTGTGTGTTTTTGCATTGTTTTATAGATCGTTAAAGCCACGGAAGGCTCGGGGATCATCGAGGATCATCACCACACTATCAAACTCTACGTTGGTACTTTTGAATGTGTACATAGTTAAATATGGCATGTATAGGCTAGTTGGTTTGGATTATGTTTTGAGTTGTATATAAATAGCCATGTGATATGGCTAGATAATGAACATGATATGAATGAGTAGTTCATGCTAAATGATGCATAGTTTGGTATGGTTTGATGGCTAATGGTTGAGCTAATGAGTTGGTCAAATCTATGATAAGTTCTATAATGCAAAAATTGGCATATTGTTGATGATAGGTTGGCACATTGAATTAGTAAGTTTTTGGATGGTGTTTGCTTGGAAATGTCTAAGTTAAATTGAGCTAAACGGCTCATGAATTGGTGTGGTTAATATGTTCTTGAATGGCTAGAAAAGATGGTCATTTTGGTATGTTTTGTTTGCTTTGGAGATATGATTTGAATTGGTTTAATGCTTGTAGGTATAACTCAAAGTGTGGGTGGCAAATTGGCCTTGCAAATGGCCTATATTTGCCCACAAGGGCGTGTGGCTCGACCGTGTCCTTCATGGTTGTATTTCAAAACAAGTCAAACTCGACCACGGGCTGGACACACGGGCTTGTGACTGGCCGTGTGGTGCAAGTCAATGTCGACCATGGGTGAGGCACACGGGCGTGTCTCAGGCCGTGTGGACAAGTCAGTATGTATGCCCTGTTTTGCCACGGCCTACCCACACGGGTGTGTGACCTCTGTAACTTTAAAAAAAATATATTTGATTTTCTGAAAATTTTTGTATGATTCTGGTTTAGTCCTGACCCCTTTCTAATGCATGATTAAGGTCTCGTAGACCTCATTAAGGGACTATATGTTTGTATTCTGCTATGATTTGAAGATGATATATATTACATGTGAAATGTTCGTAAAATTTTCCGATTGTTCGGTAATGCCTGTTAAACCTAAACCGGCAATGGTTACGGGTTAGGGGTGTTACGAAAAGAGCCGATGGATAGTGTGATATAGCTCCGACAAGCTTCCAACCCGAACGAGCTTTCGAATCACTATAAAACACAAAAAAAAACATAGAATAAGCATTTAAGCTTAGTAAGTTAGTATAACATAGAATGTAACTTACCATTTAATCGTAATTTAGGTAAGTAAACATAGCATATCCCATCTCAATTTGGCCAAAAGCTTAAACAAATATTCATCAACATGTTAGCCTTGTAAAGAACATATAATATCCAATACACATGAATGAACTCAACCATTATACAAATTTCGTATACATGTATCATACATTTCATATATCAATATATCATGTAACATCATTTCCATGTATTTCATGTAAATACCTGTAGTAGTTCGTATCGAACTAATATAATCTTGTAACAGAACTGTGCCCGTTGAACCATTTAGAATATCGTTGGATACTCAGGTTGCACACACAAGGTGTAATGAACTGTAATCCATAAATTCTTGTACATGTATGCTCATACGAGCTCTGAATTGGTATGCTCTTACGAGTTGAATATCGGTAAGCTCATGTGAGCTAAATATCGGTAAGCTCTCTCAAGTTGAGGATCGGTAAGCCTAATGACATGTCATTTGTATCTTACGTATTCCTAAGGTTCAAACGTGACTCGGTAATCGTCCTATGTCGTCAGATATGCGATCGGTATTGATATATGACAATAACGTAAATCACATGCATATAATTCAATTAAAGCATATAATTACACAATTTACTTACACGAACTTACCTCGACGAGTATACGTAGATACGGAGGCGATTAATCCCAAATTTTCTTTTTGCCTCAATCTAACTCCATACGAGGTCTGACTGGATCTAAACGAATAAATTTAATCCAATTCAATATAATTCACATTCAATTTAGTCCAACACACATTTTTGGCAAAATTACCATTTTGCCCCTGTACTTTTAATTCTTTGCAATTTGATCCTTCGGCTCGTAATATGAAATTCATGCAATTTTTCCCTTACCCAAGCCTAGCTGATTTCTATACATACTAATAGTAGCCCATATTTTTCACAAATTCATAAATTTACCACATAATATTTTTTATTTTTCAACTTAGTCCCTATTTGACAATTTCACTAAAAATTCATTTACAAAAGTTGTTTATCTAACAAAAACCATTCATATTCTATCATCAAACTTCAAAAATCACATATATTCATCAATGGTAAAACCTTAATAGTTTAACAGTTTCACAAATTAGTCCCTGGGCTAGCTAGATTAAGTTACAACTATCCTGAAAACGTAAAAATAATTAAAAACGGGAAAAATAACTTACCAATCAAAGAAATAGGACTATCCGAACCCTAGCTCAACAATGGTTTCTTTTTTCTTCAACTTTTGGTTGAAAATAAGAAGAAAAATATGATACTTCACTTTGGTTTTATTTAATTTAACATATAATTACCTTTTTTACTAATTTAACCTTTAAAAACATTAATAATTACACAATTGCCAAGCCATGTACATCTACTATCAAGTTAAATGGTCTAATTACCATATAAGGACTTCCATTTTAAAGTTCAATAGCTATTTAATACATTTAGCTATTTGAACTCCACTTCACTTTACGCGATTTAGTCCTTTTGATCAAATTAAGCATGTAGACGGTAAAATTTCTTAACGAAATTTTTATTCCGATAATACTATCATTTTTTAGACCATAAAATAATAATAAAGTAAATTTTTTGACTTTAAATTTGTGGCACCGAAACCACTCTTTCGATTTTATTGAAAACGGGTTGTTATAAGTTTGTTTACCACTTCTAAGAGTGATAGCTTTACAGTGCTCTTTCCCCCTCGGGCTGGGGTTTTTGGTGTCACTAGGTATGGAGCCTTGTATTCGAGTATTCAAATTTGAAGCAAGCTGTCCCAATTGTGCCTCCAATGTTCGAATGGAAGATGAATTTCCTTGAACAATAGCTTTTGTGCGAGTAATATGCTCCCGTATTAACGCCTCGAGAGTAGTTAATGGGTCAGAAGTAGAAGCTCGTATATATTATTGTTTTTGTTGTCCTTGATCATTCAGATTCATCATTTGTGGCTGTATATGCATTTGATGTGACTGTATTTGACCTTGTTGTGGATACAACCCAGGATGCTGATTGTAGTTCTCTTGTTGATTATAATTCCCTTTTCGTGGATTATAATTTCCTTAAGTAGATGCATTCCCATATCTGATTGTCGCAGCATTTTGTCCAACATTCTGAGTTCCCAAAACTGTTGGTTGCGTGCAAAGTTGTTGTAAGAGTTGCCATAAGAATTGTTGCGAATATTACTGACATAATAGGCATTTTCTGCATGTTGCGGACAATCTTCATAACTATGGTTGTCACCACAAATTTCACAACAAAAGGTAGGAGTATCCAATTTTTGAGTAACCTATATAGGTGCAACAACACTCGTCCCTTGCATATTTTTAATTATGTTTGTGAGTGAACAGACTTGGGCACTTAGCGCGGATATTGCATCCAATTCAATAAATCCTAGAGTAGTCTTTGCTTGTACAGCTCTAGAGATGGGATATTGATAATCATTTTGAGCAATTCTCTCAAGAATTCTCACAGCATTATTGTAAATGCAATCCAGCAGCGGTCCATTGGCTGATGCGTCGACACTATTCCTTGTATGTGAATTCAGACCATTATAAAAAAATCTCAATTTGTGTTTCTAGTTGAATGTCGTGCATGGGATAACATCGAAGCAAAGATTTATAATGTTCTCATGTGGTGTGAATATTTTCATCATCCAGCTGATGGTAAGTAGTAATATCATTTCGAAGACAAGCATCCATTGTTGATGGGTTAAATCGCAAAACAAACTGCGTGGCAAGAGCATTCCAAGAACTAATTGATCCAGTAGGTAGCCCAAGAAACCAAGTGCGAGCTCTCCCTTGTAAGGAATAGGGAAATAATTGCATCATTAAGGCATCATCAGGAATGCCTTGTTGACTAAAGGAAGCACAGATCAATAAAAAGGATTTAAGATGTTCTCTCGCATCTTCATGTGGCAGTCCAGCATATTGGCCATTAGAGTTCAGCGTTTGAAACATCACTGGCTTGAGTTCAAAGTTCCCAGCTTGAATTGCTGGTCTAACAACTCCTGGTTGTAAATCATCCAAATCAGGGATTACACAATCTCATATGGTTTTATTGTGGATGTGAGGATTTTGTGGCAACAATGGGTTATGAATGCTTTGATGTTGTATCGGGGGTATGGCTGCATTGTCCCCTGGTAAATCCATATTTCTTTGTTCTCGAAGTCTTCTCTGAATAGTTCTTTCAATTTCTGGATCAAAGTCGGTCAGAAAATCCGAATTGCTTCGGGTCATAAAACACCTAAAATGAAATTGAAAAATAACAACAAAGAGAAAACAAGTTAGTGAATACTAAATATTATATAAGGAAAACAAAGTACAAAGACACATAAGAACAAGAATAAACTTCAAACAAACTCCATCCCCGACAACGATGCCAAAAACTTGATCGGCTATAAACATTACAACAAAAATGTGGTTGACAGCATAAGCAATGTCAGGAAGAGTGAGTACAACATATTGTAATGCCCCAACAATGCTTCAATACTCATGCATATTTTCAAGTGCTCCTCTCATATGTTTGGAAAACTGACAATAACTAACCATAGGTGCAAGAACTCCTTTTGCATTCTCCATACAAAATCACTCCAAGAAATCAAGCACATACTTCTGCTGACTTAGATGTAGCCCACCACCATCAAGATGAATAACTTCAATGCCTAAGGAATAATAAAGAAGTCTTATATCTTTGAGTTACCATTAATGATTATATCATCCACATAAACCAATACATAGCTTAGAAATCTCAAACTCAATGGAAACAATAAATGCCTTCAATTTGTCAAACCACGCTCTCGGAGCCTGTCGTAACCCATACAAAGCTTTATTCAATCGACAAGCAAGTTGTTAACCATTAGCATCCTTCTAAACATAACTGGGAGGTTCTTGCATGTATACCGCTTCAATTAAGTCACCTTTAGAAAAACATTGTTTATATCTACTTGACGCAACTACCAACATTTTGTAACAACAATGGAAAGAATAGTACAAATCGTAGCCAGTTTAACCATCGAACTACATGTTTCCCGAAAATCACAGCCACGAGTTTGAGAACACCTTTTTCCAACTAATCTCCCCTTTCGTCGAGCCATAATACCATCAGGATTGCATTTCACCTTAAATATCCACTTACAACCAATAGCTTTGTGATCTAAAGGTAATGGAACAAAAGTTCAAGTATTGTTGCCGATAAAGGCAACATATTCATCTTGAGAAGCTTTCCTCCATTCATTACTAACAAAAGCCTCCTTAATATTGCGAGGTTCATGTTCATCAAGCTCAACAGTCAATACCTTTGGTTTAAAAGTACCTACTTCCGATCGAGTAACCATAAAATAAGTATTGATGGGAGGAATCAACAGTAGTGAAATAATAGCATCAGCATTAACAACAAGAGCTGGAAACTTAGGTGTAGGCGAACATGAACTAGACCCATCATTATGTGCAATACCACCAATCTTTGTAAACTGACTAGTAGCCGAAGAAGAAGAAGCAAGAGAACACCCTAATGACTGACTAAGATGTGCAACAGGAGATGTTGAAACTAATTACCCGAATGAGATGATGAGACACAATACGGCTTGGGCATGGAATAATGATATACCATGGGAACACACGTGGTAACACGACCTGGATCTAAAGGCAAACAACTAGCACTAGTTGATGGTGCAAAAAAAATTGGTTCACATCAAACACCACATGACACTAAACAAACACCCAACCATCAACAACAAGACATTGATAACCCTTGTGTTGTGGACTATATCCAAGAAATGTGCATGGTTGAGATTTGAACTCCAACTTGTAACAATTGAACGGTTGTAAGTATGGGTAAGAACAACACCCAAGAACCCCGAAGATAAGCGTAATCAGGATGAATGCCATGAAGAATCGAGTAAAGCGACTGATCATTGAGAATTAGAGTAGGTAAGCGGTTGATCAAAATGAACAACACAAGAAAAAGCATACCCCCAATACTTCATTGGAAAATAAGCATGAGCAAGTTATGTAAGAGAAACCTCAACCACATGATGGTGCTTTCATTCAATAATAACATTCTATTTTGACGTGTGTGGACAAGTAAGAAAAGAAGTGAAAAACAGAAATTCACCACCTCAATCACTCTGAAATTGCTTGATTTCTCTGTGAAATTGCACCTTAACAAACTTCTAAAAATGCATAAAACAATTAATAGCTTGAGATTTCTTTTTAAGAAGATACAAACAAGTAAATCGACTATTCACATCCATAAATGTAGCATAATACCAATTCGACTCCTTTGATGACACGCAGAACAAATATGTTGCATATTATTATTAGGAGCAGAAATATTATAAAATTTTAAGGTAGATCTTAGGACCTGAGATGACAGTTGCCTGAGTCACCGATGTCACAACTCAAATATACCACAAACAGTAGAGGAGCTATGATTATTCGCTAACTTAGTGTTATTCAAGCACAAGTCTATATCACAAATGGACTCCAAAGCAATAGAGGAAAATATTGAAGAAAATCTATAAAACTCGTCATGTGTACGATCGTGAAGCAATACTTCCTTGGTCTGAATATCCTTTACAAGAGAATGAAAAGGATCGAAGTAAAAAAACACATTATTATCTTGAGCAAACTGAGAAATTGAGATTAAATTCTTACGAATATTAGGCACATGCAACATATTCGTCGAATGCAATCGTTTGGTTGAAGTAGATATAGTACTATGACCTAAATGTGCAATATTAGCATGAAAACCATCTCCCATGAGTAAGGGTGCCATATCTGAGTATTCACTGGTACCATTCAACAAAGAAGCATCATTACAGACATGGTTCCATTCCCTAAAATCATGTACAAAGTTGTAACATCGATGGGTTTGTTCCTATCCGAAAAAGAATGCATAGAAGTAGGCTAGATTGAGCCAGATTTTGAAAAAACATGAGAACTAGCGGGCTACCCATGAGAATTAACTAAATACCCAAGTGGAATTTGAGATGGGCCATAAACATTCGAATGAGGTGAGCCCACGTGAGTAGCTACGGAATTTGAAAATCAATATGAGCCCAAGTGAGTAGCTATTGGACGTGAAAAATCATATGTCTGGGCCTATATGACAGGAGCGACTACAGAGAAATGATAGGCCTGCATCATAGGCTTGGTGTGAATCGATGAGCCATGTGACATAGGCATCGGTGGTGGGCCATGTGAGTAAAAAATTGCATCATTAGGGTTATACCCAAAACCAAATCTTTTCTCTGTCTGAAAGTCACCAAAAGATCGATCAAACGATAATAACATTTTTTAGCAGCATGTCCTAACTGACTACACAGTTGACATTATGGATGACCACGACCATCCCGGTCTAGACCAAAAAAGGAAGCTCAACCACGGTGTGAAAAATCTGATGAAGGGACTTGATTGAGGTACCCTGTACTACCGGAGAAGACCCAGATGAAGCAAATTGTTGAACCAGATTCGCCTAAACTGAAACCTCAACTGCAAATTGTTTCTACCGAATTTCACACTCAAGAAGCATGCTGGTGAGACAATCCAATGGAAGAGACTCGAAAGCGTATGAGGAAAATGTCAAGACGGATTAAAACTTCACTGAAAGACTAGAAAGGATGACGCTCACTTGTTCTTCATCAGGAACATCATGACTGTAACACCCCAAATTTGGGCCTAGAAGGGATAGGCTTTGAAATAGGGGAACAGTGAAGGCTGCACATAAGTACTTGGATGTGCAAGGGAAGGACACAAATAAATAACTGGTTGAGTGGTTAAGGGTCCAGAGAAGTGTTGGAGAAGTCCTGGGTTCAAACCTAGGCTTTAGCAAAAATTTTAGTTTTTAAGTGAATAAAACCCTTGGTGCTTGATAGTAGGCCTTTTAGATATGTGTGGTTAAATATGACACAAGGAGTTGGTTGGTAAGGTGGTTAGTGGTGTGGTTTAATTTGCAAGGGAGCTTGGGTTCGAGTCTCATGTTGTACAAGGGAGTATTTATTTTACTTCCTTGCTGCATGAGAGGTGGAGCTTGACTGAAACTCTGCAAATTGGAATTTGAAATGGTCATAGAGAAAGTTAAGGAGAGATTCGGGGAGATAATCTGGGTTGTTAGGAGAGAGTATCATGGAATTTTGAAAGATGAGGTTGGAGGAAATTGTGGAGCAAATCAAGGAATTCAAAATTGGGAGTGGTGTAACCGAATGGGGAAACTTGTGTATGAGAAAATCGGCTAGAAGGGGGAGTTTATGAAAATTATTGGTTTTGGTGGTGCTCTTTTGGTTTTGTTTCATTTTTGGGTTTTTTGGCAAAATAGTGTCGGCTCCTTTCAACTCTGTTCCCTACTGTGCCGAATTTTTCCTTTTGTTTTGTTCTTCTCTCTGTTTCTGACTTGTCATTAGTCTCTCTTCTTTGGTCGAATATACTCTTCATTCCCTCCCTCAGTTCTTTTTGGTTATAGTTGTCTTTCTCTCTATCTGACATTGGTGACCGAATACACATTACCTTTTCCCTCCTCTGTTCTTTTCAAATCATTCATGCTATCATCCCTTCTTTTTAGTATCCAAGCCGTTTTACTGCATCCCTTACTCCTTCACTTCTGTCTTCGATTCAACAACTAATCTCTGGCAACCGATCGATCTCTCTATCGCAACTTTCTTTTCTTTTGTTGTTGATTTTGGGTAGCCGAATCTTCCATATCTGGTGTGTACGTTTCTTTTTGTGCCTTCGTTTAGGGCATACTCTTGTAGGTCGATTCTTCCTCCTCTTAATATTAACTCTGCGATTCGGTAAGTATGTGTTTATTAAGGATCAAGTATTGTCACATATGTGCGTTAATAGGAGGTTTGATTCGTATGCAGATAATCATTGAGGGGTTTGTAATCCTCTTTCGTCTGCTATCTAAGTAGGTTAAATCCACGCTCATTCAAGCAAGGCGATAGTAAGTAATCTTTTGAATAGGTTTCGGTTACTGTCTCTTTCAACTCATGTGTTAAGTATTTAACCGAAGCTTCTGTTGTAATAGGTTGGAGTGCACGTGGGCTAGTTTACTCGTTATCACGAACAGGTGTGTGACCGTACCCTGCAAACGGTAATAGGCGCAAACACCGGTAAAGTGCGTATTCACACTATTTTGACTGTAGAATGGAAAAAGTCGAAACTGTAACACCCCAAACCCGGCCTAGAAGTTAGGCCCGAATCTGGCGTGTCACATTGAAGTGTTTTTCGAAAGCCATGATTTCATTGAAAACCCTTCTTACAATTTAAAAACTAAAGTCTCAGTGTTCGTTCAAATTCAAAACGTGGTTCATTGAAAAGTTAATCACTTTTAAAAATGTTATTAACTTCGTTAAAACTCTCTTTTAGTTGCGGAAGCTAATTTAAGGGAAAGAAGTTTAAAACGTATGTTTTTAAAAATAGTATTTGGGTTGAAACCTCGTCTACGTCTAACAGATATAAAATGTAATGAAATCCCAACTTCAAAATTAAATCTAGAGAGGCCTTATTACAGAAATTAAAACCCAAAATGAAATTTAAAACATATATAAAGTCTAAAGCATAACAACCGCAGTCGTGTGGTCACCTCCGAGTCCCTCGCAGCACCGATCCTCCTAACGCAGGGGATTACCAGCACAGTTAAAAATGGGGTGAGTTTACGAAAACTCAGTGTGTAATCCTCTTACTATAGTAACGATCGATATCTAAGCTGAAATCAAAGCGATGCGGCCAAATCCCTTTAATATGATGCGGTCCAATTTAGAACATACGTGGGCCAAAGCCCTCTACAATATCATTTGGGTCTGACCCATACGCGAGAATCAATTGGGCCTAGCCCAAACCAATAATGAGAATAAGTGGCCTAAGCCCGATGCGGTGACAAATCTCATAAGCGGATATGCAACAGCATGAGGATACATCCCACCCCGATCCAGCCAACACACCACCCGTACCAACCCTACACTCCTGTGGGGATAAAATCGACCCACCCAGCCAACACATCGAGCTTAGCACCGGTTGCGGCACTAAGTCAACGACAGCTCGGTAGCGTGGATAGAAACGGATAAAAGCCATAAGCGAAGGTTGTAAACCATAATCGAGGATGGCACGAGCCATAATCGAGGATGGCACAAAGCTATCGGTAACTGTAATAAGTTTGGCACATAGCCATCAGCGACGGTAATATAATCGGCACACAGCCAAGGGTAATTATGATCGACACAGAGTCATCAATATATATGTTAGGAACATAGCCACGGGTAAATACGATTGGCACAAAGCCATAATCAAGATGGCACAGAGCCATATTTAGGTTGGCACAGAGCCATAATCAGATTACGCGGCTTTAAGCCATCCGTCGGTCCACAATCGTCTCATGCGACCCGTGCAACCTTAACAGATCAATACTGGATCCACAGTCGTCTCATGCGACCCGCGCGACCCTATCAGAACTTCATCCATATCAATGTCCCAACCCCATGCAATATGTCGTGCATGTCATGCTCAATCATTACACGTGTATGCAAAATGACCATGCTCAGTAACAGTCATTTAGACATATATTAAAAGCATATCAGTCACACGACCACAGTCAAGTCAGTTAAAACACAGTCATACAATCCCAGTCAAATCAATCAAATCATAACACAAGTTAGTCATTTACCCACAAGGGCAAAACAGTCATTTTACCCTATAAGGGTATTTCGGTAATCCTACCATTCAGGGGTATTTAGGTAATTATGCAAACCGGGGGTATTTCGGTAATTTCATAAATCGGGGGTATTTTGGTAATTTCACAATCCGATGGTATTTCGATAATTTTACAATCTGAGGGTATTTCGGTAATTTTACAAATCGAGGGTATTTCGATAATTTTACAATCCGAGGGTATTTCGATAATTTTATAATCGGGGGTATTTCGGTAGTTTTACAATCCTAGGGTATTTCAGTAATTTTACAAATCGAGGGTATTTCGGTATGACCAAAAACGAAAAGATACTGCCCACACTCTTAGCATAAATCGGCCTCCAAGAAAGAAAAATAACCAAAATGTTTCAAGCCACCGAATTAGAGAGTAAAAGACTACTCAAAGCCGATTTCTGATAAGCCAAAATTCTCATTCGGCACACACCCATCTTCCCTTTCAAAATCCTGAATTTTCCTCCCCAAATTACTCAAACCATCCACCACCCTTAAACCGCTCCTAAAATCCCTCCTCCAACCTCTCCACCATCCAATTCAAATTCCCCTTTTTCCTCCTACATTTTCTCCATGACCAATTCAAACTTCACCCTTTTACCAAGTCCACAACAACCTTCCAGAGTTTCAATCCAATTCAACCACTTACCATCCCCATGTAGCAAAATAATTGTATTTTGCTTGCAAGGGGATTCGAACCCAAGCCCCCCTCAATAGCTCAACACGCCACTTGCCTCCTTGCCACAAGCTCTTTTGTGTCACAAAATATCCTCAATTAATAAAAAGGTCTATAGGCCAAAGTCCAGGTTCCTTTAAAAGAAAAACAAAACTAAATTACAAGAGCCAAGACTTGAACCCAGGCTCCCTTACAACCTTAATGATGCCACAACCACTAGACCACATGCTTCCTTGTGTCATTTTTTTTAACACAATAATTTAAAAGGCCTACATCCAAGCATCCAGGGTTTTATCCACTTAAAACCAAAATTTTTGCTAAGGCCCAGGTTTGAACCCAGGACTTTTCCAACTCCTCTCAGGACCCTTAGCCACTTGAGTAGACATTTAATTGTGTCATTACCTTGCACAATTAAATACCTATTTACAGCCTCCTTACGGACCCATACTCAAGGCCCAATACTTCTAGGCCCAAATTCGGGGCGTTACAGAAACTTCGGCATTTGAGGCCTCATGAGCGTGTGATCGCTCGTGTGGTAAATCGAGCCTACAAACCATGGTGATAGACTGTAGAGGCCACCACGAGCGTTCTCGTGCTCTTAGGCCGATATGGGCCTCGTTTGGCTAAAATGGGTCGTGTGGGCCCACTGGGCTCGTGGGCCTCACACGGACAAAATCCTCGATAATTGGCAAATACTGGACTGGGCTATGTAGTTCACATAGTCGTGACTGAATTTGGACTACGTGGGCCACACGAGCGTGTGGGCCACTTGGGCCGAATATTGGGCCTTGGGCCCATTTACACCGTTATGACCATTTGGGTTATCTGTGTCGCTCGAGGTGACTATAGACCTTCGGAAAGGTTGTTATCTGCACCGTAATGCTCCTGTAGGGTAAAATGACCGTAATGCCCCTGTAAGGTAAAATGACCGTAATGCCCCTGTAGGGTAAAATGATCGTAATGCCCCTGTAGGGTAAAATGACAATAATGCCCCTGTAGGGTAAAATGATCGTAATGCCTCTGTAGGGTAAAATGACCGTAATACCCCCAAAGGGTAAAATGACTATTTTTCCCCTCGAGGGTAAATGATTGATTTGTCTGTGATTTAAATGATTGATTTGTCTGTGATGTAAATGACTGATTTGTCTGTGGTTTAAATGACTGATTTGTCTGTGATTTAAATGACTGATTTGTCTGTGAATTAAATGGATGATTCTGAGCATGGCATTCTGCATACACGACATACTGCATGGGGTTGGGAATGCTCTTATTACGGAGGAAGTATATTGTCTTGGTGGCTTTTCCACATATACTTTTCTTCGCGACTTTCTTTGCGATATTGGTGTGTCTTTGGTTTGGGTGGGTCAATTTTATCCCACATGGTGTGTTGGTTGGTACGGGTGGTGTGTTGGCTGGATTGGGGTGGGTTGCATATTTGCACCGTCATCGATCATGTATTGAGCTTAGGCCCACACTGTTACTGAAATGGGCTATGGCCCACACTGCACTATTAATGAATAAGGCCAGGCCCGCATCATTATTGCATATATTGTTCTTCGATTGGTCGATAGGGGATTACACATTGAGTTTTCATAAACTCACCCCGTTTTTAATTGTACAGGTAATCCCAGCGTTAGGCGGATCGGTGCTGCGAAGGACTCGGAGATGGCCACACTACTGCTCTTGTTTTCTTTTATTTGGCTTTAATTTACTATTAAATTTCGTTCTGGGTTTTTGAATTATGTAATAAGGCCTCTCTATAATATTTCTAGCTTTTAATTTTGGATTTTATTTATTGTGATTTATATGTGTTGGAAGTAGAATGCGTTTTTTTCTAAAACGATAACTATTTTCAAAACATCACGTTTCCGCAATACTGTTGAAATGCTTCCGCAACAAACCATTTTTTAAAGGTAATGACCTTTTAAAATGGATAAGAAATGGCTAGAATGAGTTGAGTTTTAACAAAGAGGCTTTAACCTTCTTACGGGTTTTATCAACAAGAGCAAGTTTTTAGAAAGCACTCCAATATGACATCGCCAGATTCGGCCATAACGTCTAGGCCGGGTTTGGGGTGTTACAATGACCGAAAGCACTCAAAAGATCAAAAGTGCCCTTGGTTTTAGCCAAATGTTCCTTCAAATTCAGGTGGCCTTTCTTCAGAGAATACAATGAGTGCCTCAAGCGAGACACCATGGTGTTCGACACTGTTAGAAATAGGAGACAAGGCTTGCTCCAAATAGAATAAGCTGTGGTGGTGCCTGTAAAATAAGGTAAGACATCGGTATTGACAGTAGATAACAACAAAGAAGTAGAAAATTTATCTTGCTCATGATGAGTGGCAAAATCAAGATTCGAAACCAACTTCCCTTTTTTTATCATGAACAACTAGAGGAGGAGTGACCACTGTGCCGATGATAAAGCCAGTTAGCCCATAACCATCAACAATAAGACTAATTTGATGCTTCCACTGAACAAATGTGCTTTCGTGAAGCTTTATTGTATCATGACGAGGAAACGAGTGAATGACTCAAAACGCAGCACCTTCTTCCGTGAAACAAGAAGTCAAAAACCACTGAGTAAGGATCAGAGCATTGGAATCCTCTCCATATGTAGAAACGTGTTGACCAGTTTCCATCAAACAACCAAATATCTACTTCCCAGGAACTTAGATCTTGATACCATGAAAGAATGTAACAAAACAACAATGAACATAAAACAAAAGAGAGACTAGATGTGATTTATCATTAAAGAATAGAGACAAAAACCTTACTTCTCAAACGGTGAATAACATGCTTTATACAGAGAAGAATAGCCAGAGATTTGTGAGACTACTATCTATATAGAAAATATAAGATTTTTTTTAGTTTGATTTCAATTGGAGTTTTATAATTAATTGTAATTTAATGTGTAAAAAATGAAAATTACAATTATAAGAGAGTAACACCAATAGCATATGTGATTATAATTGTTATTGACATTTAATTTGTTAATTAAATTAAGTAATTAAGGAATTTTTTTGGTAATAGAAAGTAGCATAAAGCTAGAAAACTAAGAAGCAATCATTTATATGTTACAATATTTATAAATTGTAATTTCTTAAATCTAATTGATTTCTTATCCCATCTTTATTTAAAATATAAATATAATTTATTAACATTTTATTAGTGAAGAAAAAAATGTCTCTGTAAAACTTAATAATTAAATATTTATTTATATATTTCAATATTGTTATAATTTACAATTTGTTGAACCTCCTTATTAATTTTTTATCCATATTGTAAGCTAAATGAGGAAAAAATATTGATAATAAAAAGTAGTAAAAATATATAGGGGAAAAGATCATAGTGACCCTATTTATTCCTAAGACTCTCATAAGAGTTGAAAATATATTTAATATTATTATATAAAAAAATTTAAAACATAATAATTTATTCTTAATGATGATAGAATATTTGTATCGAAAAAAAATTATTCAATAATAGAATTGAGAGAGAGATCCAATAAAAAATTATAGAAAGAAAGAAAAAAGAACATTAGTGAAGGAAAATGATGTCTATTTAAAGGTTAAATTAGCAAAAAGTGTTGATTTAATAAAATTTGAGAGAATAGGTCGTTTTCTGTGATATTTATCGGAATATACCGATTTTGGAGAGATAAGGTAACTAGATACATTTTTATTTGACTATGCAAGAAAGCGCGCCCAGCAGGATGCATTTTTTACTATCTAGTCAGAAGTATCGATTCCCTTAAGAAAGTATCGGTACCTTTCACCATGTATTGATACTCTCCTTCTGCTTCTTCTTCTTCATATTTTGATTCTGTAATTGGTAAGTGATAACTCTTGAAAAGAGTTATATTTCATGCCTTTAGACCTAGCTAATTGCTTGTACTTAGGTACATTTAGTTGCATTTTAAGACATTTCATTCGTATTTTCATCATTTCATTAGGAGCCTAGATTGTGCTTAAATATTATTATTTGTTATTTTTTTAATTGCATGTGTAAGGGTTGTGTTTGGTGGCTTGGTAGGTGCAAGTTGAAGAACGAGAAATAAAGGAGTGAAGGTTTACCGGGGCAAAAGGTTGGACATTTTTTCAACACGAATCCCGTGGCAATTCTAGGAAGACTGAGTCAACACTCAACGCATACCAATTTTAGCCCAACTGTACTTGTAGCAAAAAAATCTGTCTAAAAAATAATAAAAGATAATTTTGGGTTGTTGGTTTTTATACTAGAAAAAAAAAAGGAGAAGATAATCTTAGGTTGTTGAAAAAAGAATTTAAAAAGAGGAGAAGATAAACATGGGTTGTTAGATTTACCCTCGGGAAAATTCTATAAAAAGCCAAAGGAGGAAACCCAAAAAGGGGCAAACAAGAGGGAGAGATCCTTAGGCAAGAATAGAGGATAGCAACTGAGCAATGACGAGAAGAGGAAGATGAAGGCTGTAACACCCCTAACCCGTCTCCGTCACCAGATAAGGGTTACAGAGCATTACTGTACTATCGGAAAACATTTAACACCATAACATTTAAATAAATTAAACATATTATAAACCATTCATTCACATGAATTTCATCCCTAAATCAAGCCTTCGAGGCCTTAAAAATTGCTTAGAAGTAATTTGGGACTAATTTGAAACAATTCAGGAAGTTTAAGAAAAAGTTTGCAAAAATTGAAAAATAGGGGTCACACAGCTGTGTGACATAGCTCAGGCCATGTAACATTCGAACAAGGGACACACAGCCGTGTCCCAGCCCGGGTCCTTACTGATGTAACTCACTCAGTTGCCACACACGCCCGTGTGCCAGACCGTGTGTTAGGCCATGTAACTCACTGAATTGGAACACTAAGAAATTTCAAATGACACACGGCCGTGTCGCCAGGCCGTGTGAACCCAAAATTCACACTAAAATCAAGCCATTACAAGTCCAATTCATACCTAGTCATTCATACCATTTGGGCACACATTCAAGAGATTTAAACACCATTCAAACACATATAAACATACCATTTCAAACATCCTAAATCACCTAACCAATATGCCATTCAAAGGCACCACAATGGTATCCAAACATCAATTAACAAAACATGTCAATATTGCCATTTTCCAAACATAATAACCTAGTTTAATTAACTACCACACATGACCATTTGCAAGCCATCAAAAATACCAAAAGAACCATTTTTACAAGCACTTAAAAGTGACCAATATGACATAATTTGGTAAGGCATCAAAGTACACCAAACAACATAACTTCAAAAGTTTAAACATATCAAAATTTACATAAACACGTTCACAAAATACCATTACAAAATAACCTATACATGCCATTATTAACCTTAGCCAAAATACTCAAAATCTACCAAAATAGTTGTTGGATAGTGTGATAAGTCTCCGATGAGCTTCCAACCGATCGAGCTTTTGATAATCTATAAAAAAAATGAAAGGAACTACGTAAGCAACGAGTTCTTAGTAAGCTTGTATAAACTTAAACATAACTTACCATGTCATTTATACAATTCATATATTAAGCATAAATCATTAACAATGCCATAAGCTTAGTAAAAGCCTATACAACATCATCAAACTCACAAGTTAGTATACTTGTCCATGATACAAATGAAATCAACCATAAGGTATGTAGTTTACCATATATAAGATAATATATAACTCATCAATGTTGCCATAAGATCATGATTCATCCCATTTGCATACTTACCATTTCATTTCCTTTTCTTACCCGTTGAACCGTCTAGAATTACATCAGATACTCGAGAATGCTCACACATAGTGTGCCTTTCCATATAACCGTAACATTTCCTTTACATCAATGCTCACACGAGCTGTGGGTTGGAATGTAAGCTACACGATGTTGTTCACATGAGCTGTCGAGAATCTACAACAAATGCAGGACCTCATCCATCGGTAGGACATTCAAGACCAACACCCGAAACATGAAATCCCTAATGACATGTCATTTGTATCCTAAGAATTCTTAAGGTTCAAACATGACTCATTATCTATCAATTCATCGTAGCATAGATACATTTATATATAGATTCATTTATATTAAAACAACATAACAATTAGCCAATTTTGCTAACATTAAAATGATCATAGTTCACACGAACTTACCTCAACAACTAGGGGCGTAGTAGTAGAGTCGAACTAATCTAAAGCTTTCACTTTTCCTCGATTTAAGTCCGAATGTGGTTTATCTTGATCTAAATAGATAATTTCAGTCAATTAAGTACTTGTAGTATTCAATTTAATCCATAGTTCATATTTATGCAAAATTACAAAGTTGCCCCTAATACTTTGACTTTTCATAATTTAGTACTTAAGCTCATAACTTGAATATAACTCATTTTAACTTAAATCCATGTTAACCAATGTTACATAGGACCTTGAATCAACCCGTTAATACCATCATTTCACAACAAAACCTATGGATTTATATTTTTAACAATTTAATCCCTAATTCCAAAATTTAACAAAAGTCACTTAACAAAAAATGTTTATTTTATAATCAAAACTAATAATCTATCAACTAGCATCAAAACACATTAAAAAACATCCATGAAAAATCCCTCAATATTTAGCAGTTTTGCAAATTAACCCTCGGGCTAAGCTAGATTAAGCTAAAAAGAACTCAAAAACATAAAAATGAATAAAAACGGAGCTTGAATTCACTTACATGCATAAATTAAACCCTAGCCAAAAATTCAAGCTCTCCTCCTATGGATTTTTGGTTGAAACAAAAATGAAAGGAAGAAGATGATGACATTGTTTCATCTTTCTTTACTTAATTTTTCTTTTAATTATTCAATTACTATTTTAACCTTTAAAAATTATCAAAATTTCAATAAAACCTTGTCCATAACTATCCACTAATTCATTAAATGGTATATTTACAATTTAAGTCCATTGACTTGAAAATTCCATAGCCATTTGACCCCTTTAACTAATAGAACTCAACTTTTACACCTTTTATAATTTAGTCCTTTTCACCCAATTAACCATTTAAACATCAAAATTTCTTAACGAAATTTTAATACGACCTTAATAAAATCTTGTAGACATTTAATAAATATTAAAATAATAATTAACTTGTCAAAATTGTGGTCCCAAAACCATTGTTTCCGACACCACTGAAAATGGGCTATTACAAAGGCAATCCCTCTCAACCACCACAGGAGACTGTGTCGTTGGAGTGTGAATTGGACATGCGAAAGTTGTCTTCTCGAAATCTTTCGTATTTCTTACTTTGTTTTTCCATGAATTGAATTATGAAAATGGTGTTGGATGTTATTTTGGTTTTGAATTCTTGTGCTAACCCATGAGGTAAACCTCATCGGGTTGGGATTACAGGATGACACTTTTATTTTCTTTAATGGTTGAAGCATATATTTGATTCAATTTACTGTTTCATTCAATTGTCTTTTATTTCTAAATTGTATGCGTGCAATCCCTAGACATAGATGATTGTTCAACATGCCCATAAACTAAATCTAATTCTGAAAAGGTTGGATTAGTTGAATCGAAATTGAATGATATGAGCAAGTACTCGACTAATACTTGGATAGACTCTAGACATAGAGAAACGTTCACACAGAAGGAAAACAATGCAGGGTTTCATATTAAGGCCTATAGACTTGGGGAAGGTAACTTGAGGTTTTTGCTCTTGAAAAAGTAGACCATTTTAGAACTCTTCTGAGCAGTAAACTCAATATGATTTTGCCGAGGCATTATTGACAGTAAAGGTAGATTCTTAGTAATCTAGACCTTCCAAATCAACATCATATATCATTTATTCTTTGTCGTCGTATCTTTTCCATATCATTCTTAGTTAGTTATTTGATTGTTTACATAATATTCCCATAGTAATTCTCATAATTACCATTACATTTCTATTCTCATTTTGCCATAGTATTTCCAAGTATTCATTAACTCCACGTATTGCATACATCATTATTCCTTTAATTTCCACTGCATACTTACCATAGCTTTACCATAGCATTTATTGCATTTTATTATATTAACTTGACAACTTTTGTGCCTCAATTCGATCCTCGTGGGAACAATACTCACTCATCATTTTATTACATGATCCAATGTGTATACTTGCACAATTAGCATATTATTTCACACGTAATAAGTTTTTGGCGCCGTTGATAGGGATTAGCAATTTGGAGAAATTTGGTTTTGTTATTTTACTTAATTCCATTAGTTTTATTTAACTTAGTTGTATTTAATTTTTATAGGTTTGCTATTAGTGTATAAGAAGAGCCATTCCTACTAATGAAGAATATCCTTTTGACCCAGATATCGAGAGAACTTTGCGAAGAAAGTGAAAAGAACTAAGAAAAATGGCTAGAAACGGGAATGATTTTGGTCTCAATGACAATCCAAATTGTCCTGGTCTTAATGAAAATCCAAATGGTCGAGATGTTAATCCTTCTATTGGACATGGGATAGATGACTGAGATAGACCAATTTGAGAGCATATTGTTCCAATGTTGGATGATTTGAATCCAGGGATAGTCAGACCAACCATACAAGCTCAACAGTTTGAACTGAAACCAGTAATTTTTCAGATGTTGCTAATAGTAGAACAGTTCAGTGGACTACCCACTGAAGATCTAAGACTGCATTTAAGATTTTTTTTCTAGAAGTCTATGACTCATTTAGACAACAGGCTTTTCCTGAAGATGCTCCGAGGCTTAAGTTATTCCTGTATTCTTTGAGAGATTGTGTGAGAGCATGGCTGAATGCTTTGCCGTCAAGAAAATTGGTATCATGGAATGATCTTTGCCAGAGACTTTTGCTACAGTATAATCCCCTAAATATGAATGCCAAGCTTAGAAATGACATCACATCCTTTTGGAAATCAGATGATGAAACACTATATGAAGCTTGGGAACAATTTAAAGACTTAATTCAGAAGTGCCCGGTGCATGGATTTCAACACTGGACTCATATAAAAATATTCTATAATGGGTTTAATGTGTATACGAGGATGGTAGTTGATGCATCCGCCAATTGTACTTTGTTGGATAAAACTTATAATAAAGCATATGAGATTTTGGAAAAAAGTTGCCAACAATGATTATCAATATCCGAGAGTTGGGGCGGGTAAGAGAGCTGTTGGTACCATTGAACTTGACGCAATCACTTCGTTGATAGCCCATGTATCTTATCTAGCTAATATGATTAAAACAATGAAAAATCCAATTGCAGTTTGTGAGATGAAATCAGTCAAGTTTTCATGTGTTTATTGCGGTAAAGGCCATATGTTTGACGAATGTCTATCAAACCTAGCATCAGTATACTACTTGGAATAATAACCCCTATTCCAACACTTACAATCTTGGGTGGAAGCAACATTCAAATTTTAGTTGGAATAATCAAGGTGCGGGGAGTTCACACAATGTTGAAAGACAAAATATCCACAATACACCACCCGGTTATAAGAATCCTATGTCAAGGTAAAATGCTCAACAAGGTCAGGTATCATCTTCTAATTTTATTGAATCTTTGTTGAAGGAATATATCGCTGAGAATGAGGCTGTAATCCATAGTCAGGCTACATCTTTATGAGCTCTTGAGAAACAATTGTGGCAAATAGTGAATGATTTAAATTCGAGAGCACAAGGGGCATTGTCGAGTGATACCGAGAATTTGAGATCACAATGGAAGGAACTGTAATATCCTAAAATTTGAGTTTTTATACGTTACATTATTTTGGTACTCAGCTAGTTTAATTATCCAATGTGTGTGTTTATTTAGTCCTGAGAAGGCTCGGTATTTATTTTGGATTTGGAATAATTTTTGGTATTTAGTACTTTAAGGAAATGGAATAATTGACCTTAAAGCTTAAGGTATTTAGGTGGTAGAAAGTTAGCATAATTGAACAATTAGTAAAGGGGATATGGCGCCATGTGTGTTCCTTGAGGGAAGGAGTTTGAATCCCTTGGTGTGCATGAATTTTATTTTTATGCTTTCCTTCCTCATAGTGTTGGTCAAACCTAGTATATATGGTAAGTTGGACTTTTATTTTTATGGTAAGGTGGCTAAGAGAAAAGGAAAGTTTTAACTTAAGGAAGGGAATCAAATGGAAAAGGTATGTAGGGGGAACACAAGGCTTATAGCAAGGAAAATGTTTTGGAAAGTTTGGGGTGGCCAAACTTTGACCATTTGGCCATTTACTTGGACGGTTTTAGGGGCTAGGGGGTGGCCAAATTTTTGTTGGCTTTTGGTAAGGTTTAGGTGCTAGTTGGTCACTTTTTCATTTTGGCTTTTGGTGTTGTCAATAGCTTTTCTTTTCTACAATTTTCTCTCTAATTTCCTCTTCCTAGCCGAATGTACCTTGAGCAATAGGTAAACATTTGCTTTCTTTTTTGGCCATTTCATTTTTTACCATTTCAGTCTTAATTGCTTATTCTCCCAAACCTTTTTCCTCTTGGTGCTGAAACCACATAACCCTGAAGGGCCATTTTTCTTTTCTCTTCTTTTCTTCTTTGCCGAATGCACACTAGTCTCAAAGTTTCTTCTTTGTTCATCTTCCATTCTTGAAAAGAACCGAAACCTAAACACCTTATTTTCTTATACCTTTCTTCTTCTTTTTCTTCTTGCAAAAATCTCTTAAACATCATTCCCTCATTAATATTCACCATGGCCGAATGTCATTAAGCATCATCCTCTTCAATTTTTCCACCATAGCCGGATCTTCTATCACACACATATCTCATTCTCAATCATTTTTTTCTACTCTCACTTTGATCAATCGGTAAGTGGCTAGTTTCAACATTTTGGTATTTTTATTTCACCTTATCCATTGTGCCGAATCTATACTTTGTTGTGGGATGGCCTTTTTGGATCGAGACCATCATCATACCATATCTTATTCGAATCTCTTTTTCTCTATCATAGAAATTTAGTAGAAGGCCGAAACTTGGAGTGTCCGAAGTCATCGTGTTATCATTAGGATTCTGTCCAAAAATCTAAGGTAAGGATTTCTTTCAAGGATTCCATATTACTTATTAAAGATAGGGTGATTAACCGATTTTTATCTTAGGGACTCTATCATTCGATTTTCATCTTGTGAACGTAAGGATTTTGAGGTAAGCCGACTTCGCTCATAAGACCAATCGTTTCTAATTACGAAATATTAGTTTGGACTAATATTTAATTGTCAATGGAGACAAACAAGATCGAATCAAAAGGAGTGGTGAATAGTGATCAGAAAAGGAGCGGATTCGCGATCCCCTCTCGATTCAAACGAAGGGCTATTTTGACAATCCGGGATTTTCCACCGGGTTGTGGACCCTCATCCGGTGAGAATCAACTATTCGAGGTTGTTCGCAGTTCTGAGCCATTAGCTATTCGGGATTTTCCAACGGCTTATAGACCGTCAACCGGGGAAAATCGGCAAATCATAGTTATTCGAAATTCCGAGGGTAAAAATCCTAGACCGTTTATCTTAGAAGAGATTTACTATAAGTGTTAATGTTCTAATCGAGCGTAAAATATTTTTAGGTGTCAATGATTAGGAAAGTGTAGTGCTTACCGTAATCAGGTGTGTAATCTCACACCGTATTCCATGGGTTAGATAATTATATCGTGTTAATCGTTTGATTAAATCGCATGTTAGTGACATTGGGTAAAATGGCATAATTATTACTAAAATGGTAAAGACTATGAAATCGGTATTAAGACTGTAAAAATTACGAGATTACCCTTAATGGGCCAAATGTGATAATTGATATATGGGCCAAATGTGATCTTTGAAATATGGGCCAAATGTGATATTTGATATATGGGCCAAATGTGATATTTGAAATATGGGCCAAATGTGATATTTGATATATGGGCCAAATGTGATATTTGATATATGGGCCAAACGTGATATTTGGTATATGGGCCAAAAAGGTGATATGGGCCAGATTGTGGAAATTTTTACAATGGGCCATATTGTTCGTAATAATTATATGAATGGATTGTTGTAAATGAATATGCATATTATATACATGATTTGCATGGGTTGGGATATTGACGAAGAGAAGTTACGTAGCTTTGCTACAAAATTCAGTGGCTCGCCACAAATCGAAAAATGGCAAATGCCATGTAAACTCTGTAAATCTGGTGGCTTGTCCACAAATTGATAAACGGCTTAATGCCTATTTTGGTGTGTTGGCGGGGTGGTGACTAAAGCTCCCCACAGGTGTGCTGGTTGGTACGGGTGGTGTGTAGCGGATGGAAATTAGGTTTGGTTTGGGAATTGCATATTACATTCATTTAATACATGTTATTATGTTATATTTGTATTGGGCTTTGGCCCAATAAGTGCTAAATTGGATTTTGCCCGATGGGACGATGGTAAGTGGTTTACACACTGAGTTCTAAGTAACTCACCCCGTTTTTCCTTACTCTTCTCAGGTAATGATCAGTGACGGAGACTTAAGCTGTGGACAACTTGGTGGGGGCCATACTACGAATAATGCGTTATTTAAATTTCGGATTTCTTTAAGTACTTTTTATTATTTGCTATTTAAGTTATGTTGTAATAAGGCCTCAGTTAAATTTTTATGGATGTTTTACTTGTGGATGGATTTTATAACTATGATTTAAAAACTTAAGCGGAATTATTTTCCTTCAAAATAGAAATAAACGTTTTCCTCAAATATACGTGCGAAAAAGGTTTCATTCTTAAATATTTTTAACTCGGAAATTTTCTGTAACAATTCTTTTAAAATCTTTGTTTTCAAAATTTCTTTCGAACTCTTTTTTTTTTAATTTCTCGGAATATTAAATAATTTTTTTAAGTTTTCAATTTATAAATCCTTACGTCTTAAATTATTAGATTTACCAATCAACCTCGGTTTTCAAAAAACTCCACGTCAAAAAGTTTTTTTTTAAAAACCCGTTTTCTTTAAATCTTTAAAAAGACTTTACGTATGTTCATTTCGTGTGACATGTCAAATCTGGTCTTAACGCATAGACCGGGTTTGAGGTGTTACAGGAACAATGCAAGGCCATCACTCTTAAAAGTGGAACTCAGCTTGATGACATTGGTAAAGATGTCACGGCAGAAGAGGAAAACTCGAATAACAACCAGGTAAAGATCCTAGAGTCATCTGAAAAACATACTGAATCTAAAAAGGACAAGCAGCCAAATGTTATGGCAGAATCAAAAGATGTTGTCAATAAGAATGCCATAGTAAAACAATATCAACAACCTGAAGGACAACCACCTCTACCTTTTCCTCAACAATTTCATAACTCTAAGTAGGATGTTCAGTTCAAAAGATTTTTTGATGTATTGAAGCAACTCCATATCAACATATCACTGGTAAAAGCTTTGGAGCAAATGGCCAACTATGTGAAATTTATGAAAGACATACTACCAAAGAAGCATAGATTGAGAGAATTTGAGACTGTTGCTCTCACTAAAGGGTGCACAACAATGTTGAAAAATAAACTACTTCCAAACTTGAAGGACCCAGGGAGTTTCACTATCGCATGTTCCATTGGAAATCATTATGTTGGTAAGGCGTTATGTGATTTGGGAGAAAATATAAATCCAGTGCCTATGTCTATTTTCGGGAAGCTAGAAATTGGTAAAGCAAGATCTACTATGGTTACTTTACAATTAGCTGATCAATCCTACACCCATCCAGAAGGTAAAATTGAGGACGTACTGGTAAGAGTGGATAAATTTATCTTTCCTGTTGATTTCCTTATTTTAGAATTTGAAGTTGATCAAAATGTGCCAATTATCCTTGGAAGGTCTTTTCTTGCTACAGACAGAACTTTAATTGACGTAAAGAAAGGTGAACTGACCATGAAGGTAAATGATCAACAGGTTACTTTTAATGTTTTTGATGCTTTGAAATGTGCAAACAAAAATGAAGAATGCCACGCCATTGGTTTGATAAAAACAATAGTGGAGGAAGAATTCAACAGATTTTGCCATAGTAATTTTGATAGTGATGAAGATTCATTTAAGCAGAGACCCTTGTGCACTTTGCTGGAGCAAAATAGACCTTTCAATTTTGATGAAAAAAGCTTGGTAGCTCATGTATATCCATATGAAGCTATTGATTTCAAGGACATGAAAATAGGGGACCCATTTAAAATTAACGGACAACCTTAAAGCACTACTGGGGTGCTCATGTGGAGCGTGACAAGTAAAGCATCCACCTTCAAAATGCTTGAGTTAACAATTTTCTTTTTCTTTTATTTAATTGATTTACTTTAGTTTCGTCTTTATTATTGGTTATATTTAATTATTTCATGTTGTTTTCATTTCTACTTTTATTTTTGAATAAATGGGTAGTTTTTTTCTAGATTCACGAGGACTTATGAAGTCAATGCCTGTAAATCCACATGCCGGACAGAATGAAGTAACTACACTCCAGTCCAAGAAAGGAAAGTTTTCTTTTTCTTTCATACATATTGCATTGCATATATTTTTCCATGACATTTTCTGTATATATATATTTTGCATTTCATATATGTACATGCATTGAGGACAATGCATACCTTAGGTTTGAGGGTGTGTTGTGCATTTAGGTTGCATTTTATATTTAGTATGTATGATCATTTTAGTATAATCATTTTACTATAGTTAAATCTGTTTGCCACTACAACATAACTACTAAGTACTATTTTACCTATGCGGAGTACAATATTTACTTATGATGTTCGATGATGAGTTTACATTTTTCGATATACCTAGAACATGTGACAGTGGATTGGGTGAATTTAGCTTAGGTTAAGATGCTTGAAAATTAATTTCTAAAAATAGGATGTCTTATACTCAATGTGTTTTTTTTTAGGATATAGTAAGTATCTTTTAATGAACTTAGAGATTTTTAAAACCAAGCATTAGTTATATTACCACAGCATTATTTAAATAATGGACAATAGGCACTCCAATGTTTAGAATTCCCAAGTAGGTCAACACCACTTTATTTGCTCCATCGTGTTGTTGATTAAAAAGGTGAGTCTAAGCAATAGTGTGTTTCATGGTAGCAAAAAGGACTAAGTAGATAAGGAGGTAGTTGTATGCTCCATCCATCTTTTTAGTCAAATGTTTAAGCTTCAGGAGTTAGTCTTGGTTTAAATTGTGACATGATTGAGTATTCGGCAATTCGGTGTATGCTCCATTGTGATTTTCAAGTCAAAGAATTTTGTGACATGCTAAATCCACTAATAATAATACCATCCAAAAAAAGCACAAATATGATTACTATATTCCGAGTAGGCTTAAAGCAAGTAACTTATGTTTATGTAATAAATGAACTAAGTAAATTAAAAGATGGTTGTTGTAGGCCAAAAGAGTGAATACATGAGTACTTAGGATATTCTGTGTTTAAGGAGAAATTTTTGCTCTACTTTTGTTGAGCAACCCTTTGACACTTGAACGAGTTTTAGAAAAATGAGATTGTTTGATGTACTTGTTTTTCTTCGAATAGCCTGGCAGAATGAGTTGGTGTGGTACACTGGCAAAATGTTGGCATATATGCATTCATGTATTCATATGTATTTTGCTTGAGGACAAGCAATAACTTAGCTTTAGGGGTTTGATAACTCTTGAAAAGAGTTATATTTCATGCCTTTAAACCTAGCTAATTGCTTGTACTTAGGTACATTTAGTTGCATTTTAGGACATTTCATTCGTATTTTCATCATTACATTAGGAGCCTAGACTGTGCTTAAATATTATTATTTGTTACTTTTAATTGATTATGGAAGGGTTGTGTTTGGTGGCTTGCAAGGTGCAGGTTGAGGAACTAGAAATAAAGGAGTGAAGGTTTGTCAGGGAAAATGGTTCAACATTTTTTCTGTAACACCCCTCACCCATATTCAACGCCGAAATAGGGTTACGAGGTATTACCGATCAATTCACAACACATATAGCATACATTTGTGCAACAATAAGTATTCATTCTCATAAATCATTCAACACAATCACATTGTCCCTTATAAGGGCCTACGAGGCCTTAAACATGCTTTAAAAGTGGTTCGGGACTAAACCGATATCATACAAAAATTCTGGACACTTAGAAATTTTTCATGTAAACAAGGGTCACACGCTCGTGTGAACAGGCCGGGTGCCTCACATGGCTAGTAGACACACCCGTGTCTCAGGCCGTATGAAAACAGGGCATACATACTGACTTGGGTCACACAGCCGACCACACGCCCATGTGTCTAGCCCGTGTACCCTCCGAAGTGGCCACACACGCCCGTGTGCTAGGCCGTGCCAAAACTGTAGGGTATACTGACTTATGCAACACGGCCAAGTCACACGTCTGTGTGCTAGGCCATATGCCAATTAAGGGGGTATACTGACCTGTGCCACACGACCGATCACACCCCCGTGTGTGAGGCCGTGTGAAGCATACTGACTTGCTTCCAATTGAAACACCAGGAGACACACGCCCGTGTCTCTGTCCATATGGACAAAAATAGGCTATTTACCAAGCCATTTTGCCACCCCATTTAGTACAAACCTCCAACTACATATATGGCACAAAAACAAAGCAAAATAGGCAATCCATAACGACCAAATCAACCATAATTCTTACCATTTCATCTAACATTTCTTAGCCTAAAATTCAATCACAATCATCATCAATTTATCAACCATTTCCAAGTAACATTAAACACTTCACAAAATAACATTAGCATATATCTAAAAACATTTATCAAACATACATCATTTTGTTCCATTTCACAAACATAATACCAATTCCATAAACCTCATAATATAAGCCATAAGCACACTTATATATATACATAATCAAACTAGCCAAATTAAGCCAAATCTCATGGCTATAAATACAAATAAAACATAACCATTCATAAGTCATTTCAAATGGCAATATTCACTTTCAAAACATAACCAAAAATGACTCAAGCTTATACATGCCATACACCATATTTACACAACTCAAAAGTACCAAGTAGATGGTTGGATAGTGTGATGTAGACTCTGAAGATCCCCAAATCTGAGCTAGCTTTGAATTCACTATAAAACATGGGAAAAACAAACAAAGTAAGCTACAAAGCTTAGTAAGTCCGTACTAAATATACTCAACAATTCATAAAACACAAATCATCAATCTAAACATATTATCATGAAATTCAAGATTACTAACAAACCTTTCATATGCTTATTCATAATCTTATATTCAAACTTTGTAACTTCTTCGATTTTAATCTCATAATATATATACATACATTTACTAATCCATAATAAGTTCATACTTACACGGAATGTCGTTGAAATACTTGATGTCTCGCACACTAAGTGCCATACTCGATGTCTCGCACACTAAGTGCCATGCTCGATGTTTCGCACACTAAGTGCCATCGCATAGCCGAAGCTATTATAATCTCGCACACTAAGTGCCTTACATACCCGAAGCTATCTCTGTCTCGCACACTAAGTGCCATAAATAGCCGAAGCTATCTCGATTTGTACACTAAGTGCTAACATAGTCGATTTATCACTGAACATGACCGTAGTCTCGTGTATACAATTTATGCAATATCAAAGCATTAAAAACATAATTGTAACAATGTTTATCACGTACGGACTTATTTCGGATGCTAAAACGGCGAATCGAGTCGTTTAGTCGATAACTTTAGTTTTCCCCTGATCTAGGTTCGAATTCCGCTTTTCTTGATCTATATAATATCAATTTCAGCTTATTCAATCACTACTTTATTCAATTTAATCCAAAATACTCTTTAAGGCACATTTACACATTTTCCCCTAAACTTTCACACATTTCACAATTTAGTCATTATTTCATAAAATCACAAATTAACGAAATTCACAATAAGCCCATGCTAGCAGAATTACCATAATACCCCTAGCAGTCCATATTTTTCATTTATTTCACATTTTAACCACTAACTTTTAACATTTCTTAATTTAGCCCCTAATTTGAATTTTTTACTAAAAATCACTTAACAAAACTTGTTTATATAACAACAAACATTCAAAATCTATGACCAATAATCAAAACTCATACATATTCATCAATGGAATCATTCAAAATCTTTAACATTTTTGCAAATTAGTCCCTGGGCTAGCTAGAATAAGCTGCAACGATCTCAAAAACGTAAAAATATTAAAAACGGGACAAAAATCGTACCTTAATGAGAAATTTAACCAAGGCCGAATGTAAAACCTAAAAAAACGGTTTCTTCCTCTTTTAGAACTGGTTGAAGATGATGATATTAGGTGATGGCTTTATTTTTTTTATTTATCTTAACTTAATTACCAAATTACATTTTTAGCCTTAATTAATAAACATATAAATCACTTAATGCTTGTCCATCTTTGTCCACTCACAATTAAAATGGTCTAATTACAACATAAGGACCTTAAATTTAAGTTTCTATACCTATTAGACACCTTTAACAAGTAGAATGCAACTTTTTCATTTTATGCGATTTAGTCCTTTTTCTCAAATTGAGCAATTAAACGATAAAATTAGCTCACGAAATTTTCATACATATCAAATAACATGCTGTAAATACCGAAAATAATATTAAAATAATTTTATGACATCGAATTTGTGGTTCTGAAACCACTGTTCTGACTTAGCTAAAATCGTGTTGTTACAACTCTCCCCTTAGGGATTTTAGTCCCCAAAAATCTTACTAGTGAATAGGTTTGGGTACTATTTTCGTATAGCTTCTTCGGTTTCCCATGTAGCTTCTTCAACCCCGTGTCGATGCAATAATACTTTTACTAATGTAATTCTCTTATTTCTCAGCTCTTTGATCTCACGAGCTAAAATTCAAATCGGTTCTTCAGCATATGACATATCAGACTGAATTTCAACCTCGGTCAGGGAAAATGACATGTGAAGGGTCGGATCGGTATCGTCGAAGCACTGACACATGAAACATGTTATGTATTTTCTCTAACTCAAACGGTAAAGATAGTCGATATGCCATAAGCCCAACTCGCTTAGTAATCTCATACGGTCCGATGAATCACAGACTCAATTTCCCTTTCTGACCAAACCGTAATATCTTTTTCCACGGCGACACTTTCAAAAACACTTTATCCCTGATCTCGAACTCAATATCTTTCCGTTTTAAGTGCGTACGATTTCTGTCGAGCTGCTTTCAAACTATCACGAATTACTTTCACTTTTTCTTCTGTTTCTCTGATCAGATCAACCCCGTGAATCTTATTCTCACTAAGCTCAGTCCAGTACAATGGTGTTCGACATTTACGACCATATAGAGCTTCGTACGGTGCCATCTTAATACTCGATTGGAAGCTATTATTGTAAGCAAATTCAATCAGTGGTAGATACTTCTCCCAACTACCTTCAAACTCAAGAATGCAACAACGCAACATATCCTCAAGTATCTGAATAACTCGCTCGGATTGACCATCCGTTTGCGGATGAAACACAGTGCTAAAATGCAACTTTGAACCCAAAGCTTCTTGCAATTTCTTCCAAAATTGTGAAGTAAATCTTGGATCTCTATCCGAAACAATAGATAGGGGAACACCATGTAATCTCACAATTTCAGAAATATAAAGCTCAGCTATTTTATTAAACAAGAAATTTGTACGTACCGGAACAAAATGAGCTGATTTCGTCAATCTGTCTACAACAACCCAGATCGCATCTTTCTTTTTCGAAGATAAAGACAAACCCGATACGAAATCCATTGTTACTCTATCCCACTTCCATTCAGGAATCATAATAGGCTGTAATAAACCTGACGGCACTTGATGCTCAGCTTTGACTTGCTGACAAATCAAACATTTTGAAACAAATTCTGAGATATCACGTTTCATGCCGTACCACCAATAAAGCTGTTTCAAATCGTTATACATTTTTGTGCTTCCTGGATGTACTGATAAACAACTATTGTGTGCTTCATTTAGAATATTTCGAATTAGTTCAAAATTTCTTGGTACACATATTCTATCACAAAACATCAAACAGTTATCAAGCCCTATTTGAAACTCTGAATCAGAAGTCGACTCACACTGAGCTCGTTTTGCTTGCAAATCATTACCAAATTTTTGAGTCTCACAAATCTGCTGTATAAATAATGGTCTCGCTTTCAACTCAGCCTCTATCAAACCGTTGTCAGGCAAAGTTAATTGTGTGTTCAAAGCACGTAAAGCAAATAAGGACTTTTGGCTCAAAGCATCAGCAACTACATTAGCTTTCCCCAGATGATAGTCAATCACTAATTCATAGTCTTTTAGCAACTCTAACCATCTTCGCTGTTGCAAATTCAAATATTTCTGAGTCATCAGATATTTCAAACTTTTGTGGTCGGTATAAACATGGCATTGCTCACGAAACAAATAATGACGCTAAATTTTTAATGCGAACACTATCGCGGCTAACTCTAGATCGTGCGTTGGATAATTCTTTTCGTGTGTGTAACAGCCCGGTTTAGACCCTAGTCAGAACAGTGATTTTGAGACCATAAATTTGAGATCAAAATAATATTTTAATATTATTTTCTATGTGTACAGTATATGAATTAGCCTGTGTGAAATTTCTGTGTGAAAATTTTGTGATCTGTGTGTTTAATTTGCGAAAAGGACTCAATCGCATAAAATGTAAAAGCTGTGTGTTGATTATTAAAGTGTTAATTTGACATGGCTTATTAAAGGAGAGGTCCTTATGTTGATATTACACCATTAAATTGATAATGGATGATAATGGCATGGCATTGGTTGTTATAATTAATGTTCATTAAGGGCAAATTGGTAAATGGTGCATTAATGTATAATAAATAAAACAAAAGTTAAAATTTGTGCTCATCTTTGTTGTTTCCAGAAAAAATAAGAATCAAGGAAGAGAGTTTGAAGCTTTAATATTTTCGGCTAGGGCTTGGCTTGATTGAGGTAAGTTTTTTACTCGGTTTTTGATGATTTCTATGTTTTTGTGATTGTTGCTTCGTGTTCTTTCAAACCCATGCTTTAATTTTAGAGATTTATGGTGATTTTGAGATATTCCATTGATGAATGCTTGAGCTATGTGTTAGTTAATAGTGAAATATGGAAGATATGTGAAGGATGAACATGTTTTGTCTTTGAATTTTTAGTGAAATTGAGTAATTTGGACTAAATTGAGAAAAGTGTAAATTGAAGGACTAAAATGTGAAATAAATGAAATGTGTGGCCTTGTATTAGCATGGGAAGAATGCGGTTAAGCTTATGTGATGTGAAATTGTGTGTATTTGGTGATTTGATGAATTAGGGACTAAAGTGTCGAAATGTGAAAATATGAGGGCTATTTTGTAAAATGCCCTAAATAAGTGTGTGTGGATTAAATTAAATGAATTGGTGATTGAATGAACAGAATTTGAATGTGTATAGACCAAGAAAGGAGAGGTTCGGATCGAGATCGAGGCAAATACAAAGTGCTCGATTAATCGACCGTATCGGTATTTCGACATCCGAGGTAAGTTCGGACATAATACGTACATTTAGCTATGTTTAATGTCATGAAATGAATGGTATGAAATTATTGAAATGTGATTGCTACGTGAGAGCTTGAGTTATGTGGCACTAAGTGTGCGTAATCAGAAATGTGATCGAGATGATTGGCACTGTGTGTGCGAAATGATATAAGCTTCGATTTGTGGTTGGCACTGTGTGTGCGATACCGATGTAAGATCGGTTTGGTATAGATGCACTAAGTGTGCGATGTTAATTAAGCTTCGGTTAACTATTTGGGCACTAAGTGTGCGATTGAATCGAAGAAGAGACGAAAGTTGATTGAATTGAATTAGTGAGTATTGAGTAGTAAAAGTAATTGACAACTAAGTGTTGGCTAAGGTACGTTCAGAACCTATGTGGTGGATGAAATTATGAATAAGTTATGGAGGGTTGATTGAACATATTAGTTTTGGATGGTATGATATATGTGATTGTGAAATAATCTTTGTGATGGTTGGTTTTAGTATAATGTATTATGTTACGAACTTACTAAGCTTTTGAAAGCTTACTGTGTGATTGTTTCTCTATTTTACAGTGTCAGTAAAGCTAGCTCGGATTCGGGAATCGTCAGCATCTCTATTACACTATCGGCAATCTATTTTGGTACTTTTGAAGATGTGTATATTTGAATATGTCATGTATAGGCTAGTTGTTTTGAAATACATATGAGATGTGTAAATAGCCATGTGATGTGGCTAGATATATGTTGGAATTATGCATATGTAAATGTGGTATGTGAAGTATGTTTTGGTATGTTTTAATGGCTATGAAATAGCCATGTGATGTGGCTAGATATATGTTGGAATTATGCATATGTAAATGTGGTATGTGAAGTATGTTTTGGTATGTTTTAATGGCTATGAAAGTGTCCTATAAATGGTAAGCTTATTGATGGATTGATGCTCTTGTAACCTAGTGACGTTGCTGATGAATCATGCTTGGTAATACATGTGTATAGTTGTGAATTTGGCTTATATATATTGGCATGAATAGAAAGGAGATTGGACAAGATGGTATGTGTTCATTTGATGTGTATTTGGTTATCAAATTGTGTGAGAAAATATGCTTAATTGTGCTTGTATGTTGACCCTTGTATGGGTGGCAAATTGGCCTTGCAAATGGCATATTTTGCATACATGGCTAAGAGACACGGGCGTGTGACTCTGCCGTGTGGTTTAAGGATCACATCTAGGTGTGTCTGGATAGGGTACGCGGTCGAGGCCCACGGGCGTGCATGGTGGCCGTGTGATCAAGTCAGTAGCTAGCCTATTAACACACAGCCATGGCACACGGGCGTGCCTAATGACTGTGGGGATAAGTCAGTATGTATACTCGCTTTTTGTACGGCCGGACACATGGGTGTGTTCAGTAGCCGTGTGAGGCACACGGCCTGATTGCACGGGCGTGTGACCTCAACAGTATTGAAGAATGTTTAAAGTTCTGAAAACTTTCATAAGTGATTGGTTCAGTCCTAGCCTAATTATAAAGCGTGTTTAAGGTCTCGTAGACCTCGATAAGGAATTATATGTTTGTGATTGAAGTTGTATGATTCATGATTGACTTTGTGTCGTGTAGTGAATGTAATTGTTCTGATGATTCGGTAATGCCTCTTAACCCTAGTCTGGTGACGGTTACGGGTTAGGGGTGTTATAGTGCGGTTTCAACTGTCTCGAGGCATAGGCTATAACTTTGCCTTCCTGCATCAAAACACAACTCAGGCCATTTAACGATGCATTACTGAAAATTATGAATTCTTTACCCGATTCAGGCTGAACTAACACCGGTGCCTCTTTTAATAATGCTTTCAATTGATCGAAACTTTGTTCACATTTTTTGGACCATTCAAACTTTACATCTTTCTGTAACAGTTTGGTCATCAGTGTAGCAATCATTGAGAACCCTTTAATGAAGCGTCGATAGTAACCAGCTAATCCCAGAAAACTTCTGACCTCGAATACATTTCTAGGTGGTTTCCAATCAAGAACTACAGAAATCTTGCTTGGATCAACTCGAATACCATCCACCGAGACTATATGTCCCAAAAAAACCAACTTCCCGGAGCCAGAACTCACATTTGCTGAATTTAGCATACAGTTGCTTATCTCTCAAGGTTTGCAATATAATCCTCAAATGCTCGGCATGCTCAGACTCATCTCGTGAATAGATCAGAATATCATCAATGAACACAACAACAAATCTGTCTAAATACAGTCTAAAAATTTGATTCATCAAATCCATAAAAATGGAAGGAGCATTAGTCAAACAAAAAGTCATAACAAGGAATTCATAATGTCCATACCTCATTCTGAATGCAGTTTTTGGTACATCTGAGTCTTTAACTCGCAACTGATAATAACCCGATCTCAAATCAATCTTTGAAAACATTGTTCCACCTTTCAACTGATCAAAAAATCATTTATTCTCGGCAACAGATACTTATTCTTTATCATAACTTTGTTGAGCTGACGATAGTCTATACACATTCTCATTGACCCGTCTTTCTTTTTAACATACAATACTGGCGTACCCCAGGGTGAAAAACTAGGTCGTGTAAAACCTCTATCCGTTAACTCTTGTAACTGAGCTTTCAACTCTTTCAACTCTGTCGGAGCCATTCTGTATGGAGCTATTAATATCGGTGTTGTTCCCGGTACTAATTCAATACCAAACTCAACCTCTCTAATAGGTGGCAATCCAGGTAATTCTTTAGGAAATACATCCGGATATTCACAAACGACTAGCACTAATTCAACCTTCTTTTTAGACACTTTAGTATCTAAAACATAAGCGAGATAAGCTTCGCAACCTTTTCTCACATACCTCTGAGCTGACATCGATGAAATCACTATTGGTAAACCACCGACTCATCAGATTCAATCCGAAGAATTTCATTATTCTGACATTTCAGTTCTATAGTCTTTCGTCTATAATTCACAACAGCATCATGCAAAGTCAACCAATCCATTCCCAGAATTACATCGAACTCATCAAATGGAAAAAGCAACAAGTCAGCAGGAAAACAGTAACCCCGAGTCATTAAAGGACAGTTCTTGCAAACTTTATCAACTAGAACATACTTGCCTAAGGGGTTCGATACTTTAATCACAAATTCAGTAGACTCGACAGGCAAACTCTTATTAGACACCAAATTCATACATATATACGAATGAGTAGATCCAGGATCAATCAATGCAATGTCGTAAAGAGAAAATGTACCGGTAATGACATCAGGTGATGACGCATCTTCGCTAGCGCGAATAGCGTAAGCTCTAGCAGGTACTCTGGCCTCAGATCTCACTGTTGAATCTCTCGTTATACCTCGATTACCACTTGCATTTCCCACATTTCTTGGCGGCCTCCCTCGAGTAGTTGTATTGCTCGATCTTACATTCTGAAATTTATCTTTTTCATTTAGTTCGGGACAATCTCTGATAAAATGATCTCGTGAACCACAACTGTAACAAGCTCTATTATTATTTTTCATCTAGCACTCTCCAAAATGTCTTTTTCCACACTGTTGACATTCGAGTTTAGCATCTTTCACATTGCCAACACTTGATACCGATGTAGTTTGAGCTATAGGGTTCGTATACTGCTTTCCACGATCCTGATTAGAATATCCCACTGAAGCTGTCGATCGGTTAAAATAGTCTCTGGATTTCTTCGATGAAGATTGATACGGCTTACTCATTGATATTTTTCTCGAGTCTCTAGCTTCTGAATCTGCCTTTCTCTTTTCTTTGCTAAGATCCTCGGCTTTACAAGCCCTTTCAACAAGAACGACAAATTCTTTCAACTCTAAAATTCTGACTAGTAGTTTTATATCTTCACTCAATCCATCTACGAATCGCTTGCACATAATTTCTTCAGTGGAAACATACTCTCGAGCGTACTTGCTTAACCGTATGAACTCTCTTTCATACTCAGTTACAGTCATGTGGCCTTGTTTCAATTTTAAAAAGTCTTTATGCTTTTGATCCAGAAACTGTTGACTGATGTATTTCTTTCAGAATTCAGTCTGAAAGAATTCCCAGGTAACTCTCTCCCTCGGCACCACCGATACTAATGTATTCCACCACTGATATGTAGTATCTCTTAAAAGGGATATAGCACACTTTAAACATTCAGCTGGCATGCAAGAAAGCTTGTCAAACACTCTAATCGTATTTTCAAGCCAAAACTCGGCTCTCTCAGGGTCATCATCAACATTAGCTCTAAACTCTTCAACCCTTGTTTACGGATCTTGTCAAGTGGAGGCTTATTTAATCTTAAAAGCTCGACTCCTTGAGAAGCTACAGGTACAGGTTGGGGATTAGGAGGGGTGGAGGTTGTTGAGCAACTGGGTTTGTACAAATGTACTGAGTGAACCCCTCGTTCATCATTAGGAAGAAGGCTTCTTTAGCCTCTCCTCCCTGACTACCCATCATAGGTCTAGAATCAGTTGGCGCTGTCCCTTACGCGGGAGCAGGCGCATTACTCTCAACCTCATCAGCTATCACTCGATTGGGATCCATTACTAAATAAAAATACATTATCAAATATCAGGAGTCATTACACTATCACAGTATATATATAGCATGTATATCTAGACTCTCATACATGCTACGTTAGTCCTAGAATTGACTAAAATGTAGCTCTGATACCAATAAATGTAACACTCCTCACCCGTATTCAACGCCAGAATAGGGTTACGAGGTATTACCGATCAATTCACAACACATATAGCATACATTTGTGCAACAATAAGTATTCATTCTCATAAATCATTCAACACAATCACATTGTCCCTTATAAGGGCCTACGAGGCCTTAAACATGCTTTAAAAGTGGTTCAAGACTAAACTGATATCATACAAAAATTCTGGACACTTAGAAATTTTTAATGTAAACAAGGGTCACACGCCTGTGTGAACAGGCCGTGTGCCTCACAGGGCTAGTAGACATGTCCGTGTCTCAGGCCGTGTGAAAATAGGGCATACATACTGACTTGGGTCACACGGCCGACCAGACGCCCGCGTGTCTAGCCCCTGTGCCAAGCCGTGTGCTAGGCCGTGCCAAAACTGTAGGGTATACTGACTTATGCAACACGACCAAGTCACACGCCCGTGTGCTAGGCCGTATGCCAATTAGGGGGTATACTGACTTGTGCCACATGGCCGATCACACGCCCGTGTGTGAGGCCGTGTGGAGCATACTGTAACAGTCTGAATTTGACCCTAATCGAAACGATGGTTTCGGGACCACGAATCCGAGTCTGAAAAATTTTTAAATATTATTTTCTGTGTTTATTACATGTGAATTAATATGTGTGGAAGTTTCGTAGAGAAATTTAATTGTTTGTGTGCTTAATTAGACAAAAAGGACTAAATCGCATAAAGCGTAAAAGTTGCAAACTATAGTGAAAAGAGCCTAGTTGATAGTGGATTTTTAATATGAAGTCCTTAAAGGGAAAATTGCCCATTTTTAAAGGTAGTGGAGGGCGAAGGTCACTAATACCCTTAGTTAATATGTTAGTATTATTTTTATTTAATGGTTAGTTTAGTAATTAAGTAATAACCAAAATATATGTAATAATAAAACAAAAGAAACCCACTATCATCTTTATGTTCCTTAGGCCGAATGTATCTAAGAAAGAAAAGAAGAAAACAAGCCTAAGGTTCCGCACTCATCTAGTTAAATTAAAGATCAAGAACAAAGAAAAATGGACTTGGATCGGGGAAAAGTGAAAATTATCGAATAGCCGGTTTTTACCGTCCGACGATATTCGAGGTAAGTCTTTAAGCAATTTAACACCGTTAATATCGGTTATGACCTTAATTACATGCTGAATTTTGAATTTATAAATGGGAATTTTGCCAAAGCCGAATGTGATAAGTGCTTTAATAATGAAATGTAGTTAAATTTAATTTAGTTTGATATGTGAAAGTGATATGAATTATGTGTGATATATATAACATTTGTAATATGTAATGTGTATGAGATGATTTAATAATATTGATATTTGGGCTTCGAGCCTAGCAGGCCTTGTGCCGGTGATGTATATCAGGCTTATTGCCTAGCAGGCTAAATGCCGGTGACTAAATTTCAGACCTCGGGTCTAGTAGGCTTAGTGCCGGTGTGTGTTTCGGGCTTTGTTGCCTAGCAGGCTTAATGCCAGTGATTTATTATAAATAGAGAGTTCATGGATTATTATCAATGTGGAATTTAATTACAGCAAATAAGCTAAATGTTCAGGTACGTATAAGCCTCATAGTTGCAAGGAATAAGGTAAGATGATATATTACTATTTAATGCTAGTAATATGTGATATAGTTGAGGTATATTTGTAAGATTTTAATGTGTGCATTCGGATTTACAAATAATGAGTATAATATATTGAAATTTGATTTTGGTTGTGTTTTTGAGATTCGGCCATATGTGTAAATGCAAAATGTGGGGATAAATGGATATATGTACATATGTGTATAATCGATTATATGTGGTCAATATGTATATTGTACTTACTTGATTTGGTTATATGTGGATACATATTAAATTTATGTGTATTCGGTGAGTTTGCACATTTAGGGTAAAATAAGGCTATTTTGAGGTTGTTAAAGAAAAGGGTATTAGCATTCTACATTAGTAGATCATATAAGTACTAAGTTTTGAAATTTTATGATATTAATCTTGGATTTGAAAATGCTTGAATGATTAGTTGATTTAATACTTTTGCTTAAGACTTACTAAGCTAGTTAGCTTACTTTGTGTGATATGTTTCCACTCTGTTTTATAGATTTTGGTCAAGCTACAAGCTCCGGGGATTGTCATCGAAGTCATCCACGCTATCGACTTATCTTGGTACCTAAAAGTTGATTTTTTTTTTAACTTAAGGCATGTATAGGCTAGCTTAATGTTCGAACGACATTTTTATTGATGTATATAAGCCATGAAAATGGCTTGATCATGATGCTAGTGTGGTATATACATATTCGGTCATGTTATAAGTTTATTTTGGTAACTATGTTATATGGCATGTGAGTATAGTATTTTAATTATGTGGCTTGTTTGGGAAATGATGTGAATAGCTTATGATTAGCTCATTTTTGATAATCGTGATGCTTGGTATGTCTTGTCTTTGAGTATTGTTATAAATTCACTTAATAATGGGATAAAAAGGAACATTATATATTCGATTTTGTATTGGTTATTTTGATTTAGTTGTAAAGGCAATGTATGCACATATAATATGCTTGAATGGTTTGCTAATTAGGAACGGATGGTGAATGTAAAATAATGAATAAATTATATGACTATTTTTGGTTCGATTATGTGCATGCAAATGAATTAAGATGTACATTGGTTTGATTGAGTGTATTGGATCTATTTGAATTTGGTAAGAGCAGTGTAACATGTGATCTCATATGTGTTTATTTAAAAGCCATGATTGTTATCTAGTTTAAGAACTAATTATAGATACGTGTATATTCGGTTAAGGTGGCTTTAATTACTAAATGAATAAAACCTTTCGTCAATTGTTGTAATGATCCATTTGAAGTATATATGTGAATAAACTTGTAATAGTTAGTCGAATGTGTTTTGGTCTTACTAAATGATATGACATTGTCTTTTAAATGAACTTAAATTTAGTAGATAACGTACATGATATACTTGGGTAATGTTAGTCAATTGAAAGAAGTATGTTTTAAATTATCTTTTATAGATATCGTTAGTTTAGTTATTTGAGTACTTAGTAAATAAATAAGGAAGAATAAGATTTTTTCCTAAAGTTGATTGGTGATTTGATTATGTTTTCACAATAAAGATACGGTAAATGAGGCTTATGGTATTTGCATTGTCATGTGGTTTGAATAAAATGTATATAACATATTCGGCTTATGTTCTTGATGATTATGTCGCGTACAACTTAGGTTTAGTCAGGTAAGTATGTTTTATGAAATTTAATGTAATATACATATATATGCATATGTGATCGTTTTTAATCTATTTGTATTATTATATAAGTAAGTTTATTTATGACTTAAATGATTGAATAAAAGTTGTGACTTAGCTAGTAATGCTCCGTGACCTTAATCCGGCGAGGAATACGGGTTAGGGGTGTTACATTTTATTGGTATCAGAGCTTACGGTTTAGTCGATTCTAGGACTACCATAGCGCGTGTGAGTCTAGCTATACATGCCTTAACTTATGATGCGATAGTGTGAGGACTTCTGACATTTAAATTGTGTTTTTATATAGTAAATGGATCCCAATAGAGCAGTAGCTGATGATGTTGAGAGCGTAGCGCCTGATCCCACGCATGGGTCAGTGCCGATAGACTCTCGACCTATTTCGAGTAGCCATGAGGGGGAGGCTAAGCAAGCCTTCTACCAGATGATGAACGAATGGTTTACTCAATATATCCGGACTAATCCGGCTGTGCAACAACCTCCACCCCCGAATAATCCATCTCCGATACCTATGGTACCTCCGATAGTAGATCCGATGAGATTTGGTAGGCCTCCTGTAGATAAAATCAGGAAACACGAGCCGAAGAGTTTAAGGCTAATGACGATGATGATGCAGAACGAGCTGAGTTGTGGCTTGAAAATACTATCCGAGTGTTCGATGAGTTACCATGTACTTCGGAGGAATGTTTAAAATGTGCAATATCACTATTGAGGACACCGCATATCAACTGGTGGAATACACTAGTATCGGTGGTTTCGAAGGAGAAAGTGACACAGGAATTCTTTGGTGAATTGAATTCGTAAAAAGTATATCAGTCAGAGATTTATCGATCAAAAGCGTAAAGAATTTCTAGAATTGAAACAGGGTCGTATGACCATGACTGAATACAAATAGAAATTTGTGAGATTGAGCCGATATGCTCGTGAATGTGTTTCAACCGAGGCTATTATGTGTAAAAGATTCGAAGACGGTTTGAATGAAGACATTAAGCTACTGGTCGGCATACTGGAGATTAAAGAGTTCGTGGTACTTGTTGAACGAGCTTGTAAAGCTGAAGAGCTTGGAAAAGAGAAAAGAAAAGCTGAGTTTGAAGCTAGAGATGTTCAAAAAAGATCATCGAGTAAGACTTTTCATTCAGCACCAAAGAAGTTTATAGATGAATCCAGTCGACACAAAGCCACTTCAGACTTTCCTAGACGGGACCGAGACCGACCACCTGCGGGTTCTCGAGCCATTTCAATGGCTAGTGTTGGTAATGTTCAGCAGAATCGGGTTGAGTGTAAACATTGTGGAAAATGGCATTGCAGGAGTTGTAGATTTCATGATCGGTCTGTTTTAAGTGTGGATCGATGGATCACTTTATTAGAGAGTGCCCGATGTTAGCCGAGCAAAACACTATTCAGAATGTGAGACAGAGCAACGTGTCAGCACGAGGCAGACCACCCAGACATTCGGGTAATGTAGGTGGCAGCCAGAGGGGAACAAAAGATACAGCGGTTCGATCGGAGGCTCGTGCACCTGCTAGAGCATATGCTATACGCACTCGTGAGGATGCTTCTTCCCCAGATGTCATTACCGATACTTTCACTCTTTATGATACTAGAGTTATTGCGTTGATTGATCCTGGTTCAACTCATTCTTATGTGTGTGAAACATTAGTATCCAGTAAGACTCTGCCTGTTGAGTCTACTGAGTTTGTAATTCGAGTATCCAACCTCTTGGGCCGGTGTGTTCTGGTTAACAAAGTGTGTAAAAGTTGCCCGTTAATGATTCGGGATTCATGTTTTCCAGCCAATTTGATGTTGTTGCCTTTCGATGAATTTGATATAATTCTGGGAATGGATTGGTTAACTTTTCACGATGCTGTTGTTAATTGCAAAAGAAAGACCATTTATTTGAGATGTCAGAATGGTGAACTTATTCGGATTGAATCTAATGATCTGAATGGGTTACCAGCGGTTATATCTTCGATGTTAGCTCGGAAGTATATGAAAAAAGGGTATGAAGCTTACTTGGCTTATGTCTTTGGATAGTAAAGTGACCGATAGCGATTGAATCCGTACGGTTGTGTGCGAATACCCAGATGTGTTTCCTGAAGAATTACCGGGTTTACCACCAGTTCGAGAAATAGAGTTTGGCATTGAATTAGTACCGGGGACGACTCTGATTTCAATAGCTTTGTATCGGATGGCACCTACAGAATTAAAAGAGTTGAAAGCACAGTTGCAAGAGTTAACAGATAGGGGCTTTGCACGACTGAGTTTTTCTCCTTGGGGAGCACCAGTTCTATTTGTGAAAAAGAAAGACGAGACTATGCGGATGTGCATTGATTATCGACAGCTAAATAAGGTAACCATAAAGAATAAATATCTGTTGCCTCGGATTGACGACTTGTTCGATCAGTTGAAAGGGGCTTCAGTGTTCTCAAAGATAGATTTGAGATCGGGTTATTATCGATTCTAGTGAGAGAGATTCGAGATGTGCCAAAAGGCGCTACGGGCGAGGTACGGACACTACGAGTTTTTGGTTATGCCTTTCGGACTCACTAATGCACCTGCAGTTTTTATGGATCTCATGAATCATATTTTCAGTCATTATTTGGATCAGTTTGTGGTAGTGTTTGTAGATGATATTTTGATCTACTCCAGAAATGAAACCGAGCATGCCGAGCATCTGAGGCTTGTGCTACAAACTTTGCAAGATAAACAGTTGTATGCAAAGTTTAGTAAATGCGAGTTTTGGTTGAGTGAAGTTAGTTTTCTAGGTCACGTTGTTTTAGCATTAGGTATTCGAGTTGATCCGAATAAAATATCGGCTATACTCATTGGAAACCATCGAAAAATGTTTCCAAAATTCGAAGCTTTCTGGGACTTGCTGGTTACTACAGACATTTTGTGAAAGGTTTTTCTATGATAGCTAACCCGTTGACAAAGCTATTACAGAAAGATGTTAAGTTTGAATGGTCAGAAAAGTGTCAGAAAGGTTTCGATCAGTTGAAAGCTCTTTTGACCGAAGCTCCAGTGTTGGTCCAACCTGAACCGGGTAAAGAATTTGTTGTTTTTAGTGATGCATCTTTGAATGGTTTGGGTTGCGTTTTGATGCAGGAAGGCAAAGCCATAGCTTATGCTTCGAGACAATTGAAGCCACACGAAAGAAATTACCCAACACATGATTTAGAGTTAGCAGCTATTGTGTTCGCATTAAAGATATGGCGTCATTATCTTTTCGGTGAGAAATGTCATGTTTATTCAGATCACAAGAGTTTGAAGTATTTGATGACTCAGAGAGATTTGAACTTAAGACAACGCAGAAGGTTAGAGCTATTGAAAGATTACGAATTGGTGATTGACTATCATCCGGGAAACGCAAATGTTGTTGCGGATGCTTTAAGTCGAAAGTCATTAATTACTTTTCGTGCGTTGAACGCGCATATGGCTATGTCTGATGATGGTTCAATTGTAGCCGAACTAAAAGCAAGACCGCTGTTTATTCAACAAGTTAGCGATGCCCAGAAAGTTGACAAATATTTGTTGGCAAGACGAGTTCAGTGTGAAAGCAATGTTGAGTCAGAGTTTCGAATTGATGAGAATGACTACTTGAAGTTCAAAGGCCGAATATGTGTTCTGAGGAATTCGGATTTGATTCAGACTATATTGAATGAAGCTCACTGTAGCCGATTGTCAATACATCCAGGTAGCACGAAAATGTATAATGATCTGAAACAGTTCTATTGGTGGTCTGGTATGAAACGGGACATATCTGAATTTGTCTTGAAATGCTTAGTTTGTCAACAAGTAAAAGCCGAACATCTGGTGCCTTCTGGGTTACTTCAACCGATTATGATACCTGAATGGAAATGGGACAGAATTACTATGGATTTTGTATCTGGCTTGCCTATGACACCAAGCAAGAAAGATGCAATTTGGGTTATAGTGGATAGACTAACCAAATCAGCTCACTTTGTTCCGGTTAAATGCGGACTATTCGCTCGATAAGCTTTCTGAGTTGTATGTATCTCAAATTGTGAGATTACATGGTGTGCCGATTTCCATTATTTCGGACAGAGACCCGAGATTCACGTCGCAGTTTTGGAAGAAATTGCAAGATGCTTTAGGTACCAAACTACACTTTAGCACAGCTTTTCATCCGCAGACAGATGGTCAATCTAAACGAATCATTCAGATACTTGAGGATATGTTGAGATGTTGCATCCTTGAGTTTGAAGGTACCTGGGAACGATATATACCTTTGATTGAATTTGCTTATAATAATAGCTTTCAATCTAGTATCAAAATGGCACCTTACGAAGCTTTGTACGGCCGTAAGTGTCGTACACCATTGTACTGGACCGAGCTCAGTAAAAACAAGATACACGGGGTTGATATGATCAAAGAGACTGAACAGAAAGTGGCAGTGATCCGTGATAGTTTGAAGGTTGCATCAGATCGCCAAAAGTCATACGCGGATTTGAAACGTAAAGACATTGAGTTTCAGGTCGGAGATCGGGTATTTTTGAAAGTTTCTCCGTGGAAGAAAGTGCTTCGATTTGGACGTAAAGGCAAATTAAGTCCGAGGTTCATCGGACCGTATGAGATCATCGAACGTGTCGGGCCTGTTGCTTATAGATTAAGGTTGCCTTCTGAACTAGAAAAGATACACAATGTATTTCATGTTTTGATGCTTCATAGATATAGATCTGATCCGTCTCATGTGATTGCCCCGTCTGAGATTGAAATCCAATCTGATATGACGTACGAGGAGGAACCGATCCGTATTTTCGCTCGTGAAGTGAAAGAGTTGAGAAACAAGAAAATTCCGTTAGTAAAAGTATTATGGAATCGTCATGGAATAGAAGAGGCTACGTGGGAGCCTGAGGATTCAATGAGACAACAATATCCGACTTTGTTTAACGGTAAGATTTTGAGGGCGAAAATCCTAAATGGGGGAGTTGTAACAGATCCGAATTTGACCCTAATCGGGCGGTGGTTTCGGGACCACGAATCCGAAGTCTGAAAAATTTTTAAATATTATTTTACGTGTTTATTACATGTGAATTAATATGTGTGGAAGTTTCGTAGAGAAATTTAATTGTTTGTGTGCTTAATTAGACAAAAAGGACTAAATCGCGTAAAGCGTAAAAGTTGCAAACTATAGTGAAAAGAGCCTAGTTGATAGTGGATTTTTAATATGAAGTCCTTAAAGGGAAAATTGCCCATTTTTAAAGGTAGTGGACGGCGAAGGTCACTAATACCCTTAGTTAATATGTTAGTATTATTTTTATTTAATGGTTAGTTTAGTAATTAAGTAATAACCAAAATATATGTAATAATAAAACAAAAGAAACCCACTATCATCTTTATGTTCCTTAGGCCGAATGTAGCTAAGAAAGAAAAGAAGAAAACAAGCCTAAGGTTCGGCACTCATCTAGTTAAATTAAAGATCAAGAACAAAGAAAAACGGACTTGGATCGGGGAAAAGAGAAAATTATCGAAAAGCCGATTTTTGCCGTCCGACGATATCCGAGGTAAGTCTTTAAGAAATTTAAAACCGTTAATATCGGTTATGACCTTAATTACATGCTGCTGAATTTTGAATTTATAAATGGGAATTTGGCCAAAGCCGAATGTGATAAGTGTTTTAATAATGAAATGTAGTTAAATTTAATTGAGTTTGATATGTGAAAGTGATATGAATTATGTGTGATATATATAACATTTGTAATATGTAATATGTATGAGATGATTTAATAATATCGATATTCGGGCTTCGAGCCTAGCAGTCCTTGTGCCGGTGAAGTATATCAAGCTTATTGCCTAGCGAGCTAAATGCTCAGTGACTAAATTTGGACCTCGGGTCTAGCGTGCTTAGTCTTGGGTGTGTGTTCGGGCTTTGTTGCCTAGCGGGCTTAATGCTTGGTGATTTATTATAAATAGAGGGTTCATGGATTATTATCAATGTGGAATTTAATTACAGCAAATAAGCTGAATGTTCAGGTACGTATAAGCCTCATAGTTGCAAGGAATAAGGTAAGATGATATATTACTATTTAATGCTAGTAATATGTGATATAGTTGAGGTATATTTGTAAGATTTTAATGTGTGCATTCGGCTTTACAAATAATGAGTACAATATATTGAAATTTGATTTTTGTTGTGTTTTTGAGATTCGGCCATATGTGTAAATGCAAAATGTGGGGATAAATGGATATATGTACATATGTGTATAATCGATTATATGTGGTCAATATGTATATTGTACTTACTTGATTTGGTTATATGTGGATACATATTAAATTTATGTGTATTCGGTGAGTTTGCACATTTAGGGTAAAATAAGGCTATTTTGAGGTTGTTAAAGAAAAGGGTATTAGCATTCTACATTAGTAGATCATATAAGTACTAAGTTTTGAAATTTTATGATATTAATCTTGGATTTGAAAATGCTTGAATGATTATTTGATTTAATACTTTTGCTTAAGACTAACTAAGCTAGTTAGCTTACTTTGTGTGATATGTTTCCACTTTGGTTTATAGATTTTGGTCAAGCTACGAGCTCCGGGGATCGTCATCGAAGTCATCCACGCTATCGACTTATCTTGGTACCTAAAAGTTGAGTTTTTTTAAACTTAAGGCATGTATAGGCTACCTTAATGTTCGAACGACATTTTTGTTGATGTATATAAGCCATGTGAAAATGGCTTGATCATGATGCTAGTGTGGTATATACATATTCGGTCATGTTATAAGTTTATTTTGGTAACTATGTTATATGGCATGTGAGTATAGTATTTTGATTATGTGGCTTTTTTGGGAAATGATGTGAATAGCTTATGATTAGCTCATTTTTGATAAGCTTGATGCTTGGTATGTCTTGTCTTTGAGTATGGTTATAAATTTAGTAGATAACATACATGATATACTTGGGTAATGTTAGTCAATTGAAAGAAGTATGTTTTAAATTATCTTTTATAGATATCGTTGGTTTAGTTATTTGAGTACTTAGTAAATAAATAAGGAAGAATAAGATTTTTTCCTAAAGTTGATTGATGATTTGATTATGTTTTCACAATAAAGATACGGTAAATGAGGCTTATGGTATTTGCATTGTCATGTGGTTTGAATAAAATGTATATAGCATATTCGGCTTATGTTCTTGATGATTATGTCGCGTACAACTTAGGTTTAGTAAGGTAAGTATGTTTTATGAAATTTAATGTAATATACATATATATGCATATGTGATCGTTTTTAATCTATTTGTATTATTATATAAGTAAGTTTATTTATGACTTAAATGATTGAATAAAAGTTGTGACTTAGCTAGTAATGCCCCGTGACCCTAATCCGGCGACGGATACAGGTTAGGGGTGTTACACATACTGACTTGCTTCCAATTGAAACACCAGGGGCCACATGGCCGTGTACTTTGACCGTGTGTCACACACGGCTGAGACACACGCCCATGTCTCTGCCCGTGTGGACAAAAATAGGCTATTTACCAAGCCATTTTGCCACCCCAATTGGTACAAACCTCCACCTACACATATGGCACAAAAACAAAGCAAAATAGGCAATCCATAACAACCAAATCAACCATAATTCTTACCATTTCATCTAACATTTCTTAGCCTAAACTTCAATCACAATCATCATCAATTTATCAACCATTTCCAAGTAACATTAAACACTTCAGAAAATAACATTCGCTTATATCTAAAAACATTTATCAAACATACATCATTTTGTTCCATTTCACAAACATAATACCAATTCCATAAACCTCATAATATAAGCCATAAGCACACTTATATATATACATAATCAAACTAGCCAAATTAAGCCAAGTCTCATGGCTATAAATACAAACAAAACATAACCATTCATAAGTCATCTCAAATGGTAATATTCACTTTCAAAACATAAACAAAATGACTCAAGCCTATACATGCCATATACCATATTTACACAACTCAAAAGTACCAAGTAGATGGTTGGATAGTGTGACGTAGACTCTGACAATCCCCAAATCCGAGCTAGCTTTGAATTCACTATAAAACATGGGAAAAACAAACAAAGTAAGCTACAAAGCTTAGTAAATTCATACTAAATATACTCAATAATTCATAAAACACAAATCATCAATCTAAACATATTATCATGAAATTCAAGATTACTAACAAACCTTTCATATGCTTATTCCTAATCTTATATTCAAACTTTGTAACTTCTTCGATTTTAATCTCATAATATATATATATATATACATACTTGTACTAATCCATAACAAGTTCATACTTACACGGAATGCCGTTGAAATACTCGATATCTCTCACACTAAGTGCCATACTCGATGTCTCGCACACTAAGTGCCATACTCGATGTCTCGCACACTAAGTGCCATACTCGATGTCTCGCACACTAAGTGCCATACTCGATGTCTCGCACACTGAGTGCCATACTCGATGTTTCACACACTAAGTGCCGTCGCATAGCCGAAGCTATTATAATCCCACACACTAAGTGCCTTACATAGCCGAAGCTATCTTAGTCTCGCACACTAAGTGCCATATATAGCCGAAGCTATTCCAAATCGCACACTAAGTGCCATATATAGCCGAAGCTATTACAATTCGCACACTAAGTGCCATAAATAGCCGAAGCTATCTCGAATCGCACACTAAGTGCTAAACATAGTCGATTTATCGCCGAACATGACTGTAGTCTCGTGTATACAATTTATGCAATATTAAAGCATTAAAAACATAATTGTAACAATGTTTATCACGTACGAACTTACCTCGGATGCTAAAACGGCGAATCGATTCATTTAGTCGATAACTTTAGTTTTCCCCCGATCTAGGTTCGAATTCTGCTTTTCTTGATCTATATAATATCAATTTCAGCCTATTCAATCACTACTTTATTCAATTTAATCCAAAATACTCTTTAAGGCACATTTACACATTTTCCCCTAAACTTTCATATGTTTCACAATTTAGTCCTTATTTCATAAAATCACAAATTAATGAAATTCACAATAAACCCATGCTAGCCGAATTACCATAATACCCCTAGCAGTCCATATTTTTCATTTATTTCACATTTTAACCACTAACTTTCAACATTTCTTAATTTAGCCCCTAATTTGCATTTTTACTAAAAATCACTTAACAAAACTTGTTTATATAACAACAAACATTCAAAATCTATCATCAATCATCAAAACTCATACATATTCATCAATGGTATCAATCAAAATCTTTAACATTTTTGCAAATTAGTCCCTGGGCTAGCTAGAATAAGCTGCAACGATTTCAAAAACGTAAAAATCATTAAAAACGGGACAAAAATCGTACCTTAATGAGCAATTTAACCAAGGCCGAATGAAAAACCTAAAAAAATGGTTTCTTCCTCTTTTAGAACCGGTTGAAGATGATGATATTAGGTGATGGCTTTATTTTGTTTTATTTATCTTAACTTAATTACCAAATTACATTTTTAACCTTAATTAATAAACATATAAATCACTTAATGCTTGTCCATCTTTGTCCACTCACAATTAAAATGGTCTAATTACAACATAAGGGCCTTAACTTTAAGGTTCTATAGCTTTTAGACACCTTTAACAAGTAGAATGCAACTTTTGCATTTTACGCGACTTAGTCCTTTTTCTCAAATTGAGCAATTAAACGATAAAATTAGCTCACGAAATTTTCACACATATCAAATAACATGCTGTAAATACTGAAAATAATATTAAAATAATTTTTTGACATCGAATTTGTAGTTCCAAAACCACTGTTCTGAGTTAGCTAAAATCGGGTTGTTACATTGTCAGCATGAATGTTTTGGCAATTCCAAGAATACCGAGTCGACACTCAACGCATACCGATTTCAGTTCAACTGTACTTTTAGTAGAAAAATTTGCCTAAAAAAGAGGAGAAGATAATCTTGGGTTGTTGAAAAAAGAATTTGAAAAGAGAAGAAGATAAACATGGTTTGTTGGATTTACCCTAGGGAAAAGCCTATAAAAAGCCAAAGGAGGAAACCCAAAAAAGGGCGAACAAGAGGGAGAGATCCTTAGGAAAGAATAGAGGATAGCGATTGAGAAGTGACAGGAAGAAGAAGACGGAGGCAGTCCCTCTCAGCCACCACAGGACACTGTGCCGTTGGAGTATGAACTGGGCACGTGAAAGCTGTCTTCCTGAAGTCTTCCGTATTTCTTACTTTGTTCTTCCATGAATTGAATGATGAAAATGGTGTTGGATGTTATTTTGGTTTTGAATTCTATGCGCCAACCCATGAGCTAAATCTCATCAGGTTGGGATTACATGATGACACTTTTATTTTCTTTAATGGTTGAAGCATATATCTAATTCAATTTACTATTTCATTCAATTGTCTTTTATTTCTAAATTGTATGCATACAATCCCTAGACATGGATGATTGTTCAACATGCCCATAAACTAAATCTAATTCTGAAAAGGTTGGATTAGTTGGATCAAAATTGAATGATATGAGCAAGTACTCGATTAATACTTGCAGTAGACTCTAGACATAGAGCAGCGTTCATACAAAAGGAAACCAATGCAGGGTATAATATTAAGGCCTATAGACATGGGCAAGGTAATTTGAGGTTTTTGCTCTCGAAAGAAGCAGAACATTTTAGAACTCTTCTAAGCAGTAAACTGAGTATGATTTTTCCAAGGCATTATTGTCAGTAAGGGTAGATTCTTAGTAATCCCGACCTTCCAAATCAACATCATATATCATTTATTCTTTGCCTTCATATCTTTACCATATCATTCTTATTTAGTTACTTGATCGTTTAGATAATATTCCCATAGTAATTCTCATAATTGCTATTACATTTCTAATATTGTTTTGCCATAGAATTTTCAAGTATTCATTAATTCCACATATTGCATACATCATTATTCCTTTAATTGTCATTGCATTCTTACCATAGCTTTACTATAGCATTAATTGCATTTTATTATAATAACTCGACCACTTTTGTGCCTTAATCTAATCTTTGTGGGAAATATAGTCACTCATCACTTTATTACTTGATCCAACGTGTATACTTGCACAATTCGCATATCATTTCACACGTGATAGTAAGCTATATGATGGGGGAGTCAAGTAGGTAGAAGGGTTAGGGAAAGCGACAAAGATGGTTGTGGGGTTTTGAATTTTATTACAAGTGTTATACAAATAATATAGAGTATGCCACGTAAATCCTGCTCGCTCGATATGTAAGCTTGCCACTCATCCTAGTTGGTGAGGTATGGTCTAGCTAGCCAAGGTCTTGCTCACAACCAAACTGGCTAGCTCCCCAACAGCTCGCCTGATACGTATGCTGCCACTTGCATTATCTTACCCTACTCGCTCATATCCTCTAAGGGGTATCTAGGACATGTGCAACCCCTAGGGGGTAATGTGTCACCATTTATGGTGCCTAGTTACCCTTAGCACGTCACTTTAGTGGACCATGCCTTATATATATATGTAAATGAGCTACACTAAGAAGGAGATAGAGAAACAAACATTCAACAATTGGTGCGGTGAGCGTGGAAACATTTTTATCCTTGAGATTAAGTCAGAAAATAGATGATGGCTAACCCAAACGAGGAATTCTTTCATGACTTGCTTCCAAACCAAGATGACATAATGGTGACTGACAACCATACCCAAGGAGAGGACCTCTTTGTTGGATGGTTTGAAGAATGGCCGGAGAACTAAAGCAGTTTTTGTCAGGGGGTACACCTCATTTTTTTCAATCTCAACTTTCCTTTCGACCAAGGGACATCCAACACCTCTGACCAGGAAATGTCGTAACAGCAGTTAGTGAGTTTGCAGGAGCAAATATGTGTGATGAGATAGTAAATGTCATAGTAGAATGTCATGTTTGAACAGCAACAGTTGTATCACTAGGAGCCGTTAAGGCAAAATGAGGAAATGAGGAGGAAGACGCAATCGAACAATTCTGACCACCAGGAAAGTGTTGGGCCTTTGTAAGAGGAGGGTTGTGGAGCTCATGCAAGGCCGTGGTAGTGGGATATGGATGCTTTGAATATAGATGTACAAGCATTGTACCCAGGTGTCAAGGATATGGACTGAGTGTTCAGTTCTAACAATTTTTTGGCCCCAAAGATTGCGGTCATGTGATTTCCATCAGAATATAAGGTACCAAAGGAAACATTTGAAGGGAAAAGGGATTCAGAGCGCACCTGATGTAAAATTTTGACTATATAAACGTGTTAGGGGCTTCAAACGTAGTAAAGTAAAACTTTCTCGATGTCCCTTAAGGGAAGTGCAAAGGATTGGTACTTGTCCTTGCCACAGGGATCCATTTGAAGCTTTACTCAGCTAAGACAGATGTTATAAAGGAGATTTCATGCTCATAGGATGATAATAAGCACCCCAATAGGCTTAATTTTGATCAGACAGAGGGAAGGAGAGTCTTTATATGACTATATAAAGTGGTTTCATACGACAAATTTAAACACAAAGAATCTTAAAGCTTATTGGGCCGCTGATACATTTATCATAGGAGTCTCGAATGAGCATGTTCAGCATTCATTTATGGATAACAGATCGCAGAGCTTGGCGGACTTGTATGAGATGGCTCATAAGTTTGCGGAGACAAAGGATTTAAAAAGTGCGCCTCGCGATGCGTTTCAGAGGGAGGATGGATAGCATGTGAGCCGTTTGAATATTCGAGGTTGACAAGGTTTTCCTCAGCAAGGGTTGTGTGTCCAATGTGGGGGTCATCAAAAAAATCATTCCCAGAGTGATTACCCAATAGGTTATCAGAGGTCTTAAGGTGAATCTACGAGAAGGTACACTCCTCACGGTAGGTTTGAAGTTTATATTCCACTTAACACTTTGCGTACCTACATTCTTAATCAAGTTAGGAATTTGGGAATTTTGGCAAGCCCGTCGCCTATGCGACCTTGTCAGGTGAGGGCAAATTCGAGAGATAGGTTCAGTTTTAATTACGACAAATGGAAAAAAAATATAGGAATGTTTATCTTTAAAGGATGCTATTGAAGAGGCAGTTTGAAATGGAGAACTCAAGGAACTTGTGGCATAAGGTGCTCTGGTGTTGGGGCAGGGCTCACGAAATGTAGAAAAAGGCAAGCAGCATATTAGGGGTACTGTACATGTTATTGTTGGTATGGAGGAAGAGTGGGCGAAATCTAAGTTGAAGAGGAAGGCTCATCTTAGAAATGTAATGTTGGTCAGTACAACTAAAAAACCTAGTTAGAAGGGAAAATGACAGGTCTAGTTTGGTTCAAAGGATAAAAAGGATGTGTGTGATGAAGAGGTGTAACATCCAAAAATAGGGCCTAAACAGAACAGTGGTTGCGAAACCATGAATCTGAGATAGAAAAGTTTATTACGATTAATTATTATGATTTACCGAGTGATTAAATACATGTGTTAGAGTATCGATAAGAAATTTTATTGATTGCATGCTTAAATTGCCTATTAGGACTTGTTTGCAAAAGTTGCTAAATAGGGGTTCTAATTCATAGAGTACTTGATTGAAATGGGGGTTTGAAGTAGGAGTCCTTAAATTGTAATTAGACCATTATATTTTCCATGGAAAAAAATGGACATACATAGATAAAAATAACTAAAGTTTTAATGAAGGGCATTTTAGTCATTTGGAATTAAAAAGGAATTAAAAGGGAAAAAGATGGCAAAATGTTGTCCATCTTCTTCATTTGGCCGAAATTTCAAAGGGGACACCATAGCTAGGGTTTCTTCAACTTCTCAAGCTCATAGTAATTGCATCCAAGCCCCGTTTTTAATGTTCTTTACGTTTTTGGAGTCCCGGTAACTTGATTTAGCTTATTCTAGCATTAATTTAACCTAGGGTTCATATTTGGAAAAATACCCATAGGTGAAATGTGTTTATTTTGATGTTTTATGATAGAATATAAAGTCTAAAATTATGTTAAACAACTTTTGCTAAGCGATTTTAAGTTAAAACGAGTAAAACGGCTTAATCGGTAAAAATACCTAATGTTCATAAGTACATGTTAGAGTGAGAATTTGATGTTGTCATAGAAGGGAAAAATGATCATCATGTCATAAAACATAAGAATAAGGGATAAAGCTTAATTTTCGAGCTTTGGGGAAATGTGTAAATATGTAAAAGTTTAGGGGCAAAAATCGTAATTTTGCCAAAGTTAGAGTCAAGGACTGTTTTAATAAATGTGAGTATTAAATAAGCTAAATTTTCTATTATAGATCAAGAGGAACAAAATCCGGAGTTAGACTGGGGAAAGAAAAAGATAGTGGACTAAATCAATATAGTTGATCGTATTTTGTTCCGAGGTATGTTTGCGGTAAATAAATGCAATATTCTATTATTTTACATTTAATACTATTAAATTCCAGCATTTACATATTTATTCTGTAAACTTATCATTTAAAGACTCAAGCATGAATTGACGGAGAAGCAATCTCAGAAAGTCTCAGTTGAACCTTAGGAATGTATAGGATACAAATGTCACGACATTAGGGTTTAAGGAAATCATGTAAGACCATGTCAAGACATGGCATTGATAAGTTACTATAAGGCAAAGATCCCATGTAAGACCATGCCAAGGCATGGCATTGGTGAGTTCATAAGGCAAGGATACCACGTAAGACCATGTCAAGACATGGCAATGGTAAGTTTCAAAAGGAAAGGTACCCGTGTATCCTTAGTATTCCAAGTGGTTCAACGGAAAATTCAAAGAGTATACCAAAGGAAAGGCAAGACGAGTTCATGCTGAAAAGGTACAGGTAAGAATTCAAAACTTAAGCATATTGAGTTAAAGGCTTAAATGATCTTGATAAGAAAAGAATAAGGTAATTCATTAACAATGTTGTTATTCATTTACATGCAAACTTACAAAGCTTTATGCTTACTCCCATTCTTTTCTCTCTTTTGATAGTATCGCAAGCCAACTCGGGGATTGCAAGGACGTCGGAGATCGTTTCACACTATCAAAGGATTATCTCGGTATTTTGTGCCTCGAAACGTTTTAAGTTATGGCATGTATAGGGACTTAGCCATTTTGTGTGTATGTCCTTATGATATGGCTAAAGAATGGCTTGTAAATACTTGATAATGATTAGCCATTAAAATGGCTAATTAAGAACATGTTTTGGGTGTTAAGTATGCCTAAATGATAGTTATTACAAAGAAATTATGAAAGAGTAAAATTTGCAAAGGAACAGTTTTTGGATAGCAACAGTGACGTGATTTTGAAAAATCACTAAGGATAGTAGAAATGGAATTAGGGTGTTTATGAGGTATAGAATTAAAGATTATTGAGTCTATTTCTATATGAAAGAAACTGTGTAGGCAAAAGAATTTTATATTATGAGATAATTGATTTTTAGTGAAGAGGGGTCAGAACCGTCGGACAGTGTAACAGGGGAGACTTTAACTAATATACTGTACTAATTGACCACACCAAAAATTCTGGAAATATTATAGTACGAAGATATATGAGTCTAGTTTCAAGGAAAATTTACGGATCTAAATTTCGAGTTTTGTAACTCGAGTTATAGTCAATTTAGTGACCATGATGCAAATGGACAGTTTCATTATGAATAGGGAAATAAATTGTTTTGATTTGTTTAAGAAATTAGAAAATTTTTAATGTTTTCGGTTTGGTCCCGAACCGTTTCAATTGCATGTTTTAGGGCCTCGAAGGACCTTTTTAGGAACATATTGGATGTATGTGAACGAATTAATTTTAAAAGCAAATTTTTATGCCCCGAACTAGTAAGTTAAGTCTGGTAATACCTCGTGCTCGACTCTGGCGACGGTCTCGGGTAAGGGGTGTTACAAGAAGGGAATGATTCGATGGTTTTAATGGCGACCATAGTAGGTTTTCAAGTCACCAGAATCTTGGTAGACAATGGGAGTGTTGTAGAGGTGCTGACTTGGGAGGTCGCTTACAAAATGGGATTGAAAGAGCATGCTTTAAAGAATGAGAGTCCATTTTATGGATTCAAAAATCAACCAGTGAACGTGAAAGGGTTTATTACCTTAACAGTTACTTTGGGAGATGGAGAGCACACTACTACGAAGTATGTCCAGTTTTTTGTCATGGACCACCCATGGCTTATAATGCTATTTTTAGCCATCCTGTTATGCGGATGGCCAAGTTGATGATCACCACTTTTTGTATGAAGATCAAGTTTTCCATCAGGACGGGAGTAGGGTTCATGAAATTTGATCAAAGTTTAGATGGATAGTGTCACATGTTGTTTGTCAAGCAGACCCGTGAGAGAGAAACAGGTGAGAGTTCCTAGTAGTTGGGTTTGGCCAGATAGGCATTGGGTTTAGAGATTTTAGATGAGGAAAGAGGAAACTACCCATAAACTGGAGGCAGAGGAAGCTATGCAAACCCTTAAGTTGTTTTATGATGATAATGAGAAGTTTGTGAAAATTCTGTCGGTGTTAACAAAGTAGGAAAGGGAAGATTTAGGGCAATGTTTGCGAAAGAATTCAAATGTTTTTGAATGGTCAGTAGTGAATATGTCGGGGCTAGATCCTGAGGTAATAGTTCATAGTTTAAATGTTGACCCGAGTGCCAAGTCGGTAAAGTAGAAGAAAAGGAAATTTGCCCCATCGATGTTGGGGGCAATAAGACAGGACGTCGATAAGCTATTATCAACCGGATTTGTGAAAGAGGTTGAGTATCCTACGTGGTTGTCAAATGTGGTAATGGTGAAGAAAGGTAACAATAAGTGGAAAATGTGTGTTGACTTGACTAACCTCAATAAGGCTTCCCCTAAAGATAGTTTCCCTCTTGCAGCTATTGATAGGTTAGTAGATGTGTTAGTAGAGCACAAGTTTATGAGCTTCATGTATGCATTTTCTAAGTATAACTAGATTTTAGTGTCAAATGAATACTAAGAAAAGACAGCTTTCATTATAGAGGAGGGTCTTTTTTGTTATCGCGTTATGCCTTTTGGACTAAAAAATGCAGGGGAGACCTACCAACATCCCATGAACAAAATCTTTAAAAGATCAAATAGGTCACAACGTTGAAGTTTATGTTGATGACATGTTGGTAAAGAGCAATACCTTATAAGGTGAGGTTTATCTCAAGGAGGTGTTTGATGTTTTGTGACCTTATAAGGTGAGGTTGAATCCAAAGAAATGTGCGTTTGGCGTGACTATAACAGCCCGTTTTAAGTGAAATCGAAATAGTGGTTTCGGGACCACAAATCTGAGTCAGAAAGAAAATTTATTTTAAAAATATTGCATGGTCTGCACTATGATAAGAAAGATGTATGAAAATTTTGATAAGAAAATTTTACCAATTACATGTTTAATTATAGAAAGGACCAAATTGCATAAAAAACAAAAGTTGAGTTCTAGTAGCTATAAGTATCAAATAGCTATGGAATTCAAAACTTGAGGTCCTTATATGGTAATTAGACCATTAAGAGAAGTTAGTAGATATTTTTGATGATTCATCCATGGAAATTTAGAAAAATAAAATGTAACAGCCCAATTTAGGGCCTAGTCAGAATAGTGGTTGCGAGACCACAAATCCAAAGTAGAAATATATGTTTTATGGTTTTTACGAGGTCTATGACATGTTTAAATGGTTGTGTGAAAATTTCATGAAGAAATTTTATGATTTAGTGAACAATTTATCTTTTAGGACTAAATTGCAAAAATTGGAAAAAAAAATATGAGATTCTAGAATTTTAAAGTATGAGATAGCATTTGAAAAATTATTAGAGGTCCTTATTTAGTAATTAGACCATTATATCTTGTAACAGCCCGATTTAGGGCCTAATTGAAATAGTGGTTGCGAGACCACAAATTCGAAGTAGAAATATGTATGTTATGATTTTATGAGGCTCATGACATGTCTACATGATTATGTGAAAATTTCATGAAGAAATTTTATTATTTAGTGATCAATTTATTCATTAGGACTAAATTGCAAAGATTGAAAAATATGAGATTCTAGAAGATTCAAGTATGAAATAGCATTAGAAAAATTATTAGAGGTCATTATTTAGCAATTAGACCATTATATGTTAAGATGGACAAAAATAGACATGGGAAGGAAAATTCTCAAGAAAGGGGCCTTAAGGGTATTTTGGTCATTTGGCTAATAAAAGAATTAAAAAGGGAAAAAGAAGTCAAAATTTTGTCCATCTTCATCCTCCATCGCTGGAAATCATAAGGACTCCATAGCTAGTGTTGTAGAGGTGCATTATTTTTATGCTATGTGTTACTGGAAATGATATAAGTGTGGTTGCTTTTCAGGGTGGAAAATGACTTGGTGAAAAGCCTTATATTTGTCCACACGGGTAGACACACGGGCATGTGTCTATGCCGTGTGTGACACACGGTCAGCCCCGTGGGCGTGTCGATAGGCCGTGTGTCCCCTGCATCCAAATTTAGTAAAACAGAATGCCCAGTAGTAAACACACGGGCAGAGACACGGCCATGTGTCTCAGTCGTGTGAAGGACATGGCATCAGGACATGGGCGTGTGCCCAGGCCGTGTGAAGTCTGCACATTAATTGCGAGAATTAAATTTACCACACGGCCTAGCAGACGGGCGTGTGACTTGGCTGTGTGACCCTAAACATCTGTTGACGTCATAAACAGAATGTCAAGGTTTTCACAGTCATGGCCGTGTGAGGGACACGGGCTATAGACACTGATAAACCGAAATAGTAACATATTTTAATCCCACATTTAGCATACTTTTGGATGATTTATCCCTTGATTTATGTAAAAAGGTGCTCTTAATCCTTTCTTTTCATGTCTTATACTCAGGAAAGCACCCAAGAATAAAAAGAACGAGAAACGGGCTCAAAACGAACCAAAATGGGCCAAAGAAGAAGTCGACACAGCCTGGACTAAAGCCCACACGGCCGTGCCTCCTCAAATATACTAGAACACAGCCTGATGTCGATCTACACGGCCGTATATATCGGCCGTATTTGGATAAGTTGGTTGTAGTCTTTATTGATGATATACTGATTTACTCTCGTGATGAGAAAGAGCATGCTGAGCACTTGAGGACAGTTTTACAAATTTTACGAGATAATCAGTTATATACCAAGTTTAGTAAAAGTGAATTTTGGCTTAAAGAAGTTGGATTTTTGGCGCACATCGTTTCGGGAGATGGAATTCGAGTTGACCCGAGTAAGATTTCAGCTATTGTTGATTGGAAACTGCCGAGAAATGTATCAGAGGTTAGAAGTTTTCTGGGCCAGCTGGTTATTACAGACGGTTTTTCAAAGGATTTTCCATGATAGCTACTCCGATGACGAGGCTATTACAAAAAGATGTAAAGTTTGAATGGACAGAAAAGTGCCAATGAGTTTTGAGAAACTAAAGGCAATGTTGACCGAGGCTCGATTTTAGTACAACTCGAGCAGGAAAAGAATTTGTGGTTTATAGTGATGCATCCTTGAATGGACTGGGTTGTGTACTCATGCAAGAGGGTAAGGTGATAGCTTATGCCTCTAGACAGTTAAAGCCGCATGAGAAGTATTACCCGACACATGATTTAGAGTTAGCTGCCATCGTATTTGCATTGAAGATTTGGAGAAATTATTTGTATGGCGAAAAATGTCAGATATTCACTGATCATAAGAGCCTAAAGTACTTGATGACTCAGAAAGAATTGAACCTAAGGCAACGAAGATGGTTAGAACTGATAAAAGATTACGAGCTAGTGATTGACTATCACCCAGGAAAGGTGAACGTGGTCGTCAATGCCTTGAGTAGAAAATATTTATTTGCAATGAGAGTTATGAATACACGATTAGCTTTATCGGATGATGGTTCTGTTCTAGCTGAGCTGAGAGCTAGACCGATGTTTCTTCAAGAGATTTGTGAAGCTCAGAAAGGTGACAGTGAATTGCAAGCCAAAAGTGTTCAGTGTGACTCGGGCGTTGAGTCAGAATTTCGTATTAGTTTGGATAGATGTTTGATGTTCTGAGATAGGGTCTGTGTACTTAGAGATGATGATCTTATTTGAAAAATTTTACATGAAGCACATAGTGGATGTTTATCTGTACATCCAGGCAGCACAAAAATGTATAATGACTTGAAGAAATGGTATTGGTGGCCGAGTATGAAGAAAGATGTTTCTGAGTTTGTATCGAGATGCTTGATTTTTTAGCAAGTGAAAGCTGAACACCAAGTACCTTCGGGTCTACTTCAGCCTATTATGGTTCCCGAGTGGAAATAGGACCGTATTACTATGGACTTTGTGACGGGTTTACCTTTGACACCGAGTAAGAAAGATGCCATATGGGTTGTGGTAGATAGACTCACGAAGTCGGCCCATTTCATACCGGTACGTGTTGATTATTCGCTTGATAAGTTGGCGAATTTGTATGTTTCTGAAATTGTGAGATTGCACGGAGTACCTTTGACGATTGTATCGGATAGAGATCCGAGATTTACATCACGATTTTGGAAAAAGTTGCAAGAAGCCTTGGGTACAAAGTTGAGTTTTAGTACAGCTTTCCATCCGCAGACCGACAGTCAGTCAGAAAGAGTAATCTAGATTATTGAAGATATGCTCCGGTGTTGTGTTCTTGAGTTTCAAGGCAGCTGGGAAAAGTACTTACAATTAGTGGAATTTGCCTACAATAATAGTTTTCATTCGAGTTTAAAGATGGCGCCTTATGAGGCATTGTATGGGCGTAAATGTCGAACACCTTTATATTGGACTGATCTTAGAGAAAATCAGATTCACGGGGTCGATCTGGTTAGAGAAATCGAAGAGAAGGTAAAAGTGATTCGTGATTGTTTGAAAGCCGCTTCTGATAGACAAAAGCCCTATGCGGATTTGAAACGAAAAGAGATTGAGTTTCAAGTTGGTGATAAGGTATTTTTGAAAATATCACCATGGAAGAAGGTTCTCAGATTTGGCCGGAAGGGCAAATTGAGTCCGCGCTTTATTGGACTGTATGAGATTATCGAGAGGATAGGGTCGGTAGCCTATCGTTTGGCTTTTCTGTCTGAGTTGGAAAAGATCCATGATGTGTTCCACGTATCTATGTTACATCATTACCGATCAGAACCTTCGCATGTGATTGTACCAACAGAGGTTGAAATTTAACCTGATATGACTTATGGCGAAGAACCGGTTAAGATTCTGGCACAGGAAGTTAAACAGTTAAGGAATAAAAGTATAGCCCTTGTGAAAGTACTATGGCAAAGACATGGGGTAGAAGAGGCTACATGGGAGCCCGAGGAGGCTATGAGAAACAAATATCCCAATCTTTTTACCGGTGAGATTTTTGGGGACAAAAATCCCTAAGCGGGGAGAATTGTAATAGCCCGATTTAGGGCCTAGTTGGAATAGTGGTTGCGAGACCACAAATCTGAAGTAAAAATATGTATGTTATGATTTTATGAGGTTCATGACATGTCTACATGATTATGTGAAAATTTCATGAAGAAATTTTATTATTTAGTGATCAATTTATTCATTAGGACTAAATTACAAAGATTGAAAAATATGATATTCTAGAAGATTCAAGTATGAAATAGCATTAGAAAAATTATTTGAGGTCCTTATTTAGTAATTAGACCATTATATGTTAATATGGACAAAAATAGACATGGGAAGGAAAAATCTCAAGAAAGGGGCCTTAAGGGTATTTTGGTCATTTGGTTAATAAAAGAATTAAAAGGGGAAAAAGAAGTCAAAATTTTGTCCATCTTCATCCTCCATAGCTGAAAATCACAAGGACTCCATAGCTAGGGTTTTGTCATCTTTCAAGCTAGATTATCAAGAAACACGAAGTCCGGACCGAAACTGAGGCAAGAACAAGGTGGTGGACTAAATTGAACAATTATACATATTTTGGTACCGAGGTAAGTTTGTGTGAAATTAAAGCTACATAATGCTATTATGTTTTTAATTGCTTAATATCATGAGAAATGTATTTTACCTCTATGAGATTGGTTAAAGATGTATCGATGAAAGTATGATGATATTCTGTCAAGTTGAAGTCCCGGTTGGACCTTAGGAATAGAAAGGATACTACTATCATGACATGAGATGAATGTAGGTCCCGTATAAGACCATGTCTGGGACATGGCATCGGCACTGAAAGGAAGGTCCTGTATAAGACCATGTCTAGGACATGGCATCGGCACCGAAAGGAACGTCCCGTATAAGACCATGTCTGGGACATGGCATCGGCATCAAAGAAAGGAAGGTCCGTATAAGACCATGTGCAGGACATGGCCTCGGCACCAAATAGAGATCTCGTGTAAGACCATGTCTGGGACATGGCATCGACATCGATATGAGTTCCCGTGTAAGACCATATCTGGGATATGGCATCAGCATCGAGATGTAATCCCATGTAAGACCATATTTGGGATATGGCATTGGCATCGTGTTACAATAATGTATGACGAGTTTGAGTATCCTTCGATATTCCAAGTGGTTCAACGGGATAAAGAGCTAAGTCTATATTTAAGATGGTAAAAGTACTAAAGTTATGTGATGAAGTGATACAGGTACCCATGAGCATAATACAAGAAATGAACCCAATATGTCGATGTGCTTGAAAACTTGTGTTGTTACTCCATGTATTGTATGGATGTTATCATAAGCCTTTATGTTGCTATTTATTTTATGCAAACTTACTAAGCTTTATGCTTACCTCTCTCCTTTCCTTTTTCCTTGTAGTATCGCCAAGCTAGCTCGGGGATCGAGGAATGTCGGAGCTCGATTCACACTATCAACTATTCTTTTGGTATAGTAAAGTTGATTAATTTTGGGTATGACATGTATAGAAACTTGGTTATTTTGTGATATGTCATATTTGTTAGCCAATGTGTTGGCTATTAATGCGACTCATTCATTTTGTAAATGGCCATTGGAATTGGTCAAAACTTGTTAAGTTTTATATATTCAATGATGATGAAATTCATGGAGTGCAAGTCTGTGCAAATGGATGAATTATGTATGAAGAGTATGTATGGTTAAGTAGGTCGTTATTAAGGTGTGGATGTTCTGATTTTGGATGTTAAAGGTGCCTTATTGTCACATTGTGTGTTGCATTGAAGTGGTATTAGTGTGGTTGCTTTTCAGGGTGGCAATTGGCTTGGTAAATAGTCTTATAATTGTCCTCACGGGTAGACACACGGGCGTGTGTCTAGGCCGTGAGTGACACACGGTCGGCCCTATGGGCGTGTTGATAGGCCGTGTGTCCCCTGCACTTAATTTGCGAAAATTTAGTTCGTCACACGGGCCAGCACACGGGCATGTGACTAGGCCGTGTGCCTCTAAGTGTCTGCTGACGTCATAAATAGAATGTTAAGGTTTTAACACACGGGTTAAGACACGGGCGTGTCATGGCCGTGTGAGGGATACGGGCCATAGAAACGGGCGTGTGTCAAGCCGTGTGGAAACCCCTGTAGGTTTGAAATGAAAATTAAAACCCACACGGGCTAGGAACATGGGTGTGTGATATGTCACACGGGCGTGTTCCTTCTTTCACACGGGCATGTGGCCCTGTTTCATGCAAAACTTTTCTAAGAGTTCGTAAGTTTCCGGTTTAGTCTGAAATCGCTCCCCAAGTGTGTTAAGGGTCTTGTAGACCTATAATAGGGACGTTATGATTTCAAATGAAAAGTTTTAATTTGAGATGAAATTTTATGGCCCAATATTGTAGGTTTAAGTAAGTGAAGTTCAGTAATGCCTCATACCCTGTTCCAGCATTGAATACGGGTAAGGGGTGTTACATATCTCATGATGGATAAAAATGGACATGGAAGGGAAAAATCTTAAGGAAGGGCCTTAAGGGCATTTTGGTCATTTAGTTAATAAATTAATAAAAAGGAGAAAAGAAGTCAAAATTTGTGTCCATCTTCTTCCCTAAGTGCCGAAAATTGAAGAGAAGACATAGCTAGGGTTTTGTTCATTTTCAAGCTCAAAGTAAGTGCATCCTAGGCCTGTTTTTAATGTTCTTTACATTTTTGATATCCTCGCAGCTCGATTTATATATTTCTAGCTATACTTTAAGCTAGAGTTCATGTTCAAAAACTTACCCATGTATGACATGCATGTATTTTTATGTTTAATGAAGGAATATGGAAGTTTGATGTGTGATGAACATCTTTCTCTAAGTGATTTTTCATGGAAACACCTAAAAAGGACCTATTTGTAAAAGTGATAAAATGTGTAGTAAAAAATCAATTTTGAAGGAAATTGTGAGCCATTATAAGCTTAAGATAGGTTCGGCTAGGCTTGGGTAACCAAGAAAATGAGTACATTTCATCATACGAGCCTAGGGACCATTTTGCAAATATGTGAAAGATTAGGAAAAAAATATAATTTTTGCCAAAGTGTGATTCATGGGCTGTTTTAGTTAATGTGATAATTAAATAAGCGAAATTTGTCATTATAGATTAAGAAATACGAAGTCCGGACCTAAACCGAGGAAAGAACAAGGTGGTGGACTAAATTGAACAACCACCTATATTTTGGTACCGAGGTAAGTTTGTGTGTAATAAATCAACATTATGTTATTATGCATTTTAATGCTTGATATTACATGAAATTTATATTCTTTTTATGAAATTGGTTAATGAGGTCTCGATGAATAAAATGATGAAGATTTACTATATCGAAGTCCCGGTTGAACCTTAGGAATAGAAAGGATACCCTTGCCACGACATTAGATTAATAAGGTCCCGTATAAGACCATATCTGGGATATGGCCTCAGCACCGAATTGAGATCCTGTGTAAGACCATATCTGGGATATGGCACCGGTATCGAATAGTGATTCCGTGTAAGACCATGTCTGGGACCTGGCTTCGATATGAAATTGTGTAAGACCATGTCTGGGACATGGCATCGACATGCGATCTCGTGTAAGACCATATCTGGGATATTGCGTCGACATCGATATGAGATCTCGTATAAGACCATATATGGGATATGGCATCGGCATCGACATGTGATCCCATGTAAGACCATATCTGGGATATGGCATTGGCATCTTACTACGTGTATGACAATTTTCGAGTATCCTTCAATATTCCAAGTGGTTCAACGAGGTAAAGAATTAAAGTTTATGTTAAAGATGGGAAAAAAGCTATAATTATGTGATGGAGTGATACAGGTACATATGTGAAACTCACGAGAAATGAGTACGGTATGTGATCTGTGGTCGTTAAAAGTGAGCATGACTAAGCCATGTCAATGTTGCATTGAGAATTTTGTGTTAATTCATAATGTAATATGTGAATGTTATTACAAGATTTTATGTTGTTATCTATTACATGCAAACTTACTAAGCTTTAAGCTTACTCCCTCTCTTTTCCCTTTTCTTGTAGTATAGCCAAGCTAGCTCGGGGATCGAAGGACGTCGGAGCTCGATTCACACTATCAAGCTATTCCTTTAGGTATAGTAAAGTTTAATTATTTTTGGGTATGGCATGTATAGGAACTTGGTCATTTTGTTATATGTCATAGTGGTTAGCCAATGTGTTGGCTATTAATGTTACTTATTTCATTTTGTAAATGGCCATTGGAATTGGCCAATACTAATTAAGTTATATCTATTCGATGATGATGAAATTCATGAAGTGCAAGCTTGCGCAATTGAATGAGTAATATGTGAAGTATATGCATGATGAATGCAGTCTGAAATTAAGGTGGGGATGTCTTGATTATGAATATTAGAGGTACATTATTTTTATGCTATGTGTTACTGGAAATGATATAAGTGTGGTTGCTTTTCAGGGTGGAAAATGACTTGGTGAAAAGCCTTATATTTGTCCACACGGGTAGACACACGGGCATGTGTCTAAGCCGTGTGTGACACACGGTCAGCCCCGTGGGCGTGTCGATAGGCCGTGTGTCCCCTACATCCAAATTTAGTAAAACAGAATGCCCAGTAGTAAACACACGGGTAGAGACACGACCATGTGTCTCGGTAGGTGTGAAGGTTTCTGACCTCGGGATATGGGCGTGTGCCCAGGCCGTGTGAAGTCTGCACATTAATTGCGAGAATTAAATTCACCACATGGTCTAGCACACGGGCGTGTGACTTGGCCGTGTGACCTAAATATCAGCTGACGTCATAAACAGAATGTCAAGGTTTTCACAGTCATGGCCGTGTGAGGGACACGGGCTATAGACACTGATAAACCAAAATAGTAACATATTTTAATCTCACATTTAGCATACTTTTGGATGATTTATCCCTTGATTTATGTAAAAAGGTGCTCTTAATCCTTTCTTTTCATGTCTTATACTCAGGAAAGCACCCAAGAATAAAAAGAACGAGAAACGGGCTCAAAACGGACCAAAATGGGCCAAAAAAGAAGTCAACACAGCCTGGACTAAAGCCCACACGGCCGTGCCTCCTCAAATATACTAGAACACGGCCTGATGTCGATCTACACGGCCGTGCCTCACTAACGGAGTCCAACACGGCCTGACCACGATTCATATGGGCATGTGCCATGACCGTGCCCCTACCGTGGAGGAGAGTAATTTCACTCGGAAAAGGATACTTAGGGGTAAAGAAACACATTCCAAAAGCCTATAAATACACCCTAAGTATAACCTAAAAGAGGGAGTCGACGAGCGGTCGGGTAGGCCAAGGAGCCAGAATAGAAAGGTCGATTTGTGGGAAACTCTCAAGGGATAGCCAGTTGATCCATCTCAAGAAGCTGGAATTCTACTCAAGACGGAGGATCTCCTCTTCAATTCCTTCAGGGGGTTTTAGGGATTTCTTATGTTTTGTTTTATCTTTTCTTCTGAGATGTTTTCTTTTATTATTTTGAACTAAACCCTTCAGATACCTGAAGGGGGATGAAACCTAGATGAATCTTGTTATTGTTTTCTTAACTATATGATAAATACTTGATTTGTTCTTAAATATGTATGCTTAATTCTTGTGTTGATATTTCGCGGATATTAATTCAAGTTGAATGTGCTTAGGTGGGGGAGCAAAAGTCCCTGCTTAAGAGTAGATTTATCATAATTAAGCGGAGTTAATCGTGCTCCTAGAGATAGGGTGACGAGATTTTGTCGGATTAGGGTGAAACCTAATATGGGAGTCCATAGATCGATTTACTGCTATTCTAGGGGGTTATTAATGGGAAAGAGATTTCAATTAATTAACCTAGGGTTAGACGTTATTCGCCTCGAGAGAGGGTTTAATCCCATACTAATTAATTCAATAAAGCGCAGGTTTTAGACCACACGGCCTAGCACATAGCCGTGGCCGTGGCCATGTGGATGCCCCGGATCACTGTTCTGACATGGCAGAGGTGGTACGAGTCAGAGAGAATCAAATCTTTGAAGTCACGGACTCCAACCACTACCCCACGGGCACCGACAGAATGCCATGGCCGTGCGACGCGGTCGTAGATGACACTGACTTATCACCAATGGGCGTGGCAATCTGTAAAATGGGCGTGGGTGAACCAACACACCTGGACACACAGCCGTGCAAGGCGGCCGTATATATCGACACGCCTAAGGAGCACGGGCATGGGATGGTACCAGGTTTGAAAATCTATTTAAACCCCCCTCCCTTCCCTCTTCTCCTACTAACTTTCAACCTTCAACTTTTCATTTTCTTTCCTACCCCTTTTCTCTATACCCTTGAGCTACACCAAAACAATGCCAAAGAAGCGGAAGAAGCCAAAGCACGTCTCCTCATGGAGACCGATACATATAAGTTCATGCTAGGCGCTTCAATCATTCGATTTGAGCCAAGGATATTTGAGACCATTTAGTTTTATTTCGTTTTTCTCTTTTTCTTCAATTTCCTTATCTTTACTTCTCTTCTGCTTAATTTAGTTTATTTTATCTTAGTTTCTTGATTTTAGGTTCTAAAGGCTGCTAAGGAATCACACCACGACCACCACCATATCCTCAGCCTTATAAATCACACCCAACAATAAGGACTCTACGGTCCATCCATCTTTTCTTTTAATTTTAGTTTCATCTTTATTTTTCTTCACTTTAGCTTGCTTTTCTTTAATTATTTAATTAGTATAGTTTTAATTATTATTATATCCTGGCTAATCCTCAACGAGCTACCCAACTTCTTCATCTAGCGTAGGATCGTCATCCAGACCGGCCCCTCCAACTTATCTTTCACCTCCGACTCAAGGAATCCATCCAAAATTCAGGGAGTTTCACTTCTCTCCATATCTTATGATTTTAGTATTATTGTCTATATATCTAACTTTGTACATTGAGGGCAATGTACATCTTAAGTGTGGGGGGTGAACAACCTAAAAAGGTGCCTAACTTTTTTCATTATTCTCAAATTTCTGAAATTAGGTGCCAAACTTTTCGCATTATTCTCAAAATCCTGAATTTAGTCTTGTTTTTTAAGTAAATTTTTCATATTATAATTAGGATGAAATTTCTAATGATTTATGATTTTTATTGATATGTTTTAGATTAAGTCATTGATAATTGTGCATTGATAATTAAATTCTAAGAATACTAGAGAATCAAGCATGATAAGTCTATTTTTCAAAAATTAAAAATTTTCTAGGTTGTCGAACTGAGTTTAAATATTACTTTGAAGTTTGAAATTTACGAGGTTGATATCAAAATACCCATAATTTTTGTGAGATTTTGAGCCTTATAGAGCATATATTCTTTTTCATGCTCAATTTATTGATTATGAGTATGTCAACATTGATTTGTTATTCTAGAACTTGCCTCGTTTATACATGTCGAGACCACACCTATGATTTGATATACTGAGAGATGATTAAGGCACCTAGGTTTTAACCCACTAACTCCATTAAAAGCCTACCTTCACAATTAACCCCTAGTGAACCCCTTTTAATCCCAACAACCCTTTTTATTGACATAACCGCTAATATTAACCTAGAAACCCTTTGTTTTTGTTATCACCATTCTTTTCGACTTCCTTATATCAAGATTTGATTTGATTAATAGCCTAACTATGTTTTTATTTCAGTAATTTATCCTTTGTTATGTATTTATGATTTGTGTTTAAAAAATAAAAATAAAAAATCAATCAAAGTATATTCATTATTCATTAATAGTTTTGTGATTAAGTGAGCTTATACGTTTGAATTCCAAATATTGAAGAAAAAGCTCGTATTATTAGTTTAAATTTTCAATCCATTATGTAATTATTCAGTTTATTGTTTCTAGTTAGGTATTTTATCAATTCAATCTCGATTCTAACCTTCTAATTCAGCCTATATCCACACCTTAACCCTAGCCCCAGTTACAAACCTTTCAAAGACCTTTTGATTTGTGCATCATCTCATATTACAGTGGTGGAGACTTGATTTTCAGGCAAGCCTATGGGGTTAACTTTTCATGTTCGACTTTTCAGTGCTTTTTCCTGAACCTTAAACACTTTGAGTGATTTGAGTGAATCTCTAGTGAGGATTTCAATCCTTGTCGGTTTTAAATTAAAGGTAATTATTTAGATAAGGGGAGACGCCTATATTTTCAAGCTACAAATCTATGACTTAGATTGTTTGAAACCTTAGGACTCTTTGAATTGAATTATCCATGTATAAATTATCTATGAATTATGATAAGACATTGTTGATAGGAATTATGAATTATTGAAAGTTCGTTTTAATTGTAAGTTGAGAATTTTGCTTGAGGACAAGCAAAAGCTTAAGTGTGGGGGTATTTGATAAACAGAAATAGTAACATATTTTAATCCCACATTTAGCATACTTTTGGATGATTTATCCCTTGATTTATGTAAAAAGGTGCTCTTAATCCTTTCTTTTCATGTCTTATACTCAGGAAAGCACCCAAGAATAAAAAGAACGAGAAACGGGCTCAAAACGGACCAAAATGGGCCAAAGAAGAAGTCAACACGGCCTGGACTAAAGCCCACACGGCTGTGCCTCCTCAAATATACTAGAACACGGCCTGATGTCGACCTACATGGCCATACCTCACTAACGGAGTCTAACACGGCCTGACCACGATTCACACGGGCGTATGCCATGACCGTGCCCCTGCCGTGGAGGAGAGTAATTTCACTCGGAAAAGGATACTTAGGGGCAAAGAAACACATTCCAAAAGCCTATAAATACACCCTAAGTATAACCTAAAAGAGGGGGTCGACGGGTGGTCAGCTAGGCCAAAGAGCCGAGCCGAAAAGGTCAGATTTGTGGGAAACTCTCAAGGGATAGCCAGTTGATCCATCTCAAGAAGCTGGAATTCTACTCAAGACGGAGGATCTCCTCTTCAATTCCTTCAGGGGGTTTTAGGGATTTCTTATGTTTTGTTTTATCTTTTCTTCTGAGATGTTTTCTTTTATTATTATGAACTAAACCCTTGAGATACGAAGGGGATGAAACCTAGATGAATCTTGTTATTTTTTTCTGAACTATATGATAAATACTTGATTTGTTCTTAATTATGTGTGCTTAATTCTTGTGTTGATATTTGCGGATATTAATTCAAGTTCAATGTGCTTAGGTGGTGGAGCAAAAGTCCCTGCTTAAGAGTAGATTTAGCATAATTAAGCGGAGTTGATCGCGCGCCTAGAGATAGGGTGACGAGATTTTGCCGGATTAGGGTGAAACCTAATATGGGAGTCCATAGATCGATTTACTGCTATTCTAGGGGGTTATTAATGGGAAAGAGATTTCAATTAATTAACCTAGGGTTAGACGTTATTCGCCTCGAGAGAGGGTTTAATATAAATTAGGGAGTCCTACGGATCAAGTCAAGTGAATAAATCGTCTGGCTCAGTGTTAGATAACAAGTGGAGTCTAGGTGGATTCTCCCTAAGGGTATCGTCTTAATCAACTGAGTTTTTCCCAAGTATTTCCCCAATTCATTCTTTTTGTCTTTGCTTCTTTAGCTTAGTAATTAGTTATTTTAGATTAATAAACAACTTCACTTATTTTAGGCTAAATAATAGAAAGAAAGTTAGTATTAGTACTTTTAGTTCCTTTGGGTTCGACAATACGGTCTTTCCTAAGCTATACTACTGTTCGATAGGTGCACTTGCCTTAATCGTTGTCATAGGTTTCCAGGTTTGATCATTATCTTTATAAATTTTAAAACTCTGACTTCACAGCGATAAAATTTTTGGTGCCGTTGCCGGGGAACTAAAATATTAAGAAAGCTCTATTTTTATTACTTTAGCCATTATTTTTTATTTTCTGCTATTTACTTTTATTTTTAAGTTTAAATTTTAACTTTGCTAAATTTTTCTTTCTTTATTTTCCTAGCAGGTACCTCTAGTTTATGACTAGAAGGAACCCGAGAGGACCACTAGTATACGACAGTGATATTGAAGCTACCGCTCGTAGAAAAGAAATTAGGCGAGCCCTAAATTACCAAGAAGACAGATCCAATCCTACTGAAAGGATGGACGAAAATAATCCACCACCACAAGATGTGGCAGAAAATAATGCTCCGCGTACTATGTATGATTATGCTAAACCTCATTTAACAGGAGCCGAATCTAGTATTGTTAGGCCTACTATAGCCGCTAATAATTTTGAATTAAAACCTAACACTATACAAATGATTCAACAATTTGTTCAATTTGATGGTTTGCAAGACGAAGACCCAAACACTCATATAGCTAATTTTTTAGAGTTCTGTGATACCTTCAAAATAAATGGTGTTTCTGATGATGCCATAAGGCTTCGGTTATTTCCCTTTTCATTAAGGAATAAAGCCAAACAGTGGTTAAACTCGTTACCTCGAGGGTCAATCACTACATGGGATCAAATGACTGAAAAAATTTTATTAAAATATTTCCCACCGGCCAAAATGGCCAAATTACGGAATGATATCTCTTCTTTTGTGCAGATGGATTTAGAGACATTATATGACGCATGGGAGAGATATAAGGATCTCTTGAGAAGGTGTCCGCACCATGGTTTACCCTTGTGGCTCCAAGTCCAAACTTTCTATAACGGTGTAAACCCCTCAACGAGGCAACTAATTGGTTCAACTCTACGGTGGAACCACGAACAATAGAACTCTGAAGCGACTTAAGAGTTTATTGAAGAGATGTCACTGAATAACTATCAGTGGCAGGTTACAAGGACCAAACCAACAAAATCAGCCAGATTTTTCAACATAGATGCAGTAACCATGCTATCAACACAGGTAGAGATGATGAATAAAAAGCTTGATAGTTTGTGTTCTTCGCAGTACATCCGATGAATGCAATGGCGACGCAAGTGGAACCGTGGCGAATCCTGAGTACCCACCCTACCAACCGAGCACCGAGAGCGAACAGATGAACTATATACGTAACAATTTCAGATCTAATAATAACCCATATAGTAATAATTATAACCCAGGTTGGAGGAACCACCCAAATTTTTTGTGGGGAGGTCAAGGAAATCAAGGAAATCAAAGACAACAACCTCCTCAAAATTTCCAAAATCTGCCCTATCCACAGGAGAAGATGCCGAACCTTGAAGAGATGCTAACAAGATTCATGTCATCCACAGAAAACCGTCTCCAAGACACTGAAACCACCCTTAAGACCCAACAAGCATCGATCAAAGGGATCGAGAGCCAAGTTGGAGAACTTACTAAGTCAGTTGGGGAAATTACTAAGTCAGTTGGGCAGCTTACTAAGATAGTTTCTGACATTCGATCGGAGATTTTTTCTAAAGAAAGCGAGCAGGTAAAGCGGTTAATCGAGAAGTGGAAAGGAGTTAGTCGAACCAAAGAAAAAAATACTACATGAAGATGACAAAGCAAAGGATGGGGGAGTTGAGGATGTAACTCCAGTGCGCAAAGAAAGTAAACCATCAATCCCATACCCAGCAAAGTTGAAGAAAGACCGATTAGATGCCCAATATGGTAAATTTCTTAAACTTTTTAAACAAATACATATTAACTTACCCTTTGTTGAAGTCATTTCACAGATGCCGACATACGCAAAATTCTTAAAAGAACTCCTGACGAATAAAAGGAAGCTTGAAGAAGTATCAACTGTGGAGCTTAATGAAGAATGTTCAGCCATCCTCCGAAACAAGTTACCAACCAAATTAAAAGACCAAGGAAGTTTTACTATTCCTTGTTTAATTGGTAGTTTAAATATTAAGAAAGCATTAGCTGATCTAGGTGCTAGTATTAATTTAATGCCTTATAAAATGTTTAAACAACTAGATCTAGGGGAACCAAAACCCACTAGGATGAGTATTCAATTAACTGATTGATCGATTAAATATCCTAGAGGAGTTATCGAGGACGTTTTGGTAAAAATTGATAAATTTATTTTCCCTGTTGATTTTGTTGTGCTTGACATGGATGAGGATATTGAGGTTCCCTTAATTTTAGGGCGCCCTTTTTTAGCTACTGCTAGGGCTATTATCGATGTAGGTAACGGTAAACTTGTATTAAGAATAGGCGATGAGGAAATTATTTTTCAGATTTATGATGCCATGTGATATTCTAAAGAACAAGATGATTCCTGTTATTTTGTTGATACTACTGATCATATCATTCAAAACTCATTACAGGAAATTATACATGACGACACGATGGAACTGTACCTGACTCAAGAAGAGGGGGAAGAAGATGAAGTTGACAAGCTGAATCTGTATACGTCTTCATTTAGACAAACGAAAAAAAAGAGCATTGAAGTCAATGACGAACTAAAACAAAAACCCTCTATTGATGAGCCGCCCAAATTAGAATTAAAGCGATTCTTTGAAACACTTAGAATATGCATTCCTCGGGGATAATTCTATGCTACCAGTAATTATCTCTTCAGAATTGGAACCCAAGGAAAAAGAGGAGTTGATACAGGTACTAAGAGAACATAAAAGAGCCATAGCTTGGAAAATCTCTGACATTAAGGGAATAAGCCCATCGTTTTGCACCCACAAAATTTTAATGGAAGAGGAATACAAGCCATGTGTGCAACCTCAAAGACGATTGAATCCCAACGTAAAAGAAGTTGTGAAAAGTCGAGGTAATTAAACTTCTAGATGTTGGAATAATTTATCCTATTTACGATAAGCAATTGGGTAAGTCTGTGTAGGTTGTTCCAAATAAAGGAGGCATGACGGTGGTAGCCAACGAGAAGAATGAACTAATTCCCACTAGAACGATTCTGAGGTTGGAGAGTCTGCATTGATTACAGGAAGCTGAACGATGCCACTAGAAAAGATCACTTTCCTTTACCCTTCATTGATCAAATGTTAGAAAGGTTATTTGGGCATATGTACTATTGCTTCCTAGATGGACTCTCCGGCTATTTCCAAATCCCAATAGCACCTGAAGATCAAGAGAAGACAACATTCACATGTCCATATGGTATGTTTGCTCATCGTATAATGCTTTTGGATTATGTAATGCTCCTGCTACTTTTCAACGTTGCATGTTGGCAATCTTTGACGAACTTGTGGAAGACATTATGGAGGTATTTATGGACGATTTCTCGGTATTCGGTAATTCTTTCCATCTTTCCCTTAAAAACTTAAAACGAGTTCTAATGAGATGTGAGGAGACAAATCTTATCTTAAATTGGGAAAAATACCACTTTATGGTACAAGAGGGAATTGTATTAGGACATAAAATTTCTAGTAAAGGAATCGAGGTAGATAAAGCAAAGGTCGAAACCATAGAAAAATTACCTCCTCCTAGTTCAGTTAAGGCTATTAGAAGCTTTTTAGGACATGCAGGATTTTATAGAAGATTTATTAAAGATTTTTCTAAAATAGCTAAGCCTCTAACGAAATTGCTAGAAAAAGATGTAGCTTTTAATTTTAATCAGGAATGTTTAGATGCATTTAATATTCTTAAAGAGAAATTAATAAACGCCCCAATTATAATTGCCCCTGATTGGAATCTCCCTTTTGAACTAATGTGTGAGGCAAGTGATTTTACAGTAGGTGCAGTTTTAGGACGGCGAAAAGACAAACATTTCCAGCCGATTTATTACGCCAGCAAGACATTAACAGCCGCACAAGAAAATTATACTACTACTGAAAAAGAATTACTAGCTGTGGTCTTTGCGTTTGATAAATTCAGACAATATTTAGTATTATCTAAAGTTGTCGTTTACACTGACCACTCTGCTCTTCGTTATCTTTAAACTAAACTTGATGCAAAACCACGACTCATAAGATGGATTTTACTTTTACAGGAATTTGACCTGGAAATACAGGATAAGAAGGGAGCTGAAAACCTTGCAGCAGATCACCTCTCCAGGCTTGAGAACCCACATCTCGAAGAGCTCGACGAAAGTGAGATAAACGAATCATTCTCTGAGGAACAACTCTTTTCTATAACCTGCTCTGAGGTACCATGGTTCGTAGATATTGCGAATTATTTAGCCGCTAACGTCCTACCAAAAAAGCTAACACATCATCAAAAAAAGCGATTCTTTTCTGATGTGAAGAACTATTTCTGGGAGAACCCCTTTCTTTTCCGCATTTGTGCAGATCAGGTAATTCGAAGATGCGTTACAAAGACAGAAGCAAGCAAAATCCTATAACATTGCCATTCAGGACCTTCAAGAGGACACTACAGTGGCATTAAGATAGCACATAAAATACTCGAATCAGGTTTTTATTGGCCCACTCTATTCAAAGATGCCAACAGGTATGTCGCTTCATGTGATAAATGCCAAAGAACAGGTAATGTTTCTAAACATGATGAAATGCCTCAAACATATATGCTATCTTGTGAAATATTTGATGTATGGGGTATTGATTTTATGGGTCCATTCCCTAGTTAATTCAAAAATAAGTACATCCTAGTAGCAGTTCATTACATGTCAAAATGGGTGGAAGCTGAAGCTTTACCTACCGATGATGCCAGGGTAGTAGTTAAGTTTCTTAAGAAACTATTTTCTCGATTCGGAACACCTAGAGCCATTATTAGTGATAGGGGTACTCATTTTTGTAATACTCAATTTGATAAGGTCTTAAAAAAAATATGGAGTACACCATATGATAGCTACCCCATATCACCCTCAAACCAGTGGGCAGGTAGAAGTAGCAAACCGAGAACTTAAGCGAATCTTAGAGAAAACAGTTGAATCCAACAGGAAAGATTGGGCAATAAAAGTAGACAACGCTTTATGGGCCTATAGAACAGCCTTTAAAACCCCTTTAGGAACATCCCTGTACAAACTTGTCTACGGGAAAAGTTGTCATCTACCATTTGAGTTAGAACATAAAGCTTACTGGTGGAAACACAGAAATTTATATATTTTTTATGCCATTTTTATCCCAAATTTATGCAGTTTCGATTAAATTCTTGTCGAAAAATAATTAAATATTATAAAATAATTAAATTGTGCTAAAAATATGAACATGATGAATTTTAATTAATTTTATAGTTAATTTTGATTTATTTTGACTATTTTCGACAGATTCGCACAAAGGGCGAAAATTGGCTCAGCAGATAACTTGCTCGAAGAATAAACCCGAGAAGCAATTTGAAGTATCAAGGCGAAGTTATTTCCAGCCCAAGACGGTCCGATTATGAATATTTAATCATAATATAATTAATTCTAATTTATTCCCAATTTAAATTGGTCTAAATAAATTAATCTTAATTAATTATGAAAAAGGCCCAGTTGAACCGCATCAGTTGAACCGAACCGATTGAACCGAACCAAGCAAAGAGTTGGGCAGCCCAAACCGTCCATATTTCTAGCCCAAATCAGCTTATTAGCTGATTAATTAAGTTGCAAAGAAGCCCTTGAAGACTTTTCAAAGTTGCATTCAAACCCCTCAAAATATGGTGGCTTTGTAGATTTGCCCCATGCCATATTTAGCAAAGTTGAAACCATAAACTTTGCCACATAGATGGCCGGCCAAGGGAAGTATCTTTTGCTGCTACTATTTTCTATTTTTAGCAGCCATGATCAGCTATAAATACCACCCCTTGCTTGTAACATCCTTAAATAGGGGCTATTGTGTTTGAACTGTTTGCATGTGTATGGCTTGGTTGTGATGTTAATTGGGATGTTTTAGGGTCTAGATATGAGCCAAGGGTAGGCCCGAACTATGGGAAAATTTTTATTTTTAAGATTTGGTTAAGGGAGTGAAGGAGCTAGGGGTTAAGTGTTTTTGTGGTAAACTTTAGCACAAATAACCTTGATGGTAAAGTGGCGAGAAGAGCGCCACTTAGGGCCTTGAGAAGTGACGCCACAAGCGAGAGGAAGGGAGCTGAGGTTCGAGCTGCAGGAATCCCTTTATGGGAATTTCTTTTTGACGCCAGAGAGGGAAGAGTTGTGCTTAGCTCAAACTCTGATGGATAACTGTTGAACAGGTCAACAGATTCAAACGGGTGGAGAAGAGAGAATTTAGGAGTTTGAGCAATTCAAACTCGTTTGAACAGTGGCGAGGAGAAGTTTGAGTAGTTGGCCGAATTTTGAATTGTGTAAGGTGGAGTGTTTATTTGAAAGACTTAGGGGAGTGCGAAATTCCTTAGGCAAGCTAAGTGGACATTTTCGGCTAAGTCATGCCTTGGTGTATTCGGTTGTGAACCAAAAGCCGAAATCCCTTAGCCCTTGTCGATTTCTCCCTTAGTGCACCTTGTTGAAGCAAAAGCTGAAAGCTTTTAGGCTCTTGTCGACTTCTCTCTTAGGCATTGAGCCGAATCCCCATTTGAACTCCTCACTTATTTTCTTTGAAGCCGAAACACTATTCTCCCTAAACCTTATTTCATTTTGCTCTCTACTCTTATTTGGTTTGGCCGAATCTCCTTTGATTTCTTTTCTCAAGCCATAGCCGAATCCATCTTGATCACCTTACCCCATTGCCGAAACCTTAAGAGCCAAAAACCTCATAGATCATTCTTCTTCTTGTTCTCTACTTTCATTTTATTGATTAGCCGAACCCCCTTGGTAGCTTATTCTCTCGCCGAAACCTCTCTACTCTTCTCTCCTTGTTCTAACGTTTTGGCCGAACATCAATCAAGGGTAGATCTCTCTTGTCTTCTTCCCTAATCGGTTTTGAAGTAGGTAAGTTATCATGGCCGAATCTCTTCTATCTTCTTTTCTTCTCTATTCACTCATATGGAACAAAAGCTGAATTTCGGCATTTGTCATGATTCTTAATCACCTATGGAATTGGTTTCTCCTAGGTTCTTCGGGATTTTGAAGCAGTGGATCGTGATCATCTACTCTCTACCAATCGATTTCGTTAAAGACTGTGGTAAGGTTACATGTCGATTTAACCATTCCCTTATTCATTTGAAAAGCCGAAGGCTATTAAGTTTATGTTGTTTAGTGTTGGCCGATTGTAGGGGAAGGGTTGTGACTAGTGCTCGAAAGGCGTTAAGGTAAGGATTGTGGTTCTGTGCATTAACTCTTTGGGATTTACAGGTGAAGCCGAATGGCTTTTTGCTAATAGTGTGATATTGGCCGAATGTAGGAAGGGGGAACTTGTGCGTTAGATCGTGATCTACGGGGTTCCGTAGTCTCATTAGTAACCAGGTGTGTATCTTACACACTTCATAATCTATGTAAATGTGCTAATAACCTAAACAATGTTAAAAGCTGAAAACTATGTAGATTTCGACATGGTACCCTTATGGGTATGAGCAAAGATTTCGGGTAAGTCCCTTTTGATGAATTTAAGATACATGATTTCTGATGCTATGATCCACGTTATGCCCGGCATATGTTTTATGATTAAGCATGTTAGCATGATATGTATATGCATGTGCATTATTGTGGGTGATATGAGAGGAGGGGGAAGATTGATATCGTGACTTTGGGTCACGGTGGTTTGGCACCACCGGTGGTTTGGTACCACGATTGATTTCGTGACTTTAGGTCACCGGTGGTTTGGCACCACCCGGTGGTTTGGTACCACAGATTGATTTCGTGACTTTGGGTCACAGAGGTTTGGCACCTCATAGCGACTTCGCCCAGTGGCTTAGCACCATAGTGGGTTGGCCCCACATTTGATAAAACGGGATTGTCGCCGGTGATTTGGTATCTGGCGTAGGTTGGCCCCACATTTGGATTATTCGTGACTTTGGGTCACCGGTGGTTTGGCACCACATTATTATTGATATCAGTGACTTTGGATCACCAGTGGTTTGGCACCACCAGTGGTTTGGTACCACACGGGGTAGAAAAAGGAGTTGTGGATGGCTAGGTTTTGGTGCATGATATGTTTGCTTGATTATGACTTGTGTAAGAATGCTGCTATAATCGGGAGGGGGATTATGCACTGAGTCTTGGTGACTCACCTCTTCCCTTATCTTTTTCAGGTGACTCGTAGGTCGCGGGTGAGGAGCTGGGTGGACTCGAGGTGGCCATGCAAAATTGTTTTGGTTTCACAGTGACTTTCGACTTGGGTACTTTATTTTAAATTTTGGTTTTATTTGGGGTTTGTAATAAGGCCATTAAACTATAATTTGCGATTATTTTGACTGCTTAGATTGGATTTCAAGTATTGCTAAGTAAACTACTTGACATGTTTTGATAACTTGAAGATCGAAGTTTTCTAAATTATATTACGCAATGGGTTTTCTAAACATTACCATTGGGTAACAACATTCACAAGGTGATTACAAAGTTAACTTAAATGATTTTCAAACTTAAGTTTTTCCAAGCTCAAGTACAAACGGTTTTGAATTAACTAGGTTCAATTCACTCGAGATTTTAACGGACTTGAAAAGTTAAGAACGAAAAACGAGTTTTTTTTAAAAAAAAAGAAATTGTATCGGGTTTTAAAGCAACAAAACAACGATTTCAACAACACTCAACACGGGTTTCTTCTAAACTCATATTTTCGCTAGGAATAAACTGTCAAACTGTTTTCTTCAAAACGTTTTTGAACTGCAACATGCCAGATTCGGTCGTGGTGTGCTGACCGGGTTTGGGGTGTTACAATTATGGTATCAGAGCCAAGTTCAAAAGCTCGGCTGTGGGCCCGAGGCCCAAAATGTTTTAAGATAAGGTTTCAAAGAGTTTTACTGGAGAATGTATGGTCTGTAATGCATGGCACCGAGTCTCCGGCACCAATCCGCCTAGGTAAGTACCCCTACTGATGTTTGCATATGATTGTGATTTTTGATGATGTATGTTATGAACGGCTAGTGATAGTGGACTACCCTAGAGACTGGAACCTATATGACTCTGTGACTTGCGAAAACAAAACTCTGTAATAGAAACTGTTCATAAGACTGTGCCTTAATAATAAGTGGAATAAAGACTGACGCATAAAACTCTTAAATCAGATAAGTCGAGATGTTAGACATGAGCACTCGAGGTCGGGGTCGTAATACGCATGGACGCGGTCGGGGTAGGATGACTGTGTCTGAACCAGTAGGATCTGGTCAGGGGTCAGAGAATGAGATGCCACCACCACCACCAGCTGCTGGTGTTTAGTATCAGGATCAGACAAGGGATGATGCAGTATCACAGGCGATGCCGCAAGTTCTTGAGAGGGTGGCTAGAGCAGGTGGAGGCACGGGAGCTCGTAAGTCTGTATCTGAGCGACTCCGAGCCAATGGAGCTGAGGTTTTCCGAGGTGTTTCTGGTGTGGTGCCCAATACGGCTGAGTATTGGTTGGAGGCGATGGAGCGTATCATGGATGACTTGAATCTGACTGCTGAGGAGAAACTGAAAGGGATAGTGTCGCTTCTTCGGGATGAGTCATACCAGTGGTGGCTCACGGTTCGAGATGGTCTTTGCGGCGGATGATCTCACGTGGGACTATTTTAAGGCGTGCACGAGAAGAAGTATATTGGGTCCGATTACATTGATGCGCGTGGCGTTCGAGCCCGGTTCGGGGGAGTAAGTCCGTGATCGAGTCGAGGCGTAATTCTTAAGGTTGAGCCGGTATGCTCGAGGTATCGTGGCTACGAGCACGAGCGATGTGTCAGGTTCGAGGACGGATTAAGGGATGAGCTGAGATTGCTGATTGCTCCACAGCAGGAGCGAGAGTTTGCCGCGTTAGTAGAAAAGGCTAAGATAGCCCGAAGGGGTAAAGGAATCGTGAGGCGTAATCGGAGACAGGAATAGACATAAGAGAGGTTTTGGATCATCCAGGTCGGTCGGTAATTCTCGAGAAAAGGGCTAGGCATGGTGGGCCAAATCAATCCGGAGGCTCGCATCGCTAATCGTGGTCCGGTAGCGATTGTAATCGGTGTGGGAAATCTCATTGGGGAGAATGTTGGATTGGTGGAAAAGGATGCTTTGAATGTGGCTCGTTGGATCATCGTGTGAGGATTATCCACGGAAGTTAGCCAGATTGATCGAAGGACAGTCGTGCTCGGTTCAAGAATGAGGGACCGCAATCGCAGAGGGTCGTGGTTCGTAGAGGAGGTAATGGTTCGGTGGGCCGGAGCATCAGGCGGAGAGTGTGCAGCACACACCGAGGCGAGGCACCTGGATTGGTATATGCAGCAAGGCGTCGAGAGGGAAGGCGACGACGACCGGACGTCATAACCGGTACGTTCTTAATCTTTGGATTACCATATACTGCTTTGATAGATGTAGGTTCGACGCATTCGTATGTTGCTAGTAGCATAGTGGAAACCATGAACCTAGACTTTGAGACTACTTTTAGGGAGATGATAGTAATTAGCCCTCTATGTCACTATGTAGAAGTAAATAAGCTGTATAGGGATGTACCCCTAGAACTCCAAGGGGTAGTGTTTGTGGCTGATCCGATGGAACCGCTCGTTTGGGAGTTCGATCTCATTCTTGGGATGGATGGTTGGTGAAGTACCAAGCAAGTCTGGATTACGCGGCTAAGCGCATGGTTTTGAAAACGGTTGAGGGTGAAGAAGTGGTGATGATAGGTAATAGAAGAGATTATCTATCCAATGTGGTGTACGCTTTGAAAGCTGAGAAAATGGTCAGAAAGGGTTATGAGGCGTTTATGGTCCATGTGTGTGCCTTGGAGGCCAAGGAGTCAGCTGTAGAGAATGTCCGAACGGTGAAAGAATTTGTCGACGTATTTTCGGAAGAACTTAGCGGGTCCGCCTCCGGATCGAGAAGTTGAATTTGGTATAGATCTGTTACCCGGAACCGCGCCAGTGTCTATCGCCCCGTATAGGATGGCGCCGAAGGAATTGGTAGAGCTGAAGGCTCAGATTCAGGAACTGTTGGATCGGGGTTTTATCCGGCCAAGTGCAGCTCGCTTTGGGAACACACTGTGCTCTTTGTTAAGAAGAAGGATGGTACAATGCGGATGTGTATAGACTACCGCCAATTGAATAAGCTGACGATCAAAAACAAGTATCCGTTGCCCAGGATAGATGACTTGTTTGATCAGCTTAAAGGTGCATCGGTTTTCTCAAAGATCGATCTAAGGTCAGGGTATCATCAGCTAAAGGTGAAAGAGGCTGATATTCACAAGACGGCGTTTCGCACTCGGTATGGGCACTACGAGTTTCTGGTAATGCCGTTTGGGTTGACTAACGCGCCGGCAGCATTCATGGACATGATGAATCGGGTGTTCCAGCAGTTTTTGGACCAGTTTGTCGTGGTGTTTATAGACGACATTTTGGTGTACTTAAGGTCTGAGGAGGATCATGATGCGCATTTGCGAATAGTTTTGCAGATTCTGAGGGAGAATCAGTTATTTGCCAAGTTCAGTAAGTGCGAATTCTGGCTTAAGGAGGTGACTTTCTTGGGTCACGTGGTGTCGGTAGAAGGGATTAGAGTGGATCCTCGCAAGATCGAGGCAGTGTTGGACTGGAAACCACCTAAGTCGGTTGCAGAGATTCGGAGTTTTCTAGGTCTGGCAGGGTATTACCGAAGGTTTGTAGAGGGATTTTCTTTAATCGCAGCACCGTTGACCAAGTTGCTGAGGAAAGGAGTTCCATTTGTCTGGTTTGAGAAGCAACAGGAAAGTTTTGACAAGTTGAAGAAGATTCTGACTGAAGCTCCAGTGTTGATCCAGCCTGAGGCATGAAAGGAATTCACGGTCTACTGTGATGCATCACATACTGGCTTGGGATGTGTGCTTATGCAGGAAGGGAAGGTAGTGGCATATGCATCTCGACAGCTGAGACCGCATGAGGTTAACTATCCGACGCATGACTTGGAATTAGCTGCAGTGGTTTTCGCCCTGAAAGTATGGAGGCACTATTTGTACGGAGAGAAGTCGATAGTCTACACGGATCACAAGAGTCTAAAGTACCTTTTAACTCAGAAGGATTTAAATTTGAGACAGCGGAGATGGATTGAGCTGTTGAAGGACTACGACTGCTCAATTGAGTATCATCCGGGCAAGGCTAACGTGGTGGCAGATGCGTTGAGCCGTAAGGTAGTATCGGACTTGAGAGCGATGTTTGCTCATCTCAGCTTGTATAACGACGGGAGCATATTAGCAGAATTGCAGGTAAAGCCGACTTGGGTAGAGCAGATTAAGGAAAAATAGTTAGTGGATGATGCTTTGAATGCTCGGAGGTTGCAAGTTCAGAATGGTGGGTTGGAAGGTTACAGCTTGTCCAGTGACGGAGCATTGTGTTTTCAAGGGAAAGCTTGTATGCTGAAGGACGTCGAGTTAAGGCAGAGGATTCTTCAGGATGCACATAGCAGCCCATACGCTATGCATCCTGGAGGTAGCAAGATGTATCAGGATTTGCGAGAGCGATTTTGGTGGCAGTGCGAAACGCGGAAGTAACCGAGTTTGTGGGTAAATGTCCGGACGTGTCGCCAGTCAAAGCCGAACATCAGTTTCCATCGGGTCTACTTCAGCCGGTGAAGATTCCACAGTGGAAGTGGGAAAGGATTACCATGGACTTTGTCAGTGGGCTACCCCTTACGCCTAGTAAGAAGGACTCAGTCTGGGTAATTGTGGACCGTTTGACGAAATCAGCTCATTTCATACCGGTAAGGGTTGATTACTCGCTTCAGAAGTTAGCTAAGCTGTATGTGGCAGAGATAGTGAGGTTACACGGTGTGCCAGTGTCGATTATCTCGGATAGGGATCCCAAATTCACGTCAAGGTTCTGGAAAGTATTACATCAGGCTTTAGGGACGCGATTGGATTTTAGTACGGCATTTCATCCACAGACAGATGGGCAGTCAGAAAGGGTTATACAGATTTTGGAAGATATGTTGAAAGGCTGTGTTTTGGATTTCAGAGGCAGCTGGGAAGAATTTCTACCGTTAGCTGAATTTGCGTACAATAATAGTTACCAGGAAGGCATTAAGATGGCACCGTATGAGGCGTTGTATGGTAGGAAGTGTCGTACACCTACATGCTGGACAGAGTTGGGTGAGCGTCAGATGTTCGGTCCAGAGTTGGTTACGGAAACTGAGGATAAGGTCAAGGTGATTCAGGCTCATCTAAAGGAAGCTTCGGACCGGCACAAGTCCTACGCCGATCTTAAGCGGAGAGATATAGAGTTTGCCGTGGGAGACAAGGTCTTTTTGAAGGTCTCGCCGTGGAAGAAAGTGCTGAGATTTGGAAGAAAAGGCAAGCTAAGTCCAAGGTTCATTGGCCCGTATAAGGTGTTGAGACGAATAGGACCAGTAGCTTATCAGCTCGAGTTGCCAGCAGAGCTGAGTCAGATACATGACGTGTTCTACGTCTCCATGCTTAGACGCTACCGTTCCGATCCATCGCATGTTGTATCGGTGGAGGAAATTGAGGTGAGCCCAGATTTGACTATGGAAGAGGAACCAGTACAGATTCTAGACCGGGATGTGAAAGTTTTGCGCAAGAAGTCGGTTCCATTAGTGAAGGTGTTGTGGCGAAACCATGGCGTGGAAGAAGCTACGTGGGAACTGGAGGATGTGATGAGACAAGCAATACCCTCAACTCTTTTGACCGGGTAATTTGAGGCCGAAATTATTTTTAAGGGGGTAGAAGCGTAACATCCTTAAATAGGGGCTATTGTGTTTGAACTGTTTGCATGTGTATGGCATGGTTGTGATGTTAATTGGGATGTTTTAGGGTCTAGATATGAGCCAAGGGTAGGCCCGAACTATGGGAAAATTTTTATTTTTAAGCTTTGGTTAAGGAAGTGAAGGAGCTAGGGGTTAAGTGTTTTCTGTGGTAAACTTTAGCACAAATAACCCAGTGGTAAAGTGGCGAGAAGGCGCCACTTAGGGCCTTGAGAAGTGACGCCACAAGCGAGAGGAAGGGAGCGAGGTTCGAGTGCAGGAATCCTCTGTGGGAATTTCTTTTGACGCCAGAGAGGGAAGAGTTGTGCTCAGCTCAAACTCGATGGATAAGCTGTTGAGCAGTCCATGATTCAAACGGGTGGAGAAGAGAGAATTTAGGAGTTTGAGCAATTCAAACTCGCGTTTGAACAGTGGCCAGGAGAAGTTTGAGTAGTTGGCGAATTTTGAATTGTGTGAGGTGGAGTGTTCGGTTGAAAGACTTAGGGGGAGTGCCGAAATTCCTTAGGCAAGCTAAGTGGACATTTTCGACTAAGTCATGCCTTGGTGTATTCGGTTGTGAACCAAAAGCCGAAATCCCTTAGCCCTTGTCGATTTCTCCCTCAGTGCACATTGTTGAAGCAAAAGCTGAAAGCTTTTAGGCTCTTGTCGACTTCTCTCTTAGGCATTGAGCTGAATCCCCATTTGAACTCCTCACTTATTTTCTTTGAAGTCGAAACACTATTCTCTCTAAACCTTATTTCATTTTGCTCTCTACTCTTATTTGGTTTGGCCGAATCTCCTTTGATTTCTTTTCTCAAGCCATAGTCGAATCCATCTTGATCACCTTACCCCATTGCCGAAACCTTAAGTGCCGAAAACCTCATAGATCATTCTTCTTCTTGTTCTCTACTTTCATTTTATTGATTAGCCGAACCCCCTTGGTAGCTTATTCTCTCGCCGAAACCTCTCTACTCTTCTCTCCTTGTTCTAACGTTTTGGCCGAACATCAATCAAGGGTAGATCTCTCTTGTCTTCTTCTCTAATCGGTTTTGGAGTAGGTAAGTTATCATGGCCAAATCTCTTCTATCTTCTTTTCTTCTCTATTCACTCATATGGAACAAAAGCTGAATTTTGGCATTTGTCATGATTCTTAATCACCTATGAAATCGGTTTCTACTAGGTTCTTCGGGATTTTGAAGCAGTGGATCGTGATCATCTACTCTCTACCAATCGGTTTCGTTAAAGACCGTGGTAAGGTTACATGTCGATTTAACCATTCCCTTATTCATTTGAAAAGCCGAAGGCTATTAAGTTTATGTTGTTTAGTGTTAGCCGATTGTAGGGGAAGGGTTGTGACTAGTGCTCGAAAGGCGTTAAGTTAAGGATTGTGGTTCTGTGCGTTAACTCTTCGGGATTTACAGGTGAAGCCGAATGGCTTTTTGCTAATAGTGTGATATTGGCCGAATGTAGGAAGGGGGAACTTGTGCGTTAGATCGTGATCTACGGGGTTCCGTAGTCTCATTAGCAACCAGGTGTGTATCTTACACACTTCATAATCTATGTAAATGTGCTAATAACCTAAACAATGTTAAAAGCCGAAAACTGTGTAGATTTTGACATGGTACCCTTATGGGTATGAGCAAGGATTTCGGGTAAGTCCGTTTTGATGAATTTAAGATACATGATTTCTGATGCTATGATCCACGTTATGCCTGGTATATGTTTTATTATTAAGCATGTTAGCATGATATGTATATGCATGTGCATTATTGTGGGTGATATGAGAGGAGGGGGAAGATTGATATCTGTGACTTTGGGTCACCAATGGTTTGGCACCACCAGTGGTTTGGTACCATAGTTGATTTCGTGACTTTGGGTCACCAGTGGTTTGGCACCACCAGTGGTTTAGTACCACAGTTGATTTCGTGACTTTGAGTCACCAGAGGTTTGGCACCTCATAGCGACTCGTCCCAGTGGCTTAGCACCACAGTGGGTTGGCCTCACATTTGATAAAACGGGATTGTCTCCAGTGATTTGGTATCACAACGTGGGTTGGCCCCACAATTGGATTATTCGTGACTTTGGGTCACCAGTGGTTTGGCACCACATTATTATTGATATCAGTGACTTTGGGTCACCAGTGGTTTGGCACCACCAATGGTTTGGTACCACACGGGGTAGAAAAAGGAGTTGTGGATGGCTAGGTTTGGCTGCATGATATGTTTGCTTGATTATGACTTGTGTAAGAATGCTGCTATAATCGGGAGGGGATTATGCATCGAGTCTTGGTGACTCACCTCTTCCCTTATCTTTTCGGGTGACTCGTAGGTCGCGGATGAGGAGCCAGGTGGACTCGAGGTGGCCATGCGAAATTGTTTTAGTTTACTGATGACTTTCGACTTGGGTACTTTATTTTAAATTTCAGTTTTATTTGGGGTTTGTAATAAGGCCATTAAACTATAATTTACGATTATTTTGACTGCTTAGATTGGATTTCAAGTATTGCTAAGTAAACTACTTGACATGTTTTGATAACTAGAAGATCGAAGTTTTCTAAATTATATTACGCAATGGGTTTTCTAAACATTACCATCGGGTAACAACATTCACAAGGTGATTACAAAGTTAACTTAAATGATTTTCAAACTTAAGTTTTTCCAGGCTCAAGTACAAACGGTTTTGAATTAACTAGGTTCAATTCACTCGGGATTTTAATGGACTTGAAAAGTTAAGAACGACAAACGAGTTTTTTTTTTAAAAAAATAAATTGTATCGGGTTTTAAAGCAACACAACAATGATTTCAACAACGCTCAACACGGGTTTCTTCTAAACTCATATTTTCGCTAGGAATAAACTGTCAAACTATTTTCTTCAAAACATTTTCGAACTGTAACTTGCCGGATTCGGTCGTGGTGTGCTGACCGGGTTTGGGGTGTTACATTGCTGATCATTCAAATCATCTCTCAAGCCTCCAACATTCTCCTCTCTCACTTTCTCTCAACTCCCATTTTCCATTTTCCCTTTTTGTGTTCTTGTGCCGATTTCTCTTCTTGGAAAAGAGGTGTTTTCCCAGCCATTTGGAGCAGCGATTGGAGTGTTCATAAGCCACCTTGATAGCCGAGGACAACGGAGAACGAAGAACGGAGCAGTCAGACAAGCCACAGAGAAACACCGGATTTATTTCTTGTTCCCTGTCTCTTTAAATTTCGTTGTTGTTTTGACAAACATGTTTATGAATATTTATGCTATTGGAGTGGGTAATTTAATCAGCTTAACTTGAATTTAATTCGTGTTGGGTTGATTGCATTTCGTCCTCTTAAATTATTAAAATTGTGTTTATACTATTAAAAGGCCTCGGTAAAATGCTTGATTAAGTAAAATCATGTTTAAGTTATACGGCATTATAATTGTTTAGATAGCTAATGAATTAATTATTTAAACGCATTGAAATTGTAATTAATGGACACAATACTTAATCTGTGCATGTTTAATTCTTCTAAGGTAGCTGAAGATTAAATTAGCATTGTATTTGGTGATACATATGCCTTGCATAACTTGCAAGATTTTTTGTGATTAAATTGTTTCAAGGTAAAAATTCTTTGTTACCTCACATGATCTTTTATATGTTTATTAGGTTGAATTAATCGGTTGAATCACATAGGGATATGCGAGAGATTGTTTAATTTAATAAGTATGTATGTGCAATAACATATTTACTCTTAGAAGTCTGTTCAATCGATCGAATTTGCATAGAAATATGTACAAGAGATGAATGGATTTTTATTTGTAAATATGTTCATAAGTTAGCAAATTACCAAGTTGCCATGTTTTAACAGGTATAAACACAAGTTAATAATTCTAAGGTAAGAAATGTGATTAATCTAACACAATTATGTCATCTTGATTAAAATCAGCTTTTGAAATCGTGCATTAGAACTTTGTTTTATTTTATTTTACTTTGTTTTTCCTTTAGTTTTTAAATATTTCTTAAATCCAATTATTTTTCCTTTACCAAAGTGTTTGAAAACATTTTCATAAATAGTTCTTTTTACAGTCCCTGTGGGTACGATAACTCGACATTTACTTGTAACTTTATTACTTGTTACGATTGTGTACACTTGCACATTTCCACCGTTCCAAGTTTTTGGCGCCGTTGCCGGGGATTGTTTTTCAAAAGCCATTATTTGTGAATTTTTAGTCTTACATTTTGGTTTATTTATTTTCATATTGAAATTTTTACTTACTCAATTTTTCTGTGATTATTTCAGGTGTTTATGAGTATTGACCAGATTATTGATTTACTCCCCGTGGACCCTGAAATAGAACGAACCTTTTGACAACGAAGAAGACAAGCAAACCAGAGAAGGACCGAAGAAATGAACTTCGAGAATATGAACCAAGGAAACGGAGCAAACCCTGCTCAGAATCCTATCCTTATTGTTGATGATAGGGATAGAGCTTTACGACAATATGCTGTGCCAGTATTTAACGATCTTAATCCGGGTATTAGGAGACCCGAAATTGAGGCACAACAATTCGAGCTGAAGCTAGTCATGTTCCAGATGCTTGCACGGTGGGCCAATTCGGTGGAATGCCATCACGAAGATCCTCATCTTCACTTAAGACTATTTATGGAAGTGAGCGATTCTTTCAAGTTAGCCGGAGTTTAGAAGATACCTTACGATTGAAGTTGTTCCCATATTCGTTAAGGACGAGCTCGTGCTGGTTGAACTCATTGCCACCGAACTCCATTTCTACATGGCAAGAATTAGCCGAGAAATTCCTCATGAAGTATTTTCCGCCAAGCAAGAATGCTAAGCTGAGGAACGAGATCACTGCCTTCCACCAAATGGATGATGAGTCCTTGTATGAGGCATGGGAAAGACTAAAAGAGTTATTACGAAAATGCCCTCATCATGGAATCCCACATTGCATTCAACTTGAGACATTCTATAATGGTCTCAACGCCCACACAAGGATGGTAGTGGACGCCTCTGCTAATGGTGCTCTCCTTTCTAAGTCTTATAACGAGGCTTATGAAATTATTGAGAGGATTGCCAGCAATAATTATCAATGGCCAACCAGTCGTGTAGCATCAGGAAGATGAGTCGCTGGAATTCATGAAGTAGACGCTCTTACTTCACCCGCATCTCAGGTATCATCAATATCCTCAATGCTTAAAAATCTTACTACTCATGGGTCTAATAGTTTTGCAGCACAACCGCCTAATCAATTTGAAAATATAGTCTGTGTTTATTGTGGGGAGGGACATTTGTTTGAAGAATGTCCGTCGAACCCAGAATCTGTATACTACATGGGTAATCAGAACCAATATCGAGGAAGGCAAGGGCTGCAATTGAATTTCTATAACCCATCGTCGAGGAACCACCTGAATTTCTCTTGGAGTAACTAAGGGGCTGGAACCAGTACCACTTACACTCAACCCAAACCAACCCAGCCGCCTAATTTTCCGCAACAAGTTCAGAAACCAGTTCAAGCTGAAGCATCCAATAGCTTGGAAAGTTTGCTTAAGACATACATAGCAAAGAATGATGCCTTAATCCAGAGCCAAGCAGCTACATTGAAGAATTTGGAAAATTAAGTGGGCCAGCTTGCTACTGAACTCAGGAACCGACCACAAGGTGCTCTACCTAGTGACACGGAGAATTCGATAAATCTAGGTAAGGAACATTGTAAAACGTTGGCATTGAGGAGCGGAAGGATAGTAGAGCCCAAAACCATTGAAGCTAGAAAGGAGCAAGCTGATGCTCAAGATTCAGAAGAAGTTCAACCAAGTGTTGAAACCCCAGTTTCACCAGAACCGAAATCTGCAAAACCATGCAAAGTAACCTCAGGACCAGTTAATTCTGATCACCCAACAACTTCATTAGATGTAGAATTACTGCCAAAGGCGAATCAACCAGAATAAGTTCCAGTGATGAAACCATCACCACCTTACCCTCAAAGACTTCAGAAGCCGAAGCAGGAGATTCAATTCAAGAAATTCCTTGACGTACTCAAGCAACTTCACATTAACATTCCGTTGGTTGAAGCACTTGAGAAAATGCCGAAATATGTCAAGTTCATGAAAGATATCTTGTCTAAGAAATGAAGACTTGGAGAATTTGAGATGGTAGCTCTGACAAAGGAATGCAGTGCATATCTTCAGGACAAACTACCCCCAAAATTGAAGGATCCTAGATGTTTCACCATACCATGCAACATTGGATCAACATATTGTGGTAAGGCACTATGTGACTTAGGTGCAAGTATCAACTTGATGCCTATGTCAATATTTAGGAAGTTGGGGATAGGAGAAGTCAAACCAACTACGATTACACTTCAACTAGCAGATCGATCCTTAGCGCATCCAGAAGGAAAAATCGAGGACGTATTGGTACGTGTAGATAAATTTATCTTTCCTGCTGACTTTGTAATTCTAGACTTTGAAGCAGACAAAGAAGTGCCAATTATCCTAGGAAGACCATTCTTAGCAACTAGAAGGACCCTTATTGATGTGCAAAAGGGCGAGCTGACTATGCGTGTTCAGGATGATTAGGTAACATTTAATGTTTTTAAGTTAATGCGATTTCCTGACACGATGGGTGATTGTTCTGCAGTACCCGATTTAGAGGGATTAATAATAGAGAAGGAACTTAACTGTGTTGAGGACCCACTGGAAAGAATTTTGACATCGAATCCTCCAAATGATGAAGAGGAGGATGAATACTTAGCTGTGCTAGAAGCTAATCAAAAAGGATTTAATCTGCAATCCCATTTTCAATCTTTGGAATTAGAGAAAAAGATTCTGACCACCAAAAGCATCAATCGAGGAGCCACCTAAGTTAGAACTCAAGGTATTACCTTCACACTTAAAATATGTTTATTTAGGTAACGCCTCTACTTTGCCTGTGATTGTTTCAGCAGAATTAACTACTGAACAAGAAGAGAAACTTATCATAGTTTTGAAACAATTCAAGAAGGCTATTGGATGGACCATAGCCGACATTCGCGGTATTAGCCCATCTGTATGCATGCACAAGATCATATTAGAAGATAGCGAGAGAGGAACGATTGATGGACAACGGAGACTGAACCCCATCATGAAAGATGTACTAAAAAAGGAAATTATCAAGTGGTTGGATGCGGGTATAATTTACCCCATCTCAGGCAGTTCATGGGTGAGTCCAGTCCAGTGTGTGCCGAAGAAAAGAGGTATCACAGTCGTGGAGAACGAGAACAACGAGTTGATACCAACTAGAACAGTTACGGGATGGAGAATCTGCATCGATTATCGGAAGCTGAACAAGGGGACTAGGAAAGATCACTTCCCTTTGCCGTTCTTGGACCAGATGCTGGATAGACTCGCAGGACGAGATTACTACTGTTTTCTCGATGGATACTCAGGGTATAATCAGATTACAGTAGCACCGGAAGATCAACACAAAACGGCATTCACCTGCCCGTACAGTACATTTGCATTTAGACGCATGCCATTTGGTTTATGTAATGCACCAGCTACATTTCAAAGATGTATGATGTTTATTTTTACTGACATGGTTGAGAAGTACTTGGAAGTTTTCATAGACAATTTCTCAGTATTCGGAGATACTTACGACGATTGCTTAGCCAATCTAGCTAAGGTACTGAGGCGATGCGAAGAAACGAATCTCGTACTCAACTGGGAAAAGTGCCATTTTATGGTACGAGAAGGAATTGTTCTAGGGCATCGGATAACGAGACATGGGATTGAGGTGGACAAAGCAAAAGTAGGCGTTATTGAGAAACTCCCACCTCCAACATCTGTAAAAGGTGTTAGGAGCTTTTTGGGTCACACCGGTTTTTGCCGAACATTTATCAAGGACTTCTCCAAAGTTACTAAACCCTTATGCAAATTATTGGAGAAGGACTCAATATTCAAGTTTGATGAGGAATGCTTGAAAGCCTTCAACAATTTGAAGAGTCGATTAGTCACGGCACCCATAATCGTCACACCAGACTGGGAGTTGCCATTCATATTGATGTGTGATGCAAGTGACTTCACAATTGGAGTTGTCTTAGGCTAGCGAAGGAACAAAGTTTTTCATCCCATCTACTACGCAAGTAGAACTCTAACCAGAGCTCAACTGAACTATACGGTAACAAAAAAGAGTTACTTGCTTTTGTGTTTGCTTTCGAAAAGTTTCGATCTTATCTTGTAGGTACCAAAGTGATTGTCTATACGGACCACTTCGCAATTAAATACTCATTGGCCAAGAAAGATGCTAATCCGAGATTGATCCGATGGGTGCTTCTACTTCAAGAGTTCGATCTAGAAATTCAAGATCGAAGGGGAGTAGAAAACCAAGTAGCGCATCACTTATCCGCATTAGAGCCGCAAGAGGGAAATTCTCCACTTTATATCGATCCAAGAGACATTTCCGGATGAACACATCTTTGAAGGTAAATCATATCCATAATATTCCTTGGTTTGTTGATTTTGCTAACTATTTAGCTTGTGGTTTGATGCCGATTGATAAAACGTATCAGCAAAGAAAAATTTCTTCACGATGTGAAGTACTATTTTTGGGAAAAGCCATATTTGTTTAAAAAGTGTGTAGATCAGATGATTAGGAGATGTGTGATAGAAGATAAAATACCGAAGATTTTATACCACTGTCATTCAGCTCTAAGTGGGGGACACTTCGGAGGTACTAAATGACGTGGCCAAAGTATTGCAAGCCGGATTCTTTTGGCCAACACTATTCAAGGATGCATACGCTTACGTAAAGAGTTGTGATCGATGTCAGAGGGTTGGAAACGTCACCAACAGAAATGAGATGCCTCGAACGAATATCATTGAGGTAGAATTGTTCGATGTTTGGGGTATTGACTTTCTCGGTCCTTTTCCTCCGTCTTTTGGTCACAAATACATACTGGTAGCAGTAGATTATGTGTCCAAGTGGGTCGAGGCTGAAGCTTATCCGATGAACGACGCTAAAGTTGTGATGAAGTTCTTGCAGAAACATGTGTTCACAAGGTTCGGAACCCCAAGAGCTATTATCAGCGATGAAGGGACCCATTTTTTGAATAAGTGGTTAAAATGGTTGTTAGATAAACATGGAGTGAAACATAAGGTTGCTACAGCTTACCATCCGCAGACAAATGGGCAAGCTGAGCTAGCAAATAAGGAGATTAAGGGCATACTTGAGAAGGTAGTTTGCCCGAACCGACGAGATTGGTCCAAGAGACTAGATGATGCTTTATGGGCTTACAGAACAGCATACAAGACACCCTTAGGAATGTCACCCTATAGGTTGGTCTTTGGGAAAGCCTGTCATCTACCTCTGGAGTTAGAGCACAGAGCTTACTAGGCTCTTCGACAACTCAATTTGGATCTCAAGCTTGCTAAAGAGAAACGAATGCTCCAACTCAATGAGCTAGAGGAATTTCGAATGTTCTCATATGAAAATGCCAAATTACTCAAAGAAAGACTCAAGAAATGGCAAGACAAGCATATTCGAGTTTGAGAGTTTGAAGCAGGTCAGCAAGTTTTGTTATTTAATTCTAGATTGAAGTTCTTTCTAGGTAAGTTAAAATCACATTGGTCCGGTCCATTTACGATTCATCGCGTCTATCCATACGGAGTTGTTGAACTCCAAGGTAAGGGAGGTAATTTTCAAGTCAACGCCAGCGTTTGAAACATTACTATGGAGAAAAACACGAAGGATAAAATCTTGTTCAGTTTATCTGATCTTTAGATTTTCTTGCTTTCAATAAATTATTTAGGGTATATTTTTAGGTTTATTATGTTTAAATAAATTTGTCTAGAAGATTGGAACTTAAGCGGACTGTTTGTGACCCTCCGATCTTTCACGGGAATTGATTTTTGCATAATTTTCAAGAAATTAGTCCCTAAATGTCAAAATAAATTTTTGGTTTTCCAAATAAAAAGGTCAATTTTGACCCAAGTCTTAAAATTGCAACTCAATTTCAAATTTTCAGTAGGTCTAGGGACTTAATTGATTTATTTTTAAATTTTGGTTGCAATTTTCGTAATTAATAAAAACTAGGTGCCTCTTTTTGTAAATATTCTTTTAAAGCATCTAGAATAAATATTTTTTTTAATATCAATCTTTTTATTATTATTTGATAAACTTTAATATATAATTATATCCATTATAATTTATATATTAATTTTTATCAACTTAGCTTAGGATTAGAATTAATTTTATTTTATATTTATCTTAGTAATTTAATAGCAATTGATAATTTTATATGTGCATATTTAATTATTAATTGTTGTTAATCTTGAGTAAAATTAGAATTGGACTCTTATTTTTAATTCTTTAATTATTCTAAGAGTTCTACCCTAATTCCTACTCTCCCTCTGTAAATTGCACCCTTGTTTCTCCCCATTCATTCATCACTCAAAACCCCAATCACCAACCCCTCAAAGTGCCGTAAGCCCCTAGCCACAACAAGCATTCGGCCAAGAGCTCCAAAGACTCGCCACGCCGGCTCCAAAGAATTGCCGTGTCGGGGCCTCACGCTCCGCGCCTCCACTGTGTGTGCTGCATCGCCATCGCCCACACTGCACCAGCCCCGTGGCCTACCTGCCACAAGGCCTTGCGTGCCACCTGCTCGCAACCCCCTCACACGTTGCTACTCAGCCATGCGCCTTGTTGCCTTGTGCGCCTATGCGCACACTCCTCCTTCACCCAACCTAAGCCAAAAGCCTTTTAAATTTCCATCTTTTGTTCATTAGTATATTTTATTTTCAGAGTTCTTAATTTTTACGAGGAAGGTGGTAAGAAAAATATTTTTCCCTTAAATTTAATTTTTATTTAATTATTTAATTTTTCAATTTATTGAAATATTAGTAATTGTTATTAAATTTTCAAGAAACTAATTTTTTTTTTTACTTTTCTTTCCATCTGATGTTCAGGTTAATCATGACTCGCAAAAGAACTCGTGCCTCCGCCCAAATCGACAAAACACAAAGCAAATTTCACTGTGAAGAAGCCAAAGTAAGATACGAAAGTATCTTCAAAAATCAACAGATGCATCCATAGAAAGGCTTCACATTGAAGGAAAGCAACTACAGAGACTTTATGGCACGTATTTGTCAAGTTGCTGAAGCCCTCAATTGGGAATTGTTTTGTTAAAAGAGACCAAGTGTGGATGAGGAACTAGTTCGTGAATTCTACGCGAACTTAACCTCAAGCGAATTGACTGAAGTTCCAGTCCGTTGAATCAAGGTACCAATAAATTCAAATGCTATTAATGAATTCTTTGAATTAACTGATTTCGACAACGATGAATATTCTTCTCTATTGAGCAACATTAAGCCTGAAAATTTGCAAGAAATTCTCGAGGAGCTTACAGTTCCAGGTTCTAAGTGGACTATGTCAAAGCAAGGAATCCACACGTGTCGAAGAGAGTATTTGACACCACTTGCGAAGGTATGGTTCTATTTCATTCATTTCAGCCTTATGCCTAGTTCGCATGGGACTACAATCTCATTAGAGCGAATGGTCCTATTATACTCAATTCTAACTGGAAAGACCATTGATGTGGGCAAAATCATCCTAAGAGAAATGCAAAATTGTGCCATTAGACATTCTGGCCCGGCCTATTTCCCTTTTACGATAACAATTTTATGCTTAAAAGCAAAACTCCTTGCGGACGTGAAGGGGACAGAGTATAGTCAAGGCACAATCACCGATTGGGACCTCTACAGAGTAGCCGGAGATTCTGTTCTACAGCAACAAGTTGAAGAGAGCGAGGATCCCGAAGAAGCAGAAGATGATCCCACAGAAAACCTGCCAGAGCAATCAACTGAAGTCCCTAATGAGGCAGAATCAATGGAACCAGAAGCTGAACCTGATATCGAAACCTCAATGTTTGGAGTTCCACCGCCTAGCCCAGATCTTCATGATGAGCTGTTAAAGCTGATGGACTTAATGCAACACATGCAATGGCAGCAACAAGCCTACTGGAGATACTCAAAATTAAGAGATGACTCGATGAGGAGTGCTCTCAAGAAAATTTATAATGATCCATTTATTTTTGTGCCTGAGTTTCTAGATTTCATATTTGAACCATGGATTTCACCATCAAAGAAGGAGCAAGGCGATTCATACAAAGGCAATACTGATGGAGCAAAAGATGAGTCGAATTCGGAAGGATCAGCAAACAAATAAAAGGGGAGGACTTCAACTTTAGTTTATTTTTATTCTTAAGTTATTTTAGGATTAGGTTAATTAGGAATTTCTATTTTTGCACAATAAAACAAGAGATAGGAATCATGAATAAAATCTGAACAAGTCACAAAGGCTAAAGTGTGGCAAGAGATATATACATGTCTAGGATTGGATTTTAGAGAGAGCTTGGTACTTAAGCAGTCAATTTGACTCACCTCCTCTTTTCTAAATATCCTACCTGGTGTATAGTATCTATTCACTTTAAACAATGAGGACATTGTTCACTTTAAGTAGGGGGACCGAAAATTTGAATTACTTCCACTCAGAATAAAATTTTCTTTTAATTATGATTAGGATATATTTTGTTCAATAATTTGAAATCTTGTTAAGTATGCTGAACTTCAGTATTAATAAAGTTCTATTATTTCAATAAGTTATTATGTTAGCTTTGTAACACCCCAAACCCGGCCTAGAAGTTAGGCCCGAATCTGGCGTGTCACATGGAAAAACTTGTTTGAGAATTACAACCTCTTTGTTAAAACCCAAAACACTTCAGCAATTGTTAACTACTTGAAAACGTAATTATCTTTAAAAACCTTTTTGGTGGCGAAAGCATATTTGAAATAAACAATTTACAAAAATGTGATGTTTAGAAATAGAGTTGCAGAAGCATTTTGAAATCGTTGCGGAAACGTAGATAAAATACAAGTATTTTTGAGAGATCGTTTGATGAGTTGAAAATCGAGGTAGTGAGCTTTAAAATCGTGGCTTTTGAAAATATTGTTGATAATTCGAGAGAAAATTTTCGAGTTAAAATATTTGTAAAAGTTTGTTATAAAATCCATTTATTAATCAATTTTGGAAAACCATTATTTATGATTTTAGAAAATCCCCGTTAAAACAATTGAAGCAATATTATAAGTACGACTAAACATAAAGCAATTTAAATACTCCAGAGGCCTTATTACATCATAAAAAAAAAACAAGATAGTAAAGTGAACGGAAATAGAAATCTAAAGTTCAAAATAAACACCATTTCTGAAGTATGGCCTCCACCGAGTCATCCATGGGCCCAAGTCCTCATTACGGAGCATTACCTACAAGGGTTAAGAAAAGGGGGTGAGTTACAAGAACTCGGTGCAGAAACCCCTTACCGTCATCCACCTGGGCTCGAACCCATATAGCAAAAAATTTGGGCCTAAGCCCTTTTACAAAATAATGTATCAATGATATCATGTAAATGAAATGCAATTCCCAAACCAATCCTAATAATCCATCCGCTACACACCACCCGTACCATCCATCACACCTGTGGGGATCTTTTGTCAACCCACCCCGCCAACACACCAATCGTAGGCATTTAGCCATTTATATCAAATTCGAATTGTGGACAAGCCACCAGAATAATAGAACATACGTGGCTTAGCCACCAGAAAAAATGTGTGAGTCACTGTAATATGTGGCAGAGCCACCAAATTTCACTTCCCCGATCATCAATATCCCAATCCCATGCAACTTATGTAAATGCAACATACATCGTAAATCATAATATTTACAATATAACCACGATAATTAATAACTCAGAGATTTATTACAAACAATTTGGCCCATTAACACTTTACAAAATCGGCCGATTAGGGCATTATATCAAACCGGCCCATTAAGCCATATATCAGATCGGCCCATTTAGCAATATATCAGATCAGCCCATTAAGCAATATATCAAATCGGCCCATTATGGATATATATCAAATCGGCCCGTTAAGGCAATATAACAAATCAACCCATTCAGGCAATATAACAATTCGGCCCATTAAGGCAATATAACAAATCGGCTCGTTAAGGCAGTATAACAAATCGGCCCTTTAGGGGCATTTCCGTAATTTGGCCCATAGGGGCATTTTCGTAATTCGGTAATCTTACCCACTAAGGGTAATTTGGTAATCTCGCAACCCAGGGGTATTTCGGTAATTTACCCTCCAAGGGTATTTTGGTAATTCCGCAACCTAGACTTAACTACTAATATGGGGCATAAAAATCGAAACTGTCCATCTGCGTCGTACTGACTAAATTGACTATAACTCGAGTTAGGAATCTTGAAATCTAAATCTGTAATTTTTCCTTGAAACTAGACTCATATTTCTTCTTACTTCTATTTTTCCAAAATTTTTGGCTTAACCATTTAGTACAGTTTATTCTTTAAAATTTCCCTTGTTTCACTGTCCAACGATTCTGACCTCTCTTACTTTAATTTCAAATATCTAACTGTACGGTTTTCATATACTGCTCCCACTTATTTATTTTGAAAATAGGTTCTCTAAGGAATCTATACATATAAATTATAACTCATAATTCCCTTTTTACAATTTTAAACGATTTTTCCAAGACAGAACAGAGAACTGCAAAGTCGATCAGAACCAGTCTCACTAAAATTAAGATATCACAGAATATACAATTCCTCTTCCTCCTTTGTTTCTTTCATATAAAAATATACACAGTAAGATTTATTTCGATATCTTATTAGCTTTCTAATTCCCTTTCTCCTATTTTTTGTGATTTTTCAAAATCACGTCACTGCTGCTGACCAAACTGTTTTATTGCAAAAATATGGTTACCACTACGAATATACGCACGCCCGAGTGGTCACGGATGCCGGTTTCCGGTTTTCTTTGGTATTTTGACCGAATCATAGAACATATCATGCAAACATTCAGAGAGGTAAGAGATTACACACCATTTCAAACATGTATTCGGAAGGGTACGGGATTACACACCTTGATTACAAGTTGTGCTTTCTACCGTTTCAACACCATGAATGTGATCTCCCTCAGTGCACCAAAAATCGATCCTACCCTTTGGCTACTGAAATCCCGTCCTAACAATATTTGGTGAGCGAAAAAGTTGTTAGCAATTATCCCACCTTTGATCAAAACAAATCTTATAACAACGTTCATAACCCACTTGCTTGACAAGTCGACGATAACGATTTGGTTAATACAAATCACTTGTGCTCCTTCACCTTGTTGAAAGCCCTAAATCCAACGATGGCCGTATCACAGAAAAGAATGTAACTCAGACCCAACGAGAGAGAAAGAAGAACACTCGATTATTAAGGAAAAACTCGGATGAAACAAAGTTATCGACAAAGAGAGAACTACTACTTACCGATTGTTAATTTCCTTGTAGCGCCACTCACTTAAATCACTACGAAAAGAGGATGATTTGATCACAAGGTAATGTCGAATTAAGAATAGAGAAAATGTTGATGAAAAGGTCAAAAGAAAAGAATGGATGGAGAGAAGAGTGCTAGATTGTTTCAGCTATCTAAGGGGAGATGAACAAAAAGGTGAGTGATTCGGCCAAACAAAGGAGAAAGATATACACTCAAAGCTTGAAGATTCGGCAAGAAGGAGAAGGAAATTTGGAGAGAAAAGAAAAATTACACAAAAGTTGCAAATAGGAGTTTTTAGCCAAAACAACACCAAAACTTTTACCAATTGCCAAAGAAAATTCGGCTACCTCCCTCTACACCCAAAACCGTCCACATTCATGACCATAATGGTCAAAAATTGGCCAACCACACTTTCCATAACACTTCCCTTGAAAAAGGCCACATGTTCCCCTTACTTTCCCCTTTCTCTTGATTTCTTTCCTCACCTTCATCCTTTCCTATTTTCCTTAGCCATCTTGCCAAAAATAAAAAGTCCACCTTGCCTTATTTACATGCTTGGCCGACACTTAGGGAAAGAATGCAAAAATAATAGTCAAAATTTGCACACAATGGGATTTGAACCTCTTCCCTCAAGGTACTTCATATGGCACCATAACCTTCTTACCAATTGTTCAATTATTCAAGCAAATTGCTCTCTTATTTCCATAAGCCTTGATGCCACTTACTATCTCTCCTTAAAGTGCTAAAACAAAAAATTTTACTAAAGCCCAACTTGAACCCAGAACTTCATAGAACCCCGTAACTTTCTAAAATCACCTTCCTAATAAGTCCAACTTGAAATAATGTCGTTCTCTTATTCTCAAAAATTTTTAAAATGCTTCTACGCTCAAGGCCCAATGGGCTCAATCCTACTAGGCCCAATTTCGGGTCGTTACAATTCTACCCTCCTTAAAGAAATTTCGTCCTCGAAATTTTCAACCAACTACTAAACGCACCGCTCAAATCACACCACTATGCTTTCGCTGCGCACTCTGATCTTAATAACACTAATGTACTTTTAACATAATCTTGAATCCTCTTTCACACAACCAAACACCTGACTTGATGGTGATGAAAAAATCCTGAGCCTTATGCTCCTTAGACCGCATCTCAAAGATGCTCCTGACCTCCTCCAGCATTCTCCCGGATGACAACTTCTGCAATAATCACAAGCCAAAAAGTTTGGACGTGCCTTAACACGCTTTACAGAACGAGACTGTGACCCAAAAGAATCGCGATCTAATTTCTTCTTACAGTCCACAGACCCAACTCGAAGTGCTTCACCGATTCCTTTAACCTCCTCCAATACTTACTTAACTAGCTGAGTCAGCTCATCAATTCCAGCTCGGTCATAAGATCCCGTCTCAACCACTGGCGATGCCAGCGCCTCCCTTTCGAAAACATGCCCCGGTGCTGAAGATCTAGCCTTAGCACCTCGGCCTCTACCACGTCCACATCTATCACGTCTACGTCCTTTAACGCTCATGTTCACTAATGCCAACTTAATCTTATTACGAGTCTTATGAATCAGTATAATTATTCAATGTTTATTAAACAATGTTTTATGGAGTATAGAAAGTAAAGTTGTTTTTGTAGTACGTATCTAAGGTCTCAATTTCTATAGTTTCAGTTCCTAAAGCTAAGAGTTCTAGAGTATTTCTACAGTCATACCACAATAATCATAAATTGAAAACATAACTTACTTGACTTGGAGCCAGATACCCGTGGTACCATACTTCCTTTAACACATATATCTATAATTTAAAATTCATACAAAATTTGACAACGCTTTTGAACCCAAACCACAGCCGAGTTTTGAAATCTAGGCTCTGATACCATAAAATGTAACACCCCAAACCCGGCCTAGAAGTTAGGCCCGAATCTGGCGTGTCACATGGAAAAACTTGTTTGAGAATTACAGCCTCTTTGTTAAAACCCAAAACACTTCAGCAATTGTTAACTACTTGAAAACGTAATTATCTTTAAAAACCTTTTTGGTGGCGAAAGTATATTTGGAATAAACAATTTAAAAAAATGTGATGTTTAGAAATAGAGTTGCAGAAGCATTTTGAAATCGTTGCGGAAACGTAGATAAAATACAAGTATTTTTGAGAGATCGTTCGATGAGTTGAAAATCGAGGTAGTGAGCTTTAAAACCGTGGCTTTTGAAAATATTGTTGATAATTCGAGAGAAAATTTTCGAGTTAAAATATTTGTAAAAGTTTGTTATAAAATCCATTTATTAATCAATTTTGGAAAACCATTATTTATGATTTTAGAAAATCCCCGTTAAAAGAATTCAAGCAATATTATAAGTACGACTAAATATAAAGCAATTTAAATACTCCATAGGCCTTATTACATCATAAAAAAACCCAAAATAGTAAAGTGAACGGAAATAGAAATCTAAAGTTCAAAATAAACACCATTTCTGAAGTATGGCCTCCACCGAGTTATCCATGGGCTCAAGTCCTCATTACGGAGCATTACCTACAAGGGTTAAGAAAAAGGGGGGTGAGTTAGAAGAACTCAGTGTGAAACCCCTTACCGTCATCCACTGGGCCTGAACCCATATAGCAAAAATTTGGGCCTAAGCCCTTTTACAAAATAATGTATCAATGATATCATGTAAATGAAATGCAATTCCCAAACCAATCCTAATAATCCATCCGCTACACACCACCCGTACCATCCATCACACCTGTGGGGATCTTTTGTCAACCCACCTCGCCAACACACCAATCGTAGGCATTTAGCCATTTATATCAAATTCGAATTGTGGACAAGCCACTAGAATAACAGAATATACGTGGCTTAGCCACCAGACAAAATGTGACAGAGTCACCAGAATATGTGGCAGAGCCATCAAATTTCACTTCCCCGATCATCAATATCCCAATCCCATGCAACTTATGTAAATGCAACATACATCGTGAATCATAATATTTACAATATAACCACGATAATTAATAACTCAGAGATTTATTACAAACAATTTTGCCCATTAACACTTTACAAAATCGGCCCATTAGGGCATTATATCAAATCGGCCCATTAGGGCATTATATCAAATCGGCCCATTAAGCCATATATCAGATCGGCCCATTTAGCAATATATCAGATCGGCCCATTAAGCAATATATCAAATCGGCCCATTATGGCTATATATCAAATCGGCCCGTTAAGGCAATATAACAAATCAGCCCATTAAGGCAATATAACAATTCGGCCCATTAAGGCAATATAACAAATCAGCCCGTTAAGGCAGTATAATAAATCGGCCCTTTAGGGGCATTTCCGTAATTTGGCCCATAGGGGCATTTTCGTTATTCGGTAATCTTACCCACTAAGGGTAATTTGGTAATCTCGCAACCCAGGGGTATTTCGGTAATTTACACTCCAAGGGTATTTTGGTAATTCCGCAACCTAGACTTAACTACTAATGTGGGGCATAAAAATCTACACTGTCCATCTGCGTCGTACTGACTAAATTGACTATAACTCGAGTTAGGAATCTTGAAATCTAAATCCGTAAATTTTCCTTGAAACTAGACTCATATGTCTTCTTACTACTATTTTTCCAAAATTTTTGGCTTAACCATTTAGTACAGTTTATTCTTTAAAGTTTCCCTTTTTTCACTATCCAAAGATTCTGACCTCTCTTACCTTAATTTCAAATATCTCACTGTACGGTTTTCATATACTGCTCTCACTTATTTCTTTTGAAAATAGGTTCTCTAAGGAATCTATAAATATAAATTATAACTCATAATTCCCTTTGTACAATTTTAAACGATTTTTCCAAGCTAGAACAGAGAACCGCAAAGTCGATCAGAACCAATCTCACTAAAATTAAGATATCACAGAATATACAATTCCTCTTCTCCTCTGTTTCTTTCATATAAAAATAGACACAGTAAGATTTATTTCGATATCTTATTCGCTTTCTAATTCCATTTCTCCTATATTTCATGATTTTTTAAAATCACATCACTGCTGCTGACCAAACTGTTTCATTGCAAAAATATGGTTACCACTACAAATATACGCACGCCCGAGTGGTCACGGATGCCGGTTTTCGGTTTTCTTTGGTATTTCGACCGAATCATAGAACATATCATACAAACATTCAGAGAGGTAAGAGATTACACACCATTTCAAACATGTATTCGGAAGGGTACGGGATTACACACCTTGATTACAAGTTGTGCTTTCTACCGTTTCAACACCACGAATGTGATCTCCCTCAGTGCACCAAAAATCGATCCTACCCTTTGGCTACTGAAATCCCGTCCTAACAATATTTGGTGAGCGAAAGAGTTGTTAGCAATTATCCCACCTTTGATCAAAACAAATCTTATAACAACGTTCATACCCCACTTGCTTGACAAGTCGACGATAACGATTTGGTTAATACAAATCACTTGTGCTCCTTCACCTTGTTGAAAGCCCTAAATCCAACGATGGCCATATCACGTAAAAGAATGTAACTCGGACTCCAACGAGAGAGAAAGAAGAACACTCGATTATTAAGGAAAAACTCGGATGAAACAAAGTTATCGACAAAGAGAGAACTACTACTTACCGATTGTTAATTTCCTTGTAGCGTCACTCACTTAAATCACTACGAAAAGAGGATGATTTGATCACAAGGTAATGTCGAATTAAGAATAGAGAAAATGTTGATAAAAAGGTTAAAAGAAAAGAATGGATGGAGAGAAGAGTGCTAGATTGTTTCAGCTATCTAAGGGGAGATGAACAAAAAGGTGAGTGATTCGGCCAAACAAAGGAGAAAGATGTACACTCAAAGCTTGAAGATTCGGCAAGAAAGAGAAAGAAATTTGGAGAGAAAAGAAAAATTACACAAAAGTTGCAAATAGGAGTTTTTTGCCAAAACAACACCAAAACTTTTACCAATTGCCAAAGAAAATTCGGCTACCTCCCTCTACACCCAAAACCGTCCACATTCATGACCATAATGGTCAAAAATTGGCCAACCACACTTTCCATAACACTTCCCTTGAAAAAGGCCACATGTTCCCCTTACTTTCCCCTTTCTCTTGATTTCTTTCCTCACCTTCATCCTTTCCTATTTTCCGTAGCCATCTTGCCAAAAATAAAAAGTCCACCTTGCCTTATTTACATGCTTGGCCGACACTTAGGGAAAGAATGCAAAAATAATAGTCAAAATTTGCACACAATGGGATTTGAACCTCTTCCCTCCATACTCTTCACTTAATGCCATAACCTCTTTGCCATATGCTCAATTATGCAAGCAAATTGCTCTCTTATTTCCATAAGCCTTGATGCCACTTACTATCTCTCCTTAAAGTGCTAAAACACAAAATTTTACTAAAGCCCAACTTGAACCCAGAACTTCATAGAACCCCGTAACTTTCTAAAATCACCTTCCTAATAAGTCCAACTTGAAATAATGCCGTTCTCTTATTCTCAAAAATTTTTAAAACGCTTCTACGCTTAAGGCCCAATGGGCCCAATCCTACTAGGCCCAATTTCGGGTCGTTACAAGCTTAATAATGATATGAATGTGTTTTAATAGAGCATGCAAATTCGTACCATAAATTTTTAGTTCCCTACGACAAAATTAGGCATGCATGAAAGTTTAAGTCTTTAGAATTGACTTAGTAATTTCTTGAGGCGAAATCCTAGGAAGCATGGAATATTGAAAATGATTTAGGCAACTATTGTTTGGACCGTTTGAGCCTTTCAAGCTGACCCTGATAAAATTATCCGTTGAAACCCAACTTTGAGACTATATGGCCTAATTTTATTCGGACCTATGCAATATTTAGCCATCAATTTTCTCTTCATTACTTTTAAAATTGTCCCAAACACTAGACTCAGTACTATTCAGAAGATCGTTTGAAAATAAGTTTGGGGGAGTTGAAAAGAAGTATCAAATGCTCAAAAATTGTAGTACATGAAGCAAGTGCTCGAATTTGAGCCTAAAAAAAACATGTACTTAAAATGAAATAAGTGGTCGAAAGAGCATAAGTTGGGTATCAAGGGTGAAAATTTTGAAGGTTCGATTTTAAGCTGAGTCTAGGGTTCTTAAGCCAAAAAAATTGTCTATCTTTTATCTACCCCTAAGCCCAGCCACGTTACAACCTTATTAAAGACCTATTGATTCAAAATTCCAATGTTACCTACATTAGTGGAGAGAAATTGCTCTGTTCAACATATGAAGACATTAGTTAAGCTTAATGATTACAGTTTACTTTTTGAATAAGAAATTAAAATCAAATTGGTAGTGAAGAACATGTCTTTATTAAGAAACATTTAGTCTAATTTTGCTAGTATAATAATTGTTGGAGGTAATTTGAACGATATGTATACTTAAGTAGCATAATTATCAAATTTCTTATTTTTTAGCATAAGTATATTAAATTCATAATTTTGAGAAGAAAGTTGTTTTGAAGGAGTTTTTCAAAGGTGTTTCCGAGAAAATTCTTTTCAAATTTGTGCATTACTCGGGAAGAGCAATGAATTAAGTTTGGGGGTGTGGAAACACAGAAATTTATATATATTTTTATGCCCTTTTTATCCCAAATTCATGCAGTTTCGATTAAATTCTTGTCGGAAAATAATTAAATATTATAAAATAATTAAATTGTGCTAGAAATATGAACCTGATGAATTTTAATTAATTCTATAGTTAATTTTTATTTATTTTGACTATTTTAAAATGATTCGCACAAAGGGCTTAAAATTGGCTCTACAGACATCGCTCAAGAATAAACCCGAGAAGCAATTTGAAGTATCAAGGCGAAGTTATTTCCAGCCCAAGACGGTCCAATTATGAATATTTAATCATAATATAATTAATTCTAACTTATTCCCAATTCAATTTGGGCTAAATAAATTAATCTTAATTAATTATGAAAAAGGCCCAGTTGAACCGCATCAGTTGAACCGAACCGATTGAACCGAACCAAGCAAAGAGTTGGGCAGCCCAAACCGTCCATATTGCTGGCCCAAATCATCTTATTAGCTGATTAATTAAGTTGCAAAGAAGCCCTTGAAGACTTTTAAAAGTTGCATTCAAACCCCTCAAATATGGTGGCTTTGTAGATTTGCCCCATGCCATATTTAGCAAAGTTGAAACCATAAACTTTGCCACATAGATGGCCGGCCAAGGGAGGTATCTTTTGCTGCTACTATTTGCTATTTTTAGCAGCCATGATCAGCTATAAATATCACCCCTTGCTGATCATTCAAATCAACCCCCAAGCCTCCAACATTCTCCTCTCTCACTTTCTCTCAACTCCCATTTTCCATTTTCCCTTTTTGTGTTCTTGTGCCGATTTTTCCTCTTGGAAAAGAGGTGTTTTCCCAGCCATTTGGAGCAGCGATTGGAGTGTTCATAAGCCACCTTGATAGCCGAGGACAACGGAGAACGAAGAATGGAGCAGTTAGACAAGCCACGGAGAAACACCGGATTTGTTTCTTGTTCCCTGTCTCTTTAAATTTCGTTGTTGTTTTGACAAACATGTTTATGAATATTTATGCTATTGGAATGGGTAATTTAATCAGCTTAACTTGAATTTAATTCGTGTTGGGTTGATTGCATTTCGTCCTCTTAAATTATTAAAATTGTGTTTATACTGTTAAAAGGCCTCGGTAAAATGCTTGATTAAGTAAAATCATGTTTAAGTTATCTGGCATTATAATTGTTTAGATAGCTAATGAATTAATTATTTAAACGCATTGAAATTGTAATTAATGGACACAATACTTAATCTGTGCATGTTTAATTCTTCTAAGGTAGCTGAAGATTAAATTAGCTTTGTATTTGGCGATACATATGCCTTGCATAACTTGCAAGATTTTTTGTGATTAAATTGTTTCAAGGTAAAAATACTTTGTTACCTCACATGATCTTTTATATGTTTATTAGGTTGAATTAATCGGTTAAATCACATAGGGATATGCGAGAGATTGTTTAATTTAATAAGTATTTATGTGCAATAACATGTTTACTCTTAGAAGTCTGTTCAATCGATCGAATTTGCATAGAAATATGTACAAGAGATGAATGGATTTTTATTTGTAAATATGTTCATAAGTTAGAAAATTACCAAGTTGCCATGTTTTAACAGGTATAAACACAAGTTAATAATTCTAAGGTAAGAAATGTGATTAATCCAACACAATTATGTCATCTTGATTAAAATCAGCTTTTGAAATCGTGCATTAGAACTTTGTTTTATTTTATTTTACTTTGTTTTTCCTTTAGTTTTTAAATATTTCTTAAATCCAATTATTTTTCCTTTACCAAAGTGTTTGAAAATATTTTCATAAATAGTTCTTTTTACAGTCCCTGTGGGTACAATAACTCGACATTTACTTGTCACTTTATTACTTGTTACGATTGTGTACACTTGCACATTTCCACCGTTCCAACTGGGCTATAAAAGTTTTGAATTACGATATTAAAACTGCAGGTGAGAAGAGAATGATGCAGATGAACGAGCTAGACGAATGGAGAGCTGATGCCTACGAGAACTCGAAATTATACAATGAGGCAACAAAGCGACGCCATGATGCTCGTCTAAAGAAATCAAGACAATTCAAAGTAGGGGACTTGGTCCTGCTATACAACTCGAGGCTTAAACTGTTCCCTGGGAAACTAAAATCAAGATGGTCAGGTCCATTCATGATCAAAACAATTTTTCCCTATGGCACAATCGAGGTAACTCATCCCACTCAAGGCACATTCAAGGTAAATGGTCACCGACTCAAAATCTATAATGGTAAAGATTTTAGGGATATGAGAGAGGAGCTTCAGCTCTGTGAACCTTCTTTTTAAAATGAAAACAGGGTAAGTCTAGCTTAAGACTTTAAACGAGCGCTTCTCGGGAGGCAACCCGAGCATTAACCACACTAACATTAGATTCTTAATTTTTAGCATTTAATCCCATACTAATTAATTCAATAAAGCGCAGGTTTTAGACCACACGGCCTAGCACATAGCTGTGGCCGTGGCCATGTGGATGCCCCGGATCACCGTTCTGACATGGCAGAGGTGGTACGAGTCAGAGAGAATCCAATCTTTGAAGTCACGGACTCCAACCACTACCCCACGGGCACCGACAGAATGCCATGGCCGTGCGACGCGGTCGTAGATGACACTGACTTATCACCAATGGGCGTGGCAATCTGTAAAATGGGCGTGGGTGAACCAACACACCTAGACACACAGCCGTGCGAGGCGGCCGTATGAATCGACACGCCTAAGGAGCACGGGCATGGGATGGTACCAGGTTTGAAAATCTATTTAAACCCCCCTCCCTTCCCTCTTCTCCTACTAACTTTCAACCTTCAACTTTTCATTTTCTTTCCTACCCCTTTTCTCTATACCCTTGAGCTACACCAAAACAATGCCAAAGAAGCGGAAGAAGCCAAAGCACAGTCTCCCTCATGGAGACCGATACATATAAGTTCATGCCGGTCGCTTCAATCATTCGACGAGCCAAGGATATTTGAGACCATTTAGTTTTTATTTCGTTTTTCTCTTTTTCTTCAATTTCCTTATCTTTACTTCTCTTCTGCTTAATTTAGTTTATTTTATCTTAGTTTCTTGATTTTAGGTTCTAAAGGCTGCTAAGGAATCACACCACGACCACCACCATATCCTCAGCCTTATAAATCACACCCAACAATAAGGACTCTACGGTCCATCCATCTTTTCTTTTAATTTTAGTTTCATCTTTATTTTTCTTCACTTTAGCTTGCTTTTCTTTAATTATTTAATTAGTATAGTTTTAATTATTATTATATCCTGGCTAATCCTCAACGAGCTACCCAACTTCTTCATCTAGCGTAGGATCGTCATCCGCACCAAGCCTCCAACTTATCTTTCACCTCCGACTCAAGGAATCCATCCAAAATTCAGGGAGTTTCACTTCTCTCCATATCTTATGATTTTAGTATTATTGTCTATATATCTAACTTTGTACATTGAGGGCAATGTACATCTTAAGTGTGGGGGGTGAACAACCTAAAAAGGTGCCTAACTTTTTTCATTATTCTCAAATTTCTGAAATTAGGTGCCAAACTTTTCGCATTATTCTCAAAATCCTGAATTTAGTCTTGTTTTTTAAGTAAATTTCTCATATTATAATTAGGATGAAATTTCTAATGATTTATGATTTTTATTGATATGTTTTAGATTAAGTCATTGATAATTGTGCATTGATAATTAAATTCTAAGAATACTAGAGAATCAAGCATGATAAGTCTATTTTTCAAAAATTAAAAATTTTCTAGGTTGTCGAACTGAGTTTAAATATTACTTTGAAGTTTGAAATTTACGAGGTTGATATCAAAATACCCATAATTTTTGTGAGATTTTGAGCCTTATAGAGCATATATTCTTTTTCATGCTCAATTTATTGATTATGAGTATGTCAACATTGATTTGTTATTCTAGAACTTGCCTCGTTTATACATGTCGAGACCACACCTATGATTTGATATACAGAGATGATTAAGGCACCTAGGTTTTAACCCACTAACTCCATTAAAAGCCTACCTTCACAATTAACCCCTAGTGAACCCCTTTTAATCCCAACAACCCTTTTTATTGACATAACCGCTAATATTAACCTGAAACCCTTTGTTTTTGTTATCACCATTCTTTTTCGACTTCCCTTATATCAAGATTTGATTTGATTAATAGCCTAACTATGTTTTTATTTCAGTAATTTATCCTTTGTTATGTATTTATGATTTGTGTTTAAAAAAATAAAAATAAAAAATCAATCAAAGTATATTCATTATTCATTAATAGTTTTGTGATTAAGTGAGCTTATACGTTTGAATTCCAAATATTGAAGAAGAAGCTCGTATTATTAGTTTAAATTTTCAATCCATTATGTAATTATTCAGTTTATTGTTTCTAGTTAGGTATTTTATCAATTCAATCTCGATTCTAACCTTCTAATTCAGCCTATATCCACACCTTAACCCTAGCCCCGTTACAAACCTTTCAAAGACCTTTTGATTTGTGCATCATCTCATATTACAGTGGTGGAGACTTGATTTTCAGGCAAGCCTATGGGGTTAACTTTTCATGTTCGACTTTTCAGTGCTTTTTCCTGAACCTTAAACACTTTGAGTGATTTGAGTGAATCTCTAGTGAGGATGTCAATCCTTGTCGGTTTTAAATTAAAGGTAATTATTTAGATAAGGGGAGACGCCTATATTTTCAAGCTACAAATCTATGACTTAGATTGTTTGAAACCTTAGGACTCTTTGAATTGAATTATCCATGTATAAATTATCTATGAATTATGATAAGACATTGTTGATAGGAATTATGAATTATTGAAAGTTCGTTTTAATTGTAAGTTGAGAATTTTGCTTGAGGACAAGCAAAAGCTTAAGTGTGGGGGTATTTGATAAACCGAAATAGTAACATATTTTAATCCCACATTTAGCATACTTTTGGATGATTTATCCCTTGATTTATGTAAAAAGGTGCTCTTAATCCTTTCTTTTCATGTCTTATACTCAGGAAAGCACCCAAGAATAAAAAGAACGAGAAACGGGCTTAAAACGGACCAAAATGGGCCAAAGAAGAAGTCGACACGGCCTGGACTAAAGCCCACACGGCTGTGCCTCCTCAAATATACTAGAACACGGCCTGATGTCGACCTACATGGCCATACCTCACTAACGGAGTCTAACACGGCCTGACCACGATTCACACGGGCGTATGCCATGACCGTGCCCCTGCCGTGGAGGAGAGTAATTTCACTCGGAAAAGGATACTTAGGGGCAAAGAAACACATTCCAAAAGCCTATAAATACACCCTAAGTATAACCTAAAAGAGGGGGTCGACGGGTGGTCAGCTAGGCCAAAGAGCCGAGCCGAAAAGGTCAGATTTGTGGGAAACTCTCAAGGGATAGCCAGTTGATCCATCTCAAGAAGCCGGAATTCTACTCAAGATGGAGGATCTCCTCTTCAATTCCTTCAGGGGGTTTTAGGGATTTCTTATGTTTTGTTTTATCTTTTCTTCTGAGATGTTTTCTTTTATTATTATGAACTAAACCCTTCAGATACCTGAAGGGGGATGAAACCTAGATGAATCTTGTTATTTTTTTTCTGAACTATATGATAAATACTTGATTTGTTCTTAATTATGTGTGCTTAATTCTTGTGTTGATATTTGCGGATATTAATTCAAGTTCAATGTGCTTAGGTGGTGGAGCAAAAGTCCCTGCTTAAGAGTAGATTTAGCATAATTAAGCGGAGTTGATCGCGCGCCTAGAGATAGGGTGACGAGATTTTGCCGGATTAGGGTGAAACCTAATATGGGAGTCCATAGATCGATTTACTGCTATTCTAGGGGGTTATTAATGGGAAAGAGATTTCAATTAATTAACCTAGGGTTAGACATTATTCGCCTCGAGAGAGGGTTTAATATAAATTAGGAGTCCTACGGATCAAGTCAAGTGAATAAATCGTGCAGTTCGGTGTTAGATAACAAGTGGAGTCTAGGTGGGTTCTTCCTAAGGGTATCGTCTTAATCAACTGAGTTTTTTCCAAGTATTTCCCCAATTCATTCTTTTTGTCTTTGCGTCTTTAGCTTAGTAATTAGTTTATTTAGATTAATAAACAACTTCACTTATTTTAGGCTAAATAATAGAAAGAAAGTTAGTATTAGTACTTTTAGTTTCGTTGGGTTCGATAATGCGGTCTTGCCTAAGCTATACTACTGTTCGATAGGTGCACTTGCCTCAATCGTTGTCATAGTTAGTTTCCAGGTTCGATCATTATCTTTATAAATTTTAAAACTCTGACTTCACAGCGATCAGACACAGGCGTGTTCCTTTTCACACGGGCGTGTGGCCCTGTTTTGAGCAAAAATTTTCTAAGTGTTCGTTAGCTTCCAGTTCAGTCCTGAACCACCTTATATGTATGATTCGGGTCTTGTAGGCCCATAATAGGGACGTTATGAATACGAATGAAAAGTTTTAAGTTGGAAAGAAAATTTATGGCCCGATTTTGTATGATTACGTATGTTAAGTCCGGTAATGCCTCGTACCTAGTTTCAGCGTCCAATACGGGTAAGAGGTGTTACAGGAAAAGACTAAATTGGAAATAGAAATAAATAAAGATGATAATAACTTAATATCATACTATTATAATCATCTTCTTCCCCAAATTCTATGAAAACCCTAGGAAAAAGAAAGAAAATCAAGCAAGCCTAATTGGGTAAGTAATCTTGTCCTGTTTTTAGTAATTTTCATATTTTCGAGATCGTAATAACTTAATCTATCTATTTTTGGGATCAATTTGTAAAGATATTAAATTATTGAAATTTTTCCATGGATGAATATGCTAAAATTTTGAAATTTATGGTAGAAAATGAAAGGTTGTTGATAGATAAATAACTTTTGTAAAAGAAATTTTGATGAAATTGTGATTTAGGGACTAAATTGTAAAGATCTAAAATTCATGGAAAATTTCTGATTTTTTTGAAATACATGAGCTGTAAATGTTATATGAAAAATTCGGCTAGGATTGGAATAAGGATTAAATTGCATGAATTTCATTTTCCGAGCCTAGGGACGAAATTGAAATTAACGAAATTGTCAATGTCATGTATATGTGAAATTGATTGAATATCCGATAATGCCTGATAAGTGTTTAATTCCGTTTGAACAAATAAAAATCGATGGATACAAATTTCTCGTATTAGTTGCGGTCTTCCATATGTTGTGGACACACCATAGCTCAAAAGAGCATCCTAATTTATGGCCCTCTCGAGCTTCCTGTTATATGGTTCTTGCGAACTTCCAGTTATAGCTCTTTGGAGCGTCCCGATAGGTTGTGATCCTACATTTGTTGTGGACACACCTTAGCTCTTATGAGCATCCCGATTATAGGCTCTTCATGAGCTTCCTGTTAAATTGGCTCTTTGTGAGCTTCCCAATAGTGCTTGCTTGAACTTCTTGATGTATGGCTATCCGGAGCTCCCATTATATGGCTCTTTGTGAGCTTCCCAATATGGTTCTTTTTGAACTTCCCGATTATGGCTCTTATGAGCTTCCCGTTATGTAGCCCGGATAAGCTTACCGATAGGCTCTTTGTGGGCTTCCTGATATGGCTCTTTATGAGCTTCCCGTTACAAGGCTCGAGAGTGTGCTTTCCGGTTATGTGCTCTAATGAGTGTACTACCCGGGTATCCATCGATATTTCAATGATTCAACGGACAAAACTCTTGATATGGGAAAATATAAGGATTAAATGAATTATATATTGAATATCCCTGAAATACCTGAAAATGGTTGCATGATGAGCTCATCTCTGTTTTCTTGATATTCATGTAAATTTCATGACTAACTTGTTTGATGAAAGCATGTGTTTAGGCAATTGGCGACAATGTTTTGGATGCATGTTTGTATGCTTACTTTAAATAAATATGATTGGTAAGTTGAATTCTTGTTATACGAACTTACTAAGCATTAAATGCTTACTCTGTTCATTTTCTCTGTTTTATAGTACTCGGAAGTTCGTAAAGGTTGGAGCAGGTCGGAGCAAGATCACACTATCCTACAGCTCACTCTGGTATAAATAGCAAAACTACTTTTGGTATAATGGCATGTATAGGCTAAAATAGATCAAATGATGAAATATATTGGTTGTAACTAGCCATTGGAATGGCTAGTGTTAAGTAAATTTTGATGTAATTATATAAGACTTTATCATGTTTAATGTGTGATGAAATGGTTATAAGGTAGAGAGTATATAAACCTATTGATGAATGATTTTGAATTAGTATACTTGATAAAATTTGTTTATAAACATAAGTGTGAAATTGGTAAGTTTAAATACTTGAACATATGAGCTAATATGACATGCATAAGATTGGTTTTGGTTTAGTTTTAATGTCTTGAATTGGTTGGTATATGTATGCAAAGTATTGATGTAGGTTGAAGACAATTTGGGTGAGGAAAGTGGCCATGAAAATGGCCTATTTTCGTTCACACGGGTAGACACACGAGCGTGGGTCTCAACCGTATGTAACACACGGTCATGCGCATGGGCATGTGGTTTGGCCGTGTGTCCCCTGCATCTTTAAAATTGAGAAACAGAATGCTCAGAATTGGTCACACGGGTAGAGACACAGGTGTGTGTCTTAGCCGTGTGTGACACACGGCCTAGCACATGGGCGTGTGTCTTGGCCGTGTGAATCCTACACCTAATTTTTGAAAATTAAATTGTCCACACGGCCTGGCACACGGGCATGTGGCTGGCCGTGTGACCCAAGTTAGAGAGTTACACAGGCAAGAACACGGGATGGGACATGGCCGTGTTCCCCTATTTTGAATTCCCACACGGCTTAGGACACGGGCGTGTCATTTGGTCGTGTGAACCACACGGCCTGATCACACGGGTGTGTGTCCTCTGCATATAAGGAAATTTTGAAAATTTCTCGAAAAATTCTCTGAGTTCCCAATTTTGTCCCGACTTGTTTCTAATGTATAAATTGGGCCTCGAGGGTCCAATTAAGGGACAATACGATTGAATATGATTGGTTTCGAATATGAATAGTAAATGACATAAATTAACTGTATTTGTTCTATAAACTCCGGTAATGCTTTGTAACCCTGTTTCGGTGATGGATATAGGTTAGGGGTGTTACAATGACGTCAAAAAAGTTTTAAATTGTGAGCCCCGAGAAGACCCGAGCAATCTTGAACATGCCTCTTCCCTAAACAATCAAGGATATCCAGCACTTATTGGGTAGAGTTGTGGCGTTAGGTAGATTTGTATTCAAATTGGCGGACAGATGCTTACCCTTCTTCAAGGCATTAAAAGCCCCTTTCAGGTGGATAGAGACGTGCCAAGTTGCTTTCGATCAACTTAAGCAGTATTTGATGTCACCACCATTATTGATGTCACCTCGATTGGAGTTGCGTGTGAAAATGATATGTGAATTGTACAAGTATACACGTTGGATCAAGTAATAAAGTGGTGAGTGAGATCGTCTACACAGGGATCGGATTAGGTATACAAATGGTCAAGTTATTATGATAAATTTAGATTAATGTTATAGCAAAATAATGATAAAAATGCAGTGGTAAACAAAAGGAGTATTAATGTGAACAATATGTGTAATTGATGAATAATTGAAAATGCTAGGCAATCCAAAAGTAAAAATGTAATGGCAATTAAGAAAATGATTATATGAATAATATGTAACTAAACAAGTAAAAAACTAAGGATGCGATGGAAAAGATACTTCAGCAAAGGATAAGGTATATATGATGTTGATATGGAAGGTCGGGATTACTAAGAATCTACCCTTTCTATCAATAATGCCTTAGTAAAGTCATACTCAATCTACTACTCAGAAGAGTTCTAAAGTGGTATGCTTCTTTCGAGAGCAGAAACCTCAAGTTACCTTGCTTGTGTCTATAGGTCTTTAATACAGTACCCTGCACGATGTCCTTCTGTATGAACGTTGCTCTAAGTCTAGAGTCTACTACAAGTATCTATCGAGTACTTGCTCATATCATTCAATTTCGGTCCAACTAATCCAACCTTTTCAGAATTAAATTAGTTTATGGGTATGTTGCACAATCATCTATGTCTAGGGATTACACGCATACAATTTAGAAATAAAACAATTGAATGAAACATTAAATTAATTCAGATCTATGCTTTAACCATTGAAGAAAATACAAGTTTCATCAAGTAATCCAAACCCTATGAGATTTAACTCATGGGTTGGCAAATAAAATTCAAAACCAAAATATCATTCAACATAATTTCAATCAAATTAATTCACGGAGGAATAGATTAAGAAATAACAGAAGAATGTCGAGAAAATAGCTTTCGCATGTCCATTTCACACTCAAGTGGCACAGTGTCCTGTGATGGCTGAGAGAGGCTTCCTTCGTCTTCCTCTTTCCTTCTTTACTCAGCCGCTACCCTCTAGTTCACCTATGGATCTCCACGCTTGTTCGTCTTTTTAGGTTTCCTCTTTTGGCTTTTTATAGGCTTTTTCCCTAAGATAAATCCAACATCCCAAGATATCTTCTCCTCTTTTTTAGATTTTCTTTTTGGTTTAAAATCCCTTCCTTTAGGGTATGTGGTTATCAGCCCATGATCTCATGATCTTTTTCCTCTTTTTTAGGCTGATTTTTTTTCTACAAGTAGAATTAGGTTGAGACTGGTATGCATTGAGTGTTGACTCGGTCATCTTCCCGGAATTGCCACGACATACAAGTTGACAAACTTTCCAACCTTTTATCCCGGCAAACCTTCACTCCTTTATTTCTTTCTCCACGTCTTGCACAATCTTTCCACATGCAATTAAAAGTAACAAATAATAATATTTAAGCACTGTCCAAGCTTCTTATGAAATGTTTTAAAAATGCTAAAATAATATCCTAAAATGCAACTAAATTTACTTAAGTACAGGAAATTAACTAGGTCTAAAGGCATGAAATATAACTAATTTCAATAGTTATAAATTAGGAGAGGTTCCTAGTCTATACATAGAAGCTTTAGAAGGGACAATGGTGGTAGTGTTGGTAAAAATGGAGGGAACAAAACAGTATCCGGTGTATTATATCAGCAAAGTCTTACAGAGTGGCGAGTTGCGATATTCTAAAATAGAAAAAAATATTTTTGCAGTGGTAATAGCGGCTCGCAAGTTACGCCCCTATTTTCTGGCCCATTAGGTGAATGTTGTCATAGATCAACCGGTTAAGGATATCTTGTCAAGGGTGGACACTACTAAGAGAATGAAGAAGTGAGAAATTGAGCTAGCAGAGTATGGTATAAATTATTTCCCTCGAAGGCTCTTTTGACAGCTCAACAACAATCACAAGTAACACATTTACTTAATGTGAATAATTTTACTTAGTGGGAATATATTACTAGATGTTTTTTTCAAATATTTACATGATATGACCTGTTTTATTTAATATAAATGCATTTTTAGACACTTTATTGAACACACATGTTTCATAATAAGTCAGTATATCGTGGCAGAGTTATCTTTTGACAGCTTAACAATAATCACGGGTAACACATTTACATAATGTGAATAATTGTACTTAGTGGGAACATATCGCTAGACATATTTTCAAATATTTACATGATATGACCTACTTTATGTAATATAAATGCATTGTTAGACACTTTCTTGAACACACATGTTTCATAATAAGTCAGTATATTGATGAATATGATATTAAGCATCTTACTTTTATATCAAAAATAGAAGTTACTCCGCCACTACAGGAACACACAGAACAGATAGAAAAGTCTAATTGTTGGACAATTTATGTAGATGGATCAACAATAAAAAAAAGGGAGTAAAAGTAGGAGTAAGAGTCAACTTATTGACCCCAAGCGAAATGAGTGACAATATGGTCTCTCCTTTGGGTTTCAGGTGTCTAACAACGTAGTTCAGTATGAAGGCACTTATTTTTGGGCTACAGTTAGCGAAACAGTTGGCGGCAAGTGAATTACTTCTCTTTATTGATTTCGAGCTGGTTCCAAAGCAAATGAGAGGGAGTATGGGGTGAAAGAAGCCAATTTGGCTAAATATCGTGCAATGGCTCTTGAGTTGTTATTTAAGATCACAACCTTCAAACTTCAAAGATTTTCAGAATCATAGAGTTAGTGATTTAAGATCACGACTCCCTTTAAGGTTTGCTGATTTAAGATTGCAACTGTAACAGCCTAATTTTGACCCTAATCGGAATAGTGGTTTCGGGACCACAAATTTGAGTCAATAAAATATTTTAATATTATATTCGGTATCTATGATATATGTTTGAACATGTGTTAAAATTTCGTGAGTTAATTTGTTCGTTTGTGTGTTTAATTTAAGAAAAAGAACTAAATCGCATAAGTGGTAAAAGTAGCCTTTTACTTGATTGAGTGATTAAATTGATGTGTCTTTACAAGAGGAGGCCTTATGTTGTAAATTTCCCTTTTTGCAATAGTAGTGGACGGCAACATGCATGCATATTAAATAATTATATGTTTATTTTATATGTTAAGTTTATAATAAGAATAAAAATGATTTTATTAGTAAAATTATTACAAAACATAAAAGAAAAAGAAGAACATGCAAGTGTTCATCTTTTTGACCGAAACCAAAAGAAAAGAGAAAGAAAAAAAAAACTTAGCTTCATTCGGCCTTGGTAAAGCTTGATTAAGGTATGTGTTTAGGTCGGTTTTTGATAATTTTTACATTTTTGAGATCGTTGCTTCGAATACTATCCGACCCATACTATAATTTCTGATTTTGATGAATATTTGGAGTTCGGCCGTTGATGAATATATATGTGTTGTGTTGTTTGATGATAAAATATTAAAGATATGTTTTAGATTAACATGTTTTGTATTGGAGTTTTTGATGATTTTGACTAATTATGATTAAATTGCAAAAATAATAAATTGAGTGGCCAAAATGCAAAATAAATGAAATGTATGGACTTATATGATTATAAGGAAGATTCGGCCTAGCTATGTTATTGTGAGATTTTGCATATTTTGTGTTTTGTATAATAGGGACTAACTTGTGAAAATATGAAATATTAGGGGTAAAAATGTAATTTGCTCATTAATGTGTTTTTGGACTAAATTGAATGAAAATATGTTTGAATGAGCTTAATTTGATATTATTTAGATCAAGAACAAAAAGGATCGGGATTGGATCGGGGAAAGGAGAAGTTAATCGAATAGTCGGAAAACGTAGTCCGTCGATACTCGAGGTAAGTTTATTAAGCAATTGGATTGAATTGAATTTTTATCTATATTGATGTATATGCATTGATAGAAGTAAGTAGGTATAATATCATAATGCCGAATGTAAGGTTGATTGAAAGGTGTAATTGACCGAATGTGAGGTATATATATATGTTAATGAGATAGCTATGTGAGACATTGATTTAAGAGATGAATTGGATTGAAAGTGATGAATATTTGTTTATAAATAGTGTTTGGCCGAATGTGAATTCATATAGAAATGAAATAAGTTAATTTGTATATGTATAAATGTATATGTGATTGGGGTTCAAGTTTTTATTACATATATGTGCTTATTTAGACAAGTATCAAGTTCAAGTAATGTGCTAAGTGAGTGAATTCAAATACCGAGCACTGTGCGTGTGAAATCGGTTATGTGACACTAAGTGTGCGAATTTAACATCCGAGTACTAAGTGTACGAAATCGGATAATAAGCACTAAGTGTGCGAATTTAATATTCGAGTACTAAGTGTACGAAATCGGATAATAAGCACTAAGTGTGCGAATTTAATATTCGAGTACTAAGTGTACGAAATCGGATAATAAGCACTAAGTGTGCGAATTTAACTTCTGAGCACTAAGTGTGCGAAATCGGATAAAGAACCTTAAGTGCTTGAATTGAACTTCAGAACACATTTGGTACAAAATTCAGTTGATGAGCATTGAAGGTATGAATATAAATACAATTTTAATGGTTGAAGTTGGTAAGTTTTTGATACCATGAGAGCTTATCATTTGAATGGTAAGTATAAATTTCATAAGTAGTATATGTTTAGAAATCGATTGTTAAATGTATGTATATTCGGATTTTGGAACTATGAAAGGTGATAGATTAGTATGCATTTGTATTAAGGTGAAGAATGGATTTGAGATCTATGAGAAGTCTATTTTAAATGTTGGGATATTCGATTTAAGGGTTATTAAAGGTGTAAATTTTCTATTATAATGCTTTAAGGCTTTGTTATGTAATTGCTTATAACTTACTAAGCTATGAAAGCTTACTTTAAGTAGTTGTTGTGTTGTTTTATTAGATTTTGGAGTCGAGATTCGAGCTCGGGGATCATCGTCAAGTCTATCACACTATCAACTATTTTGGTATCTTGTAAGCTGGATTTCTTTTGAAACTATGGCATGTATAGGCTATATTACTCTTTTGAGATCACTATGAATGAGATGTATATGTAATGCCATGAGAAAATGGCTATATTTCTATGCTTTGGTTTGATTTGGTTATATTTAATCATGGTGCTAATTTTGTGTATGTCCGGCCATGTTATAAGCTTATCTTGGAAGTACATTTCATGGTATATATATATATATTTGATAATTGAGTACATGAATTTTGGCTTTGAGTAAGGTTATGAGTGTTCTACAATCAACCTTGTAAATAACTCATTTTGGATGTAAGATATATAGTACATTTTAGATGACGGATGTTCTTTTGCTTTAATATATATGTATCTATAAGTTAGGTTATGAGATGACTTTTTTATGCCTTATGAATGTGACTATTTGATGTGGTTTATAAATGATTAAATTATGGTATTACAGTTTATATAGATTCGGCCATAGTATGTACTTATTTTGGAGTAGAAATCTTAATGTGTTTATGTTGGTATTGGTAATGAGATTTGAACGAATTAAGTTAAATCATAGTTGAGCATATTCGGCTAATAATTTAAAATGACCAAATGAATAGTGACCTTTACTAAGTGATGTAAAATGTATACTTTTATGTGTGTGTTTGGTTGAATAGAATTAAGCTAAGTGCATAAATGTTTAAGCATTACTTGAAAGTATATTTTTTTATTAACTAAGTATTCGGTTATGATTATTTATATAGTAATTATTTTTGTTATGGTCTGTGCTAAGCATAGTAATGTCCTGTAACCCTAATCCGGCGACGGATACGGGTTAAGGGTGTTACAGCAACCTTCAAACTCCAAGAATTTTTAGAATCTTAGAGTTAGAGGTTTAAGATCACGAGTTTCCTTTAAGGTTTGCCAATTTAAGATCACAACCTTCAAACTTCAAGGATTTTCAGAATCTTAGACTTAACGATTTAAGATCGTAACTCTCCTTTAAGGTTCACTGATTTAAGATCGCAACCTTCAAACTTCAAGGATTTTCAGAATCTTAGCGTTAGCAATTTAAGATTACGACTCCCCTTTAATCAATTTAAAATCGCAACCTTCAAAATTCAAGGATTTTCAGAATCTTAGAGTTAGCGATTTAACATCGCAGCTCCCTTTTAAGGTTCGCTGGTTTAAGATAACAACCTTTCAAACTTCAAAGATTTTTAGAATTTTAGTGTTAGCGATTTAAGAATATCATTTCCCATAGCTCATGTAACAACCACTATTTCTCACACATTTTCGCTCCGCAAATCGAAAAACAAGCATAGTCGTGACAATATAGCTCGCATAATTATATAGATCTTAATGCTGTCAAACACAAGCACTCAAACCTTGATAATGTTCTATTACCTAACATGAATTCTTCGAAATACCTATTATAGGTGTATCTCTATCAAATTAATTCTGATCATAGAAAATCAATTTTATGCAAATAATAGCTTGACAAAAAATAAACTAAACACACAGTGAGTGATTCAAAATTAGATTTGTATCAATTTAACACCATTCAATTCAAATTAATAGACCAAAACACATTAAGTACAAGTTGGCATACATAAAGCTGTTTGTTTTGGTCTGCACCATCCATGGTAGCCGTCGTGTCTTCTTCTACCTCGAAGTCAATGGGTTAGCGCTACGTGCACATGGATTTACTTGGACTGGACCACTTAATAGGGAATTTAAAATCATTCTTGAACCTCTTTCTTACTTGTATGCACTTACAACGGTTGAGATGAAGATTCGACGACCAATTGCGAATGATAGATTCGCACCCTTCTTGAGGGGTGAAATAGACCAACCCTAGAGAGCTTCCTCAATTAGAAGCTTTTAATTGGTAAATCTGCTGAAAGATGGACAACAGCAGATGTTCATTCCGAATGCAGCAATCAATGAAGTAAGCAACCAGAATCTACCTCGAGAAACTAGCCAGTCATCTTGGAATGATCCCACATTCTTAAAGAACCGTATAAAAGAATGGGTGAAAAGGAAGATGGAAAATTGCCTCCAGTAATTGTAAGGGTAAAAAAAACCTTCCCTTTGTGCCACTCAATCTCCTTCCACCCTGGACAATCGCAAAATAGAATGCAAAATTCGGTAATTGAATACCCCAAACTGCAATATGACGAACCATCTACTCTTGCTTTGTCGAACACGGATAGATGCTTGCCTCCACAGGTGCACAAGCCTTACGACGCTTTTGACGGTTACTTATCTACGAACCCAGACCCCCGAGCCTATTTACCACGGCCAATGCGGCCACTACCTCTTCCACCCAAATCCATTCTAACTCTAATCATGATAAACAATCGTGCTTAAAACAATCGAAACGACGTTAAAAAATTCGAAGGTATTTACCTATAAATAACGAGTTTCTTCTCGTTGACGAACTCCTTTAGAAAAATTGCAAGATAAGTGTAAAATATACAGTGGTTACTTAGGGTTAAGTAGAGGTTATTTTAAAGAATCAAAATATTTAGACGGTTTATTTCCTCAAAAAGAAGCCCCAATCATCTCTTTACAATTGGTCCCCACTATCATACAACAAAACGTACTCGATAAGTTTTACACAAAAACTTATGTTGTAAGCCTCAGTCACATGCTTCACTAGTGAATGCCTATCTAAGAAAAGTCACTTGATAACTCTTCTTCGACAAGGCAGGGGACAAATTGTTATAGAGCACGCCACAACTCAACTGGAGGTCCAACCCACTCTCATGATCCAGCCATATCCGACTCGACCTTCCTCGATTTACACCTCCCCTAGGTCACCGTCCCCAGCTTGCCATCGTCTAGCTCGTCAACCTAGCTCGCCTATCCAACCTTCCTCACTTTACACCTCCCTTAGGTCGTCATTCTGAGCTCGCCACCGTCCAGCTCGTCAACCTAGCTCGCCTTCTCCCAACTTGCCTACATTTAGCTCACTAACTCAGTTTCCGGGGAGTATCATTAGGAATACGTGTCACCCTTGGGGGGTTAATGTGTCATCATGCATGGCACTTAGTTGTCCCTAATATGTCACATCAAGAAATCGCACCTTATAAATATAAAGAATGGACTCCAAGAGAGGGGCAAAGAGAAAAGGATACTCAACACTATTAAATTTAAAATAGAGTATTATGTTTAAAAAATTAATCAAATGACCTAAAGAATCAATAATTTAAAAGTTATTAAATTAAAAATAATTTTTAAAACTTTATATTGATTTAGAGAAAACAATCATTTAGAATAGATATGAAAATATGGTTGTCCTGGAATTGATTTTTTAAAGGATTTTAAATAATCTTTATTTTTCAAAACTTTTATAAAATTTAATAATGTGTTACAAAATTATAGATTTATTTATAGTAGTGTTTTATAATTTTTTTTATTTGCGCCTAAACAATTATTTATTCAAGTGCATTCCAAACATTAAATAACATTTTCTTTTCCTTTCGCTGATGTAAAGATGAAAAACAAACATTGGTGAAATGATTTAATTTAAGAATTTAAAGGGTTAATTAAGTGTGTGTTTTGATAATCATTTTTTTAGGGAGCCAATAATATATAAATAAATAAATAAATAAATAAATACAGATATTATAAAAAGAAATTCAAATTTCAAATAGAAAGGAATAATTCAAAAAAATAACTAATCCGAACAACTGTCATGCCTATGTTTCTCTTCTATCTCCTCTCATTTTGTAAAAATTTCCCCTTTTCCTCTGTTTTCACTATGCTTCGACTCTCCAATCAACTTGTTCATTAACACAAACCATGTTCCTCTTATTCTTTGTTTTAACAGCAACCACCATACCCTGAAGCAAATCTGAGAAAGGGGAGCTCACAGCCCCCCAGTTTCTTGGAAGAAAATAAAGAAGTTAAAGAAAGAGTATTCTTTAGGCGACTAGCTACTCGAATTTTCTTTTAATTCCTACGCCGGCCAAGGAAAATGAGCGCCTCCAGATTCATAAAGTGTGTCACCGTCGGCGATGGTGCCGTCGGCAAGACCTGCCTGCTCATTTCTTACACCAGCAATACTTTCCCTACGGTCAGCCTTTTACGCTCTCTTCTTTCCTGAATTTTCGGATCTTTGTTGCATCTCGCTTTGATCCTTTTTTTTTTCATTTAAAAAAAGATTCCCGTTTGCTTCCCTGATAGATAAAGAAATCCATAATACAAGCTGAAAATTTATGTTCCATTAATACGAAAGAATAGTTGTTTAAAATTGTTTATGTCTGTGAGATTTGTTATATCAGATTGGGCCCAATGCGGTTACATTGTAGGCAAATCATGTGCAACGAGATCTTTTCGCTGTTAATTGAAGTTAATTCCGCTCAAAATTAAAATCAAAGATAGGGGATTTAGGTTTTACTGATTTTCTTTATTGATATATTTGTTTGTTTTGATAATTGCTATGGTAACAGGACTATGTCCCGACAGTTTTCGACAATTTCAGCGCAAATGTTGTGGTGGATGGTAGCACTGTCAACTTAGGTTTATGGGATACTGCTGGTATTTTGGAAACAGCTTCTACAGTTCCTTTTTATTAGTATGTTTGACTTCTTTCTTGCTTTGGTTTGAAATGATTGCCTTGAAACAGGACAGGAAGATTACAATAGATTAAGACCTCTGAGCTATCGTGGGGCCGATGTGTTTATTCTTGCATTTTCTCTCATCAGCAAGGCCAGTTACGAAAATGTTACCAAGAAGGTTTCAATTTTGAATATCTTCTGTCTCTAGATAATAATTTTGTGCACTATGAAATGTCTCTGTAATGCCATCTCAATGCTGACGTTGCTTTTCATATCAGTGGATTCCTGAATTGAACCATTATGCACCCGGTGTTCCGATAGTTCTGGTCGGAACTAAGCTTGGTATGCTTCTTACTCTTTTATTAAAGGTATCCTTACATATATTGTTTTTCTGAACTGCAAAAGGTTTGATTCTCTAAGTGAGATTTTTTACAAAAAACTTACCATTTTATATTGATGTTTGTGGAAGTCTTTCTGCTTCATGAAAGGTTCTCATGTTATCTACTATTTGCTCTTGTAGATCTCCGGGATGATTCGCAATACTTGGCAGATCATCCTAGTGCACTGCCAATTTCTACAGCTCAGGTACATATATGCATATAACATTTCAATGAGAATATGTTCCACTTGTTTAAAATATTATTTGATCTTGCGTAACTTGTTCATGAAAGGGAGAGGAGTTAAAGAAACAGATAGAGTCTTCTTCCTACATCGAGTGCAGTGCAAAATCACAGCAGGTTAAATGTTCTCGTCATATTCTTCATGGTTTTTAATAAAAAATTGTGATGAAGCCGTTTGTATGTGATGGAATCTTGTTACTGCAGAATGTGAAGGCAGTGTTTGATGCAGCCATTAAGGTAGTGCTCCAGCCTCCTAAGAAAAATAAGAAGAAAAAATCTGGTGGTTGCTCAATATTATGATCAGTGGAAGATTCAAGGATGAAACCAAGTTCCAGATTCTTGCTGCGCGTATCTCTACCACTGTCACCTTTTTTTGAAGCAGCAGAAGCCATCATGTATAGTCTCAAGATAGCATCAGGTTGTTTCGTGTTTTACTTATTGCCATGGTCTGTAGGTGATGATGATAAATATTTCATGTTAACATGCATACCTCATTCTGGTTTTCATGTTTAAACTTCCACTCATGTGTAAACCAGATGCATACCTATTAAGAAATAACCATTTTCTTGCATTATGCTTTAATTTTAAGCAATTTGATTAAATGATTAGTATTGTTGAATGTTGATGCCATTTCATATTTTATTTTTTATCAATATTATATTTGAAAAGAATGAGGACTAGACCTGATCATGGGCTGAATCAATGAAAATTTTAGGCTCAGGTTTAGCTAAAAAATGGGTCTAAAATATTGCCCAAGCCTGGCCAAGATAAAAATGCTAAATTCGAGCTTGGTTCGGCCGGTTCATATTAATTTTTTTTATTATATAAAAACAAATTTAAAAAATATAACATATCAAATACACTAAAAACATTAAAATAAATGTTTCTTAACAAATTAAAAATACATTAAAAAAATTATACTTAAATAATACTAAAATAGTTGTAAGCAGACAAATGTCTCTAAAATAGTAGCAAAATTAATAATAAAATAAGAGATAACAGCAAAATATTAGTAAACAATGGTGAAAAAAATTTAGGCAAATTTAAGTCGGGCTTGGCCTAAAAAAGCTTACTCAAGACTCGGCCCATTTAGAAAATGGGTTTTATTTTTTTTCGAAGCTCATTTTTCAAACTTATGTTTCTTTCTAAACTTTTCCACTTTTCAGGTGGGCCTTCGAACTTGAGTGGGTGACCCGAGCCAGGATTAGGTCTAGTTTATACCCATGTTATCCCTAATTTTAGTTTCCCAAAGTGTTTTCAAGTTCGTTTTATCTATACCTATATATTAAAGTAAGATCTTCTTCATGTTGACACATTGCACACGCACCCACTATGCTTTTAATTTATTTATTTATTTATTTTTTTACATTTTATAAAAGTGGTTAATTTTTAGTTTTGGTCCTAATATGCTTAAAATTGAGATTTAATACTTATTTTTAATTTTTAATATAATTTGGTCTCTATATTTTTAAAATGTTATTAATTAGTTTAATATTTTATAATGTAATTAATTAGTTCAAATAGCTAATATCATTTAATTAAAATATTTTGTTGTTATATATAATTTGAAAGTAAATCTATAATTCCAAAATGTAAAAGAACTAAATTTTTAAAATTAAAAAAATATTAAATATATGAAAATGCATGATCATTCCTCACTTTTGCATTAATGCACTTGGCTAGCAAAACAGGCATGAGTTCCTAACTCTTGCTGCGTGTTAATTACATAAATTTTCTTTTCCATGGGATATATTAAACAATCTAACTAGTTTTAAACAAAAAATATTTATGTTATAATTAAAATTTATTTAAAAATTTTAAATTGCACAACAATGTAAATATTGTCGAAACCATTTTTTATCGTTGGATTTAAAAAAACGGGGATCGACTTTAAAAATATGGAGTCGCCACTAATCCTTTTTGTTTAGGTGTGATCGGGTCACCTATAAAATAAATTTTAGTCTCACAATTTCAAGAAGAAAAGCGGGTTGGGAGTCGGTTACGCGTGCGAGGAAGGATTAGCACCCTCGCAACGCCCAAAATTGGTACCAAATTGATTAATTGATGTCCTAATGTTGAAAGTTTGAAATGATTTTGAAATTCTATTTTTTTTTCTATAATTTTAAATAACTTGATTGAATATTGAGATTCCCTTGTTCCGAAGGAATAGAGTATCACATCCAGCACGATTGGACACGACAATCTGAGTCCTTGAATTCAATATCATCCCCAAAATTCTCCAAGCACATGTATTGAAATTTTGAAAGGGTATTTGGTTATTTGGGCAAACAAAAAAAACCACACCCAGCACGATTGGGCACGATTTCTTCGAATTTCCAAACGCACAAATATTACCTTATTTTGAAAATGTGGATAAAATTTGAAAGGATATTCGTTTATTTGGTCAAACCAAAAAACCACACCCAGCACGATTGGGCACGATTTCTTCGAATTTCCAAACGCACGAATATTACCTTATTTTGAAACTTTAAGAAAGTGATTTTAAAATCGACTCAAAATGCTTTTATTGAATCAGTAGATAATAAGAGACAAAAATATAGTATCGAGCATGGAATAATAATATGTGGCAACAAATAATTTCATATGAAAGAACACCTTAAGATATGCACAATAGCAATGGTCTCATATCGACATTACACAAATGCTAACGATAATATTTGAAAACTTATGAATTAAGAACAACTCCAAAAGAAATTCAAAGCAAGTTACGAACATAATACCACATAAACAAGTTCAGAATATACATTTGCAATAGGAAATTCAAATAAATAATATATAACATAATTTAACCAAAATGTGTTAATTCGAAATTAATAATATATAAAATGAAACATAATATAAATAACATATGTATATAAAAAATCATAATATAGGAAAAATATAATTTAAAATAATATCTTTAAAAGAACAATTATATATCTATATATAGATTTAAAATAATATATATATATATATATATGTAGATTTAAAGGAAAATACATACATAAAATTATACGAAATTAAGAATGTACACATAAAATAAGATAATTTAATATAAAATATAAAAGGTTTAAAATAATATATATGAAAGAGGAAAATATAATACATAACAATTTAAAAAGGATAATATTTGTATAAAATTATTTTAAATAACTAGTGAAACAAATTTAATAAGCATTACATTAAAACGGGTTAAAATACATAATATATATATATATATATAAATAATTTAGATAGATAATGTACAAATATTATTTAAATATCATATAATAAAACAGTTTAAAACTAAATAAATAAATTGATTAAGTGAACTAGGGACGAAAATGAAAGTCGAACAATGTTTTAAGGACAAACAGGAAATAAACAAAAGGCGTAATTAGGGACTAAAATAAGGTGCGCGTAAACCAAGGGGGATTAAAAATGAAAATAATCCAGGTTGCGAAAATGCTGCGTTCAAATAGGACTAAATTGCTAGAGAATCAGGGAGTGGAGGGATCAATTGCGTGAATAATCCTTTTAAGGCGGAAAGGCGCGGATCCGGGTCACAAATCGGGTCGACGCGCGGATCCTACACCCTTCCAAAGCGGCGCCGTTTGGTCAATAAACTAAACGGTTTAAAAAAACAAATTAAATCATGTTTAAAACTAAACCCTAGCCCCTCTGTATTTTCTTCCTCAGCCGCAAAAAGGGAAAAACAATCCGGCCACTTTAACGCCACGATAATCGGCGGTTAGTGACTGATTCGAGCTCGAACAACTTCCCCCTTCAAACCAGACCCGAACGTTTCATGCTCTTAAACCCGAAGGACTTCATTGCTTCGACTACGACTAAGAAGGCAGTCCGACGGTCCGCATTTCAAAGGTAACTCTCTTATTTATTTTTTCTCTTGATTTTCCCCTGAACAAGAAAAAAAATGCAGAAAGAAAAAGGAAGTAAAACGAAAGCAAAAAGAGTATCAAAAACCCCCAAATCACCTTTCAATTTCCGTTTCTTTTTTAAATTCTTTCTGTCTTTCTTTGTATTCGTAAAAAATGTGTGTAGTCTCCTTTACAATAGTTTGTTTCCGCCCATTTAAAGGCCGAAATTGAAAATTAATAAAATAAAAAAAATAAAAATACAATCGTTTCTTTTGTTTTTTCTGCTGCTGTTCGTTTGTCCTTGTTTTTGCAGGTATAGGTGGCGGATGTGGCGACGGAGGCACGACGACGACGAGCAACTGGAGGCAAGTCTGAGCGGTGCGCGGCGCGCATGACGCGCGCGTGGGGTACGGAGCTATTGCGCGACTGGAGTATTCTGGAAGCTCTAGAGGCGCGCGTGGGTGCACGCGGGGAAGCTTAAGAGCGCGCGTGGGGAGTAGGCTGAACGACGCGAGGCGCGTGAGAGGGACGCGACGGCGGCGCCGAGAACCCCGAAGCTTTTAGGGTTCTGAAATCCCATCTGCTTGGGCCAATTCCGAGATTTGGGTTTTGGGCGGTGTTTGTTGGGTTATAGAATTGGGTTTTGTAGTTGGGTCGTGCTTTTTAATTCGGGTTTATATTTTATTTGTGCCAATTGTTTTTTTTTTTTTTGCTGGAAAAATTTTAAATGGACATTGGACTTTATTATGGTTTAATTTTTTGTTTTAAAATGGGCCGGGTGAAAGTTGGGTCTTACAAATATAATATTTTTAAATTTTACATTTGAATTGGAGATATTTTAATTTAGTAAGTAATTAAAGTTGGAAGGGTAAATTATCTACTTATAAATTTTTAGTACAGTAAAATCATCATGATTTTAACAAAATTAAAATTGAATTGAAAAAAAAACTTAATTAGAAATTTAATTAAATTTATTTTAATAAATAAATAATATTTTTAAAATAGAAAAATAGTTACTAGACTAGTAAAATTATGTTGGATGGTTTAAAGACCAAATAACACATATAATTAAATATCAATACATGAGACAGGCCAAGAGGCATCTACATAACAAGGGACGGCAACCTTAGTGTTGATAGGAAGTTGTCGCCCCCCATGTGTCTTAGTTAGGCTTTACATGTATTTTTTTATTAAAATATTATTATTTATTTACTCATGGTTCAACTAAGACTTGTATCTTTCTCTCTATATGGATATCATTGGTTAGGTCAAACACACACTACTTAAGCATCACTCTGTCAAAATCTAGCATGATTTATTTCCCAAGTAAATACTATATTTTGAGAGAGTTTATTTTTCAATTTCTAGCCATTGAGAAAATTAATATTCCAGTAAATATTAATATTTTTTTATTATGTGCGTCCAATTTGTGAAATTAGAGCCGACATGCTAAACAAATTAAAGTACGAGATTAGCAGAGAAGATCGTTTTGCTCGAAAGTTGGGAAATGTTTTAAACTGTTTAACTCAAAGCACAAATATTAATTTGGTTAAGGTTTATTGTTATAAATAGTACAATCGATTTCTAAACCGAATTTTTCCAACAAAAATTTCATTTAATATTTAACCCCAAGGTTTATCCCTTTTTAGTCGTAGTCTCTTAACATGTTCACACATAAGTTCAACTTATGGTCATTAATTCCTTATGCAAGTCATACATTTCATCACTCATTTCTTTATTAAGGGCATACAGAATCATAAGTTTTATCTCAAATAATGTCTTACTGGATTTTTCTCATTTAGGGGCATAATCATTTAGCTTTATTGGCTTTTCTCAATTTTTATTTATGCCACAAATGGTTGGAACTTAATAACATGAAATAAGCTTTTAGCCCCCAGTAAGCCCTAGTAGAATGATTCGAATACATGGGATGTTGGATTTAGTGCTCTAAGTGTAGTATTTTCATTTAAGTACATTTGTAATTTTCTCGAACAGATTAATTATTAAAATTATTCATGAATTAAATTAATATATTTTGTATTATTGTCCTCAAATGGTTTTTGCATGCAAAACAACAAAGAAGCAAATGTTGCTCATTGGTTGTCTAAATGTTTAACTAATACTAGGTGGTATTACGTGGTTGGATCGTAGTACAGAAAGACAATGTAACACCCCTAACCCGTATCCGTCACCGAAATAGGGTTACGAAGCATTACCGAAGATTACATTTCAACATAATCAAAAATATAAATCATTTACTTCACATCATCAATCATAGCAAATTCCATCAATAACATACATATTGTCCCTTATACGAGCCCTCGAGCCCTTAAAAAAATTAGAAACAAATCGGGACTAAATCGAAAACATTTAGAATTTTTCGAAAAAAAGATGAAAATTCTTAAACTATAGGGGTCACACGGCCATGTGGCCAGGCCGTGTGACTTACACTGCCGAGAGACACGCCCGTGTGTACATTCGAAGTAGGGAAACACGACCGTGTCCCAGCCCATGTCCATGCCCGTGTAACTCACTAACTTGTGTCACACGGCCAAGCCACAGGCCCGTGTGCCAGGCTGTGTACCCTTCGAAATAACCTCACACACCTGTGTGCCAGTTCGTGTGCTAGGCCGTGTAATAGCCTGACTTACAACCCTTTGAAAGCTATAGGAGACACGCGGTCGTGTCGCCAGGCCGTGTGTCACACGCAACTGAGACACACGCTTGTGTGGATGAAAAATAGGTCATTTCCAAGCCATTTTTCCCACCTAATTTAGCACATACCTACAATCCAATTTCCACATATAAACAAACCTTTAATTTGCACTAAAAACATACATCATCAAGCTACTCAAATAAGGTATATAAGCATACAACCAATATGCCCGAAGGGCACCTCAATCTCAACACTTAAACATGTATAACCATATACTCAAATTGGCCAAAATGTTCACTAACTTCTAATTAAGATTATATCAAAACAACCATTTGATTTACCTATCAATTACACACCAAATGATACCAAATGTGCCATTTAACAACTAGCACCAATAGCCATATTTATGTCATTTATAACAAAAGTATCAAATCACCATATTCAAACATATTCAAGACATTTATAACATGCATCATAAACCACCATTCCATCTTTAATCATTCAAGCAACATGAACCAAGATATCAACCACTTTAAGGCCAAATCTATATACATGCCAAAACTAATCCCATTTTATCATCCAAAATGCCATAAACACAAGCCAAAACAAATGGCTACTTTAACATCCAAAATACCTATACATGTGCATATTTAACCAATTATCACTTAACTTGTTTTCATGCCAAACATAACATAATTGATATATAACAAACATACCATATTAAATTCAAAACCTTTCCAAAACATACCATATCTTGACCATGTTGAGGCCAATTAATCATATATCACTTTGGCCATTCAAATATGCTTTGACACATTATTAAATTAACACATATCAACAAGGCACTAAATGTAACAAGGCTACACCACCCAAAATGACATATACATGCCAAACACATCAACTAACATTCAACTAATCATCAACCATAAAATCACCTATACATGTCATTTTAACCTTAACCAAGATATCAAAATCTACCGATATAATTGTTGGATAGTGTGATAGATCTCCGATGAACTTCCAACCCGATCGAGCTTTCGATAATCTGAAAAGTAAAGGAGAAACAACTACGTAAGCAATGAGTGCTTAGTAAGCTCGTATAAAATTTAGTCATATCAATTCATTTCAAATATGAAATTTATACATATCAAGAGTAAACCTATACCAATGTCGCAAGATTCATGAAACCATATTCAACAACTCACCATTCCCTTTTTCATCATTTTACACTTCAAGTATCAACTTACTATTTCGTTACCTTTCCACACCCGTTTCATATGCATAACACACAAGACATAAGCATATCATCAACCATAGCCACAAGCTAGTGCATTTAAACATAAATCTTTTGGGAATTAATCACATGATAAATCATTTCATAAGAAATTACATAATTTTAAACCTTACCACTCTTTCATTAAAACAAACATATTTCCATTTGGACACTTACCGTTACAATGCATAACCTATAAATTAACATGGAATCATCCAACCAAAGCTTGGCCAAAGCCTAATCATTCACACCAAACATATTAGCATACATGATACAAATCATAAGCACATTAGCATGAATAGCCATTTAATTTCAACATGTATCAATTGAATCTATTACTCATCTTAACTTACATAATTTCCATGTATCACCATAACAAGGATATTCATATAGTTTCATGTCTTAATTCATATCGTTTTCTTTACCATTTCATTTGCATAACACATAAGACATAAACATAGCATCACTTAAATCATACTTTTCATAAACATGAATGTTCTTACCTGAATCATCGATACATCATACCTTTCTATAATTTTCGTAGTGAAATCAATCACAACCCTTACCGGTTCATCTCTTTTCATGCCCGTTGAACCATTTAGAATAATACCAGATATGCGGGAAAGCTCACACGAAGTGTGCTAAACATATAGTCGTAGCTCACACGAGCTGTAAAATGGGTCTGCTCATACAAGCTGTCAGTCGGAATGTAAGCTACACGATGCTAGTCACACAAGCTATCGAGTATCCGCAACTAATGTTGGACCTCAACCATCTGTAACAGCCCGTTTTTAGTTAAATCAAAACAGTGGTTTCAGGACCACAAATCTGAAGTCAAAAAATTTAGTTTAATATTATTTTATGGTCTATTGTATGATAAAAATATCGTATAAAAATTTCGTTAAGAAATTTTACCGTTTACATGCCTAATTTGATAAAAAGGACTAAATTGCATAAAGTGCAAAGGTTGTGTTCTAATAGCTAAAGGTATTAAATAGCTATAGAATTTTAAATTGGAGGTCCTTATATAGTAAATAGGCCATTAAAGTGCTTAGTGGTTAAGCATGAGTAGTCATCATTGGAAATTGAATAAATTATTAAGGGTAATTTTGGAAATTAGTGATTTAAGTTATAATAAATAAAATAAAATAATCTATTTTCATCATCATCCACCAAAAAAAAAAAAAAAGAAGAAGAAAGAAACCTAGCCATGGAAGCTTGAATTTGGGCAAGCTTATTTTGCTCAATTAGGTATGAATCTTTGTCCCGTTTTTGATTATTTATATGTTTCCGAGATCGTAGTAGCTTAATCTAGCTAGCTCGGGGATTAATTTGCAAAACTGTTAAAGCATTAGGGTTTTTCCATTGACGAATATATTTGAATTTTGAAGTTTGATGATAGAAAATGAATGGTTGTTGTTAGATAAACAATTTTTGTAAAGAGAATTTTGATGGGTTATCAATTAGGGATTAAATTGAAAAAGATGATAAATTCATGGTAAAATTTGTGAATTTTGTGAAATATATAGGCTACTATTAATATGCATAAAATCAACTAGGCTTGAGTAAGGGTTAAATTGTATGAAATTCATTTTTCGAGCCTAGGGACTAAATTACAAAGGAATTAAAAGTGTAGGGCAAAATTCTATGTTGGATTAAATTGAATGATAATTATATTGAAATGAGTTAAATTCATTCGTATAGATCCTACCAGACCTTGTACAGAGTTAGATTGAGGCAAAGAGAAAATATCTGATTAGTCGCCTTCGTATCTACGTACACTTGTCGAGGTAAGGTTTTGTAATTAAATTGAGTATTTATATGTTTTAAATTGAATTAATTGCTTGTGATTTGTATAATTGCCATGTATAAATACCTATCACATATCCGAAAATTACCGAGTCCCGTTTGAACCTTAGAAATTCGTAGGATACAAATGACATGTCATTAACGTTACCGATTTGGTTTGGGTCCTGCATGTGTTGCGGACACACCACAGCTCGCATGAGCTTCTAGTTATTCAGCTCACATGAGATTCCCGTTTATAGCTCGTATGAGCATACAAGTACATGAATTGACAGATTACAGTTAAGTACACTTTGTGTGTACTACCAGTGTATCCATGTAACATCCTAAAAATTTAGTATCGATATGTTGCATGTTTTTGGTGCTTAGCTTGTGAATGATTCAATTTGTGTGTTTAATATCATTTTGAGAAGGCTCGGGATTTATTCGGAATTAGAATAAATTTTAGTAAGGAGTACTTTATTAAAATGGAACAAGTAACCTTGATGCTTAAGGTAATTAAGTTTCAAAAACTAGCATAAGATGAGCTAGCAGTAAAGTGGAGTTGACGCCATAAGTGTTACTTGAGGGAAGAGGTTCGAATCCTTTGGAATGCATTTTGTGACTTTTATTTTTACACCCTTCTAGCATGTGTCGGTCAAGCCTTATTTTTGGTAAGGTTGGACTATTTTTTTATGGCAAGGTGGCTAATGGTTAAGGTAAGCATGGAACTTGGGGAAAGAAATCCTAAACTTATGGAATGTAGGGGGAACACAAGGCACTTCTTAAGGGATGTGTTTTGGAAAGTTGGAATGGCCAAGCTTGTCCATGAACTTGGACGGTTTTGTGGACTAGGGGGGTGGCCGAATTTTTGAGGTAGACTTTGGTAAGGATGTGTAGTTAGTGTGTAATCTCATTTGGTCATTTTTGTTCTCCCAAAACACCTTTTCTTTTCATCTTTTTCTCTCATAGCCGAATGTGCTTGATGCTTTGGGTAAACATCTTTGTTTTTCTTCTTTTTTTTGTCTTCTCCTTTTGACCATTTGGTCATATTTTGCCAACCTCTCAAGTGCTTCATTTGTGCTTCTCTCCTAGTGCCGAAAATATCAAACACAAAAGCCATTTCTTTTTCTTCCTTCTTCCCCATTGCCGAATGCACCATTGTCCCAAACCCTTCTCCTTGCTCTTATCTTACCTTTGAAAACCGAATCATAAATCTCTCACCCTTATTGTCTTTCTTTCTCCATTTTTCTCATCCTTTAAACACATTTCTTCCTTCATATTTCCTCCATAGCCGAAATTATTTTTCCCTTACCATTAAATCATAGCCAAATTTTCTTTTCCTCATAGATTTTATTCTCAATCATTTTTCTATTCAAACTTTGGACCATCGGTAAGAATCATCTTCTTTTTTTTTTCTTTTTGCTAATTCGTCACCTTGGCCAAATCTATAGGTTGGCTTAGAAGAGCCTTTAAATCGATAATCGTTCATTCTCTTAGACGATTTCCTTTCGTTTTTCTTTTAGTGAAATAGTGGAGAGCCGAATCATCATCTCTTCGAAGTCATCTTGAAGTCATTCAAATTTGGATCATATACTTTCAAGGGATTCATTTGGAATCACACAGAATTTTTAAGGTAAGCCAAATTCACCCTTTTTAAACCAATAGTCTTAAATTCCGATATATATATATTTATATATATATTGTTAGGACTAATAATCTTTTGACAATGGAGGAAAACAAGATAGGGTCGAAAAGGGTGGTGAATAGTGTTCTAAAGAGGGGCGGACTCGCTAATCCCTCAAGATTCAAGCGAAGGGCTATTTGATGAATCCAAGGATTTTCCACCGGGTTGTGGGCGACCCTCATCCAGGAGAATCGACTATTCGAAGTTGTTAAGTAGTTTGGAGCCTTTAGCTATTGGGATTTTCCATTGGGTTGTGAATCGTCAACCGAGGAAAACCGACAAATAGTTGTTGTTCAAGATTCTGAGGGTAAAGATCTAGATCGCTTATCTTTAGTATAGATTTATAATAAGTATTAGTGTTCTAATCAAGCATGACATTTATTTAGGTATCGACGAGCGGGAAAGTATAGTTCTCACCGTAATCAGGTGTGTAATTTCACACTTATCTCATGGGTTAGATGTTATATCGTAAGCATTAGAATAAAATTTGTAAAGTTGGTAAAATCGGAAAAATACGGTATATTAACACTTTTTGTGTAAGTGCATGAAATCAGTGTTAAAGTCGCAGAAATTACGGAATCGCCCTTAATGGGCTAATTTGTGAAAAAGTAATTTTTGGGCCTCATGTGATTAATGGACAAACTTGCTAGATTGATTAATGGGCCAATTTGCTAGATTGATTAATGGACAAATTTGCTAGATTGCTTAATGGGACGAATTGCTAGATTGCTTAAGGAGCCGTTTTGATAAATTACCATATGGGCACAATTTGAGAAATGGGCCAATTTGTAGTATGGGCCTTATGTTGAAATTATCATATGTAAATTGTTAAGCTTTGTTATGTATACATGATTGCATGGGTTGGGATTAAATTGAAGAGAAGTTCTGGTGGTTCTACCATAATCTAGTTCGGGTGGCTCTGACACAAATTCTAGTTCGGGTGGCTCACCCACAAACATTTTAAATGGCTTAATGCCCTGTGTTTGGTGTGTTAGCGGGGTGGGTTGACTTGATCCCCACAGGTGTCTTTGGTTGGTACGGGTGGTGTGTAGCGGATGGAAATTTAGGCTTGGTTGGGAATTTCATTGCATATGCATTTTTTTATTTACTATATTGTTAAATTCGTTAATGGGCTCAAGCCCAATAAAATGCTTTGATGATATGGCCTGATGGATTTGGTAAGTGGGTTACACATCGAGTTCTAAGTAACTCACCTGTTTTCTTACCCTCTCGGGTAATAATAATTGATGGAGGCTTGGGCCGAGGATGACTTCGTGGAGGCCATACTTCAAATGATGGTTTTTATGAACTTTAAAACTACTCTTTAGTATTTTACTTAATTACTATTTTAGCGATGTAATAAGGCCTCTAGTATTATTTTTATGGATTTTATTTCGTGGATGGATTTTAATATGTTTTAGATACTTAAGGTGGACTATTTTAAGTTTATAATTGTTTTCTTTAAGTTACGTATAAAATGGGGTTTCTTAAATATCACTATCACTTAAAAATTTCGGTGAAAACTCTTTTATAAATTTTGTTTCCAAATTCCTTTTGAGCTCTTTTAAATTTCTTTAAAAAGTTAACCTATTATTTCTCTGAGATCAAATTTTAAACTCCTATGTTTCACAATCATAGATTTCAAATTAACCTCAGTTTTTGATAAACTCCATCTCCAAATTAGTTTTTTGAAGACCTGTTTTCCTTAAATCATTAGATGACCAAATGTATGTACGATTTATGTAGCATACCAAGTCTGGTCTTAACACGTAGACCGGGTTTGGGGTGTTACATCTAATGGTATCAGAGCCAGTTTCAAAACTCGGCTGGGGTTTGGGTTCAACAACAATTTTTGTTTAAAACTGTTTAAATTTCTAGACTCTATGATCTAAAGGTAGTATGGCATCACGAGCATCCGGCACCAAGTCAAGTAAGTATTTGTATACTGAATGTTTATTATTGTGATATGATCATAGGAACACTCTAGAACTTCTAGTTTTAGGTGTTGAAAACGGTAGAGATCGAGACTATATGATGTGATTGCGAAAACAACTCTATCTTTTATATCTCATAAAATATCGTTAATAAACACTGAAATAATACTCTGATTCATAAAACTTGTAAGCAGATTTAACCGAAATAGTCGGTATGAGCACTAGAGGACGTGGACGGGGACGCGGTAGACATGGCCGTGGTAGAGGACGAGGTGCTAGGGTTGCGTCTGAAGCGCCGGGTCATATGCCAGAAATGGACACACCTGCGTCACCCGGGAGTGAGACTGGATCACATGACCATACGAGAGAGGACAATGCTTTGACTCAAGCAATGTTGCGAGTCCTAGAAAGGGTTGCTGGGACTAGAACTGGCCCAGCAGTTCGTGGATCAATATCGGAACGACTTAAATCAAGTGGTGCCGAGGTTTTTAGAGGTGTGTCCAGTGTAGCTCCGAATGTTACGAAATATTGGCTCGAGGCTATAGAGTGGATTATGGATGATCTGGAGTGCACCGTCGAATAGAAACTGAGAGGAGCGGTGTCCTTGCTAAAGGATAAAGCGTATCAATGTGGCTTACGGTTAGAGAAGGCACTGAGGCTGCAGTTGTTACTTGGGATTTCTTCAGAGCTGCTTTCCAAGGGAAGTATGTAGGGACAAGTTATGTGGATGCCCGGAGGAAGGAATTCCTGAATCTAGTTCAAGGAAATAAGACGGTGGCAGCTTATGAGGAAGAATTTCTACGCTTGAGTCGTTATGCTCGGACAATAGTGCCAACAGATCATGAGCGCTGTGTACGCTTTGAAGGTGGGCTGAATGATGAGCTGTGGGTACTGATAGCCCCACAACAAGTAAGGATTTTTACCACGCTTGTGGAGAAATCCAAGATAGCCGAAGAGGCTAAGAACTCAGAACGCCAGAACCGGGAAAGAGTCAGAGGAAAGAGGGACTTTAAGTACTCAGGTTCTTCAATAAAGTTCCAAAAGAGGCCTCGAAATGATGAGCCAGCTCAAGCTAGAGCACCTGTGACTACCAATCAGAGTCGAGACTGTGCTGACTGTGGAAAACGACACCCCGAGGAATGCTTGAAGAAAACTGGTGGTTGTTATAAATGTGGTTCCAAGGATCATCAATATAGGAATTTCCCTTGACGGACTGCTCCGACTCATGAAGCTCGTAACTTTGATGCACAGCCAGCTAGAGGCACTCAGCAGCCACTGAGAGGCCGTGGATCAGGTCGTGGTGGTAATGGTACTGGACGTGGTCAAGGTGCACTGGGTCAAGGTAATGGCTTTAGAGGTAACACGGAGGCAAGACAGCCGGGGTTGGTCTATGCGGTCAGGCATCGTGAAGATGGCGATGCACCTGATGTGATAACTGGTACGTTCTTCATCTTTAATGTACCTATTACTGCTTTGATAGATATCGGGTCTACCCACTCGTATGTTGCTAGTGCCATATCTGGAAACTTGAATATTAGATCTGAGATTACCGATAGAGAGATGACGGTAATTAGTCCTTTAGAACAGTCGGTAATAGTAAATAAATTGTATAGAGACGTGCCTTTGTAATTCAAAGAGAAATATTTTTAGCGGATTTGATAGAATTGCCTTTCGGTGAGTTTGATCTTATTTTGGGCATGGATTGGTTGGTGAAGCACCGGGCGCAATTGGATTGTGCTGAAAAGCGGATGTCAATAAGGACTGTGGATGATGAGGAAGTAGTAATGATAGGTGAACGAAGGAACTTTTTAGCAAATGTGGTATCTGCTTTAAAGTCAGAGAAGTTGGTGCGGAAAGGGTATGGAGCGTTCCTAGCCTTCATTAGTGCTTTGGATGCCAAGGAATTATCGGTAGAAGGTGTGAGAACGGTGAAAGAATTTCCAGATGTCTTCCTTGAAGAACTTCCGGGTCTACCTCCAGATCGGGAAGTAGAATTTGGCATTGAGCTTTTACCCGGAACGGTTCCAGTGTCTATTGCTCCTTATAGAATGGCGCCGAAGGAGTTAGCGGAGCTTAAAGCTCAAATTCAAGAATTGTTGGATCGGGGATTTATTCGACCAAGTGTGTCTCCGTGGGGAGCACCGGTTCTGTTCATCAAGAAGAAGGATGGGTCGATGAGTATGTGCATTGATTATAGGCAGTTGAATAAATTGACGATCAAGAATAGGTATCCATTGCCGAGAATCGACGACCTGTTTGATCAATTGAGAGGAGCTTCAATTTTCTCCAAGATTGATTTATCATCAACTCAAGGTTAAAGAGTCAGATATTCATAAGACGGCATTTCGAACTCGTTATGGACATTATGAGTTTTTGGTAATGCCATTTGGTTTGACCAATGCACCAGCTGCATTTATAGACATGATGAACCGAGTCTTTCAACCCTATCTAGACCGGTTCGTGGTGGTGTTCATAGATGATATCTTGGTATATTCGAGGAATGAAGAAGAGCATGACTCACATTTGCGCACAGTGTTGCAAATACTGCGAGACAAGCAACTTTATGCCAAATTCAGTAAATGGGAATTTTGGTTGAGGGAAGTGAATTTCTTGGGTCATGTGGTGACAGCCAAAGGAATAAGAGTTGATCCTCGGAAGGTAGAGGCGGTGTTGGATTGGAAACCACCGAAGTCAGTGGCTGAGATTCGGAGTTTCTTAGGTTTGGCTGGTTATTATAGACGCTTTATTGAGGGGTTTTCGTTGATTACTGCACCCCTAACTAAGTTGTTGTGAAAGGGAGTACCGTATGTGTGGACCGATAAACAACAAGAAAGTTTCGAGAAACTGAAAAAGATTTTAACGGAAGCGCCAGTACTGATTCAACTTGAGGCGGGAAAATAGTTTATCGTTTATTATGACGCGTCATACACGGGTTTAGGATATGTGCTGATGCAAGGTGGAAAAGTGGTGGCTTATGCTTCTCGTCAGTTAAGGCCACACAAAGTTAACTATCCTACTCATGACTTGGAGTTGGCTGCGGTAGTGTTTGCTTTAAAGATTTGGAGACACTATCTCTACGGTGAGAAGTCTATCATTTATACGGACCATAAGAGTCTCAAGTACCTCCTTACCCAAAAGGAGTTGAACTTGAGACAATGGAGATGGGTGGAGCTGTTAAAGGATTATGACCTCTCAATCGAGTATCATCCTGGAAAGGCTAACGTGGTGGCAGACGCGTTGAGTCGTAAGGTAGTATCGGAATTAAGAGTAATGTTTGCTTATCTCAGTTTGTATGAAGATGGCAGTCTGCTAGCGGAACTTCAGGTGAAGCCTTTGTGGTTGGAACAGATCAAGGAAAAGCAGTTATCAGATGAAAAGTTGGGTCCGTTAATACAACAAGTTGAAAGTGGCGTAATAGGGGACTTTGGAATGAACAAGGATGGAGTACTGTGTTTTCGTAGAAGAGTTTGTATGCCCATGGATTCGGATTTGAGACAAATGATTTTGCGTGAGGCGCATAGTAGCCCTTATGCTATGCACCCTAGAGGAAATAAGATGTATCGAGACCTAAGAGAGCAGTATTGGTGGCCAAGGTTAAAGCGGAAGGTTACTGATTTTGTGGGTAAGTGCTTGACTTGTCAACAAGTGAAGGCGGAACATCAATTACCGTCGGGCTTATTGCAACCGGTAAAGATTCCTCTATGGAAATGGGAGCGGATAACGATGGACTTTGTTAGTGGGTTACCCTTAACACCTACTAAAAAGGATTCTGTTTGGGTGGTAGTAGATCGATTGACGAAGACTGCTCATTTTCTACCAGTTCGTACGGATTACTCGCTGCAAAAGTTGGCTAAGTTGTATGTATCGGAGATCATGAGGTTGCATGGGGTACGGTGTCTATTATATCGCATAGGATCCTAGGTTTACATCACGGTTTTGGAAAGCTTTGCATGAGGCTTTGGGAACAAAGTTAAACTTGATCGACTTTTCATCCTCGATCGGATGGTCATCGTGAGAAAGAGTAATTCAGATTTTAGAAGACATGTTAAGGGGTTGTGTAATTGACTTCAGAGGTAGTTGGGAAGATTTCCCTCTGTTGGCGAGAATTCGCGTATAATAATGATTACTAATCCAAAGATCCGATGGCACCCTATGAAGCATTATATGAGTCGTAAGTGTCGTACCCCTACTTGTTGGGTGAATTGGGGAACGAGCAGTTGTTGGGTCCGAATTGATATCTAAGACGGAAGAAAAGGTAAAAGTGATTCGAACACGGTTAAAGGAAGCTTCGGATAGACAAAAGTTGTATGCAGATCCAAGCGCAAGGATATTGAGTTTGCGGTGGGAGATCGTGTTTTTTTACAAAGTCTCACCTTGGAAGAAGATTTTCAGGTTTAGAAGGAAGGGCAAGTTGAGCCCTAGGTTCATTGGACTGTACCGTGTGTTGAAGCATGTTGGACCAGTGGCCTATCAGCTTGAATTACCTCCGGAGTTAAGTCAGATTCATAGTGTCTTCCATGTTTCTATCTTTGAGGCGTTATAGATCGGATCCGTCTCACATAGTACCGGTAGAAGAAGTAGAGTTAAAGGCAGACTTGTCTTTCGAGGAAGAACCAGTGAAAATCTTAGACCGTGATGCTCAGGTGCTAAGAAAGAAGACTGTGCCGTTGGTTAAGATTCTATGGCGTAATCACGGAGCGGAGGAAGCTACGTGGGAGTGTGAGGACGCAATTCGGCAACAATTTCCTCACCTCTTTTAACTAGGTAAATTTCGAGGACGAAATTTTCTTTAAGGGGGGTAGAATTGTAACATCCTAAAAATTTAGTATCGATATGTTGCATGTTTTTGGTGCTTAGCTTGTGAATGATTCAATTTGTGTGTTTAATATCGTTTTGAGAAGGCTCGGGATTTATTCGGAATTAGAATAAATTTTAGTAAGGAGTACTTTATTAAAATGGAACAAGTAACCTTGATGCTTAAGGTAATTAAGTGTCAAAAACTAGCATAAGATGAGCTAGTAGTAAAGTGGAGTTGGCGCCATAAGTGTTACTTGAGGGAAGAGGTTCGAATCCTTTGGAATGCATTTTGTGACTTTTATTTTTACACCCTTCTAGCATGTGTCGGTCAAGCCTTATTTTTGGTAAGGTTGGACTATTTTTTTATGGCAAGGTGGCTAATGGTTAAGGTAAGCATGGAACTTGGGGAAAGAAATCCTAAACTTATGGAATGTAGGGGAACACAAGGCACTTCTTAAGGGATGTGTTTTGGAAAGTTGGAATGGCCAAGCTTGTCCATGAACTTGGACGATTTTGTGGACTAGGGGGTGGCGAATTTTTTTGAGGTAGACTTTGGTAAGGATGTGTAGTTAGTGTGTAATCTCATTTGGTCATTTTTGTTCTCCCAAAACACCTTTTCTTTTCATCTTTTCTCTCATAGCCGAATGTGCTTGATGCCTTGGGTAAACATCTTTGTTTTTTCTTTTTTTGTCTTCTCCTTTTGACCATTTGGTCATATTTTGCCAACCTCTCAAGTGCTTCATTTGTGCTTCTCTCCTAGTGCCGAAAATATCAAACACAAAAGCCATTTCTTTTTCTTCCTTCTTCCCCATTGCCGAATGCACCATTGTCCCAAACCCTTCTCCTTGCTCTTATCTTACCTTTGAAAATCGAATCATAAATCTCTCACCCTTATTCTCTTTCTTTCTCCATTTTTCTCATCCTTTAAACACATTTCTTCCTTCATATTTCCTCCATAGCCGAAATTATTTTTCCCTTACCATTAAATCATAGCCAAATTTTCTTTTCCTCATAGATTTTATTCTCAATCATTTTTCTATTCAAACTTTGGACCATCGGTAAGACTCATCTTCTTTGTTTTGTTTTTGCTAATTGGTCACCTTGGCCGAATCTATAGGTTGGCTTAGAAGAGGCTTTAAATCGATAATCGTTCATTCTCTTAGACGATTTCCTTTTGTTTTTCTTTTAGTGAAATAGTGGAAAGCAGAATCATCATCTCTTTGAAGTCATCTTGAAGTCATTCGAATTTGGATCATATACTTTCAAGGGATTCTTTCGGAATCACTCGGAATTTTTAAGGTAAGCCGAATTCGCCCTTTTTAAACCAATAGTCTGAAATTCTGATATATATATATTTATATATATATTGTTAGGACTAATAATCTTTTGACAATGGAGGTAAACAAGATAGGGTCGAAAAGGGTGGTGAATAGCGTTCTAAAGAGGGGTGGACTCGCTAATCCCTCAAGATTCAAGCGAAGGGCTGTTTCGGCAATCCAGGATTTTCCACCGGGTTGTGGACGACCCTCATCCGAGGAGAATCGACTATTCGAAGTTGTTCGTAGTTCGGAGCCTTTACCTGTTCGGGATTTTCCATTGGGTTGTGAACCGTTAACCGGGGAAAACCGACAAATAGTTGTTGTTCAAGATTCCGAGGGTAAAGATCTAGATCGCTTATCTTTAGTATAGATTTATAATAAGTATTAGTGTTCTAATCAAGCATGACATTTATTTAAGTATCGGCGAGCGGGAAAGTATAGTTCTCACCATAATCAGGTGTGTAATTTCACACTTATCTCATGGGTTAGATGTTATATCGTAAGCATTAGAATAAAATTCGTAAAGTTGGTAAAATCGGAAAAATACGGTATATTAACACTTTTTGTGTAAGTGCATGAAATCGGTGTTAAAGTCGTGGAAATTATAGAATCGCCCTTAATGGGCTAATTTGTGAAAAAGTAATTTTTGGGCCTCATGTGATTAATGGACAAACTTGCTAGATTGATTAATGGGCCAATTTGCTAGATTGATTAATGGACAAATTTGCTAGATTGCTTAATGGGCCGAATTGCTAGATTGCTTAAGGAGCCGTTTTGATAAATTACCATATGGGCACAATTTGAGAAATGGGCCAATTTGTAGTATGGGCCTTATGTTGAAATTATCATATGTAAATTGTTAAGCTTTGTTATGTATACATGATTGCATGGGTTGGGATTAAATTGAAGAGAAGTTCTGGTGGTTCTACCATAATCTAGTTCGGGTGGCTCTGCCACAAATTCTAGTTCGGGTGGCTCAGCCACAAACATTTTAAATGGCTTAATGCCTGCGTTTGGTGTGTTGGCGGGGTGGGTTGACTTGATCCCCACAGGTGTGCTGGTTGGTACGGGTGGTGTGTAGCGGATGGAAATTTAGGCTTGGTTGGGAATTTCATTGCATATGCATTTTTTTATTTACTATATTGTTAAATTCGTTAATGGGCTCAAGCCCAATAAAATGCTTTGATGATATGGCCCAGTGGATTTGGTAAGTGGGTTACACACTGAGTTCTAAGTAACTCACCCTGTTTTCTTACCCTTCTCAGGTAATAATAATTGATGGAGGCTTGGGCCGAGGATGACTTCGTGGAGGCCATACTTCAAATGATGGTTTTTATGAACTTTAAAACTACTCTTTAGTATTTTACTTAATTACTATTTTAGCGATGTAATAAGGCCTCTAGTATTATTTTTATGGATTTTATTTCGTGGATGGATTTTAATATGTTTTAGATACTTAAAGTGGACTATTTTAAGTTTATAAATGTTTTCTTTAAGTTACGTATAAAATGGGGTTTCTTAAATATCACTATCACTTAAAAATTTCGGTGAAAACTCTTTTATAAATTTTGTTTCCAAATTCCTTTTGAGCTCTTTTAAATTTCTTTAAAAAGTTAACCTATTATTTCTCTGAGATCAAATTTTAAACTCCTATGTTTCACAATCATAGATTTCAAATTAACCTCAGTTTTTGATAAACTCCATCTCCAAATTAGTTTTTTGAAGACCTGTTTTCCTTAAATCATTAGATGACCAAATGTATGTACGATTTGTGTAGCATACCAAGTTTGGTCTTAACGCATAGACCGGGTTTGGGGTGTTACAATCCAACAATATTCTAAATGGTTCAACAGACACAATTCTGTTACGAGATTATATGAGTTCGATATGAACTATTACTTGTATTTACATGAAATACATGAAATATGATTATTTGATGAATTCAACCATGAGTGTTAGATTTTATATGTGATTTTCATGGCTAATATGTTGATGATCATGTGTTTAGCCTTTTGGCCAAATTGATTGAGATATGCTTTGTTTACTTACCTATTTTATGGATATACGGTAAGTTAAATTCTATGTTATACGAACTTACTAAGTTTAAATGCTTACTCTGTGTTATTTTCCATGTTTTATAGTAATTCGGAAGCTCGTATGGGTTGGAAGCTGGTCGGAGCTATTTCACACTATCCATCGGTCCTTTTTGGTACTTTCAATAAATTAATTCCGATTATAATGGCATGTATAGGTTATTTTGGCCAATGATGGCATATAAATGTTTTGTTGACGTTAACCATATATATGGCTTGTTTTTGGTATATTTTGATGTGTATATAGGTGACCTTATCATGTTTGATGTGTGATTGATATGGTAGAATAAAAGAAAGTAAAATGTGGCTTGAATATGCATATATGAATTTGGTCATTTAGGTAAGTTGAGATACTTGGTTGACATGCCTTTAAGTTGTCATTTGAGGTGCCTAAGGGCATATTGGTTGTAAGTGATGATATTTCATGTTTAAGACTTGATTTTGGCTTGTTGATGTGCAAAAATGTTGGGTTAGGTTGATGTCAAATTGGGTGAGAAATTTGGCTTGGAAATTGGCCTATTTTCGTCCACACAGGCAAAGACACAGGCGTGTGTCATAGCCGGCTGTGTGTCCCCTGTATCTTTTAAATTGCACAAGTTAGTATCTCACACGGCCTAACACACGGGCGTGTGGTTTGGCCGTGTGGCCCAAGTCATAGAGTTACACGAGCACGGATACTATTTCGAATGCCGACATTGCCTGGGACACTGGCGTGTCTCCTGACCGTGTGAGTCACACAGCCGTGTGACCCCTACAGCTTTGAAAAATTTCATTTTTTTTCGAAAAATTCCTTGAGTATCCGATTTAGTCCCGACTTGTTTCTAATGCGCATTTTGGGCCTCGAGGGCTCATATAAGGGACAATATGTTTGATTTCGATTGGTTTCTGACATGAATATTATATGATGTGAAATGTTTGAAATTTCTGTCTATTTGTTCTGTAAACTCCTGTAATGCTCCGTAACCCTGTTCTAACGATGGATACGGGTTAGAGGTGTTACATTTATTGGTATTATAGCTACGATTTAGTTGATTCTCGGACTGAACGTAGTATATACGAGTTTAGCTATACATGCCATTATATAACCTATGATAGTGTGATATCTCCTGACCGTTTTAGAACATGTTTTCATATAGCAATGTCATCCAACCGAGCTAATTACGATGAAGTAGAGAGTAACGCTCAAGCCTTTTTTCAAGGAGTAGCTTCGAGTGGTACAAGGCCTGTATTTGAGGGCTGGAGAGGAGAGGCTAAAGAAGCCTTCTTCTAAATGATGAATGAGTGGTTAACCGAGTTTGTACGAACGAACCCGGTTGCTCAACAACCTCTACCCCCTCCTGTTTCTCAACCGGTTCCCGTTATTCCTCAAAGTAAAGAACCTATCAGAGTTGGTAAGCCTCCTGTTGATAAGATCCGTAAGTACGGTGCTAAAGAATTCCGAGCTACAGCTGAGGATGATCCCAAGAGAGCTTAGTTTTGGTTAGAAAATACTATCATAGTTCTTGATGAATTATCTTGTAACACCCCTAACCCGTATCCGTCGCCAGATTAGGGTTAAAGATATTACCGGACAGATCAGAAACTTTTATAGATAATTCATATTACAAAACATCATTTCACATCAAAGAGTCCCTTTTATAGGTCAATGAGACCTTAAACATACTTTAGAGTAGGGCCGGGACTATACCGAACTCTTACAAAAATTCTCGAAAATTTAAAACTTTTCTAAGTTTCAGGGTTACACGCTTGTGGGGGCAGGACGTGTGCCTCCCACGGCTGCTAGACACACCCATGTGTCTTCCCCGTGGTCAAACCTGACTTTACTCCATGGCCACCAAGCATACCCGTGTACCTTGGCCGTGGTCGATCCTGACTAAACCACACGGCTACCAAGCACGGCCGTGTGCTATGGCCGTGCACTCTTAGCTAAATACTGACTTACACCCACGGTCATCAGGCACGCCCGTGTGCCACAACCGTGTGGCAAAACAGGCCATTTGCAAGGCCAAAATGCCACCCACATTAGGGTCATACCTACAAGCAAATTACCAATGCAATTCATGTTCACTTGGCAACAAAAAACACATCAAAATAACCATTCAATCTCTATATTCAAATCCATTTCCAAACTTACCAATTCACATAATAAAAACTCAAGTATACACAAGCATAATTCATCCGTACACTTACCATAAACTTAACCATTTCATATGCTATCAAACCATACCAAAACATGCACCATTTATCATATTCATTAAAGCATATTACCAACACATAACTAGCCAAATCACATGGCTAAGTTCATACATCAAACTTACACCATAAACTAGCTTATACATGCCATATCTAACTATATACATTTCAAAAGATACCAAAATGAGTTTGCGTAGTGTGATAACGATCCTCGACGGTCCCTGAGCCTTCAATACCTTGGACGATCTATAAAACAGAGAAAACACACACGCAGAGTAAGCTTTCCAAAAGCTTAGTAAGTCATATACAAATAAACTTAACTTAAGATGCACATAGCATATTTATACAATAACAATAATGGTTCTCATAGCATATACATCTCACATAGAGTTTGGCTCAATTGTTTAGCCATAACTTATTACATTTTTCAATTCAAATATCACATATACACAAAGCTTATTCAAGCATATCTTCATATGAAATCTTATTATTTCTTTGTATATACTCATCATAGTAAGTTCATATAGATACTTACCTTTCATACACACATAGTGTACTTTTGAAACGTACCTAAAACAGATGTACAAATCACAGAATTGTTCATTTCTCAGACTTGCCCGTTGAACCGTTCAGAACTAAATAGGATATTCAGAAAGCTCGAAATAGTCATACAATGCCAATGTCCCGGACGAGGTCTTACATGTACTCAGATATAGATGCCTCTGTCCCAGACAGGGTCTTACACGTAAATCTCATATCGATTCCAACGTCCCAGACGTGGTCTTACACAAAATCACCAATCAATGCCAACATCCCAGACGTGGTCTTACATGATATCACAGAACTGACACCTATGTCATGACATAGCTAATTTTATCTATTCCTAGGTTCACAAGGGACTTCTCGGACTTTATCAGTTTATCAACTTATTAACCAACTCAAATTTCACATACATTCCATCTCAATGGATGATCGTAGTATTTAACAAATCATATGCAATCAAATAATTCAATGCAAATACATTTATTTGTATATCGACTTACCTCGGATTCTATTAACGGAAATGGATACGGCTACTCGATTACTTTCGATTTCACGCGATCTAAGTCTATTTTCTTCAGTTCTTGATCTATACATATTCAGATTTAACCCATTCAATCATCAATTCATTTAATTCAATCCAAGAACATACATTTAGGGCAATTTGTAATTCAACCCTCACATTTGTACAATTTATCAATTTAGTCCTTTTTCTCAAAACATCAAGTACACAAAATCATCACATACTCATGCTTAGCCGAATGATTATGAATATCATACAAGCCCATATATTCATCAAATTCACAATTTAATCCTTCAAATTGCTATTTTCTCAATTTTAGCCCTAATTAGCTAAATTCATCAAAAATTCAAGAACAACATATGTTCATCTAACATATAGCTTTCATATAACACTATTAAACATCACAAAATTCATATGTTCATTCATGTCACTTTGCAAAATCTTCATTAATTCATAAAATTGAGACATGGGTTTTGTAGCTCTCGAAGCAACAATTGCAAAAACGTAGAAATTATCAAAAATCGATTAAAAACATACCTTGAATTTATGCTTCAAGCTAACCGAATGTAACAAGCTCTACTTATTTTCTTTCTTTTATGTTTTCGGTGGATGAACACTTAGGAAAATCCACCATTTCAACATTGTTTTATTATAATATCATATAATATACATTTCACTAAAATAACCTTAGTTAATATAATTATAAAACCATATGTTTTATGTCCAAAATCGTCCATCAACCAACCACTATCTTAAAAATGGTTAAATTGGCATATAAGGCCTTCACCTATTAAAACCATCACAAATAGGTACTTTTCATAAAGCATACACATTTTGCATTCAATGCAATTTAATCCTTTTATCAAATTAAACATACAGACAGACAAATTAACTCACAAAAATTTATCACATGCTTAATCACATATCATAGGCACAGAAAATAATATTAAAATAATATTCAGACTTAGATTTGTGGTCCCGAAACCACTATTCCGACTAGGGTCTATTTCGGACTGTTACAATTCTCCCCCCATAGGGATTTTTGTCCCTGAAAATCTTACCGTTAAACAGATTCGGATATTGCTGTCTCATTGAATCTTCAGGCTCCCACGTAGCCTCTTCTATTCCGTGTCGATGCCACAACACTTTCACTAACGGAATTTTCTTGTTTCACAATTCTTTTACTTCACGAACTAAAATACGGATTGGTTCCTCTTCGTAAGTCATATCAGATCGGATTTCAATCTTAGATGGAGTAATCACATGTGACAGATCAAAACGGTATCTACGGAGCATCGAAACATGGAATACATTATGTATCTTTTCTAGCTCAGAGGGCAACAACAATCTATACGCAACTGGCCCAACTCGTTCAATAACCTCATATGGCCCGATGAACCTCGGACTGAACTTGCCTTTACGTCCGAATCGGAGTACTTTCTTTCACGGAGACACTTTCAGAAATACTTTGTCACCGATCTCAAATTCAATCTCTTTTCGTTTCAAATCCGCATAAGACTTCTGACGATCAGATGTTGCTTTCAAACTATTACGGATTACTTTTACTTTCTGTTCAGTGTCTTTTATCAAATCAACCCCGTGTAGCTTATTTTCATTGAGCTCGGTCCAATACAGAGGTGTTCGACGTCCGTACAAAGCTTCATAAGGTGCCATTTTAATGCTCGACTGAAAACTATTATTATACGCAAACTCAATCAATGGCAGATATTGTTCCCACGTACCGTTAAACTCAAGAATGCAGCATCTCAACATATCCTCAAGAATCTGAATGATCTGCCCGAATTTGCCATCTGTTTGCGGATGAAAAGCTGTACTGAAATGCAGTTTCATGCCTAAAGCTTCTTGCAATTTCTTCCAGAATCGCGATGTAAACCTCGGATCTCTATCTGACACAATGGATAGTGGCACCCCATGCAATCTCACAATATTAGAAATGTAAAGCTCGACTAATATATCAAGTGAATAATCAGATCTCACCGAAATGAAATGGGTAGATTTCGTCAATTTATCAACTACAACTAAAATCGCATCTTTCTTTCTCGGAGTCAGAGGCAGTCCAGAAACAAAATCCATTGTCACTCTATCCCATTTCCACTCGGGAATCAGAATCGGTTGTAACAACCCAGACGAAACCTGATGTTCAACTTTTACTTGCTGACAAATTAAACATTTCGACACATAGTCAGAAATATCTCGTTTCATACCTGACCACCAGTAGTGTTGCTTCAAATCGTGATACATTTTAGTGCTTCCCGGATGAACAGATAGGCGACTACTATGAGCTTCACTCAGAATTAGCTGTAACAACTCAGAGTTTCTCGGAACACAGATACGGTCTCGAAATCTCAAGCAATCATCAACAACTCTAAATTCAGAATCAGAATTCGAATCACACTGAGCTCGTTTCGGTAACATTTCATTGTCAACTTTCTGAGCATCACATATCTGTTGTAAAAACAACGGTTTAGCTTTCAATTCAGCCATTATGGAACTATCATCAGATAGGTCTAACTGTGCATTCAAAGCACGCAATACAGACAGCAATTTCCGGCTCAGTGCATCGGCTACAACATTAGCTTTACCCGGATGATAATCTATCACAAGCTCATAGTCTTTCAACAACTCTAGCCATCTTCTCTGTCGCAGATTCAAATCTTTTTGAGTCATCAGATATTTTAAACTTTTATGATCTGAAAATATGTGACATTTCTCACCAAACAGATAATGACGCCAAATCTTTAATGCAAACACAATTGCAGCTAGCTAAAGGTCGTGTGTCAGATAATTCTTTTCATGAGGCTTCAGTTGTCTCGAGGCATAAGCTATTACTTTGCCTTCTTGCATCAGTACACATCCCAGACCGTTTAATGAAGCATCACTGTATATTACAAATTCTTTGCCTAATTCGGGTTTGTATTAACACCGAGCTTCCATAATGAGTTTTCAATTGATCAAAGCTTTTCTGACATTTATTAGACCATTCAAATCTCACATCTTTCTGAAGCAATCTGGTCAACGGAGTAGCTATCACTGAAAATCCTTTTACAAATTGATGATAATAACCAGCTAGTCCTAGAAAACTTCGGACTTCAAACACATTCATCGGAGGTTTCCAATCTAGTATAGTAAAGATCTTGCTCGGGTCGACTCTTATTCCAGAGGCCGATACAATGTGTCCCAGAAAACTGACTTCACGCAACCAGAATTTGCATTTGCTGAATTTCGCATACAATTGCTTTTCTCTCAGAGTTTTCAACACAATTCTTAGATGTTCGGCATGTTCAGTCTCATCCTGTGAATAAATCAGAATATCATCTATGAATACAACAACAAATCGATCTAGGTACGGTCTGAAAATTCTATTCATCAGATCCATAAAAATAGCAGGAGCATTTGTTAGTCCAAATGGTATAACTAAAAATTCATAATGCCCGTACCTCGTTTTGAAGGCAGTTTTCGGAACATCTGAATCTTTTACTCACAACTGGTAGTAACCCGATCTCAGATCTATCTTCGAAAACACTGTAGCTCCTTTTAACTGATCAAATAAATCGTCAATCCTGGGCAACGGATATTTGTTCTTTATAGTCACTTTGTTTAATTGACGGTAGTCAATGCACATTCTCATCATGCCATCTTTCTTTTTCACAAACAGAACGGAAGCACCCCACGGTGAGAAACTTGGTCTAGCAAACCCTCTGTCAGTTAGCTCTTGCAACTGTGACTTTAACTCTTTCAACTCTGTTGGCGCCATTCGATACGGAGCTATCGAAATAGGTGTAGTACCAGGCAACAATTCAATTCCAAATTCAACTTCACGAATCTGAGGCAATCCTGGCAATTCTTCAGGGAAAATATCAGAAAACTCATAAACTACTGGCACCGAATCAACTTTCTTTTCAGACACTTTCGAATCAATCACATAAGCAAAATATGACTCATATCCCTTTTTCATATAGCTCTGAGCTTCCAATACAGATATCACAGCAGGTAATCCGTTCAAATCATTAGACTCAACTCTGACTATTTCATCATTCATACATCTCAAATCAATAGTTTTTCTCTTACAGTTTACAACAACATCATGCAATGTCAACCAGTCCATACCCAGAATGATATCAAACACATCGAATGGTAATAGCATTAGATCAGCAGGAAAACAGATATCTCGGAACATTAACGGGCAGTTCTTGCATACTTTGTCAACAAGGACACTTTTACCTAAGGGGTTCGATACTTTTATAACAAACTCAGTAGACTCTACAGGTAAAGTCTTACTGGATACTAAATTCATGCATATATACGAATGCGTAGAACCAGGGTCTATCAATGCAATCACAGAAGTATCGTAAAGTGTAAAAGTACCCGTTATAACATCAGGAGACGAAGCTTCCTCACGAGCTCGGATGGTATACGCTCTTAAAGGCGCTCTAGCTTTGGATCTCGCAACAGTATCTCTGGTAGCTTTCTGACTACCACTGAAATTTCTGACATTACGCGAAGGTCTACCTCTCACTGGTGCACTATCAGATCTCAGATTCGGAACAGTCGGTGGTTCAACAGACTCTGGACAATCTCGAACAAAATGATCTAACGATCCACATCTGAAGCAAGCCCGATCATTCAATCTACAACTTCCCGGATGCCTCTTTCCATAATGTTTACACTCGGGTCTCTCAGAACGGACATTTCCAACACTAGCCATTGAAGTTACTAGAGTTTTAGAACTCATTTGTGATTTAGCTCGATCTCTACTCATTTGTCCCACATTAGCCTTTGAACGACTATGTTCATCTCGGAATTTCTTCGAAACAGGCTGAAACGATCTACTCTGAAATCTCTTTCTCACATCTCTAGCTTCAGACTCAGCTTTTCTTTTATATTTTCCGAGTGCCTCGGCTTTACATGCTCGATCAACAAGTACCACAAACTCTTTTATCTCTAAGATTCTGACTAGAAAACGGATATCTTCGTTAAGGCCATATTCGAATCTTTTGCACATTATAGCTTCAGATGATACACATTCACGAGCATATTGACTCGATCGACAAACTCGTTCATATTCGTAGAATGAGACATTCGACCTGTTTGATTCTAGAAATTCCTTTCGTTTCTGATCGATGAATCTCTCACTGATATATTTCTTTCGAAACTCAATCTGAAAGAAGTCCCATGTCACCCGTTCTTTTGGAACAACAAAATTTAGGGTTTTCCACCACTGATAGGCTGCATCCTGTAATAGCAAAACAACACATTTAATACTTTCATCTGGAGTTAAAGACATTTCACCGAATACTCAAATTTTGTTTTCTAACCAGAACTCAGCTTTCTTAGCATCGTCATCACTAGTAGCCCTGAACTCTTCAGCCCCATATTTACGGATCTTGTCAACCGGAGGCTTATTCAACAAATTTTGATACATAACCAGTGGCACAATTGTAGTCTAAGGGGGATTAACTGGGGGCAGAGGTTGCGAAACAGTCGGGTTATTTCTTACGAATTTAGTGAACCACTCACTCATCATCTGGAAGAAAGCTTGTTTAGCTTCTCCCTCTTGACCGCTCGTAGCCGGTCTTGGATCAGAGGGCGCTGTCCCTTCAATGGGAGTAGGCGCATTACTTTCTACGTCATCAGATACAGCTCTTTCAGGATCCATTGCTATACAAAAATCACATTTTACACGTCAGGATTCATCACACTATCACAGTTTAGATATATGGCATGTATAGCTAGACTCTGACACGCTACGTTAGTCTGAGAATCGACTAAACCATAGCTCTAATACCAACCAAATGTAACACCCTTAACCCGTATCCGTCGCCGGATTAGGGTTAAAGGTATTACCGGACAGATCAGAAACTTTTATAGATAATTCATATTACAAAACATCATTTCACATCAAAGAGTCCCTTTTATAGGTCAATGAAACCTTAAACATACTTTAGAGTAGGGCCGGGACTATACTGAACTCTTACGAAAATTCTCAAAAATTTAAAACTTTTCTAAGTTTCAGGGGTTACACGCCCGTGTGAGCAGGCCGTATGCCTCCCACGGCTGCTAGACACGCCCATGTGTCTTCCCCGTGGTCGAACCTGACTTTACTCCACGGCCACCAAGCACACCCGTGTACCTCGGCCGTGGTCGATCCTGACTAAACCACACGGCTACCAAGCACGACCGTGTGCTATGGCCGTGCACTCTTAGCTAAATACTGACTTACACCCACGGTCACCAGGTACGCCCGTGTGCCACAACCGTGTGGCAAAATAGGCCATTTGCAAGGCAAAAATGCCATCCACATTAGGGTCACACCTACAAGCAAATTACCAATGCAATTCATGTTCACTTGGCAACAAAAAACACATCAAAATAACCATTCAATCTCTATATTCAAATCCATTTCCAAACTTACCAATTCACATAATAAAAACTCAAGTATACACAAGCATAATTCATCCATACACTTACCATAAACTTAACCATTTCATATGCTATCAAACCATACCAAAACATGCACCATTTATGATATTCATTAAAGCATATTACCAAAACATAACTAGCCAAATCACATGGCTAAGTTCATACATCAAACTTACACAATAAACTAGCTTATACATGCCATATCTAACTATATACATTTCCAAAAGATACCAAAATGAGTTTGCATAGTGTGATGACGATCCTCGACGGTCCCTGAGCCTTCAGTAGCTTTGACGATCTATAAAACAGAGAAAACACACACGCAGAGTAAGCTTTCCAAAAGCTTAGTAAGTCATATACAAATAAACTTAACTTAAGATGCACATAGCATATTCATACAATAACAATAATGGTTCTTATAGCATATACATCTCACATAGAGTTTGGCTCAATTGTTTAACCATAACTTATTACATTTTTCAATTCAAATATCACATATACACAAAGATTATTCAAGCATATCTTCATATGAAATCTCATTATTTCTTTGCATATACTCATCATAGTAAGTTCATATAGATACTTATCTTTCATACACACATAGTGTACTTTTGAAACGTACCTGAAACAGATGTACAAATCACAGAATTGTTCATTTCTCAGACTTGCCCGTTGAACCGTTCAGAACTAAATAGGATATTCAGAAAGCTTGAAATAGTCATACAATGCCAACGCCCCAGACGAGGTCTTACATGTACTCAGATATAAATGCCTCTGTCCCAGACAGGGTCTTACACGTAAATCTCATATCGATGCCAACGTCCCAGACGTGGTCTTACACGAAATCACCAATCAATGCCAATGTCCCAGACGTGGTCTTACATGATATCACAGAACTGACACCTATGTCATGACATAGCTAATCCTATCTATTCCTAGGTTCACACGGGACTTTTCAGACTTTATCAGTTTATCGACTTATTAACCAACTCAAATTTCACATACATTCCATCTCAATGGATGATCATAGTATTTCACATATCATATGCATTCAAATAACTCAATGCAAATACATTTATTTGTATATCGACTTACCTTAGATTCTATTAACGGAAACGGATACGGGTACTCGATTACTTTCGATTTCCCGCGATCTAAGTCCGTTTTCTTTAGTTCTTGATCTATACATATTCAGATTTAACCCATTCATTCATCAATTCATTTAATTCAATCCAAGAACATACATTTAGGGCAATTTGCAATTCAACCCTCATATTTGCACAATTTATCAATTTAGTCCATTTTTCTCAAAACATCAAATACACAAAATCATCACATACTCATGCTTAGCCGAATGCTTATGAATATCATACAAGACCATATATTTCATCAAATTCACAATTTAACCCTACAAATTGCTATTTTCTCAATTTTAGCCCTAATTAGCTAAATTCATCAAAAATTCAAGAACAACATATGTTCATCTAACATATAGCTTTCATATAACACTATTAAACATCACAAAATTCATATGTTCATTCATGTCACTTTGCAAAATCTTCATTAATTCATAAAATTGAGACATGGGTTTTGTAGCTCTCAAAGCAACAATTGCAAAAACGTAGAAATTATCAAATACCGATTAAAAACATACCTTGAATTTATGCTTCAAGCTAACCGAATGTAACAAGCTCTTCTTATTTTCTTTCTTTTATGTTTTCGGTGGATGACCACTTAGGAAAATCCACCATTTCAACATTGTTTTATTATAATATCATATAATATACATTTCACCAAAATAACCTTAGTTAATATAATTATAAAACCATATGTTTTATGTCCAAAATCATCCATCAACCAACCACTATCTTAAAAATGGTTAAATTGCCATATAAGGCATTCACCTATTAAAAGCCATCACAAATAGGTACTTTTCATAAAGCATACACATTTTGCATTCAATGCAATTTAATCCTTTTATCAAATTAAACATACAGACAGACAAATTAACTCACAGAAATTTATCACATGCTTAATCACATATCATAGGCACAAAAAATAATATTAAAATAATATTCAGACTCGAATTTGTGGTCCCGAAACCACTGTTCCGACTAGGGTCTATTCCGGACTGTTACATATCTTGTTCACAGGATGAATGTCTTAAGTGTGCGGTATCTCTATTAAAAGATTTAGCTTATCAGTGGTGGAATACATTGATTTCTATTGCGCTAAGAGATCGGTTCACTTGGGGATTCTTTCAAACTAAGTTCCGAAAGAAATACATCAGTCAGAGGTTTCTCGACCAGAAACATAAAAAATTTTTGGATCTTAAACAGGGCTGTATGATAGTATCCGAATATGAACGGGAATTTTTTTGATTGAGCAAATATGCTCGAGAATGTATTCCGACTGAAACTGCAATGTGTAAGCAGTTTGAAGATGGCTTAAACGAAGATATAAAACTATTAGTCGGGATCCTCGAGTTGAAAGAATTTGTTGTACTGGTTGATCGAGTATATAAAGCTGAAGAGCTGAGTAAAGTGAAAAGACACGCTGAAATTGAAGCCAGAGACTCGAGAAAGAGATTGACGGGAAAGTCATACCAGTCAGCATCGAAGAAATCTAAAGAACAACACTACTGTTCTACTACTTCTGCGGGATACTCTGGTAGAGACAGAGGCATCCGACGCTCTAGTCTTAAATCTTAGGCTACATCTGTAGCGAATGTAGGTAGTGCTAAAAACACCAGACCCAAGTGCAAGCACTGTAACAAGCTACATTTTGGTGAGTGTCGAATGAAGAGTGGAGCTTGTTTTAGATGTGGTTCCTTTGACCACTATCTTAGAGATAGCCCGGAGAAATCTGAAAAAGATAATATTCAAACTTCGAGGCCGAGCAACACAGCTGCGAGAGGTAGACCACCTCGTAATCCTGTAAATGTTAGTGGTAGCCGTGGTGTGATGAAAGAATCTACTGTAAGGTCTGAGGCACAAACACCAGCTAGGGCTTATGCTATTCGTGCGCGCAAAGATGCTTCTGCGCCAGATGTTATTACCGGTACTTTCTCTCTTATTGATACTGATGTAACTGCTTAAATTGATCCCGGATCGACTCATTTATATGTTTACAAAAAATTAGTGTCTAGTAAACATTTACCTGTTGAGTCCACTGAATTTGTGGTTAAAGTATCGAACCCTCTAGGTTAGTATGTGTTAATTGATAAGGTTTGCAAGAACTGTCTGTTAATGATTTGGGGTTACTGTTTCCCGACTAATTTGATGCTATTATCGTTCGATGAATTTGATGTGATATTGGGCATGAATTGGCTAACTCTGCATGATGCTGTGGTAAATTGTAGACGAAGGCATATCATATTGAAATGTCAGAATGGTGAGATACTTCATATTGAATCAAATAAATTGAATGGGTTGCCTATTGTGATATCAGCTATGTCAGCATAGAATATGTGAGAAAAGGTTGTAATGCTTACCTTGCTTATGTATTGGATGCTAAAGTGTCTGAGTCAAAGCTTGAACCAGTGCCATTGGTTTGCAAGTATCCTGATGTGTTTCCAGAGGAGTTACCTGGATTACTGCCGGTCAGAGAAGTTGAATTTGCTATGGAACTTGTATAGGGAACAACACCGATATCGATAGCACCATACAGAATGGCTCCTATAGAGTTAAAAGAGTTGAAAGCACAGTTGCAAGAGTTGACTGGTAGGGGTTTTGCTCGACCTAGTTTTTCACCTTGGGGTGTACCAATTCTATTTGTTAAGAAAAAGGATGGATCGATGAGATTATGCATTGACTACCGTCAGCTTAACAAAGTTACAATCAAGAATAAATATCCGCTGCCTCAAATTAATGATTTGTTTGATCAGTTGAAAGGTGCCACAGTGTTCTCGAAGATTGATCTTCGTTCTGGCTATTATCAGTTACGAGTGAAAGATTCAGATGTACCGAAAATGGCATTCAGAACCAGGTACGGAAATTATGAATTTCTTGTGATGCCGTTTGGTTTAACTAACGCACCTGCAGTGTTTATGGATTTGATGAACAGAATTTTAAGACCATATTTAGATAGATTTGTCGTGGTATTTATTGATGATATTTTGATATATTCTCGAGTTGAGACTGAACATGCCAAGCATTTGAGAATTGTTCTGCAAACCTTTCGAGATAAAATATTATTTGCTAAATTTAGCAAATATGAGTTTTGGCTTCGGGAAATTGGTTTTCTAAGACACATAGTATCGGCTGAAGGCATCAGAGTTGATCTGAATAAAATTTCAGCGATTGTTAACTGGAAACCACTGAGAAACGTATCTGGAGTCAGAAGTTTTTTAGGATTAGCTGGTCATTATTGGATATTTGTAAAAGGGTTTTCGATGATAGCTACACCAATGACACGGCTATTAGAGAAAGATATGAAATTTGAATGGTCTGATAAATGTCAGTAAAGTTTTAACCAGTTGAAACTGAAGCACCAGTTCTGGTTCAGCCTGAATCGGGTAAGGAATTTGTGATTTTCAGTGACGCGTCATTAAACAGATTAGGCTATGTTTTGATGCAAAAAGGTAAAGTAATAGCTTATGCTTCTAGACAGTTAAAGCCACACGAAAAGAACTATCTGACACATGACTTAGAGTTGGCAGCTATTGTATTTGTATTGAAAATTTGGCGACACCATTTGTTTGGCAAAAAATGTCATATATTTACTGATCACAAGAGTTTAAAGTATCTGATGTCACAGAAAGATTTGAATCTGAGACAGCGTAGATGGCTCGAGCTATTGAAAGATTATGAGTTAGTTATTGATTATCATCTGGGAAAAGCAAACGTAGTTGTTGATGCTTTGAGTAGAAAATCCTTATTTGCTTTGCGAGCGATGAATACCTGATTGCCATTATCTAATGATGGCTCGATTTTAGCTGAGTTAAAAGCTAAACCAACATTTTTACAACTGATCTGCGAAGCTCAAAAATGTGATAGTGAGATGTTAGCTAAACGGGTACATTATGAGTCGACTTTTGACTCAGAATTTCAGATAGGACCCGATAATTATTTATTATTCAGAGGTAGAGTTTGTGTACCAAAGAATCCAGAGCTTATACAAAAAATTTTGCACGAAGCTCATAGTGGTAGCTTGTCTGTTCATTCGGGGAGTAATAAAATGTACAATGATTTGAAACAGATGTACTAGTGGGAATGAAACAAATGTACAATGACTGTTACAGCCAGTAATGATACCAGAGTGGAAATGTGATAGAGTTACTATGGATTTTGTATCGGGGTTACCCTTATCTCCGAAAAAGAAAGATGTCATTTGGGTTATCGTCGATCATTTGACGAAGTCTGCACATTTTATTCCGATACGTACAGATTTCTCACTTGACAGATTAGCTGAGTTATATGTTTCGGAGATTGTCAGACTACACGGAGTACCAGTCTCCATTATTTTGGATAGAGATCCACGGTTCACATCGCGATTCTAGAAAAAGTTGCAGGAAGCTCTGGGTACGCGATTACATTTTAGCATCACATTTCACCCTCAGACTGATGGTCAGTCCGAGCATATAATAATATTTTTCGTTAGTCGAATTCGCGTATAATAATAGTTTTCATTCAAGCATAAAGATGGCACCGTATGAGGCTCTATATGGTCACAAATGCCGAACTCTGTTATATTGGACTGAGCTCAGTGAGAAAAAGATACACGAGGTTAATTTGATTCGTGAGACTGAGGAAAAAGTGAAACTGATCCGAGATAGCTTAAAAGCAGCTACAGATCGTCAGAAATCTTATGCGGATCTTAAACGTAAAGATATAGAGTTACAAGTCGGTGACAGAGTATTTTTGAAAGTTTTGCCCTAGAAGAAAGTTCTTCGGTTCGGTCGTAAAGGAAAGCTAAGTCCGCGGTTTATCGGGCCATATGAGATTACTGAGAGAATTGGACCTGTTGCATTTCGATTAGGTTTACCGTCAGAACTTGAAAGAATCCACAATGTGTTCCACGTGTCTATGTTACGAAGGTATCAATCTGACCCTTCACATATTATTTCTCCGACGGATGTCGAGATTCAGCCTGACATTACATACAGTAAATAACCGATCAGAATTTTGGCACGAGAAGTGAATGAATTGAGAAATAAAAACATAGCTTTAGTAAAAGTTCTCTGGCAGTGACACGAAATAGAATAAGCTACTTGGGAACCTGAGGAAGCTATGAGAAAGAAATATCCGAACCTCTTTTCTGGTAAGATTTTCGAGGACAAAAATTTCTGTAAGGGGAAGAGTTGTAACAGCCCGTTTTCAGTTAAATCGAAGCAGTTGTTTCGGGACCACAAATTCGAAGTCAGGAAATTTAGTTTAATATTATTTTATGGTCTATAGTATGATAGAAATATCGTATAAAATTTCGTTAAGAAATTTTAACATTTACATGCCTAATTTGATAAAAAAATACTAAATTGCATAAAGTGCAAAGGTTATGTTCTAATAACTAAAGGTATTAAATAGCTATAGAATTTTAAATTGGAGGTCCTTATATAGTAAATAGGCCATTAAAGTGCTTAGTGGTTAAGATAAGTAGTCATCATTGGAAATTGAATAAATTATTGAGGGTAATTTTGGAAATTAGTGATTTAAGTTATAATAATTAAAATTAAATAATCTATTCTCATCATCATCCACCAAAAAAAAGAAGAAAGAAAGAAACCTAGCCATGGAAGCTTGAATTTGGGCAAGCTTATTTTGCTCAATAAGGTATGAATCTTTGTCCCGTTTTTGATGATTTTTATGTTTCCGAGATCGTAGTAGCTTAATCTAGCTAGCTCGGGGATTAATTTGCAAAATTGTTAAAGTATTAGGGTTTCGTGATTGATGAATATGCTTGAATTTTGAAGTTTGATGATAGAAAATGAATGGTTGTTGTTAGATAAACAACTTTTGTAAAGAGAATTTTGATGGAATTATCAATTAGGGATTAAATTGAAAAAGATGATAAATTTATGGTAAAATTTGTGAATTTTGTGAAATATATGGGCTGCTATTAATATGTATAAAATCGACTAGGCTTCAGTAAGGGTTAAATTGTATGAATTTCATTTTTCGAGCCTAGGGACTAAATTACAAAACAATTAAAAGTGTAGGGCAAAATTGTAATTTTGCCAAAATTCCATGTTGCATTAAATTGAATGAGAATTATATTGAAATGAGTAAAATTCATTCGTATAGATCCTGTCAGACCTCATATAGAGTTAGATCGAGGCAAAGAGAAAATATCTGATTAGTCGCCTTCGTATTTATGTACACTTGTCGAGGTAAGTTCGTGTAATTAAATTGAGTATTTATATGTTTTAAATTGAATTAATTGTTTATGATTTGTATAATTGCCATGTATAAATATCGATCACATATCCGACGATACAAATTCGTAGGATACAAATTAAATGTCCTTAGGGTTATCGATTTTGTTTGGGTCCTGCATGTGTTGCGGACACACCACAACTCACATGAGCTTCAAGTTATTCAGCTCACATGAGCTTCCCGTTATTCAACTCACTAGAGGTTACCGTTTACAGCTCGTATGAGCATACAAGTACATGAATTGACTAATTACAGTTAAGTACACTTCGTGTGTACTACCCGTGTATCCAACGATATTCTAAATGGTTCAACAGACACAGTTCTTTTACGAGATTATATGAGTTCGATATGAACTATTACTGGTATTTACGTGAAATACATGAAATATGATTATTTGATGAATTCAACCATGTGTGTTGGATTTTATATGTGATTTTCATGGTTAATATGTTGGTGATAATGTGTTTAGGCTTTTGGCCAAATTGATTGAGATATGCTTTATTTACTTACCTATTTTATGGATATACGGTAAGTTAAATTTTGTGTTATACGAACTTACTAAGCTTAAATGCTCACTCTGTGTTATTTTCCATGTTTTATAGTAATTCGGAAGCTCGTATGGGTTGGAAGCTGGTCAGAGCTATTTCACACTATACATCAGTCCTTTTTGGTACTTTCAGTAAATTAATTCCGGTTATAATGGCATTTATAGGTTATTTTGGCCAATGATGGAATATAAATGTTTTGTTGAGGTTAACCGTGTATATGGCTTGTTTTTGGTATATTTTGATGTGTATATAAGTGACCTTATCATTGTAACACCCCTTACCCGTATTCGACGCTAGAACCAAGTATGAGGCATTACCAGACTTAACTTACTTAAATCATGCAAAATCGACCATAAGTTTTTCATTTGAACTTTAAACTTTTCATTCATAATCATATAGTCCTTATTTCGGGCCTACGAGACCCAAAACATAAAAATATAGCGAATCGGGATTGAACCGAAAGCTTACGAACACTTAGAAATTTTTTACTCAAAACAGGGTCACACGCCCGTGTCTATGGCCCGTGTCCCTCACATAGCCAGGACACGCCCGTGTATTAGCCAGTGTGTGAAAACCTTGGCATTCTATTTATGACGTCAGCAGACACTTAGGGTCACACGGCAAAGCCACACGCCCGTGTGCTAGCCCGTGTGACGAATTGAATTTTTTGCAAATTAGATGCAGGGGACACACGGCCAGGCTACATGCCCACGAGACAGACCGTGTGTCACACACAGCCTAGACACACGCCCGTGTGTCTACCCGTGTGGACAAATATAAGGCTATTTACCAAGCCATTTGCCACACTGAAAAGCCACCGCACTTATATCATTTCAATGCAACACACAACGTGTCAATAAGGCATCTCTAATATCCAAAATCAAGACATCTACACCTTAATTTCACACTGCGTTCAACATACATATACTTCACATATTACTCATTCAATTGCACAAGCTCACTTTTCATGAATTTCATCATTATTGAATAGATATAACTTAACAAGTATTGGCCAATTCCAATAGCCAATTACAAAATGAATTGAGTAACATTAATAGCCAACACCTTGGCTAACCAATATGACATATAACAAAATGACCAAGTTCCTATACATGCCATACCCAAAATAATCAAACTTTACTATACCAAAAGAATAGCTTGATAGTGTGAACCGAGCTCCGACGTCCTACGATCCCCGAGCTAGCTTGGCGATACTATAGAAAAAAAAAGAGAGGGAGTAAGCATAAAGCTTAGTAAGTTTGCATGTAATAGATAACAACATAAAATCTTGTAATAATTTCCACATATTACATCATGAGTTAATACAAAATTCTCAAGTGGCATAGTCATGGCTTACTCATGCTCACTCTTACCAATCACATAACACATATCGGACTCATTTCTCGTGAGTTCTCATTTGTACCTGTATCACTTCATCACATAACTTTAGCACTTTTACCATTTGAACATAAACTTAGCTCTTTACCCCATTGAACCACTTCGAATATCGAAGGATACCCGGAATTCATCGTACACGTAATAAGATACCAATGCCATATCCCAGATATGGTCTTACATGGGATCAATTGTTGATGCCGATGCCATATCCCAGATATGGTCTTATACGGGATCTCTTATTGATGTCGACGCCATATCCCATATATGGTCTTATATGAGATCGGGTATTGATGCCATGTCCCAGACATGGTCTTACACGATTTCATACTGAAGCCAGGTCCCAGACGTGGTCTTACACGGAATCACTATTCGATGTCGATGCCATATCCCAGATATGGTCTTATACGGGATCTCAATTCGGTGCTGAGGCCATATCCCAGATATGGTCTTATACGGTACCTTATAAGTTTTATGTCTTGACAACTGTATCCTTTCCATTCATAAGGTTCAACCGGGATTTCAACATAAATAATCTTCATCATATTTTCATCGAAATCTCATTAACCAATTTCACATGAAGAATATACACATCTCACGTAATATCAAGCATTCAAAAGCATAATGACATGATGTTGATTTATTACACACAAACTTACCTCGGTACCAAAATATGTATAATTGTTCAATTTAGTCCACCACCTTGTTCTTTCCTCGGTTTCGGTCCGGACTTCGTGTTTCTTGGTCTATAATGAAAATTTCACTTATTTAATGATCACATTGACTAAAACAACCCATATAACACACTTTGGCAAAAATTATAAATTTGCCCCTAAACTTTCACATATTTGCAAAATGGTCCATAGGCTCGTGCAATGAAATGTGTTCATTTTTCTCACACCCAAGCCTAGCCGATTCATAACCTTTCTTATAGCAGCCCAAAATTTCAACTATTTTACATTCTATACACATATTATTTCATCTTTTGCAAATAGGTCCTTTTTATCAATTTCACCAAAAATCATCTGGGAAAAGTTGTTTATCACACTTCAAACTTTCATATTCTACCACGAGACATCAAAATACATGCTTGTCATCCATGGGTAAAATTTTAAACATAAACCCTAGCTTAAGATAGTGATAGAAATAACTAAATCGAGCTACGAGGATTTTAAAAATACGAAGAGCATAAAAAATGGGGCTATGATGCACTTACTTTGAGCTTGAAAATGAACAAAACCCTAGCTATGGCTTCTCCTCAAAATTTCGGCACTTAGTAGCTAGCCCGTATCTCTGATTTCTGAACTATTAAAGTATTTGAATGATGCCATTGTTGAACGCTTGAGTGTTTAAATGTTTAATGATGGATATTGAAGGTTAAATGATAGATATACAAGTTTTGTTAAGTGATTTTTGACAAAATTGTCAATTAGGTATTTATTTGTGAAATTGTAAAATTTTATGGTTAAATGTTTGAATAAAATTAAAATATGGGCTGTTATGAAGCTATACAAAATTCGGCTAGTATGGGTTGTCCTTAAATTTCACGAATTTGCAATTTTACGAGATAAGGACTAAATTGTGAAAAATGTGAAACATTAGGGGCAAAAGTGTAATTTTTCCAAAATGTGTAAATTGTGTTAAATTAGTGATTAAATAAGAAAATTTTGTTATTAATTAGATTGGCAAAAGCGGAATTTGGATCTAGATCGAGGGAAAGTCAAAATATCGGATTAGTCGACTTAATTTTTCGTTACTGCGAACGAGGTAAGTTCGTATTTTAATAGACATTACAAAATAATGTTTTAAATGCATATTATTTGTATGATTGAATTCAATGCCGAATGGAAATACAAATGTATGTATTTTGAATAAGTTATATATATGTAATTATGATATTAAATTGTTCGAGAAGCAGAATATATGAATACGAGAAAGTTCCGATAATGTGACGACGTCCGAAAAGCCCCGTATGAACCATAGGAATAGTTAGGATACATATGTCATGACATATGGTTTCGATATGTGTTTTCGTGTAAGACCACGTTTGGGATGTTGGCTTCGATTTTTGTTTACGTGTAAGACCATGTTTGGGACATTGGCATCGTATTTGATTCGTGTAAGACCCTGTCTGGGACAGTGACATCGATATGTGATTTCATGTAAGACCACGTCTGGGACATTGGCATTGTATGAGCTTTCCGAGCTATCCGAGTATCCTTATTAATTCCGAACAGTTCAACGGACAGTTCGGGAAATAAGTGATTAGGCGAATGACATTTCGATTCAGGTATGTTGAAAGGTATACAATATTTGATAATGAAAGGTAAGTATATATATGTGCAAAGAGTTTTATGTGATGTATTTGTAAACGAAATATGAATATATGCAAATGAAACATGAACAAATGAATAAGAAGTGATTTATAAAGTAGCATAAATGAAACTGTTAGATACTATATGAATGAAAGGTGAATTTGGGTATAAATGATGATGTGTGATTCGTATGAGAAATATATGTGATTAGATATGTTATTTACAGAATGTGCCCATTTGGATATATGAAAGTGAGAATGGAATGTTATATGAAAATCAAATTAAATAACTTGTGAAAGCTAAAGTTGGTAAGAAAGTGAGTATATTATTGAATGAAGAAGATTTGTTATGAAAATTATGTTATAAACTTGAGATAAGTTGTGTTTTGGCATGTGAGATAGTATATTATACTTATATCATTTTAAGAAAATTATTTGTTATGCTAAGTTTATTAAGATACAAACTTACTAAGCTTTAAAAGCTTACTCTGTGTGTTTTTCCTATGTTTATAGATTTTCAGATGTTCGCTCGGGTTGGAAATCGATGGAGATCGCATCACACTATCTGGCTAATGGTTTCGGTATTTATATCATTTATGACTTGGTTATATGGCATGTATAGGCTATGGTATTTGATAATGTGGTTGGAATGTAATTGGGCTATTTGAGATGGTTGATTATGAACGTGGTTGTGGAATTTAGTATATTTTGATAAACTTAATATTGGCTAAATAGCTTAGAATTGTTATGAGACTTGCTTGAAATGATCTAAGTGTATATGGCCGTTTTAATAATGGTTTAAGTTATTCATATGATCATTTGATAGATGATGAGTATTTGCTTAAGAAATACAAAAATTGAGTTGATGAATTGGTTCCTTTTTGAGGTATGAATTAATGCTTGAATTGGGAAATATTGTATAAATGAAATAGGTTATATTGATGATTATAGCTTGTGTATTTGGAAATGTTTTGGCTGCCTATTAATGGTATTGAAATGGTATAAGATGATGTGGTATAGGTATGCATGAGGAAGGTGAGAAATATGGCTTAAACCAAGCCTAATTTCGTGCAACACGGCCTGAGCACACGGGCGTGTGTCTCAACCGTGTGACCCCTGCTGTTTTAGTAAAACAAGTCAGTGTGTTACACGGCCTAGACACACGGGCGTGTCTGGTGGCCGTGTGACCAAGTCAGTATGTATGCCCTATTTCCACACGGTCCGTGACACGGACGTGTCTGGAGGCCGTGTGAGGCACACGACTTGTCCATATGGGCATGTGATGTTTGAAAATGTGAAAATTATTCTAAGTTCCAGAAATTTTTGTATATGTTCGGTTTAGTTCCAAACCACTCTTAAGCATGTTTTAGGGCCTTGTAGAGCCTCGTAAGGGACAATATGACTGTGTTTGAATAACATATGTATTTTAATGTCTAAATGTATGAGATATGTTTATGTTATGAAGTGAGTGATCAGTAATACCTCGTAACCCTATTTTGACGATGGATAAGGGTTAGGGGTGTTACAAATCATGTGTCGGGTAATTCTTCTCGTGCGACTTTAACTGTCTAGAGGCATAAGCTATCACCTTGCCCTCTTGCATGAGTACACAACCCAATCCATTCAGAGATGCATCACTATAAACCGAAAATTCTTTTCCCGGTTCAGGTTGTACTAAAACAGGAGCCTCAGTCAACAATGCCTTTAGTTTCTCAAAACTTTGTTGGCAATTTTCTGTCCACTCAAACTTCACATCTTTTTGTAACAACCTCTTCATCGGAGTAGCTATCATGGAAAATCCCTTGACAAATCATCTGTAATAACCAGCTAGGCCTAGAAAACTTCTAACCTCTGATACACTCCTCAGCAGTTTTCATTCAACAATGGCCGAAATCTTTCCCGGGTCAACTCTAATACCATCACCCGAAACAATGGGCCCCCAAAATTCTACTTCTTTAAGCTAAAATTCACTTTGGCATATAACTGCTTATCCCGTAAAACTTGTAAGACCGTCCTCAAGTGCTCAGCATGCTCGTTCTCATCACGAGAGTAAATCAATATGTCATCAATAAAGACTACAACAAATTTGTCCAAATATGGCCGGAAAATGCGATTCATCAAGTCCATAAACATGGCAGGGGCTTTGGTTAAACCAAAAGGCATAACTAGAAATTCATAGTGACCATACCTTGTCCGGAATGCGGTTTTCGGCACATCTGAGTCTTTGACTCTCAACTGGTAATAACCGGACCTCAAGTCTATCTTGGAAAACACAGTGGCTCCCTTAAATTGATCAAACAAATCATCGATCCTTGGCAGTGGATACTTGTTCTTTACAGTTACCTTATTAAGTTGTCGATAATCGATACATAACCTCATAGAACCATCTTTCTTTTTCACAAATAATACAGGTGCACCCCACAGAGAATAACTCGGTCTTGTGAAACCTTTATTCGTCAACTCTTGTAGTTGGGCCTTCAATTCTTTCAACTCGGCCGGAGCCATCCTGTACGGAGTAATCGAAATAGGCACAGTACCAGGGGCTAACTCAATTCCAAATTCAATCTCTCTAACCGGAGGCAACCCAGGCAATTCTTTTGGAAATACATTTGAATACTCACATACTATTGGCACTGATTCAATTCTTAACTCAGTCTCTTTGGCATTCATAACAAAGGCAAGGTAAGCTTCACAACCCTTTCTTATACATTTCTGAGCAGTTATAGAAGAAATCACTACAGGCAAGCTACCCGAATCATCTGATTCAATCCGAAGAATGTCACCACTTTCATATTTCAACTCAATAAATTTTCTTCCACAATTTACTACCACTTCATGAATGGTCAACCAATCCATACCAAGTATTACATCAAATTCATCAAACGGAAAAAGCATAAGGTTAGTTGAAAAACAGTGACCTCTAATTATCAAAGGACAATTCTTACATACTTTGTCAACTAACACACATTTGCCTAAGGGATTTGACACTTTTATCACGAATTCTGTAGATTCTATAGGCATGCTCATATTAGTTACTAATTTCATGCAAACATACGAGTGGGTAGATCCCAGATCGATTAAAGCAACAACTGGAGTATTATAGAGAGAAAATGTACCCGGAATCACGTCAGGGGATTACGTCTCTTCGCGAGCGCGAATGGTATAAGTCTTCGCAGGCGCTCTACCCTCAGATCTTGCAGTCTGCTCTCTAGGTGTATTCTTACTACTCACTCCATTTCTCGGATTTCTCTGTGGTCTCCCTCTAGTAGTACTTCCCAATCTTGCACTCTGAAATTTCTTCTTTTCAACCATCTCGGGGCATTCTCTAATAAAATGATATTGGGATCCACACTTGAAACAAGCTCTCTCATTTGCTCGGCACTCACTGGGGTGACGTCTGCCACACTGTGAACATTTTGGTCTACTTGGTCGAGCATTACCAACACTAGCAATTGAAGTGGTCTGCGGTTTAGAACCCGAGTACTGTTTACCTTTACTTCTATTCGAGAACCCAACTGAAATAGCTGATCGGGTAGTAAACTCTCTTGATTTCTTGGATGGGGATTGAAATGACTTACCCAATTGTCTCTTCCTCGAGTCACGAGACTCGATTTCAGCCTTTCTTTTCTCTTTGGCCAATTCCTCGACCTTGCACGCTCTCTCTACTAGCACAAAAAATTCCTTTAGTTCTAGAACACCAACAAACAATCGAATATTCTCATTTAACCCTTCCTCAAACCTTTTACATATAATGGCTTCAGTGGATACACACTCCCGAGCGTATTTACTGAGCCTTACAAACTCACATTCATATTCGGTTACCGTCATTCGACCTTATTTTATGTAACATCCTAGATTAGGGGTTATGCGTTTATGCATAATTCGAGTGTTAGCATGCTTCAGTGTGTGATTGGATGAATTTTAAGGGCCTTGAGAACTTTAAGATATAGGAGAATGCCTTAGGAAAATTTTTGGTTTTTAGGTGAAAAAGGGGAGTTTGGCTAGAGAGGCCTTAGGATTAATTTTAGGCGTTTTTGGGCATAAGAAATGCCTTGGTAAGGTGGCTTCCATGCGCCACTTAAGGGGCTGATTATAGCGCCATCAAGGGCTTGGGTTCGAATCTAGGTGGCAGCAAGGCGTTTTTATTTTTGGGTGTTGGCGTTAAAATGAGGGGGCTGAGTTAAAGAGGGTTTAAAGGATGTTGTGGGCATTGGTGGACAAGAAGGTCAATTGGGAAAAGTGGCCTGGGGCGTTGGAAGAGAGGGCTGCAGCAGTGAGGTTCTAGGTTCGAACCAAGGGAGTTGCAATTGAAGTTTTATTTTTATTCTTATTTTGCAGCAGGTGGGTATGGTGTTGGACGGCACATGGGACCTTCAATTGGGATAAAGATTAAGTTAATTTTGGTGGTGTTTAAATTCGGCTGGAAGGGTGGTCTTTTAGTATTTTATTTTGTTTTTTTTAAATTGAAGAGGTGATATTGGATAAAGTTTTATTTATCTACTTAGTTATTTTAAGTATAGGATTATTATTATTTGGATTAAGTGAAGATAATTGTTGAAACCATTCAAACTATTTTGAATGGATTGAGAGGAGTAAATTAGGGAATTGGACTAATTCAAATTAGTTTGAATTAGTAGGTGGTGGCGAATTTTGGAGTCTTCAAGGGGAGGAGTGCCGAATTCTATAAATAGGGGATGCTCACCTTTGGCCACCCTTTTACCATTTGTTCTCTTTGCCGAATTTGCAAGTGTTTTCTCTCAACCACTTTGGTAGCGAAACCTTTTCTCCAAGCACCTTCTCTTCCTTTTTGCTCTCAAATTTGCTAGGTGGCCGAATCTTCTACTCTCCCTTCTCCCTTTCTTTTCTTTCAAAATGAAGGTGGGCATAGCCTTTTGTGTATTTATTTTCCCTCCTTCCTTCACACTTTGCTTGCCATTGCCGAATATTCCAACCCCATCCGGGAGTCGGTGCGAATCACTCGGTCTCTCATTCTCTCTACTTTATTTGCAAGTTTGGAAGCCAAACCTTAAGTCTTGTGGTGGCGATTCTTTGTTAGGACAAGAGGGAGTAGTTATCAAAGGTAAGGATTCAAGCGCTAACCCTTTGGTTTGGTTATTTAGCCGAATGGCCTTGGTGCTAATCTCTTTGTTGGCGAATATACTTAGGGCCTTGACCTTATTGTTCTTTCATGTGTAGCGGAGGAAAGAAGCGTTAGGGATCTTTTAAGTTTCGGTTGCATAAGGTAAGGGTAGTATTCGGCTAAAGGCACTTTCTAATACTTATTGGTACAAGGGCCGAAATTAATGAGGTATTTTCCAGATTTGACAGTGGTAGGAGCAACGGGACTCAAGTTTGTTTGGTAAGTAAGTTAGTTGGTAAAATACTTGGATTTATGATTTGGAGGTTTAACCGGTTTATCGATTAAGCATTTTGATGGAGGCCAATACCAGTCCAAGGAGGACAAGGGAAAGTCCCTATCCCGAAGTTTAAGAAAAGAGCTGTCTCATTGTTCGGGATTTGGCCAGGGGTGTAGGCCACACAGAAAGCTATAGGCAGATAGCCGTAGTCTCGCTTAGCGATAGCGTCGGGATTGATTGAGTCTAGAACTCCAAGTAATAAGGTGTGTAGCTAGCTCTTTGTTTCCGGGATTTATATTTACATGTGTAATGTGTTTACTAACAAGTGCAGTGATAATCGTGATATTGATACCCTTCAAGGGTATGACAATGATCAGGTTAGTATCAAAGCTGTTGGAATATGATCATTGATTTGTATGTGCGAGTATGCTTATGGTTATGAGTATCTTGTGCATGCGTTATCATGACTGTATTTTATGTTGCATGTGCATGGGTGGGCTATGAAAGAAGGTACGGGTGTACTTCGAGTACGTGGTTGATGAGTGGCTGTGTGCCTCATCGTGATTGATATCGGCTATGTGCCATATCATGGATTGATGAGTGACTATGTGTCTCATCGTGATTTTGGTGTTAGCTACGGCTACATCGTGGATTGGCGCTGACTGAGGTCGCGTTGTGGATTTTGTGCTTAATTGCAAGTGGTTGCAATGAATGCCTTGTAGAGTAAAAGGAGAGGGTGATTTAATAATCCCTGGTGTGTGGTAGGAAATTTGGATAAGGGGTGTGTAGGGGATGGACCTTAGGCTTGGGTGGGATTCATTATTGCATAAATTGTGGTATGTGAATATATGTGTGATTGTGGACTTGAATAAATGGGCTAAGCCGAGTGTGTGGAGAGTATGTGGATAATTACCCATCTAGGCGATAAGTGTTATGAGTTTGGGCCAAGCCCGAGAATGTGATATGATCTAAATATGATATATGCATGGGTTGTTATGTGGTTAGCATGTGGGTGGAATTCGGTGGTTAATTACACACTTGAGTGCGTGTGACTCACCCAACTTTTTAACCATCGCGGTGATTCGTGATTAATGGACCGGGTTGGAGTGGATACAAAGGTGGCCATGCAGAAAGCATTTTTATCTGAAGTTGTTTTTCTTTATTTAATAGTATTTATCATTTTGAGTACTCTAAGTATTTGAATAAGTTTTGTTGTAATAAGGCCCAATTAAATTATTTGAGTATTTATATTGTGCTAAAGAAAAGGACGATTAAATGGTTATTTTGAAATCGATTTTATTTTTAGTAAACTTCATCTTAAAACATGTAATAATGTTTTAATTCGGATATTTTATATCGAGCTTATATTATTAATAATTTTTAAATGGACATAGTATTCAAAAGTTAACAAATTTTCACGGGTTATTCTAACATCAAAAAAATATTTTCAAACGTTTTTCGCAGTGACATGCCAGATCCGGTCAGGCCTTGTGGGCCGGGTTTGGGGTGTTACAAATTGGTATCAGAGCCCGGTTCCAAACTCGGCTTTGTGGATTTTGGGTCCAAAAACGTTTTCAAAAATGGGCTTTTCAAAATATGGGCTTTTATTTCAGGTTATTCTGGCATGGCACCTGTATCTCCGGCCCGAAGTCCACCAGGTAAGTACTTGTAATTATTGAAGTGATTCGTGAAATGTTATGGGCTTATTTGGGCTCGTAGATTAGAATATTAGGGCTATTGAACCCTAGGGCTAGTACACTCAACACATGCATAAGACTTAAGGACTATTAAACAAACCTGTGAACTAAGTCACCGAGTTAAGGTGTGGCAACCATTGTACGCATGTCTAGGATTGGTATTCAGTAAGAGCTTGGTACTTAGCGGTCCTAGCGACTCACCTCCTCTTTACTCGAATCCTGCAGTGCGTAGCCTCAGTTCACCCTAACCAAGAGGACTCAGTCATAGGCTAAACCCTAACTAAAACCCGAAAGGGAACTAGCCGTATTTTATAAAAACCCTAGTTTTAAAATCCCTAAATTACCCTTTTAATTGTAGTAAAAGATTATCGTGAAATTTTTTCCAAAATATCTCCGATTTACAAAAATTACAAAATTGCCACTGTATTGTAAATTACTAAAATACCCTTATAGGAAAAATGACGAAAATGCCCACAGGATAGAAAGCGGGTAGAAATGTCCGGTGAATGTGTGTGGTGGATACCACTGAATAAATGTGTTCTTGTTGATGAATGAATGTGCCTTTATTGAGAAATGAATGTGATATTCTGAAGTAGAATAGTGAATTTGAATTGAACCTTTGTGTGATCGAAAGGACTACTTCTAAATATCTTCATTTCATAAAATTGTTCGCGGTTAATAAGTGGAACAAAAGTCGATGCATAAAACTCTTTAATCGGATAAATCATAACGATAGAGATGAGTTCTAGGGGCCGCGGTAGAGGTAGAATGGCGCGATCGGGGCCGGTAGGGTCCGCCATGGGTCGAGAAAGTGAAGTGCCGCCACCAGCGGTGGGCGCGGAGGAGCAAGATCGAGATAGGTGAAGATGGCCGCGATGATCGCGGGCCATGTTGCGAGTGCTCGAGTGAGTAGCGAGGAGCTAGTGTAGGAAGCGGGCTCGAAAGTCGATGTCGGAAAGACTCGGGTCGAGCAGTGAAGTTTTTAGAGGAGTATCGAGGAGTAGCTCCGAATGTAGCGGAGTATTGGTTGGAAGCATCGAAAGGATTATGGACGATTTGGGTATGCACTGGATGAGGAAAAAGTGAAGGGTCTTTGTTTCGTTGCTCGAGGCGAAGCTTATCGATGGTGGCTCTTTGTCAAACAAGGTGTACCGGTAGATCGATTGAATTGGGATTACTTTAAGGCCAAGTTTGAAGGAAAGTACGTAGGAGCCAGTTATTTGGACTCGCAAAGGAAAGCGTTTCTAAATCTAGTACAAGGGAATAAGTCGGTAGCGGAGTATGAAGCTGAATTTGTGCGACTAAGTTAGTACGCCAAAGGAATCGTGGCTACTGATTATGAAAGGTGTGTTCGATTCGAAGATGGGTGCGAGATGAGTTGCGGGAGTTGATCGCTCCATGAGAGAGAAAGGGATTTCACCATTACGGTGGAGAAAGCTCGGATCATTTGAAGAGCTTAAGAAGACTATAAGAGAAAACCGAGAAAAGAATAGGAGCGAGAATAAGAGAAGTTTTGGACCGTTAGCATCATTTGGTAATGTCGAGAAAAGACCAAGGATCGAGAATTGCATGCGTGCACGATTGATGTGAATCGGAATCGTTCATGTGTTAAGTGTGGGAGAGCTCATGTAGGAGAATGTTGGGGAAATAGTAAGGAATGTTTAGGTGTGGGTCAAAAGCTCACTTGGTTAAGAATTGTTCCCTGTGCAACGAGGGGTCGAGGTTCGAACCACGGAGGAAATGGTACCAAGCGGAGGTGCTAAAGGATCGGATGCGAGAGACGACCAAGGACTTGATATCAGCACGTCCTTTGTGCAGGACACTATTTATTGTCCGGTTGATGTGAAGTTAGCTCATTCTTGTATGGCTAGTGAAGTGTAGGAACTTTGGATGTGAACCTTAAGACTGTGTCTAGAAGGCGGGATAGATTTACTAAGATCAGAGTGCAGTGAGGCTTAGGGTAGCGAGTTATGGTAGTAAGTAATTTCGAGGACGAAATTATTTTTAAGGAGGGTAGAAGCTGTAACATCCTAGATTAGGGGTTATGCGTTTATTCATAATTCGAGTGTTAGCATGCTTCAGTGTGTGATTGGATGAATTTTAAGGGCCTTGAGAACTTTAAGATATAGGAGAATGCCTTAGGAAAATTTTTGGTTTTTAGGTGAAAAAGGGGAGTTTGGCTAGAGAGGCCTTAGGATTAATTTTAGGCATTTTTGGGCATAAGAAATGCCTTGGTAAGGTGGCTTCCATACGCCACTTAAGGGGCTGATTATAGCGCCATCAAGGGCTTGGGTTCGAATCTAGGTGGCAGCAAGGCGTTTTTATTTTTGGGTGTTGGCGTTAAAATGATGGGGCTGAGTTAAAGAGGGTTTAAAGGATGTTGTGGGCATTGGTGGACAAGAAAGTCAATTGGGAAAAGTGGCCTGGGGCGTTGGAAGAGAGGGCTACAGCAGTGAGGTTCTAGGTTCGAACCAAGGGAGTTGCAATTGAAGTTTTATTTTTATTCTTATTTTGCAGCAGGTGGGTAAGGTGTTGGACGGAACATGGGACCTTCAATTGGGATAAAGATTAAGTTAATTTTGGTGGTGTTTAAATTAATTTGGAAGGGTGGTCTTTTAGTATTTTATTTTGTTTTTTTAAATTGAAGAGGTGATATTGGATAAATTTTTATTTATTTATTTATTTATCTACTTAGTTATTTTAAGTATAGGATTATTATTATTTGGATTAAGTGAAGATAATTGTTGAATCCATTCAAACTATTTTGAATGGATTGAGAGGAGTAAATTAGGGAATTGGACTAATTCAAATTAGTTTGAACTAGTAGGTGGTGGCCGAATTTTGGAGTCTTCAAGGGGAGGGAGTGCCGAATTCTATAAATAGGGGGATGCTCAACTTTGGCCACCCTTTTTACCATTTGTTCTCTTTGCCGAATTTGCAAGTGTTTTCTCTCAACCACTTTGGTAGCGAAACCTTTTCTCCAAGCACCTTCTCTTCCTTTTTGCTCTCAAATTTGCTAGGTGGTCGAATCTTCTACTCTCCCTTCTCCCTTTCTTTTCTTTCAAAATCGAAGGTGGGCAAAGCCTTTTGTGTATTTATTTTTCCTCCTTCCTTCACACTTTGCTTGCCATTGCCGAATATTCCAACCCCATCCGGGAGTCGGTGCGAATCACTTCGATCGCTCATTCTCTCTACTTTGTTTGCAAGTTAGGAAGCCAAACCTTAAGTCTTATGGTGGCGATTCTTTGTTAGGACAAGAGGAGTAGTTATCAAAGGTAAGGATTCAAGCGTTAACCCTTTGGTTTGGTTATTTAGCCGAATGGCCTTGGTGCTAATCTTTTGTTGGTGAATATACTTAGGGCCTTGACCTTATTGTTCTTTCATGTGTAGCCAGAGGAAAGAAGCGTTAGGGATCTTTTAAGTTTCGGTTGCATAAGGTAAGGGTGGTATTCGGCTAAAGGCACTTTCTAATACTTATTGGTACAAGGGCGAAATTAATGAGGTATTTTTCCGAGGATTTCGACGGTGGTAGGAGCAAGCGGGACTCAAGTTTGTTTGGTAAGTAAGTTAGTTGGTAAAATACTTGGATTTATGATTTGGAGGTTTAACGGTTTATCGATTAAGCATTTTGATGGAGGCCAATACCAGTCAAGGAGGACAAGGAAAGTCCCTATCCAGAAGTTTAAGAAAAGAGTCATCTCGGTTCGGGTTCGGGATTGGCCACGGGGTGGGCCGGCAGCAGTGAAAGCTATAGGCGAGATAGTCGTAGTCTCGCTTAGCGATAGCGTCGGGGATCGAGAGTCTAGAACTCCAAGTAATAAGGTGTGTAACTAGCCTACTGTTTCTGGGATTTATATTTGCATGTGTAATGTGTTTACTAACAAGTGCAGTGATAATCGTGATATTGATACCCTTCAAGGGTATGATGATGATTAGGTTAGTATCAAAGCTATTGTAATATGATCATTGATTTGTATGTGCGAGTATGCTTATGGTTATGAGTATCATGTGCATGCGTTATCATGACTGTATTTTATGTTGCATGTGCATGGGTGGGCTATGATAGAAGGTATGCGGGTGTACTTCGAGTACGTGGTTGATGAGTGGCTGTGTGCCTCATCGTGATTGATATCGGCTATGTGCCATATCGTGGATTGATGAGTGACTATGTGTCTCATCGTGATTTTGGTGTTAGCTACGGCTACATCGTGGATTGGCGCCGATCGAGGTCGCGTTGTGGATTTTGTGCTTAATTGAACGTGGTTGGCACTTTGAATGCCTTGTGGAGTAAAAAGGAGAGGGTGATTTAATAATCCCCGTGTGTGTAGTAAATTTGGATAAGGGGTGTGTAGGGGATGGACCTTAGGCTTGGTTCGGGATTCATTATTGCATAAATTGTGGTATGTGAATATATGTGTGATTGTGGACTTGAATAAATGGGCTAAGCCCGGATTGTGTGTGGAGTATGTGGATAATTACCCATCTAGGCGATAAGTGTTATGAGTTTGGGCCAAGCCCGAATGTGATATGATCTGAATATGATATATGCATGGGTTGTTATGTGGTTAGCATGTGGGTGGAATTCAAAGTGGTTAATTACACACGAGTGCAGTGTGACTCACCCAACTTTTTAACCATCGCGGTGATTCGTGATTAATGGACCGGGTTGGAGTGGATACAAAGGTGGCCATGCAGTAGTAGATTTTTATACAGAAGTTGTTTTTCTTTATTTAATAGTATTTATCATTTTCAGTACTCTAAGTATTTGAATAAGTTTTGTTGTAATAAGGCCCAATTAAATTATTTGAGTATTTATATTGTGCTAAAGAAAAAGGACGATTAAATGGTTATTTTCAAATCAGTTTATTTTCGGCAAACTTCATCTTAAAACATGTAATAAAGTTTTAATTCGGATATTTTATATCGAGCTTATATTATTAATAAATTTTAAATGGACATAGTATTCAAAAGTTAACAAATTTTCATGGGTTATTCTAACATCAAAAAAATATTTTCAAACATTTTCCGCAGTGACATGCCAGATCCGGTCAGGCCTTGTGGGCCGGGTTTGGGGTGTTACATTTTAGCTCAAGGAATTCCTTTCTTTTCTGATCGATAAACATTTGGCTAATATACTTCTTTCGGAACTCTTCTTGGAAAAATTCCTAATTAACTTTCTCCCTTGGTACGACCGACACAAGGGTGTTCCACCACTGGTAAGCCAAATCTCTTAAGAGAGACACCACACACTTCATACACTCTTCGGGTGTGCAAGATAGTTCATCAAATACTCTGATAGTATTTTCAAGCCAAAATTCTGCTCTTTTCGGATTGTCATCTTTATTAGCTCGAAATTCCTCAGCTCCTTGTTTTTGAATTCTATCAACCGGGTGCTTTTCCCTTCTTACCACTTCTTCAACTTGGGGAGCTACAGGGGTAGGCTGAGGGACAGGTGGGGGTGGAGGGGGTTGAGCGTTCGGTTTCGTTCGAACGAACTACGTATACCTAGCATTCATCATATCGAGAAAGGCTTCCCTAGCCTCTTCTCCTCCTCTCTGACTCGCAGTCGTTGGTCTATTTTCATTTCTAGTTGGCACCGTCCCTTGGGCGGGAGCCGGCACGTTACTTTCTACATCATCTGCCACTGCTCTATTGGGATCCATTTGCTATATAAAAACATAATTTAAATTGTCAGGAGTCGTCACACTATCATTATGTAAATACTTATAAGTATGGCAAGTATAGCTAGACTCGTGCAACGCTATGTTAGTTCGAGAATCGACTAAATCGTAGCTCTGATACCACAAAATGTAACACCCCTTACCCATATTCGACGCTGGAACTGGGTACGAGGCATTACCAGACTTAACTTACTTAAATCATGCAAAATCGACCATAAATTTTTCATTTGACCTTTAAACTTTTCATTCATAATCATATAGTCCTTATTTTGGGCCTACGATACCCAAAACATACAAATAGAGCGAATCGGGATTGAACCGAAAGCTTACGAATACTTATAAATTTTTTACTCAAAACAGGGCCACACACCCGTGTCTATGGCCTGTGTCCCTCACACGGCCAGGACACGCCCGTGTATTAGCCCGTGTGTGAAAACCTTTTTATGACGTCAGCAGACACTTAGGGTCACACGGCCAAGCCACACGCCCGTGTGCTAGCTCGTGTGACAAACTGAATATTTCAAAAATTAGATGCAGGGGATACACGGCCAGGCTACAGGCCTACGAGACAGACCGTGTGTCACACACGGCCCGTGTGGACAAATATAAGGTTATTTACCAAGCCATTTGCCACCCTAAAAAGCCACCGCACTTATATCATTTTAATGCAACACACAGCGTGTCAATAAGGCATCTCTAATATCCAAAATCAAGACATCTACACCTTAATTTCACACTGTGTTTAACATACATATACTTCACATATTACTCATTCAATTGCACAAGCTCACTTTTCATGAATTTCATCATTATTGAATAGATATAACTTAACAAGTATTGGCCAATTCCAATAGCTAATTACAAAATGAATTGAGTAACATTAATAGCCAACACCTTGGCTAACCAATATGACATATAACAAAATGAACAAGTTCCTATACAAGACATACCCAAAATAATCAAACTGTACTATACAAAAAGAATATCTTGATAGTGTGAACTGAGCTCCGACGTCCTATGATCCCCGAGCTAGCTTGGCAATACTACAGAAAAAAGAAAAGAAAAGAGAGGGAGTAAGCATAAAGCTTAGTAAGTTTGCATGTAATAGATAACAACATAAAATCTTGTAATAATATCCACATATTACATCATGAGTTAACACAAAATTCTCAAGTGGCATAGTCATGGCTTACTCATGCTCACTCTTACCAATCACATAACACATATCAGACTCATTTCTCGTGAGTTCTCATATGTACCTGTATCACTTCATCACATAACTTTAGCACTTTTACCATTTGAACATAAACTTAGCTCTTTACCCCATTGAACCACTTGGAATATCGAAGGATACCCAGAATTCGTCATACACGTAATAAGATGCCAATGCCATATCCTAGATATGGTCTTACATGGGATCAACTGTTGATGCCGATGCCATATCCTAGATATGGTCTTATACGGGATCTCTTATCGACGTCGACGCCATATCCCATATATGGTCTTATACGAGATCGGGTATCGATGCCATGTCCCAGACATGGTCTTACACGATTTCATACCGAAGCCAGGTCCCAGACGTGGTCTTACACGGGATCACTATTCGATGCCGACGCCATATCCCAGATATGGTCTTATACGGGATCTCAATTCAGTGCCGAGGCCATATCCCAGATATGGTCTTATACGGTACCTTATAATTTTCATGTCTTGACAAGGGTATCCTTTCCATTCATAAGGTTCAACCGGGATTTCAACATAAATAATCTTCATCATATTTTCATCGAAACCTCATTAACCAATTTCACATGAAGAATATACACATCTCACGTAATATCAAGCATTCAAAAGCATAATGACATGATGTTGATTTATTACACACAAACTTACCTCGGTACCAAAATATGTATAATTGTTCAATTTAGTCCACCACCTTGTTCTTTCCTCGGTTTCAGTCAGGACTTTGTGTTTCTTGATCTATAATGAAAATTTCACTTATTTAATTATCACATTGACTAAAGCAGCCATATAACACACTTTGGCAAAAATTATAATTTTTCCCCTAAACTTTCACATATTTGCAAAATGGTCCCTAGGCTCATGCAATGAAATGTGTTCATTTTTCTCACACCCAAGCCTAGCTGATTCATAACCTTCCTTATAGCAGCCCAAAATTTCAACTATTTTACATTCTATACACATTATTTCATCTTTTGCAAATAGGTCCTTTTTATCAATTTCATCAAAAATCATCTAGTAGAAGTTGTTTATCACACTTCAAACTTTCATATTCTACCACTAGACATCAAAATACATGCATGTCATCCATGGGTAAAATTTTAAACATAAACCCTAGCTCAAGATAGTGGTAGAAATAGCTAAATCGAGCTACGAGGATTTTAAAAATACGAAGAGCATAAAAAACGAGGCTAGGATGCACTTACTTTGAGCTTGAAAATGAACAAAACCCTAGCTATGGCTTCTCCTCAAAATTTTGGCACTTAGGGAAGAAGATGGGCACCATTTTTGACTTCTTTTCCCTTTTTTATTAATTTATTAACCAAATGACTAAAATGCCCTTAAGGCCCTTTTTTTGAGATTTTTCCTTCCCATGTCCATTTTTGTCCATCATAAGATATAATGGTCTAATTTCTATATAAGGACCTCTAATAAATTTTCTAATGCTATTTCCTACTTAAAACTTCTAGAATATCATATTTTCAATCTTTGCAATTTAGTCCTACTAGATAAGTTGATCACTAAATCGTAAAATTTCTTCATGAAATTTTAACAAAATCATGCAAACATGTCATATACCTCATAAAAGACATAAAGCACATATTTCTACTTTGAATTTGTGGTCTCGCAACTACTATTCCGAGTAGGCCCTAAATCGGGCTGTTACAATCATGTTTGATGTGTGATTGATATGCTAGAATGAAAGAAAGTAAATTGTGGCTTGAATATGCATATTTGAATTTAGTCATTTAGGCAAGTTGAGATACTTGGTTGACATGCCTTTAAGTTGTCATTTGAGGTGCCTAAGGGCATATTGGTTGTATGTGATGATATTTCATGTTTAAGACTTGATTTTGGCTTGTTTTGAAAGCCTTGTTATGGCTTGTTGATGTGCAAAAATGTTGGGTTAGGTTGATGTCAAATTGGGTGAGAAATGTGACTTGAAAATTGGCCTATTTTCGTCCACAAGGGCGTGTGTCTCAGCCGTGTGTGACACACGGCCAGGTGACACAGCCATGTGTCCCCTGTATCTTTTAAATTGTGCAAGTCAGTATGCTCACACGGCCTAACACACGGGCGTGTGGTTTGGCCGTGTGACCCAAGTCAGAGAGTTCCACGGGCACAGACACGGGCTGGGACACGACCCTGTGTCCCTATTTCAAATGCCCATACGGCCTGGCCGCATAGCCGTGTGACCCTTGCAGCTTTGAAAAATTTCATTGTTTTCCGAAAAATTCCTTTAGTATCCGATTTAGTCCTGACTTGTTTCTAATGCGCATTTTGGGCCTCGAGGGCTTATATAAGGGACAATATGTTTGATTTCTATTGGTTTCTGACATGAATATTATATGATGTGAAATGTTTGAATTTTTTGTCTATTTGTTCTGTAAACTTTGGTAATGCTCTGTAACCCTGTTTCGGCGATGGATACGGGTTAGGGGTGTTACATCATTGATAGGACATTCAAGACCAGGACCCAAAACATGGTAACCTGGGTCTGCTCACACAAGCTGTAGGTCGAAACATAGCTACACGGTGCTGCTCACAAAAACTGTCAAGTAATCGCAACACATGCTAGAAACTCAGCCACCGATAGGACGTCCAGGACCAGCCCCCAAAACACGGTAACCCTAATGACATGTCATTTGTATCCTATATATTCCTAAGGTTCAAACGAGACTCGATAGTCATCTTACGTCGTTGAAATTCCCTCGTTTCATTACAAGATAAATTATATAATAACATATATATATCGATTCATTTTCAATAAAATTCATATAATAACATTCAATTTAATCAACAATATACATAGTACAGTTCATACGAACTTACCTGGCTAAATTGCAAAAATACCAAAGTTTAGGGGCATTTTGGTGATTTTTCATTTTCCTCGATTTTCCACCCGATCTTGAGCTAAATTAATAATTTCATTCAATATATTAATTTAGACAATAAAAAAATTCATTTCATGCAATTTGGTCATTTTTGACATTTTTACAAAATTGCCCCTAAAGTTTTAATTTTATTCAATTTAGTCCCTGAGCCCAAAACATGCAAATTAACCATTTTTAATGCCAAATTATGACAGCCGAATATTCATGGCACCCATATCAGCCTACATTTGCAACAATTTCACCTCAAATCCATGTATTTTACTATTTCAACAATTTAGTCCTTAATTAAAAATTCATCAAAATTACTTAATAAAATACTTTTAAATATCAACCAACATTTCAAAGTCATCATTTAATAACTAAAATCACATAGATTCACCAATAGCATCATTCAAAATCTTAAACAATTTCAAAATCGAAGGTACGGGCTAGCTGGACCTAATTGCAATAATCTCAAAAACATAAAGTTATTAGAATCGGGGCTAAAACGGACTTACATGCATACATGGAAACTTGGTCGAAGCTTTAAGGTATATCCATGGCTTCATTCGGTTGAAAAACAAAAGAAAAAGGAAGATGACAACCATTATTTTACTTATGTTTTGTTTAATTTAATTAATTTATCAAATTACCATTTTAACCTTGGTTAATAATTAAATAAAACACCAATTCCATGTCCATATTTTTCCATCACATAAATATATGGCATAATTACCATCTAAGGAGGATTTAATTTCACAATTGGTCCTTCAATTAAATTAAATTCTAACTAAAAAAACTTATTTACAATTTAATCGTAAACTAATTAGGACTAAAAGAACAAATAATCCAAAAGCTAGTGGATTCAATCATGAAACCACCGCTTTGAAACTTTGACCATGGTTTCATCACTCAATCAAATGGTGATCAAATTTTACATCTTTTACGATTTAGTCCTTTTTAATTAATTCTCTATCGAAACGTTAAAATTTTCCAACGAAACTTTAATACTACCTTAATGACACTCCGTAAATATTGAGAAAAATATTTATGACTTGATTTATAGAAACGAGGTCTTGATACCTCATTTTCTAAAACCACATGAGCTTAGGGTCTTACAACTTGAACTAAATAAATCATTTATAAAACATAAATTATCAATCAAAAATCATTTAAAAACCATATTTGAGTTATAAATATTAAATAATAATATTTACGAAGTTACTCATTGGGTTTGGCGGCTCTGAAACCACTGAAAAATGGGTTGTTACAACTCTCCCCCATTACGAAAATTTCGTCCTCAAAATTTCTCACCTAATATGTAACACCCTTAACCCGTATCCATCGCTGGAACAGGGTTACGGAGCATTACCGGGGTTTACAGAACAAATAGGCAGAAATTTCAAACATTTCACATCATATAATATTAATGTCAGAAACCAATCGAAATCAAACATATTATCCCTTACATGAGCCCTCGAGGCCCAAAATATGCATTAAAAACAAGTCGAGATTAAATGGGGTACTCAAAGAATTTTTCAGAAAACATTAAAAATTTTCAAAGCTACAGGGGTCACACGGCCATGTGGCCAGGTCGTGTGAGTCACACGGTTAGGAGACAAGCTCGTGTCTCAGGTCGTGTGGGCATTTGAAATAGGGACACACGGCCTTGTCCCAGCCCGTATCCATGCCCGTGTAACTCCTTGACTTGGGCCGCACGGCCAAGCCACACGCTCGTGTGCTAGGCCGTGTGAGCATACTGACTTGCGCAATTTCAAAGATACAGGGGACACACGGCTGTGTCACCTGGCCGTGTGTCACACACGGCTGAGACACATGCCCGTATCTCTGCCCGTGTGGACAAAAATAGGCCATCATACAAGCCACATTTCTCTCCCAATTTGGTACCAACCTAAACACAACAAATTGCACATCAACAAGCCATAACAAGGCATTCAAAACAAGCCATAATCAAGTCTTAAACAAGAAATATCATCACATACAACCAAATATCCAAACTTACCTAAATAACCAAATACATATATGCATATTCAAATCACATATTACTTTTCATCATTCTACCATATTAAACACACATCAAATATGGCAAGGCCACATATATATACACATCAAAATATACCAAACACAAGCCATATAAGTGGCTAATCTCAACAAAACAATTATATGCCAATATTGGCCAAATTAACCTATACATGCCATTATAACCAGAATTAATATATTGAAAGTACCAAAAGGATCGATGGATAGTGTGAAATAGCTCTGACCAGCTTCCAACCCGAACGAACTTTCGAATTACTATAAAACATGGAAAATAACAAATAGTAAGCATTTAAGCTTAGTAAGTTTGTATAACACAGAATTTAACTTACCATTTATCCATAAAATAGGTAAGTAAACATAGCATATCTCAACCAATTTAGCCAAAAGCCTAAACACGTGATCACCAACATATTAGCCATGAAAATCACATATAAGATCCAACACACATGGCTGAATTCATTAAGTAATCACATTTCATGAATTTCATGTATATACCGGTAATAGTTCGTATCGAACTCATATAATTTCATAACAGGACTGTGCCTGATGAACTATTTAAAATATCGTTGGATACACGGGTAGTACACACGAAGTGCACTTAACTGTAATCCGTCAATTCATGTACTTGTATGCTCATACGAGCTGTAAATAGGAAGCTCCTTCGAGCTGAATAACGGGAAGCTCATACGAGCTGAATAATAGGAAGCTCATGCGAGCTGAATAACGGGAAGCTCATGCGAGCTGTGGTGTGTCCGCAACACATGCAGGACCCAAACCAAATCGGTAACCCTAAAGACATGTCATTTGTATCCTACGAATTTTTAAGGTTCAAATGGGACTCGGTAATCGTCGGATATACGATCGGTATTTATACATAGCAATTATACAAATCACATACATATGATTCAATTAAAACATATAAATACTCAATTTAATGACACGAACTTACCTCAACAAGTGTACGTAGATACAAAGGTGACTAATCAGATATTTTTTCTTTGCTTCGATCTAACTCTGTACGAGGTTTGACAGGATCTATACGAATGAATTTAACTCATTTCAATATAATTCTCATTCAATTTAATCCAACATGGATTTTTGGCAAAATTACCATTTTGCCCTACACTTTTAATTCCTTTGTAATTTAGTCCCTAGGCTTGAAAAATGAAATTCATATAATTTAATCCTTACTCAAGCCTAGCCGATTCATATAATTTAATCCTTACTCAAGCCTAGCCGATTTTATACATATTAATTAGCAGCCCATATATTTCACAAATTTTACCATAAACTTATCATCTTTTTCAATTTAATCACAAATTGATAATTCCATCAAAATTCTCTTTAGAAAAGTTGTTTATCCAACAACAACCATTCATTTTCTATTATCAAACTTCAAAATTCAAGAATATTCATCAATGGAAAACCCCTAATACTTTAACAGTTTTGCAAATTAATCCCCGAGCTGGCTAGATTAAGCTACTACGATCTTGGAAACATAAAAATCATCAAAAACGAGACAAGAATACATACCTAATTAAGCAAAATAAGCTTGCCTAAATTTTCAAGCTTCCATGGATAGGTTTTTTTTTTTTCTATTTTGGTGAAAGATGATGATGATAGTCTTTTTATTTTATTTTATTTATCTTAACTTTAATTACTAATTTAAAAAATTACCCTTAATAATTTATTCAATTTCCAATGATGACTATTCATTCTTAACCATTAATCAACCTTAATGGCTAATTACCATATAAGGACCTCCAATTTAAAATTATATAGCTATTTAATCCCTTTAGCTATTAGAACTCAACTTTTGCACTTTATCCAATTCAGTCCTTTTTATCAAATTAGGCATGTAAATGGTAAATTTTCTTAACAAAATTTTTATACGATATTTCTATCATACTGTAGACCATAAAATAATAATAAAACAAATTTTTCTTCGGCTTCAGATTTGTGGTCCCGAAACCACTGTTCCGATTTCACTAAAAACGAGTTGTTACATGATAAAAGTCATCACATCAAATCTTTCTATCATCTTCTTAATGGTAATCCTCAGATAAATCATTTATAACTCATCTCGATTCAGAACTCACATTAAATTCATATCAGATCTTGATGCTATACCTGGATTTGACTGAATAGCTTTGATGCTCTTCTACCATAACTTTATCATTAGTAGTACAATAGCCGAGAAATTCTCAGCAATCATCTGTCGAAATATAACTGAGAAACCCAAATTATCAAACTCTGACTAATGTTTCTGACATGTCTGCATTTGTAACTTTCAACTGATAATCGTTCCCTTTCATGGAAAGCTTCAAACAACATCATTTAACCCAAGCGCGATAGCTTCAACTATCGAGACGACTTTAACCCATTATAACATTTCTCGATTATAGCTGATCTAATAGATATATTTCTGTATCATGTCTTCTATAATATGAATCCCTCATTCTGACCGTCCGTCAATTTACCAATATTCCCGAATTGAGATGTAAGCTCGAATATAAACAACTTACCTAACTTTTCAAATGAACAACACGTTCTGACTAACACAACTGAGTCGATCTATCAATTGAATAATAACATTTCAGAATAATTCTTTCTTCTTGTTGTCAAGATAATCCTAATATATCGTCTATCATAATTCCCTCAGAATATCAATCAAAGATCTTTTCAAACTGCATTAACTCAAACGAAACATAACATCCTGTTATTGGCTTGTTGACATAATTTGAGATTACTTGAGAAATGAGAACTATCATGCGAGATTAAGCTCGATCTTCCACATATATACTTTTACCGTCACCAAACCTTTCATAAAAGTTAGAAATGGGATATATAATGAAACTATCTCAATCAATATCATCGAAACTTTGAACCATACCAAAGCCGTAAGCATCAGATGGATTAAAAGCATAGTGCTATAATGAAATCGACGTTACCACCGTATAGATAGAACAATACTTCAACCATCAATAGTGCACTCTAAAACAAAAGAGGAAAACTAAATGTAGTCCCAATAATAACCAGTGCAGTAATACAACCTCTATACTCTAAGATGTATATCACCGTGCTCCCATGATCGAACCAGGAATCATAATCGTAATAGATATAATTACCTCTGGCCAATGAATATCCTTTACAGATGAACCATGTTTGATAGATTAAACATTAACAATGATAAGAAAATCGAAATAATGAAATCCAAGAAGTGGAACTCTACTAAATTTTTGAGAATACAACCTATATTAAATGATAAAGAGATCAATGATACCCCAGAGAAAATCCAGAAGAAGAATATCACTCATATGCACTGGAATCAGTCGTGATAGAGACAACATAAATTGCATTTATATATAATTTAGAGCATCAACCAGTAGAAGAAATAAGAAAACAGCAAACGAATCTTTTCGTTGAATCTTTTACTGAACATAATAGAATAGAATGCCAAAGAAAGATAGAGCAATGTCGATCATAAATCAACCAACCTAACAATACTTCCATCTAACATTATGGTTAACTAGCATTCTCATATGATAAGAATAAAATCTGAAAATGAACAATTGCATATATCTCTAAAGATAAAAGAACATATAGAATACCCCAAAGAGATCATCGTAAGATACTCGACTATAACTGCTGCATTCAAATATCTTCGCAATCCAAACATTATTCCACTAATTATTACAGTCATCAATAATCCCACATTATCCCGTTTTACTAAAGAAATCAATTCAAAAGAAATTTCGGTTAATCCATTCTTTAGATATTATACCTGAATAAGTCAATTATTCACGAATAACTTCTTCTTTAATGGCGACGTTGCGTATCCCGAATGATCTTCAGAGAAATCTAATATCTCTTCTAGAATTCTCTTTATTTACTAACCAATCTTCGGATCTGGTCACATTATTATTCATTCAGCCATTGAACTCTTCGGTTTCATACTTGTGAGCCTAATCAACATAATTCTTGTGAATTCCATTGTATAAGACTGTACAGGTGAGGGGGTGAAAGTCGTAAAGCCTCAAAATTTGGCTCTCATATATACACGTATATAACATAACATTTATCATCAACATAATATTATGAACTTTTATTCATACCTTTATGAGTTCCGACTCATCATAAGCAACCTTTTTACTCAGATACTTAAGTATCACTTTCAGCATTACTGGAATTAGCTCGATTGGAAAGCATCTATGTCTATAAGTAAAAAAATCTCATCAAAGTTGGGAGATATCACACTATCACATGTTATATAATTGTATGTATTTCTAGACTTAATACATGCTACGTTCAATCAAGAATCGACTAAATCGTAGCTCTAATACCACTAAATGTAACACCCCTAACCCGTATCCACCACCGAAGTAGGGTTACGAAGCATTACCAAAGATTACATTTCAACATAATCAAAAATATAAATCATTCACTTCACATCATCAATCATAGCAAATTCCATCAATAACATACATATTGTCCCTTATACGAGCCCTCGAGGCCCTAAAAACACATTAGAAACAAATCGGGACTAAATCAGAAACATTTAGAATTTTTTAGAAAAAAGATGAAAATTCTTAAATTGCAGGGGTCACACGGCCGTATGGCCAGGCCGTGTGGACATTCGAAGTAGGGACACACGGCTGTGTCCCAGCCCGTCTCCATGCCCGTGTAACTCACTGACTTGGGTCACACGGCCAAGCCACACGCCCGTGTGCCAGGCCGTGTACCCTTCAAAATAACCTCACACGCTTGTGTGCCAGTTTGTGTGCCAGGCTGTGTAACAGCCTAACTCTCAACCCTTTGAAAGCTATGGGGGAAACACGGTCGTCTCGCCAGGCCATGTGTCACACGCGGCTGAGACACATGCCAGTGTCTCTGCCCGTGTGGATGAAAAATAGGCCATTTCCAAGCCAATTTTCTCACCCAATTTAGCACATACCTACAATCTAATTTCCACATATAAACAAGCCTTTAATTTGCGCTAAAAACATGCATCATCAAGCTACACAAATAAGGTATATAAGTATACAACCAATATGCCCAAAGGGCACCTCAATCTCAACACTTAAACATGTATAACCATATACTTAAATTGGTCAAAATGTTCACTAACTTCTAATTAAGATTATATCAAAACATACCATTTGATTTACCTATCAATTACACACCAAATGATACCAAATGTGCCATTCAACAATTAGCACCAATAGCTATATATATCTCATTCATAACAAAAGTATCAAATCACCACATTCAAACATATCACATGACATTTATAACATGCATCATAAACCACCATTCCATCTTTAATCATTCAAGCATCATGAACTAATATATCAACCACTTTAAGGCCAAATCTATATACATGCCAAAACTAATCCCATTTTATCATCCAAAATACCATAAACACAAGCCAAAACAAATGGCTACTTTAACATCCAAAATACTTATACATGTGCATATTTAACCAATTATCACTTAACTTGTTTTCATGCCAAAACATAACATAATTGATATATAACCAACATACCATATTAAATTCAAAATCTTTCCAAAACATACCATATCTTGACCATGTTGAATTCATTTAATCATATATCACTTTGGCCATTCAAACATGATTTGACACATTATTAAATTAACACATATCAACAAGGCACTAAATGTACCAAGGCTACATCACCCAAAATGACATATGCATGCCAAACACATCAACTAACATTCAACTAATCATCTACCATAAATTCACCTATACATGCCATTATAACCTTAACCAAGATATCAAAATCCACCGATATAATTACTGGATAGTGTGATAGATCTCCGATGAACTTCCAACCCGATCGAGATTCCAATAATCTAAAAAGTAAAGGAGAAACAACTACGTAAGCAATGAGTGCTTAGTAAGCTCGTATAAACTTTAGTCATATCAATCCATTTCAAATATGAAATTTATACATATCAAGAGTAAACCTAGACCAATACCGTAAGATTCATGAAACCATATTCAACAACTCACTATTCCCTTTTTAATCATTTTACACTTCAAGTAGCAACTTACTATTTTGTTACCTTTCCACACCTGTTTCATATGCATAACACACAAGACATAAGCATATCATCAACCATAGCCACAAGCTAGTGCATTTAAACATAACTCTTTTAGGAATTAATCACATGATAAATCATTTCATAAGAAATTACATACTTTTAAACCTTACCACTCTTTCATAAACACAAGTGTAACACCCCATACCCGAGTCTGAGGCTCAGACCGGATACGAGACATTACTATGCTTGAACTTGTATAAACATGTATTTACGGGCTATAAAATTTCGTTCCGAATTAAAAACTTCTCTTTCTTAAACAACTCATACATCTCATTGGCCTACGAGGCCTTAAACACGTTTGGAAACTTTTACAAGCCAAAAGAAACTTTTCCTTAAAACAGGGGCCACACGCCCGTGTTGGTATAGGGACACGCCCGTGTGTCCTTAAGACATGCCCGTGCCTTCCACCCGTGGTCGACATCGACTAAATCCACACTACCGACACGCGCGTGGCCCCGGCCCGTGTACCAAACCTGGCATTTCGACTTATCCACACGATGCGTACACGCGCGTGTGCAGCGCCACCGTGTGACAATTGAATTTCTAAGTGTCAAGTGCAGGCTTCACACGGCCTTGGCACACGCCCATGTGCCAACCGTGTGTATCACACGGCCTAAACAAACGGCCGTGTGACCAGCCCGTGGTCTAATCTCACTTAAGATACTAAGGTGCAGGAGACACACGGCCTAGACACACGCCCGTGTGTCTATCTCAGTAATGGGCACTTAGAGGCTATCTACCAAGCCTTTTACCACTCTCATTTACAAAAATTCATACACCATCACATAACTCCACATAGCATCAATTTAACTCTTGAATTAAAGACATTTAATCATTTAAAGAGACAAAGACTTCATCCCATACACTAGGGAGAACTATTCCGAATACAATTACAATTATAACTTAAGCCATCATCTATGGCTATACACAACCAATCTCTAAGTTCTCTTAGGCCAACACAATTTGGCTACATCAATTAGAACTTAATCAACTCTAAAAGAATCCCTATACATGCCATGACTCATAAGAACTTGAAACACCATACCAAGCGTTTATTCGATAGTGTGAAAACATCTCCGGTGGCCTCCAACCCGAGCTAGTTAAAATAACCTATAAGAGATGGGAAAAGAAAATGAGTAAGCAATAATGCTTAGTAAGTTTATCTGCATAAACTGACAAATACCGACATTTATTGAATACATATAACCACAAGGTATTATACTGAGTTTTTCTCATTAACTCATGATAACTTAACCACTCTTGAAGCTTACTCATTCTATCTCTTACCACATTCACCCCATGCCACAAGCCAACTGCTTCGTGTTAAATAGCACACATTCCCTTGACCGATCGTCGAGGTAATCACATAGAACAACACATTAAGCAAATTTCAATATGCTACTCATACTACAAATCTCTCGGTGGTTTCGCACTTAGCCCACCATTAAATCTCTAATATGGTGGTATCACACATAGCCCACCAATCATTTATAAGCGATGGTATCGCACACAACCCATCGATTACTAATTAGTCAGGTGGTAACACACATAGCCACTGATATTAATATAGTTGATGGTATCGCACTCAGCCCGTCACTACCATCAATAAGGTGATACCGCACATAGCTCACCGTTATTTTACATTCGTGGATAGTAATCCACAAGTATATCTCTATTTCAAATGTTCATCCGAGAACATCCTCACATACTTTTATTCTTACTTAATTTTCTACGATACTCGTTTGCATTCACATAATGCATTAATGAATCTATCTCATACAACTAAGGTATTTTAATTACACATGTCCCACTAGGGGTTCATCATATATTGAATTCATCTCCATTCAATTCTAACACATACTTGTGCTTCTCGTGGTACAACCACATACATTCGACATATCCGTTGAATCATTCACATTGTTAACTAACTCTCTTGAATCTCATACACATAGTTCTCATTGACATTATACCCCAATAAGGTCCTACATACATTAACATGTCGATGCCATGTCCCTAACATGGTCTTATACGAACTCTTACACCGAGGCCATATTCCAATATGGTCTTACTCGAGACTTTAACCATCATCATGTCATGCTATACACATTTCAATTCTATTGACATTTCATCAAAAGATATTTCATGCATTCCTATTGTAAATATAAATTCCATACCACATTGGAACGTTAAATTAACTCGTACGTAATTACAACGTTTGCACATGAACTTACCTCGATGCCGAAAGGCCCAAAAAGGGACTTTTTGCCCACATTTCTCTTTTCATCTGTTCTAGGTCCGAAACTCATTTTCTTTAATCTAGAACAATGAAATTTACTGATTTAATCACTTATAAATCATAATACACCATAATCTACACTTAAGGCAAAAATGACTAATTTGCCCCTACACTTTGGCAAAATTATGATTTTGCCCCTAGGCTCGTAAATAAATTTTCATCTCAATTTCTTATTAAGCAACCCTAGCTAAACATTTAATCCTCTTACAACTATCCACAATTCCATCTATTTCATGCCTTAATGAACAAATTACAACTTTTGCATTTTAGTCCCAATTAGGTGTTTTCATGACAACACCTTTCACAAAAGTTGTTTCTCATCATCCTATCATTCATTTTCTTCCATAAAAACTCATCAAACAACATAAAATCTATCATGGTAAGTCCCTAGACTTTCAACCATATTGCAAACTAGTCCTCTCAATAGCTAGCTTAAGCTTTGAGGACTCCAAAAATGCAATTTTCATAAAAAATAAGCATCAAAATCACTTACTTGAATGGAGTAGAGCTTGCTGAAATTTTAAGCTTTCAAACCCCTCCCATGGCTGATATTTTTGGTTGGAGAAGAAAGATAAATAAAAAGATGAAAACTTTTGCTTATATCATCTTATTTTATTTATTTTTCCAACTAATATCACCAAATTTCAATCATAATAAATGCTCTTGTCCCCTTTGCATATTATGGCCGGCCAACACACTTAAACAAGGCCAAATTGCACATTTGGTACCCCCAATTTATAATCTATAGGTATTTGGCACTTTTAGCAATCAAAATAGAACTTTCGTACTTTATGCGATTTAGTCCTTTTTTACAATTTAGCTAGAAATCGCTAGAATTAAGGCACCAAAATTTTCATGCATCCTTAGAAACATGTTATAACATATAACATAACATGAAAATAATTTTCTCTAACCTCGAATTAGTGATTTCGAGATCACTGTTCTGACTAGCCCCTAAATCGGTACATTACAATTCTCCCCCTTAGGAATTTTCGTCCCCAAAAATTTTATCGGGAGGAGTTGCTATCAACATTCTTAAAACGTTTCCATCTACTCTTCAAAATCACGAATCCACTTATCCTCAAGTTTCTCTTGCCAACAACTCTTAAGTCGTGATACATAAGGTCTAAAACGTAACTTGAGACCTAAGTTATTCTTCCTCCGGTATATACTATATTCAGTAATCCACCAATTTGGAACTCTGTACATGTCCAAATGATCGTTCGGATCTTTACTAGTTGATTCACTACAATTCGAACGACATCCCCCTCTTTGGGAATCTTGTCAAACTAAATTTGAAATCTATAAGGTTTTATCTCACTTTCTCATTAAAGCATTCACCGACTGTAATGGTTTTGACTTGTACGCTTTGAAAACTCAACTTTTAGTGGTTAACTACTTCTGACCATAACTCCATCATATCGTGAAATGTACTATACTGTCAAAACATTTATCCACATAATTGTACTTCCTTATTCTTACTTTATTAGATATGCTGCTACAAAATCTCATACCAAAACTCTGTATAAGTTCTGGATTCATCATCATTCCAATTTTTATTTCGAGAAATCATCAACAACGGAAAACTTATACAACCTGTATTTACCACTCAAATAAACTCATTCGGAGCTTATTTAAAATACCATTTACTATATCTCTTCTGAACCCTTTTTGTTCTGGAAAGAAAACTCGCTCTAGTCATTAACCTTGCTGAAACTAAGATATTACCAACTAGGGTCAACCGAGTAGCTAACTCGTATTGCTTAACATGGATCTTTTCATAACATCTAACTCATTACACAGACACAAAGGTGATTGCCTTTGGATCACCAATCTGGTAACTCTTTTTCTCGATTCAGACTGAACTCAGTACTAGAACTTTCAATTAATAGTTCATTCTATAGCTTTCAACTCAACCATCGTGGTTTAAATGTTTTAACAAGCATATCTCTGTAATATGCTCCCTACTCACATACACACAAAATTTTATTCTCCTTATTGTTTTATGTGTAAATATACACAAAACTTGAATCATAATTCAAGCACACTCTCATCTGAGTTTCTCTTGCTATGCTAATCTAAAACCTTTACCATCATTACAACTCACGATAGCAGGGACATCTTGATCGAATTCATTAACTCTATTCGGCTTGCTCGAAAATCCATCACACCATGTGAAACTCATGATCTCACTCCTTATACTAGAATCATTTCCAACTTCTCCCTCAAAGCACCCGAATAGGGTTACGAGGAGATAAAGGAATGTCAATTTCAAATAACTAAATCGACAACCGTTTTATCTAATTTTTACTATCTGCCAACATTCTCACACAGTCACAGTTTATGAAAAGAACAACCACATCAGCCCTGAAAGGCAACAGATATTTGTACATAATACTCAAGGGGATTATTATTATTATAATCCATCTATGGCATCAACTAACCATGCACAAACTACAGGATTCGAGCCAACTTACTCATACTTGCCATTTATTTAGCACATATCGTGCCACACATCGTACTAGTTTCTTTGTGATTCATTCACGAATATCTGTATTCACTACTTTACATGACTTTAGTACTAATCTCATTTATACTTCTAGACTCATCTATTTGTCCCATTGATCACTAGAGATAATCAAAGACGCAAATTTGTCGTCATTCATGTAGGCACGAAACCAATGTAACACCCCCGGGGTGGTCTTATATGGAGTCACCTCTAAATGCCAATGCCATATTTTGGATAAGGTCTTATATGGACTTCCACATCAAGTATCGATGCCATATTCTGAATATGGCCTTACACGATTCTCATATTCATTACTGATGCCATATTCTGGATATGGTCTTATACGGAATCATAACTTGGTGCCGAGGCCATGCCTCGAACATGATCTTATATGGGACCTTATCTATTTCATATCTCAATGATAGCCTTTTCATTATGGTCCCCCAGGACTTCAACCTCATGTTCAACAACGATTACTCTGTCTAGTAGAGTATCATGTATCAATGTGATACAAAGCATTCTCAAAATGCTAACATAAATACTACATTAATCACATATAAACTTACTCAATTTAACTCTCATAACATCTCATCATAATTCAACAGTGGTAAGGGAGTGAGGTTGCAAAGTCCCTTAGCCTAACTCTCGTGACTACATACATATGATTTACTACTCATTGTCAATGAAGTATCATCATAGTCACACAACTCGCCTCAGGCAAGTTTTCATACTTACTCATGTTACAATGGTTTCTATCACCCATAATTTCGAACAGTGACTTCACTTACTCAAGTTCCACCTTAATGTCTACTCAAGTACTCAACATTAAGCTCTAATTCCTCTTACTATTTCTTTTTAATCTAGAGAATGTCTTACGGGTTTTGAGTGCGTCGTTTACTTGATTGCCATAGTCCAACTATGGTCTTACTCGTATCACAACATCATAGCCCACCTATTGCTTTACATGTTGTCACGATGCCATAGCCTCGCTATGGTCTTACACAAAATCTCATATCATCACCAATGACATATCCCATGTAACATCCTTAAATCGGGGTCTCTGCATTTTGTGTGTTCGCATGTGTTATTGTGCCTACTGTGCTAGTTTAGCATGTTTTGGGGTCCAGGCATGACCTCGGGTTAGGCCTGAGTCATGGCTAAAATTTTTGTTTTAGTGCTTAGAGAGAGGAAGCTAAGGAAGTTAGGGGTTAAAAGAAATTATCGGAGGGTTTAGACACAAAGAATCTAGTGGCAAAGTGGAAAGGAGGGGCCACTAAGGTACCAGGAAGGTGACGCCACATGCAGGGAAGGGGGAGCTCAGGTTCGAGCAGCAGAAATCTCATTTTCTGCTTATTATTTTGACGCCAAGCTGAGGAAGTGGTGTGCTCAGGATGGACTCTAGAAGATAAGGATGGATGGAGAGGAGAAAAATGTGGAGTTTGACTCATTCAAACCGATTTGAATGAGTGGATGGAAGAGTCTTGAGGTGTTGGCCGAATTATGGACTTTGGGGGAGGAGGTGTAATCGGTTTTGGAAGCTAGGGGGTGCCGAATCTCAATAGCCAAGTAATGGTGCATGTTCGGCTAGCTTTGGAAGTCTTTCTCTTTTTCGTTTAGTGTCAAAGCCGAAACCTCAATTGTTTTTTCTTTCTTTCGCCAACTTTGGTACTTGGCCGAACCAAACCTTGTTCCTTTTGAAGAGCCGAAACTTGATAGCCATTCTCTCCTCTTCTTTTCATGTGCATTCATTGTTGACCGAAACTTCCTCTTTGCCGAATCCACCTTTGTTCACTTCTCTTCTTCCTATTTTGTTCAAAGCCAAAACCAACACCCATTCTTCAGTCGATATCTTTCTTCCCTCTTTCAAATCTCCTTGTGCCAAAACTTCTTCCATTCTCCTTTCCCGAATCCCTTCAATACCATTCCATTTTTCTTCTTTATCTATTTTATCTTCAAAAAGCTAAAAGTCTTGTTGTTCTCTTTCGTTTCTATCAGGTACTTTGGCTGAATACTTTGCTCATAAGCCCTTCTCTTCTTGCGTTTTCTCTTCATCATATTAAGTGCCGATCTATCTCTAGTTCTTTCTTTGAGTTATAGCTGAATCTTCTGGTAAGTGACTTCTTCTTCTCTTCTTGATCGATTTGGGTAATGCCGAAACCCCACTTCTCTTCTATCTTCCCTTCCATTAAAGATCTGTATATTAAACTTCATTCTTGTTCTATGTTGGTAGCCGAAACCCTTAACATCAAAAGGGTGTGTCGATCTTTGGTGGTTGGTGGCCGAATCAGTCATTAAGGTAAGGGGGCGACAAACTCTTTTGGTTTCGAGATTCATGCTATGGCCGAATGGCTTTCAGATTCCTAATGATGTGTTAAAGTCGATTGTAGGGGGGAGTGTAGCCGAATACAGTGGATCTTCGGGATTTGGCTAAGCGATCTAGGTAAGGGTTCTAACGTTTTGGGATCTGTTTCATATTCTTTCAAAGCCGAAGGCTAATCGTGTTTAAATGCTAGGGCTTGGCCGATTGCAAGGGAGGATCATCACATAGTTTCGGGATTTGGTTGGAAACCAAATCGACATTAAGGTAGGTGTTACCTTCATGCGACATATCTTTCGGGATTTCTAGTTGAGCCGAATAGGCTTTTGGTTACTAACAAGTGTTGGCCAATTATAGGAAATGGGGGAAGGCAAACGCTTCGGGATCTCGTTAGTTTTGCGTAGTTTCGGGATTTCGCTTAGATCTACGAATAGTCAGGTGTGTAATGCTTACACACTTCGTTAGTATGATATGTTTATTATGTTACTGTTAATAGCCATTGAAACCGGTAGTTATGCCTTGTGGGCATGACCGTGGACTCTGGGTAAGTCCCCTGATTATGGATCTCGATATATGCTATCATGTCATTGTTTAATGCTATGCCATGTGTTATTTGCATCATCATACGTTATTATGCCACGATTGATATGGACATGATGGTGGGATTATTGAGAGGAGGGGGAAGAATTATTTGGACTGTCACCATTGGTTTTGACCACACGACGGGTTGGCCCCGTCTTGATACTATTATTTGTGACTAAGTCCCAGTGGTTTTGACCACCAGTGGTTTTGACCACATATATGATATTGTGACTACGGTCACCAGTGGTTTTGACCACATATGGATATTGTGACTCGTCCCAGTGGTTTGGTACCACAGTGGGTTGGCCCCACATGTTGATTACGGGATTGTCATCAGTGGTTTTGACCACACGATAGGTTGACCCCATCACTTGATTTGTGACTACGGTCACCAGTGGTTTTGACCACACTTATATATATTTGTGACTCCGGTCACCAGTGGTTTTGACCACCAGTGGTTTTGACCACACGGGGTTGTTAAAGGAGATCGGATGGTTAGGTTATGGGGTTGCATGATTTGCATGTTTTATTAATGACTTGTGTAAGTGCTATTCTATCGGGTTGGGGATTTATACACTGAGTCTCGGTGACTCACCCCTTCCCCTATATTTTGCAGATGAGGCTTAGATCGCGGATTTAGAGCCGGGGAGGACTCGAGGTGGCCATGCAACTTATTTTCAAATTTTGACTTTAAATTAAAATTCCAGTTTTTATTTATTTACTTTAAGTTTGGTTTTGGTTTTGTATTAAGGCCGCTGAGTATTATTTTGGGTTTTTTTATATATATACTTTCTTTTATTTGATTAGATTATGTATGTGCTTAATAATTTAATTTGCTTAAATAACCGGTAAAAAGCAACGTTTTCAAATTCAATTTCTTAAACAACTCCAAACACAAATGGTTCTTAACTCGAGTATGCTTAACTCACTTGGTTTTTATTAAGTATCGAAAGGTTTTCCAAAACTATAAACCATAAATGGATTTCCAACAAAAGAGGGTTTTTTCCGGGTTTTAAAGCAACCAAAAACGATTTCAACTATACTCTACTCGGGGTTTTCTAACCTTTTAAACGGTAAAAGAGTTTCCAATAGAAATAAATCGGCAAACTTGTTTTACTCAAAACGTTTTCACTCCGTAATATGCCAGATTCGGTCGTGGTGTGTTGACCGGGTTTGGGGTGTTACAATTTTGGTATCAGAGCTAAGTTCAACAGCTTGGCTGTGGGCCCGAGGCCCAAAAATGTCTTAAAATGTATTATGAAATGCTTTATGGGAAAAAGGATGGTTGGGAAAGCATGGCACCGAGTCTCCGGCACCGATCCGCCCAGGTAGGTATCCCAAATTGTTGCTTATAATGTTATGATTATGATAATATGGGCATGATTAAATAGTAGTAGGAACTACTTTAGAGATCTGAACTGTAGGATGGTATGAACTTGCGAAACAATCCCTGTATTAAACTTCTCATAAGACTGTGCTTTAATAAACAGTGGAATAAAGTCTAATGCATAAAACTTATAGTCAGATCAATTCATAACGGTAGTCATGAGTGCATGTGGACGTGGGCGTAATACACGTGGACGAGGTAGGGGTAGGATGACGGTTTCGGAACCGGTAAGGTCTGGACAGGGGTCAGAAAATGAGGCACCACCGCCGCCAGCTGTGGGCGCGGAATTTCAGGATCAGACGGATGGTGATGACGTAGTGTCACAGGCCATGCTGCGGGTTCTGGAGAGAGTCGCGGGTGCAGGCGTTGGAATGGGAGCTAGGAAATCTGTGTCCGAACGACTCAGGGCTAATGGTGCAGAGGTATTCAGAGGTGTATCCGGCGTGGCACCTAGTACGGCAGAATATTGGTTGGAGGCGACGGAACGCATCATGGATGACCTGGACTTCTCGGCTGAGGAGAAGCTGAAGGGTATAGTATCTTTGCTTCGAGATAAGTCATATCAGTGGTGGCTCACGGTTAGGGACGGAGCGATGGCGGATGACATTACTTGGGAATTCTTTAGAGCAGCCTATCAGAGGAAGTACATTGGGGCTAGCTACATTGATGCTGCAGCAAGAAGGCATTCCCGAACTGGTCCAGGAAGTAAGATATGATCGGAATATGAGGCGAGAATTTCTTCTACCGTGAGTCGGTATGCACGGGGTATTGTGGGCACAGAGCATGAGCGCTGTGTCAGATTTGAGGATGGGCTGAGAGACGAGCTGCGGATGTTAATTGCCCCACAGCAGGAAAGAGAGTTTACGGTCTTAGTGGAAAGGACCAAAGTTGCTGAGGAGGTGAAACAGTCAGTAATTCTGTAACATCCTAAAAATGGGCCTATGCATTTTTGATTTAATTATACGAAATGGCATGTCTTATGTGTTATGAATGTATTGTGAACATTTTTGGAAACTTGGAAATGTAAGGAAATGCTTTGGAAATGTTAAGTTTAAAAGAGGAAAGTGAACATTTTCGGAAACTTGGAAATGCAAGGAAATGATTTAGAAATGTTAAGTTTAAAAGAGGAAAGCGAACATTTTTGGAAACTTGGAAATGTAAGGAAATGTCATAGAAAATGTTAAGTTTAAAGTTTAAAAAGGGGAAACTAAGACAAGGTGGCCTTAAGAAAATTTATAGAGGAAATATGACATACAAATAGCCTTGGTAAAATGGCTACAAGGCACCACTTAAGGGCCTAGCAAGTGACGGCACATGTAGGAGCAAAAGGGTCTTGAGTTCGAGTCACATGGGAAGCAAATAAAAGAATTTTTATTTTGCTACAAGGAACAGAGAGGTGGACGGCATTAAGGCTCTTAAGAGAGGAGTTTTATCCTCTTTAAATTTCGGCTAAATAGGGGATAAATAATGGATTTATTTTAGATTATTTTTAAGAGAGATAAATGAGGATTTATTCTTTAATTTTAAAAATTTAAGAGATAAAGCTATCAAAATAAGGGAGAGTGGTGGCCAAGTAAGGGACTCTAGCTAGTAATTTCGGCTACTAGAGGAAAAGAGGCCATTCATCCATTCACTCTTCCTTTGCCAAATTTCCTAAGCAAATTCTCCTCTCTCTGCCGAAATTCCCTAGAGCCTCGTTCTTCTTTTTTTTTGTTAGCCAAAGCCAAAAATTCAAGATACCACCATAGCCGATTTCTTTTCTTTCCAATCCATCAAAAGCCGAAACCTCTTTGATCACTATCTAGTCTCCATAGTCGAATCTTTGTGGAGCTTCAAGCAAGAGTGGGTCGACTTCTGTAGTAAGGGTAAGGATCTATCCTTATATTTCTTTTCTTCAAGCCCAAGATTAAGATTCTAATGCCATTTGTATCTCTTGGCCGAAACTACAACAGATCTTTCGGGATTTTGTATATTGTCGACTACCAGGGAGAAGAGACTACTTTTCAGGATTTAAAGAATCAATGTAAGATATGTGAATATTCGGCCAAAGGCCATTTATTATGTTTAAGGATGAAATCGAATCTAATATAAGTCTATAGGTATTTCGACAACTCCCTAAGCAAGTGATTCTTTTCGGGATTTTAGAATCCACAAGGTAAGCATATGAGGTATTCGACCAAGGCCTATTTTTGGTATTTAGAACTGTTTCTTCTTTATTCAAAAGCCGGAAACCGACATAGCTAAGTGATTTGGTGGCTAGCCGATTTCAAGAAGGAACTCAAAGAAGGTTTGGGATTTGATTTTTAATCCAATCGGCACAAGGTAAGTTTTGGTTATAATAATCCTTGGGATTTAGTCTTATGGCCGAATAGGCTTTTACTAAATAACAAGTGATTGATCAAATGTAGGAACTTAAGATCTAAATCAGTAAATCGATTTTTGGATTTCAAGGAATTCGTTAAGCATATGTGTGTGTACCCCACACTAATCTTAATAGATTTATGGCTTTAACTTGATATACGTGTTAATATGAAAGTGTAAGAATGTGGCTAAGGTACCATGTTATGGTACAAAGTACTCTGTGCACGTTTCCTACTCCTACTAGGATTATGAAATATGTTATGTTTAACATGTGATAAGTGATAAGAATGTGAAATTTGGCATGTTAATGCATAATATGTATGATATGGGGCATATGGGCTATTGAAAAGGGGAAGTGAATGTGGTGACCTAAGACCACGATATTTGAATGTGGTGACCTAAGACCACGATATTTGAATGTGGTAACCTAAGACCACGATATCTTAATGTGGTGACCTAAGACCACGATATATCGAATGTGGTGACCTAAGACCACAAATATTTATAAGGGCGATGAGCACGTCGATGCAATGATCGCCTTCGATGATGTGTAGCGGATGGAGGGTTGACTTAGTAGTCCCACGGTGTGCGTGCAAAAGTTGGTACGGGTGATGTGTAGTGGATGGTAACTAGGTTTGGGTTGGGTTTGCATCATATTATTTAAATGTTATATGTACATGTATGACTTGTATGCCTCGAGTTTGTTAGGACTTAGTGTTGTGGTTACACATTGAGTCTCATTGACTCACCCTGTTGTGGGATTACTTTTCAGGTGATGGATAGTGATGGACCTGGGGACAGAAGCTTAGGGATGGCCATGCTCAGCAAGGAATTTATTTTATTTGGACTTTTTATTTTAAGTACTTTGAATTTAATTTTGGGTTTTATTTTGATGTAATAAGGCCGTTAATATGAACTATTTTATGCATGCTTTTATTGGATTTTATTACTATACGATTAAGTTTAAATCAAGGTTAAATGGTTTTTCTTAAAAATATATATATATACAAGGTTTCCAATTGAACCCAACACAAGCAAATCCATCTTCAAACCACACGAATTTTTCCTAAGTAACAAACGGACTTTCAAATGTTTTCTCAAGGAACATACCAGATCCGGTCAGGACTCGTGGGTCGGGTTTGGGGTGTTTCAGTTTGGTATCAGAGCCCGGTTCAAAACTCGGCTCTAGGGTTCTTGGGCTCCAAAACGTTTTCTAAAAATGGGCTCTTTAAAGGATAACAGTGCTCGTTAGCTCAAGATGGCACCTAAGTCTCAGGCCCAAGTCCGCGGTAAGTACCTAAACCATTGTGTGATATACATGTGGGATTTATGGGCTTTATGGGACGTAGACTAGTTTAAATAGACTCGATGGACTATAGGCTTAGTTTAAACCACTTCTTAAATTTTCATAAGACTTAATTTCACTAAACAAACTCGTTAACGAGCCACAAGACTAGGGTATGGTAACTGGCAGTAAATGCATGTCTAGGATTAGATGCGGAAGAGCTTGGTATTTAAGCATCCTAGTGACTCACCTCCTCTTCATTTGGAATCCTACCAGTGCGTAGTGACTGTTCACCTTAGTCGAGTTAGGGTGTGGCAATAGGCGACGCATGCCTAGGAGTGGATTCAGGGAGAGCTTGGTATTTAAGCGATCCCCAGCGACTCACCTCCTCTTGTTTGGAATCCTACCTGGTACATGGTGACTATTCACCCTAGTTATGAGGACTCGTTGATGGACTAAACCCTATAATTAAAACCCGAAAGGGGCCAGCCACCCTAGTTTGAATTTTATCGAAATACCCCCGGATTTTAAAATTACCGAAATACCCTTATTTCATAAAATCACTAAGGAACCCTGAATTGAAAAATTTGCAAAATTACCCCTGATTTACAAAATTTTTAAATTGACCCCGATTTATTACCAAAATACCCCTGTAGGTGAAATGACGAAAATACCCCTGGGATAGGAATAAGACGAAAATGTTTGAATGATGAATGTGTGCGTTGAATGAATGTGCTACTTTAAATTAGGATAGAAGACTTGAAACTTTGATCGATCGAAAGAACTACTTCTAAACTTCTTTCATAAAATTTCTTCGCGGATAAACAGTGGAACAAAATACTAATGCATAAAAATTTCTTAATCAGATTAAAGCGCGATCGTAGACATGAGTTCTAGGGGACGTGGTCGTAATGTGCGAGGACGTGGTAGAGGCAGAATGACCGTGTCGGAACCCGTTAGGTCTGGACAAGGGTCCGAAAATGAGGTACCACCACCCTCACCACCAGCTGTTGGTGTTGAGCAGCAAGATCAGATGGGGGATGATGCAGTGTCGCAGGCAATGCTGCAAGTGCTTGAGATGGTGGCTGGAGTAGGTGGAGGTATGGGAGCTCGAAAATCTATACCCGAGTGACTCCGAGCCAATGGGGCTGAGGTGTTTCGTGGTGTATCTAGTGTGGCACCCAGTACGGCTGAGTATTGGTTGGAGGAAACCGAGCGAATTATGGATGAGCTCGATTTAACTGCTGAGGAGAAACTGAAAGGAATGGTGGCACTACTTCGCGACGAAGCCTATCAATGGTGGCTCACAGTTCGGGATGGTGCCACAGTTGAGGATCTGACGTGGGACTATGTTAAGACGGCCTATCAGAAGAAGTATGTCGGTACCCGGTATACTAATGAGCAAAGGAAGGTATTTATGGGAAATTTGGTTCAAGGAACAAGTCCGTGGCGTAATATGAAGTCGAGTTTCTAAGGCCGAGCCGTTATGCTCGAGGAATGGTGGCTACGAGCATGAGCGGTGTGTCCGATTTGAGGACGATTTGAGGATGATTTAAAATTTGTTGATAGCTCCGCATCGAGGCAGGAGTTTTCTGCTCTAGTAGAGAAAGCTAAGGTAGCTGAAGGGATTAAGGACTCTACAAAGCGAACTTCGACCTAACAGCAGGTAAAAGAGGCTTTGGATCATCGAGGATCATTCGGGAATAAAAGGCCTAGAGTTGATAGGCGCGAGGTCGACAAGTCGCTACGGGGAGGGCGATGATCGTACTTGTGACGGTGTGGGAAGAAACACTTAGGAGAGTGTTGGAAAAAGATGGGAGGTTGTTTCAAGTGTGGGTCCAAGGACCATATGATCAAGGATTGTCCTATGAAACGATGGAAATCGACCGTAGCTCGAGAATGTTAATCAAGCCGGTAGAGGTGGGACAGCAGCCTCTCGAGGTCATGGTCCGAATAATAGAGGTAATGGTCTTTGGCAGAGGACGTGGAACACCGGGGCGGAGGAGGTCTTTGCTATCACGAGGCAAGGCAATCGGGTTTGGTTTATGCAGTTCGCCGGAGGGAGGATGGAGACGCGTCGGACGTTATAACTTGTACGTTCCTTGTATTTGGAAAACCTTATTATGCTCTGATTGATGTGGGCTCGACTCACTCCTATGTCGTATGTAGTGTAGTGGAAACACTAGGCCTAGACTCTGAACTTTCTGATAGGGAGATGACTGTAGTAAGCCACTAGGTCAAACTATAGTGGTGAATGAGATCTTTCGGAGTGTACCCTTGGAAATCCAAGGCGTAGTATTTCCTGCTGACTTAATAGAACTATCCTTCGGAGAATTCGATCTCATACTTGGCATGGACTGGCTAGTAGAGCATCGAGCCGTGTTGGATATTGCGGCTAAGCGAATAGAGTTAAGGACCCCAGAGGATGAGGTGGTCATTATGATAGGAGAAAGGAGGAATTACCTGTCTAATGTAGTTTCAAGCGTTAAAGGCGGAGAAAATGGTGGGAAAGGGTGCAAGGCATTTCCGCGCCTTCGTTAGTCTTTGTGGACGCAAAAGAAGGGGGAATTAGTGGAGTTTGAGCGGTAAGGGACTTCGTGGATGTTTTTCGAGGAGCTACCAGAATACCCCCGGATAGGGAGGTGGAATTTGGAATAGACTTGCTACCGGAGGCAGCTCGGTGTCAATCGCTCCATACCGAATGGCACCAAAGGAGTTGGTGGAGCTCAAGGCTGAGATCCAAGAGTTGTTGATCGTGGGTTTATTCGACCCGGTGTGTCTCCGTGAGGAGCACCGGTCTGTTGTGAAGAAGAAGGACGGAACTATGCGAATGTGCATAGATTATCGTCGATTAAATAAAAGTGACCATCAAGAACAAGTATCCTTTGCCACGGATAGACGACTTGTTCGATCGACTTAGGGAACGCGTATTTTCAAAGATCGATCTAAGGTCCGGATATCATCGATTGAAGGTGAAGGCGGATATCCATAAAAGCGGCCTTTAGGACAAAATACGACCATTTTGAGTTTGTGGTAATGCCGTTTGGGTTGTTTAACGCCCCACCAGCGTTCATGGATATGATGAACCGGGTTTTCAACCCTACTTGGATCGGTTCGTTGTTGTGTTCATCGATGATATCCTAGTATACTCCAAGTCCGAGGAAGAACATGACGAGCATCTCAGGAAAGTGTTGCAAGTGTTAAGGGAGAAGAAGCTATATGCCAAATTCAGCAAGTGCGAGTTTTGGCTTAAGGAGGTTGCATTCTTAGGGCATGTGGTGTCTCGGAAGGAATAAGGGTGGACCCTAAGAAGATTGAGGCGAGATTAGATTGGAAACCACCTAAGTCGTGGCGGAGATTCGAAGTTTCTTGGGATTGGCAAAGCTACTATAGAAGGTTTGTGGAAGGATTTTCTTCAATAGCCGCACCTTTGACAAAGCTGTTGAGAAAGGAGGTACCTTTCTTTTGGACAGATAAGCAACAAGAGAGCTTTGAGAAGCTTAAGAGGGTTTTGACTAAAGCTCTGGTTTTGATTCAACCTGAGGTAGGAAAGGATTTCGTGGTGTATTGTGACGCTTCCCATATAGGCTTGGGTTGCGTACTGATGCAAGACGGGAAGGTGGTAGCTTATGCGTCTCGACAACTAAGGCCTCACGAGGTTAACTACCCGACGCATGACTTGGAACTGGCGGCAGTGGTCTTTGCTCTTAAGGTGTGGAGGCACTACCTTTATGGAGAAAAGTCAGTGATCTACACGGACCACAAGAGCCTCAAGTATTTGTTGACCCTGAAGGAGTTAAACTTGAGACAATGAAGGTGGGTAGAATTATTGAAGGACTATGATTGTTCATTAGAGTATCATCCAAGGCAAGGCAAATGTAGTGGTGGATGCTCTAAGTCGAAAAAGTAGTGTCGAGATCTGAGGGCGTTGTTCGCACACTTGAGTCTGTATGATGATGGCAGCCTATTGGCGGAATTGAAAGTCAAACCAACATGGTTAAATGAGGTAAAGGAAAGTCAGTGGGTGGATGAGGATCTAAGTGTTAAGTTACAACAAGTACGGACGGAGAGTTAGAGGATTATGGTGTTAATGATGAGGAGTATTGTGCTTCAAGGGAAAGGTATGTATGCCTAAGGACAAGGACCTAAGACGGAGGATTCTTCGGGGAAGCGCATAGTAGCCCTTATGCTATGCATCCCGTAGGCACTAAGTTGTACATGGATCTAAGGGAACAGTTTTGGTGGCACGATCTTAAGCGAGAAGTTCTCGAATTCGTGGGAAAATGTCCAAGTGTCGCAAGTTAAATTTGAACACCAAGTTCCATCGGGATTACTTCACCAATCGAGATTCGCATGGAAGTGGGAGAGAATCACCATGGACTTCGTTAGTGGGCTTCCCTTACGCCGCTAAGAAGGACTCGGTATGGGTAATAGTGGACCATTTGACCAAGTCCGCGCACTTCATTCCGGTGAGAGTCGACTATTCTCTTCAGAAGTTGGCAAGATTGTACGTGGCGGAAATTGTAAGGTTGCATGGAGTGCGGTGTCAATTATTTGGATAGAGACCCAAGATTTACGTCTCGATTTTGGAGGGCACTTCATCAAGCGTTAGGCACTAAGTTGGATTTCACTACGGCCTTTCATCCACAGTCGGACGGGTAGTCCGAACGAGTAATCCAAGTGTTAGAGGATATGTTGAGGAGGCGTGTGATGGACTTGAGAGGAAGTTGGGAGGAGTATTTGCCTTTAGCGAGTTTGCGTGACAACAACGGCTATCAAGCCGACATTCGGATGGCACCGTATGAAGCGTTATGCGGTCGGAAGTGTCGAACTCCTACGTGTTGGGTGAGTTAGGAGAACGTCGAGTTTTGGGTCAGAGTTAGTGGCGAGAATCAAGAGAAGGTTGAGACAATTCGCACGCGGTTGAAGGAAGCATCCGATAGACAAAAGTCGATGCGCGGACCTCAAGCGGAAGGAAATAGAGTTTGAAGTGGGGACCAAGTGTTTCGAAAGTCTCGCCTTGGAAGAAGGTGATGAGGTTTGGTCATGAAGGGAAGTTAAGCCCAAGGTTTATAGGGCCCTATCGAGTGTTGAAGCGAGTTGGACCATGGCGTATCGATTAGAGTTGCCACCGGAGTTGAAGCGAGATGCACGACGTATTCCATGTTTCCATGCTACGTCGATATCGATTGGATCCATCTCACGTGAGTACCGGTTGAAGAGGTGGAGCTAAGGCCGGACTTATCCTACGAAGAAGAGCCAATTCAGATCTTGGAACAAGACGTGAAAGTGCTACGAAGGAAATCAGTTCCTCTAGTTAAAGTGTTATGGCACAATCATGGAGCGGAGGAAGCTTCGTGGGAGCCAAAAGAGGCAATGCGACAAGCAATACCCTCATTGTTTTTTAGCTGTAATTTCGAGGTCGAAATTATTTTAAGAGGGTAGAAGCGTAACATCACGAAAATGGGCCTATGCATTTTTGATTTAATTATATGAAATGGCATGTCTTATGTGTTATGAATGTATTGTGAACATTTTTGGAAACTTGGAAATGTAAGGAAATTCTTTGGAAATGTTAAGTTTAAAAGAGGAAAGTGAACATTTTCGGAAACTTGGAAATGCAAGGAAATGATTTAGAAATGTTAAGTTTAAAAGAGGAAAGCGAACATTTTTGGAAACTTGGAAATGTAAGGAAATGTCATAGAAAATGTTAAGTTTAAAGTTTAAAAAAGGGAAACTAAGACAAGGTGGCCTTAAGAAAATTTATAGAGGAAATATGACATACAAATAGCCTTGGTAAAATGGCTACAAGGCACCACTTAAGGGCCTAGCAAGTGACGCCACATGCAGGAGTAAAAGGGTTTTGAGTTCGAGTCACATGGGAAGCAAATAAAAGAATTTTTATTTTGCTACAAGGAGCAGAGAGGTGGACGGCATTAAGGCTCTTAAGAGAGGAGTTTTATCCTCTTTAAATTTCGGCTAAATAGGGGATAAATAATGGATTTATTTTAGATTATTTTTAAGAGAGATAAATGAGGATTTATTCTTTAATTTTAAAAATTTAAGAGATAAAGCTATCAAAATAAGGGAGAATGGTGGCCAAGTAAGGGACTCTAGCTAGTAATTTCGGTTACTAGAGGAAAAGAGGCCATTCATCCATTCACTCTTCCTTTGCCGAATTTCCTAAGCAAATTCTCCTCTCTCTGCCGAAATTCCCTAGAGCCTCGTTCTTCTTTTTTTTTGTTAGCCAAAGCCGAAAATTCAAGATACCACCATAGCCGATTTCTTTTCTTTCCAATCCATCAAAAGCCGAAACCTCTTTGATCACTATCTAGTCTCCATAGCCGAATCTTTGTGGAGCTTCAAGCAAGAGTGGGTCGATCAGAGTAAGGGTAAGGATCTATCCTTATATTTCTTTTCTTCAAGCCCAAGATTAAGATTCTAATGCCATTTGTATCTCTTGGCCGAAACTACAACAGATCTTTCGAGATTTTGTATATTGTCGACTACCAGGAAGAAGAGACTACTTTTCGGGATTTAAAGAATCAAGGTAAGATATGTGAATATTCGGCCAAAGGCCATTTATTATATTTAAGGATGAAATCGAATCTAATATAAGTCTATAGGTATTTCGACAACTCCTAAGCAAGTGATTCTTTTCGGATTTTAGAATCCACAAGGTAAGCATATGAGGTATTCGGCCAAGGCCTATTTTTGGTATTTAGAATCTGTTTCTTATTTATTCAAAAGTAGAAAACCGACATAGCTAAGTGATTTAGTGGCTAGCCGATTTCAAGAAGGAACTCAAACAAGGTTTGGATTTGATTTTTAATCCAATCGGCACAAGGTAAGTTTTGGTTATAATAATCCTTGGGATTTAGTCTTATGGCGAATAGGCTTTTACTAAATAACAAGTGATTGATCAAATGTAGGAACTTAAGATCTAAATCAGTAGATCGGTTTTAGGGATTTCAAGGAATTCGTTAAGCATATCAGTGTGTACCCACACTAATCTTAATAGATTTATGGCTTTAACTTGATATACGTGTTAATATGAAAGTGTAAGAATGTGGCTAAGGTACCATGTTATGGTACAAAGTACTGTGCACGTTTCCTACTCCTACTAGGATTATGAAATATGTTATGTTTAACATGTGATAAGTGATAAGAATGTGAAATTTTGCATGTTAATGCATAATATGTATGATATGGGGCATATGGGCTATTGAAAAGGGAAGTGAATGTGGTGACCTAAGACCACGATATTTGAATGTGGTGACCTAAGACCACGATATCGAATGTGGTGACCTAAGACCACGATATCCGAATGTAGTGACCTAAGACCACAAATATTTATAAGAGGCGATGAGCACGTCATTGCAAATGATCGCTTCGATGATGTGTAGCGGATGGAGGGTTGACTTAGTAGTCCCCACACGGTGTGCGAGTTGGTACGGGTGATGTGTAGCGGATGGTAACTAGGTTTGGGTTCGGGTTTGCATCATATTATTTAAATGTTATATGTACATGTTTGACTTGTATGCCTGAATTTGTTAGGACTTAGTGTTGTGGTTACACATTGAGTCCGTTGACTCACCTGTTGTGGGATTACTTTTCAGGTGATGGACAAAGTGATGGGATGGGGACTACAGAAGCTTAGGGATGGCCATGCTCAAGAATGAATTTATTTTATTTGGACTTTTATTTTAAGTACTTTGAATTTAATTTTGGGTTTTATTTTGATGTAATAAGGCCATTAATATGACTATTTTATGCATGCTTTTATTGGATTTTATTACTATACGATTAAGTTTAAATCAAGGTTAAATGGTTTTTCTTAAAAAAATATATATATACAAGGTTTCCAATTGAACCCAACACAAGCAAATCCATCTTCAAAACACACGAATTTTTCCTAAGTAACAAACGGACTTTCAAATGTTTTCTCGAGGAACATACTAGATCCGGTCAGGACTCGTGGGCCGGGTTTGGGGTGTTTCAAAGGCGGAATCAGGATAAGGGTTGGAATAAGAGGAATTCTAGATCATCAGGGTCTGTCGGGAATCAGCAGAAAAGGGCTAGATATGGTGGGCCGAATCAAGCTGCTAGGCCTTCTGCTAACAATCAATGGCCGCCACGATGTGCTCGGTGCGGAAAGTCTCACACGGGGAAGTGTTGGACTGGAAACAGGGGATGCTTTGAGTGTGGATCGATGGGGCACCGAGTGAGGGACTGTTCACAAAGATCAGCTAGGTTGCGATCGGGGCTCGAGTAATCGTACACGATCGGGAGGATGGTCAGGCTGACCTCGGAGGGGCCGTGGTGCAGCCAGGGGAGGTAATGGCTCTGGTAGAGGCCGTGGAGCACCGGGCAGAGGTGCAGGTGGTGCAAAGGCGAGACAGCCTGGATTGGTCTACGCAGCGAGGCGTCGAGAGGAGGGCGATGCACCGGACGTCATAATCGTACGTTCTTAATCTTTGGTCTACCTTATAATGCTTTGATTGATGTGGGTTCGACGACTTTTCGTGCGTTGCCCGATGTGAGCGGAAACAATGAACTTAGACTTTGAGATTACTTCTAGGGAGATGACAGTAATAAGCCCTCTAGGTCACTCTGTAGAAGTAAATAAACTATATAGGGATGTACCCCTAGAACTTTAAAGGGTCGTGTTTTTGGTCGACTTGATGGGCTGCTTTGTTTGGGAGTTCGATCTAATTCTCGGGATGGATTGGCTAGTAAAGTACCATGCCAGTTTGGATTGCGCAGCTAAGCGCATGGTGTTGAAGTCAGTGGAAGGCGAAGAGGTAGTGGTGATAGGTACTAGGAGAGGTTACCTATCCAATGTGGTCTCTGTGCTGAAGGCAGAGAAAATGGTTAGGAAAGGTTGTGAGGCATTTATGGTGCATGTCTGTGCTTTGGAAGCCAAGGATGCAGCTGTGGAGAATGTCCGAACTGTGGGGGAGTTTGCTGATGTATTCCCAGAGGAACTTCCGGGTTTGCCCCCTGATCGCGAGGTTGAGTTCGGTATAGACTTGTTAGCCGGAACCGCGCCAGTGTCTATTGCCCCATATAGGATGGCACCGAAAGAATTGGTAGAGTTAAAGGCTCAGATTCAGGAGTTCTTTGGGACAGAGGTTTCATCCGCCGAGTGTATCACCTTGGGAGCACACTGTGCTTTTGTTAAGAAGAAAGACGGTACTATGCGGATGTGTATAGACTACCGCCGGTGAATAAGTTGACGATCAAAAACAAGTATCCGTTGCCCAGGATAGACGACTTGTTTGATCAGCTTAAGGGTGCATTGGTATTCTCTAAGATAGATCTTAGGTCGGGGTATCATCAACTCAAGGTGAAGGAGGCTGATATCCATAAAATGGCGTTTCGTACTCGGTATGGGCATTACGAGTTTTTGGTGATGCCATTCGGGTTGACCAATGCACCGGTAGCATTCATGGACATGATGAATCTGGTGTTTCAGCCGTATTTGGATCGGTTCGTCGTAGTGTTTATAGACGACGTTTTGGTGTACTCGAAATCTGAAGAGGAGCATGATGCGCATCTACGGGTGGTTCTCAGATTACGAGGAGAAGCAACTATTCGCTAAGTTTAGTAAGTGCGAGTTCTGGCTTAAGGAGGTAACTTTCTTGGGTCATGTGGTATCAGATGAGGGGATTAGGGTGGATCCTCGAAAGATCGAAGCAATGTTGGATTGGAAACCACCTAAGTCGGTTGCAGAGATTCGAAGTTTTTTGGGTTTGGCAGGATACTACAGAAGGTTCGTAGAGGGTTTTTCTTTGATCGCAGTGCCGCTGACTAAGTTGTTGAGAAAAGGGGTTCCGTTTGTGTGGTCTGAAAAACAGCAAGAGAGTTTCGACAAGTTAAAGAAGATTCTGACTGAAGCTCCGGTGTTGATTCAGCCTGAGGCAGGAAAGGAATTCACGGTCTATTGTGATGCATCACATACTGGCTTAGGGTGTGTGCTGATGCAAGATGGAAAGGTGGTCGCTTATGCGTCTCGGCAATTAAGGCCTCATGAGGGTAACTACCCGACACATGACTTGGAGTTAGCTACAGTGGTTTTTGCCTTGAAGATTTGGAGGCATTACTTGTATGGGGAAAAGTCAATAGTCTACACGGATCACAAGAGTCTGAAGTACCTCTTGACTCGAGAAAGATTTAAATTTGAGGCGCGAAGGTGGATCGAGTTGTTGAAGGACTACATTTGCTCGATTGAGTACCATCCGGTAAGGCCAAGCGTAGTAGGCCGATGCATTGAGCCGTAAGGTGGTAGCGAATCTGGTCGAGGTCGATGTTTGCTCACCTTAGTCTATATGACGACGGAGTCTGTTGGCGGAATTGCAAGTAAAGTCGACTTGGATTGATCGAAGTTAAGGAGAAACAACTGATAGATGAGGTTTTGAGTGCTCGGAGGTTGCAAGTGCAGAATGGTGAATCGAAGGGTTATAGTTTGGGCAGTGATGGAGTACTGTGTTTTCAAGGGAAAGTATGTATGCCCAAGGACGTTGAGTTGAGACAGCGGATTCTTCAAGAAGCTCATAGCAGCCCATACGCCATGCATCCTAGAGGCAGTAAGATGTATCGTGATTTGAGGAAACGATTTCCGGTGGCGGGTCTTAAGCGGGAAATGGCGAGTTTGTGAGTAAGTGTTTGACATGCCGGCAAGTTAAAGGCGAGCATCGATTACCGTCGATCTATTGCGGTGGTAAAGATCCCGCAGATGGAAGTGGGAAAGGATTACGATGAATTTCGTCGATGGGCTACCCTTACGCCTAGCAAGAAAGACTCGATTTGGGTAATTGTGGATCGTCGACTAAATCGGCTCATTTCATACCAAATCGAGTTGACTTTTCACTCCGAAGTTAGCCAAGTTGTATGTGGCGAGAGATAGTAAGGTTGCATGGAGTGCCGGTGTCAATTATTTGGATAGGGATCCCAAGTTCACGTCGATGTTCGGAAAGCTTTGCATCAAAGCGTTGGGTACGAGGTTGGATTTCAAAGACGGCTTTTCACCCGCGATCGATGGGCGATCCGAGAGGGTAATCTAAATTTTGGAAGATATGTTAAGGGGGCTTTGTTTCGGATTTTGGTAGTTGGGAAGAGTATCTACCATTGGCGAGTTCGCTTATAACAACAGATTATCAAGCGATTATTCGGATGGCACCATATGAGGCACTATATGGACGGAAATGTCGTACTCGATGTGTTGGAGCGAAGCTGGGTGAACAGCAGATGTTGGGTCGGAGTTAGTATGCGAAAAGCAGAGGATAAGGTTAAGGTGATTCGGACTCGTCTTAAGGAAGCATCGGACAGCGTAAGTCTTATGCCGATCTTAAGCGTAGGGATATAGAGTATGCGATGGGTGACAAGGTCTTCTGGAAGGTATCGCCATGGAAAAGGTGTTGAGATTTAGGCGAAAAAGGCAAGCTAAGTCCTAGGTTTATTGGGCCATATACGATGTTGAAGCGAGTGGGACCGGTGAGCTTATCACCGAGTTACGCGCAGAGTTAAGTCGATTCACGACGTGTTTCATGTTTCAATGCTTAAGCGCTATCGATCAGATCCGTCGCATGTTGTGCCAGTTGTGGAGATAGAGGTGAGCTCGGACTTGTCTTTCGACGAGGAGCCGGTACGAATTTTGGATCGGGATGTCAAGGTTCTGCGTAGGAAGTCAGTTCCCTTGGTGAAAGTATTATGGCGGAACCATGGTACGGAGGAGGCCACGTGGGAACCAGAAGATGTGATGCGGCAGCAATACCCTCAACTCTTCTGAATAGGTAATTTCGAGGCCGAAATTATTTTTTTAGGGGGGTAGAACTGTAACATCCTTAAATCGGGGTCTCTGCATTTTGTGTGTTCGCATGTGTTATTATCCCTACTGTGCTAGTTTAGCATGTTTTGGGGTCCAGGCATGACCTCGGGTTAGGCCTAAGTCATGGCTAAAATTTTTGTTTTAGTGCTTAGAGAGAAGAAGCTAAGGAAGTTAGGGGTTAAAAGAAATTGTCGGAGGGTTTGGACACAAAGAATCTAGTGGCAAAGTGGCAAGGAGGCGCCACTAAGGTACCAGGAAGGTGACGGCAAATGCAGGGAAGGGGGAGCTCAGGTTCGAGCAGCAGAAATCTCATTTTCTACTTATTATTTTGACGCCAAGCTGAGGAAGTGGTGTGCTCAGGATGGACTCTGGAAGATAAGGATGGATGGAGAGGAGAAAAATGTGGAGTTTGACTCATCCAAACCGATTTGAATGAGTGGATGGGAGAGTCTAGAGGTGTTGGCCGAATTATGGACTTTGGGGGAGGAGGTGTAATCAGTTTTGGAAGCTAGGGGGTGCCGAATCTCAATAGCCATGTAAAGGTGCATGTTCGGCTAGCTTTGGAAGTCTTTCTCTTTTTCGTTTAGTGTCAAAGCTGAAACCTCAATTGTTTTTTCTTTCTTTCGGCAACTTTGGTACTTGGCCGAACCAAACCTTGTTCCTTTTGAAGAGCCGAAACTTGATAGCCATTCTCTCCTCTTCTTTTCATGTGCATTCATTGTTGACCTAAACTTCCTCTTTGCCGAATCCACCTTTGTTCACTTCTCTTCTTCCTATTTTGTTCAAAGCCTAAAACCAACACCCATTCTTCAATCGATATCTTTCTTCCCCCTTTCAAATCTCCTTGTCTTTGAAACTTCTTCCATTCTCCTTTGCCAAATCCCTTCAATACCATTCCATTTTTTCTTCTTTATCTCTTTTATCTTCAAAAGCCGAAAGTCTTGTTGTTCTCTTTCGTTTCCATCAAGTACTTTGGCCGAATACTTTGCTCATAAGCCCTTCTCTTCTTGCATTTTCTCTTCATCATATTAAGTCTTTGAATCTATCTCTAGTTCTTTCTTTGAGTTATAGCCGAATCTTCTGGTAAGTGACTTCTTCTTCTCTTCTTGATCGATTTGGGTAATGCCGAAACCCAACTTCTCTTCTATCTTCCCTTCCATTAAAGATCTGTATATTAAACTTCATTCTTGTTCTATGTTGGTAGCCGAAACCCTTAACATCAATAGGGTGTGCCGATCTTTGGTGGTTGGTGGCGAATCGAGTCATTAAGGTAAGGGGGCGACAAACTCTTTTGGTTTCGGGATTCATGCTATGGCCGAATGGCTTTTAGATTCCTAATGATGTGTTAAAGTCGATTGTAGGGGGGAGTGTAGCCGAATACAGTGGATCTTCGGGATTTGGCTAAGCGATCTAGGTAAGGGTTCTAACGTTTTGGGATCCATTTCATATTCTTTCAAAGCCAGAAGGCTAATCGTGTTTGAATGCTAGGGCTTGGCCGATTGCAAGGGAGGTTCATCACATAGTTTTGGGATTTGGTTGGAAACCAAATCGACATTAAGGTAGGTGTTACCTTCATGCGACATATCTTTCAGGATTTCTAGTTGAGCCGAATAGGCTTTTGGTTACTAACAAGTGTTAGCCGATTGTAGGAAAGGGGGGAAGGCAAACGTTTCGGGATCTCGTTAGTTTCGCGTAGTTTCGGGATTTCGCTTAGATCTACGAATAGTCAGGTGTGTAACGCTTACACACTTCGTTAGTATGATATGTTTATTATGTTCTTGTTAATAGCCATTGAAACCCGTGTAGTTATGCCTTGTGGGCATGAGTGTGGACTCGGGTAAGTCCCCTGATTATGGATCTCGATATATGCTATCATGTCATTGTTTAATGCTATGCCATGTGTTATTTGCATCATCATACGTTATTATGCCACGATTGATATGGACATGATGGTGGGATTGTTGAGAGGAGGGGGAAGAATTATTTGGGTGTCACAAGTGGTTTTGACCACACGACGGGTTGGCCCTGCCTTGATACTATTATTTGTGACTAAGTCCCGGTGGTTTTGACCACCGGTGGTTTTGACCACATATATGATATTGTGACTACGGTCACTAGTGGTTTTGACCACATATCGATATTGTGACTCGTCCCGGTGGTTTGGTACCACGATTGGGTTGGCCCCACATGTTGATTACTGGGATTGTCATCGGTGGTTTTGACCACCACGATGGGTTGGCCCCATCACTTGATTTGTGACTACGGTCACCAAAGTGGTTTTGACCACACGGGGTAGTTAAAGGAGATCGGATGGTTAGGTTATGGGGTTGCATGATTTGCATGTTTTATTAATGACTTGTGTAAGTGCTATTCTATCGGGTTGGGGATTTATACATCGAGTCTCGGTGACTCACCCCTTCCCTATATTTTGCGGATGAGGCTTAGATCGCGGATTTGGAGTAGGGAGGACTCGAGGTGGCCATGCAACTTATTTTGGGTTTTGACTTTAAATTAAAATTCCGCTTTTTATTTATTTACTTTAAGTTTGGTTTTGGTTTTGTCTTAAGGCCGCTGAGTATTATTTTGGGTTTTTTTATATATATACTTGCTTTTATTTGATTAGATTATGTATGTGCTTAATAATTTGATTTGCTTAAATAACCGGTAAAAAGCAACGTTTTCAAATTTAATTTCTTAAACAACTCCAAACACAAATGGTTCTTAACTCGACTATGCTTAACTCACTTGGTTTTTAATAAGTATCGAAAGGTTTTCCAAAACTATAAACCACAAATGGATTTCCAACAAAAGAGGGTTTTTTTCGGGTTTTAAAGCAACCAAAAACGATTTCAACTATACTCTACACGGGATTTTCTAACCTTTTAAACGGTAAAGGAGTTTCCAATAGAAATAAATTGGCAAACTTGTTTTACTCAAAACGTTTTCACTCCGTAATATGCCAGATTCGGTCGTGGTGTGTTGACCGAGTTTGGGGTGTTACATCCCAGATACGGTCTTACATGGAAACTCATATCGATGTCGATGCCATATCCCAGATATGGTCTTACACAAAATCTTATATCGATGTCGACGCCATATCCCAAATATGGTCTTACACGATCTCATATCGAAGCCAGGTCCCAGACGTGGTCTCACACGAGATTACTATTTGATGCCGATGCCATATCCCAGATATGGTCTTATACGGGATCTCACAACAATTATCGATGCCATATCCCGGATATGGTCTTATCCGATTATCTTATTCAATACCGAAGCCATATCCTGATATGGTCTTATACAGGATCATGTATCGATGCCAATGCCATGCCCCATACATGGTCTTATATGGGATCACATATACCGCCATGGTCCAACCCTGGTCTTATTCATCCTTTTATCATTGAACGACCGTACTCATTTCCTGCATTCTACTTAGTCAATCTTTTCAGTTTTAACTATCACACTATAATATGTGTGACTTTGTAACAGGGTCATAAGACGAAACATTATACCCTTTCTACTTTAACAGTCACACGTGAGATTTAACCATGTGGACATTTTTATCATAAACAATGGCATCACAAATCTCAAATGCTTACTTACTCTTACTGCTTCTCACATACATCATGGTACTTACTAGTCTCATGTTTGTAAGGTAAACAAGGTACTTGTAACACTTGATCACATAGATCAGTATACTTTACTATAACAAGCATAATCTCAATATCATCATTGATAACATGAATTATACTTGTTAGTCAGCCTTCACTAGCATGACATAATATCAACTTTACTACTAACTTTCTTACTATCTCATTTAAACTTTACTCTTTTGTCCGATGAATTACTATGAATGACTGAGGATACTGAATCTCATTTCACATTTATCTTGATGCCAATGCTATATCCTTGATATAGTCTTACATGGGATCTCTTACTTGGTATCGATGCCATGTCTTGACATGGACTTACACGAAGTCTTGCTTGTGGGTTCCCTTGGGAACTTACAATTGCCATGTCTTGACATGGTCTTATTGGTAACTTTACTCATGAACTGGTCAATGCCAAGCCTTGGCTTGGACTTACATGAAATCTTCCTTGTTACTCACCAACGCCATGCCTTGGCTTGGACTTACATGGGATCTCTATCTCTTGATAGCTTTTTAATGCCAAGACTTGTCTTGGACTTACATGACATCTTTACTTGGAGACTCGCCAATGCCATGCCTTGGCTTGGGCTTATATAGGCCTTCATCGCATAGTAACTCTTCAATGCCAAAACTTGTCTTGGTCTTACATGATAACTTGCTTGATTGCCGATGCCATGTCTTGACATGGTCTTATACGGACTTTCTTGTCTCATGTGGCAGATTGAGTATCCTAAGTAATTCATTTTCAATCGGGACTTGCATATGCATGCTCTTAGTAACTTCTTTGTTTAATAAATCATTAAACATTTCCATGGAACTAATGTGCATTTAACAACATAGCAAGCAATTCAATGAAAATATCCATGAAGCTTGAAAATCATACAAACTTACTGAAATTAGCTCGGTTGGGAATCATCTCTGTATTAACAAAACAATTTTGTTAGAGCCGGGAGACATCACACTATCATTATCCACATATGGAATGTATAGCTAGACTCTTACTCGTGCTAGGTTAGTCCGAGAACCGACTAAACCATGCTCTGATACCACTAAATGTAACACCCCATACCCGAGTCTGAGGCTTAGACCGGATACGAGAATTACTATGCTTGAACTTGTATAAACATGTATTTACGGGCTATAAAATTTTGTTCCGAATTAAAAACTTCTTTTTCTTAAACAACTCATACATCTCATTGGCCTACGAGGCCTTAAACACGTTCAGATACTTTTACAAGCCAAAAGAAACTTTTCCATAAAATAGGGCCACACGCCCGTGTTGGTATCGGGACACGCCCGTGTGCCCTTAAGACATGCCCGTGCCTTCCACCCGTGGTCGACACTGACTAAATCCACACGGCCTGGACACGCCCGTGGCCCTGGCTCGTGTGCCAAACCTTGGCATTCTGACTTATCCACACGGTCTGTACACACCCCCGTGTGCATCGTGTGACAATTGAATTTCTAAGTGTCAAGTGCAGGCTTCACACGGCCTTGGCACACGCTCATGTGCCAACCGTGTGTATCACACGGCCTGAACAAACGGTCGTGTGACCAGCCCGTGGTCTAATCTGACTTAAGATACTAAGGTGCAGGAGACACACGGCCTAGACACACGCCCGTGTGCCTATCCGTGTGGGCACTTAGAGGCTATCTACCAAGCCTTTTTACCACTCTCATTTACAAAAATTCATACATCATCACATAACTCCATATAGCATCAATTTAACTCTTGAATTAAAGACATTTAATCATTTAAAGAGACAAAAACTTCATCCCATACACTAGGGAGAACTATTCCGAATACAATTACAATTATAACTTAAGCCATCATCTATGGCTATACACAACCAATCTCTAAGTTCTCTTAGGCCAACACAATTTGGCTACATAGAACTTAATCAACTCTAAAAGAATCCCTATACATACCATGACTCATAAGAACTTGAAACACCATACCAAGCGTTTATTCGATAGTGTGAAAACATCTCCGATGGCCTCCAACCTGAGCTAGTTAAAATAAACTATAAGAGATGGGAAAAGAAAAGGAGTAAGCAATAATGCTTAGTAAGTTCATCTGCATAAACTGACAAATACCGACATTTATTGAATACATATAACCATAAGGTATTATACTGAGTTTTTCTCATTAACTAATGGTAACTTAACCACTCTTGAAGCTTACTCATTCTATCTCTTACCACATTCACCCCATGCCACAAGCCAACTGCTCGTGTTAAATAGCACACATTCCTGCACTGATCGTCAGGTAATCACATAGAACAACATATCAAGCAAATTTCAATAAGCTACTCATACTACGAATCTCTTGGTGGTTTCGCACTTAGCCCACCATTAAATCTCTAATAGGGTGGTATCGCACACAGCCCACCAATCATTTATAAGCGATGGTATCGCACACAGCCCATCGATTACTAATTAATCAGGTGGTAACGCACATAGCCACCGATATTAATATAGTTGATGGTATCGCACTCAGCCCGTCACTACCATCAATAAGGTGATACCGCACATAGCTCACCGTTATTTTACATTCGTGGATAGTAATCCACAAGTATATCTCTATTTTAAATGTTCATCCGAGAACATCCTCACATACTTTTATTCTTACTTAACTTTCTACTATACTCGTTTGCATTCACATAATGCATTAATGAATCTATCTCATACAACTAAGGTATATTAATTACACATGTCCCACTAGGGGTTCATCATATATGAATTCATCTCCATTCAATTCTAACACATACTTGTGCTTCTCGTGGTACAACCACATACATTCAACATATCCGTTGAATCATTCAAATTGTTAACTAACTCTCTTGAGTCTCATACACATAGTTCTCATTGACATTATACCCCAATAAGGTCCTACATACATTAACATGTCGATTGCATGTCCCTGACATGGTCTTATACGAACTCTTACACCGAGGCCATATTCCAATATGGTCTTACTCGAGACTTTAACCATCATCATGTCATGCTATACACATTTCAATTCTATTGACATTTCATCAAAAGATATTTCATGCATTCCTATGGTAAATATACATTCCATGCCACATTGGAACGTTAAATTAACTCGTACGTAATTACAACGTTTGCACATGAACTTACCTCGATGCCGAAAGGCCCAAAAAGGGACTTTTTGCCCATATTTCTCTTTTCATCCGTTCTAGGTCCGAAACTCATTTTCTTTGATCTAGAATAATGAAATTTACCGATTTAATCACTTATAAATCATAATACACCATAATCTACACTTTAGGCAAAAATGACTATTTTGCCCCTACACTTTGGCAAAATTATGATTTTGCCCCTAGGCTCGTAAATAAATTTTCATCTCAATTTCTTATTAAGAAAGCCTAGCTGAAAATTTAATCCTCATACAACTATCCACAATTCCATCTATTTCATGCCTTAATGAACAAATTACAACTTTTGCATTTTAGTCCCAATTAAGTGTTTTCATGACAACACCTTTCACAAAAGTTGTTTCTCATCATCCTATCATTCATTTTCTTCCATAAAAACTCATCAAACAACATAAACTCTATCATGGTAAGTCCCTAGACTTTCAACCATATTGCAAACTAGTCCTCTCAATAGCTAGCTTAAGCTTTGAGGACTCCAAAAATGCAATTTTCATCAAAAATAAGCATCAAAATCACTTACTTGAATGGAGTGAGCTTGCTGAAATTTTAAGCTTTCAAACCCCTCCCATGGCTGATATTTTCAGTTGGAGAAGAAAGATAAATAAAAAGATGATAACTTTTGCTTATATCATCTTATTTTATTTATTTTTCCAACTAATATCACCAAATTTCAATCATAATAAATGCTATTATCCCCTTTGCATATTATGGCCGGCCAACACACTTAAACAAGGCCAAATTTCACATTTGGTACCCCCAATTTATAATCTATAGGTATTTGGCACTTTTAGCAATCAAAATAGAACTTTCGCACTTTATGGGATTTAGTCCTTTTTTACAATTTAGCTAGAAATCGCTAGAATTAAGGCACCAAAATTTTCATGCATCCTTAGAAACATGTTATAACATATAACATAACATGAAAATAATTTTCTCTAACCTCGAATTAGTGATTTCGAGATCACTGTTCTGACTAGCCCCTAAATCGGGCTGTTACAGCAAGCATATTTCCATTTGGACACTTACCATTACAATGCATAACCTATAAATTAACATGGCATGATCAAACCAAAGCTTGGCCAAAGCCTAATCATTCACACCAAACATATTAGCATACATGATACAAATCATAAGCACATTAGCATCAATAGCCATTTAATCTCAACATGTATCACTTGAATCTATTACTCATATTAACTTACATAATTTCCATGTATCACCATATCAAGGGTATTCATATAGTTTCATGTCTTAATTCATATCATTTTCTTTACCATTTCATTTGCATAACACATAAGACATAAACATAGCATCACTTAAATCATACTTTTCGTAAACATGAATATTCTTAATTGAATCATCGATACATCATACCTTTCTATAATTGTCGTAGTGAAATCAATCGGAACCTTTATCGGTTCATCTCTTTTCATGCACGTTTAGCCACTTAGAATAATACCAAATACGCGGGAAAGCTCACATGAAGTGTGCTAAACATATAGTCGTAGTCCACACGAGCTGTAAAATGGGTCTGCTCACACAAGTTGTCGGTCGAAATATAAGCTACATGATGCTGCTCACACAAGTTGTCGAGTATCTACAACTAATATCAGACCTCAGCAATCGGTAGGATATTTCAAGACCAACAGCCGAAACATGGTAACGTGGGTCTGCTCACACAAGCTATAGGTCAGAATGTAGCTACACAGTTCTACTCACACAAACTGTCAAATAACCGCAACACATGCTGGGAAATCAGCCACAGATAGGACGTTCAGAACCAGCACTCGAAACATAGTAACCCTAATGACATGTCATTTGTATCCTATATATTCCTAAGGTTCAAACGCAACTCGATAGTCATCGTACGTCGTTGAATTTCCCTTATTTCATTACAAGATAAATTGTATAATAACATATATATATATATATATATATCGATTCATTTTCAATAAAATTCATATAATAACATTAAATTTAATCAACAATATACATAGTATAGTTCATACGAACTTACCTGGCTAACTTGCAGAAATACTAAAGTTCAGGGCCTTTGTATAATTTTCTATTTTTCTCGATTTTTCACCCGATCTTGATCTAAATTAATAATTTCATTCAATATAATAATTTAGATAATAAAAAAATTCATTTCATACAATTTGGTCATTTTTGACATTTTTACAAATTTGCCTCTAAAGTTTAACTTTTATTCAATTTAGTCCCTGAGCCCAAAACATGCAAATTAACCATTTTTAATGCCAAATTATGACAAAAGAATATTCATGGACCCTATATTAGTCCACATTTGCAACAATTTCACCTCAAATCCTTGTATTTTACTATTTCAATAATTTAGTCTCTAATTGAAAAATTCATCAAAATTACTTAATAAAATACTTTTAAATATCAGCCAACATTTCAAATTAATCATTTAATAACTAAAATCACATATATTCATCAATGGCATCATTCAAAATCTTAAACAGTTTCAAAATCGAAGGTACGGGCTAGTTGGACCTAGTTGCAAAGATCTCAAAAACATAAAAATTATTAGAAACGAGGCTAAAACGGACTTACATGCATACATGGAAGCTTGGACGAAGCATCAAGGTATATCCATGGCTTCATTCGGTTGAAAAAAAAAAGAAGAAAAAGGAACATGACAACCATTATTTTACTTATGCTTTGTTTAATTTAATTAATTTATCAAATTATCATTTTAACCTTGGTTAATAATTAAATAAAACACCAAATCCATGTCCATATTTTTCCATCACATAAACATATGGAATAATTACCATCTACGGAGGATTTTATTTCACAATTGGTTCTTCAATTAAATTAAATTTTAACTAAATAAACTTATTTACAATTTAATCCTAAACTAATTAGGACTAAAAGAACAAATAATCCAAAAGCTAGTGGATTCAATCATGAAACCACCGCTTTGAAACTTTTACCATGGTTTAATTACCATTTAAGTCCCTTTTCCTTTATTCAATAAGCCATTTCATCACTCAAATCAAATGGTGATCAAATTTTACATCTTTTACGATTTAGTCCTTTTTAATTAATTCTTTATCGAAATGTTAAAATTTTTCAACGAAACTTTAATACCACCTTAATGGCAGTCTATAAATATTTATAAAAATATTTATGACTTGGTTTATAGAAATGAGGTCCCGATACCTCATTTTCTAAAATCATTTGACTTAGGGTCTTACCACTTGAACTAAATAAATCATTTATAAAACATAAATTATCAATAAAAAATCTTTTAAAAACCATATTTGACTCATAAATATTAAATAATAATATTTACGAACTTACTCATCGAATTTGGTGGCCCCGAAACCACTATTTTCGACACCACTGAAAAATGGGCTGTTACAAACAACTTGTATTAGTAGACGAACCTAAACATGTCCTTAGTCTAATAAAAAATGAGAAAATCAATAGAAAGACTAATATGTCGTCTATCAAGTCCAATTGGGGAGACATCTTGTCTTGGGCATCGGAACGGATGACTCCTAGAAGATAGAGACATAAATGTGACTGATTGGACTGACAGTACATCGGACATGACCCAAGCAGAACAAATCCTTAATTCATTTATGGATTTATTCACTTGTGAAATTCATAGCGTGACATACCTAAATTCTAAGTGGATGACGAACTATGTATGCATGGCTCGTACACTTTGATGTAAGTAAAAGCCTGAGTTTAAATAGATAAGGAACCGAAAGCTGATGTGTTGGGTGTACGACTTCTGTAGTATGTAACGTCATTCAAAACAATGGAATTCGTTACCCAAAACATGGGTAAATGATATCCTCTCATTGGCATTACATGGTTGATGAAAAGTAAGCGTGGCCACGAGTCATTCGTATTTGTGATGGATGACTTGATCACTTTTTGATAGTGATTGACTTTTCATGAAAGTAAATGTAATGTTTACCATGAGATAAAATAGGATCATATTGGGAGAACGAATATTATCCTAAAGAGGTCAAAGATATCCTATAAGGGTAACACACTTATGAAAAGGTCATTGGATAAGCACTGAGTAGTTGTTTTCGTAATGGTATGTTGTTGAGGAGAGCTCGGTCACAATATTATAGTGGAATGACTTCATGACTAAATGATTTTATAATTAATAGGTGAAAAGCCAAAATTTAATTATAAATCATTTGAGCTTCAACCACATATGTCCAATCAGTCCCTCCGCTAGCTCGTTGAAACCATAAATGAATTGTGTGTTTGAATAGAAATGAACAGAATGAATAGAAAAAGAGAAAATGGGAAAAATTCAAGAATGATTATAGTTTTCTCTGAAATGGAGAAATGGAACCATTTGGAAATTAATGTAGGTTTCCAAAAATGGAAATGGAAATGGAAATGAAAATGAAAACTTGCAATCCTATATAGGATTACTTAAAAAATGATGGAAGAATGAGTTTATGTTTTTGAACTGTTTTGAAACTTGAAAATGAAATTAAATCATTCAGCCATAGTGAATATGTTGAGTTGTGACATATTGAACGAATTTTCTCGATATTTTACAGAGGGTAAAATCATCAAATTTTTACCGGGGTAAAATTGGGGTGAGAAAATTATTTAATATGTAGATATTAAAGTTTATTTCGGGGAATAGAAAAACAGAATCGGATTGGATCATATTATAGAGTACTGGGTTAAAAAAAGGCCCAAGAAGTACTCATAATTGGACCCGATGTGAGAGAGGCCTAAAACCCCTCATATAACATGAAGGGGGTGACAACCCTAGTAGAAATACAAGGGTGATTCGTTCACCCCTCTTGTAACACCCCAGATTTAGAGGATCTAAATTTTCAATGTATAGCAATAAATAGTCTGTCTGGCGTAGCGTTATCCGCTAAAAAGATTGTTTTGGCATATACATGTTGGCGAGTAGTGAGCACCACAAGAGTAAGTAAGAATTTAATTTTCTAATGTTTCACCATGTATTAAGGAGACGTCCATGTTAAGGAATAAAAGGGAAATATGGGATGAGTATTCAACAAAGGTATAGTACACCTGGACTGAATGGAATATTATGCTAGTTAGATTTTAAGTAAGCTGGTTAGAAACCAAACTGTATAGTTTAGCCTAATAAGTTTGATGAAGGGAACTAATTTATACTTTTCTCGAAAACTGTAGGTCAATAAGAAGGTAAGTTCTGATACGTATGACACTTGTTAAATTCCACTAAGCAAGATGAATCATATTTATATGGGAGAGTGTGTTCTGAAAGGGGGTTCTTCCTTCTTCTTCTTCTTTCTTTTCCTTAAGTGGTATATACTAAAACATTTCTTAAATCTGAATGTATCCTATCTCGATGATCTAGAGGCTAAGGTTCTTTTATGATCAGTAGTTACTTCACATCAGGTGGTTGTTGCTGGTTCGTGAATGATATTTGGATTTGGAGCTTTGAACTACAGTAGGTGAGATTCAGGTGAGTTATATACTGACCCCTGCATGTGTATTGTTCATATTGCGAGTCATCTATAAAAAATTGATTGAACTATGGATCCGAAGTCAAGTAGAGTATGTTGAAACATTGGGACACGAGTATTGAAACATTGAAGTATGGCTAAGTATGTATATTTATGAAATGTATACTACGAGATGCGTGTTCTATTTGGATTTATGTTAATAAAGTCAAAGGTTGAATTTAGATTGTGCCAACGCATGAAAAGTCTGTCAAGTGAGTCTGTGTCTGTTCACCGCAGTGGTATCTAATGGAGTCCGTTGAGACTAAAAACACGAATTCTGATATGAACTCTGAAAGAAAAGTCCATGGCCATGGCATCCTTTGAAAGGAATGGTGATTACCCAATGGGGTTCTCTGCATATCCCAGGACGTTGATGGCCAAACCTCACGTGATGTGAGTTTAGGCAAATCCATATCATAAACACTATAGAAAAGAATAGTCTTTGTGGCAAACTCTAAAAAGAATAGTCTTTATGGAGAACTTTGAAAAAAAAAATAGCCTTTGAGGTGAACTCTAAAAAGAATAGTCGTTGTGGTGAACTCTGAAAGGGATGTCTTTGTGGAAAACTATAAATTCATCACCTTAGTGGCGTACTCTATCTAATTGCATGTATGGTGTTTCTACTAAGTCTATGTAGTGTGAACTGTCAGGAATATCTGGTAAGTTATGAATCTGAATGTCTATCTCTATAGTAAGATATGAGTAAATTGTATTAGTTATGTAATAAGTATGACCAAGATAAAGTATTGATATGCTCTGGAATAAGAGTTTAATAAAGTTTTAAGGGTTTTCCATGTAAAATATATGTGTATTTGTATTTCAAGAAGGGTATCTATTATGATGATCTGTAAGTATGAAAAGTAAGGGGTGTCGCATCTTGTTCTAAACTTATTTTGAATCTGAGTCAATGTTATTTTGAATTATGAGATTCTGTTATAGCATGATATGGAGTTTATCTGGATGTTATACGTAGTGAATTATCAGTCTGGATATGTGAACAGAATTGGATCTAGGTATGTCTGAATGTGAACCAATAGTATTAAAGCATTTCAATTTACTTTCTTTTGCATTCGATTCAGATCTTTATTCCAATCGATTGATTTTCTACTCCGTTCCCCATTCAATTCAATCCACTTTTATTCAAATAATTTTTCTCTTCCAAATCGATCGTGTTCTTTACATGATTAATTCAATTGAGATCGAGATTATGAATAACATGGGTGACTAAATCCTTTAGGGGAGATTAACGAGTGGATAGGGATGTGATTAATAGAGGATTTAGGGTTTCCCAAGAGGGATTCCTTGGTATGAATTGCATATGCTTAAACCACTAGGATTGACTATGTAACACCCCAAACCCGGCCTAGACGTTATGACCGGATCTAGCACGTCACATAAAAGGGTTGTTTAAAAACTGCGCGTTCGTTAAAAAGTTCATATTTTTTTTGAAACTCCAAGTTTCGTTGTTTGTTTGTACAAACACGATTTGCTTAATGTCCATTCTTATAAAGTTGTTATTATTTCGAAAAAAAATTTGTTGTGAAAATTGAACTTGAATAGTAGCGAAAATGTTATATTTTAAAAACGGTTATTAACGTTTTGGAAAACTCAGTATTCAAATATTTAATAATTTGATATTAGCCGAAATGAAAGTTTAAAAGAAAGATAAAATCCAATGGCCTTTTTACATAATATTAAACCCAAATTAAAATAATCTTAAAATGAAGCAAAACTGAAATTTACTAAAGTTTGTGAGAAGTACTCCGATGTATGGCCACCTCAGAGTCCTCCGCAGCTCCAAATCCTCTAACGTTGGGGATCACCTGCAAGGTTAAAGCAGAGGGGTGAGTTACGAGAACTCAGTGTGTAATCCCCTGATCGGTCATTAACTGGGCTCGAGCCTAAACGGAAGCAGACTGGGCCGAAGCCCTATTGGGTAATAATCTGGGCCTTAGCCCTATAAACATGATAATGCAAACAGAGTATGCAGCCCAACCGAATCCAACCAAACACACCCCCGTACCCACCCTACAAACCTGTAGGGACCAAGTCAACTTACCCAGCCCTACACACCAAGAATGCAGCCGAGCTGCCAGAATAATCAAATCAGTGGGTCCACAGTCATCTCGGGCGACCCGTACAACCCTAACAATCAAATCGGTGGGTCCGCAGTCGTCTCGGGCGACCCGTGCAACCTTAACAGATCAAATCGGTGGGTTCACAGTCGTCTCGGGCGACCCGTGCGACCCTAACAGATCAATCACTTCCTCTAATTACATAATCCCAACCCAATGCAATATGTAGTGACATAATAATTCAATGTATGCAATAATGTACCATCATAACAGTTAAACAGAATACACACAATCATACTAATCAACCCTTAAGGGTATAATAGTAATTTTTTACCCTCCAGGGGTATTTCGGTAATTTACCCTCCAGGGGTATTTCGATAATCTTACCCACCAAGGGTATTTCGGTAATTTACCCACTAAGGGTATTTCGGTAATTTACCCATCGAGGGTATTTCGGAAATTTTACCCGTCGAGGGTATTTCGGTAATTTTACCCATCGAGGGTATTTCGATAATTATACCCATCGAGGGTATTTCGGTAATTTACCCACCAAGGGTAATTTGGCTTTTAACCGATTCACAGATCATAGCATTTACAGAACAAACAGGAGTGTGAGATTACACACCTTGATTACGAGTGTGCCGCCAACCCCTTAGCACCGATCCTTATTTCACTGGGTTTGGCTAAGTCCTTTCCGAATACCAGTGAAGATTAAGAATCCCTGAAATCATCCTGCGATACAAAGCACCCTAACAGGAAGAAACGAGATAACGATGCGATTGGGCCTAGAGCCCATTCTCAGCCCAAATAGGCCCATACGCTCGTGTGGCCCATTTAGCCCACCTCTAGCCACAGATATGGGATTCACATAGACTAGTTCAATATCTACTACACAGTCCTACAATTTATTCATATGGCCCCACGGTCCCACTTGGCCCCTTTCGGCCCATCGTGGCCCAAATAGCCTAAACCCACAAGAACACTATGATGGCCTCGACTATCGAGTCGAAGCTCCCACACATGCGCTCACACGCTCGCGTGGCTACCATCGCCGTGTGACCGACATTTCGGCATTTGCCGCTCTACAGCTAGAGTAATGCGAAATACACACCTGATAGGAATCTGAAGTTAATCCGCGCTTTGAACACTATTCTGCGCAGAAGCCAACAATGATCACACCCTTGACCCCTAAGGGGGTGTGTCGATCAACTCCGGTCACCACCACCGTGACCCAACGGCATACAGATCAACGAATGATCCAACGGCTAACCCAAACGAGCACGCCACAAAGCGAAGGGATAAGCCAAGAAAGGTGTGCCTCCTCTCCTCATGTTTTGCTCTATTTAAAGCCAACTTCTCATCTTCCCTCTTGCTAGCTTTCCGATGTGGGATCCCTCCTTCAGCAGAGTTTAAATCCAATACAAACTCTGGTCGTCCAATCTTAGCAAAATAAATATCCCTTTTTGCTTGCGATGGGATTCGAACTCAGGCTCCTCTGTAACTTAATCCACGCCGCTAGCCACTAGGCCACAAGCTCCTCTTGTGTCTAAAATCATGCGCAACTAAATATAAGTCTATGGCCAACGTCTAAGTTCACTTAAAAATAAATCAAAATGAAATGCAAGTGCCAAGACTTGAACCTTGGACCCATTGCTTCCTCTATGGTGTCACTTCTTTGTCTCCCATGTGGTGCCATTTGCCACTAGACCACAACTCCTTTTGTGTCATTTTTCTCCACATTTTATTCTTAAAGCCTACTTACTAACTCCCAGGGTTTTATTCACCTAAAACCAAAATTTTCCTAAAGCCCAGGTTTGATCCCGGGACTTAATAGAAGCCCCCTAGCCTTCCAAAATCACTCACCTAATAGGTCCAACTTGCATTAGTGTCGTTCTCTTGTTCTCAAAAATTTTAAACGCTCCCACGCCCAAGGCCCAATGGGCCCAATTCTACTAGGCCCAAATTCGGGGCTTTATAGACTACCTTAGGAAGTTATCATAGACTAGCTGAGGTCAGGAGATAAGTCGAACCGAGTAAATCGTAATTTATCCTAGTTGAGAAAGTGAGGTCGGGAGATAAGTGAGTATCAACCAATCGATTAGTTAATTAGAGGCCAGGAGGTAATAGTTGGTTAATCGATAGCTAATCCACCCTAAAACCCTAATCTAAAGTTAGTTACAAACCCCAATGTGAGTTAATCTTCTTGATTCGTTTATTGATTTAATTCATTTGTTTATTTTTATTATTTATTTATTTATTTTAGTTATTTATTTTTATCTCATTATTATATTTTATAGTTTATCGTAATATAAGAATTAGTTAGTACTATTTAGACTTATTATTTTAAAAGCATTTTCATAATTTATTTCATCCTCCCTTGTGTATGATCCTCAGAATACTTCCAAAGTATTTCATTGTACTAAACTATATTATAATTTGACTCGTGCACTTGCGGGCACCGTCGTTTTAATCTCTTATATTTTTTGGTGTTATATTTTACTATAAATGATAACTCGTTTATAGGCGATCAATGACATGGTATGTCAATTGTCATTTTGATGAAATAGTATTCCCAACTTTAAGAGGGAGAAAGAAAACAATTGTTAAAGGAAAGTACATAGGATGCATCATTATTATCTCATTTAGATCCTCAAACAAATCAAAGTGAACTAAAAGTTCAGAAGATAATACTTTCGCAAAATATTGTAAATCAATTGTCAAATGTATTTACTGACCTAAAGAGAGTTACTAAATCACATATATTTTCTAAAAATGCTCTAATAAGAATTGATGTCCCTGTAAGACAATCTACTAGTGCAAATGAAAGTAAGTGTCGCTGAAGCTTGGTAGAATAATCGATTCCAAAGATAAGAATCCTCATAAAAAGAAAGGAGTAAGTAATCTAAATGATCATATTGTAGATGTGATTGCTTAAGAAGACACCTCGATAAGTTATATCACAATAGGAAAAAGATGGAATTGGAAAGATATAATTGTCGACAACATTTTTGCTTATAATATTGTTGTTGATAACAATAGAAGAAAATGAAGATCTTGAACCTACATATGTTGAGGAATATAGAAATAGAAAAGATTTTTCAAATTGAAAAGGTGTAATACAAGCAGAATTAAATTCGCTTGCTAAATGTGAGGTTTTTGGACCTATAGTCCAAACACTTAATGATGTAAAGCTGGTGGGGTATAAATGGGTATTTCTGCGAAAATGAAATGAGAATAATGAAGTTGTTAGATATAAAGCATGACTTGTAGCACAAGGATTTTTGGAAAGGCCCGACATTGATTATAAGAGGACATATTCTACTAAGGTGGATGTAATCATGTTTAGATGTCTAATAAGTCTAGAAATATAAGAAAAACTTGATATGTCTTTAATAGATGTTGTTGCAGACTTTCTATATGACTCACTAGATAGTGAAATTTATGAAAATCCTAGAAGGATACAAAGTTTCCCGAGAATATTGCTCAGTTAGATTAAGGAAATCCTTGTACTGATTAAAGTAATATGGATGAATGTGGTGCAATCATCTTAGTGAATATTTGTTGAAAGAATGTTATACAAATTATACATGCCCATATATATATATTTTTATAAAAGATCCAGATTAGAATTCGTGATAATTATTGTTTATATTGACGAATTAAATATTATTGGTATTCTTGTACAACTCCAAAATGCAATAAATTGTTTTAAGAAAGAATTTGACATGGAAGTTCTTGAAAACAAAAGTTTTGTCTCGACTTGCAGATCAAGCATTTAAAGGATAAAATCCATGTCAATTAGTAAGAAAACTTACATAGATAAAGCTCATCCATTGAGCACCCAGTGGTTGAAAGATCATTAAATGTGAATAATGACCCCTTTCATCCTTGTGAGGATAATGAAAATCTACTTGGTTCTAAGTATCATATTTTAGTGCCATAGGGGCATTAATATATCTAGCAAACAATACACAACGTGATATAGTATTTGTTGTAAGTTTGTTAGCAAGATTTAGCTTTTCTCCAACACGTAGGCATTAGAATGAAATTAAATATATATTTAGATATCTTAAAAGGAAAATTGATATGGGGTTATTTTACTGAAATGATATATAGCCTCAATTAGTTAGTTATGTCGATGTTGGATTCTTACTAGATATGTATAAAGGACAATCTTAAAAAAGATATTATTTATGTGAAGAGGTACAATCATATAATGGTGTTCAACAAAACAAACATTAGCTACTGCATCTTCAAATCATACAGAAATAATTGCAATGCCCAAGGCTAGTCATGAAGTATTTGGATAATGCTAATGACACAACATATCTTGGAGTTATGTAATGTAACACCCATAACCCGTTATCGTCACTGAAATAGGGTTACAGAGTATTACCGTATAAATCGGAACATTTCATAACACATAGCATATGATTATCAAATTAAATCAACAAGTACATATATAATTCATAATAGAATAAAAAATACATTTACGGACCTTAATTCGAGCCTACGAATCCCTAAAAATGGTTTAGGAACTACCAATGAACAATTCAGAACAAATCAAAAGAATTTAGGGAAAAATTAAAATTTTCCACTTCAGGGGTCACACGACCGTTTGTCCAAGCCATGTGACAGAGCCCAGATTGTATGGCTCTAAACATGGCCATGTGGCTATCCCAGACACTCGTGTGGCTACTCCACATGGCTATGTGTCTACCCGTGTAGCTCACTGAGTTAGGTCACACGGCCATGTTGTAGGCCGTGTGCTAGCCTGTGTGAACCCTGCACCTAACACGCTCAGGCCATACGCCCGTGTGGTTTGCCCGTATGTGTGCACATGACCGTGTGGCGACCTGTGCCCCAGGCCATGTGTACCCAAAATTGACCCTAAATTTGTCATTTCCATTCCTAAATGCTTAAATACATTCACATATTAAAAGTGCATGCAATCAAGCTCTCAAGAGGCATTCAAAGACACTCAAAACATGCCAAAATAGCCAATCCAAGTGTCTAACCAATATGTCATCCATGACACCACAATACAATTACTTACCCAATTCATTTCCTTAACCAAATATACAAGCCAAAAACACCTTCAAAATGACTTACATTCAATCCCAAAATGTCATACCTAATTCAATCCAAACTTACCATTTCATGCACAACCACTTATGCTTTATCTTAAAATTTAAGCATGTTTACCACACATAGCTACTCATACCATAACATCATATGCACAAAAATAACACCATACAAGTACTTATGAACCATTACAATACATAATCAAATTCTCCTATTACATGCCATATAAGCCAAGTTGTATTCAAAAGCTACCAAATGATCCCTAGATAGTGTGATTCTTCAAGTTGATCTGATCTCCCGATTACCCACAAGACGTTATCTACAAAGAAGCAAGACAAATACATGAGTAAGCTTTCATATAGCTTAGTAAGTTCATCGATTAAACGAATAAGCTTATCCAATTAAACATAATAATTCAAATAAATAAATTAATGAATGAGCTCTTGTCACAAGGCTATTAAAAGAATTCCTGTAAATCACAACTCACAACAGGTGAGTATTGCTCAATGCAATAGTACAAATTAGTTTCCACATTTCAATAACATTTAGAGATCAATAAAACATAGCTCGATGAATGATATACGAATATGAGTACACGTTTGACCATCCAGCACACTAGATGCTCATAAGGGCTAGTATCATCCAACACACTAGATGCTCATAAGAGCCAGTACCATCCAACACCAGAAACACTGTAATATAGCACAATAGTCTGTAACAAATGCATGACCTTGGCATATCCAGTGAACAGAGAATATATAGAAATCATCTTCACTACTCAGAACAATCCCATACCGCGCGCATAATAACCTATTGACATGCCAATCGTACTCTATCCTACGTTTATTGGTTCAAAGCATTCCGTCATAGAAAAATACATGAATATCTCACTATCTCATATTCCATATGCAAGCAATAGTTCAACAACTAAACATTCGTCAGCTCAGAATATCTCAATCAGTGATCGATGTCATATCAATTCATTATTTTCCATTTTCAATTACATGCATCAATATAATCCAACATTATATAATTAAATTCATATAATACATTTAAAAATGTATTAAAATTAAACCAAACAAACTTACTTGACTAAACTGTAGCGATGACAAAGGTATAGAGACTATTATGAAATTTTCTCTTTTTTCGCGATGATCAGCTCGTTCATGATCTAGAATAATAATTTCATTCAATTAACTAGTTCTAATAGAAAAATAAACACATTTTATGAAATTAAGTCCTTTTTTAAATTTTTACAAAATTACCCGTCACATTCCACATTTCTACAATTTAGTCCCTAAGCCCAAAACACGCAATTTAACAATTTTCAATAAATTCCAAGTTTAGCCGAATTGTAACGCCCCAAAATTTTTAATTTCGGCTTTTGTGAATTTTGACACACAACGGTGTATCTGCTTCAGTGGTTAAGTGTTCTGGGTGTGTGTGGGAGGTCCCAAGTTCAAGCCAAGCCTTTGGCTAAATTTTGGTATTTTTTCTGAAGAAAGCCTTATTTTTGGTCAGTAGGCTTTTAAGTAAAAGTTGGTAGATAATTAATAGAATGGGCCTGCTGGTCTGGTGGTTAAGTGGAGTGTTGGTGTGAAGGAGGTCTTGTGTTCGAATCTTAGCTTGGGCATTATTTTTGCTCGTCTGTCTAGAAGAGTTTGAGATGGACTAAAAATCTGAGTAGTGGATTTAGTGGGGAGTTTGGTAGAGAAAATTAAGGGAAAATATTTTGGGGTTATCAGTTTCTATTCATCTTTTTCTTTTCCCCAAAACAAAATTTTTGGTTTTCTCTTCTCCTCTTCTCCCTCTTTGCTGCCATTCCCTTTTCCATTGTATTCTGGCTGTCAAATTTTCTTCTAATTTTTCCCTCATCCTTTCCTTTTCCAATTCTTTTCTTTCAATTTCGTTATGCTTTGTGGACTGCACGCATTCGGTAAGTTTAGTTTTAGGCTAAACTTTAATTATGTTTTGTTCAAATATTAAGAAGGGTTCATTTGGTGTTTAGGGGTTTTTCAAAGGGCTGAATATCAATCAACAACGTTCTAAGGGCATGGAATTCCTAATTATTCGATTGAAGGTAATGGTTTTTCGTTCGATAGATGAATACCATGTTTCGGGTTTAATTCAATTTGATTGTTTAAGTGATTAATGGAGTGAAAAATTGATCAATTGAAGGTTAGGGATTGCTTGGAGTTTCTTTTACATCGAAAATGATACAGGTGTGTACCCTAAATGCAGAAAACGAGATTCAGCGAAAAGCTGAAATTGCTTGCTATCGAGAGATAAGAGAAAATAGTTTTGGACAGCAGCAGTAGCCTAACTTTGAAAAATCATAAACAAAAATGGAAATTGAGTTAGAGGTTGAATAAAATATGAAATTAAAGTTTATTGAGTCTAGTTTTTCATGGAAGAAACAATGTAAGCAATGGGATTTTAAATTATGAGATATGATAATTTTTGTGAGACAATGTCAGAATGATTTCGGGTTCCCCTGTTCTAACTTTTGAAAATCATAAAAAAATTGTAAAAAAATAATTATGGGTTATAATTTATATTCTTAAAATTCTTAATGAGTCTGTTTTCAAGGGAAACAAACGGGAACATCATCCGAATCCCATACTAGGAGAAAATAAATTTTTAGTGAAGAAGGGCCGAAACTGTCTGACAGCAGAACAAGGATGACATTTAAGAATTAACTGTACTTATTGGCTAAACCATAACTTCTGAAAATTTTATGGTAAGAACATATGTGAGTCTAGTTTCAAAAAAATCAAGCGGATCTTAATTTGGAATTCTGTAGCTCAAGTTATAAATAATTTAGTGACAATGACCAATTAGACAGCTTTGAATGAACATATAAGTAAATAGTGAAAACTTATATGAATATTTAGCTAGCATGGGTTACATTAAAAATGAATCACACAGCCAAGGCCAATTTGGGCCGTCTGGGCCACACGGGTAGGCCATATGGGCGTGTGAGCCCATTTTTCTGAAATGTTCTATAAGGTTGCACGGGTCGTCCAAGTCGACTGTGGACCTACTGTAGGGTCGGTAAGCTTTACTTAGACCCCTATATAAGTGATCTGTCTGTCTGATTTCTGTACTAAGCATTTATACTGATCTAAATATATGAGTTTAAATTGCATAGTAGCATGTCATTCTTGTATGTTGCATTGCATCAGGGTGGGTTGATTATGATTGGAGGAAGTATCTGAAAGGCTCTTAAGCCTGTTATCTGGCAGCTCAGCTGCAAATTTCTGATTATGTGCCGCATTCGGTACAACATGGTGTGTAGGGCTGGGTGGGTTGATTTTATTGCCACATGGTGTGTAGGGTTGGACGGAGTTGGTGTGTAGAGGCTGGTGGGTAGGACTTTGTTCTCTGCATATCCTATCTGAAATGGGCTAAGGCCCTATAATATGTCTGATTCTCGAATCGAGTGGGCTATGGTCCACACCGTTTCGTAATGGGCTCGCACCGAACCGTGAGATTATATGTCGCTATCCGATATCTCTGTGTGTATGTTTTTCGTGGGGATTACACACCGAGTTTAAGTAAAACTCACCCTTTTCTCATTTAATTCGTTCTGTAATCCCCCAGCAGAGGCGGATCGGTGCGATGGAAGACTCGGCGGTGACCACGGTTCTGGATACTTATTTATGGTTTAATTTTAATTCTGCTTTGGTTATATTTGGGTAAATTTTTTGTAATAAGGCCTTTCAGATTTTAGTTTAAAACTTGGGATGATTATTTCATAAACTGCTAGCAGTAGGACAAGAAGTGAGTTTTCAAAATAAACAAAGGTTTTATCAAAATACGTACGACCTCGCAAATCGTTTTAAAAGCTTCCGCAACGTATAAAGTTTTGAAAATGGATAATGAATATATAAACGACACGTTTTGACGATAGCCTAAGATACCTAAAAATGGTTTTAACGCAGTTACATTTTCTAAAGCACTATCATATGACATCGCCAGATTCGGCCATAATGTCCAGGCCGGGTTTGGGGTGTTACATTTAGTTGTATCAGAGCCTGGTTGCAAAACTCGGCTGTGGATTATGGGTTTTAAATTTTGGTTTTTGAAGAATTTTTTTTCAAATGGTTTGAAATGTTTCTACTGAGTATGTGGTACATCGAGTCTCCGGCGCCGATCCTATATATATTCTGAAACTGATGCTTAAATTGAAAATGCTAAGATATTCTGAAACTACTGTAGGTAGTAAACTGTGAAAATACCCTAGTTAGTATATACTGGAAACTGTAGTTAAACTAAAACTATAGTAACTACTAGAGACTGCGGCAAATGAAAACAAACTCTGAACTTCTGGTACTGTTTTACATAAAATATTTGTTAATAAACACTGGAACTGTAACTGATTCATAAAATTTATAATACCAGATAAATCTGATTAGATATGAGCATACGAGGTATCCGCAGACGGGGTACTAGAGGCTGAGGTAGAGGCCGTAGAGGGGCCCGAGCTGAGTCCTCGTCATCGGGCAGCCTGCCAAATTTGGATACTAGTGCGACGCCACTGTCGGCCGCTATTGAGACTGGGTCTCAAGGTTACATGGCTAGGGACGATGCATTGTCCCAGGCTATGCTAAGGATTTTGGAGAGGGTCGCTAGGCCCAATACTGGATCTGGGGGCCGAAGGTCGATTACGGAACGACTCCGGTCCAATAGAGCTGAGCTTTTCAGGGGTGTCACTAGGGTCGCCCCTAATGTGGCCGAGTACTAGATTGGGGCCACGGAGAGGATCATGGATGATCTAGATTGCACCCCTAAGCAGAAATTAAAGGGTGTAGTCTCGCTACTGCGGAACGAGGCTTATTAGTTGTGGCTGACCGTTAAGGAGGGCACTCAGCCTGAAGATCTGACTTGGGAGTTCTTTAAGACCGCCTTCTAGGGGAAATATGTCGGAGCTAGTTATGTGGATGCTCGTAGGAGGGAGTTTCTGAATCTTACACGGAGGGATCGATCAGTGGCCGAGTATGAGGCTGAGTTTCTAAGACTGAGCCGCTATGCGCTAGGTATGGTGGCATCTGAGTATGAGCGATGCGTCTGCTTTGAGGATGGCCTCAGAGATAATTTGAGAGTTCTGATATCCCCATAGAGGGAGCAAAATTTTTCTGCCCTGGTCGAGAAGGTAAAAATTACCGAGGAGGTTAAGCGCGCTGAGCGTCAAAATCGAGATAGAGAGAGAGGAAAGAACAATAGGGATTCAGAGCCCTTAAGTTTGGTTCAGAGGCCTAGGAAAAAGGCTAGTGCTAATAGGCCGGTTAGAGTTGGACCCCCTGTTTCTGCTACTGGACAGCAACCATGTGTTGATTGAGGCTGTGTTGAAGTGGAAACAGCCTAGGAACGTGTATGAGATCCGCAGTTTTCTAGGACTGGAGGGTTATTATCGGTGATTTGTGGAGGGCTTTTCATTGATTGCAACACCCTTAACTAAGCTGCTACGTAAGGGTGTACCGTTTATATGGACTGATGCATAGCAAGAGAGCTTTGAGAAGCTCAAAACTGTACTGATTGAGGCTCATATTTTGATACAGCCAGAACCTGGAAAGGAGTTCACGGTTTATAGTGATGCGTCACATGTCGGTTTGGGATGTGTGTTGATACAGGATGGTAAGGTGGTAGCCTATGCGTCTCGTCAGCTTAAGACCCATGAGGTGAATGATCTGACGCATGACTTGGAGTTGGTTGCCGTGGTGTTTGCCCTAAAAATTTGGAGGCATTACTTGTATGGTGAGAAGTGTATCATCTACACTGATCACAAGAGCCTCAAGTACCTCCTTACTCAGAAGGAGTTGAATCTTAGGCAGCGTAGATGGATTGAGCAGATTAAGGGTAAGCAGTTAGAGGACGAGTCTTTGGGTCTTTGGTTTCGACAGATTGAGAGTGGTAGCACTATGGATTTGGACTAAATAGTGATGGGGTACTCTGTTTTCGTGGGAGAATCTGTGTTTCGAATAATACTAATTTGAGATAGCCTATACTGAGAGAGGCGCATAGTAGCCCTTATACTATGCATTCTGGTGGAAATAAGATGTACCGAGACCTCCGTGAGTTATATTGGTGGCCAGGATTGAAATGAGAGGTTACTGATTTTATGGCTAGATGTTTGACGTGCCAGCAAGTTAAGGCTGAGCATCAGTTACCTTAGGGTTGGCTGTAGCCGGTTAAGATTCTTTTATGAAAGTGGGAGTGAGTGACTATGGATTTCGTTAGTGGGTTGCCCCTCACACCCACTAAGAAGAATTCAGTATGGGTCATCGTAGATCGATTGACTAAATCTGCCCACTTCATATCGATTCGTACTGATTATTCTCTGCAGAAGCTGGCAAAGCTTTATATTTCTGAGATAGTGAGACTGCATGGGGTACCGGTTTCGATTATCTTTGATAGGGATCCTCGCTTCACGTCTCAGTTTTGGAGAAAGTTACATAAGGCTCTGGGTTCAAGGTTAGACTTCAGTATTGCGTTCCATCCTCAGACCGACGGTCAATCTGAGAGGGTGATTCAGATACTGGAGGATATGTTGAGAAGCTGTGCTATTAATTTCTGAGGCAGTCGAAAGGGTTATCTGCTGCTAGTAGAGTTCGTTATAATAATAGTTTCCAGTCTAGAATCCAGATGGCACCTTACGAGGCATTGTATGGTCATAAGTGTCACAATCCTTTATGTTGGACTGAGTTGGGTGAGCGACGTGTTCTGGGTCCTAAATTGGTTTCCGAGACAGAGGATAAGGTTAGACTGATTCAGGATCATATGAAAGCGACATCCGATAGATAGAAATCTTATGTGGATCTGAAGAGACGCGAGATTGAGTATCCTATGGGGGACTTCGTATTTCTCAAGGTCTCACCATAGAAAAATGTACTAAGGTTTGGTCGTAAGGGCAAGTTGAGCCCTAGGTTTATTGAACCTTACCGCATTCTGAAGTGAATGGGACCGGTTGCTTATCAGCTGGAGCGACCTCCGGAGTTAGATCGTACTCTTGACGTGTTCCACATCTCTATGTTGAGGCGCTACCGCTCTGATCCTACCCATATTGTTCCTGTTGAGGAGATTGAGGTTAGGCCAAACTTGACCTTTAAGGAGGAGCCGGTTCAGGTTTCGGATCGCGATGTAAAGGTTCTTCGGAAGAAGTCTATTCCCCTGGTAAAGGTTCTGTGGAGGAATCATGGCACTGAGGAGGCCACATGGGAACCTGAGGATTCGATGCGCCAGTAGTATCCTCACCTTTTCTGATCAGGTAAATTTCGAGGACGAAATTTTCTTTTAGTGGGGTAGAGTTGTAACGCCCCAAAATTTTTAATTTCGGCTTTTGTGAATTTCGACACACAACGGTGTATTTACTTCAGTGGTTAAGTGTTCTGGGTGTATGTTGGAGGTCCCAAGTTCAAGCCAAGCCTTTGGCTAAATTTTGGTATTTTTCTGAAGAAAGCCTTATTTTTTGTCAGTAGGCTTTTAAGTAAAAGTTGGTAGATAATTAACAGAATGGGCCTGCTGGTCTGGTGGTTAAGTGAAGTGTTGGTGTGAAGGAGGTCCTGTGTTCGAATCTTAGCTTGGGCACTATTTTTGCTCGTCCGTCTAGAAGAGTTTGAGATGGACTAAAAATCTGAGTAGTGGATTTAGTGGGGAGTTTGGTAGAGAAAATTAAGGGAAAAGATTTTAGGGTTATCAATTTTTGTTCATCTTTTTCTTTTCCCCAAAACAAAATTTTCGGTTTTCACTTCTCCTCTTCTCCCTCTTTGCTGCCAATCCCTTTTTCATCGTCTTCTTGCTGCCGAATTTTCTTTTAATTTTTCCCCCATCATTTCCTTTTCCGATTCTTTTCTTTCAATTTCGTTATGCTTCGTGGACTGCACGCATTCGGTAAGTTTAGTTTTAGGCTAAAATTTAATTATGTTTTGTTCAAATATTAAGAAGGGTTCGTTTGGTGTTTAGGGGTTTTTCAAAGGGCTGAATATCAATCAACGGCGTTCTAAGGGCGTGGAATTCCTAATTATTCGATTGAAGGTAATGGTTTTTCGTTCGATAGATGAATACCCCGTTTCGGGTTTAATTCAATTTGATTGTTTAAGTGATTAATGGAGTGAAAAATTGATCAATTGAAGGTTGGGGATTGCTTGGAGTTTCTTTTACGTCGAAAATGATACAGATGTGTACCCTAAACGCAGAAAACGGGATTCGGCGAAAAGCCGAAATTGCTTTCTGTCGAGAGATAAGAGAAAATAGTTTTGGACAGCAGCAGTAGCCTAACATTGGAAAATCATAAAAAAATGGAAATTGATTTAGAGTTTGAATAAAATATGAAATTAAATTTTATTGAGTCTAGTTTTTCATGGAAGAAACAATGTAAGCAATGGAATTGTAAATTATGAGATATGATAATTTTTGTAAGACAATGTCAGAATGGTTTCGGGTTCCCCTGTTCTGACTTTGGAAAATCATAAAAAAATTGTAAAAAAATAATTATGGGTTAGAATTTATATGCTTTAAATTCTTAATGAGTCTATTTTCAAGAGAAACAAACGGGAACATCATCCGAATCCCATACTAGGAGAAAATATTTTTTTAGTAAAGAAGGACCGAAACTGTCAGACATCAGAATAAGGATGACTTTTAAGAATTAACTGTACTTATAGGCTAAACCATAACTTCTGAAAATTTTATGCTAAGAAAATATGTGAGTCTAGTTTCGGAAAAATCAAGTGGATCTTAATTTGGAATTATGTAGCTCAAGTTATAAATAGATTAATGACAATGACTCAAGTAGACAGCTTTGAATGAACATATAAGTAAATAGTGAAAACATATATGAATATTTAGCTAGCATGGGTTACATTAAAAATGAATCACACGGCCAAGGCCAATTTGGGCCGTCTTGGCCACACGGGCAGGCCATATGGGCGTGTGAGCCCATTTTTCTGAAATGTTCTATAAGGTTGCACGAGTCGCCCAAGTCGACTGTGGACCTACTGTAGGGTCGGTAAGCTTTACTTAGACCCCTATATAAGTGATTTGTCTGTCTGATTTCTGTACTAAGCATGTATACTGATCTGAATATATGAGTTTAAATTTCATAGTAGCATGTCATTCTTGTATGTTGCATTGCATCGGGGTGGGTTGATTATGATTGGAGGAAGTATCTGAAAGGCTCTTAAGCCTGTTATCTGGCAGCTCAGCTGCAAATTTCTGATTATATGCCGCATTCGGTACAACATGGTGTGAGGGCTGGGCGGGTTAATTTTATCCCCACATGGTGTGTAGGGTTGGACAGAGTTGGTGTGTAGAGGCTGATGGGTAGGACTTTGTTCTCTGCATATCCTGTCTGAAATGGGCTAAGGCCCTATAATATGTCTGATTCTAAATCTGAGTGGGCTATGGTCCACACCGTTTCTGTAATGGGCTTAGACCGAACTGTGAGATTATATCTGCTATCTGATATCTCTGTGTGTATGTTTTCTGTTGGGATTACACACTGAGTTTGCGAAAACTCACCCTTTTCTGTTTAATCCGTTCAGGTAATCGCCAGCAGTAGGCGGATCGGTGCAGCGGAAGACTCAGCGGTGACCACGGTTCTGGATACTTATTTATGGTTTATTTTTAATTCTGCTTTGGTTATATTTGGGTAAATTTTATGTAATAAGGCCTTTCGGATTTTAGTTTAAAACTTGGGATGATTATTTCATAAACTGCTTGCAGTAGGACAAGACGTGAGTTTTCAAAAAAAAAAAGGTTTTATCAAAATACGTACGACCTCGCAAATCGTTTTAAAAGCTTCCGTAACGTATAAAGTTTTGAAAATGGATAATGAATATATAAACGACACGTTTTGACGATAGCCTAAGATACCTAAAAATGGTTTAAACGCAGTTACATTTTCTAAATCACTATCATGTGACATCGCCAGATTTGGCCATAACATTCAGACCGGGTTTGGGGTGTTACACGAATCGTGTAATACCTCATTACAGTCCATAATTGCTGTTATTTCACATGAAGTCCTTATAATTTTATCACCTTAACATTTTAGTGCTTAAACATTAAAATTAGCAAAAACTACTTTTCAAAATAGTCCTATTTAACAACCAAACTTAATAATCCAACATAAAATTCTAAGAATATACAAAACTCATCAATGGTATAATCCACAACATTTGAAAACTTTACAAATTAGTCCCCGGGTTAGCTAGATCAAGCTAAAACGAACTCAAAAACATAAAAATTACTAAAAAGGAGCATCAAACACATACCAAATAGGCAACCCTAGCTATGCCGAAGCTTTCTTCTCCTCCAACAATAGTGGTTCGGCCAACTTAGAAGAAAAAATGGAAAAGATAAGCTTTTTTTTTCTCTATCTTTTGTTTTCTTTTTAATTTATTACTATACTTTTACTTTAATCTAATTTAAGCATTTTAAATGTTAAATAAAGAAATTAAACATTATTCTAGAGAATTCTCCACTATTCCCACCGTTTGACCAATTAAGGAGGGTTCAATTGCACAATTGGTCCTTCAATTATTCAATTGTTAACTAATTAAGCTTTATTTCAAATTAACCCTAAACTAATTAGGACTAAATGAACAAATAGCCCAAAAGTTAGTGGATTTAATTATGTCACCATCGCTTGGACTTTTTTACCATGGTTTAATCACCATTTTGGTCCCTTTAACATTTTAAATCTATAGCGATTAACTTTTACCTCTTTTACAATTTAGTCATTTTACCTAAAATAAGAACTCAATCGTCAAAATTACCAAACCAAACTTCAATTCACTTATAATACGACTCTGTAAATATTTAATAAAAATATTTAGGAGCTCAGTTTATAGAAACGAGGTCTCGATACATCATTTTATGAAACCACTTGACTTTCGGAACAACCACTTATACTAACCATTAATTCATTTAATTAGAATTCATCAAATCAAAATTCAATATAAAAAATTATTATTATTATTGACTCGCATAATTTAAATACTAAGTATACGAACTTACTTGTTGGATTTGTGGTCTCGAAACCATTGTTTTCGGCACCACTGAAAAACGGGTTGTTACATGTAATTTACTCTATAGTAAAAGGTGCCAACTATCTCATATGAAGATAATGCAAAGTGTACAGCTTAAGTGAAAGGGGGATACATCGAAGGAGATAGAATAAAACATATTTCACCAAAATTATTTTTCACTTGTGATCTTGAGAAGAAAGGTGATATTGAAGTTCAAAAAAATTGTTTTTGGTAATTTGACATATATTTTTACCAAGGCATTATCAAATGCAACATTTGAAAGGTTGGTATACAAAATTAAGATGTGTTAACTCAAAGATATTAAGTGACATTGTCATAGGGGGAATCCAAGACATGTTGTACTCTTTTATTTAGTCAAGGTTTTGGCCCAATAAATTTTCTTGGTAAAGACTTTTAACGAGACAATTTATGATGAGAGATTGTGTACTCTTTTTTCTTTCATTAGGTTTTTTATCCCCAGGGTTTCCTAATAAGGTTTTAATGAGACACATTTTTCTGTAATAGATATCTAATGGAAAGTGTTGTAAATACATTAAAAGTGGATGTTTAGAACACCTTTTAAACCCTATTAAATTTATGAGATAACCCCATAGTTCATTTATGATCATGAGAGTAAATTAGATGTTTCAAATATGTACTTCATTGAATGTAAGGTAGCTTATAAATAGAGCCCATTATAAGTGAAAGTGATATGTGGGAAATTCTCTTGTACTTTTCACCTACTATTTACTTGGTAGCGTTGTTCTCTTTAATTTTTCTATAACAAATTTAATGTTTTTAGAACATTTAAAAATCCCTTTTTAATGCCTCATAAAAAAAACCTTTTTTAATGTTAGATTTTCAAAATTTTCAAATGCTTGATTAAGTCAAATTAATTAATTTGACCCTGTATTTGAATAATTAATAATAAAGGAAAGAAAAGGAAAGTTAAAGAATGGTAAGGAAATACTTATTTATTGTTTGGATAGCTGAAGTTAATAAAAGAAGAAGAAGATGAAGTAATTTTAACCTCTTCTTTTTTTTCTTTTTGTTTGGTTAAGACGCGAAAAGAAAAGTAAATCTTTTTTTTTTTCAATTATAACCCTTTTTAAATAGCATATAATAATTAAATAAAATTATAAATTATAAAAAATTAATGTTCTTTGTAAAGAAATAATTACAAGTGTTAACAGAAAAAGTAAACAATTTTTTTTTAAAATAAGGATTCCAAAATGTATAAAATAATATTGATACTTTATTAATTTGATACAAAATTAAAAAGCATAAAGAGTTCTAATATTATTCATATATGCAAAATTTTGGAGAAATTTTTGAAGTAACTAAAATATTTTTTATTGTTCTTATTAAATTGATATTAGAATAATAATTTATTACTATATTATTAATTATTATGTAACATTAATTAACTATTAATTTATTGTATATAATTAGATAAATTAATAATAAAACCATTTAGATAAATGATGTGTAGATACTACACATATTATTAATTATCTTATGATAATAATAAAAGTAATTTAATTGTGCATTCAATTTTTACTTTCGTGATTGTTTTTAAATAAATATGATAAAATATTATGTGAAATAAAAATAATTATATAAATAATAAGAATTTCAATTATTTTTATTTTATTAATAATTTTTCATTATTTTTTTTTGAAGAAAAGCGTGGGCTATTATTAGAATGCATAAACTTGTTAAAAACAAACAGTACTAAGAAATGGGCTTTAAACCAGGCATGCCCATTAGAAAAAAACGGAAAACTAAATACGCATCCTAATGTGGAAAAGAAACAGAAGAGGACGTAGCCTAAAGCCTGGGAAACCTTTACCCGTCCCATCCCTTAATTCTTCATTAATGACCGACGATTTCCATTTCCCAAAACTTTCCAAATTCCCATCCCTGCATCCACAAGCTTCACTTCATCAAGACTAGATCTGCAAAGCCTTTGTTTTACCTAGGGACCCAAAATTTAATCTCTTCAATAGGCCTTAATCAGGTTCGCGAATCCATTCGTCTTTAAGAATCTTCACAGCGTATCTCGTGTAACACCCCTTAACCGTATCTAACGTCGAAATCGGGTACGAGGCATTACCGGACTTATCATACTTAATCATACAATACCGGGCCATAGATTTCCGTTCATACTTTAGAATCCTTCATTCGTACTTATAATGCCTCTATTATAGGTCTACTAGACCTAAAACATACATCTAAACTGGTTCGGGACTGAACCAGAGACTTACGAACACTTAGAAAATTTTGACTCAAAACAGGGCCACACGCCCGTGTGGGCATATCACACGCCCGTGCTTCAGGCCGTGTCCAAAATAGGGGATATTCTGTTTATGACGTCAGCAAATCCTTAAGGGCACACGGCCAAGCCACATTGTAACAGCCCAATTACGACCCTAATCGGAACGGTGGTTTCGGGATTACGAATCCGAATTAGAAAAGTATTTTAATTATTATTTTGATATTTATGTTTTGTGGTCAAGCATGTGTTAAAATATTAAATATTAATTTGTGTGTTTGGGTGACTAATTTAGGTGAAAGGATTAAATTGCATAATTAGTGAAGTAGCTAATCATTATAAAGGGGTGATTAAATTGAATTGTTTCTTTATGCATGGGGATTTAAACTGTAAATTTTCCTTGTTGGAGAAGAGATGGATGGCATTGACTTAAAAAGAGATAGTGGGAGATGTTTAAATTATATTATATGATAGATAGTGGAAGGGAATAATTCTATAATATTAAGAAACCATTAAAATAAGAAAAACAAAAAAGAAAAGAAGACACCATCATCTTCATCTCTTGGTACCGAAATTAAAAAGGGAAAAGAAGGGTTCAAGCTCTCTCTATTTTCGGCACTTGCATGTAAAAATAAGGTTAGCAATTGAATTTAGTTTTTATTAATTTTGACATTTTTGAGGTTGTTGTCATGTATATTAACTAGCCCATATGTGAATTTTTGCTTTAATAGTATGTTTCGAATGTTTCCATGGATGAAAAATTTGGTGATTGTGTGAAAAATGATAGTACATGTTGTAAGAAAACTAGATTAATAAGATTGTCTTTAGAGCTTTTGATGGATTTTGATATTAGGATGATTTTGCTAAAAAGAGAATTTATGAAGGGATTAAAGGGCAAAATGAATGGAAGAAATAAGTTGATAGAAGGGTAAGGTACATTCGGCCCTTGATGGATGTGGTTGAATTCTTAATATTTTGTGTTTTTGGGCTATATGGACTAAATTGTAAACAATGTAAATGTTGGGGGTAAAAATGGTAAATTGTATAATTATGTACTTTGGATTAAATTGAATGGAAATGTATTTGAATGGGATTAATTTGCAACTATTTAGATCAAGAACAAAGGAAAAAGGAATTGGATCGGGGAAAGGCCAAATTAAACGAGTAGCCGGGAAGCTTAAATCGTCGACTTCCGATGTAAGTTTATAAGCTATTGGGTTGATACAAATTTGATTCTATTTTAAAATGCATATGATAAGGTGAATTAATAGACTAAATTGCACAAAGCCGAATATGGCATGGGAAATGTTTGTTATATTCGAAAGTGAGATTAGTATGTATATTTATGTATGTAAGCTTGGACTAATTGGGTTGATTGAATATATATATATATATGTACTAAAGAATAAATATTCATGAAAGAAAAAAATAATAATAATGGAGTGTGAGTAATGATTGAAATTGAATATGCGAATACATGTATACGTTATTATGTATAAGGGTGTTACCGAATGTAATGTTATGTGATAGAAGAAATGAGTTGTTTTTGAATCTTTAATTATATGTGTACGGATATGGATGGAATTGAAATAATATGTATGTTTAATACTGATGAGAAGATGGACTAATGGCACTGTGTGTGCGGATTTATTCACCGAGCACTGTGTGTGCGAGATCGGTTGAATAGCACTGTGTGTGCGGATTTATTCACCGAGCACTGTGTGTGCAAGATCGGTTGAATGACACTGTGTGTGTGGATTGATTCACCGAGCACTGTGTGTGCGAGATCGGTTGAAAGGCACTGTGTGTGCGGTTGTCGGATTTCCTCAAGGACAGAGACACTTAGTAAGGGTAAATAAAAGTGTCAGGTATGTTCATATTGAATAATGGATTATTATCTTGGTGTAAAAATTAAGTAAGTTATTTCGATAAGGGTATGCAGCATATCAATATGTAGTTCTGTTGTTTTGAGATTGAATGAGCACGAGATTGATGAATGTTAATCTAGTATTTGTGTCGATATTACGAATTAATCAATAGTTAGATTGAAAAATAAAAGAATAATGGTGAAATGCGTAGTTGTACATCTTACCTTTTTGCTTATAACTTACTAAGCTATTTAAGCTTACATGGTGTGTTTGTTACATTGTTTTATAGATCTTTAAAGTCAAAGCTCGAGCTCGGGGATCCTCGTCGAAGTCAATTACACTATCACCAAACTTTGGTATCTTATAAGTTATATTTCTTTTGAATTTAAGGCATGTATAGGCTAGGTCTCTTTGGTATATTTTGATCGTTGTGAAATTGTACATAAGCCATGCGAATATGGCTATACTTTTATGATTAAATGTGGTCTAGTCTTTTTTGAATTTTGGTGCCATTAGTATGAATGTTTGAACCTTTAAACATAAGCTTATTTTATAAGATTATTACATGCTAAGTTATGCGTGATTTCAGAATGCATAACCTTGATATTAAATAAAGTGTACCATGCGATTTGGGTTAATAAACTTTCATAGGTAATATATATATATGTGTGTGTGTATGGTTTGTAATATTAGTAGTAGTTTTAATAATATGTGAGTGCTAGTTTGAGATTTTATAAACGGATTGAATATAGCATATATATATATATATATATATTGTACCTGATGCATGCGCATATCTTAGGTGAGTTAGTAAGGAGCAAAAAATTAATGTGAATTATTCATAGGCATTCGGCAATGAGTTGTTTTTTGTATGGAGTTTAGATTATCTCATTGAGTGATTGAACAGGTTTGGCTATGTGTCCCCAATGTTAAATAAAGGATGTATTAATTAAAATAAGTATGTTATAATAATTAATGTTGAATGTGACTTTGAATTATAAAAAGGTTATCCGAATATAAGGTTGGTATTATTTTTAGTTTTGATTTAATTGAGTTGAATGGTTACGAATAGTTGAGATATAGTTGAAAGTGGAATTGTAATGGATGATGATTGAACGAATTGGTGAGAGTGCATGATTTTTGTCTATGGCCGAATATGTTGGTGATATAGGGGAATGATAGTTTGGTTCGAACACGTACAATTATGGATGCTTATATGTTTAAAATGTGATTATTTTTGTCGAAATAAATGAATGGTTCTGAGCTTGTATTTGTGGTTTGAATAAATAAGGGATGAGATGTATGTTCAATAGTGAGTTAAAGATGTATGTTGGGTGAATAGTATATGTGTTCATAGAATGCATAAGTGTCAATTAACTATTCAATTAATGCATTATACATAGCTTTATAATAGTGATTTGCCTATTGATATGTATTTTACTAAGTAATAATTCTGTTTGGGTGCATTAATTTGGATTGGACCAGTAATGCCTGTAGCCCTAATCCGGCGACGGATACGGGTTAGGGGTGTTACATTTGATTGGTATCAGGGCTACGTTTTAGTCGGTTCTCGGACTAACGTAGCGCGTGTGAGTCTAGCTATACATGCCATAATTTAAAATGTGATAGTGCGATGACTTCTGATAGTGAAATGTGTTTAATTCTTTCTTATAGTAATGGATCCCGATTCTGAGAGAGCTGTAGCTGATGACGTCGAGAGTGTGGTGCCCGCTCCAGCGCCAGGGACCGCGCCAGAGGAATCTCGACCGGCTACGAGTAATCCGGATGAGGGGGCCCGACAAGCTTTCTATTCTATGATGAATGATTGGTTCAGTCAATACATACGAACCAATCCGGCTGTTCAACCACCCTTAAATCCGAATGTTCCCCCTGTGGTACCGATGGTACCTCCGATTGCCAATCCTGAAAGAGTAATTAAACCTCCTGTTGATCGTATCAGAAAGCACGGAGCTCAAGAATTTAGAGCTGAGGATGATGACGATGCAGAGCGAGCTGAATTTTGGCTCGATAATACTGTTCATGTTTTCGACGAGCTATCCTGCACACCTGATGAGTGTCTGAAGTGTGCCGTATCATTATTACGGGATTCTGCTTACTATTGGTGGAATACACTTGTGTCAGTTTTCCCGAAAGAGAGGATTACTTGGGACTTCTTTCAAACAGAATTCCGTAAGAAGTATATAAGCCAGCGCTTTATTGATTCTAAGCGTAAAGAATTTCTCGAGCTCAAACAGGGTCGTATGACCGTATCTGAATATGAGCGCAAATTTGTACGACTTAGTCGCTATGCTCGTGAATGTGTATCATCAGAGGCTGCAATGTGCCGGAGATTTGAGGATGGTTTAAATGAAGATATAAAGCTTCTGGTTGATATTCTTGAAATTAATGAGTTCGTCGTGCTGGTTGAACGAGCTTGTAAAGCTGAAGAATTAGGGAAAGAAAAACAGAAAGCTGAGCTTGAATCTAAAGATTTCCGAAAGAGATCTGCGGGTAAATTTTCGCAGATGTCAACGAAGAAGTTCAAGAATGATGGTAACCGATCCAAACCTAACACTGGGATTTCTATACGAGAACGGCCACCGGTGAGTTCTCGAGCTACTTCAGTGGCTAGTGTCGGCAATGCTCGATCGAGCAAACCTGAGTGTCAGCAGTGTGGCAGACGGCATTTCAGAGAGTGCTGGGGTAAATCTTTCAATCGCACTTGTTATCAGTGTGGATCACAAAATCACTTCGTTCGGGATTGCCCGAAAACTGTTGAAAAGGGTACTACTCAAAACGTGAGACCGAGCGGCACTACAGCTAGAGGCAGACCATCTCGTTTTGGGGGAGGTAGGAGTGGTGCACAGAGGGGGACTACAGATGCGGTTGTTCGATTAGATGCCCGTGTACCGGCTAGAGCTTATGCTATCCGTGCTAGAGAGGAGGCTTCATCTCCAGACATCATTACCAGTATTTTCACTCTCTTTGATACTAATGTAACTGCTTTGATTGATCCTGGCTCAACTCATTCGTATGTGTGTGAAACATTAGTATCCAGTAAGACTCTACCTGTTGAGTCTACTGAGTTTGTGATTCGGGTTTCAAACCCCTTAGGTCGATGTGTATTAGTTGATAAAGTGTGCAAGAACTGCCCTTTGATGATTCGAGACATGTATTTTCCGGCTGATTTGATGCTATTACCTTTCAATGAGTTTGACATTATTCTCGGTATGGATTGGTTGACAGTTCACGATGTGGTAGTTAATTGCAGATGAAAGACTATTCATTTAAGATGTCCGAATAACGAGATAATTCGAATTGAGTCTGCGGATTTGAATGGACTTCCTGCTGTGATATCTTCAATGTTGGCTCGGCAGTATTTGAGAAAGGGTTGTCAAGCCTATCTTGCGTATGTAATTGACAACACGGTAACCGAAAAGAAGATTGAATCAGTACCGTTTGTTAGTGAATATCTAGATGTGTTTCCGGAGGAATTACCGGGATTGCCACCTGTTCGTGAGGTGGAGTTTGAGATTGAACTAGTGCCAGGGACCACTCCGATATCGATAGCACCGTATAGAATGGCACCGACTGAATTAAAAGAATTGATGGCTCAGTTGCAAGAATTGTCAGATAAAGGTTTCGCCCGATCGAGTTTCTCTCCCTGGGGTGCGCCCGTTTTATTTGTGAAAAAGAAGGACGAAACCTTGAGAATGTGCATTGATTATCGACAACTCAATAAGGTTATCGTAAAGAATAAATACCCGTTATCGCGTATCGATGATTTATTCGATCAGCTGAATGGAGCCTCGGTGTTTTCGAAAATTGACCTGAGGTCAGGATATTATCAGTTGCGAGTTAGAGAATCAGACATACTGAAAACTACTTTTCGGACGAGATACGGTCATTACGAGTTCTTGGTGATGCCGTTTGGGCTCACTAATGCCCCCGCTATTTTTATGGATCTGATGAATCGGGTATTCAGACCATATCTAGATCGGTTTGTAGTTGTATTCATAGATGACATATTGATCTATTCACGAGACGAAACCGAGCACACTGAGCATTTGAGGCTAGTGTTACAAATTTTGCGTGATAAGCAATTGTACGCAAAATTCAGTAAATGTAAGTTTTGGTTGAAAGAAGTCAGCTTCCTGGGGCATGTTATTTCATCGTCGGGTATTCGGGTTGACCCGAGTAAAATCTCGGCTATATTGGATTGGAAACCTCCGCGGAATGTTTCAGAGGTACGTAGCTTTTTAGGGCTTGCAGGATATTACAGACGTTTCGTGAAAGGATTCTCAACGATAGCAACCTCGACGACAAAACTATTACAGAAGGATGTGAAGTTTGAGTGGTCAGAAAGGTGTCAGAAAATTTTTGATCAACTGAAGACCTTGTTAACGGAAGCTCCAGTGCTCGTTCAACCAAAGTCGGGTAAAGAGTTTGTTATATTTAGCGATGCATCTTTAAATGGGTTGGGTTGTGTATTGATGGAGGAGGGTAAGGTCGTAGCTTACGCTTCAAGACAGTTGAAACCGCATGAAAGGAATTATCCGACGCACGACCTTGAGTTGGCCGCTATAGTCTTCGCTTTGAAAATATGGTGTCACTATCTATTCGGTGAGAAATGCCACGTCTATTCGGATCATAAGAGTCTAAAGTATTTAATGACTCAGAAGGATCTGAATTTGAGACAGCGACGATGGTTGGAATTGTTGAAAGACTACGAGCTCGTGATTGATTATCACCCGGGAAAGGCTAACGTGGTTGCAGATGCACTTAGCCGAAAATCGCTATTTGCTCTACGCGCAATAAATGCGGATATAGTTATGACCGAGGATGGTGGGATCATTGTCGAGTTGAAAGCGAGACCATCATTTGTGCAGCAGATTCGAGAAGCTCAAGAGTTTGATGATGATTTAAAAGCAATAAGGAGTCAATATAGCTCATGTGTGAGTTCAGATTTTCAGATAGATGCTGAGGGATGCTTACAATTCAAGAATCGGGTATGTGTGCCTAAGAAACCTAAATTAATTCGAGTGATTTGTGATGAAGCTCATAGTAGTAGATTGTCGATTCATCCTGGTAGCACGAAGATGTATAATGACTTGAAACATCATTACTGGTGGCACGGTATGAAACAAGACATCTCAGAATATGTGTCGAAGTGTTTAGTTTGCCAACAAGTGAAAGCTGAGCATCAAGTGCCATCGGGACTACTTCAGCCGATTATGATACCTGAGTGGAAGTGGGATCGGGTCACCATGGACTTTGTATCGGGCTTACCGGTGACGCCAAGTAAAAAGAATTCAATCTGGGTTATTATTGATAGATTGACGAAATCGGCTCATTTCATTTTGGTATGTACGGATTTCTCACTCGATAAACTAGCTGAGTTGTACTTATCGCAGATCGTACGATTGCACGGAGTACCTGTTTCTATTGTTTCGGATAGAGATCTGAGGTTCACATCGCGGTTTTGGAAGAAACTGCAGGATGCTTTAGGTACCAAGTTGCACGATCTGACTTTTCTTTCGGTCGGATGGTCAATCCGAGCGTGTTATTAAAATACTCGAAGATATGTTGAGATGTTGCATTCTTGAGTTTGAGGGTACGTGGGAACGTTACTTGCCTTTAATTGAGTTCGCGTATAATAACAGCTTTCAATCGAGTATTAAAATGGCACCCTACGAAGCATTGTACGGTCGAAAGTGTCGTACACCATTATATTGGACCGAGCTAAGTGAAAGCAAGATACACGGGTTGATTTAATCGAGAGAGCGGAGCGAAAGTTAAAGTAATTAGAGAAAGTTTGAAAGCGCATCGGATCGTGTCGAAAGTCGTGACGCGGATTTGAAGCGAAAAGATATAGAGTTTCAAGTGGGTGATCGAGTGTTCCTAAAAGTATCACCGTGGAAAAAGATACTTAGATTTGGTCGAAAGGGAAAACTGAGTCCGAGATTTATTGGGCCATATGAAATTATCAAGCGAATCGGGCCGGTTGCGTACAGATTGAGGTTGTCGTCTGAGTTAGACAAGATTCATAACGTTTTTCATGTGTCGATGCTTCGACGATATAGATTCGATCCTTCTCATGTGATCAGTCCATCAGAGAATGAAATTTAGCCCGATTTGACTTATGAGGAAGAACCGATTCGCATCTTAGCTCGTGAAGTAAAAGAGTTGCGAAATAAGAATATATCGCTAGTTAAAGTAATGTGGCATAAACACGGGATGGAGGAAGCAACCTGGGAAACCGAAGAGTCAATGAAAGAACGTTACCCTCACCTATTCACGGGTAAGATTTTCGAGGATGAAAATTCCTTAAGGGGGGGAGAGTTGTAACAGCCCAATTACGACCCTAATTGGAACGGTGGTTTCGGGATCACGAATCTGAATTAGAAAAGTATTTTAATTATTATTTTGATATTTATGTTTTGTGGTCAAGCATGTGCTAACATATTAAATATTAATTTGTGTGTTTGGGTGAATAATTTAGGTGAAAGGATTAAATTGCATAATTAGTGAAGTAGCTAATCATTATAAAGGGGTGATTAAATTGAATTGTTTCTGAGGATTTAAATTGTAACTTCTCCTTGTTGGAGAAGAGATGGACGGCATTGACTTAAAAAGAGATAGTGGGAGATGTTTAAATTATATTATATGATAGATAGTGGAAGGGAATAATACTATAATATTAAGAAACCATTAAAATAAGAAAAACAAAAAAGAAAAGAAGACACCATCATCTTCATCTCTTGGTACCGAAATTAAAAAGGGAAAAGAAAGGTTCAAGCTCTCTCCATTTTCGGTACTTGCATGTAAAAATAAGGTTAGCAATTAAATTTAGTTTTTATTAATTTTGACATTTTTGAGGTTGTTGTCATGTATATTAACTAGCCCATACGTGAATTTTTGCTTTGATAGTATGTTTCGAATGTTTCCATGGATGAAAAATTTGGTGATTGTGTGAAAATGATAGTACATGTTGTAAGAAAACTAGATTAATAAGATTGTCTTTAGAGCTTTTGATGGATTTTGATATTAGGATGATTTTGCTAAAAAGAGAATTTATGAAGGGATTAAAGGGCAAAATGAATGGAAGAAATAAGTTGATAGAAGGGTAAGGTACATTCGGCCCTTGATGGATGTGGTTGAATTCTTAATATTTTGTGTTTTTAGGCTATATGGACTAAATTGTAAACAATGTAAATGTTGGGGGTAAAAATGGTAAATTGTATAATTATGTACTTTGGATTAAATTGAATGGAAATGTATTTGAATGGGATTAATTTGCAACTATTTAGATCAAGAACAAAGGAAAAAGGAATTGGATCGGGGAAAGGCCAAATTAAACGAGTAGCCGGGAAGCTTAAATCGTCGACTTCCGAGGTAAGTTTATAAGCTATTGGTTTGATACAAATTTGATTCTATTTTAAAATGCATATGATAAGGTGAATTAATAGACTAAATTGCACAAAGCCGAATATGGCATGGGAAATGTTTATTATATTCGAAAGTGAGATTAGTATGTATATTTATGTATGTAAGCTTGGACTAATTGGGTTGATTGAATATATATATATGTACCAAAGAATAAATATTCATGAAAGACAAAAAATAATAATAATGGAGTGTGAGTAATGATTGAAATTGAATATGCGAATACATGTATACGTTATTATGTATAAGGGTATTACCGAATGTAATGTTATGTGATAGAAGAAATGAGTGGTTTTTGAATCTTTAATTATATGTGTACGGATAAGGATGGAATTGAAATAATATGTATGTTTAATACTGATGAGAAGATGGACTAATGGCATTGTGTATGCATATTTATTCACCGAGCACTGTGTGTGCGAGATCGGTTGAATAGCACTGTGTGTGCGGATTTATTCACCGAGCACTGTGTGTGCGAGATCGGTTGAATAGCACTATGTGTGCGAATTTATTCACCGAGCACCGTGTGTGCGAGATCAGTTGAATGACACTGTGTGTATGGATTGATTCACCGAGCACTGTGTATGCGAGATCGGTTGAAAGGCACTGTGTGTGCGGTTATCGGATTTCCTCAAGGACAGAGACACTTAGTAAGGGTAAATAAAAGTGTCAGGTATGTTCATATTGAATAATGAATTATTATCTTGGTGTAAAAATTAAGTAAGTTATTTCGATAAGGGTATGCAGCATATGAATATGTAGTTCTTTTGTTTTGAGATTGAATGATCACGAGATTGATGAATGTTAATCTAGTATGTGTGTCGATATTACGAATTAATCAATAGTTTGATTAAAAAATAAAAGAATAATGGTGAAATGCATAGTTGTGCATCTTTCCTTTTTGCTTATAACTTACTAAGCTATTTAAGCTTACATGGTGTGTTTGTTACATTGTTTTATAGATCTTTAAAGTCAAAGCTCGAGCTCGGGGATCCTCGTCGAAGTCAATTACACTATCACCAAACTTTGGTATCTTATAAGTTATATTTCTTTTGAATTTAAGGCATGTATAGGCTAGGTCTCTTTGGTATATTTTGATCGTTGTGAAATTGTATATATGTAACACCCTGGTTTAGGGGCTGTGCATATGGGGTATAAATCAAGTGTTAGTAGGTTTTTGGGAGTGCTTGGTTGAGTTTTAGAGGCTCTAAGAATGTTGGGATGAGAAGGGAAGGCTTTGGAAAATTTAGATTTTTAGGGTAAAAAGGAATTGGGCCTAGGAGAATTGAGCCCAATGGGCCTTAGGCGTAGTAGCGTTTAAATTTTTGGAGAACAAGAGACCGGCTTAAATGCAAGTTGGACCTATTGGATAAGTGATTTTGGAAGGTTAGAAGGCTTCTATGAAGTCCCGGGATCAAATATTAGCTTTGGGGAAATTTTGGTTTTAGGTGAAAAAAAAACCCTGGAAGTTGGCAGGTAGGCCTTAAGAATAAAATGTGGGGAAAAATGACACAAGTAGAGTGTGTGGTGTAGTGGCAAAGTGACGCCACATAAGAGATAAGGGGGTGACGCCACAAGGGAAGGAAGGAGGTCCAAGGTTCAAGTCTTGGCTTTTGCATTTTGGTTTTCTTTTTACTTGGACCTCAGAATTTGGCTATAGTTTATATTTAGTTGCGCATGGTTTAAGACACAAGAGGAGCTTGTGGCTTGGTGGCAAGTGGTGTGTTGAACTATTGAAGGAGCACAGGTTCGAATCTCATGAGAAGCAAGGGAGTATTTATTTTATGGTGCTGGACGGGAAGAGTTTGATTGAATTTAAACTCTCTCGACGAAGGGATCCCACATCGGAAAGACACAAAGAATGAAGGTGAAGAGCTAGCTATATAAGGAGCATCCTAGGAGGAGAGTAAACACATCTTGGAGGGCGTTTGGGCACAAGAGTGATCGGAGCGCAGATTAGCCCCAGAGTCCTATCAGGTGTGTAACTCTCTCTACTCTAGTTGTAGAGCGGCAAATGCCGAAGGGAAGTGCGGTCCACGGCAATAGTAGCCACACGAGCGTGCGAGCGCACGTGTGGGGCTTCGGCCCGCGATAGTTGAGGCCATCGATGTAGTATTCTTGTGGGTTGGGGAAATTTTGCTTGGGCCGCGATGGGCCGAAGTGGGCCCAATGGGCCCGTAGGCCCTTATGAGTAAATTGTGCGATTGTGTAGAATATAGTGAGCTAGACTAGGTGGAACTTATATACATGGCTAGATTTGTGCTAGGTGGGCCACACGAGCGTGTGGGCCCGAATGGGCCGAAATTGGGCTTTAGGCCCAATAGTCCATTCGACCGAGAGATGGTAGTTGGGTCGCTCGGGCGACGACTGGGCCTTTAGAAAGGCCATTTCGGTACGAAATTACCGATATGCCCTTGGTGGGTAAATTACGGAAATGCCCTTAGTAGGTAAAATTACCATTTTACCCTTAAAGGTTGATTAGCAAGGTAAGGGCGTGTTAGTTTTCTTTGTGCTATAGTTTTTGTCTTGGTCGAATGGCCTAAGTGTTCATTGTTTTTATGCCAAGGCCGATTGTAGGGAAGAAGAGCACATCATTTGGGAACCTTTTGTAAGTCCAGTTAGTCTGCGGCAGTGCGCGAAGCGAAGTAGCGTTTGGGTTTTGGTATCATTTAGGTGCGTAATCATCGCACTATTTACGTGGTTTGGTTTGCTAACATGTTTATGTGTGTATTATGTGTAATAGCCGTTTATAATGGCATAAGTGATGAATAAGCTGGTGATGGTAAGTTAATCTTGATATACATTTATATATGTACAATGTGGTAGTGATAAGTGATAAATACTCATTCTATATGATATTCTTGCATGATTTATTGACACATGGGCATGGGATTGGATTGAAGAAGGAAGAAGTGTACACGGGATGTACGTGGTCTAATGATAGCTCAGTTACATTAGCGCTTGAGGGTTAGCTTTGTGCTACCTCAAGGAGGTGTTGGCTAGGTGCCCATCTCGGCGGTTGATTGCTATGTGCATCACCGTGAGGCAGATTACGATATTTGGATCACTTTGGTTGATCGGTGGCTCGACCACGGCCTCGGCGGCGAGAATGCCGAGGTAAGATTTATGGATCACGATGTGATCGGTGGCTCGACCACGGCCTTGTGCGGCAGTGCGCGAGGTAACATATGTGGGATCACTCGGTTGTGATCGGTGGATTAGCCACGGCCTTAGGCGAGGAGTCCGCTAAGGTTGGTGTCACGGTTGGATAGTAGGTTGGGGTGAGATGCATTCTTGCATGATTTGTTTCGATGGTTGTGTGGGTATGGGCCAAGCCCATACGGATGGAAATATGTGTTGTGGTTATGCTTGAGTCGGTGGACTCACTCTTTTCATTAACCATTTCGGGTAGTGCATAAAAGTGGACCGGGATCGGAGAGGACAAGGTGGCCCATGCCGAGGATGATGTTCAATTATTCCATGCTAAATTTTGATATAAGTACTTTATTTGAATTGTTGGGTTGTAATAAAGGCCATTTTATGTTTTTGGTATTACTTTAACTATGGTTTATTTAAATTAAATTGCTACGTGAAAATGATTTATGGTTTGCAACCTATTTATTCAAATTGGATATTATAAACTAAAGTTTTAAAAATGAATGAGTTTTATAGCAAAGTTTTATTCCAAAGATATGTTTTCCAAAATTCAAAGCAAACTACGATGTTTTATTTTAAGATTTTCAACCGTCTTTTTTCGGTGACATAACAGATTCGATTCGTAGCGAATGGGCGGGTTTCGGGTTATTCTGATTTAGTATCGAGCCCGGTTCAAAACTCGGCTTTGAGGGTTTTGGGCCCAAAAACGTTTCAAAATGGGTTTTTATGAAAGGTTTTCGAGTTAGGTGGCATGGCTTTGTGCATTCCCGACCGAAGTCCACGGTAAGTACCCCTTACTATTGCTTGTGAGTTATTGATGTGATCGGATGATTGCAATAGTGGATTACTTTAGAATCTGAAACTTTGATTGCTCGAAAGAACGACTTCCGAAAACTGTTCATAAAATTTGCTCGTGGATTAAACGATGGAACAAAATTTCTAATGCATAAAACTTTTAATCAGATTAAATCGCGACGCTAGATATGAGTTCTAGGGGCGTGGTCGTACTTCTCGTGGACGTGGTAGAGGCGATTTTGGTATTTGTTTGTTTTGTTGCTCGTAAAGTATGTTAGCTCTTGGAGATCGAGTCTTGCGATAGCGTAGTGGAGAGAATTGGGTATTAGTTTAGACAAGTAATTTCGAGGACGAAATTATTTTAAGGAGGGTAGAATTGTAACACCCTGGTTTAGGGGCTGTGCATATGGGGTATAAATCAAGTGTTAGTAGGTTTTTGGGAGTGCTTGGTTGAGTTTTAGAGGCTCTAAGAATGTTGGGATGAGAAGGGAAGGCTTTGGAAAATTTAGATTTTTAGGGTAAAAAGGAATTGGGCCTAGGAGAATTGAGCCCAATGGGCCTTAGGCGTAGTAGCGTTTAAATTTTTGGAGAACAAGAGACCGGCTTAAATGCAAGTTGGACCTATTGGATAAGTGATTTTGGAAGGTTAGAAGGCTTCTATGAAGTCCCGGGATCAAATATTAGCTTTGGGGAAATTTTGGTTTTAGGTGAAAAAAAACCCTGGAAGTTGGCAGGTAGGCCTTAAGAATAAAATGTGGGGAAAAATAACACAAGTAGAGTGTGTGGTGTAGTGGCAAAGTGACGCCACATAAGAGATAAGGGGTGACGCCACAAGGGAAGGAAGGAGGTCCAAGGTTCAAGTCTTGGCTTTTGCATTTTGGTTTTCTTTTTACTTGGACCTCAGAATTTGGCTATAGTTTATATTTAGTTGCGCATGGTTTAAGACACAAGAGGAGCTTGTGGCTTGGTGGCAAGTGGTGTGTTGAACTATTGAAGGGAGCACAGGTTCGAATCTCATGAGAAGCAAGGAGTATTTATTTTTATGATGCGGACGGGAAGAGTTTGATTGAATTTAAACTCTATCGACGAAGGATCCCACATCGGAAAGACACAAAGAATGAAGGTGAAGAGACTAGCTATATAAGGAGCATCCTAGGAGGAGAGTAAACACATCTTGGAGGCGTTTGGGCACAAGAGTGATCGGGCTTGATTAGCCCCCTGAGTCCTATCGGTGTGTAACTCTCTCTACTCTAGTTGTAGAGCGGCAAATGCGAAGTGCCGGTCCACGGCAATAGTAGCCACACGAGCGTGCGGCGTGCGTGTGTGGGGCTTCACGCGATAGTTGAGGCCATCGTAGTATTCTTGTGGGTTCAAATTTTGCTTGGGCGCGATGGGCGAAGTGGGCCCAATGGGCCCGTAGGCCCTTATGAGTAAATTGTGCGATTGTGTAGAATATAGTGAGCTAGACTAGGTGGAACTTATATACATGGCTAGATTTGTGCTAGGTGGGCCACACGAGCGTGTGGGCCCGAATGGGCCGAAATTGGGCTTTAGGCCCAATAGTCCATTTCGACCAGAGATGGTAGTTGGGTCGCTCGGGGCGACACTGGGCCTTTAGAAAGGCCATTCCAGGTACGAAATTACCGATATGCCCTTGGTGGGTAAATTACGGAAATGCCCTTAGTAGGTAAAATTACCATTTTACCCTTAAAGGTTGATTAGCAAGGTAAGGGCGTGTTAGTTTTCTTTGTGCTATAGTTTTTGTCTTGGTCGAATGGCCTAAGTGTTCATTGTTTTTATGCCAAGGCCGATTGTAGGGAAGAAGAGAGCTCGTCATTTGGAACCTTTTGTAAGTCCGTTAGATCATGCGGGTGCGAAGCGCGCGATAGCGTTTGGGTTTTGGTATCATTTAGGTGCGTAATCATCGCACTATTTCGTGGTTTGGTTTGCTAACATGTTTATGTGTGTATTATGTGTAATAGCCGTTTATAATGGCATAAGTGATGAATAATGGTGATGGTAAGTTAATCTTGATATACATTTATATATGTACAATGTGGTAGTGATAAGTGATAAATACTCATTCTATATGATATTCTTGCATGATTTATTGACACATGGGCATGGGATTGGATTGAAGAAGGAAGAAGTGTACACAGGATGTACGTGGTCTAATGATAGCTCAGCTACATTAGCGCTTGAGGGTTAGCTTTGTGCTACCTCAAGGGAGGTGTTGGCTAGGTGCCCATCTCGGCGGTTGATTGCTATGTGCATCACCGTAGACGATTACGATATTTGGATCACTTTGGTTGATCGGTGGCTCACCACGGCCTCGAGCGGCGAGAATGCCGAGGTAAGATTTATGGATCACGATGTGATCGGTGGCTCGACCACGGCCTTGTGCGGCCAGTGCCGAGGTAACATATGTGGGATCACTCGGTTGTGATCGGTGGATTAGCCACGGCCTTAGGCAGGGAGTCTGCTAAGGTTGGTGTCACGGTTGGATAGTAGGTTGGGCTGAGATGCATTCTTGCATGATTTGTTTCGATGGTGTGTGGGTATGGGCCAAGCCCATACGGATGGAAATATGTGTTGTGGTTATGCATCGAGTCGGTGGACTCACTCTTTTCATTAACCATTTCGGGTAGTGCATAAAGCTGGACCGGGATCGGAGAGGACAAGGTGGCCCATGCCGAGGATGATGTTCAATTATTCCATGCTAAATTTTGATATAAGTACTTTATTTGAATTGTTGGGTTGTAATAAAGGCCATTTTATGTTTTTGGTATTACTTTAACTATGGTTTATTTAAATTAAATTGCTACGTGAAAATGATTTATGGTTTGCAACCTATTTATTCAAATTGGATATTATAAACTAAAGTTTTAAAAATGAATGAGTTTTATAGCAAAGTTTTATTCCAAAGATATGTTTTCCAAAATTCAGCAAACTACGATGTTTTATTTTAAGATTTTCAACCGTCTTTTTCGGTGACATAAAGCATTGATGCAGTAGCGAATGGGCCGGGTTTGGGGATGTTACAATATAAGCCATGCGAATATGGCTATACTTTTATGATTAAATGTGGTCTAGTCTTTTTTGAATTTTGGTGCCATTAGTATGAATGTTTGAACCTTTAAATATAAGCTTATTTTATAAGATTATTACATACTAAGTTATGCGTGATTGCGGAATGCATAACCTTGATATTAAATAAAGTGTATCATGCGATTTGGGTTAATAAACTTTCATAGGTAATATATATATGTGTATGATTTGTAATATTAGTAGTAGTTTTAATGATATGTGAGTGCTAGTTTGAGATTTTATAAACCGATTGAATATAGCATATATATATATATTGTACCTGATGCATGCGCATATCTTAGGTGAGTTAGTAAGGAGCAAAAAATTAATGTGAATTATTCATAGGCATTCGGCAATGAGTTGTTTTTTGTATGGAGTTTAGATTATCTCATTGAGTGATTGAACAGGTTCGGCTATGTGTCTCCAATGTTAAATAAAGGATGTATTAATTAAAATAAGTATGTTATAATAATTAATGTTGAATGTGACTTTGAATTATAAAGAGGTTATCCGAATATAAGGTTGGTATTATTTTTAGTTTTGATTTAATTGAGTTGAATGGTTACGCATAGTTGAGATATAGTTGAAAGTGGAATTGTAATGGATGATGATTGAAGGAATTGCTGAGAGTGCATTATTTTTGTCTATGGCCGAATATGTTGGTGATACAGGGGAATGATAGTTTGGTTCGAACACGTACAATTATGGATGCTTATATGTTTAAAATGTGATTATTTTTGTCGAAATAAATGAATGGTTTTGAGCTTGTATTTGTGGTTTGAATAAATAAGGGATGAGATGTATGTTCAATAGTGAGTTAAAGATGTATGTTGGGTGAATAGTATATGTGTTCATAGAATGCATAAGTGTCAATTAACTATTCGATTAATGTATTATACATAGCTTTATAATAGTGATTTGCCTATTGAAATGTATTTTACTAAGTAATAATTCTGTTTGGGTGCATTAATTTGGATTGGTCCAGTAATGCCCGTAACCCTAATCCGGCGACGGATACGGGTTAGGGGTGTTACACACATGCCCGTGTGCTGGCCCGTCTGACGAACTGAATTTTTCGCAAATTAGGTGCAGGGGACACACGGCCAGGCTACACACCCATATGGCAGACCGTGTGTCACACACGGCCTAGACACACACCCGTGTGTGTACCCGTGTGGACAAATGCAAGGCTTTCTACCAAGCCATTTGCCACCATGAAACGCAATCACACTTATACCAATTCATTCAACACATAGCATAGCAATAATGCACCATTAACATTCACTAATCCTTCATACATCTACCTCACACACTACTCATTCGATTGCATCAACTTGCACTTCATGAATTTCTTCATCATTGAATAAATATAACTTAACTAATATTGGCCGATTCCGATGACCATTTGCAAAATAAAATTAGTAACATTAATAGTCAACACCTTGGCTAACCAATATGACATTTAACAAAATAACCAAGTTCCTATACAGGCCATACTCAAAAGAGTCAAACTTTACTATACCAAAAGAACAGCTTGATAGTCTGAACCGAGCTCCGACGTCTTACAATCTCCGAGCTAGCTTGGTGATACTACAAGGAAATGGAAAAGAGAAGGGGTAAGCATAAAGCTTAGTAAGTTTGCATGCAATAAATAGAAATATAAAATCTTGTGATAACATCCATTCATCTCATAAAATAATAACGCAAGTTCTTAAGCACTTTGACATAACTTACTCATGCTTACTCTCACCAATCGCATTTCACTTATCGAACTCATTTATCTTAAGTTACTCATATGCACCTGCAACACTCATCATATGACTTTAGCACTCTTATCAAACTTTACTATACAAAAAGAACAGCTTGATAGTCTGAACCGAGCTCCGACGTCTTACAATCCCCGAGCTAGCTTGGTGATACTACAAGGAAATGGAAAAGAGAAGGGGTAAGCATAAAGCTTAGTAAGTTTGCATGCAATAAATAGAAATATAAAATCTTGTGATAACATCCATTCATCTCATAAAATAATAACACAAGTTCTTAAGCACTTTGACATAACTTACTCATGCTTACTCTCACCAATCGCATTTCACTTATCGAACTCATTTATCTTAAGTTACTCATATGCACCTGCAACACTCATCATATGACTTTAGCACTCTTATCATCTTGAATATAGACTTAGCTCTTTAGCCTGTTGAACCACTTGGAATATCGAAGGATACTCAAACTCGTCATACATGTAACACGATGCCAATGCCATATCCCAGATATGGTCTTACATGGGATCACATCTCGATGTCGATTCCATATCCCATATATGGTCTTACACGAGATCTCATATCGATGTCGATGCTATGTCCAAGACATGGTTTTACACGAGATCTCTATTTGGTGTCGAGGCCATGTCCCAGACATGGTCTTATACGGGACCTTCCTTTCGGTGCCGATGCCATGTCCCAGACATGGTCTTATACGGGACCTTCCTTTCGGTGCCGATGCCATGTCCCAAACATGGTCTTATACAAGACCTCCCTTTCGGTGCCGATGCCATGTCTCAGACATGGTCTTATACGGGACCTTCCTTTCTCTCATGTCGTGACAATAGTATCCTTGCTATTCCTAAGGTTCAACCGGGACTTCAACATCATAGGTCTTCATCGTATTCTCATAGAAGTATCATTGATCAATTTCATAAAATAATATACATCTTCATGCAATAGCAAACATTTTAAAATATAACAACATAATGTTGAATTATTACTCACAAACTTACCTCGGTACCAAAATATGTATAGTTGTTCGATTTAGTCCACCACCTTGTTCTTTCCCTGGTTTCGGTCCGGACTTCGTGTTTTTTGATCTATAATGGCAATTTCTCTTATTTAATGATCACATTGGCTAAAATAACTCATGACTCATACTTTGGCAAAATTACAATTTTGCCCCTATAATTTCACTTATTTACACTTTTGCCCCTAATTTCGTAAAATGATTTTTATTCAATTTCCTTGTATTTTAAGCCTAGCCGAACCATCTTCATAACTACAACAGCCCACAATTTCCACTAGTTCACACTTTTATGACTAATTTCATAACTTTTATAAATTAGTCCTTTTTATGAATTTCCCATGCAAATCACTTAGAAAAAGATGTTTATCATACATCAAACTTTCATATTCCTCCATTAATCATCAAAATACATGCATGTAATACATGGTTAAATTTTTTATCATGAACCCTAGCTCAAAATATAGCTAGAAATAGCTAAATCGAGCTACGAGGATTTCAAAAATACGAAAAATATTAAAAACGGGGCTAGGAGGTACTTACAATCAAGCTTGAAAGTTGAAGAAACCCTAGCTATGGAGAGCTTGAAATTTTCGGCAATGGGGAGGAAGATGGACATCAATTTTGACTTCTTTTTCCCTTTTAATTAACTTATTAACAAAATGACCAAATTGCCCTTAAGGCCCCTTTCTTGAGATTTTTCCTTCCCGTGCCCATTTTTGTCCATCATGAAATATAATGGTCTAATTGCTAAATAAGGACCTCTAATAAATTTTCTTTTACTATCTCATACTTGAATCTTCTAGAATCTCATATTTTTTCAATCTTTGTAATTTAGTCCTGATGAATAAATTAATCATTAAATTATAAAATTTCTTCATGAAATTTTCACACAATCATGCAAACATGTCATAAACCTCATAAAACCCATAAAAACATATTTCTACCTCAGATTTGTGGTCCCGCAACCACTATTCTGACTAGGCCCGAAATCGGGCTATTACAATTCTCCCCCTTAGGGATTTTCGTTCCTAAAAATCTTACCGGTAAAAAGGTTGGGATATTGGTTTCTCATAGCCTCATCGGGCTCCCATGTAGCCTCTTCTACCCCATGTCTTTTCCATAGTATTTTCACAAGGGAAATACTTTTATTCCTTAACTGTTTAACTTCTCGTGCCAAAATCTTAACCGGCTCTTCGCCATAAGTCAAGTCCAGTTGAATTTCTACCTCCGTTGGTACAATCACATGTGAAGGGTCTGATCGGTAGCGACACAACATAGACACGTGAAACACATCATGAATCTTTTCCAACTAAGATGGCAATGCCAAACGATAGGCTACCGGCCCTATCCTCTCGGTAATCTCATACGGTCCGATAAGGCGCAGACTTAACTTGCCTTTTCGGCCAAATCTGAGAACTTTCTTCCATGGTGACACTTTCAAAAATACCTTATCACCAACTTGGAACTCAATCTCTTTCCGCTTCAAATCCGCGTAGGACTTTTGCCTATCAGAAGCTGCTTTTAAACAATCACGAATCACTTTTACTTTCTCTTCAGTTTCTCTGACTAAATCGACCCCGTGAATCTAATTCTCTCTGAGTTCAGTCCAATACAAGGGCGTTCGGCCCTTACGCCCATATAATGCCTCATAAGGCGCCATTTTCAAGCTCGACTGAAAACTGTTATTGTAGGCAAATTTTACTAATGGTAAGTACTTTTCCCAATTACCTTGAAATTCTAGAACACAGCATTGAAGCATGTCTTCAAGTATCTGAATTATCCTTTTTGATTGTCCGTCGGTTTGCGGATGAAAGCTGTACTAAAGCTCAATTTTGTGCCCAAGGCTTCTTGCAACTTTTTCCAAAATCATGATGTAAATCTCGGATCTCTATCCGATATAATCGACAACGGTACCCCGTGTAATCTCACAATTTCTGACACATACAAATCCGCCAATTTATCAAGTGAATAATCAACGCGTACCGGTATAAAGTGATCCGACTTTGTAAGTCTACCAACTACAATCCATACGGCATCCTTCTTTTTCAGCGTCAAAGGCAAGCCCGTCATAAAGTCCATGGTGACACGGTCCCATTTCCACTCGGGAACCATGATAGGCTGGAGTAATCCCGAAGGTACTTGATGTTCAGCTTTCACTTGCTGACAAATCAAGCATCTCGATACAAACTCAGAAATATCTTTCTTCATACTGGGCCACCAATACCATTTCTTCAAGTCATTATACATTTTTGTGCTACTTGGATGTACTGATAAGCATCCCCTATGAGCTTCGTGCAAAATTTTCCGAATAAGCTCATCATCTCTGGGTACACAGATCCTATCTCGAAATATCAAACATCCTTCAGAATTAATCCAAAAGTCTAACTCAATGCCCGACTCACACTGAACTCTCTTGGCCTGTAAATCGCCGTCGCCTTTCTGAGCTTCACAAATCTCTTGGAGTAACATCGGTCTAGCTCTCAACTCGACTAGAATAGAACCATCATCTGACAAAGCCATCCGTGTATTCATGGCTCTCAATGAAAACAGAGATTTTCTACTCAAGGCATCAGCAACCACGTTCGCCTTTCCCGGATGGTAGTCAATCACTAGCTAGTAATCCTTTATCAGCTCTAACCATCTTCGTTGCCTTAGATTCAATTCTTTTTGAGTCATCAAGTACTTTAACCTTTTGTGACCAGTGAATATCTGACATTTCTCTCCATACAGATAGTGTATCCATATCTTCAACGGAAACACAATGGCAGCTAACTCTAAATCATGTTTAGGGTAATTCTTCTCGTGCAGTTTTAACTGTCTAGAGGCATAAGCTATCACCTTGCCCTCTTGCATGAGTACACAACCCAATCCATTTAAGGATGCATCACTATAGACCACAAATTCTTTTCCTGGTTCGGGTTGTACTAAAACTGGAGCCTCAGTCAGTGATGCCTTCAATTTCTCAAAACTCTGTTGGCACTTTTCTGTGCATTCAAACTTTACATCTTTTTGTAATAGCCTCGTCATTGGAGTAGCTATCATGAAAAATCCCTTGACAAACCGTCTGTAATAGCCAGCTAGGCCCAGAAAACTCCTAACCTCGGGTACGTTCCTTGGCGGTTTCCATTCAACAATTGCTGAAATCTTACTCGGGTCAACTCAAATACCGCCTCCCGAAACAATGTGCCCCAAAAATCCAACTTATTTGAGCCAAAATTCACTTTTACTAAACTTGGCATATAACTTATTATCTCGTAAATTTGTAAGACTGTTCTCAAGTGCTCAGCATGCTCATTCTCATCACGAGAATAAATCAGTATATCACTAATGAATACTACTACAAATTTATCCAAATATGGTCGAAAGATGCGGTTCATTAAATCCATAAACACAGCAGGGGCATTTGTTAAACTAAAAGGCATGACTAAAAATTCATAGTGACCATACCTCGTCCGAAATGTGTTTTTCGACACATCTGAGTCTTTGACTCTCAACTGGTAATATCCAGACCCCAAGTCTATCTTAGAAAACACCGTGGCTCCCTTCAATTGGTCAAACAAATCATCAATCCTTGGCAATGGGTACTTGTTCTTTACGGTCACCTTATTCAATTGCCGATAATCTATACATAACCTCATAGAACCATCTTTCTTTTTCAAATAGTACGGGAGCACCCTACGGAGAATAGCTTGGTCTTGCGAAACCTTTATCCGTCAAATCTTGTAACTGCGCCTTCAATTCTTTCAACTCGGTTGGAGCCATCCTGTATGGAGTAATTGAAATAGGAGCAGTACTAGGGACTAACTCAATACCAAATTCAATCTCTCTCACCGGAGGTAACCTTGGCAATTCTTCCAGAAATACATCTAGATACTCACATATTATGGGCACTGATTCAATTCTTAACTCAGTCTCTTTGGCATTCATCACAAATGGAAGATAAGCTTCATATCCCTTTCTTACATATTTTTGGGCAGACATATGAGAAATCACTACAGGTAATTTGTCTTGTTCATCTGATTCAACATGAAGAATATCCCCATTTTCACATTTTAACTCAATAAATTTCCTTCCACAATTTACTATCACATTATGAGTAGTTAACCAATCCATACCAAGAATTACATCGAATTCATCAAATGGCAATATCATGAGATTTGCCAGAAAATAATGACCTCTAATCATCAAAGGGCAATCTTTGCATACCTTGTCAACTAACACACATTTTCCTAGGGGATTTGACACCTTTATCACAAATTCTGTAGACTCTACAGGCATGTTCATACTAGATACTAATTTTCTGCAAACATATGAGTGGGTAGATCTCGGGTCAATTAAAGCAACAACATGAGTATCATAGAGAGAAAATGTACCCATGATCACATCAGGGGATGACGCCTATTCACGAGCGCGAATAGCATAAGTCCTCGCAGGCGCTCTACCCTAAGGTCTTGCAGTCTGCTCTCTAAGTGCGTTCTTACTACTTGTTCCGCTTCCCGGATTTCTCTGTGACCTTCCTCTAGCAGTACTTCCCGATCTTGCACTCCGAGATTTCTCTTTCTTACCCATATCAAGGCATTCTCTAATAAAATGATCTTGGGATCCACACTTGAAACAAACTCTCTCGTGTGCTCGACACTCACCGGGATGACGTCTTCCACACTGTGGACATTCCTGTCTACTTGGTCGAGCTTTACCAACACTAGCAACCGAAGTGGTCTGAGCTTTAGACCCCGAGTATTGTTTACCATTACTTCTATTTGAAAACCCAGCTGAAGTGGCTGATCGGGTGGTAAAGTCTCTCAATTTCTTGGATGAGGATTGAAATGACTTACCCAATTGTCTCTTCCTCGAGTCCCGAGACTCAATTTCAGCCTTCCTTTTCTCCTTGGCGAACTCCTCGGCCTTGCAAGCTCTATCTACTAACACAACAAATTCCTTCAATTCTAGGACACCAACATATAGTCAGATATCCTCATTTAATCCGTCATCAAACCTTTTGCACATGATGGCCTCGGTGGATATGCACTCCCGGGCGTATTTACTAAGCCTTACGAACTCACGTTCATATTCAGTCACCGTTATTCTGCCTTGTTTTAACTCAAGGAATTTCTTTCTTTTCTGGTCGATGAACCTTTGGCTAATGTACTTCTTTCGGAACTCTTCTTGGAAAAATTCCCAATTAATTTTCTCCCTTGGTACAATCGACACAAGGGTATTCCACCACTAATAAGCTGAATCTCTTAAAAGAGACACGACACACTTCATACACTCTTCAGGTGTGCATGATAGTTTATCAAATACCCTGATGGTATTTTCAAGCCAGAACTCTGCTCTTTCTGGATCATCATCTTTATTAGCTCGAAACTCCTCAGCTCCTTATTTCCGGATTCTATCAACATGGGGCTGTTCCCTTCTTACCACTTCTACAACTTGGGGAGCTATAGGGGTGGGCTGAGGTATAGGTGGGGGAAGAGGGGGTTGCGCATTCGGGTTCGTTTGAACGAACTCCGTATACCAAGTGTTCATCATGTGGAGAAAGGCTTCTCTAGCCTCTTCTCCTCCTCTCTGACTCACAGTCGTTGGTCTATTCTCATTTTCATTTGGCACCGTTACTCTCTACATCGTCTACCATTGCTCTGTCGGGATCCATTTACTATATGAAAACATAATTCAAATTGTCAGGAGTCGTCACACTATCATTATGTAAATACTCATACGTATGGCATGTATAGCTAGACCCGTGCTTACGCTACGTTAGTCCGATAATCGACTAAATCATAGCTCTGATACCACTAAATGTAGCACCCCTTACCCGTATCCAACGCCGGAACTGGGTACGAGGCATTATCGGACTTATCATACTTAATCATACAATACCGGGCCATAGATTTCCGTTCATACTTTAGAATCCTTCATTCGTACTTATAATGCCTCTATTATAGGTCTACTAGACTTGAAACATACATTTAAACTGGTTCGGGACTGAAACGGAGACTTACGAACACTTAGAAAATTTTGACTCAAAACAGGGCCACATGCCCGTGTGAGAGAAGTGACATGCCCGTGTGGGCATATCACACGCCCGTGCTTCAGGCCGTGTCCAAAATAGGGCGTATTATATTTATCACATCAGCATATCCTTAGGGGCACACGGCCAAGCCACACGCCCGTGTGCTGGCCCGTGTGACGACCTGAATTTTTCGTAAATTAGGTGCGGGGACACACGGCCAGGCTACACACCCATGTGGCAGACCGTGTGTCACACACGGCCTAGACACACTCCCATGTGTCTACCCGTGTGGACAAATGCAAGGCTATATACCAAGCCATTTGCCACCCTAAAATGCAATCACACTTATACCAATTCATTCAACACATAGCACAGCAATAATGCACCATTAACATTCACTAATCCTTCATACATCTACTTCACACACTACTCATTCGATTGCATCAACTTGCACTTCATGAATTTCTTCATCATTGAATAAATATAACTTAACTAATATTGGCCAATTCTGATGACCATTTGCAAAATAAAATGAGTAACATTAATAGCCAACACCTTGGCTAACCAATATGACATTTAACAAAATAACCAAGTTCCTATACATGCCATACTCAAAATAGTCAAACTTTACTATACCAAAAGAACAGCTTGATAGTGTGAACCGAGCTCCGACGTCTTACGATCCCCGAGCTAGCTTGGCAATACTACAAGAAAATGGAAAAGAGAAGGGGTAAGTATAAAGTTTAGTAAGTTTGCATGCAATAAATAAAAATATAAAATCTCGTGATAACATCCATTCATCTCATAAAATAATAACACAAGTTCTTAAGCACTTTGACATAACTTACTCATGCTTACTCTCACCAATCGCATATCACTTATCGAACTCATTTCTCTTAAGTTACTCATATGCACATGTAACACTCATCATATGACTTTAGCACTCTTATCATCTTGAATATAGAATTAGCTCTTCAGCCTGTTGAACCACTTGGAATATCGAAGGATACTCAAACTCGTCATACATGTAACACGATGCCAATGCCATATCCCAGATATGGTCTTACATGGGATCACATCTCGATGCTGATGCCATATCCCAGATATGGTCTTACACAGGATCTCATATCGATGTCGATGCCATGTCCCAGACATGGGCTTACACGAGAACTCTATTTGGTGCCAAGGCCATGTCCCAAACATGGTCTTATAAGGGACCTTCCTTTCGATGCCGATGCCATGTCCCAAACATGGTCTTATACGAGACCTTCCTTTCGGTGCCGATGCCATGTCCCAGACATGGTCGTATACGGGACCTTCCTTTCGGTGCCGATGCCATGTCCCAGACATGGTCTTATACGGGACCTTCCTTTCGGTGTCGATGCCATGTCCCAAACATGGTCTTATACAGGACCTTCCTTTCTCTCATGTCGTGACAATGGTATCTTTGCTATTCCTAAGGTTCAACCGGGACTTCAAGATCGTAGGTCTTCATCGTATTCTCATAAAAGCATCATTGATCGATTTCATAAAATAATATACATCTTCAGGCAATAGCAAACATTTTAAAATATAATAACATAACATTGAATTATTACACACAAGCTTACCTCGGTACCAATATATGTATAGTTGTTCGATTTAGTCCACCACCTTATTTTTTCCTCGGTTTCAGTCCGGACTTCGTGTTTCTTGATCTATAATGACAATTTCGCTTATTTAATGATCACATTGGCTAAAATAACTCATGACTCATACTTTGGAAAAATTATGATTTTGCCCCTATACTTTCACTTATTTACACTTTTTCCCCTAATCTCGTAAAATGATTTTTATTCAATTTCCTTGTAATTTAAGCCTAGCCGAACCATTTTCATAACTACAATAGCCCACAGTTTCCACTAGTTCACACTTTTATGACCAATTTCATAACTTTTACAGATTAGTCCTTTTTATGAATTTTCCATGCAAATCACTTAGAAAAAGATGTTTATCATACATCAGACTTTCATTTTCCTCCATTAATCATCAAAATACATGCATGTCATACATGGATAAATTTTTTATCATGAAACCTAGCTCAAAATATAGCTAGAAATAGCTAAATCGAGCTACGAGGATTTTAAAAATACGAAGAATATTAAAAACGGGGCTAGGAGGTACTTACAATCAAGCTTGAAAGTTGAAGAAACCCTAGCTATGGAGAGCTTGAAATTTTTGGCAATGGGGAGGAAGATGGACATCAATTTTGACTTCTTTTTCCCTTTTAATTAACTTATTAACAAAATGACCAAATTGCCCTTAAGGCCCCTTTCTTGAGATTTTTCCTTCCCATGCCCATTTTTGTCCATCATGAAATATAATGGTCTAATTGTTAAATAAGGACCTCTAATAAATTTTCTTTTACTATCTCATACTTGAATCTTCTAGAATCTCATATTTTTTCAATCTTTGTAATTTAGTCATCATGAATAAATTAATCACTAAATTATAAAATTTCTTCATGAAATTTTCACACAATCATGCAAACATGTCATAAACCTCATAAAACCCATAAAACACATATTTCTACCTCAAATTTGTGGTCTCGCAACCACTATTCTGACTAGGCCCGAAATCGGGCTGTTACATCTCGGGACAGTGCTTCTCAAGTAAAACTTCTCGCCTTTACTCAAACTTTTAAAAGCAATTGTCTGCAAGCTTGTTCACCGATCTTTTGACATGCATGAGACAAATCCTTCGAAAATTCCCTAAAATGCTCTAAATGTTTCGAATATAGGGAGAAATTTCTAACTTGTCTGTAGAAGTTGATTTACATTTTTTAATAGTCGAAAGTGAGTCTCATTCTAAAACTATTTCTGTTATGCCCAAATTGATCCCCATTTGAGTTGCCTCGAAGCAGGTAAGGCCTCTACTGCAAAAGCTGAACGAACATTCTCGTGAACAGTAGAACCGGAGGCAACCACTCTCCCTCTTGCATTTCTAGCAACAAACCTCGATCCTGACCAAAACAGATCCTTGTCAAATGCCGCGTCAAAGTTGATCTTGACCCAATCCCCAGAAGGGGATTCCCATCTTGCTATGTCGACCACCCTGGTATGCACATTTTCCTCTATTCCATTTATCTCACAAATATATCTATGAATGAATTTAGAAATCTCTCTACCAGATTGAATAATATGCTCATGAATTCTTTTATTTCTTGCAGTCCACAGAGCCCAAAGGGTACAGCAAAAATCTGGCATTGCGATGTTGAACTAATATTAAAAACCCAGGTAAGCCACTCAAACCACCCCTGATCAACATTCAAGAGAACCACTGATAACCCCACTAATCCCCAAACTTCACTGGCAACAGGGCAAATCCAAAAGACATGTGCTAAGGATTCAACTCCATCCCCACATCTAGGGCATTTTGCAGTACCTGAAAGTCTTTTGAAATATAAATTTGACATAGATGGGATAAAATTGTTTGAAATATGCCAAACTGTAATTTTGAGTTTAGAAGGTAGATTAAGGCTCCATAGTTTTCGATAGAACATTCTAGTCGTGGTCTGTAATTCTTCTAAATTAGGATCATAGGTTTCAGCTTGTATTAGTTTGTAGGCACTTCTAACAGTGAACTCACCAGAGGGTTCACCTTTCCACACCAATTCATCATCATGCGGGATTTTTGCGAGCGGTATTCAGAGAATCCTGGCAGCATCATCAGCACCAAAAGTATCGGTAATAACCTCACTTCTCCACTCTCTAGTAGCACTATTAATGAGCTCAGCAATTAATACCATATTACAATTACTAATTGGATAAGAAATTTTATAATTAGCAGAACTCGAGACCCATGCATGATTAAAGATATCAAAATTATTGCCCGTACCTACCCTCCAACACAGACCATCTTGTAATGTTTTCTTCACTGCCCAGATACTTCTCCACATATAAGACGCTCTTGCATTCAACTTGAGTTAAGAAAATCTGAATTTGGGTAATATTTTGCTTTCAACACCCTACCCAATAATGAATTAGGATTAAAAGTAAGTCTCCACCCTTGTTTGGCTAGGAGGGCCACATTAAATTTAGTAAAGCTCCTAAAACCCAACCCTTCATCCTCTTTTAACTTGCATAGTTTACCCCATTCACACCAACGCATTCCTCTTTTGCCATGTCCTTTTTGCCACCAAAATCGTGCTACAATACTCTCCATTTCCACACACAAAGATTTTGGGAGGAGTAAATAAGACATCGCATAGGTTTGAATGGCCTGTAGAACAGACTTTATAAACACCTCTTTGCCCTCCAGAGATAAAAACCTGGTACTCCAACCATCAATCTTCTACTTAATACGATCCTTCAAAATCAGAAAAGAGGCTTTTTTTCTTTCGACCCACCACATTAGGGAGACCCAAATATTTTTCTGGGTTGTTCGAGTACTTCATCCCCAAAATGTTGGAAATTTGTACTCGCATTAATTTACAAGTATTCGTACTGAAGAAGATTGTGGACTTATCAAAATTCACACATTGTCCCGAACTAACTTCATACTACTGCAAAATATTTTTTAAAATAGTAGCTCCTCTCATTGTCGCCTCTCTGAAAAGAATACAGTCATCAGCAAAATGAAAACGGGAAACTTGTGGCCGGCTTCTACTCGCCTTAATCCCCTCATTCCCAGCAAGTCACATAAGGGATGAAAGCCATTCACTACAAATAAGAAAAAGAAAAGGACTCAGTGGGTCCCATTGTCGAAGTCCTCTAGTTGGTCGAAAAGATTGTCACATTCTTCTATTAATACTAACCGAGTACGATATTGACGATATACACTTCAGCACTATATCCATCATAGCCCTATGAAAACCCCATTAAACCCTTCCTACCATTCCTCTTCTGGCCGAATGTTTGAAGAATTTCATATGCAAGTAATGTATTATCCGAAATCAATCTCCTCGGCACAAAAGCACTCTGTGAAATATCAATACAATCCTCTAAGACATTTTGAAAACGATTAGCCACCATTTTAGCAATCACATTGTATATAACATTACATAGACTAATCGGTCTAAAATTTGCCATATTAGTAGGATTAGGAATTTTTAAAATAAGAACTATATTTGTGACATTCATAGGTTCCAAATCCATCCCATCATTAAGAACTCCTAAACAATATTGGCTTACCTATTTAGCCACAATATGCCAGCATCTTTGAAAAAGATAGCTAGAAAACCATCAGCTCCCGGTGCCTTGGTAAGACCCATATCTCTCAAAGTTTCAAATACTTCCTCCTCCTTATAAGACGCCGTTAAAGCCATATTTGCTTCCTTAGAGATACATTTTTCAACTCCTATTAAAATGTGATCCATCTCCACTGCCCCTCATTTTGATGTGGAAAGATTCCCAAAGTAATTCCTCGCTATGTTTTCCATGTCATTGTGATCCCCCAGTCAATCTACCATCACCATAATCCAAACACTTAATAGTATTCATTCTCCGTTGAGAAGCATATTTATGAAAGAAAGACATATTCCTATCCTTAGCTTTAAGCCAATTTTCTCTCACCTTCTGCTCCCAAAACACCTCGTCCTTCTTAATTTCCATATTTAAATGAATTTTTGTATCAATAAGGTCAACTAAATTATCATCGTCGCGATATGTTACCATTAATCTCTCTAATTTCCTAGTCAATTGCTCTTTCAACTCCTTCCTTTTCCCCTTAATACATCTAGCCCATCCTCTTTAGCCGAATCGAAGCCTATCTAATTTTGTAAATATATCCCTCTTCATTGTTTCCCAGATTTTTTTTACTTCTCCTTCGAACGAGTCTTCCTTAGTCCACCAAGCCTTAAGTTTAAAGTTCCTCCTCCCTCATAGTCCAATTGTACTATAGTGGGTAATGATCCGAGAAAGAATGTGGTAAATGATGAATCAATGCATTTAGGAAACTTTCTACCCAATCTTCATTTGCCACCCCCTGTCCAACCTTTCTCTAATATTTGTTTCAGGCATGTAACCTTACTCCCAAGTAAACCACGGCGCTGAGTACCCTATATCAAAAAGTCGTCAATCCTTCAATGTTTCTCTAAACATCTCCATTCTCCTTTCTTCCCTCAGAAAACCCATCTTCTTCTCAAATGCATACATAATTTCATTAAAATAACCATAAACAAGCCACGGGGGATCATTATTCAACCCTAGCCTTTTAAGATCATTCCATGAAATACTCCTCCGACTTGCAAACGGGGAGCCATAAAAAATCGTGAAGTGCCAATCCTTCTCACAGCTCTTAACCATTACATAAATAAAATTCAGTGCAACCTATCTCAAATCAATAGACATATCTACCTTCCACGTTAAACAAAGGCCTCTTTTAGTACCCTCGGCCTCTATGTCAATCCCATTAACAAAACCACATCATCTCCTCACATTTTCCATCCCTTTTCCATCAAGTTTTGTCTCCATAAAGAAGACAATTTGGGGATTGAATTGCCTCAGCACATGTCGCAGGCAACGCACTGCCCGTGGACTCCCCAAACCACGGACATTCTAGCATAAGATTTTCATTGCGCCCGGTCGGCTTGCCTCTTGGCAGCCACCGATCCTTGATAAAGTGGAGCAAAATCTTGCTCCAAAGAATTCCTTTCGATAACGATAATCATTAAATCATCTGCGTCCTCCTCTACAAATTTCGCTCTTTTTTTGTCCTCAAAGATCGAAAAAAAATTCCCCAACTCGTCAGTTTCCTCCCAAGTCCCTTTTCTTTTTCCATGGTCACCATCCAATCGATTCTGTCCTAATCTATCAGGTCTGATTAATCTCCACCATCTTTTTTTTATATTTTGGGGACTATCTTCCATATTATACATGACCCCATAATGGACTTCATTCACATTCAAATCGGGTCCTGTCATAGGAAGAGATCCATCATGATCCATATTCTCCCTAACAAAGTCCTGGAAAGATGGAATTCTATCAGTTTTACAACCCTTATCATCCAATCCATTCCTAAAATCACTCCCCTCACCCGTAGTATCCGAGTCAGACTCAAACACCACCATAGCTCCCTTATTCGCCGATTTGACGTCCGTCCCCACCCCTCTAGTAAATGGATTAGCCTTGTCGATTTTATTTTGCTCCGCGACATTTTCAACTTCAACTCCAGTATATGACCATTGCTTCATCGACTTTCTAGCAACAGATCCAGTCTTTAAACTCTCCCTACCCAATAAATTTATTTCTGCCTTAAGAGCCAACGAATATGGTAACTCATCCTCTGGCAGGTTTTTAATCTCTATTGTAACCTCAGTGCACTCATTAATACTATGCCCCATCCGACCACATCCAAAGCAAAATCCAAGTAGATTTTCATATTTAAAAGGGACCCAGATTTTCTCTTGCATCTCCGTCAGAATAAAAATCCCCCTTCTTAAAGGTTTTAGCACATTCATATGCACTTTAATCTTACAAAAATCACCTTTGACTTCCGATCTAAGCACTCCCCCAAAGGTTGATCCAATTGCATGCATAAGATCTTTTCAATCACACTCCGGGGGACAAGGACCCACTTTGACCCAAAAAGGAGATGCCACTAATCTGATTTTTCTTCGTTCCATCAGTTTCAATAATCTATCAAAAATAATCAATTATCGTCGGAATAGCCATTTTCGTCCCTCCAAGATCAACTCCAGATCCTCTTCATCTTCAAATGAAATCGAGAATAAATTGTCCTGTCACCTGTATCTCAAATTTCTTTTTTGTCTTCCAAATACTTTTTAATTGAGCCCAAAAGCTATTTGGATTTTAAGATTTTTTCGTCCATACTGTGCATAAAAACATCGGTTTTCCATTTGGAACTTTTGACGGATAACTGAATCAGTTCCTCCTCCAAGAGGGAGATCTCATCCCTCTCTATTCCACTCAAAGTCACCACCCTACTCAGACCCAAACACAGCCAGCACTATTTTTTTGGGAGACTAAGAGAGAACACTCTTGACTTTTAATTTTTCATTATTAGTGTTACAATTACTATGACTTAATTAAACTTTGTATCTATATTAAATTATGGTATATAGATATTACATGAATTATTAATTATTATATGATAATAACAAATTGTGCATGCAATTTTTACTTTTACGTTTCTTTTCAAATAAGTATAATAAAATATTATTAATATAAAATAATTATAATTATAATTATTTTATTAATAGTAATATAAAATAATTTTAATTATCTTTATTTTATTAATTATTTTTCATTTTTAGTATAACAGTTTTATCATTTAATTGACTTTAGATCTATATTAAATTTTAGTTATTGATTTAGATTGATTATTACTTAATTAGAGTTATAGTTATATATGAATTAAAACTAAAATTTAGTGGTATAAATAGATGAATTAGCGAGATAATTTCATTCAAGTGACGTTTAGAGAAAAAAAAGAAGTTTTAGTATTATTTTATGGGTTTCACTTTCATCATCACAAAAGATAAGATTTTCATCATTGGTATGTTTAATTTTTATTATTTTATTATTATTTGATATATTAATATAAGATTTTTTTCCCAGCTAAAATGAAACATTAGAAATTAATAAAATTGATAGACAAGAATCCATCTTAATCAAAGATGATACGAGGATGTTGATTGACAACATTAAATGTTTTGGTGAGAACATTTTCAAAATAAAATAAAAAGTTATAAGTAATTAAAAGTTATATTAATTTTTATGGTAAAAAGTTAATTATTATTTAATATGTTTAATGTTTACTATATTATTATTTTAATATTATATAATGGTTTTATTATTCGGTACGTTCATTACCAAAATATAATATTCTTTTGAAATATTAAAAATACAAATTTATGAACTAGAGTAAAATATACACTAAAAAAAATCTTAAAATTGACATATAAGAGTTCGTAATTATTTTTACTCAAAATTAAGAATGTTTAACTTTTCTTATATTTATTAATTATGAACATAATTTCTGTAAATCACAAGATTATTCATAGTTAACAACTCAAAACATAATGTAATGCACATCCAATATTATTATAGCATTTTTATTTTAAAATTTTAATTTTAAATGATATATTTATAACATTTGTCTTTGATTCTAATAATAATTCGATTTATGATTCATGCATGATTTTCTTAAAATTTTAAAATATAGACTTAAAAGCAGCACTAATGATGTTTTTTATAAAAAAATTATTTTAATATTTTATTTTTTTAATTTTTAAATTTATATTGTTCGTCAAATTAATAGAAAAATTAATGTTTGTTAACTTTAATGATGTGACATACACATAGATTGCTATGTTAGTAATTAAATATTAAAATATAATTAATCAATATAAATAAAATTAAATATATTTATGATTATATTTAAAATATTCGGGCAAAGTCGAATACAAAACCTAGTTTGAATAATATTACTTTCCATTAATTGCAAGAAATAAAATTACATTATTTAATGAATTTAAAAATAAACATGTAGCATCATGATTAGACCAGTTCATGGGTCGGGTCACCCGGCCTGGCCCGAAGGGCCGCTTGAAATGTGAGAGGGTTTGGGCAAAAATATAGGCCCGAAAAATGGGCTTGGACAAAAAAAGGTCCGTTTAAAAAATAGGCTGAGCCTCAGGTAAGGCATTTTTTGCCCGGGCTCGGCCCGAATTCACTAAAGGACAAAAAAATCTATTTTTTTTCTAATGTTATTTTCTTGTTTTCTCCCTATTTTGCTACCATTTTACCATTATATTACTACTATTTTGTTGTTATTGTTTGGATATTATATAAAACTTATTTTATTGTTAACTTTATTATTATTTTAGAGGCATTTGCTTATTAATTTGCATCTATCTTAGTGTTAATTAAGTATACATATTTTTATAAATTTATTTTCAATTTGTTGGGAAATATTTATTTTGATGTTTTTAGTATTTTTGATGTATTATATATTTAAAAATAATATAAAAAATTAATACGGATGGGCTGGGCCCATGTTTTAGCATTATTATCCAGGTTGGGCTTGGGTAAAATTTTAGGCCCATTTTTCTGGTCAGGCCTAGCAAATGGGCCTGAATTTTTAGTCGAGCCCAGCCCGGCCCGGCCCATGAATACCTCTAATCATGATGTATGAAAATTTGTAATGCAAGCGTACATATCAATCAAGTAATAAAGTGATAAAGAAGATACCATTCCCATGAGGATCGAATTCTAAGCTGCAATTGTAACAGCCCGAATTTGGGCCTAGTCGGAACAGTGGTTTCGGAACCACTAATCCGAGGCCGGAGAAATTATTTTTTTAATATTATTTTATGTGTTATAGCATGATTATATGAGTACATGAAAATTTTGGTGAATTAATTTTAGTGATTACTTGCTTAATTTCAAAAAAAGGACTAAATCGCATAAAGTGCGAAAGTTTTGTTCTACAAGCTAAAGGTGTTAAATAGCTATGGAACACTAAAGTAGAGGTCCTTATTGAGTAAATAGACCAATAAAATTATGGTGGCTGGACATGGAATTTTTAATTGGAGACAAAGTTATAAAAATGGTCAAAATTAGGTGACATTAGGTGACTTGTTTAATAAAAAAATAAAACAAAAAGAGAGGAGGCTATCATCTTCTCTTCACCACCGAAATTTTCAGCAAAAAAAGGGGGGTTTTGAGAGCTCAAATTTCAGCCAAGCTTTTCTCTTGCAAGTAAGTGATTTTGGTGGTTGTTTTTGTTAATTTTTGTGTTTTTGGAACCCCTATAGCTTAATCTAGCTAATGAGGGGACTATTTTGCAAAATGGTTGAGAGTCTAGGGTCTTTCCATGAGAGTATTTATATTTTTTGCTGAAATTTTATGAAAGAAAATGAAACTTGGTTGTTTAATAAACAACTTTTGTGAAAGGAATTTTTTCATGAAAACACCTAAAATGGACATTTTTGTAAAAGTTATAAAATGGGTAGTAAATGTGTGAAATAAATGGATTTGTGAGTTTCTATAAGCTTAAAATAGATTCGGCTAGGCTTGGTTAATGAGGAAATTTGATGAAAATCGTTTTACGAGCCTAGGGGCAAAATCGTGATTATGCGAAAGTCTAAGGGCAAAATGGCAATTTTGCCAAAAGTAGGAATTTTGGAATGTCTTGATTAATGTGGTGATTTAAGGAGGGAATTTTATCATTATAGATCATGAAAAACAGGATCCGGACTTAGACCGGGGGAAAACCAAGCTATTGGATTAAATCGAACTAGTCGCCCATATTTTGTATACCGAGGTAAGTTGTACGTAAATAATACAACTCTATTGTTATTATGCATTAAACAATTGATATTGCATAAAATGTTTGATTATTGTTATGAATATGCATGACGAAATTTGAGGTGGTATACTCCCGATTGAGCCTTAGGAATAGATCGGATATCCATGCCATGACATTAGGGATATATGAGAGCCAGTGTAAGACCATGTCTGGGACATGACATCGGCATTGATATGAGAGCTAGTGTAAGACCATGTCTGGGACATGGCACCGGCGTTGATATGCGTGCTAGTGTAAGACCATGTCTGGGATATGGCATCAGCCACATTATGAGAGCCAGTGTAAGACCATGTCTGGGACATGGCATTGGTATTGAGACGGGAGCTAGTGTAAGACCATGTCTGGGACATGGCATCGGCCTCGACATGTGAGCCAGTGTAAGACCATGTCTGGGACATGGCATCGACATTTTACCCTCTTGTGTGAGGCGTATCAGATATCCTTTAGTATTCCAAATGGTTCCATGGGTTATTTAAGCTTATGATAAAGATATGAAAATATATAATCATGTTGTGAGTGGTACAGGTTCTTACTCGAAAATCATGAGATATGAGCTTAGTTATGATGCCTTAATGGTAAGGATGAAATTGAGTAAGTTCTATCTGTGAGAATGATTTCGGGTCGATCTTGTAATCTTTGGCTTATACTTGTGATGTGTAAATATGTAGTAAATCTACCATTGTTAAATCAATAATGTTGTGCTGGTTTATAATATGCTATGTGTTTAAAGATGCATGGTTGATGTTGTTACTTATTTACATGCAACTTACTAAGCTTTATGCTTACTCCCTTTCCTTTCCATTTTCTTATAGTATCGCCAAGCTAGCTCGGGATCAAAGGACGTCGGAGGCTCGATCACACTATCAATCTAAACATTTGGTATAATTAGATTTATCATTTTAAGTATGGCATGTATAGGGACTTGGTCTTTTGTTAAGAGTCATATTGTTTTGTTCAAATGTGTTAACTTGTCTTGAAGATTGACTCATTTTGTATAAGGTCGTGGATGATTACTAATACTTGTTATTGATATATGTAGATGATGATGTTTTTCATGAATGTGCAATTTGCATGGTGAAATATATGGTGTGTTAATACATGAATGAGTAAGTCGCATGATTGGATTGATAAAGTATGTGTTAAGTTTTGCATGTGAATGGAGTGTAGTGGCCTTGATGTGTGTATGCCTTGGTTGTGGGTAATTTGGTCAGATGTTTATGTGTGGATTGGTGTTACTTGATGTGGCTTATGTTGGTGCAAGTAAGGGTGGCAAAAGGGCTTGGTAAATATCCTTGTTTTTGTCCACATGGGTAGACACACGGGCGTGTGTCTAAGCCGTGTGTGACACTCGGTCTGCCCCATGGGCGTGTAGTCTAGCCGTGTGTCCCATGCACCTTAATTTGGTAAAACAGAATGCCCAGTAGTAACCACACGGCCTGAGGCACGGTCGTGTGTCTCAACCGTGTGGATGACACAGCTATAATACATGGGCATGTGCCCAGGCCGTGTGAAGTCTGCACCTTAAATGTGAAATTAAATTTGCCACACTGCCTAGCACACGGGTGTGTGCCTTGTCCGTGTGACCCTAAAATGTTGTTGACGTCAGAAATAGAATGTCAAGGTTTTAACACACGGGCTAAGACACAGGCGTGTCATGGCCGTGTGAGGGACACGGGCGTGTGCCAGGCCGTGTGAAAACCCCTGTAGGTTTGAATTGAAAAATAAATCCACACAAGCAAAGGACACGGGCGTGTCCCTATATTCTTAGGCCGTGTGAGTTACACGGTCCTTCAACATGGCCATGTTATTAGGTCACACGGGCGTGTCGCCCTTCCACACGGGCGTGTGCCCCTGTTTTTAGAGACATTTTCCAAATTTTTTTTTAAAGAACTCGGTTTGGTCCTAAACCGTTTGTAAAGTGTATTTTGGGCCTCGTAGGCTTATATTAAGGATTTTAAGACAAACTTTGAAAATTTTTAAATTTGAACGAAATTTCATAACTCAAAAGTGTTTGTATGTATGTTATTAAGTTAAGTAACACCTCGTACCTTGTTCCGACATAGGATACGGGTAAGGGGTGTTACATTTAGTAGTATCAGAGCTATGGTTTAGTCGATTCTCGGACTAACCTAGCGTGTGTACGAGTCTAGCTATACATGCAATATATGAATTGTGATAGTGTGACGACTCCTGACAATTTAAAATGTGTTTTTATATAGTAAATGGATCCCGACGGAGCAGTGGCGGATGATGTCGAAAGTAATGCACCGACTCCCGCCAGAAAGGACTGCGCCAGTCAAAAGTGGGCCCGTGACACTGAGTCAGGGCGGAGGGGCTAGAGAAGCCTTCCTCTATATGATTAATGCCTAGTATTCAGAGTTTTTTCGTGAAAACCCGAATGCTCCACCTCCTCCACCCCCTCCAATCCCTCAGCTTGCCCATACAGCTCCCCAAGTAGTGGAAATGATTAGAAGGGAAAAACCTCCGGTGGACAGGATTCGAAACAAGGGGCTGAGGAATTTAGAGCGAATATAGATGATGACCCAGGGAGGGCAAAGTTCTGGCTAGAAAATACCATTAGGGTATTCGATGAATTGTCTTACACACCTGAGGAGTGCATGAAGTGTGTTGTGTCACTCCTGCGAGACTCGGCCTACCAATGGTGGAACACCCTTGTGTCGGTTGTACCAAGGGAAAGGATTACATGGGAGTTTTTCCAAGAGGAATTCCGAAAGAAGTATATTAGTTAGAGGTTTATAGACCAGAAGAGGAAGAAATTTCTAGAATTGAAGCAAGGCCGAATGACAGTAACAGAGTATGAGCGTGAGTTTGTGAGGCTCAGCAAATACGCTAGGGAGTGCGTATCTACTGAAGCCATCATGTGTAAGAGATTTGAGGACGGATTGAATGAAGACATTTAAATTTTAGTTGGCATTCTAGAGCTCAAGGAATTTGTGGTGCTTGTTGAGAGAGCTTGCAAGGCCTAGGAATTGGCCAACGAGAAAAGGAAGGCTGATATTGAGTCTCGTGACTCAAAGAAAAGACAGTTGGGAAAATCATTTCAGTCCTCATCCAAGAAATCGAGAAAATTCACTACCCGATCAAATGCTTCAGCGGGATTCTTGAGTAGAAATAAGAATAAGCAGTATACGAGGTCTAAAGCTCAAACCACTTTTATTACGAGTGTTGGTAGTGCTCGACCAAATAAACCGGAGTGTTCGCAGTGTGGTAGACGAAATTTCAGTGAGTGTCAAGGAAATGATAGAGGCTGTTTCAAGTGCGGTTCACTAGACCACTTCATTCGAAACTGTCCTGAGATGGATGAGAAAGACAGAAAGCAAGATGTGCGAGCGAGTAATGCTCCTTCTAGAGGTAGACCACAGAAGAACTCGGAAAGTGGGGCTAGCAGTAGAGGTGCGCCTAGAGATTCCACTGTGAGATCAGAAGGTAAAGCTCCTGCAAGGACTTATGCCATTCGCGCTCGCGAAGAGGCTTCATCCCCAGATGTGATTACGGGTACTTTTTCTGTTCATGATATCTCTGTTGTTGCTTTGATTGATCTGGGGTCTACCCATTCGTATGTTTGTATTAAATTGGTGTTTAGTATGAATATGCATGTTGAGTCTACCGAATTTATGGTAAAAGTGTCAAACCCTTTAGGCAAGCATGTGCTAGTTGACCAAGTGTGTAGAAATTGTCCCTTGACAATTAGAGGTCATTGTTTTCTGGCTAATCTTATGCTGCTATCGTTTGATGAATTTGACGTGATTCTTTGTATGGACTGGTTAGCAGCTCATGATGTGATAGTTAATTGTGGGAGAAAATTTATTGAACTGAAATGTGAAAATAGGGATATCTTTCGAGTTGAATTAGGTGAATCGGATAGCTTGCCTGTAGTGATTTCTTCTTTAGCAGCTGAGAAATGTATAAGAAAAGGGTATGAGTCTTATCTCGCGTTCGTGTTGAATACTCAAGTGTCGGAAGTAAAAGTTGAGTCAGTGCTAGTGGTATTTGAATCCCTGGATGTGTTTCCGGAAGAGTTGCCCGGATTGCCTCCAACTAGGGAAGTCGAGTTTGGTATTGAGTTGGTCCCTATTACGGCACCTATTTCGGTTGCCCCGTATAGGATGACACCATTGGAGTTAAAAGAGTTGAAGGTTTAGCTACAAGAGTTAACGGATAAGGGTTTTGCGAGACCGAGCTATTCTCCGTGGGGTGCTCCGGTACTTTTTGTGAAAAAGAAAGACGGGTCGATGAGATTATGTATAGACTACTGAAGATACTCAACAAGGTTCTGATTAAGAACAAGTATCCTTTGCCAAGGATCGACGATTTGTTTGACCAATTGAAGGGAGCCACAGTGTTTTCTAAGATAGACCTGAGGTCCGGTTATTACCAGCTGAGAGTTAAGGAACAAGATGTACCGAAAACTGTATTTCGGACAAGGTATGGCCATTATGAGTTCCTCGTCATGCCCTTTGGCTTAACGAATGCTCCTGCAGTGTTTATAGATTTAATGAACCGTATTTTTCGACCGTACTTGGATAAGTTTGTAGTTGTTTTTATTGATGACATGTTAATTTATTCTCGTGATGAAAGTGAGCATGCAGAGCATTTGAGAACTGTCTTACAAACTTTAAGAGATAAGCGGTTGTATGCTAAGTTTAGCAAAAGTTAATTTTGGCTTCGAGAAGTCAGATTCTTGGGCCACATCGTGTGGGTGGCGGAATTAGTGTTGACCCGAGTAAGATATCGGCTATCGTTGATTTGAAACCGCTGAGGAATGTGTCAGAGATTAGAAGCTTTTTGGGCTTAGCCGGATACTACAGATGATTTGTTAAATGATTCTCCATGATTGCTACACCGATGATGAGGTTGCTATAGAAAGATGTTAAGTTCGAGTGGACAGAGAAGTGCCAACAGAGTTTTGAGAAACTAAAAGCATTGTTGACTGAAGCCCCAGTTTTAGTGCAACCAAAATCGGGAAAGGAATTTGTGGTGTATAGCGATGCATCCTTAAATGGATTGGGGTGTGTGCTTATGTAAGAAGGCAAAGTAATAGCTTATGCCTCGAGACAGCTGAAGCCACATGAGAAAAACTATCCGACACACGATTTAGAGCTAGCCGCCATCGTGTTCGCATTGAAGATACGGAAGCATTATTTGTATGGCGAGAAATGTCGGGTATTCACTGACCATAAAAGTCTAAAGTATTTGATGACTCAAAAGGAGTTAAACCTACGGCAGCGGAGATGGTTAGAGTTGATAAAGGATTATGAGTTGATGATTTACTATCACCCTGGACAGGCGAATGTGGTCGTCGATGCTTTGAGTAGGAAGTCATTGTTTGTCTTGAGGGCTATGAATACCCAGTTGTCTGTGACTGATGATGGTTCGGTCATAGCAGAGTTAAGAGCTAGACCGATGTTTCTGCAAGAGATTTGTAAAGCTCAGAAAAGTGATAAAGAGTTACAAGCCAAGATAACTCAGTGCGAGACGGGTATTGAATCAGATTTTTGGATTGGTATCGACGGTTATTTGATGTTCCGAGAGAGGATCTGTGTACCTAAGGATGAAGAGTTTATTCAGAAGATTTTGCAAGAGGCCCATAGTGGTTGTTTGTCTATCCATCCGGGTAGTGTGTGTAACAGCCTGGTTTAGACCCTAGTCGGAATAGTGGTTTTAAGACCACAAATCTGAGGTCAGAAAAATATTTTAATATTATTGTTGATGTTTATAGTATGTGACTAAGCATGTGTGAAATTTCTGTGTGAAAATTTTCTCGATTGTGTGCTTAATTTGAGAAAATGACTTAATCGCATAAAATGCAAAAGCTGTGTGCTGATTGTTAAAGTGCTAATTTATTATGGCTTATTAAAATGTGAGTCCTTATGTTGATAATAGACCATTAAAATAATGGATGGACAAAAATGCCTAAGTTAGTGGAATTTAAATGTTATACATTAAAGGTTAAAATGGTAAAATGTCAATTAATGTATATTAAATAAAACAAAACCAAGTGCTCATCTATTTCATATCTTTTTATCACCGAAAATTGAAGAATAGATAAGGGTTTGAAGCTTTTATAATTTTGGCACATACAAGGCTTGATTGAGGTATGTTTTGAGCTCGGTTTTTGATGATTTCTACATTTTTATAATCGTTGCTTGGTGTTCTAGCTAGCCCATGCTTTAATTTTAGAATTTGATGGTGATTTTGAGATAAGCCATTGATTAATGTTTGAGCTTTGTGATAGTTGATGATGAAATATGAAAGATATGTGAAAGATTAACATATTTTGTCTTTGAATTTTTGGTGAAATTGAGTAATTTGGGTTAAATTGTGAAAATAAGAAATTGGAGGACTAAAATGTGAAATAAATGAAATATTAGGGCTTGTATGGACATAAGGAAAATTCGGCTAGGCATATGTGAGATGAAATTATGTGAATTTGATGATTTTATAAAATAGGGACTAAAGTGTCGAAATGTGAAAATGTGAGGGCTATTTTGTAAAATGCCCTAAATGTGTGTTTGGACTAAATTGAATGAATTGGTGATTGAATGAACTAAATTTGAATATGTATAGATCAAGAAAAGAGGGATTTGGATCGAGATCGAGGCAAAGATAAAGTGCTCGATTAATCGACCCGTTTTGTTACTTCGACGTCCGAGGTAAGTTCGTGTATAATGCAAATCGTATAATTTATAATCATGTATTATGAAATGAATGAATATGTGATTGATGAATTATTAATTTTAATTGTGAATTTGAGAAATGTGGCACTAAGTGTGCGAAATAGAATTTATATAGTAATGAATGGCACTATGTGTGGGAAATAGAGAAAGTATTGACTATACTGATTGGCGATGTGTGTGCGATACCGAATCAAATTTGGTTTGATATAGAGGCACTAAGTGTGCAATGTTATTTAAGCTTCGGCTATGAATTGGGCACTAAGTGTACGATTGAATTGAAGAGATAATGAAGATTGATCGAAATGTAGTATCGAGCATTGAGTAGCAAAATTGGTTGTAAACTAGGTGTTGGCAAAGGTATGTATGAAACCTAAGTGGTTGACAAATTTGAAAGTAGATGAATGGATGGTTATGTGAGTATTGGATATAATGGAGCATGTGTATCTTTGTTAAATTATCTATGTGATGGTTTAATTTGTATACTGATTTGATTCAATGAGTTAATTGTATTATATTACGAACTTACTAAGCTTTAGAGCTTATTGTTTGAATTGTTTCTCTGTTTTACAGTGTATTTAAAGATAGCTTAGATCTGGGGATCGTCACCGACTCAATCACACTATCGACTAACTATTTTGGTACTTTTGAAAGATGTATAAATATGGTATATGGCATGTATAGGCTAGTAGATATGGTATGTTTTGAAGTGTATAAACTTAGCCATGTGATATGGCTTGAAAGCTGATTAATGTTATTATATATGTGTGGAATTATGTGAATGATGAATATGGTATGTTTCTTGCTTAAATAGTTGATGAAAATTGTGGTTTAAATGTGAACTTGTGGTAAGGATTGTATGATGCTTGACATATAGGATTGGGAGGTGAAATTTGGTATTTTTGGATGAACTTATTTGAGATGAAATAGAGAATGAAAATAGATGGTTAAATGATGATTAATTGGTGCATATATTTTGGTATGTTTTGGTTTCCATTTGAGGAATAAATATATGTGATTTGAGGCTTGTAGGTGATCTTAAGTGTGGATGGCAAATTTGGCCTTGCAAATGGCCTATAATTGCCTACACGGTTGAGCACACGGGCGTGTGGCTCGACCGTGTATTTCGAGTTTGCAAAATTGATACAAGTCAGGCTCGACCACGGGCTAGACACACGGGCGTGTGATTGGCCGTGTGATGCAAGTCAGGCTCTACCACGGGTGAGGCACACGGGCGTGTCTCAGGCCGTGTGGACAAGTCAGTATGTATGCCCTGTTTTGACACGGCTCGGGCACATGGGCGTGTCTGAGGCCGTGTGAGGCACACGGCCTGCCTACACGGGCGTGTGACCTCTGTAACTTTGAAAAATTTATGATTTTCGGAAAAAATTTGTATGATCCCGGTTTAGTTCCGACCCCTTTCTAGTGCTTGTTTAAGGTCTCGTAGAACTCGTTAAGGGACTATTTGTATATATCTTGATATGTTTGAATTGAGTTATACTATGTGTTGAGAAATGACTGTAAACTTTCCGGTTTGTTCAGTAATACTCCTCAACCCTAATCTGGCGACGGTTACGGGTTAATGGTGTTACATTTTATTGGTACCAGAGCTACGGTTGAGTCAATTCTAGGACTAACGTAGCGCGTGTGAGTCTAGCTATACATGCCATATATATGATTGCAATAGTGTGATGAATCTTGACAGTTAAAAATGTGTTTTCGTATAGTAAATGGATCCCGAACGAGCAGTTGTTGATGATGTTGAGAGCAATGCGCCAGCTCCCACTCAAGGGACAGCGCCGGTCGAATCTAGGCTGATTGCTAGTAGCCAAGAGGGAGAGGCTAAACAAGCCTTATTCCGAATGATGAGTGAGTGGTTTTTGGAGTTCGTTCGAACGAATCCGGCTGCTCAACAACCTCCACCCCCACAAGTACCTGTAGTGCCACAAGTGACAGATCCAACCCGATTGAGTAAGCCTCCTATAGATAAAATTTGAAAGTATGGGGATGAAGAGTTTAGAGATACGATTGATGATGATGCTGAACAAGCTGAGTTTTGGCTCGAGAATACCCTTCGAGTGTTTGATGAGATGTCATTAACTCTTGATGAATGCTTAAAATGTGCTATTTCATTGTTGAGAGATACGGCATATAATTGGTGGAAAACGTTGATATTTGTGGTTCTGAGAGAGAGAATCACCCGGGATTTCTTTCAAGTTGAATTCTAAAATAAGTATATCAGTCAACGATTCATAGATCAGAAACGCAAAGAGTTTCTAGAGCTGAAACAGGGCCACATGTCTGTTACTGAGTATGAACGGGAATTTGTGAGATTGAGCCAATACGCGCGGGAATGTGTTTCGACTGAAACTACTATGTGTAAACGCTTCATTGAAGGGTTGAATGAAGACATAAAACTACTGGTTAGAATTCTTGACTTGAATGAATTCGTAGTATTGGTTGAAAGGGCTTGTAAAGCCGAGGAACTCAGCAAAGAAAAGAAGAAAGCGGATTCTGAAGCTAGAGATGAAAGAAAAAGAAGCAATTAATCGTTCAAATGTTTCGATTGGACATTCGAGCAGAGATCGAGTGAAACAGAATGTTAGTTCCAAAGCACAAGTTCCAATTGAATTGAGTGTTGGAAGTGTTAAAAGCAACAAGCCCGAGTGTAGACAGTGTAGGAGACGACATGTTGGAGAATGTTGGGGCAAGTAAAATAATAGAGTTTGCTATAAATGTGGATCATGAGACCATTTCATTCGTGATTGCCCAGAGTTAGCTGAGAAAGACAATGTACAAAATGCGAGACAGAGTAATGTGACAGCTAGAGGTAGACCACTCAGAAACACCGAGAATGTAAGCGGTAGTCAGAGAGGAACATCAGACACAGCTGTGAGATCTGAGGCGAGTGCACCTGCCCGAGCCTATGCTATTTGCACACGAGAAGAAGCGTCATCTCCAAACGTCATTACTGGTGCTTTCACTCTATTTGATACTGATGTGATTGCATTGATAGATCCAGGATCTACTCATTCCTATGTGTGTGTGAATCTAGTATCTAGTAAGACTCTGCCTGTTGAGTCTACTAAATTTGTTATTAGAGTATCAAACCCCTTAGGCAAGTGTGTTCTGGTTGGTAAAATATGCACCAATAGAACTGAAAGAGTTGAAGCCTCAGTTGCAAGAGTTAACGGATAGAGGATTTGCACGACCGAGTTTCTCGCCCTGGGGTGCTCCTGTGTTGTTTGTGAAAAAGAAAGATGGAACTATGAGGATGTGTATTGACTACCGACAGTTAAACAAGGTGACAATAAAGAATAAATATCCTTTGCCTCGTATTGATGATTTGTTCGATCAGCTGAAGGAGCTACAGTATTTTCGAAGATAGATTTGAGATTGGGCTATTATCAGCTACGAGTTAAAGAATCAGATGTGCCGAAAACTACCTTCAGAACGAGGTACGGAGATTATGAATTTTTAGTAACGCCTTTCGGACTAACGAATGCTCCTACAGTGTTTATGGATTTAATGAACCGGATATTCAGACCGTATTTGGATCGATTCGTTGTTGTGTTTATTGATGACATTCTGATTTATTCTTGTGATGAGACGCAACATGCTGAGCATTTAAGAATTGTGTTACAGACTCTACGTGAGAAGCAATTGTATGCAAAGTTTAGCAAATGTGAGTTCTGGTTGCATGAAGTTGGTTTTCTGGGACATATTGTGTCAGCATCTGGTATACGAGTTGATCCAAGCAAAATTTAAGCTATTTTGGAGTGGAAGCCTCCGAGAAATGTGTCTGAAGTTCTTAGTTTTCTGGGACTAGCAGGATATTATAGGTGGTTCATGAAAGGCTTCTCGATGATTGCGACTCCGTTGACAAAATTACTATAGAAAGATGTTAAATTTGAGTGGTCAGAAAGGTGCCAGTAGAGTTTTGAACAGTTGAAAACATTGTTGATAGAAGCACTAGTGTTAGTTCAGCCAGAATCGGGTAAAGAATTCATAGTCTATAGCGATGAATCGTTGAATGGTTTGGGCTGTGTGTTGATGCAAGAGGGCAAAGTTATAACTTATGCTTCGAGAAAGTTAAAGCCGCATGAAAAGAACTACCCGACGCAAGATCTTGAATTAGCTGCGGTTGCATTGAAGATTTGGCGTCATTACCTATTTGGTGAGAAATGTCACATTTATACTGATCGCAAGAGTTTGAAATATCTTGTAACACCCGAAACCCGGCCTAGACGTTATGGCCGAATCTGGCGTGTCACATTGAAGTGTTTTTCAAAAACCATGTTTTCATTGAAAACCCTTCTTGAAATTTAAAACTTCTTTCCATTTACAACTTGTACAAAACCTCAGTTTGTGTTTGCTTATTTTCAATCGTGGTTTATTTAAAAGTTATTCCCTTTAAAACGTTATTACCTTTAAAACCTTATTGTTGCGGAAGCTTAATTTAAAACAAATTATTTACGAAAACATGATATTTAAAAAAAATTGAGTTGCGGAAACGTAGCGTTTGAAAATAGTTATTATTTTGGAAAATCGTGTTCTACTTCTAGCAGATACAGATCAAAATAAATAAAATCCCAAATTTAAAATCTAGAAATTATAGAGGCCTTATCACAACCCGAATCAAAATCAAAGTGTTTAAGTAAATGAGCAAAACAGAAGTGCAGTTGTGCAGCCCTCTCCGAGTCCCTCACAGCTCCGAACCGTCTAACGCTGGGGATTATCTGAAAGATTAAAAACAAGGTTAGTTTACGAAAAACTCAGTGTGTAATCCCCTTATTAAAGAAAGCAACAAGATATGTAAACAGAATCGGCCTGGGCTCGAGCCCTTTAATGAGAATGAGATAGTTCAGTTCAGAGTATATGTGAGCCAAAGCCCAAAACAATATCATTTGGGTCACAGCCCATAACAGAATCAATTGGGCTTAGCCCATCACAGTAACAGTCTCAGTATGAATGATGCATGATGCATGCACACCCATCCAACCCTGCACTTACCTCCGTCCAACCCTGCACTACCTGTGGGGAATAAATCACCCACACCATCCCTACACTCCATGTGTTAGCACCGGTTGCAGCACTAACCGAAATCGCAGCAAAGATGCTAGTATATATACGGCTTTAAGCCTTCAGTAACGGTCTCATAATTGGCACATAGCCATCGATAACTGTAATAAGATCGGCACATAGCCATCAGCTACGGTAATATAACCGGCACACAGCCATGGGTAAGTATGATCGACACAAAGTCATCAATAATTACGAACGGCACACAGCCATGGATAAATATGATCGACACAAAGTCATAATCAAGACGGCACAGAGCCATAATTAGGTTGGCAGAGAGCCATAATCAGATTAGCTGGCTTAAAGCCATCGGTAGGTCCACAGTCGTCTCATGCGACCCGTGCGACCTTAACAGATCATTACTGGGTCTACAATCGTCTCGTGTGACCCGTGCGACCCTATCAGAACAGTACTTCCTCCATAACCAATATCCCAACCCCATGCAGTATGTCATGTATGCAGAATGTCTGGCCCACAAATCATCATATCATTCACAGTTAAGTCAATCAAATCATAGTCATACAATCACAGTCAAATCAGTCAAATCATAGCACAAGTCAGTCATTTACCCTCGAGGGGAAAAATAGTTATTTACCCATCAGGGGCATTACGGTCATTTTACCCTACAGGGGCATTACGGTCATTTATCCTATGGGGGTATTTCGGTCATTTACCCTATGGGGATATTTCGGTCATTTTATCCTATGGGGGTATTTCGGTCATTTTACCCTATAGGGGCATTACGGTAATTCGACCCTACAGGGGTATTTCGGTAATTCGACCCTATAGGGGTATTTCGATAATTCTACCCTACAAGGGTATTTCGGTAATTCTACCCTACCGCTGGTATTTCGGTAATCTTACCTTAACAGTAAACAGTGTGAATGGGCCCAAGGCCCATTATGAGGCCCATGTGGGCCCACATGCCCGTGTGGCCCGGTAAGCCCAGAAACGACCTTATCCATTGGAACGACACAGCCGGGTCCAATAATTTCCACATGTCCTTGAGATTTGCCCATGTAGGGCCCACGAGCCCATTGGGCCCACACTCCCCATTTCGGCCCAACGTGGCCCAAAACGGCCTAAGCCCATGAGATCGCTCATGGTGGCCTCTACAGTCAAACGCCCATGTTTTGTGGGCTTGGTTCACCACACGAGCATTTGCACGCCCAGGTGGCCTCAATCGCCGTATTTCCGGCTTTTTGACTTTTGTCGTGCTACAGTCAGATCAGGGTGTGTACACACTTGTTTGCGAACACTTGCAAAAACTCTTGAGCACCAACCTACATTCATCACATTTCTCCATTAGTCCCTTTTGAACAAGACCAATACTAAATAAATCTTTTCACTATTATACTAATCAAAGAGACTCTAAACCCTTACCTTGATCAATCAACAAAAGGCCGCACTCCTATTCCGTTGCCAGAGATTATCCACTAGGCCTTAGGGAAACCCTGCATAAGAATCGGATCTTATCAAACACCCATTCAAACGCATAGTTTAAGCTAAACGAGTCCTCACTTACTGACAGCGCAAAGTCACTAGGAATGATGGAGATAAAATAGGGCAATTGTACTCCTATTTGAAAATGGCAGAAAACATATGATGTTAGAAGAAGGAAGGGCCCTTAACGTTAAGGAGAAACCAAAAGAAAAACCACGAGCACTTACCCTTTTTGTTAGAAGACTTTTCTAAGCCGATACGATAATACCACTAAGAGAACAAGAGAATATTCGACCAAGAATCCCAAAAGAGAAGGACGAAGAATAGAGTTCAGTATTCGACAAGGGTTAGAGAAAAAATGTAAGAACCTATTGAAAGGGGGGAGAATGAGAATGGAGGAAAGGAGAAGAGAAGAGTAAAGATTCGGCCAGAGAATGTGGAGAGATTAAGAGCACTCAAAGAGTATACGGTTAAGGACAGAAAGAGGAGGAGTAAATTTTGGCTTTGGCACATAAAGGGATTGAAACAAAGTAAGGCCAAGAATAAAAATGCCTATTCGACCAAAGAAGAAAAAAATGACAACAAAATCGACTAGAAGAGAAAAGAAGAGGCGAGAGACCACAATCCCGAAAAACCAAAAGAATGCTGAATATGCACAAAGAGCAGTCGACACCTTGCCCACTCCCAAAAGATCCCAACTTTCCCTTCAACTGAAACTAATGCAAGATTAGAGTTTCAATTCGGCTACACAACTTCCAACATCAAATCCCTTATTATCTCCCAAATTCTCTCCACCAAATCCACACCAACCACCATCCAAATCCCCCCTTTTTCCTCCTTGAATTTCTCCATGACTCATTCAAATTCCAACCTGCAGAGTTCTAGTCAAAGTCCACTTCTCATGCAGCAAGGAAGCAAAATAAATACTCCCTTGCGTAACAGGAGACTCGAACTCAAGCTCCCTTTCCACCTTAATCACGCCACTACCATTGGACTACAAGATCATCTTGTGTCATAATTTAACCACAACAATTTAAAATCCCTCTATCTAGATCCCAAGGATTTTATACTCTAAAAATAAAAATTTTGCTAAAGCCCAGGTTTGAACCCGAGACTTCTCAGACACTCCCAAACACTGCTAAATCACTTAACCACTGAACCAGACAGTCAATTGCGTTATTTCCTTGCACACATAAAATTTAATGTGTTCCTATGCTCAAGGCCTATTTCTTCTAAGCCCAAATTTGGGGAGTTACATATCTGATGACTCAGAAAGAATTGAATTTGAGACAACGAAGATGGTTAGAATAACTAAAAGACTATGAATTAGTAATTGATTATCATTCGGGAAAAGCTAATATTGTAGCTGACGCTTTGAGTCAAAAGTCTTTGTTTTTTTTTGCGTGTAATGAGTACTCAAATAGATCTATGTAATGATGGTTCGATTTTGGCTGAGTTGAAAGTGAGGCCAATGTTTATACGTCAGATTTGTGATGCCTAGAAAAGTGATAATGAGACGATGACAAAACAAGCTCAATGAGGTTTGAATTTTGATTCAGAATTTTGAGTGGATAATGATTATTGTTTGAGATTCAGAGATCAGATTTATGTTCCGAAGAATTTAGAGTTGATTCGGTTGATTTTGAATGAAGCTCACAATGGTCGTTTGGCTATTCATCCGGGGAGTACAAAAATGTATAATGACTTGAAACAGTTTTATTGGTGGCATGGTATGAAACGGGATATCTCAGAATTTGTTTCGAGATGTTTAGTATGTCAGCAAGTAAAAGCTAAACATCAGGTTCCATCTAGTTTGTTACAACCGATTATGATTCCTGAGTGGAAATAGGAGAGGATTACGATGGACTTTGTGTCGGGATTACCTTTATCTTTGAGAAAGAAAGATGCAATCTGGGTGATAGTTGATAGGTTGATGAAATCAGCTCATTTTATTCCAGTGAGAACAGATTATTTACTAGAAAAATTAGCTAAATTGTATATCTGATATTGTTAGATTGCACGGGGTGCCACTATCTATTGTATCTGACAGAGATCCGAGATTTACCTCGCGGTTTTGGAAGAAATTGCAAGAGGCTTTAGGCAGAAAGCTGCATTTCAGTACTGCATTTCATCCGCAAACGGATGGTCAATCCGAGCGGATCATTCAGATTCTTGAGGATATGTTGAGATGTTGCATCCTTGAGTTTAAAAGTACGTGGGAAAAACATTTGCCGTTGATTGATTTTGCGTACAATAAAAGTTTTCAATCTAGCATCAAAATGGCACCATATGAGGCTCTTTATGGTCAAAAATGCCGAACTCCATTGTACTGGACTGAGCTTAACGAGAATAAGATTCACGGGGTTGATTTAATCAAAGAGACTGAGCAAAAAGTGAAAGTGATTCGTGACAGTTTGAAAGCGACTTTAGATCGTTAGAAATCCTATGCAGATTTGAAACGAAAAGATATTGAGTTTCAGATCGGTGATAAAGTGTTTTTGAAAGTATCTCCGTGGAAGAAAATACTTCGATTCGGCAAAAAAGACAAGTTGAGTCCGAGATTTATCGGGTCGTATGAGATTATTGAACGAATTGGGCCGGTTGCTTATTGATTATTTTTGCCACCTGAATTAGAAAATATTCATAATGTGTTTCACATATCGATGCTTTGACGATACAGATCTGATCCATCTCATGTGATTACTCCTTCTGAGGTTGAGATTCAGTCAGATTTATCTTATAGTGAAAAACCGATTCTAATTCTGGCACGTGAGAATAAAGAGTTTAGAAATAAGAAAATTTCTTTAGTGAAAGTGTTATGGCATAAACACAGGGTAAAAGAGGCTACGTGGGAGCTTGAAGATGTTATGAGGGAGCAATATCCGAACCTATTCACTGATAAGATTTTCGGGGACGAAAATCCTTAAGGGGGGAGAGTTGTAACAGCCCGGTTTAAACCCTAGTCGGAATAGTGGTTTCGAGACCACAAATCCAAGGTCAAAAAAAAAATTTAATATTATTGATGGTGTTTACAGTATGTGACTAAGCATGTGTGAAATTTCTGTGTGAAAATTTTATTGATTGTGTGCTTAATTTGAGAAAATGACTTAATCGCATAAAATGCAAAAGCTGTGTGCTGATTGTTAAAGTGCTAATTTGTTATGGCTTATTAAAATGTGAGTCCTTATGTTGATAATAGACCATTAAAATAATGGATGGAAAAAAATGCCTAAGTTAGAGGAATTTAAATGTTATACACTAAAGGTTAAAATGGTAAAATGTCAATTAATGTATATTAAATAAAAAAAAACCAAGTGCTCATCTATTTCATATCTTTTTATCACCGAAAATTGAAGAATAGATAAGGGTTTGAAGCTTTTATAATTTCGACGAATACAAGGCTTGATTGAGGTATGTTTTGAGCTCGGTTTTTGATGATTTCTTCATTTTTGTAATCGTTGCTTAGTGTTCTAGCTAGCCCATGCTTTAATTTTAGAATTTGATGGTGATTTTGAGATAAGCCATTGATTAATGTTTGAGCTTTGTGATAGTTGATGATGAAATATGAAAGATATGTGAAAGATTAACATATTTTGTCTTTAAATTTTTGGTGAAATTGAGTAATTTGGGTTAAATTGTGAAAATAAGAAATTGGAGGACTAAAATGTGAAATAAATGAAATATTAGGGCTTGTAGGGACATAAGGAAAATTCGGCTAGGCATATGTAAGATGAAATTATGTGAATTTGATGATTTTATGAAATAGGGACTAAAGTGTCGAAATGTGAAAATGTGAGGGCTATTTTGTAAAATGCCCTAAATATGTGTGTTTGGACTAAATTGAATGAATTGGTGATTGAATGAACTGAATTTGAATATGTATAGATCAAGAAAAGAGGGATTTGGATCGAGATTGAGGCAAAGATAAAGTGCTCGATTAATCGACCCGTTTTGTTACTTCGACGTCCAAGGTAAGTTCGTGTATAATGCAAATCGTATAATTTAAAATCATGTATTATGAAATGAATGAATATGTGATTGATGAATTATTAATGTTAATTGTGAATTTGAGAAATGTGGCACTAAGTGTGCGAAATAGAATTTATACAGTAATGAATGGCACTATGTGTGCGAAATAGGGAAAGTATTGACTATATTGATTGGCATTGTGTGTGCGATACCGAATCAAGTTCGGTTTGATATAGAGGCACTAAGTGTGCAGTGTTATTTAAGCTTCGGCTATGAATTGGGCACTAAGTATGCGATTGAATCGAAGAGATAATGAAGATTGATCAAAATGTGGTATCGTGCATTGAGTAGCAAAATTGGTTGTAAACTAGGTGTTGGCAAAGGTATGTATAAAACCTAAGTGGTTGACAAATTTGAAAGTAGATGAATGGATGGTTATGTGAGTATTGGATATAATGGAGCATGTGTATCTTTGTTAAATTATCTATGTGATGGTTTAATTTGTATATTGATTTGATTCAATGAGTTAATTGTATTATATTACGAACTTACTAAGCTTTAGAGCTTACTATGTGAAGTGTTTCTCTATTTTACAGTGTATTTAAAGTTAGCTCGGATCCGGGGATCATCAGCGACTCAATCACACTATCGGCTAAATATTTTGGTACTTTTGAAAGATGTATATATATGGTATATGGCATGTATAGGCTAGTAGATATGGCATGTTTTGAAGTGTATAAACTTAGCCATGTGATATGGCTTGAAAGCTGATTAATGTTAGTATATATGTGTGGAATTATGTGAATGATGAATATGGTATGTTTCATGCTTAAATAGTTGATGAAAATTGTGGTTTAAATGTGAACTTGTTGTAAGGATTGTATGATGCTTGACATATAGGATTAGGAGGTGAAATTTTGTATTTTTGGATGAACTTATTTGAGATTAAATAGAGAATGAAAATAGATGGTTAAATGATGATTAATTAGTGCATATATTTTTGTTGCCATTTGAGGTATAAATGTATGTCATTTGAGGCTTGTAGGTGATCCTAAGTGTGGATGGCAAATTCGGCCTTGCAAATGGCCTATAATTGCCCACACGGTTGGGCACACGGGCGTGTGGCTCGACCGTGTATTTCGAGTTTGCAAAATTGATACAAGTCAGGCTCGACCACGGGCTAGACACACGGGCGTGTGACTGGCCGTGTGATGCAAGTCAGGCTCGACCACGAGTGAGGCACACGGGCGTGTCTCAGGCCGTGTGGACAAGTCAGTATGTATGCCCTGTTTTGACACGGCTCGGGCACATGGGCGTGTCTGAGGCTTTGTGAGGCACATGGCCTGCCTACACGGGCGTGTGACCTCTGTAACTTTGAAAAATGTATGATTTTCAGAAAAATTTTGTATGATTCCGGTTTAGTTTCGACCCCTTTCTAGTGCTTGTTTAAGGTCTCGTAGACTTCGTTAAGGGACTATTTGTATATATCTTGATATGTTTGAATTGAGTTATACTATGTGTTGAGAAATGACTGTAAACTTTCCGGTTTGTTCAGTAATACTCCTCAACCCTAATCTGGCGATGGTTACGGGTTAAGGGTGTTACAGTGTGAAAATGTATAATGACTTGAAGAAAATGTATTGGTGGTCGGGAATGAAAAGAGACATCTCAGAATTTGTCTCTAAGTGTTTAATTTGTCAGCAAGTGAAAGCCGAACACCAAGTTCCTTCGGATTTACTTCAGCCTGTGATGGTTCCCGAGTGGAAATGGGACCGTATTACCATGGATTTTCTGTCTGGATTGTCGTTGATGCCAAAGAAGAAAGATGATGTATGGGATGTGGTTGATAGTCTAACTAAGTCGACTCATTTTATACCGGTGCGTAGCGATTATCCACTTGAGAAATTGGCTGATTTGTATGTTTCTGAAATTGTGAGACTTCACGGGGTACCTTTATCGATCATTTTGGATAGAGATCCGAGGTTCACATCACAGTTTTGGAAAAAGTTGCAAGAAGCGTTGGGGGATGAAACTGAATTTTAGTACTGCTTTCCACCCGCAAACCGACAGTCAGTCGGAAAGAGTAATTCAGATTCTTGAAGATATGTTGCGATGTTGTGTTCTTGAGTTTCAAGGCAGTTGGGAAAGGTACTTATAATTGGTAGAGTTTTCCTACAACAATAGTTATCAGTCGAGTTTGAAAATGGCGCCTTATGAGGTTTTGTATGGGCGTAAGTGTCGAACGCCCTTGTATTGGACAAAACTTAGAGAAAATCAGATTCACGGGGTTGATTTAGTTAAAGAAACTGAAGAAAAAGTTAAGGTGATTTGTGATTGTTTGAAGGCAGCTTCGGATAGACAAAAATCCTACGCGAATTTGAAACGGAAAGAAATTGAGTTTCAAGTCGGTAATAAGGTGTTTTTTAAGGTATCCCCATGGAAGAAAGTCCTCAGATTCGGTAGGAAAGGCAAATTAAGTCCACGTTTTATTGGACCATATGAGGTGACTGAGAGAATTGGACCGGTAGCATACCGATTAGCTTTACCGTCCGAGTTAGAGAAGATCCATGATGTTTTCCATGTGTCTATGTTGCGCCGTTATCGTTCTGACCCTTCACAGGTTATTTCACAAGCAGAGGTTGAAATTTGACCGGATATGACCTATGGTGAAGAGCCGGTTAAGATTTTAGATCGAGAGGTCAAGCAATTGAGAAATAAAAGTATAGCACTCGTGAAAGTACTATGGCATAGAAATGGGGTTGAAGAGGCCACATGGGAGCCCAATGAGACTATAAGAGATCAATACCCAAACCTTTTTAACGATAAGATTTTTGGGGACGAAAATCCCTAAGGGTGAGAATTGTAACAACCCGAATTTGGGCCTAGTCAGAATAGTGGTTTTGGAACCACTAATCCGAGGCCAGAAAAATTATTTTTTTAATATTATTTTATGTGTTATAGCATGATTATATGAGTACATGAAAATTTTGGTGAATTAATTTTAGTGATTACTTGCTTAATTTCGAAAAAGAACTAAATCGCATAAAGTGCAAAAGTTTTGTTCTACAAGCTAAAGGTGTTAAATAGCTATGGAACACTAAAGTAGAGATCCTTATTGAGTAAATAGACCAATAAAATTATGGTGGCTGGACATGGAATTTTTAATTGGAGACAAAGTCATAAAAATGGTCAAAATTAAGTGACATTAGGTGACTTGTTTAGTAAAAAAATAAAAATAAAAAGAGAGGAGGCTACCATCTTCTCTTCACCATCGAAATATTCAGCAAAAAAGGGGGGTTTTGAGAGCTCAATTTCAGCCAAGCTTTTCTCTTGCAAGTAAGTGCTTTTGGTGGTTGTTTTTGTTAATTTTTGTGTTTTTGGAACCCCTATAACTTAATCTAGCTAATGAGGGGACTATTTTGCAAAATGGTTTAGAGTCTAGGGTCTTGCCATGAGAGTATTTATATTGTTTGCTGAAATTTTATGAAAGAAAATGAAACTTGGTTGTTTAATAAACAACTTTTTGGAAAGGATTTTTTCATGAAAACACCTAAAATGGACCTTTTTGTAAAAGTTATAAAATGGGTAGTAAATGTGTGAAATAATTGGATTTGTGAGTTTCTATAAGCTTAAAATAGATTCGGCTAGGCTTGGTTAATGAGGAAATTTGATGAAAATCGTTTTACGAGCCTAGGGGCAAAATCGTGATTATGCGAAAGTCTAAGGGAAAAACGATAATTTTGCCAAAATAGGAATTTTGGAATGTCTTGGTTAATGTGGTGATTTAATGAGGGAATTTTATCATTATAGATCAAGAAAAACGGGATCCGGACTTAGACCGGGGGAAAACCAAGCTATTGGACTAAATCGAACTAGTCGCCCATATTTTTTATACCGAGGTAAGTTGTACGTAAATAGTACAACTCTATTGTTATTATGCATTAAACAATTGATATTGCATAAAATGTTTGATTATTGTTATGAATATGCATGACAAAATTTGATGTGGTGTACTCCTGGTTTAACCTCAGGAATAGATTGGATAACCATGCCATGTCATTAGGGATATATGAGAGCCAGTGTAAGACCATGTCTGGGACATGGCAACGGCATTGATATGAGAGCCAGTGTAAGACCATGTCTGGGACATGGCATCAGCGTTGATATGTGTGCTAGTGTAAGACCATGTCTGGGACATGGCATCGGTATTGAGACGAGAGCTAGTGTAAGACCATGTCTGGGACATGGCATCGGCCTCGACATGTGAGCCAGTGTAAGACCATGTCTGGGACATGGCATCGGCATTTTACCCTCTTGTGTGAGGCTTATCGGATATCCTTTAGTATTCCAAATGGTTCCACGGGTTATTTAAGCTTATGATAAAGATATGAAAGGATATAATCATGTTGTGAGTGGTACAGGTTCTTACTCGAAACTCATGAGATGTGAGCTTAGTTATGATGCCTTAATGGTAAGGATGAAGTTGAGTAAGTTCTATCTATGAGAATGATTTCGGGACGATCTTGTAATCTTTGGCTTATACTTGTGATGTGTAAATATGTAGTAAATCTACCATTGTTAAATCAAGAATGTTGTACTGGTTTATAATATGCTATGTGTTTAAAGATGCATGGTTGATGTTGTTAATTATTTACATGCAACTTACTAAGTTTTATGCTTACTCCCTTTCCTTTCCATTTTCTTATAGTATCGCCAAGCTATTCGGGGATCAAAGGACGTCGGAGGCTCGATCACACTATCAATCTGAACATTTGGTATAATTAGATTTATCATTTTGAGTATGGCATGTATAGGGACTTGGTCTTTTGTCAAGTGTCATATTGTTTTGGCCAAATGTGTTGGCTTGTCTTGAAGATTGACTCATTTTGTATAAGGCCATGGATGATGGCTAATACTTGTTATTGATATATGTAGATGATGATGTTTTTCATTAATGTGCAATTTGCATGGTGAAACATATGGTGTGTTAATGCATGAATGAGTAAGTCCCATGATTGGATTGATAAAGTATGTGTTAAGTTTTGCATGTGAATGGAGTGTAGTCACCTTGATGTGTGTATGCCTTGGTTGTGGCTAATTTGGTCAGATGTTTATGTTCGGATTGGTGTTACTTGATGTGGCTTATGTTGGTGCAAGTAAGGGTGGCAAAAGGGCTTGGTAAATAGCCTTGTTTTTGTCCACACGGGTAGACATACGGGCGTGTGTCTAGGCCATATGTGACACACGGTCTGCCCTATGGGCGTGTAGTCTGGCCGTGTGTCCCCTACACCTTAGTTTGGTAAAATAGAATGCCCAGTAGTAACCACACGGGCTGAGGCACGGCTGTGTGTCTTAACCGTGTGGATGACACGGCCATAATACATGGGCATGTGCCCAGGCCGTGTGAAGTCTGCACCTTAAATGCGAAATTAAATTCACCACACGGCCTAGCACACGGGCGTATGCCTTGGCCGTGTGACCCTAAAATGTTGCTGACGTCAGAAATAGAATGTCAAGGTTTTAACACACGGGCTGAGACACGGGCGTGTCATGGCCGTGTGAGGGAAACGGGCCATGGACACGAGCGTGTGCCAGGCCGTGTGAAAACCCCTGTAGGTTCGAATTGAAAAATAAATCCACACGAGCAAGGGACACGGGCGTGTCCCTATATGCTTAGGCCGTGTGAGTTACACGGTTTTCAACATGGCCATGTTATTAGGTCACACGGGCGAGTCGCCCTTCCATACGGACGTGTGCCCCTTTTTTTAGAGACATTTTCCAAAGTTTTTTTTAAAGAACTCAGTTTGGTCCCAAACCATTTCTAAAGTGTGTTTTGGGCCTCGTAGGCTCATATTAAGGATTTTAAGACAAACATTGAAAAGTTTTAGATTTGAACGAAATTTCATAACTCGGAAGTGTTTGTATGCATGTTATTAAGTTAAGTAACGCCTCGTACCTTGTTCCGGCATAGGATACAGGTAAGGGGTGTTACAGCTATATTCATTGCCGGAGCAACTACAGTCAACCAGTCAACATACAAGCATTTATACATGTAATAAAGTGTTAATCAAACTCAAAATATGATAAACAATCATTTCCATGTCTTAATCAAGCTTACAAAAGCTTAGTACCATCCCAAGGTCGAAATAGGACTAAACTGAAAATTTTCAAAATATGTTAGATAGGTGTCGCGATATCTAGGGTTTGGTATCGCGATCTCGAAGACAGTAGCCAAACTTCCCAACCTAAGGCTCAAATTATAAAGTTTTCAAAATAAAATAGGGTCGATATCATGATATCAAGGGTATGGTATCGAGACAACGGAACAGAACACTAAGTCCTTATTTTGGGAAAAATGCACATTTTTAGTATCAATTTCAAAGTTTCCATTTAAATCATTCAAAGATGCATCAAAATATCATTCCCAATTGTCTCAAACCTTACCAAACATACCAAATAGTTCAAACATCTATGTTCAACGTTCCATCAAAACATTCATTACATGTACATCATTTAAACTTCAACAAATCAAAGGAAATTACCACAAATTCAACAAGTCATTTCATACCAACTTTACATATGCCAATCCATTTTAAAATATGTAATTTCATATGTCATATATCTTAAGCTTATAAATCAAAATATACCATTTCAACTAGGCATCACAAATGTCAAATTATAAATTTCTAAACCACATACCAGGACCAACATTTAAATCACATAAACCAAGTTCAATACCATAATCAACTCATAAAGACTTATATACAACAAGGATAACATCAAAACATCTTATATAAATGCCACAATTCCCTTGACTCAAGATGAAAAAAAAGCTACCAAATCGATTATAGGATAGTGTGAGCTTTGGTATGTCCAGCTTGACGTGTTCTGCAAGGTGTCGATCTACAAGGAAAAAGGGAAAAACAAACTAGGTAAGTATATAAAATGCTTAGTAAGTTCATAGGTATTAAACAAAAGCTTACCATAGCTTTCAATTAAACACAATAAGTTACTAAGCATGACATAGTTGGCTAGACATAGCAAACCACACATCAATAAGGTAAGTTTTAACTTGTAAATAAAACATAAAATGCCACAATCACATATCATACCAAATTCATGTTATTTTGATTAACTAGATCAAAACTTATGCAACCATGGGTTGAAACAATTCCATACATGCTAATGTCATTTCTTCAATACCTTGTTCAAGTTCAAGTTCAACATTTCACAAGTGAATATCAAGAACATTATGTCTCGTTTCAATTTCTCAATTCATGTAATCTGTTTTGCCCGATGAACCCTAGTTGTCACACCCAAAAAATGATATATCCAAAAATGTGAGTGAGGTATGAAACTTAACTATTTTGGCGCACTATTGTAGCATAATCTGCCACCTTCCTCGCTTGCTGATGAATTAGAGTATTGACACATACTAGCGTTAAAGTATTTTCTCGTTGGTGGTATCCAAGGATTTAATTTCAAGGTATCTTCAAGTGAAGAAAGAATACGTCCAACAAAGAGTATGCCCCATAGTTTTGGCTGAGCATGAAGAGTCTACCAAGTGTATGAGAAAGTTGTAGGAGACTTAATTATCTTTAAGACCAAGCCATATGCGAGTCACCGCCAAGGTATAGTACGCTCAGTTTGCTTGAGCATTGTTCAAGTGGGTTCTTGTAACGGGATTGGTTGAGAGTTAACTAAAATGATTTGACCCTCCCCATGACTAGTCAAATAGTAATGGATTTTCTTTTATTTTTTTGCCTAGATTTTGTAAGGAAATTAGGGAAAATTTTCAATAACCACCGCCACTTGTGACACCCCAAATCGAACCGAAACGGACCGGCCCGAATCCAAAGCGACACATTAGTCACCGAAGTGACTCTCCAGCAGAAAATCACCTAAATCACACCCCAACCTTATAACACCTCAATTCTAACAAATAACTATCTAATCTTTTTTTTTTAATTAGCCAGTTTTCCTTAATCTGTTTATTAATTAAGGATATATTAGCTAAGTTTTATTACATTAATTCATACATACAACTCTAATTAATCTAATTACAACTAATAAACACCATGTTTATAATAGTTTAAACATTCAAAATCATGATTAACAAACAACAATTAAAACATACAATGGACTTACCTTAGTCACAAATCTATTCACTCCCGGACAAACTACAATTAAAATGTATTTGTAATACCCTGAAAATTACTACAGTAAGAAAGTAAGATATTATCCTTGATATAGTAAAATAAGGAAATAAAATGACAAAAAGGGAAATTTTGAGTTATGTAAACATTGGGAAGTATATTATGATTTATTAATTCAAGAAAGGACTAAAACGCAAAAGTGAGAAAAGTTTTGTTGGTCAAGAGTAAATACTCAAAATTTGAGGGGTTAAAGTGTAAATATAAAAAGTTGAAGGATCAATAGTGCAAATATTTTAAGGGTGGAATGATCTAGAAACTAAGGAAAATGGATGAATTAGGACCAAATTGAATAGGTGAAGAATTATGAGGGACTAAATCGCAATTTTACCAAATTAAGTGATGACTCAAGGATGGAATTTTAAAAGATCATAAAGGGCAAAATGGCCAATTAGAAAGAGAGAGAACTCTAGAAGGAAATGATGATGTTGGTGATATTTTAGATTAATTAAATAAATAAATATTAGTTTACTAATATTTTGATTTGATTTTTAATTATATTTTATTATTATTTTATCTAGTATATAAGGAAAGAAAGATGAGGAATTCTCTTCATCTTTCATGCAACCAACGTGAGAAGAGAAAAGAAAGAAAGAAAATTTCTTTTCTTTACAATTTGGTCCTTTTACCAAAAAATCACCATTTTCACTTAGAAATTAAAAGAATTTCCATAGCTACCAAGAGAGAGAAATAATAAGGAGACTATGGGGAGCTAGAATATCAAGTTAGATTCAAGAAATAGAAGCTGGAGGAGAGAGAAAATCAACTTAAAGACTGAAATCAATAGAACAAGGTAAGAACATCAAGATTTCAATATATTTTTGAGTTTGATATTATTGAAAAAGTATGAAAATGATGTTAAAGTAGAGTTTTATGATATAAGATTCTATGTTCTTGATATGTTATGAAGGGAAATAAGAGGAAGTGATGGGAAATATTGTAGAGAAAGGAAAGGAGGGTGTTATAAACTTGGTTATCAACATTTTGCACTAAGACAGTTTTGGACAACAGCAGTAGTTTGAATTTGAAAATTCACCAAAAATTATATAAATTGAATTAGAGGTTAATTAAAGTATTAAATTAAATCCTATTGAGTCTATTTTTACATAGAAGAAACGGTGTAGGCAAAATAATTTCATATTGTGAGATATATGAATTTTTGTGTGATAGGGTCAGATTGATTTCGGGCTCCCCTATTCTAACTTTGGAAAATCATCAAAAATTGTAAAAAAAAATAATTAGTAGTTTAAATTTATATTTTTAAATTTTTTTTGAGTATAATTTCAAGAGAAACAAACGGAAACATCATCCAAACCCCGTACAAAGAGATAATTAATTTTTAGTAAGCAAAGGTCAAAGCTGTCAAACAACAGAATAGGGATAAATTTGAAGATTTTACTGTACTTATTGGCTAAACTATAAATTCTGAAAATTTTATGGAAAAAATATATTTGAGTCTAGTTTCAAAAACATCAAGCAGATCTTAATTTAGAATTTTTTAGCTCAAGATATAAATAATTTAGTGACTATGACTCAAGTGGACAACTTTGATATGAATATAAGGAAATAGTAAAATTATAGATAATATTACATATAAGCATGTTATATACATTAAGGATGTCGAATGGAGAGGAGGAGGAGGAGGAAAATATACGAATATTCAACTAGCATGGGTTTTCATTAAAAATGGCTAATTTGCATGTTTTAGGCTCAGGGACTAAATTGAATAAAATTAAAAATTTAAGGGTAATTTTGTAAATATGTTAAAAATGACAAAATTGCATGAAATGAATTGTTTTATTGTCTAAATTAGTATATTGAAAGAAATTATTAATATCAAGTGGGTTTAGAGCTTTAATTTTGTTGTATGATGATGTTATAAAGTGATTTTATTAAATATTGATGTTAGGATCAAATTGTGAAAATGATTAAAATATTAGGGTTTGGTATTAAATTTCTATTTTATTGAGGACTGTTTGATAGCCTAGAATATATGGATAAATTATTAATTGAGGAAAATTAGTTGATTTGATAGATTAATTAGTTAAGGGACTAAATTATAAAAGTTGTAAAAGTTGGGGTAATTAAGTAATTAAAAAAATTGAAGGGTATAAACAGTGAAATGAATTGGAACTGAAATATATGCTAATTAATGAGTAATTTTATATTTTAGATCAAGATTTCATAGATACTCATGAAAAAGGAAAAATAGCAGAATAGTCCCTAAACTCCTGCAATTATTACAATTCAATTCAGGTAAGTTTGTATGATTAAAATTTAATGTTTATTTATTAAATTGATGAATGGTATTATGTATTTATTCATATCTATTACTGAAAACAAAATTATTGTTAAATTATGAAATTGAATTAAATGTTCAAAACAAGTGGAACGCGGGATTAAGTACAATCGTTCCGTGGCAAAGGATGAATTGACGGATAAGACCATAACTGGGTTATGGCACTATGAATGTAAGACCATGGCAGTGTTTATATGTAATACCATAGCTGGGCTATGGCATTCTGATGATAAGACCATAACTGGGTTATGGCACCATGAATGTAAAGGATGAATTGACGGAAAATGTAAAGGATGAATTGACTGCAAATTACCCAAGTAAATCAAGGTTCAGCATTTGTTGCGAACTTTTGTGTTTACTTTCTGTTTAGCTCTCATGAGCTTCTGTTTAGCCTTCGGGCTTCTGAAAACAATGTCCTCATATCTGTAAGTCGTTCTTCGAATGGTAAGATAACATGAATTGTTTTTGGATGATATATGTATATGAAGAAATAGTAAGAGAATGATATGTGTCATGATATGTATATATATCAATATCTTGATATGTTGATATATGGAAATTATGTAAGTTGTGATGAGGAATAAACTCAAGTGTGATATGTTGATAAAATAAGTTTATCAACGTTGAATTTATATGATATATGTTCAAGTATGCTAACAAGTGTTGTTGTTGACGCTTAGACAAGTGCCAAGTTACTGGTTAAATGGTAATATGTTTATTATATGATGCGCTGAAAGGGTAAGTGCTCAAATGAAAATATACTTGTGCTCATGAAAGAGTGGTAAGTTTTAAGCTATGCAATTTCTTATAAAATGAGTTATCATGTGATTAATTCAAAAAATGTCTATGTTTAAATGCACTAGCTTGTATTTATGGTTGAATGATATGCACATGACTAGTGTGTTATGCCTATGGAATGAGTGTGGAAAGTAAAGAAATGCAAATGAAAATAAAGAAATTTTGGAAGAGTTAAAGTTGTTTAAAATCCTACTATGCTAGGAATATTATGTATAAGTTATACTGTAGATTTATTCACTTAGTGAGTTGTTAAATATAACTTCATGAGTATTGTGGTAGCAATATTAGATTATTCTTGATAAGCATAAATTTCATATTTGAAAAGGAAGTATTATGATTAAAGTTTATACGAGCTTACTAAACATTCATTGCTTATGTACTTGTTTTCCTGTAATTTTTAGATTATCGGAAGCTCGAATGGATTGGAAGCTTGTCGGAGTTGTATCACACTATTCATCGGTTCTATCGATGCTTTCGAATGTTTTGATTTTGGTTATAATGGCATGTATAGATTAACATAGAATTGGGTGAGAAATATGGCTTGTAAAAATCGCCAATTTTCGTCCACACGGGCAGAGACACGGGCCTGTGTCTCAACCGTGTGTTACACACGGCTAGGTGACACGGTCGTGTGTCCCCTGTATCTTAAGTTTTCACAAAATAGAATGCTTACACAGCCTGAGACACAGGCGTGTCTCCAAACCATGTGAGTCACACGGCCTGGCCACATAGCCATGTGACCCCTGCAGTGTTGAAAATTTTAAATATTTTCGAAAAATTTTCTGAGTCTTCGACTCAGTCTTTATTTGTTTCTAATACGTAATTTAGGCCTCGAGGGCTCGTTTAAGGGACAATATATATGATTTTGATTGGTTTCTAATATGAAAGCTAATGAAATGAAAAGTTTGATAATTAATTTATAAACTTCGGTAATGCTCTGTAACCCTATTTCGAGGGCATATTCGGGTTAGGGGTGTTACAGTATTAGTGAAAATTTCATGCTTCAATCACCATGTTTTCAATCACCATGTTATCACTTAGCAACATACAGTAATACACTCAACATTTAACCATAAAATCAAACATTGAAACACATATAACATCTCAAAATTAATATCCAAATGTAAGTCTCAAACATCCATTACGAGTGTATCAAATTATCCCAATTGAGTGCCACAATGCCCTCTAATGTATCAATAGAAAAGTCCTTAATCTATACTACCAAGTAGCCTTAAACTTAGACTAGCCTTGCCCTTATTCCTCGACTCCCCAAAGTCGGAAATACTCTACACAAAGCTATGAGGGTGTGAGCTGAAAAAGCTTAGTGAATGGCCATAAATTCAATACGTAACTCACACAAAAAAATATACTTAAACCAACGCAAATCATGTATCAACTTTCAGGTATAACATCCATAATTTCAATTATATTTTCACGCTCAATTATGGTATTCAATTGACTGAAATTTTCAGCAGCAATACAACATCATAACATCATAATTCCACATGTTATTCCATAAGTAAAAATCATATTTATTATGGCATATGAAAATATAATATATACACTTATATTGGAAAATGAAATCCATGGAAAAATATAAACATGTGATCATGCACTGGATAAATGGATCTCAAATCTCCCAAATATCGAATACAATACTCCAGTTGAGTGGGGCGTAGCCACACTCTCCCTTATGTCGCCTCGAAATCGCCAATGACTGAGTGGCGAAAAAGGCTCAACACTCCCTTATTCACTCTAGCAAAATCAATACTCCTAGAGTCATATGCTAACATATAACACATGTAGTGGTGAGTAATCACTAATCCTAAGGCATGCCATCTATATCCAATGGATCCACCATGAAATGTTGCCAATATAATCAAACACACAGGGCATAAACACTGATATTTAAGCACTTAATTCAATATATAAAAATTTAATTTAAAGCATGTCACTTAGCAATTTTAACATCCACATAGATAAGCTCAATAAGTGTCTTTGTCCATAGATCTAAAACCAACTATAAAATCATCATCAAGTGCTCTAATATACAGTAATCCATGAGCCAATTATTAATCAATATAATTCAAATCAACCATATCAAAAACTCTATTCACAGTTTCCATAAATCATTTACAAATATGCTTTCATAAAATTAAAAGCAATTTTGAAATCTAAACCATTTGAAATACAATTGAATCTCTAGAAACACAATTCAAAACCTCAATTCAGAATGTAAATAGGCATGTTTACAAATTGCCTTTAAAAACCACTCACATTCACACTTTGCTTCTTAAGTCAAAGTGTATCAAGTAGTTGTATTTGGACCTCAATTCTGATTAGTAGTGGCCCCTCCTCGATATGGATCTTAAAAAGAGGTAAAATACATGGTATAAGCTATCGTTAACAACAAGAAAATTGAAAAATCATGAACTACATAGATTTGAAACGCCTTTCCAATATACCTTACCGAAAACTCACAATCTAGCCGAAACACAAATTCCATCCCCTAAATGACCTTTTCTGCACCAAAAATCATTTATAAACATCATTCCTAATCTATCAACATAAAACCTAAGCATCAATTTCATCAATCAAATTGTTTTATAATTTTCTAGAAAATTAACTCATGTTCTTAGTTAAAAACAGATTTGTCAAAATTGATCAACCAAATGAGTTTGATCTTTTGTTTTCTGATCAAAATCCTGATTTGAGCTTAAATATCCATTTAATTTTGGATTCCAACCTAAAACCATGAATTCACCATTGATGAATCTCATGTTCAAGAGCTAAGAGACCAAGATTTGAAAAACCATTTTATTTAATTTAGATTGAAAATAATGATTAAAAACAATCTTAGAATGAATTTAAAGTTGAGAAAATACCTTCAATCGATCTAAAATCACCAATATTGAAGATTGGATCAAGATCTTTGAAGAACTCGGATGAGTTTTTTGTCAACTTTGGAAATCTTTTCTGGAGAATTTTGAGAGAATAAAAGATGAGATCTAATCTTTGATATGTGAACTTTGAAAATGAAAAAGAAAAACGAGAGAAAATGCTTAGAAATCGGGTGAGAATTGTGTGTGAAGTGAGGAGGCCGCAACGTTTTTGAACGGAAGAACCCCCACCTGATTTTCAAAAATTGAGGAAATTGAGATCGAGCCACTCCCACAATTCCCTTGTTTTACTAAATAATCCTTTCCCTCCAAAATTCCAAAAAGATGGGTAATCTGCAATCGAACCACTCAAATATTTCCCTTGTTTTGCAAAATATTCCTATGTAATTAATATTTTAAATTCTCTCAATTAAACCCCCATTTTAATTTAATTTTCAATTCTAATTTGACAAAAAACATTTATTTTACCCAAAAATTATTTAAAACTATAAAATTAATTTTCCTAAAACTATTTTTATTTTTCTGAATAATATTTCTCGATTTTTAAATGAAATTAAGCAAACTAAAAATTCACTAATAAACCCGATTAACTCTTAATTTTCACTCGAAACCTGGTAAACTTACCCAAAACTACTAGACCTATTTTTAGACCCAAAATTTCGTCCCAGAAATTTACTTGAATAGAACAAATATGGGTACTGACGCCACATGATATCTTCCGGCTCCCAAGTAGCTTTCTCAATCTTGTGGTTGCGCCACAAAACTTTCACCAATGGAACTGTAACATCCCTTACCCGTGTCCGACACCGGGACAAGATACGAGGCATTACAGTGCTTAACTTTACTTGGACATGCATTATCGAGCTATAAATTCTCGTTACAACTTAAAACTTTTCTATCTTAATCATAACGTGCTTAATATGGGCCTACGAGGCCTTAAACACATATCCGAGAAGTTTCGGACTTCAACCGGAAACTTTTGCATTCTTTGAAAATTTTTACCTAGACAGGGGTCACACGCCCGTGTGGGCAGGCCGTGTGGTCTCACACGCCCATGTCCCTAGCCCGTGTAGAATTTATTTTTCCTTTCGAACCTACAAGGGTTTTCACACGGCCGGACACACGCCCGTGTCAATGGCCCGTGTCCTTCACACGGCCTAGACACGCCCGTGTCCTCACCCGTGTGTGAAAACTAGGGGTATTCTGTTTATGATGTCAGTAACCCCTTAAGGAGCACACGGCCTAGGCACACGCCCGTGTGCTGGCCCGTGTGACGATTCAAATTCTCGTAATTACAATGCAGGGGACACACAGCCTATTAACACACCCATGGGGTTGACCGTGTGTCACACACGGCCTAGACACACGCCCGTGTGTCTACCCGTGTGGACACTTAGAGGCTATTTTCCAAGCCTTTTTGCCACCCTGAAACATAAACCCATTCAATTCATCACAAGAAACACATAGTATAACATATCAAACCATGAAGAATCCTCAAATTAGCATTCATTCCATGCACATTTTACTCATTATCTTGCATGACTATTCATTTCATTATACTCATCAACCTTGTAATATGAATTTGACAATATTGGCCAATTTACCATGGCCATTTACAAAATGAGTGTAAAACATTAATAGCCAGCCCTTTGGCCTTCAAACATGGCATGACACAAAACGATCAAGTTCCTATACATGCCATACTCAAAATGAATTAACTTTACTATACCAAAAAGAACGGTTGATAGTGTGATCTAAGCTTCTACGTTCTGTGATCCCCGAGCTAACTTGGCGAAACTACAAGGAAAAGGGAAAAGAGAGGGGTAAGCATATAGCTTAGTAAGTTTGCATGAAATTCTAAAGCAACATAATTGCTCAACTAAATTCATCCATTTCATGAAACAATAGCAACATATGTCTCAAATGCTTAAACATACTTACTCACATTCATTCTTACCCATCTCATATCACATCATGATTTAGTAACTTGTACTTACTCATAATACCTGTATCACTTAACCACACGACTTAGCACATATGCTAACATAAACATAAACTCAAGTCTTTATCATTCTTATCATGAATGAATTTCAAGGTCATCCATAAACGGATTTGACTCTATACCATTTTACATACTTAGCTCTTTTGCCAATGAACGAATCAGATTATCGTAGGATACTCAAACTCATCATGCATAAATCTTGATGCCAATGCCATATCCCAGATATGGTCTTACATGGGATCACCCTTTGATGCCGATGCCATATCCCAGATATGGTCTTACACGAGATCTTATAACTCGGTGTCGATGCCATATCCCAGACATGGTCTTATACGAGAATGTACATGAATGTCGATGCCATGTCCCAGACATGGTCTTATACGAGATCATTCTTTGGTGCCGAGGCCATATCCCAGACATGGTCTTACACGTGACCTTCTTTATTAGATGCTAATACATGGGTAACCCCATTGTTCCGAATCTTCATCCGAAATTTCACATAACTTATTTACAACATTTTCTCATCGAGGCTTCGTCACTTGATTTACATAACAATAGCATACATTGTCATAATATCAAGTAGCTTCAATATCGAACATTATGAGACTCTAACTTCATACAAACTTACCTCGATTCTCAAAATGTATATCGATGCTCGATTTAGTCCTTGATTTTGTTCTTGCCTCGGTTTCGATCCGGGCTTCGTGTTTCTTGATCTATAATAATAATTTCACTTGTTACATACAAACATTGACTAAATCGACTCGTAATTCATATTTTGGAAAAATTATAATTTTACCCCTAAACTTTTACATAATTACACTTTTTCCCCTAGGTTCGTATAATGTTTTTTATTCAACTTTCTTGCATTTCAAGCCTAGCCGAATCATGTTCTCAACTATAGCAACCTTCAATTTCCACTATTTCACTCATGTACGACCATTTTTATAACTTTTACAATTTGGTCCCTTTTATGCATTTTTCATGAAAATCACTTAGAAAAAGATGTTTATCATACATCAAACTTTCATATTCTTCCATAAAACATCAAAATACATGCATGTCATACATGGGTAAATTTTTTAACATAAACCCTAGCTCAAAATATAGCTAGAAATAGCTAAACCGAGCTACGAGGATCTCAAAAATGCAAAGAACATTAAAAACGGGGCTAGGATGCACTTACTATCAAGCTTGAAAGTTGAAGAAACCCTAGCTATGTCTTCCTTGTGATTTTCGGCCAAGGGGAAGGAAGATGGACACCATTTTTTGACTTATTTTCCCTTTTAATTCTTTTATTAACCAAATGACAAAAATGCCCTTAATAATCCTTTCTTAAGATTTTTCCTTCCCATGTCCATTTTTGTCCATCATCAAATATAATGGTCTAATTTCTAAATAAGGACCTCTAGTAATTTTTATAATTCTATTTCATACTTAAATCTTCTAGAATCTCATATTTTCTATTCTTTGCAATTTAGTCCTAATGGACAATTTAATCACTAATTAATAAAATATCTTCATGAGATTTTCATGCAATCATGAAACCACCTCATAATCCTTATAAAATCATTTAAACACATATTTCTACTTCGGATTTGTGGTCTCGCACCACTATTCTGACTAGGCCCTAAGTCGGGCTGTTATAGGAACCATCTCACTGCGCAGCACCTTGACCTCACGGTCTAAGATCACAATCGGTTCCTCCTTATATAAAAGGTCAAAACGAACCTCAATCTCCTCAACAGGAACATCATGGGAAGGATCCGATCTATACCTCCAAAGCATGGAACATGAAAGATATTGTGGATGCTCTCAAGCTCAGTCGACAACAGAAGACGATAAGGAATCGATCCAATCCGCTCAATCACCTCGTAAGGGCCACTGAACCTCGAACTATGCTTACCCTTCTTCTCGAACCTCAAAACCTTCTTCCAAGGTGAGACCTTGAGAAACACATTATCACCAACCTGATACTCGATATCTCAACGTCTCAAGTCAGTATAAGATTTCTGCCTATCTGAAACAGCCTTCAACCGCTTATAGATAAATTTTGCCTTATCCTCAATCTCACGAACCAAATCTGGACACAAATTCCTGTTCTCCTCCATGTCAAACTAACATAGTGGAGTCCTACACTTCCTACCATAAAGTGCCTCAAGCAAAGTCATCTGAATACTCCTCTAATAACTGTACGCGAACTGAGCCAATGGAAAATGTCGCCCCCAGCTGCCACCAAAATCAATAGCAGAACTCCTAAGCATATCCTCGAGAATCTGGATCACCCTCTCAGACTGACCATCTGATTGCGGATGATATGCTGTATTGAAGTGAAGCTTTGAATTCAAAGCCTCATGCAACGTCTTCTAGAACCTCAATGTGAACCGTGGATCTCTATCCGATATGATAGAAACTGGAACTCCATGCAATCTGACAATCTCCTATACGTAAAGCTCGACCAACTGTTGAAAATTGCAAGTCGTACGCACAGGTAAGAAATGCGCACACTTCGTAAATCAATCCACTATCACCCAAACTGAATCCTTCCGAGATTGAGTTAACGGTAATCCAGAAACAAAATCTATTGTGATCCGCTCCCATTTCCACTCTAGAATCTTGATCGACTGAAGTAACCCAGATGGATGTTGATGCTCAGCTTTAAACCTCTAGCAAACTAAACATCTACCAATAAAATCAACTACGTCCTTCTTCAACCCTGGCCACCAATAAAAAACCCGAAGATCCTGATACATCTTGTTCCCACTGGGATGCATAGCACATGGACTATTATGAGCCTCAGTAAGAATCATATGTCTTAGATCCCCGTCCATCAGAACACACATCCGACCTCTGAAGCAAAGGACACCATCAACATTAAGACCAAAATCTCTAAGAACACCTAACTAAACCTGACAGATACGATGCGCCAAACTCTTATCAAACGACTGTATCTCTCGAATTTATTGTACAAGGGTCAGCTTCACCAGAAGCTCAGTCAAAAAACCACCATCATTTGAAATCGACAAATTTGTGATCATCGCCCTCAAGTCAACCAAGGACTTCCAACTTAAGGCATTAGCAACAACATTCGCATTTCTTGAATGATACTCAATCACACAATCATAGTTCTTCAACAGCTTAATCCAACGCTTCTGTCTTAAGTTCAACTCTTTCTGGGTAAGGAGATACTTAATACTCTTGTGATCGGTGTAAATCACACACCCCTCACCATACAGATAACGACGCCAAATCCTGAGTACAAAGACTACGAAAACCAACTCCAGATCATGGGTTGGGTAGTTACACTCATACGGTTTTAACTGCCTCGATGCATAAAAAATTACCTTTCCCTCCTGCATCAGCACACAACCCAATCCCGTGTAAGAAGCATCACTGAAAACAACATACTCCTTACCAGGCTTTGGCTGTGTTACTACAGGCGCTTCAGTCAAAACTAACTTCAGCTTCTTAAAACTCCTTTACCTCTCATCAGTCCACTCGAAGGCAGTATTCTTTTGTAGCAACTTCGTAAACGTAGCAGTAATACTCGAAAACCCCTTAACAAAACGATGGTAATAACTAGCTAAGCACAAGAAACTTCTGGGCTCAGACACACACCTCGGCGGCTTCCAATCCAAGATCACCTCAACCGTCTTCAGATCAACCCAAACACCCTCGACTAAATGACATGTTCAAGAAAAACCACCTCTTGAAGCAAGAACTCACACTTGTTCAGCTTGGCATACAGTTGCTTATCCCTCAAAATCTGATGAACCACTCTTAAATGCTCGTCGTGCTCATCCTCCGATCGAGAGTACACCAATATATCATCTATAAAAACCACAATGAACCAATCCAGATAGGAATGGAATCCATTGTTAATCATGTCCATAAATGCGGTGGGTGCATTCGTCAACGTGAATGGAATGACAAGAAACTCAAAATGCCCATAATGAGTCTTAAACGTCGTCTTCATAACATCCACATCCTTCACCTTCAACTGATAATACCTAGATCTCAAATCAATCTTCGAGAAAATCGAAGCCCCCTAAAACTAATCAAACGAATCATCGATCCTCGAAAGTGGGTACTTATTCTTGATGGTCAACTTATTCAGCTGGCGATAATCAACGCACAACCTCAAAGTCTCATCCTTCTTCTTCACAAATAGAACCGGTGCTCCCCACGGTGACACACTCAGTTGAATGAAACCCCGGTCCAACAACTCCTGTAACTGGAGCTTCAACTCCTTAGGTGCCATACGATAAGGCACAATTGACACCGGAACTGTACAAAGATAGAGCTCAATACCAAACTCAACTTCTCTATCCGGCGAAATACTACGCAACTCCTCAAGAAAAGCATCTAGAAAATCACAAACTGCACGAATCTCATCCAACCTCAACTCCTTACTATCAGCATTCAAAACATAGGCTAAATAAGCTTCGCAACCTTTCTGGACTAACTTCTCGGCTCCAAGCGTAGAAACCACATTGGATAGCAACCCAGACATCTCTCTCACAACAACAATCTCAAAGCCATTAGCACAACACAAAGGCACCAACTTCACCTCACAGTTGACCTTCGCCCAATGCTCGGTCAACCAATCCATCCCAAGGATAACATCAAATCCCTAGAACGACAACTCTAAAAGATCTACAAGAAACACTTGTCCCTGAACCATCAGAGGACAATGTCGATAAACCCGATCAACTACTACACTATCACCCAGCGAACTCCTCACAGTAACAGGCAACCTAGATGTCTCTACAGAAATCCCCAACTCTCTAGCTACATCTCTCAAAATAAGCGATCTTGGAGCACTAGAATCTACTAAAGCTAGAAGAGGAAAAGACTGTAGTGTGAATGTACCTGCGATGACGCCTGTGGCCTGTCTAGTTTGGGGCTCTCTAACTGCATATAATCTAGCTATACATTCGGTCTCAACTCGAGTAGCTTCTCTATGACCAAACCCTCTACCACCATCACCTCTGCCACGACCTCTCCCTCGAGCCGGAGTAGATGCAACAACAATGATAGGAACAGCAGTAGCAAGCTGGTCTCTAGCCATAACTACCCTCATAGTGCAATCTCTAATACGGTGCTCCATCGATCTACAAACAATACAGGCACCGGTCACCCCCTAACACACTTCAAGATGTCTACGGTTACAATGCTCACACAATGAAAACATAGCACGTCCCTGATCACTCGTGCCAATCATAGCTTTTGCAAGCTACCTAATCGGACCCTGGCCTACAGTAACTCGTTGTCCAAACCTAAAACAACCTCTCTTGGCCTTCTGGCTAGATCCATTAGCAGATTCCGACAACCTCCTAACTTTCCCAGTAGTAACAGCTTTGGGCTCCTCACCCAAGGTCTCCTCTAAAGCTCGGGCCTTCTCAACCAACTCGTCGAAGACTTTAGCAGACTGCGCTACTAGATACAACTTAATATCTCAGTTTTGTCCAAAACTCTTACAAAGACTAGCCTCTTGAGCCACCAACTCAGGCACATACTGGCTTAAATGCACGAACTCCACCTCGTACTTGTTCACAAACAGAATACCTTGGACCAAATCCATGAACTCGCATCTCCTCACCTCCAGAAGTCCCAATCGACCCACTAGGGTGTAGTACCACGCTTGACTATCGCCCACCAGTGATGAACCTCACCATCTAACAACGACATAGCGCAACCAAGCTTATCCATGTCAAAACAGCCCATCTGACCAAGGATACGGGTAACTCCCTCCAGCTAGTACTCAGCACAAGTAGGGTCTCCTCCCCTAACTCATTGAAACTCCTGACCATCTAGAACTCGCAGACGCTCTAGTGGTAATCCCTGGCGGACAAGGGTAGCATTGGCACCAATTATACGCTGCAATGCCCCAATCATCTCAGACATCAAGTGCTCAACTCAATCCAGATGAGTATTCTTACACAGCAGTGGCGGTGCATCTCCATGCAGTGGTAGTGGTACATCCTCCTGTGACTGTGGTGGTACCAGCAGTGCATCGCGACCACCTCGCCCTCATCGCGGAAGCATAACGTAGATTGAATACTAAAAAAAGGTAGGGAAAACGTACCATGAGTGAGTAGCAACAAGAGATCCAAGGCATAACTAAGTATAATTTCCTATAGGGCATTGTATTCCCAATTCCTACCCTAGAAGTCAGTTTATAAAACAAAGAGCATGTAAGGGCAAAACAGATAATTTCAAGCAAAATTATCAGCTAGGTTAGGCTTCGGGGTTATAAAACTCGTGACCACTAATGTTTAACAAACCTAGCTCTGATTGTAACACCTTTAACCCATATTCGTCACCGAAATAGGGTTTCGGAGCATTACCGATTAAACAGGCATAAATTACAAACATTTCATATCATATAATATTCAATTCATAAACCAATCAAACTCATATATATTGCCCCTTATTAGAGCCCTCGAGCCAAAAATATGCGTTAGAAACAAATCGAGACTAATTTGGAAACTCAGGAAATTTTTCGAAAAATATTAAAATTTTTCAAAGCTGTAGGGTTCACACTGCCGTGTAAGGACACACCCGTGTCTTAGACCGTGTGGGCATTCGAAATAGGGACACACGGCTGTGTCCCAGCCCGTGTCCATGCCCATATAACTCTCTAACTTGGGTTACACAGCCAAGCCACACGCCCATGTGCCAGACCGTGTGCCCTTTCGAAATGGCCTCGCACGCCCGTGTGCTAGCTGTGTGTCTCACACGGTCGAGTCACACATCTGGGTGTTTGGCCGTGTGGACTCAGAATGTACCTTAAACAACAAGTTTACCATTCCCTACAAGCTTGGACACTAAGTAATTCAAAAATCATTCGTTTAACCAGTTCAAAACACAATCAAACACATTCAAATTATGTCAAAACAATCATCTTAGGTGTCTAACCAATGTACCCTCATTGGTACCACAATTATATCATCAAATTATATCATTAAAGCATTATTCAAGTCCAAATTATAAACATACCAATTTAATCCATTTTGACTAGTTTTTGAACACTTAAACATCAATTTAACATGCCATAATATAACTTCAAACACAAACACATATTCATATGTATATACCAAACCATTATTAAACGTATAACCTCATTTACAATCAACCACAAAATAACTATTATTTAGACACCCTAGGTACATGCCGACACAAAAGGATAAACATCACCACGTTTGGGATCGGGATTGTTGGTGGATGCTGAATCGACGATCAAAAGTTAAGTACCTAACCTACGCACGGAAAATAAAACTGTACGCTGAGTAAAACTTAGTGGTATTTCTATAATCCGAATATTTAAAGACAAGAGATTACAAATGTATAATTAAAACATAGACACATATTAATATTTAAAAAAATCATCACAGCTACTATATGCCAACTCTTTGAATTCATACATGATAGCATATCATAATTCATTTGTTTCACAATATCCCAATTCTTATACTTGCTATATAAATAGCTTTTCACAATTTGGTTCGCATTTCATTCAAACAATGGCATTATCCATTCCATATTCAATTCATGAATACATAATTCATGTGTCTCATCTTCATATTTCAAATCACTATTCCAATTTCAATTCACATCCAATATCATCCAATATCAATCATAGTACCGTTTTATTTAATTACCCCTATTAACATGACTTGGACTCAGACGGATACATGAATCCAACCAACACACCAGTTTGGCACCAAGTGTGTAACACCCCTCACCTGTATTCAACGTCAGAATAGGGTTACGGAGCATTATCGGACTTATATAACAATTTAACATTCATTTAACTTACAATTCAAAAATTCATATAATTAACATTTAATAACATTCATATTGTCCCTAAAACGAGCCTACAATGCCTTAAACATGCTTTAAAACTAAACCGGTAACTCAAGAAATTTTTAAAACACTTAAATTTTTTTTCCAAATTACAGGGGACAAATGCCCGTATGGCCCGGCCGTGTGTCTCACACGGCCGAAGACACGCCCGTGTCACAGGCCGTGTGGACATTCAAAATGGGATCACATGGCCATGTCCCATCCCGTGACTGACCCCATGTAACTCTCTGACTTGGGTCACATGGCCAACACACACGCCCGTGTGGCTAGCCCTTGTGCCCTAAAAATTGCTACACACGCTCGTGTGCCAGGCCGTGTACTAGGCCGTGCCAAACCTGTAGGGTATACTAACTTAGGCCACACGGCCAATTACACGCCTGTGTGCAGGGCCGTGTGGAGAATACTGACTTGATTTTGAATTCAACACCAGGGGACATACGGTCGTGTAACATGACCGTATGTCACACACGGCTGAGACACTTGCCCGTGTCTCTGCCCGTGTGGACAAAAATAGGCTATTTACCAAGCCATTTTGCCACCCAAATTTGTACACACCTAAACCAACCCAATTGGCACCAAAACATCAAGGCACACATATACTACAATATGCTATTCCATTTTATACCAAATTCACATTCTCAACTCGACTAAATGGACACTTCCAAACATACATTAATTTGCCTAAATTTATAAGCATACAAATTCTCAAATCATCAACCATTTGACTTCAACAAAACCCATTATCAAATTCACAACACAAGCCATATGCACTAATATAAACACAACCAACCGACCAAATTAAGCCAACTTTCATGGCTATATACAAAACCAAACTTTAGACATTTACAAGCCAATTCAATTGGCTAAATTCATTACCAACACATATATCAAAATGACCAAAGTTCCTATACATGCCATATATCCCAAAAACATAGTTTCAAAAGTACCAAAGTGATAGTAGGATAGTGTGATGAAGTCTCCGACAATCCCGAATCCGAGCTAGCTTTGATTTCACTATAAAACACGGAAAAAAAAACAAAGTAAGCTATATTGCTTAGTAAGCTCGTATGATAATAAACACAACTTAACAAAATATACCAATCAACAATTGAACATATCTATATACAATTCATATAAAGACACAAACCTATCACGTTTTAAATCACAAGGTTAGAATTGAACTTCACAAGTTTCTTCGATTCAAAGCTTATACGGTTCATGTACTTACCTGTACCATCTCATATCAATCTCATACTCATCCGTATCTTTGATATACCTGTTGAACCATTCAGAATACTATTGGATACTCAGGAATCTTGTACCCTAAGTGCTTCATATATAGTCGAAGCTATCTCAATCTCGTATTACATATAATGCTCACACTAGAGCTATCAACGGGTCTACTCACACAAGCTGACGGTCATTGTAACAGTCCGGTTTAGACCCTAGTCGGAATAGTGGTTTCGGGACCACAAATCCGAGTCAAAAAATATTTTAATATTATTTTCCATATTTATAGTATATGAATTGATATGTGTGAAAATTTCTTATTAAAATTTTATTGTTTGTGTGCCGATTTATGAAAAAGGATCTCATCGCAGAAAATGCAAATGTAGCTTTCTATTTGATTAGGTGCCGAATTGATGTGTCTTATTAAGTGTGAGGTCCTTATGTGGTAAATGGACCCTTGGATTAATGCATGGAGAAAGATGGACATATGTTAGTGGAATTTTAATGTTATTATAAAGGTTAGTATGTGTCGAAACCATTTTTAAGGTTTTATGAAAAAACGGGGATCGACTTAAAAAAATGAAAACGGGAGTCGCCACCAATCCCTCTTTACTTAGGTGTGATTGGATCACCTTACAAAATGTTTTATTTCAAAATATTGTTTTTGGTCCACGAAATACAAGAAAACGGGTTCAGGAGTCGGTTACGTACGAGGAAGGGTTAGCACCCTCGTAACGCCCAAAATTTGGTACCTAATTGATAATTTCATGTCCTAATGTCGAAATTTTGAAAGATTTAAAATATGATCCTTTTATTTTAAAGAAAGCCAAGACTTACTTATCTCAAAGAAATAAAATGCTATACCCAATAAATTAGGATGCAACATCTCATGACTTCGAAACTAGGCTCGCCTTTATTTGTAGAAAATTCTTACCTCGAGACACAAAACATCATATCCAATAAGTTAGGATACAACGTTTTGAATTCCCGAGAATAAGTTTTGATTTGAAGTTTACAAGTTTCAATTTCGAAAGAAAAGGGATACTTAATATTTTAGGTTCAACGAGAAAAATCGAAACCCAGTGAGTTAGGGCACAATTTTTCTTGAAGCTCCCAAATATTAGGTATCACCATATTTTTTGGAACAACTTTGAATAAAAATGTGACAATTTAGTAAAATATATTTTTTTATAAAAAAATGATTTGAATAAAATATTGTATCAATGCATTACAAAATATAAATTCCACATAGTAATTCACTATAATTACAAGTTGTATTAACAAATAATATAGACAATAAACGAAAGAATAATGTGACATAGCAAATGATACTCATAATAAAAAGATTATGCTAAAACAATATTAAGCAAATAAAGAACATAAATAAACAAATACAAGTTATAAAATATGCAATAGTAATTTAAAAAAATCTATATGGAAGATAAAATTTAAGAAATAAATATGAAATACTACAAACAAGATCAAATAAAAAAATGAAATATATATATTTAAGAACATTGAATAAAAATAAAAATGACAATCTCTAAAATGATTAATATGTATAAACAATATATTTTAAATAAATAATATAAAAACTTAGAGTATATGAAAAATATAAGGATACTTATAATTTAATAATTTAGTACATAAAAATATAAATAATAATATATGATAAAAACAATTATAAGTAAGTAATATATAACTTAAAATAAAAAATATATTTATAATACGATAATCATAAAAAACTACATATTTAATATAAATAATCTAAACAATATTTGTTATATGATATACAAAAATTTATATAATATAAAGGATAAAATAATTTAAATTATACATATAATATAATATAATAATATATAATTTTATAATGTATAATATAATAATTAATATACACATTTTTAAAATAATATATAATATATAAATAATATTAAACTTAATAAAATAAAATAATAGATAATAAATTTATACATATAATACTGAAATAAATGAAAATCAGGAGTAAAATTTAAAAAAAATGGATGATATCGAAACACGCGCCAACATATAAGGACTTATTGGGCAATTATACCCTATCTCTTAAACGACGCCGTTTTGAAATCAGTCTTAAAGTAACTCGTGGGACCAAATTGAAACAACAACAAAATTTCGGGGCTAAATTAAAATAAAAAAATTGAACTAAATTAAAAAAATAATAAAATTGCGGAAGGACTAAAGAGGCAAATTGCCGTTTTTATAAAAACACGCGGATCCTTCTCGGGTCTCGGGTCAACACGCGGATCTGGCCCTAGAACGACGTTGTTTTGGCCTTAAAAGGGAACCCCCAAAACAGCGTCGTATTGATGGCTTATATAAGCTAATTTTTTTTTAAAAAAATCATTTTCGAACCATTTACAAAAAAAAAAAACAAACAAACTGAAAACCTCTCTGTCCTTTGGCCTTCAGCCAGGACTCCGACGAAGGGCCGTCGCACGCGCCACCGTATATGGCGGTCGGAGGCAAGCGACTCTGTTTTTTTAATGCGATTCGAAAGGTAATCTCTTTCTTGTTATTTTTTTTAACAATATTTGTATATGTAGATAAAAAACATAAATCAAAAAACCAAAAAGTAAAAACAATTTAAACGAAACGGAATAAAAAAATCACCTCTGCTGTTTTTTATTAATCTCTATATGTATCTTTATATTTGTGTGTATTTTTCTCTCTGTCTATGTGTCCTTTTACAGATTATTTTGGGGGTTTTTATAACCCAAAAAAATTAAAAAAGGAAATACACAGATTCTGTCTCGTTTGCCATTTTTACTGCTTTTTCTTTCCTTTTTGCAGGTGACCGACGAGAGATCCGGCAATGGGACGCTATTTGTGCACTGATTGCGGCTTGATGAGGGGCCTCTATTGTTGTTGGGTGTTGCGGCGCAGTGGAAACCTAGGGTTTCCTGCATCCGCAAGCATTTGGGTCACTTGGGCCTACTTAGTTTAGAATTGGGTTTGTGGGTAACGGATTGGGTTTGGGTCTTATTTTTTTAGTTTTGGGTAGTCTGTTTTAGGTTTGGGTCTGAGGGTGTAATTGGGCTTGTTTTAGTGTTTGGGCCATTGGCTGTAATGGGACTGTATTTGGACATTGGGTTTTATCATTTTTTATTTTTGTGTTTTTATTCTGGTTGGTTTTATTTGCATGGACCCGGGAAATAATGGGCTACTACAGCTGCCCCTCTTTGCTCATTGTCGTGTAACGAGAATAGGGCAAAGACGATAAAAGGTCCCATTTTGCTCGGTCTTGTCAAATGGTTGTATCTTCATGGAGATAGACTGGTATCTTCAATCTGCTTCACTGCAACTTCAGGAAGATGAGATTTACTATCTTTAGTCTGATCCACTGCAAACTCGGGGATACCAAACTGGTATCCTTGATCTTGCTTCACTACAACTTTAGGGAAACAAGACCTAATGTCTTCAATCTACTTCACTGCAACTTCAGGAATGCCAGATCTGCCATCTTTAGTCTACTCCACTGCAACTTTAGGGAGACAAGACTGATGTCTTCGATCTTCTTCACCGCAATCTCAGGAAGGCAAGATCTGTTGTATTTTAGCCTACTCCACTGCAAACTCAGGGAGATAAGACTATAATCTTTAGCCTGCTCCCTTGCTACCTCAGGGAGATAAGGCTAGTGGCTAAAATCTGCTCCCCTGCTACCTCGGGAAGATAAGATTCGCCGTCTTCGATTTGCTCCACTGCTATCTCAGGGAAACAAAATCTACAATTTTTAGTCTGCTTCCTTGCTACCTCAGGAAGATAAGACTAATGGCTTAAATCTGCTCCCCTGCTACCTCGGGAAGATAAGATTCACCTGTCTACAATCTTCAGTCTGCACCCTTGCTACCTCAGGAAGATAAGACTACAAACTTCAGCATGCTCCCTTGCTACCTCAGGGAAATAAGGCTAGTGGCTAAAATCTGCTCCCCTGCTACCTCGGGAAGATAAGATTCGCCGTCTTCGATTTGCTCCACTACTATCTCAGGGAGACAAGATCTACAATCTTTAGTCTGCTCCCTTGCTACATCAGGAAGATAAGACTTGTATCTTCAACCTGCTCCATTGCAACTTCAGGGAAATAAGGTCGGTGGCTTGAATCTGCTCCACTGCTACCTCGGGAAGATAAGATTCACCAAATTTGATTTGCTCCACTACTGCTTAGGGAGATAAGATCTATAAATTCACCGATGTTGCTACACCGTCCTCTGAGGGACATGTCCTGTAGACTCGGTTCCATATGTTTATGCCAAATGACCATGATGCTATGATCAAAATGAATCAAATGCTTCTAGCCACATATGTTATGAATGCAACATGTCATGAAAATAATTCCTTTTTAAATGTTTAAGGACTAGGATGCAATGATGGGAATGAATCAAATGCTCCTAATGAGATGCGCTATGATATATGAATGCAAAAATGTTATGAGTATGATTCCTACTCAAGGTGTCATCACTCATTTGTTCTTCATCTTTATTCCTCTTAAAACATCAATCATATTCTGCTCAACAAGCTTGCCCTGCTGTAATTTCAAAGTCAGCTCCACTTGAAACTTGAGGACACAAGGCTTGTACCATCCTACCATGATTTATAGGAATTGAATTTTTTTCAATCCGTCCCTTCTGCAATTTAAGGGTACAGGATTTATTTCAAACTCAATCCATTCCACCACAATTCAGAGGTTCTGAATTTTTCCATCAACTTAGTTTGTCACACCATTCCCCGAATGTTATGACTTGATGACATCGCTTACTTTCATCACATCAACTCATTATTTTGTCCAATTACCATTTGGACAGATAATTCAGAGAAATAGTCTCCATCTAGACTTTTCTTTCTCAAGTATTTCCAATCCCTATACATGGAAATTCTAAACAATTGTCCTGTTTCATTTCTTGTATTATCTAGAAATTTCCAAAGTAATATGTAGAACTTCTTTTGTGAAATTATTAGTTCATCAATCATTATTTCAATGCAACATGCTTATGAATAATGGGAAACAAGTAAATTGATCCTGAGAAGAGTTGAATAAATTATCAAAAGAAATTAGCTGGGAACATATCTTTGAGAAGAAAAAGTATCCAAAGATAGTAAATTAAATATAAATAGGACAAAGGTCAGATGCCCTAGATATCGCAGATTGGGCTTTTATATACAAACTCCACGAAGACTGCTTTGAGCTTATCATGTGTTTAGAAGACCCAAAGTATTTTGTTGATGCCCCGATATGCAACATACTTCATTTCTTGTTGACTCAAGTATAGCGAGATCGCTACATGCCCCTTTTGAATTTGAGCCGCCCTTTTCAGGTTTTCAACTCAAAACCCCTTTGGTCTCTAAGCGCCCTTTGCGGGTTTTCACCTAGGACTCTCCTTTTTTTTTATTTGAAGCCTCAAAGCGCCCTTTGCGGGTTTTCACCTTGGCCTCTTCTCCTTTTTAAGCAAAATATTTTTTGACTGCATCCGAATTCACAGGATTGGGTAAGCTTTTCCCGTCTATTTCGGTCAAAACCAGTGCACCTCCAAAGAAAGCTTTCTTCACCACATATGGTCCTTCCCAATTCGGCATCGATTTTCCTCTGAAATCCTTTTGTATGGGAAGGATCTTTTTTAGTACAAGGTCCCCCTCGTGAAACTCCCTCGGGCGGACTTTTTTATCATAGGCTCGCATCATTCATTTTTGGTACATCTGGCCGTGACGAATAGCCTTTAGCCTCTTTTCTTCAATCAAATTCAACTTATCATATCGAGCCTGGATCCATTCAGCTTCATCCAACTTTATTTCTGACAAAACTCGAAGGGAAGGTATTTCAACTTTAATAGGTAGAACTGCTTCCATCCCATAGACCAATGAGAAAGGAGTTGCCCTAGTAGAGGTTCTGACGGACGTCCAATAAGCATAGAGTGCAAATGGTAATTTCTCATGCCAATCCTTATAAGTCTCAGTCATTTTCCCTACTATCTTCCTGATATTTTTATCGGCCGCTTCCACTGCCCCATTCATTTTTGGACGATACGGAGACGAGTTGTGGTGTTTGATCTTGAATTGACTCTAAACTTCTACTATCATGCTGTTGTTCAAATTCAATGTGTTGTCTGATATGATCCTCTCAGGCATTCCATATCGACAAATGATCTCCTTCTTCAGGAACCGACTAACTGCTGACTTAGTAACGCTAGCGTATGAAGCAGCCTCCACGCATTTCGTGAAGTAGTCAATAACCACAAAGATGAAACGATGCCCATTCAAAGCTTTCGGTGAGATCGGCCCAATGACATCTATGCCCCACATGGAAAAAGGCCATGGAGAAGTCATAACATGCAAAGGTGAAGGTGGTACGTGAATTTTTTCTCCATAGATCTGACATTTATGGCATCTTTTGGCATAGTTGATACAATCTCCTTCCATGGTGGACCAATAATATCCAAATCTCATTATTTGTCTAGCCATTGTAAATCCATTAGCGTGTGTTCCACAAACGCCCTCATGAACTTCTTCCAGGATTTTCCTAGCTTCAACTGCATCAACGCATCTCAATAGTACCTGATCTTTTCTCCTTTTGTACAAGATATCCCCGTCTAAAACATAGTCAGAGGCCAATCTTCTTAATGTCCTTTTATCATTCTCAGTTGCATGCTCCGGGTATTCACGATTTTTTACATATCGCAATACATCATGATACCAAGGGTGGTCATCTTTTTCCTCCTCTTCCAGATTAAAACAATGAGCTGGAACTTCGAAAATACTCATATGAATAGGTCTCATATCCTCTGGTTTGTTTACTTTGATCATAGAAGCCAGGGTTGCCAAAGCATCCGCCATCTGGTTTTCATCACGTGGGAGATAATTAAAAGTGATGTCGTCAAACTCCTCAATCAATCCCAAAACTATCTTTCGATAATCGATCAGTTTGGGATCTCTCGTCTCCCATTTACCTTTAAGCTGGTAAATCACTAGTGCAGAATCTCCATATACTTCTAGCACTCTGATTTTATGCTCTATAGCTGCTCGAATGCCCATGATGCACGCTTCATACTCTGCCATGTTATTTGTGTAATCAAAATCCAATTTGCATGTGAATGGATAATGATCACCACCAGGGGATACCAAGATTGCCCCAATTCCATTTCCCACGGCATTGGACGCTCCATCAAAATTTAACTTCCATGGATGCCCTTCAGTAGTTCCCATATATATTAGCTCTTCGTAGGGGAAATCAAAGCTCAATGGTTCATAATCCTCTAAAGCCCTGCTAGCCAGAAATTCTGCTATTGCGCTCCCTTTTATAGCCTTTTGGTTCACGTAGACTATATCAAATTCAGAAAGCAGAATCTGCCACCTTGCCATTCTTCCATTCAGAGCAGTTGACTCCATCATATACTTTAATGGGTCAAGCTTCAAAATTAACCAGGTTGTATGATATAGCATATACTGCATCAATCTCCGAGTTGTCCAAATCAAGGCGCAACACAATTTTTCAATCGATGAATACCTCATTTCATACTCAGTGAACTTTTTACTGAGATAGTATATCCCCTTTTCCTTTCTTCCTGACTCATCATGTTGACCAAGCACACATCCCATGGAGTTATTGAACACTGTCAAATACAGTATCAATGGTCTATCTGGATTAGGAGGAGATAGTACTGGGGCATTTGACTGATATTGTTTGACCTTATCAAAAGGTTTCTGGCACTCATCATCCCATACGCCTTGGTTGTGTTTTTTAAGAAGACGAAATATAGGATCACATTTCTCAGTTAATTGTGAAATAAACTGAGCAATGTAATTCAATCTTCCAAGAAAACCTCGAACTTCCTTTTGAGTGCGCGGTGGAGGTAATTCTTGTATAGCTTTGACCTTATTTGAGTCAACTTTGATTCCTCTTTCACTGACTATGAAACCCAGTAATTTCCCTGACCGAGCTCCAAAAGTACATTTTTCTGGGTTGAGTTTTAATCGAAATTTTCTCAACATCAAAAATAACTTCTTCAAAACTTCAATGTGTTCATTTTCTGTTCGAGATTTGGCGATCATATCATCAACAAATACTTCGATCTCTTTGTGCATCATATCATGGAACAAGATTACCATGGCCCTTTGATATGTTGCTCCTGCATTCTTTAGCCTGAATGGCATCACCTTATAACAAAAGGTACCCCACAATGTTATGAAGGTAGTTTTCTCCATATCCTCAGGGTGCATTTTGATCTGATTGTATCCCAAAAAACCATCCATGAAAGAAAACAGTGAGTATTCCGCTGTATTATCCACCAATGTGCCAATATGAGGTAAAGATAAATTGTCCTTTGGGCTGGCTTTATTTAAGTCCCTGTAGTCTACACACATCCAAACCTTTCCATCCTTCTTAGGAACAGGTACAATGTTGGCTACCCATTCTGAGTATTTTACCATCTGTAGAAAACCAGCATCAAACTGTTTCTTGACTTCCTCCTTTATTTTCAACACTACATCAGGCCTCATCCTTCGTAGCTTTTGCTGAACCGGCTTGCACTCTTCTCTTATGGGAAGGTGATGCACTACTATATCAGTACTTAACCCAGGCATATCTTGGTATGACCATGCGAAGACATCTTTAAATTCCCGTAATAACTCAACGAGGTCTTGTTTTGTCTTTTCGGCTATGCGCTTTCTGATTTTCACAACCTTTCCTTCCTCCAAGGCTATGTTCTCTACCTCCTCTCCATGGGGTAAAATTTATTTCTCCTCTTGCTTTACCATTCTCAACAAATCTGGAGACAAGTCACAATCCCTGTCACCTTCAAAATCCTAAGATTCCTCTAAACACATGTCTTACTCAAAATGGACCTCTGAATCCGTAGTATCGTTGCTCATGTCATTGATATCTAGGGACCTGTGGTAGGCACAAAAGAATGTACAAAGAACAAATGAATTCAAGAGCATCTATTTACATTGTATGAATAAAAATACCAAAAGAAAAAAAACTTGGGATGGAAATTAGAATATCAAAAAAAAGAATAAAAAATAAAGGAATATTTGCTCGAATTAATTATCAAAGATGTGTTTTATTGAAACAAAAATGTCTAAACATGAGCCTATTTCACAAATGAAATCTTATTGTTTCTAGGCTTTAAAACAATAAGTGTGTTCTGAACATTACTCTGTGCAATCTCTAAATACTACAGGAAGTTCCTCTGCAGTCCAATTGTTCAAAACGCTTCCAGGTTCATAAGGAAGAATGCCCAATAGGTTTCTTTGCCCCGTTTCTTCTTTGTGTATGGCATTGATGTGAGGATTTTCATTTTCCAACAATCCTCTCTCCGGGTGAATTATCCCTCCTGATACAAAAGTCTGGGATATATGAGGGAACGTCATCAATTCCCACTTGACTTCTTCTCCATTTAACCGCGCTCTTCTTCTCTCTTGCTTGTTCTATATTTCTTTCCTCCTCTGTCTAGCATCTGGCCGAAAACCCAAGCCAAAGCGGTCTCTTTTCTCTTTTAGTGTTGGAACTTGAATCTCTCCTTGAAGATGTCTGCCCAATCCTTTTCCTGGTAAGACTCCTTTCCCCACCATCATTTGTAAGCCCATTCTCGTGGTCCTGGGTATCTTAGGCACTGGAACCTCATTCCCCTCCAAAATGAATGTGGAGTTCACGAACTCTAAAGATTAAAAGGAACACTCAGTGGCCTACTCATTTGCCTCTAAATATGGCACCTCGTTGGTAACAGTCACTATGATGTCTTCCTCCGCGTTTATAGTAATTAGCCGACCTTCTGTCACCAACTTTAATTTTTGGTGCAACGATGAGGGCACTGCTCCTGCCGAATGAATCCAGGGCCTTCCCAACAAGCAATTGTAGGATCGCTTGATATCCATCACCAAAAAATCCACTTCATATGTGTTTGGCCCAATCAGCAACGATATGTCAATCCTTCCCATCACTCTTCTCTCAGTGCCATCAAATGCTCTCACTATGTTCTGGCATGTCTTAATGTGAGAACTGTCTATAGGCAATCTTTTTAGTGTAGACAATGGTAAGACATTCAAAGCCGATCCGTTATCTATCAACACAATTGGCAGAGTGTATCCCTTGCAATGAGTAGTGATATCGAGAGCTTTGGTCGATCCCATACCCCCAGGTGGAATTTCATCATCACTGAAGTAAATGAAGTTATCAGCACTTATATTACTAACCAAACGGTCAAGTTTATTGACAGATATATCTTTAGTAACGTAAGTCTCATTCAGCACTTTAATCAATGCCTCACGATGCACTTCTGAACTTAAAAGCAAGGCTAGCACTGATATGTGAGCCGGTTGTTTGCACAATTATTCTACCACACTGTATTCACTATGCTTCAAGAATTTCAGAAATTATTTAGCCTCTTCTTCTTTCACTGGTTCGTTGATAAGGGCCTCAGGTCCTTTCTCTTGTTCAACTGCCACAGTCTTTGATTTCAATGGTTCTGTTCTGACGTTTCCTGAATCGTAACGCCTTCCACTACGTGTGTAGGACCCTTCATTTTGGACCTCCTTGGAAGTGTCGGCTGAGATTTCCACTCCTTGTATTGTCACGTTGCAGTCGTAATTCCAAGGTACCATTTTGTTATCCTTGTAAGAAAAGGAAACAGGTTTCTGAATTACAACTTTTGGCACCACTTGTATTCCGCCCTCAGTATTTCTTGGTCGAGAGATGATGATCCTCAAATAATTGACTTTTTAGTTTGCCAACTCTCCTTCTGTCACGCATATGTTTCCTCCCTCCGAGCCTTTTTTCATAAAATTCTAATTCCTTATTGTCCATAAGGCTTTGCACCAAGACCCTGAACTCAACACATTTCAGGATCTCATGCCCTTCTGCTCTGTGGAACTCACAGTAGTCCCTTACTCTTTTGCATCCATCTATAGAATCGAATTCTATCAATCCTTTTTCTACCATTTCCCTCCAGACCATTCTTAACGGGGTTTTTACCTCCGTAATATCTTCCTTGATCCTTCTCACGATATTTTTGCCAATTGCATTTATCCCCTTATCTCCATGATTAGGTAATGGGTTCTCCACACTAGGTGTATCATCAAACTTTACAATCCCCATTTTGATGAATCTCTCGACTAACTTTTTGAAGGTAGTGCAGTTTTTTATTGAATGCCCCGTTATTCCCACATGGTAGTCACATTGAGCGTTTGAATCATATCATTTGGGATATGGGGGCTGTAACGATTTTAGATAAAATAGGGACACCACGTGTGCGTCAAATAAACTTTGATATAGCTCTTTATACGTCATTGAGATTAGCGTAAATTGGAGCTTTTTAGAGTTTTGCCTTGTGCCTGTTTCTTGTCTTACTGACCCTTGTTGCCCAGTAGCAATTACTTTTGGTTGGCTAACAGTAATTGCCTTTGAGTACCCTTTGTTGTATGTACTCGTATTATTCACCTCGTTATCCTTTTTCCTAGGAGCAGACCTTTTAGTGGTTTCCCCTGCTTCGATCTTGCCACCCCTTATGGTATTTTCAATCATTTCTCCTGCCATCACTATATCTGCAAAGCTCTTAGTGGTGCTTCCTATCATGTGAGTGATGAAGGGAGCCTTCAAGGTATTGATAAAAAGCATTGTAGTTTCCTTTTCTAAGAGCGGTGGCTGAACTTGCATGGCAACCTCCCTCCATCTTTGCGCATACTGCCTGAAGTTTTCATTTGACTTCTTCTCCATATTCTGCAAAGTGATCCTGTCAGGCGTCATGTCTGTGACATGATTGTATTGCTTCATGAAAGCTTGGGCCAGATCTCTCCAGGAGCTAATCCTAGCATGGCTGAGTTGATTGTACCACCTAGATGCTGCCCCTACTAAACTATCTTGCAAACAATGAATCAAAAGTTGATCATTGTTAACATAGCCGGTCATGTGTCTACAAAACATGGTAATGTGGGCTTCAGGGCAGCTAGTCCCATTGTACTTCTCGAATTCTGGCATTTTGAACTTATGAGGAAGCACCAAATCTGGAACCAAACTCAAGTCTTTAGCATCAATTCCATGGTGATTATCAGCATTTTCTAAAGCCTTGAACTTTTCTTCCAACCATCTACAACGATCTTCTAACTGCCTTGAGGACTCAGTTCTTGTCCCCTCCCTCTTTGCTATATCTAAGTCAGGGATAACAGGATTAGCAGGGTTATCTCCTGGGTTGGATCCTGTGCCAACTTGGAAATTCATGGGCACTCCAGTGTCATTTTGCCCTTGTTGAGGCCTAATTGTGATGGATGGCCTTCGGGGGTACTCTTCAGGTTGTTCTTGTACATGTGGTGGGGTAAAACCCGGAGGAAAATCCTCATTACCTTCTCCAGCATTAGTCATGGGACCTTTTCCTTTGTCCATCGCCCCATTCAGTAGCTGAGTCATTTGAGCTACCATATTCCTTTGGGCTTCCATCATTTGTTCCCTCATATCTTGCTGGATTTTTGCCAACTGCTCTTGCAGCTGGTCTTGCATGTCTCTCTGAAACTGTTCGAGTCTTTGATCCATATTCTTTGTTTTGGCGCGTGTACCGTAACGATGTTTGGTTTCCAAATTTTTCTTTCTCTCTCTCTCTCTCCTCTCTCTGTGATAATTTCAACTAATTAGGATTTTTCTATGGACTTAAATGCATATGATGTGATGTAATGAAAATGCATGAATGCCAAAGAGAAGGTATCGATTCATATTCAATTTAATTTAGAAAACTTTATTAGAAAACAAAATCCTTTACATAAAACGGACTACAAATATGCTTTCACCTTAATGCCCAAATTCTTAACATTCCTAAACAACAAAGCTAGCTCTTGACCACGATCTAACTGTAGCTTATATTTCATGCTCAATGTATCAGCCTGTACCGCCAAAGCCTGTAGATGATCAGCTACCTCTCGAATCTAAACTATTGCTTCACCCATGAGATAATCCCGACTCCTAACTTGATCATGAGAATGATGGAGCTCTTCCTTCCAATGCCCTTCTCTTGCTTCAAGAAGCTCAATCCGAAGTTCACAGTTGTGCAATGCCGATTCTAACTCTTCGATCTTACCCTTCATTTCCTCAATCTTGTTCAAACTTGACTTTAACTCATTTGCAGAATTACGGCTTTGATGGTGGTGAAGAGACCGTCCCAGTTCAGCCACTCTAGCTTTTAATCCACTTTTCTCCTTTTGGCTTTCTGTCAAACTCCTTTCTAAGGCTTCGTTTCGCATCTGCATCTCTTGGAACTTCTTCTTTCAATGGTCAACTTTGGCCTTTTCCTCTCGAATCTCCTGTTGCCACTGTTTCGAAGTCTTCCCCAATCCAAAATTTTTCATTGATAGACGAAGCTTCTTATATTCTGTCTTTAAACTATCTCGATCGTCCTCAATCTTCCTCTTCTCCTTTTTTAATTTTTCGGTCTCTAGTTTCTGAACATCCACATCTAATCTCAGATGCATTTTTTCCTCTTCCAACTTCTCTATCCTTCTTCCGAGCTCTGAATTCCTCCTTTCGAAATCTTGTTTTATAATCTCCAATTCTGATGGGACCACTTGTAAGTATTCTTCGATCGATCGAGCACCTTCTAAACTTGGCACAGGGATATTATCGTTGACTCTTCTACTCCACCATCCATTATATTTCGGGGTTGTCATTGAGCTTACGTCCACTCTCTTCATGCGACGGGTCTGATTCCAAGCATTAGAAATTTCCTTAACCCTTTTCTTGTAGCTATCTCCTTTATACGAAAACTCACTTTGAGCCAATCCATGCGTAGCCGGTACAAATTGCCTTGATCTGTATTGTCTCAGTACGAGCAAAGCTGCATATCCAATGGCTCCCCAAATTCCAAGTAGAGGGACCCAATCAAAATTCCCACACCGATACAGCACCTCATCAGGAACCATCCAGTGAGCTCTCCACTCAACGTCTTCTTCTTAGAGATTTCATAGAAGCGCTATCCAATTTTCCTCTGATATGTCATCTCTCCTCGGGGTAGCAACTATCTCTTTTAATGGGGAATAATTTTCCGAGAAGACCCAATAGGAAACCCTATCCACCTTCTAAAAATGACTGTGGAACCAAGCCAACAACAATCACAAGACATCCTATAAATCGCCTTCTTGCTCTCCTACATGCATTCAGCGATCGAAATGTCTCAGCCAAGATTGCAGGAACAGGTGTGACTTGTTTATCAAGCCGATAAAAAATATCTGAGACTGCTTCATCCACATATCCCAATACCCTAGGGAAGATCACTAACCCGTATATACTCAAAGCAAAAACATCTACCCTTTTTTTCATATCAGGATGTACTAAAATCAAATCTTTCAAAACTTTCCAAGGGATGCACTTACACTCACCTTTTTGCTTGATTCTGGCTGTGACCCACTGTTCGCTCATCCCCGTAATACTCATTAATTTTCTCAAAAAGGTCGGAACGCTAGCAGCCCTTGAGTAAGCTTTGTCAACTTGAATCTTGGGACAATGCAATAGAACTGTATACTCTTCCACCGTGGGTACCAAATCAAACCTTCCGAGAGTAAAGCAACTATACACAGGATTCCAATATTGGGTGATGGCTCGAAACAAATGTTCATCTACCTTAATGTCCAACAAGTATGGAAAATCCCCATAGCTGCAGTAAAACAAATGCTTGGTCTCGTCACTCCACCGATCATATATTTCTCTTAATTTCTGGAGATTGTTCTGCGTCACACTGATACGAGTGTAGTCCCATAATTCTGATGTGTACCCTTCAGCTAGACTATCCCCTTTCTCTAATTGCGTTTGCTCTGACCACCTACGGACGGCTGCATTGTCCTCCACTTTATCAAGGAATTTGTTCTCCATAATCAGCTTTCTAACTTAGTAACTGACTGTGAATCGATACCTTTAAAATATGAAATGACATGCACCAAAATAAAACACAACCAATTAGTAACATGACATAAAACATAAAGCAAATAATTGAACATATATCTAGGTGATTGCTAAGGTTTGGTATAGTTCTACCTAGGGTAAGCCCTTAGGTTTTCTACATGCGGTTTAGCTCTAAAGTTGAGGTACCTGAACCAGTAGCTTCCTTGATCCTCACCCATTATAGGCTCGTATGGACCAAGTTCAGTTTAGGGGAATACATTTCCCTATGGCTGCATGGAGATGAAAATCTCACGAAGACATAGGTACGAATGTATCCCGAAAGTGATTCACCATCCTGCACGGAGGTGAAAACCTCACGAAGGAGTAGCTTCTCACTCCCACTTAAAAGGGTGTGACCACAACGGTCATGCAATGCGATGCAGAGATATTTTATAAAATTAGAACCACATGCAATAAAAGGATCATAGTTTTTTTCAAATCAGATTTTTAAATTTGGACAAAAGGACAGGAAATAACCAATTTTATGGCTTGACTCTCTTATTGTCCCCAGTGGAGTCGCCAAGCTGTCGAAACCATTTTTAAGGTTTTATGAAAAAATGGGGATCGACTTAAAAAAATGAAAACGGGAGTCGCCACCAATCCCTCTTTACTTAGGAGTGATTGGATCACCTTACAAAATGTTTCATCTCAAAACATTGATTTTGGTCTACGAAATACAAGAAAACGGGTTCGGGAGTCAGTTACATACGAGGAAAGGTTAGCACCCTCGTAACGCTCAAAATTTGGTACCTAATTGATAATTTCATGTTCTAATGTCGGAATTTTGAAAGATTTAAAATATGATCCTTTTATTTGAAAGAAAGCCAAGACTTACTTATCTCAAAGAAATAAAATGCTATACCCAATAAGTTAGGATGCAACATCTCATGACTTCGAAACTAGGCTCGCCTTTATTTGTAGAAAATTCTTACCTCAAGACACAAAACATCATATCCAATAAGTTAGGATACAACGTTTTGAATTCCCGAGAATAAGTTTTGATTTGAAGTTTACAAGTTTCAATTTCGAAAGAAAAGGGATACTTAATATTTTAGGTTCAACGAGAAAAATCGAAACCCAGTGAGTTAGGGCACAATTTTTCTTGAAGCTCCCAAATATTAGGTATCACCATATTTTTTGGAACAACTTTGAATAAAAATGCGATAATTTAGTAAAATATATTTTTTTATAAAAAAATGATTTGAAAAAAATATTGTATCAATGCATTACAAAACATAAATTCCACATAGTAATTCACTATAATTACAAGTTGTATTAACAAATAATATAGACAATAAACGAAAGAATAATGTGACATAGCAAATGATACTCATAATAAAAGGATTATGCTAAAACAATATTAAGAAAATAAAGAACATAAATAAACAAATACAAGTTATAAAATATGCAATAACAATTTAAAAAAATCTATATGGAAGATAAAAATTAAGAAATAAATATGAAATACTACAAACAAGATCAAATAAAAAAATGAAAATATATATATATATATATTTAAGAACATTGAATAAAAATAAAAATGACAATCTCTAAAATGATTAATATGTATAAACAATATATTTTAAATAAATAATATAAAAATTAGAGTATATAAAAATATAAGGATACTTATAATATAATAATTTAGTACATAAAAATATAAATAATAATATATGATAAAAACAATTATAAGTAAGTAATATGTAACTTAAAATAAAAAATATATTTATAATACGATAATCATAAAAAACTACATATTTATTATAAATAATATAAACAATATTTGTTATATGATATACAAAAATTTATATAATATAAAGGATCAAATAATTTAAATTATACATATAATATAATATAATAATATATAATTTTATAATGTATAATATAATAATTAATATACACATTTTTAAAATAATATATAATATATAAATAATATTAAACTTAATAAAATAAAATAATAGATAATAATTTTATACATATAATACTGAAATAATTAAAAATAAGAATATAATAAAAAGAATTAAAGAAACAAGGATCAAATCAGGAAATAAATGAAAATCAGGAGTAAAATTTAAAAAAAATGGATGATATCGAAACACGCGCCAACATATAAGGACTTATTGGGCAATTATACCCTATCTCTTAAACAGCGCCTTTTTGAAATCAGTCTTAAAGTAACCCGTGGGACCAAATTGAAACAACAACAAAATTTCGGGGCTAAATTAAAATAAAAAAATTGAACTAAATTAAAAAATAATAAAATTGCGGAAGGACTAAAGAGACAAATTGCCCTTTTTATAAAAATACGCGGATCCTTCCCGGGTCACGGGTCAACGCGCGGATCTGGCCCTAGAACGACGTCGTTTTGGCCTTAAAAGGGAACCCCCCCCAAAATGGCGTCGTATTGATGGCTTATATAAGCTAAAATTTTTGTTAAAAAATCATTTTCGAACCATTTACAAAAAAAAAAAAAAATGAAAACCTCTCTGTCCTTTGGCCTTCGGCCAAGACTCCGACGAAGGGCCGTCGCACGCGCCACCGTATGCGCCACCGTATATGGCGGTCGGAGGCAAGCGACTCTATTTTTTTAATGCGATTCGAAAGGTAATCTCTTTCTTGTTATTTTTTTAACAATATTTGTATATGTAGATAAAAAACATAAATCAAAAAAGTAAAAAAAAAAATTAAACGAAACGGAATAAAAAAATCACCTCTGCTGTTTTTTATTAATCTCTGTATGTATCTATATATTCGTGTGTATTTTTCTCTCTGTCTATGTGTCCTTTTACAGATTATTTTGGGGATTTTTATAACCCAAAAAAATTAAAAAAGGAAATACACAGATTCTGTCTCGTTTGCCATTTTTACTGCTTTTTCTTTCCTTTTTGCAGGCGACCGACGAGAGATCCGGTGATGGGACGCGATTTGCACAGCGATTGCGGCTTGCGAGGGCCTCTGTTGTTCTTTGGGTGTTATGCGTGTGATGGAAACCTAGGGTTTCCTGCGTCCGCAAGCATTTGGGTCACTTGAGCCTGCTTAGTTTAGAATTGGGTTTATGGGTAACAGATTGGGTTTGGGTCTTATTTTTTTAGTTTTGAGTAGTCTGTTTTAGGTTTGGGTCTGAGGGTGTAATTGGGCTTGTTTTAGTGTTTGGGCCATTGGCTGTAATGGGACTGTATTTGGACATTGGGTTTTATCATTTTTTTATTTTTGTGTTTTTATTCTGGTTGGTTTTATTTGCATGAGCCCGGGCAATAATGGGCTACTACAGTATGGTAATTTAGTAAATTAATGTTAATATAATAAAATATAAAACAAATAAAACATGATGTTCATCTTTTGCATGACCGAAAATAGAAAAAAAAGAGAAAGAAAAGAGTTTTAAAGGTTCAACCCTTGTGCTCTTCAAAATTAGGTATGTGTTTTGTTCGGTTTTTGATAATTTTTACGTTTTTGAGATCGTTGCTTTGTAATATATAAAGCCCATGTTTCAATTTTTGAATTTGATGATGGTTTTGTGTTTTTCCATTGTTGAAAGCTTGTGATTTTTGTTGTTTGGTGAAGGAAAATAAAAGATATGTGATAGATTAATATATTTTGTCTTTGGATTTTTTATGAAATTTAGTAATTTGAGTTAAATTGTGAAAATAATAAATTGATGGACTAAAATGTGAAAAAAATGAAATGTGTGGACTTATATGAGCTTAATGAATATTCGGCTAAGCTATAGTGTAGTCAAATTTTGAATATTTAGTGTTTTGTGAAATAAGGACTAAATTGTGAAAAATATGAAATGTCAGGGGCAAAAATATAATTTTTCCATTTATGTGTTTTTGGATGAATTTGATTTAATATGTGATTAAATAAGTTAAATTTGTATTAATTTAGATCAAGAAAAGAGGAAATCGGAATTGGATCGGGGAAAATCTAAAGTTGTTGAATAGTTGTTCTGGTTCGTCTGTCTTTGCCGAGGTAAGTTCATAAGTAAATAAATGTTGTTAAATTCGATTGTATATATTTTATTTGTATCGAATTGAATTATTACTTGTATATTATGTGAATGTCGAATTGGTAAAAGTGAGGAAGTGATAAACCATAATTTATACATATTTTAACCCCATGCTTAGCTTATTTTTGGATGAGTTTTCATTAGATTTGATGAATTCGATGCTCCTAATCCTTTAATTTCATATCTTACACTCAGGAGAGCTTAGGGAGTCGAAAAGAACGAGAAACGGGCCAAAAAGGGACAAAATGGGCCTATCCTAGAATTCAACACGGCCTGGGCCATTGGACACGGCCGTGTGTGGTGAGCAGGAGCGAACACGGCCTAAGACTATCGAACACGGGCGTGGCACACGGGCGTGTCCCTTCCGTATCAAAGATTAATTCTATCCAGAAAAGGTTACTCGTAGGAAAAGAAAGACGTTCCAAAGCCTATATAAACACCCTAGGGAGTGACCTAAAAGGGGACGCTGAATAGAACGCAGAAATTACTTGAAGACAGCCATCGGAAGCAGCTCGGAGGAAGGATCTCCATCAAGACTGAATATCTCCCATCAAGTTCTTTAGAAGTTTTTGGGTTTTCCTATGTTTTGTTGTTTTCCTGATTTTAAGATGTTTCCTTCTATCAGTATGAACTAAACTCCCTAAATACCTAAGGGGATGAAACCTATGACAGATCTTATTATTATTTGATTTATAAGATTAATACTTTTTCTTATTCTTAATTGTGAATTCTTATTCTTGTTTTGATAATTCAGGTTATTGATTCAAGTCGAATGTGCTTATTCAGTGGAGCAAAAGTCCCTGTTTAAGAGTAGATCAACACAATTAAGCGGAGTTGATTGCAACCCTAGAGATAGGGCGACAAAAATCTGTCGGATTAGAGTCAAATCTAATAAGGGAATCCATAGATCGAGTTAATGCGACAATAGGGGTTTTAATTAGAAAGAGATTTCAATTAATCAACCTAGAGTCAGTTGTTTTTAGTCTTGAAAGAGATATTAACATAAATCAGGGATTTCTACAGAATAAGTCAAGTGAATAAATCGTATGAATCAAAAGTAATAAGTGAATTCTAGGTGGATTCTTCCTTAGGTATTGCCTATCACCTAAGTTGTCTAAAAGTATTTTCCCAATTCTTTCGTTGTCGTGTTTTTAATTAAGTTTTAGTTTAAAAGAATTCACTCCAATTTTTAGGCTAGATAATAAGAAGATAGTAATTACTAGTACTCTTGGTCCTTGTGGATACGATATTTCCGGTCTTACCATAACTATACTATTAAACGATAGGTGCGCTTGCCTTTATTGTGGTCATAGTTAGTTTTAGACACATCAAGTTTTTGGCGCGTTAGTTTGGGACTAAGATATTAGGAACACTAAATTTTTATTACTTTAGCCATTATTTTTATTTTATTGCAATTTAATTTCTTTTTTACTTTTCTAATTTTTCTTTCTTTGCTTCTGGCAGGAACTTTTAGTTTATGACTAGAAGGAACCCGTCAGGACCATTACTTTTTGACAGTGATATAGAAGGTACAGCTCACAGAAACCGAAAAGAAATAAGGCGAAGTCTAAAATACATAGAATAAGAGCAAGAATACGAAACTAATACTACAAAAGAGATGGCTGATAATAATTCGCTACCTCCTGTGGTTGCCGCAAACCCGGTGAATCAAAATCCTGCTCCTTGTACTATGTATGATTATGCTAAACCTAATTTAATAGGAACTGAATCAAGTATTGTTAGACCTGCTATTGCTGCAAATAATTTTGAACTGAAACCTAACACTATTCAGATGATTCAGCAGTTTGCTCAGTTTGACGGTTTGCAGGATGAGGATCCAAACAATCACTTAGCAAATTTTCTGGAATTCAGCGACACTTTCAAAATTAATGGCATTTCTGATGATGCCATTCGCCTTCGGTTGTTTCCCTTTTTGTTGAAGAACAAAGCTAAACAGTGGTTGAACTCGTTACCACTAGGATCAATTACTACATGGGACCAAATGACCGAAAAATTTTTACTTAAATATTTTCCGCCGGCTAAAACAGCTAAGTTGAGGAATGATATCTCTTCTTTTGTGCAGATGGATTTAGAGACACATTACGATGCATGGGAGAGATACAAGGATTTACTAAGGTGCCCTCACCATGGGTTACCTTTGTGGCTACAGGTTTAAACCTTTTACAACGGTGTGAACCCCTCAACTAGGCAGTTGATTGATTCAGCCGCCGGTGGAACCCTAAATAACAAGACCCCTGAAGCGGCTTATGAGTTTATAGAGGAGATGGCACTGAATAACTATCAGTGGCAAGTTATGAGGACGAAGCCAACAAAAGCCACCGGAGTTTTCAACCTCGACGCAGTGACCATGCTATCAAACCAGGTAGAACTGTTAAATAAAAAGATTGATGGTTTGTGTGGTTCTTTTAAGGTACATCCAGTAATGCAATGCGACACGAATGGAGGAGGAATGAGCAATACAGAATATCCATCCTACAATTCTGGCATGGGGAATGAGCAGCTGAATTATATGGGTAATAACTCTAAACCTCCAAATAATCCTTACAATAATACATATAATCCAGGATGGGGGAACTACCCAAATTTCTCATGGGGTAATGAAAGGAATCAAAGACTGCAAATTCCTCCAGTTTTCCAACCATCCCACCAGCAAGAGAGAAAGCCGAAACTTGAAGATATGCTAGCAAAGTTTATTTCGGTGTCAGAGACTCATTTTTTTAATACTGAAACAGCATTGAAAAATCTGCAAGCGTCGATTCAAGGGTTTGAGAATCAAATTGGAAAACTGGTTAAGTTAGTTTCCGAAAAGCAATCAGGTAGTTTACCTAGTAACACCGAACCCAAACAAAAAGAGAATGTGAAGGCAGTTACACTAAGGAGTGGGAAGGAGTTGGTTGAAGCTGAAAAGAAGATGCCATAAGAAACTGATAAGGCAAAGGGTGAGGAAGTAAACGAGAATATAACACCGGTACTTAAAGAGTATAAACCACCGATCCCATTTCCGGCAAAGTTGAAGAAAGACCGTATGGACGTACAATTCGGTAAATTTCTTGAACTTTTTAAACAATTACATATCAACTTACCTTTTTTTGAAGCTATTTCACAGATGCCTACGTACGCAAAATTCTTAAGAGATCTTTTAACAAATAAAAGGAAGTTTGAAGAGCTATCAACCGTGGAGCTTAACGAGGAATGTTCAGCTATTCTCCAAAAGAAGCTACCAACCAAATTGAAAGATCCAGGAAGTTTCACTATTCCCTGTTTAATTGGTAGTTTAAATATTGAGAAAGCATTAGCTAATTTAGGTGCCAGTATTAATTTAATGCCTTATAAAATGTTCAAGCAGCTTGGTCTTGGGGAACCAAATCCCACTAGGATGAGTATCCAATTAGCTGATAGATCTATTAAATATCCTAGGGGAATTATTGAAGATGTTTTGGTAAAAGTTGATAAATTCATATTCCCTGTTGATTTTGTTGTTCTTGACATGGATGAGGACATTGAGGTACCTTTAATTTTAGGACGCCCATTTTTAGCTACTGCTAGGGCTGTTATTGATGTAGGTGATGGTAAACTTGTGCTCAGGATAGGTGACGAGGAAATTATTTTTAAAATTTATAGTGCTATGCGATACTCTAGAGAGCAAGATAATTCATGTTATTTTATCGATGCTATTGATCATTCTATTCAATATTCTTTTTAGGAAATCATACATAAAGACACGGTGGAACTGTGTCTTGCCCAAGGAGAGGAGGCCGATGACGATACCAATGAGATGGGGGAGGTAAAAATTTCTTCCCCAAACAAAAGAAGTATGAGGGCATTGAAATAAACGATGAACTAAAACAAAAACCCTCTATTGAAGAGCCCCCCATATTGGAATTGAAACAGTTACCAAATCACTTAGAGTATGCATTCCTCAAAGATAATTCTACACTATCGGTAATTATTTCTTCAGAATTGGAACCCAATGAGAAAGACGAGTTAATACAGGTACTAAAGGAGCATAAAAGAGCCATAGCTTGGAAAATTTCTGACATTAAAGGGATAAGCCCATCGTTTTGCACCCACAAAATTGGAATGGAAGATGAATATAAACCATGTGTGCAACCTCAAAGTCGATTAAATCCCAACATGAAGGAAGTTGTTAAAGCTGAGGTAATTAAACTTCTAGATGCTGGAATTATTTATCCTATTTCTGATAGTACTTGGGTAAGCCCTGTGCAGGTTGTTCCAAAGAAAGGAGGCATGACTGTTATAGCCAATGAGAAGAATGAATTGATTCCAACAAGGACAGTCACAGGTTGGAGATTTTGCATTGATTATAGGAAATTAAACGATGCCACGAGAAAAGATCACTTTCCCTTACCATTCATTGATCAGATGTTAGAAAGATTATCTGGGCATATGTACTATTACTTTTTGGACGGACTCTCTGGCTACTTCCAAATCCCAATAGCCCTTGAGGATCAAGAAAAGACAACATTCACATGTCCATACGGTATGTTTGTTTATCGTAGAATGCCTTTTTGATTATGTAATGCTCCTGCTACTTTTCAGCGCTGCATGCTAGCCATCTTTGACGAACTTGTAGAGGACATCATGGAGGTATTTATGGACGACTTTTCGGTATTTGGTAATTCTTTCCACCTTTGCCTTAAAAATTTAAAACGGGTTCTAATGAGATGTGAGGAAACGAACCTTGTGCTTAATTGGGAAAAGTGTCACTTTATGGTTCGAGAAGGGATTTTGTTAGGTCACAAAATTTCTAGTAAAGGGATTGAGGTTGATAAAGCAAAAATTGAAACCATAGAAAAATTACCTCCTCCTAGTTCAGTTAAGGCTATTAGAAGCTTTTTAGGACACGCTGGATTTTATAGAAGATTTATTAAGGATTTTTCTAAAATAGCTAAGCCCTTAACTAAATTACTAGAAAAATATGTGCCTTTCAATTTTGATCAGGAATGTTTAGACGCATTTAATACCCTCAAAAATAAATTAATAAATGCTCCGATTATAATTGCACCTGATTGGAATTTACCTTTTGAACTAATGTGTGATGCGAGTGATTTTGCAGTAGGTGTGGTTTTGGGACAGCGAAGAGACAAGCATTTTCAGCCAATTTATTACGTTAGTAAAACATTGACGGCCGCACAAGAAAATTACACCACCACAGAAAAAGAGTTGCTAGCTGTGGTTTTTGCATTTGATAAATTTAGACAGTATTTTATATTATCTAAAGTTGTCGTTTACACTGACCATTCAGCTCTTCGTTATCTTTTAACTAAATCTGATGCAAAACCTCGACTCATAAGATGGACTTTACTCTTACAGGAATTTGATTTGGAAATTCAGGATAAGAAAAGAGCTGAAAATCTCGCGGCAGACCATCTTTCTAGGCTTGAAAATCCACATATCAAAGAACTCGATGAAAGTGAGATAAATGACTCGTTTCCTGAAGAACAACTCTTTGCTATTTCCAACTCCGAGGTACCTTGGTTTGTAGATATTGCGAATTATTTAGCTGCTAACATCCTACCAAAAGGGTTAACACATCATCAAAAGAAGCGATTCTTTGCTGATGCGAAAAACTATTTTTGGGAGGACCCTTTTCTTTTTCGTATATGTACAGATCAAGTGATTCGGAGATGTGTTACAAAGGTAGAAGCAAGCAAAATACTAGAACATTACCATTCAGGACCATCAGGAGGACATTATAGTGGGATTAGGACAGCACATAAAATGCTCGAATCAGGTTTTTATTGGCCCACTCTATTCAAGGATGCTAATAGGTATGTCGCTTCGTGTGATAGATGTCAGAGAACAGGTAATATCTCTAAACGTGATGAAATGCCTCAAACATATATGCTATCATGTGAAATATTTGATGTATGGGGTATTGATTTTATGGGTCCATTCCCTAGCTTATTTGGGAATAAATACATATTAGTACCAGTTGATTATATGTCAAAATGGGTGGAAGCTCAAGCTTTACCTACTAATGATGCTAGAGTGGTAGTAAGATTTCTTAAGAAACTCTTCTCTCGATTTGGAACACCTAGAGCAATTATTAGTGATAGGGGTACTCATTTTTCTAATACTCAATTTGATAAAATCTTAAAGAAATATGGAGTACACCACAGAACAGCTACCCCGTATCACCCTCAAACCAGTGGACAAGTTGAAGTAGCCAATCGAGAGCTTAAGCGTATTTTGAAAAGACCGTAGAATCAAACAGGAAAGATTGGGCATTAAAAGTAGACGATGCTTTATGGGCATATAGAACAGCTTTCAAAACCCCCACAGGAACATCCCCATACAGACTTGTCTACGGAAAGAGTTGTCATATACCATTTCAATTAGAGCACAAAGCATTTTGGGCTATAAAATTCTTAAATTACGATCTTAAACTTGCAGGTGAGAAAAGAATGATGCAGTTGAATGAGCTAGATGAGTGGCGAGCTAATGCCTATGAGAACTCACGTTTATATAAGGAGGCAACAAAGCGACGCAATGATGCTCGTTTGAAGCAACCGAAGCAATTCAAAGTGGGAGATCTTGTTCTACTATACAATTCAAAGCTCAAATTGTTCCATGGAAAGCTGAAATCAAGATGGTCAGGTCCATTCATAGTCAAAACCATTTTTCCCTATGGCACAATTGAGGTAACTCATCCGACTTATGGCTCATTCAAGGTAAACGGTCAACGACTTAAAATATATAATGGTGAAGATTTTAGGGATATGAGAGAGGAGCTTCAGCTCCGTGAACCTTCATATAGAAATGAAAACAGGGTAAGTCTAGCTTAAGACTTTAAACGAGTGCTTCTCAGGAGGCAACCCGAGCACTAACTTCACTAACATCCATAATTTTTATTTTTAGCATCTAACTAAGAACTAACCAATTTAATAGGCACAGGATTTCCTACCCACACGGCCTAGCACACGGGCGTGGCTGTGGCCGTGTGGACACCACAAAAAGAGACATCGGCGTGGCGGAGACCGTGCGGGCCAAGGAAGAAAATTTTTTCCCCAACACAGGCTACGATAAAACACCACGGCCATACGATACGGCCGTGGTCGATACTGATGAGTTAACACGAGACTCTGATAAACTTACACGGGCGTGCCTTAAAGCCGTGGGCAATACAGTAAAAGACACGGGCGTGCGACACGCCCGTGCCCAGAAGCCGTGGTTGAAACTGAGTAAGTGACACGGGCATGCGACACGCCCGTGCCTGTAGGCCGTGGTCGACACTGATGAGTTAACACGGGCATGGGAATCTCTAAATGGGCGTGGGAGAAACGAACGAACCATCACACAGCTGTGCAATTTGGCCGTGTGACTTAACCCGCCCAAGGCACACGGGCGTGGGCCACAACTCAGACGCACCCCAATTTAAAATTTACGAAACACACGGGCTAAACACAGGGCACACGACCGTGTGCCCTAACCGTGTGCCCCAATTTCTATTTAAACCAACCCTCTTTTCATCTTCCCCCCCCCAAATCCCCCTCCAAAAACCCTAGCCACTCTCTACTCTCTCTACTCACTTTCCCCATTCCGGCCACCACCGTCAACTTCCCCTCCGTCCTTTCCGTCCCCTTTCTCCCCTCTTCCTCATTTTCCCTTCCCTTTTCCTCTTTCCCCTTTCTTCTCCACGCGCACCAGCCCGCAGACCACGCCCGTGCACGATCCACCACGCCCGTGCCCACCGCCACGACCGAGCCATCACTTTAACACCTCCATCAGTTCACCTTTCTACACCATTGTTACTTATTTCTTTCATCTTTAATTATTTATTTGATATTATTCATTGTTCATATTATTATCTTCATTTTTTCTATTACCTTAGTTCTTTTGATAGTTAGTTAGTTTGAATATATTAGTTTGATACTAATGCTTAATCTTGTTAACTAGTACTGATGTTAGAATCAATTAATAATATGATCTCACTATTATAGGTTTATTTAGGAATACTAGGATAGTACGTTTTTGGTTGGCAATGATACTTTATTCATTGAAAATATTTGGCTTTTCCAGGTACGTAATGACTCCACTACGAGGGAAAAAGACCGTCGTCCCCACTTCGAAAAAGCGGAAGGGACCCGGTGCGACTTCCTCGAGTGCCTCCGCCAAAGTGTGCCACCCTTACCTACAGTTTCCTCCGGGATCCCAGGAGGACCTCTTTTAGAAACTTCGCGCGTGACCCCTCGGCGTGGGGAGGTGCATTGATTGGACCGCCTTGGAGCAGGTCCAACTAGCCGACATCGTCCGGGCCCTCCTGACTACCGATCCGTGGGGGCATTTCTTCGAGATTGTCGAGCCAACATACCTAGAGCTCACATTGGAGCTCTGTTCCACATTCCACCTCCAGACGGTCATGACGAACTTTGATGACCCCGGCATAATCCAATTCCGTCTTGGAGGCCTTGTTCGTGAGCTGAGTGTCCTAGAGTTTGGGGTCGCTTTAGGACTTTACACCGACGATTTTATGGAGGACGACGACTTCGAGGACCTCCCCCGCCACATCCAATACTCCCCTGCTTCATGTTGGAGGGAACTAGCCCCTGCCTCGGCTAACTATAACCCCAGTCGCTCCAAGGCGTTAGCTCTCGCCCCATCATTGAGATACTTACACGCTATCCTAGCTCATACTTTGACGGATAGACGAGAGAGCACCGGCGTTTTCAACACTCACGACGCCTACTTTCTATGGTGCATGGCGCACGAGCGCGTCTTCGACCTAGCTTACTTCATCGCCCGCGCCATTCAGCACCAGACGGAGCGGCATAGGAGAGGAGTCATCTCCATGGGTCCCCACATCACATGCCTGACTCGATATTTTGGGCTCCTCAACACCGCCGCTCAGTCCTCCTCACTCACACTTATAGGACAGATGTCCCCACAGGGCATCCAGACGATGCTTCACATGAGGATGATTAAGCGCCACCGTGGGTTTGATCCTCCTCAGTACCGTTCTTGCAACCCACCGAGCAGGACGACCTAGAGGACATTACTGATGATGTCCCCCCACAGCACGAGGAGCCACCGTCTGTGCCACCACCACCACGCCGACTAGCTCATGCGGCATCTTCACTGACTGACATTTTTGAGCGCCTCACTAGGTTCGAACAGTATTATACGCAGCAATTTAATGACAACGCTCGACGATTCGACGGCATCGAGGCGACGCTGCAACAGATTTGTCAACACTTTCACATTTCGCCGCCACCCCCACCTCACGATCCATCTGGAGATGAGGACCTATGAATCCATTTATTTTCAATTTTATTTTTGTTGTCTTTACTTTATTTAAATTTTTTGAACTATTTCCTTTTCTTGTCTTTAAATTATATTAATTATGTTGATTTCTTTTTATCTTTGGTTGTTTATTATCGAGTAATCATAACGAAATCTACTTAATAGAACCCCCTAAAACTTTACTGATGACTCCGCAGTTTCAAAAGCTTCAAGGTGCTATTAAGGAACTGGAATATTCTTCCCCACCTTCACTTCTGCCTAGTTCATCATGCTTTTCATTGGCTCCATTGCTACAAGTTTCAAGGATTTCATCCATGATTCAGGAAGTTTCACTCCTCTCCCTCTCTTATGATTTTCTTACTATATTATCTGTCTTTGTACATTGAGGACATTGTACATCTTAAGTGTGGGGAGGTCAACTATAGTACTATTTGAAAATCCCGGAATTATATCTTGTTCTCAAGTGACCTTCTCATATTACTATTAGAATGAAACTTCTATTGATTTATGATTTTCATTGATATGTTTTGGATTAAGTCATAGGTAATTGTACATTGATGGTTTAAACTTTAAGACATTAGAGAATCAAGCATGATAAGTCTATTTTCAAAAGTAAAATTTTGTTAGGTCGTTTCCCTAAATTTAAATATTACTTTGAAGTTTGAAATTTGCAAGGTTGACATCAGAAACCATAATTTTTGTGAGATTTTTGAGACGTTTAGAGCATATATCTTTTCTTGCTCACTTTATTGATTATGAGTGTGTCAATATTGATTTGTTATTCTAGAACTTGCTTCTATTATACATGTCGAGACCACATTTTTTATTTGATATACTGAGATGATAAAGGCACCTAGGTTTTAACCCATTTATTCCACTAAAAAGCCTACCTTCATAATCAACCCCTAGTGAACCCTTTTTAGCCTAATAAACCGTTTTCTTGACTCACCCATTAATATTAACCCAAAACCAAATTTTTACTTCTCCTACTTTGACACCCTTATGTCGAGATTTGATTTGATCAGCTGCCTAACTATTTTCTTTATTTCAGTTGTTAAATCTCTTCTTATTATTGTTTGTTCTTATTTAAAAAAAAAATTGGAAATTTATTCATTATTAGTTCCTTATTATTTGAGCTTAATCAGTTAATTTCACATTTGAGAAGAAGCTCGTGTTATTAGTATTAAGTTTTCAATTGATATAATTATTCAGTGTTAGTCCATTTTCCTAGTTAGGTGAATTGTTAATTCGACCTCGATTTTAACCCTCCTTTTCAGCCTTTATCCACACCTTTAACCCAAGCCCCATTACAACCCTTTTTAAAGACCTTTTGATTTGTGTACCATCTCATTTTATAGTGGTGGAGATTTGATTTTCATGTAAGCCTATGGGATTAACTTTTCATGTTTAACTTTTGAGTGCTTAATTTGAACCTTAAACACTTTGAGTGATTTTAGTGAATCTTTAGTGAGGATGTCAATACTTGTCGGTTTTGAATCAAAGGTGATTATTTAAGCAAAGGGGAAACACCTATGTTTTCATGCTATAAAAATCTATAACTTAAATTGTTTAAACCTCTAGGACTCTTTTAGTTAAATTATCAATGTATGAATTATCTGTGAATTATGATGAAACATTATTGATAAGAATTATGAATTAAGGAAGTTAGTTTTAATTGTGAGTTGAGGATTTTGCTTGAAGACAAGCAAATGCTTAAGTGTGGGGATATTTGATAAACCATAATTTATACATATTTTAACCCCATGCTTAGCTTATTTTTGGATGAGTTTTCATTAGATTTGATGAATTCAATGCTCCTAATCCTTTAATTTCATGTTTTACACTCAGGAGAGCTTAGGGAGTCGAAAAGAATGAGAAACGGGCCAAAAAGGGACAAAGTGGACCTATCTTAGAATTCAACACGGCCTGGGCCATTGGACACGGCCGTGTGTGGTGAGCAAGAGCGAGCACGGCCTAAGACTATCGAACACGGGCGTGGCACACGGGCGTGTCCCTGCCGTATCAAAGATTAATTCTATCCAGAAAAGGTTACTTGTGCGCAAAGAAAGATGTTTCAAAGCCTATATAAACACCCTAGTGGGTGACCTAAAAGGGGACGCTGAATAGAATGTAGAAATTACTCGAAGACAGCCGTCAGAAGTAGCTCGAAGGAAGGATCTCAATCAAGACTGAAGATCTCCCATAAGTTCTTTAGAAGTTTTTAGGTTTTCCTATGTTTTGTTGTTTTCCTTATTTTGAGATGTTTCCTTCTATCAGTATGAACCAAACTCCCTAAATACCTAAGGGGATGAAACCTATGACAGATCTTACTATTTGTTGATTTATAAGATAAATACTTGTTCTTATTCTTAATTGTGAGTTCTTATTCTTGTTTTGATAATTCAGGTTATTGATTCAAGTCGAATGTGCTTATTCAGTGGAGCAAAAGTCCCTGTTTAAGAGAAGATCAACACAATTGAGCGGAGTTGATTGCAACCCTAGAGATAGGGCGACGAAAATCTACCGGATTAGAGTCAAATCTAATAAGGGAATCTATAGATCGAGTTAATACGACAATAGGGGTTTTAATTAGAAAGAGATTTCAATTAATCAACCTAGAGTCAGTTGTTTTTAGTCTTGAAAGAGATATTAACATAAATCAGGGATTTCTACGAAATAAGTCAAGTGAATAAATCGTATGAATCAAAAGTAATAAGTGAAGTCTAGGTGGATTCTTCCTTAGGTATTGCCTATCACCTAAGTTGTCTAAAAGTATTTTCCCAATTCTTCCGTTGTCGTGTTTTTAATTAAGTTTTAGTTTAAAAGAATACACTCCAATTTTTAGGCTAGATAATAAGAAGATAGTAATTACTAGTACTCTTGGTCCTTGTGGATAAGATATTTTCGGTCGTACCATAACTATACTATTAAACGATAGGTACGCTTGCCTTTATTGTGGTCATAGTTAGTTTTAGACACATCAGGAAGAATTGTCTACGAGCTTGAATCGAATCAGATACAACGTCCGAAAGTCCCGTATGAACCTTAGGAATAGTTAGGATACATATGTCATGACATAAGATTCCGATATGTGTTTTCGTGTAAGACCACGTCTGGGACGTTGGCATCGATTTTTGTTTACGTGTAAGACCATTTCTGGGACATTGGCATCATATTTGATTCGTGTAAGACCCTATCTGGGACAGTGGCATCGATATGTGATTACATGTAAGACCACGTCTGGGATGTTGGCATTATACGAGGTTTTCGACTATCCGAGTATCCTTATTAATTCCGAATGGTTCAACGGGAATTATCGAGTTAAGATAGAATGTGAAAACGAACTAAAAGGTTCAGGTACGTGCTATGTTATATAAATATGAAAGTAAGGTAATTATATGTTTGAGATGAATATATGAATTAGACATGGTAAATGAGAAACTTATATGTGCTTATGAGTATATGTACATTCGGCCATTAATGTTATAATGCTATGGTATATGTGATAAGGTTTGAGTTTGCAAGAATAATATATGTACATTTGGTTAAGGTTTGTTTGATTTAGCTAGTTGATTTAATGCGAATGTTTATTTGATCATTATTTGCTTATGACTTTCTAACCTATGAAAGCTTACTCTGTGTGTATGTTTGTTCACTGTTTTATAGATTATTAAAGCTACGAAAAGCTCAGGGATCATCGAAGATCATCACCACACTATCGAACTATATTTTGGTACCTTTTGAAAATATATATACTAAAGTATGGCATGTATAGGCTAGAGAACTTTGATTATGTTTTGAAATGTGTAAATATAGCCAAGTGATATGGCTTGTTAATGAATGTGTTTATGGATGACTTTAGTCCATGCTATATGATGCATAATTTGGTATGGTTTGATGTGCTCATGGTTGGCCTAATGAAATGATCAATTACGGTAAGTTTTATGTTTTATTTTGGGAGATTGATATGATGAGAAATGCTATGAAATTATATGGATTAAAATGATGTATGAATCACATGTTCTTTATGTGAAATTTATGCTTTGAATTGGTATGTTTGAGTTGGATTTGTATATGGAAATGAATGATGTTGTTAAGAGTCAAATTGTGCATGATTTGGTATGTTTTTGGTTGCCTTTGGGACATGAATTGAGGTTTGTATGATGCTTGTAGGTATGACCCAATTTTGGGTGGCAAATTGGCCTTGCAAATGGCCTATATTTGCCCACACGATTGAGCACACGGGCGTGTGTCTCGACCGTGTCTCTCATGGTTGCATTTTGAAATAAATCTGGAAGCCACACGGGCTGGACACACGGGCGTGCGACTGGCCGTGTGAGCAAGTCAGTAACCTCCAGAATTTCACATGCCTGGCACACGGACGTGTCTTGTGGCCGTATGGACAAGTCAGTATGTATGCCCTGTTTTGCCACGGCCTAGACACACGGGTGTGTCTAATGCCGTGTGAGGCACACGGCCTACCCACACGGGCGTGTGACCTCTGTAACTTTGAAAAATGTTTAATTTTCTGAAAAATTTGTATGTGCTCAGTTTAGTCCCGACTCCTTCCCAATGTATGTTTAAGGTCTCGTAGACCTTCTAAAGGGACTCTATGTGTATTTTTTTGTTATGGAATGTTGTGAATGTTTGATGTTAGTGAAATGTTTGTGTTATGATCCTATATGTTCTGTAATGCCTTTTACCCCTAGTCCGGCGACAGATACGGTTTAGGGGTGTTACAGTCATGATGAAGCTACACGGTGTTGCTCACACAAGCTGACAAGTATCCGCAACACATGCTGGATAACTCAGCCACCGGTAGGACGTACGGACCAGCACCCAAATCACATAAACCCTAATGACATGTCATTTGTATCCTAAACTATTCCTAAGGTTCAACCGGGACTTCACACTTGCCGAATTGTAACAATGCTGTAAGGTCGTGTTTACAATTTATGCAATATCAAAGCATTTAAAACACAATTATAACAATGCTTATTACATACGAACTTACCTCGAATGCAAAAACGACGAATAAAGTAGATTAATCTGAAACTTTGTTCTTTCCCCGATCTAAATCCGTATTTCTCCTTTCTTGATCTAAATATAATCAAAATTAACTTATTTAATAATCTCTCTATTCAATTTAGTCCAAATTATACATTAAGGAAATTTATACATTTGCCCCTAATATTTCACATTTTTACAATTTAGTCCTTATTTTCATAAAATCAAAAATTCATGCAATTTAACCAAAACCCATGCTAGCTGAATTTTAATTAGGTCCTTAATAGTCCATATTTTTCATTTATTTCACAATTTAACCACAAAAATTACACATTTCACAATTTAATCCCTAATTGGACTTTTACTAAAAATCACTTTATAAATGTTGTTTATCTCACAACAAGCATGCATTTTCTACCATTAAACATAAAAATACATCAATATTCATCAATGAAAAAACCCTAAACCTTTAGCAATTTTACAACTTAGTCCTTGGGCTAGCTAGATTAAGCTGCAACGATCTCAAAAACATAGAAATCATTAAAAACGGGACAAAATTGAACTTACATGCATGGATGATAGCTAGCCGAACTTTGAAGCTATTTTAATGGTTTCCTTCTTGCTACATTTTGTTGAAAATGAAGAAGACAAGATGATATCTTTTGTTATTTTATTAATTTACTTATTATTTCACTAATTTACCTTTTTAACCTTTAATAAAATCATTATAAATCATCTAGTTTATGTCCATAATTGTCCACTCATGCTATTAGTGGTCTAATTACAACATAAACCCTTCAAACATTTAATTTCATAGCTATTAAATCCTTTTAGCTTATAGAATATCGCTTTTGCACTTTACGCGATTTAGTCCTTTTTATCAAATTAAGCACACAAACGATAAAATTTCTTAACGAAATTTTCACACAATCATAATATCATGCTGTAAATATTAAAATAATAATAAAATAATTATTTTTACATTGGATTTGTGGTTCCGAAACCACTGTTTCAATTTGACTAAAAATAAGTTGTTACAACTCTCTCCCCTTAGGAATTTCCGTCCCCGAAAATCTTACCAAAAAAGAGGTTAGGGTATTATTTTCTCATAGCTTCCTGGGTTCCCACGTAGCTTCTTTGAATCCGTGACGTTGCCACAATACTTTCACCAAAGCTATGCTTTTATTTCTCAATTCTTTAACCTCTCGAGCTAAAATTCTGATCAGTTCTTCGTTATACGTCATATCAGGTTGAATTTCTATCTCAGTCGGAGAAATGATATGTGATGGATCTGATCGATACCATCGTAACATCGACACATGAAATACATTATGGATCTTTTCTAACTCTGATGGTAACGCTAGCTGATATGCCACTGGCCCTATTCTTTCGATAATCTCATACAACCCGATAAATTGCAGACTCATTTGCCTTTACGACCAAAACAAAGGATTTTCTTCCATGGAGATACTTTCAAAAATACTTTGTCACCGATCTGAAATTCAATGTCTTTACGTTTCAAATCTGCATACGATTTTTGTCGATCTGAATATACATTCAAACTGTCACGAATTACTTTCACTTTATCTTAAGTCTCTCTAATCAAATCAACCCCGTGAATCTTTTTCTCACTAAGCTCATTCCAATAGAACGGAGTTCGGCATTTACGACCATACAATGCTTCATACGGTACCATCTTTATGCTCGATTAAAAACTGCTATCATACGCGAATTCAACCAATGACAAATATTTTTCCCAGTTGCCTTCAAATTCTAAAACACAACAACGAAGCATATCTTCGAGAATCTGAATTACTCTCTCAGACTGACCGTCGGTTTGGGGATGAAATGCGGTACTAAAGTTCAACCGCGTACCCAGACCTTCTTGCAATTTCTTCCAAAATTGCAACGTAAATCTCGGATCTCTATCCAAAATAATCGAAACTGGCTCCCCGTGCAATCTAACAATCTCATAAATGTACAACTCAGCCAATTTATCAAGCGAATAATCTGTACGTACCGGAATGAAATGTGCCAATTTTTTCAGTCGATCAACGACAGAAATGAATCAGTAGTCGACTCGCATTTATAGTGAGTAGCCCCACACTATTAGCCTATAATGAAATGTGCCTCAAAACATTAAACAATCATGGGATTTGATTTGATAAAATGAATCAGTAGTCGACTCGCATTGTACTCTTTTAGCTTGCAACTTGTTGTCACATTTTTTAGCTTCACAGATTTGTTGAAGAAATACCGGTTTAGCTTTTAATTCAGCCAAAATCGAGCCATCATCAGACAAAGATAATTGTGTATTCATCGCTCATAAAGAAAATAATGATTTTCTACTCAGCGCATCCACGACTACATTCGCTTTCCTCGGATGATAGTCAATCACTAATTCATAGTCTTTCAACAACTCGAGCCATCTTCATTGTCACAAATTCAAATCTTTCTAAGTCATTATATATTTTAAGCTCTTATGATCAGTAAAGATATGGCATTTTTCACCGTATAAATGATGTCGCCAAATTTTTAATGCAAATACAATATCGGCCAACTCTAAATCATGCGTCGGATAATTCTTTTCATGTGGCTTCAACTATCTGGAGGCATAAGCTATCACTTTACCTTCTTGCATTAAAACACAACCCAAACCGTTTAATGACACGTCGCTAAAAATCACAAATTCTTTACCCGACTCAGGTTGAACCAAGACTGGTGCCTCAGTTAATAATGCTTTCAACTGCTCAAAACTCTGCTGACATTTTTTGGACCACTTGAACTTCACATCTTTTTGTATCAATCTGGTCATCGATGTAGCAATCATCAAGAATCCTTTAACAAAACGTCGATAGTAACCAGCTAATCCCAGAAAGCTTCTGACTTCGGACACATTTCTTGGTAGTTTTCAGTCAACAACGGCTGAAATCTTGCTCGGATCAACTCGTATGCCTTCCGTCGATACAATATGTCCCAAGAATCCAACTTCTCGGAGCCAAAACTCGCATTTACTAAATTTAGCAAACAGTTTCTTATCTCTCAAGGTTTGTAGCACAATCCTCAAATGCTCGGCATGCTCCGACTCATCTCGTGAATAGATCAGAATGTCATCAATGAATACCTCCACAAATCTGTCTAAATAAGGTCTAAAGATTCGATTCATCAAATCTATAAAAACTACAGGAGCATTAGTTAATCCGAAAGGCATAACAAGAAATTCATAATGCCCGTACCTTGTTCTGAACACAGTTTTTGGCACATCCGAATCTTTTATTCTCAACTGATAATAACCAAACTGTAAATCAATCTTCGAGAACACTATTGCCCCTTTCAACTGATCGAACAAATCATCGATTCTCAGCAAAGGATACTTTTTCTTTATCGTAACCTTGCTGAGCTGACGATAATCAATATAAAGTCTCATTGATCTATCTTTCTTCTTTACTAATAACACTAGTGAACCCTAAGGCGAAAAACTAGGTCGTGCAAAACCTCTATCCGTTAACTCTTGCAATTGAGCTTTCAACTCTTTCAACTCTGTCGGAGCCATTCTATACGGAGCTATAGATATCAGTAATGTTCCCGATACTAATTCAATAGCAAATTTGATTTCTCTGATCAGTAGCAATCGCGGTAGCTCTTTTGGAAACACATCCAGATACTCGCAGACTACTGGTACTGATTCAATCTTTGATTCTGATACCTTTGCATCTAATACATAAGCAAGATAAGCTTCGCATCCCTTTCTCACATATCTCTGAGCTGACATAGACAAAATCACAATAGGCAATTCACTCGACTCATCTGATTCAATTCGAATAATTTCATTATTCTGACATTTTAATTCAATAGTCTTTCGTCTACAATTCACAGCAGCGTCATGCAGCGTCAACCAATCCATACCCAGAATTACATCGAATTCATCAAACGATAGTAGCATCAAATTAGCAGGAAAATAGTAACCCCAAGTCATTAAAGGATAATTCTTGCAAACTTTATCAACTAGGACATACTTGCCTAAAAGGTTCGACACTTTAATCACAAACTCGGTAGACTCAACAAGCAAACTCTTACTAAACACTAAATTCTCACAAACATATGACTGAGTCGATCCAGGATATATCAAAGCAATTACAGTAGTGTCATAAAGAGAAAATGTACCGGTGATAACATCTAGTGATGACGCATCTTCGCGAGCGCGAATAGCGTAAGCTCTAGCTGGTGCTCGAGCCTCAGATCTCACAATTGAATCTTTTGTCGCACTTTTACTACTGGTCACATTTCCCGCATTTCTTAGTGGCCTCCCTCTAGTAGCAGTGTTGCTCGGTCTTGTATTCTGGAATTTATCTTTTTCTACTAAATCTGGACAATCTCGAATGAAATGATCTTGCGAGCCACATTTAAAACAACCTCTATTATTCATCCAACACTCACCAAAATGTCATCGACCACATTGTTGACACTCAGGTTTATTATTTCTCTCACTTCCAACACTCGATACTGATGTAGCTTGTGTTTTAGGACTTAAGTATTGCTTTCCACGATCTCTGTTTGGATACCCGATTGAAGCATTAGAACGAGAATGTGAATATCTTATTTTCTTTGACGAAGATTGATATGGTTTATTCATCGACCTCTTCCTCGAATCTCTATCTTTGAATTCAGCATTTCTCTTTTCTTTGCCAAGTTTTTCAGCTTTGCAAGCTCTATCAACTAGTACCACAAATTCTTTCAACTCTAGAATCCCGACTAGCAATCTGATGTCTTCATTCAACCCGTCTTCAAATTGTTTACACATAATTGCCTCTGTTGAAACACATTCTCGAGCATACTTATTGAGTCTAACAAACTCTCGCTCATATTCAATCACAGACATACGGCCCTGTTTCAGCTCTAGAAACTCTTTTCACTTCTGATCAATAAACCGTTGACTGATATATTTCTTTCTAAACTCAGCTTGGAAAAATTCCCAGGTGAACCTTTCTCTCGGTACCACGGATACCAAAGAATTCCACCATTGATACGCAGTGTCCCTCAGAAGTGATGTAACGCCCCAAATTTGGGCCTAGAAGGACTGGGCCTTGAACGGGGGAACAGTGAAGGCTGCACATAAGTATTTGGATGTGCAAGGGAAGGGCACAAATAAATAACTGCTTGAGTGGTTTTGTGTCCTGAGAAGTGTTGGAGAAGTCTTGGGTTCAAACCTGGGCTTTGGTAAAAAAATCCATGTTTTACTTTAAATGAACCTTGATGTTGGCACATAGGCTTTAAATATATTTGTGGCGGAAAGATGACACAAAAGGAGCTTGTAGCTCAGTGGTAGGTGGCGTGTTACTTCTGCTGGGGAACCTGAGTTCGAGTCACTCCTTGCTCTAGGAGAATTTATTTTATCTCCTTGCTGCGTGAGAGGTGGAGTTTAACTGAAACTCTGCTGGGAGAGAGAGTTGAATTGGTCTTGGGAGAGAATCAGGGGATATGGATAAAGGTTGGTATGGATATGGAGAGAATTATGTGGAGGAAATCGTGGAATTTGAAAGTTTGAGTGTTGTAGCCGAATTGGTAAGCTAGCTACTCAAAAATTCAGTATAGGCTAATAGTGTGGGGCTGCCGAATTCTCTTGCTGCCATTTTGGGGGTTTTTTTCCTGTTTGCATTTTTGGTTTCTCTTTATTTTTCTCTGTGCTGCGAATTCATTGTGGGAAGCTGACCATTCGTGTCATTTCTTTTGTTGGTGCCTGAATTCTCTACTGCTGTCGACTGCTTCTTTCTCTTCATCTTTACTGTTTTCTTTTTCTCATTGGCCGAATCTAGTACCTACTCTCCCTTATCATTTCTTCTTTAATTGGCTTCTCTCATAGCCGAACCTTCTCATTTTGCTTTTTTATTTTCTCTTCATTCTCTCTCGATTCTCCTATTCTTATTTGGCCGAATACTCTCTACCCCTTTTGTTGGTCATTTCCACCTTACCTTGTAATTTGGTCCTTGGCCGAAACACAGTACTATTCACCCTCTATTTCGATTCTGCAAAGATTCTGATAATCGGTAGGTACTTATGTGTTCTTTATTCTTTCTTTTGTCGATAACTCTGCTTTCGTTTGATTTCTTCCCTAACAACCGAATGTTTTCTCCTTACGCCTTCTGACTGCAAAATACATTTCTTCTCTGTGATATGGCCATCGTTGGGCTTAGGGATTTCGGTGGTGTGAAGGGGCGTAAGTGGCTTGAAGCACTCAAACTTTTATTTTCTATTCATCGTTCTATCAAGGTAAGAAAGATTATCATAATTTTGGGTTTTGGCCGAATGTTCTTTTGTGCCTGTAAGCACGATATGTGTGGATTTAAGCCACACTTATGATGTTTTTGTCTAATGAGATCTGTTATACTACAGATTTTTGATAAAGGCGTGTACTCGATTGTGATCAGTGATCTTGGGAGGTTTAAGGATGTTCGTTCAGGACAGGGTAAGGAAGGTGTATTTTTGGGCTAAGTATTAACAGTGATTACCCCTAATGGACAACTGGCTAACGAAATATTTCTATGGACTATAGGTTCGATACGAGTGGGTTAATCGCGCGTTCGTAAATAGGTGTGTAACCGTACCCTACAAGCGGTAATAGGCGTAAAAGCCGGTAAAGTGTGTACGCACACACTGATTAGACTGTAGAAAGGAAAAAGCTAAAAAGCTGAAAGGTTGGGCGTTGAGCGTGCGAACGCTCGTACGGTAAACCAAGCCCATGAAACGTGGGCGTAGGGCAGAAAAGGCCGCCATGAGCGATTTCATGGGCTTAAGCCATAATGGGCTTTGGGCCCATTTACACTGTCTGTATTGCTATGGTTGCTCGAGTTGCTCAAGACAACTGTGGGCTTAGTGATAGGCCTAAGTGTACTTAGGCCCAAACTAGTAAAATGACCGTAATGCCCCTATAGGGTAAAATGATTGTAATGCCCCTGTAGGGTAAAATAACCGTAATGCCCCTGTAGGGTCAAATGACCTTAATATCCTTGTAGGGTAAAATGACCATAATACCCCCAAAGGGTAAAATGACTATTTTGCCCCTCGTGGGTAAATGACTGATTTGTCTGTGATTTAATCGACTGATTTGTCTGTGATTTAAATGACTGATTTGTCTGTGATTTAATCGGCTAATTTTTCTGTGATTTAAATGACTGATTTGTCTGTGAATTAAATGACTGATTCTAAGCATGGCATTCTGCATAAACGACATACTGCATGGGGTTGGGGTACTGTTACGAAGGAAATATACTGTAGTGGTGGCTTTGTCACATATACTATTCTTGCGGCTCTGCTTTGCATTGATTGCATATCGCGGCTATGCCGCGATATTGGTGTGTCTTTGGTGGGTGGGTCGATTTTATCCCCACATGGTGTGTTGGTTGGTACGGGTGGTGTGTTGGCTGGATTGGGGTGGGTTGCATATTTGCACCATACTGATATTGTATTAAGCTTAGGCCCACACTATTACTAAAATGGGCTATGGCCCGCATCGCATCATTATTGAACAGGCCAAGGCCCGCATCATATCGCATATATTATTCTTACCGATCGACTAATAGGGGATTACACACTTTGTTTTCGTAAACTCACCCTTTCTTTTAATCGCATGTACAGGTAATCCCCAGCTTTAGACGATTTGGAGCCGCGAGAGACTCGGAGGTGGCCACACGATCGCTGATGTTCTGCTTTAGACTTATTTATTTAAATTTCTTATTGGGCTATTGATTCTGTAATAAGGCCTTATTTTGGCTTAATTTATTTGATACTTAACTGATAGTGATAGAATCTTTGGTTTTCAAAAGATTAAGCTGCTTTTCAAACACGCGCTTTTTGCAACATTTTGGATATCGCTTCCGCAACGAACAATGTTTTTAAAGTAAAGACGTTTTAATTGGTTAGTAAATGTTTAAGATGATTTGAGTTTTAACAAAGAGATTTCAACTCAGAAATGAATTTCTACCAACAAGTCCAATTTTCGAAAGACACATCAACGTGACACGCCAGATTCGGCCATAACGTCTAGGCCGGGTTTGGGATATTACATTTAGTGGTATCAGAGCCAAGTTGCAAAACTTGGCTGTGGAATGGGTTTTCAAATTTTTGGATTTCAAAAGGTTGTTTTCGAATATGTAAAGTGTTTTGAGATACTTCTTCTGAAAAGTGTGGCACACCGAGTCTCCGGCGCCGAATCTGTAAGTTTTCTGAATACTTTTGTCTATTTAGAAATTGAAATGGGGTAAGTTAGGAAATACTGTGACTACTTTAGAAATTAGACTATACCACTCTAGATAGAGCAAACTATAGCTAAAGGGGACTGAAAATGTAGTGAAACTTTAATCTGCATAAAACTGTTAGTTCTAATAAAACGCGAATAGACAATGGCCACAAGAGATACACACAGACGTGGTTCAAGAGGCTGTAATAATGTTTTGAAATCAGAGTGCGCAGCGGGAGCGTCGTACTGAAGTCTGTGTGGTGCGACTATTCTGACAGTTGGAAATTTTGGGGACGAAATTTCTTTAAGAAGGGGTGAATTGTAACGCCCCAAATTTGGGCCTAGAAGGAATGGGCCTTGAGCGGGGGAATAGTGAAGGCTGCATATAAGTATTTGGATGTGCGAGGGAAGGACACAAATAAATAACTGCTTGAGTGGTTTTGTGTCCTGAGAAGTGTTGGAGAAGTCTTGGGTTCAAACCTGGGCTTTGGTAAAAAAATCCATGTTTTCCTTTTAATGAACCTTGATGTTGTCACATAGGCTTTAAATATATTTGTGGCGGAAAGATGACACAAAAGGAGCTTGAAGCTCAGTGGTAGGTGGTGTGTTGCTTCTGTTGAGGAACCTGAGTTCAAGTCACTCCTTGCTCTAGGAGAATTTATTTTATCTCCTTGCTGCGTGAGAGGTGGAGTTTGACTGAAACTCTGCTGGGAGAGAGAGTTGAATTGGTCTTGGGAGAGAATCAGGGGATATGGATAAAGGTTGGTATGGATATGGAGAGAATTATGTGGAGGAAATCGTGGAATTTGAAAGTTTGAGTGTTGTAGCCAAATTGGTAAGCTAGCTACTCATAAATTCGATTTAGGCTAATAGTGTGGGGCTGCTGAATTCTCTTGCTGCCATTTTAGGGGTTTTTTTCCTGTTTGCATTTTTGGTTTCTCTTTATTTTTCTCTATGCTGCGAATTCATATTGGGAAGCTGACCATTCGTGTCATTTCTTTTGTTGGTGCCCGAATTCTCTACTACTGTCGACTGCTTCTTTCTCTTCATCTTTACTGTTTTCTTTTTCTCATTGGTCGAATCTAGCACCTACTCTCCCTTACCATTTCTTCTTTAATAGGCTTCTCTCATAGCCGAACCTTCTCATTTTGCTTCTTTATTTTCTATTCATTCTCTCTCGATTCTCCTATTCTTATTTGGTCGAATACTCTCTACCCCTTTTGTTGGTCATTTCCACCTTACCTTGTAATTTGGTCCTTGGCCGAAACACAGTACTGTTCACCCTCTATTTCGATTCTGCAAAGATTTTGACAATCGGTAGGTACTTATGTGTTCTTTATTCTTTCTTTTGTCGATAACTCTGCTTTCTTTTGATTTCTTCCCTAACAACCGAATGTTTTCTCCTTACACCTTCTGACTGCAAAATACATTTCTTCTCTGTGATATGGCCATCGTTGGGCTTAGGGATTTCGGTGGTGTGAAGGGGCACAAGTGGCTTGAAGCAATCAAACTTTTATTTTCTGTTCATCGTTCTATCAAGGTAAGAACGATTATCATAATTTTGGGTTTTGTCCGAATGTGTTTTGTGCCTGTAAGCACGATATGTGTGGATTTAAGCCACACTTATGACTATTTTTGTCTAATGAGATCTGTTATACTACAGATTTTTGATAAAGGCGTGTACTCGATTGTTATCGTGATCTTGGGAGGTTTAAGGACGTTCGTTCAAGACAGGGTAAGGAAGGTATATTTTTGGGCTAAGTATTAAAAGTGGTTACCCCTAGTGGACAAATCACAGCAACGAAATATTCGATGGACTATAGGTTCGATCACGAGTGGGTTAATCGCGCGCTCAGTAAATAGGTGTGTAACCGCATTCTCGCAAATGATAATAGGCGTAAAGTTTAAAGTGTGTATGCACACACTGATTAGATAGTAGAAAGGCAAAAGCTGAAAAGCTGAAAGGTTGGGCGCTGAGCGTGCAAACGCTCGTATGGTAAATTGAGCCCACGAAACGTGGGCGTAGGACAGAAAAGGCCGCCATGAGCGATTTCATGGGCTTAGGCCATAATAGGCTTTGGGCCCATTTACACTGTCTGTATTGCTATGGTCGCTCGAGTCGCTCAAGACAACTGTGGGCTTACTGATGGGCCTAATTGTACTTAGGCCCAAACTGGTAAAATAACCGTAATGCCCCTGTAGGGTAAAATGACCGTAATGCCCCTGTAGGATAAAATGACCGTAATATCCTTGTAGGATAAAATGACCATAATACCCCCAAAGGGTAAAATGACTATTTTTTCCCTCGTGGGTAAATGACTGATTTGTCTGTGATTTAATCGACTGATTTGTCTGTGATTTAAATGACTAATTTGTCTGTGATTTAATTGGCTGATTTGTCTGTGATTTAAATGACTGATTTGTCTGTGAATTAAATGACTGATTCTGAGCATGGCATTCTGCATACACGACATACTGCATGGGGTTGGGGTACTGTTACGGAGGAAGTATACTGTAGTGGTGGCTTTGCCACATATACTATTACTGGCAGCTCTGCTGCGTTGTTATTAATGGCAGCTATGCTGTGATATTAGTGTGCTGGCTGGGTGGGTCGATTTTATCCCCACATGGTGTGTTGGTTGGTACGGGTGGTGTGTTGGCTGGATTGGGGTGGGTTGCATATTTGCACCGCATCGATATTGTATTGGGCTTAGGCCCACATCAGCATCGAAATGGGCTATGGCCCACACCGCATCGTTATTTAATAGGGCCAAGGCCCTGATCATATCGCATATATTGTTACCGATCGACTAATAGGGGATTACACATCGAAGTTTTCGTAAACTCACCCTTTCTTTTTAATCGCATGTAATCCCCGTTTTAGACGATTTGGAGCCGCTAGAGACTCGGAGGTGGCCACACGATCGCTGATGTTCTGCTTTTGACTTATTTATTTAAATTTCTTATTGGGCTATTGATTCTGTAATAAGGCCTCTTAAACCTAAGTTATGTTATTTTGGCTTTATTTATTTGATACTTAACTGATAGTGATAGAAAGCTGGTTTTCAAAAATATTAACTATTTCCAAAACACCGCATTTTTGCAACATTTTGGATATCGCTTCTGCAACGAACAATGTTTTTAAAGTAAAGACGTTTTAATTGGTTAGTAAATGGTTAAGATGATTTGAGTTTTAACAAAGAGATTTCAACTCAGAAACGAATTTCTACCAATAAGTCCAATTTTCGAAAGACACATCAACATGACATGCCAGATTCGGCCATAACGTCTAGGCTGGGTTTGGGGTGTTACAAGTGATACGGCACATTTTAAACATTCAGCCGGTGTGCAAGAAAGTTCATCAAATACCCGAATATTATTTTCAAGCCAAAACTCGGCTCTCTCAGGATCGTCGTCAACAGTAGCTCTGAACTCTTTTGCCCTGTATTTTTGAATCTTATCAACGGGCGACTTATTCAATCTTAAAAGTTCTACACCTTGAGGAGCTACGGGAACCGGTTGGGGAATAGGTGGGGGTGGAGGTTGTTGAGCAGCCGAATTTGTTCGAACAAACTCCGTAAACCACTCATACATCATCTGGAAGAAGGCTTCCTTAGCCTCTCCTCCTTGGCTACCCGATACGGGTCTCGACTCAGATTGCGCTACTCCGTGAACGGAGGCCGGTGCATTACTCTCAACATCATCAGCTACAGCTCGATTGGGATCCATTTACTATATAAAAACACGTCTTAAAACTGTCAGTAGATATTACACTATCACAGGTTTTATATGGCATGTATAGCTAGACTCTCACATACGCTACGTTAGTCCTAGAATCAACTAAATCGTAGCTCTGATACCAATAAATGTAACACCCTTCACCCGTATTCAACGCCGAAATAGGGTTATGGAGCTTTACTAGACTTATAAAACAATTTAACGTTCATTTCACATACAATTCTCAAATTAATATAATTAACATTTAATAACATTCACATTGTCCCTAAAACGAGCCTACGAGGCCTTAAACATGCTTTAGGAGTGGTTCAGGACTAAACCGGTAACTCAAGAAATTTTTAAAACACTTAGAAAATTTTCCAAATTACAGGGGATACATGCCCGTGTGGCCCGACCGTGTGAGAACACGCCCGTGTGGACATTCGAAATTGGATCACTTAACCGTGTCGCAGCCCGTGTCCGACCCCGTGTAACTCTCTGACTTGGGTCGCACGGCCAACACACACGCCTATGTGCCCTAAAAATGGCCACACCCCCCAAGTGCCAGGCCGTGTACTAGGCCGTGCCAAACTTGTAGCGTATACTGACTTAGGCCACATGGCCAATCACACACCCGTGTGCTGGGCCGTGTGGAGCATACTGACTTGATTTTTAATTCAACATCAGCGGACACACAGCCGTGTAACCTGACCGTGTGTCACACACGGTTGAGACACTTTCCCGTGTCTCTGCCCGTGTGGACAAAAATAGGCTATTTACCAAGCCATTTTGCCACCCAAATTTGTACACACCTAAACCAACCCAATTGGCACCAAAACATAGCATATGTAGGAATTCATCTAATCTCAACCAAGCATAAGTCAAACCATTTTAATACCAATAACAACAAGGCACACATATACTACAATATGCTATTCCATTTTATACCAAATTCACATTCTCAACTCAACTAAATGGACACTTTCAAACATGCATTAATTTGCCTAAATTTATAAGCATACAAATTCTCAAATCATCAACCATTTGACTTCCACAAAACCCATTATCAAATTCACAACACAAGCCATATGCACTAATATAAACACAACCAAACCGACCAAATTAAGCCAACTTTCATGGCTATATACAAAACCAAACTTTAGACATTTACAAGCCAATTCAATTGGCTAAATTCATTACCAACACATATATCAAAATGACCAAAGTTCCTATACATGCCATATATCCCAAAAACATAGATTCAAAAAGTACCAAAGTGATAGTAGGATAGTGTGATGAAGTCTCCGACAATCTTGAATCCAAGCTAGCTTTGATTTCACTATAAAACACGGAAAAACAAACAAAGTAAGCTATATAGCTTAGTAAGCTCGTATGATAATAAACACAACCTAACAAAATATACCAATCAACAATTGAACATATCTATATACAATTCATATAAATACACAAACCTATCACGTTTTAAATCACAAGGTTAGAATTGAACTTCACAAGTTTCTTCGATTCAAAGCTTATACGGTTCATGTACATACCTGTACCATCTCGTATCAATCTCATACTCATTAGTATCTTTGATATACCCATTGAACCATTTGGAATACTATCGAATACTCGGGAATCTCGCACCCTAAGTGCCACATATATAGCCGAAGCTATCTTAATCTCGTATCACATATAATATTCACACTAAAGCTATCAACGGGTCTGCTCACACAAGCTGACAGTCATGACAAAGCTACACGGTGCTGCTCACACAAGCTGACGAGTATCCGCAACACATGCTGGATAACTCAGCCACCGGTAGGACGTACGGACCAGCACCCAAATCACATAACCCCTAATGACATGTCATTTGTATCCTAAACTATTTCTAAGGTTCAACCGGGACTTCACACTTGCCGAATTATCGTCAAACGTGTCTGTAAGGTCATATTTACAATTTATGCAATATCAAAGCATTTAAAACACAATTATAACAATGCTTATTACATACGAACTTACCTCGAATGCAAGAACGGCGAATTAAGTCGATTAATCCGAAACTTTGTTCTTTCCCTGATCTAAATCCATATTTCGCCTTTCTTGATCTAAATATAATCAAAATTGACTTATTTAATATTATATCTATTCAATTTAGTCCAAATTATACATTAAGGAAATTTACACATTTGCCCCTAATATTTCACATTTTTACAATTTAGTCCTTATTTTATAAAATCATAAATTCATGCAATTAAACCAAAACCCATGCTAGCCGAATTTCAATTAGGTCCCTAGCAGTCCATATTTTTCATTTATTTCACAATTTAACCACAAAAATTATACATTTCACAATTTAATCCCTAATTGGACTTTTCACTAAAAATCACTTTATAAATGTTGTTTATCTCACAACAAGCATGCATTTTCTACCATTAAACATCAAAATACATTAACATTCATCAATGAAAAAACCCTAAACCTTTAACAGTTTTTCAAATTAGTCCCTAGTCTAGCTAGATTAAGCTGCAACAATCTCAAAAACATAGAAATCATTAAAAACGGGACAAAATTGAACTTACATGCATGGATGATAGCTAGCCGAACTTTGAAGCTATTTTAATGGTTTCCTTCTTGCTACATTCGGTTGAAAATGAAGAAGACAGGATGATATCTTTTTTTATTTTATTAATTTACTTATTATTTCACTAATTTACCTTTTTAACCTTTAATAAAATCATTATAAATCATCTAGTTTATGTCCATAATTGTCCACTCATGCTATTAGTGATCTAATTACAACATAAACCCTTCAAACATTCAATTTCATAGCTATTAAATCCTTTTAGCTTATAGAATATCACTTTTGCATTCATAGCTATTAAATCCTTTTAGCTTATAGAATATCACCTTTTGCACTTTACGGGATTTAGTCCTTTTTATCAAATTAAGCACCCAAATGTTAAAATTTCTTAACGGAATTTTTACACAATCATAATATCATGCTGTAAATATTAAAATAATAATAAAATAATTATTTCGACATCAGATTTGTGGTCCTAAAACCACTGTTCTGATTTGACTAAAAATGGGCTGTTACACAGTGCCTCATCGGATAAATCCGAAGTAATAACTGCGCCCAGCGCTATATAAATTTGACACCCGGTGTCTCATCGGTTAAACCAAAGTAAATTGGCACCCAGTGCCTCATCAACTCGAAGTCGAAGAAATCCCTAAACTCTTCCAATCCTATGGCATGCCATCTATATCCGACTCAGCCCAATACAGTTAATAGGGTTTAATTTCACTTTTCAAAAACAACCAATATCCAGTATCAATTTTTTTATATAATCACTTATACATCAATTCAATTCAAATTGTAATAGCCCATTTTGCCCGGGCCCATAAACCAGAATAATAAAACAAATATAAAAATTAATAAAGTCCAGTGTCCAGATTACGGAATTACCCGTGGACCCACTTACACCCCTCAGACCCATTCCTAGACCCAGACCCAATTACACATTTAGCCCTAATGCCCAACAGAACCCAAAACATGAGTGGCCCAAAAGGCCCAAAGCTTTAACAGTTTCAGACCTAGGGTTTCAGAGGAAACCATAGGCGCCGCAACCCCTTTTTCCTCGCAAGCCCGATTGTCATACCGCAATACCAGGCCAACAGTCGCGCCGCATCAGTAGCAGACCGATCGTCACGCTGCAAGTTTTGCCCCAGCCTTCGCGCCAGCAGCTCCTCGATCACGTCGCCAGTCACGCCGCGATCCGTGCTTAGCCACCGTCCTCCGCCTTCAACCTGCAAAGAAAGAAAAAACCAAAGCAGAAAGGAAACAAATCGCAGAACGGATATGGAAAATATATTTTCCTTTTTATCTTGTTTTTTGGGTTATAAAAACCCCTTGTAAAAACCTGTAATGGACACGCATACAGACACAGTGAGAAAAACAGACAGAGAAATAAAAATATACTTTTACAGAGGTGATTTTTCTTTAATATTTGTTTTTATTCTTATCTCATGTGTTTTTTTAAATATACATATATTGCTGAAAAAAAAGGGTAAAAAGGATTACCGTTTGATTTGACGTCGAAAAAGGAGATTTTTGGGTTTTCTGACCACCGTCAGAGGAGGCGCGTACGGCGGTCGACACCGGAGCCTCGCCGAAAGGACTGCCGGAAATCGCTTGAAGACTGGAGAAAGAGAGAGCATTTTTTAAGCTTTTCTGATTTTTTTTTTGAAAAGGAATAAAAATGTTTTATTTTTGAAGGATAGGAGGCTTTTATAGGCTGCCAAAACGGCACCGTTTTGGGCTTAAGTCCCAACGCTAAAAACGACGTCGTTTTGAAGGTCAACCCGCGCACTGACCCGACCCGCAAGGAGGATCCGCGTGTTTTTGCAAAATGGATTATTTGCGCTTGAAGCCCTTCCGTATTATTGCATTTTTACAATTACGTCTAATTGGCATTTTCTTTATTTTTTTTTAAATTGGCCCAGAACTATGGCACTTATTTCAATTTAATCCTCCGTGCCTTTCGGGCATGAGACGTAACGACGTGCGTTTTAAAATTTGACTTAATTGCTATTTTAACCCTTGTATTTTAATAAGAGTTTTAATTTAATCCTTTTGATCTGTTTAATTGCTATTTTAACCCTTCTTTCTTTATTTTTTATTTTATTTTATTTTAATACTGTTTTTAATTATTTTATTACGTTAAAATATTATATTATTCTTATTATTTGTATATTAATCTATTAAATTTATATATCTTATTACATATTGTTTTTAATTTTTAAAAAAACTATTAATATTTATTAATATTTGATTATTTTTATATTATTTAGATTAATATATTGGGTATTATATATTTTTATATTTTTATATTATATAATATTATATCTTATATTATTTTTAAAAAAATTATTTTTCTAAAATCATTTATATTATATAATATATTTTTATATTTTTATGTAGTTTTATATGTATTAGATTATTATAAATATATTTTTATAAATTATTTATCTATTTTTAAAGTATATTTTTCTTTTCCTTTTCAATATATCTCAGTATACATTTTTTTACATTTATTATTATTTTTATTTATATATATATATATATATATATATATATATATTGACATTTCTTTATGATTACTTTAATATGATCATTTCTTTTTAGTTATTTCATATTTTTATTGTTTGTATTAATATGATATTTTTGTAGGATCATCATTTTAAAATAAAATGTATTTTGTAAAATTACTATACTTTATATAAATGTTTTAAAATAAGGCAATGTTTTGTATTTAGAAATTCGGGAAATAGTGCCCAATCGTGCTGGGTTGCGATTTTTCGTTTGGCTAAGTAACTAAATACCCTTTTAATAAATTTCGTAAATTATGAGATGATCTTAGTTACGAGGGTTTAAAAATATCATGTCCAATCGTGCTGGATGTGATGTTTATATTCTTTCGGATCGAAGAACTCTCAAATTTTAAGTCAAAATTGCTCGAAGTTTTATGAGATGATCTTAGTTACGAGGTTTTAAAAATATCGTGTCCAATCGCGCTGGATGTGATGTTTATATTCTTTCAGAACAAAGAAATCTCAAAGTTTTAAATCAAATAAAAAGCCTTATTCTTGGGAATTCAAAACGTTGTATCCTAACTTATTGGGTGTGATATTTTGTGGCTCAAGGTAAGAATTTCCTTAATAAAGATGCACCTAGCTTCGAAGTTATAAGATGCTGTATCCTAACTTATTGGGTGTGGTATTTTATTTCTTTGAAATAGGTAAGTCTTGGTTTTCCTTCTAATAAACGGATCTTATTTTAAAACTTTTTAAATTTTGAACATTTGGACATGATTCTATTGATTAGGTACCAATTTTTGGGCGTTACGAGGGTGCTAAACCTTCCTCGTACGTAACCAACTTCCGAACCCGTTTTCTTGTTTTTTTCGTAGACCAAAGTCAAATGTTTTAAAATGAAACGTTTTACAAGGTAATCCAATCACACCTAAGTAAAAAGAGATTGGTGGCGACTCCCATTTTGTTTTTAAAGTCGATCCCCGTTTTTATAAACCGATTTTAAAAAATGGTTTCAACACCTTGGCGACTCCGCTGGGGACCAATAAGAGAGTCAAGCCATAAAATTGATAGTTTCATGTCCTCATGTCTGGATTTAAAATTCTGATTTTAAAAATATGATCCTTTTATTGCATGTGATTTTAAAATATGTCTCTTTGCATTGCAATCGCACGACTCGCCGTCGTGGTCACACCTTAAGTGGGAGCGAGAAGCTATGCCTTCGTGAGGTTTTCACCCGCATGGGCTAGTGGATTGCTTTTGAATACATCATCTGTACCTATGTCTTCGTGAAGTTTTCACTTCCGCATGGCCATAGGGAAATGTGTTCCCCTGAACCGAACTCGACCCATATGAGCCTATAATGGGTGAGGATCGAGTAATCTGCTGGTTTGGGTACCTCAACTTTAGAGTTGAACCACATATAGTGAACCCTAAGGGCTTACCCTAGGTAGAACCATGTCAAACCCTAGTGGTCACCCTGATAGGTTCTATGTTATTTATTTTTTCCTGTGCTAACGGGTTTTCTTTTATTTTGATTGCATTGCATTCACATCATAGAAAAGAGGAGTTGATTTCAAATTCGATTGCTAAATAGAAAGGTTGGTCATAAGAAAATGGATTTTTTGATAAAGTGGATTATAATACGGTCGTCCAAATATAGTCTAAGTGAATACAACGAGAGAAGACTGATAGTCCGCGAAGGAATACAAGACCTTATCACCCAAGAATTCAAGTTGACAAAGACTATTCGAGAATTACCACATCTCGACTTTCTTGAAGAGGCTAACAAGTCAACAGGAGTCGTGGTCCAGATCAAGCAAAAGGAGCTAGAGGAGGCATCTATTAGAAGTTTGCAAGATTTGACTTTTGTGAAGAAGGGGATTGATGTTTTCACTTAGACTATGAGGACAAGGCCGTGTATGCGATCCGTTTTGTGTAAATAAGTTTATTTTCTAGTAAAGTTTTTCTAATGTAACTGAATTCAGAGTCAACGCCTCTCTCTCTTTGCATTCATACATTTGCATTACATTGCATCATTTGCATTAGACTTTTACAAAAGAACCTTAATTAGGTAAAAATATTTCAGTTAACATGGAGCAAAGGTTGGAGATAATAGAACAAATGCAAATACAGATGCAGAGGCAATTGACTGAAATTCAACAAGAAATGCGGTAATTGAAGGAGGAGACAAGAAAGTTGTGACTCCTTTAAGAAATCAAAAATGAAGAGGGAATCAGAGAGCAGAAGTTTCCAAGCCCTTACGCATTTGGGAATGTTTTGAATAATGGGACTGTGGAAGAGATCCTTGTATTTTTAGAGCTGATCTAGAGTAATATTCAAAACATGCTTATTGCCTTAAGCCTAGAGGCAATAAGAACCCTTTTGTGAAATAGGCTTGTGTCTGAAATTTTATTTCAATAAAATGCATTTTCTTAAGTGAATATTTTTCATTTTTCATACTGTACATTTTTTTTACCAATATTCTTTCATTCTTTATTGTGACCATACTATCCAAATAATCATCCTTAGAATCATTTATTCTTTGGATTTGTTTGCCTTCATACCTAGGTACCCAGATATCAATGACATGAGCGACGTTGTTACTGACTCCCTTTTTGAACGAGATATGGGTCTAGGGGATCTCAGGACTTCGAAGATGGCAGAGATTGTAACCTACCTTCTGATTTGTTAAAGATGGTAGAACAAGATGAAAAAAGACCTTACTCTACAAAGGGTCATTGGATATTATGAGCCTAGGGAAAAGGGGAAGACCGAAGCCTAGCTCACCACAAAAATAAGGCAAGACATCATTGAGTTATTTTCAAGAATTCAAAGATGTTTTCACACAATTATATCAGGACATGCCTTGGCTAATAAGAAGCAGGCTAAACAAAGAGGATCGAACATTGTTGATTCACCATAGAAGGGGACTGCATCAGTCATACCACAAATATGGAATTAAAGAAGACAAGATTCATATGCCTACTCTAGTTCTTCACAAATTTTCCATACGTGGGGCATGGATGTGATGGGGCCAATCTCGTCAAAAGCTTTTAGTCAATAGCTTAGTTATCATTTACTTCACTAAGAGAGTGGAAGTAGCTTCATATGTCAATGTTACAAGGTCGAAGTCATCAAATTAAAAAAAAATGAAGGAAAAGATCAAATGCCATAAAGGATCGCGTTTAAATAACTGTACAAAGCCAAAGTCTACAGTTTGTTCGAATATCAGGCAGTATATCACATTGCAAAAAAAAAGGTGGCTAAGACTTGTAAAGATTGGCATAAGAAGCTATCACTTCTCTCTATCGAACGTTGGCTAGGACCTTTGCTGGGCAACACATTTCTCATCGGAATAGAAACAGTTTGGCCAATTGAACCTAATTGAAAGTTATTTGTCACGGCCAGATGATATTAGCTTACAGAAGTTCATCTTAGGGAATTCCACGAAGAAACCTAATGTTGAAAAAGATTTTTCCTCTACAAAACGATTTTAGAGGAAAGCATATGCCAAACGGGGAAGGACTTATGTAGGACCTGTTTTAGAGGAGCATTGATATTGACCGAGATGGATGGCGAAGACTTGCCCAATCCGGTGAATTCAGGTTTAGTCAAGAGATATTTTACCTGAAAGAGGAAAGACCAAGGTGAAAACTCGAAAAGGGCGCCTCGAACAAAAAAAAGGAAGAAAAAAGAAAAAAGAAAAAGAAAAGGAGAGGCCAAAACGAAAACCCGCAAAGGGCGCTTTGAGACCAAAGGGGATTTGAGTTGAAAACCCGAAAAGGGTGGCTCAAATTTTGACCAAAAAGTGGGGCATACAGTAGTCTTGCTACATTGGAATTAACAATGAGGAAGTATGTTACATCTTGGGGGCATCGACAAAGTACTCTGGATCCTCTAAACACATATTGAGCTTAAAATGGTCCTCAAGAAGTTGGAACAAAGAAGCTCAGGCTGCAATATCTAGGGCACCTAGTTTCCCATTTTACCCATTTTAAATCTTTTATTACTTTATTCTTTTCAAAGAAACACCCCAATTAATTTTCTTCTATAGCCTTTATTATATTTACTTTATTCTTTTTAAGATATACCAATCAATTTTCTTTTATTGCCTGGGTTATCTTTGATTAAATTATTTCTCAGAGCTATGCTCTTGACTAATTTCTTTCTCGGCCATTTTTGTGACCTTTTTCAAGCATTTTATATTGAAATAACAATTTATGGACTAATAAAACTTTTATAAAAGGAGTTTCGCATATTACTCTGGAAGCTTCTAAATAATATGAGAATCTGAAACAGGACTATTGTTCAGAACTCACCAAGCCTAAGGGATTGGAAACATTGGAAAATGATTATCTCTTCAGATGCTTATTGGCTAAGACAATTTTGTTGGTAATACCACATCGAAAAAAGATGAACAAGGTCAATCCAAGTGTAAAAAGGGATCATTGTCGGGATACCCTGCATCCATTCAGACACACATATCTGGTCATTACACCTAGGGAATGGTGTAACAGATTGAAAGTGATACAAGTTCTGTACCTCTGAGTTGTAACAGAAATATGAAAGAAACCAAATGTCACTCCCCTGAAGCTGCAGTGAGAGATACCAACTTCATGTCCCAAGGTTCAAGCGGGGCTGACTTAGAAATTACATTGGGGCAAATTATTTGAGCAGAACATGAATGAAAAACAAATGAGTAGTAAAACCTAGGATAGGAATCATACTCATAACATTTTTGTGAATTGTATTAGGAGCATTTGATTCATTTTGGTCATTGCATCCTAATCCTTGAAACAGGAATCATCTTCATAACATTTACATAACATGTCTAAATAGGAGCATCTGATGCATTTCGATCAAAGCATCCTAAATATTGGACATAAACATATACCCATTCTACAGGTTACGTAGCAAGGTAGAAGACATTAGTCTGGTATCCCTGAGTTTGCAGGGAGCAGATTAAAATAGCAGATCTGAAAATCCTGAGATTGCTGGAGCAGATCGGAGACATCAGTCCTATCTCCCTGACCAGCAGTGGAATAGGTCAAAGATTGTAGATCTTGTCACCCTAAGCAGTAGGGAACCAAGATCGAACGGCAAATCTTGTCTCCCTAAGCAGTAGTGGAACAGATTTAAGCCACCAGCCCTATCTCCCTGACCAGCAGTGGAATAGGTCAAAGTTTGTAGATCTTGTCGCCCTAAGCAGTAGAGGACCAAGACCAAACGGCAAATCTTGTCTCCCTAAGCATGAGTGGAACAGATTTAAGCCAGCCCTATCTCCCCACAAAGCAAAGTGGAATAGGTCAAAGATTGTAGATCTTGTCGTCCTAAAGCGAGAGGACCAAGATCGAACGACAAATCTTGTCTCCCTAAGCGATGAGTGGAACAGATTTAAGCCACCAGCCCTATCTCCCGACTCAAAGAAAGTGGAATAGGTTAAAGATTGTAGATATTGTCACCCTAAGCGAGAGGGAACCAGATCGAATGACAAATCTTGTCTCCTAAGCGAAGAGTGGAACAGATTTAAGCCACCACCCTATCTCCCATCAAGAAGTGGAATAGGTCAAAGATTGTTGATCTTGTCACCCTAAGCAGTAGAGGACCAAGATCGAACGAAAAATCTTGTCTCCCGAAGCAGTAGTGGAACAGATTTAAGCCACCAGCCCTATCTCACTGACCAGCAGTGGAATAGGTCAAAGATTGTAGATCTTGTCTCCCTAAGCAATAGTGGACCAAGATTAAACGACAAAACTTGTCTCCCTAAGTAGTAGTAGAACAGATTTAACCACCAGTCTGGCATCCCTGAGTTTGCAGTGGAGCAGACCGAAAATAGCAGATCTGGCATTCCTGAAGTTGTAGAAGCAGATCAAAGACATCAGATCTTGCCTTACTGAGCTTTGCAGGAAGCAGATAGAAGATAGCCAATCTGGCATTCCTGAGCTTTGCAGGAAGCAGATTGAGGATAGCAAATCTCGCATTCCTGAGCTTTGCAGGAAGCAGATTGAAGATAGCAAATCTGGCATTCCTGAGCTTTGCAGGAAGCAGATTGAAGATAGAAAATCTGGCATTCCTAAGCTTTGCAGGAAGCAGATTGAAAATAGCAGATCTGACAATTCCTGAGTTTGCAGGAAGCAGATCGAAGACATCAGTCTGGTGATCCCTGAGTTTGTAGGGATCAGATTGAAAATATCAGATCTGGTCTCCTTGAGATTGCAATGGAGCAGATCAAAAGATAGTGGATACTGCCTTCATGAAGTTGAAGCTATCAAACTCACTGAAATCAAGATGAAGTTCTAGTACTGTTGAAGTTGCAGTGGAGTTGGAGTCATTTGAAGAAGACGAGGATCAAGAAGTCGAGGCTTGGCCAAGACCGGGCAAAATTGGTCATTTTATAGTCTTTGCTCTATTCTCGTTACACGACAATGAGAAAAGAGGGGCAGCTGTAAGTACCTAATTTTGCCCAGGCATTAAATAAGCCCAAATTAAAATATAAGCCAGAGTCTAGATTTTTTTTTAAAACAGTCCTTATTACAAAACAAAATAAAACAACCCAAACTACCCATTACCCGTGGCCCAATCTAATAACCCATTACCCAAGACAAAGCCTAATACCTAAAAACTAAACCCAAACAGACCCTAAGACTATTACCAGACCCAATTGCCAACAGGCACCCAAGCCCAAGAAGCCCAATGAGCTTGCGGACGTAGGAAACCCTAGGTTTCCATTGCGCCGCAAGCACCCTAGGGATCTGCTCCTTTCGCGCCGCAATAGCTGGAGCTCAATAGTCGCGCCACTCACCCCGCAGCCTCGTCCAACCCATTCTCGCGCCGAAATCAGCGCGCATGTCTCCCCACAGCCACGATCTCCTCTTCTGACCTGCAAAAGAAGAAAGAAATCGCAGCAAAAGATAGAATAACATATATTTCCTTTTTCCGTTTTATTTCAAAGGCTCTAAAAGCCTGATTATCTTATAATAGAGGGATACGAAAATACACAGAGAAAAAAATATAAGCAGAGACAGAATACACAAACAAATACAGAAATAAAAGAGCAAACTTTCACAACAGAGGTGTTTTTTCTGTTTTTTTATATATTATTCTTTTATTTTTATCTTCTTTTGTTCTTTTTCTGTGAATAGTAAACAAACCAGTAATAAAAAGAGTAAAGGTGATTACCTTTCGAAAAGGGGGCATTTCTCATTGAAGAATCGGCGCAAACAACGGCACAAGGGACGACACGTGGGACGGCGCGTGCGACGGAGCCTAGGCCGAATCTTGGCCTTAGGCCGAAGGCCAGAGAGCATTAGAGGGGGGGAACTCTCTCTTTTTTTTTAACGAATGATAAAATGAATTTTTTTTTAAACTGACTTATATAGCCTCGTGAAAACGACGTCGTTTTCGTTTAGGCAAATACGCACAAAACGACGCCGTTTTAAGCAAAGGATCCGCGCATTGACCCGACCCGCTCCAGGGATCCGTGTGTTTTTAAGCGGAAGGGTTATTTGCGTTTTTAACCTTTCCGCCTTTTTAACTGTTTTCAATTAAATCCTTTCTTTGTTTTTTGCTTTTAATTTTACCGCGCAATTTTGATTTTATTTCATTTTAATCCTTTTTTATTTGTTTTATTCTAATATTATATTGAATTAAAATGTTATATTATTATTTATATATTAATTTGTTTATAGTATAAACTTTATATATATATATATATTTTATGTATTAACCTTATATGTATTATTATTTTATGTGGTTTAATACTATTATTTTACAATTGGTATATTATTTATTATATTATATTTTTTAAAATTTGTATATTATATAGTATTATATTATATTAGGTATTATTTCTAAAGCTTTGTTTTATATAAAATTTATTTAATCTATTTTATTTATATTGTTTATATTATATTTTACGTATTAAAAATCATTATATATTATTTTTTAACACATTTTTTATATTGTTTACATCATATGTATGTCTTTTTTATCTATTATTTAAATTTGCATGAAATATGTTCATAGTTGATTTTATTGTTTATTGTATTTGTCTATACTACATCATGTATTTGTAATTGCTTTAGTATAGGAATTATTATTTGTCGTATTTCGTATTATTATTACCTATCTTAAATATTAGTATTATAATTACTTTTAATATTTATAAATATAATATTGTCACATGGTTATTGTTAGAAATAAAAATACATTTTTACAAGCTTACTATATTTCATTTAAAGTTTTTTTTTAAAAAAATAAGGCAATGTTTTGGTATTTAGAAATTCGGGAAATAGTGTCCTAACGTGTTGGGTGCAATTTTCCGTTTGGCTAAATAACTAAATATCTTTTTGACAAGATTTGTAAATCGTGAGACGATTTTGATTACAAAGGTTTTAAAATGTCATGTCCTAACGTGTTGGATGTGATGTTGATATTCCTTTGGAGCAAGAAAATCTCAAATTTTAACTTAAAGTGCTCAAAGTTTTTTTAAAGAAATCATATTTTTGAATACTTTTAAATTTCAAACATTTGGACATGATTTTATCGATTAGGTACCAATTTTTGGGCGTTATGAGGGTGCTAACCCTTCCTCATACGTAACCGACTCCCGAACCTATTTTTCTCGCGCGGACCAAAATCAAATGTTTTAAAATAAAACGTTTTACAAGGTGATCCAATCACACCTAAGTAAAAAAGATTGGTGGCGACTCCAGTTTCGTTTTTAAAGTCGACCTCCATTTTCTAAACCCGATTTTAAAAAATGGTTTCGACAGTTTGGCAGCTGTAAGTACCTAATTTTGCCCGGGCATTAAATAAGCCCAAATTAAAATATAAACCAGAGTCCAGATTTGTTTTTAAAACAGTCCTTGTTACAAAACAAAATAAAACAGCCCAAGCTACCCATTATGTAACACCCCAAACCCGACCCAGAAGTTAGGCCCGAATCTGGCGTTTCACACAAAAAAACTCGTTTGAAAATTTCAGCCTCTTTGTTAAAACCCAAAACACTTAAGCAATTTATTAACTACTTGAAAACGTAATTATATTTAAAAACCTTTTTGGTGGCAAAAGCAAATTTGAGATAAACAATTTACAAAAATGTGATGAGACATAGAGTTGCAGAAGTATTCTGAAATCATTTCGAAAACGTAGATAAAATACAAATATTTTTGAGAGATTGATTGATGAGTCAACAATCAAGGTAGTGAACTTTAAAACCGTGTCTTTTGAAAATATCGTTTGAAAGTTCGAGTGAAAACTTCTGTGTTAAAATATTTATAAAAGTTTATTATGAAATCCATTTGTTAATCGATTTTGGAAAACCTTTATTTAAGTTTTTAGAAAATTCTCATTTTAAACAATTTAAGCAAAATAGTAAGTATAACAACCATAAAGCAAATAATAAAACACTCCAGAGGCTTTATTACAACTTAAACCAAAATAGCAAAATAATAAAATAAACGGGAATAGAAATTTAAAATTCAATAACACCATTTCTGAAATATGGCCTCCACCGAGTCATCCATGGGCCCAAGTCCTCGTCACTGAGCATTACCTACAAGGGTTAAGAAAAAGGGGGGTGAGTTACAAGAACTCAGTGTGAAATCCCCTTACCGTCATCCACTGGGCCTGAACCCATAAAGTATTATCTTGGGCTTAAGCCCATTTAACATGCACTTGGATCGAAGCCCATTTACAAAACAGATAATATTTATATATGTGCAATGTATGAATGTATGCATACCCAAACCAACCTAATAAACCATCCGCTACACACCACCCGTACCATCCATCACACCTGTGGGGATCTTTTGTCAACCCACCCCACCAACACACCAATCGCATGCATTTAGCCATTTATATTGTAACACCCCAAACCCGGCCCAAACGCTACGACCGAATTTGGTGTGCTACAGAGAAAACATCTTTGAAAATCCTTTTAAGTCGAATTATCTTTTTGGTAAAAGATGGTTATTTTGTTTGAAACATTTGAGGTGTATAAAATCCATACTTAGGTTTATTTTAAAATATTTATTAAGCCAGATTGTAGCCGATTCAGATGTGCCCGATGGCACGATAAAACATTTTTGCGACTTAAAATTTTAGAAACCACGTGTACTTAATTTAATGTTAGAAAATAGTTTAACAAATTAATCCAAACATAGAATAATAAAATTATGTCTAGGCCTTACTACAACTTAATTAAAATAAACCAACATTAAATAAAATAAAACAAAGTCCAAGTTCATCTAATTAAGATTTCCACTGCATGGCCATCTCGAGTCCATCCAGCTCCATCTCCGCGATCTACCCATCTGCAAAATGTTAAGGGAAGGGGTGAGTCACCGAGACTCAATGTGTAAATCCCCCACCCGGAAAATACATCTCATACACAATTCATTAATAAACATGCTCATGCAACCCAACCTAACCATCCATACTCCTTTTCTACCCCGTGTGGTCAAAACCACCGGTGGTCAAAACCACTGATGACTTAGAGTCACAAATGATGATGGGGCCAACCCATCGTGTGGTCAAAACCACCGATGACCATAGGTCACAATATATCAAATGTGGTCAAAACCACTGGTGGTACCAAACCACTGGGACTTAGTCGCAAATAATCAATCGTTGTGGTCAAAACCACCGATGACCATAGGTCACAATAATCTGATGGGGCCAACCCATCTTGTGGTCAAAACCACCGACGACGATCCATAGTTCATCCCTCCTCTCATCAATCCCACCATCACATGCTTAAACATCAAATTTCATATATCATGTCATAGTATTAAACATCATGTGATGGCATGCAAACATATAAAAATTACAAGTTAGAGGACTTACTCAAATCCATGATTATGCCACAAACTAACCACAACCAAAAGATCTAAGGCAAATAATAATAAAGCATGTAAATTAATAAAGTGTGTATAGAGATCTTACACACTGTTACTATCGTAATTCCTAGATCCCGAAAAGCCGATCTATAACGTTAGATCTCTTAACTTTAAACGGATTTGATTTCCTAACAAATCCGAAGCCTTAATTAGTCCTTTGGAAAATAAATCCCGAAAGCTTCCCTACAATTGGTTTTAATAGAGTTAATACGAATCATAGGCCATAATTTTAATTCCATAAGAGATGATTACCCTTACCACACTTATTGAAAATTGGCAAGACCTTGTTGGAGATATGATATTCGACCTAATACACAATTGGAAGGGCTGGAAATTTTTGTGAGGAGGAGGAGGTGTATTCGGCTAAGAGAAACAACGATCTTTGGAATTTTCTCGAACAATTTTGGCTAAGAGTTTAAGGGAGATTTTGGCAAAGACAATGAAGAGAGGAAGAAGAAAAGAATTTCTTTGGAAATTTTGGGCACTTCTATGTCAGAATAAAATCAAATATGGACAGCCCCCAAGGAGTCCAATAATCGGCAAACACCCTCCTATTTTGGTGATAATTCCAGCTTAATTATCACCCAAAAAGAATAATATTTATCTCTTACTTTTATCACCTCTTCAAATAATAAAATACTAATATTTATCTCCTATCCACCTCTTCAACAATTCAAAATAAAATAAACTACTACAACACCCTTCTAGCCGAATTTGAGAGTCCAAAATTGAACCAACACTCTCCCATTCACGCCAGCAGCAACAAGGAAAAAAATAAAAATCCAAATGCTGCTTCTTGGACTCGAACCAGCGACCCCAAGTAGCAGCAGCAGCCACCTTTAAGCGCCCCAAACCAACCTTCCCAATTGACTTTCATGTCATAAAACTCCATGATTTACTTTTAAAGCCTTCCTACTTAAGCCCATCACCGCATATATAAAAATAAAATGCATAATGCTGCTCTAGCCATTCGAACCTGCGCCCATCCTCACCTCCAACTCCTAAGTGGCGCATGGGAACCACTTTGCCAAGGCGCCGTTTTTGTGTCATAGACTCGCCCCAGCTTCTTTTAAGGCCTCCTTCCTTTTAACGCCAAAACCCAAAAAAATAAAACACCTTGCTGCCACCTTGATTCGAACCCAAGCCCTTACTAGCGTTACTTCCAGGCCTTTAAGTGGCGCATGGAAGCCACTTTACCAAGGCCGGTTTTTATGCCAACAGGCCTAAGATTTTTCCCTTAAGGCCTTTTTAGCCCAGCTCCCTTTTTGACGAAAAAATAAAAGGTCTCTGATGCACCCCGCGTTACTCGAACCTCTTCCCTCCTGCACTCCCTTGCACCTTAGCGCCTCAAGCCACTTTGCCAATTCATTTCTTGTGTCCTAAACTCCATAGAATTCTTTTAAGGCCTTCTTGCCTAGTTTCCCCTTTTCACTTAAAATTCTAATATTTTCCAAAGTTTTCCCCCTTCACCTAAAGTTCTCAAAAACTCCTAAAATATATCCAACCACACTTAAAGCCTACTAATCACTCGAGTTATGCTCCAAACGCATAACCCCTAATTTAGGATGTTACATATATCAAATTCGAATTGTGGACAAGCCACCAGAATAACAGAATATACGTGGCTTAGCCACCAGACAAAATGTGACAGAGTCACCAGAATATGTGGCAGAGCCACCAAATTTCACTTCCCCGATCATCAATATCCCAATCTCATGCAACTTATGTAAATGCAACATACATAGTAAATCATGATATTTACAACATAACTACGATAATTAATAACTCAGAGATTTATTACAAACAATTTGGCCCATCAACACTTTACAAAATCAGCCCATTAAGGCAATATATCAAATTGGCTCATTAAGCCATATGTCAAATTGGCCCATTTAGCAATATATCAGATTGACCCATTAAGCAATATATCAAATCGGCCCATTAAGGCAATATAACAAATCGGCCCATTAAGGCAATATAACAAATCGGCTCGTTAAGGCAATATAACAATTCGGCCCATTAAGGCAATATAACAAATCGGCCCGTTAAGGCAATATAACAAATTGGCCCGTTAAGGCAATATAACAAATCGGCCCAATTCGGCCCATTAAGGCAATATAACAAATCGGCCCGTTAAGGCAGTATAACAAATCGGCCTGTTAAGGCAGTATAACAAATCGACCCATTAGGGGCATTTCTGTAATTCGGCCCATAAGGGCATTTTCGTAATTCGATAATCTTACCCACTAAGGGTAATTTGGTAATCTCACAACCCAGGGGTATTTCGGTAATTTACCCTCTAAGGGTATTATGGTAATTTTGCAACCCAGACTTAACTACTAATGTGGGGCATAAAAATCGAAACTGTCCATCTACATCGTACTGACTAAATTGACTATAACTCGAGTTAGGAATCTCAAAATCTAAATCCGTAAATTTTCCTTGAAACTAGACTCATATATCTTCTTACTACTATTTTTCCAAAATTTTTGGCTAAACCATTTAGTACAGTTTATTCCTTAAAGTTTCCCTTGTTTCACTGTCCAACGATTCTGACCTCTCTTAACAAAAATTCAAATATCTCACTGTACAGTTTTTATATGTTGCTCCCACTTGTTTCTGTTGAAAATAATAGGAATCCATACATATAACTTATAACTCATAATTCCCTTTGTACAATTTTAAACAATTTTTCCAAGACAGAACAGAGAACCGGGAAGTCGATCAGAACCAGTCTCACTAAAATAAAGATATCTCAGAATATAAAATTCCTTTTCCTTCTCCGTTTCTTCCATATCAAAATAGACACAGTAAGATTTAATTCGATATCTTATTCACTTTCTAATTCCCTTTCTCCTATTTTTCATGATTTTTCGAAATCACGTCATCGCTCTCGACCAAAAACTGTTTCATTGCAAAAATATGGTTACCACTATGAACCTCACACGCATTTGGAGTGATCACGGAAGCCGGTTTCCGGTTTTCTTTGGTATTACGACCAAATCACAGAACATTTCATGCAAACAATCAGAGAGATGTGAGAACACACACCATTTCAAACATTTATTCGGAAGGGTACGGGATTACACACCTTATTTTGATTTCCTAAAGAACCACTCTCCGTTGATCCTAGAACAATACCAACCAAAAGTTAGCCTCGGATTTCCAAAAGATTCATAGTCAACGCATTGCTTACACTTGAATCACTTACCACTATATCCGAAGAATTTGAAAATAGAATATATCGAGTGATTTCGTCCCTAAAACATAATCGATTAGTCGAAACTTCTATCCGATTTGCAACATAGCCAAATAGAGATATAACGAAAAATCCAAAAATGAACCCCTTACCTTAATGATGATGGATCCGACTTCAATCGTTTGACTCAAGACTAGAGAGGGATCAACAAGAATGTCCTTTACGACTACACACTAGAACACTACGAAAGGAAAGATGATCACGCTTAGAGAGAATAGAAGAAATGATGTTTTCGGTTAAGAAAACCATCCCAAGACAAGGGCACAAAATTTGGCATGGAGAAAAGAAAAATACAACGATAGAATAGAGTCTCTTACCGATCTGATTAAGAAGAGTTTTTTTCCCACACGATGGTGAACGAAATGATGAAGGAATAGGATGATAATGGGTTCGGCTATCAAAGGGAAAAGAAGCAAAGATGCCTTGAGGGTTTCGGTCAAAACAAGAGAAAAATATGCTCTCTTTTTGGCTTTGGAGTTTCGGCAAAGAGGGAAAAACTGGAGAAAGCAAAAGACACCAAAATGCTGAGGAGAAAACAACCCCTTCAAGCACCAAAAATTTACAAATTCCTATAGAAAATTCGGCTATCACAAACCCCCCTCCAAAACCATTATCATCTTTTCCAAAAGATGAACATTAACCAATTAAAATCTTTCCAAAACACCTTCCACACTATATGCCAACATGTTCCCTTATCCTTCCTTTTCTTTCATTTCTTTCCCCTCTTTTTCCCTTATCTTCCTCCTTACCATATTCCTTAGCCTCCCTTCCAAAATTAAAAAGTCTTCCATACCATATTAAAGCCTTGGCCGACACTTACCTTATTAGTACAAAAATTTAATCCAAAATATTTGCACTTGGTGGGATTTGAATCTCTTCCCTTAAAGTCCTTCATGTGGCATCATATCCTCTTTACCAATTGCTCATTTATGCAAGCAAATTACTCTCTTATTTCCATAAGCCTTGATGCCACTTACTATCTCTCCTTAAAGTGCTTAAACACAATTTTTTTCCTATAACTTAACTTGAAACCGGAACTTCCTAGAAACCTCGTAACTCTCCAAAATCACCTTCCTAATAAGTCCAACATGAAATAATGCCGTTCTCAAATTCCCATGAATTTTAAAACGCTTCTACGCTTAAGGTCCAATGGGCCTAATAGGTCCAATTCTACTAGGCCCAATTTTGGGATGTTACACATTACCCGTGGCCCAATCTAATAACCCATTACCCAAGACAAAGCCTAATACCTAAAAACAAAACCCAAACAGACCCTAAGACTATGACCAGACCCAATTGCCAACAGACACCCAAGCCCAAGAAGCCCAATGAGCTTGCAGACGCAGGAAACCCTAGGTTTCCATTGCGCCGCAAGCACCCTAGGGATTTGCTCCTTTCGTGCCGCAATAGCTGGAGCTCAACAGTCGTGCCACTCACCCTGCAGCCTCGTCCAGCCCATTCTCACGCCGAAATCAACGCGCATATCGCCCCACAGCCACGATCTCCGCTTCTGACCTGCAAAAGAAGAAAGAAATCGCAGTAAAAGAAAGAATAACATGTATTTCCTTTTTTTTGTTTTATTTCAAAGGCTATAAAAGCCTGATTATCTTGTAATAGAGGGATACGAAAATACACAGAGAAAAATAATATAAGCAGAGACAGAATACACAAACAAATACAGAAATAAAACAGCAAACTTTCACAACAAAGGTGTTTTTTCTGTTTTTTTATATATTATTCTTTTATTTTTATCTTCTTTTGTTCTTTTTCTGTGAATAGTAAACAAACTAGTAATAAAAAGAGTAAAGGTGATTACCTTTCGAAAAGGGGGCATTTCTCATTGAAGAATCGGCGCAAACAACGGCACAAGGGACGACGCGTGGGACGGCGCGTGCGACGGAGCCTAGGCTGAATCCTGGCCTTAGGCCGAAGGCCAGAGAGCATTAGAGAGGGGGAACTCTGTGTTTTTTTTTAACGAATGATAAAATGAATTTTTTTAAAACCGACTTATATAGCCCCGTGAAAACGACGCCGTTTTCGTTTAGGCAAATACGCACAAAACGACGCCGTTTTAAGCAAGGGATCCGCGCATTGACCCGACCCGCTCCAGGGATCCGCGTGAGGGTTATTTGCGTTTTTAACCCTTCCGCCTTTTTAACTGTTCTCAATTAAATCCTTTCTTTGTTTTTTGCTTTTAATTTTACCGCGCAATTTTGATTTTATTTCATTTTAATCCTTTTTTATTTGTTTTATTCTAATATTATATTAAATTAAAATGTTATATTATTATTTATATATTAATTTGTTTATAGTATAAACTTTATATATATATATATATTTATGTATTAACCTTATATGTATTATTAGTTTATGTGGTTTAATACTATTATTTTACAATTGGTATATTATTTATTATATTATATTTTTTAAATTTGTATATTATATAGTATTATATTATATTAGGTATTATTTCTAAAGCTTTGTTTTATATAAAATTTATTTAATCTATTTTATTTATATTGTTTATATTATATTTTATTTATTTAAAATCATTATATACTATTTTTTAACACACTTTTTATATTGTTTACATCATATGTATGTCCTTTTTATCTATTATTTAAATTTGCATGAAATATGTTCATAGTTGATTTTATTGTTTTATGTATTTGTCTATACTTCATCATGTATTTGTAATTGCTTTAGTATAGGAATTATTATTTGTCGTATTTCGTATTATTATTACCTATCTTAAATATTAGTATTATAATTGCTTTTAATATTTATAAATATAATATTGTCACATGGTTATTGTTAGAAATAAAAATACATTTTTACAAGCTTACTATATTTCATTTAAAGTTTTTTTTTTTTAAAATAAGGCAATGTTTTGGTATTTAGAAATTCGGGAAATAGTGCCCTAACGTGTTGGGTGCGATTTTCCATTTGGCTAAATAACTAAATATCCTTTTGACAAGATTTGTAAATCGTGAGACGATTTTGATTACAAAGGTTTTAAAATGTCATGTCCTAACGTGTTGGATGTGATATTGATATTTCTTTGGAACAAGAAAATCTCAAATTTTAACTTAAAGTGCTCAAAGTTTTTTTAAAGAAATCATATTTTTGAATACTTTTAAATTTCAAACATTTGGACATGATTTTATCGATTAGGTACCAATTTTTGGGCGTTATGAGGGTGCTAACCCTTCCTCATACGTAACCGACTCCCGAACCTATTTTCTCGTTTTCGCGGACCAAAATCAAATGTTTTAAAATAAAACGTTTTACAAGGTGATCCAATCACACCTAAGTAAAAAAGATTGGTGGCGACTCCAGTTTCGTTTTTAAAGTCGACCTCCATTTTCTAAACCTGATTTTAAAAAATGGTTTCGACAGCTTGGCGACTCCACTGGGGACCAATAAGAGAGTCAAGCCGTAAAATCGATAGTTTCATGTCCTCCTGTTTGAATTTAAAAATTTAATTTAAAAATTATGATCATTTTATTTGCATGTGATTCTGATAAAATATTTATGCATTACACTGCATGACCATTGCGGTCACACCCTTAAGTGGGAGCGAGAAGCTATGCCTTCGTGAGGTTTTCACCTCCGCATGGGCTAGCGGATTGCTTCCAGAATACATCTGTACCTATGTCTTCGTGAAGTTTTCACTTCCGCATGGCCATAGGGAAATGTATTCCCCTGAACTAAACTCGGTCCGTATGAGCCTATAATGGGTGAGGATCGAGGAATCTGCTGGTTCGGGTACCTCAACTTTAGAACTAAACCGCATATAGTGAACCCTAAGAGCTCACCTTAGGTATGACTATGTCAAACCTTAGTGGTCACCCAGATAGGTGTTTATTTATTTTACTTGCTTTATATTCCATGGTACTAACTGGTTGTGTTTTATTCTTTTGTGCATATCATTTCATATTTTAAGAGGTATCGATTCACGGTCAGTTTCTAAGTTAGAAAGCTGGTTATGGAGAACAGATTCCTTGATAAAGTGGAAGACAATGCAATCGTTCGTATATGGCCAAAGGCAGTTAGAGGAAGAAGGGTATGGATTCGTTAGAGCAAGAGGGAAAAGGGGCAGCGCTAGAATCCCTGCCACCTGTGCCTCCTGATGTTGTTCTGATCAAAGCAGAATCGGATGCGAAGAAGATTGTACGATACCCTATGGCAAGGTGCGGTGTTGGAACTAAAGGGCAGAAGGTAACTATACTCACTAATCACTTTAAAGTGAGCGTGGGGAGTAAGGATGGGCACTTCTACCATTACAACGTTTCTTTTTCATATGAAGATGGTCGCCCTGTGGATGGTCTGCTACCAAACAACAAGCTTGAGTTTACTGTTGTATTTGAGAATGCTGCACCTACCAGAAACAATAGAAATGCAAGTCCTGATGGTTAGGATAACCCAAATGGACGTAAAAAATGAAGAGATTAAGAAGACCGTATCGTTCAAGAAATTGGTGGAGCCATTTAGGATTGAAAGATGGGCTGTTGTGAACTTCTCGGCTCCTCGTTGTGATCCAAACAACATTGCAAGGGATTTGATTCGTTGTGGAGAAATGAAAGGAATTTGTATTGATCCCTCATTTAATATATTCAAGGGGATGAACCAGAATAGATGTCTTTCACTTGTGGTTAGAGTTGAAAAATGTTTGAACAGATACAATCTAAACTTCCTGGAGCTCCGCAGTTCCTTCTTTGTCCGCACCCTGATAGTAAAAACTCTGATCTTTATTGGCCATAGAAGCGGAAGAATGGTACTAGCTAGGGTGAATGATCAATACTTTTCCGAAGATCGATGCTAAGCTTGGACGGTATCTTCATCACCACCGAAGCCATAATTCTGCGATCAAGTTAAAGTCAAGTCTGAACAAGATCGAGGAAATGAAGGGTAGGATCAAAGAGTTAGAAGCAGTATTGCACAGTTGTAAACTTCGGATCGAGCTTCACAATTCTCAAGATCAAGTTAGAAGTCGAGACTGCCTCATGGGTGAAGCAGTAGTTTAGATTCGAGAGGCAACTGATTATCTACAGACTTTGGCAGTGCAGGCTGATACCTTGAGCATGAAGTATGAGCTGCAGTCTGATCGTAGTCAAGAGCTAACTTCCTTATTTGGGAAAACCAAGGCTTTAGGACTTATGGCGAAAGCATATGGTAGTCCGTTTTATGTAAAGGATTTTGTTTTCTAATAAGGTTTTCTAAAATGAAGTTGAATCAGAATCGATACCTCTTTACATTCATGCATTTGCATTAGACTTTTACAAAATGACCCTAATTAGGTAAAAATATTTCAGTTAACTTGGAAAACATGGAGCAAAGGTTGGAGAGGATAGAACAAATGAAAATACAGATGCAGGGGCAATTGACTAAGATTCAACAAGAAATGCGGGAACAAATGTTTGATTTCCAAAAGAATGTGATTGGCCAGTTAACCCAGTTACTAGCCGAAAGACTTGAAAAGAGGAGTGGCCCAATTGTCAATAGTGTGGATGATGAGGAAGACATCGTTTATTCCCCAGCAGGTATCCCGACTCAACCAGACACGCATCTGCATGGGAAACCCGTCATTGGACCCCGATGTCATACTTCGGCCCTATTGAATTCTCCAATGGGTTCAGGTTTTAACCCGAGTGATGATTCAGCCAAATCGGTTGCTTTGGTAGAAACAAAGGAAGGAGGAGAATGGACCCCAAAAGCCCTGAAGAAGAAGGAAAAGAAAACAAATAATGCCGGTAGGTATAACAAGAGCCATTCAGAGTCGATTACAGTAAACCAGCCAAGGATGGTAGTTACCAGCAATCAGGTTTCCCCAAGGAAAAACTCTGAAAGGCTCCAATTTACGCAAATCCCCATGACGTATAAGGAGCTATATCAAAGTTTCTTTGACGCACACATGGTGTCTCCATTTTATCTGAAACCGTTGCAACCTCCATTCCCAAAATGGTATAACAAGAACGCTCAATGTGACTACCATGCAGGAATAACGGGACATTCGATTGAAAACTGTACTACGTTTAAAAAGTTGGTCGAAAGGTTTCTTAAAATGGGAGTTGTGAAGTTTGACAATCCATCAAAACCTGATCACTTTAATGAGGTAGTGAATACGGTAATTGAAGGAGGAGACAAGAAAGTTGCTATTCTTTGAAGAAATCAAAGAGGGAATCAGAGAACAAAGTTTCCAAATCCTTGTGTGCTTGGGAGTGTTTTGAATAATGAGATTGTGGAAGAAATCCCTATACTTTTAGGGCTAATTTAGAGTAATGTCCAAAACATGCTTGTTGTCTTGAGCCTAGAGGCAACAAGAACCTTTTTGTGAAATAGGCTTATGTTCAAAATTTTATTTCAATAAAATGCGTCTTTTTGAGTACATATTCTTTTATTCTTTCTATTTTATACTGTACATTCTTTTGTTTTTTTAGAATATTCTTTCATTCTTTACTCATGACTATACCAATAATCACCCTTAGAATCATTTATTCTTTGGATTTCTTGCATTCGTATTTAGGTACCTAGATATCAACGACGTGAGCGACGTTGTTATTGACTTCCCTTTTAAATGAGATATGGGTCTAGGGGATCTAAGGACTTCAAAGACGACAGAGATTGTAACCTACCTTCTGATTTGTTAAAGATGGTAGAATAAGATGAAAAGACAGACCTTACTCTACAAAGGGTCATTGGATATTATGAGCCTAAGGAAAAGGTGAAGACCGAAGCCTAGCTCACCACAAAAATAAGGCAAGACATCATTGAGTTGTTTTCGCACAATTATATCAGGACATGCCTTGGCTAATAAGAAGCAGGCTAAACAAAGAGGATTGGGCACTCATAATTCACCATGGAAGGGAATTGCATCAGTCATACTGCAAATACAGAATTAAAGAAGACAAGATTCATATGCCTACTCCAGTTCTTCACAAATTCTCCAAAAGTGGGGCATGGATGTGATGGGGCGAAAAGCTTTTAGTCAATATTGACTCATCGGCATAGTTATCGTTTACTTCACTAAGAGAGTGGAAGTAGCTTCATATGCCAATGTTACAAGGTCAAAGTCATCAAAAACAAAAAATAAAAAAAAGAAGAAAAAATGAAGGAAAAGATCAAATGCCATAAAAGATCGCGTTTAAATAACTGTACAAAGTCAAAGTCTATAGTTTGTCTAAAGATCAGGCAGCATATCACAGTGCAGCAAAAGTTGCCAAAAAAAAAGGTGGCTAAGACTTGTAAGGATTGGCATAAGAAGCTACCATTTACCTTCTGTCTTAATTGAACATCGGCCGAAACCTTCACTGGGGCAACATCTTACCCATTGGTTTATGGAATTGAAACATTTTGCCAAATAAACCTAGTTGAAGAAAAGATTAAAGTTATCCATCACGATCAAATGATGCAAGCTTGTGATAAAGAGGTTCATCCTAGAGAATTCCACAAGGGAACCTGATGTTAAAAAGGACCTTTCTTCTATAAAATGATTTTAGAAGAAAGCAGATGCCAAAGACGACCTGTTTTAGAGGAGCATTGATATTGACTGAGATGGATGCCAAAGACTTGTCCAATTCGCAAAATTCAGGTCCGATCAAGAAGGATTATACCTGAAAGAGGAAAGACTAAGGTGAAGACCCGCAAAGGGCGCCTTGAGTTCAAATTTTCGCCTCAAAAAAAAAAGAAAGAAAAAGGAGAGGCCAAGGCGAAAACCCGAAAAGGGCGCTTTGAGACCAAAAGGGATTTGAGTTGAAAACCCGAAAAGGGTGGCTCAAATTTAGACCAAAAGTGGAGCATGCAGTAGTCTTGCTACACCTGAATTAACATTGAGGAAGTATACTGCGACTTGGGGCATCGACAAAGTACTCTGGATCCCCTAAACACATATTGAGTTTAAAATGGTCCTCAAGAAGTTTGAACAAAGAAGCTCAGAATGCGATATCTGGGGCACCTAGTTTCTCATTTTACCCATTTTAAATCTTTGATTACTTTGTTCTCTCAAAAGAAACACCCCAATTAATTTTCTTTTATAGCATTTGCTATATTTACTTTATTCTTTTTAAGATATACCAATCAATTTTCATTTATTGCCTTGGTTATCTTTGATTAGCTTATTTGTTTCGAGCTATGCTCCTGATTAATTTCTTTCTTGTCCATTGCTGTAATATTTTTCAAACATTTTTTATTAAAATAACGATTAATGGACTAATAACACCTTCATAAAAGGAGTTTCGCATATTACTCTGGAAGCTTCTAAATATTATGAGAATCTGAAACAGGACTATTGTTTAGAACTCACCAAGCTTAAGGGCTGGAAACATTGAAAAATGATTATCTCTTCGGATTCTTATGGGATAAGACAATTTTGTTGGTGATACTATATTGGCAAATGACGAATAAGGCCAATCTATGTGTAAAAAGGGATCATTGTCGGGATACCCTGCATTCAGACTTATATATCTGGTCATTACACTTAGGGAATGGTGTAACAGATTGAAGTTCTGTACCTTTGAGTGGTAACAGAAATATGAAAGAAACCAAATGTCATTCCTCTGAAGTTGCAGTGGGAGATACCAATTTCATGTTTCAAGATCCAAGCGGGGTGACTCGAAATTACAGATGGTGCAGTAAGTCTGGTTGAGTAGAACATGGTTGATGAACAAAAATGAAGAACAGATGAGTGATAACAGCTAGAATAGGAATCATACTCATAACATTTTTGCACCATAGCAAATCTCATTAGGAGCATTTGATTCATTCCAATCATTGCATCCTAATCCTTTAAAAGGAATCATCTTTATAACATATATATATAACTAGAAGCATTTGATTCATTTTTGATCATAGCATCTTAGTCATACAGCATGAACATACTAAATCGAGGCTACAGGACATGTCCCTCAGTGGATGGTGTAGCAATATCGATGAGTTTTTAGATCGAGGATAGCTAATCTCATCTTCTTGAAGTTGCAAGAAGAAGATCAAGATAACAGATCTCATCTTCCTGAAGTTGTAGGAAACAGATCGAAAAGAATTTCAGCCTTATCTCCCTGAAGTTGTAGGGAGTAGACTGAAGACAGAAGATCTTATCTTCCTGAAGTTGTAGGAAGTAGATCAAAAGAAGAATTCAGCCTTATCTCCCTGAAGTTGTAGGGAGTAGATCAAGACGTAAGATCTTATCTTCCTGAAGTTGTAAGAAGTAGATCAAAAGAATTTTAGCCTTATCTCCCTGAAGTTGTAGGGAGTAGATCAAGACGTAAGATCTCATCTTCCGAAGTTGTAGGAAGTAGATCGAAAAGAATTTCAGCCTTATCTCCCTGAAGTTGTAGGGAGTAGATCAAGACAGTAAGATCTCATCTTCCAAGTTTTAGGAAGTAGATCGAAGATACTCTTAGCCTTATCTCGCTGAAGTTGTAGGGAGTAGACTGAAAATAGATCTTATCTTCCTGAAGTTGTAGGAAGTAGATCGAAGACACTTTCAGATCTTATCTTCCTGAAGTTGTAGGAAGCAGATCAAAGACATCAATTTGGCATTCTTGAAGTTGCAAGAAGCAGAATAAAGCTAGCAGACTTACTGAAATCGAGATGAAGTTCCAATTGCAGTGGAGTTGGAAGCCATTTAAAGAGGATGAGGACCAAGAAGTCGAGGCTTGGCCAAGACCGGGCAAAATTGGTCCTTTTATAGTCTTTGCTCTATTCCTGTTACACGATAATGAGCAAAGAGGGGCAGCTATAATAGCCCATTTTGCCCAGGCCCATAAACCAGAATAATAAAACAAATATAAAAATTAATAAAGTCCAGTGTCCAGATTACGAAATTACCCGTGGACCCACTTACACCCCTCAGACCCATTCCTAGACCCAGACCCAATTACACATTTAGCCCTAATACCCAACAGAACCCAAAACATGAGTGGCCCAAAAGGCCCAAAGCTTTAACAGTTTCAGACCTAGGGTTTCAGAGGAAACCCTAGGCGCCGCAGCCCCCTTTTCCTCGCAAGCTCGATTGTCACGCTGCAATACCAGGCCAACAGTTGCGCCGCTTCATTAGGAGACCGATCTTCACGCCGCAAGTTTTGCCCCAGCCTTCGCGCCAGCAGCTCCTCGATCACGTTGCCAGTCACGCCGCGATCCGCGCTTAGCCACCGTCCTCTACCTTCAACCTGCAAAGAAAGAAAAAAACCAAAGCAGAAAGGAAACAAATCGCAGAACGGATATGGAAAATATATTTTCCTTTTTTATTTTGTTTTTTGGGTTATAAAAACCCCTTGTAAAAACCTGTAATGGACACGCATACAGACACAGTGAGAAAAACAGACAGAGAAATAAAATTATACTTATACAGAGGTGATTTTTCTTTAATATTTGTTTTTATTCTTATCTCATGCGTTTTTTTTTAAATATACATATATTGCTGAAAAAAAGGGTAAAAAGGATTACCGTTTGATTTGACGTCGAAAAAGGAGATTTTTGGGTTTTTCGACCACCGTCAGAGGAGGCGCGTACGGCGGTCGGACACCGAAGCCTCGCCAGAAGGACTGCCAGAAATCGCTTGAAGACTGGAGACAGAGAGCATTTTTTAAGCTTTTCTGATTTTTTTTTTGAAAAGGAATAAAAATGTTTTATTTTTGAAGGATAGGAGGCTTTTATAGGGTGCCAAAACGGCACCGTTTTGGGCTTAAGTCCCAACGCTAAAAACGACGTCGTTTTGAAGGTCAACTCGCGCATTGACCCGACCCGCAAGAAGGATCCGCGTGTTTTTGCAAAATGGATTATTTGCGCTTGAAGCCCTTCCGTATTATTGCATTTTTACAATTACATCTAATTGGCATTTTCTTTATTTTTTTTAAAATTGGCCTAGAACTATGGCATTTATTTCAATTTAATCCTCCAGGCCTTTTTAGGGCCAGAGACAGAACGACGCCGTTTTAAAATTTGACTTAATTGCTATTTTAACCCCTGTAATTTAATAAGAGTTTTAATTTAATCCTTTTGATCTGTTTAATTGCTATTTTAACCCTTCTTTCTTTATTTTTTATTTTATTTTATTTTAATACTGTTTTTAATTATTTTATTATGTTAAAATATTATATCATTCTTATTATTTGTATATTAATCTATTAAATTTGTATATCTTATTACATATTGTTTTTATTTTTTTAAAAAAACTATTAATATTTATTATTATTTGATTATTTTTATATTATTTAGATTAATATATTGGGTATTATATATTTCTTATATTTTGTATATTATATAATATTATATCTTATATTATTTTTTAAAAATTTTATTTTATCTAAAATCATTTATATTATATAATATATTATTTATTTTTTATGTAGTTTTATATGTATTAGATTATTATAAATATTTTTTTATAAATTATTTATCTATTTTTAAAGTATATTTTTCTTTTCCTTTTCAATATATCTGTATACTTTTTTTTACATTTATTATTATTTTTTATTTATATATATATATATTGACATTTCTTTATGATTGCTTTAATATTGTAACACCCAAAACCCGGCCCAAACGCTACGACCAGATCTGGTATGCTACGGGGTTTATTTTTTAAAACTTTACTTAAATTGATTTTAGAAAATCTCAGTTTCTTTACTTAGGCATTTGGTAAAAATAAGATATTTGTTGGAAACCTTTGTTTTTACGTTGAACATGTTTGGAAAACCCATTTTATTACTTTTTGAGACTTAAGTCCTTGAACATAAATTTTAAACTGTAAACATCAGCAAATAAAATAAAGAAAACGATAACCTAAGCCCTGAGCCTTATTACATAATTAATCCTAAAAATTATAACTTAAATAAAAAAAACCGAAATAGTCTATGAAATTAAATAACTTGATGGCCCCTCGAGTCCGTCTCGGCTCCCATGTCCACGAACTACTGCTCATCTGAAAGAGTAGGAAAAATAAAAGGGTGAGTCACCAAGACTCAGTGTATAAATCCCGAAACACACAACGACCTGAGGCCCACAAACACATTATAAGCCCTGGCCCATACATAAAGGCAACAATCATATTTACATGATAAATAATAAATGATGAATAGCCCAACCCAACCTAGAATTCCATCCTCTACACACCAACCCGTACCAACCATCACACCTCGAGAATTTCTACAATCAACCCTCCATCCGCTACACACCATAACGACAGCCGTACTGCCTATTCCTATTAATCAAGAATCATTAAACGTGGCATAGCCACCGATCACTATGTGACCTAACATTTGAATTTGTGGTTTAACCACTGATCACCATGTGACCTATTATGCAGTTCCCCTTCATTATCATAATCCCACCCCATGCATACACACATGAAAAATTGAAAACATCATACCATCTTTAAGAGAACAGGCTTTCATATATACATTTATCGATACACATAGAGATTTCTATGATTACGTACCTGACATCCATTGCCTACCCTTTTTGGGTAACACGACTGTTCATACAGCCTACTTTTCCGGCTTTTAGCCCATAACACATGTATATAAACAGGTTAAGTAGTGTGATAGAGATCTACACACCTGATTACCGATAAAACGATACTTCCTATGTCGATGCTATCCATAGTCGACACAACTGCTATCTGCCTAAGGTGTTGTTTAGAAGCCGGTCCACAACCCGGTGGCTAATCTCGAACCGCTGACACCGCACATTTCTTAAACTTAGGGATTGGGTTTACAGACCCAATCCTCTCCTTTGCCTGATCCATATTCGATTCCATCAAAAGTCCTTGTCAGAACTACTATAACGAAATAGGGTTGTTAAACCATAACATATGGTTAAGATCTCAAATGTGATAGCAAATCTAACGGAAATCTAAAGAGAACCCCCTTACCTTAAAATCCCGAAATTAGAGACTAGCGATTTCTGGCTTTTAGATCTAGACGATCAGGTTTCCTTCAAATCCCGGAATGCCGCCCAAAACGCAAAAAGAGAGAAAGTATTAGCCTCAATCGATAGCCTTAACAAACCAAGTGGCCATTCGGCCTTGACTCCTAAAAACCGAAAGAGATCTTAAGAAATAACAAGAGTCGACACCTACCTTAATAGAGGAGATTCGGCTACTCTTAGGAGATTTCGGCTTTTTGTGAAAGTCAGGAAGTGAAGATGATTCAAAGAAGTCTATGATGATTCGACTTTTAATAAAGAAATCGGCAGGAAGAGGAAAAGAGAATTTCGGCAGACTAGGGGTGGTTTCGGCCTTAGCAAGGATCAAAAGAATATAAAGGAAGGATTATGAGGTTTCGGCTTTTAGAAGAAATAAGAGAAAAGAACAATGGAGTTTCCGGCTTTTACTCAGAGAAGAAGAGAAAGAAAAGATAGAAACCCTAAATGCCGAAAATAAAGAAAATAACCCTCCCCCGACTATTTAAAGTTTCGGCACTCCTACTAACCAAAAGTCGGAATTGCCCTCTTTTGACAACTAAAACCAGTTAATTAGTAAGGGAAATTTTGGCACCCTTAGCCATATCGTAAACCGATTTCTCCTCCCCTCGAGTTTGAAATTTGGCCACCACTCGTGACCAACAGATCGGATCCTAAATTTCCTCCCTTATCTTCCATGTTATCAACTATAATATCAAAGATTATCCCCTTCACCTAAATCCTCCTATTTTTAAGCCTTGTTGCCAGTCCAACTCCACTTAATTAATTGCCGAAAATTAGCTAACTTAAATTAAAAGAGTTGGGCTCCAAGAAACTTGAATTTGGGCCCCTTACTCCCTTGTGTGGCGTCACCCTTGCTCTCTAAGTGGCGCTCATCGACCACCGGCCTCAAGCCCATTTGTGTTTTAAAACATAGCTAATATCTCATTATGCGCTAACTTATCAAGCTTTCCACTAAAGTGTTCAAACAAGAATTTTAACTACTGACCTACCTTCCCCAAACCCGAGCCCAATTTGGACCCCTAATACTTAAATTAACACATTAAACATATCCAACCATTAAACGCACAGGCCCAAAAATTCAGGATGTTACAGTTCTACCCCCTTAAAAGAAATTTCGTCCTCGAAATTACCTGGTCAGAAAAGATGGGGGTATTGCTGCCGTATCGCTTCCTCTGGTTCCCACGTAGCCTCCTTAGAACCATGATTCTTCCATAGCACCTTAACCAACGGAACTGTTTTCCTTTGCAACACCTTAACATCATGATCCAGAATTTCCACCGGTTCCTCTTCGAAGGATAGATCAGGTCTTACCTCGATTTCCTCCACAGGCACAACATGGGACAGATCCAAACGATAACGTCTTAACATAGAGACGTGAAATACATCGTGAATCTGGCTTAGCTCAGAAGGTAACTCTAGCTGATAAGCTACCGGTCCTACTCGTTTCAACACTCGATATGGTCCGATAAATCTGGGACTTAATTTACCCTTTCGACCAAACCTAATACTTTCTTCCATGGCGACACCTTCAAGAAAACCTTGTCACCCACTGCAAATTCTATGTCCTTACGCTTCAGATCCACATAGGACTTCTGTCTGTCCGACGCTTCCTTCAATCGAGCCCGAATTAACTCAACCTTCTCCTCGGTCTCGGTAACCAACTCCGGACCCAAAATTCGATGTTCCCCTAATTTTTTCCAACAGGTAGGTGTACGACACCTCCGGCAATACAATGCTTCATAGGGCACCATCCGAATACTTGACTGGTAACTATTGTTGTACGCAAACTCCGCCAACGGTAAGAATTCTTCCCAACTACCCTTGAAATCAATGACACACCCTCTCAACATGTCCTCCAAGATCTGGATTACCCGCTCGCATCGCCCATCGATTGCGAGGATGAAACGCCCATACTAAAATCTAACTTCGTACCCAACGCTTGATGCAACGCTTTCCAAAATCGTGATGTGAACCTAGGGTCCCTGTCCGATATGATCGATATTGGCATTCCATCCAACCTTACTACCTCCGCTATGTATAGCTTAGCCAACTTTTGCAAAGAGTAATCGACACGTACGGGTATGAAGTGAGCAGACTTCGTCAAGCGATCTACAATTACCCAAACCGCATCTTTCTTAGTGGGCGTGAGGGGTAGCCCACTAACAAAGTCCATTGTGATCCTTTCCCACTTCCATTGTGGAATCTTCTCCGGCTGCAACAACCTTGATGGTAACTGATGTTCTGCTTTTACCTGTTGATAGGTCAAACACTTCCCTACAAACTCGGTCACCTCTCGTTTTAAGCCCGGCCACCAAAACTGCTCTCTCAAACCCCGATACATCTTACTCCCTCCAGGGTGCATAGCATAAGGACTACCATGCGCTTCTTGCAAGATCCTACGCCTCAACTCAGGGTCTTTCGGCATGCACACCCTTCCTTGAAAACATAATAGCCCTTCCTCATTAATACCAAATTCTGCCGATCCATCACTTGACCCTACCGGAAACTTCTCCTTCAGCAGCTCATCAGTCTGCTGCTTCTCCTTAACCTGATTGACCCAAGAGGGTTTCACTTGAAGTTCCGCTAATAAACTTCCATCATCGTATAAACTGAAGTGAGCAAACATGGCTCTCAAGTCAGAGATTACCTTACGACTCAGAGCATCCGCCACCATGTTAGCCTTACCCGGGTGATACTCAATCAAGCAGTCGTAATCCTTTAACAACTCAATCCACCTCCTCTGCCTTAAATTTAGCTCCTTCTGAGTCAGAAGGTACCTTAAACTCTTATGATCGGTGTATATGACAGATTTCTCCCCGTACAGGTAATGCCTCCAAATTTTTAAGGCAAACACCACCGCCGCCAACTCTAAGTTATGTGTGGGATAGTTTGCTTCGTGCGGTCTTAACTGCCGAGATGCGTACGCAACAACCTTTCCATCTTGCATTAACACGCATCCTAATCCCGTGTGTGAAGCATCACAATAAATCATGAATTCCTTTCCAGCCTCTGACTGAATCAATACCAGAGCCTCCGTCAAAATCCTTTTTAACTTCTCAAAACTCTCTTGCTGCTTACAAGACCAAACAAACGAAACTCCATTCTGTAACAACTTAGTTAACGGCGCCGCGATCAATGAAAATCCTTCTAGAAACCTTCTGTAATACCCGGCTAACCCAAGAAAACTCTGAATTTCTACTACCGATTTAGGCGGCTTCCAATCCAACACCGCTTCAATCTTTCGAGGGTCAACCCTAATCCCCTCTGCCGACACAACGTGACCTAGAAAAGTAACCTCCCTTAGCCAAAATTTGCACTTATTGAATTTGGCATACGACTGCTTCTTCCTCAGAATCTGCAGAACCACTCGAAGATGTGAATCATGCTCCTCTTTCGATCTTGAATACACCAAGATATCATCTATGAATACCATGAAAAATTGATCCAAGTAGGGTTGAAATACTCGATTCATCATATCCATAAACGCTGCTGGTGCGTTAGTCAACCCAAACGGCATTACCATGAATTCGTAGCGTCCATAGCGAGTCCTAAAACCCGTCTTATGGATATCCGCCTCTTTAACCTTAAGCTGATGGTACCCTGACCTCAGATCTATCTTCGAAAAGACTGAGGCCCCCTTCAACTGATCGAATAAGTCATCAATCCTCGGCAACGGGTATTTGTTCTTGATGGTTAACTTGTTTAACTGACGATAATCAATGCACATACGCATTGTTCCATCCTTCTTCTTAACGAATAACACCGGCGCTCCCCAAGGCGACACACTTGGTCGAATAAACCCTCTATCCAGCAACTCCTGAATCTGCGCTTTCAATTCCACCAACTCTTTTGACGCCATCCTATACGGAGCAATAGATACTGGCACTGTTCCCGGAAGAAGATCGATACCAAACTCCACTTCACGATCCGGGGGTAATCCCAGAAGCTCTTCTGGGAAAACATCAGGAAATTCCTTCACCGTCCTGACATCTCCGACAGTTAGTTTCTTGGCTTCCAGAGCCCGAACAAGCATTAGAATTGCCTCTCATCCTTTCCTCACCATCCTTTCTGCCCTTAAGGCAGACACCACATTTGACCAACAGTTCCCCCTTTCACCTATCACCAACACTTCACAATCATCGGGAGTCCTTAACACCATACGCTTGGCTGCACAGTCCAAGTTCGCTTGATACTTCACTAACCAATCCATTCCTAAGATCAAATCGAACTCCCCAAACGGTAGTTCCATCGAGATCACCAAAAGCTACCCTTGAACTTCCGGGGTACATCCTTATACTGATTTGTTCACCACTACAGTTTGTCCTAGAGGGCTTACTACAGTCATCTCCCTAGAAGAAGTCTCATATCCTATGTTCAAAGTTCCCGCTATAGCACTAGCAACATAAGAGTGCGTCGAACCAATATCAATCAAGGCAGTGTAAGGTAAATTGAAAATTAAAAATGTAACGGTTATAACATCCGGTGCGTCAGCCTCCTCTCGACGTCTGGCAGCATAGACTAACCCCGGCTGTCTCGCCTCAGTGTTTCCTGCCCCTTGGCTCGGTGCTCCACGGCCCGACCATAACCGTTACCATCTCTCGGGCCGGACGCGACTCTCTCGTGGCTCCGACCACCTCTTCACGGGCGGTGCATTCCCTTGGCCCGTGGGCCTTCATCGCCTGTTGTCTTGGACAGTTCCTAACTTGGTGGTCCGTAGATCCACACCTAAAGCACTTCCTTTGCACGCCCAACACTCGCCTACATGGAATTTACCACATCGAACACACATACGTATCGACCAACAAAGATGAGGTCTCTCTCTTCCGTCTCTCGGCCCGTCTAACTGGGCCTTTTTTCGAGTATGCCCGGTGCCTCGACGATCTAAAATTCCTCTTACTTCCACCCCTTTTCTATCCCGATTTAGTTTCTCTGTCCGCTTCACCTTCTCGGCTATCTTAGCTTTTTCCACAAGCACAGCAAATTCCCTCTCGCATTGTGGAGCTATCAATACACGCAAATCATCCCTCAGACCATCTTCAAATCGAACACAACGTTCATGGTGCGTGGCCACCATTCCTCGAGCATAACGGCTAAGGCGTAAGAATTACGCCGTCAGACGCAGCCAGCGACCTACTTTCTTGCACAGCATTCGAGAAATGCTCTACGCTGCGCATCCACATAGCTCGCCCCGATGTACTTACTTTGAAACGCTGTCTTGAAGAAATCCCAGGTGATACGATCAGCCACCGCACCATCCTTAACCGTAAGCCACCATTGATAGGCTTCGTCCCGTAGGAGAGATACAACCCCTTTCAACTTCTCCTCCTCCGTGAAATCCAAATCATCCATTATGCATTCAACTGCCTCCAACCAATACTCAGCTGAACTCGGGGCTATACCAAAAATTCCCCTAAACACTTCCGCCCTATTGGCTCTGAGTCGCTCCGGCATAGATTTCCGGGCTCCTGTGCCCATGCCTGCCCCAGTAACCCTCTCTAGAACCCTTAACATCGCTTGAGATACCACATCATCTCCGACCGTCTGGTCCTAAAATTCCTCATCCGCAGCTAGTGGTACCGGCATCTCGTTTCAAGATCCATGGCCAGACCCTACTGGTTCTGACACTGTCATCCTACCCCTACCACGACCATGCGGCGGACGTCCACAACCTCTTATACTCATTCTACCGATTCGCGTTTATCTGACTAGAAATTTTATGAATTATTAGTTTTCTTCCACTGATTAACCACAAACAGTCTTATGAATAGTAGTTTTAAGAGTAGTTCTTTCGAATTCGCAATTATATCTACAATTCAGTCTCAAGTCCGCATCTTCTAGTTCTAGGAAGCACATACATTCAATCATTTAACATCAACATACAAATAGCATCCACGAACTTACATTCATCACCTAAGGGTATTTTCGTCATTTCACTACCCAGGGTATTTTCATAATTTATCCTCTGTGGGTATTTTTGTAATTTTCTCAAATAGGGTTCCTTGGTGATTTTGTGAAAGAAGGTATTTTGGTAATTTTGCAATCCGGGGGTATTTTGGTAATTTTACAATTCGGGGGTATTTTGGTAATTTTACAAATCAGGGATATTTTGGTCATTTATAAATCAGGGGTAATTTAGTAATTTTACAAAATAGAATGGCTGGTCCCTTTCGGGTTTTAGTTATAGATTTTGGCCCGTCAACAAGTCCTCATGACTAAGGTGAGCAATCCACGCACAGGTAGGATTCAGTGAAAAGGAGGTGAGTCACTAGGACTGCTTAAATACCAAGCTCTCCCTGAATCCAATCCTAGACATGCGTATGCCTATTGCCACACCCTAATCTCGCGACTTGTTCACAGGTTTGTTTGGTTGGATTAAATCTTATGAATTTAGAGAGTTGTTTAAACTAAGCCTAAAGTTCATCAATGTCTAACATACTAGCCTACGTCCATCAAGCCCATCAAGCCCAACATACATATCACATCCAAAAGTTTAGAATGCTTACTGCGTGGATTGGGTGCCGGTAGACTCGAAGGCCATATCTTCATCCAAACATTTTCTCAAATTCTCATCAAATTTTCAAAACACTACTAGACCAATTCACAGCCCGAGTTTTGAACTAGGCTCTGATACCAAAATGTAACACCCCAAACCCGGCCCAAATGCTACGACCAGATCTGGTATGCTACGGGGTTTATTGTTAAAAACTTTACTTAAATTGATTTTAGAAAATCTCAGTTTCTTTACTTAGGCATTTGGTAAAAATAAGATATTTGTTGGAAAACTTTGTTTTTACGTTGAACATGTTTGGAAAACCCATTTTATTACTTTTTGAGACTTAAGTCCTTGAACATAAATTTTAAACTGTAAACATCAGCAAATAAAATAAAAAAAAACGATAACCTAAGCCCTGGGCCTTATTACATAATTAATCCCAAAAATTATAACTTAAATAAAAAAATCGAAATAGTCTATGAAATTAAATAACTTGATGGCCCCTCGAGTCCGTCTCGGCTCCCATGTCCACGATCTACTGCTCATCTGAAAGAGTAGGAAAAATAAAAGGGTGAGTCACCAAGACTCAGTGTATAAATCTCGAAACACACAACGACCTGAGGCCCACAAACACATTATAAGCCTTAGCCCATACATAAAGGCAACAATCATATTTACATGATAAATAATAAATGATGAATAGCCCAACCCAACCTAGAATTCCATCCTCTACACACCAACCCGTACCAACCAACACACCTCGGGGATTTCTACAATCAACCCTCCATCCGCTAACACCATAATGACAGTCGTACTGCCTATTCCTATTAATCAGGAATCATTAAACGTGGTATAGCCACCGATCACTATGTGACCTAACATTTGAATTTGTGGTTTAACCACCGATCACCATGTGACCTATTATGCACTTCCCCTTCATTATCATAATCCTACCCCATGCATACACACATGAAAAATTGAAAACATCATACCATCTTTAAGAGAACAGGCTTTCATATATACATTTATCGATACACATAGAGATTTCTATGATTACGTACTTGACATCCATTGCCTACCCTTGTTGGGTAACACGACTGTTCATACAGCCTACTTTTCCGGCTTTCAGCCCATAACACTTGTATATAAATAGGTTAAGTAGTGTGATAGAGATCTACACACCTGATTACCGATAAAATGATACTTCCTATGTCGACGCTATCCGTAGTCGACACAACCGCTATCTGCCTAAGGTGTTGTTCGAAGCCGGTCCACAACCCGGTGGCCAATCTTGAACCGCCGACACCGCGTTTCTTAAACTTAGGGATTGGGTTTACTGCACCCAATCCTCTCCTTTGCCTCGATCCATATTCGATTCCATCAAAAGTCCTTGTCGAACTACTATAACGAAATAGGGTTGTTAAACCATAACATATGGTTAAGATCTCAAATGTGATAGCAAATCTAACAGAAATCTAAAGAGAACCCCCTTACCTTAAAATCCCAAAATTAGAGACTAGCGATTTTTGGCTTTTAGATCTAGACGATCAGGTTTCCTTCAAATCCCGAATGCCGCCAAAAGCAAAAAAGAGAGAAAGTATTAGCCTCAATCGTGACCTTAACAAACCAAGTGGCCATTAGGCCTTGACTCCTAAAAACTGAAAGAGATCTTAAGAAATAACAAGAGTCGACACCTACCTTAATAGAGGAGATTCGACTACTCTTAGGAGATTTCGGCTCTTTGCGAAAGTCAGGAAGTGAAGATGGTTCAAAGAAGTCTATGATGATTCGACTTTTAATAAAGAAATCGGCAGGAAGAGGAAAAGAGAATTTCGGCAGACTAGGGGTGGTTTCGGCCTTAGTAAGGATCAAAAGAATATAGAGGAAGGATTATGAGGTTTCGGCTTTTAGAAGAAAGAAGAGAAAAGAACAATGGAGTTTTTGGCTTTTACTCAGAGAAGAAGAGAAAGAAAAGATAGAAACCCTAAATGTCGAAAATAAAGAAAAGAACCCTCCCCCGACTATTTAAAGTTTCGGCACTCCTACTAACCAAAAGCCGGAATTGCCCTCTTTTGACAACTAAAACCAGTTAATTAGTAAGGAAATTTTGGCACCCTTAGCCATATCGAAACCGATTTCTCCTCCCCTCGAGTTTGAAATTCGGCCACCACTGTGACCAACAGATCAGATCCTAAATTTCCTCCCTTATCTTCCATGTTATCAACTATAATATCAGCATTATCCCCTTCACCTAAATCCTCCTATTTTTAAGCCTTGCTGCCGTCCAATTCCACTTAATTAATTGCCAAAAATTAGCTAACTTAAATAAAAAGAGTTAGGCTCCAAGAAACTTGAATTTGGGCCCCTTACTCCCTTGTGTGGCGTCACCCCCTTGCTCTCTAAGTGGCGCTACTGACCACCGGGCCTCAAGCCCATTTGTGTTTTAAAACATAGCTAATATCTGTTATGCGCTAACTTATCAAGCTTTCCACTAAAGTGTTCAAACAAGAATTTCAACTACAGCCTCGCCCCAAACCTGAGCCCAATTTGGACCCCTAATACTTAAATTAACACATTAAACATATCCAACCATTAAACGCACAGGCCCAAAAATTCAGGATGTTACAAATATGATCATTTCTTTTTAGTTATTTCATATTTTTATTGTTTTAATTAATATGATATTTTTGTAGGATCATCATTTTAAAATAAAATGTATTTTGCAAAATTACTATACTTTATATAAATGTTTTAAAATAAGGCAATGTTTTGTATTTAGAAATTCGGGAAATAGTGCCCAATCGTGCTGGGTTGCGATTTTTCGTTTGGCTAAGTAACTAAATACCCTTTTAATAAATTTCGTAAATTATGAGATGATCTTAGTTACGAGGGTTTAAAAATATCATGTCTAATCGTGCTGGATGTGATGTTTATATTCTTTCGGATCGAAGAACTCTCAAATTTTAAGTCAAAATTGCTCGAAGTTTTTATGAGATGATCTTAGTTACGAGGTTTTAAAAATATCGTGTCCAATCGCGCTGGATGTGTTGTTTATATCCTTTCGGAACAAAGAAATCTCAAAGTTTTAAATCAAATAAAAAGCCTTATTCTTGGGAATTCAAAACGTTGTATCCTAACTTATTGGGTGTGATATTTTGTGGCTCAAGGTAAGAATTTCCTAAAATAAAGATGCACCTAGCTTTGAAGTTATAAGATGTTGTATCCTAACTTATTGGGTGTGGTATTTTATTTATTTGAAATAGGTAAGTCTTGGTTTTCCTTCTAATAAACGGATCTTATTTTAAAACTTTTTAAATTTCGAACATTTGGACATGATTCTATCGATTAGGTACCAATTTTTGGGCGTTACGAGGGTGCTAACCCTTCTTCGTACGTAACCGACTCCCGAACCCGTTTTCTTGTTTTTTTCGTAGACCAAAGTCAAATGTTTTAAAATGAAATGTTTTACAAGGTAATCCAATCACACCTAAGTAAAAAGAGATTGGTGGCGACTCCCATTTTGTTTTTAAAGTCGATCCCCGATTTTATAAATGGTTTCGACACAAATAATCAATACAATCATAATATATATACCAATTCAATCAATTTCCATCAACTTTAATTCAATTCAATATCAAAATTCCAAATACTCACCTCAACAACTTACCATAAACATTAAATCAAAATACAACAACTAGTAACTAGGTTCGGATTATAGAAATACAAATCCAAGCTATTCCACGTCGACTTTATCTTTTCCCTTTTTAGTCAAAGATTCCGGTACAACATTAGCTACGGAATTACAACAATTAAAATTTATCAATACAACACAATTCAATTTCATATTGCATATTTCAATTTTGGCTCAATATTTGCCTAATTTTCAATTTAGTCCCTAAACCGAGACTAACTTTATTTCTTTACAATTAATCTTATATTTTCATACAAATTCCACTTTAAAAAAAATTTAACTCCATATTTTCACTTAAATTCCTAAATTTCAAAATTTTCACAATTTAGTCCCTATTACTCAAAATTTACAATTTATTCTACAATTTAATCCTTTTTCACTTCTAGCTTAAAAATCTATCAATTTAATCCCTAATACTAAAATTATTCAACATTAACAACATTTAAAAACTCAATAATTGCTAAAATTTTGACATAGGTCAGGTAGTACTTAACCCTGGGATTCCAAAAACATAAATTACAAGAAAAAGGGACTAAATTAACTAACCAATTGAACTTGGAACTTTGAAACCCCTAGGGTTGTTCGTCTCCTTCTTTATTCTTTTCTTTCCCTTTTTCTTCTCTTCTCCATTCTTGCGCATTGGACATTTCTTCCTTGGTTGAATTGGGTAAGTGGCTTCATTCTATTCCTTTCATCTTTTTTTCTCCCTAGCTGAATGTGTGTCCATCATCATTCGGTTGTTTCACTTTGTTTCTAAACCGAAACACCATTCCCTTCTACTCCCTCATATCGTGATCATATCATTTTTGTAGTGCTCTAATAGGTTGGCCGAATATCACATCCTTGCCGACCCATCTTTAGCCTTAAGTCGAATCGGTGGGAGTCGGGTTCATCAACGATAAGGTAAGGAGTTTCTTCTTGGTTTATTCGATATCTCTCTACTCGGTTATTTTGCAAATCGGATCGAAGGTTATGACTAATCGATTTTTTTAGGGACTAAATCACTCGTTCTTCTTCTCTACTCGTTGACCCTTGAGTAGTGGTAAGTCAAATCCTCTCCCTAAACAACTACTTTCTCTCATCGTAGTATTATTCTGATCGAGACTCTTTCAATGGAGGCAAGTGGTAGAGTTATTAAGGGAAAATCGATAGGAGGGAAAAAAGGGAGTGGACTTGCAATCTCTGCTCCCAAGTTCAAACGTAGGGCGGTATCGGCAGTTCGGGATTTTCCACCAGGTTGTGGACCATCTTCTGGTGAGAGTAGGCAAATCGCAGTCGTTCACGATACTAAGGGTAAGCATTTCTTTAGATCGCTTGATTTAGATTTAGATTAAGACACTATCTCTTGTTAGTTAATCGAGTGTTATGGTGACATAGGTGCCGACGATCAAGAAGGTTTAGTCCTTACCGTAATCAGGTGTGTAATCTCACACCGAAATCCTATAAATCCGTGATTCACCATCATGTTGGAAAAATAGATCGATGTTGCTTACGAATCTAATAATCGTAATATGGCATGAATCGAGTAACTTGCTTAAACAACGTTAATTTTAAGATCTGTCAAAATCGGTATTAATTTGTAAAATTACAAAAATGCCCTTATGGGCCGAATTACTAAAAAGCTTTAATGGGCCATTTTTACGAAAATACCCCTATGGGCCGATTTACCAAAATGCCCTCGATGGGCCGATGTGCTAGAATGCCTTAGTGGGCCGAATTACCAAAGTGCTTTAATGGGCCGATTCACCGAAATTTTTCACTAGATTAATAGTTGTTATATATGTGGTTATAATATTTTTTTTATGTTGCATCTTTACATATTGCATGGGTTGGGAAAAATTGTATGGAGAGTAGTGTAGCCCGGTGGCATAGCCACAATTCGTTAATTATTTTGCTTACTTATAATTTTGGTGGCATGGCCACAATAATAATATATTATAGCAGCTTGACTGCAAATTTGGTGTGAGCGGCGGGGTGGGTTGACTTGATCCCCACAGGTGTGATTGGCTGGTCGGGAGTGTGATGGATGGATGGGTTGGGTTGCATTCATTTCATTTGATTGCTGTTATGTAAATGGGCTTAGGCCCAACATGTTGCTATGCGGGTTCGAGCCCAGTGGATGACGGTAAGGGGATTATACACTGAGTTCTTGAAACTCACCCCCCTTTCTTTTTCTAAATCCTTGCAGGTGATGCTCAGTGACGAGGACTTGGGACCATGGATGACTCGGTGGAGGCCATACTTTTGGAATGATATTTTCAAACTTTAGTAAATTTCTTTTCCGCTTTATTTCGTTACTTTTACTATTTTGGGTTTAAAGTTGTAATAAGGCCTCTGGGATTTTTATTTTGTTTTATGTCTGACGTACTTATTATCTTCCATGAATTGTTTTAAACGGGGATTTTCTGAGATCATAAACAACGGTTTTTCTTAAAATTTATCAACAAACAGATTTCATAACAAATATGTACGAATAATTTAACTTGTATTTTCCTTCGAATTATCAACAATATTTTCAAAAGTCACGGTTTCTAAAAGATCACTAATTTGAATATTGATTCTTCAATCAACCTCTCTAGATTAGTAGTATTTTTATCGAATATTTCTAATCAAACTTGTTTTCTTAACTATGACCAAATAACGCCTACTTTAGTAAGAATCGCAAATTCTTTATATGTTTTCTTCATGTGACATGTCAGATCCGGTCATACCGCATGGGCCGAGTTTGGGGTGTTACATTTTATGGTATCAGAGCCCGGTTACAAAACTCGGCTGTGGTTTGGGTTCAAAAATATTTTCCAAAAACTGTTTGAAATTAGATTTATAAATAAATGTTTTAGAGAAAGTGTGGCACAACGGGTATCCGACACCAAGTCAGTAAGTTTTGTTTTCATTTTATGATTATTGTGGTATGACTGTAAGAAAACTTCACAAAATAGAAATACTTTAGAACTTTAAGCTTAGGAGTTGAAACTATAGAGATTGAGACTTTAGGATACGTTTTGCGAAAACAACTTTACTTCCTATACTCCATAAAACATTGCTTAATAAACATTGAATAGCATATTGATTCATAAGACTCGTAATCAGATTAAATCGACTTAGCAAACATGAGTGCTAGAGGACGTGGACGCGGTAGACATGGACATGGTAGAGGCCGGGGTGCTAGAGTTGTATCTGAGGCATCTGAACATATGCCGGAAATGGACGCACCTGCGTCACCGATGACTGAAGCTGGGTCACATGATCGAATGAGAGAGGACGATGCTCTGTCCCAAGTGATGTTGGCGTATTGGAAAGGGTTCTTTGGGGCTAGAGGCGGGTCGGCGACTCGTGGGTCGATATCCGAGCGACTTAGATCGAATGGGGCGAAGTTTTTAGGGTATTTGGTGTAGCCCCAAGCGTAAGTGAGAATGCGGCTTGAGGCGGTGGAGCAATTATGGACGATCCGGATTGCACTGGTGAGCGGCCGAAAGGGGTTGTGTCATTCTTTGAGAGACGAGGCGTATCAGTGGTGGCTCACGGTTCGGGAAGGCACTCAGGCTGATCGTATTACCTGGGATTTCTTTAAGACAGCATTCTAGGGAAAATATGTTGGTGCTAGCTATGTAGATGCCCGAAGAAAGGAATTCCTGAATCTGGTTCAATGAAGTAGATCTGTGGTAGTATACGAGGCGGAGTTTCTGCGTCTGAGCCGATATGCCCGGGGAATAGTACCGACTGATTACGAACGTTGTGTGCGTTTTGAGGACGGGTTGCGTGATGAGTTACGGGTATTGATAGCCTCACAGAAGGAGAGGAATTTTGCTATACTGGTGGAAAAATCTAAGATAGCTGAGGAAGTTAAACACTCGGAACGGCAAAATCGAGACAAGGATAGAGATAGGAACAAGAAAGACTCTGGATATTCAGATCCTGCTAGAGGATTTCAGAAAAAGCCCAGGAATGAGGTACCAGTTCGAGTGGGTGCTCCAGCTACTACCAATCAGTTACAGCCTTGTGTGGATTGTGGAAAACTTCACTCGGGTGAGTGCTGAAAGAGAACTAGAGGTTGTTTCAGATGTGGATCCAAAGACCATCGATTTAGGGATTGCCCTCGAGAGCCTGTTCAGATTCAGGTAGTTCGTAACAGATTTGTGCAGCCAGTAGGGGGCGCTCAGCAGCCGCCGAGAGGCCGTGGGCCAGGTCGAGGTGGTAACGGTGTAGGACGAGGTCAGGGTGCACCTGTTAGAGGTACCGGTAATAGGGGTAACACGGAGGCGAGACAACCAGGGTTGGTCTATGCGGTCAAACGTCGAGAGGATGGTGATGCACCGGATGTCATAACCGGTACGTTTTTCATATCTGATGTACCTTTTACCGCTTTGATAGACATTGGATCCACCCATTCGTATGTTGCATGTATTGTGTCTGGAACTCTGAATATTAGATCTGAGATTACTGCTAGAGAAACAACTGTGATTAGCCCTTTAGGACAGTCGGTGGTAGTAAATAAGTTGTTTAGAGATGTGCCCTTAGAAGTTCAGGGGATAGTATTTCTGGCGGATTTGATGAAACTACCGTTCGGGGAGTTCGACCTTATATTGGGCATGGACTGGCTGGTTAAGCACCGTGCGAACTTGGACTGTGCTGCAAAGCGGATGGTACTAAGAACTTCAGAGGATAAGGAAGTAATGATGATAGGTGAAAGAAGAAATTATCTATCTAATGTGGTATCTGCTTTAAAGGCGGAAAGGCTGGTACGAAAGGGGTGTGAAGCATTCTTAGCCTTTATCAGTGCTTTAGATGCCAAAGAGTTGTCGGTAGAGAGTGTTAAAACGGTGAAAGAGTTTCCAGATGTCTTTCTCGAGGAGCTTCTAGGATTGCCTCCGGATCGTGAAGTGGAATTTGGTATTGAGCTGTTGCCAGGAGCGGCTCCGGTGTCCATTGCTCCTTACAGAATGGCGCCGAAGGAGCTAGTGGAACTTAAAGCTCAAAATCAGGAGTTGTTGGACCGTGGATTTATTCAACCAAGTGTGTCACCATGGGGAGCACCGGTTTTGTTCGTTCAGAAAAAGGATGGGTCGATGCGTATGTGCATCGATTATAGACAATTGAATAAGTTGACGATCAAGAACAAGTACCCATTACCGAGGATCGATGATCTGTTCGATCAGCTGCGAGGAGCTTCGATTTTCTCGAAGGTAGATTTGAGATCAGGGTATCACCAGTTAAAAGTCAAGGAGGCGGATATTCACAAGACTGCGTTCCGAACCCGATATGGGCATTACGAGTTCTTGGTGATGCCGTTTGGATTGACAAATGCACCAGCTGCATTTATGGACATGATGAATCGAGTCTTCCAACCCTATCTAGATCAGTTTGTGGTGGTGTTCATAGATGACATTTTGGTGTACTTAAAGACAGAAGAGGAGCATGATTCGTATCTACGGGTCGTATTACAGATATTAAGGGAGAAGCAGTTGTATGCCAAATTCAGTAAGTGTGAATTTTGGCTGAGGGAAGTGACCTTTTTGGGGCATGTTGTGTCTACCGAGGGAATTAGAGTTAATCCCCGGAAGATCAAGGTTGTATTGGACTGGAAGCCACTGAAGTCAGTGGCAGAAATCCAAAGTTTTCTAGGTTTGGCTGGGTATTATAGGCGATTCGTTGAGGGGTTTTCATTGATTACTGCACCCTTAACTAAACTATTGCGTAAGGGAGTACCGTTTGTGTGGTCAGATAAGCAGCAAGAAAGCTTTGAGAGATTGAAGAAGATTCTGACAGAAGCGCCAGTATTGATTCAGCCTGAGGCTGGTAAAGAGTTTATTGTTTATTGTGATGCGTCACACACGGGCTTGGGATGTGTGTTGATGCAAGGGGGAAAGTGGTGGCTTATGCATCTCGTCAATTAAGGCTGCATGAGGTGAACTATCCCACTCATGATTTGGAGTTAGCTACAGTGGTATTTGCTCTGAAGATATGGAGACACTATCTGTACGGGGAGAAGTCGATTATCTACACGGACCATAAGAGTCTGAAGTACCTCCTTACCCAGAAGGAGTTGAACTTAAGACAGCGGAGGTGGATAGAATTGTTGAAAGATTATGACTGCTCAATCGAGTATCACTTAGGTAAAGCTAACGTAGTGGAAGATGCGTTGAGTCGTAAGGTGGTATCGGATTTGAGAGCGATGTTCGCTCATCTCAACCTTTATGAATATGGTAGCTTGTTAGCTGAACTTCAAGTGAAGCCTGCGTGGGTAAGTCAGATTAAGGAAAAGTAGTTGTTAGATGAAAGGTTGGGTTCTAGGCTTCAGCAAATGGAAAGTGGTGAGATAAGGGATTTTGGATTAAATAGTGATGGAGTATTGTGTTTCCGCTGAAGAGTTTGTATGCCCAAGGATTCGGAATTAAGACAAATGATTCTGCGTGAGGCGCATAGTAGCCCATACGCTATGCACCCCGGAGGAAACAAAATGTACCGAGACCTCCGTGAGCAGTATTGGTGGCCAGGGTTGAAATGGGAGGTTACTGATTTCGTGAGCAAGTGCTTGACATGTCAACAGGTGAAGGCAGAACATCAACTGCCTTCAGGGTTGCTACAACTGGTGAAAATCCCACTATGGAAATGGGAAAGGATAACGATGGACTTTGTTAGTGGGTTACCTTTAACGCCTACTAAGAAAGATTTAGTATGGGTAATAGTGGATCGGTTAACGAAGTCTGCTCATTTCCTACCTGTTCATACGGATTATTCATTGCAGAAGTTGGCCAAGTTGTATATAGCAGAGATCGTGAGGTTGCATGGGGTACCGATGTCTATCATATCAGACAGGGATCCTAGGTTTACATCACGGTTCTGGAAGGCTATACATGAAGCTTTGGGTACAAAACTAAATTTCAGCACGGTGTTTCATCCGCAGACTGATGGTCAGTCGGAGAGAGTAATCCAGATTTTAGAAGACATGTTAAGGGGCTGTGTGATCGACTTCAGGGGTAGTTGGAAAGATTTTCTACCATTGGCAGAGTTTGCATACAACAATAGTTATCAATCCAGCATCCAGATGGCACCCTATGAGGCGTTGTATGGTCGTAGGTGTCGTACTCCTACTTGTTGGACTGAGCTGGGGAAGCGACAGTTATTGGGTCCAGAATTGATCTCGGAGACGGAGGAAAAAGTTAAGGTAATTCGGGCTCGGTTAAAAGAAGCTTCGGATAGATAGAAATCATACGCAGATCTGAAGTGTAAGGATATAGAGTTCTTTGTGGGTGATCAGGTCTTTCTGAAGGTCTCACCTTGGAAAAAGATCTTAAGATTTGGACGGAAGGGCAAGTTGAGCCCTAGATTTATCGGACCTTACCGTGTATTGAAGCGTGTTGGGCCAGTGGCTTATCAGCTTGAGTTACCTCCGGAGTTAAGTCAGATACATAGCGTATTCCATGTCTCGATGTTAAGGCGTTATCGTTCGAATCCGTCTCATGTAGTGCTAGTGGAGGAAGTTGAGATAAGACCTAACTTGTCTTTTGAAGAAGAGCCAGTGCAGATTCTAGATCGGGATATTAAGGTGCTGAGAAGGAAGTTGGTTCCGTTAGTCAAAGTATTATGGCGTAATCACGGGTCAGAGGAAGCTACATGGGAGCCTGAGGACACGATTCGGCATCAATACCCTCATCTCTTTTAATCAGGGTAATTTTGGAGGCGGAAATTTCTTTAAGAGGGGTAGAATTGTAACATCCGAAATTTGGGATTTTAAGTTTTGCATTATACCATGCGTTAGGCTAGTTAAAATGTTAGTTGTGTATGTTTAGAGGCCCTAAGAAGGCTTGGGGTTGAGTTGGGCCCTAGTAGAAATTTTTGTGTTTAAGTACTTAAAGGGCAGAAGGTAAGTGGCGTCAAGGCATAAGGGAATAAGTGTGTATTTTGCTAGCACAAGAGGAGCTAGTAGCAAGGTGGTGAGGCGTCACATGAAGGGGCTTAAGGGGTGGAGTTCGAATCCCACCTATTGCAAATTTTGGATTAATTTTTGTGCTAATTAGGTGGAAGATGGTAAGTGTCAGCCAAGACTCTAAAGAAGGTAAGGAAGACTTTCTAATGGTGGAAAGAACACTAAGGAGGAGAGTAAGGAGGAGATCAAGGAGAAAATAAGGAAAGAAATAAACGAAAGAGATAAAGGGGGATATGTTGGCCGAATTTTGGGAGGTGCTTGGGGAAAGAATTTTTGGTCAACCATTACCTTTATGGTGTTAGAGGTATACGGTTTTGGTAAGGGAATGTGGGAGCCGAATTTCCTATAGCCTATTTGCAAGTTTGTGCATGAAAGGTTTTGTTTCTTTTTAACATTTTTGGTACTTTCTTTTCCAACCTTTTTCCCTTGTTTTGCCGAAACACTCAAGCCAATTTGTTCACCTTTTTCCTTTGTTTTGCCGAAACACTCAAGCCATTTTGCTCTTCTTTTCTTGTTTTTTTCTCACCGTTCCTCCTATCTTTCTCTCTTCTTTCTTTAGTCGACCATATTTGGAGGACGAATCTTCCTCTTTTCTTTCTCTCAAAGTAGCTGAATACTCTTAGCCATTATCTCTTCTCCATTCTTGCGCGTTGGACATTTCTTCCTTGGTTGAATCGAGTAAGTGGCTTCATTCTATTCCTTTCATCTTCTTTTCTCCCTAGCCAAATGTGTGTCCAACATCATTCGGTTGTTTCACTTTGTTTCTAAACTGAAACACCATTCCCTTCTACTCCCTCATATCGTGATCATCTCATTTTTGTAGTGCTCTAATAGGTTGGCCAAATATCACATCCTTGCCGACCCATCTTTAGCCTTAAGTCGAATCGATGGGAGTCGGGTTCATCATCGATAAGGTAAGGAGTTTCTTCTTGGTTCATTCGATATCTCGCTACTCGGTTATTTTGCAAATCGGATCGAAGGTTATGACTAATCGATTATTTTAGGGACTAAATCACTCGTTCTTCTCTACTCGTTGACCCTTCGGAAGTAGTGGTAAGCCGAAATCCCCTCCCTAAACAACTACTTTCTCTCATCGTAGTATTATTCTGATCGAGACTCTTTCAATGGAGGCAAGTGGTAGAGTTATTAAGGGAAAATCGATAGGAGGGCAAAAAGGGAGTGGACTTGCAATCTCTGCTCCCAAGTTCAAACGTAAGGCAGTATCAGCAATTCGGGATTTTCCACCAGGTTGTGGACCATCTTCTGGTGAGAGTAGGCAAATCGTAGTCGTTCACGATACTAAGGGTAACCATTTCTTTAGATCGCTTGATTTAGATTTGGATTAAGACACTATCTCTTGCTAGTTAATCGAGTGTTATGGTGACATAGGTGCCGACGAACAAGAAGGTTTAGTCCTTACCGTAATCAGGTGTGTAATCTCACACCGAAATCCTATAAATCCGTGATTCACCATCATGTTGGAAAAATAGATCGATGTTGCTTACAAATCTAATAACCGTAATATGGTATGAATCGAGTAACTTGCTTAAACAACGTAAATTTTAAGATCTGTCAAAATCGGTATTAATTTGTAAAATTACAAAAATGCCCTTATGGGCCGAATTACTAAAAAGCTTTAATGGGCCGTTTTTATGAAAATGCCCCTATGGGCTAATTTACCAAAATGCCCTCGATGGGCCGATGTGCTAGAATGCCTTAGTGGGTCGAATTACCAAAGTGCTTTAATGGGCCGATTCACCGAAATTTTTCACTAGATTAATAGTTGTTATATATGTGGTTATAATTTTTTTTTATGTTGCATCTTTACATATTGCATGGGTTGGAAAAAATTGTATGGAGAGTAGTGTAGCCCGGTGGCATAGCCACAATTCGTTAATTATTGTGCTTACTTATGATTTCGGTGGCATGGCCACAATAATAATATATTATAGCAGCTTGACTGCAAATTTGGTGTGAGCGGTGGGGTGGGTTGACTTGATCCCCACAGGTGTGATTGGCTGGTCGGGGGTGTGATGGATGGATGGGTTGGGTTGCATTCATTTCATTTGATTGCTGTTATGTAAATGGGCTTAGGCCCAACATGTTGCTATGCGGGTTCGGGCCCGAGTGGATGACAGTGTAAGGGATTATACATCTGAGTTCTTGAAACTCACCCCCTTTCTTTTTCTAAATCCTTGCGGTGATGCTCAAATGATGCGAGGACTTGGGACCATGGATGACTCGGTGGAGGCCATACTTTTGGAATGATATTTTCAAACTTTAGTAAATTTCTTTTCCGCTTTATTTCGTTACTTTTACTATTTTGGGTTTAAAGTTGTAATAAGGCCTCTGGGATTTTTATTTTGTTTTTTGTCTGACGTACTTATTATCTTCCATGAATTGTTTTAAACGGGGATTTTCTGAGATCATAAACAACGGTTTTTCTTAAAATTTATCAACAAACAGATTTCATAACAAATATGTACGAATAATTTAACTTGTATTTTCCTTCGAATTATCAACAATATTTTCAAAAGTCACGGTTTCTAAAAGATCACTAATTTGAATATTGATTCTTCAATCAACCTCTCTAGATTAGTAGTATTTTTATCGAATATTTCTAATCAAACTTGTTTTCTTAACTATGACCAAATAACGCCTACTTTAGTAAGAATCGCAAATTCTTTATACGTTTTCTTCATGTGACATGTTAGATCCGGTCATACCGCATGGGCCAGGTTTGGGGTGTTACACAGTCTACGGATGAAAAGCTGTGCTAAAATTAAGTCGCATACCAAGAGGTTCGTGCAACTGTTTCTGAAATCTCGAAGTGAACCGTGGATCTCGATCGGAGATTATCGACATAAGGACACTTTGCAATCTCACGATTTCTTGAATATAAACTTCAGCAAGTTTTTGAAGTGACCAATTAGTCCTGATTGCAATGAAATGAGCCAATTTCGTAAGTCGATCAACAATCACCAAAATAGCATTTTTCTTACTTGTCGATAAAGGTAACCTCGTTACAAAATCCATCGTGATACAATCCCATTTCCATTCAGGAATAGAAATAGGCTGAAGTAATCCGGTGGGAACTTGATGTTCTGTCTTAACTAGCTGACAAGTTAAACATTTAACCACATACTTGACCACAACTCTTTTCATTCTTGGCCACCAATAAGATTCCCGCAGATCGCGATACATTTTCGTTCCTCCAGGATGCAAAGAAAAAGGACTATCATGAGCTTCGCGAAGTATCAACTCTTTCAATTTAGAAACATCCGGAACGCAAATTCAGTTATGAAATCTCAAACAACCATAATCACTAATGCTGAAATTTTCTAATATACCATTCTGAACCAATTCTCTTTCTTCGCCAACTTGTCATCTTCTAATTACGCTGACTTGATCCGATCAAACATCGTCGGTTTGATTTTTAGTTCAACCAATAGGCTTCCATCGTTATTGATACTGAGCTGAGCAAACATTGCTCGCAATTCAGTTGCTGCTTTTCTACTCAACGCATCAGCTACAACATTAGCTTTACCAGGGTGGTAATCAATAACACAATCAAAATCTTTCAAAAGTTCTACCCAATGACGCTATCTCAAATTCAACTCCTTTTGAGATAAGAGGTATTTGAGACTCTTATGATCGGTATAAATATAACACTTTTCACCGTAGAGATAGTTTCTACAAATCTTTAGAGCAAAAACCACAGCAGCTAGCTCTAAATCTTGTGTCGGATAATTACGTTTATTCATTTTTAGCTGCGAGACGCGGCAATCACTTTCCCGTCTTGCATCAAAACACAACCAAGACCGCTCAAGGAAGCATCACTATTCCAATTTCAGTTCACATACAATATTTCAATTCACTAGCTCTAAATCGTGTGTCGGATAATTCATGTGTCACATCTTCATATTTCAAATCACTATTCCAATTTCAATTCACAAACAATATCATCCAATATCAATCATAGTACCGTTTTATTTAATTACCCTATTAACACGACTCGAACGGATACAAGGATCCAACCAACACACCAGTTTGGCACCCAGTGCCTCATCGAATAAATCCGAAGTAATAACTGCGCCCAGCGCTATATAAATTTGACACCCACTATCTCATCGGTTAAACCGAAGTAAATTGGCACCCTGTGCCTCATCGACTCGAAGTCGAAAAAATCCCTGAACTCTTCCAATCCTATGGCATGCCATCTATATCTGGCTCAGCCTGATACAGTTAATAGGGTTTAATTTCACATTTCAAAAACAACCAATATCCAGTATCAATTTTTTTTATATAATCACTTATACACATGAATTCAATTCAATTCAAATAATCAATACAATCATAATATATATATACCAATTCAATCAATTTCCATCAACTTTAATTCAATTCAATATCGAAATTCCAAATACTCACCTCAACAATTTACCAAAAACATTAAATCAAAATACAACAATTAGTAACTAGGTTCGGATTATAAAAATACAAACCAGGAATTACGGGCTATTCCATGTCGACTTTATCTTTTCCCTTTTTAGTCGAAGATTCCAGTACGACGTTAGCTACGGAATTAAAACAATTAAAATTTATCAATAAAACACAATTCAATTTCATATTGCATATTTCAATTTTGGCTCAATATTTGCCTAATTTTCAATTTAGTCCCTAAACTGAGACTAACTTTATTTTTTTACAATTAACCCAATATTTTCATACAAATTCTACTTTAAACTAGATTTAACTCCCTATTTTAAATTAAATCCCTCAATTTTGAATTTTTCACAATTTAGCCCCTATAACTCAAAATTTACAATTTATTTTACAATTTAATCATTTTTCACTTGTAGCTTAAAAATCTGTCAATTTAATCCCTAATACTAAAATTATTCAACATTAACAACATTTAAAAACTCAATAATTGCTAAATTTTCGACATATATTAGGTAGTACTTAACACTGGGATTCCAAAAACATAAAAATTACAAGAAAAAGGGACTAAATTGAATAACCAATTGAACTTGGAACTTTGAAACCCCTAGGGCTTTTCGTCTCCTTCTTTCTTCTTTTCTTTCCCTTTTTCCTTTTCTTTTCTTTCCTTCTGCTTTTCGTTTTATCTTTCTTTTTCTTTTACTTATTCATTTGTTTTATTATACATTAGTTTATTATTATATTATATATATTTACTTAAATATTAAGTAAAAGACATATTATAATATATATTAACTTTAATTTATTAATAATATATATAATAAATTTACACTTATGCCGCCTCACTAAAAACAGTGGCATAATTGCTTCTTTAACCTCTTTAATTATTCTTTAATTTATATTCAACTTTCATCCTATATGCAATTTAATCCTTATACCTAATTACTCTTAATTCATGCAAATTTACTTAACCAAAACAGAGTCTGATTTACGAAAACGGAGTCCCGAAAATACACTTTTCGACACCCCTGACTATCGGGTCGTTACACTGATACCACCAAATGTGACACCCCAAACCCGATCGAAACGGACCGACTCGAATCCAAAGCGACACATTTGTCACCGAAGTGACTCTCCATCACAAAATCACCTAAAGCACACCCCAACCTTATAATACCTCAATTCTAACTAATAACTATCTATTTTTTTTTAATTAGCCATTTTTCCTTAATCTATTTAATTAGCTAATTTTTATTACCTTAATTCATACATACAAATCTAATTAATTTAATTACAACTAATAACCAACATCTGTATAAAAGTTTAAACATTCAAAATCATGCTTAACAAACAACAATTAAAACATACAATGGACTTACCTTAGTCACAAATTTATTCACTCTTGGACAAACTACAATTAAAATGTATTAGTAAAAATTTCATGCTTCAATCACCATGTTATCACTTAGCAACATACAATAATACACTCAACATTTAACCATAAAATCAAACAGTAAAACACATATAGCATCTCAAAATTAATATCCAAATGTAAGTCTCAAACATCCATTACGAGTGTATCAAATTATCCCAATTGAGTGCCACAATGCCCTCTAATGTATCAATAGAAAAGTCCTTAATCTATACTACCAAGTAGCCTTAAACTTACACTAGCCTTGCCCTTATTCCTCGACTCCCCAAAGTTGGAAATACTCTACACAAAGCTATGAGGGTGTGAGCTGAAAAAGCTTAATGAATGGCCATAAATTCAATACGTAACTCACACAAAAAATATACTTAAACCAACGCAAATCATGTATCAACTTTTAGGTATAACATCCATAATTTCAATTATATTTTCACGCTCAATTATGGTATTCAATTGACTGAAATTTTTAGCAGGAATACAACATCATCATAATTCCACATGTTATTCCATAAGTAAAAATCATATTTATTATGGCATAAGAAAATATAATATATACACTTATATTGGCAAATGAAATCCATGGAAAAATATAAACATGTGATCATGCGCTGGATAAATGGATCTTAAATCTCCCAAATATCAAATACAATACTCCGGTTGAGTGAGGCGTAGCCACACTCTCCCTTATGTCGCCTAGAAATCGCCAATGATTGAGTGGCGAAAAAGGCTCAACACTCCCTTATTCACTCTAGCAAAATCAATACTCCTAGAGTCATATGCTAACATATAACACATGTAGTGGTGAGTAATCACTAATCCTAAGGCATGCCATCTATATCCGATGGATCCACCATGAAATGTTGCCAATATAATCAAACACACAGGGCATAAACACTGATATTTAAGCACTTAATTCAATATATAAAAATTTAATTTAAAGCATGTCACTTGGCAATTTTAACATCCATATAGATAAGCTCAATAAGTGTCTTTGTCCATGGATCTAAAACCAACTATAAAATCATCATAAGTGCTCTAATATACAGTAATCCATGATCCAATTATTAATCAATATAATTCAAATCAACCATATCAAACACTCTATTCACAATTTCCATAAATCATTTACAAATATGCTTTCATAAAATTAAAATCAATTTTGAAATCTAAACCATTTGAAACACAATTGAATCTATAGAAACACAATTCAAAACCTTAATTCAGAATGTAAATAGGAATGTTTACCAATTGCCTTGAAAAACCACTCATATTCACACTTTGCTTCTCAAGCCAAAGTGTATCAAGTAGCTGTGTTTGGACCTCAATTCTAATTAGCAGTGGCCCCTCCTCGATGTGGATCTTAAAAAGAGGTAAAATACATGTTAAAAAATATCATTAACAACAAGAAAATTGAAAAATCATGAACTACACAGATCTGAAACGCCTCTCTAATCTACCTTACCGAAAACTCACGATCTAGCTGAAACACAAATTTCAGTCCCTAAATGACCTTCTTTGCACCAAAAATCATTTCTAAACATCATTCCTAATCTATCAACACAAAACCTAAGCATCAATTTCATCAAACAAACCGTTTCATAATTTTCTGAAAAATCAACTCATGTTAGTTAAAAATGGATTTGTCAAAATTGATCAACCAAATGAGTTTGATCTTTTGTTTTCTGATAAAAAACCACTTAATAAACATGATTTGAGCTTATATATCCATTTAAACTTGGATTCCAACTCAAAACCATGAATTCACCATTGATGAATCTCATGTTCAAGAGTTAAGAGATCAAGATTTGAAAAACCATTTTATTCAATTTAGATTGAAAATAATGATTAAAAACAACCTTAGAATGAATTTAGAGTTTAGAAAATACCTTAAATTGATTTGGAATCACCAATATTGAAGATTGGATCAAGATATTTGAAGAACTCGGATGAGTTTTTTCTCAACTTTGGAAATCTTTTTTGGAGAATTTTGAGAGAATAAAAGATGAGATCTAATCTTTGATATATGGACTAAAAAAATGAAAAAGAAAAATGAGAGGAAATGTGTAACACCCTAAAATTTGAGTATCAATTATTGCATGATTTGGTGTTTAGATTATGAAGGAAAATTTTCTTATTATTTTTCGTGTTAATTATAGTCCTGAAGAAGAATTAGAATTATTCGGGGATGGAATAATTTTTAGTTTTTTTAAAATTTATTGAAGTGGAGCAAGTGGCATTGACACATAAGTTAATTAATGTGTCAAAGTGTAGCATAAGATGAGTATATGGCAAAGTGGTGTTGGCGCATGAGTTAGTGCATGAGGGAGAAGGTTCGAATCCCTTGTTTAGCATCTAGATGAATTTTTATTTTTAATTTTTCTGCACATGTATAGCAAGTGTCGGCCAAGTGCATATATGGTAAGTGTTGACCTTGTTATTTTTAGTTAGTATATCAAAGGATTAAGGAAATTGTTAACTTATGGAAGGGAATCAAGAAATTAAGGAAAGATATGAAGATATGGGGCAAGTATCAAGGAAAAGGTTATGGAAATAAAATCATGGCCATTTGACCATGCATAGGGACGGCAATATGGTCTAGGGGGGAGCCGAATTTTTGGTGTTAGTTTGGCTAGGATTTGAAGTCTCTTTTTGGTCATTCTTAGTTTTGGTGCATAGTTTTGCAAATTCTCTCAACCTCTCTCCCTTGGCCGAATTTGATCCTTGGTAAGCCTTGATTATTTTGACCATTTGGTCATTATTGCACATCATTTGGTATTCTTTTTGTGCCTTTTTCTCATTAGTGCCAAAATCACCTACATCAAAAGACCATTCCTTTCTTTTCTCTCCTTTTCTCCATTGCCGAATGTGCCTTGATCTTAAACTCATCTCTCTCTTTCTCTTTTGTTTTCTTTGAAAACCGAATTATCATCATCCCTATTCTCTTATTTTGATTTCTTTTCAATCAATACTTTCTCCTTTAATCTCTTCATGGCGAATGTTAGTGTACCTTACTTAGAACCATTTTCTTTTTTTCTTTGATTCTTCATAGCCGAATATCTCTCTATTCATAAGCAACATTCTCAATCGTTTCTTTTCAACCGTGGAAAATAGGTAAGGGTTCTTTTTCGTCTTAGATTAGTTTATAGTATTTGGCCGAATATTGATGGTGGTTTGAAGGCTTTCTTAGATCAAAATAAACGTTCATTCTATTAACGTTTATTTTGTTATACTTTAGTGCGATAACGGAAGATTGGAAATCAAGAGGTCGTGTGTGACATAGAACGCTTGGATCGATTTCCCTTGTGGAACAAGAATATTTGTGGTAAGGAAATCTTGTTCTCAAAGCCTTTAGTCATAATCGATATATATATATATATATATGTGATTAGGACGTGCTAACGATCTTTGTCTTTGAAGACAATCAAGATAGGGAAGAAACGGGCCGTATATAGTGTTCGGAAGAAGGGTGGTACCATTAATCCCCTAAGTATAAACAAAGGATCAGTATCGGCAATCGGGATTTCCCACGGGTTGTGGACGTTCATCCGAGGAGAATCAATTGTTTGAAGTAGTTCGTACTCGAACCATTATTTGTTCGTGGATTTGATTCGGTTAACGAACCATCAATCGGGAGAAACAAAGCAAGTGGAAGTAGTTCAAAAATCCGAGGGTAAATTTTAGATCGTTATGTTTAGATCGGTTTTATTATTAAATTATAATGATCATAAGTTATCGTGATATGTATAGGTGTTGACGAGCGGGAAAGTCTAGTTCTCACCATAACCGGTGTGTAACTTCACACTTATCTTTGGGTTAGATACTAAGCGAAGAAGTATTATGATAAATCGTAAAAATGGCAAAATCGAAATTTATGTGATAATTAACACTTTTGTGTAAATGCATGAAAACGGTTAAAGTCGGAAAAATTACTAGATCGATAAATTGAGCCGAAATATTACTAGATCGATAAATTGAACCGAAATATTGCTAGATCGATAAATTGAACCAAAATATTGCTAGATCGATAAATTGAACCGAAATATTGCTAGATCGATAAATTGAACCGAAATATTGCTAGATCGATAAATTGAACCGAAATATTGCTAGATCGATAAATTGAGCCGAAATATTGCTAGATCGATAAATTGAGTCGAAATACTGCTAGATCGATAAATTGGGCCATAAAACTACTAGATCGATAATATGGGCCAAAGTTTGCTAGATCGCTAATGGGCCAAAAACCCTCTAGTTCGAGATATGGCCAAAGTTTAATACTATATTGTTAATAGGCCCAAATGAAAGGTTTTATTAAAAACTCATTTGTATTATGGGTTACTTGATAAATCATTTATGATTAAAGTTTGTTATTCATACATAAATGCATGGGATGGGATTTGAGGAAGAGAAGAAAGGCCTGTGGCCACGTATCTAGTTCGGTGGCTCTGCCACAAATTTTGGCTTAATGCCTCTAGTTCGGTGACTATGTCACAATCTAGTTCGGTAGTGCACTACAATATTATTTAAAAGGCTAAATGCCTACGATTGGTGTGTTTGGCGGGGTGGGTTGATTTGGATCCCCACAGTGTGTCTTTGGTTGATGCGGGTGTGTAGCGGATGGAAATTAGGCTTGGTTGGGAAATTCATTTTACATGCATTTTTAATATATTTTATTTCATTTTATATTGTTAAAGTTTGTAATTAGGCTCAAACCCAAATTAATGCCTTGATGGTCCGGCCCAATAATGGTGGTAAGTGAGTTACACACTTTGAGTTCTTTGTAACTCACCCCGTTTTATTATCCATCTCGGGTAATGGAAATTGATGTGGACTTGGGTAGGGGATGACATGGTGGAGGCCATACTACGAGCGTGGGTTTTATAAACTATGAACTTTATTTAAGTTACTTATTTTAATTACTATTTTGGGTATGTTGTAATAAGGCCTCTAATTATGTTTTTATGGATTGTTTTTATGTGTGGATGGATTTAACTTTATTTTTAGACTATTAATATGGGCTTATGATTTCTTAAAAATATTGTGTTTTATAACAATTTTGGACACCTAAATTACTTTTCAATTTCTTTCAAATTCTTTTTAAAAAAAAAACTGCGTTAAGGTTTTGACTAATATATATATATAAGATTTCAACCAAGTATTTTTCTTAATTCATAATCATTGTACTTAGTTTTTATTAAACCTTATTTCTAAAGGCTTTGCATTACTGTTTTACTTAAATCATTAGAGAAATTTTGGATGTTCGTTCGGTGTGACAAACCAAATCTCGTCTTAATGCATAGACCTGGTTTGGGGTGTTACATTTAATGGTATCAGAGCACAGTTTCAAAACTCAGCTGTGGTTTGGGTTCAATAATGATGTTTGTTTGAAAAACAATTCAAAATTTCTAGATTTTGATTTAAAGGTAGTATGGCACCATGAGCATCCCGCGCCAAGTCAAGTAAGTATCTCAGTATATCGATTGTTTATATTGTGATATGATCATAAGAAACACTCTAGAACTTCTAGTTTTAGGTGTTGAAAACCGTAGAGATTGAGACAATAGGATATGGTTGCGAAAACAACTCTATCTCTTTCATATCATAAAACATCATTAATAAACAACTGAAATAGTATATTGATTCATAAAACTCTTAATCAGTTAAATCGGTCATTATGAGCTCTAGAGGACGTGGTCGTGGGACGCGGTAGAGACGTGGCCGTGGTAGAGGACGAGGTGTTAGAGGCGCAAGCCGAAGCACCGGATCATATGCCGGAAATGGATGCACTGCGTCACTCGAAAGTAAGACGGGATCACATAATCATATGGAAGAAGATAATGCGTGACGCGAGCAATCTGCGAGTCCTTGAAAAGGTCATTTGGAGCTAGAACTGGGCCAACAGCTCGTGGGTCGATATCGGAACGTTTGAAATCAAGTGGTGCTGAGGTTTTCAGAGGTGTCTCAAGTGTAGCTCCAAATGTCGCTGAATATTGGCTTGAGGCAGTGGAGCGAATTATGGACGATCTTGAGAGTGCTTTGTGGAACAAAAATTAAGGGAGCGGTGTCCTTGTTAAGGGACGAAGCATACAAATGGTGGCTTACTGTCCGAGAAGGCACTGAAGTTGCATTAGTTAATTGGGAATTCTTTAAAGTTTCCTTCCAAGGGAAATATGTAGGAACGAGTTATGTTGATGCCGAAGGAAGGAATTTACGAATCTGGTCCAAAGGAATAAGACGGTGGCGACATATGAAGTCGAGTTTTTACGCTTGAGTCGCTATGCTCGAACAATAGTGGCAGCAGATCATGAGCGTTGTACGCTTTGAGGATGGCTTGAACGATGAATTGCGGGTTTTGATAGCCCCACAACAAGTTAGAACTTTTGCCACGCTTGTGGAAAAGGCCAAGATAGCCGAAGAGGTTAAGAACTCGAAACGTTAGAATCGGGAACGAGCTAGAGGCAAGAGAGATATGAAGTATTCAGGTTCTTCAAAAAGGTTTACGAAGAGGCCTCGGATCGAGGAACCAGCTCAAGGAAGAACACACCAGTAACTGTGAATCAGAGTCGAGATTGTCTTGATTGTGGGAAAAGGAATTCTAGAGAGTGCTGGAAGAAAACGGGTGCTTGCTATAAATGCGGTCGATGGATCATCAATATAGGAATTTCCCTCGTCGAATGGATACAACTCGGGAAGCTCGTAATCTTGATGCACCACCGCAAGAGGAATTCAAGCAACCACCGAGAGGTCGTGGACCAGTCGTGGTGGTAATGGGGTGGACGTGGTCAAGGTGCGCTGGTCGAGGCAATGGTCCTAGAGGCAACACGGATGCAAGACGGCCAGGATTGGTATATGCGGTTAGACGCAGTGAGGATGGCAATGCACACGATGTGATAAGCTGCACGTTCTTCATTTTTGATGTACCTGTTATTACTTTGATAGATATTGGTTCTACCCATTCGTATGTTGCTAGCACCATATCTGGAAACTTGAATTTAGACTCTGAAATTTCCGATAATGAGATGAAGGTAATTAGTCCTTTAGGACAATCGGTATTAGTAAATAAATCTGTTTAGAGATGTGCCCTTAGAAATTCAAGGAGAAATATTTTTGGCAAATTTGATGGAATTGCCTTTTGGCGAGTTCGATATCATTTTGGGCATGGATTGGTTGGTTAAGCACCGGGCGAAGTTAGATTGTGCTGAAAAGCGGATGTCAATAAGGACGGTGGAGGATAAAGAAATAATTATGATAGGCGAGCGAAGAAATTACTTGGAAAGTGTGGTATCTGCACTTAAGGCAGAAAAGTTGGTGCGAAAAGGGTATGGAGCATTTTTAACATTTATTAGTGCTTTAGATGCCAAAGAGTTGTCGATGGAAGATGTGAGAACAGTGAAGGAATTTCCAGATGTATTTCTGAAGAACTTCCCGGTGTACCTCCAGAACGGGAAGTGGAATTTGGTATTGAGCTTTTGCCCGGAACGGCTCTAGTGTCCATTGCTCCTTATAGAATGGCACCGAAGGAGTTGGCGGAGCTTAAAGCTCAAATTCAAGAATTGCTAGATCGAGGCTTTATTCGACAGAGTGTGTCTCCGTGGAGGAGCCGGTTGGTTTTGTTTGTTAAGAAGAAAGATGGGTCGATGCGTATGTGTATTGACTACGTGCAATTAAATAAATTGACGATCAAGAATAGGTACCCTCTGCCAAGAATTGACGACCTGTTTGATCAATTGAAGGAAGCTTCAGATAGACAAAAGTCGATGCGATCCTGAAGCGTAGAAGTATCGAGTATCTTTGTGGGGATCAAGTGTTCTTGAAGGTCTCACCTTGGAAGAAGATTTTTAGGTTTGGGAAGAAGGGCAAATTGAGTCCTAAATACATTGGACCATATCGTGTGGTGAAGCGTGTTGGTCCAAAGTGGCCTATCGATCGAATTACCTCGGAGTTGAGTCGATTCATAATGTTTTTCATGTTTCCATGCCGAGGCGCTATAGATCGGATCCTTCGCACATAGTACCGGTAGAAGAAGTGGAGTTGAAGTCGGACTTGTCTTTTGAGGAGGAACCGGTGGAAATCTTAGACCGAGATGTTAAGGTGCTAAGAAAGAAAAGCGTGCCGTTGGTCAAGATTTTATGGCGTAACCATGGAGTGGAGGAAGCCACGTGGGAGCTGAGGATGCAATTCGACAACAATACCCTCACCTTTTTCAACCAGGTAAATTTCGAGGACGAAAATTTTTTTTAGGAGGGTAGAGTTGTAACACCCTAAAATTCGAGTATCGATTATTGCATGATTTGGTGTTTAGATTATGAAGGAAAATTTTCTTATTATTTTTCGTGTTTATTATAGTCCTGAAGAAGAATTAGAATTATTCGGGGATGGAATAATTTTTAGTTTTTAAAATTTATTGAAGTGGAGCAAGTGGCATTGACACATAAGTTAATTAATGTGTCAAAGTGTAGCATAAGATGAGTATATGGCAAAGTGGTGTTGGCGCATGAGTTAGTGCATGAGGGAGAAGGTTCGAATCCCTTGTTTAGCATCTAGATGAATTTTTATTTTTAATTTTTCTGCACATGTATAGCAAGTGTCGGCCAAGTGCATATATGGTAAGTGTTGACCTTGTTATTTTTAGTTAGTATATCAAAGGATTAAGGAAATTGTTAACTTATGGAAGGGAATCAAGAAATTAAGGAAAGATATGAAGATATGGGGCAAGTATCAAGGAAAAGGTTATGGAAATAAAATCATGGCCATTTGACCATGCATAGGGACGGCAATATGGTCTAGGGGAGCCAATTTTTGGTGTTAGTTTGGCTAGGATTTGAAGTCTCTTTTGGTCATTCTTAGTTTTGGTGCATAGTTTTGCAAATTCTCTCAACCTCTCTCCCTTGGCCGAATTTGATCCTTGGTAAGCCTTGATTATTTTGACCATTTGGTCATTATTGCACATCATTTGGTATTCTTTTTGTGCCTTTTTCTCATTAGTGCCGAAATCACCTACATCAAAAGACCATTCCTTTCTTTTCTCTCCTTTTCTCCATTGCCGAATGTGCCTTGATCTTAAACTCATCTCTCTCTTTCTCTTTTGTTTTCTTTGAAAACCGAATTATCATCATCCCTATTCTCTTATTTTGATTTCTTTTCAATCAATACTTTCTCCTTTAATCTCTTCATGGCCGAATGTTAGTGTACCTTAACCGAACCATTTTCTTTTTTTTTCTTTGATTCTTCATAGCCGAATATCTCTCTATTCATAAGCAACATTCTCAATCGTTTCTTTTCAACCGTGGAAAATAAGTAAGGGTTCTTTTTCGTCTTAGATTAGTTTATAGTATTTGGCCGAATATTGATGGTGGTTTGAAGGCTTTCTTAGATCAAAATAAACGTTCATTCTATTAACGTTTATTTTTGTTATACTTTAGTGCGATAACGGAAGATTGGAAATCAAGAGGTCGTGTGTGACATAGAACGCTTGGATCGATTTCCCTTGTGGAACAAGAATATTTGTGGTAAGGAAATCTTGTTCTCAAAGCCTTTAGTCATAATCGATATATATATATATATATGTGATTAGGACGTGCTAACGATCTTTGTCTTTGAAGACAATCAAGATAGGGAAGAAACGGGCCGTATATAGTGTTCGGAAGAAGGGTGGTACCATTAATCCCCCTAAGTATAAACAAAGGATCATCGCAATCGGGATTTCCCACGGGTTGTGGACGTTCATCCGAGGAGAATCAATTGTTTGAAGTAGTTCGTACTCCCGAACCATTATTTGTTCGTGGATTTGATTCGGTTAGCGAACCATCAATCGGGGAGAAACCGCAAGTGGAAGTAGTTCAAAAATCCGAGGGTAAATTTTAGATCGTTATGTTTAGATCGGTTTTATTATTAAATTATAATGATCATAAGTTATCGTGATATGTATAGGTGTTGACGGCGGGAAAGTCTAGTTCTCACCATAACCCGGTGTGTAACTTCACACTTATCTTTCGGGTTAGATACTAAAGCGAGAAGTATTATGATAAATCGTAAAAATGGCAAAATCGAAATTTATGTGATAATTAACACTTTTGTGTAAATGCGTGAAAACGGTTAAAGTCGGAAAAATTACTAGATCGATAAATTGAGCCGAAATATTACTAGATCGATAAATTGAACCGAAATATTGCTAGATCGATAAATTGAACCGAAATATTGCTAGATCGATAAATTGAACCGAAATATTGCTAGATCGATAAATTGAACCGAAATATTGCTAGATCGATAAATTGAACCGAAATATTGCTAGATCGATAAATTGAACCGAAATATTGCTAGATCGATAAATTGAGCCGAAATATTGCTAGATCGATAAATTGAGTCGAAATACTGCTAGATCGATAAATTGGGCCATAAAACTGCTAGATCGATAATATGGGCCAAAGTTTGCTAGATCGCTAATGGGCCAAAAACCCTCTAGTTCGAGATATGGCCAAAGTTTAATACTATATTGTTAATAGGCCCAAATGAAAGGTTTTATTAAAAACTCATTTGTATTATGGGTTACTTGATAAATCATTTATGATTAAAGTTTGTTATTCATACATAAATGCATGGGATGGGATTTGAGGAAGAGAAGAAAGGCCTGTGGCCACGTATCTAGTTCGGTGGCTCGCCACAAATTTTGGCTTAATGCCTCTAGTTCGGTGACTATGTCACAATCTAGTTCGATGTAGTGCACTACAATATTATTTAAAAGGCTAAATGCCTACGATTGGTGTGTTTGGCGGGGTGGGTTGATTTGGATCCCCACAGGTGTCTTTGGTTGGTAGTGCGGGGGTGTGTAGCGGATGGAAATTAGGCTTGGTTGGGAAATTCATTTTACATGCATTTTTAATATATTTTATTTCATTTTATATTATTAAAGTTTGTAATTAGGCTCAAACCCAAATTAATGCCTTGATGGTCTGGCCCAATAATGGTGGTAAGTGAGTTACACACTAAGTTCTTTGTAACTCACCCCGTTTTATTATCCATCTCAGGTAATGGAAATTGATGTGGACTTGGGCCGGGGATGACATGGTGGAGGCCATACTACGAGCGTGGGTTTTATAAACTATGAACTTTATTTAAGTTACTTATTTTAATTACTATTTTGGGTATGTTGTAATAAGGCCTCTAATTATGTTTTTATGGATTGTTTTTATGTGTGGATGGATTTAACTTTATTTTTAGACTGTTAATATGGGCTTATGATTTCTTAAAAATATTGTGTTTTATAACAATTTTGGACACCTAAATTACTTTTCAATTTCTTTCAAATTCTTTTTTAAAAAAAGAAATTGCGTTAAGGTTTTGACTAATATATATATATAAGATTTCAACCAAGTATTTTTCTTAATTCATAATCATTGTACTTAGTTTTTATTAAACCTTATTTCTAAAGGCTTTGCATTACTGTTTTACTTAAATCATTAGAGAAATTTTGGATGTTCGTTCGGTGTGACAAACCAAATCTCGTCTTAACGCATAGACCTGGTTTGGGGTGTTACAAAATGCTTAGAAATCGGGTGAGAATTGTGTGTGAAGTGAGGAGGCTGCAGCTTTTTTGAACTGAAGAACCCCCCACCCGATTTCCAAAAATTGGGGAAATTTCCATCAGGCCACTCCCATGATTCCCTATTTTACTAAATAATCATTTCCCTCTAAAATTCCGAAATATGGGTGATTTGCCATAGAACCACTCAAATATTTCCCTCGTTTTGCCAAATGGTTCAGTGTAATTAATATTTTAAATTCTCTTAATTAAACCCTCATTTTAATTTATTTTTCAATTCTAATTTGAACCAAAACATTTATTTTACCCAAAAATTATTTAAAAATATAAAATTAATTTTTCTAAAAATATTTTTATTTTTGGAATATTATTTCTCGATTTTTAAATGAAATTAAGCTAACTAAAAATTCACTAATAAACCAGATTAACTCTTAATTTTCACTCGGAACCCATTAAACTTACCCGAAACGACTAGACCTATTTTTAGGGCCTTACACCACTTGTCAAAATCCACAAAAAGGATGATTGGGAGTATATATATAGTTGGGGGCATTCTAGATGGTTTTTTCTTTCTACTCTACGTCGTGATCATTCCTTCTAACCTAAATGTTCTCTTCTTCTTCGTTAAGCTAGAGCTAAGATTTTGTTTAATTAGTGGTTGATTCAACCTTCCGATAAGTCTTATAGCTATGTATGTTATAATTGTTGAAGTGTAAGGATGTTAAAAGACATAAGAGTAGTAGGGTGTGAGTGGAAGGTCTTGCATAGGGGCGCATATAGTTGAAACATTAGTAAACTATTTGTAAATGGAGATTTTAATGGAAATTTCATGATCTTTTAAGCAGTTGCTACTGTTGGATCATGAAGGATGATTGAAACAAAAACTTTGGGCCAAGGTAAAGGTAGGTCTCTAGTGAGTCTCTAGACCCGACCCCTGCATTTTATTTTATGATGATTCTTTGTATGGTTGATGTCCCTGTAGTTATGTATGTCTTATTGAGGAGTTGTATGTATGTGTGTTTTTTGTAACGCATCTGCATGTATGTAAATGAAATGTACTATGTGCTACACGAATATGACTATGTGTAGTAATCATGCATGGGAAATTATGTGTTGGGAAGTATGATTCTATTATGGGTATGAGTGAATTCTATGTAAATGTGTTCATAATGTTAAATGAATGATGCATGACCAAGTATGGTTGATGATAAGGCGGTTCGAGTGGAGCATCGGGAAAGTATGTGATATGATAATGGACCTTGCTGTAACACCCCAAAAATTAGAAGGTTAGAATTTTAAATTTGACATCAACTAGATATTAGCATTAGTGGTTAAGAGCTTAGTAAAACCCTTAGACAACCAAGGTTCAAGCCCCATTGTTTGCATTTTTCCTCTTTACTATTCAGCAACTAAGGATGAAAGCTAATTTAGTATAAGAAATAAATGTGGTAAAATATGACCATAAAATGGGCATTAGCCTAATGGCCAAGCATTACCCATTCCACCCTCTTTGCCCAAGATTGATTCACACCTCTTCCCTTCCTTTTCCTTTTAAATTCGGCCAAAGTGGGGAAATTTTAGGTGGCACCCCAACTTTGGAAAAATTTCAATGATGCCCCAAAGGTTTGTAAAGCTTAGAAATTCACCCTAATCCAATCCCAAATAGAATTCATCTCTTATCCTAATTCAAAATTCAATTAGAATTAAAATTCCATCACCTTTTTATCTTCTTATCTTAATTTGAATTTCAAATTACTCCTTTTCAAATCCTAATAGAATTTATCCTCCTACCTTCTATTTATTCTCTATTTTTCCTTCAAACCCTCTTTTGCAAAATTCTCTCAAAGTTCTTACTGGAAATTTAGTTCTTAAATCTCAACTTTGCAATCAAGTCTAAATCTAATCATTTGTCATCAATCGTAGAATTTTGTAACATGTAACACCCCCGACCCGGCTTAGGAGTTTTGGCTAAGTCAAAAGCGTTGTATTCGATCACCGAAGTGATCCCGTAAAGCCATTCCTTTTACTTGAGTTTATTTGATTTGGAAATCGCTCTTTAGTTTTTAGGAAAAACATTATTTAATTTAAAATGAATTTACTTAGTAATTTAATTACAATAGTATTAATGTGAGATTTTGAAAAGAAAAAAAAACGATTAAGGTTTTGAGGAAAAGATTTATTCAAAACTTTAATAATTTTATAAAGCAGCAGAAATCAAAAGATAGTTTTCTAAATCGAATGGCATGCAAATATTAGAGTAATATTTAAATGTCATGCACAAAATAAATAAGATAACAAATTCCAAACCTAAGATATAAAAACAAGAAAATACTAAATAATTACAAACCCAAGATAAACAATTAAGGAAAAGTTTAAATAAAACTTAATAGTAGAACTTAACTTAAAAAAAACGGCTTGCTAATTCGAGGGTCCTCCAATGCCAATTCAAATCCTAATTTCTACGTTACCTGAGAGGTAAGGAATAGGGGGAATGAGCTTACAACAGCTCAGTGTGAGACTAATCTTAAATCATTATATATAATCAATCGAACAGTAAAGTATTTAATTCATAGTAGAATAATAATTTAAGCATAATAAGAGGAACATATAATAAATCAATACATATACATAATATAATTATGATGCACATTTATATTTTAATTTCCCACCCGTCCATCCGAACCGCCCTCGAGCATTGCTCGACACACCATGTCGCATAACACCTAACAATAACTGGCCATCCCGAATTTGATTCCCGGCGACGATGGTCGTTCACTAGTCATCTATGACGATGACTATTACTACCACCTCGGTTTGGTCCATTTTTTATGGTGTTTTAAAACAACCATCCCATCCTGTCCGATTTAGATGGCTTTACACATAAACTATCATCCTGGTTGACCTAGTTTGGTGGCTTTTTAGCCTACCATCCTAACTTATCCGTTTTGGATGACATTGCCACATACTTCATGTAGTACTGACTTCGGTGTGGACTTAAATTGCCACTGTCTCCAACGAAACTCCTCCATCCTCTATTCTCAATTTCATGTAATATGCACATATACTCATCATATCATACTCATTATCAATATTTGATACTATGCTTATTTAACACATTTATTGTCACAAATTATTATCAAATTCCATGCAATCATGTATTCAATCAATCTCACATATACACATATATTGGTGCGTATACAAAGAATAACAATGATGCATATACAAGGGTTTGCATAAAGCATGTATAGGGTTCAAATAATTAAATATGTATAACACCTATTAAGCAACTAAGGTTCGCATATAATTTCTATGGGTTCACATATAACTTCTACATGTTCACATTACAATTCCTATAGTGTTCACATATTATTTCCTCTAGGTTCGCATATTATACCGTTCACATAACAACTCTTTTAATTTCCTAACACTACAATTAATCATACATAATGTTTTAAGTTAGATCCCACACCTGATTTGAAGACTTAAAAACCTTAGCTTTGGAAAGATTGATGATCTACTTGAGAAAAGAGAGATGATTTTGAAGGTTTTGAGTTCCTTGATTGAAAACTGATTTAACAATGGAAGATAAAAAGAAAGAACTCAAGAATTTGAAAGAATTTTGCAGTATAGGTTTTGAAAAAAAATAGAGAATAAATAGAAGGAATGAGGATCAATTATTTTAAGATTTGAAAAGGAATAATTTGAATTCTAGTTATGATAAGAAGATAAAAAAGATATAGATTTCTATTTCTATTTCTATTTGAATTTATTTAATAAAAAGATATAATTTCAAATTAGGATAAGAAGACAAAAAGATATGGAATTTTAATTTTAAATAATGATAAGATATGAATTCTAGTTGGGATTGGGATTGGATTAGGGTGAATTCCTAAGGTTTGTAAACCTTAAGGGCGCCACTGTAATTTTACCAAGGTTGGGGGCGTCACCTACAGTTTCCCATATTTTTGCTGAATCAGGATTTAAAATGAAATGAGAAGGGCTGAGACGTGATTCAAACCCAAGTTTGGTGGGGAGGTTGGCACTTTAACCACTCGGCTATTGCCCAATTCTTATCTATTTTTTATGCTTAATTATTCATATTTCTTCTTTCTGGGGCTTGTCGATTTTTCAAAATAAAAGGGAAGGAAGAGATTTGAACCTAAAACCATAAGAGAAAAAGGAGGGTGCTTTACCACTCAACCTATATCTTATTTCTTATTTATTTTAGTCACTTAATTGTACATATCTATTTGGGCTCAACTTACCTATTCTTTATTAGTTTATATAATTACTCAATTTTTTTCTTGTTAACTTATTTAACTATTATAGTTTTTTTTTAATACTCTCCTATTTTAGTTCATATATAATTATTGATACTCATAATTAGGACTCACTATTAATATTTTATTTTACCTCTTTGCCAATTAGGTCCTAACTTAATTAAAACACACTATTTCCAAATTAAATCTTGTGATCAAGTTTCACTTCAATAAAATAAAACTTGATTACATTTTTTTACCCTAATTTTTTTATATTCGTTTCAACCCCATAACCCTGTAACCTGATTAATCTAACTCCCTATATTTTGGGATGTGACATACCATCAATCTCTAAATTCCTATTAAGATCGGTAAGTCTTTCTCGTTTCCCAATAGCAAGATCCCATCAATTTTGGAAAATAATTATTTTTGTTAGATCTTTCATTCGTTGTGAATCATTTATGATCTTGTTGAAGAACTCCCTAAATCTTAAAATCCGTCATTAATTCTCGCATCTTTGTCAATAGAAAGACCCGTGTAGGTAATTCGAATCATACCTGGACATGAGGACCATCATACGAGACCTCGAAAGTCAAGTGTGTGTTCTTTTACGAAAAATTAAGTCAAAATTCGAAACTGCCCAGTTGGACACAATCCATTCACACAGCCGTATAGCCCCTAAAACTCAAAAATTACAGTTTTGTATTAAATTTTTTTATTTTATCCAAACCAACCCCTGATTAGGTTTTTAATGGTATTTAGAGAACTAGATTATGTACTTAGGTCCTGGAATAGGAATAGAACAACAAGATATATGGATGATTGAATTTATTGATTGATTGCTTGAATAGTGAATAATGTTACATGTATTTTATGAATACTCGATTGAATGATCTAAATGCCTAAATTGTTGACAAGATTGTATGCCTAATTTATTCATGATTGTCATTGATTGGTTATGGGATAAAAAGTAAATGATTTATTGATTGAATGTCTTGGAATGTATTTATATTGCATTTGCATGGGTTGGGTTGGGTTAGGTTGATATGATCGAAGGGAGAACCGATAGTATATCTACATTTAATCATTCGTTGTAAACTCACAGTTACATCAGATTCCAACTGTAACGGTCTTGATGTGTACCCACAGTTACAGCAGATCCTAATTGCGACGATTCCACTATTCTCTCATGGTCTCTCTGACAACTCTTATCTGCGAAATAACCGTGTTTCCGCAATTGCCGGTAGCTTTTATCTGCAATTACCCGAATCCAAATATGGTATTAAGTCCACAAATTGGAGTGATGGTGGAGGGAGTTTTGGGCAACTCCCAATTTTGGAGCACTAGTGGTTGGGGGTAGGACAACCGATTTTTAAACTGATTTTTGTATGGCATATTTGACAATTTATGCATACAAGACTGAATTTATTTGATGAAATGATTGAATTGATTTATGTGCATATATCTTTCGTGAACAGTGTGAATAACTTTGAAATTAATTTGGTTGATTGTCTATGCTTGAGAATATTATTATTGCTTGACTAAAGTAGCAACACCTAATTACTGTATTTGAAATTAATAGATAATTATAACCGATTGATTCTTGATAATGATGTATGGTGTAATTTAATATTTAAAAATATAATTGTATGATTCAGTTTATTGTAAAGGGACTCACATTGAGATTCTATAGCTCACTCCCTCTAACTTCCATCTTTACAGATAATCCTTTCGGCTAGGATGCAGACATGACACTTGGAGGACCTCGGGTTTTGTTTTATCTTTATTTTCGTTAATGTTGTTATTTTTAATTCCTTAGGAGGTTGAGTTATTTTTCCTTTTTTCTTTCATTATGAACTGTGGTTTGGGATTTAATTTTAATTCCACTATTAGATGCATTTCATTCGATATAGGTTATAATATTCAGGTTATTATTTGTTAGTATTTGATTAAACCGAATTGTTTTATTAAAAAGATTTACGGTTTAACTCTGTTGCTATTTAAATAAAGTTAAACTAGAATATAAATTGTAAATCACCTGAATAAACATAAGTTTTAAAAGGAAAATTAATTTTGATAAGGACCGAGCCACTTCGGTGGTTAATTTCATCTCTCGAACTCAAGTTAGCCGTTTAGGACGGGTTAGGGAGGTTACACCCGAGATGGTGTTTTGATGACGTTCGTCGAGACAGTAAACACGAAGGCCAATATGATGAAAATATAGTCCGTCAAGACCGTAAACACGAGGTCCATCGAGACAATAAACATGAGAAAAGGTTAGTTTGGCAGATATATAGAAAGACCATGACCATGGCACATTCTGGAAATGGTGAATAAGCTTCATTTGTCTATTAGGGTTTCTGCGTGTCCCAGGGGTAATGATGGGAAAACCTCGGGTGATGCTGAGTTTAGGCAAATCCAAATCGCCAAACATGATAGTTTATGTGGTGCCTTGGTGGAAAACCAAACATAGCCTTTGTGGCGAGTTATCTATAAAGCCATTGTGGAAAATTATCTGAAAAGACTATGTGGTGTATTATTTGGGAAGCCTTAGTGGCGAAGTTATCTGGAAAGCCTGTATGGCGAATTCTGTAACGCCTAAGTGGCGAGTTGTCTATCTGCCTTTGTGGTGAGATTTGGATATACCTTTGAAGCATTTTCTGAAATAATTCTTGGCAATGTACCTGAATGATGAACCCACCATAGAAATCCACCAGGTCAGAGAGTTTGACGTATCCGTTATTATGAATGGTTTAAGTGTCCTCCAAACCGGGGAATTTTCACATTATGTATCGAAGTTATCTGGGTTTCTGTTGGATGATCTAAAATATTACATTCATCGAACCAAGTTCATTTGTCTGGATCAACTTGAAGATACAGTGTGACTAGCGTTCTTACAGCCCCCTAGAGCCAATATAAGAATCCGCCAAGAGTAGTACCCGTATGTATATTATTCTGAGGAATTTATCCAATTTATTTCTTCAAACAGATAATGAAATAAGATCCGTGATAAGGTGTGAAGTCTGTGATCCACCAATTGAATGGAATGTGCATAAAGGGGTCAAGTGCAGAGGTTGGCGTATAGTTATCCACTAGGAATAAAAAAAGTATCCGCCAAAGTCTGAAAGGAAGTCTAGAATCTTCAAGTAAAGGAATTCAACAACAACATTTAAAGGTAATATTGGTTAAGACTCATTAAGTTCCGTGGAACTTACGGGCATCTATTTGTAATGCAGGCTCTAGGAATTGAACTAGTACACCAAAAGGGATCAAGCTAGGAATGCACCAAAGTGACAGTTCGAGGTGCAATATTATACATACAGATGGTCATTCTAGGGAATATGAATAATAGCACTCTACTCCATGAATAAGTATGTTTTAACAAAGATTGAAGTTTTAGTGTCTTATATTGCTTTTGAGAATCTGTTGTAATTAATAAATGTTTCCTTTAAAATCTTTTAACTTAGAAAAGAATATAAATAAATAAAAAGTATATTCAGTATGGTTTTTGCCAGTTGTAAAATTTTTTTTAAGTATTTATGTATTGTGGCATCTTATATTCGGGACCAGTAAATCGGGTCGGGTATAGGGTGTTACAATTTAATTGGTATCAGATCTTTCGGTTTAGTCGATCTTCTGGAAGTTGAGATAGAGTCAACCATGTATGCATGATACACTAGACCTAGCTTAATCCCTCAGGTAAGTTAAAGAATTTAGTAATTGAGAGTACTCTAGCACACTGTTAGTATTGAAGAAGGTGAGTCTAATTGGAAAGAAATAATATAGTTTTATTGATAAGAGAAGGAAGATGATACAAGCTGAACATAGAAATTTAGTAATAAAAAAAAGTCTTCAATCTCCCTCCTCTAAAGGTTGGTCAATGGGTTTAGTAGGGACTCCTTCTGGCTGAGGGCATTCTTTGGGGACTCCTTCAGGAGCATCAGACTCTTCCAAATTTGCCTCCTCTATTTCTAGCTCTCTGGAGATGAAGAAGTTGGTCGATTGCTTCCATTCCCTCTGGAACTTCTCCTAATATTCTCCCTTAGAATTATAAACATTAAAGACCAAGGACTCAACGGTGACCTTCTGTAAGCAGTTGAAGTTCACTCGACTCAAATTGAGAGGACCCGCAACAACTTGGGCATGAAGGATCAGGTTGGATCGTAGTATGGGCAAGGCTTCTGCCAGATTCTTTTTAGTGTCCTCCTAGTATTTTTTTCAAATCTTCCTCGTTGGATTGGAATAAATGTTCCAACTCTGATAAACGTCGTTGGTCTTGAGATTTGAATTTCTCCTCCAAAGAGGACTCTCTAGCCCTTAGTTGATTGACTTATTCCTCCATCTGCTTGGCCCAGATTTCTAAACTTTCATATTTGGCATTCTAAGAAGAGATGGAGGAGTCAAGCTCTTTAATCTAACTGATAGCCTCCTCATGAGTCTGGCGTAGTTGAGCTGAGGACTGTTCGCCAAAATGCATAGTTTCTTCTTAGCCCGCTACTTTGACGTTGTTGTGATTGCAAGTCTCTTGAAAGGCCTAGCTCTTAAGCTCGCATTTAGCTGCTAAAACTTAAAACGACCCTGCCAGCACCGAGAGTGGGCGTAGATGAGGATTTGAGGATAAAAGAGAGAGGAAAGCCTTTTTTATCTGCTGAGGCAAGTTGTTATTCTGCTACTACTGGATGACATCAAGAGAGAAGGGATATTGCCTTAACCTTAAGAGATCTCGTCATGGGAAAATTTTACATGCTTCGCTAGATAGAGTAATAATGAGTAAGGAACCAAGAAGGGCATCTGGCTAGTTTTGGCGTATTGTCTCTAGCGTGAATACAGCTGCAGGTGGATCTGTGGCATGGATTGGAGAGTCTGCAGAGTTGGCAAACTTTACTAGCATAACAAGAGTAGGAGAAAAGGCAAGGGAAGGATAAGTGATGGCTCTCAAGGGAGCAGGCCCTCTCCTAAATCTGTGATGAACCAATTTATGGACGATCACTGCCTTTAGTGTCCTGGGTGCTTCCCTCCACCCTTGGCCTTTTCTGAGCTTTATCATCCATTGTTCTTGATAGTATGGCGGAAACTCCTTCATTTTCGCGAATTGTGTCTAATAATGCAAAGGAGTCCATGTTAGCTATTGAAGTAGGCGGGGAGGTACTAGATGTACGAAAAGGAGAAGAAGACCTTGCAATAGCAACAGGAGAGTTAGCTTGACCAGGAGAAGGAGCGAATGGCGTACCATAACAAATAACATTCTAATGGCGTGGACGTAGTCCACAAGTCTCATAGAAAAACAAGGGAGGCTCCCTCATCCACCCCACTAGAATTCGTGTCAAATCATCATTGGCGGTGTAAGGCCAAACCACCTTAGCAGAAAGAACATTTTGAAAATTTGTCCATAGTAGAAGGTCATTCACCCGACGACCGTTTGAACTTAGCCCTTGCAATCAATGTTGAAAAACATTCCGGATAGTAACAATCAATCCTAATTCCAGGATACACCCCACCCTTAATCGCTTAAATTACTTTCAAACAACTTCCAAATCAACATGTTGGCTTTGTAGGAATATGTCCTCTTAGGGTATAGACCATAAGGCAAAGAAGCCAAAATCAATTTTGAGCTTGCATGTGACTCTTAAGAATTTATCCCTCCTGAGATGGAGGTTTGAGGTCCAATTTTAGATGATGGGCTAGTAACCCTAGCGTGTACTAAAATGGGCCATCCAAACTGAGGGACCTTGTCTTTTAATTTTAAGTTGATAAATCCTTTGGAAAATGCCAAGTATGGGCGGCTCATGGTGCAAGCAGTAGACAAGGAAATAAGCCACCAATGTCTACCAGAAAAGGGCGGAGAGTTGCCCTAGTACAATTCCATATTCGACGAGCACCGAGAAAAAGAAGGCATGAAGAGGCAAGTGAAAGCTAGCCTCGAGCAGAAAGATGGGAAAAATAAAGCCCTTAGTATTGTCACTCTAGTGACACTCCCCTTGGACTAAACGGAAATCATAGGCAATGTTTGGACGAAGGATATCTCCAGCCCTTAGGTATTGAGTTAGATCTTCCTCACTAGTGTTGCATTCATATAAGGGAGCGAGCATGTGACGGGTACCATCAGGACCTCTAGGTCCGATCTCGACAACGTTTCTAGGGCTGTCACTTCTGCTACTTGGGGCACGACTACCACGGTCTCTTCCACGAGAAGTAGTTCTGACCATTTTGAGCAATAGTAAAAGAAAGATAATGAGGGCTACCTCTGAAGAAGTTGTGATTTGAAGGCGAAAAAAAGCAAAGAGACTTTGATAGAAAAAGAAATTTGGGCTTCAATGATGCAGTGAAATATTTTGGGGAAGGTGTTGAACACCCAATACTTAAAAGAATTAAGCATCTGTGAGAAATTTCAAATTTAAAGCCAACCGTTCGAATTCTTTAATCAAAGCTCAACACTTGTCAAGGCTAAGGCTACGGGATGTTTAAAAACACAATAATTGTGATCGCGAGCTTGGAATTTGCCAATCGAGACTGTCTGTCTACATTCACATCAGTTGGAATTTCTAGAGTGTCCATCATAGATGAGAAGTGTATTATGACCATGTTTGGGCGTTTCGCCAAGAAGTATACCACATTTGATCCAGGAAGTTGGTCACACATAATTGGTAATGGTGTTACCAGGTTGGTAAAAAAAATTCGAGGACGAAATTTCTGTGAAAGAGAAGAGAGTTGTCACACCCCAAAAAATGAAAAATCCAAAATGGAGAGTGAGGTATGCATGTTAGTTGTCTTGGCGCACTATGGTAGCATAATCCACCACCTTGCTAGCTTACTGGTGAATTAGAGTATTGGTGCATACTAACATTAAAGTATTAGCCCATTAGCGGTATATAAGGATTAAATTTCAAGGTATATTTAATTGAAAAAAGAATATGCCCACGAGAGAGTACACTCTAGAGTTTTGGCTGAGCATGGAGAGCCTATCAAGTGTATGAGAAAGCTGTAGAAGACTTAATTGTCTTTAAGACCATGCCATATGTGAGTCACCACCAAGGTATAGTACGCTCAGTTTGCTTAAGCACTATTCAAGTGGGTTCTTGTAACGTGATTGGTTGGAAGTCAACTGAATTGATTTGACCCTCTCCATGACTGGTCAAAAAGTAATGTTCATCTTCGTTGGATTTTCTTTTATTTTTCCCTCAAATTTTGTAGGGAAATTAGGGGAAAATTTCAGTAAGCATCGCCACTTGTCAAAATTTACAAAAGAGGGACCGGGAGTATATGTAGTTGGGGGCATTCCAGATGGTTTTTTCTTTCTGCTCTACATCCTAGTCCTTCTTTCTAACCTAAATGTTCTCTTCTTTATCGTTAAGCTAGATCTAAGATTTTGTTTAATCAGTAGATGATTCAACCTTTTGGTAAGTCTTATATCTCTGTATGTTACGATTATTGAAGAGTAAGGATGTTAAAAGACATAAGAATAGTAGGGTGTGAGTGGAAGGCCCTGCATGGGGGTTGCATGTAGTTGAAACATTAGTAAACTATCTGTAAATGGAGATTTTAATGGAAATTCCATGATCTTTTAAATAGTTGCTACTACTAGATCAAGAAGGACGATCGAAATAGAAACTTCAGGCCGAGATAAATGTTTGTTTTTAGTGAGTCTCTAGACCCGACCCCTGCATGTTATTTTATGATGATTCTTTGTATGGTTGATGTCCCTGTAGCAATGCATGTCTTATTGAGGAGTTCTTGTATGTATGTGTGTTTTCTGTGAAGCATTTTCATGTATGCAAATGAAGTGTATGATGTGCTACACGAATATGACGATGTGTGGTAATCATGCGTGGGAAATTAGTGTTGAGAAGTATGATTCTGTTATGGGTATGAGTGAAATCTATGTAAATGTGTTCATTATGTTAAATGAATGATGCATGACCAAGTATGGTTGGTGATAAAGCGGTTTGGGTGAAGTGTCAGGAAAGTACGTGATATGATAATGGACACTGTGATGGTTTTTTGATGACATTCGCTGAGATAGTAAACACGAAGGCCAATATGATGAAAATGTAGCCCGTCGGGACCGTAAACATGAGAAAAGGCTAGTATGGTATATATTTGGAAAGACAATGGCCATGGCACATTCTAGAAAAGATGGATGAGTCGCATTTGTCTACTAGGATTTTTGCATGTCCCGAGGGTGATGATGGACAAACCTTAGGCAATGCTGAGTTTAGGCAAATCCAAATCGTCAAACATGACAATTTATGTGGTGTATTGGTGGAAAACCAAATAGAGCCTTTGTGGCGAGTTATCTGTAAAGCCCTTATAGCAATTTATTTGAAAAGTCTATGTGGCATATTATTTAGGAAGCCTTAATGACAAAGTTATCTAGAAAGCCTGTATCGCGAATTCTATAATGCCTAAGTGGCAAGTTGTTTGTCCGCCTTTGTGGCAAGATCTGGGTATGCCTTTGAGGCATTTCTGAAAGAATTATTGGCAATGTACCCAACTGATGAATCGGCCTTAGAAATCTACCAGGACAGAGAGCTTGGTGTATCTGTAGTTATGGGTGGTTTAAGTGTCCGCCAAACCAGGTAATTTTCACATTATGTATCGAAGTCATCTAGGTTTCTGTTGGATGATCTAAAATATTACATTCATCAGACCAAGTTCATTTGTTTAGATTGACTTAAAGATACGATGTGATTGACATTCTTACATCCCGCCAGAGCCAATATAAGAATCCGCCAAGAGTAGTATCTGTATGTATATCATTCTGAAGAATGTATCCAACTTCTATCTTCAAAGAGATTGTGAAATAGGATCCGCGATAAGGTGTAAAGTTTGTGATCTGCCAATTGAGTGGTGACTACGTTCATAAAACAAACGATTTCATAAAAAAATTTAAAGCGTGGCTTTACTGCAAGCATACATGTCTGTTGTAATGTCTGATATGATTTTATAGTATGACAAATCATAACAAGAAATTTTTGTAAGAAAATTAAATATGCCAATCTAGGAACCAAATTGTAAAACGTACAAAACTAAGAGATTAATCAATAAATGACTAACAGTGGTTAGTTGATTTCGATGTGATTCACCGATCTTCAAATGAGGGACTAAAATCACTTAAATTACTAAGTAGCTCTATTTTATCTCTTGATCTTAATTTTACCAACTTAAACAAATTAATCCGATTTATCTCTCGATCTCACCGGTTAATTCGGGACTAATGATATTCCCTTAGGAACATCACTTCCTAAGTTTTTAGGTCTATTCAATCTAGTCCAATTTATTACGATTTAGTCCCTTGTCCAAAAAAATCAACTTATTCACATCTCCATCAACCAATCCCCTTCTTAGGTTTAGCTACTCATGCTAAAAATAAAGAGAATGGACATGGAAATGAAAGGCAAAGAAAACATTAAAGTAAAGTTTAACAAAAATATAAAAGTTCGGATTTTTATGCAAGAAAACTTAAAGAACATTAAACTAAAGGCATTCAACAAGAAAATCTAAAGCAATAAACATAAAAAGAAAAAACTTTAGCTGATTTAAAGTAAAAGAAACTGAAATACATTAAACTAAAACTAGAAATATCTTACAACCAAGGTACAGAGACTGAAAGTGCAAATAAACCTAAGTTACAGTGATAAATAACTTAACTAACACTAAGAACGCTAAGAATAAGAAGTAAGTGCAGAAAAATAAACCCTAAACTAAGAAAGAAGAAGAGAAAATAAAAATCTTAGAAAAGTTGCAGAAAAACTAAAGAAAACTTAGAGGAACTAAAGTAATGTGTGTGTCTCTCCTCCTCAACCAAAATTGGCTATTTTAGGCTGAATGCTAATGAAATTTTGTTGCCAAAATTGCCCCTACACGAGCCTTGGGTGATTGGTGGATCGGGTGGACAAAGTTTATCCTTTTTGTCCAATTTTGTCCCCCTCACGATGTCGGTATCACGATACCCAGAAGAGGATATCGTGATACCCCAGTTAGTTTCGAACTTATGGGTCTTCTTGGGGGGTGAATATCGCGATGCCACTGAAAGGTGGTTTCCAATCTTCCATCCTGTTAGAGGTATCGATACCCCTTTTTTACTGTCGTTTTCTCTCGTTTTCGACCTCTAACACTTTCGTACACCACTCAACCACACGTTAGGTCCTCCAATGACACCATTGGACAAATTGGTTCACAAAATGAGTAAAAGCGAGACATTTACACTTGTTAACTTAAAATCTAAAAATTACAAAAAGAAAAAACTATGAAAAAGACGTTACTTTGCTCGAGAGTAAACTTCTTAAGTAAATTAGGAAAGCCTGATTTGCCATATCAAATTCTGGCAGATCAAGTAGAATGTGAATAAGGGGGTCAAATGCAAAGGTTGGCGTATAGTTATCCACCGGAAATTAGAAAAGTATCCGCTAGGAATCAGAAAGTATCTACCAAAGTCTGAAAGGAAGTCCTGAATCTTCAAGTCGAGAAATTCAACAACTTTTAAAGGTAATATTGGTTGAGACTCACTAAGTTACATTGAACTTACGGACGTCTATTTGTAATGCAGGTTCTAGGAATTGAACCAGTACACCAGAAGGGACCAAGCCAGGAATGCGCCAAGGTGACAATTCGAGGTGTGACATTATGCATACAGAGGAGCACTCTAGGGAATATTGCGAATAGTACTCTACGCCATGAATAAGTTTGTTTTAACAAACATTTAAGTTGTAATGTCTTATACTTCTTTTGATAATCTGTTGTAATTAATAAACGTTTCTTTCAAAATCTTTTGACTTAGAAAAAAAATATAAATAAATAAGAAGTATGCTCAATATGGTTTTCGCCAATTGTAAAATTTTTGTCAAGTATTTATGTATTGTGGCATCCTATATCTAGGTTCAGTAAATCAGGTCAAGTACAGTGTGTTACACTAGTAAACGGACTCGGATACACATGTATCTCTGTTACTCCAGTTGCTCGTCCGAGCTAAGTAAACTCGTGTCAAGTTATCAGTCCAGGCTAAACCTTTATAACGACATGTCTAGTTTCTTATCCAAGCTGAAAATATACATGTTAGGTTACCCGTCTGGGCTAAACCTTTAAAATGACATTAGGTTACCAGTCTAAGCTAAACTTGTGTCACATGTATCTTCGAGTTCACACCAAATGTTGGATCTCGGTAACATCTGTAACCAATCCCGTACAATAGTGCACAAAATCCTATTGACATGTCAATCATATCTTACCTTTACTAAGTTCAAACGAGCATCTATTACACAAATTAACACTTCTTTACAATTTAGTCCAAATCTCACATTTTATACCAATGTATCACCAATTAATTCGCAATCAATTATATATATACAAATAAAACTCATAATTATTTAAACACATAAATATCATATGAACTTACCTGGTCAAAACAACAAATAAATTGAATCTCCAGGAACTATTTGACAATTTTGGTTTTTCCCCAATTATCTAGTTTGATTCAATTCTTGATCTAAACAATTATTTTAGACAATTCATCAATACCAAACATTTTTATATCATTCCATGATATGCATGAACTTATTTAATTCCAATTTTTGAATGCCCCTTAAATTTTGCATTTTATTCAATTTAGTCCCTAAAATCGAAATAGCCATGTCTTTGAATTTTGAGCCTCGATTTTAAAACTGATTACAATTACATTCATTACAGTCCCTCTACTATCAATTATTACCGAAATTTCACATCAATTTGATAATTTATTCACTTTAGTTATTATGTACAAAGCTAACAATTTAAACATTACAATCTAGACCTTTTTCACATCTAAGCTTAAAATCTATCAATTTAACACCAATTTGTTCAAGAAATTAACAATGGAAACTTTCAAAAATTTTAACAATTTTGCAAATTGGTTCATGGTCTAGCTAAATCAAGCTCTCATGACTTCAAAAACATAAAAAAATAAGAAAATGACTCAAATTTACTTACTAATGGAGGTTCGAATGTTTCTTGAATTTTCTTAGGTTTTATTCCTTTAACCTATGAAAAAAAAAAGATGGAGAAGAAAATAAGATGAAATATTTTATTATTTTAACTTATATTGTTTAATTAGTGATTAATTAACTAATTTAATTATCATTAACATGGTTCAATTTATAATAAACTAATCTTAATTAATATAAGTGGGAGATGTCATCAAATGCAACTAACTCATGTTACAAAATGGTTTATTTACCATTTTAGACATGTGGCTAATTGCAATTTAAATCCACAAGTCTTTGGCCAATTAAAAATTTATAGCAATAAGACTTTTATAATTTAGTCTTTATACCTAAATTAAACAATCTATAGACAAAATTGAGGGACCAAACTTTAATATATTTTTATACCAACTCCGTAAATATTCTTATTTAATATTTAAAGACCCGGTTTACAGAAATAGGGTTCCCAAACTACCTTTTTCCGACACAATTAAAAATCTAGCTATTACATAATTACTATTAAAATTAAACTAAGCAAATTATGAATATTTGATCAAACTAAAACAATGAAAATTTCTAAATTTCTCAATCAATTTTAAAGACTCGGAACTCTAACTTCACCTAATCTAGTTAATCAAATATCTCACATTCAATTATTCAATCTATGTAATTACTAATCCAATATTCAATGACATTAACTAGACCCTACCAGTATCTAGCTAAGTTAATCCCCCTTCCTCACTAGCTAAATTCCAATACTAGACAAGTCGGATGAAGTCACTAAGAAAAAACCTATTGGGTTGACTAAGGCATCAATTGTATTCCCATCCTAGCGACAAATTAACTCGTTCGTCAACACTACTAAAGTTAATCCTAATCTATTAAGTCTAGATCTCAACCTTAATTTTCTCTTCCAAGAAAAATAAAGATTATCAAATTAATACAACTTGGTGGTTGGGCAAGCAAATTAAATAAGTCTTGGAATGAATAAATAATTAACAAGGATCACAATAATCAAAAAGAAAATAATTTAATTAACTAAGAAATATGGTTCATTATTATTCTAAGAAAATAGAGTTTAGTTCATTGAGTTGAAAAAACTACACAAGAAAATATTTAAAACAAACTTGTATCAATAAAAAGTAAAAAGAAACAATCTAGAGAGAAAGTAGTTATAAAATTTATGCCAAGCGCTCTAGACCTCTTTTTCTTCTTGTCTTTGCAAGTTTGAAGTTCCTCTTAATGTGAGAGAGTTGTTCTTTATCCCCCAAGTTATTTTCTCCCTCTTTTCCTCCTCGTTTTTTTTTTTCTGTTAAATATGCAAAAGTTGTAATGGAACGACTATTTGCTACCAAAATTTCTAATTTCAAGAGCATGCTCCACTACATTAAATTAAATTTGGTGGACTGAAAGACTTTTGTTCACCACTTTTGGCTCTTTGCTCCAAGTTTTCTATTCTTCATCTATGACCAAATATAGAGAAAGAAAAATAGTAAATGAATCCGAAGTAATTATAAAAATGATAAAAAAAAGCAAAAATCGAATAAAATATAAATAATCTAAAAAACTAACCAAACTCCTAAAATACTATGAAAATTATACTAAAATAAGAGAGTTATCATATCGCATGCAATGTACATGATATAAGAAGTAGTATTCTTAAAGAGTTGGAATATATAATTCAAAAAACAGATATTATATTTCCTTTCCTCACAAATGAAGAAAAGATAAAAGGGAATGGAAGCCCAGCAGGCTTGGAAAGTTATGGGCTCCAATCCAGCAATATTAATTAATCATCATTTGGTGTGTGAAATTAAATTATTTAACACTTGCTTTCGGAAGACGGAATAATAAGCCATCAAATTCGGCATAGAAGTTAGCATCAAATTCAGGATTCAGAGCAGATCAGCCATGCAACAAGGAGATTTCACCTCCTCCTATTATCACCCTTCAAACCTTAACACCTCCAACCCATCCCAATTTCATCAATCACCTTACGCATCAGCACCGCCTTTTCCCCCTTCCGATTACCAAAATCCTGATCTCTCTTATGCTCCTCCCCCGCCACCTACCCTGAATTCGCAACCGTCTTTCATTCAGCATCCGATCGCGCCAACGTCGGCTCCCGCTGCCCCTTCTTACCAGCCTTATGATCAGCATCCTAGCTATGTACCTCCTCCGCCAGACTCCAACCCCAACCCTATTCCGCCATACTATTCAACCCCATATAATCAAATAGGATCATCACAATCCTCTGTCCCTCCTGCTTATGACAACCCCTACGATAATTCCATGAAATTGGATCAAAGCAGTGGCAGTTATTTCGACGACAAATTCGGAGCACGATATAACCAGAGCAGATACGATATGGGACACGATCTCTATGGTAAGCGATATGATAGCTATTCACACTTCGGTGATGATGGTGGATACGGTGATGGGGTTTATGCTTATGAAGGAGGAAAGGTGGAGCCTTATGGGGCACGTGGCACAGCCCCAAAATCATCGACTTGGGTCCAATTCGACGATTATGGGCGGGCCATTAATTTCCCTTCTGGGAAGGACTCGTCAGGTTCATCTTCTGGTAAGATTGTGAGGGCGGTGCCTAAGGCGGAGACCCTGGAAGCCGTAAAGAGTGGGGTCCAGAAGTTTCGGGTTAAGTTGTTGAGTGAAGGTGGAGGAGAAGGCCCCATGGATGTACTTTGCCAGGTAATTCTTAATTAGAATTGGTTGAAATTGATTTACTTTTGTCTGGAAAGATGAAGTTCCTGGCATCAATTTCAGTATGTTGAATTATGTGTGAATTTAAACTGAATGGCTAACATGATTTGGAGTTTTGTTAGTTCTGTATGGTTAATCAAACATTTTAGTTCATATTGGAAGTCTCTAGTTCTGTATGGTTTATTTATATTGTTGTTCCTATTGACATTAATAGCAGATAAATGCGTTCTTATATTCATCCAGTACTTTAGACTCATAATATAGCTTAATCTTTTTGGTGTCAGATTGGTTTAGATGGTATTCGTATGCTTGACCCTAGCACCAGCCGAACTTTGAGAATATATCCCATTGAGAACATCACAAGATGTGAAGTAAGTTACATAGTATATAAATATTTAATTTTTTTCCCCTCCTTAATATGTTTTACTTTGTAATTTTCTCTTTTAATGACGTGGCCATTGGGTATATTTTCTTCTTATGTAGGTGACCGACACATCTACTTTTGCATTCTGGTCGAAGAGCTCTGTTGACATTGAACCAAGACGGATCGGGTTGCAATCAAACAGTTACACTACAAACACCCTTCTGGATATTGTAACAGCTGCAACTGTACAGGTTGGTGTCAGAGAGTTATAATTTTCTTAATTTCTTATGAGAGTTAATTGTTTAGTTTCTATCACTTCTTTATTATCATTATTCCCCGGGTCATGGTTGTTAAATTCTCTAGAGTCATACTTTGGATGAATTCTGCATTCCTGCAAATGGACACAAAAGCTGACTTAAAATGCACACTCGGTAAATAATTCATAGAAAGACATGCACACACATATGTACAAAGTCTACTCATTTCTTTTCAGGAGTCTGGAGAAGGAAAATAGTGAATAATCATTTTGCATGGTTTATTGTAGCTTAAGAAATATATAATCTGCAAGAATAATTACCATTCTCTTAAAACGACCATTAGGAATTTGACAAAAGTGCCTATCAGAAGAGAGAGCAATGGCAATATATTCTAGTTCATTTACAGCGGTCAAAATTTTTAAAATAATTAGCCTTTTAGTCATGTGAAGGATATGGAAAATTGTCATGCTTCTTCTATCAGGTTTCTGTAGCCTTTAGGCTGTAGGCATCTGTGTGTTTCTAGTGTTTGAGGCTCAAAATGTTTTTCTTTGGAGATTTTGTTGCTTTCTTTCCACTAATCCTCTATCATGTATGGTTTGATTCTTTTTTCATTTGTTGTCCTCTGATTGGTACTTCAGAAATGTGTTCACACTTGCATGTGAAAGTCTTATGACTCTATTCTTTCACCTTTTAATTGCAGGTCAAGGAGATGGGTGGGAGAAGTCGGCCTCCTGACTCTCTAAAGACTACTGAACAACCTTCAGAAAAGAAGAAAGGATTTGGTGATTGGATGAACTTGATGAAGCCTGGCATTGAGGAGAAAGATCATTGGGTAAAAATTAGGGTCCTAAGGAAGTTTTCCGGTCAAATAGAAAGAATATTTAAAAAGTTCATAATGGGCTTATTTATGCATTCTTCTTCTGGTTAGGTCCCTGATGAAGCTGTTTCAAAGTGCACTGCATGTGGAACTGATTTTGGAGCTTTTGTGCGCAAGGTATCTCATTCTGTGTTGATGAAAAGGGTTTCCTGCTTGTGTTTCTTTTGGATTCAAGTTTAATGCTCTATTATCCTTTTTTCTTTCAGCACCACTGCAGGAACTGTGGGGATATTTTCTGTGACAAATGTACTCAAGGTAGAATCGCTCTAACTGCTGATGAGAATGCTCAACCAGTTAGGGTTTGCGACCGATGCATGGTAAGCTTATTTATCTGCTTCTTATAATTTCTTTCAAAGCTAAACGGTGTATGTTGCGGTTTCTCCTGTTCATGGTTTTCACAACCAGTTAGGTATTGGTGTGTGGTCATTACTCTGGGTCAAGGACATATTATATAGGTTGTTTACTCGCTTGATTGAACATGTAGAGAATCTGTATTTCTAGCTGCCTTTTAATTTTAAGCCTATCTTTGGGTGACTGACCAATGGAAGGGTTCTGAAGGATGAGCAGTATCTACTTTCCTGTGGTTTAACCATGAAATATTTTCCCTGCTCCTTTATAGCTTTTCTGTTAGTGGTTTAACCATGGAAGGGTTGAGTGCAGGAAAGAATGAACATATAATATTATTCGTAATCCCTTTCTGGAGAAAGTAATTGTCATATGTAAACTTGCTATTTGTCTTGGTCAATATAACTTTAACATTTAAGCCTATTGTTGTGTTAAAGGCTGAAGTGACTCAGAGGCTGAGTATTGCTAAGGAAACAGCAAGTAAACCTGCTGCTTTACAGAGTCATGAGGATCTTGCTAGGAAGCTTGAGGTATGCCTTCGTTTTAAGATTGATGATTATAGAGTTGATCTTACATTAATTTATTAAAATCTGGATCAGTTAATTCCATGAATTGTTTGGTTGTGATGATTTTATAAAACAGGAGATGGAAAAAAATTGCAGAACATCATCAGGTAATTTCTTGTACCCTGAGTGGTGTTTTTATCATTTCCACCCATCGAAGAAATTAAATTACTGAACTTAAATTCAATAATTAACTTTTGAGTTATTTTCACGAACGAATATTTGTATATTATTATATTAGTGAAATAAAATGCAAAAGGTTTACATATTTATGTTTAGTTTAAAGTGTTACCTGGATAATGGAAATTTGACCCTTCTGAAATGGACAATTTAATTTGATCTTGATGAAATGGTCAGGTTCCAAGTCAGATGGATCTGGTAGACGGATGAAGGAGGTTGCCTGTCCTATCTGCACCGTTCATTTGCAGGTGTGTGTGTGCAGTCCATGGTCATTTCTGGATTGCAAAGCGTATATTGAAGTGTTATGTTGTTGTAGATTGTGTGTCTGATTTGAGTGAGAAATGTTGCAGGTCCAAGTTCCCAGCTCAGGTTCTGAGACAATTGAATGTGGGGTTTGCCAGCATCCTTTCCTTGTTAGTGCCCATTGATCTTCGGTCACCACCCAACCTTCTTTAATTATCTCAATTAAATTCTCCTTCTATTGATTTCATTATTAGTCATAATTTGGATTAGTCTTGTGTATTCCTTTTCATTGTTCTAAATAAAAGACTAGACCCTGTCAAATTTTCCAGTTCTGTGTATATTAAGTTTTCTGAATCTCGAGTCTTGTCTGTGTAAAGTTTGACAGATCCTTACTATAATAATTATACTTTGTTCTGTAGATTGTTTCTTTTAACTCTTTTTTTTTTTTTTTTTTCCAGTGTATAATGATAATCTTTAACATAAAAATTAAGCTAAAATAGATTATTGTAAAAATAGGATGATTCCAGGCAGAAAGGAAAAAAGAGAAGTTGAAATAGCGTCAATTGAAGATTCTAGGCGATCTCCTCCAAATTGAAAATTAAGGTTCTGAATGATTTAGGGAAGCAGTTCTTTTAAGAAACAAATTGCTTCTTTTTTAAAAAAAAAAATTTAAAAACATGTTGTAAATGAGAATATATTTTTTAAAATATGAAAATATGTTTAATATTTATTTCTTTACAATAAAATTATAAGACATAATTACTAAATAACAAATAAAATTAATTTAGATAAACATAAATGATGGAATAGAAATAAAATAATTTTATTTTAGTCAATTATATTTTTTATTTAATTAAAAATTGAAAAAAATTACATCATCTGTAGCCTGGGACCTGAGTTAGGGATTTGGTATTCAAAGAGTGTTCGAAAAGAAGATTTTAAGGACTTCAATTAGGATTAATTTATAAATTAAAACTTAAAGATTCAAATTTTGATAACATTTTTAGTGAAAAACAAAATAAATAAATATATATATCTATTTATTTTAAAATTTTTCAGTAAACACGGATTTTTAAGATTTGTTCATTTTTCTAGAAAATCAAAATGAGTCTTGTAAGGCCCAATTTCAATACCGGGGCCCAAATCAAAAGTCAGAATTAAAAACGGCCCAAAATTTTAGCCCCAAAACTTAACAAAAATAGGAATTAAAAGGAAACCCTAGCGAGCAGCGCGCGCAAAGCCCGCAATAGTTCCCGAGTCGTGTGTGCCTCGCCACTAAGCCACGTTTCGTCACGTCCGTGTGAGGAGCCCCTCTCCACCACGCACCTGCAAAATAGGGATAATAGGTTGTAAAATAGGCTATAAAGGCTTTCAAAATAAGGTAAAAGGGGTTTTTTTTTTTTTTCTTTAGGGATTTTTACAGCAAAAATACAAAGAGCAATACTACATTTTTCGAAATACAGAATCAAATATCAGCCAAGTTTTTTTTTTTTGTTTTTTTCCTCTCTTTTCATTTCTGGTTATACAAACATATTTTTTATTTTTTTTTATTTCCAATATATATATCTAAATAAAATAAAAAAAAAAAGAAAAAACTTACTTTTCAGATTTCGGCCACAGGTGTGTGTGGTCGACGACGCACAACGGCGGCGCTGAGCCTCACGGAGGGCTCACGGAAATCGCCCCAGGCGAGAGAGAGAGAGGAGCAATTTCAGTTTTTTTTAAAAAAAGAGGAAGAATGATTTTTTTTGAAGGAAATTTTGGTATTTATAATACCCATGAAACGGCGCCGTTTTGAGCATTGGGTTCAGAGGCCAAAACGACGTCGTTTTGGGCCTCTGACCCGCGATCCGACCCGCTCCAGCAATAGGATCCGCGCCTTTTTAGGGAGGGGCTAATTGCGCATTTAGCCCCTCCGCCTTTTTTATAATTCTCAAGCAGTTTTTTATTTTTGATTTTGCCCGAAAATTATTCCATTGTTTCAATTTGGGTCCTCTTTCGACGCACCGTTTCAGAATGCGGGGTTAATTTCTATTTTGGACCCTCCAGGTTGCGCGCGCATTGCAATTTCGCCCTATTCCATTTTTTTATTTTAAAATTGGCCCAAATCTTTCGATTTTGAATCAATTTCGTCCTTTTTCGATTATTTTGCTATTTTACCATTAAATTAATTATTTTTAAATATTTTTTATTACCACTTTTTTTATGTATATTATTATTATTATTATATTCTTTCTATATTCACTATTATTATATATATTGTTGTTTTAATATATATTATTATATCTATTATTTTTTTATTATTATCGATATACCCTATTTTTTTTTGCTACTATGTTTTTATTAATACTATTATTTTAATATTATTACTACTATAGTTTTTTCATTTTTAATTATTTTCCCTATTATTATTATATTCCTATGTATTATTATTATTTTACTATTCCTATCATTATTTTTTTTATATTTCTCATATTTCTATATTTACTATTATTTTTATTACAAATGTTATTATTATTACTACTAATTTAGTATATATTTTTTATTGTAATTACTATTTTAACATCACCATTACCATATCTTTTTTATTTTTTAATTATTATATTCATTAGAATTATTATCGTCTTTTTTATTTGTCATTATTTATATATGTACATATATTATTCTTATTATTCTTATTATTATGTTTATTATTCCCACTATTATTCTCCCTTATTATTGTTGTGTTTACATTTCAACATTTTTTGTTTTTGTTTTTTTTTTAAATCCATAAAAAGGGTTTCACAAAGGTAATATTGCGTGTTTGGAAGTTCGAGAAATCGTGCCCAATCGTGCTGGGCTTCGATTTTTTCGTTCGTCTAGATCACTAATTATCATTTAAAGATTTTAATCGTGATTTTTGAAAATAAGGCAATGTTTCGTGTTTGGAAGTTCGAGAGATCGTGCCCAATCGTGCTGGGTTTCGATTTTCCATTCGTCCAAATGACCAAACATCTTTTCGAGGTTTTGACTGGGTTTTCTTAAATAAAGGCAATATTTCAAGATTAGAAATTCAAGGAATCGTGCCCAATCGTGCTGGGTTTCGGTTTTTAGTTTGGCCAAATAGTGAAATACCCTTTCCAAACCGCAATACATGAATTTTGGAAATCATGGAATGATCTTGGTATCGAGGGTTTGAAACATCGTGTCCTATCGTGCTGGATGTGGTATTTCGTCTTTTCGGAACAAGAGAATTTCGATATCCAATTCGAATTATCCAAACATTTTTTAAAGGACTCATATTTTAAAAATCTTTTTCAATTTTCAATATTAGGACATTAATCAATCGATAAGGTGCCAATTTTGGGCGTTGCGAGGGTGCTAATCCTTCCTCGTGCGTAACCGACTCCCGGACCCGTTTTCTTAAAATTCGTAGACCAAAATGTTTTCCAAAGTGACCCAATCACACTTCAAAAAAGATTGGTGGCGACTCGTTTTTTCTTTTAAAGTCGGCCCGTTTTCCAAACAAAAAAATGGTTTTCGATGACTTGGCGACTCCACTGGGGACCAATAAGAGAGTCAAGCCGTAGAATTGATTGATTAATGTCCTTTTATCGAAAATTAAAATTTGATTTTGATTCTTTCATTGCATGAGCTCGTGTTGCGTCATCCGTTTGTATGGTTTGAGTCTCGTAAGATATTTCTGCATTCATATTGTATGACCGTTGTGGTCACACCCTTTAAGTGGGAGCGAGAAGCTATGCCTTCGTGAGGTTTTCACCTCCGCATGGGCTAGGGGACTGCTTCAGGGATACATACATACCTATGGTTCTGTGAGGTTTTCACCTCCGCATGGCCATAGGGAAATGTATTTTCCTGAACTGAACTCGATCCATATGAGCCTATAATGGGTGAGGATTGAGGAATCTGCTGGTTCAGGTATCCTTCCTTTAGAACCAAGCCGCATATAGCAGCCCTAGGAGCCTACCCTAGATAAAGCCACGCCAAACCCGAGTGGTCACCCGGACAGGTGTTCTGTGCTATCTATTTCTCTTGCACTAACGTGTTTTCTTTTGTTTATAACTAAATTACATTTCATCATCATAGAAAGAAGGTGTTGATTCATATTCGATTGCTAAATAGAAGAGTTTGTCATAAGAAAATGGATTTCTTGATAAAGTGGGTTATAATGCGTTCGTCCAAATATAGTCCAAGTGAACACAATGAGAAAAGATTGATGTCTTCACCTGGACTATGAGGATGAAGCTGCATATGTAATCCGTTTTATGTAAAGAAATTTATTTTCTAGAAAAGTTCTTCTAATGGAATTGAATTCAGAATCGACGCCTCTCTTTCTTTTTGCATTCATTCATTTACATTGCATTTCATGCATTGGCATTGCATCATATCATTTGCATTAAATTTCATAAAAAACCCTATTAACTAGAGGTCGTATTTTAGTTATCCTGGAACACCACTACTCTACACGAAGGAAAACAAAAATCATGGATCAAAGGTTGGAAAGGTTGGTTGGATGATGAGAAAGAGATGCAAGACCGATGCTGGACTCAGATGCAAGAGCGGTTGGCCAAAATCCAACAAGGCGTGAGGATCAAATTTGGAATCCCGAGAGAAGTATGATGAGCCGCTTACGCCGTTGTTGACCGGAGCACAGGATAAAGGAAAAGGCCCTATGGTCGATGTCGGGGATGAAAATGAAAATTTCGCTTATCCGTCGAGGCCTAGCCCCGGTAAATTCTCAAGCGCGACCTCGAGAGTGTCGTTAATATCGGGCCTCAAGATCAAACTCGGTGCTCTCGGCACGGCAAACTTTCCGACGGGCTTGAGCTCTAACCACGAGACAATTTGCCAAAGATCATGGTCCCCGATTTCGACGATGATAGAGGGGAGAAAGCGGCGGAGTTTCCAAAGGAGTTTGAGGATCGCCGCAAATGGTCGGAGGAGAAGTTTAAAGCATTGGAAAGTGTTGATTACCAATGCGAGGTGGATGCTAAGAAGTGAGTCTAGTCTCGAATTTGGTACTTCCTCCGAAGTTCAAGATGCGAGTTTGAAAAGTACAACGGGATCATTGCCTCGAGTCCCATATTACGATGTTCGTCGTAGAATGACGGGATATGTCAACAATGACCGATTATTGATCCATCGCTTTCGGGATGACCGACCGAGCTGCAGAAATGGTACAATCGGTGAGTTGTACCCAAATCAAATCGTGGAGAGATTTGGCATAGGCTTTCATGAAGCATTACGACCATGTGACCCGATATAGCACCGACAGGATCACGTTGCAAAATATGGAGAAAAAGTCAAAGTAAAGTTTCAGGAAGTACGCACAAAGATGGAGGGAGGTCGCTACACAGGTCCAGCCACCGTTACTGGAGAAAGAAATGACTATGCTCTTCATCAATACCTTGAAGGCACCTTTTATTAACCACATGTTAGGGAGCGCGACTAAGAGTTTCGCCGACATGGTGATGTCAGGCGAGATGATAGAGAACGCGATCAGGTGTGGAAAGATAGAGGCAGGAGAGAGCACGAGAAGAGCGGCTCCGAAGAAAAGGGAAAGTGAAGTAGGAAATATAAGCTCGGGTTATCCTAAACCTATTACTATTACCCAACCGAGAGCGGTAGCTGTGGGCCAGCAGGCCCAACCAAGACAAGAGCCCAACACGAGGCAGAAGACTGAAAAATTCCAATTTACTTCTATACCAGTGACGTATAAGGAGTTGTATAAGACTTTATTTGATGCGCACGTCGTATCCCCATTTTACTTGAAGCCGCTGCAACCTCCATATCCCAAGTGGTATGACACAAACGCTCAGTGTGAGTACCATGCGGATGTAGTAGGCCACTCAATAGAAGCGCACTTCATTCAAAAGACTAGTTGAGAGACTTATCAAGGCGGGGTGGTAGACTCCAATGACGCTGCTGGTGGAGGAAATCCGTTACCTACCATATTGATAATGGGGGTAAACGCAAGAGTTGAAAATAGGGAAGAAGGTTCAAACAGGAGATTGCTAAGGTCAGAACCCCATTGAGAGAGGTTTGGAAAGAAATGCAGAAAATGGGGTTAGTTCTGTAAGAGAATGTAAACAGATCTCAAGATACAAGGAACTACTGTGAGTTCCATGACAAAGAAGGCCATGAAATCCAAAGAATGTAACGAATTGAGCCCTAGTACAAGAGCTAATGGATAATAAAGAGTCGGAGTTCTTTGACTTGGTGGAAGGAGATGACGTATGTTCCACGTAAGAGAGGGTCCGCAGAAAGGATCCCTAAAGTCAATCACCCACTAGTGATTATCACATGGCCAGGGGTCGACGACGCCGGAGTGAAGGTAGAACCGAGGGTCGAAATTAAAAAACTCGTGACTTCTCCTTATAAGGGTACACCGAGGGTTGTACTCAGAAAACCCGTAACTTCTCCTCCGAGGATTATAATTCAAAAACCCATGACTTTTCCATATAAAGATGACAAGAGGGTACCTTGGAATTATAACTGCACTGTGATAGTTTCCGGAAAAGAGAGTTCGGCCAGTACACCCAACCCAGAAGCTGAGTCCTCTATGATGAGAAGGGGAGACGAGGAGGCAGGGTCACTAGTTAATGAACCAGTAACAGAGAATGAGGCTGGAGAGTTTTTGAAGTTCCTGAAGCACAGTGAGTACAGTGTTGTGGAACAGTTACACAAGCAGCCAGCACGCATATCAGTGATGGCCTTGCTTTTAAACTCAGAAGGACACCATAATGCGCTGATGAAAGCGTTGAACCAGATTTATGTTGCTGATGACATTTCAGTAAGCAAGTTGGACCGCCTTGTTGGTAATATAAGCGCAGACAATTTCATCTCTTTCAGTGATGATGAAATTTCACCAGAAGGCATGGGATCCACCAAGGCTTTGCACATCACTACCCGATGTAAAGGGTACACACTACCGGGGGTATTAATCAATAACGGGTCGGCACTGAATGTTTTGCCCTTATCTACACTGAATAGGTTGCCTGTAGATAGCTCTCATATGAAGTCATGCCAGAATATAGTGAGAGCATTTGACGGCACTGAAAGGAAAGTAATGGGAAGGATTGAGATACCTCTCCTTATCGGGCCAAATACATACGAGGTAGACTTCCTCGTGATGGACATCAAGCCTTCGTATAATTGTCTATTGGGGAGGCCCTGGATCCACTCAGCAGGAGCCGTACCATCGTCATTGCACCAAAAGTTAAAATTGGTGACAGAGGGCCGGTTGATAATCATAAGTGCAGAGGAGGATATCATCGCATCAGTTACTAGTAATGCACCGTACATAGAGAATGATACGGAGGTTATAGAGTGCTCCTTCAGGTCACTTGGAGTTTGTAAATGCGACTTTCATCGGTGAAGGAAGCAAGATTCGCGCCCAAAATCTCTAAAGCAACAAGAATGGGCCTACAACCGATGACAAAAGAGGAAAAGGAGCATTGCCTAGGAAGGACTCGGAAAATATCTCCGGGGCGGTCAGAGTGCTAGGATTGGTTGACAAGCATGATCGTTTTGGCACAGGGCATAGGCCGATGCCGACGAGAGAAAGGAGAAGCTGGAGAGGAAGCGTGAAAGACGAAGGGCACGACTGAATGGTACAGAGATCGAGTGGGGTCCAATGACCTTTCCCCATATATCTAATACATTCGTGTCGTGGGGAATTATTCATTTGGGACGGGAGAACGTGAATAAGGAAATGGCCGAGGATATGATGGGGCTTTGAACATTAATCGTGTATCGAAGAAAGTTCGAGGAGAGGAAACTTGGCGGGTATTCGCCCTACGAGCCCTGGAAGTGTTACGGACAACTGATCTGCGAAAGAAATTCTTGTAGTTTTTAGGACTAAAAGCAGAGTAATGTTCAAAACACACTTGTTGTTTCAAGCCTAGGGAACAACGAGAATCTTTTGTGAAATAGGCTCATGTTTAAGCATCTTTACTTTCAATAAAAGTGCATTTTCCTTTCATACCGTGCAGATTATTCTTTTGTTTCTTTTCCATTCCATTCATAACCATAACGCATAAGTATTTCTTAAATTCATTTTCATTGAATACTCTTTCATACCTACCATAGGTCCCCGGATATCGATGTCATGAACAATTTATTCACGGACTCTGAATTTCCGATGAGCAAGACATGTGCCCGAGAAGAACCTCAAGACTTTACAGATGATGGAGATTGTAGTATATCCCGGATCAGTAAGGATGGTGGAGCAGAAGAAAAAGCGATTCGCCTCACAAAGAGACAATTGAGAATGTGACTCTGGAGGAAGGGAAAGAGGTGAAAATTGGAACCCTCATCACCAGGGAAACAAGGCAAGACCTCATCAAGCTTCTGTTAGAGTTCAAAGATGTCTTTGCCTGGTCGTACCAGGACATGCCTGGGTTGAGCCCTGATATTACGGTACATCGTATCCCAATAAAGGAAGATTGCAAGCCGGTTCAACAGAAGCTCCGAAGGATGAGACCCGATGTTGCGGTGAAAATCAGAGAGGAGATTAAGAAGCAATTTGACGCTGGGTTCTTACGAGTTATGAAATACTCAGAATGGGTAGCCAACGTTGTCCCCATTCCTAAGAAAGATGGGAAAGTATGCAATGTGCGTCGACTACAGAGACCTAAACAAGGCCAATTTCAAAAGACAACTTCCCACCGCCTCACATTGACACTCACGGTGGATAACACGGCGGAGTTTCTCATTCTTCTCATTCATGGATGGTTTCTCAGGATACAATCAAATACAGATGCATCCTTAGGACATGGTAAAGACTACCTTCATAACCTTATGGGGAACTTTTTGTTACCAAGTGATGCCATTTGGGTTAAAGAATGCGGGGGCAACATATCAAAGGGCTATGGTAACCTTGTTTCACGACATGATGCACAAAGAGATTGAGGTCTACGTCGATGATATGATTGCAAAGTCTCGAACGGAAGGGGAGCATGTGCAAGTGTTGAGGAAACTATTCTTGAGGTTGAGGAAATTTCAGCTGAAACTCAATCCAGCTAAGTGTACTTTCGGGGCTCGATCAGGGAAGCTACTTGGTTTCGTGGTCAGTGAAAAAGGAATCGAAGTAGACCCGGATAAAGTCAAGGCCGTGCAAAAGTTGCCTCCACCGCGCACTCAAAAGGAAGTCCGAGGCTTTCTAGGAAGACTAAATTACATCGCTCGGTTCATCTTGCAATTAACTGAGAAGTGCGATCCCATATTTCGTCTTCTTAAGAAACACAATCCAGGCATTTGGGACGATGAATGCCGAAGGCATTTGACAAAATTAAAGCAAGACTTGTCTAATACTCGGTGCTAATCGCCTGATCTCGATGGACCATTGATTCTATATCTGACGGTATTAGATAATTCAATGGGATGTGTGCTAGGCCAACACGACGAGACAGGGAAGAAAGAGAGGGCGATATACTACCTCAGCAAGAAATTCACCGAGTGTGAAATGAGATACTCGCCCATTGAGAAATTGTGTTTTGCATTAATCTGGACAACTCGGAGGTTGAGGCAGTACATGTTGTACCACACAACCTGGTTAATCTCGAAATTGGACCCTCTCAAGTACATGATGGAGTCGACCGCTTTGAATGGAAGAATGGCCCGATGGCAAATTTTCCTCTCCGATAGCAGAAGTCTGCAGTCAGTTCAACATTAAGCATCATAACTCGTCGCCATATCGCTCGAAAATGAATGGAGAAGTTGAGGCGGCTAATAAAAATATCAAGAAAATTGTGGGGAAAATGGCTGAGACCTACAAGGATTGGCATGAAAAGTTACCACTTGCTCTCTACGCCTATCGAACATCGGTTAGAACCTCTACCGGGGCAACTCCTTTCTCATTAGTTTATGGGATGGAAGCAGTCTTGCCCATTGAAGTTGAAATCCCTTCACTCCGGGTTTTATCGAGTGAAGTTGGGACGAAGCGAGAATGGGTTCAATCTCGATATGATCAATCGAACCTAATTGAGGAAAAGAGGCTAAGAGCCATTCGCCATGGTCAATTGTACGAGAGCGGATGATGCGGGCTTACAATAAGAAAGTCCGCCTGCAGTATTCCACGAAGGAGATTTGGTGTTGAAACAGATCCTCCCTATGCAAAAGGACTTCTGGGGAAAGTGGATGCCTAATTGGGAAGGACCGTGACGTTGTAAAGAAGGCCTTTTCGGAGGAGCTTTGATACTAGCCGAGATGGGCGAGAGTCCGCCAAATCCAATTAATGCGAGACTCGGTCAAGAAGTACTCGCATGAAAACGGGCCAAGGCGAAAACCCGGAAAGGGCGTCTTGAGTTCAAAAAAAGAAGAAGGGAGAGGCCAAGGCGAAAACCCGTAAGGGGCGCTTTGAGACCAAAGGGGCTTTGGGTCGAAAACTCGAAAAGGGCGGCTCAAATTATGATCAACTCGGATGGGGCATACAGTGATTTCGCTGCATCGGAATTAACAGTGAGGAGGTATGTTATGTTTTAGGACATCGACAGAGTACCATGGTTCTCCTAGACACATGTTGAGCTCAGAATGGTCTTCAAGAAGTACGTACAGAGAAGCTCGGGCTATGATATCTGGGGCATCAGTTCCGCTCTTACTCATTTTGTACCTTAGCAAAATTTACTGCCTTTGTTCAATTCATTCTTCACGGGTTTTTGTCCCGAATAAATTCCAATTTCATTCATCTCTACAATCTTTTTCCAAGCGTTTCATTTTGAAGTAATGATTACTGAACAAATAATGTTTTCATGAAAGAAGTTCTGGATATTACTCTGTAAATCTCTAAATAATACAAGAATCAAAGCAGGACAATTATTTAGAACTCACTGAGCTTAAAGGGCTCGGAACCCTTGAATTAAGAGTCTAAGCGGTGGACGACATTTTCGGATTCTCTGTTAGAAGTTCAATTGAAGACATACGTCAGGGGTATCACCCTAACAAGCAGCGAGCAGTGATAACCCAAAAATTAAAAAATTGGATCATGCTCATGACATTTGGCATTCATCCATTCATTCGCAATACATTGGTTAGGAGCATCTTTCAATCATGACATCCTAATCATTTGACATAAGCATAGACCCCATGAAGTCAATTCTACAGGTAGGTTCCCCAGAGGACAATGTAGCAAAGTTGATGGGAATTACAGAACATACAGATCTTATCTTCACTGAGCAGGAGTAGGGCAGATTGAAGATAATGAGCCTTATCTTCACTGAGCAGGAGTGAAGCAGGCTAAAGATAGTGGATCTTATCTCTACTGAGCAGGAGTTGGTTCGTGCCAAATCGTGCTGGGTCTCAATTTTCTATTCGTCCAAACGACCAAACATCCTTCAGAGATTTTGACTGGATTTTCTGAAATAAAGGCAATATTTCATGATTGGAAATTCAAGGAATCGTGCCCAATTGTGCTGGGTTTCGATTTTTAGTTTGGCCAAATAGTGAAATACCCTTTTCAAAATTGCAACACATGAATTTTGGAAATCATGAAATGATCTTGGCATCGAGGGTTTGAAACATCGTGTCCTATCGTGCTGGATGTGGTATTTCGTCTTTTCGGAATAAGAGAGTTTCGATATCCAATTCGAGTTATCCAAATATTCTTTAAAGATTCATACTTTAAAATCTTTTCTAATTTTTGACATTAAGGACATTAATCAATCAATAAGGTACAGTTTTGGGCTATGAGGGTGCTAATCCTTCCTCGCTGCAGAATCGAAACCCGGACCCGTTTTCTTAAAATTCGTAGACCAAAACATTTTCTAAAGTGGCCCAATCGCACTTCAAAAAAGATTGGTGGCGACTCCATTTTCCTTCTAAAGTCGGCCCGTTTTTCAAACAAAAAATGGTTTCCACAGCTTGATCCCTAACGCAGCATTTAAAATGCGGACCAAATTGAATAAAAATCGAAACTCGGGTAATTTAAATAATAAAGAAAGCTGCAGGGATGTAATCAAAATAAGGGCGCAAAGGAAGGACCAACCGCGAATTTACCCATTTAGGGTAAAATGCGCATATTCACCGCAAAAGCAAGTAATTGCGGGGCCCACTCCTTTTAAAAGTCATCACTTCCTCTTGATTTTTTAAACCCCAATTCATTCTCTTTTTTTTTAAAACATTTTACGTAACCCAAACAAAAATCAAAAGGGGCTATTGTTTTCTCCGCTAGGGTATGAGAATTAGCCCCAAATCTCTGTCGATTTACCAAACCCTTCCTCTTGAGTGCCAATCCGCCACCATAAGCGGCGACTCAGCGGACTCAAGCTTCAGGGTTTCTATTTTCCGCCATGAAATCCCATCTACGCCTCAATCTCGACAAGGCTAATAGGATTCTATCAACGCCTTTATAAAGGTAAATCCTATTTACTTTCTCTTCTATTTTCACATGCAAGCAAAGAATCAAAGTGAAGAACCACAATAGAAAATAATCGAAAAAAGAAAAAATTCGAAATCACCTTCAAAAGAAATTAATTTTTGATTGTTTTTTTTGATTTTGTGTGTATCCAAAAGAAAAGAAAAAATCGGGATCCCCCTAGTATTCAGTACTTGTGTGTATTTTTTGTGTAAAAAAAAACCCCTTTTTACACTGTTCGGTGTGGCTTTTATAGCCCTCTTATAACCGAATTTCTCCTATTTCGTAGTTACATGGAAACGTAGTGGATGAGGGCACGTCACGGAGAGCGTGGTGGGCGGAGAAGTAGGCGCGCAAGGAAGGCAGCTGGCGGCGCTGGTAGTTGGCTAGGTTTTCAATTTGTTTTCTGTTTTAGGTTTGATAGGTTTGGGCTTTAGGTTTGTATTGGGTTTGTAATTGGGTCATTCGGGTATGTAAAAATGGACTGTTTGTATTGGACTATTTTTCTCTGGTTTGGTACTAGTATTGGGCTCCGGGTTTTAAATTGGGCCCTACAGCTGCCCCTCTTTGCTTGTTGTCGTGTAACGAGAATGAAGCAAAGACTTTAAAAGGGCCAATTTTGCCCCATGTTATTGAATCTTGACTTCTTGTAGCTTCATTCCATCCACTGCATCTTCAGGGGTATAGGATTTTTGTTTTGGTCTGCTCCACTACTGCTCAGTGAAGATAAGACTTGTTGTCTTCGATCTACTCTACTCCTGCTCAGTGGAGATAAGATCTGTCTTTCGATCTACTCTACTCTTGCTCAGTAAAGACAAGATCTGTAATCTTCGATCTGCTCTACTCCTGCTCAGTGGAGATAAGATCTACTATCTTTAACCTACTCCACTCCCGCTCGGTGGAGATAAGGCTTCAGCCTTTCGATCTGCTCTACTCCTGCTCAGTAGAGATAAGATCTGTTGTCTTCAATTCGCTCCACTCCTGCTCAGTGGAGATAGGATCTGCTATCTTTAACCTGCTCCATTCCTGCTCAGTGGAGATAAGATCTGCTATCCTTAGCCTGCTCCACTCCTGCTCAGTGGAGATAAGGCTTCAGTCTTTCGATCTGCTCTACTCCTGCTCAGTAGAGATAAGATCCACTATCTTTAGCCTGCTTCACTCCTGCTCAGTGAAGATAAGGCTATAATCTTTGATCTGCTCTACTCCTGCTCAGTAGAGATAAGATCTGTATGTTTGGCCTGCTCTACTCCTGCTCAGTAGAGATAAGGCTCATTATCTTCGATCTGCCCCACTCCTGCTCAGTGGAGATAAGATCTACTATCTTTAGCCTACTTCACTCCTGCTCAGTGAAGATAAGGCTTCAGCCTTTCGATCTGCTCTACTCTTGCTCAGTAGAGATAAGATCTGTTGTCTTCGATCCGCTCCACTCCTGCTCAGTGGACATAGGATCTACTATCTTTAGCCTGCTCTACTCGCTCAGAGAGATAAGGCTTCGATCTTCGACCGCTCTACTCCTGCTCAGTAGAGATAAGATCCACTATCTTTAGCCTGCTTCACTCATGCTCAGTGAATATAAAGCTCATTATCTTCGATCCGCCTCCACTTTCGGTGGAGATAAGATCTACTATCTTTAGCCTGCTTCACTCCTGCTCAGTGAAGATAAGGCTTGACCTTTCGATCCGCTCTACTCCTGCTCAGTAGAGATAAGATCTATTGTCTTCGATCCGCTCCACTCCTGCTCAGTGGAGATAGGATCTACTATCTTTAGCCTACTCTACTTCTGCTCAGTAGAGATAAGGCTTCAGTCTTTCGATCTGCTCTACTCCTGCTCAGTAGAGATAAGATCCACTATCTTTAGCCTGCTTCACTCCTGCTCAGTGAAGATAAGGCTCATTATCTTCGATCTGCCCCACTCCTGCTTAGTGGAGATAAGATCTGTATCTTCTGTAACTCCCATCAACTTTGCTACATTGTCCTCTGGGGAACCTACCTGTAGAATTGACTTCATGGGGTCTATGCTTATGTCAAATGATTAGGATGTCATGATTGAAAGATGCTCATAACCAATGTATTGCGAATGAATGGATGAATGCCAAATGTCATGAGCATGATCCAATTTTTTAATTTTTGGGTTATCACTGCTCGTTGCTTGTTAGGGTGATACCCCTGACGTATGTCTTCAATTGAACTTCTAACAGAGAATCCGAAAATGTCGTCACGGCTTAGACTCTTAATTCAAGGGTTCCGAGCCCTTTAAGCCTGGTGAGTTCTAAATAATTGTCCTGTTTCGGATTCTTGTATTATTTAGAGATTTAAAGAGTAATATCTAGAACTTCTTTCATGAAAACATTATTTGTTCAGTAATCATTACTTCAATATGAAATGCTTGGAAAAATATTGTAGAGATGAATGAAATTGGAATTTATTCGGGACAAAAACCCGTGAAGAATGAATTGAACAAAGGCAGTAAATTTTGCTAAGGTACAAAATGAGTAAGAGCGGAACTGATGCCCCAGATATCATAGCCCGAGCTTCTCATGCGTGCTTCTTGAAGACCATTCTCGAGCTCAACATGTGTCTAGGAGAACCATGGTACTCTGTCGATGTCCTAAAACATAACATACCTCCTCATCATTAATTCCGATGCAAAGCCAAAACCACTTTGTATGCCCCATCCGAGTTGATCATAATTTGAGCCGCCTTTTCGAGTTTTTGACCCAAAGCCCTTTGGTCTCAAAGCGGCCACTACGGGTTTTCGCCTTGGCCTCTCCCTTCTTCTTCTTTTTTTTTTTTGAACTCAAGATGCCCTTTACGGGTTTTCGTCTTAGCCCGTTTTCATGCGAAGTACTTCTTGACTGAGTCTGCATTAATTGGATTTGGTAGACTCTCGCCGTCCATCTCGGCTAGTATCAAAGCTCCTCCAAAAAAGGCCTTCTTTACAACGTACGGTCCTTCCCAATTAGGCATCCACTTTCCCCTGAAGTCCTTTTGCATAGGGAGGATTTGTTTCAACACCAAATCTCCTTCGTGGAATACTCTGGGGCGGACTTTCTTATTGTAAGCCCGCATCATCCGCTCGTACAATTGACCATGGCGAATGGCTCTTAGCCTCTTTTCCTCAATTAGGTTCATTGATCATATCGAGATTGAACCCATTCTCGCTTCGCCCAACTTCACTCACGATAAAACCGAGTGAAGGGATTTCAACTTCAATGGGCAAGACTGCTTCCATCCCATAAACTAATGAGAAAGAGAGTTGCCCGGTAGAGGTTCTAACCGATGTTCGATAGGCGTAGAGAGCAAGTGGTAACTTTTCATGCCAATCCTTGTAGGTCTCAGCCATTTTCCCCACAATTTTCTTGATATTTTTATTAGCCGCCTCAACTTCTCCATTCATTTTCGAGCGATATGGCGACGAGTTATGATGCTTAATGTTGAACCGATCGGACAGACTGCTATCGGAGAGGAAAATTTGCCATCGGGCCATTCTTCCATTCAAAGCGGTCGACTCCATCATGTACTTGAGAGGGTCCAATTTCGAGATTAACCAGGTTGTGTGGTACAACATGTACCGCCTCAACCTCCGAGTTGTCAGATTAATGCAAAACACAATTTCTCAATGGGCGAGTATCTCATTTCACACTCGGTGAATTTCTTGCCGAGGTAGTATATCGCCTCTCTTTCTTCCCCTGTCTCGTCGTGTTGGCCTAGCACACATCCCATTGAATTATCTAATACCAAATCGGATATAGAATCAATGGTGCGTCAGATCGCGATTAGCACCGAGTATTAGACAAGTACTGTTTAATTTTGTCAAATGCCTTCTGGCATTCATCGTCCCAAATGCCTGGATTGTGTTTCTTAAGAAGACGAAATATGGGATCGCACTTCTCAGTTAATTGCAAGATGAACCGAGCGATGTAATTTAGTCTTCCTAGAAAGCCTCGGACTTCCTTTTGAGTGCGCGGTGGAGGCAACTTTTGCACGGCCTTGACTTTATCCGGGTCTACTTCGATTCCTTTTTCACTGACCACGAAACCAAGTAGCTTCCCTGATCGAGCCCAAAGTACACTTTAGTGGATTGAGTTTCAGCTGAAATTTCCTCAACCTCAAGAATAGTTTCCTCAACACTTGCACATGCTCCCCTTCCGTTCGAGACTTTGCAATCATATCATCGACGTAGACCTCAATCTCTTTGTGCATCATGTCGTGAAACAAGGTTACCATAGCCCTTTGATATGTTGCCCCCGCATTCTTTAACCCAAATGGCATCACTTGGTAACAAAAAGTTCCCCATAAGGTTATGAAGGTAGTCTTTACCATGTCCTCAGGATGCATCTTTATTTGATTGTATCCTGAGAAACCATCCATGAATGAGAAGAATGAGAAACCTGCCGTGTTATCCACCAGAGTGTCAATGTGAGGCAGTGGGAAGTTGTCTTTTGGGCTGGCCTTGTTTAGGTCTCTGTAGTCGACGCACATTCGTACTTTCCCATCTTTCTTAGGAACGGGGACAACGTTGGCTACCCATTCTGAGTATTTCATAACTCGTAAGAACCCAGCGTCAAATTGCTTCTTAATCTCCTCTCTGATTTTCACCGCAACATCGGGTCTCATCCTTCGGAGCTTCGTTGAACCGGCTTGCAATCTTCCTTTATTGGGATACGATGTACAGTAATATCGTGGCTCAACCTGCATGTCCACGAGTACGACCGTGCAAAGACATCTTTGAACTCTAATGAAGCTTTGATGAGGTCTCGCCTTGTTTCTTTGGTGATGAGGGTTCCAATTTTCACCTCTTTCCCTTCCTCCGAGTCACATTCTCAATTGTCTCTTTGTGAGGCAGAATCAGTTTTTCTTCCTGCTCCACCATCCTTAGCAGATCCGGGGATATACTACAATCTCCGTCATCTGTAAAGTCTTGAGGTTCTTCTGGGCACATGTCTTGCTCATCAGGAAATTTTGGGTTCGTAACAGCGTTGTTCATGACATCGATATCTGGGGACCTATGGTAGGTATGAAAGAGTATTCAATGAAAATGAATTTAAGAAATACTTATGCATTATGGTTATGAATGGAATGGAAAAGAAACAAAAGAATAACTGCACGGTATGAAAGGAAAATGCACTTTTATTGAAAGTAAAGATGCTTAAACATGAGCCTATTTCACAAAAGATTCTCGTTGTTCCCTAGGCTTGAAACAACAAGTGTGTTTTGGACATTACTCTGTTTTAGTCCTAAAAACTACAGGAATTTCTTCCGCAGTCCAGTTGTCCAGAACACTTCTAGGCTCGTAGGGGCGAATACCCGCCAAGTTTCCTTTTCTCGAACTTTCTTCAGACACAGCATTGATGTTCAGAGTTCTCATCATGTCTTCAGCCGTTTCTCTATTCACAATCTCTAACCTTGAATGAATAATTCCTCCAGACACGAATGTATTAGATATGGGGAAAGGTCATCGAACCCCATTTGATCTCAAAGACCATTCAATCGTGCCCTCCGTCTCTCACGTTTCTTTTCCAGCTCCTCCTTTCTCTCGTGCGGTATCCGCCTATACCCCGCACAAAGCGATCATGTTTTTCAACCAATCCTGGCACTCTAACCGGGCCCTGAAGGTATTTTCCGTGTCCCCTTCCCGGCAATGCTCCTTTTCCTACCATCAGCCGTAGGCCCATCCTTGTGGCTTCAGAGATTTTTGGCATCTGGGACCTTGCCACCTTCACTGATGAAAGTCGCATTTATAAACTCTAATGACCTGAAGGAGCACTCTATATCCTCCGCGTCATTCTCTATGTACGGTGCATTACTAGCAACCGACGCAATGATATCCTCCTCTGTGTTTATGGTTATCAATCGCCCTCTGTCACTTTCGACTTTTGGTGCAATGGCGATGGTACGACTCCATTGAGTGGATCCACGGCCTCCCCAATAAGCAATTATAAGAAGGCTTGATGTCCATCACGAGGAAATCTACCTGCGTGCACGTGTTTGGCCCAATTAGAAGGGTATCTCGATCCTCCCCATCACTTTTCTCTCAATGCCATCGAAGGCTCGACTATATTTTGGCATGTTTTCATGTGAGAGCTATCTCTGTGTAACTTTGTCGGTGTAGATAGGGGCAAGACGTTCAGTGCCAATCCGTTGTCAATTAATACCCTGGCGGTGTATACCCTTTGCATCGGGTAGTGATGTGCAAAGCCTTAGTAGATCCCATGCCCCTGGCGATATTTCATCATCGCTGAAAGAGATGAGATTGTCTCGCGCTTATGTTACTAACGAGGCGGTCTAGCTTGTTTACCGAAATGTCCTCAATGACATAAATTTCATTTAACACCTTCATTAGCGCATTGCGATGTACCCTCGAGTTTAGGATCAAAGTCGAAGATCGATGTGCGTCTTGGTTGTAACACCCTTACTCGTATTCGATGCTTAGGAGCAGTATGAGGCATTACCAAAGAGTACTGAAACACTTACAGATTATTTAAACCATTTATCACTCAAATATCAAAATTGATTATAAAAGTTCCTTTAACGAACCCTTGAAGTCCAAATCATGCATTGGGATTGGGTCGGGACTAAATTTGAATCGTATAATTTTTTTTTTTTAAATCCTTAAGTTTATCTCATTTACAAGAGTCCCACGCCTGTGTGGCTCACATAGCCGAGCCTATAGGGCGTATAACTCTCGACTTGCATCTGTGGAGAAACTTGAGTCACACGGCCTTAGTACACGCCCGTGTTGCTTGGCCGTGTGGTAAAGTTAATTTTCATAAATTATGATATTTTTCAGGCCATATTTCTCACTCATTTGATCCTTATTCTTCACCCACATTTAATACATACAAAAACCAATTTAAGATATTCAATCGAGCCTTATACTTAATACGATTTGTTAGTCGTGCACTTCATATAAATAACAAGAAACGTATATGGGCTCAATTCTCATTAAATTTCTCTTGTACTTGTACTTTTCATCCTATGTATTCATATTGCATATAACAATCGCACCTCTGTTTTTCATATACATTTTTATAACAATTTGTCTTGGTTTCAAACTACTTCATATTTGAGTTTTACTTATCCAATCATTTGAAACATCATCTTTATACATATAGTGCACTTGAGATGCAAAAATTCTATAATTATGAATGAACACATTTATTAAACACATTCCATGTTTGTATATATTATAGTCTCATATTTCCATGTATCATTTACCATCATTTCCTCGTATTTTTGACAAATACATGTAACAACTCATAATCATGCAATTCACTAACTTTTCTCGCCAATTACAATTTAAATTGGCAACTCACTTATTGAGCCCAATTTCAATGTTCTCTAAAATCCATTAGGATGTATGCATCCATCAATAAATTTTATGTACAGATATCATCACCTCATATTTTCACATACATTTACTTTCCATATTATGAACTCAAATAACATACACAAGACATACCAATACATTCCAAGTACATTTTCATAATATTTCATTTCGAATTTAGATTATGTCATTTTAGAACTCTTCTCATTAACTCATTCGGAATACCATTTCATACGGATAATACACTCAAGGTTGTACAAATATATAATCACAAATGAGCTCATTCATCAACCAAGTTCTATATTCATGTATCATCAACTCATATTTCCTTATATCACATAATTCTATATAACACTTACCAACTTCGTCAAATTAGTGAAGGTCTTACGGAATTGTTCTCGCACTCAAGATGCATTAAATTTCATCGATAATCACTGATGCCATAACATAGCTATGGTCTTTCATCTTAAACACGTACCACACCGATGCCATATTCCAGATATGGTCTTACACGGAAATCACTTGTCACTTGTAGCCGAAGCTACCTCTTTTCACTGATCAGGTAGCCGAAACTACCACTTTTCACTGATCAGATAGCCAGAGCTACCACTTTTCACTGATCAGGTAGCAGGAGCTACCACTTTTCACTTGATCAGGTAGCCGGAGCTACCACTTTTCACTTATCAGGTAGCAGGAGCTACCACTTTTCACTGATCAGGTAGCCGGAGCTACCACTTTTCACTTGATCAGGTAGCCGAAACTACCACTTTTCACTTGATCAGGTAGCCGGAGCTACCACTTTTCACTGATCAGGTAGCCGAAACTACCACTTTTCATCGATCGGTAGCCGAGCTACCACTTTTCATCGATCGTGTAGCCGTAGCTACCACTTTTCATCGATCGGCAGCCGTAGCTACCACTTTTCACTTTCACTTGTCCTTGATCAGATAAGTGTAGCCGAAGCTATCACTTATCACTTGTTGCCATGGTTCAACCATTGTATTTTCCGTCAATTCATGTTGTCACTGAACTGAAATGCTCAATTTGATCATCAATACATATGAAATAACACATCATGAAATTCATAAAATTAACAAATGATCACTAAAATTTAGCCATATAAACTCACTGAGTTCAATTTTTGTATTATAACGATAATCATAATTTCATAATAAATATTCCAAATAAAACATTATATCAATTATAATCGAGCATGTAATCAATTTATACACAAGTCATTCATATATTATTTTCCTCCTCCTCCTCTCCATCCACATCCTTAGTATAAACAACACACTTGTAAGTAACATTTTCTATAATTTTCACTATTTACTCATGTGAATGTTCAAGCTGTCCATCTGTGTTATATTCACTAAATTATTTTTATCTCGAGCTACAGAGCTCTAAATTTCAAACAGTTAATTTTATTTGAAACTAGACTCACATATATTCTTACCATAATTTTTCCAGAATTTTTGGTGTGGCCAATTAGTACAGTTTATTAGTTAAGTTCTCCCCTGTTACACAGTCCTACTGCTCTGACCTCTCTTCACTAAAAATCAATTATATCATATTACGGTTTTCATATAGTGTTTCTGATTATTTCTAATGAAAATAGACTCACTAAGGAATACAAACATATAAATTATAACTCATAATTATTTTTGTACAATTTTTAGTGAATTTCTAAAGTAAGAACAGGGGATCACGAAGTTGTTCTAAACCAGTCTTACAAAAATTTAAATATCTCAATATGTAGACTTCATTTACCTGATTTGTTTCTTTTATATGAAAATAGACTCAACAAGCTTTAATTCTATATCTTACTCAGCTTCTAATTATATTTATACAATTTTTTGTGATTTTTCAAAATTAGACAACTGCTGCTGTCTAAAACTGCTTTAGTATAACATGTTGATTTCTATTTTGTCCCAAATTCCACATTTCATACAATTCAATCCTTGCTCAATTAACCCCTCAATTTAGCTAATTTTCTCATTTAATACTTTTCTCTATCATTTTAAACTACTTCATAACCTTTGAAAATCAGAATTTTAACTCTATGCCTTAATTTCAACTCTTTCACAATTAGGTCCTAAAATCAATTTCCATCAATTTTACTTAATAAAATCATCATATAACAAAATTAAAGCTTCAATTCAATATTTATTCATCATATTCTTCCAGCACTAATCCACATCAACTTTAAAAATTAGCTATAGAATCAAAAACTAATGACATAGTAAGTAGGATCCAATTGTAAAAGTCCAAAAACATAGAAATTTCAAGGAGAAAGTAAGAATTAAACTTACATGAAGCTTGAGTATGAAAACCAGCTTGAAACTCTCTCCCATGGCTGTTTTTTCAGCTGAAGAAAATGAAGAGAAATGAAGAGAAATCTAGATAATTCCAATTTGGTCCCATACTTATTTAACTAATTTTGGCAATTTTCCAATTTTACCCTTATTTCATCCATTTCCTGATTTTTCTCAGCTATTGCCGCCCAAAATATCTCCTTTGGGCTTATTTTCACTTTAGGTCCTTCCTCATTTGACAATTAGGCTATTTAATCCTTTTAGCAACTTTTATACACTTTTCATTTTAGTCCTTTTTATTTAATTAACCACCCAAACGTCAAAATTTTCTAACGAAATTTTAATACTACCTTATTGACATTCCTAAATATTCATAAAAATATTTATGACTCGGTTTATAACACCGAGATCTCGATACCTCTTTTTCTCGATTTCTTGACCAAATAAATCTTTATAAAACACAATTTACTATTTTAAAAACATTTTAAAAGCTACATTTGACTCGTAAATATTAAATAAATATAATCTACGAGTCCATTTCTCAGATTTGGTGGTCTCGAACCATTATTTTTGACATCACTGAAATTTGGGCTATTACACTGGCTGCTTGTGTAGTTGCTCCACGACACTGTACTCACTGTGCTTCAGGAATTTCAAAAACTCTCTCGCTTACTCTCTCTCTCATGGCTCATTAACCAGTGGTCTTGTCTTCTCGTCTCCCCTTCTCATCATAGAGGACTCAGCTTCTGGGTTGGGTGTGCTGGCCGAACTCTCTTTTCCGGAAACTATCACAGTGCAATTGTAATTCCAAGGTACCCTATTGTCATCTTTATATGGAAAAGTCATGGGTTTTTGAATTATAATCCTCGGAGGAGAAGTTACGGGTTTTCTGAGTACAACCCTCGGTGTACCCTTATAAGGAGAAGTCACGGGTTTTTTAATTTTGACCCTCGGTTCTACCTTCACTCCGGCATCGTCGACCCCTGGCCGTGTGATAATCACTAGTGGGTGATTGACTTTAGGGATCCTTTCTGCAGACCCCTCTTCTGTGGAACATACGTCATCTCCTTCCACCAAGTCAAAGAACTCCAGCTCTTTATTATCCATTAGCCCTTGTACTAGGGCTCTGAATTCGTTACATTGCTGGATTTCATGGCCTTCTTTGTCATGGAACTCACAGTAGTTCCTTGTATCTTGAGATCTGTTTACATTCTCTTGCAGAACTAACCCCATTTTCTGCATTTCTTTCCAAACCTCTCTCAATGGGGTTCTGACCTTAGCAATCTCCTGTTTGAACCTTCTTCCCCTATTTTCAACTATTGCGTTTACCCCATTATCAATATGACTGGTAACGGATTTCCTCCACCAGGTGGGTCATTGAAGTCTACCACCCCCGCCTTGATAAGTCTCTCAACTAGTCTTTTGAATGAGGTACAGTTTTCTATTGAGTGACCTACTACATCCGCATGGTACTCACACTGAGCGTTTGTGTCATACCACTTGGGATATGGAGGTTGCAGCGGCTTCAAGTAAAGCGGGGATACGGACGCGCATCGAATAAAGTCTTATACAACTCCTTATACGTCACCGGTATAGGAGTAAATTGGAATTTTTCAGTCTTCTGCCTCGTGTTGGGCTCTTGTCTTAGTTTGACTTGCTGGCCCACAGCTACCGCTCTCGGTTGGGTAATAGTAATAGGTTTAGGATAACCCGAGCTTATATTTCCTACTTCACTTTCCCTTTTCTTCGGAGCCGCTCTTCTCGTGCTCTCTCCTGCCTCTATCTTTCCACACCTGATCGCGTTCTCTATCATCTCGCCTGACATCACCATGTCGGCGAAACTCTTAGTCGCGCTCCCTAACATGTGGTTAATAGAAGGTGCCTTCAAGGTTTTGATGAAGAGCATAGTCATTTCTTTCTCCAGTAACGGTGGCTGGACCTGTGTAGCGACCTCCCTCCATCTTTGTGCGTACTTCTGAAACTTTCGCCCTGACTTTTTCTCCATATTTTGCAACGTGATCTCGTCGGTGCTATATCGATCCACATGGCCGTAATGCTTCATGAAAGCTTTGTGCCAAATCTCTCCACGATTTGATTTGGGTACAACTCGGCTAATTGTACCATTTGTTGTAGCTCGGCCGATCGGTATCCTGAAGCGGTGGATCAATAACTGGTCATTGTTGACATATCCCGTCATTCTACGACAGAACATCGTAATATGGGCCTCAGGGCAGCTGGTCCCGTTGTACTTTTCAAACTCTGGCATCTTGAACTTCGGAGGAAGTACCAAATTCGGGACTAGACTCAGCTTCTTAGCATCCACCTCGCATTGGTAATCAACACTTTCCAATGCTTTAAACTTCTCCTCCAGCCATTTGCAGCGATCCTCAAACTCCTTTGGAAACTCCGCCGCTTTCTCCCCCCCATCGCATCGTCGAAATCGGGGACCATGATCTTTGGCAAATTGTCTCCGTGGTTAGAGCTCAAGCCCGTCGGGAAGTTTGCGGTGCCGAGGCACCGATTTGATCTATCGAGGCCCGATATTAACAGACACACTGAGGTCGCGCTTGAGAATTTACTGGGGCTAGGCTTCGACGGATAAGCGAAATTTTCATTTTCATCCCCGACATCGACCATCGGGCCTTTTCCTTTATCCTGCGCTCCACCCAACAACGGCGTTAATCGGCTCATCATACTTCTGCAGGATTCCAAGCATTTGATCCTCACGTCTTGTTGGATTTTGCCAATCGCTTCTTGCATCTGAGTTCGCAGCTGGTCTTGCATCTCTTTCTCGCATTCGCTCCAACCTTTCCAATCTTTGATCCATGATTTTTGTTTTCCTTCGTGTATAGTAGTGGTGTTCGGGATAACTAAAATACGACCTCTAGTTAATAGGGTTTTTATGAAATTTAATGCAAATGATATGATGCAATGCCAATGCATGAAATGCAATGTAAATGAATGAATGCAAAAAGGCGTCAAGTCTGGTTCAATTTCTTATAGAAAACTTATTTAAAAAATAAAATCCTTTACATAAAACAGAGTCACATATACGACCTAGCCCTTATGCCCAAAGTTTTAACTTTCTTAAGAAGAGAGGCTAACTCTCGGCCCTTGACTGACTCTGACTCATATACTATACTTAATACATCGGCCTGAACAGCTAAGGTTTGTAAATGCTCAGCCACTTCTCATATCTGAATCACGGCCTCGCCCATAAGGTAGTCTCTTTCTCTGATTTGGTTCTGAGAACGTTGAAGTTGTTCTTCCCATCGCTCGTTATTTGCCTTCAATAGTTGGATCCGGAGCTCACTATTTTGTAGCGCCGTTTCAAGTGTTACCACCTTTCCTTTCAACTCTTCAATCTGATTTAGGCTTGATTCTAATTTCACCGTAGAGCTACGACTTCGAGACAATGCCCTTTCTAGCTCTGCTACTCGAGCTCTTAACATCTCATTCTCACTTTGGCTCTCACCTACAGTCTTTCTCAGAGTATCCTTTTGTGCCTGAGCCTCATGGAACCTCTCCTTCCACTGATCAACCTTGGCTTTCTCTTCCTGAACTTCTTGATGCCATTGTTCTGAGGTTTTACCCACCCCAGCAGTCCTCATCGATCGATGCAACTTTTTGTAATCGGTCTTCAAGCTATCCAAATCTTCTTCGGCCTTCCTTTTTCCTTTCCTCAGCTTCTTAGCCTCTGACTTCTGGATATCAATATCTAACCCCAAGCTCATTTTTTCCTCTTCCAGTTGTTCTATCCTTTTCCCTAACTCTGAATTTTTACTTTCAAAGTCTGTTTCATGATCTCCAACTCGGAAGGGACTACTTGTAGGTATTCCTCTATCGATCGATCAGCATCCTCGTGTGTCGGTCAGGATATTATCATTTAATCTCCTACTCGCCATGTATTATATTCGAGGGTTGCCATTGGACCCATTGCAACTCTTTTCATTCGGTGAATCGCTTCCACGCATCGTAAATCTCTCGAACTCTCTTCTTATAATTATTCCCACTATACGAGAATTCAAACCGAGCTAGCCCATGCTACGGCAGATAAATCGTCTCGATTGGTACTACCTTAGCACGAGCAAAGGAGCATACCCAACGGCTCCCGGATCCCTAACAGAGGAACCCAATCATAACTCCCACACCGGTAGAGAATTTCATCCGGAGCGAACCAAGAAGCTCTCCATTCCACATCTTTTTCTTGAAGATTCTCAAGAAGCGCGATCCGTTCTCTTCTCGACATCGTCATCTCTCACTGGTGCGGCTGCTAACTCCTTTAATGGGGAGTACAAAGCAAAGAAAACCCGACAAGAAGATCTATCTACTTTCAGAAATGGCTATGGAACCACACCAACAATAGTTGTGCGCGACCCTATGAATCTACCCTCACCTGCTCTCCGGCACGAGTTCAAAGATCTAAACATTTCGGCAAGAATCGCCGGTACTGGCGTAACCCCCTTGTCAAGTCGATCGAATAAGTCGAGAACCGCTTCATCTATATGTCTCGAGAACTTTGGGGAAAATTACCAAGCCGTAGATACTTAGAGGCGAACATGTCAACTTTCCTCTTGGCATCCGGATGTGCTACAATCAGCTCCTCAAGCTCCCCCCAAGGAATGCATTTCCCTTCACCTTTTGTTGAATTCGTGTCGCGACCCACTGTTCACTCATCCCGGTGATACTCATCGACTTCTTTACAAAAGTTGGTGCATTAGCGCCCCGAAATAAACTTTGTCAACCTGAACCCTTTGGCTATGAAGCAAAGCGAGTGTATTCTTCCAATTGTAGGCACCAAATCCACTTCTCCAAATGTGAAACAAACTATAAGCGGAATTCCAATCTTGCGTCATAGCCGAAATAAGTGTTTGTCAACTCGATGTCCGAAGAAGTAGGGTAGATCACCATAATTAAGGTAGAAAAGCGCTTAGTTGCTTCATCCCAACAGCCCATATATCTCTTAACTCTTGGAGCTCATTCTGTGTCACACCGATGCGAGTGAAGTCCAACAATTCTGATGTATACCCCTCAGTTAGACTATCCCCCTTCTCAAGCTGTGTCTTCTCGACCATACGCACGGCCGCATTATCCTCTACGTTATCAAGGAATCCGTTCTCCATAATAAGCTTTCTAACTTAGTAATTAAAACAGGAATCGACGCCTTTTAAGTATGAAATGACATGCAAACATGACCAAAATAAAATAAGTTAGTATCGCATAAAAGTAATCAAAGCAAGTAAAAAATGTCGAACCATTACATAGGTAGCCACTAAGGTTTAGCATGGCTCTACCTAGGGTGGGCTCTTAAGGTTTACTATATGTGGTTTAGTTCTAAAGGAAGGGTACCTGAACTAGCAGATTCCTCAATCCTCACCTATTATAGGCTCATACGGATCGAGTTCAATTCAGGGAAATACATTTCCCTATGGCCATGCGGAGGTGAAAACCTCACGGAACCATAGGTACGGATGTACTCCGGAAGCAGTCCCCTAGCCCATGCGGAGGTGAAAACCTCACGAAGGCGTAGCTTCTCACTCCCACTTAAGGGTGTGACCACAACGGTCATGCAACATGAATGCAGGAATATCCTATGGGTCTCAAACCACAACAACCATATGACGCGACACAAACTCATGCAATGGAAGAAACGAAATCAAAATTTTATTTTCGATAAAAGGACATTAATCAATCCATTCTACGGCTTAACTCTCTTATTGGTCCCTTAGAGATTCTAACCGATGTTCGATAGGCGTAGAGAGCAAGTGGTAACTTTTCATGCCAATCCTTGTAGGTCTCAGCCATTTTCCCTACAATTTTCTTGATATTTTTATTAGCCGCCTCAACTGCTCCATTCATTTTCGGGCGATATGGCGACGAGTTTTGGTGCTTAATGTTGAACTGACTGCAGACTTCTGCTATCGCACTGTTGTTCAAGTTGGGTGCATTGTCGGACACGATTCTTTCTGGCATACCGTAGCGACATATGATCTCTTTCTTCAAAAACTTACTAACTGTCGTCTTCGTGACATTAGCATACGAAGCTGCCTCTACCCATTTGGTGAAGTAATCAATGACCACGAAGATGAATCAATGTCCATTAGAAGCCTTCGGTGAGATTGGCCCAATGACGTCCATTCCCCACATTGAGAAAGGCCATGGGAAAGTCATAACATGAAGAGGTGAAGGAGGCACATGTATCTTATCTCCATAAATCTGACATTTGTGGCATTTCTTGGCGTAACGAATACAATCTCCTTCCATCGTGGACCAGTAATACCCAAATCTCATGATTTGTCTGGCCGTTGTAAACCCGTTGGCATGCATCCCACAGACACCTTCATGGACTTCTTCCAGGATTTTCCTAGCCTCAACAGCATCGACACATCTTAACAACACCTGATCTTTCCTCTTTTTATACAGGATCTCCCCATCTAAGACATAGTCATTGGCTAGTCTTCTCAATGTTCTCCTGTCATTTTCTGTTGCTTGATCAGGATATTCACGACTCCTTACATATCGCAAAATATCCTGATACCAAGGATGATCATCTCTTTCCTCTTCTTCACTGATATTGCAGCAGTGAGCCGGAGTCTCATAAATACTCATTTGGATGGGCTTCATACCCTCTTGCTCGTTTACTCTGATCATAGAAGCTAGGGTGGCCAAGGCATCAGCCATCTGGTTTTCATCACGCGGGAGGTAAAAGAATGCGATATCATCAAACTCCTCAATTAGTACTAGAATTAACTTTTGGTAGCTGATCAATTTGGGATCTCCTGTTTCCCATTCTCCTTTGAGCTGATAGATTACCAGCATGAAATCTCCATATACTTCTAGCGACTTAACTGCGGCCTATGGTCGCTCGAATTCCCAAGATACATGCTTCAGATTACGCCATATTGTTCGATGCGGTCAAAATCCAACTTGCAAGTGAATGGATAATGGTCTCCATTCGGGGATATCGAGATTGCTCCAACTCCATTACCAACGGCATTTGATGCTCCGTCGAAGTTTAGTTTCCAGAGACGATTTTCTAAGATATTTTCTTCAATTGTCGCTACAAACATCAGATCCTCATTGGGAAAATCAAAATTCGGGGTTCAGTAGTCGTCTAGCGCCTGCTTGGCTAGAAAATCTGCTATTGCACTTCCTTCACATTACTTTACGGTTCACGTAAACTATGTCAAACTCGAAGAGCAAACTTTGCCATCGGGCCATTCTTCCATTCAAAGCGGTCGACTCTATCATGTACTTGAGAGGGTCCAATTTCGAGACTAACCAGGTTGTGTGGTACAACATGTACTGCCTCAACCTCCGAGTTGTCCAGATTAATGCACAACACAATTTCTCAATGGGCGAGTATCTCATTTCACACTTGGTGAATTTCTTGTTGAGGTAGTATATCGCCCTCTCTTTCTTTCCTGTCTCGTCGTGTTGGCCTAGCACACATCCCATTGAATTATCGAATACCGTCAGATATAGAATCAATGGTGCAGTAGGATCCGGGCGGTATTAGTAATGGAGTATTAGACAAGTATTGTTTAATTTTGTCAAATGCCTTCGACATTCATCGTCCCAAATGCAGGTTGTGTTTCTTAAGAAGGCGAAATATGGGATCGCACTTCTCGATCAATTGCGAGATGAACCGGCGATGTAATTTAGTCTTCCTAGAAAGCCTCGGACTTCCTTTTGAGTGCGTGGCGGAGGCAACTTTTGCACGGCCTTGACTTTATCGGGTCTACTTGATTCCTTTTCACCGACCACGAAACCAAGTAGCTTCCCGATCGAGCCCCAGAAAATACACTTAGTTTGGATTGAGTTTAGGTTGAAATTTCCTCAACCTCAAGAATAGTTTCCTCAACACTTGCACATGCTGCCCCTTCCGTTCGAGACTTTGCAATCATATCATCGACGTAGACCTCAATCTCTTTGTGCATCATGTCGTGAAACAAGGTTACCATAGCCCTTTGATATGTTGCCCCGCATTCTTTAACCCAAATGGCATCACTTGGTAACAAAAAGTTCCCCATAAGGTTATGAAGGTAGTCTTTACCATGTCCTCGGGATGCATCTTTATTTGATTGTATCACGAGAAACCATCCATGAATGAGAAGAATGAGAAACCCGCCGTGTTATCCACCACAGTGTCATCTGAGGCGGTGGGAAGTTGTCTTTTGGGCTGGCCTTGTTTTGGTCTCGTAGTCGATGCACATTCATACTTTCCCATCTTTCTTAGGAGCAGGGGACAACGTTGGCTACCCATTACGAGTATTTCACAACTCGTAAGAACCCGGCGTCAAATTGCTTCTTGATCTCCTCTCGATTTTCACCGCAACATCGGGTCTCATCGCCAGAGCTTCGTTTGAACCGGCTTGCAATCTTCCTTTATTGGGATACGATGTACCGTAATATCGTGGCTCAACCCAGGCATGTCTGAGTACGACCGAGCAAAGACATCTTTGAACTCTAACGAAGCTGATGAGGTCTTGCCTTGTTTCCACGGGTGATGAGGGTTCCAATTTTCACCTCTTTCCCTTCCTCCGAGTCACATTCTCAATTGTCTCTTAGTGAGGCGTAATCGCTTTTTCTTCTGCTCCACCATCCTTAGCGCATCCGGGATATACTACAATCTCAGTCATCTGTAAAGTCTTGAGGTTCTTCCGGGCACATGTCTTGCTCATCAGAAATTGCAGGTCCGTAGTAGTGCGTTGTTCATGACATCGATATCGGGGACCTATGGTAGGTATGAAAGAGTATTCAATGAAAATGAATTTAAGAAATACTTATGCATTATGGTTATGAATGGAATGGAAAAGAAACAAAAGAATAAGCACGCACGGTATGAAAGGAAAATGCACTTTTATTGAAAGTAAAGATGCTTAAACATGAGCCTATTTCACAAAAGATTCTCGTTGTTCCCTAGGCTTGAAACAACAAGTGTGTTTTGGACATTACTCTGTTTTAGTCCTAAAAACTACAGAATTTCTTCCATGATCCGCTTGTCCGAACACTTCCAGGGCTCGTAGGGCGAATACCCGCCAAGTTTCCTTTTCTCGAACTTTCTTGAGACCACGGCATTGATGTTCAGAGTTCTCATCATGTCTTCAGCCGTTTCTCTATTCACAATCTCTAACCTTGAATGAATAATTCCTCCAGACACGAATGTATTAGATATATGGGGAAAGGTCATCGAACCCTATTTGATCTCAGCACCATTCAATCGTGCCCTCCGTCTCTCACGTTTCTTTTCCAGCTTCTCCTTTCTCTGTCTGGTATCTGGCCTATACCCCAGACCAAAGCGATCATGTTTGTCAACCAATCCTGGCACTCTAATCGGGCCCTGAAGGTATTTTCCGAGTCCCCTTCCCGGCAATGCTCCTTTTCCTACCATCAGCTGTAGGCCCATCCTTGTGGCTTCAGAGATTTTTGGCACTGGGACCTTGCCACCTTCACTGATGAAAGTCACATTTATAAACTCTAATGACCTGAAGGAGCACTCTATAGCCTCCGTGTCATTCTCTATGTACGGTGCATTACTAGCAACCGACGCAATGATATCCTCCTCTGCGTTTATGGTTATCAATCGGCCATCTGTCACCAGCTTCAGCTTTTGGTGCAATGACGATGGTACAGCTCCCGCTGAGTGGATCCACGGCCTCCCCAATAAGCAATTATAAGAAGGCTTGATGTCCATCACAAGGAAATCTACCTCGTACGTGTTTGGCCCAATTAGAAGGGGTATCTCGATCCTCCCCATCACTTTTCTCTCACTGCCATCGAAGGCTCTGACTATATTTTGGCATGTTTTCATGTGAGAGCTATCTACAGGTAACCTGTCCAGTGTAGATAGGGGCAAGACGTTCAGTGCCGATCCGTTGTCAATTAATACCCCTGGCAGTGTATACCCTTTGCATCAGGTAGTGATGTGCAAAGCCTTAGTAGATCCCATGCCCCGTGGTATTTCATCATCGCGTGAAAGAGATGAGATTGTCTCATGCTTATGTTACTAACGAGGCGGTCTAGCTTGTTTACCGAAATGTCCTCGTGACATAAATTTCGTTTAACACCTTCATTAGCGCATTGCGATGTACCTCTGAGTTTAGGATCAAAGTCAGTACTGATGTACGTGCTGGCTGCTTGTGTAGTTGCTCCACGACACTATACTCACTGTGCTTCAAGAATTTCAAAAACTCTCTCGCCTTACTCTCTGCTACTGGCTCATTAACCAGTGGTCTTGTCTTCTCGTCTCCCCTTCTCATCATAGAGGACTAAACACGGGTTGGGTGTCTTTGGCCAAACTCTCTTTTCCGAAAACTATCACAGTGCAATTGTAATTCCAAGGTACCCTCTTATCATCTTTATATGGAAAAGTCATGGGTTTTTGAATTATAATCATCGGAGGAGAAGTTACGAGTTTTCTGAGTACAACCCTCGGTGTACCCTTATAAGGAGAAGTCACGAGTTTTTTAATTTTGACCTCGGTTCTACCTTCACTCGGCGTCGTCGACCCACGGCCGTGTGATAATCACTAGTGGGTGATTGACTTTAGGGATCCTTCTGCAGACTCTCTTACGTGGAACATACGTCATCTCCTTCCACCAAGTCAAAGAACTCCAGCTCTTTATTATCCATTAGCCCTTGTACTAGGGCTCTCGAATTCGTTACATTCTTTGGATTTCATGGCCTTCTTTGTCATGGAACTCACAGTAGTTCCTTGTATCTTGAGATATGTTTACATTCTCTTGCAGAACTAACCCCATTTTCTCCATTTCTTTCCAAACCTCTCTCAATGGGGTTCGACCTTAGCAATCTCTGTTTGAACCTTCTTCCCTATTTTCAACTATTGCGTTTACCCCATTATCAATATGGTGGTAACGGATTTCCTCCACCAGCGGGTCATTGAAGTCTACCACCCCGCCTTGATAAGTCTCTCAACTAGTCTTTTGAATGAAGTACAGTTTTCTATTGAGTGACCTACTACATCCGCATGGTACTCACACTGAGCGTTTGTGTCATACCACTTGGGATATGGAGGTTGCAGCAGCTTCAAGTAAAACGGGGATACGACGTGCGCATCGAATAAAGTCTTATACAACTCCTTATACGTCACCGGTATAGGAGTAAATTGGAATTTTTCAGTCTTCTGCCTCGTGTTGGGCTCATGTCTTAGTTGGGCCTGCTGGCCCACAGCTACCGCTCTCGGTTGGGTAATAGTAATAGGTTTAGGATAACCCGAGCTTATATTTCCTACTTCACTTTCCCTTTTCTTCGGAGCCGCTCTTCTCGTGCTCTCTCCTGCCTCTATCTTTCCACACCTGATCGCGTTCTCTATCATCTCGCCTGACATCACCATGTCGGCGAAACTCTTAGTCGCGCTCCCTAACATGTGGTTAATAAAAGGTGCCTTCAAGGTATTGATGAAGAGCATAGTCATTTCTTTCTCCGATAACGTGCATTTGGACTGTTTAGCGACCTCCTCCATCTTTGTGCGTACTTCCAAACTTTCTTTGACTTTTTCTCCATATTTTGCAGCGTGATCCTGTCAGGTGCTATATCGGTCACATGGCCGTAATGCTTCATGAAAGCATGTGCCAAATCTCTCCACGATTTGATTTGGGTACAACTCGGTGATTGTACCATTTTTTTGCTGCCGCCGATCGGTATCCGAAAGCGGTGGATCAATAATCGGTCATTGTTGACATATCCGTCATTCTACGCATGAACATCGTAATATGAGCCTCGGGGCGGCTGGTCCCGTTGTACTTTTCAAACTCGGCATCTTGAACTTTGAGGAAGTACCAAATTCGGGACTAGACTCACTTCTTAGCATCCACCTCGCATTGGTAATCAACACTTTCCAATGCTTTAAACTTCTCATCCAGCCATTTGCAGCGATCCTCAAACTCCTTTGGAAACTCCGCCTTCGCTTTCTCCTCCTCTACTGCATCGTCGAAATCAGGGACCATGATCTTTGGCAAATTGTCTCCAGGGTTAGAGCTCAAGCCCGTCGGGAAGTTTGCCGGTGCCGAGGCACCAGTTTGATATTGAGGCCTGATATTAACAGACACTTTCGGAGGCTGCTCTTGAGAATTTACCGGGGCTAGGCCTGACGGATAAGCAGAATTTTCATTTTCATCCCCGACATCGACCATAGGGCCTTTTCCTTTATCCTGCGCTCCAGTCAACAACAGCGTTAACTGGCTCATCATACTTCTCTGGGATTCCAGCATTTGATCCCTCACGTCTTGTTGGATTTTGGCCAACTGCTCTTGTATCTGAGTCTACAACTGGTCTTGCATCTCTTTCTGCATCTGCTCCAACCTTTCCAACCTTTGATCCATGATTTTTGTTTTCCTTCGTGTATAGTAGTGGTGTTCCAGGATAACTAAAATATGACCTCTAGTTAATAGGGTTTTTTATGAAATTTAATGCAAATGATATGATGCAATGCCAATGCATGAAATGCAATGTAAATGAATGAATGCAAAAAGGCGTCAAGTCTGGTTCAATTTCTTATAGTAAACTTATTTAAAAAACAAAATCCTTTACATAAAACAGAGTCACATATACGACCTAGCCCTTATGCCCAAAGTTTTAACTTTCTTAAGAAGATAGGCTAACTCTCGGCCCTTGACTGACTCTGACTCATATACTATACTTAATACATCGGCCTGAACAGCTAAGGTTTGTAAATGCTCAGCCACTTCTCGTATCTGAATCACGGCCTCGCCCATAAGGTAGTCTCTTTCTCTGATTTGGTTCTGAGAACGTTGAAGTTGTTCTTCCCGTCGCTCGTTATTTGCCTCCAATAGTTGGATCCGGAGCTCACTATTTTGCAGCGCCGTTTCAAGCTTTACTACCTTTCCTTTCAACTCTTCAATCTTGTTTAGGCTTGATTCCAACTTCACCGTAGGGTTGCGGCTTCGACACAATGCCTTCTCCAATTCTGCTACTCGAGCTCTTAGCATCTTATATTTGCTTTGGCTCCCACCCATAGTCTTTTTCAGAGTATCTTTCTGTGTTTGAGCATAATGAAACCTCTTTTTCCACTGATCGACCTTAGCCTTCTCTTCTTGAAGTTCTTGACGCCATTGTTTTGAGGTTTTACCCAACCCAGCTGTCCTCATCGATAAGCGCATTTTTTTATAACCGGTCTTCAAGCTATCCAAATCTTCTTCAGCCTTTCTTTTTCATTTCCTCAATTTCTCAGCCTCTGATTTTTTGACATCAATATCTAATCTCAAGTGTACATTTTCTTCTTCCAGTTGTTCTATCTTTTTTCCCGAACTCCGCATTTTTACTTTCAAAGTCTTGCTTCAGGATTTCTAACTCGGAAGGGACTACTTGAAGGTATTCCTCTATCGGTTGAGCACCATATTGTATCGGTATAGGGATATTATCATTGATTCTCTGTCTTCGCCATGCATTATATTCGAGGGTTGCCATTGGGCCTACAGAAACTCTCTTCATTCGGTGAACCTGCTTCCAAGCCTCAGAAACTTCTCGAACTCTCTTCTTATAATTATTCCCCCTATACGAGAATTCAAACTGAGCTAGCCCATGCGTTGCTGGTATAAATTACCTTGACTTGTATTGCCTTAGCACCAGTAAAGGAGCATACCCAACGGCTCCCCAAATTCCTAGCAGAGGAACCCAATCATAACTCCCGCATCGATAGAGAATTTCATCGGGAATGAACCAATGAGCTTTCCATTCAACGTCCTTTTCCTGGAGGTTCTGAAGAAGTGCGATCCAGCTTTCTTCTGATATGTCATCTCTTCTGGGCGTAGCTGCCAACTCCTTTAACGGGGAGTAATTCTCAGAAAAAACCCGATAAGAAACTCTGTCTACTTTCCAGAAATGGCTTTGGAACCAAACCAACAATAGCTGGGTGCATCCCATGAATCTACCTTCACCTGCCCCTCGACATGCGTTCAAAGATCTAAAGGTTTCGGCAAGAATCGCTGGTACTGGCGTAACCCCCTTGTCAAGTCAATCGAATAGGTCGGTAACCGCTTCATCTATATGCCTCAGAGCTTTAGGGAAAATTACCAAGCCGTAGATACTTAAGGCGAACATGTCAACTTTTCTCTTGGTATCTGGATGTGCCACAATCAGCTCCCTCAAACTCACCCAATGAATGCATTTTCCTTCACCTTTTTACTGAATTCGTGTCGTGACCCACTGTTCACTCATCCCGGTGATACTCATCAGCTTCTTTACAAAAGTTGGTGCATTAGCGGCCCTGAAATAAACTTTGTCAACCTGAACCCTTTGGCTATGAAGCAAAGCCGTGTATTCTTCCACTGTAGGCACCAAATCCACTTCCCCAAATGTGAAAAAATGACTATAAGCGAGAATTCCAACATCGAGTCATAGCCGAAATAAGTGTTTGTCAACTCGATGTCCAGTAAGTAGGGTAGATCACCATAATTAAGGTAGAAAAGTCGCTTAGTTGCTTCATCCCAAACAGCCCATATATCTCTTAACTCTTGGAGCTTATTCGTGTCACACCGATGCGAGTGAAGTCCAATAATTCGATGTATACCCCTCGGTTAGACTATCCCCTTCTCAAGCCGTGTCTTCTCGACCATATACGCACGCCGCATTATCCTCTACGTTATCAAGGAATCCGTTCTCCATAACAAGCTTTCTAACTTAGTAATTAAAACAGAATCGACGCCTTTTAAGTATGAAATGACATGCAAACATGACCAAAATAAAATAAGTTAGTATCGCATAAAAGTAATCAAAGCAAGTAAAAATGTCGAACCATTACATAGGTAGCCACTAAGGTTTAGCATGGCTCTACCTAGGTGGGCTCTTAAGGTTTACTATATGTGGTTTAGTTCTAAAGGAAGGGCACACGAACTAGCGATTCCTCAATCCTCACCCATTATAGGCTCATATGGATCGAGTTCGATTCAGGGGAATACATTTCCCTATGGCCATGCGGAGGTGAAAACCTCACGGAACCATAGGTACGGATGTACTCTAAGGCAGTCCCCTAGCCCATGCGGTGAAAACCTCACGAAGGCGTAGCTTCTCGCTCCCACTTAAGGGTGTGACCACAACGGTCATGCAACATGAATGCAGGAATATCCTATGAGTCTCAAACCACAACAACCATATGACGCGACACAAACTCATGCAATGAAAGAAACGAAATCAAAATTTTATTTTCGATAAAAGGACATTAATTAATCCATTCTACGGCTTGACTCTCTTATTGGTCCCCAGCGGAGTCGCCAAGCTGTCGAAACCATTTTTTGTTTGAAAAATGGGCCGACTTTAGAAGGAAAATGGAGTCGCCACCAATCTTTTTTGAAGTGCGATTGGGCCACTTTAGAAAACGTTTTGGTCTACGAATTTTAAGAAAACGGGTCCGGGAGTCGGTTACGCGCGAGGAAGGATTAGCACCCTCGCAACGCCCAAAATTGGTACCTTATTGATTGATTAATGTCCTTAATGTCGAAAATTAGAAAAGATTTTAAAGTATGAATCTTTAAAGAATATTTGGATAACTCGAATTGGATATCGAAACTCTCTTGTTCCGAAAAGACGAAATACCACATCCAGCACGATAGGACACGATGTTTCAAACCCTTGATGCCAAGATCATTTCATGATTTCCAAAATTCATGTGTTGCAATTTTGAAAAGGGTATTTCACTATTTGGCCAAACTAAAAATCGAAACCCAGCACAATTGGGCACGATTCCTTGAATTTCCAATCATGAAATATTGCCTTTATTTCAGAAAATCCGGTCAAAATCTCTGAAGGATGTTTGGTCGTTTGGACAAATAGAAAATCGAGACACAGCACGATTGGGCACGAATCTCTTGGCCTTCCAAACACGAAACATTGCCTTATTTTCAAAAAACACGATCAAAATCTTTAAAGGATATTTAGTGATCTAGACGAACGAAGAATCGAAGCCCAGCACGATTGGGCACGATTTCCCAAACTTCCAAACACACAAAATTACCTTTATGAAACCCCTTTTTTTTATGGATTTTTGGGAAAAAAAGGTAAATGATAGCAAAAACAAAAAGTGATAAAAGGCAATTCGAAATCATCGATCTATATGAAATGATGGGAACAAGGATAAATAAACCATAATAGTAAAAAAAACACTAATAAAAATAGCAATGATGATGTTGATAGTAAAAAAATAAAAGTAATAATAACCCTAGTAATAAGAATGAAAATAATAAACCTAATAATAAATAATAAGTAATAATAATATGTATATATGAATACGTAAAAATTGAAATACTAAATATATAAAATAGTTAAAAGAGGTAAAATATCTATATATAAAAATAGGTAAAAAATATATATAGTTTAAAATTAATAGTAAATATATATGATAAATATAATAGTAAAATACTAGTACCCATATTAAAAAATAGAAATAATAACAGATATAATAGCATGTAATAAAATATAAAATAAAAGTAATAAATATGAAATATTAGTAATACAATAATATAACGATAAATACAATAATAATAAATACAGTATAATAATAATATATACGTAGAATAAAATATAGTGGCAATAACAAAAATAAATAATAATAATAATAATATTAAAAATGATAACAATAATAAAATAATGACAATAATCGAAAAATAATAAAAGAAAATGAGAAAAAGGACAAAATTAAACTTCAAAATTAAACTTCGGGCAAATCTCAAAATAAATAAAAGAAAATGGACCGAATTAAACACGCGCGCAATAGGGGGAGGAGCCAAAGCGAAATTATCCCACAATCCCTAACGCAGCATTTAAAATGCGGACCAAATTGAATCAAAAACCGAAACTCTGGGGTGAATTTAAACAATAAAGAAAACTGCAGGGGGATGTAATCAAAACAAGGGCGCAAAGGGAAGGACCAACCGCGAATTTACCCATTTAGGGTAAAAATGCGCATATTCACCTGCAAAAGCAAGTAATTGCGCGGGGCCCACTCCTTTTAAAAGTCATCACTTCCTCTTGATTTTTTTAAACCCCAATTCATTCTTTTTTTTTTTGTTTTTAAAACATTTTTACAAACCCAAAAAAAATCAAAAGGGGCTATTGTTTTCTCTGCTAGGGTATGAGAATTAGCCCCCAAATCTGCTGTCGATTTACCAAACCCTTCCTCTTGAGTGCCAATCCGCCACCATAAACGGCGACTAGCAGACTCAAGCTTCGGGGGTTTCTATTTTCCACCATGAAATCCCATCTACGCCTCAATCTCGACAAGGCTAATAGGATTCTGTCAACGCCTTTATAAAGGTAAATCCTATTTACTTTCTCTTCTATTTTCACATGCAAGCAAAGAATCAAAGTGAAGAACCACAATAGAAAATAATCGAAAAAGAAAAATTCAAATCACCTTCAAAAGAAATTGATTTTTGATTGTTTTTTTTTTATTTCGTGTGTATCCAAAAGAAAAGAAAAAATCGGGATCCCCCTAGTATTCGATACTTGTGTGTATTTTTCGTGTAAACCCCCCCTTTTTACACTGTTCGGTGTGGCTTTTATAGCCCTCTTATAACCGAATTTCTCCTATTTCGTAGTTACATGGAAACGTAGTGGATGAGGGCACGTCACGGAGAGCGTGGTGGGCGGAGAAGTAGGCGCGCGAGGAAGGCAGCTGGCGGCGCTGGTAGTTGGCTAGGTTTTCAATTTGTTTTCTGTTTTAGGTTTGATAGGTTTGGGCTTTAGGTTTGTATTGGGTTTGTAATTGGGTCATTCGGGTATGTAAAAATGGACTGTTTGTATTGGACTATTTTTCTCTGGTTTGGTACTAGTATTGGGCTCCGGGTTTTAAATTGGGCCCTACAGCTGTAAGGCCCAATTTTAACCCGGAGCCCAATAAACAAAACCCCAAAAATTTTACAACAAATTAAGCCCAAATAGCACAGCCCAATACCCAAAAACACAGCCCAAATTTTGCAAAGTCGAGAAAACTTCGTGAAGTCGCTAGAGTCCCCACGCCGCACGACCCTTGCCAAACAAAGCCTTCCTTCGCATCATTCGCCATCACGCACGCCACCTACAGCCTCCGTGTACCTTCAAAATAGAGGAAAATTGTTTGTAAAAATGGCTATATAAGAGTAGGAATCACGAGTGTAAAGGGATCTCTTTTTTTTACGCAATTTTATACTTGAAAGCAATATACTCACAAGTTTCCAGAAATCCCAATACACAATCTCAATGAGGTAAACATTTAGTAAAAGAGAGGTATACATTCGAATAGGAATAAATTTTTCAGGGTAATTTTCGCCCATTTTATCGATTGTATAAAATTTCTTTTACATGTTTTTCGAAAATAACCGAAAGCAAAGAGAAGGGAGGAAGCTTACCAAACCGTCAGACGTCGTCATGCAAACGGTCGCCTAACCGGCGGTGATGCGGCGATGAGGGGAGACCCAAACCCAAACAAAATGAAAAAGGGGATTTTGGTTTTGGTTTTAAAAACAGAGAGTGGAATGGAAGGAAAATGGGTTTTTTTGTTTTAAAAATTAAAAGAGAAGGGTGCGATTAAAGGGGGAAGGCCCCACGTGATTACTTGCTTCAAATAGGTGTATTTGCGCAATTTCACCCTTGATGGGTAAATTGCGCGGTTGGTCCTTTTAGTTTGCGCCACCGCTTAATTGCATCCTATTACGCTTTTTTTTCTTATTATTTAAAATTTTTCCTCAATCTTATTCGCCACTTCAATTTGGTCCGCACCAAGCGCTGCGTTTCGGGTGGTGGGAATAATTCTCGCATTGGTCCTCTACATCGCGCGCGCGACGTTACGATTTGGTCCCTCCCGCTCTATTTGTTTTTAATTTGCCCTAAACTCTTGTTTTAAGTTTAATTCAGATTATTATTTTACCTATTTTGTTTTATTTTCAAATTAGTTATCTTTAATGTATCTTATTATTCTTATTATTATATTTATCATTATATTATTTTATTACTAATATTTTTTCTTTACTTTTTTTTTATTTTTTTACATATTATTATATTTATTATTCTCATTCTTATTAATACTATTTTTATTTTATTATTAATATACCGTTATTTTTATGTACTATACTTGGTATTATCATATCTATTGTTATACTATTGTATTACTAACATTCTTTTTTATTTATTACTTTTATTATTTTATATTTTATTATATACTATTATATCATTATTTTTATTATCACTACTATTTATATATTACTATTATATTTCTATTATATCTACTCTTATATATATATATATATATATTATTTTTATTATTATTATCAAATGTTTTATTTTCCTTTACGTCTACTATTTATTTAGTACTATTATTTTATTGTCTTCTTATTATGTTTATTTTGGATTATTATTATTATTCTTTTATCTAGTACTATTATTGCTATACTATACTTATTATTATTATTATTTATCATTATATTACTTTATTATTAATATCTTTCTTCATTTTTTATTTTCTTTTATATACTATCATATCTATTATCCCATATATTACGGTTTGCTTTAATTGTTTATTTATATTTTTTTTTATATCTAATATTTTATTACTATCAGTATACCTTTATTTTTTTTACTATTATTCTTTATTAAGGTTAATATTATTACCATGACTTTTATATTCATTATTAATTATTTATTATTAGTGTAGTATTAGCATTATTACTATTTATTTCCCCCTTTTGGGTACATTGTCGCTATTTCCTATTAATCGTGTCTACATTTTCACGTATTTATTTTTGGTTTCTTTCAATTTAAAAAAAAATGTTTCAATAAGGCAATGTTTCGTGTTTGGAAGTTCGAGAAAGTCGTGCCCAATCGTGCTGGGTTTCGATTTTCTGTTCATCCAAACAATTAAATATCCTTCAAAGATTCTTTTATCGTGTTTCTTAAATAAAGGCAATATTTCATGATTGGAAATTCAAGGAACCGTGCCTAATCGTGCTGGGTTTCGGTTTTTAGTTTGGCCAAATAGTGAAATACCCTTTTCAAATTGCAATGTATGAGATTTAGAGATCATGAAACAATCTTGGTATCGAGGGTTTGAAACATCGCGCCCTATCGTCTTTGGATGTGGTGTTTCATCTTTTCGAGAACAAGAGAGTTTCGATATCAAATGGGTTATCCAAACATTTTTGAAGATTCATATTTTAAAATATTTTCTAATTTTTCGATATTAAGGACATTAATCAATCAATACGGTACCAATTTTGGGCGTTGCGAGGGTGCTAACCCTTCCTCGTATGTGAACCGACTCGAGCCCGTTTTCTTAAAATTCGTAGACCAACATGTTTTATAAGTGGCCCAATCACACTTCAAAAAAAAAAAGATTGGTGACGACTCGTTTCCATATTTTTAAAGTCGGCCCGTTTTCCAAACAAAAATGGTTTCGATGACTTGGCGACTCACTGGGGACCAATAAGAGAGTCAAGCCGTAGAATGGATTGATTAATGTCCTTTTATAGAAAATAAAATTTTGATTTCGTTTCTTTCATTGCATGAGTTTGTGTCGCGTCATATGGTTGTTGTGGTTTGAGACCCATAGGATATTCCTGCATTCATGTTGCATGACCGTTGTGGTCACACCCTTAAGTGGGAGCGAAGCTACGCCGTGAGGTTTTCACCCGCATGGGCTAGGGATCGCCTCCGAGTACATCCGTACCTATGGTTCCGTGAGGTTTTCACCTCCGCATGGCCATAGGGAAATGTATTCCCGAACCGAACTCGATCCGTATGAGCCTATAATGGGTGAGGATTGAGGAATCTGCTAGTTCAGTACCCTTCCTTTAGAACTAAACCACATATAGTAAACCTAAGAGCCCACCCTAGGTAGAGCCATGCTAAACCTTAGTGGCTACCTATGTAATGGTTCGACATTTTTTACTTGCTTTGATTACTTTTATGCGATACTAACTTATTTTATTTTGGTCATATTTGCATGTCATTTCATACTTAAAAGGCGTCGATTCTGTTTTAATTACTAAGTTAGAAAGCTTGTTATGGAGAACGGATTCCTTGATAACGTAGAGGATAATGCGTCGCATGCGTATATGGTCGAGAAGACACGGACTTGAGAAGGGGATAGTCTAACCGAGGGGTATACATCGAATTATTGGACTTCACTCACATCGGTGTGACATGAATGAGCTCCAAGAGTTAAGAGATATATGGGCTGTTGGGATAAAGCAACTAAGCAGACTTTTCTACCTTAATTATGGTGATCTACCCTACTTATCTGGACATCGAGTTGACAAACACTTATTTCGGCTATGACTCAAGATTGGAATTTCGCTTATAATTTGTTTCACATTCGGGGAAGTGGATTTGGTGCCTACAGGTGGAAGAATACACGGCTTTGCTTCATAGCCAAAGGGTTCAAAGTTGACAAAGTTTATTTGGGCCGCTTAATGCACCAACTTTTGTAAAGAAGCTGATGAGTATCACTAGGATGAGTGAACAAAGTGGGTCGCAACACTAATTCAACAAAAGGTGAAGAGGAATGCATTCCTTGGGGGAGCTTGAGGGAGCTGATTGTGGCACATCCAGATGCCAAGAGGAAAGTTGACATGTTCGCCCTAAGTATCTACGGCTTGGTAATTTTCCCCAAAGTTCTGAGACATATAGATGAAGCGGTTCATCGACTTATTCGATCGACTTGACAAGGGGTTACGCCAAGATCTGGCGATTCTTGCCAAACGCTTAGATCTCTACGAACTCGCGTCGAGAGCGGTGAGGGTAGATTCATAGGTTGCGCGCAACTATTGTTGGTGTGGTTCCATAGCCATTTCTGGAAAGTAGATAGATCTTCTTGTCGGGTTTTCTTTGCGAAGTACTCCCCATTAAAGGAGTTAGCACCGCACCCGGGAGAGATGACGATCGTAAGAGAATTGGATCGCGCTTCTTCGAATCTTCAAGAAAAGATGTGGAATGGAGAGCTTCTTGGTTCGTCCGGATGAAATTCTCTACCGGTGTGGGAGTTATGATTGGGTTCCTCTGTTAGGGATCCGGGAGCCGTTGGGTATGCTCCTTTGCTCGTGCTAAGGCGGCATCAATCGAGACGCTTTATACCGTAACGCATGGGCTAGCTCGGTTTGAATTCTCGTATAGTGGGAATAATTATAAGAAGAGAGTTCGAGAGATTTCGATGCGTGGAAGCAGATTCACCGAATGAAAAAGTTGCAATGGGTCCAATGGTAACCCTCGAATATAATACATGGCGGAGTAGGAGATTAAATGATAATATCCTCGGACCGACACAGATCTTGATCGATCGATAGAGGAATACCTACAAGTAGTCCCTTCCGAGTTGGAGATCATGAAACAGGACTTTGAAAGTAAAAATTTGAGTTAGGGAAAAGATAGAACAACCTGGAAGAGGAAAAAATGAGCTTGGGGTTAGATATTGATATCCGTAAGTCGAGGTCGAGAAGTCGAGGAAAGGAAAATGAAGGCCAAAGAAGATTTGGATAGCTTGAAGACCGATTATAAAAAGTTGCATCGATCGATGAGGGGCTGGTCGGTAAAACCTCGTAACAATGGCATCAAGAAGTTCGGAAGAGAAGGCCAAGGTTGATCGGTGGAAGGAGAGGTTCCATGAGGCTCGTGCACAAAAGGATACTCGAGAAAAGGCGTAGGTGAGAGCCAAAGTGAGAATGAGATGTTAAGAGCTCGAGTAGCAGAGCTAGAAAGGGCATTGTCTCGAAGTCGTAGCTCTACGGTGAAATTAGAATCAAGCCTAAATCAGATTGAAGAGTTGAAAGGAAAGGTGGTAACACTTGAAACGGCGCTGCAAAATAGTGAGCTCCGGATCCAACTATTGGAGGCAAATAACGAGCGACGGGAAGAACAACTTCAACGTTCTCAGAACCAAATCAGAGAAAGAGACTACCTTATGGGCGAGGCCGTGATTCAGATACGAGAAGTGGCTGAGCATTTACAAACCTTAGCTGTTCAGGCCGATGTATTAAGTATAGTATATGAGTCAGAGTCAGTCAAGGGCCGAGAGTTAGCCTCTCTTCTTAAGAAAGTTAAAACTTTGGGCATAAGGGCTAGGTCGTATATGTGACTCTGTTTTATGTAAAGGATTTTGTTTTTTAAATAAGTTTTCTATAAGAAATTGAACCAGACTTGACGCCTTTTTGCATTCATTCATTTACATTGCATTTCATGCATTGGCATTGCATCATATCATTTGCATTAAATTTCATAAAAAACCCTATTAACTAGAGGTCGTATTTTAGTTATCCTGGAACACCACTACTATACACGAAGGAAAACAAAAATCATGGATCAAAGGTTGGAAAGGTTGGAGCAGATGCAGAAAGAGATGCAAGACCGATTGCGCTTGCACTTCAGATGCAAGAGCGATTGGCCAAAATCCAACAAGGCGTGAGGATCAAATGCTTGAATCCTGCAGAAGTATGATGAGCCAGTTAACGCTGTTGTTGACTGGAGCGCAGGAAAAAGGAAAAGGCCCTATGGTCGATGTCGGGGATGAAAATGAAAATTCTGCTTATCCGTCAGGCCTAGCCCCGGTAAATTCTCAAGCGCGATTTCTCGAGAGTGTCTCGGTAATATCGGCCTCGAAGATCAAACCGGTGCCTCGCACCGCAAACTTTCCGACGGGCTTGAGCTCTAACCACGAGACAATTTGCCAAAGATCATGGTCCCCGATTTCGACGATGCAAGAGGGGAGAAAGCGAAGGCGGAGTTTCCAAAGGAGTTTGAGGATCGCCGCAAAATGGTGGAGGAGAAGTTTAAAGCATTGGAAAGTGTTGATTACCAATGCGAGGTGGATGCTAAGAAGTGAGTCTAGTCTCGAATTTGGAACTTCCTCCGAAGTTCAAGATGCCAGAGTTTGAAAAGTACAACGGGACCAGCTGCCCTGAGTCCCATATTACGATGTTTTGTCGAATGACGAGATATGTCAATAATGACCAGTTATTGATCCACTGCTTTCAGGACAGTCTGACCGGAGCTGCAGCAAAATGGTACAATCAGCTGAGTTGTACCCAAATCAAATCGTGGAGAGATTTGGCACAGGCTTTCATGAAGCATTACGGCCATGTGACCGATATAGCACCTGACAGGATCACGTTGCAAAATATGGAGAAAAAGTCAGGCGAAAGTTTCAGGAAGTACGCACAAAGATGGAGGGAGGTCGCTACACAGGTCCAGCCACCGTTACTGGAGAAAGAAATGACTATGCTCTTCATCAATACCTTGAAGGCACCTTTTATTAACCACATGTTAGGGAGCGCGACTAAGAGTTTCGCCGACATGGTGATGTCAGGCGAGATGATAGAGAACGCGATCAGGTGTGGAAAGATAGAGGCAGGAGAGAGCACAAGAAGAGCGGCTCCGAAGAAAAGGGAAAGTGAAGTAGGAAATATAAGCTTGGGTTATCCTAAACCTATTACTATTATCCAACCGAGAGCGGTAGCTGTGGGCCAGCAGGCCCAACCAAGACAAGAGCCCAACACGAGGCAGAAGATTAAAAAATTCCAATTTACTCCTATACCGGTGACGTATAAGGAGTTGTATAAGACTTTATTCGATGCGCACGTCGTATCCCCGTTTTACTTGAAGCCGCTGCAACCTCCATATCCCAAGTGGTATGACACAAACGCTCAGTGTGAGTACCATGCGGATGTAGTAGGTCACTCAATAGAGAACTGTACTTCATTCAAAAGACTAGTTGAGAGACTTATCAAGGCGGGGGTGGTAGATTTCAATGACCCGCCTGGTGGAGGAAATCCGTTACCCAGTCATATTGATAATGGGGTAAACGCAATAGTTGAAAATAGGGGAAGAAGGTTCAAACAGGAGATTGCTAAGGTCAGAACCCCATTGAGAGAGGTTTGGAAAGAAATGCAGAAAATGGGGTTAGTTCTCGCAAGAGAATGTAAATAGATCTCAAGATACAAGGAACTACCGTGAGTTCCATGACAAAGAAGGCCATGAAATCCAAAGCAATGTAACGAATTGAGCCCTAGTACAAGGGCTAATGGATAATAAAGAGTGGAGTTCTTTAACAGTGGAAGGAGATGACGTATGTTCCATGTAAGAGGGTCTGAAAGGATCCCTAAAGTCAATCACCCACTAGTGATTATCACACGCCGTGGGTCGACGACGCCGGGTGAAGGTAGAACCGAGGGTCGAAATTAAAAACCCGTGACTTCTCCTTATAAGGGTACACCGAGGGTTGTACTCAGAAAACTCGTAACTTCTCCTCCGAGGATTATAATTCAAAAACCCATGACTTTTCCATATAAAGATGACAAGAGGGTACCTTGGAATTACAATTGCACTGTGATAGTTTCCAGAAAAGAGAGTTCGGCCAGCACACCCAACCCAGAAGCTGAGTCCTCTATGATGAGAAGGGGAGACGAGAAGACAAGACCACTGGTTAATGAGCCAGTAGCAGAGAGTAAGGCGAGAGAGGTTTTGAAATTCCTGAAGCACAGTGAGTACAGTGTCGTGGAGCAACTACACAAGTAGCCAGCACGCACATCAGTACTGACTTTGATCCTAAACTCAGAGGTACATCGCAATGCGCTAATGAAGGTGTTAAACGAAATTTATGTCGCTGGGGACATTTCGGTAAACAAGCTAGACCGCCTCATTAGTAACATAAGCGCAGACAATCTCATCTCTTTCAGCGATGATGAAATACCGCCGGGGGCATGGGTTCTACTAAGGCTTTGCACATCACTACCCGATGCAAAGGGTATACACTGCCAGGGGTATTACTTGACAACGGATCGGCACTGAACGTCTTGCCCCGATCTACACTGAATAGGTTGCCTGTAGATAGCTCTCATATGAAGTCATGCCAGAATATAGTGAGAGCATTTGACGGCACTGAAAGGAAAGTAATGGGAAGGATTGAGATACCTCTCCTTATCGGGCCAAATACATACGAGGTAGACTTCCTCGTGATGGACATCAAGCCTTCGTATAATTGTCTATTGGGGAGGCCCTGGATCCACTCAGCAGGAGCCGTACCATCGTCATTGCACCAAAAGTTAAAATTGGTGACAGAGGGCCGGTTGATAATCATAAGTGCGGAGGAGGATATCATCGCATCAGTTACTAGTAATGCACCGTACATAGAGAATGATACGGAGGCTATAGAGTGCTCCTTCAGGTTACTGGAGTTTGTAAATGCGACTTTCATCAGTGAAGGAAGCAAGATTCCGGCGCCCAAAATCTCTAAAGCAACAAGAATGGGCCTACAACTGACAGTAGGAAAAGGAGCATTGCCTAGGAAGGGACTCGGAAAATATCTCCAGGGGCCAGTCAGAGTGCTAGGATTGGTTGACAAGCATGATCGTTTTGGCACAGGGCATAGGCGGATGCCGATGCAGAGAAAGGAGGAGGCTGGAGAGGAAACGTGAAAGCAGCGAAGGCACAACTGAATGGTGCAGAGATCGAGTGGGGTCCAATGACCTTTCCCCATATATCTAAACATTCGTGTCAGGGGGAATTATTCATTTGGGACGGAGAACGTGAATAAGGAAACGGGCCGAGAGGATATGATGGGGCTTTGAACATTAATGTCGTGTTCAAGAAAGTTCGAGGAGAGGAAACTTGGCGGGTATTCGCCCCTACGAGCTGGAAGTGTTCTCGGACAAATCGGATCATGGAATAAATTCTGTAGTTTTTAGGACTAAAACAGAGTAATGTTCAAAACACACTTGTTGTTTCAAGCCTAGGGAACAACGAGAATCTTTTGTGAAATAGGCTCATGTTTAAGCATCTTTACTTTCAATAAAAGTGCATTTTCCTTTCATACCGTGCAGTTATTCTTTTGTTTCTTTTCCATTCCATTCATAACCATAACGCATAAGTATTTCTTAAATTCATTTTCATTGAATACTCTTTCATACCTACCATAGGTCCCCAGATATCGATGTCATGAACAACGCTGTTACGGACCCAGAATTTCCTGATGAGCAAGACATGTGCCCAGAAGAACCTCAAGACTTTACAGATGACGGAGATTGTAGTATATCCCCGGATCTGTTAAGGATGGTGGAGCAGGAAGAAATACTGATTCTGCCTCACAAAGAGACAATTGAGAATGTGACTCTAGAGGAAGGGAAAGAGGTGAAAATTGGAACCCTCATCACCAGGGAAACAAGGCAGGACCTCATCAGGCTTCTGTTAGAGTTCAAAGATGTCTTTGCCTGGTCGTACCAGGACATGCACAGGTTGAGCCCACGATATTCTGATTACATCGTATCCCAATAAAGGAAGATTGCAAGCCGGTTCAACGAAGCTCAGAAGGATGAGACCCGATGTTGCGGTGAAAATCGAGAGAGAGGAGATCAAGAAGCAATTTTGACGCTGGGTTCTTACGAGTTGTGAAATACTCAGAATGGGTAGCCAACATTGTCCCCGTTCCTAAGAAAGATGGGAAAGTACGAATGTGTGTCGACTATAGAGACCTAAACAAGGCCAGCCCAAAAGACAACTTCCCCCGCCTCACATTGACACTCGGTGGATAACACGGTAGGTTTCTCATTCTTCTCATTCATGGATGGTTTCTCAGGATACAATCAAATAAAGATGCATCCACGAGGACATGGTAAAGACTACCTTCATAACCTTATGGGAACTTTTTGTTACCAAGTGATGCCATTTGGGTTAAAGAATGCGGGGCAACATATCAAAGGGCTATGGTAACCTTGTTTCACGACATGATGCACAAAGAGATTGAGGTCTACGTCGATGATATGATTGCAAAGTCTCGAAGCGGAAGGAGCATGTGCAAGTGTTGAGAAACTATTCTTGAGGTTGAGGAAATTTGGATGAAACTCAATCGACTAAGTGTACTTTGGGGCTCGATCGGGGAAGCTACTTGGTTTCGTGGTCGGTGAAAAAGGAATCAAGTAGACGAGATAAAGTCAATGCCGTGCAAAAGTTGCCTCCGTCGCGCACTCAAAAGGAAGTCCGAGGCTTTCTAGGAAGACTAAATTACATCGCTCGGTTCATCTCGCAATTGACTGAGAAGTGCGATCCCATATTTCGTATTCTTAAGAAACACAATCCAGGCATTTGGGACGATGAATGCCAGAAGGCATTTGACAAAATTAAACAGTACTTGTCTAATACTCTAGTGCTAATACCGTCCAATCCTGACAGACCATTGATTCTATATCTGACGGTATTCGATAATTCAATGGGATGTATGCTAGGCCAACATGACGAGACAGGGAAGAAAGAGAGGGCGATATACTACCTCAGCAAGAAATTCACCGAGTGTGAAATGAGATACTCGCCCATTGAGAAATTGTGTTGTGCATTAATCTGGACAACTCGGAGGTTGAGGCAGTACATGTTGTACCACACAACCTGGTTAATCTCGAAATTGGACCCTCTCAAGTACATGATGGAGTCGACCGCTTTGAATGGAAGAATGGCCCGATGGAAAATTTTGCTCTCCGAGTTTGACATAGTTTATGTGAACCAGAAGGCTGTGAATGGAAGTGCAATAGCAGATTTTCTAGCCAGCAGGGCGCTAGACGACTACGAACCCCTGAATTTTGATTTTCCCAATGAGGATCTGATGTTTGTAGCAACAATTGAAGAAAATATCTTAGAAAATCGTCTCTGGAAACTAAACTTCGACGGAGCATCAAATGCAGTTGGTAATGGAGTTGGAGCAATCCTGATATCCCCGAATGGAGACCATTATCCATTCACTTGCAAGTTGGATTTTAACTGCACGAACAATATGGCGAATCACTGAAGCATGTATCTTGGGAATTCGAGCAGCCATAGACCACAAAGTTAAGTCGCTAGAAGTATATGGAGATTCCGCGCTGGTAATCTATCAGCTCAAAGGAGAATGGGAAACAAGAGATCCCAAATTGATCACTCACAGAAAGTTAATGCGGAACTAATTGAGGAGTTTGATGATATCGCATTCTTTTACCTCCCGCGTGATGAAAACCAGATGGCTGATGCCTTGGCCACCCTAGCTTCTATGATCAGAGTAAACGAGCAAGAGGGTATGAAGCCCATCCAAATGAGTATTTATGAGACTCAGGCTCACTTCTTTGCAATATCAGTGAAGAAGAGGAAAGAGGTGATCATCCTTGGTATCGAGGATATTTTTGCGATATGTAAGGAGTCGTGAATATCCTGATCAAGCAACAAAAAATGATAGGAGAACATTGAGAAGACTAGCCAATGACTATGTCTTAGACGGAGAGATCCTGTATAAAAAGAGGAAAGATCGGTGTTGTTAAGATGTGTCGATCTTTGTTGAGGCTAGGAAAATCTGGAAGAAGTCCATGAAGGTGTACGTGGGACGCATGCCAACGGAGTTTACAATGGCCGGACAAATCATGAGATTTGGGTATTATCGGTCCACGATGGAAGGAGATTGTATTCGTTACGCCAAGAAATGCCACAAATGTCAGATTTATGGAGATAAGATACATGTGCCTCCTTCACCTCTTCATGTTATGACTTCCCCATGGCCTTTCTCAATGTGGGGAATGGGCGTCATTGGACCAATCTCACCGAAGGCTTCTAATGGACATCGATTCATCTTTGTGGTCATTGATTACTTCACCAAATGGGTAGAGGCGACTTCATATGCTAATGTCACGAAGACGGTAGTTAGTAAGTTTTTGAAGAAAGAGATCATATGTCGCTACGGTATGCCAGAAAGAATCATGTTCGACAATGCACTAAACTTGAACAACAGTGCGATAGCGTAAGTCCATGATCGGTTCAACATTAAGCACCATAACTCGTCGCCATATCGCTTGAAAATGAATGGAGCGATTGAGGCGGCTAATAAAAATATCAAGAAAATTGTGGGGAAAATGGTCTGAGACCTACAAGGATTGGCATGAAAAGTTACCACTTGCTCTCTATGCCTATCGAACATCGGTTAGAACCTCTACCAGGCAACTCCTTTCTCATTGGTTTATGGGATGGAAGCGGTCTTGCCTATTGAAGTTGAAATCCCTTCACTCGGGTTTTATCGAGTTGAAGTTGGACGAAGCGAGAATGGGTTCAATCTCGATATGATCAAGCCCGAACCTAATTGAGGAAAAGAGGCTAAGAGCCATTCGCCATGGTCAATTGTACGAAAGCGGATGATGCGGGCTTACAATAAGAAAGTCCATCCCCAGTATTCCACGAAGGAGATTTGGTGTTGAAACAGATCCTCCCTATGCAAAAGGACTTTAGGGGAAAGTGGATGCCTAATTGGGAAGGACCGTACGTTGTAAAGAAGGCCTTTTCTGGAGGAGCTTTGATACTAGCCGAGATGGACGGCGAGAGTCTGCCAAATCCAATTAATGCGGACTCGATCAAGAAGTACTTCGCATGAAAAGCGGGCCAAGGCAAAAACCCGCAAAGGGCGTCTTGAGTTCAAAAAAAAAAAGGGAGAGACCAAGGCGAAAACCCGTAAGGGGCGCTTTGAGACCAAAGGGGCTTTGGGTCGAAAACTCGAAAAGGGCGGCTCAAATTATGATTAACTTGGATGGGGCATACAGTGGTTTCGCTGCATTGGAATTAACAGTGAGAAGGTATGTTATGTTTTAGGACATCGACAGAGTACCATGGTTCTCCTAGACACATGTTGAGCTCAGAATGGTCTTCAAGAAGTACGTACAGAGAAGCTCGGGCTATGATATCTGGGGCATCAGTTCCGCTCTTACTCATTTTGTACCTTAGCAAAATTTACTGCCTTTGTTCAATACATTCTTCACGGGTTTTTGTCCCGAATAAATTCCAATTTCATTCATCTCTACAATCTTTTTCCAAGCATTTCATATTGAAGTAATGATTACTGAACAAATAATGCTTTCACAAAAGAAGTTTCATGTATTACTCTGAAAGTCTATAAATAAATACAAGAATCTGAAGCAGGACAATTATTTGGAACTAACCAGATTTAAAGGGTTCGGAATACTTGAAATAAGAGTCTAAGCAGTGATGATGTATTCAAATTTTGTGTTAGAAGTATCAGCAGAACAAGAAGCCATACAACGGGAATATTGCCCTAGCAAGCAGCGAGCAATAATAACTCAAGAGTTAAAAAAAATTGGATCATACCCATGACATTTTGCATGCATCCATTCATTCGCAATACATTGGTTAGGAGCATCTTTCAATCATGACATCCTAATCATTTGACATAAGCATAGACCCCATGAAGTCAATTCTACAGGTAGGTTCCCCAGAGGACAATGTAGCAAAGTTGATAGGAGCGGGTCGAAGACAACATATCTTATTTCTACTGAGCAGGAGTAGGGCAGATCGGAAGATTGAAGCCTTATCTTCACTGAGCAGGAGTGAAGCAGGCTAAAGATATTAGATCCTATCTCCATTGAGCAGGAGTGGAGCGGGTTGAAGACAACAGATCTTATCTCTATCGGCAGGAGTAGAGCGGATCGAAGGCGAAGCCTTATCTCCACCGGAAAGGAGTGGGAGCAGGCCAAAGATACAGATCTTATCTCTATTGAGCAGGAGTGGAGTAGATCGAAGACAACAGATCTTATCTCTACTGAGCAGGAGTGGGGCAGATCGAAGATAATGAGCCTTATCTCCACCGAGCGAGGGAGTGGAGTAGGCCAAAGATACAGATCTTATCTCCAGCGAAAGGTGAGTGGAGTAGATCGAAGACAACAGATCTTATCTCTACGAGCGGAGAGTAGAGCAGATCGAAAGATTGAAGCCTTATCTCTACTGAGCAGGAGTGGAGCAGGTTAAAGATGCAGATCCTATCTTCACTGAGCAGGAGTGGAGCGGATCGAAGACAACAGATCTTATCTCCACTTAGAAGGAGTGGGGCAGATCGAAGATAATGAGCCTTATCTTCACTGAGCAGGAGTGAAGCAGGCTAAAGATAGTGGATCTTATCTCTCACGGCGAGGAGTAGAGCGGATCGAAGATCAAGCCTTATCTCTACTGAGCAGTAGAGCAGGCTAAAGATAGTAGATCCTATCTCCACTGAGCAGGAGTGGAGCGGATCGAAGACAACAGATCTTATCTCTACTGAGCAGGAGTAGAGCAGATCGAAAGGCTGAAGCCTTATCTTCACTGAGCAGGAGTGAAGCAGGCTAAAGATAGTAGATCTTATCTCCACTGAGCAGGAGTGGGGCAGATCGAAGATAATGAGCCTTATCTTCACTGAGCAGGAATGAAGCAGGCTAAAGATAGTGGATCTTATCTCTACTGAGCAGGAGTAGAGCAGATCGAAAGACTGAAGCCTTATCTCTACTGAGCAGAAGTAGAGCAGGCTAAAGATAGTAGATCCTAGCTCCAATGAGCATGAGCGGAGTGGATCGAAAATGGCGCATCTTATCTCCATGTATCGGCAATGGATCAGATTTAAGCCACTAGCCTTATCTCCACTGAGCAGGAGTGGAACAGGCTGAAAGAAAGCAGATCTTGTCTTCACTGAGCAGGAGTGGAGTAGATCAAATACAGCAAGTCTTATCTCCATGTATCGGCAATGGAGCAGACTGAAGATCATAGCCTTATCTCCACTGAGCAGGAGTGGAGCAGGCTGAAAGATAACAGATCTTATCTCCACTGAGCAGGAGCGAAGCGGATCGAAAATGGCGGATCTTATCTCCATGTATCGGCAATGGAGCAAATTTAAGCCATTAGCCTTATCTCTACTGAGCAGGAGTGGAGCAGGCTGAAAGAAAGCAGATCTTATCTTCACTGAGCAGGAGTGGAGCAGATTGAATACAGCAAGTCTTATCTTCATGTATCGGCAATGGAGCAGACTGAAGATCATAGCCTTATCTCCATTGAGCAGGAGTGGAGCAGGCTGAAAGATAGCAGATCTTATCTTCACTGAGCAGGAGTGGAGCAGATCAAATATAGCAAGTCTTATCTCCATATATCGACAATGGAGCAGACTGAAGATCATAGCCTTACCTCCACTGAGCAGGAGTGGAGCAGGCTGAAAGAAAGCAGATCTTATCTTCACTGAGCAGGAGTGGAGCAGATCGAATAGGATGAACCTTAATCCCCTAAGCGGTAGGGTAACAGGTTAGAAATAACAGATCTTATCTCCACTAAGCAGTAGTGGAGTTGATCGAAACAAAATTCCTATACCCCTGAGGATGCAATGGGTCAAAGCAAGGCTACATCAAGTCAGGACTCAGCAATACGGGGCAAAATTGGTTCTTTTAAAGTCTTTGCTCTATTCTCGTTACACGACAATGAGCAAAGAGGGGCAGCTGTAAGGCCCAATTTCAATACCGAGGCCCAAATCAAAAGTCAGAATTAAAAACGGCCCAAAGTTTTAGCCCCAAAACTTAACAAAAATAGGAATTAAAAGGAAACCCTAGCAGAACGGCGCCGCAAGCCCCGCAATAGTTCCCGAGTCGTGTGTGCCTCTGCCACTAAGCCACGTTCGTCACGTCCGTGTGAGGAGCCCCTCTCCACCACGCACCTGCAAAATAGGGATAATAGGTTGTAAAATAGGCTATAAAGGCTTTCAAAATAAGGTAAAAGGGGGGTTTTTTTTTTCTTTAGGGATTTTTACAGCAAAAATACAAAGAGCAATACTACATTTTTCGAAATACAGAATCAAATATCAGCCAAGGTTTTTTTTTTTGTTTTTTTCCTCTCTTTTCATTTCTGGTTATACAAACATATTTTTTATTTTTTTATTTCCAATATATATATCTAAATAAAATAATAATAAAAAAGAAAAAAACTTACTTTTCCAGATTTCGGCCATCAGTATGCGGTGGCCACGAATAACAGCGACACACGCGAGCCTCTCGAGGAGGGCTCACGGAATCGCCCGCGAGAGAGAGAGGAGCAATTTCAGTTTTTTTTTTAAAAAAAGAGGAAGAATGATTTTTTTTTGAAGGAAATTTTGGTATTTATAATACCCATGAAACGGCGCCGTTTTGAGCATTGGGTTCAGAGGCCAAAACAACGTCGTTTTGGGCCTCTGACCCGCGACCCGACCCGCTCCAGCAAAAGGATCCGCGCCTTTTTTAGGGAGGGGCTAATTGCGCATTTAGCCCCTCCGCCTTTTTTATAATTCTCAAGCAGTTTTTTATTTCTGATTTTGCCCGAAAATTATTCCATTGTTTCAATTTGGGTCCTCTTTCGACGCACCGTTTCAGAATGCGGGGTTAATTTCTATTTTGGACCCTCCAGGTTGCGCGCGCATTGCAATTTCTCCCTATTCCATTTTTTTTTATTTTAAAATTGGCCCAAATCTTTCGATTTTGAATCAATTTAGTCCTTTTTCGATTATTTTGCTATTTTACTATTAAATTAAATATTTTTAAATATTTTTTATTACCACTTTTTTTATGTATATTATTATTATTATATTCTTTCTATATTCACTATTATTATATATATTGTTGTTTTAATATATATTATTATATCTATTATTTTTTATTATTATCAATATACCCTATTTTTTTGCTACTATGTTTTTATTAATACTATTATTTTAATATTATTACTACTATAGTTTTTCCATTTTTAATTATTTTCCTATTATTATTATATTCCTATGTATTATTATTATTTTACTATTCCTATCATTATTTTTTTTTATATTTCTCATATTTCTATATTTACTATTATTTTTATTACAAATGTTATTATTATTACTACTAATTTAGTATATATTTTTTATTGTAATTACTATTTTAACATCACCATTACCATATCTTTTTATTTTTTAATTATTATATTCATTAGAATTATTATCGTCTTTTTTATTTGTCATTATTTATATATGTACATATATTATTATTATTATTATTATGTTTATTATTCCCATTATTATTCTCCCTTATTATTGTTGTGTTTACATTTCAACATTTTTTGTTTTTGTTTTTTTTTTAAATCCATAAAAAGGGTTTCACAAAGGTAATATTGCATGTTTGGAAGTTCGAGAAATCGTGCCCAATCGTGCTGGGCTTCGATGTTTTCATTCGTCTAGATCACTAAATATCCTTTAAAGATTTTAATCGTGATTTTTGAAAATAAGGCAATGTTTCGTGTTTGGAAGTTCGAGAGATCGTGCCCAATCGTGCTGGGTTTCGATTTTCCATTCGTCCAAATGACCAAACATCCTTTCGAGGTTTTAACTGGGTTTTCTTAAATAAAGGCAATATTTCATGATTAGAAATTCAAGGAATCGTGCCCAATCGTGCTAGGTTTCGGTTTTTAGTTTGGCCAAATAGTGAAATACCCTTTCCAAACTGCAATACATGAATTTTGGAAATCATGGAATGATCTTGGTATCGAGGGTTTGAAACATCGTGTCCTATCGTGCTGGATGTGGTATTTCGTCTTTTCGGAACAAGAGAATTTCGATATCCAATTCGAATTATCCAAACATTTTTTAAAGGACTCATATTTTAAAAATCTTTTTCAATTTTCAATATTAGGACATTAATCAATCGATAAGGTACCAATTTTGGGCGTTGCGAGGGTGCTAATCCTTCCTCGTGCGTAACCGACTCCCGGACCCGTTTTCTTAAAATTCGTAGACCAAAATGTTTTCCAAAGTGACCCAATCACACTTCAAAAAAAGATTGGTGGCGACTCCGTTTTTCTTTTTAAAGTCGACCCGTTTTTCAAATAAAAAAATGGTTTCGACAAGTCTTTTTAAAGGTTTTAATGGAAAAAAAATATTGTAAAAAAAAAAAAATCAATTGAGGCCAGACTAAAAGCAATTAGTTATGTGATTGTTGATCATGAATTGATTGATATAGTGGTTTGGAGTAAAGTGAAAAATACTAAAAACGATCGATGAACTGATAAAAAAACGATCGAATTGGTTTTTCTATTTTTGAGTACCCAAAAACCTTTAAAAATTGGTTCAAATCATTTAAGTTTTGTTAAAAATGTTTTTGGAGTCATAAGCTAAACAAACACTTTTGAACTGTAAAAGTGCTTTTAAACCTAAAAGCAATAGTTTCTTTTTAGCTTTTATACTCTAATATATTTTATGTAATATTTATATTAAGTAAATAATTATACTTCTACTTAAATTTATTTCAAATATATAAAATTATATATTTAAATTTATAATAACTATATTTTAAATTATATATTCAAATTAAATTTTACAAATAATTAATATTATTACAAATATTTAAAATTTATATTTCATATTTTAAAATACTTTTACTATTTTAATATAAATTTATTTAATTTTTATTTATTGAAATAAAAATTACTTATGAATTAAATAAAAATAAAAATTCAACTTAGTTTAGAAAAAGCATCATGTCAAATTTAGCCTTTAATATTTACATTTTTGTCAATTTGGTCCTTATTCTTTTTTTTTTAGCTAAATTTGTTCCTTAACCTTTTAAAATGAGTCAAATTTGATCATCAACCTTTTAAAAAAGAGTCAAAATGATGGCTTTTAAACGAGCAAACTAACTAAAATGTTAAATTTTGAAACACTACAACCTGCATGACAATCCACATGTACACCATGCTTTTTTTTTGAATTTTTGTGTGATCTTTTTTTATTTTTTTAATTTTGATTTATATTTATATTTTTATAATTTTTGATTTATTTGTTGGCATGACATATAAGACAAATGATATTATGTTAATATGATGTGCACATGAACTGTTTTGCAATTTGTCACATTAACAACGTTAAAAAATAATGTTTTAATAATCATTTTCGGTAAAAAATTTATTTGACTTTTTCTTTTGAAAAGTTAAAGACTAAATTTAACTAAAATAAATAAATATTAAATTGACAACAAATGTAAACATTAAAAACTAAATTTATCATCACACATTCAAAAAATTGCAAATTTTAAATTTATGAGTAGAAAACTGAACCAAATAGAATACAAATTTTAAAAAATAAAATCAAATTGAATTTGAATCGATTTTTTATTTTTGGCATAATTGTAAAAGATACCCTCAATGTTTATGGGTTTTTGGGTTTAAGCCCTTAATAATATATTTTTTTTTTTGGATTGACACCCTCAATGTGAGTTGATTGTCAATCAACCATAGGTAGATAACATGTCAAAGATGCTTGACCAATTTCAAAGATGCCTACCCCTTCTCTCATTTCTTTCTTTCTTTTTTTCTTTCCCTCTACTCTTGTAGTTTGCCCATCTCCAACTCCAATAAGCCTATTTGCTTTCCTTTCTCTCCACACGACCCAACTCCTACCATGCCGCCTTCCCTCTCACTCCTCACCGTCGATCTCACCACAAACATCTCAAAACCTTCCCCATATCCATCTCTATCCTCCTCCTCCTTATTATCATCCTTAACGTCCAGTCCATCTCTTCTAGCCCTCATTGGGCTCGCCACAACCACAACCAAAGTCTTAAACGAATACGACAATTGACCGCGAGCATTATGTCCGCGATTGGATTTCACGATCACGGTCCCAAAATCTCCGGCATCGTCATGTTGTCAAAGTCTGTAGAACCATCGCCAAAGTCTTTAAGAAGACGTTTAAGGAGAGGAGGGAGCAAGGAGTCATCTTCATTTTCTTCGTCACCATCCTTGTAAATCATTGTGGCGTAAAGGTCCGATATTTTCGACAATTATGCCTATTTACGAAAGACAATTTCATCAAACACTCAAAATTTCGTGCAACCAAAAGAATAAAGAAAAAGTAAAAAGAAAACTCACTGTTGTAACCCATTTTCGAGTACAGATTGCTCTTCTACGGTCCAATCCATGGAAATACCATGAAAATTCCAAAACCAAATCAAACTCAGTTAACATAAATCCACTAATCAACCTCCTTTAGCTCTTCTAAAATGTAACCGAAACCTCCAACAAAAAGAAAACAATGCTCAACAAAGCCTCTTCTCTGTCGTTTTGCCTTTTTAAGAGAACCCAAAACGAAAACAAAAGAAAATCGACTTAGATACTGCTAGATCTAGCATAAAAAAGAGAGGAAGAAAAGGATTAGAAATCTATGGCTCTGATTTTTCTCTCTCAAACACTATAATAAATAAGCCGATGTGAAAATATGATCGATCGATGGTTGGGCACAACGACGATAGTAGCTAGAGGGAGAAGAGAGAAAGAGGAGAACAGAGAGATGAAAACAAAATGCAAAAAAAAAGAAAAAAAAAAGGGAATTTTGTTAAACAATTTTGTTTTTACAAATGATGTTATCTATAACCTCGTACTTATGTGGTACGCCACATAGGTTACTTCATTAATTTACGGTTTGATTGACAGTTAACTCACGTTTTCCATTAAAATTAGGTTAATTTCTAGAAAAATCGTAATGTTGAGAATGCCAATAAGAAAACTATTAAAGGCTTAAACTTAAAAACTAATAAACATTGAAGGTATTTTTTTACAATTATGCATTTATTTTTACGCTCACTCTTACTGCGAAGCATAAAAACAAGGGTTATCATGTCATTTGTTAACCGTCTTGTTGTATAAAAAGGCGCGTTCTTGAATGGACGTTGTAAATTCGGTTAGTCCTCAAATAGTTCTCTTTCATTTTTTTTTTTTTCCTTTTCGGAAGGAAATTTGTCAAAAGTTTATCAATCTGAAAAATATTAGGAATTTGGTATTATTGCATAGCTGGAAATTTTCTTGTTTAGATTCAAGAATGGCGAAAGTGAGACATTCTCGATTCACAGCGAAGAAAAGGTTGACAGTAACACTTGTATTATCGATCTTGTTTATGTTAACAATCGTTTTGTTGATGCTTTTGGGATTAGGGATTTTCTCCCTCCCAATGACCACCGACGATTCTTCGTCATATGATCTCACTTCTTATAGACGCATGGCTTCTGAAAGGTAAAGCCTTCGTCGCATTGACACCTCTTTTCATTAGCATTTTCTAATTGTTTAACATTTGCGCTGATGCAGAGGAAGATTGGGAAACAGAGGGGAGAAGTGGACTGAAGTCCTTTCTTGGGAACCTAGAGCTTCCATTTATCATAATTTCTTGGTTGGGTTCTTTTCTTTTTCTTTTTTAATCTTTATTTTACCTAAAATGTATCAACGTTTCATATATCCTTGAGATTTTTTGCTCAGTATCAATTACTTGAAATTCCCAATTTCATCCCTTTGGTTTAATGTGCTTACGCTACGAAATTTTCCTTTGAACATTAAAAGAATTGCAATTATCCCCCTCCTCCTCCAAAAAAGACGGAGGAAACCTTTCAAATCCCTTTTCTTGTTACTAAACTAATATAATTCTGCCTAGTTAACACAACTTGCTTTAATAATCATGATCCTCTTGTAGTGCTGTTCAGTTTCTTAATTTGTTACTGTTTGGATTATTCATTTTGCTTCAAGTATATATATATATATATATATAAAAAGCTAAGAAAGTTGACGGCATATGTATTTTAGTAGTAATAATGATGGTGATGATGATGTTGATAATATTTTCCACTCACAATTGCATTAGATGTAATACTTTTTTACTGTTTAAACTCATTTGAACAGTCCAAAGAAGAATGCGAGTACCTAATAAAAATTGCTAAACCTTTCATGAAAAAGTCCAGTGTTGTTGATAGCAAAACAGGGAAGAGTAAAGATAGCAGGTTTGCATTTCTTATCCTTCCATCTCTATTTTTGTTGTAATTATAAATGCTAACGAAAAATGTATATTGAAAATCAAAATTTTTTTCAAATATAGTTCTAAAACTTATTTGAGGAAGCCCTGTTTTGTTTGAAGACCAGTTTATGTGTTGAACACTGGACCCAATGTTACATCTTATGACGTTAGACTTGTGCTGTTCACAGGGTGCGTACAAGTTCGGGTATGTTTCTGAAAAGAGGGCAAGATAAAATTATTAGTGATATAGAAAAAAGGATAGCAGAGTACAGTTTCATTCCTATAGGTATGAGATTCTAACACAAAGCATAACCTTCTACAGATATTATCCTCTGAAGCAATAATTAAATTCCTTTTTTGTGCAAAAATCTGTTGACATGTTCTTTTCTTCCCTGTAATCTCCTGGTTATGAGTCTCAATTAAACCTTAGCGGCCACATGCAAACGGGATACTTTTATAATTTTGGTAAACATATTTTTAATGTCCTTTTGCAATTAAATGGATTGTCCTTGTTTTTCCAATTATTGCTTCTTTCTTTGGCTGATTGTTTTTCTTTTCTTTCTGATGAGTTAGCTAATTTCATAATCTACAGAGCATGGAGAAGGTCTTCAAGTTCTCCACTATGAAGTTGGACAGAAATATGAACCACATTTTGATTACTTCGTTGATGAGTACAATACTAGACATGGAGGCCAGCGTATGGCTACTATGCTCATGTATTTGTAAGTTCTATAATTTTCTCTGTACATGCCTATGGAAACTGAACCCAAGTTAAAAAGAAAAAGAAATGTTACCGCTTACATTAGTCAACGCTACTGATGCAGGTCAGATGTTGAAGAAGGGGGGGAGACAATATTTCCAAATGCCAAGGGCAATATTAGCGCTGTTCCATGGTGGGATGAATTGTCCGAATGTGGCAAAGGTGGTCTTGCTGTGAAGCCTAAGATGGGTGATGCATTGCTGTTCTGGAGCATGAAACCGGATGCCACAGTAGATCCTTCAAGTTTGCATGGTTTGCAATCAATCCCTTACCTACCTGCTTGGGTTTTTCTTTACTTGTATGGTTCAAGAATGATTAAGCAGTTTTGCATTTCCATGGGAAAAATATCTGCAGCCATACTATAATATTGTGACACTTATGTTAAAAAACATTTCTCATTCATCACAACTTTTAGTTATCTACAGCCAAATAAACAAAAGAATTTAACTGTCTTATGGCTGGTGGCAGGTGGATGCCCGGTGATTGTGGGGGACAAATGGTCCTCTACCAAGTGGATGCATGTTAATGAGTACAAGAAATGTAAGTATAGTGGTGTTTTTTGAGGATACATTACCATAGAGAAATGTAAGTATATATGCTAATGGTGGAGGAGTGTTTTTTTGAGGTCATTGGGATCTTAAAGTTTGAGCTTGGTTCAATATAAAGATAGAACTATGGAGCTCAAGTTCTCATGCTTGGTTCGAACTTAATTTTCAATGCTAATAAAAACAAAAATGTACAACTAAGCTTGTGAGTATTAGTTATTCGAATTTGGCTCACTTAATTTTAACCATTGCTAACAAAAATAAATACTCGTTTTAAGGATAATTGGTGTTATTATTTGTAGCTGTTGAATCTGATAGGCGATGCTTTTTTCTTGACAGGATACCCGGCTACACACGTCATAGCGGTATAGTACTGATAAAAGTGTGATTCAGATTCATGTAACTCTTTACACTGAGGTCCATTATTCTTTAATTTTTTGTATCTTTTGACCTAATTTATATACAGATTCATATTCGTTTCGGGTGTTTCCCCATGGTAATAGTGAGAAAATTTAGGAGATAGGAAGATGGGTGGCAGCCTCTAGAAGTTTAGAAATTACATTATGAATGAATACATATCTTTTGTTGTGGTTGATTTATTTTGCTATCAAAAGCAAATAACGATGGAATGCTGAAAATAGGTGGATGGATTTCAGATTTCCAAGATTTTATTATTTTAATATAATCTGTATTTGATATATTAAATTGTACCCAAAATGAAACAATTTATTTATGATGTTTATTGTATATTTACTTTAATCAGCGAAGGGTTATCTATATATGTTTTTTTAACACGAATATTTTATGGCATCATCAATAATTTAATTTTAACATAAATTGATATAAATTTTGCATGATTAAACAATTCCATAATATAAATAGCACAAAATGTGAAATTTAATTCAATAATATGTGACACCCATAACTTCTTTCCGTCGTCGGATTAGGGTCACAGGCATTACTAACAAATCAAACAATTAATCAATCATAATCAACATGTAAACTAACCATTAACATTATAATATACAGGGGCAGGTCAAGACAATCTAATACTTTCATACTAAAATTTTAAACAGTCGAATAACTAATCATTTTATGCAATGCTAAACTTGGTCTTCTACTGCTACACTCTTATCACTATTTATCCTTTCTTGAATGCTAGAAGTCGGATACATACAAAGCTATTCCAATTATTAGCATTAGAGTATTGGTCCATACTCCGACTATGATTATCTTTTTAATTTATCTTCCATGATGTTAATAGAATGCACTTAATAAAGGTTTGCTAATTCATTCAAATTCAGACTAAAAGTTACTCTTATAACCCTTATTTCGAGTCTACGGGACCTTAAAAATAGGTAGGGACTAATTCGGAACAGTTATGGAAGTTTAAGGTCATTTTTGAAATTTCCTAAAAATAGGGGACACACGCCCGTGTGGAATGCTCCAGGCTGTGTGGCTCTCGAAGTTGGGACACACGGTCGTGTCCCAGCCCGTGTCCTTTCCCGTGTAACTCATTGACTTGAGACACACGCTTGTGTCTTAGTCCGTATCTTTGCCCGTGTAACTCACTAACTTGGGCACACACCCATGTGTGTTGCTCATGTATGACACACGTCTGTGTGGCCAGGCCGTGTGCACCAAAAAGTACCTTAAAACTCAAGTTTACCATTTCCTACTTACTTGGACACTAAGCAACTCATTTACCAATCGTTTAACCTATTCAAAACACAATTAAACATGCTCAAAATACACCTAATTCATCACCTAATATGCCTAACCAATGTACCCTCATCGGTACCACATTTTATATGTTCAAATACATCAACAACACATCAAACATTCAAGACTTTCATTCATATCACATTCACCATATTTGAACTAACTTTCGACTTCTATAGTTACCAAATATGAAGCTAGGCACATATCAAGCATTATACTAAGCTACCAAACTTTAAACTATCACATACCAAAATATAAACTAGGCTAACATACCAACATAGCCTTAACCATAACCATATGCACATTTAACCATCATTTCACTAGCAACTAAGATAACAACACCTTATAAATAATACCAACAAAAGACTCCCTAGGTACATGCCATTACAAAATAAGATATCACCACACTTGAGCTCGAGATTTGTGATTAGATGCTGAGTCGGCGATAAATTGAACAGTACCCAGCCTGCGCACGAAAAATAAAACCGCACGCTGAGTATAACTCAGTGGTATTTCTATAATCCGAATAATATAAATTTGATATAAATATTTAAAATACAATATGCAACAACTAAGCTATGTTCAAGAGTTTCAATTCAATAATATAATTTTGCTCATTCCTTATTCACATCTACTAAGATTTTCACATGTTCAAACATATATTAATGGCATTTCATATATCATTTGCATATTACAACTCATACAATGGCATGATTCATCTCTTTGTTCAATACTTGAATTCTTTTCAAGTTCCACATCTCATTTCATCATTTCATATCTTATTTCTCATTATTCAATCCATATTCACAACAATATACTATTTCATATTTCATTTCCCATCATTGCCATTTCAAGCTTTTCTCATCTCATTTTCATTTCTCAACCATATCATTTCAATATCGAACACATCAATTTTATCGTTTATTTTCCCTATTAACACGACTCGAACTTGGACGGATACACGGAGCCAACCAACACACCAATTTGACACCCAGTGCTTCATCAGATAAATCCGAAGTAATAACTGTGCACAACGCTATATAAATTGACACCTAGTGTCTCATCGGTTAAACCGAAGTAAATTGGCACCCAGTGCCTCATCGAATCAAGGTCAAAAAAATCCCTGAACTCTTCTTATCCTATGGCATGCCATCTATATCCATCTCAACCCGAACAATTAATAGGGTTTCATTTCACTTTTCAATACAATCAATGTCTCAATTTCACATATATTCACATCATCACATATAAGCAATTCAATAATCATTTAATCAACTTATTTCATAATATATAAAATCAATCTATTTCCAATCCACTTTGAATTAAATTTAATCTCAAGTACCAAGTACTCACCTCAATGTTCATCATATGCAAACAATTAAATATGCAACAATCTACTATTTAATTCGGATTATAGAAACACAAACCGTGAATTCCGAGCTATTCGACGTCAATTTTGTCCTTCCCCTTTTTACTCGAGGATTCCGGTACGACGTTAGCTACAGAAATAAACAATTAAATGACATTAATACTACACATTTCAATTTCACATAAAATTTCAATTTTCACACTATATTTTGCTTATTCTTCAATTTAGTCCATAAACTGAGACTAATTTTAACCTCCACATTTATACTCAAATTTTTATACTATTTTCACTCTAGGCTAAATTTAGCTTCCTCTTTTCCAATTCGACCCCTTAGTTTTGAATTTTTCACAATTTAGTCCATATTGCTCAAAATCAACAATTTATTCCATAATTTCGTCCTTTTCCATTTCTAACTTAAAAACCTATCTATATAATCCCTAATACTTAAACTATTCAACAATGTCAACATCTAAAATCTTGAACAATACAAAAAATTACAACATGGGTCATGTAGCCTTAGGTATCGGGATTCCAAAAGCATAAAAAAATTACAAGTATAGAGACTAAATTACACTAACCAATTTCGATTTGAACACCAAACCCCCAAGTGTCGTGCGTTCTCTTTTTCTTCTTTTTCTTTCTTTCTTTATTTAATTTGCATGCCTCCACTTTATTTTCTTTTATTATAACTATTATTATTTTTATTATTATTAACTATTTAATATAACATATGTAAAATATATATACATGCATTTTTAGTTAGCCCATGGCCGGCCACCTATACCCAAACATTAATTAAGTGGCACAATTGCTACTTTAGCCCTTTTAATTTATTTCAATTTATAATTCAACATTTAACCCTTACGTGATTTAGTCCCTGTACCATAATAGCTCCTAATTCATACAAATTACCTATTCAAAATTTAATTAACTACACAACTAACTTCGTAAATATTTAATAAAAATATTTACGGGTTCGTTTTACGGGAATGGAGTCCCGAACCTCACTTTCTGACACCCCTGACTATCGGGTCATTACATAATATAAATAGTAGACATAAATTTGAAAAAAAAAATTGAGGTTTGGGGGAAAGTAAAAGTTTTAGGGGAAAGCAAAAGGAATTTTTTTTGGAGGTTTAGGGAAAATAAAGTTTTGGAGAGAAAGTAATAGGAAAAAAAGTTTTGGTGGTTTGGCGGGAAGTAAATTTTTTGAAAGGGAATTAAAAGTTTTAGGGGTTACTGACTGGTCCTTCTAGGCAACACCGTGACGACAGTTATCGATTGACCCTTCGAGGCGACACCGTGATGACAGTATATAGGTCTTTCGGGGCGACATCGTGTAAACAATATATAGGTCCTTCGAGGCAACATCATGTAAACGATATATAGGTTCTACGGGGCGATGCCTCGAAAAAGGGTTTATTGATTCTTCGGAATCAAAAGTCCATGGATAGCCATGGTATGATACAGTGGTGGACAGATACACATTAAGGGCAAGAAGGAGTCTACCAGAATGGTAAACAAGGAAAACCTATTAGGGCACAAAAAAGGAAATTATTGTAAGACTCGCGCGACGAGCAATATGACAAGTTGATCGTGGCACGTTTAAGAACGCAGAAAAACATTATAATAAGAGGATCCGTCAAAATGTGATGGTGAGTGGAATTGATAGAAGCATTCCAACGCAGGGTATATAGGAGAAGAAGGGAAATTCCTTCAACATTTTGACAAACTAATATCCACCATTATGAGTCCACCAGAGTTGACGTATAAACCATCATGGGCTATGAGGTGACAAATGATTCTTCAAGTTTAATTCTAAGTGTTCATGGGTAAGGAGGTCACCAGAAACGAAAAAGTCTGCCAATGATTCTCTTAAGAGGGAAGTCCACTAGAGATTATCCTTGGTGGAAAGCCCGTTGGAAATTAACTATAGAAAAGGATGGCTTTCAGGGCTATTTAGCTCAGAAAGTCCATTTGGTACTATCAATTGTGGAAGTTCACCAAGTGAAATTTGAGAAAGAGATAGTCCGCCAGAGATTATTTGTTTTTGGGAACGTCTTAGTAGAATGTTTTGAAGTGAGAAGATTCTACGAGACTATCTTATGAAGTATGAGTCCGCAAGGAAATGGGTATTTATCAGTCAACCGAAAGTCATATTCAAAACTGGAAATGAGGGTGTTAGATTAGGTCTTCCTTAAGGAAGGGTCTATGCAAGGGCTAAGTAAAAATAAGGTATTTGTCGAGGTAATAAGATACATATATGTTGAGTTTAGTCTGGAATGAATGGATCAGGGTAAGGATCCGTTATTGAGGCAAAGACAACTAAAAATCCACTAGCAGTAGTCAATAATCTATATATTCATATGTATGGTTATCTTTAAGAGTCAAACTAGAGAATGTAAAATGGGGATATAAGATGAGACGGAACAGGGTCAAGTTCCAGAAGGAATTATTGTTTTGGAAGAGCACATTTACAACTAAATCAATGTATAGGTCTACCAACGATAGGCATTAGAAAAGGGCAAGGCATCAATCGAGCTAGAAAATCTGTGGAATACCCAACGACATACAGGGAGCTTAAATAATGTGCCTTTACTCTTATTTCCTAAAAATATAGAATATTTATGATGCATTACTGCAAATAATCTCACTAAGTTCATTCTGAACTTACGATTGTGTTGCTTCGTATGCAGGAACAAGGTTTATCGGGATTTTATGGGAAGAGACCAAGCTACACATCGCCAAATTAACATATTAGGCATTGAAGCTGTTCCATGTGTATAGAGGGGCACCGTTAGAGGCTAAATGTAACACCCCTTACCCGTGTTCGAAGCCAAAACTGGATACGAGGTATTACCTAACTCAACTTGCTTAAACATGACGTTTCGGGCTATAAAATTTCGTTTCGTCATAAAAACTTTCCACTCAAACCCATAACATACTCATCCTAGGCCTACGAGGCCTTAAACATACTTCCGGAAGGTTTTGGGAATTAACTGGAAACTTTTACGCACTTACAAAAATTTTGCCTAAACAGGGGCCACACGCCCGTGTTGTTCAAGGGACACGCCCGTGTGCCCCTAAGACATGCCCGTGCTACTCATCCGTGGTCGACACTGACTTAATACACACGGCCGGACAAACGCCCGTGTCCCTGGCCCGTGTCCCTCACACGGCCTTGACATGCCCGTGTGCCAAAACCTTGGCATTTTATTTATGACGTCATCATCTCACTATGGTCACACGGCCAAGGCACACGCCCGTGTCCTTAGACCGTGTGTCGAATTAAATTCCTAACTTCAGGTTCAGACTTCACACGGCCTGGACACACGCCCATGTTCCTGGCCGTGCCTCCCACACAACTGAGATACACGGCCGTGTCTCTGCCCGTGTGTTTACTACTGAGCATACTGACTTGCAACTCTAGCATGCAAGGGGACACACGACCGAACACCACGCCCATGGGGCTGACCGTGTGTCACACACGGCCTGACACACGCCCATGTATCTGCCCATGTGGACAATTATATGGCTATCTACCAAACCATTTGCCACCCTAGCAAGAAATCACACTCATACCAAAACAATTCAATATTTAATATGACCATATGGTACTTCTAAGAACTCAAAAGAATCAAGACATCCACAAAAACATACACTTCATGAAATTCATCTTCATTGAATATATGGACATATCAAGTATAGGCCAACCTTCCATGACCTTTTTACCAAATAAATTGAACAATTAGATTAGCCAACACATTTGGCTTTCAAATATGACATGAAAAAAATACCAAGTCCTATACATGCCATACTAAAAATGAATCTAGTGGCTATACCAAATAGTAATCGATAGTGTGATATCTAACTCTGACATCTGCGATTTCTCGAGCTATCTTGGCAATACTACAAGGAAAAGGGAAATGAAAGGGGTAAGCATAAAGCTTAGTAAGTTTGCATGGAATAAATAGCAACAATAAGCTCATGACAATATCCATCCATGGCATTAAATAACCACACACAAAGTCATAGGCTCCTTGCCATACTTACTCATACTTGCCCTTATCTAGCACATACCATGCCACATATCGTAAATGTTCTTCATGAATTATTCACGGGCACCTGTGTTAACTCAATCACATAGCTTTAATACAATTCTCGTTTCTATTTCTAAACTGATCTATTTATCCCAATAAGTCACTAGAGATACTCAAAGATGCATGTTCATTATCATTAGCATAAACACGAAGCCAATGCCACATCCCGGATGTGTTCTCACATGGATCGTCTCTGAATACCGATGCCATATCCCGGATATGGTCTTATATGGAACCTCACATCAATATCGATGCCATATCCCGGATATGGTCTTATACGATTTTTCATATTCTATGCCGAAGCCATATCCCAGATATGGTCTTACACGGGATTTTAATTCGGTGCCAAGGCCATGTCCCCGACATGGTCTTATACGGGACCTCATCTATCTCACATCTCAATGATAGTGTTTCACACTCATTATAGTCCAACTAGGACATCAACCTCTCAACTTACTCATTCAACATTAAATATTCAATTTGGTAGAATATCATGCAACGACATAATATCAAATGTTCTCAAACATGTTAACGTAAATGTTGAATCTATCTCATACAAACTTACCTCGATTCCAAAATAGGTTAGATTGTCGGTCTAATCTGATATTTTGTTCTTTCCCCGATCGAGGTTGATTCTTGGTTCTTCTTGCTCTATAATAGAAAATTAGCTCATTTTAATCATTACATTAATAAAAGCATTTTGATAATCATGCTTTTGAAAAATTACTATTTTGCCCTTAGACTTTGGGAAAATGACTAATTTGCCCCTAGGCTCGAAAATCAATTCTAATAATATTTCTACCTTCAACAAGCCTAGGTGAACATTTATTACTCTTATGGCTATCATCAAAACCCAACATTTCACACATTTACTACAAACTTTATAACCTTTAAAAAAAGGTCCATTTAGGTGTTTTCATAGTAACACCTTTCACAAAAGTTGTTTATCTAACAACTAAGACTAATTTTCTTCCATAAAGATGCAGCAAATAACAATGAAAGCTCTGATGGTAAAACTCTAATATTTTCACCATATTGCAAGATAGTCCCTTCATTAGAAAGCTTAAGCTCTAGGGGTTCCAAAAGTACAACTATTTTCAAGAAAAAATAATTAAAATCACTTACTTGATTGGAGAGGAGTTTGCTAAAATTTTGAGCTTTCAAAACCCTCTCTAAGCTGGTATTTTTTGTGGTGAAAAATGATGAAGAAAAGATGATATCACTCTTTTCTTTATTTTATTCTATATCATCAATTTAATCCACCTAACACATCAACTTTGACCAATTTGTCTCCTATTATCCCCTATGGCCGGCCAACCATTTACAAAGGGGCTAATTGCCCTTTAAAGACCTCAAATTAATATTCTATGGCTATTAGGTACCTTTAGCTTATAAAATATCATAAAAGTAATTTTCTCTAACCTCGAATTAATGGTATCGAACCACTATTTCGACTAGCCCCTAAATCGAGCTTTTACACTACGCCTCGGGGTTGGTCTAGTATATGGGTGCAAATTAAGTTTGGATTCATAGTGAGTGTAATATTAGGGTATTGTACAACAAATTGATTGTAAAACTTTAAGTACTTATATAATAGGAAATTTATTTGAAGTTAATCTTGAAACATATAGATAATTAGGATTTTAAAGAAAATTATACATTAAAGGTGGGTTCGTAATTATGATAAGTTCAAAAGGCAAATTTGTGACTCGGGTCAATTGTACCACTTGGTACCTGAACTCAGTGATCGAGTTGGGTTAGGGTGTTACATGGATCATCATCTCCATCCTTTAGGCCTTAGCCGTCAAAATAGCAGTCCCTAATTTCCAATGCAGACAGCAACACTCTAAGCTCTTTATTTAAACCCCATTCTAACCTAATACAGAGGTCCTCATCTATTGGTACCAACTCTCGGGCATACTTGCTTAATCTAATGAATTCACGTTCATACTTCAAAATTGTCATCATCCCTTTCTTGAGCTCTAAAAACTCTCTCTTCATTTGCTTGACTAAGAGCCGGTTGATGTACTTCTCATGGAACTTCTTCAAAAAGAATTCCCAGCTCATTTGCTCCCGAAGGGTGATGCTTAATACAGAGTGCCACCAATGGTAAACCACTTCTTCAAGTAAAGAGATTGTACAATGGAGACTGTCGGATGGGTACACTACAATTCTTCGGTTACCCAACAGACTCTTGAAAGCCAATTCTCAGCTATAACAGGATCATCATCCTTCCCTCTATTCAATTCCTTAACTCCCCCTTTTCTAATCTTCTTTACAAGGTCTCCCTAAGACAAGTTTACAGCTGGAGAAGAAGGTGTAAGAGCCATTGGTTATGCCGCTTCATTTGGTCTTTAAGGAGTGGAGAATAGGCCAACATTTACGAATCGATCAAACCACTGTCCATCATCTCTAATAGAGCTTCACAAGCTTCGCTGTAACAGCCCGTTTTCAGTAAGATTTGAACAGTGGTTTTAGGATCACAAATTCGAGGTTAAAAAAATTATTTTAATATTATTTTAATATCTACAACATGATATAATTATAGTATAAAAAATTCGTTAAGAAATTTTAACGTTTACATGTTCAATTTGATGAAAAGGACTAAATTGCGTAAAGTGCAAAAGTTGTGTTCTATTAGCTAAAGGTGTTAAATAGCTATATAAATTTAAATTGGAGGTCCTTATATGGTAATTAGACCATAATTGAGTTAGTGGATGTGCATGGCTTGGTAATTATGAAATTTTTAAAGTTAGGTAAGGTTAAAATGGTAAATAGGTAATAAATGAGTAAATTAAATAAAACAAAATTTGTCATCATCCCTAGTCTTCTTCCACCAAAAATTTCAGCAAAATATAGAGTTTTAGAGCTTAAAAATTTGGCTAGAACAAAACCTTACATGTAAGTGTTATCTTGTCCCGTTTTTATTAATTTTTATGTTTTCGAGATCGTTGTAGCTAAACCTAGCTAACTAGGGGACTAATTTGAGTTTGAGATTTTCCATTGATGAATATAATAGGGTTTTGAAGTTTAATGAAATAAAATGAATCTTTGTTGTGAGTTAAAGAACTTTTGTTAAGAGATTTTTCTTGAAATTGTCAATTAGGGGTTAAATTGTAAGATATGAAAATTGTGTGGTAAATGTGTGAAATTATGAAATGTATGGGCTGCTATGAGAATATAGGATATTCGGCTAGGCTTGGGTGTGGTGAAATTGCATGAGTTTCATTTTACGAGCCTAGGGACTAAATTGTAAAGAAGTCAAAAGTATAGGGGCAAAATAGTAATTTTGCCAAAACATGTTTTTGGATTGAATTGAATAGAATGAGGATTAAATTGATTAAATTTGATTATATAGATCAAGAAAAAAAACATTTGGATCTAAATCGGGGAAAAGACAAAGTAGTGGACTAACCGATTGTTTTATCTTCGTACGAGTTTGAGGTAAGTTCGTGTAATTAAATTGAGCATTTATATGCTTTAATTGAAATATATGTATGTGGATTTTGTAATTTCTATGTATATTACTGAACGCATAACCGACTACGTACGAAGAATACCGAGCCCCGTTTGAACCTTAGGAATTCGTAGGATACAAATGACATGTCATTAGGGTTACCGATTCCAGCTCTTATGAGCTTACCGATATTCAGCTCGTATGAGCTTACCATTATTCAGCTCGGAGAAGCTTACTGTTTATAGCTCATATGAGCATACATGTACAAGAATTGAAGGATTACAGTTCAGTACACCTTGTGTGTACTACCCGCGTATCTAACGATATTCTAAGTGGTTCAACGGGCACAATTCTGTTACGAGTTTATTTGAGTTTGATATGAACTTGTACAGCTATTTATATGGAAATGGTTTATATACGATATATGTATACACAGTATAGATGTTGCATGTACATGGAATTCAAATAATTGATGAATTTATATATGATTCTCGGTTTTTTATATGAATACATGGCTAACTCAGTTAATGATTATGTGATAGGCTTTGGCCAAATTGAATTGTGGCTAAATGGTAAGTTTAATTCTGTGTTATACGAACATACTAAGCTTAATTGCTTACTCCGTTTATTTTTCCGTGTTTTATAGTGTTTCGGAAGCTCGTTCGGATTGGAAGTTGTCAGAGATCTCATCACACTATCAAACGCTTATCTTGGTATTTTTTACTATATATTTTGGGTTTAATGGCATGTATAGGTCATTTTGGCTAATGGTAGTCTATGTGTTTTGTCATGTATTTAGCCATTTGATTTGGCTTTAATTTGGTATATTTTGTTATGTAAATATGTAAATAGCCTTATTGTATGTGATGTATGGTTGCCATGTGAATGCCTTGGTTGTGAATTGGTATTTTGGGTACCAAATGGTTGAGATTGATAAGTGGTATACATGTTAAGTTTAGGCACAATGATGCATGCATGTGTTTGACCATTTAGGTATGTTGAATACATAGTCTGTATGATTATAAGTTGTAACACCCCTAACCCATATATGTTTCTAGAATAGGGTTACAAAGCATTACCAGAGTTTATATATCAAATACAGATAATCAATGACATTTACTATTCATATTCGAAACCAATCATATTCAATCATGTTGTCCCTTAATTGGAACCTCGAGGCCCAATTTATACATTAGAAACAAGTCAAGACTAATTTGGAATCTCAGAGAATTTTTTGCAAAATTTTCAAAATTTCCTTAAATTCTGGGGACACACGCCCGTGTGATCAGGCTATGTGGCTCACACGGCCAAGTGACATGCCCGTGTCTTAGGCCGTGTGGGCATTCGATGTGAGGCACACGGTTGTGTCCCAGCCCATGTTCAAATTAGGGTAGCTACTGACTTGAGTCATACGGCTAGCCACATGCCCGTGTGCTAGGCCGTGTGGACAATTTAATTTTCGAAAATTAGGTGCAGGATTCACACGGCCAAGACACACGCCCGTGTCTCTTCCCGTATGACTAATTCTGAGCATTCTGTTTCTCAATTTTTAAGATGCAGGGAACACGAGGCCAAATCACACGCCCGTGCGTATGACTATGTGTCACGCACGGTTGAGACACATGCCCGTGTGTCTACCCGTGTGGACAAAATAAGGCCATTTCCAAGCCTTATTTCTCACCCAAATTTTACCTTGTACCTACATTGACATTTTAATACATTTCCAAACCAATTCAAGTCATTTGAATCAAGCCAAATACAAGTATTGTGTTTAACATATTAGCACATATGTTCGAGTGATTAAACTTGCCAAGTTTGCACTTATGTTTATATGTAAATTTTATCAATTATACTAATTCAAATCCATTCATCATATGGTTTATATACCTTTCACCATAAAACCATTTTTAACACACATCAACCATGATAAGGCCTTATATAATTACATCAAAGTATTTTTAACACTAACCATTCCAATGGCTAGTTACAACCAAAATATTTTATCATTTAATATATTTAACCTATACATGCCATTATATCCAAAGTTAGCTTATTTCATATACCGAGAGATCCAAGGGATGGTGTGATGTGTCTCCGACCAAGTACCAACCTTCACGAGCCTCCGAGTACTATAAAACAGAGGAAAATAAAACAAAGTAAGCATTTAATGCTTAGTAAGTTCGCATAAAGGGAATTTAACTTACCATTCATTTACATTTAAGGTAAGCATACAAAAATGCATTCAAGCAATTTAGGTAATAGGCTAAAATACACAACCTCATCAAACATGTTAGTCATTATTCCACATAAATTTCAAGAATCAAAGATGAGCTCATCATATAGTAACTTTCATATTACATGTAAATTTCCATGACAGATCATTTCAAATTCAATTTAGCCATGTCAAAAATTTACCCGTTGAATTTATTTGAAATATCGATGGATACGCTCATGTAGTACACTTAAAGTGTACAAAACTGAAAATCCGTCAATTCATATCCAGGGGTACCTATTAGGGCACATAATCAGGAAGCACTCTCTCGAGCCATATAACAGGATGCTCATGTGAGCCATGTAACAGGAAGCTTATCCGGGCTATAACAGGAAACTCGTGAAAGTTTAAAATAGGAAGCTCATTGAGCTTAACAGGTAACTCCGAAGAGTTATTATCAAGGAGCTCCGGATAGCCATATAATAGGAAGTTCAAGCAAGCCATATCAGTAAGCTCAAAAAGAGCCTATATCAGGACGCTCATAAAGAGCTGCGTTTGTGTCCGCAATATATGCATGATCACAACCGATCATATAACAGGACGCTCACAAAGAGCTGCGGTAATCCGTAACACATGCAGGACCACTACTGATCAGGATGCTTGCAGGAGCCATATAACGGGAAGCTCAAGAGAGCTTATAACAGGATGCTCGTAAGAGCTATGGTATGTCCGCAACATATGCAGGACCACAACCGATACGGGAAATCCTGTATCCATCGAATTTCCTTTATTCAAATGGGACTTAACACTTGTCAGACATTATTGAATATGTGATTTATGTTTATACATCGCAATCATACATTTCAAAATCATAACATTCAATTTAAACATATAAACATACATTTTAGTTACACGAACTTACCTCGATAAACGTTCGTATACAAGGATCTACTAATCCGATACTTTTTGTTTTCCTCGATCCAACTCCATACTAGATCTATCCAGATCTATATAAATGAATTTAACATAAATTTAATCCATTTAATACTCAATTTAATTCAATTCACACCCTAGGAAAAATTACCATTTTGCCCCTATACTTTCCATAAATGACGATTTCGTCCCTAGGCTCGGAAAATGAAATTCGTGCAATTTAATCCTTATTCCAAGCCTAACCGATTTTTATATATAACATTTACAGCACATATATTTCATAAAAATCAGAAATTTTCCATGAATTTCACATCTTTACAATTTAGTCCCTAAATCACAATTTCATGAAAATTCACTTTACAGAAGTTGTTTATCTATTAACAACCTTTCAATTTCTACCATAAACTTCAAAATTTCAGCATATTCATCCATGGAAAAATTTTAATACTTTAATATTCTTACAAATTGATCCCCAAAATGGATAGATTAAGTTATTACGATCTCGGAAATATGAAAATTACTAAAAACGGGACATGATTACTTTCCTAATTAAGCTTGCTTGATTTTCTTTTTCTTTCCTAGGGTTTCCATAGAATTTGGGGAAGAATATGATATAAAATGATGATATTAGATATTTATTTTATTTATCATCTTTTATTTATTTTAATTTCCAATTTAGTCCTTTTTTTCTATTTTTCCATGGATGAATCATCAAAAATATCTACTAACTTCTCTTAATGGTCTAATTGCCATATAAGGACCTCAAATTTTGAATTCCATAGCTATTTGATACTTATAGCTACTAGAACTCAACTTTTGCATTTTATGCAATTTGGTCCTTTCCATAATTAAACATGAAATCAGTAAAATTTTCTTATCAAAATTTTCATACGTCTTTCCTATCATGATGCAGACCATACAAAAATTTTAATATAAATTTTCTTTCTGACTCGGATTTGTGGTCCTGAAACCACTATTTCGATTTCACTAAAAACGGGTTGTTACATAAGTGGTCAATTGAGGTGCTTATTGACATCATGTTGTATATGTGGATATTACATGTTATAAGCTTGATATTGGTTGGTTTTGAATGTCTAATTTTGCCATGGTTATATGCAAATTGTTGTGTTTAAGTTGGTACCAATTTGGGTGAGAAATATGGCTTGGAAAATGGCCTATTTTTGTCCACACGGGCGTGTGTCTCAACCGTGTGTGACACATGACTAGGTGACACGGCCGTGTGTCCCTTGTAACTTCTATAGAAATCAAGTCAGTAGCTTCACACGGCCTAGCACACGGGCGTGCGGTTTGGTCGTATGGCACAAGTCAATATACCCTCCAGTTTTCACACGGCCTAGCACATGGGCGTGAAAGGCCATTGCGAAAGGTACACGGTCTGGCACACGGGCGTGTGGTCTGGCCGTGTGACCTAAGTCAGTGAGTTACACAGGTGTGGACACGGGCTGGGACACGGCCGTATGTCCCCTTTTCGAATGCCCACATTGCCTGAGACACGGGCGTGTCTCTTGGCCTTGTAAGACACACGGCTTGGCCACACGGGCGTGTGTCCCCTGCACTTTGAAAATTTCAATGTTTTTCGAAAAATTTCTTGAGTACTCGATTTATGTCCGAACCATTTTTAATGTTTATTTTGGGCCTCGAGGGCTCGTATTAAGGACTATATGATTGAATATGAATGGTTTTTGTTTTGAATGAGAAATGAACATGAAATGTTTGATTGTTTGATCTGTAAGTCTGGTAATGCTCCGTAACCCTGCTCTGGCGTCGAATATGGGTTAGGGGGTGTTACATTAATTGGTATCAAAGCTACGGTTTAGTCGATTCTCAGACTAACGTAGTGTATGTGAGTCTAGCTATACATGCCATTATATAACATGTGATAATGTGATATCTTCTGAAAGTTTAAATCATGCTTTCATATAGTAATGGATTCCAATCGAGCAGACATCGATGATGTTGAAAGTAACATGCCAGCCTCTGTTTGTGGAGCAGCGCCGTCTGGTTCGAGACCCATATCTGAGGGTCGTGGAGGAGAGGCTAAGGAAGCCTTCTTCCAAATGATAAATGAGTGGTTCACTGAGTTTGTCCGAACTAATCCGGCTACTCAGCAACCTCCACCTTACCTTTTCCCCAACTGATTCCCGTAGCTCCTCAAGTTTTAGAACCTGTACGCATGAGCAAACCGCCCGTAGATAAAATCCGCAAATATGGGGCTGAAGAGTTTAGGGCTATTGTTGATGATGATCCGGAGAGAGCCGAGTTTTGGCTAGAGATTACGATCAGAGTTTTTGATGAGTTGTCCTGTTCACCAACCGAATATATTAAATGTGTTGTATCTCTTCTGAAAGATGCCGCATACCAGTGGTGGAGCACGTTAATTTCTGTAGTACCGAAAGAATGGGTCACATGGGAATTCTTTTAGACAGAGTTTAGAAAGAAGTATATAAATCAACGATTCCTCGATAAAAAATGCAAGGAATTTCTAAAGCTGAAATAGGGTCGTATGACCATAGCCGAGTATGAAAGAGAGTTTGTCAAATTAAACAAGTATGCCCGAGAGTGCATTCCAACCGAAGTGGTTATGTGCAAACATTTTGTATAACACCCCTTACCTGGGTTCTACGCCGGGAACCGGGCCCGAGGCGTTACCGAACTCAAACCACTTAATCGCCACTTAGGCTCAACGTCATTACTCTCTATAACCTCATTCTCAACTTACGAGGCCTCACTCATACACACGAGGGCTCTCGAGACTAATCCAGAACTTTTACGATCCTTAAATTTTTTCTCTTTTATACAGGTCTCACATGCCCGTGCAAGATTAGACACGCCCGTGCATGGACACACACGCCCATGTCCCCAAACCGTGCCTAAAAACCCAACATTCTGCCAATGCCCCACGGCCAAGGCACACGCCCGTGCTTACCGCCCGTGGTACACACTGACTTCACACACATGGCCTCAAAGCCTAGTCACATGCCCGTGTGGCTAGCCCGTGGACTATCCTGATTTAAAATGTTAACGTGCAGGGGGCGACGGCCGGCCACAAAGACACGCCGATGGCTGACCGTGTGTCACACATGGTCTAGACACATGCCCGTGTGTCTGACCACTTAGTCAAGAACAAAGCTATGTGCCAAGCTCTTTTCACCCCTCTAGCATACACAACATATACTCATCTAACACCATCATAATCAACTCAAATTGAAGTGCATTCTCACATAGAAAACTACATCTTTCTTTCATATAATGTAATAGCCAACAACCATGGCATTATACAAAATAAGCTATCCATCTAAAGGCCAACACATCTTAGCCATTTACAACAAAATCCACTAACTTGTCTAGCCCCTATACATGCCATATACAAAACATTAAGTTTCATGTACCAAAGTGTCTTTGATATGTGGGCTATCTTCCGATGATCCTCGTATCTCGATTCAACGCTTTTAATCTATAACACAAAGGAAAAGAAAGAGAGTAAGCTTTGAGCTTAGTAAGTTTACACATAAACAATTAAGCAACATAGTATAAGCTAAGCAACCATTAGCATTATACCAACAAGTAATTCACAACTATGCTTACTCTTTCTATCCCTTACCACATTTCCAACACATCATGAGTCACATACTCATAACCATCGAAATGCACCCCTGCATTCAATGTCACATTTACACAATATACAACACATCATTATTTCTCGTAATACATCCACACAGTTTATCCAAATAACTTATCCACACAGCCTATTCACACAGCTAGTTCACATAACTAATCCACACAGCTATTACACACGGCTAATTCACGTAATTAATCCATACAGCTATTACACACAGCTAATACACATAGTTAATCCACACAGCCAATATCTCAGTGGTTTCGCACTTAGCATACCACAATTGATTAATAAGGTGGTATCGCACTTATCCTACCACAAAGGTATTCATAGTAGTTCAACACATAGCCCACTAGACGATATACCTCACGATAGCATTGCACATAGCTAGCTCATCGTCAATATGCATTAGAATGGTATCGCACTTAGCCCACCATCTAGCATTATCACAACACATGCACAAGTCTACTTACTTAATCATTCTCGATCATACATTCATTCCACATTTTCTACTACATTCATCCCACATAGGTTCTCAAATATGCTACACACTAGCTAACATTAATAAATTGTAAGTATGAATGCATTATTTATGCATAGACTTACCTCGATACTCAAAAGTATAGAAATATGCAATTTAGTCCACCACCTTTCTTTTGCCTCGGTTTTGATTCGGGCTTCGTCTTTCTTGATCTATAATGAATAATTCAGCTTATTCAATACACACATTGACTAAATTGACCCACATTTCATACTTTAGCAAAATTACTATTTTGCCCCTAAACTTCCACATATTTACACTTTAGCCCCAAGGCTCGTAAAGTGATTTTTATTCAACTTTCTATCCTTTCATGCTTAGCCGAACCACTTACTCAACTAAAGCATTCATCAAATCTCACTAAATCAGACATGTATGACCAAACTAAAGTTTTTCACAATCAAGTCCCTACATGCATTTTCATGGAAAATCACTTAACAAAAGATGTTTCTACTACCTCAAGCTTTCATAATCTTCCATAAAACATCAAAATACATGCATGTCATTCATGACCACATTTTTGAACATCCATTATAGCTCATCAAATAGCTAAAAATAGCTTACTCATGCTACCAGGACTTCAAAAATACAAAGAATATCAAAACCGGGCTTAAGAGCACTTACTAGCAAGCTTGAAAAATTGAAAGAACCCTAACAATGGCTTCTCAAATTTTCAGCAGCTAAAGGGGAAGAAGCTGAATGAATTTGTCATCTTTTCACCTATTTTAATCACTTATTTAATAAATGACCAAAATGCCCTTTTTGATAAACTTCAAATTTTGACTCATCCATGCCCATTTTTGTCCAAAAATTAGAATTTGGGTAAATTGCTATTTAAGGACCTCTAATTAATGATCTAAAGCTATTTCAAACAAATAGCTTCTAGAAACACACATTTTGCAACTTTTGCAATTTAGTCCTTTTGGACAATTCAACCATAATTTCACAAAATTGCTTCATGAAACTTTCACACTAGCATGCATACAAAGCATAAACCTCAATAACTCATTTATAACCCTCAGATTTGTGGTCTCGCACCACTATTCTGACTAGGCCCTAAACCGGGATATTATAACTCTCCCCCTTTAGAGATTTTTGCCCCCGAAAATCTTACCAGAAAAGAGGTTTGGATGTTGCTCTCTCATAGCTTCTTTCGTTTCCCACGTAGCCTCTTCCACGCCATGTTTTTGCCATAACACTTTCACTAGTTCTATGCTCTTATTTCTCAACTGTTTCACTTCTCGAGCCAAGATCTTAATCGGCTCCTCTTCATAAGACATATCGGTCTTATCTCAATTTCCGTTGAAGGAATCACATGTGAAGGATCGGAGCGATACCGTCGCAACATCGACACATGGAACACATTATGAATCTTTTCCAACTCTACCGGCAAAGCCAACCGGTAAGCTACAGGCCCAATTTTGTCTGTAATCTCATACGGCCCTATGAACCTTGGACTCAATTTCCCTTTTCGTCCAAATCTCATAATCTTCTTCCACGGCGATACTTTCAAAAATACTTTGTCGCCTACCTCAAAATCAATTTCTTTTCTTTACAAATTCGCATACGACTTCTGTCGGTCCGAAGCAACTTTCAGACTATTACGGATTACTTTCACTTTCTCTTCAGTTTCTTTCACTAGATCAACCCCATGGATCCGCTTCTCACTAAGCTCGGTCCAATACAAAGGAGTCCGACACTTACGGCCATACAAAGCCTCATACGGTGCCATCTGAATACTCGATCGATAACTATTGTTATGGCGAATTCGACCAAAGGTAGATATCTCTCCCAACTACCTTTGAATTCTAACACACAAACATCGAAGCATATCTTCAAGAACTTGAATCACTCTTTCGGTGACCATCGACACGGATGGAACGCAGCGATCTTGAAATTCAATCTCGTACCCATGGCCTCTTGCAACTTCTTCCAAAATCTCGAAGTAAACCTCGGATCTCTATCCGATATAATAGACACATGTACACCATGTAATCTCACTATCTCTGCCACATACAACTCAGCTAACTTATCCGGTGAATAATCAACACATCTTTGGAATAAAGTGAGCCGACTTAAATCAATCTATCCACAACAACCCACACATCATCTCTCTTTCTCAGAGTCATCAGCAACCCCGTTACAAAATCCATGGTAACCCGATCCCATTTCCATTCGGGTACCACATCGGGTCAAGTAATCCGAAGGCACTTGATGTTGAATTTTTCACTTGTTGGCAAATCAGACACTTTGCCACAAACTCTGAAATATCTCTTTTCATACCCGGCCACCAATACAACTTCCTCAAGTCGTTGTACATTTTCGTATTGCCGGATGTTACTGACAAGCATCCACTGTGGGCTTCATGCAAAACCTTTCGAATCAACTCCTCATTTTTAGGAACACAAATTCTGTCGCGATACATCAGACAAACATTCAAATTCACTCGAAAATCAGAATCACATTTCGACCCGCACTTAGCTATCTTAGTTTGCATCTCGCTACCATTTCTCTGAGCTTCACATATTTGTTGAACAAATAGTGGCCTAGCTCTCAACTCTGCCAAAATAGCACCATCATCAGACAATGCTAAACTCGCTCTCATAACTCTTAGAGCATACAGGGATTTCCTACTCAAGGCATCCGCAACCACATTCGCTTTTCCCGGGTGGTAATCAATGACTAACTCATAGTCTTTCAACAACTCAAGCCACTGTCTCTGTCTCAGATTCAACTCATTCTGATCCATCAAATACTTTAAACTCTTGTGATCCGTAAAGATTCGGCACTTTTCACCATACAAATAATGTCGCCAAATCTTTAACGCAAACACAATCGTAGCCAACTCCAAATCGTGAGTCGGGTAATTCTTATCGTGCGGTTTTAACTGCCTCAAGGCGTAAGCGATTACCTTACCCTCTTGCATCAACACGCAATCAAGACCATTAAACGACACATCACTATAAACCACAAACTCCTTCTTCGATTCTGGTTGAACCAAAATCGGTGCCTCAATCAACATTGTTTTCAGTCTCTCAAAGCTCTGTTGACATGTCTCAGTCCATTCAGACTTGACATCCTTATGCAATAGCTTCGTCATCAGGGTAGCAATCACAGAGAACCCCTTTACGAAACGTCTGTAATATCCCGCTAATCCCAAGAAACTTCTGATTTCTGACACGTTCCTCGGCGGTTTCCAATCCATAACAGCCGATATCTTACTCAGGTCAACTCTGACACCATCACCTGACACCATGTGTCCTCGGAATCTGACCTCTCGGAGCCAAAACTCACTCTTGCTAAACTTAGCATACAACTGCTTATCTCTCAAAGTTTGCAAGACAATTCTAAAGTGCTCTTCATGATCGTTCTCATCCCAAGAATAGATCAATATGTCGTCAATAAAGACAACCACAAACTTGTCCACATATGGTCTGAAAACACGGTTCATCAGATCCATAAAAATCGCAGGTGCATTCGTCAAACCAAACGGCATAACCAAAAACTCATAATGGCCATACCTTGTCCAAAATACAGTTTTCAACACATCTTGCTCTTTCACTCTGAGCTGATAATAACCAGACCTCAAGTCTATCTTGGAGAACACTGTAACTCCCTTCAGTTGATCAAAAAGATCATTAATCCTTGGTAAAGGATACTTATTCTTAACCGTCACTTTGTTAAGCTGCCTATAGTCTATACACAATCTCATAGACCCATCTTTCTTCTTCACAAACAATACCGGAGCACCCTATGGTGAGTAGCTCGGTCTTGCAAAACCCTTATCTGTCAACTCTTGCAACTGAACCTTCAGTTCCTTCAACTCTACAGGTGCCATTCTGTACGGATCAATCGAAATAGGTGCCGTTCCTGGAACCAACTCAATTCCAAACTCAACCTCTCTCACTGGAGGTAATCCGGGTAACTCTTCCGAAAATACATCTGGGTACTCACATACCACTGGCACTATTTTAAACTCTACTCCAACCTCTTGAGTATTCAACACAAACGCAAGATAGGACTCACATCTTTTCCTCAAACATTTCTCAGCCACTAAGGAAGAAATCATCACGGGTAATTTGTCCAATCCACCTGATTCAACCCGAACCACATCTCCACTCTCACATTTCAGTTCAATAAACTTACTACCACAGTTCACTAAGACATTATGGGTAGTCAACCAATCCATGCCTAGGATTAAATCAAACTCATCAAACGACAACAACATAAGGTTTGCCGGAAAACAATGATTCTCAATCAATAAAGGACAATTCTTACACACTCTGTCCACTAACACATACTTCCCTAACGGGTTTGACACCTTAACCACTATGTCCGTAGACTCAACGGTCATACTCAAACAAGATGCTAACCTCATGCAAATATAAGAATGAGTAGACCCTGGATCTATTAAAGCAATAACGAAGGTGTCATAGAGAGAAAAAGTACCCGTTATCACATCAGGGGAGGATGCCTCTTCGCTAGCGCGAATTGCATACGTCCTCGCAGGTGCCCGACCCTATGGTCTCACAACAGAATCTCTGGGCCCACCTCTACCACTAGCCCCACCTCTTGGGTTGGTCTACCCCTCGTAGACACATCACTAGGTCTCACTTCTTGCTTCTCTTCCTTATCGTCCCTCTCGGGACAGCTACGGATAAAGTGGTCAGGGGAACCACACTTATAACATTTCTGACTGTTTCCCTAACACTCTCCGGTGTGATACCTACCACAACTAGGACACTCTGGTTTACTCTTTGTATTGCCCACACTTTCCATCGAGGGGGCTTGGACTCGAACCCGAACAGTATTGCCCAAGTCTCGATGCGAATAACCCACCGGTGTTGTCGCCCGAGGATTCACTTCCTTGGATCTTTTCGATTGGGCTTGATACGACTTGCCCATCGGCCTCTTTCGCATCTCGGGCTTCACTCACAGCCCTTCTCTTTTCTGAACTTAATTCCTCGGCCTTACTTGCCCTCTCAACTAATACCACAAATTCTTTCAACTCCAAAATGCCCACAAGGAGTTTGATATCCTCATTTAGCCCATCTTTGAACCTCTTGCACAAGATGGTCTCTGTCGACACACATTCTTGAGCGTACTTGCTAAGCCTAACAAACTCACGCTCGTGATTACGCTCATGTCATCCTTCCTTGCTTCAGCTCAAGGAATTCTTTCCTTTTTCGGTCAGTAAACCTCTGGCTTATATACTTCTTCCGAAACTCTTCCAGAAAGAAGTCCCACGTCACCCGCTCTTTCGGGACTACCAATGTCAGCGTCTTCCACCAATGGTATGCCGAATCTCTTAGCAACGATATGACACACTTCAAACTCTCCTCAGGTGTACATGAGAGCTCATTGAACACCCTCATCGAGTTCTCCAACCAGAACTCCGCCCTCTCTGGGTCATCATCTACCTTAGCTCTAAACTCCTCAGCCCCGTGTTTCCTAATCTTATCCACCGGGGGTTTCGATATCCTCACCACATCCATACCTTGGGGAGCCACAGGATTTGGCTGAGGTATAGGAGGAGGTGGAGGAGGTTGAGCATTATGGTTCGCTCGGACATAATTCGAGTACCAATTGCTCATCATTTAGAGAAAGGCTTCCCGTGCCTCTTCCCCTTGACCTTTGACCTCGGGTCCACTCTCAACGGGCGCGGTCCTTGCGCGCAGAGTCGGTAGCGTTACTCATTTCGCTTCATCGCAGATCAATCGATCGGAATCCATATACTATAATAAACAAGATTTAAATCACCAGAAACCACCACATTATCATTGTACACTTATGGCATGTATAGCTAGACTCTTACACCCGCTACGGTAGTCTTAGAAACGGCTAAACCATAGCTCTGATACCACTAAATGTAACACCCCTTACCCGGGTTCTACGCCGAGAACCGGGCCCGAGGTGTTACCGAACTCAAACCACTTAATCGCCACTTAGGCTCAACGTCATTACTCTCTATAACCTCATTCTCGACTTACGAGGCCTCACTCATACACACGAGGGCTCTCGAGACTAATCCAAAACTTTTACGATCCTTAAAATTTTTCTCTTTTATACCGGTCTCACACGCTCGTGCAAGATTAGACACGCCCGTGCATGGACACACACGCCCATGTCCCCAAACCGTGCCTAAAAACCCAACATTCTGCCAATGCCCCACGGCCAAGGCACACGCCCGTGCTTACCACCCATGGTGTACACTGACTTCACACACACGGCCTCAAAGCCTAGTCAGACGCCCGTGTGGCTAGCGCGTGGACTATCCTGATTTAAAATGTTAACGTGCAGGGGATGCACGGCCACAGCACACGCCCGTGGGCTGACCGTGTGTCACACATGGTCTAGACACACGCTCGTGTGTCTGACCACATGGTCAAGAACAAAGCTATGTGCCAAGCTCTTTTCACCCCTTTAGCATACACAACATATACTCATCTAACACCATTATAATCAACTCAAATTGAAGTGCATTCTCACATAGAAAACTACATCTTTATTTTATATAATGTAATAGCCAACAACCATGGCATTATACAAAATAAGCTATCCATCTAAAGGTCAACACATCTTAGCCATTTACAACAAAATCCACTAACTTGTCTAGCCCCTATACATGCCATATACAAAACATTAAGTTTCATGTACCAAAGTGTCTTTGATATGTGGGCTATCTTACGATGATCCTCGTATCTCGATTCAACGCTTTTAATCTATAAGACAAGGGAAAAGAAAGAGAGTAAGCTTTGAGCTTAGTAAGTTTACACATAAACAATTAAGCAACATAGTATAAGCTAAGCAACCATTAGCATTATACCAACAAGTAATTCACAACTATGCTTACTCTTTCTATCCCTTACCACATTTCCAACACATCATGAGTCACATACTCATAACCATCGAAATGCACCCCTGCATTCAATGTCACATTTACACAATATACAACACATCATTATTTCTCGTAATACATCCACACAGTTTATCCACATAACTTATCCACATAGCCTATTCACACAGCTAGTTCACATAACTAATCCACGCAGCTATTACACACGGCTAATTCACATAATTAATCCATACAGCTATTACACACAACTAATAAACACAGTTAATCCACACAGCCAATATCTCAGTGGTTTCGCACTTAGCACACCACAATTGATTAATAAGGTGGTATCGCACTTAGCCTACCACAAAGGTATTCATAGTAGTTCAGCACATAGCCCACTAGACGATATACCTCACGATAGCATCACACATAGCTAGCTCATCGTCAATATGCATTAGAATGGTATCACACTTAGCCCACCATCTAGCATTATCACAACACATGCACAAGTCTACTTACTTAATCATTCTCGATCATACATTCATTCCACATTTTCTACTACATTCATCCCACATAGGTTCTCAAATATGCTACACACTAGCTAACATTAATAAATTGTAAGTATGAATGCATTATTTATGCATAGACTTACCTCGATACTTAAAAGTATGGAAATATGTAATTTAGTCCACCACCTTGCTTTTGCCTCGGTTTCGATCCGGGCTTCGTCTTTCTTGATCTATAATGAATAATTCAACTTATTCAATACACACATTGACTAAATTGACCCACATTTCATACTTTAGCAAAATTACTATTTTGCCCCTAAACTTCCTCATATTTACACTTTAGCCCCAAGGCTCGTAAAGTGATTTTTATTCAACTTTCTATCCTTTCATGCTTAGTCGAACCACTTACTCAACTAGATCATTCATCAAATCTCACTAAATCACACATGTATGACCAAACTAAAGTTTTTCACAATCAAGTCCCTACATGCATTTTCATGGAAAATCACTTAACAAAAGATGTTTCTACTACCTCAAGCTTTCATAATCTTCCATAAAACATCAAAATACATGCATGTCATTCATGACCACATTTTTGAACATCCATTATAGCTCATCAAATAGCTAAAAATAGCTTACTCATGCTACTGAGACTTCAAAAATACAAAGAATATCAAAACCGGGCTTAAGAGCACTTACTAGCAAGCTTGAAAAATTGAAAGAACCCTAACAATGGCTTCTCAATTTTTCGGCAGCTAACGGGGAAGAAGATGAATGAATTTGTCATCTTTTCACCTATTTTAATCACTTATTTGATAAATGACCAAAATGCCCTTTTTGATAAACTTCAAATTTTGACTCATCCATGCCCATTTTTGTCCAAAAAGTAGAATTTGGGTAAATTGCTACTTAAGGACCTCTAATTAATGATCTAAATCTATTTCACACAAATAGCTTCTAGAAACACACATTTTGCAACTTTTGCAATTTAGTCCTTTTGGACAATTCAACCACAATTTCACAAAATTGCTTCATGAAACTTTCAGACTAGCATGTATACAAGGCATAAACCTCAATAACTCATTTATAACCCTCAGATTTGTGGTCTCGTACCACTATTCTGACTAGGCCCTAAACTAGGATGTTACATTTTGAAGACGGGTTGAATGAAGACATTAAACTTTTAGTCAGAATTCTACAATTGGAAGAATTTGTTGTTTTAGTCGATATAGCACACAAAATCGAAGAGCTAAGTAAAGGACAGAGAAAAATTGAATTTGAAGCTAGAGATTCGAAAAAGAGATTTACGGGAAAGTCACATCAGTCAGCATCGAAGAAATTTAAAGAACATCACTACTGTTCTACTATTTCTATGGGGCATTCTAATATAGATAGAGATGCGAGACACTCCAGTCCTAAACCCCAGGCTACATCTGTAGCGAGTGTGGGTAGTGTTAGAAATACTAGACCCGAGTGCAAACACTGTAACATGCCACATTATGGCGAGTGTTGAGTGAAAAGCGGAGCATGTTTCAGATGTGGTTCCTTCAACCATTATCTTAGAGATTGCCCTGAGAAGTCTGAGAAAGAAAAAGCTCAAACCACGAGGCCGAGCAATACAACTGCTAGAGGGAGACCACCATAAAATACCAGAAATATGAGTGGTAGTCGAGGTGCAACGAGAGATTCTGCAGTGAGATCCGAGGAACGAGTACCAGCCAGAGCTTACGCTATTCACGCTCGTGAAGATGCATCACCGCCAGATATTATCGCTGATACTTTTTCTCTTTATAACACTGATATAACTGCTTTGATTGATCCCGGATCAACCCATTCTTATGTATGTACGAATTTAGTATCTAGTAAAAGTTTACCTGTTGAGTCCACTGAATTCGTGGTTAAGGTATCGAACCCTTAGGTCAGTATGTCCTAATTGATAAAGTTGGCAAGAATTATCCTTTGATGACTTAGGGTTACAATTTTCCGGCTGATTTGATACTTTTACCATTTGATGAATTTGATGTGATTTTGGGTATGGATTGGCTGACTCTTCATGATGCGGTTGTAAACTATAGACGAAATCTTATTACATTAAAATGTCAGAATGGTGAGACTCTTCGTATTGAATCTGATGACTCGAATGGGTTGCCTATTGTGATATCGGCTATGTTAGCGCAGAAATATGTGAAAAAAGGTTGCAATGCTTACCTTGCATATGTACTGGATACAAAAGTGTCCAAAATGAAGATTGAATCAGTGCCAGCGGTTTGTGAATATCTAGATGTGTTTCCAGAAGAGTTACCCGGGTTGCCACCGATCAAAGAGGTTGATTTTGCTTTTGAGTTAGTACCGAGAACGTCATCGATTTCGATAGCTCCGTATAGAATGACTCCTATAGAGTTAAAAGAGTTGAAAGCTCAGTTGCAAGAGTTAACAGATAGAGGTTTTGTACGACCGAGTTTCTCACCCTAGAGTGCACCAGTTTTGTTCGTTAAGAAGAAAGATGGTTCAACGAGATTGTGTATCGATTATCGACAACTCAACAAGGTTACGATCAAGAATAAGTATCCATTGCTGCGAATCAATGACTTTTTTGATCAATTGAAAGGTGTAACGATATTTTCAAAGATTGATTTACATTCTGGTTACTTTCAGTTACGGGTTAAAAATTTGGATGTGCCGAAAACTGTGTTCAGAACCAGGTACGGGCATTGTGAATTTCTTGTTATGCCATTTGGGTTAACTAACGCTCCTACAGTCTTTATAGATTTGATGAATAGAATCTTCAGACCATATTTAGACAAATTTTTGGTTGTATTCATTGATGATATCTTGATATATTCCCGAGACGAGTCTGAACATGCCGAGCATTTGAGAATTATGTTACAAACTTTACGAGATAAACAACTGTTTGCTAAATTCAGTAAGTGCGAGTTTTGGCTCTGAGAAGTTCGGTTTTTGGGACACATTGTATCGGCAGAAGGTGTCAAAGTTGATCCGAGCAAGATTTCAGTAGTTGTTGACTAGAAACCACCAAGAAACATATCCGAAGTCAGAAGTTTTCTAGGATTAGCTGTGTAACATCCCAATTTTGGGTCTAGTCAGAATAGTGGTTTCGAGACCACAAATTTGAAGTAGAAATATTTGTTTTATGATTGTTTTGAGGTCCATGACATGTTTGCATGATTGTGTGAAAGTTTCATGAAGATATTTTGTGAATAAGTGTCCAATTTAACTTTTAGGACTAAATTGCAAAAGTTACAAAATATGAGATTGTAGAATCTTTAAGTATGAAATAGCTTTGGATTATTAATTAGAGGTCCTTAAATAGCAATTTTCCCAATTTTCATTTTTAAGGACAAAAATAGGCATGAGTAGGTAAAATTTGAATATTTAGTAAAAAAGGCATTTTGGTCATTTGGTTAATAAAAGAATTAAAAGGGAAAATAAGTCAAAAATCTTGTCCATCTTCATCTACCTTAGCCTAAATTCTCAAGAACACCATAGCTAGGGTTTGTTCAACTTCCAAGCTTGATTGTAAGTGCATCCTAGCCCCGTTTTTAATGTTCTTTACGTTTTTAAAGTTGTTATCAACCGATCTAGCTATTTCTACCATTTATTTGAGCTAGGGTTCATGTTTAAAAATTTACCCATGTGTGACATGCATGTGTTTTTATTTTTCATGGTAGATTATGAAAGTTTGATGTGTAATAAACATCTTTTACTAAGTGATTTTTGATGAAAACACCTAAAAAGGACCATTTTGTAAAAGTTGTGAAAATGAGTAGTAGAAATGTGATTTAATGAAAAATGTGGGCTGGTATAAGCTTGATATAGGTTTGGCTAGGCTTGGGTAACAAAGAAAATGGACACATTTCATTTTACGAGCCTAGAGACTAATTTGTAAATATGTAAAAGTTTAAAGGCAAAACTTTAATTTTGCCAAAGTATGGTTTTTGGACTGATTTGAACAATGCGATAATTAAATGAGCTAAATTTGCTATTATAGGTCAATAAAACCGGAGTCTGGACCTAAACCGAGGAAAGAACAAGGTTGTGGACTAAATCGAATAGTTAGCCATTTTTTGGTACCGAGGTAAGTTCGTGTGTAAATAATGCAACATTACATTTTTAAGTATTTAATGCTTTAATATTGCATGAATTGTGTAATTGTCCTTGTGGACTTAATTAATGTTGACTCGATGACGATTCGACGAAGATTTGATACCTCGAAATCCCGGTTGAACCTTAGGAATAGTTAGGATACAAATGTCATGATATTAGGGATTGAGTTTACGTGTAAGACTATATCTGGGATATGGCATCGTTATGAGATTTCGTGTAAGACCATGTCTGGGACATGGCATCGACATGAGAATCGTCTAAGACCATAGCTAGGCTATAGGCATCGATATGTGATCCCATGTAAGACCATATCGGGGATATGGCATTGGTATGATTCTATGTGTATGTGATTCCCGAATATCCTTTAGTATTCCAAGTGGTTCAATGGGTAGTCCAAAGATTATGTCAATGAAATGACAAGGTATGAACATGTTGAAAGGGTACAGGTATGTACACAAAGCTCATACATATTGAGATTATAAACCGATGAGATCTCAGTAAGAAGTGAATGAATAAATCATGATCATGGGTTTTATTGTACATTATGTAAATGACATGATTTAAAATGTATCTATGATACTTGATGACATTGTGATAAATTACATTATGTTACGTGTGTAATAGTCCATGGTTAATGTTGTTAATTATTTACATGCAAACTTACTAAGCTTTATGCTTACTCCCCTTTCTTTTCCATTTTCTTATAGTATTGCCAAGCTAGCTCGGGGATTGAAGGACGTCGGAGACTCGATCACACTATCAATTGGAACTTTTGGGTATAGTTAGTCTCAACATTTTGAGTATGGCATGTATAGAGACTTGGTCTTTTTGTTATATGTCATATTGGTTTAGCCAAATGTGTTGGCTTATGATGATATTTGATTCATTTTGTATAAGGCCATGGGATGTGGCTCATAATGATTATTTGGTTCTAAACCTATTCATATATGCATGCATGTGCCAATGCCATTATGATATGGCCTATGGTTATTGATGGTCTAATAATGATGTGTTGCATGTGATTATGGATGTTTGATGATGGTGACGCACTTAGTTATGCCATGTTAAGTGCCTTGAAGTCATACATATGTTTGGATTGGTGTGGTTTTGATGTTGTGTAGGTTGGTGCAAGTATTGGTGGTAAAAAGGTTTGATAAATATCCTTATTTTGTCCATACAGGTAGACACACGGGCGTGTGTCTAGGCCGTGTGTGACACACGGCTAGCCCCAAGGGCGTGTGTTCTGGTCGTGTGTCCCCTGCACCTTAGTTTTGAGACATAGAATGTCCAGTAGTAAACACACGGGCACGAGACACGGCCGTGTGTCTCGGCCATGTGACAGACACGGCTATAGGACATGGGCATGTGCCCATGCCGTGTGAAGTCTGCATTTTATTTTCAAAATTTAATTCGCTACACGGCCTAAGGACACTGGCGTGTGCCTTGGCCGTGTGACCTCATTTTGATGATGACGTCATAAACAAAATGTCCTCTATTTTGGACATGACCTGAAGCACGGGCGTGTGGACCTTTTTCATGAAAATTTTTCTAAGTTTTCTGAAAGTTTTCAAAGTTCTTGGTTTAGTCCTGAACCAATCCTAATGTATGTTTTGGGCCTCGTAGGCTCGTTTAAGGGACAATATGAATGTAAAAAAAAAGTTTTAAATTTAGAAAGAAATTCATGTCTCGATTTTGTATGATTGTTTGAGTTTATGTCTAGTAATGCCTCGTATCATATTTTGGCGTCGAATACGGGTATAGGGTGTTACATTTAGTGGTATCAGAGCTACGGTTTAGTCGATTCTCGAACTAACGTAGCGTGTGCACGAGTCTAGCTATACATGCCATAAATGAATTGTGATAGTGTGACGACTCCTGACCTTTTAAATTGTGTTTTCATATAGTAATGGATCCCAATCGAGCTGAAGCTGATGATGTTGAAAGTAATGCGCCGACTCCTACTCAATGGGCAGCGCCAATTGAAAGTAGACCCGTAACTGTGAGTCAGGGAGGAGGAGAAGAGGCTAGGGAAGCCTTTGTCCATATGATGAATGCCTGGTATACGGAGTTCGTTCGAACGAACCCGAACGCTCAACCCCCTCCACCCCCACCTATTCCTCAACCTGTTCCTGTAGTACCCCAAGGTATGGATTTTATGAGATTGAATAGACCTCCAGTGGATAAAATTCGAAAGCAAGGAGTCAAAGAGTTTCGAGCTAGTACAGATGATGATTTCGAAAGGGCAGAGTTCTGGCTCGAGAATACCATCAGGGTATTTGATGAGTTATCATGCACACCCGAGGAGTGCATGAAATGTGTTGTGTCACTTTTGAGAGACTCGACTTATCAGTGGTGGAACACCCTTGTGTCGTGTAATAGCCCGATTTAGGGCCTAGTCGGAATAGTGGTGCGAGACCACAAATCTGAAGTAGAAATATGTGTTTTATGATTTTATGGGGCTTATAATATGTTTGCATGATTGTGTGAAAATTTCATGAGGAAATTTTATTTATTAGTGATCAATTTGTCCATTAGGACTAAATTGCAAAGATTAGAAAATATGAGATTCTAGAACATTTAAGTATGAAATAGAATTATAAAAATTACTAGAGGTCATTATTTAGCAATTAGACCATTATATGTTTGGATGGACAAAAATAGACATGGGAAGGAAAAATCTCAAGAAAGGACCAGTAAGGGCATTTTTGTCATTTGGTAAATAAAAGATTAAAAAGGGAAAAAGAATTCAAAATTGTGTCCATCTTCTTCTCCCATGGCCGAAAATCACTAAGGAGCCATAGCTAGGGTTTCTTCAACTTCCAAGCTTGATATTAAGTGTATCCTAGCCCCGTTTTTAATGTTCTTCGTATTTTTGAGATCCTCGTAGCTCGATTTAGCTATTTCTAGCTATATTTTGAGCTAGGGTTTATATTCAAAAATTTGATGCATGATAAACATCTTTTTCTAAGTGATTTTCATGAAAAAATAGGAAAGTTTGATGCATGATAAACATCTTTTTCTAAGTGATTTTCATGAAAAAAATGCATAAAAGGACCAAATTGTAAAAGTTATGAAAATTGTCATACATGGGTGAAATAGTGGAAATTAGAGGCTGTTGTAGTTATAAAAAAGATTCGGCTAGGCTTAAATACAAGAAAGTTGAATAAAAATCATTTTACGAGCCTAGGGGCAAAAGTGTAATTATGTGAAAGTTTAGGGGCAAAATCATAATTTTTCCAAAGTGTGATATATGAGTCAATTTAGTCAATATGAGTATTAAACAAGTGAAATTGTTATTATAGATCAAGAAACACGAAGCCCGGACCGAAACTGAGGCAAGAACAAGGTGTTGGACTAAATTGAACATCTACACACATTTTGAATACTGAGGTAAGTTTGTATGAAATTAAAGCTATCCAATGTTATTATGCTTGAAATTATTTTATTTTATGAGAAATGTATGTAAATTCCATGAAGTTAATTTATGATGCTTCAATGAGACTGAAATGAGAATGTATTAAGTTGAAGTCCCGGTTGAAGTTTCGAAATAACGAGGATACCTATATCACGACATGAGATAAGGAAGGTCCCGTATAAGACCATGTCTGGGACATGGCATCGGCACCGAATGTAGGTCCCGTATAAGACCATATCTGGGATATGGAATCGGCACCGAATGTAGATCCCGTATAAGACCATGTCTGGGACATGGCATCAGTATTGAATAAGGAAGATCCCGTAGAAGACCATGTTTGGAACATGGCATCGGCATCGAATAAGGAAGGTCCCGTATAAGACCATATCTTGGACATGGCTTCAGCACCAAAGGAAGATCTCGTGTAAGACCATGTGTGAGACATGGCATCGACATCTATGTGCGATCTCGTATAAGACCATGTCTGGGACATGGCATCGACATCGAGTAAAGAGATCCCATGTAAGACCATATCTGGGATATGGCATTGGCATCATTATACATGTTTGATGAGATTAAGTATCCTCTAATATTCTGAATAATTCAACAGGGAAAAAGAGCTAAGTATGCAAAGATGGCAAGAGTTAAGCTATACAAAGATGACATAGAGTTATATTTAAGTGAAAGATGATTACGATTTAAGTTTATGTTTATGAAAGCATGAGTGCTAAATTATGTGATGAAGTGATACAGGTACCATGAGTAAAATACGAGTTATGATACCTTAATGTGATATGTAATGGGTAAGCGTAAGTATGAGTAAGTATGACAAAGTACTTGAGAACTTGTGTTATTATTGTTCTATGAGATGAATGAATTTTTCCATGAGCATTTCTATTGCTACTTTAATTCATGCAAACTTACTAAGCTATATGCTTACCCCTCTCTTTTCCCTTTTCCTTGTAGTATCGCCAGGCTAGCTCGGGGATCGTGGGACGTCGGAGCTCGGATCACACTATCAACTAATCTTTTGGTATAGTAAAGTTGATTCATTTTGAGTATGGCATGTATAGGAACTTGGTCATATTGTGTTATGTCATATTTGAAAGCCATAATGTTGGCTACTAATGTTATACACTCATTTTGTAAATGGCCATTAAGGATTGGCCAATATTTGCCAAGTTTTATAACTTAATGATGATGAGATCTATGTTGTGCATGAAAGATGAATTGTGAGTCTTCATAATGTATTATGGCCATGTTATGTGTTGCTTGTGGTGGTATATGTGTGTTTATGTTTTAAGGTGGAAAAAGGCTTGGAAAATAGCCTTCTAATTGTCCACACGGGTAGACACACGGCCAACCCCATGGGTGTGTTGATAGGCCGTGTGTCCCCTGTATCAAATTTACGAGAATTCGATTCGCCACACGGGCCAGCACACGAGCGTGTGCCTAGGCCGTGTGTACTTAAGAGGTTGCTGATGTCATAAATAGAATGCAAGGGTTTTCTCACACGGGTGAGGACACGGGTGTGTCTAGGCCGTGTAGAGGACACGGGCCAGAGACACGGGCGTGTGTCCGACCGTGTGAAAACCTCTGTAGGTTCGAAATGAAAAATAAATTCTACACGGGCTGGGAGCATGGGCGTGTGTGACCACACGGCTTGCCCACACGGGCGTGTTCCATTCCACACGAGCGTGTGGCCTTGTTTTAGGTAAAAAATTTCTAAGTGCATAAATGTTTTCAGTTTAATCCCGAAACCTCCCGAATGTATGTTTAGGGCCTCGTAGGCCTATAATAAGGATGTTATGAATATGAATGAAAAAGTTTAAAGTTGTAACAAAAATTTTATAGCCGAGGATGTATGTTTAAGCAAGTTAAGTCCGGTAATGCCTCGTACCCTGTCCCGGTATCGGTTACGGGTAAGGGGTGTTACATGTCGGTTGTACCAAGGGAGAGAGTTAATTGGGAATTTTTCCAAGAAGAGTTTCGTAAGAAGTATATTAGCCAGAGGTTTATTGATCAGAAGAGAAAGGAATTTCTTAAGTTAAAACAGGGCCGAATGACGGTAACGGAATATGAGCGTGAGTTTGTGAGACTGTGCAAATACGATCGAGAATGTGTTTCGACTGAAGCCATCATGTGTAAAAGATTTGAAAATGGGCTGAACGAAGACATCTAATTATTAGTTGGCATTCTCGAACTGAAAGAATTCGTTGTGCTTGTAGAGAAAGCTTGTAAGGCCGAGGAGTTGGCTAAAGAGAAAAGAAAAGCTGAGTTTGAGTCTCGAGATTCGAAGAAAAGACAGATGGGAAAGTCATTTCAGTCCTCATCTAAGAAACCGAGAGAGTTTAATACTCGATCTAGTGCTTCAGTTGGGTTTTCAAACAGAAACCATGAGAAACAGTATTCGGGTCGTAAGGCTCAGATTACTTCGATAGAGAGTGTGGGTAATGCTCGACCTAGTAGACCTGAATGTCCACATTGTGGTAGACGTCACCCCGGTGAGTGTCGGGTGAATGATCGAACTTGTACCAAGTGTGTTTCGCAAGATCACTTCATTAGAGATTGCCCCGAGATGGTTAAAAAAGAGAAATTTCAGAATGTAAGATCAGGTAATACTACTCCTAGAGGGAGGCCACAGAGAAATCCGAGAAATGGAGCGACTAGCGAGAGTGCACTTAGAGATCTAGCTGTGAGGCCCGAAGGTAGAGCACCTGCGAGGACTTATGCCATTCGTGCTCGCGAAGAGGCTTCATCTCCTGATGTGATTACGGGTACTTTTTCTCTTTATGATACTTCTGTTGTTGCTTTGATTGATCCGGGATCTACCCATTCGTATGCTTGTGTGAAATTGGTATCTAGTATGAATATACCTGTTGAGTCTACAGAATTTGTGATAAAAGTGTCAAATCCTTTAGGCAAGTATGTGTTAGTTGACAAAGTATGTAAGAATTATCCTTTGATAATTAGAGGTCACTATTTTCCGGCTAATATTATGCTTTTACCGTTTGATGAATTTGATATAATACTTGGTATGGATTGGTTGACCATGCATGATGTGTTAGTAAACTGTGGAAGGAAAATCATTGAATTGAAATGTGAAAGTGGTGATATTCTTCGGGTTGAATCAGATGAATTGGATAGATTGCCAGTTGTGGTCTCTTTTATGACAGCTCAGAGGTATATGAGAAAAGGGTGCGAATCTTATCTTGCCTTTGTGTTGAATACCAAAGTGTCTGAGGTAAAGATTGAGTCAGTGCCGGTAGTATGTGAGTATTCGGATGTGTTTCCGGAGGAGTTGCCCGGATTGCCTCAAGTTAGAGAAGTTTAATTTGATATTGAGTTAGTTCTTGGTACTGCACCTATTTCGATTGCCCCGTATAGAATGGCTCCGATCGAACTAAAGGATTTGAAAGCTCAGTTACAAGAGTTGAAGGATAAAGGTTTTGCGAGACCTAGTTTTTCTCCGTGGGGTGCAGTGGTATTATTTACGAAAAGAAAGATGGATCTATGAGGCTTTGCATTGACTAATGAACTGACTCAATAAGGTGACCATAAAGAATAAGTATCCTTTGCCGAGAATAGATGATTTGTTTGACCAATTGAAGGGAGCCACAATATTTTCCAAGATAGACTTGAGGTCCGGTTACTATCAGTTGAGAGTTAAAGACTCAAACGTGCCAAAAACTGCATTTCAACGAGGTATGGTCACTATGAATTTTTGGTTATGCCTTTTGGTTTAACGAATGCTCCTGCTATATTTATGGATTTGATGAACCGTATTTTCTGACCGTACTTGGATAAATTTGTTGTTGTTTTTATTGATGATATACTGATTTATTCTCGTGATGAGACTGAGCATCCCGAGCACTTGAGAACAGTTTTGCAAACTTTGAGAGATAAACAGTTGTATGCTAAGTTTAGTAAAAGTGAGTTTTGGCTTCGAGAAGTCAGATTTTTGGGGCACATTGTTTTGGGTGATGGTATTCGAGTTAACCCGAGTAAGATTTCAAAAATTGTTGATTGGAAACCGTCGAGGAATGTATCCGAGGTTAGAAGCTTTCTAGGCTTAGCCGGTTATTACAGATGATTTGTTAAAGGATTTTCCATGATTGCTGCTCCGATGACAAAATTATTACAGAAAGATGTCAAGTTCGACAGAAAAGTGCCAACAGAGTTTTGAGAAACTAAAGGCATTGTTAACTGAGGCTCTAGTTTTAGTACAACCTGAACTGGGAAAAGAATTTGTGGTTTATAGTGATGCATCCTTGAATGGATTGGGTTTTGTACTTATGCAAGAAGGCAAGGTGATAGCTTATGCCTCGAGGCAGCTGAAACCGTATGAGAAGAATTATCCGACACGCGATTTGGAATTGACTGCCATTGTGTTTGCGTTGAAGATTTGGAGACATCATCTGTATGGTGAGAAATGTCATTTGTATACTGATCATAAAAGTATAAAATACTTGATGACTCAAAAGGATTTGAACCTAAGGCAACGGAGATGGCTAGAGTTGATAAAAGATTATGAGCTAGTGATTGACTATTACCCGGGAAAGGCGAACGTGGTCGCCGATGCCTTGAGTAGGAGATCCTTGTTTGCATTGAGGGCTATGAATACACGGTTGGCTTTATCAGATGATGGTTCTATTCTAGCTGAGTTGAGAGCTAGACCGATGTTTCTCCAAGAGATTTATGAAGCTCAGAAAAGTGACAGTGATTTGCAAGACAAGAGAGTTCAGTGTGAGTCGGGTCTTGAATCGGACTTTCGGATTAGTTCTAATGGATGTTTGATGTTTCGAGATAGGGTCTGTGTACCGAGAGATGATGAGCTTATTCGAAAAATTATGCACGAAGCACATAGTGGATGTTTATCTGTTCATCCAGGCAGTACGAAGATGTATAATGACTTGAAGAAAATGTATTGGTGGTCGGGAATGAAAAGAGACATTTTAGAGTTTGTATCGAGATGCTTGGTTTGTTAGTGAGTGAAAGCCAAACACCAAGTACCTTCGGGTTTACTTCAGCAGGTGGTGGTTCCCGAGTGGAAATGGGACAAAATTACTATGGATTTTGTGACGGGTTTGCCTTTGACACCGAGAAAGAAAGATGTCATATGGGTTGTTGTAGATCGATTGACAAAGTTGGCTCATTTTATACCGGTACGTACCGACTACTCACTTGATAAGCTAGTTGAGTTGTATATTTCTAAAATTGTGAGATTGCACGAAGTGCCTTTGTCGATTATATCAGATAGAGATCAGAGGTTCACTTCGCGGTTTTGAAAAAAGTTACAAGAAGCATTGGGTACGAAATTGAATTTTAGTACCGCTTTCCATCCGCAAACTGATTGTAACAGCCCGATTTAGGGCCTAGTCAGAATAGTGGTTGCGAGACCAAAAATTTGAAGTAGAAATATGTGTTTTATGATTTTTATGAGGCTTATGATGTGGTTGCATGATTGTGGGAAAATTTCATGAGGAAATTTTATTTATTAGTGACCAATTTGTCCATTAGAACTAAATTGCAAAAATTAGAAAATATGAGATTCTAGAAGATTTAAGTATGAAATAGAATTATAAAAATTACTAGAGGTCCTTATTTAGCAATTAGACCATTAAATGTCAAGATGGACAAAAATGGACATGGGAAGGAAAAATCTCAAGAAAGGGCCTTAAGGGCATTTTAGTCATTTGGTTAATTAATGAATTAAAAGGGAAAAATATGTCAAAATCTTGTCCATCTTCTTCCTCTAAGTGCCGAAATTTGCAAGGAGACATAGCTAGGGTTTCTTCAACTTCCAAGCTTGATAGTAAGTGCATCCTAGCCCCGTTTTTAATGTTCTTCGTATTTTTGAGATCCTCGTAGCTCGATTTAGCTATTTATAGCTATATTTTGAGCTAGGGTTTAAGTTCAAAAATTTACCCATGTATGACATGCATGTATTTTGATGTTTTAAGGAAGAATATGAAAGTTTGATGTGTGATAAACATCTTTTTCTGAGTGATTTTCATGAAAAATGCATAAAAGGACCGAATTGTAAAAGTTATAAAAATAGTCATACATGAGTGAAATAGTGGAAATTGGGGGCTGTTGTAGTTAAGAACATAATTCGGCTAGGCTTAAAATACAAGAACGTTGAAAAAAAATCACTTTACGAGCCTAGGGGAAAAAAGTAATTATGTGAAAGTTTAAGGGTAAAATCATAATTTTGCCAAAGTATGATTCATGAGTCAATTTAGTCAATGTGAGTATTAAACAAGTGAAATTGTTATTACAGTTCAAGAAACACGAAGCCCGGACTGAAACTGAGGCAAGAACAAAGTGTTGGACTAAATCGAACATCTACACATATTTTTAATACCGAGATAAGTTTGTGTGAAATTAAAGTTTCATAGTGTTTTTATATTTTAAATTGCTTGATCTTATGATAATGAATATCATTTCATGAAAATCGACTAATGAAGCCTCGATGAGAAAATGATGAGAATATATTAAGTTGAAGTCTCGGTTGAAGATTCGGAATAACGACGATACCTATGTCACGACATGAGATAAGGAAGGTCCCGTATAAGACCATGTCTGGGACATGGCATCGGCACCGAATAAGGAAGGTCCCGTATAAGACCATGTCTGGGACATGGCCTCGGCACTAAAGGAAGATCTTGTGTAAGACCATGTCTGGGACATGGCATCGATATCTATGTACGATCTCGTATAAGACTATGTCTAGGACATGGCATCAACATCGAGTTAAGAGATCCCGTGTAAGACCATATCTGGGATATGGCATCGGCATCAAGAGGTGATCCCATGTAAGACCATATCTGGGATATAGCATTGGCATCGTGATACATGTATGATGAGATTGAGTATCCTCCAATATTCCGAGTAGTTCAACGGGCAAAAAAGTTAAGTATGCAAAGATGACAGAGAGTTACATTTAAGTTAAGGATGATAATGATTTAGGTTTATGTTCAAGATAGCATAAGTGCTAAATCATGTGATGAAGTGACACAGGTACCATAAGTAAAATATGAGTTATGAAACCGTAATGTGATATGTGATGGGTAAGCGTAAGTATGAGTAAGTGTGTCAAAGTACCTGAGAACTTGTGTTGTTATTGTTCTATGAGATGAATGGATTTTACCATGAGTACTTATGTTGTTATTTTTAATTCATGCAAACTTACTAAGCTATATGTTTATCCCTTTCTTTTCCCTTTTCCTTGTAGTATCGCCAAGCTAGCTCGGGGATCGTAGAACGTCGGAGCTCGGATCACACTATCAATCATTCTTTTGGTATAGTAAAGTTGATTTATTTTTGGTATGGCATGTATAGAAACTTGGTCATCTTGTGTTATGTCATATTTGAAAGCCCAAGTGTTGGCTATTAATGTTATACACTCATTTTGTAAATGGCCATTAGGAATTGGCCAATATTTGTCAAGTTTTATATCTTAATGATGATGAGTTTTTTTGAAGCGAAAGTTCATGCAATTGATGGAGTAAAATGTGAAGTGTATGAATGATGATTAGTGATTCTTCATAGTGTATTATTGCCATTTTATGTGTTGCTTGTGTTGGCATATGTGTGTTTATGTTTCAGGGAGGCAATTGGCTTAAGAAATAGCCTTTTAATTATCCACACGGGTAGACACACAGGCGTGTGTCTAGGCCGTGTGTAACACACGGGCAGCCCCATGGGTGTGTTGTTAGGCCGTGTGTCCCCTGCATCAAATTTTCGAAAAATTCAATTCGTCTCACGGGCCAGCACCCGGGCGTGTGACTAGGCCGTGTGCCCCTTAAGTGTTTGCTGACGTCATAAATAGAATACCCAAGTTTTTTACACCCGGGTGAGGACACGGGCGTGTCTAGGCCGTGTGAGAGACACGGGCCACAGACACGGGCGTGTGTCCGGCCGTGTGAAAACCCCCGTAGGTTCGAAATGAAAAATAAATTCCACACAGGCTAGGAACATGGGAGTGTGTAACCACACGGCCTGCCCATACGGGCGTGTGGCCCTGTTTAGGCAAAAATTTTCTAAGTGCGCAAAAGTTTCTGGTTTAATTCCAAAACCTTCCGTATGTATGTTTAGGGCCTCGTAGGCCCATAATAAGGATGTTATGAATATGAATGAGAAGCTTTAAGTTGAAATGAAATTTTATATCCCGATGTTGTATGTTTAAGCAAGTTAAGTCCGGTAATGCCTCGTATCCTGTCCCGACATCAAAAACAGGTAAGGGGTGTTACATTTAGTGGTATCAGAGCTATGATTTAGTCGGTTCTCAGACTAACGTAGCATAAGCATGAGTCTAGCTATACATGCCATACACATGAGTATTTACATTATGATAGTGTGACGACTCCTGACGATCTAAATTGTGTTTTCATATAGTAAATGGATCCCGATAGAGCTGTGGCGGATGATATAGAAAGTAACGTGCCGGTTCCCGCTGAAGGGACGGTGCCGAATAAAAATGAGAATAGACCAACGACTGTAAGTCAAAGAGGAGGAGAAGAGGCTAGGGAAGCATTTCTCCACATGACGAATGCATGGTATACGGAGTTCGTTAGCACGAACCCGAATGCGCAACCCCCTCCACCCCTACCTATTCCTCAGTCTGCCCCTATAGCTCCCCAAGTGGTAGAAGTGGTAAGGAGAGAAAAGCCTCTGGTTGATAGAATCCGAAAATAAGGAGCCGAGGAATTTCGAGCTAGTAAAGATGATGATTCGGAAAGATTAGAATTTTGGCTTGAAAATACCATCAGGGTATTTGATGAATTATCTTGCACACCTAAAGAGTGCATGAAATGTGTGGTGTCTCTTTTAAGAGATTCCGCTTATCAATGGTGGAACACCCTTGTGTCGGTTGTACCAAGGGAAAGGATCACATGGGAGTTTTTCCAAGAAGAATTTTGGAAGAAGTACATTAGCCAAAGATTTATTGATCAGAAAAGAAAGGAATTCCTTGAACTGAAACAAGGTAGAATGACAGTAACTAAATATGAGCGTGAATTTGTAAGGCTCAGCAAGTACGCTCGGGAGTGTGTGTCCTCTGAAGCCATCATGTGTAAGAGGTTTCAGGATGGATTAAATGAAGATATCCGATTATTTGTTGGTGTCCTAGGATTGAAGGAATTTGTTGTGCTAGTGGACAGGGCTTGTAAAGCTGAGGAGTTGGTTAAAGAGAAAAGAAAAGCTGAGATGGAGTCTCGTGACTCAAGAAAGAGACAAATCAGTAAGTCGTTTCAATCTTCATCCAAGAAGTCAAGAGACTTCCCTACCCAATCAGCTACTTCAGTCGGGTTTTCAAACAGAAGTAAGAGTAAACAGTACTCGGGGATTAAAGCTTAGACTACTTCAGATGCTAGTGTTGGGAACACTCGACCTAATAGACCGGAATGTCCACAGTGTGGCAGATGTCATCCCGGTGAGTGCCGAGCCCATGAGAGAGCCTATTTTAAGTGTGGTTCCCAAGATCATTTTATTAAAGAATGCCCTGAGATGGTTGAAAAAGAGAAAATTCAGAGTGCCAGATCAAGAAGCACTACTAGAGGGAGACAACAGGGAAACCCAGAAAGTGGAACGAGTAGTAAGAGTACACCCAGAGAGCAGGCTACAAGATCTGAGGGTAGAGCACCTACGATGACTTATGCCATTCGCGTTCGCGAAGAGTCGTCATTCCCTGATGTAATTACGGATACATTTTCTCTCCATGATACTAATGTTGTTGCTTTAATTGATCTGGGATCTACCCACTCATATATTTGCATGAAATTAGTATCTAGTATGAGGATCCCTGTAGAGTCTACAGAGTTTGTGATAAAAGTGTCCAATCCTTTAGGCAAAAGTGCATTAGTTGATAAGGTATGCAAAGATTGCCCATTGATGATTAGAGGTCATTATTTTAAGGCAAATCTCATGCTATTGCCATTTGATGAATTCGATATAATTCTTGGTATGGACTGGTTAACCGCTCATGATGTGACAGTAAATTATGGAAAGAAATACATTGAATTGAGATGTGAAATTGGGGACACTCTTTGTGTTGAATCAGATGAACAGGACAGGCCGCCTATAGTGATCTCTTATATGTCTGCCCAGAAATATGTAAGAAAAGGATACGAAGCATATCCTGCCTTTGTGATGAATGCTAAAGAAACTGAGTTAAGAATTGAATTAGTACCGACAGTATGCGAGTATCCAGATGTATTCCCAGAAGAATTGCCAGGGTTGCCTCCGGTTAGAGAGGTTGAATTTGGCATTGAGTTAGCTCCTGGTACTGCACCTATATCGATTGCTCCATATAGAATAGCCCCAACTGAGTTGAAGGAATTGAAGGCATGGTTGCAAGAGTTGACGGACAAAGGTTTTGCTAGACCAAGTTATTCTCTGTGGGGTGCTCCAGTGTTATTTGTGAAAAAGAAAGATGGTTCCATGAGATTATGTATAGATTACCGGCAGCTTAATAAGGTTACTATCAAGAATAAATACCCATTTCCAAGGATCGATGATTTATTTGATCAATTGAAGGGAGCCACTGTGTTCTCCAAGATAGACTTGAGGTCCGATTATTACCAATCGAGGGTCAAAGACTCAGATGTGCCGAAAACTGCATTTCGAACAAGGTATGGGCACTATGAATTTTTAGTCATGCCTTTTGGCTTAACAAATGCCCCTGCTGTGTTTATGGATTTAATGAACCATATATTTCGGCCATACTTGGATAAGTTTGTTGTGGTTTTTATTGATGACATATTGATATATTCACGTGATGAGCATGAGCATGCCGGGCACTTGAGGACGGTTTTGCAAATTTTACGAGATAATCAGTTGTATGCCAAATTTAACAAAAGTGAATTTTGGCTCAAAGAGGTTGGATTTTTGGGGCACATTGTCTCAGGAGATGGAATCCGAGTAGACCCAAGCAAGATTTTAGCTATTGTTGATTGGAAGCCGCTGAGAAACGTGTCAGAGATTAGAAGTTTTTTAGGCCTAGCTGGCTATTACAGACGGTTTGTCAAGGGGTTTTCTATGATAGCTACGTCGATGAAGAGGTTGTTACAAAAAGAGGTGAAGTTTGAATGAACAGAAAAGTGCCAACAGAGTTTTGAGAAACTAAAGGCATTGTTGACTGAGGCTCCAATTCTAGTGCAACCTGAACCGAGAAAAGAATTTGTGATCTACAGCGATGCATCCTTGAATGGATTGGGCTGTGTGCTTATGCAGGAAGGCAAGGTGATAGCATATGCCTCTAGACAGTTAAAGCCGCATGAGAAAAATTACCCGACACATGATTTAGAGTTGGCTGCCATTGTGTTTGCTTTTGAGATATGGAGACACCATTTGTATGGTGAAAGATGTCAGATATTCCCCGATCATAAGAGCCTAAAGTACTATATGACTCAGAAGGAATTGAATTTAAGGCAGCGAAGATGGTTAGAGCTGATAAAGGATTATGAGCTAGTCATTGACTACCACCCGGGAAAGGCGAATGTAGTCGTCGATGCTTTGAGTAGAAAATCCCTATTTGCATTGAGGGCTATGAATACATAGGTGACTTTTTCAGACGATGGATCCATTCTAGCTGAGTTGAGGGCTAGACCGATGTTTCTTCAAGAGATTTATGAGGCTCAGAAAGATGACAGTGACTTACAAGCCAAAAGAGTTCAGTGCGAGTCGGGTGTTGAGTCAGACTTCGGATTAATTCTAATGGATGTTTGATGTTCAGAGACAGAGTCTGTGTACCAAGGAATGATGAGCTTATTCGGAAGATTTTACACGAGGCACATAACGGATGTCTATCTGTACATTCGGGCAGTACAAAAATGTATAAGGATTTAAAGAAATGGTTTTGGTGGCCGAGTATGAAGAAAGATATTTCTGAGTTTGTATCAAGATGCTTGATTTGTCAACAAGTGAAAGATGAACACTAAGTACCTTCGAGTTTGCTTCAACCTATTATGGTTCCCGAGTGGAAATGGGACCGTGTTACTATAGACTTTGTAACGGGTTTGCCGTTAACACCGAGTAAGAAAGATGCCGTATGGGTGGTGGTAGATAGACTTACGAAGTCAGCCCACTTCATACCGATACGTGTTGATTATTCGCTTGATAAGTTGACAGACTTGTATGTTTCTTAGATTGTAAGGCTTCATGGAGTGCCTTTGTCGATTATATCGGACAGAGATTCATCCCGATTTTGGAAAAAAGTTGCAAGAAGCTTTGGGCACAAAGCTGAGTTTTAGTACGGCTTTTCACCCACAAACTGACGGAAAGTCGGAGAGATTAATACAGATACTTGAGGATATGCTCCGGTGTTGTGTTTTTGAGTTTCAAGGCAGCTGGGAAAAGTATTTACCGTTCGTAGAGTTTGCATACAATAATAGTTTTCAGTCGAGCTTGAAAATGGCGCCTTATGAGGCTTTGTATGGGCGTAAGTGCCGAACGCCTTTGTATTGGACTGAACTCAAGGAAAATCAGATCCACGGGGTCGATCTGGTTAGAGAAACCTAAGAGAAGGTAAAAATAATCCGTGATTGTTTAAAAGCTGCTTCTGATAGACAAAAATCCTACTCGGACTTGAAACGAAAAGAGATTGAGTTTCAAGTTGGTGATAAGGTATTTTTAAAAGTATCACCATGGAAGAAAGTTCTCAGATTTGTTCGGAAAGGCAAATTGAGTCTGCGTTTTATCGGACCATATGAGATTACCGAGAGGATAGGGCCGGTAACTTATCGATTGGCTTTGCCATCTGAGTTGGAAACGATACATGATGTGTTCCACGTGTCTATGTTGCGATGTTACCGATCAGATCCTTCGCATGTGATTACACCGACAGAGGTTGAAATTCAACTCGACATGACATATGGTGAAGAACCGGTTAAGATTCTAGCACGGGAAGTTAAACAGCTAAAGAATAAAAGTATAGCTCTCGTGAAAGTATTATGGCAAAGACATGGGGTAGAAGAGGCTACATGGGAGCCTGAAGAGGCTATGAGAAACAAGTACCCAAACCTTTTTCTGGTAAGATTTTTTTGGGACGAAAATCCCTAAGGGAGAGAATTGTAATGACCGATTTAGGGCGTAGTCGTAATAGTGGTTGCGAGACCACAAATTCGAAGTAGAAATATGTGTTTTATGATTTTTATGAGGCTTATGATGTGGTTGCGTGATTGTGGGAAAATTTCATGAGGAAATTTTATTTATTAGTGATCAATTTGTCCATTAGGACTAAATTGCAAAGATTAGAAAATATGAGATTCTAGAAGATTTAAGTATGAAATAGAATTATAAAAATTACTAGAGGTCCTTATTTAGCAATTAGACCATTAAATGTCAAGATGGACAAAAATGGACATGGGAAGGAAAAATCTCAAGAAAGGGCCTTAAGGGCATTTTAGTCATTTGGTTAATTAATGAATTAAAAAGGGAAAAATAAGTAAAAATCTTGTCCATATTCTTCCTCTAAGTGCCGAAATTTGCAAGGAGACATAGCTAGGGTTTCTTCAACTTCCAAGCTTGATAGTAAGTGCATCCTAGCCCCGTTTTTAATGTTCTTCGTATTTTTGAGATCCTCGAAGCTCGATTTAGCTATTTCTAGCTATATTTTGAGCTAGAGTTTAAGTTCAAAAATTTACCCATGTATGACATGCATGTATTTTGATGTTTTAAGGAAGAATATGAAAGTTTGATGTGTGATAAACATCTTTTTCTAAGTGATTTTCATGAAAAATGCATAAAAGGACCAAATTGTAAAAGTTATAAAAATAGTCATACATGAGTGAAATAGTGGAAATTGGGGGCTGTTGTAGTTAAGAAAATAATTTGGCTAGGGTTAAAATACAAGAACATTGAATAAAAATCATTTTACGAGCCTAGGGGCAAAAGTGTAATTATGTAAAAGTTTAGGGGCAAAATTGTAATTTTTCCAAAGTATGATTCATGAGTCAAATTAGTCAATGTGAGTATTAAACAAGTGAAATTATTATTAATGATCAAGAAACACGAAGCCCGGGTTGAAATCGAGGCAAGAACAAAGTGTTGGACTAAATCGAACATCTACACACATTTTGAGTACCGAGGTAAGTTTGTGTGAAATTAAAGTTTCATAGTGTTTTTATATTTTAAATTGCTTGATCTTATGATAATGAATATCATTTCACGAAAATCGACTAATGAAGCCTCGATGAGAAAATGATGAGAATATATTAAGTTGAAGTCCCGGTTAAAGATTTGGAATAACGAGGATACCTATGTCACGGCATGAGATAAGGAAGGTCCCGTATAAGACCATGCCTGGGACATGGCATCGGCACCGAATGTAGGTCCCGTATAAGACCATGTCTGGGACATGGCATGGGCACCGAATTTAGGTCCCGTATAAGACCATGTCTGGGACATGGCATCAGCACCGAATAAGAAAGGTCTCGTATAAGACCATGTCTGGGACATGGCCTCGGCACCAAAGGAAGATCTTGTGTAAGACCATGTCTGAGACATGGCACTGAAATATCTGTACGATCTCGTATAAGACCATGTCTGGGACATGGCATCGACATCGAGTTAAGAGATCCCGTGTAAGACCATATCTGGGATATGGCATCAGCATCAAGAGGTGATCCCATGTAAGACCATATCTGGGATATGGCATTGGCATCGTGATATATGTATGATGAGATTGAGTATCCTCCGATATTTCGAGTAGTTTAACGGGCAAAAGAGTTAAGTATGCAAAGATGACAAAGAGTTACATTTAAGTTAAGGATGATAATGATTTAGGTTTATGTTCAAGATAGCATAAGTGCTAAATTATGTGATAAAGTGACATAGGTACCATGAGTAAAATACGAGTTATGAAACCGTAATATGATATGTGATGGGTAAGCGTAAGTATGAGTAAGTATGTCAAAGTACCTGAGAACTTGTGTTGTTATTGTTCTATGAGATGAATGGATTTTACCATGAGTACTTATGTTGCTATTTTTAATTCATGCAAACTTACTAAGCTATATGCTTATCCCTTTCTTTTCCCTTTTCCTTGTAGTATCGCTAAGCTAGCTAGGGGATCGTAGAACATCGGAGCTCGGATCACACTATCAATCATTCTTTTGGTATAGTAAAGTTTATTTATTTTGGGTATGGCATGTATAGGAACTTGGTCATCTTGTGTTATGTCATATTTGAAAGCCCAAGTGTTGGCTATTAATGTTATACACTCATTTTGTAAATGACCATTAGGAATTAGCCGATATTTGTCAAGTTTTATATCTTAATGATGATGAGTTTTTTTGAAGCGAAAGTTCATGCAATTGATGGAGTAAAATGTGAAGTGTATGAATGATGATTAGTGATTCTTCATAGTGTATTATTGCCATGTTATGTGTTGCTTGTGTTGGCATATGTGTGTTTATGTTTCAGGGTGGCAATTGGCTTGAGAAATAGCCTTTTAATTGTCCACACGGGTAGACACACGGGCGTGTGTCTAGGTCGTGTACGACACACGGCTAGCCCCATGGGTGTGTTGTTAGGCCGTCGGACATGGGTAAGGGGTGTTTCACTGATGGTCAGTCTGAACGAGTAATTCAAATTCTTGAAGATATGCTGCGGTGTTGTGTTCTTGAGTTCCAAGGTAGTTGGGAAAAGTATTTACCGTTGGTGGAATTTTCCTACAACAATAGTTTTCAGTCAAGTTTGAAAATGGCGCCTTATGAGGCATTGTATGGGCGTAAGTGCCGAACACCCTTGTATTGGACCGAACTCAGAGAGAATCAGATTCACGGAGTAGATTTAGTCAGGGAAACCGAAGAAAAAGTAAAGGTAATTCATGATTGCTTGAAAGCTGCATCGGATAGACAGAAATCCTACGCAGATTTGAAACAGAAAGAGATCGAATTTCAGGTCAGTGATAAGGTATTCTTGAAAGTATCTCCATGGAAGAAAGTTTTGAGGTTTGGCCGGAAAGGCAAATTAAGTCCACGCTTTATTAGACCGTATGAGATTACTGAAAGAATAGGGCCGGTAGCATATCGGTTGGCTTTGCCATCTGAGTTGGAAAAGATCCATGATGTGTTCTACGTGTCTATGTTACGCCGATACCGATCAGACCCTTCGCATGTGATTTCACAGACAGAGGTTGAGATTCGACCGGATATGACTTATGGAGAAGAGCCAGTTAAGATTTTGGCTCGAGAAGTCAAATAGTTGAGGAATAAAAGTACAGCTCTTGTGAAAGTATTATGGCAAATACATGGGGCTGAAGAGGCTACATGGGAACCTCGGGAAGCCATGAGAAAATAGTACCCAAACCTTTTCACCGGTAAAATTTTCGGGGACGAAAATCCCTAAGAGAGGAGAGCTGTAACATCCCGATTTTGGGTCTAGTCGGAATAGTGGTTTTGAGACCACAAATCTGAAGTAGAAATATTTATTTTATGATTGTTTTGAGGTCCATGACATGTTTTCATGATTGTGTGAAAGTTTCATGAAGAAATTTTGTGAATAAATGTCCAATTTGACTTTTAGAACTAAATTGCAAAAGTTGCAAAATATGAGATTCTAGAAGCTTTAAGTATGAAATAGCTTTGGGTTATTAATTAGAGGTCCTCAAATAGAAATTTGCCCAATTTCTATTTTTATGGACAAAAATGGGCATGAGTAGGTAAAATTTGAAAGTTTAGTAAAAAGGGTATTTTGGTCATTTTGTTAATAAAAGAATTAAAAGGGAAAATAAGTCAAAAATCTTGTCCATCTTCATCTACCTTAGTTGAAATTCTCAAGAACACCATAGCTAGGGTTTCTTCAACTTCCAAGCTTGATTGTAAGTGCATCCTAGCCCCGTTTTTAATGTTCTTTACGTTTTTAAAGTTGTTATCAATCGATCTAGCTATTTATACCATTTAATTGAGCTAGGGTTCATGTTTAAAAATTTACCCATGTGTGACAAGCATGTGTTTTGATGTTTTATGCTAGATTATGAAAGTTTTATGTGAAATAAACATATTTTACTAAGTGATTTTTGATGAAAACACCTAAAAAGGACCTTTTTGTAAAAGTTGTGAAAATGAGTAGTAGAAATGTGATTTAATGAAAAATGTGGGCTACTATAAGCTTGATATAGGTTCGGCTAGGCTTGGGTAACAAAGAAAATGGACACATTTCATTTTACGAGCCTAGGGACTAATTTGTAAATATGTGAAAGTTTAGGGGCAAAACTATAATTTTACCAAAGTATGGTTTTTGGACTGATTTGAACAATGTGATAATTAAATGAGCTAAATTTTCTATTATAGATCAAGAAAAATAGAGTCCGGACCTAAACCGAGGAAAGAACAAGGTTATGGACTAAATCGAATAGTTAGCCATATTTTGGTACCGAGGTAAGTTCATGTGTAAATAATGCAACATTACATTTTTAAGTATTTAATGCTTTAAAATTGCATGAATTGTGTAATTGTCCTTATAGACTTGATTAATGTTGACTCAATGACGATTCGACGAAGATTTGATACCTTGAAATCTCGGTTGAACCTTAGGAATAGTAAGGATACAAATGTCATGACATTAGGGATTGAGTTTATGTGTAAGACCATATCTGGGATATGGCATTGTTATGAGATTTCGTGTAAGACCATGTCTGGGACATGGCATCGACATGAGAATCGTGCAAGACCATAGCTGGGACATGGCATCGACATGAGAATCGTGCAAGACCATAGCTGGGCTATAGGCATCGATATGTGATCCCATGTAAGACCATATCGGGGATATGGCATTGGTATGATTCTATGTGTATGTGATTCTCGAGTATCCTTTAGTATTCCAAGTGGTTCAACGGGTAGTCCAAAGATTATGTCAACGAAATGACAAGGTATGAACATGTTGAAAGGGTATAGGTATGTACACAAAGCTCATACATATTGAGATTATAAATCGATGAGATCTCGGTAAGAAGTGAATGAATAAATCATGATCATGGGTTTTATTGTACATTATGTAAATGACATGATTTAAAATTTATCTATGATACTTGATGACATTGTGATAAATTACATTATGTTATGTGTATAATAATGCATGGTTAATATTGTAAATTATTTACATGCAAAACTTACTAAGCTTTATGCTTACTCCCCTTTCTTTTCCATTTTCTTATAGTATCGCCAAGCTAGCTGGAGGATTGAAGGACGTTGGAGACTCGATCACACTATCAATTGGAACTTTTGGGTATAGTTAGTCTCAACATTTTGAGTATGGCATGTATAGAGACTTGGTCTTTTTGTTATATGTCATATTGGTTTAGCCAAATGTGTTGGCTTATGATGATATTTGATTCATTTTGTATAAGGCCATGGGATGTGGCTCATAATGATTATTTGGTTGTAAACCTATTCATATATGCATGCATGTGCCAATGCCATTATGATATGGCCTATGGTTATTGATGGTCAAATGATGATGTATTGCATGTGATTATGGATGTTTGATGATGGTGAAGCACTTAGTTATGCAATGTTATGTGCCTTGAAGTCATACATATGTTTGGATTGGTGTGGTTTTGATGTTGTGTAGGTTGGCGCAAGTATGGGTGGTAAAAAGGCTTGATAAATAGCTTTATTTTGTCCACACGGGTAGACACACGGGCATGTGTCTAGGCTGTGTGTGACACACGGCTAGCCCCAAGGGCGTGTGTTCTGGTCGTGTGTCCCCTGCACCTTAGTTTTGAGATACAGAATGCCTAGTAGTAAACACACAGGCACAAGACACGGCCGTGTGAGAGACACGGCTATAGGACATGGGCATGTGCCTAGGCCGAGTGGAGTCTGCACTTGATTTTCAAAATTTAATTCGCCACACGGCCTAAGGACACGGGCGTGTGCCTTGGCCATGTGACCTCATTTTGATGATGATGTCATAAATAAAATGTCCTCTATCTTGGACACGACCTGAAGCACGGGCGTGTGGACCTTTTTCATGAAAAATTTTCTAAGTTTTCCGAAAGTTTGCAAAGTTCTCGGTTTAGTCCCGAACCACTCCAATGTATGTTTTGGGCCTCGTAGGCTCGTTTAAGGGACAATATGAATGTAAATGAAAAGTTTTAAATTTGGACATAAATTCATGTCTCGGTTTTGTATGATTGTTTGAGTTTATGTCCGGTAATGCGCCGTACCTTATTCCGGCGTCGAATACGGGTATAGGGTGTTACAAGCTAGCTATTATTGGAGATTTGTACAAGGGTTCTCGATGATAGCTACACCGATGACTCGGTTATTACAGAAAGATGTGAAGATTGAATGGTTTGAAAAATGCCAACAGAGTTTTAACTAGTTGAAAGCACTATTAACCGAAGCACCAGTTTTAGTTCAGCCTGAGTCAGGTAAAGATTTTTTGTGATTTTTAGTGATGCGTCATTGAATGGTTTGGGGTGTGTTTTAATGCAAGAAGCCAAAGTGATAGCTAATGCTTCCAGACAATTAAAAACGCACGAGAAGAATTATCCGACACACGACTTGGAACTGGCCGCTATCGTGTTTGCTTTAAATATTTGGCAACACCATTTGTTCGGTGAAAAATGCCACATATTTACCGATAACAAGAGTTTGAAGTATTTAATGTCACAAAAAGATCTGAATCTGAGACAACGTAGATGGCTCGAACTGTTGAAAGATTATGAGTTAGTCATTGATTACCATCCCGGAAAAGCGAATGTAGTCGCAGATGCTTTGAGTAGAAAATCTTTGTTTGCCTTGCGAGCGATGAATACGCGATTGACTTTGTCTGATGATGGCTCGATATTAGCTGCGTTAAAATTTAAATCGGTGTTTCTTCAGCAAATATGCAAGGCACAGAAATGTGATAATGATTTACAAGCTAAACGAGTACAATGTGAGTCGACTTTTGATTCTAAATTTCAGGTCGGACTCAATGGTTGTTTATTGTTCCGAGTTGAAGTTTGTGTACCGAAGAATCCAGAGCTTATACAGAAAATTTTGCACGAAGCTCACAGTGGTAGCTTGTCTGTTCATCAAAGGAGTAATAAGATGTATAGTGATTTGAGATAGATGTACTGGTGGTCGGGTATGAAAGGCGACATTTCTGACTTTGTGTCCAGATGTTTGATTTGTCAACAGTTCAAAGCGGAACATCAAGTGTCTTCAGGATTGTTAATGCCAATGGTGATACCAGAGTGGAAATGGGATAGAGTTTCGATGGATTTCATATCGGGGTTACCCTTATCTCCGAAAAAGAAAAATGCTATTTGGGTTGTTGTTGATCGGTTGACGAAGTCCGCACATTTTATTTTGGTACGTACACACTTCTCACTTGACAAATTAGCTGAGTTGTAATTTCTGAGATTGTCAGATTGCACGGAGTGTCGGTCTCTATTATTTTGGATAGAGATCCGTGGTTTACATCACGATTTTGGAAAAAGTTACAAGAAGCTTTAGGTACGCAGTTGCATTTTAACACCGCATTTCATCCTCAAACCGATGGTCAGTCTAAGAGAGTGATTCAGATTCTCGAAGATATGCTTCGATGCTGTGTTTTAGAGTTTGAAGGTAATTGGGAAAAATATTTACCGTTGGTTGAATTTTCGTATAATAATAGTTTTCAATCGAGCATAAAGATGGCACCATATGAAGCTTTATATGGTCGTAAATGTCGAACTCTATTGTAACACCTCTTACCCGTATTCGACACCAGAACAGGGTACGAGGCGTTACCGGACTTATAAGTAAATAATCAAACAAAATCGAGACATGACTTCCCACTCAAATATAAAACTTTTCGTAAGCATTCATATCACCCCTTAAACGAGCCTACGAGGCCCAAAACATACATAAGGAGGGGTTCGGGACTAAACCAAAAACTTTAGAAATCTTTCGAAGAGCTTAGAAAATTTTCCATTATAAAGGTCCACACGCCCGTGTGGGTGAAGGGACACGCCCGTGTGGCATATCACATGCCCGTGCTTCAGCCCGTGTCAAAGATAGGGGACATTCTGTTTATGACGTCATCAACCAAATAAGGTCACACGGCCTAGACACACGCCCGTGTCCTTAGGCCGTGTGGTGAATTAAATTCCTAAAATCAAGTGCAGACTTCACACTGCCTTGGCACATGCCCAAGTCCTGTGGCCGTGTCTTCCACACGGTTGAGACACACAGCCGTGCCTCAGCCCGTGTGGTTACTACTGGGCATTCTGCTTTGCCAACTTAGGATGCAGGGGGACACACGGCCAAACCACACGCCCATAGGGTAGACCATGTGTCACACACGGCCCAGACACACATCCGTGTGTCTACCCGTGTAGACAAAATAAGGCTATTTACCAAGCCTTTTTGCCACCCACACTTACACCAATTTACACAACATCAAAACCACACTAATCCAAAACATTTACATATAAATTCAAGGCACTTAGTATAGCATAACTAAGTGCTTCACCATCATCAACATCCATAATCACATGCAACATATTATCATTCAACCATTAATAATTCATAGGCCATACCATAATGGCAATGACAAATATATGCATATATGAATAGATTTACATCAAAATAATCATTATGAGCCACAACTCATGGCCTTATACAAAATGAATCAAATATCATCCTAAGCCAACACATTTGGCTAAGCCAATATGACATATAACCAAAAAGACCAAATCCCTATACATGCCATAATTCAATGTAAATCTCAATATACCAAAATGCGCAGATAGTGTGGATGATCCTCCAACGGTCTCCGTATCCCGAGCTAGCTTTTTGACACTATAAAATAAGGAAAAAGAGAAGGGAGTAAGCTTTAAGCTTAGTAAGTCTATATGTAAACAATAAACATCATACCACATACTTATCAATCAAGAACGTTACATACTAATCAAGAACAATTCAGATCCTCGTAATTGTACTTACTCATTCTAAATCTTACCACATTCCAAATACATATCACAAACATTGCTAATATTTACATGCACTTATACCCTGCACTTGTCACTACATAACCACACATAATTTCACTTAGTTAAAGTTTCTCGATGAACACTTCAGAATAATACCGGATACATGGTGGTTTCGCACACAGCCCACCATTAACAAAAACACGGTGGTATCACACATAGCCCACCATTAACAATAACACGGTGGTATCACACATAGCCCGCCATTAACAATAACATGGTGGTATCGAACACAGCCCACCAACAATTACTTATTCACGGTGTTTATCCGTATCATTTACCTATTCCGAAGGTTCATCCGAGAATTTCCTCACTTTCTATCATTTTAATAGATATCAATAATATTCATTCACATTTCACACAATGCATTAATATGTAAAACATAAGTAAAAAGGATGTATCATTTACATATAAACTTACCTCGATACAAAATATGTCAAATTTGAAGTTTAGTCCGAAACCTTGCCTTTTCCTCGATCAAGGTTGATTCCACGTTCTTCTTGATCTATAATTATAAATTCACTCATTTAATCACCACAATAATCGAGACATTCCAAAATTTCTACTTTGGCAAAATTACCATTTTGCCCCTAGACTTTCACAAAATTATGATTTTGCCCCTAGGCTCGTAAATCGATTTTCATCAAATTTCCCTATTAACCAAGCATAGCTAAATATATTTTAAGCTTATAGCAACTCACAATTCCAATTATTTCACACATTTACTACCTATTTTACAATCTTTACAAAAAGGTCCATTTTAGGTGTTTTCATGAAAAATCCTTTCACAAAAGTTGTTTATTTAACAACTAAGTTTCATTTTCTTCCATAAAAATTCAGCAATCAACACTAATGTTCTCATGGAAAAACCCTAGACTCTCAACCATTTTACAAAATAGTCCCTTCATTATCTAGATAATGCTACAAGGGTCCCAAAAGTACAAAAATTATCAAAAATAACCATCAAAAACACTTACTAGAAAAGGCTCAAGTTGCTGAAAATTTTAATCTTTCCAAATATCCTCTTTTGATGAAATTTTAGGTGGTAGAGGAATGTGAAAAAGATGATATCCTTTTTCTCTTTATTTTATTATTACTAGGCAATTAAGTCACCAAATACTACACCTAACCATTGACCATGTCTTTTCTTGTCCCTATGGACGGCCATCACCCTAAATAAGGCCTAATTGCATATTAAGGACCTCCAATTTAATATTCAATGGCTATTTGACACCTTTAGCTTGTAAATCAAAACTTTCGCACTTTATGCGATTTAGTCCTTTTTCAAAATTAAGCATGAAATCACTAAAATTAATGCACCAAAAATTTCATGCACTCATATAATCATGATATAACACATAAAATAATATAAAAATAATTTCTTCGGTCTCGGATTAGTGGTTTCAAAACCACTATTCTGACTAGCCCCAAAGTCGGGCTGTTACATCTATTGTACTGGACCGAGCTTAGTGAGAAAAAGATACACGGGGTTGATTTGATTAGAGAGACCGAAGAGAAAGTGAAAGTGATACGTGACAGTTTGAAAGCAGCTTCGGATCGACAGAAATCGTATGCAGATTTGAAACGTAAGGATATCAAATTTCAGGTCGGCGATAAAGTGTTTCTGAAAGTATCGCCTTGGAAAAGAATTCTCCGTTTTGGTTGCAAAGGAAAATTAAGCCCGCGTTTTATCGGAACGTACGAGATTATCGAGAGAATAGGGCCAGTGGCATATCGACTTGAATTATCGGCAGAGTTGGAAAATATTCATAATGTGTTTCATGTATCTATGTTACGACGGTACCGATCAGACCCTTCACATATAATTTCTCCATCCGAGGTTGAGATTCAGCCCGACATGTCGTATAGCGAAGAACCGATCAAAATTATGGCTCGAGAGATTAAAGAGTTAAGAAATAAAAGCATAGCTTTAGTGAAGGTTCTTTGGCAACGTCACGGGATTGAGGAGGCTACTTGGGAACCCAAGGAAGCTATGAGAAAACAATACCCTAACCTTTCTTAGGTAAGATTTTCGAGGACGAAAATTACTAAGGGGGAAGAGTTGTAACAGCCCGTTTTTAGTAAAATCGGAACAGTGGTTTCGGGACCACAAATCTGAGGTTGAAATTTTTATTTTAATATTATTTTAATATCTACAGCATGATATAATTATAGTATAAAAATTTCGTTAAGAAATTTTAACGTTTACATGTTCAATTTGATGAAAAGGACTAAATCGCGTAAAGTGCAAAAGTTGTGTTCTATTAGCTAAAGGTGTTAAATAGCTATAAAAATTTAAATTGGAGGTCCTTATATAGTAATTATACAATTAATTGAGTTAGTGGATGTGCATGGCTTGGTAATTATGAAAATTTTAAAGTTAGGTAAGGTTAAAATGGTAAATAGGTAATAAATGAGTAAATTAAATAAAACAAAATTTGTCATCATCCCTAGTCTTCTTCCACTAAAAATTTAAGAAAAATAGAGAATTTTAGAGTTTAAAAATTCGTCTAGAAGAAAACATTGCATGTAAGTGTTATCTTGTCCCGTTTTTGTTGAATTTTATGTTTTCGGGATCGTTGTAGCTAAACCTAGCTAGCTAGGTGACTAATTTGCAAAACTATTGAATAGTTTGAGATTTTCCATTGATGAATATGATAGTGTTTTGAAGTTTAATGGAAGAAAATGAATCTTTGTTGTAACTTAAACAACTTTTGTTAAGTGATTTTTATTGAAATTGTCAATTAGGGGTTAAATTGTGAAATATGAAAATTGTGTGGTAAATGTGTGAAATTATGAAATGTATGGGCTTCTATGAGCATATAGGATATTTGGCTAGGCTTGGGTGTTGTGAAATTGCATGAATTTCATTTTACGAGCCTAGGGACTAAATTGTAAAGAAGTCAAAAGTATAGAGGCGAAATAGTAATTTTACAAAAACATGTTTTTGGATTGAATTGAATAGAATGAGGATTAAATTGATTAAATTTGATTATATAGATCAAGAAAAGCAACATTCGGAACTAAATCGGGGAAAAGACAAAGTAGTGGACTAACTAATCGTTTTATCTCCGTACGAGTTTGAGGTAAGTTCGTTTAATTAAATTGAGTATTTATATGCTTTAATTGAAATATATGTATGTGGATTGTGTAATTTCTATGTATATTTACTGAACGCATAACTGACTACGTTCAAAGAATACCGAGCCTCATTTAAACCTTAGGAATTCGTAGGATGCAAATGACATGTCATTAGGGTTACCGATTCCAGCTCTTATGAGCTGACCGATATTCATCTCGTATGAGCTTACCGATATTCAGCTCATATGAGCCTACCATTATTCAGCACGGAGGAGCTTATCGTTTACAGCTCATATGAGCATATATGTACAAGAATTGAAGGATTACAGTTCAGTACACCTTGTGTATACTACCCGCGTATCTAACAATATTCTAAGTGGTTCAATGGGCACAATTCTGTTACGAGTTTATTTGAGTTCAATATGAACTTGTACAGGTATTTCTATGGAAATGGTTTATATACGATATACGTATACACGGTATAGATGTTACATGTACATGGAATTCAAATAATTAATGAATTTATATATGATTCTCGGTTTTTTATATGAATACATGGCTAACTCGGTTAATTATTATGTGATAGGCTTTGGCCAAATTGAATTGTGGCTAAATGGTAAGTTTAATTCTTTGTTATACGAACTTACTAAGCTTAATTGCTTACTCTGTTTATTTTTTCGTGTTTTATAGTGTTTCGGTAGCTCGTTCGGATTGAAACTGTGGTCTGGCCGTATGACCCAAGTCAGTGAGTTACACGGGTGCGGACACGAGATGGGACACGGTCGTGTGTCTCCTTTTCGAATGCCCACACAGCCTGAGACACAGGCATGTGTCCCCTGCACTTTGAAAATTTTCAATGTTTTCTGAAAAAATTCTTGAGTACTTGGTTATTCCCGAACCATTTTTAATGCTTATTTTGGGCCTCGAGGGCTCGTATTAGGGACTATATGATTGAATATGAATGGTTTTTGTTTTAAATGAGAAATGAACATGAAATGTTTGATTATTTGATCTGTAAGTTCGGTAATGCTCCGTAACCCTATTTTGGCGTCGAATACGGATTAGGGGGTGTTACATTCGCCACCTACAGCTCCCCGACTCGCTGAGCGGCCAGGACCTCTAGATTGTGAAGGAGCATTGCTCTCTATCCTTCATCGATAGCAGCTCGAGAATTTGTCGATATCAAGATCAATATTAACTACAAAACACAAACTCAACTTGGCATTTTAATAAGGGGACTAGCAAGACACATGTAACATGTATATCGGGGCCTGCTACTAAATTCTATCTTTCAAGAATCGGCTAAACTGAAGCTCTAATATTAATAAAACTGTAACACCCCAATTTGACCATCTAATTGACGAATGGTGATGTTATCAGAAAATATAAATCATTTCGCAATGACAAAAACATTGGTTTTAGTAGTTAAGTCAATCAATACGATTTTAATAAAACAAACTTAAAATGACGTTTGGCGAAGTAGTATTTTTAAAACAAAACCAAAAGAAAATAAAGGTATACATTCCAAAATGTCACTCGGTGGATTAAAAGAATTAAGGCATAAATCAAGGGAAAATAAGAGTAAGCCTTAATTCACATAATATAAAAGTTAATAAATTGGTGAAGTGCCATCATTTGTTATATACAACAGTTATATAAAAGAAATTCAATTTTGCTTTTACATAATTCAGTTACAAGAGACTTAGACAACAGGCATCATTTGATATACATGTTACGACAGTATGATGAATGGCTCACAAAAGAGTCTGTTGTCTAGCTGCCCTTCAAAAGTCCACTTTCTCAACAGATCCTAAAATTGTAGGGGAAACTAAGTAAGTTCATAACGAACTTAGTGAGTTCCAAGGATAAATAATAAACTTTCGAACAAGGTCTTCAAGAAGTGAAATTAAGCTAGGCTTTAACAGCACTGAGTAATACCAACAATTTACACACAGATACACCAATATAGTTGTGTACGATTCGTTGATGGATTCATAACACCAAACAATTAGGGTTCGTTGGCAGATACTATCCACCGTAGAATACAATCACTAGTAACTTCAATTTTTATGCGAATATTAGTTATGTCGAATCCCAAAAATAGACAATTTCACACCTCAACCAAAGTTAGTTCACATGCGGATACTTTTCACTGATAAGCACAAATCATGCGGATACTCATTCATCTAAGCACTATTCTCGTGTATTAACTTTACATAACACTTGCATGCTTTGCATGGACTATTCATGGACCCCTTCCTTGTGATAGCTTCTAATCCACATATCACTCCGAAGAGCCACGGTTTCACATTCACGTTATTGCTCCATTGAGCCAGTATTTCATATATCCAACTGAACCTCCACAAATCCTCCTTGTTAATTCCAACACTTACGTGTTCCCCTGTAAGGTCGATGCATTCACAATCGTGGTTTGCATTTACATGCCCTATCAGAGGTAAATCTCATATCATACCATAATCTCCATATATTTCTCATCTCAATAGTTTCCACCATTTCCCCCTTTCACCATTCCAGATACGGAGCTTGTGGGCCAAAGAAGAGTATCAATTTAATCATCCATGCATATACTATTATTATCATTTTAGTTTGTTAGAAAAAACATGCACTACTGATTTTAAATAAACTTACTTACCTGGAAGACAACATTATCATGAAATTAGCTGGGATTTAACAGGAACACAAGTGAAAGGAACTCACTAGAGATTACTAGAAAAAGTTTTGCCTAATTTACGGGTTCTTTCCCTTTTGCACTAGGGCCTTCTCCCGTTTCTTTAGCTAAGTAAGTTTAAACACTCTATTAAGTTCAAAAACAACTAAAATTTAATGTAAAAACAAGAATCAGAAACATGCAAACATTAACCAGAAGGAAGTTTCCTTCCCTCCAACCTCCAGTAGAAACCTATATAAATGTTTCCTACAACCGTATCATTCCTTGATATTAAAATAAAAAAGGAATCAAGAATTTACCAATAGTTGGCTTGAAAAAGTCAGTTACTAATTAAGTTGAAAGCCGGTACCTTCTTCACGCAGCGAAGGACACACTAGGTTTCTTCTGAAAGAACAAAGATGAACAGAGAAAAGAAAAACAAAGTCCTTCCCTGTTAAGCTTTTATCCTATTTATATAGGAATTAGCCTGAAATTCCACTATAACTTGTTACCTAATCATTTTACATGCACACAATGATTCCACTAATAACACACGGTTCTACTAATTAGACACTATTACCGAGGCACTATAGGTGTCATGCAAAATGACACGTTTCTTATATAGGACTTGACACGCTTCCTGTACATGTCCTACCGATTGCAGATTCTAAAACAAAAAACCTATGCACCACAATTGAACTCGCCAATGGCGGGTTCACAACGAAAAATCTCTCCAAATGCAGAATAGGAATCCGCAAGATGGTAGAATGTAACAGCCCGATTTTGGGGCTAGTCAGAACAGTGGTTTCGGAACCACTAACCCGGGGTTGAAGAAAATTATTTTTTTAATATCATTTTATGTGCTATGGCATAATTATATGGATGCATGGAAATTTTGGTGCTTAAATTTTAGCAATATTATGCTTAATTGTGAAAAAAGGACTAAATCGCATAAAGTGCGAAAGTTCTATTTTACAAGTTAGAGGTGTCTAATAGCCATAGAATATTAAATTAGAGGTCCTTAAAGTGCAATTAGGCCAATGAGAGGGTGTTGGCCGGCCATAGAGACAAGGGAGACAAGAGCATTAATTTTGGTCAAAATTTTGGTGAAATTAGGTGACTAAAAATAAATAAAATAAGATAAAATAAAGAAAAGGTTATCATCTTTTTCACTTCACTCCTTCTTCCACTGATTTTTACACACAAAGAAGGGTCTTGGGAGCTTGAAATTTCAGGAACTTATTCTCCTTACTAGTAAGTGTTCTTGATGGTTATTTTTTATAATTTTAGTACTTTTGGAAACCCTAAAGCTTAAGCTAGCTAGAGAGGGGACTATTTTGTAAAATGGTTATAAGTTTAGGGATTTTCCATGAGAGTGTTTATGTTGTTTGCTGAGTTTTTATTGAAGAAAATGAATGTTAGTGGGTTAAGGAATAACTTTTGTGAAAGGTGTTACCATGAAAACACCTAAATGGGACTTATTTGTAAAGGTTGTAATTGAGTAATAAATGCATGAAATGATGGGTTTTATGAATTGTTATAAGAGAAATAAATGTTCGGCTAGGTTTGTTTAATGAGAAAATATGATGAAAAATGATTTACGAGCCTAGGGGCAAAATTGTAATTTTGTCAAAGTATAAGGGCAAAATGGTCATTTTTGCCTAATTAGAAATTTTTATGTATCATGAGTTATATAATGATTGAATGAGTAAATTTTATTGTTATAGATCAAGAAGAGCGCGAAAATAACCTTGACCGAGGAAAAGGCAAGGTTACGGACTAAACCGTCGATTAATACATTTTGCACCGAGGTAAGTTTATGTGTAAACGATACATCCTTAATACTTATGTTGTTACCTATTGATACATTGTATTAATGAGATCAATTATTAGTGAGATTGATTAAAATTGATAGATAATGAGTAATTTTTCATATGAACCTAGGAATAGAAATGTAAGTGCGGAAAAATATCTGTAACTATTATTGTTGGTGGGATGTGTGCGATACCACCGTAATTATTTATTTACGATGGGCTGTGTGCGATGCCATCGTTTATATTATCATTTGGTGGGCTATGTGCGATACCATCGTAATTATTATTTTTGGTGGGCTGTGTGCGATACCACCTTATTATTGATTAATGGTGGGTTGTGTGCGAAACCACCGGGTACGTAGTATTATTCCGAAGGGTTCATCGAGAAACTTGTCTAAGTAAATATTTCATGTGGCTTTGTGGTGATGAGTGCAGGGTATATGTGTAAGTAAATGTGAGCAATATATATGTTATCTGATTGGAATGTGGTAAGAGATAAGATGAGTAAGCATGATTATGAAAATGTAAATTGTTCTTACATAATATATAATGGCTGTGGCTGCTTTGCATATGGTATGATGCTTATTGTTTACATGTAGACTTACTAAGCTTAAAGCTCACTCCCTTTCTTTTCCCTTGTTTTATAGTGTCAAAGAGCCAGCTCGGGATACGAAGATAATCAGAAGATCACCCACACTATCAGTACATCTCGGTATAGTTAGACTTAGCATTTTGAGTATGGCATGTATAGGGACTAGACTTAGTGAAATGTCTTATTGTTTTGGCCAAGTGGGTTGGCTCTTTTAAAGATGAACTCTTTTGTATATAGCCAGAGTTGATGGCTCATTATTATTAATATATGAAAAGATGAGGTTATTCATAAATGTGTATGATGCATGATTGGGTTGCTTGGTTAATGGTTGAATGTGATTTATGTTGTATGAGTTAGGGTGATAAAAAGAGCTTGACAAATAGCCTTGTTCTTGTCCACACGGGTAGGCACATGGGCGTGTGTCTAGGCCGTGTGTGACACAAGATCAGTCTTATGGGTGTGGGGATAGGCCGTGTGTCCCCTGCATGTTAGTGATACAAGTCAGTTTCGACCACGGACCAGACACACGGGCGTGTGACAGGCAGTGTAATGCAAGTTAGTGTCGACCACGGGTGGAGCACACGGGCATGTCGAGGCCGTGTGAGAGACACGGACCAAGGATACGGGCGTGTGTCAGGCCGTGTGAAAACCCCTGTAGGTTCGAGTTGAGAAATAATTCCACACGGGCGTGTGATATGTCACACGTGCGTGTCCCTTCCTCCACACGGGCGTGTGGACTGTTTAGAGAAAATTTTCTAAGGTCTTCCAGAGAGCTTCAAAAGAGCTCGATTTGATCCCAAACCATTCCTAGATCTTGAATTAAGTCTCGTAGGCTTGTTTAGGGGGTGTTTGTAAGAGTTTTAAATTGGGAAAGAAAGGTCAAGTTTCTAAATTGCATGATTGATTGCGTGTAAGCTTAGTAATGCCTCGTACCCTGTTCCGGTGTTGAATACGGGTAAGGGGTGTTACATTTAGTGGTATCCGAGATATGGTTTAGTCAGTTCTCGGACTACCATAGCGTGTGTAAAAGTCTAGCTATACATGCCATAAACATAAATTGATAGTGTGGTGACTTTTGACAGTTTTAAACTGTGTTTTCGTATAGTAAATGGATCCTAATCGAGCTGCTACTGATGACGCTGCTAGTAACGCGCCGGCTCCCGCGCAAGGGACCGCGCCTGTAGAAAGTAGACCCGAGACTTTGGGTCAAGGAAAAGAGGCTCGGGAGACCTTTCTCCACATGATGAGTAATTGGTACACTGAGTTTGTACGAGCAAACCCGAATGCTCAACCTCCTCTACCCCCTCCTATACCTCAACCAGTTCCCGTGGCTCCTCAAAGTATAGACTTGGTAAGAGTGACTAAACCCCCGGTCGATAAGATTCAGAAACAAGGGGCCGAGGAATTTAAAGCTAATATAGACGATGACCCTGAGAAAGCAGAGTTTTGGCTTGAGAACTCTATGCGTGTATTTGATGAACTCTCCTGCACGCCTGAGGAGAGCTTAAAATGTGTCGTGTCATTGCTGAGGGACTCGGCATATCGTTGGTGGAAAACGCTGACATCCGTAGTACCGAGAGAGAGAGTGACATGGGACTTCTTCCTAGAAGAGTTCCGAAAGAAGTACAGAAGTCAGATATTTGTAGATTAGAAACAGAAAGAATTCCATGAATTGAAGCAAGGCAAAATGACTGTGGCAGAGTATGAGCGTGAGCTTGTTAGGCTCAGCAAATATGTACGAGAGTGTGTCTACGGAAGCTATTTTGTGCAAGAGGTTCGAAGATGGGCTGAATGAGGATATCAGACTACTAGTTGGGATCTTGGAATTGAAAGAATTCATGGTGTTGGTCGATAGAGCTTGTAAGGCTGAGGAGTTGAATAAAGAAAAGAGAAAAGCTATGATTGAGGCCCGAGATGCGAGGAAGAGGCCAATGAGTAAATTGCTCCAAATTCAATCAAAAAGATCTAAAGAGACGAACCCTCGAATGACTGCTTCAGTTGGGTATTCACACCGAGATCGAGGTAATGCATATTCGGGCTTAAGAGTTCAAGCCACCTCGATGGCAAGCGTAGGCAATCCAAAGTCTAATAAATCGGAGTGTCCAAATTGTGGTAGACAACATACGGGGGAGTGTTAGGGAAATAACCGTAATTGCTACAAGTGTGGTTCACCCGACCATTTCATTCGGGACTATCTAGAGAGGGATGAGAAAAACAGAAAACAAGAAGTAAGAACGAGCAACGCACCTTTGAGGGGTAGACCACAAAGGAACCCGGGGAGCGGGACTAATAGTAGAGGTGCACCCAGAGATTCTACTGTGAGATCAGAGGGTAGAGCACCTGCAAGGGCTTATGCCATTCGCGCTCGCGAAGAGGCATCATCTCCAGATGTGATAGCGGGTACTTTTTGTCTTCATGATATATCTGTTGTTGCTTTGATTGATCCGGGGTCTACCCCTTCTTATATTTGCATGAAACTGGCATCTAGTATGAGTATGATTGTTGAGTCTATGGAATTTGTAGTAAAAGTATCAAACCCGTTAGGCGAACATGTGCTAGTTGACAAGGTGTGTAGGAATTGTCCTTTGACAATTAGAGTTCATTGTTTTCCGGTAAATCTTATGTTGTTGCCATTTGATGAATTTGATCTGATTCTTGGTATGGATTGGTTGACTGCACATAATGTTTTAGTAAACTGTGGTAATAAGTTTTTAGAATTGAGATGTGTAAATGGAGATGTCATTCGGATTGAATCAGGTAAATTGGATAATATGCCTGTAGTGATTTCGTCTATGGTAGCTGAGAAATACTTGAGAAAAGGGTATGAGTCTTATCTCGCCTTTGTGTTGAATACTCAAGAGTCAGAGGTAAAGATTGAATCTGTGCCTGTGGTGTGCGAGTATCCGAATTTATTTCCGGAAGAGTTACTCGGATTGCCTCCAATTAGAGAGGTTGAGTTTGGTATAGAGTTAGTTTCGGGTACAACACCTATTTCGGTTGCCCCATATAGGATGGCACCATTAGAGTTGAAAGAGTTAAAAGTTCAATTGCAAGAGTTAATGGACAAAGGTTTTGCAAGACCGAGCTATTCACTGTGGAGTGCTCCGGTACTTTTTGTGAAGAAGAAAGACGGGTCGATGAGATTGTGTATAGACTACAGACAACTTAACAAGGTGATAATAAAGAATAAGTATCCTTTGCCAAGGATCGACGATTTATTTGACCAATTGAAGGGAGCTACGGTGTTTTCTAAGATAGACCTGAGATCTGGCTATTATCAGTTGAGGGTTAAGTAGCAAGATGTACCGAAAATTGCATTTCGGACGAGGTATGGCCATTATGAGTTTCTTGTCATGCCATTTGGCTTAACAAATGCTTCTGCAATTTTTATGGATCTAATGAACCCTATCTTCTGACCGTACTTAGACAAATTCGTGGTCATATTTATTGACGACATATTAATTTATTCTCGGGATGAGAGTGAGCATGCGGAGCACCTGAGAACTGTTTTGCAGACTCTAAAAGACAAGTAGTTGTATGCTAAGTTTAGCAAGAGTGAGTTTTAGCTCCGAGAAGTCGGATTCTTAGGACACATTGTGTCGGGTGATGGAATTAGAGTTGATCCGAGTAAGATCTCGGCTATTATGGAGTGGAAACTGTCGAGGAATGTGTCAGATATTAGAAGCTTTTTGGGTTTAGCGGGTTACTACAGACAGTTCGTCAAAGGGTTTTCCCTTATTGCTACCCCGAGGAAGAGAATGTTGCATAAAGATGTTAAGTTTGAAGGGACCGAGAAATGCCAACAGAGTTTTTAGAAACTGAAAGCTTTGTTGACTGAAGCACCGGTTTTAGTACAACCTGAGTCGGGAAAGGAGTTCGTGGTCTACAGTGATAAGTCCTTAAATGGTCTTGCATGTGTGCTGATGCAAGAGGGAAAAATGTGGTATCTTATGCCTCGAGATAGCTAAAACCGCATTAGAAGAATTATTCGACTCACGATTTGGAGTTGGCTGCTATTATTTTTGCTTTAAAGATTTGGCGTCATTATTTGTATGGAGAGAAGTGTCGAATCTTCACCGATCACAAGAGTTTGAAATACTTGATGAATCAAAAAGATTTAAATTTACGACAACAGCGATGGCTCGAATTACTGAAGGATTATGAGCTAACAATCGATTACCACCCTGGAAAAGCGAATGTGGTTGCGGATGCCTTGAGCAGGAAATCTCTGTATGCTTTGAGAGCTATGAGTACGAGCTTAGCATTGTCTGATGATGGTTCTATATTGGCCGAGTTGAGGGCTAGACCATTATTTCTCCAGCAGATACGCGAAGCTCAAAAGAATGATAGTGAGATGCAAGTTAAGAGAGCTCAGTGTGAATCGGGGAATGACTCTGATTTTCGGGTTGGTTCAGATGATTGCTTGATGTTTCATGATAGAGTATGTGTACCAAAGGATGATGATTTAATCCAGAAAATTTTACATGAAGCACACAGTGGTTGCTTGTCAGTACATCCGGGCAGTACAAAAATGTACAATGATTTGAAGAAGTTGTATTGGTGGCCGGGTATGAAAAGAGACATCTCCGAGTTTGTTACAAAATGTTTGATCTGTCAACAAGTGAAAGTCAAGCATCAAGTACCTTCGGGATTACTTCATCCAGTGATGGTTCCCGAGTGGAAGTGGGATCGAATCACAATGGATTTTGTAACGAGGTTACCTATGACTCCGAAAAAGAAAGATGCTGTATGGGTTATTGTGGATAGATTAACGAAATCGGCTCACTTTATACCGGTGCGTGTGGATTACTCACTTGACAAGTTGGCTGAGTTGTATATTGCTGAGGTTGTGAGATTACATGGGGTGCCTATATCCATTATCTCGGATAGAGATCCAAGATTTACTTCGAGGTTTTGGAAGAAGTTGCAGGAAGCCTTGGGTACAAGATTGAATTTTAGTACCGCATTCCATCCGCAAACCAATGGCCAATCCGAAAGAATGATTCAAGGTCTTGAGGATATGCTCCGATGCTGTGTGTTAGAGTTCGAAGGTAGTTGGGAAAAATATCTTCCTTTGGTTGAATTTGCTTACAACAACAGTTATCAGTCGAGTATACGGATGGCACCGTACGAAGCTTTATATGGACGCAAGTGTCGGATCCCTTGTATTGGACCGAACTTAGTGGGAAGTAAATTCACGGGGTTGATCTAGTTAAAGAAACCGAGGAGAAAGTGAAAATGATCTGTGATAGTCTGAAAACTGCTTCAGATCAACAAAAGTCATACGCGGATTTAAAAAGGAAAGAAATCGAGTTTCAAGTGGGCGATAAAGTATTCCTGAAAGTGATGTGAAACGGCACGGGTTAGTCGAGTCGCTTCACGTAGTTTTCCCGATTGTCGACGATGAGTAGTTAAGTTGTCGAAAAAGGGTATTTTAGTTTAAAGGTTTGCGGAAGCTTACAAATTGGTTTGAAGTAAATGGAAGGGTTATAAGGAATAGTATGTTTGGTTTAAGAATGAAAATAAAGGATAGATGATGTTGGGATAAAGGATGGATACGGAAAACAAACTTAAGCAGCAAGATCGATTCGATACTATAGCGAGTATCGCCCCGGGACTTATATGGCTTAAGGTGGAATACGAAATTCAGAAGACGGGAATGGAAAGCGAACTTAACGCAAGAACGATTCAACACTAAAGAAAGTGTCACCCCGGTTCTTATGTAGTTAAGGTGGTAGGATGGAGATAGTAGAATGAACGCCACACCAACTAAGGTGATAAGTTCAAACAAGTCGAGAAGGCGCCACTAGCAACGCTAGATAAGTCAAACAAGACTTGTACGAAATAGGAGAGGAGGTAAACTCACTCGAGAACAAAATGTTCATAAAATTTTATCAAAGTTCAAAAGTCCTTTTACAAGTGAAATAAACAACTATTTATAGCCTAGTTACTAGGATAGCTGAATGGACAAAATAAAGACTTAATGGCTAAGTAAAATTCAGCTAGAAGGTGCTGGAACAATCTAGAAAACATTCTTTAATTGGCTTAGACTATATTTAGCTGATTGGAACTCCATTGGGTAGCTTCATGGCTAAGGAAATGAACTTGAAGGATGGTGAATGTATGGGACTTGTCTAGGTTCGGCTGAAACCTTAATGGACAGCATTGATGAGGGGTCGATTCATGAATGGTAGCATGAACCCTTGTAAATTCGTCCTCCCCTTTGTGCATGCACATTATTCATTCAATATGCTAAAATAAGGTGTTATATCCCCCATTGTGTAACAATCCAAACCCGGCCCAAACATTACGACCGAATTTGATTTGTTACGGAGAAAAACTGTTTGAGCACCATTTTAAAACCAATTTAAGTTTTGTTGAAAACTTCTCATTTTTGGTTATCTTGCCAAAACTTACACTTAGATTTAATTTGGGAATTTAGTTAAGTCCGGTTATTATGCAAATTTCAAGTGTGCCCGATGGCACGATAAAACATTTTCGTGTTAATTTTAGAAAAAAAACATGTGATCTTAATTCAGTTTTAATAATATAGTTTAAACAAAGTATCCAACATATAAGAAATAACAAAAGTAAAGTTTATGGAGGCCTTATTACAACCAAAATAAAAATAAACCAATAATAAAATAAAATAACTAAGTTTAAAGTTCAATTTATGCAAGTCCACTGCATGGCCACCTCGAGTCCAACCGGCTCCTCAACCGCCATCTACGAGTCACCTGAAAAATGTTAAAGGAGAAGGTGAGTCACCAAGACTCAGTATGTAACCCTTCCCCCGTATGTAAACAAATTCATACACAGCATATAATCAATCATCATGTACTAAGTCATGCACCCAACCTAGTCCAACCAAACGCCTTTGTCTACCCCATGTGGTACCAAACCACCGGGTGACCGTAGTCACAATGTGTTACCAAAACACTAGTGGTGCCAAACCACCTGGTGACATATAGTCACGATGTGTTACCAAAACACGGTGTCCGTAGACACAAATCGGGTGATGGGGCCAACCCATCGTGTGATACCAAATCACCGCGCACGATCCCATATCTCAAGTGGGGCCAACCCACGGTGGTGTTAACCACGGGGACGAGTCGCTATGAGGTACCAAACCTCTGGAGGTACCAAACCTCCGGTGACATATAGTCACAGTGTGTTACCAAAACCGGTGCTCGTCAAGACGAAATATCACCGCCCCCTCCACTCATCAATCCCACATCAACATTTATATCACATAATTTATGCTACCATGTACTTAATCACATGTACAGTTTTATCATCAGCAATAGGCAACGTGTACTAGACACACCATGCTTCCCAAAAGCATCTTAAAATATTTCATAGTCAACAAGGACTTACCTGGTTCCTTGCTTATACCATTCATGGTATTAATCCCGAATCTACACAGATCCGGTTAGCACACACAACAGTTTAGTACATTTAATTAATTACAAGTGTGTATGTACACACCTGTCACCCTTGGATGTTCTAAATCCCGAAAAGAATCGTTGGCCACCCTAGATCTACTGATCCCTATATTCGGCCAAATACCCAGGTTAGTACTATGGCCTAATCGGCCAACCAATTAATTTGAGAGGGTTCCTTGTGAACCCGAATCCTTACCTTCACACTTTTGGATATTAGTCGCAATACTTGATTCCCGAATCTGCTCGTCAATCACCATTGATTTAGTAAGTAAAACTAATAGCCTTCGGCTTTTAATCGAATTGTTATAATAAAGAAATTGATCTTACCACCACTTACCGAAATCGAATGCTAGAGATCAGGGCCTGAATCGACTGCTTTCACTCCCTGAGCACCTAGAAGAATCGTTCACTACTCGATTAGAAGCCTTATAACCATTGCCGAAATTGGCACCTCCCCTTGTAAAAGAAATCGACAAGGAAAGAAGAAAAAGGGGAGATAGACATTCGGCCATTACTTACCCTTTACAACTGATTGGAGAGGAAATCTTGAGAAGAACCTATGCCCACTTGATATTCGGCCAAAGTAGATCTTTTTGGAAGAAAAGAGATTTCGACACACCAATGGAGTATGTTCGGCTAAAGAGGAAGAAAGAAAGAAATAGTGGAAAAGGGAGATAGGGGTTTCGACAAAGAAAGGAGTAGAGGGGTTTTTGGTGTTAAGAAAAAGAAGAAAAAGAGGAAGATGACAATGGTGGTTTTGGTTTTTGAGAGAATGAGAAAGAAGTGGGAAAAATTAGAAGATGAGAGAGAGGAAATTCGGCTATTTGCAAAGGGAAAAAGAAAAAGAATCAAATGATGAATAGGTGCCTTAAGAGAATTCGGCACTCTCCCCCCCTATACTCAGTCTCTTAGCCGTCCACTCCTCTTCAACAAGGAGTTCCAAATTCGGCAAACACCTAGCTTTTCTCTAGGCCACCCATTTGATTTAATTCAAACAATTTGAATTAATAAAATAATAATCCCTTAATAATCCATATAATAACCTCATTTATCACTATAATTAAACAAATAAAACTCTCATATTATCCACTAATAATAATATTTAATAAAAGAGTTTGAAGGGAGAAAAATTCTCCCACTTGTGCCGTCCAACATAGTGCAAAAAGAAGGGGATTTTGTGGCTCGAACCAAGGCTCTCCCCTATCCCTTGTGGCGTCACATGCTAGCTCTTAAGTGGGCTTACTTTGCCACTTATTCTAGGCTCATCTTATGTCCAAATTATCCCCATTTATTCTTATAACCCCACTTGTTAAGGCTCCCTACCTCAAAGCTTGAAAATAATATTTTTCCCACTACTCGAGCTTACTAAAAATCCATAATTAAGCCTTAACATTCCATAAATAATATCACAGCAGTTCACAATAAGAAAAAATAATTAAATTCCAAATAACCCCATTTTTGGGATGTTACATATTGGACGTTTATGACTCCACCCATGCATGTATCTTCTTCATTCGTTGTAAGTTGCTGTTCATGTATCTTGCATTTAACTCCTTCTTGAATGTGTCTTAAATTGGTAGCTACTCCTTGGCCGAATAGATGCTTGGGAGACCAATGATCAGCCACCATGCATTGTAGGAAGACATGCATGCATCGTCACATACATTGAACCTAATGTGCATGTACCTTGCTTAAATGCACTCCACATTCAGCTCACCTACAAAACACATGAACAAAAAATTAAATCACATAAAATTCAACTGAATCTAACTTTAATATAATTTAGACACAATAAATAGCAACTAATTAGGCTAGGACGAATTTAATGAAATCAAACATATTAATTCGGCTAGGACTAGGACATCATAAAAACATGTAATAATTTAGACACAATTATGAGCTGTAGTAATACTAACTAAATTGACTTAAAAAACTTAATTTATTCCAGCAAGAAAATTAATGAGTTGAAAGCAAGCATAATCGAGCTCAATGAGCTGAATTGAGCTCGTGTGAGCTGACTTGAGCTCGAGTGAGCTGAACCAAGCTGTAATCGGCTTGCACCAAAGTGCAAGGATTCTCTAAAACGTTGGCCCAAGCTGTTCCATCTTCATCGAGCTGAGTTTTGGTCCAAAATTGAGTCAATGAAGCCGAATCAACTTCTTGGATTCATTTAGCTTGAACTCGAATCATGGAGACTTTAGGGAGCTCGAGAGGATCGAGAAGTGAATCCTGGGTCACCCCGGGTGTGCTCACATCAAAAAGTATCCCTGTGGAAGAAAATATTGAGGTTTGGTCGAAAGGGCAAATTGAGTCCACGATTCATAGGGCCGTATGAGGTTATTGAAAGGACAGGACCAGTAGCTTACCGGTTGGCTTTGCCATCAGAGTTAGAGAGAATACACAACGTGTTTCATGTGTAGATGTTGCGGCGATATCATTCCGATCCTTCGCATGTGATCCCTCCAACCGAAATTGAGATACGACCGGACATGACGTATGAAGAGGAACCAATTAAGATTTTGGCTCGAGAGGTTAAACAGTTGAGGAATAAGAGCATAGCCTTAGTGAAAATGTTATGGCAAAAACACAGAGTAGAAGAGGCTACATGGGAACCGGAAGAAGCCATGAGAGAACAGTACTCAAACCTTTTTACCGGTAAGATTTTCGAGGACGAAAATCTCTAAAGGGGGGAGAGTTGTAACAGCCTGATTTTGGGGCTAGTCGGAACAATGGTTTCGGAACCACTAACCCGGGGTTAAAGAAAATTATTTTTTTAATATCATTTTATGTGTTATGGCATAATTACATAGATGCATGGAAATTTTGGTGCTTAAATTTTAGCAATTTTATGCGTAATTGTGAAAAAAGGACTAAATCGCATAAAGTGCGAAAGTTCTATTTTACAAGTTAGAGGTGTCTAATAGCCATAGAATATTAAATTGGAGGTCCTTAAAGTGCAATTAGGCCAATGAAAGGGTGTTGGCCGGCCATAGAGACAAGGGAGACAAGAGCATTAATTTTGGTCAAAATTTTGGTGAAATTAGGTGACTAAAAATGAATAAAATAAGATAAAATAAAGAAAAGGTTATCATCTTTTTCACTTCTCTTATTCTTCCACCGATTTTTACACACAAAAAAGGGTCTTGGGAGCTTGAAATTTCAGCAACTTATTCTCCTTGCTAGTAAGTGTTCTTGATTGTTATTTTTGATAATTTTTGTACTTTTGGAACCCCTAAAGCTTAAGCTAGCTAGAGAGGGGACTATTTTGTAAAATGGTTATAAGTTTAGGGATTTTCCATGAGAGTGTTTATGTTGTTTGCTGAGTTTTTATGGAAGAAAATTAATGTTAGTGGGTTAAGGAATAACTTTTGTGAAAGGTGTTACCATGAAAACACCTAAATGGGACTTATTTTAAAGGTTGTAATTGAGTAATAAATGCATGAAATGATGGGTTTTATGGATTGTTATAAGAGAAATAAATGTTCAGGTAGGTTTGTTTAATGAGAAAATGTGATGAAAAACGATTTACGAGCCTAGGGGCAAAATTGTAATTTTGCCAAAGTATAAGGGCAAAATGGTCATTTTTGCCTAAGTAGAAATTTTGATGTATCATGAGTTATATAATGATTGAATGAGTAAATTTTATTATTATAGATCAAGAAGAGCGCGGAAACAACCTTGACCGAGGAAAAGGCAAGGTTACGGACTAAACCGTCGATTAATATATTTTGCACCGAGGTAAGTTTACGTGTAAATGATACATCCTTAATACTTATGTTGTTACCTATTGATACATTGTATGAATGAGATCAATTATTAGTGAGATTGATTGAAATTAATAGATAATGAGTAATTTTTCGTATGAACCTCGGAATAGAAATGTAAGTGCGGAAAAATATCCGTAACTATTATTGTTGGTGGGCTGCGTGCGATACCACCGTAATTATTTATTCACGATGGGTTGTGTGCGATACCACCGTAATTATTTATTCACGATGGGCTGTGTGCGATACCATCGTTTATATTATCATTTGGTGGGCTATATGCGATACCACCGTAATTATTATTGTTGGTGGGCTGTGTGCGATACCACCTTATTATTGATTAATGGTGGGCTGTGTGCGAAACCACCAGGTACGTAGTATTATTTCGAAGGGTTCATCGAGAAACTTGTCTAAGTAAATATTTCATGTGGCTTTGTGGTGATGAGTGCAGGGTATATGTGTAAGTAAATGTGAGCAATATATATGTTATCTGATTGGAATGTGGTAAGAGATAAGATGAGTAAGCATGATTATGAAAATGTAAATTGTTCTTACATAATATATAATGGTTGTGGTTTCTTTGCATATGGTATGATGTTTATTGTTTACATGTAGACTTACTAAGCTTAAAGCTTACTCCCTTTCTTTTCCCTTGTTTTATAGTGTCAAAGAGCCAGCTCGGGATACGAAGATAATCAGAAGATCACCCACACTATCAGTACATCTCGGTATAGTTAGACTTAGCATTTTGAGTATGGCATGTATAGGGACTAGACTTAATGAAATGTCTTGTTGTTTTGGCCAAGTGGGTTGGCTCTTTTAAAGATGAACTCTTTTGTATATAGCCAGAGTTGATGGCTCATTATTATTAATATATGAAAAGATGAGGTTATTCATAAATGTGTATGATGCATGATTGGGCTGCATGGTTAATGGTTGAATGTGATTTATGTTTTATGAGTTAGGGTGATAAAAAGAGCTTGGCAAATAGCCTTGTTCTTGTCCACACGGGTAGGCACACGGGCGTGTTTCTAGGCCGTGTGTGACACACGGTCAGCCTTATGGGCGTGGGGATAGGTCGTGTGTCCCCTGCATGTTAGTGATACAAGTCAATGTCGACCACGGACCAGACACACGAGCGTGTGATAGGCAGTGTGATGCAAGTCAGTGTCGACCACGGGTGGAGCACACGGGCGTGTCGAGGCCGTGTGAGAGACACGGACCAAGGACACGGGCATGTGTCTGGCCGTGTGAAAACCCCTGTAGGTTCGAGTTGAGAAATAATTCCACACGGGCGTGTGATATGTCATACGGGCGTGTCCCTTCCTCCACACGGGCGTGTGGACTGTTTAGAGAAAATTTTCTAAGGTCTTCCAAAGAGCTTCAAAAGAGCTCGATTTGATCCCGAACCATTCCTAAATCTTTAATTAAGTCTCGTAGGCTTGTTTAAGGGGTGTTTGTAAGAGTTTTAAATTGGGAAAGAAAGGTCAAGTTTCTAAATTGCATGATTGATTGCGTGTAAGCTTAGTAATGCCTCGTACCCTGTTCTGGCGTTGAATACGGGTAAGGGGTGTTACATAGAACCTAGCAGAATATTTCGCAGGAGAAAATTTTCCAAATGAAACAAGTCAATTCTTGCGAATTTGACTAGCTCATATGCGAGTCATCACCAACCTTACTTAGTCAACCAACCAAAACGCGGACTAGAAAAAATTGGGGTGTGACACCTCAATTTAACAAAAAAAAAATAGACTTGAAACATGTTGACATGGGCCCAAAGCCCATTTATGGGTATTTTAAAGATGGGAAAGAAACTCACCAGCTTCATTCTTTTCTTCTATAGCCAGCAACAAGCTTTTCATGGCGTCCATTCTTTCCTTTTTCATTTCTTTGGTTACTTCTTTAATTTCTTCCAAAATTTTCACTACCCACCTCGAGATTTTGTTAAAATTTCTTTAGAAACAACTTCTTAAACTCATTTCCACCATCAATTTTATCATTCTCAACCTAGGGATTATGGAGCTTTTGTGAGAGAAGTTGAAATTAAAGAGAGAAAGCTTCAACAAGGTAATAAATTGCTTCCTACATCTCCTTTAAGTTAAATTTTGTAAATGGTTGCTTTAAGAAAGCTTAGAATGAATCTATATTAATTTTTGAATATATTTTTGGTTTATAGAAAATGAAGAGACAGTGATTACTGGATTTTCAAGCTTGATTGATAGTGGAATAAAGCTTATGGAAGCTTTATTAAGCATTATAGAGCATTCATTGAGGTAAGTATCATAAGTACTCGTCCTTCTCCTAAGTTTGTAAGTTTAGGGTTTATGAAATTTAATGTTATAAATAAGTGTTTAATGGTGCTAATATTAGTATGAACTTTCATACCATTATGATATGAAATAAGTCATTAAAATGTGGAGTTGTAATGATGCAGTGATAAACTGCTATGTTAATTAAAAATATAACATAAGAATAAGTTTAAGTGATGGGTTTAGTGTTTAAATATAGCATCTCTTACTTTGATATGTTATCGGATCGAGTGAGGGATGTTACAAACTAAATATAACAATTTAACAAAAAATTAAATATTCCTAATAATTTAAACATAAAAATTCCAAACAAATTAAAACTTCAATAACAACTCCAAATAACTTAATATCTTAAATCACACAATACCAAATAGACTTGTACATGGGCTGGGCCGCCTAAAAAGTGGGATGGTTTGGGCAAAAATATAGCCCTAAAAATGGACTTGGATAAAAAAAATAAGGTCTTTTTTCTAAATGGTTCGGGCCTCAAGTAAGTTTTTTTTGCCCGACTCTGGCCTAGCTCGAATTTGCAAAAAAAAAAAAAAAAAGCTATTGCGGTGCTTTTTATTATTATTTTGCCATTGGTTTTTTCATTGTTTTGCTATCATTTCGTTATTATATTGCTACTATTTTGTTGTTATTGTTTGAATATTGCATAATTCTTGTTTTATTATTTATTTTGCTACTATTTTAGAGGTATTTGTTCGCTAAGTTACATTTATCTTAGTGTTATCTATTTTTGTTTTATCTTTTTCCATTTGTTGTGAAACACTTATTTTAATATTTTCAGTGTATTTGATGTATTATATTTTTTAAATTTATTTTTATATAAAAAATAATATAAAAATGTTCATATGGGCAGATTGGCCTGAGTTCGAATTTTAGCATTTCTATTTAAGCTGAACTTGAGCAAAATTTTATGCCCATTTTTCGGTCAGGCTGGGCTCGAACCTAAAAAAACAAGTCTAAATTTTTTACTTAACCCGGACCAACCCATATACAACTCTAATATCAAATAACTTAACATCTTTATAAAAAAAAAAAAAAAAAAAAAAACCTTCAAAAGATACTACCACAACAATCCCAAATAAAAGAAACATAATAATTGCAAACAAAATATCACACAACAATCTCAAATAAAAGTAGTTTCAAAACAAACAAACAAAAATTAGTCTAAATTAACCTGTGAAATTTAAATATTTCATATTTTTAGCCAGTTACTTAAAATTACTTCAAACAGTTAATAAAAAAGTAGTTTAGAAAATGAGTTATCCAAAATAATAGCGATGCAAATCTGAACCCATTGGAAAAATTCCCAGAACAATTGAGGGCCAGTTTGGCAATGCTTTTGAGAAGTGCTTTTGAAAAGTGGAAAAATGCTTTTGAGAAGTGCTTTTAAAAAATTTAAGTGTTTGGTATTGCTGTCAAAAAGTGCTTTTGAGAAGTAAAATGTTTATTTTAGACATGATATTATAAAGTAATAAATATGTATTTAAATAATGTTCAAATTAGTTAATATTATGATATTTTAGCAAAAATATAAAAAATAATTTATTATAATTTATTATTAATATTTTAATAAATAATATTAATTTTAAATATTTCTAAGTAATTAATATTAATTATTTATTAAAATTAATTAGAATATATAAACTATATTTAAATATTTAAATATAATAATTAAATATTTGCAATTAGAGAAAAATAATAGGTAAAACTGGATAAATAAATAAGATAAAAAGATGTAGGTAATAATAATACTAAGTTAACTAGTTTAATGATATAATAATGACAATAGTAATGCAATAATAATAAAGTAAATAACAATAATAATATATTAATAAAATAATAGTAATAAAAAAGAGGAGGATTTAAAAATAATAGTAACAGTAATGAAAATAATAATAATAAAATAATAACAATAATAACAATAATAAAATGATAATAAAAATAATAATAATAATAATAGGACGATGATAAATAGAACAAAGAATAATAACATATAATATAATAATATATAGCAATAAATGTAATAACATATAAAATAATGATAATATATAGCAATAATAATAAGGACGTTAGTAATAATGAGTATAATAATAGTAATAATAATATATAAAAATAATAGTAATAATAATGGAAATAATAATACTGTCAATAAAGATAATAGTAAGAGTGATAATAGTTACAATAAAAAAATAATAATAAGAGTAATAAACTAATATTTTAAGAATAAAGTAAAAATAAAAATAAATAATAGTAGTAATAATTATAGTAACAATAATAGCAATAGGAGTAATAACAAGGAAAATAGTAATAATAATATAATAATAATAATGATAGTAATATCAATAATAGCAAATATAAGAATAGAAAAATAATAATATTAATGGTAATGATGATAATGATAGATATTAATAATAATAAAACAAATAAAAATAAAAATAATATGAATAATAATAATGTAGGGATATTAAATCGATTTTAATAATAAAATAATAAAAAGGACTGAATTGAAATCAAGACAAAATTTTGGGTGCGAATCGGAAATAAAAAAGTAAGGCGGAGGACCGATTTGTAACGCGCGTGAATGTACAAGGGCTAAAAATAAAAATGTCCCCAACCCCCAAAAAACAGTACTCAGGCGCGGACTGAACTGGAATGGCACGCAAACTTTAGGGCAAAAATAAAAGAAAATAGAATAGGATTAACTTAAAGGTAGTGCAAATGGGAGGGACTGGCCGCACAAATTTCCCATTTAAGGTGAAAAGGCACATATCCAGCTTACAAATCGTCAATGCGCTGGCCTCCACCCTCTTTAATTACACCACTTTAAAAAATTAATAACCTTTATTATATATATTTTTTTAAAAGCTTATAAGTTTCCTTTTTTAAAAAAACAAAAACAGAGAACCCCCATCTTTTTCTTCTTTTCCTCTGCTAGGGTTTTTGAACCCATTCTTGCGCCGTCGTGAGTTTGATCGGGGATTGGCCGCGCTACCGCCGTGGCCAGTGGCCGGCGTTGCCCGAGAGGGCCTTTCTAACCCCCGTTTTGGAACCTATTCAGAGATTAAGCTTCTCTAACCTGAGAGGCCGAAAGAAAAGGGTCTCTAGCCCACATTTCAGGCCCCATTCCGACGAGGGAGGGGAGACCTCCGACGACGAGGCGGCGAGCCGATTCAGGTAGACCCTCTTTCCTTTCTTTTTTATTATTTCTTTTTTTTTTTAAATTTGAAAGTAATAAAAATACAAAATAAAAAATAAAAAAAGATAGAAGACAACAGTAATAAGAGTAAAGTCGAAAGAAAATAAACGAAATCAACCTTCTAAAATTTATGTTTGGTTTTCGATTGCTGAATGTTCTTTTTTTTCCTCTTTTGAATTCGGAAAAATCTCCTCTGATACATTCATTTTTGATAGCTTCTATAGCCGAATAATATTACAAAATAATAGTTTTTCTCTGCTTTTTCTTGCTGCTGTTGGTTTTCTGCTCTGTTGCGTGTTCTCCTTGATTTGCAGGTAGCTAGGGGCATGGTGGAGCAGGTGGCTGTGGCAGGGTCGGTGGCAGAGGCACGTGGGGCAACAGACGAGGGAGCGACGCCTATGGTTTCTAGAACCCTAGGTTTTCCACAAACTTTTTATTTTTTTGGGCCTGTTGGGCCACTTGTAAGATTGGGTTTTTATTATTTATTGTTTTTTTGTTTTTTAGTTTCTGATTAGTAGTGGGCCGGGCAAAAATGGCCCATTACATGTATTATTTTAAAAATTATTTTTTTTATTTTTAATGCTTTTAACATATTTGTAAAACTCATATTAGATATTAACATAACATAAAAAACATAAACGTAACAAATTAAAATATTACATATATTTGGATTAAAGTTTCAAAAAGGGATAATATTTATATACCAAATATAAATACTAAAAATTTTACAATAGTATTTACAATTTAAAGTGAATTCATTAAACTAGAAGCTATAGCATATTATGATGCAAGTTCTTGAATATGAGAGATATCTCCTCCACTTGCCTAGCATATCGTGATGGTCTCTCGACGAGAACATCTGCGAGCTCCAAAATATGTAGTTGCAATTCTCTGTTAAGCGACCTCAATTCCTTCTTGAAATCTAAAAGTGGTCAAAATGTTCTTCAGTAAGTATATCAGCAAAGTGAAAATTTTATCAGAGAATTCAATTATGCAACCGTTCTATAGCCACATGAACCCGTGGCAAAGACATATTCAGCATAAACTGAACTAAAAGTTCACTAAAAAAATATCTCCTAATTTCCACTCCATGAAATTAGATTACTTGCCTATTGGGGTGCAAACAAAGTTCAATTATTACAACCTTGACAGTGAAGCCATTCATATGCTTTGTAACAAATATGCTTTCACATTATAAGAAATTTTCTGTTGTACAGTTGATAAAAAAAAAGTTGACTATTGCTTAATGAATTCGTCCTAGTATCTCGGATTGGCCAACTTCATGAGCAATACCTTTATACCTTTGATCCATAAGCCTCAGCAACCTAGAGGAAACAACACCAAAACAGCAAGACTAGTATCAACAAAATTGCCCTTTTCAAGAAGCCAGACACAATGCAAATTACAAGCCCCCACACCTCCATGTAAGGAGGGGCAGGAATATTTCAATGACTAATGCAATTAAGCTACGTTGACTTCTATAGCAGAAGGAACTTTCTAGATATCAAAAAGGCAAATCGTTAGTAGTACATACCCACATCGCTCAGCACAGCTTTTAGAAATAATTGTTGACTGGGCACCACTGTCAACAAATGCCTAAAAACAAATTATAAAGTAAAAAAAAATTAGTATTCTCAGAATCCTGTATTCAAACATCAAGAGTATATACTAATACAATAATGCAGAATTTCAACTAGAAAATCAATAAACAACTGCAGAAGTGTTCTTTGGATGTGCACAAAAGAAAGGAAAAGTAATGGTGACCCTTGTGAAATATGTGTGTGTAAAGGACCTGCCATCGAATTTACCTTCAATGGGACACCATTAACCTCCATGTCCACGTACAGCATAACCTGATTAGTAAGACAAGAAGATTACAGTCTAAAGGGGAAAAATAATAAATTTAAACGGGTATACTCCGCAAGGAAAGCAAGCCTACATACCACCCTTGCAAAGCCTTCAGGATTATATTCTAAGGCAGCAGCCCAGTTCTCATCAATCCCTTTCTGCATCACAATATTGTAAAAGGTCAAATAGCCAAAAGATCATATTGTCCAGGAAAAGGAAATCGAGTGCTAAGCATGGAGATACCACAATCCTTTGTCAAACTGTAAATTAATATACGAACACATTTCAAAAGAAAATAAGATACAATTAAGTTAGATTGATTGAATGTTGAGGAAAACTAACCTGCCGAATGGCAGCCTCAATTTTCTTTTGTGCTTCAACATCAAAAGGATCAGCTTGAAGAAGAGCCTATGGGGCAAGATTAAGTAAATGTGCATCAATCAAGGAGATGATCAAGAAAATACAATTTTATCATAAATATGATCATGTTGTTCTAGTATTTTATAAGTTTTCTCAATAATTTTATCAAATCATGATACAGTCACCACTGATTCACAACCAACTAAAGGCATAGACAACTAATATAAGCTACTCACAAGCTCCTCCTCCTCTTGTCGTCGCAATTCAGATCTTCGTTGATGACGAGCTCGGAGAATCTCCTGCAGTTTGTTGAGATCATTTCAGACAACGGCTTGAGCAAGCTCAGGATCGGTCTGAAATAATTGTCCAATTAGATTAGAATCCTGTCGAATCTGTTGTTGGAAAGCTGCAGGATTCACGGCAGATCCATCAGGATTCAAGCTCAAGTCATTCCTAGATGCACTGCCACTGCATTGACAGTACACATCCATGTTAAAATCTCATAACAAGCATCCAAGTCAGGTCAGTGATATTTCAGCAGATGAGATTAAAAAGACTCAACGTCAAAAAACAAGATAAGAAAACTACTTGCCTTGAAGCAACACCAGAGACCATCATAACTAGGTCATCATCCTTAACACCCAAAGCACTCAATTTCTCAGAGTTGTTCATTTCCCTTCCATTAAACAACAGTTGCTGCTGCTGCAATGGCACCATGGTCTGCCCATAAACCCAAACAAGCTCTAACCTATTAGCATAAACTTAAACACGAAAATTTGCATCAGTACCTTGGAAAATTTGGAACTTTCCATGAAACAAATTCAACTTAAACTAATAACAGAAACAAAATTATTCACCAGAGTACTGATCAGAAGTACATTCATAACAAACCCAACCCACACATGCATTCCAGACCTCAATCCCCCAATTCCAAGAAATCAGAAGATTCAAACCCATGAAGAAGAAAAAAAAAATAAGTTTGCCGAACCCTCAATTCTCCCAAATCAAAATAATATCAAACCAACAGAGAGAACAAAACCCAAATTAAGGTTTGCCGAAACATACCAGAAAATCAAAACAAGCAATCACCAGGAACAACTTACCGATTGATCGAATCCAACGGCGAGAGATCGAAGAGAAGAGAAACGGAAGAGAAAATCAAAAAATCTACACTGCTACTCTTTACAAAGAACCAGATCCAAAATCAGACAAAAAGAGAAAAGGGGAAAAAAAAGAGAAGTGCATCGTTTATTTGGAGAAGAAATATAAGGATAAAAATGTAAGAAACCAGCAAAAGTCCTTTTACAGAGAGAAAAAGCTAAAATTTTTGGCTTCTCCATCTGTGAAAAAATGCTTCTCTAACGTTGAAATAATTCAACCATTGGCCCTTGTTCTTTATTCCTTTTTACTAAAAAGGACTTTTGGACCCAAAAGTCCATCTGTGATGGAATGAAGAACGGACTAAGGACATTAAAATATTGATTAAGTCATCATAATAAGTAAGGACTAAGGACAACATTCATATATGTGCTCAATATTTTGATGAATAATGGAAAGCAGACATAAATATATTTAAAGAATCTTACAAACCAAATATATTATCTGTAAATAAAAATAAAAACAATGTTATAAGTAAATCATTAATGGGTTTACATTATCTGTCAAAAAAACTAAAAAAAAAAAAAGCATGAATAGATTTACATTTTATAAGTATTGAAACTAAAAAAAAGTAAAAATAGAAACAAGGTTACAAGTAAATCATTAATGGGTTTACATTTCCTGTAAAAAAAAACTATTAAAAAAACTAACGAGACAATGTGTCAACTGAGTAATTGGAGGCTAGTGGTCAGTGGTCGGTGGTTGACGGCCGGCAGTGCCTGACCAGTGCTAGACAATGGTTAGGACAGCTTGTTAGTCGAGGCTTAAGGGGGTCTTGGGGGAAATTTTAGGTTTTGGCATGGGAAATGGGACTTGAGAGTCGTGGTTGGGGAGTTTTCAATTGGGGAAATTTTATTTTATTTTTCTTTCAATGATTTTTGTCTTTGTTGAGTTTTTTTTTTTTTTTTTTTTGATGTGGGTTTATGTTGGGCATAGATAATTATAATATTTTTAGTATTTAAATTTCCATATTAAAAATTATTGATTAATTAGATTTTAAATATCAAATTTTAAAATAAATTTTATTTATTATATTATTGTCAACAAGTCCATTATTTAATATTTATACTTGTAATCTTATGTTAAGTTCTTGACTGAGTTGGTGACAAGTTAACTGAGCACCAATTCGGTTTGGAAATTACTAAATTATCATTACTTTACATATTAACAAATATTAGTTTAAGGATGCTTTTTGCCTTTTCATTTTTTTTAGTAAAATAATACTATAACAAGATTTGAACTTAGGGTTTAAGATCATTAATATAACAATGTGCATTATAATTAACAACTTAGTTGTATAAAATTACATATCATTACTAATCTAGTAATTTACCTTAATTATATGATGTTAATTGTATGTTTTATAATTGTTGATGCATAATATCAACAGAAATGGAGAAGGAGGACGGGGGCGATGTCAAAGAAAGCAAGTTCACTCGTTCTAGGGTTGAGAGCTGGAAAGGTAGAGGGACTTAGGCAGAGGTGGTAGAGGGTTTAATGCATTAGGATTGAGAGTGGAGAGAAGTCCCCGTACCAAGTTGATCCTTGGGGTATTTATAGGTAAGTGAGGGTTCCTACCCAATTATGCCATAAGGTTAGATGCACATTTAAGGTTACACATCATTACTAATCTACCTTCTTTATATAATGTTAAATTTAATTGTAAATACTATAATTTACCATAAAGTTAGTTATATGTAGGAGTGATATCGCTTTGTTTTGATTGGGTTTTTAGGACTTTTTGAAGCATCCATCATAATTCGATTTCAGCTTAGTTTGGTTCTTAGTTTTCCCATGTTAATTTTTTATTTTAATTTTTAAACTTTTTTCAAGAACTTGTGAATTATTTTCACTATTTTAAATATAAAATATTTTTTATTCTCAATTAAATATTTTTATTTATATTTAATTAGTAAAATATATAAATATTAATATAATTTTTTAATATTATATTATTTTTAGATAGTAATATGGTTTTGCTGATTGAGTTCTAAGATCGATTGGTATGAGTATTGTTGTCAATACAATAGGACGTGGGTTTGAGTGCGTTGAAGCGCATTGTCTACCTATTTATGGGTTGGGGATGAGTTATGGCTAGTTATAGGTATTGTGTAAAAAATAGATATGATATTGTAAGAAGATTATTAAAAACAATAATAACACGGTTTTTTTGGATAAGTCAACTCTTCTATCCCATTGACACCTCATACGAACAGGAAACGTTTTTTTAAAACTAATATAAATTTATTCAAAAAATTATGTATAATATTTGTAAAAATGATCCACAGCCGTTGCTTTTGAAACAAAGAAATAGAAAAATAAGTAATTGAGGAGATAAGTTTGATTTGCCCTTTTTGGGTACATGCCATTTGCTTTTGTTAGTTCAGTTGGGATATTATAGCCCACCACTTTGACCACGTCTTCAGAACTTTAATCATCTAATCAATAATATTATAATTAAAATATAAAAACTAAAAACAAAATAATATTATAATTATTCAATTATAGTAGAAAACATAACGTAAAGGTTTACCAAGTTGGAGTTTCAGAGTCATGTATTATACAATTAGGTGATTATCTATCCCTTCTGCTTCACCTAAATCATTTTTAATTCACCAATCACCGCTTGTTTTCCTTCCCACCAAGTTGGTCGTCCTTCCTTGACCTCTCCTTTGGTTCACTCTCATATATTTCCATTGCCATAAATCCTTCTCAATTGCCCTACAATTTATAAATTTCTAGGTGTCTTCAAACAGTAAAACTAAACTTGAAACTTCTCCCAATGGACTTTACCATCTGCCCTTCTTCTTCCTTTATCATGCCATGCTTTCTGGCTCAAGAGGCCAGGAAATTTTGCTGCTCAGCAGCTTCGGCAGTTATTGCTGAACTGTTTTTTGCAGTCTTCATCTTCATATTTGCAGTGGGTTTGTTCATTTTTCCCTTTTGTTTTCATCTTTTTATTTTGCCTTTTTTTTTTTAAAGAAAAAATCTGTTCATGCAGTTGGAGCAACTTTAGGAGGCCTGACCGGAGCTTTTGTTGGGGCAAAAACAAAGATGGGTCTTATGCATGGAGCCGCAGTTGGAGGGATGAAAGGTAGTTTTTTGCCCATCAAGTTGTTCCAGATTTCACTCCTAATTTGTAGTTCTAATGATTCGGCATTGGCAACGAGGTATCTCCTCCAACCGGTAAGATACCATCTTTCTATAAAGCATTTGTCCCTGCGGCTGCCATTGAAATCCTTGGTTTTGGGTTTTAGATAAACGTATTTGAATCTACTACTCCATTCATCCAAGTCCCCTGGAATAAGGAAGGGTTGTCAGAGGATTCGATGGACAAAATTCCAAAGATGAGAATCACAGAAGAAAATGTACTCAGCAACACAAACCCTTGTTCCATTTGCCTTGAGGTTCTCTTTTTTCTTCTTTTATCATTTCAATTCATGATTGCTTTTCTTGATGGTTGGTTTCAAAATTCCAGGACCTTTTACCGTGGGAAACAGTTCATAGGTTGCCACAATGTCACCATATGTTCCATATATCGTGTGTTCAAAAGTGGTTAATGCGGCATAAATCTTGCCCATTATGCAGGAGAAATTTTGACTAGTTTCCATTGAGATTCTCAATTTATTTATTTTTACATTTAAACCATTCCCCATGTAATTTGTGGTAAATTCCTTTGTTTTTCTACATTTTCATATTGTTGACGTAACATAAGACAAACTAGGCTTGGGTTTCCATCACCGATGTCATTCGCAACTAATTTCAAGGAAGATGACACGAAAATCAAAAGACCTCTGCCAAAGTTGAAAAAAGAAATAAGATTTCAATCAACATCAGAAAGTGCTAGTTAGCAGCCTATGAAAACTCACGACGAAAACATGCTGCCAGACTTTATAAAATCAAATATTAATTGAAAGAAAAATAATAATATACATATAAAAAGAATTAAAAAAAACTTCATTAAAACGATCTATTTACTTAAAAAGGCCTATTTTCAAAAAATTTTACAGAAATAGGTTAAATTATATAATATTTAAGGAAAATGGCCAGTTTTGGTAAAACGCGCCTACGTGGCCGCGTTTAAGAGAAAAATTTTCAGCAAAGCGCGCCCCTAGGGGAGCGCTTTGTGCCACATCAGCAAATCGCGCCTATATGGACGCATTTTTGATGACGTGGCACAAAGCGCTCCCCTAAGGGCGCTTTGTCGGGCACCAACAAACTATTTTTTTGAATTTTTTTTATCGTTGGGGGGTTCAACGGTAAAAAAAAAAAACTATAAACCCCCATTTTCTTATATTTCACACATAAATTCTTCAAAAATTATCCAAAAATCTCTACAATTTCTCCCTAAAACTCTCAAATTTCTCATTAAATTTCTCAAAGCTCTTTATAATTAGTTATTTACTTTATTATTTTTAAAATTACTATTTTTTTTATAATTTCAAAAATATTAGATCGTGTTAGCAATGGCCGGGAAATTAATTCGTCTCGATCATAAACATATCTCCGTCGAACAAATAAAAATGGTAATAGTTTATTTTAAATTTTAATTATTATTTAATATTTTTTTCATTTATGTAATTTTAATTAATTTTAATTTTTAAATATTATTGAATATTTTTTTCATTTATGTAAGTTTAATTAATTTGTATTTTATATTTTTTTATAACAGTCTGTAGATAGGGTGTTACAATGTTATATTCGTAACATGTCTGGTCGGCCATCACCTTTGATAGAAAATTACTTGAGGGAAGCGGGTTTTTGGCACGCAGCCACTATAGGCCGAGGGTGCAAGTTGGACCCGAAACTCATCAGCGCGTTAATAGAGAGGTTGAGACCGGAGACGCACACATTCCATCTTCCATGCGGAGAATGTACTATAACTTTGGAGGACGTCCAATTACAATTAGGATTACAGGTGGATGGGGCCGCAGTCATCGGGTCCGTTCAATGTGCTGATTGGGGAGCCATATGCTACGATCTTTTGGGTGCGATTCCAGATAATATTTCTGGAGGTCGGATCGAGATGGGCTGGTTACGAGACACATTCCCGGAGTCAGGGAATGATTCGACTGAATTAGAAAGAATACGATATGCTCGGACATACATCCTTGAAATGATTGGAGGTTATCTGATGCCGGACTTGTCACGAAACCTCGTACATCTGTGGTGGCTGCTGAAACTCGTTGATTTTAGAGCAACTGGCGAACTTAGTTAGGGGTCTGCCGTGTTGGCAACATTGTACCGGGAGATGTGTGGGGCGACGCGACCAAATAAAGCCAAAATTAGAGGTTGTCTATCACTGCTACAATCATGGGCTCGATTTTGCTTTCCATTTTTACGTCTCGAGTGAACCACCCATATAGATTCCCACTCATAACGAGGTAAAATTTTTATTTGATTTTACAATTATTCCATAGATTTAAAATAAGATTGTATGCTGAAAATTTATTTAATTAGGTGGAACCATCCGGCGAGTTATATTGGAATACCTACTGCCCTTGAAGATATACGGCTTCTATTAGACCAATGGTCGGAAGCGCAAGTATTAAATAATATATATACATAAAATAGTCGTTTCATATTTAGTACTTAGTATTTAGAATTTAGTATTATGTATATAACTAATATTTTTATCCCGTCCATATAGTTTCAATAGACGCCATACGATGATCCGGCAATACGGGCAGTAATTTAGGAAGAATTATTTCAAAATATGAACATTTGGCACGTTAAGGTCCCATTGGTCAACTATGCTATTGTCGAGATGCATCAGACGGATAGAGTGTTGCGGCAATTTGGATTCCGACAATCGATTCCTGAGGAACCTGAGGTGCTCGATGAACAGCACAAAATTGACTTACGGCTAACGAATACGAATTGGTCGGTATCCTAGTTGGAATATATCGAAATTTGAGAAAATCGGTATGATCATATACCTGACCGCGAACCGATCATCGTCCCAGAGTTAGCGTGTACCCCGGATTACATGCCATGGTTTAGGATCCATTGCAAGCCATATTTGCTGTCAGAAGAGCAGAGGCGTCGGAAAATCCGTGTGGAAAGGGAAAGATAGGGCCCTTTAAATCCAAGGAGACAGGATGACGGCACGGGCCCATCAACAGTGGTGACACAATCACTGGGCCCATCAACAGCGGCCACACAATCACTGGGCCCATCAATAGCGCCCACACAATCACCAGACCCAATGTATCAATCGACGACACCCACATCACAGCCCTTTCAGCTTATGCCAGGTGCGTATCCTAGCCCTTATATGTATCCTAACCCTTATATGCTTCCTTTTCTCAGTCCTATGGTAGGTTGGAATGCATGGCCCGGTGCATCTCCTTTCTCGATGACTCTGACTACTCAACCTATGATATATAGGCCATCGTCACCGGAGGGATCGCACGAGCCACCGTCGACGAGCTCATCTCATTTCTATTCCCCATCGCCTTTTGGGATTCAAACACCTCCGCCATGGGTGATGCAAACACCTCCACATTCTTTATTCTACCAAGGTGGGTCATCCTCCCAACACCCACAACTGGAGCAACCACAACCCCCGCCGGAGCAAACAAGGAGGAATCCAGCGCGTAATCGTCGTCCACCCTCATGTGACACTGATTTCGACCGGCATATACATTGATTTTTTTAAAATATATTTGTAGACACTATTTCTATATTGTTTTATTTAATAAAAAAGAAGTTGTTTTTAATATTTTAATTGTAAATTAATTATATATTTTTAATAAAATATAAGTTCTTTTGAATAAGGCGGAATAGAATTAATGCAACATCGTTTCATTATAGCAATTATAAACTATTTTAGTTTGGACATGATCGAATTGTATGCCCTGGGTTCCTACACCATCCACACAAATTTCGTTGGTTCGTTCTTTCCTGGATATCCATATTATTACGTATTTTACTCGAGTAAGGTCGACCTTTCGGTTTGCGACGCAATTCTCTATCCGGTAACATTTTAAATGGAGCAAGCGATACAGACGGTCACTTACGTTCATCTGGGACCGGTGGGAATACGTGTCTCCACACATTGTACATGTTTTCTATTTTATACACTTCGTCGACATATCTCATGGGATCCAAACGGAGATTCTAATAAGCTGCAATTGCATGAGCGCATGGATAACGAAGTACGTCAAACGTCCCACAGTCGCAAGTCCTATTTATCAGGTGTACACGATATTGCCTGCCAGTAATACATTGGCTCGGTCTGTCAAACTCCGTCACACGAAACCATAGGTTGTCGCGATCGTGACACACTGTGTGCATGGTGTTGGCCCGCGCCTTCGCCTTGTTAATTTCTTGCAATACCTTCCGGGACCATACATGGCCTCCCTGCATTTGGCCTTTATAACTCGCTGCTCGCTTTGGAAATAGTTCCGCCAAACGACAATATGTCTCTCACACAACCGAGGTTATCGGCAAATGACGCATTCCTTTTAGAATAAAATTTATGCATTCAGCCAGGTTTGTGGTCATATAACCATATCGTAGGCCACCGTCGTATGCTTGTGTCTACTATTCGAAAGGTATGTTACAGAGGTACTCTGCGCCTTGATAGTTAACTGAACGCAAAATCCCCAATATCTCATAAAAATGGTCCTTATTGATCTCGTGCCCTGCCAATATAAGTTGACAACGAAAATTACATGCCAATACCAATATTTCATTCAGATTAAATTGAATATTACAACTGAAAGTATATTAATAGAGATTAAATACCCATGTTGGTCACTTTCTTTCGTTCAGTCGTAGACCGATATTACCCGTAATAGTTGGACGCAACGTGCCTTCAATAATACCGATGGTGTGTGCGATCCCATAGGCTTCCATGTCGCTCAATTGCGGCTAGTATTCCAGTGCCTCGATCTGATATAACGCAAATATCAGGTTGGGGGCATACATGCCTCCTTAACCTAGAAAGAAAGAAATCTAGTCATCAGCTGACTCCCTCGGTGTTATTGCAAACGTAATTGAAAGGATTCTCCCACCGCCATCCTATGCCACAGCTAGCAATAGCCGATAGGTATATCTACCATACATAAATGTACCGTCAATTTGTACCAATGGCTTGTAGTACACAAATACATCCCGACATTGCTTAAAGCTCCAGAACAGACATTTGAACACTTGGCATCCACAGAGCAATTGGTCATTGTAGTACGTAGGGACCGTTTCAAGGTCTGTTATGCAATCTAGGACGTACCTATCCAGTACCTGACACCACTGCCAAACCTCATTATATGAAGTATCCCACCCACTATGCATCTTTTCCAGTGCCTTTTGCTTAGCTATCCAAGCCTTGCGGTAAGAGGGCGTGTACATCAATTGGCTAGGAATACTGGCAATTATGCATAACACAGAAGTCATGGGATCCGCCTTCAACATCGGTAGTATTAAGGTAGCTATCGTGCCTGAATCCATCTTGGGATGATCTTGAGAAACACCTATCAACGAAGTACGTTAAATAATGCAACATTAAGTAATAACATTATTATTCAAAACCCTAAACATCCAGTGATACTGATAAACCGTAATATATACATATTTTAATCCCATATTTAGCATACTTTTTGGAGGATTTATCCATTGAATTGTGGAATTTTATGCTCCTAATCCTTTAATTTCATGTTTTATACTTAGGAGAGCATCGGAGGATGAAAGGAACGAGAAACGGGCTAAAAATGGAGAAAATGGGCTTATCTTAGAAACTCACACGGCCTGGACTATCACCCACGGTTGTGTATTTTGAGTAACAATCGAGACACGGCCTAGAACATCGTACACGGCCAGATCACACGGCCGTGTGTGGCAAATAGGCTCGACCACGGCCGGAAGAGTCGACCACGGGTGTGTCACACGAGCGTGTCCCTGTTATAGCCAAGATGAGTTTCATTCGGAATAGGATACTTAGGGGCAAAGAAAGACATTCCGAAGCCTATATAAACACCCTAAGTATAACCTAAAAAGAAGTCTTTGGTCGGGGGCGAAGCTAGAGAGGGCTGAACTCAGGGAATTACTCCAAGAAAGCCAGTTGATCCATCTCAGAAGCCGGAATCACATTCAAGACGGAAGATCTCCCCTTCAATTTCCTTCAGGGGGTTTTAGGGTTTTTCTTATGTTTTGTTATTTATCTTCTTCTGAGATGTATTCTTTTATAATTATGAACAAAACCCCTCAAATACCTGAGGGGGATGAAACCTAAGACGGATCTTGTTATTGTTTTCTGAACTATATGATAAATACTTGATTTGTTCTTAATTATGTGTTCTTAATTCTTGTTTTAATATTTCAGGATATTGATTCAAGTATTGATGTGCTTAGGCAGTGGAGCAAAAGTCCTTGTTTAAGAGTAGATCTAGCATAGTTAAGCGGAGTTGATCGCAACCCTAGAAATAGGATGACGAAAATCTGTCGGATTATGGTCAAACCTAATAAGGGAGTCCATAGATCGAGTTAATGCAACACTAGGGGTTTTAATTAGAAAGAAATTTCAATTAATCGACCTAGGGTTAGACGTTAGTAGCCTCGAAAGAGGTATTAATATAAATTAGGGAATCCTACGGATCAAGTCAAGTGAATAAATAAATGCAGTTCGTGAGTTAAATAACAAGTGAAGTCTAGGTGGATTCTTCCCGGGTATTGTCTTAATCAACTGGTTTTTCCCAAAAGTATTTTCCCAATTCACTCTCTTTGTCTTAGCAACCTTAGCTTAGTAATTAGTTAGATAAATATCAATCCCCTTTATTTTAGGCTAGATAATAAGAAGAAAGTCAGTACTAGTAATTTTGGTTCCTTTGGGTTCGACATTTCGGTCTTGCCACTAAGCTATACTATTGTTCGATAGGTGCACTTGCCTCAATTGTGGTGATAGTTAGTTTCTAGGCTCGATCGTTCATTATATAAATATTAAAACTCTCAGACACGATCAAGTTTTTGGCGCCGTTGCCGGGGAACTAAGATATTAGGAACACTTGATTTTTATTACTTTAGCCATTTTTATTTTTTCAATTAACTTTTTATTTTTATTTCTACTTTGCTAATTTTTCTTTTTCCTTGCTTCTGGCAGGTATTCTAGTTTATTACTAGAAGAAACCCGACAGGACCTCTACTTTACGATAGTGATATAGAAGGAACCGTTCGCAGAAACTGAAGAGAAATTAGGCGAAGCCTACAATACACACAAGAAGAGCAAGAGGACGATACTAATAACACAGAAGAGATGGTTGACCCCGAGAATAATCCACTTCCTCCTGTGGTTGCCGAAAATCCTCCTCCTCGAACTATGTATGATTTGCTAAACCTAATTTAACAGGAACTGAATCAAGTATTGTTAGACCTGCTATCGCTGCAAATAATTTTGAACTGAAACCTAACACTATACAGATGATTCAACAATTTGTTCAGTTTGATGGTTTGCAGGATGAGAACCCTAACACACACATAGCGAACTTTTTAGAATTATGTGATACATTTAAAATTAATGGTGTTTCTGATGATGCCATTCGCCTTCGGTTATTTCTCTTTTCTTTAAGGAATAAAGCCAAACAGTGGTTGGATTCTCTTCCACGAGGTTCAATCACTACATGGGAACAAATGACCGAAATTTTTTTGTTAAAATACTTTCCGCCGGCTAAAACGGCTAAGTTGAGGAATGATATCTCTTCTTTTGTGCAGATGGATTTAGAGACACTTTACGATGCATGAGAGAGATACAAGGATTTATTGAGAAGGTGCCCTCATCATGGGTTACCGTTATGGCTACAAGTTCAAACCTTCTATAACGGTGTGAACCCCTCAACTAGGCAGCTTATTGATGCAGCCGCCGGTGGAACCCTAAATAACAAAACACCTGAGGTTGTTTATGAATTTATTGAAGAGATGTCACTGAATAACTATCAGTGGCAAGTTATGAAGACAAAGCCGACAAAAGCTGCCAGTGTTTTCAACCTCGACACAGTAACCATGCTATCAAATTAGGTAGAACTCTTAAGTAAGAAAATTGATGGTTTGTGTGGTTCTTCATAGGTACATCCAGTGATGCAGTGCGATACAAATGGAGGAGGGTCAAACAATACAGAATACCCACCCTACATGTAACAGCCCGATTTAGGGGCTAGTCAGAACAGTGATCTCGGAATCACTAATTCGAGGATAGGAAATATTATTTTCATGTTATGTTATGTGTGATAACATGTTTATAAGGATGCATGAAAATTTTGGTGCCTTAATTTTAGCAATTTCTAGCTAAATTGTGAAAAAGGACTAAATCGCATAAAGTGCAAAAGTTCCATTCTATATGCTAAAGGTACCAAATAGCCATGAAACATTAATTGGAGGATTTTAAAGAACAATTAGACCATCTTGGATATGATGGTCGGCCATGTAGACAAGAGGGGACAAGAGTTTGTAATTTTGGTCAAAGTTGGTGGGTTGAAAGGGTGTTTTATAATAAAATAAAGAAAGGAAAAAGATATCATCTTTTTCTCTCTTCTTCTCCACCGAAAGTTGCAGCAAACAAGGGGTGTTTGAAGCTCAAAATTTCAGCAACACTTCTCCTCCTCAAGTAAGTGATTTTGATGGTATTTCTTGAAGAAAATTTGTACTTATGTGATCCCCAAAGCTTAAGCTTTCTAAAGAGGGGACTAGTTTGCATTATGGTAAAAAGTTTAGAGATTTTCCATGAGAGATTTTAAGTTGTTAGCTGAGTTTTTATGGAAGAAAATGAATAAATCAGTATATTTCATTGTTCTAGATCAAAGAAAATGAGTTTTGAACCTAGAACGGATAAAAAGAGAGATGTGGGCAAATAGTCATTTTCGGCTCTTTCGACATCGAGGTAAGCTCATGTGCGAATGTTGCAATTACGTATGAGTTAATTTAATATTCCAATGTTGAATGGAATGTAGGTTTACTATATGAATGTATGAAATATTTTTGGGTGAGATGTCAATGGAATTGAATTTAGAGTAATGGTAAAAGTATATAGCATGGTATGATGATGATTAAAGTCTCCAGTAAGACCATATTGGAATATGGCCTCGGTGTAAGAATTCGTATAAGACCATGTCAAGGACATGGCATCGACATATTAATATATGTAAGACCCTATTAGGGTAAGATATCAATGAGAATTATGTGTATGAGACTCAAGAGAGCTATTTAATAATTTGAATGATTCAATGTATATGTTTAATGTATGGGGTTGTACTACCAGAAAAACAAGTATGTGTTAGAACTGTATTGAGATGAATTCAATATATGATAAACTCCTGAGGGGGATGAATGTAGTAGAATTTAATATTGGATGTATGATTGATATTGATTGAGAACCTATGTGGTTCAAGTAGAGTAAACGTGGTAGAGTTGTGCATGTGTTGTGATAATGCTAGATGGTAAGCTAAGTGTGATAACATCTCGTTAATCGATAGTGGTATGCTAAGTGCAAAACCACCGAGATATTGACTGTGTGAGTTAGTATTGACTGTGTGGACTAACTATGTGTGAAATAGCTATGTGAATCGACTATGTGGTTGCATTATTGAGGAAAGTGGCTGGGTGGATGTCTTATTGATGGTAATGATGGGCTGTGTGCGATACCATCTACTATTATTATCGGTGGGCTGTGTGCGTTACCACCGGATTAACTAATAATCGATGGGCTATGTGCGATACCATCGCTTATAAATGATTGGTGTGCTAAGTGCAAAAACACCATTAGTATAACTAACTGGTGGGCTGTGTGTAATACCACCCTATTAGAGATTCAGTCATGGGCTAAGTGCGAAACCACTGAGAGATTAGTGGTATCAGAGCTACGGTTTAGTCGGTTCTAGGACTAACCTAGCGTGAGTAAGAGTCTAGCTATACATGACATATGTGGACCGTGATAGTGTGATATCTCCCGGCTCTAACGAAATAGTTTTGTTAAGACAGAGACGATTCCCAACCGAGCTAATTTCAGTAAGTTTGTATGATTTTCAAGTTTCATGAATATTTCGTTGAACGGCTTGTGATGTTGCTATGTGCACATTATTTCTATGAAAATGTTCAATGATCTGATAAACAAAGAAATCAATGAGATTAAGTATTAGTAAGTCCCGATTGAAGATGAATTTTCCAGGATACTCGATCTACCACTTGAGATAAGAAAGTTCGTATAAAACCAAGCCAGGGCATGGCATCAAAAATTGAGCAAGTTATCATGTAAGTCCAAGGTAAGCTTGGCATTGATTCAAGAAGAGATATTCCATGTAAGACCATATCTAGGATATGGCTTTGGCATCAAGTTATGTGGGATGAGATTTAGTATCCTCGGTTATTCATAATAATTCATTGGGCAAAAGAGTAAAGCTTAAATGAAATAGCAAGAAAGTTAGTAGTAAAGTTGATATTATGTCATGCTAGTTAAGGCTGACTAACAAGTATAATTCATGTTATGAATGATAATGCTGAGATTATGTTTATTATAGTAAAGCATACTGATCTATGTGATCAAGTGTTACAGGTACTTTGTTTACCTTACAAGCATGAGACTAGTAAGTGCCATGATGTATGTGAAAAGCAGTAAGAGTAAGTAAGCACTTGCGATTTGTGATGCCATTGTTTATGATAAATATGTTCACATGATTAAAAAGCGAAAAGTTTGATTTAGTAGAATGCGAGGATATGATGCGGTCGTTCAACGATGAAAAGATGAATAAAACCATGGTTGGACCATGGAAATGAGAAGGTCAGTGTAAGACCATGTTTGGAACATGGCATCGACCGTATTATGAGGGTCAGTGTAAGACCATGTTTGGAACATGGCATCGACCGTATTATGAGGGTCGATGTAAGACCATGTTTGAAACATGGCATCGACCATATTATGAGTCGATGTAAGACCATGTTTGGAACATGGCATCGGCCGTATTATGAGTGCCAGTGTAAGACCATGTTTGGAACATGGCATCGGCATTAAGACAAGAGCTGGTGTAAGACCATATCTGGGATATGGCATCGAGATTGACATGCGTTCTATGTAAGACTGTATCAGGGATATGGCATTGGTATTGGTATGAGATTTCATGTAAGACCATAGCGAGGCTATGGCATCGTGATGACATATAAAGAAGTAGCTAGACTATCTTTGTCGATCTGAGTAAGACCATAGTTGGACTATGGCAATCAGGTAGACGACGTCTCAAACCCGTACAACATTCATTAATTGATAAGTGATTGTAAGAGAAAGTAGGGTTAAATGTTGAGTACTCGAGCAGATATTAATGTGGAACTTGAATTATTAAAAGTTACAGTTCAAAAGTATAAGGGATAGAAACAATTGTAGAGTGATAAATGTGAAAACCCACTCGAGATGAGTTATATGACTATGATGAATATTAAGTCATATGTATGTAGTCACGAGAGCGAAGTTAAGGGGCTCTGTGACCTCACTCTTCTTACCACTGTTGAATTATGATGAGATGTTAAGAGAGTTAAATTTAGTAAGTTTACATGTGATTAATGCAGTATTTATGTTAGCACTTTAAGAATGCTTTGTATCACATTGATACATGATACTCTATTAGATAGAGTAATCATTGTTGAACATGAGGTTGAAGTCCTAGGGGACTATAATGAAAAGGCTATCATTGAGATATGAAATAGATAAGGTCCCGTATGAGACCATGTTCGGGGCATGGCCTCGATACCGAGTTGAAGTTCCGTATAAAACCATATTTGTAATATGGCATCGGTAATGAATATGAGAATCGTGTAAGACCATGTTCAGAATATGGCATCGATACTTGATGTAGAAGTCCATATAAGACCACCTCAGGGATGTGGCATTGGTTTCGTACCTACGTGAATGACGATGACTATGCGTCTTTGACTATCCTTAGTAATCAATGGGTCAAATAGATGAGTATAGAGTGTGGCACGGTATGTGCTTAATAAAGGCAATTGTAAGAAAGTATGTCTGAATGCTTTAACGATTGTATTGATTATACAATGTTAAGAGCAAAGAAAAAGTTATCCTAGGCTATTTGACTCAAATGAGTAGGAAGCCTAAGGTTTATAATTATCGAGATCTTCTTAAATTGATGTTCATTAATAAAAGGAATTGTTAAGGAGTTTTGAGGACGGAAATGGTTAAAGAAACAATGTTTGAATTGTGAGAGTGTTCAATTATGATAACCATAGTTGTAGGGGTCTTAATCATCTCTCTTTAAGTATTATGAGTTCATATCTTTTGCCTTTCAGGGGCGGTGTAGTTGTTTATCTCACGAATCGAGATTGTGCGAGAATATTAGCTGATTGTGTAATCAGATTAAACGGTTGTCGATTTAGTAATTGGAATTGACATTCCTTTATCTCCTCGTAACCTTATTCAGGTACTTTGAGGAGGAAGTTGGTGATGATTCAGGTATAAAGAGTAAAATCATGAGTTTCACGTTGTGTGATGAGTTTTCGGGCAAGCCGAATAGAGTTAATGAATCCGATAGAGATGTCCCTACTATCGTGAGATATAACGATAGTAAAGGTTTTAGATTAGCGTAGCAAGAGAAACTCAGATGATAGTGTGCTTAAAATATGTTTTCAGTGTGGAGAAAAGAATAGATTAATGTAATGGGATATGATTCGAGTTCTATGTATATTCATGCATGAACCAATAAAGAGAATAAAGTTCTATGTGTAAGTGAGTAAAGAGTATGATTCAAGGGTATGCTCATCAAAATGTTCAAACCATGATAGTCAAATTGAAAGCTATAGAAGGAACTATTAATTGAAAGTTCTAGTCTTGAGTTGATGCAATCGAGAAAAAGAGTTGACCACTAAAAGCTGAGTTGTCAAAGCGTACAAGTCAAGACTATTACAGTTGGTGAATGCTTTAATGAGAAAGTGAGATAAAGCCTAATAGATTTCAAATTTGGTTTGACAAATTCCCAAGGAGGGGGATGTCATTCGAATTGGGGTAAATCAACCAGTAAAGATCCGAACGATTATTTGAACATATATAGAGTTCCAAATTAGTGCATTACTGGATATAGTAAATGCCCAGAGGAAGAATAACCTAGGTCTCAAGTTATGTTTTGACCTTGTGTATCACAGCTTAAAAGTAATTGGCAAGAGAAACTTGAGGATACATGAGTTTAAGGCCTCGTAGGCCTATGAGATGTGTGAGTTGTATACGAAAGAGAAGTTTTTAGTTCGAGACAAAATTTTATAGCCCGAAATTCCATGGTTAAGCGAGTTCAAGTGAAGAAATGTCTCGTATCCGGTCTAGGCCTCGGACTCGGGTATGGGGTGTTACACTACAACCCTGGCGTAGAAAGCGAGCAGATGAACTATATGGGTAATAATTTTAGATTTCAAAATAACCCTTATAGTAACAATTATAATCCAGGTTGGAGGAACCACCCAAACTTCTCATGGGGTGGTCAAGGAAATCAAAGACAACAACCCCCTCCAGGCTTTCAACAACAACCCAACCCACAAGAGAAAAAGCCGAACCTTGAGGAGATGCTAAAAAAATTTATCGTAGTGACAGAAACCCATTTTCAAAACAACGAAACAATGCTCAAAAATCAGCAGGCATCGATTCAAGGGATCGAGAACCAGTTAGGTCAGCTAGCTAAGCTAATCTCAGAACGACCGCAAGGTTGCTTGCCAAGCAACACTAAGACTAACCCAAAGGAGCAAATTCATGCCATTACTGATCACGATAGTGAAGGGTTAGTAGAATCCGAATCTGAGCCAAGGCAAGAACTCGTGGTAAATAAAGGTAAGGTTAAGGAAAGCCACGATACACAAAAACCTGTCATCAAAGAGTATACACCTTGAGTGACATATCCCAATGCGATGAAGAAAGACCACACAGAGGAACAATTTGGTAAATTTATTAAACTCTTAAAGAAATTACATATTAACTTACCGTTTCTTGAAGCTCTCTCGCAGATGCCAGATTCAAGGAAATTTTTGAAAGAGCTTCTGACAAACAAACGGAGGTTAGACGAGGCATCGCATGTGGAGCTAAACACAGTGTGCTCAGCGAATCTACAAAACAAACTACCACGGAAATTAAAAGATCCAGGGAGTTTTACGATTCCTTGTTTAATTGGTAGTTTATCTATAGATAATGCTTTAGCAGATCTAGGGGCAAGCATCAATGTCATGCCTTATAAAATGTTTAAACAACTAGGTCTAGGGAAACCCAAACAAACTAGGATGAGCATTCAATTAGCTTATAAAACCATTAGAGTTCCTAGGGGTATAATCGAAGATGTGCTAGTAAAAGTTGATAAATTTATATTCCCAGTAGACTTTGTCGTTTTAGACATGGATGAGGACAATAATATTCCTTTAATTTTAGGAAGACCCTTTTTAGCAACTGCTAAAACTAAAATTGATGTTGGTACAGGTGAACTCACACTCTGTGTAGGTGACGAAACGATCACTCTTCAGGCTCTTGACTCGGCTCGGACATCAAGTGAAAAAGGTGAGAACATAAATTCTATTAATGACCATTCGGTTCAACCTTCTTTTCAGGAAGCACCTCGGAAGTACACATCTGAGCCAGATCCTAGATCTCATGCAAACAAGGAAGTAATTCATGAGGAACGAAGGCTTCAAGTCGAGGAACTAGACGAGTGGAAGACACATTTCAAGGAGAAACCAGGAACACACGAAGCAAAATCGAGGGAACCCCCAAACGAGCTTATAGGAACAGCAAATCACTTCAAAATAGGAGATCAGGTATTGTTGGATGAGAAAGACCCTCGAATCTCCATCTCAGACCGTAATACAAACGAAGAAATCCTTTTACTGATGATGAATGTCTTCCCATCTGTAAGCGATCGAGGTAACTAATCCTGAATTCGGAACTTTTAAGGTAAACACTACTCGACTCAAACCATACATTGTTAGAATTGATAGCAGGAAAGAGGAGCTTCAACTCCTCAAACCACCATGACTATGCAAATGAAAGGTAAGTCTAGCTTAAGACTTTAAACGAGCGCTTCTCGAAAGACAACCCGAGCACTAACACCCTTAATTTTCATATCTTTGATTTTTGGCACCTAACTAAAGACTAACCAAGTTAAATAAAGCATAGGTTTCCGTGCCACACGACCTTGCACACGGGCGTGGCCGTGGCCGTGTGGGCATCACAGATTTACACACTGGCATGGCAGAAGTCGTACGAGCCAAGGGCAAAAAATCTCCAGATCACGGAAGGCTATAAATTGCCACGACCGTGCGATATGGCCGTGGCCGACACTGAGGAAGTCACATGGGTATGAGACACGCCCGTGCTTTGAGGCCGTGACCGACACTGAGAAAGAGACATGGGCATGGAGACCTCTACACAGGCGTGGGAGAAATGAATGAGCCATCACACGGCCGTGCGATACGGCCGTGTGACCGAACACGCCCACAGCACATGGGCGTGGGCAGCACCAGGTCATTGTTTCTTATTTAAGACCCCCCTTCTTCTCACCTTCTCCCCAAATCCTTCTTCCACCAACTCCCAGCCACCAACCCATTTCCCTTCTCACTATCCTCTCCCTTCATTTTCCCCTTTCCCTTCCCCTCATTCCTTTTCTTTCACCATCCTCACCACCATCCCCATGCCGAAGAAGCGAAAGGACCCTAGCACAGTCTCCCCGTGCGAGACCGAGCCACATAAGTTCATGCCGGCCGCTTCATTTACTCGCCAAGCCAAGGACATTTGAGTCCATTTATTTTACCTATGTCTTTTCTCTTCTCCTTTATTTTCCTTCTCTTTATCTTCCTTGTCCTTAAATACATATTTAGTATATTTTGAATTATTCTTCTTATTTCCTGGCTATTTCTTCACAAGTTACCCAATTTCTTCATCTAGCGCAGTGATTGTTGGCGGCCACCATACCACCGCTAGAGACGCCTCCTCCAACTTATCTTTCACCTTTGAATCAAGTTTTCACACTCCCAACTCAAGATATCCATTCGAAATCCAGGAAGTTTCACCTCTCTCCCTCTCTTATGATCTGTTATTACATGGTTATTATCTTTCTCTGTACATTGAGGGCAATGTACATCTTAAGTGTGGGGGGTGAATTTTATCGTGAAAAATGCCTAACTTTTTGCATTATTCTCAAAATCCCTGAATTATATCTTGTTCTTAAATAATCTTCTCATATTACTGTTAGAATGAAATTTCCTTTGATTTATGATTTTCATTAATATGTTTTGGATTAAGTCATGGCTAATTGTGCAGTGATGATTTAAACTTTAGGAGACTAGAGAATCAAGCATGATGAGTTTATATTCAGAATTAAAAATTTGTTAGGTTGTCTACCTGAATCTAATTATTACCTTGAAGTTTGAAATTTACAAAGTTGACATCATAAGCCCATAAATTTTTGTGAGATCTTGAGCCTTTTAGAGCATACATTCCTTTTCGTGGTCACTTTATTGATTATGAGTATGTCTACACTGATTTGTTATTCTAGAACTTGCTTCGATTATACATGTCGAGACTACACATATGATTTGATATACTGTGATGATAAAGGCACCTAGGTTTTAACCCACTTACTCCATAAAAAGTCTACATTCATAATTAACCCCTAGTGAACCCCTTTGAGACTAACAAACCATTTCTTGACTCACCCATTAATATTAACCCAAAACCCACTTTGTATTTGTTATCGCCATTTCTCTTAACTACCCTTATATCGAGATTTGATTTGATCGGTTACTTAACTATTTCCTTTATTTCAGTTATCAAATTCTATATTATTATACTTAATGATTTGTTCTTAAAAAAAATATTATTTATTAGGAATCTATTCATTATTACTTCTTTGTTATTGGAGCTTAAGCAGTTAATTTTATAATTTGAGAAGAAGCTCATGTTATTAGTATTAAGTTTTCAATTGATGTAATTATTCAGTATTAGTCCAACTTTCTAGTTAGGTAATTTGTCAATTCAGTCTCAATACTAACCCTCTAATTCAGCCTTTATCCACACCTTTAACCCAAGCCCCGTTACAACCCTTTTTAAAGACCTTTTGATTTGTGTATCATATCATTTTACAGTGGTAGAGATTTGATTTTCACGCAAGCCTATGGGATTAACTTTTCGTGTTCGACTTCTGAGTGCTTATTTTTGAACCTTAAACACCTTGTGTGATTTGAGTGAACCTTTAGTGAGGATGTCAATATTTGTCGATTTTGAATCAGATGTAATTATTTAGGTAAGGGGAAACACCTATTTTTCGTACTATAAAAACTATGACTTTGATTGTTTGAATCTTTAGGAACCTTCTGGTTAAATCATCCATGTATGAATTACCTATGAATTATGATGAAACATTGTTGATGAAGGTTATGAATTGAGGAAATTCTATTTTAATTGTGAGTTGAAAACTTTGTTTGAGGACAAGAAAATGCTTAAGTGTGGAGGTATTTGATAAACCGTAATATATAAATATTTTAATCCCACATTTAGCATACTTTTTAGATGATTTATCCCTTGAATTATGGAATTTGATGCTTCTAATCCTTTAATTTCATGTTTTATACTTAGGAGAGCATCGGAGGATGAAAGGAATGAGAAACGGGCCAAAAACGGAGAAAATGGGCTTATCTTAGAAACTCACACGGCCTAGACTATCACCCACGACCGTGTATTTTAAGTAACAACCGAGACACGGCCTAGAACATCGTACACGGCCAGATCGCACGGCCGTGTGTAGCAAACAGGCTCGACCACGATCGGGAGAGTCGACCACGGGTGTGTCACACGGGCGTGTCCTTGTTATAGCCAAGATGAGTTTCATTCGGAATAGGATACTTAGGGGCAAAGAAAGACATTCTGAAGCCTATATAAACACCCTAAGTATAACCTAAAAAGAAGTCTTTGGTCGGGGGCAAAGCCAGAGAGGGCTGAACTCAGGGAATTACTCCAAGAAAGCCAGTTGATCCATCTCAGAAGCCGGAATCACATTCAAGACGGAAGATCTCCCCTTCAATTTCCTTCAGGGGGTTTTAGGGTTTTTCTTATGTTTTGTTATTTATCTTCTTCTGAGATGTATTCTTTTATAATTATGAACTAAACCCTTCAAATACCTGAGGGGGATGAAACCTAAGACAGATTTTGTTATTGTTTTCTGAACTATATGATAAATACTTGATTTGTTCTTAATTATGTGTTCTTAATTTCTTGTTTTAATATTTCAGGATATTGATTCAAGTATTGATGTGCTTAGGTAGTGGACCAAAAGTCCCTGTTTAAGAGTAGATCTAGCATAGTTAAGCGGAGTTGATCGCAACCCTAGAAATAGGATGACGAAAATCTGTCGGATTATGGTCAAACCTAATATGGGAGTCTATAGATCGAGTTAATGCAACACTAGGGGTTTTAATTAGAAAGAAATTTCAATTAATCGACCTAGGGTTAGACGTTAGTAGCCTCGAAAGAGGTATTAATATAAATTAGGGAATCCTACGGATCAAGTCAAGTGAATAAATCGTGCAGTTTGAGTTAAATAACAAGTGAAGTCTAGGTGGATTCTTCCTCGGGTATTGTCTTAATCAACTGGTTTTTCCCAAAAGTATTTTTCTAATTCACTCTCTTTGTCTTAGCAACCTTAGCTTAGTAATTAGTTAGATAAATATCAATCCCCTTTATTTTAGGCTAGATAATAAGAAGAAAGTCAGTACTAGTAATTTTGGTTCCTTTGGGTTTGACATTCTGGTCTTGCCACTAAGCTATACTACTGTTCGATAGGTGCGCTTGCCTCAATCGTGGTGATAGTTAGTTTCTAGGCTCGATCATTCATTATATAAATATTAAAACTCTCAGACACGATCAGATACTGTACCGACAAAACATGTATGTAGACCTTTGTATTTTTTTATCTCCCACAAGCCTGTCTTTTTCCTAAGAGAAGCTATGATTTTCCATGAACATGTACCGTTTTGTACTGCACACTTGGCCTCGAACTTCTCTGATTTGGATTTAACCACGTTGTAGTTAACCCCGTGGTTGATGCTATATTGTTTCAAAGCACTAAGAAAACTATCTTTACTGGAAAACTCCTTACCAACTTTTAAATCACCCGAATCGAATGACGATCTTGTACGGTCATGGGTTCTGTGTGGTAGCTCTGGAAACTCCAATGCATCATCTGCCGATATGTCGACATTATGAATGTAGGCTGGAGGCGAGTACGCCCTGAATCGCGGATCTTCTTCTTCTTCATCTGAACCCCCATCAACATCTTCAGGTTCGGATGGAACAGGATCCGGTTCAGAAAATAATGCAACTTCTGCACCATCGGGGCCAGGCTCTCGAGGTGGATCCACATCGGACTCATCATCTAACCCACCATGATCTGCAACGTACGAGGTCCTCTCGCCGGTGGACGTCGTTGGGAGTACATCATCCCTTCTTGTGGACGTTTCGTAACATCCCCAATCAGATGTGGATTGCCAACTACTAGAAGTTAATGTCATTCCCCAATACGTATTTCCAGCACCGAACATCGACCCACCGATGTGCATGTCCCATCCACTAATTGAGTGTCATGTAGGAGTTGTGTTTTCCATACTCCCACCAAACACGGGCGCTTTCGTGTTCTGCATCCCACTAATGGAGTGTCGACTAGGGGTCGTGTATTCCTCTCGAACAACAGTTGATGTTGAAGTTGCAAATGCTTCATTTGGCGATGAAAATTGAACATATACCTCAAGATAGGGTGATCCACTAGCGAGATGAGTCTGCACCATCGCCTCAAAGCTACGAACACCTTTGATATCAAATGCATCATATGTCACGGGATCAATCGAAGCACAAAATTGATACTTAATAGAAGAAACCCTACTTGGCGTCGTTCCGAAGATTTTGCGCCTAATTTTTTTACGAAATTCTGTAAAATCTATACTCTAGTTAAAAACCATTCGCGCTGTGTTCTCCAATAAAAAAACAACACCGTTCTCGGTGTCACAAACCTCACCATCATAGTAAATAATAGCACTAATACATTCACTCATCTTCAATTTCTATTCTGCTTAGCCTCTCTAATTTTTCTTACAGTAACTTATGCAACCTAATAATGATATTTGCCTCGTTTATAGCCTAAGGCCAAGCATGAACTACTGTATAAAAAGAGCGTCCAGGTGGGAGCTTTTTTCTGTAATTTTGCTGACAGTGCATCCTTCTTGAAGCATTTTTTACACTATTTGTTCAGAAACGTCTCCTCAAAATTATTTTTTCAGGGTCAAAATAGTCAATTTTGTTAAAAAAATAATCACAATGTTATTTAAAAAAACCCTAATTTAATTAATTTTAACCCTAAGCCCTAAGCCCTAATTTAATTTATTTAAAACCCTAAAACCTTAATTTAATTAACTTATTTAAACACCCTAAACCCTAAACCCTATTTAAAACCCTAATTTGATTTAATTAAAACCCTAAAACCCTAATTTAATTAATTATTTGAACATCATAAACCTTAGTTTAATTTATTTAAAACCCTAATTGAATTTACCCTAAACCCTAAACCCTAAACCCTAATTTACTTAATTTATTTAAATACCATAAACCCTAATTTAAATAAATTTTCTAAACCCTAAAAAACCCTAGGGACTAAACATGCAAATAACCCTAGATATAAAACACGGAGTAAAGTGCGCCCCTGGGGGAGCGCTTTGTGCCACGTCATCAAAACGTGTCCACGTAGGCGCGATTTCTTTGACGTGGCACAAAGCGCTCCCCAAGGGCGGGCTTTGCTGGAAATTTCCCCCTTAAACGCAGCCACGTAGGCGCGTTTTGCCAAAATTGGCCCTTTTTCCGTAAATATTGTTTAATTTGGCCCATTTCCGTAATTTCTTTTGGAAATGGGCCTTTTTGGGTAAATAGGTCCATTAAAACATTAATTAAAAATAAAAAAAATAAAAACAATATAAAATAAAAATTACATTAATATGCTTATAAAAATAACGGAATCTCAAACTCAAGGATGCAATCGTAATTATCTAACCATCTAACAAAATGAGTTAATATGTTAAAAATATTAATTAAAAATAAAAATAAAAAACTTGAAGCAACATGAAATAAAAAATACAAATGTGAGTAGTAAAGGAATAAAACTCGAGACTCAATGCTGTAATTACAACTATCTTACCATCTAACGAAAAAATTAATATCTTAAAAAATATTAATTAAAAAATTAAAAAGCTTGAAGTAACATAAAATAAAAAATAAAAATATGAGTGAGAGAGGAATTAAATTCGAGACTTAAGGATGTAATTGCAACTAATTAAACAATCTAACAAAAGAACTAATATGTTAAAAAATTAATTAAAAATTTAAAAAGCTTAACATGAGATAAAAAATACAAATATGTGTAGGAGAGGAATCAAACTCGAAACTCAAAGATAAAAACACTAATATCTAACTATCTGGTCAAAGTTGAAAACACATGTTTTCCCACCATATCCACGGAAGGAGGCGTTTTCTCAAAATCGACATAATCCAATAATTATGGTTAAAAATCAGCATTTTAGGGATGTTGCCAGACTTTAGAGCTAGGCCTAGGCCAAAGCTTAAATGGCATCAACAAAGTTATTAGTTTTATGCATTTGTTTATCATAGAATCACGTGTAATCTAGTTGCTTGATTGTAGGTTTAAGTTGTTAATTTTTTTCATTCTATTTAAATATTATTTCAGTTGAATGAAAATATATTTTATTTGCAAATATTTCTATTTTCTTCTTACTTTTATTTCTATTTTTTGAAATTATAGTTAAATTTAAAAACAAGAAAACTGGTATCAAGGCTCTCTTCTATAGATTCAAAGAAACCCTTTTCACTGTACTCATGTCTACATGGAGTCAAATGAGGTTTAAGGAGCTGTTAAGGAGTGGTATTAGGTTCCTCGCCTGCAAATCCAACTATGACGTAAATAAAGAATCATAAGAAAAAAACATGAAAATCAAATGTTTAGTCTTATAAAAAAGAATTTATGAGGATGATGACAATGCAATTTCCTAAAGGAAGAATATAAGTATCAAAGGAATGAGTATTCTCAACTTGATAACATAATTTAAACTTTAGAAGATGAAGGATGTAGAGACCGTTAAAAAGTATTTTGATATATTACTCAACATTGCCAATTATTTGGTTTTGAAATTTCTTAATTCTAAATTGATTAAAAAAATCTTGCAACCGAAAGGTTTAGAGGCAACCATTTCTCATTGCAAAATACTGAAGATCTATAAAAAAAAAAATTCCTAAAATCAACAGGGAAACAAAATAAGTTCTTTTTCTCCTTGCAAACATTGTAGAAAAAAAAGGTCATTCACTATTCAAATGTTGAAGAATGCCAAATCAACAGTGTGGGAAGTGCCAGAAGATTAGATATTTGCAATAACGCAAAAAATATGTTGCATAAGTAGAGAATGAGCAACTCTTTATAGCAACCTATTTTGCAAACAGCTCAAGGGACAAGTGGCTTATTGACATCGGTTACACCAACCACAATACCAAAAATATTTTGTAACATACACTACTTAGCAAACAATTTTCAAGTTTTCAAGATCTAAACTACTGTATTGTATTTAAAAAACTAAAGATAATAATAATAATAATAAATCGAATCAATAAATTATTAATAAAAACGAGAGAGTCAAGCGATTGTCGTTTTATCCGTAGAAGGTCGAGAATATTTGATTGCACATGAAAATTACCCAACAACCTAATGTCCAATGCTTGGTCTAATGCCACATGTTCATTCTAATTTTAGGAGTTTGATAGCAATATAAATTCGTATTTTTAATATATTAATTTTTGGCTAATTATCGAATAAAATGCTATTAAATTTAGATTTTTCTTATTAGGAATGAAATTGGTGTGTTGAATTCAAACTCTTACAAAAAGGGCTAAATTGGAACAAAAAAAGAGGAGGACTTGATTGAAAGATTGAAGATTCAAAAAGTGCCTGGATAAAAATTGAAAGATTTTTTATATTGTTACAACTCTGTAATTAGTTTAAATTTAATCTCTAGTTTAAATTTGATTTTTAAATTTTGAATTATTTAGTGATAATATTTAGAATTGTTTAGTGATAATATTTAGGAAAAATCTAGCTAAATTTTAGCACTAAAAGTGTATATAAATACCTATTAGCTACAGCCAATTGAACACGCACTTTACCTTTAGCATTTAATAAATTCTCTATTTTTTTTTTCCATTCATGCGTCATACTCTATTATGTCATTTCAACTCTTTTTCTTTTACTTTCAACTTTTTGATTTATTGCCTACCAAGCCCTTTCCCTTCCCACTTTTCACAATTCCATTTAAACCATTTATTTTCAAGCATGATACTTTTCATGATTAACTAAACCCTTTTTAACCTTAGCCCGGTTATCGCTTCGACAAAGTAATCCTGAGATTTGAACCCACACTAAATACTTTGCATTTCGATATTCGCTATCTCTCCTGTATATGAGATAGTACAAATTCGTCTCTCAAAGTTGATTCGATTTCAATTCAAAAAGCGTGCGTTGGGTTGGAATCGTTTGGCGTACAGTTGGGAAGTTGAGTCGGCGGTGCTGTATTCAAAATCCCGCAAACAAATTGGCATGTTCAATTGGAAAAAGCTAGTTGGATTCCGTCAAGAGAGATAATGATCGTATTTAAACGACCCACATGGTTGAGGCCGTCAATTCGAGTTGGGCTTTTCAGATCGCAAGGTTGTCAAAGTCTTAAATTACGGGTACGTGCCACTTAGTTAGAAATTCGACAAGGTTCGATTTGCAGGTGATACCGGGATCGACTACGAGATGAAGAGTTGGCGGTTTGAGGGATCCTTGATTGCTATAACCAGCTTATCGATTGGAAGAGAAAATCTATTTTAAGGATCGATTCAAGATTGGAGTACACCGAGGCTAAGGTTAAGCTTAAAAATAATTTATTTACCGATTTATTTTATTTTCTTAAAATTATTTTTACATTTTTGAAATTGTATTTATTTTAATTTATTACACATCATATTTCCTTATTTTATTATCTTAATCAATTTAAACTCCCCCATTTTTATTTCTTTTTTTAGCATTTACTACTGCACAGTCGTTAGGGCACATCGTGACCGCATGACAATGATCTCAGTCACAAAAAGGTGAAAGTAGATAGTCAGTTCTTGTGGATTCGACCCTACTACTCTATACTGTCATTTACTATTATTTTGTTGTAGGAATTTAAATTTGGTGGTTTCGACACCCATCAAATTTTGGCGCCGTTGTCGGGGAATGGTAAAAATTTCTAATTTTTGTTTGTTTTATATATGACCAGGTCAGAATCGGTGACTCTAGCATTTGAACTGAAATAGAAAAGTTGGCTCTAACACTTCGAAGAGAAGCTATTCGGCGCAGTAAACAACCACAACTCGACTTTGAAGAAGGATCTTACACCGAATATATTTACTCATCCAAAGATTCAGACGATATGAAAGATCAAACTATATGCTAACTTGCGGCTGCACCAAATGAACAACAACCGCTATCTATAACTTATCCGGCAGGTGAAACTCTGTTCGAGTTAAAGTCGGGATTAATACATTTACTGCCTACTTTTCGCGGTTTGAAAAATGAGAACCCCTATACTCATCTGAAAGAGTTCCACATGGTTTGTCTAAGCATGAAACTAGAATGAGTAACTGAGGATCAAATAAAACTACGAGCTTTTCCTTTTTCATTAGCTGACTCTACTAGAGAATGGTTGTTTTATCTACCTTCGGGATCTGTTAATACTTGGACTGATATGTCTCGATTGTTTCTTGATAGGTTTTTCCCAGCAGCTCGAGCAACCGAATTAATGAGGAGTATAGTCGGAATTCAGCAAAAGGAAGCAAAATCACTCTATGAATATTAGGAGCGATATAAGAAGTTGTGTGCAAGTTGCCCACAACATGAACTAACTGAACAATTGCTTTTACAGTATTTCTACGAGGGGTTACTCCTAATGGAGATGAAGATGATTAATGCCGCTAGTGAAGGGGCTCTTGTGAATATGACTCCTCAAAGAGCTAGGGAATTAATTTTGACTATGGCTGCAAATTCTCAATAGTATCGACCACCTATGGAACCTACGAGAAGGGTTCATGAGCTAAGTACTCACTCCATAGTAAATAAGATTGATGAACTTACTAATGTGGTTAAAGTATGCTTGTAGGAAAATCGAACCCAGCTCGGTTATACAGGATTTACACTCAGCCTGATCATCCAACCGACTCGTGTCTGATTTTACTAGAGGACACAATTGCATAAGTAGATGCCATTGGGAATTTCCCGAGGCTACCTCAAAGGCGCTATGATCCATGCTCGAAAACGTACAACCTAGGGTGGAGGGACCACCCAAATCTAAACTATGGATCGAATCTTCGATATAATCAACCATATCAACCAAGACCACCTCCACCTTAACAGTATCAACCTCCAAAGTCATCTCTTGAAACCATAGTAGACAGGTTAGCCGTTAGCACCGAAAAGTTCCAACAAAAGACTGTAGCGTATCTCCATGAAATGGATCAGCAAATAAGTAAGTTAGCACTTACGGTTAGTCATTTGGAGAACTAAGGAAAACTACCGTCTCAAACTGAGCCAAACCCACGTCAAAATGCAAGTGTTGTGACCGTAAAGGATGGAACTGAGTTAGAACTAGTGCTTGGCACGAGTCGTGACCACGACGTTGAACAGGAAAAACAAAAGGTCGAACCAATAGCTCCCACGGAGCCGACACCACATAAACCATTTGTTGTATCTCCCCCATACCCTAGAAGGCTCGCCAAGTTAAAAAAGAACGAGAGAAAAAAGAAATCCTTGAGATATTCTAAAAGGTAGAAATTAATATTCCTTTATTTGATGCAATTAAGCAGGTTCCACGCTATGCAAAATTTCTGAAAGAACTGTGCACCAGAAAAAAGAAGTTCCAAGGAAACGAATGGGTAAATATGGGAGAAAACGTTTCTGCAATACTACATAGGAAAATTCCACCTAAGTGTAAGAACCAAGGTATGTTTTCTATATCCTGCAAAACAGGTAATATTGGCATAAAAAAAGCAATGTGTGATTTAGAAGCATCGATTAATGTAATGTCTTTATCTATTTTTGAATTTCTAAACACAGGTCCTTTGAAATAAACAGGTGTGATTATTCAATTGGTAGGCAGGTGTTGCGTATATCCAGAAGGGGTACTGGAAGATGTCCTCTGAAACACCCCAAACCCGGCCCATAAGCCCCGACCGGATCTGGTATGCTTCTTAAGAAAAATTCGTTTTGTCGTTTTGTAAAATGATGTGATTTTGTGGTAAAGAATAGATTTGAAGTACGAACTTGTTAAAAATCGTTTTGAAATTTAAATTTGTTTATATATAAATAATCATCAAAATCTATGTTTTTAATAAAAATTATTTTATCAAAAGAAGATCCAAATTTATGAATTATTAATATTTTGAAAAACCATAAGTATTTAGATGTCAAAACATTTTCATACGATTATCGAAATATTTAATTGTTTAGTTGAAATTAATCGTAGTGAGAATATAAATTAAAACGTAAAAGTAACATAGCTAATGGCGACCTTATTACAAAAACATATCCCAAATTAAATCCCAAAATATATAAGAAAACGTAGTAAGTTTAATATAAAGGAAAACCCAATTTACTGAGTTGAGCAATGGCCACCACGTAGTCCTTGCTGACCCGGTCCAAATCATTGAGTATCACCTGAAAAGATATCCCACTGAAGGGTGAGTCAACAGACTCAATGTGTAACCATATACTAAAAGTCCAATCGATCATAGTAATAAAGCCCATAATATAGCAAATCGATAATAAATGATTAAATCACATATACATATAAATGAAATGCAATCCCGAACCCAACTTAGATATCCATCCGCTACACACCACCCGTACCTACCAATCACACCGTGGGGATTACTAAATCGACCCTCCATCCGCTACACACCATCGAAGGCAGTTGTTGCAGTCAACATGCACATCGCCCTTATAATCGTGGCATAGCCACCAGATAATTGTGACAGAGTCACCGGATTCATAATATCGTGACCGAAGTCACCGGATAATGTGGTAAAAACCACCGGAACACTTTCCCTTTCAATATTACCCATATGCCCATGCAATAACATATTATTTCAATACCATGCCATATATCCCCGAAATCATATCGGAATCATATACATTTCATATTTATACTTATAGCATTATTAACGATGCAGATATCATTCCTTGTACATTACCCCAAAATCATAACCAAATATCGGATATGTCTCATATCAAAAATTTATACATAATGTTAAGGAATAACGTACCTGAATTCAATTCACTGTACCATTAAATGATACCCGAAGCCATAATCATTTATATTTCTTTATAAACACATTTTCATCAATAATACTATTAATCTATTAGAATTTTAGTGTAAGCTACACACCTTGTAAACACGGAGATTGATAGAATACTTAAGATTTCCGACTCTTGCCTACAACGTCGGCAGCACCTACATAACACTTATATGAGAAATCGATTATCACTAAAAGATATGGCCTTTGGCCGAATTTCATTATCTCCTTACCTTGGATTATTCAAATCCCGAATGATCCCCCCCTAAACGTTGGCTACAAAGAAACCCCGAACTTTCCTTCAAGTTTCGGCCAAAGATAATAAAAGGAATTAGAGTTTCGCTTTTCAATCGTTAGAAAAAAGAAAGGGATAAAGAAATTAGTCTAGAAGAGGTTCTTACCGAAAAGTAAAGACCAAAATGCAAATGGTCTCTAAACTCCAAAAAAATTCGGCAAGATGAAATAGAAAAATAGATTCAAATGAAAAAGATGATAGGTTTTGGTGCTTAGAAGCAATCGGTTTCAATGGTGTCAATGGAGTGAAATTTTCGGTTTTAGAAGAGAATGGAAAAGAAAAGAAAAGGAGAAATGATCAAAGAGAATAAATGAGTTTTGGTTATGGAAGAAATTGAATAAAGAAAAAGTTGTTGGTAATGGTCAAGTAAGAAAGGATGAAAGAAAATGCCTTCAAAAGTGGTAATATTTTGGTACCAAAAAGAGAAAAAGCTTGAGAGAAAAAGAAGAAGAAAAAGAGTACCAATTTGGTCAAAATATGATAGCCAAAACAAAACAAAGTTTTCACCTATTGCAAATGACAATTTCGACTAAGAAGAAAAATTTGGAGAAAAGGGAAAAGATGCACAAATTGTTAAGATTTTGGCCAACTAACACCCCCTAATCCCATACAACATTTGGCCAACTCACAAGCCAACACAATCCCCCTTTTTCCTCCTCATTTCTTCCCTATCATCTCCTTAATCACTATCACAATTAAACCAACCCCCCTTAGCCCTTATGCCGTCTAGGTTCATGGTCAAATGACCATGGAAAAACTTTCAAAACATCACCCACTCTTCAAGCCTTTTGTCCCCTAAACATTCCATAACAACTTGATTCCTTACCTTAACTACTAACTTTCCTTTTTCCTTTGGTCTACTATCCAAAAATAAAAGAAGAATCCATCCATACTAGATAAAGCTTGACCGACACTATAGGAAAGAGAACAAAAATTAAAATTCCTTCCAATTGCTAGCTAAGGGATTCGAACCTCTACCCTCATGCATTCACCCATGCGCCATCACCACTTTACTAATTGACTTGTCTTGTGATTAAACCTCAAATTAATTCTCTTAAGGCCAAACTTGCTTAGCTCCCCTTCTAAAACTAAAAATCTAATATTTTTCTAAGGCATTCTCCTATATTCTAAAATTCTCGAAGTCCCTAAAACTCATACAAAGAGCACACAACAAAACAATACACATATTCAAGCAAAAAATTTCATAACCCCTAAATCCTGGATATTACAATTCTACCCTCCTTAAAAAAAAATTTCGACCTCGAAATTACCTGACAAGAATAAGTGAGGGTATTGCTGTCGCATAGCTTCCTCCGGCTCCCACGAAGCTTCTTCCGATCCATGGTTACGCCATAACACTTTGACGAGAGGAACTGATTTCCTCCGTAACACTTTCACATCCCGATCTAGAATTTGAATCGGTTCCTCCTCATAGGACAAATCTGATCGTAGTTCTACCTCCTCAACTGGCACTACATGAGATGGATCCGACCGGTAACGACGTAACATCGAAACATGAAACACATCATGCATTTGCTTCAACTCCGAAGGTAACTCTAACTGATATGCCACTGGTCTAACCCGCTTCAAAACCCGATAAGGTCCTATAAACCTGGGGCTTAACTTTCCTTTGCGACCAAATCTCATCACCTTTTTCCAAGGCGACACCTTTAGGAACACTTGGTCTCCCACAGCAAAATCTATTTCCTTTCGCTTCAAATCTGCGTACGACTTTTGCCTATCAGATGCCTCCTTCAACCGAGCCCGAATTACCTTAACCTTTTCTTCGGATTCAGCCACAATCCCTGGACCCAAAACCTGACGTTCCCCAAATTCTGTCCAACACGTAGGAGTGCGACACTTCCGTCCATATAGTGCCTCATACGGTGCCATCCGAATCATCGGCTTGATAAGCTGTTGTTGTATGCAAACTCGCTAAAGGCAAAAACTCTTCCGACTTCCTCTCGAAATCTATCACACATCCCCTTAACATGTCCTCTAATACTTGGATTACTCGCTCAGATCGACCGTCGATTTGTGGATGAAATGCCGCATCTTGAAGTCTAATCGGTGCCCAAAGCTTTGATGTAATGCTTTCTAAAATCGAGGCGTAAACCTCGGATCCCTATCCGAAATAATCGACACCGGCACTCCATGCAATCTTACAATCTACGCCACATACAACTTTGCCAATTTACGCAAAGAGTAATCAACTCGCACGGTATGAAATGTGCGGACTTCGTCAATCGATCCACTATCACCTACACCGAGTCTTTCTTGGTAGGCGTAAGGGAAGTCCACTAACAAAGTCCATGGTGATACGCTCCCACTTCCATTGCGGAATCTTTATCAATTGAAGCAATCCCGATGGAACTTGGTGTTTAGCCTTAACTAGCGACACGTTAAGCACTTCCCCACAAATTCGTGAACTTCCCGTGAAGACCAGGCCACCAAAATTGATCCCGAAGATCCCTATACAACTTACTACCTCCGGATGCATCGCATAAGGACCACTATGCGATTCTGAAGAATTCTCCGCCTAAGCTCTTCATCCTCCGGCATACTGAGATCTTACCCTTGAAACACAAAACTCCATCATTTATTAACACCATAATCTTCCAACTCTCCATTTTGCACTTGCCGTAGCTTAACACTTAAATCATCATCTACCAACTGTCTTTCTTTCACCTGACTCAACCACATCGGCTTTACTTGTAATTTCGCCAACAAACTTCCGTCGTCAAAAAGACTAAGATGTGCGAACATCGCTCTTAGATCCGACACCACTTTCCGACTTAGAGCATCTGCCACTACATTCGCCTTGCCCGGGTGATACTCTATAGAGCAATCATAGTCTTTTAACAACTCCACCCATCTTCGCTGTCTCAGATTCAACTCCTTCTAAGTCAGCAGATACTTAAGAATCTTGTGGTCCGTGTAGATTACTGATTTTTCTCCATACAAATAATGCCTCCACACCTTAAGAGCAAAGACTACCACTGCTAACTCCAAGTCATGCATCGGGTAGTTAACCTCGTGAGGCCTCAATTGCCGAGACGCACACGCAACCACCTTCCCGTCTTGCATCAAAACACATCCCAATCCAATGTGAGACGCATCACAATACACCACAAAGTCCTTCCCGCCTCAAAGTGAATCAAGACAGGAGCTTGGTCAAAACCCTCTTAAGCTTCTCAAAGCTCTCTCTTTTGCTTATCCGCCCACACGATAGGTATCTCTTTTCTCAACAACCGTCAAAGGTGCCGCTATCGAGGAGAATCCTTCGACGAATCTTACGTAGTAACCCGCTAATCCCAAGAAAGCTGCGAACCTCGACTCTGAGACTTAGGTGGTTTCCAATCTATCACCGCCTCAATCTTCCGAGGATCCACCCTTATCCCTTCCGCAGACACCACATGGCCTAAAAACGCAATCTCTTTTTCGGCCAAAATTCGCACTTGCTGAATTTGGCATAAAGCTTCTTCTCCCTCAACACTTGCAACACTATCCGAAGATGCTCATCATGCTGTATCTCAGACTTGGAATACACAAGAATGTCGTCTATGAACACAACAACAAACTGATCCAAGTAGGGTTGAAAAACCCGATTCATCATATCCATGAACGCAGCTGGGGCATTAGTCAATCCGAACGGCATTACCAAAAATTCATAATGCCCATATCTTGTTCGGAAAGCTGTCTTGTGGATATCCGCTTCCTTCACCTTAAGCTGATGATACCCCGACCTTAAATCTATCTTTGAGAATACCGTAGCTCCCTTAAACTGATCGAACAAGTCGTCTATCCTTGGCAAAGGATACTTGTTCTTGATGGTCAGCTTATTCAGCTGTCGGTAATCTATGCACATACGCATAGTCCCGTCCTTCTTCTTCACGAACAAGACCGGTGCTCCCCATGGTGACACACTAGGTAGGATAAACCCACAATCAAGCAACTCTTGAATTTGAGCCTTAAGCTCAACCAACTCCTTTGGTGCCATTCTATACGGAGCGATAGATATCGCGCGCTGTTCGTGCAACAAGTCAATCCCAAATTCCACTTCACGATCCGGAGGCAATCAGAAGAAGTTCTTAGGAAAGATATCCACGAATTCTCTCACAGTCCTGACCTCTTCAACAGTTGCCTCCTTAGCCTCCAAGGCACTGACCAACATAAGAAAAGCCAAACAACCTTTCCTAACCATCTTTTCTGCCTTAAGAGCAGATACTACATTTGATAAGTAGTTCCGTCTCTCGCCCAACACCACAACTTCCTTATCGTCCATAAACCTTAGTGACATCCGCTTAGCAGCACAATCCACATTCGCACGATACTTCACTAGCCAATCCATGCCTAGAATCAAGTCAAATTCTCCAAATGGCAACTCCATTAAATTAGCCGGAAACTGCGTCCCTTGAACTTCTAAAGACACTTCCTTAAAGAGCTTATCTACTACTACGATGCGTCCTAAAGGACTAAGCACGATCATCTTCCTAGGTGCAGATCTCGAGTTCACATGCGAGTTCCGGATACCTCACTAGCGATGTAAGAATGAGTCGACCCTATATCTATCAAAGCAATAAAGGGCAACCCAAAAATAAGAAGCGTGCAGTGATAACATCGGGTGCATCACTATCTTCCCTCCGACGAACCACATACACCAAACTGGGTGTCTAGCCTCGGTGCTACCTGCGCCTCTGCCGAGTCCCGCGACCTCTACCGAACCATTACCTGCGCCACTCGAACCACGACCCCTCATCAATTCTGCGTCCACCTCGCGGCTGATTAAAACTCGACCTCTTTGAACGATTCCTCTCTGTATCCAATGGACAATCCCTAATCATATGATCCTTGGACCCGCACTTGAAACATCCTCCTGTCTTCTTCCAACATTCTCCCGGGTGCATCTTTCCACATTGAGCACAAGTACGGTATTGTCCTCCCGAAGCAACTTGCTGACCTCGCGGCCCATCAACTCTAGGTTTCTTTTGAAAATTTTCGGATGACCCTGAAGACCCATAGCTCCTCTTATTCTTATTCTGACCTCGATCTCTGTTCTGTCTCTCGGTCCGCTTAACTTCTTCAGCTATCCGTGCTCTATCCACTAAAACTGCAAAATCTCTCTCACGATGCGGTGCAATCAACACTCGCAGCTCATCTTGCAACCCATCCTCAAATCTGACACACCGCTCATAATCAATAGCTACAATCCCTCTGGCATATCGGCTTAACCGCAAAAACTCCGCTTCATACTCAGCTATCGACTTATTTCCTTGTACCAGATTCAGGAACGCCTTTCTCTGAGAATCAATGTAGCTAGCTCTAACATATTTCCCTTCAAACTTAATCTTAAAATACCCCCAATCCACACGATCCACAGGAATACTCTCTTTGTGGTGAGCCACCAGCGTACGCCTCAAATCACGAAGCAATGAAACAGCGCCTTTCGAGCTTCTCCTCAAGATCTTGATCCAAATCGTCTATGATCCTCTCGACTATTTCTAACCAATACTCGCTACATTCGGAGCTACTCGAATACTCCCTAAAAACCTTGGCTCCATTAGATCTAAGTCTCTCGACCCGCGACTTTTCGTGCTCCATTACCCATACTAGCTCACGCTACTCGTTCTAAGACTCGTAGCGTAGCACTGCGATCTGACGTCATCTCCTCCGGTTTGCTCATGAAATTACGCTCCAACGGTGGTGGCGGTGCCTCATTTTGAGAACCACGACCGGATCTAAGCGGTTCCGACATAGCCATTACTCGCCTCTACTGGCGGCCCACGGCGACCACGTCCCCTAGAACTCATGTCTACTTAATGCCTTATCTATTTTTACGAAAATTTTATGCATTAGAGTCTTTTCACTTTCTTGTTTAAAGAAAATTTTATGCAACAGAGTTTTAATCAGTGGTTTTTCCCGTATAAGTACACATATACCTAGGGTCCATGTCTCTAAAGTATAGTTTCCTTAGGCTTATCAACATACTGAAATCGATTTATCAACAAAAGAACTTACCAGGTGGACTTGGGTCGAGAACTCGAGTGCCATGCTTCTATAAAAACCATTTTTTTTTTGACCAAAAATTTTCAAAATCAATCATTTGAGCCAAATTTTGAAAACGTTGTGGACTTCAAAACCCAAGGCCGAGTATTTAAAACTAGGCTCTGATACCAAGTTGAAACACCCCAAACCCGGCCCATAAGCCCCGACCGGATCTGGTATGCTTCTTAAGAAAAATTCGTTTTGTCGTTTTGTAAAATGATGTAATTTTGTGGTAAAGAATAGATTTGAAGTACGAACTTGTTAAAAATCGTTTTGAAATTTAAATTTGTTTATATATAAATAATCATCAAAATCTATGTTTTTAATAAAAATTATTTTATCAAAAGAAGATCCAAATTTATGAATTATTAATATTTTGAAAAACCATAAGTATTTAGATGTCAAAACATTTTCATACGATTATCGAAATATTTAATTGTTTAGTTGAAATTGATCGTAGCAGAATATAAATTAAAACGTAAAAGTAACATAGCTAATGGCGACCTTATTACAAAAACATATCCCAAATTAAATCCCAAAATATATAAGAAAACGTAGTAAGTTTAATATAAAGGAAAACCCAATTTACTGAGTTGAGCAATGGCCACCACGTAGTCCTTGCTGACCCGGTCCAAATCATTGAGTATCACCTGAAAAGATATCCCACTGAAGGGTGAGTCAACAGACTCAATGTGTAACCATATACTAAAAGTCCAATCGATCATAGTAATAAAGCCCATAATATAGCAAATCGATAATAAATGATTAAATCACATATACATATAAATGAAATGTAATCCCGAACCCAACTTAGATATCCATCCGCTACACACCACCCGTACCTACCAATCACACCGTGGGGATTACTAAATCGACCCTCCATCCGCTACACACCATCGGCGGCGCTTGCTGCGCAGTCAACATGCACATCGCCCTTATAATCGTGGCATAGCCACGAGATAATTGTGATGATCACGGATTCTTAATATCGTGACCGAAGTCACCGGATTCATAATATCGTGACCAAAGTCACCTAGGATAATGTGGTAAAACCACCGGAACACTTTCCCTTTCAATATTACCCATATGCCCATGCAATAACATATTATTTCAATACCATGCCATATATCCCCGAAATCATATCGGAATCATATACATTTCATATTTATGCTTATAGCATTATTAACGATGCAGATATCATTCCTTGTACATTACCCCAAAATCATAACCAAATATCGGATATGTCTCATATCAAAAATTTATACATAATGTTAAGGAATAACGTACCTGAATTCAATTCACTGTACCATTAAATGATACCCGAAGCCATAATCATTTATATTTCTTTATAAACACATTTTCATCAATAATACTATTAATCTATTAGAATTTTAGTGTAAGCTACACACCTTGTAAACACGGAGATTGATAGAATACTTAAGATTTCCGACTCTTGCCTACAACGTCGACAGCACCTACATAACACTTATATGAGAAATCGATTATCACTAAAAAGATATGGCCTTTGGCCGAATTTCATTATCTCCTTACCTTGGATTATTCAAATCTCGAATGATCCCCCCCTAAACGTTGGCTACAAAGAAACCCCGAACTTTCCTTCAAGTTTCGGCCAAAGATAATAAAAGAAATTAGAGTTTAAGCTTTTCAATCGTTAGAAAAAGAAAGGGATAAAGAAATTAGTCTAGAAGAGGTTCTTACCGAAAAGTAAAGACCAAAATGCAAATGGTCTCTAAACTCCAAAAAAAATTCGACAAGATGAAATAGAAAAATAGATTCAAATGAAAAAGATGATAGGTTTTTGGTGCTTAGAAGCAATCGGTTTCAATGGTGTCAATGGAGTGAAATTTTCGGTTTTAGAAGAGAATGGAAAAGAATAAGAAAAGGAGAAATGATCAAAGAGAATAAATGAGTTTTGGTTATGGAAGAAATTGAATAAAGAAAAGTTGTTGGTAATGGTCAAGTAAGAAAGGATGAAAGAAAAATGCCTTCAAAAGTGGTAATACTTTGGTACCAAAAAAGAGAGAAAAGCTTGAGAGAAAAAAAGAAGAAAAAGAGTACCAATTTGGTCAAAATATGATAGCCAAAACAAAACAAAGTTTTCACCTATTGCAAATGACAATTTCTTTATTTAAGAAGAAAAATTTGGAGAAAAGGGAAAAGATGCACAAATTGTTAAGATTTTGGCCAACTAACACCCCTAATCCCATACAACATTCGGCCAACTCACAAGCCAACACAATCCCCTTTTTCCTCCTCATTTCTTCCCTATCATCTCCTTAATCACTATCACAATTAAACCAACCCCCCTTAGCCCTTATGCCGTCTAGGTTCATGGTCAAATGACCATGGAAAAACTTCCAAAACATCACCCACTCTTCAAGCCTTTTGTCCCCTAAACATTCCATAACAACTTGATTCCTTACCTTAACTACTAACTTTCCTTTTTCCTTTGGTCTACTATCCAAAAATAAAAGAAGAATCCATCCATACTAGATAAAGCTTGACCGACACTATAGGAAAGAGAACAAAAATTAAAATTCCTTCCAATTACTAGCTAAGGGATTCGAACCTCTACCCTCATGCATTCACCCATGCGCCATCACCACTTTACTAATTGACTTGTCTTGTGATTAAACCTCAAATTAATTCTCTTAAGGCCAAACTTGCTTAGCTCCCCTTCTAAAACTAAAAATCTAATATTTTTCTAAGGTATTCTCCTATATTCTAAAATTCTCGAAGTCCCTAAAACTCATACAAAGAACACACAACAAAACAATACACACATTCAAGCGAAAAATTTCATAACCCCTAAATCCTGGATATTACATCCTCGTATAGGTAAATGAACTAATTTTTCTTCCAAACTTCTACATCATCAATATGTAGGACGACCACTCAAGAAATGCTTCTAATATTTTACTCGAGAGACCATTCCTAAGTACCACATGTACAAAAATTGATGTTCGAAGTGGAACCTTTACTATGGAATTCGACAGTGAGGTGGTAAAATTTAATGTTTATGAGGCGCTGGGCCAACCCAACACAATGTCGAATATTTCTAGTGTTGATATTACTAAACCACTAACGAAATTTCATTTTGAGTATCATGAAGAGGATAGGTTACAAACTGTACTTTGCAAGATTTTAGACCTCAATACGATGGATAAATTGGAGGAGATAATGACGTTCAGAGAACCGATTCGTGAAATTGTTATTCTGTTGGAGACTCCACAAGTTCCTAGAAGTCAAGGAAAATATTTTGAACTGTCGCATTCTAAAACTAAACTCTTGCCTTCTATTTTGCAGGCTCCGGAATTGGAACTCAAACCGTTATTAGTATATTTAAGGATCCCGATAGAGGAAAAGGCAAACCCGAACGGAAAAGCTCAAAAACGCCTCAATCCACCAATAATGGAGGAATCCAAGAAATAATTCAAGGACAATGAGAAGAGGTTGAGATCTTTCTATGAGAACTTTCAAGTGCTCATAGTAGAAGAATTATTTCTCGAGGAACCAAGCGAATAACACTCAAGTCATCGAGCTAACGATGTTAAACAAAAGCGCTTTATGGGAGGCAACCCATATTTATCTTTATTTATTTAATTTAATTTTTAATTCTAGTTTAATTTGAAAATTAAATAAAATATTGTTTAATCCATTTTCTTGCATTATATTTCAGGTACACGAACCGCTCAAAGCAATAAAGTCTTACGATGAAGACGCAATCCGGCTACTAGAGAACAAGAGGAGCAACCACCTTCAACTGTGGATGAACAACTTCATCGCATTAAAGCTTGCCTTAAAACAATAGAAGCAAACATCTCAAGCATCCTCAACATACTACAAAGCGATCACTTCCACTGTCCTCCGACCCATTGAATATACACAGGGAGTACACTTTGCCTCAACTTTTATTATTCTTTTTGCACATTGTGGACAATGTGGGCTAAGTAGGGGGAGGACCATGCCATACTTTCTTTTTGCATGTGTTTTGCTAAGAATAAATTCTTAATTCGTTTCGGAAATAAACCTCTCATTCTTATGTTTAGTTTACTTAAATAAGTGGGTGAATCATGAATAACTATTGCTTGCTTGATCAATGAATATTTTGTTGAATTGAAAATGTGATTACTTATATCCCTGTGGATTCGACCCTACTACTCTATCCTGCCATGTATTGTTATTTTGTTGTAGGAATTTATATTTAGTGGTTTCGACGTCCATCATAGTTTAATTCCCAAAATAAGGAACTAATAACTGAATTTTTTATATTTTTTTTCATATTTTATTAGAATTTTTTAAGTTTTTATAATATTTATAAGATTTTAATGAAATTCATTTTATATTTTTTATAAGTTTATATAAAATTTGAAATATATATTTTTTATATTTTATTAAATTTTTTATTAAGTTTTATAATATTTATAAGTTTTTATGATTTTTTTTTAAGTTATTATAAATTTTGTAATTTCTAAGTTTATATAAATGTTTAGTATTTTTATAAATTTTAATAATTTTTTATTATAAAAATGAAAGATTAAACATGAGCTGTCGCATGTCACCATCTAATTAGTCTGTTATTTGATTTTAATAGTCAACATGATTAAAGACAGAAATCGTTAATGGAAGGGATTCATTAAAATTTCTTTTAATTATTGACAAGAACTCAATTAGGTGCAAACTAAACCTTGATTTTTGTATTAATGTTATGTCTTAAATTATCTCGTATTTTAAATTATTTATTATAATGATTCATTTATAAAAATTGCATGGTGTAGATATAATTTTTATGACACCATATGCTTTAATTACTTTACATGTAATTAAGTTATTCTCTATTTTACAGTATTTAAATTTTAATTTAAAGTTCATTTACATTAAAATGTTATCATTACACACAAAACTTTAATGTATATACTTTGGTAAATGAAAGAGGGATATATTAAGTCGATCCTAATATGAAAATCTTAGTTTCACCCCGCCCAGTGGGACACCGGAACCAAACAAATCAAATAATCTTGGACAGATCTCTCATGGCACGTGACTAGAGATACGACGAATGCAATAAATAAACAGTCAAATAAAAGTTGCTCAATGCTCTCTTTATTTTTACTATTATGAAAGTCGCAGTTTTCTTATCACATTATTACAATTCAACTAGTTTTATATTTGTGAATTCGCATCGATATTATTGTTAGTTAGGGGACATGAGTTTAAGTGCGTTGAAGCGCATTATCCTCCTATTTAAGGGTTGAAGAGGGCTATGGGTAGTTTTAGTAATTGTATAAAAAAGAACACATATGATAATAATCTATAATGAGATTAATGTTAAAAAAAGAACTAGTTTTGTATTTTAATTTTTTGATTTGATCGCTTAATTAAAAAAGTTACAATTCGATTATTAAACTCTTTCAAAATTGTTTTCTAGTGACTCAGCTGATAAGTGACACTTTTGTAGTTGGTATAATAATAATTTTAGTCCACTTTTATATTTTTGTCAATTTGATCCCAGTTCTATATAAAAATTATTTAAAAAATACAAATTTATTTTAAAATTGAAAGTTCTATATAATAATTCTAGAAAAATAAAATCTCAAAAATGTTATTGTTGAAGGATTAACTTGTATGAGAAATAAATAAAAAAAATTATCATTCAATAGAATCCAATAACAAACTAAAAACAGAACAAACCAAAAAAACATTTAGATCATTACATTCCTCAATGTTTCTCAAAACTAAATTAATAATATCTTCAAGTTAAGTTCCATGCTTCTGAAGAACATTCGGAACTGATATTATAGTGGCTTGTGAAATAGACTCCTATGCCATTTTTACCAAAAATATATACAAATATACCACATTTTTTTTTATTTTTCAAACTCAATTCAAATATTCAATTCATTTAAATTATTTTTCAAAATCCAAATTGTACAAACAAATTATATTTTGAAAATTTCTTTTCTTATAACTAAAAAGCCATGTCAAGAAATAGAATAGGTAACAAACCGAGAACCAATCATTTTGCTTAAAGTTTTTGTCACACCCCAAGTTTTATAAATTTTTTATATGCGTTTTTAAACATAAATGAGTTACTGGCTTAATGGTTAAAAATTAGTGAGTTCATCCTTAAAATTCAAGTTTAAGTCCCTATACTTATTTTTTTTTTAAATTTCGGCAAACCTTGTGGTCAACCCTTAATTGCCGCCCATGATGGTGGAGATGATGTTGGTGTTGACCCATAACTTGCTCATCTTGTTGTCCCATTTCTCCTCTCTTTCCTTTTCTTATGTTTCTTTCCCTTTGCCACATTTTGTTCACATATCTCCCATTTTCCCCTTTTGACTTTTCTTTCCCCTCATCTTTTCCTCCATTTGGCCGCTCATTTCTCTTTCCTTTCCCCCTCTCTTTTTCTTCTTTTCCCTACTTTTTTTTTGTTTGCACCACCACCCACACCACCGTACACCATCATTTCTTCATTTGTGTCGCCCATATCTCCACCTTGTACCACCAATTTTCTTCTTTGTTGTTGTCCCTCCTCCCTTGCCGCCCCTTTTGCACCACCACCACCCATCACTGCCACATTGTCGTCGTGCCATGGCCATGTCGTTGTCGCACCACCACCACCATTCTTCTTCTTTTCTCCTCCATTTTTCTTCTTCTTTTAGTTGTAGCCAAATCTTCCATTGTTCTTTCTTTTTATTTTTTTGGTCGAAACTTTGTTCTTCTTTTCCTCTTATCATCCATTTCAAATCTATATAACATCTAGACGTGTTAGACGATATCTGAGTTGTTGGAGGTGTTATCATAACAAGACTGTAAAAGGGAGATAGTTGATCAGATCTAGGCGAAATCTTATTTGATCTGTAGTGAAGGAGTACACTGGTTTAGATCTAGTATTGTTCGAACGTACGCAAAAAGGTGTATATCTTAACTAAGTATATAGGTGTGTTTGATGATATCTCAGTGATTATATATATTATATGTAACCAACCAATGGCATGAATGCCTTTAGAGTGATAGTGGAATGAGATTTGTACCCTTTGCTAGGGTTGGCCGTATGTAAGTGTCTTTAACTAAAGTTTACTGTTTTAGCCAAAATTGTGTTTATTGCAACTATATGTTTAGTACTGTTTCGCATGTTCTGTGATGCAAAAACATGGATATTGATACTAATATTCTGATTACATGTTAATAAATGTTGATTGTTACTGTTATTACTGATAGCATGATAAAGTATGCTCACTACTATTGATATACTGAACGCATGATAAAGCATGCCCATTGTTTCTGTTAAATTTGATTGCATGGTGAAAATATTCCTATTGTATTTATTCTACTATTGTTACTGTTTGCAATATTGCATTGCATTAGGGTTGGGTCGATTATGAAAGGAGGAAGTTCTGGCAGTTTATCTACACTACTAGTGGCTTGTCCACATATTTCTGGCAGTTTATCTACATATCTGATGACTTATCCACATATTTCTGGAAGTTTATCTGCAAATACAGGTAACTTGTTGATCTGCCGCAATTCGTTGTAGCAGATTAAACTAGTTTTCGCACTTAAAGAGCTTGAATATGAGCAATTCTATTAAAATTTATTTAGTTTTTTGTATTTCAGTATCAATTCAATACAAAAGTGTAAAATTGAGCTGATTTTATGACCTTAGGGGACGAAAGATGCTTAAGGGAAGACTAACGTACTTAGTAAGTGTGCAGGACACCATTCTAAGGCATAAGAACTCAAGGGTTGGTCACCATATTGCAACACGGGAGTTCAATGTCGCAACATAGTGAACAAAAGGCCAAAATATCAAATCTTCATTTGGTGTCGCGACACACCTCTTAAGCTAAACATGAACCAAGTATACTGCCTTCGATGTCGTGACACAGGCAGTGGATGTCGCGACATCGGCCCTGTACATGAAAGAGTTAACGAGTTGAAGACGTTTTGGTCTGCATAATGGAAATAATGGAGAAACATCAGTCGGCCCAGGGCTAAGGATGATGGCCAACCCTAACATTATAAATAGGCTCATTAGACACTTGAAGAGAGATCTCTTCTGTAACTTAGAACTTTTGATTCAATTTAGTTTTTAGTTCTTTTTAGACTTAGGTTTTATTTCCAGTTATTTTCATTCGTGTTCATAGGAAGATCTAATTTGTAGATTCCACACAAACTCTGTGGATTTTTGCGCTTCAAATATTTAATATAATTAGGATTTCTTCTCAAAATTTTATTCTTGATTCATTTATAAAGTTTATTTCTTTTATCAAGTTTATCATGTTTATGAGATCCATGATAAACTAATCCTATTATGGGGATTAGCGAATGGACGTGTGATTAATTAATTTCTATGTAAGGTTTTCTTAGCAGATGAGCTGTTTGGGATAGGAAGAACTTAAATCGTAGGCCTGACAACCCTAGGAAGTCATTTAGGTGGGAATTAACCCAAAATTGGTATTACCTATCCGTGAATCCCTTACCCCAATCCAGTCTGGACTATGAGGTCGAGAGATAAGTAGTTTTTGCAGACTCATTAGTTTAGTGGAAGATCGAGAGATCATATTAGGTTAACGACTAGTTGATTGAGTAAAAACCCAAAATAAGAATAAGTTATGATCATCAAAGCGAGTTAATCACCCATGTTTAGATTTGGTTGAGTTTATATCTTAGCTTTTCGTGTTCACTCTTTTATGCATATTTATTTCTTTTCTTATAAAACCTAAATTTTTCTACCTATATCTTATCATAATATAATTTACTTAAAGTACTAATTAGATCTATTCATGTTTAGGTTAATATTGATTTAGTACTCGCCTCCCTTGAGTACGATCCTCGGAGTACTTACCAACTCCGTTGTAACTATATTACAACATGACCCGTATACTTGAGAACATTGCCTCAATATCATATCCTTAGTTGCAGTACTCACACTCTGGACGTTGGTATGTCCGGAGGCGGTCATTTGTCTAGAACGCGTTGTGTAAAGATGGATAAGTTACTGGGGAACTTTAACTGTGGTGTGTAGCGATGTTGGGTAGGATCTTCCACTATAACTCAAAACTGCATGGTCATACATGAACATATACATGTATTTTGAAAATTGTGATCATGTACTGTAACAGCCCTAACCCGTAACCATCGCCGGTCTAGGGTTAAGAGGCATTACCGGACAAATCGGAAACTTTTACGAACATTTCACATCAATAAGTATAACATCGTCATATCATAGCAACATACAAGCATATAGTCCCTTAATGAGGTCTACGAGACCTTAAACATGCATTAGAAAGGGGTCGGGACTAAACCGGGATCATACAAATTTTTTTCGAAATTCAAACATTTTTCAAAGTTACAGAGGTCACACGCCCGTGTGGGCAGGCCGTGTGCCTCACACGGCCTCAGACACACCCGTGGAAAAACAGGGTGTAACACCCCTAACCCGTGTCCATCGCCGGATAGGGTTATGAGGTGTCACTAAACTATCCACCAAGTTCATTCAGTCGCATGGATTCTAATATTTAAGGAATAATATTACAATAAACCAGTCATCACAAAAATAATATCAATCGCATTATATACACTAAAATAAATAAGCTTGATCAAATTACTAGTCATTATTCATTTGGTAAGTATACCATAATGGCCGAATATGCACCCAACTAAAATTCATTCAACAAGTTAAGTACCGAACACTTTAGGCAATTAACTCATACCCAAATCAAACATATAATATCCATTCTCACTCAAAATCACATGAACATTGTAATTTAAAATATATACAACTCGCATACATATCCTATAATATTATTTACCCATAATTATAATTAATATTTACAAAGCGCACGTATATGTCAAAACTAAATGATTCAATATAAAATTTTAGCTAACTCATATAAACAACTTATTTTCAATATTCCATAGGTATCATGACTTAGTCTATGGAATGAAATTTCTTGACCAAACATAATATCACCTAAGAAGAATTTTTAAGCTCCAACCAAAACAATCCCTAGCCGAATATCCACAAGTAAATACACATCAATTTGCTCGTTAATAAATCACCTTTGATATATAGATACACAGATGCAACTTATTACATTCATAACTAAAAGCATATTACTTTCAAAACATGTTTAAAACATAATCAACTCAACCAAATACTTGTAAGCTTACTAGGCACATCTCATATATATACCATAATCAAATTTGTACAAACTTAAGCTTTATAACTAGCCATTTTCGCATGGCTTGTAATTACAACATCAAAAATTTATCAAAACATAACTAGCTTGTACATGCCATAAACTTTAAGTTTATAAACAAAAGAAGTACCAAAACTTTGATGATAATGTGATGAGCTTCAACTGAGATCCACGAGCACGAGATGAGCACCCAAATGAAATCTACAATACGTAAACAACCACATTCAAAGTAAGCTTCCAAAGCTTAGTAAGATTTAAACAATTCATAAGCAAAATAGGCTAATTTAAAATTTCATGACTAAACCCTTTTTTTCATCCCCTTGCCGAATAGCCAAATATTCAAGAATAAATTCATAACAACATAAAAAAAATATATAAATACATTTACAAACATACTTATACCTATTTCCCTATATCATTATCACATAATAGATAATTTGCATACAAATCTACTAATTACCAAATCTTAAACTACCATTTCAAGCTACCATAAATTTCAAGATAATATATATATATCACCTACCTTTAATTTGCATACCTTTCACAACTTAACCATTCATGCATAATATACGATACATTATCCGATCCTTTACACATACATAATAACATTTGTAATTAAGGTCATTTAACGAACCTCTTACCTGTATACTTAAATATAAGCTTTAGTAGCGTATCGCACACTCAGTGCCGTTACTTATCATTTCCGCACACTTAGTGCCAATTTCCCGGTAACGTATCGCACACTTAGTGCCGTTACTTAACATTTCCGTACACTTAGTGCTAATTTCCCGTAACGTATCGCACACATAGTGCCGTTACTTAACATTTCCGCACACTTAGTGCCAACTTTCCGTAACGTATCGCATACATAGTGCCGTTACTTTAATAATCCGCACACATAGTGCCTTGTGACCGATTTCGCACACTTAGTGCTCGGTGATATGTTCTCGCACTCAGTGCCTTTCATAACCTGTTGTTCGTTCAATTCCATACATGTATAAATGAAAACCAATCCACTTAATCACATATAATTACATACACCAAGATATATCCATAATATTTTCTATCCAATTATTATATCACATTTGGCCAAACTTTTATCATGCATCCAGCCAATCCATTAAAAATCAATCACATTCAAGCTTAATATCCCACATAATTTAATTACGTTATTAACATTCAAATGCCCTTTTCATGCAATTATGCCCAAGCTATAAACAACATCACATTCGGCCAATTTATATCCAACACCATGACACATTCGGCAATGTATAAATTAACATACTTGTCTCCTCTTAATAAAAGTTTGTATTATAAAATAAAATTCAATTTAACTCAATTGCTTAAATCTTACCTCGAAAGTTGACAAATTAAGCTTCCCGGCTACTCGTTTAATTTTGCCTTTCCCCGATCCAATTCCTTTTCTTTTTGTTCTTGATCTAAACAATTCCAATTTAAACTCATTCAAAAATATATTCATCCAATTTGATCCAAAATCATTTAATTATGCAATTTACCATTTTACCCCCAACATTTACAACTCTTACTATTTAGTCCCTAATACACAACTCATAATTTACTCAAAATTTTGACATCTTCCAATAAGGCCGAATCTTCCTCATCCTATTATAAGTCTATACAACCCATTTTTTTTTAATATTTTAACCTCTAAAATTCTTCTTTTTACAAATAAATTCTTAATTAACAATATTCATCAAAAGCTCAAAAGATGTCCATTTAGCTCCAAACTTTTATTTAATATCAAAAACCACCACAAAACTCAACCTAACATCAATAGCATTTCTCACATACATGATCAATGTTCAAAATTAATACATGGGCTTGATAGGAAAATGATCAACAATCACAAAAATGCAAAAATTATCAAAAATCCAAGACTTAAGCTTACCAAATTTTAGTTGATGAATGCCGAACCCTAAGGAGCTTTTCTCTTCTTTTTCTTTTGCAATATTCGCCAAGGAAGCTCAAAAGATGAACATGCAATGGCTCCTTAATTTTTATGTTTTATTCCACTATACATAATTAATTTTAATATAATATTAACATATTCCACTATCTATAATATAATATAATATATTTACATATATCACACCACTTTGTCGTCCACTATAGTAATAATAGGGATAATTGCAATACAAATCCCCTTAATTAAAAAGACACTTTGTTTTAATCCCCCCAATCAAGCAAATGGCTAAATTTACCACTCATACGATTTAGTCCTTTTTCTTAAAATAAACAAATTAACAATCAAATTATCTCACGATATTATAACACATGCTAAAACATATATCATAAATATTAAATAAAATATAAAAGTTATTTTTCTAACTCAGATTCGTGGTCCCGAAACCACCATTCTGATTAGGGTCGTAATTGGGCTGTTACAACTCTCCCCCCTTAAGGAATTTTCATCCCCGAAAATCTTACCAGCGAATAAGTGTGGGTAACGTTCTTTCATTGATTCTTCGGTTTCCCAGGTTGCTTCCTCAACCCCGTGCTTATGCCACATTACTTTAACCAGTGATATCTTCTTATTTCGCAACTCTTTTACTTCACGAGCTAAGATGCGAATCGGTTCTTCCTCATAAGTCAAATCGGGCTGAATTTTAATCTCTGTTGGACTGATTACATGAGAAGGATCGGATCTGTATCGTCGGAGCATCGACACGTGGAAAACATTATGAATCTTGTCTAACTCTGATGGCAACCTCAATCTATACGCAACCGGCCCGATACGCTCTATAACTTCATACGGCCTAATAAATCTCGGACTCAACTTTCCCTTATGACCAAATCTAAGTATCTTTTTCCACGGTGATACTTTCAAGAACACTCGATCACCCACTTGAAACTCTATATCCTTTCGTTTCATATCCGCTGCGTCGACGGCGATGCGATGCGACTTTCAAACTTTCTCGAATTACTCTAACTTTCTGCTCTGTTTCTCTGATTAAATCAACCCCGTGTATCTTGCCTTCACTTAGCTCGGCCCAATATAAAGGTGTACGACATTTACGTTCGTACAATGCTTCATAGGGTGCCATTTTAATACTTGATTGAAAGCTATTGTTGTACGCAAATTCGATCAAAGGCAAATATCGTTCCCACGTGCTTTCAAACTCAAGAACGCAATATCTCAACATATCCTCGAGTATTTGGATAACACGCTCGGATTGACCATCCGATTGAGGGTGAAAAGCTGTACTGAAGTGCAACTTGGTACCTAAAGCATCCTGCAGTTTCTTTCAAAACTACGATGTAAACCTCGGATCTCTATTCGAAACAATAGAAATAGGTACTCCGTGTAACCGTGCAATTTGCGATATATATATCTCAGCTAACTTATCAAGTGAGAAATTCGTACGTACCGAAATAAAATGAGCCGATTTTGTCAATCTATCTACAATAACCCAAATTGAATCTTTTTACTTGGCGTCAAAGGCAACCCGACATCGAAATCCATCGTGACACGATCCCACTTCCACTCTGGTATCATAATCGGCTGAAGTAGTCCCGATGGTACTTGATGCTCAGCTTTCACTTGTTGGCATACTAAACACTTTGACACATAGTCTGAAATATCTCGTTTCATACCATGCCACGATAATCTTTGTCTCTCGGTCGTTATACATCTTCGTACTACCCGGATGAATCGACAATTTACTATTATAAGCTTCATCACAAATCATTCGAATCAACTCAGGGTTCTTAGGCACACATATCCGATTCTTAAACCGTAGACATCCCTCAGCATCTAACTAAAAATCTGAATCAGTACTCGAGCCACATTGACTCATTTTTGCTATTAGGTCATTATCAACCTCTTGAGCTTCTCGAATCTGCTGCAAAAACAATAGCCTCGCTTTCAACTCAGCAATGATCACCCCATCCTCGGTCACAGCTATATCCGCATTCATTGCGCGTGAGCAAATAGTGACTTTTGGCTAAGTGCATCGGCAACCACATTAGCCTTTCCCAGGTGATAATCAATCACGAGCTCATAGTCTTTCAACAGTTCTAACCATCGTCGCTGTCTCAAATTCAAATCCCTCTGAGTCATTAAATACTTTAGACTCTTATGATCCGAATAGACGTGGCATTTCTCACCGAATAGATAGTGACGCCATATTTTCAAAGCAAAAATTATAGCAGCCAACTCAAGGTCGTGCGTCGGATAATTCCTCTCGTGCGGTTTCAACTATCTCGAAACGTAGGCTACAACTTTACCCTCCTGCATCAAAACACAACTCAGCCCATTTAAAGATGCATCGCTGAAAATAACAAACTCTTTACCCGATTCTGGCTGAACGAGCACTGGGGCTTCCGTTAGTAAGGTCTTCAGTTGATCAAAACTCTTCTGGTACCTTTCCGACCATTTGAATTTCACGTCCTTCTGTAATAGCTTTTTCATTGGGTTTGCTATCATAGAGAATCCTTTCACGAAGCGTCTATAATATCCTGCAAGCCCTAAAAAGCTACGTACATCAGAAACATTCCGCGGAGGTTTCCATTCCAATATAGCCGAGATTTTACTCGGGTAAACCCGAATACCCGATTCTGTAATGACATGCCCCAAAAAGCTGACTTCTTTCAACCAAAACTCACATTTACTAAATTTCGCGTACAATTGCTTATCACGCAAAATTTGTAACACTAGCCTCAAATGCTCAGCATGCTCGGTTTCATCTCGTGAATAGATAAGTATGTCATCTATGAATACAACTAAAAATCGATCTAGATACGGTCTGAATACCCGATTTATCAGATCCATAAAAATAGCAGGGGCATTAGTGAGCCCAAACAGCATCACCAAGAACTCGTAATGACCGTATCTAGTCCGAAAAGAAGTCTTCGATATGTCCGATTCCCCAACTCGTAGCTGATAATATCCTGACCTCAGATCAATTTTTGAGAACACCGAGGCTCCCTTAAGCTGATCAAATAAATCTTCGATACGTGGCAATGTGTATTTGTTCTTAACTGTCACTTTATTGAGCTGCCGATAATCAATGCACATTCTCAAGGTTCCGTCCTTCTTTTTCACAAATAGAATGGGCGCACCCCAGGGAGAGAAACTCGGTCGGGCGAAACTTCTATCCGTCAATTCTTGCAACTGAGCCTTCAATTATTTTAATTTAGTCGGTGCCATTCTATACGGAGCTATCGAAATTGGAGTGGTCCCTGGCACTAGTTCAATACCAAATTCTACCTCATGAACGGGTGGCAATCCCGGTAATTCCTCCGGAAACACATCTGGATACTCACTAACAACCGGTACAGATTCAATCTTCTTTTCGGTTACCTTGCTATCAATCACATACGCAAGATAAGCTTCGCAACCCTTTCTCAAATACTGTCGAGCTAACATCGAAGATATCACAGCCGGTAATCTATTCAAATCTGCAGACTCAATTCGAATTATCTCGTTATTCTGACATCTCAAATCAATAGTCTTTCGTCTGCAATTCACTACCGCATTGTGAACTATTAACCAATCCATACCGAGGACAATATCGAACTCATCGAAAGGTAATAGTATCAGATCGACCGGAAAACATAAGTCTCGAACCATCAAAGGGCAGTTCTTGCATACTTTATCAACTAGTACACATCGACCCAGGGGGTTCGAAACCCGAATGACAAACTCAGTAGACTCAACAGGTAGAGTCTTACTGGATACTAATGTTTCGCACACATATGAATGATTTTAGCAGGGATCGATCAAAGCAGTTACACTAGTATCAAAGAGAGTGAAAATACCGGTAATGACGTCTGGAGATAAGGCCTCCTCTCTACCACGGATGGCATAAGCTCTAGCCGATATACAGGCATCTGATCGAATAGCCACATCTGTAGTCCTCCTCTGTGCACCACTCCTACCTCCTCCAATACGAGATGGCCTGCCTCTAACTGCAGTGCCGCTCGGTCTCGCACTCTGAGTAGTACCCTTTTCAGCGGTCTCCGGGCAATCCCGAATGAAGTGATCCTGCAAGCCACACCTATAACAAGTGCGAGTAATATATTTACCCCAGCACTCTCTAAAATGTTGTCTATCACACTGCTGACACTCGGGTTTGCTCGATTTAGTATTGCCAACACTAGCAACTGATGTAGCCCGAGAACTCACTGGTGGTCGCTCTCGTATAGAAATCTCGGTGTTAGGTTTGGATCGGCTACCATCATTCTTGAACTTTTTCATTGCCATCTGCAAAAATTTACTCGCAGATCTCTTTCGAAAATCTTTAGATTCAAGTTCAGCTTTCTGTTTTTCTTTCCCCAGCTCTTCAGCTTTACAAGCTCGTTCAACCAGTACAACAAACTCGTTAATTTCAAGAATGCCAACCAGAAGCTTTATATCTTCATTCAGACCATCTTCGAATCTCCGGCACATAGTAGCCTCAGATGAAACACATTCACGAGCGTAGCGACTAAGTCGTACAAACTTGCGCTTGTATTCGGATACGGTCATACGTCCTTGTTTGAGCTCGAGAAATTTTTTACGCTTAAAGTCTATGAAGCGCTGGCTTATGTACATCTTACAAAATTTCGTCTGAAAGAAGTCCCAGGTAACTCTCTCCTTCGGAACAACTGACACGAGAGTATTCCACCAATAATAGGCAGAATCTCGTAATAATGATATGGCACACTTCAGACACTCATCAGGTGTGCAAGACAGCTCGTCGAAAACACGAATAGTATTCTCGCTCTGCATCATCATCATCCTCGGCTCTAAATTCTTGAGCTCCGTGTTTTCTAATGCGATCAACCAGAGGCTTGCTTACTCTCTCAGGATTGATATCGGGGGTACCACCAGTACTACAGGGGGAATATTCAGATTTAGGGGTGGTTGAACAGCCGGATTGGTTCGTATGTACTGACTGAACCAATCATTCATCATGCTATAAAAGGCTTGTTTAGCCCCCTCATCAGGATTACTCGTAGCCAGTCGAGATTCCTCTGGCGTGGTCCCTTGTGCGGGAGCGAGCGCCACACTCTCGACGTCATCAGCTACAGCTCACTCGGGATCGGGATCCATTACTATATAAAAGAAACGAATACATTTCACTGCCAGAAGTCATCACATTATCATATCACAGTATATGGCATGTATAGCTAGACTCTCACGCGCTACGTTAGTCCGAGAACCGACTAAACCTGGCTCTGATACCAATCAAATGTAACACCCCTAACCCGTGTCCATCGCCGGATAGGGTTATGAGGTGTCACTAAACTATCCACCAAGTTCATTCAGTCGCATGGATTCTAATACTTAAGGAATAATATTACAATAAACCAGTCATCACAAAAATAATATCAACCGCATTATATACACTAAAATAAATAAGCTTGATCAATTTACTAGTCATTATTCATTTGGTAAGTATACCATAATGGCCGAATATGCACCCAACTAAAATTCATTCAACAAGTTAAGTACCGAACACTTTAGGCAATTAACTCATACCCAAATCAAACATATAATATCCATTCTCACTCAAAATCACATGAACATTGTAATTTAAAATATATACAACTCGCATACATATCCTATAATATTATTTACCCATAATTATAATTAATATTTATAAAGTGCACGTATATGTCAAAACTAAATGATTCAATATAAAATTTTAGCTAACTCATATAAACAACTTATTTTCAATATTTCATAGGTGTCATGACTTAGTCTATGGAATGAAATTTCTTGACCAAACATAATATCACCTAAGAAGAATTTTTAAGCTCCAACCAAAACAATCCCTAGCCGAATATCCACAAGTAAATACACATCAATTTGCTCGTTAATAAATCACCTTTGATATATAGATACACAGATGCAACTTATTACATTCATAACTAAAAGCATATTACTTTCAAAACATGTTTAAAACATAATCAACTCAACCAAATACTTGTAAGCTTACTAGGCACATCTCATATATATACCATAATCAAATTTGTACAAACTTAAGCTTTATAACTAGCCATTTTCGCATGGCTTGTAATTACAACATCAAAAATTTACCAAAACATAACTAGCTTATACATGCCATAAACTTTAAGTTTATAAACAAAAGAAGTACCAAAACTTTGATGATAATGTGATGAGCTTCAACTGAGATCCACGAGCACGAGATGAGCACCCAAATGAAATCTACAATACGTAAACAACCACATTCAAAGTAAGCTTCCAAAGCTTAGTAAGATTTAAACAATTCATAAGCAAAATAGGCTAATTTAAAATTTCATGACTAAACCCTTTTTGTCATCCCCTTGCCGAATAGCCAAATATTCAAGAATAAATTCATAACAACATAAAAAAATATATATAAATACATTTACAAACATACTTATACCTATTTCCCTATATCATTATCACATAATAGATAATTTGCATACAAATCTACTAATTACCAAATCTTAAACTACCATTTCAAGCTACCATAAATTTCAAGATAACACATATATATATATATCACCTACCTTTAATTTGCATACCTTTCACAACTTAACCATTCATGCATAATATACGATACATTATCCGATCCTTTACGCATACATAATAACATTTGTAATTAAGGTCATTTAACGAACCTCTTACATGCATGCTTAAATATAAGCTTTAGTAACGTATCGCACACTTAGTGCTGTTACTTATCATTTCCGCATACTTAGTGCCAATTTCCCGGTAAAGTATCGCACACTTAGTGCCGTTACTTAACATTTCCGCACACTTAGTGCTAATTTCCCGTAATGTATCGCACACATAGTGCCGTTACTTAACATTTCCGCACACTTAGTGCCAACTTTCCGTAACGTATCGCACACATAGTGCCGTTACTTTAATAATCCGCACACATAGTGTCTTGTGACCGATTTAGCACACTTAGTGCTCGGTGATATGTTCTCGCACTCAGTGCCTTTCATAACCTGTTGTTCGTTCAATTCCATACATGTATAAATGAAAACCAATCCACTTAATCACATATAATTACATACACCAAGATATATCCATAATATTTTCTATCCAATTATTATATCACATTCGGCCAAACTTTTATCATGCATCCAGCCAATCCATTAAAAATCAATCACATTCAAGCTTAATATCCCACATAATTTAATTACGTTATTAACATTCAAATGCCCTTTTCATGCAATTATGCCCAAGCTATAAACAACATCACATTCGGCCAATTTATATCCAACACCATGACACATTCGGCAATGTATAAATTAACATACTTGTCTCCTCTTAATAAAAGTTTGTATTATAAAATAAAATTTAATTTAACTCAATTGCTTAAATCTTACCTCGAAAGTTGACAAATTAAGCTTCTCGGCTACTCGTTTAATTTTGCCTTTCCCCGATCCAATTCCTTTTCCTTTTGTTCTTGATCTAAACAATTCCAATTTAAACTCATTCAAAAATATATTCATCCAATTTGATCCAAAATCATTTAATTATGCAATTTACCATTTTGCCCCCAACATTTACAACTCTTACTATTTAGTCCCTAATACACAACTCATAATTTACTCAAAATTTTGACATCTTCCAATAAGGTCGAATCTTCCTCCTCCTATTATAAGTCTATACAACCCATTTTTTTTAACATTTTAACCTCTAAAATTCTTCTTTTTACAAATAAATTCTTAATTAACAATATTCATCAAAAGCTCAAAAGATGTCCATTTAGCTCCAAACTTTTATTTAATATCAAAAACCATCACAAAACTCAACCTAACATCAATAGCATTTCTCACATACATGATCAATGTTCAAAATTAATACATGGGCTTGATAGGAAAATGATCAACAATCACAAAAATGCAAAAGTTATCAAAAATCCAAGACTTAAGCTTACCAAATTTTAGTTGATGAATGCCAAACCCTAAGGAGCTTTTCTCTTCTTTTTCTTTTGCAATATTCGGCCAAGGAAGCTCAAAAAGATGAACATGCAATGGCTCCCTTAATTTTTTATGTTTTATTCCACTATACATAATTAATTTTAATATAATATTAACATATTCCACTAACTATAATATAATATAATATATTTACATATATCACACCACTTTGCCGTCCACTATAGTAATAATAGGGATAATTGCAATACAAATCCCCTTAATTAAAAAGACACTTTGTTTTAATCCCCCCCAATCAAGCAAATGGCTAAATTTACCACTCATACGATTTAGTCCTTTTTCTTAAAATAAACAAATTGACAATCAAATTATCTCACGATATTATAACACATTCTAAAACATATATCATAAATATTAAATAAAATATAAAAGTTATTTTTCTAACTCAGATTCGTGGTCCCGAAACCACCATTCCGATTAGGGTCGTAATTGGGCTGTTACACAGGGCATACATATTGACTTGTCCACACGGCCGAGAACACGCCCGTGTGCCTCACCCATGGTCGACACTAACTTGCATCACACGGCCAGTCACACGCCCGTGTGTCCAGCCCGTGGTCAAAACTGACTTGTTTTGAATTACAAACTCAAATGACACAGTCGAGCCACACGCCCGTGTGCTCAACCGTGTGGGCAAATATAGGCCATTTTCAAGGCCAATTTGCCACCCATTTTAGGGTCAAACCTACATCTCAAATAAACACATTTTATACTTTCAAATTGCAACCAAATCATACCAAAAATGACCATCTTTTCAAACCATTCATAAGTATATCAAATATATTAACCTTTGCACAATTTGTCTCATATCAATCTCAAACATTTCTATGTAAAATTCATCTAAAACTTACCAACTCAATATACCAACCTTTCATCATAAAGATACCAACTTTGCATCACAAAACATAGATTAAAAAGTTACCATATTCAAATTCATTAACAAGCCATATCTCATGGCTTATATATATACATCTCAAAACATCATCTAACTCAACTAGTCTATACATGCCATACTTAAAATATGTACACATTCAAAAGGTACCAAAATATGTTTTGATAGTGTGGTGGTGATCCTCGACGATCCTCGAGCCTTCCGTAGCTTTAACAATCTATAAGACAATGCAAACACACATAAAGTAAGCTTTCAAAAGCTTAGTAAGCCATATACAAATAAACTTATCATGCAAAACATTTATAGCCATTTCAATTACAAGAACTTTAGCATATCTCAATAGCATATTCACATAATTCTTTAGCTCAAAGGTATCTAATAATTTTTTTGACAACAATTCACATCTCCATGTATCTCATTAGATTATAGCACATTCATACAAATATCTCATTTTGTCTCAACAATTCTATGCACATATCTCACTTTTGCAAATTCACATATACTTACCTTTCATACTCAAACTTAGAGTACATTTCAAACGTACCTGAATCGATTACACATTTCACATAGTCTTTTATTTCTCAGAATTGCCCGTTGAACCATTTGGAATCAAATAGGATACTCGAATAACTCAGAATACTCGTACAATGCCAATGTCTCAGACGTGGTCTTACATGTAATCAAATATCGATGCCACTGTCCCAAACAGGGTCTTACACGAAATCATTTACGATGGTAATGTCACAGACATGGTCTTACACGTAATTCTCAAATCGACGCCAACGTCCCAGACGTGGTCTTACACGATATCACATATCAGAACCCTATGTCATGACATTTGAATCCTATCTATTCCTAAGGTTCGTACGGGGCTTTTCGGACATTGACATTTTGTCGATACTTTCTCAGTTTTCACATGTATAACTTCCAAAGCCATTCATCCCAATTCAATAATATATGAACATGAATAAATCAACTTAAATACATTTATTCGCATATAGACTTACCTTGTACGGATATAAACGGACGAATTCGACTACTCGATCACTTTCGACTTTCCTCGGTCTAAATCCGTTTTCTTTGGTTCTTGATCTATACATATTCAAATTTAACTCTTTTATTCACCAAATCATTCAATTCAATCCAAAAACACATATTTAGGGCAATTTACAAATTAGCCCTTACATTTTTACATTTTGACATTTAAGTCCCTATTTCACAAAATCACAAAATACACATAATTTCTTTGTACCCATGCTTAGCCGAATTTTCATATGCTTCATATAAGCCCATATATTTCATTTATTTCAAATTTTAGTCCCTCAAAATATTATTTTCACAATTTAGTCCAAATTACTCAAATTCACCAAAAATCCAAAGACAAAACATGTTAATCTAACACATATATTTCATATTTCATCAACTAACATCACAAAGCTTAAACATTCATCAATGGCACATCTCATAATCTTCATCAAATTCTAAAATTAAAGCATGGGCTTGATAGTATACTAAGCAACGATCTCAAAAATGTAAAAATTATCAAAAACCGAACAACTAACATACCTTAATCAAGCTTAAACCTTGGCCGAATATACAAGAACTTCAAACCCTCTTTTTCTTTTCTATTTCATCAATATAGATGATGAATAATGGCTTTCATTCTTTTGTTTTATTTTTATTAAGCTTTTATCTAACTTACCTTTATATCCTTTATAAATACATTATAAATTCTTTAAATGCATGTCCACTACCGTCCATGCCATAATAAAATGGCCTAATTCCATTTTAAGGCCTTCACATTAAAAGAACATAGCATTAAGGCACTTTAACAAATAGAAAGCCACTTTTACCTTTTATGCGATTTAGTCCTTTTCTCTAATTAAGCACACAAATAATAAAATTAATTCACGAAACTTTCACACATGCTTAATCACATATTGTAAGCACAGAAAATCATATTAAAATATTTTTTTGACTCAGATTTGTGGTCCCGAAACCACTATTCCGACTAGGGTCTAAACCGGACTGTTACATGTACTGTTATGATACTCTGTATATTAGTTGCCTGATGTGATATACATTTTTTTGTACTGTTTTGATTACTTGAGTTATGACTCACATTGAGCTTCTTAAGCTCTTTCCTTAGTTTACTATATTTTCAGATAACCAATGAAGTTAGGATTCAGATTCGGCAATTGGAGGAGTATCTCAGAGAATTTTTAATAAACATATTTTTAAACTTACTATTTATACTTTTTTGTTATTCCGGACTATAATGTTTTATTTGGACTGTGGCATGAGACTTTAATTTGGGTTTATTTTGGCATGCATGATATTTAAGTTTTAAACTGTCTAAACCTGGAAATTGATTTCACTATGCAAGCAACCTCGTTTTTAATTAAAAATCTGTCAAATATCATTTTTTCTGCTGCAATATGGAAAATGAGTTTTGAAAAGTAAATAAGTTGGAAATAAACTAAAATTTCAAAAATAATCAACCTTTGCAAACTATATATTTTTCAATAAATTGTTTTATGTTTGCAACCCTTATGTGTTTTGAAAAACTAAGAGATTCACACGATTTTATACGGAAAGATAAGTAAATGGTTTTAAAAACGCGTTTTGAAATCTGATGATTTTACTAGGTCATTTTGGTGGTCAATGTAACCTTTAGAATCTGGTCATAACATCTAGACTGAGTTTGGGAGGTTACATTTGGTTATATCAAAGCCCAAGTTAAAAACTCAAATGTAGATTTTTAATTGAGTCTGCATGCATGTTTTAAAAAGGGATTATTGGGAACCATGCTAAATTTTTTTAAATAATATTTGGTCAAAAATAAAATCTGAGACTCCAATGCCGATGCTACTTAGTAATTGATACTTTTTAAGCTGTAAATAAACACTAGAACAACTATTTTTGAAATTATAGACATAAAACTGTAAACTTTAGACTAAAAACACTCAAAAAAATAACTAGTGTTTGTACTTCTAAAATTGTAGATAGAAACATAAAACTTTAGACTCGGAAAATCAAAATGAATACTCGAAGTATGCGTAATTGTGAGGCGCAGCGTCATGCGGCTCTGGCTGAATCTTCTGCATCTCAAGTACTTACACCTAACCTCGGAGTCGAGCACACTAAGGATGCACCTGCCCCTAGTGGCAGAAATCAGAAGGTTAAGGATGACGCAGTATCACAAGCGATGCTGAGGGTTCTATAGATGGTTGTTGGAGCCTAAATTGGATTTGGAAATAGAGGGTCTATGACTGAGAGACTTCTGTCTAACAAAGTCGAATTGTTTAGGGGTGTTGTCGGGACGACCCCAATTGCAGCTGAATATTAGATGAAGGCTACAAAAAGGATTCTGTACGATATGGACTATATCCCATAGCAAAAGTTGAAGGGTACAATTTCATTGTTGAGAGAAGAAGCCTATCGATGGTAGCAATCCGTTACGAGAGGTACTCAGGCTGAGCGTCTGACTTGGGAGTACTTCCAAGATGTTTTCCAAAAGAAGTATGTGGGCACGAGATATGTGGAGGCTTGCAGGCTTGAGTTCATTGAGCTTAAGCAATGAGATATGACTGTGGCCGAGTACGAGTCTGACTTTCTGGGCCTTAGCAGGTATGCTCAGGGCATGGTTACTACTAAGCAAGATAAGATCCTGAAGTTTGAGGATGGGCTGAGGTATGACTTGGAGATTTAGGTAGCACCGCATCAAGAGAGGGTTTTTGAGGCTTTGGTCAAGAAGAACAAGATTGTGGAGGAGATTAAGTGCCTTGAGCGTAAAAAGTAGGATAACAATAATGTTCCAGTTAAGAGAGATTCTGGTCTTACTGGCTCCATTTCGCGTACCATGAAATGAGCCAAAGAGGGCAGACCACAACAGAATAATGTAAAAATTAGTACCAGAGGTAGGATTCCTAATTTTGCATGCTGTAGTAAACAGCATCCGATAAGTGTTAGAGGAAGATGGGTGCTTGTCTGAGGTGTGGGTCTACTGAGCATCGTATTAAGGAATGTCCTCGTCGGGGTGATTAGATGCAAACTCCAACTCAAAATCAGAATTAGAATAGGAGAACTGAACAGTTACCTTCGAGAGGTCGAGGTCAGATTAAGGCTGATAATAATGGATAGGCTCAGCGAGCACCGGGTTAAGGTACGAATAGGACTGAGGTTAGGCAGCTGGCTTTGGTTTATGCTGCTAGGCGCAAAGAGGACCGAGACGCAGCTGATGTCATCATAGGTACTTTTGCAATTAATTCTATATAGTACTTTGCCTTGATTGACATTGGTTCTACCCATTCTATGTTGCTTATAAGATTGCTGATAAACCGGGAATTAGGGTAGAAGAAATTTTTAGTGATGTAACTGTAGTCAGTCCATTATTACAATCTGTGGTTGTAAATAAAATATATAGGAGATGTTTGTTGGCGGTTCAAGGTGAAGTATTTCCGGCAGAGCTGATGAAGTTTCCCTTTGGGGAATTTGACTTAATTCTGGAGATGGACTGATTGGTTGAACACCAAGTCAGTGTAGATTGTGTTGTTAAGAGAGTGACTCTAAAGATAGGTGATGGAAAAGAGATTGTGATGGTTGGTAAGCGTAGAGATTACTTGTCTAATGTGATCTCCTCTATAGTAGCAGAAAACTTGGTTCGAAAAGAGTGTGAGGCATATCTGGCCTATGTTTTAGATGTTTGTACTGTTGGGAAATATGCCCATATTGTAGTAAACATGTAACTATTTTCTATTTTTTTGAACGATGAATAAATAAATAAAGTTAATTTCACATTTCACTATTATGTCTTTTGTATTTATGTCTTTTATATTTTGCATGCATAGCGAAATTGTGACAAGCAAATATTAGCTCATTGATTGTCTAAAGTTCAAACTGAAGATAAGTGACATTGTAAATAACATTTACATTGCGAAAAAGACAACTTACTTCAGTAAATAATCTCAATAAGTCCGTAATCCTGTAAAAGAATCAAAGTGAGCATTTGATTCAAATACTGAGAAGGATTATTATGTCGTCTACAATTCTAATTGGGGAGATGACTAGTCTTGGCTATCGGAGTAATTGACTCCACGAGTAGAGACATAGATGTATTCATTGGTAGAATGATACATTGGACTAGACCCAAGATGAATTAATTTTGATTTCGTTTGTGGATTAATTCATTTGTGACATTCATGGTGATTTACCTAAATCCTGAGTTAGTCACTGACCATGCGTATGCAACTCATGTGCTTTGATATAAGTGGAGGTTTATGCTCTAAAAATGATCGAGCCCATAGCCAGTATGTTGGGTACATGACTTGTGTATGGCATGGCTTTACTAGCATCAGTAGAATTCATAGCTCAATCAAAGAGTTAATGATATCTTCTCATTGGCATTGTATGGATTGATAAATATGGAACCTGGCCACGGGTTGTCTGTTCTCGAATGAGCAATTTATCACAGTCATTTGTTGACAGTGATCATATTTGTAACACCCCTAACCCGTATCCGTCGCCGGAACAGGGTTACGGAGTATTACCGGAACATTCAGAAACATTTACAGATAATTCATGCAAGTTACTATTCAAATTCCGAAATCATTTATAACGTCCCTTAAATGGACCCTCGTGGCCCAATACGAGTATTAGAATCGAGTCGAGACCTAATCGGAACCTCTAAGAATTTTTCGCAAAATTTCAAAAAAATTCCAAGGTGTAGGGCTCACACGCCTGGGTGGTCACACGGCCAAGACACACACCCATGTTCTAGGCCGTGTAGCACACACAGCTGAGACACACGCCCGTGTCTCTGCCTGTGTGATCAATTTTGAGCATTCTGTTTCTCAAAATTAAGGTGCAGGGGACACACGGCCTAACTACACGCCCATGTACCCGGCCGTGTGTCACACACGGTCTAAACACACGCCCGTGTGCCTGCCCGTATGGACAAAATAAAGTCATTTCCTAGCCTCATTTGTCACCCAAATTTACCATTTTCCTGCACTAAAACATACCAAACACATTCCAACCATTTCAACCATCCAAATTAAGTAATTTCCATCATTCAACATGGCATATCATTGCTTGCATACATGTTTACTATCTTACCTTGGTTCAATCCATGTGTTAAACATGATTTGATCAACTACTTAACATATATATATAACTACCATAGCATGACATTATAAGTATATCAAAACAACCATTACTAGCCATTCCAATGGCTAGATTACAAACATCATTATCAAGCAACTAAAGGCCAAGTTGTCCTATACATGCTATTATACCAAAATGATTTTACTACATATACCAAAATAAGCTAGTTGATAGTGTGACGATGCTCCAATGATCTCCAACCTTCGCGAGCTTTCGAGCACTATAAAACAGGGGAAAATAAGACGAAGTAAGCATTACATGCTTAGTAAGTTCGTATAACGGAAAACTAAACTTACCGACCCTGTTTACTAAATCTAAGCATACAATATCATGTTTTCCATCCATTTGGCAAAAATTGCCTAAACACATGCATCCAATCAAACATGTTAGTCACAAACTTTACATATACATCAAGTAAGGATAGATGAGCTCATCATGCAATATTCTTTCAAGAAATTATCATTTCATCTCATAATTCTCATACCATGTCAAGAGTTTTATGTCCGTTGAATCATTGAAATTCTGATGGATACTCAAGTGGTACACTCGAGGTGTACGATTCAATAACCCGTCAATTCTTTTCCAAGAGTACCCATTAGGGCACTTAATCAAGGAAAACACTCTCGAGCCATATATCGTATAACAGGATTACCAGTCCAGGCTAAATCCTTTATATAACATATGCTCAGAAGAGCTCAATTAGGACTACCAGTCCAGGTTAAACCCTAATCGTAACGTATACTCGAGAGGTATTATATCAGGATTACCCGTCCGGGATAAATCCTTTCTTCAATGAGGTCAATAGGAATGCTCGTTCGAGCTAAATCCCGTCTGCAACAGATGCAGGACCTTATTTATTTCGGGAAAGCACATATATTCATCGGAATTCAATATTCAATCGGGACTTAACCTTTTTTCATCATTTCAAGCATATATTTCAATTTTTCATTATAGCATTCCAATAATGTACATCAATATAAGTCACATTCCATACAAACACAAAATTCAATTAAACATATTTACATGCTCGATTAAGTTACACGAACTTACTTCGACACTTGTTCGCGTAAGTAATCTACTAATCCAAAACCTTTTCTTTTCCTCGGTCTAACCTCAAATTTGTGTTGTCTGGATCTATATAAATAGCTTTAATCATCAATTTCTCATATTTCATACTCATTTAGACTCAATTTACGTCCTAGGTAAAATTACCATTTTGCCCCTAACTTTTCCATAAATTCCAATTTCGTCCCTAGGCTCGGAAAATAGAATTTGTGCAATTTACTCCCTATTCCAAGCCTAACCAAAATCCCATTACAAAATTTACAGCACATGTATTCATAAAAATTTAGCATTTTTCTTCAATTTCATAATTTTACATTTTAGTCCCTAAATCATGTTTTCACCAAAATCACTTTGTAAAAGTTGTTTATCTATCAACAACCTTTCATTTTTTACCATAAATTTCTAATTTTCAGCATATCCATCCATGACCCAAATTTCATACCTTGATAATTTTTCAATTTAATCCCCCAAATAGATAGATTAAGCTATCTCGGTTTCAAAAATATCAAAATTACTAAAAACGGGACAAGGAAACTTACCCAATTAAGCCATGAAAGTTTCTTCTCTCTCTCCTAGGGTTTCCATGTATTTTAGGTTGAAGAAGATGAGAAAATAAGATGATATTTTCTTTTCATCTTTTAATTAATTAAATATTTTTCAAATTCCAATTTAGTCCTTACCCTTTTTCTAAATTTCCATGGATGAGTCACCAAAAATCTACATACTTTTCTTTAATGGTCTAAATACCAAATAACGACCTCTAGTTTTGAATTCCATAGCTATTTAATCCTTATAGCTACTAGAATTCAACTTTCGCATTTTATGCGATTTAGTCTTTCTTGCAATTAAACACTTAATCGATAAAATTTTCGTATCAAAATTTTCACACGACATGTCTATCATAATATGGACCATATAAAAGAATAAAATAAACTTTATTTTCAGATCAAATTTGTGGTCCCGAAACCACTGTTCCAATATCACTAAAAAATGGGCTATTACGATATTAATCATTAAGAAGACACAATGCTGACAATAAGATAAAATAGGATTGTATTGAGTGAATGGATTTAACTCAAAAGATTCAAGGATACCATATGAGGGTAATATACACATGACGAGGTCATTAGACAAAGCAATTGAATGAATTGCTTTCGTAAAGAGTATACAATAAGGAGTTTTCAATCATGGTACTTCTTGTGGATTGACTCCATAATTAATACTTGCGAATTATTTGAACAATACTTCTGAACATAATTGCAGTCATTAGAGCCTAATTGTATATGTCTGATTGGTCCCTCCGCCAGCTCAACAAAAGCTTGATCGGACTGCATTTGAATCAGAAGAAAATTCTATGACTTTGGGAATAATTTAATTAAGTCGATTTATTCGATGTGGAAGTAAATTAGGTGGTCGTAAGAATTGTTCAACTAGAGAATTTGATTAAAAATATTTCTTGAAAAATTAATTTGGAAAATATAAGTGATTTTTGGAAAAATTAATTTTGATTAAGTAAAATTAAATTAATCAAATGAATTAAAATTAAAATGATATTTTTGGAAGTTAATTTTCAAGTCAGACAATTGGCCCAATGAGTAATTGAACTTGAAAATTGGACCTGAGATCATAAATTGGGTCTGGGAGCCCAAAACCGAGACCAAGACCCAAAAACTGGTCGAACCAAGCCCTGTATGTGAAATCGGACCGACGGTCCATCCGGTGGCTAGACCGAATTGGTCGGGTCATCATTGACCTGGACCGAACTGGCGGCAGCCGAACCGACTTGGGGTGTCGTAAGGATGTCGCACATTCATCACCGAAAACGACGATGTGAGTGGCTAGCGGCGATTGGTCATTAGTGGTTTAGTAGTGGAAGAGTTACACTACTACTGGAATTCTATTGGAGAATTTGATTTTAGATTAATTATTCCAAAAACAATATTATTTTAATAGTTTAATATTAAATTAAATTTAATACTTATCTTAATAGTATTTTATTAATTTAATATTAATGTGATTATCTTAATATTAAATTAAATTTAATATTTATCTTGTAGATAAAAATTCTATTATTTTAATAAGATTTAATTTTAAATTTAATCTAATATATTAGTTTAATATTAAAATGATTAAGTTTAATCATAGTTGGACTCTCTAAACTTTCCCTATATAAAGAGAGCATTGGGTCATTATTTACACACACACTTGAATTCAAGAGAATGTTGTAGAGAGAAAATTCTCTAAAGAGATTATTCCAGAGAATTTCTAGATATATTTTTCTGATTTACAACTTGACCCAAAAGTTTAGAGAAATTGCAAAATGACCCCACTGGTAATTTTTGTGAATTTTTTTCTGATTCGATGTGAGCTCACACTTGGCAGACGTGAGCTTGAGGATAGTGGAGAAGACTACTCGGTCGAAGCGCTCATCCTAGACAAATCGAAAAGGTAAAATTTTGATTAAGTGTTTATTACTTTAGATATCACAACCAAGATCTTGTTTTGGAAAAGTTTTTAAAACTCTGGTTTTTCCCTAAATTTATTTTCTATTGTGTTTTCCAAACCCATTTTTCCAACATGTACAAGTGGTACAACTGTAGACAATATCTGAATTGTGAAGGAGTTTCCAAATGTTTTTCCAGAGGAACTACATAGGTTACCTCCTGATTGTGAGGTTGAATTTGGGATTGACTTGTCACCTGGAACTGCTCCGGAGTCCATTGCTCCCTACCGTATGACACCTAAAGAGCTTAGGGAACTTAAGGTTCAACTTCAGGAGCTTCTAGATAGAGGGTTCATTAGACCAAATTTTGTAAATATTGCATATTTGTTGTTATTATTATTAGTTCCAAATCTTACGTTTCATTATTTATTAAATGTTATTTTTAAACACACACTTGTGTCCTAAATATGTGGTTTTCACACATATATGCGTGTAATAGAATTTTTATATTAGTAATGTTGTTAATCGAGTTGGTGTCACAAGTCAACTTGAAACTAACTCGCAATTGATGACAATGCAATGATAAATAATTGTAGTGCATTTAGTATTGTTAATGTGATGTATTTATGTTGTTAATTTATTGTGTTTTTGTGATTAATTAGTTTCAAACCATAGTTCCATTGTCTATTGTATGTTATTTTTAAATACATATTTGTGTTTTATATCTATGGTTTCCACACGCTACGCGTGTGATAAGATTTCTAACTTATTAATAATGTTGTTAATTGAGTTGGTGTCATAAGTCAACTCAACACTAACTCATAATTAATGACAACACCATGATAAATAATTGCAATGCATTTAGTATTGTTAATCTAATGTATTTATGTTGTTATTTTCATGTGCTATTGTGATTAATTAGCTTCAAACCATAGTTTAAAACCATATGTTTCATTGTGCATTGTATGTTATTTTTAAACATATATCCGTGGCTTTATTTCATGGTTACCACACGCATACGTGTGTCACAGAATTTCTTATAGATAATGTTACTCATTGTGTTGGTGTCACAACTCAACTCGATATTTAATTTTTGAAAATAGAATTTTAATATTAAATTTTATTTTCACTAACTTGATAATGTTTTGACATGCTATAGAAAAATGATAATATCATGATAAACAATTAGAGTACATTTAATAGTCTTAATATAATGTATTTACCTATTTCAATTTTCTTTTACTCATAACATAAACTATTTTTTATTTTGATTTTGTACATATTGCATGTTTTGTTATTATTAGTAGTTTCAAATATTACATTTCATTATTTATTATATGTTATTTTTTGAACACATACCTATAACTATAACACCCCTAACTCGTATCCGACGCCGAAACAGGGTTACGGAGCATTATCGGACTTATGACTTAAACAATCATGCATTTTATAATCAATTATCATTCAAATCAAAATTCAATCAAATACATTCATACAGTCCCTGCTATGAGCCCTTGAGGCCCCAAATAGACATTAAAAGTGGTTCGGGACTAAACCGAGTATTCAAGAAATTTTTAGAAAAATATTGAAAATTTTCAAAATGCAGGGGACACACGCTCGTGTGGCCAGGCCGTGTGGGCATTCGAAATGGGGACACACGACCATGTCCCAGCCCGTGTCCTACCTCGTGTAACTTACTGACTTGGGTCACACGGCCGGACCACACGCCCGTGTGCCAGGCCGTGTACCCTTCGGAATGGCCTCACACACCCGTGTGCCAGACCGTGTACTAAGCCGTGTAAAAATTGGAGGATGTACTGACTTGTGCCACACGACCAAGGCACACGCCCGTGTGCTAGGCTGTGTGAAGCTACTGACTCTAATTCTATATAAGTATCAGGGGACACACGGCCGTTTCACCTGGCCGTGTGTCACACACGGCTGAGACACACGCCCGTGTGGACAAAAATAGGCTATTTTCCAAGCCATATTCCTCACCCACATTGGTACCAACCTATACACATCAATTTGCATATAACCATGGCATAAATAGGCACTTAAAATCAAGCAATATCAAGTTTATAACATGTATTTCCACACATACAACATGATATCCATAAACACATTCAAATGATCACTTTAAAACTTACCAAATATACTTCTAAAGTATACTTAAATGGTTAACCTCACCTATGAGATATTGTGCCTAAATTCAACATGCATACAACGTTTCAACTTCAACCATTTGGTACCCTAATACCAATTCACAAACAATGCATTACATGACAACCATACATCATATACAATAAGGCCATTTACATAATTACATAACAAAATATGCTAAATTCAAGCCAAATCAAATGGCTAAATACACAATAAAACATAAAGGTTACCATTAGCCAAAATGACCTATACATGCCATTTAACCCAAAATATAAAGTCATAAGTACCAAAATAACGTTTGATAGTGTGATGCGATCTTCGACAACTTCCAATTCGAGCGAGCTTCCGAAACACTATAAAACACAGAAAAATAAACAGAGTAAGCAATTAAGCTTAGTAAGTTTGTAAAACATAGAATTAATCTTACCATATAATCACAATTTAGGTAAGAAATCTCAAAGCATAACTCAATTCAATCACATAACCATTCACCAAGTTAGCAAAGTATACATGTAAAAACTGGAAATTCATGTATGAATTCAACAATTATTAAAATTCCATGAATATGTAACATTTATATCGTATATCCTTATATGATATATATATATAAACCATTTCCATGTAAATACCTGTACTAGTTCGTATTGAACTTATATAATCTCATAATAACACTTTGCCCGTTGAACCACTTAGAATCTCGTTAGATACGCGGATAGTACACACGAGGTGTACTGAACTATAATCTGACAATTCCTGTACATGTAAGCTCATACGAGCGATAAACGATAAGCTCCTCCGAGCTGAATATCGATAAGCTCCTACGAGCTACAAGTCAGTAAGCTCATACAAGCTGTGGTGAGTCCGCAACACATGCAGGACCTCAACCAAAACGGTAACCCTAATGACATGTCATTTGTATCCTACGAATTCCTAAGGTTCAAACGAAACTTGGTAATCTTCGTATATTTTCAGTTATGTATTCAATAATTATACATAATAATTTAAACTAATCACATACATATATATTTAAATCAAAACATATAACTATGCAATATATTTACACGAACTTACCTCAAACTCGTACGGAGAAATACGATCGTTTATTCCACGACTTTATCCTTTCCCCGATTTAATTCCGAATGCTACTTTTCTTGATCTATATAATCAAATTTAACTAATTTAGACATCATTCTATTCAATTTACTCCAAAATTCAAGTTATGGTAAAATTACTATTTTGCCTCTATACTTTCAACTTCTTTACAATTTAGTCCCTAGGCTCGTAAAAATGAAATTCGTGCAATTTCATCCTTATACAAGCCTAGCTGAATTCTATATAAGCCTATAGCAGCCCATATTTCTCACAATTTCACACAATTAACACAAAATTTTCATTTTTCACAAATTAACCCCTAATTGACAATTTCATTAAAAATCACTTAACAAAAGTTGTTTATTTAACAAGTGTAACACCCCTAACCCGAATCTGTCGCCGGAATAGGGTTACGAAATATTACCGAAGTTTACGGGTCAAGTAATAGACATTTCATAAACGTTTAGCATTCATATCAGATTTCAATCAAATTTAATCATATAGTCCCTTACATAAGCCCTCGAGGCCCAAATCATGCATTAGAATCATGTCGGGACTAAACCGGGTGCTCAGAGAATTTTTTGCAAAATCTCAAAATTTTTCCTAGGTGCAGAGGTCACACGCCCGTGTGGTTCACATGGCCAGGGACACGCCTGTGTCTTAGGCCGTGTAACTTTCTGACTTGGGTCACACGGCCAAGCCACACGTCCATGTGCCAGGCCGTGTGATCAATTCTGAGCATTCTGTTTTGACATTTAAAAGATGCAGGGGACACACGGCCAGATGACATGCCCATGTGCTAGCCGTGTGTCACACACGGCTGAGACACACGCCCGTGTCTTTGCCCGTGTGGACGAAAATAGGCTATTTTCTAAGCCACATTTCTCACCTAACTTGTCTTCCACCTACACCAACACTTAAACACATTCACAAATCATATTCAAGCATTTAAAACAAGTCCAAATCATGTATTAAACATTACATAATTTCACATACAATCAATGTGCTCTTAAGCACCTCAAATGACACTTTACCAAATATGCTAAAATTAATCATTAATATGCCAACATGATTTTTATCAATCAACCATTTAAACACACACTAAAAATGTTATAGCCTTATTTGTTCATATCAAAACATGTTTATCACAAGCCATTCCAATGGCTAGTCATAACCCAAACATTCACATGCCAACATTGGCTAGTTAACCTATACATGCCATTAAAACTATAATTAATTTATCATATATACCAAGATGAGCCAATGGATAGTGTGAGTAATCTCCACCGATGCTTCCAATCCAACGAGCTTCTGAATTACTATAAGACACGGGAAAGTAAAACACATGAAATGCTTAGTAAGTTCGTATAACATGGTAAATAACTTACCATATATTTATATTCAAAATAAACATGCAAGGTACTACCAACCAATTTGGTTACAAGCCCTAAACACATATCTTTATCATGTTAGCCAAGTAATCACATATAATAATCCTTAATCATGGATGAAAAAAGTCATCAAGCAAATTCCACATTCCAGTAACAACTGATTCATGCATTATTATATCAGATAATATCATTTCCATGTACTTCATGTACACACGGGTAATAGTTCGTTTCTAAGTCATACTATCTTCTATAAACATCAAGAAACATGTATGGGCTCAATAATAATCAGATTTTCCATGTACATATGCTTTCCACATCATCTATTATTATACATATACAATTCATATTCCTGTATTTCAAGTACATTTTCATAATAGTTCATCTCAAGTTCAAATTATTTCATGTCGAAACTTTACCCATTAAATCATTTGAAATATCAATGTCACATAGGAAATACACTCAAGGTGTACTAATCTATATTCATGGATGAACATATTTATTAAACAAATTCCATGTTCATATATCATCAACTTGTATTTCCATAAATCATGTATCATCATTTCATGTATTTCAGGCAGACACTTGCAATAATTCATTTCATGTTCATATTTTCTCATGTCAGAATTTTGCCCGTTGAATTTATTTGAAATATCGATGGATACATAAGTAGTACACACGGAGTGTACAAATCAGAAATTCGTCAATTCATAATTACGGGTACTCATTAGAGTACATAATCAGGAAGCACTCTCTCGAGCCATATATCAGGAATGCTCATATGAGTCATGTAACAGGAAGCTTATCCTGGCTAAATCAGGAAACTCATAAGAGTTTAAAATGAAAAGTTCACAAAGAACTTTTAATCAGGAAACTCACGAAGAGCCTATCAGGAATGCTCACAAAGAGCCATGTAACGGGAGCTCCGGATAGCCATATATCAAGGAGTTCAGGCGAGCCATATCAGGACTCTCATAAAGAGCTGCGTTTGTGTCTGCAACATATGTAGGATCACAACCGATCACATAACAGGGCGCTCACAAAGAGCTACGGTAGTTGCAACACATGCAAGATTACTACCGATCAGGATGCTCGCAGAACTATATAACATGAAACTCGAAAGTGCTAATAACAGAATGCTCGTCTGAGCTATAGTATGTCTGCAACATATGCAAGACTACAACCATTACAGGAAATCCAGTAATCCATCGAATTTCATTTACTCAAACGGGACTTAACATTTTTCGGGCATTATCATTTATCGAGCTTTGTCGGATATGTCTTCAATTTCATATATATAATATTTATACAATTCACATGCACAACATTCAATTCAAGCATACAATTATACATAATTTAGTTACACGAACTTACATCGACAATTGTTCGTGTACCTAAAACCTACTAATCCAACATTTTTATTTTTTCCTCGTTCTAACTCCGAATTTGGTCTATCCGGATCTATACGAGTAAATTTAACATAAATTTAATATAATTCATACTCAACTTAGTCCAATTCACATTTTAGGAAAAATTACCGTTTTGCCCCTAAACTTTTAATTAATGATGATTTCGTCCCTAGGCTCGGAAAATGAAATTCATGCAATTTAATCCTTATTCCAAGCCTAGTCGAATTTTACAAGTAACATTTAAAACCCATGTATTTCATAAAATTAAGAATTTTTTCATGACTTTTCCATTTTTACAATTTAGTCCATAAATCATAATTTCATCAAAATTCTCTTTATAAAAGTTGTTTATCTATCAACAACTTTTCATTTTCTACCATAAATTTCAAAATTTCAGCATATTCATCCATGGCAAAATTTCTATACTTTGATAACTTTTCAAATTAATCCCCAAAATAGATAGATTATACTATTCCGATCTCAAAATATAAAAATTACTAAAAACAGGACAAGATTACTTACCCAATTAAGCCAAGAAAGCTTGCTTTCTCTTTCCTAGGGTTTCCATGTATTTTTGGGGAAGAAGATGATATAAAATGATGATATTTTTATTTTTTTATCATTTATCATCTTTTATTATTTCACTTTCTAATTTCATCATTTTCTTTATTTTATTTTCCATGGATGAATCATCATCCTTAACAACTAAGCATTTTTAATGGTCTATTTACCATTTAAGGACCTCAAATTTTGAATTCCATAGCTATTTAATCCCTTTAGCTATTAGAACTCAACTTTTGCACTTTGTGCAATTTGGTCCCATATCAAATTAAACATATAATCGGTAAAATTTCTTTATGAAATTTTCATACGACATTATTATCATACTGTAGATCATAAAATAATATTAAAATAAATTTCCTTTTCGAAATCAAATTTGTGGTCCCGAAACCACTGTTCCGATTTTACCGAAATCGGGCTATTACAACAAGGATTCATATTCTTCCATTAAACTTCAAGAACAACTAGAATGCTCACATGGAAAAACCCTAGGCTTTCAATCATATTGCATATTAGTCCCTTATTTAGCTAGGTTCAGCAACAACGATCCCGAAAACATAAAAATCAACAAAACGGGACATAAAACACTCACCATGCAGTAGCCGAAAGTTTGAAGCTCAAAAATGGTGTCTTTCTTAGGCAAAAATCGGTTGGGAGAAGAAAGAAGTGAAAAACATGATAGCTTGATCTTTATTTTTACTTATTTTATCATTAATTTACCTAATTACCATTTTACCCTTACCTAACTTTAAAAATTACACAATTACCTAGCCATGCACATCCACTAACTCATTTAATTGTCTAATTACCATATAAGGACCTTCACTTTAAATTTCTATAGCTATTTGACAACTTTGGCTATTAGAACACAACTTTCGCACTTTACGCGATTTAGTCCTTTTTCACAAATTGAGCATACAAATGGTAGAATTTCTTAACGAAATTTTTATACAATCATGCTATCATGCTGTAGACCTCAAAATAATATGAAAATAAATTTTAAGACTTCGAATTTGTGGTCCCAAAACTACTGTTCCAATTTCACAGAAAACGGGTCGTTACAGTAACACCCCTCGCCCGACTTGATTGTCAGGTCTGGGCTACAGGATGCTATAGACATTGTCAGAGCAAATACTTTCAAATAAATCATAAAAAAATCAATAAAAAAATCAAACATGTCGTAAACACATTCTCATTATGATACACAATTAAATTTGAGCCTTAATCGAGCTTACAAAAGCTTTTTTGTTAACCCGAGCACAAAATAGGACCAAATTGTAAAATTTTAAAAATTCAAGACTGACACCGTGACATCACCTCCTCCACGTCATGAAATTGCCAAACAGTTGGTCACATCGTGACCTAAGGTCACTCATCGTCGCGACGTGGCACACTGTCGACCGACGTTGTGATGAGGAAGATTGTTTGTCAGGACGTGGACTTTGTTTTTGATAAAATTTAAGCCATTTGGTACCTATTTCAATATAACCAAACCATTTATACAATTGGTGCATATTTTTACACTTGTACCTGTATAAAATCGATCCAAACTCATACCATACATTGCAAATAATCGTTTCCTAAATTAACTAATCCAATATGCCTCAATTTGGTACCAGATCATTTCAATTCAATTATACAAGTTCAACATAAGAACCATACACTTAACCATTTCATACCATCATTTAACCATGCTGTAATATCCTAAAATAGGGCCTAGGAGTTTGAGGACTGGCAAGCAGGTGTACGCCATTAGGTCTGGCGAGCAGGTGTATGCCAGCAGGTCTGGCGAGCTGGTGTTTGCCAGTGGATTTGGCGAACTATGATCGCCAGTGGGCTTGACGAAGCAGGGATTGCCAGAGGGCTTGGCTAACTGGGTGTAATTAACTGCATAACTATTCTAATTCTCACATTTTTCTTAAAAATTGGAAAGTATAATTAGGTGCTTAAGTTACACTTGGTATTATTATAATTAATTAATTTCAAATAACTATCTATAGTTCTTGTCCAACCCTTGAATATGAGGATAATGTGTTTTCACACACTGGAACCAATGTTTTCTTGTATTGACAACAATATCAACGTCAATCAAATTAAAACTCAATCGACTAATATGTATATATATTATATATATATATATATATATATATGTACGTGTGTGTGTGTGTTTTATAGGATTTCTAAGGAAGAATTAAACAGGACAATAAAGGTGTTGCATTTAATAATTGGTTTTCAAAACGCATCCGTAAAATTTGGTGAAAATGTAATTTCATTTCTGCTGACTTAATGAGATGGAAAAAAATGGCAAATAATGAGGGAAAGTTAGGAGAGGTGTAATCAACGCCACGCAACGGACCAATGCGTAATTGAATCGAATATTCATACTCTCTCCCTTCCCTTTCTTCTACCTCCAATTCATATCTTGCTCTGCAAATCCTCAGTTTTAACAATTTTTCTGAGATTCAAAGCCAAACACAAATCATAATTCGGAAGGCAGAGAAAGGAGAAGGGAAACCATGATAACGCGATCGAATTTAGCAGAGCAATTGAGAGAGTATCAGCTTCGATCTAAGCACGATTGGGCTTCCGTTTCGTTTTTCTCATCCACGTCTAATCTATCATCTTACAGGTATATTCCATGATTTTCTTCCTCCGCATTTTGTTTTTCCAATGTAAGGTTGAAGACAACATCTTCGTGCTTAACATGCTGGTTATGAAATGTTCTTTTGTTTCAGCTTTGATCGAAACGTTACAGATTTACCAAGATAAGCTAGGTTTTTTTTATAGGGTAATTAGGTAAAAGATTTGGTGGCTTTCTCGAGTATGATTTTTGTCTCTTTTTTTTTTTTTAAATTTCCGTTGAATTTCGTTTCTTTATTGATTTCATTTTCTCAATTTATTGATACATGTATTTAGATGTTAGAACGGGGAAAAAAAATCTTGAAAGATTCTCAATTCATTGCATTATCGTTTTCAAAATGTTGATGAAACTTTAAGTGGTCGAAGAAAGCGAAACTGACTCTGGACTTTCGTAAACTGCTATTGAGTCCTTATGATGAGCATTACACCTCAAAAAGGAAATATAAAAGAATGTTTGAAATTGTTGATCCATCTTAATATTCATCTCAAATAGATACTTAACTGCTGAAAGAAGCCTGCCGCAGGGTTGGGGGTAGGTTTTGATAGATTCCTTCTAAGGGCGTTTCATGTAGTTGATTTCTGGGAATTTGTGGTTATGATGAGTAGGTCTTTTGGTTAATGCTGTGTACCAAAAATTTAAGCTTAATTGATTATACTGCTATTATCCTGCTAGCCCTTGCTTTTCCGCATATGGTTTTCAATATTCCATACACTGAATCGGTGAATTGGATGATTGGTGTGTACATTAACTGTATAAGAGCAGAATGCTCTGGTGATTTACAGATTGTTTGGTGTGGCCAGATGCCCAGATTATTGCACTTAGCCTAGGATTCCTTTTCATTCATGTTCTAGTTCAGATTGAGAAGTCTAAGTTCCAGGAGTTGAAAAATGTAAAGCTTTGATATGTTTGTACTTTGGCCTAGTTCCAACAAGTTTTGACTGACATGTCTGTAAGGTTATGATTTAGATAAATTACATGACACAGGAGATTCCAACTTTTTATTGGGGAAAATAGATTAGAGAACGTGACATCTAGAATGCCAGTATTTTTATTTGGATCCACTAATTTTGTCTTCATTTTGCTATCTATTTTCTCTGTCTCAGCAATAGACCAATTCTAATAGTTGTGCTGTCCTTTCTGTTTTCTGGGTGCAGGGTGGATGTTATGGTCTTTGTGATATGGGAACTTGTCATTTTAGCTTTCCTGGTTTTTTCAGCTGTTTCTTTGTATTTTGGGCATATGCAGCTTGCCTTTATCCTAGTATGCATAACAATGCTATTGCTTCTCTGCATGAAAATCACAAAGCAAGTAAAGTTGGCCAGGAAAAAGAAAAGAAGGATGCTTCTTCCATTATCTATTTAGAGCTACTTGAAGCTTGGATTAGTTTAAAAGGGACCAATTTTTGTGGTGCAAATTTGAGATTTATTGATCATTGCATTAGGGCCACACATGCACTGGTCTATTTTAAATATGTAATTGTGGCTGAAGCTAGCTGAAGAAGGAATATGAATAGGATCACCTCGAAACATGGTTTACCACGGTGAACCTAATGGTTGGAAATTGAAAGTTGGGATGTTCTACTTTTACACACAGCAGTTAGTTTGAAGGTATGTTTCCTTCTGGCTACCTTTATGCTATTAATGCAAGGGTCTGAAAAATTATATTGTAATTTTAATCCAAGTGGGAATATATTGAACAATATTTGCTTCATTTAGTAGTTCTTTTGTCATTTAGTTAAAGACATCAGAGGATAGAGATGGATGGCTTGAGTGATTGAAACATATTTTTCTTCTATTATGTACCCATACAGTAGTTGATTTGCAACAGATCAAATACCATACAGGATTTCAAGTTTTCCCTGTTGATGGAAGAGTTATATCTCTTGTATATTTTGGCTTATTTGATGTCATTATAGGTTTTCACAAGATAAAAAATATGCTACTAAGTTGTGGCAAACAAAGAACAGGGATTATAATGATTTGGGGGATTTAAAGAAGTGATTGTCATGGTTTTTTCACACACTCAAGACAGGGATAGATAGACCAAGGAGGAGGAGGATGGTAATTCAATTTAATTATGCAATTCAATTTAAAATCTGCAAAAGATTTGAACATCTTCAAATTTTTCACAACACAGCACGCGCTTTTGATTCAAGTTATACCAAATAATTTTTTCCCTTTCATATCTCAATGTTTATTAAAGGCTTATATGTAAAAAAGAAAAAGAAAAAAAAAACCTTTTAAGAAAATGCAAAAAAAAATCAATTAGGCTTTTGTATTAAATTCACATTCAATTGAGTCCTTACTGTTAATTAAAATAATCAATTCATCCTTTCTGTTAACGAAATTCATGGTTGACTACCACTAAAGTAAATTCATGAATTAATTAGGTGACATGACTAATCAGACGGTAACATATGATAGTTTTTTGTTTAATTTAATATTTTCTCATAAATATTAAAAAAATAAAAAATAAAAAAATAAAAAAGTATAAAAAGTATTAAATATTAAAAATATTAAAATTGATATAAACTTATAAAAATTATTAAAAAATAATAGAAACTTATAAATATTAGTAAAAATATATAAAAATCTAATAAATTATAAAAATTATAAAATTAATAAAGCATATATTTAAAATTTTATAAAAATTCTTTAAAACTTATAAAAAATCATAAAAATATAAAAAAATTAAATATTATAAATATTATAAATATTAAATTTGATATAAACTTATAAAAATTATTAAACACATCATAAAAACTTATAAATATTATAAAAATATAAAAATCTAATAAATTATTTATAAATTTTATAAAATATATTTAAAATTTTATAAAAACCTATAAATTATAAAAAAATATAAAAAAAATATAAACCCCTAAAATTATAATGAACACATAAAATCACACCAATCGTTGAATAATAAGAATAGTCATTATATCGTTAGGATTATTTTAATGTTGAATAAAATATTCTCAATATTCCAAAAATAAAATGGTAATTATGGGACCCTCTTTTTTTTATAGATAAATTATTACTTTAAAAATTTATCTCCAATTTCTTACAGTATTGTAGTTTGGACATTGAAAAGTTGAAATTTGTTTGCTAAATATTGTATGATATAATATATTTTTGGTGAAGTTAGATGCTATCAAACTAAAATTTCATTACCCAACTATTAGCATATGTCAGTATGAAATATTTTGACCAAGGTTCAGAACCAGATTGATGGTTGAACCGGTTAGGCCATTGGTTTGCCAGTTCAATCAGTCCATCCAATTCAATTAAATAAAACATTAAAATATTTAAAAAATAAAAAAAAGTCGAGTAAGTTACATTAATAAAATATGGGTAAGTTACATTATTAATCACTCAACTATTAATAAATTTCTCTTTTGGTCACTTAACTATTAGTAATTTTTTTTGGCCAGCAAACTATGAAAAGTTACAAAACGGTCACTCAACTATAAATTTTGTTTTTTTAGTCATCAACGGACTAACAATGGCAACTTTTAAAATTGCCATAATAGCAATTAACCCTCAGCATTTGCACATTGTGTCAATTTAGTCTTAATTCTAAAAAATCTAATCATTAACATTTACACATTGTATAATTCGGTCTTTTTTCAGTTTTGCTATTCTTTGTGACCCTTTCACTAAAAAAGTTAAAATACAAATTTATCAGTTAAATCTGATTAAAGATATAAAAAAAATGGAAGCACCAAAAAATCCAAAATAATAGTTTTCATCTTTTCTCGATCTTATAAAATTAACCCACAATATCACAAAGAAAAACAAAATATAAAAAAACCCCAAATTATACAGTGTGTAAATGTTGAGGGTTAGATTTTTTTTGAATCAAAATTAAATTGGCATAATTTATAAATGTTGAGAGTTAAAGTTGCTATTATGTCAATTTTAAAAGCTACCAATGTTGTCTAGCTGATAAACAAAAAAAAAAAATTATATAGTTTGGTGTACATTTTGTAACTTTTCATACTTTGAGTAACCAAAAAAGAAATTTACTAATAATTGAGTGATTACTAATATAGTTTATCCATAAATTATTAAGATTGATTAGTTAATTATTACATGTAATATATAAAAATAATTAATTTTTTAACAATTGATTCTTAATCTATTCTATTATTTAAATTTTCTCTTAAATTATGTTATACGACATCAACTCAAAATAAAAAAACCCTCAAATTATAATCTATTGGGTTGAGTATTTCATCTTCCCTAAAAATAATTTTATTTCAAATCATCATTATGCCAGCAATACCACTCACCCAAATACACACGTATTGGCACAAGAGAAAATGATAAAAATATCAAATAATTCTTAAATATTTCCAAAGAAAACAAAAAACTACTACCCAGTTTCACAATTTTCTGTAATAGGGAAATATGGGTAGTGGTCTTAAAACTACAATTATGACCAACAACTTTTCAACAGCAAAGAAGAATATTTAAGAATTTGAGAAAATTTATTTGTGTAATTTTTAAGTTACCTTTACATCAACCTTTTTTTTTTTGGGGGGGGACAGTAATATATGTGTAAAATATTGAAATGTTTATATTTTCTATCAACTTAAAAAAGGAAAATAGTGATATGAGAATGGGGTGTTTAAAAATTACATAATTGGCTCTTCAATTTTTATTTTTTTAAAAAGATCGTCATTTTAGTTATTTATTTATTTATTTTCTTATTTTTTTAACCCTTAAGCTTGTATTGTTTATCAAATCACTCAAAATATATAAAAAAGTTGACTTTTGATTTTTTTTTAAAAAAAATCTAAAAATTAATTAATTACTTATGTGACAATCCACATGTATGCCACATAAGTAAAGTTAACAAATGTTAACTTTTTCATCCATTTTAGGGTGATTCGACAAACAACATAAGTTTAAAGGCTAAAAAAGATAAAAAAATATTTAAAAAAAATTTAAATAAATATTTTTTATAAAATTGAAGGACTAAATAAATTATTATGCCTTTTTAAATGAGGGCAACAAGGGCGGGAAAGAATGACAATGGAAGCCAAAGCCAAACTATTGATCAATGCAACCAACATCTGTTTGATGAAGTATTTTGAATATCAAATAGATAAATTTTATAAATAGGGAGAGTTAAATTAATAGAAAGTATATGTATTAAAGATTAAATTGTTTTATAACCAAAAGCGGAGCCAAAAATTTTAAACTGTGAGTCTAACTTTTGAAAAATTAAAATGATTATATAGATAGTATAAAATAATGTATAATATTAACTCACAATTTCCTCTTTTTTTTTTAAAAAAAAAAAAATTGTGATTGTGAGGTTGATAAGGTCGTCTTTGCAAATATGTCATTATGAGAATGTTTGTATCATTTGGATGATAATATGTATTTTTAATTTTTAATTTTGGACTAATCAGAAAATTTTTCAAAACTGAATTCAACTCAACTCTCTATACTTTTTTTTTTTTCCGAATTAAATCACTTACATTCTTTTGATTGTTATGAGAATGCAATATGTCAAATACAATATGAAAACATACACAAGGTTCACAATAATGACACTATCAACAACATGTTCTAAATAGAAATGCAAAAAGAAATCCATGACTATAAAGACAATCAATCCTAATTTCTCCAAGTATTTGTATTAATCAACTTTTAAAAATTATTACTCAATCAAGATATTAGGAATCTTATACATCTCAAAATCATTCAATGATAAAAAATGAATCTTGCATAAAAAATCTCAATTCTTCACAACAAAAACCACAATCCTAATTTTCTAGATATTAATCAATAAAATTATCAAATTAAGGAAATCTTATTATCAAAATTATAAAATGTACAAGAAAATAAGAATTTTTTTGAGAAAAAAATGATTAATGTTGAAATAAAATAAAGAATTAAAGGTTTTGGGGGGGGGGGGGTTAGTGCTAGACAAAATAATAAATTTTTAAAATTTTTATAAGGTATTCACCAATTATATAAATTAAAATTTTCTTTTTAAATTACTCCACTGCTACTGATTATAACAATTAAAAAAGTTCATGTCTAACGAAACATAAACAAAAACATGTTAATAATTTTTTTAATACAACAAAATTAATAATTAAATGATGACAAATTATGTAATTTACCTTATATTTTAAGTGTCATTATTATGAAGCCCGCATCTTATCAAGTAAATTATAATTAGGGGTGAGCGTTTGATCGAATTGAATGAAAAAAAAAATAAAGTTGATAAATCTTATTTTATCATCCTAATTCGATTTGAAAATTTATCAAATCGAATCGAGTAAGATGAAATTAGAATCGAATCGAGTAAGACGAAATTAGAATCAAATTAAATAAGATGGAATTCGAATCGAATCGAATATATTTGTTCAAGTTAAATTTAAAAAATGACTTTGAGCTCGGATCATTGTAACTACTGCCACCCACCATAATTAAATTTGTTATTAACTTTCATGCTTATTTATTAATCTTTTATATATGGTTGGATTCTTTGCTTGTTTAATTGCTTCAATTATCTTCTGATTCTTGTTACCATGTATTTTGAAATTAAATGTAATTTTTTTTAATAAAAGTTATTTTAAAGATAAAATGTAAAATTGATATCAACAAAAAAATTTAACACAAATAATTTTATGGCATCATCAATAATTCAATTTTTAACAGAAATTGATAAAGATTCAACATGATTAAACAATTCAATAATATAAAAAGTACAAAATTTGAAATTTAATTAAATAATATAAATAGTAAAATAAATTAAAAAAATGGGTTTAGAAAGAAATAAAATTTTGGGAAAAAAAAAAGAAAAAAAATTGGGGATTAAAAGTTTTTGGGAAGAAAATAAAAGAAAAAGAAGTTTGAGAGTTTGAGGGAAAGTAAAAAGGTTTAAGAGGTTAAAGGAAGGGACGTAAAAAGAATTGATATTTTGTTTATTTAAATTCAAAAATTCAACTCGAATCGAACTCAAAATTTAAAAATAAATTCGAGTTAATTCGATTAACTCAATTCAAATAATTCAAAATGTATTAGTTACCCTAACACAAGTTTATACCAAATCTTCTTATTTCAAACTTCCATTTGCTAGTTCCAAATTAACATAATAAACAAGTAAAAGAAAATCTATTACAGCATAAATTAGAAAAAAAGGGCGAGGAACGCAGGCAGAAGCATCAAGTAGTGGTGGTGTTTCACAAATTATAGATGTTGTTCAAAGTTTGGAGGTGGCGAGCTTTATGAGATCCTTCCTAAGAATCTTGCCAGATGGATTCTTGGGTATTGAAGCTACAAATGCCACTTTCCGAATTCTTTTATATGGGGCAACCTGTTCATTTCATTTACCCACCAATTTAACAACTTGATAATTCAACAGAGTTAAACAACCCAATTTCATTCACGTGCATACCTGTCTACCCACGAAATCCATCACTCCTGTCTCCGATAAATTGCTTCCGGGTTTTCTTACCACGTATGCCATCGGAAACTGACCAACCTCCCTGTCAGGAAACCTGAAACACCCAATCACTAAAATTATACACATGCCCAACCTCCGGTGAGGTCCATATAAGAGGTGACAACTTACGGAATAACCGCAGCATCTAAGATTTCCGGGTGGGAAAGGAGCAATGCCTCAAGCTCTGCAGGAGGAACCTGCCAAATCAAAACTATCACTTTGTTTGTTTTTTATATCCCTTGTACAAAAGGCAAGCCAATTTGGGGGGTCATTCACCTGATATCCCTTGTACTTAATCAGCTCCTTCAACCTGTCAACTATAAATATGAAGCCATCCTCATCAATATAGCATAAGTCGCCAGTCCTCAGCCATCCGTCCGAGTCAAGTGTCGACGTCGTTGCTTCTGGATTACTGAAATAACCTACAATACCCAAGTCAAAGTGTCTGTTTAGGGGCATTTGCACCCTCCCTTATTACCCTAATGTTTCCTCAGCAATTTCAAAGCTAATCAGTGGCCAACCCTCAAAAACAATTTTTAATCTAAATAATAAAGAAACCATTCCAGCATATATAATTAAACAACCAAATATGCCCAAACACTCATCCGTCACCTACCACGAAAAAGTCAGAATATGGAATAAAAAAGGCGCATTTTGCTTTTGGTCTAATTTGCCCCCAGTCCCTCTACTATTTGGAGTTTTAAAAATTCAGTTTCTCTGTTTTTCATGAATTCCTTTTGTCCCTTATACTAAGAGTTGAAATGCATTTTGTTTATTCTACTCTAAATTTAAGCAAATTAATCACTGTAGATTAGATTAAAAAGTAAATTGATCATCTTATTAAAAATTTCATCTATTTCTACCATTAAAATCTGGTTTCTAGATATTAACATAAAGTCCACCTAGCACGCCACATGTCACTATCTGATTATTTCATCAGCTACATCAATTTTTAACTGTATATATGGATGAAATTTTTTACAAAAAAGGTAAATTTACTCTTTAATCTAATATACATAGATTAATTTATTATTTTTAAGTAAAAGAACAAAATAATGACTCCGGTACAGAGCTTAGGGACTTTCATATTAAACTTACCTCTATTTTTTTATTTTTAAAAATTAAAGTGCGATTCACTACACTGATGATGTTAACTAAAGTAAGATTAGTGACTAATTTTGAATATTAAAATATCACATTTAACAATAATCAAATATTAAAATATTAAAGTCTTAATTTAATTAACATAGATATTGTTATCAATATTTTAATTCAATTAAGATAGATATTATTATCAATATAAGAAAAACATTTGAGGAAGCTGAAACTCATTCCTATTCCTATTCCTGGTTCATAAAAAACTAAATTAAGTCCACAAAGTATATAGGAAGTAAGAGAATATTCAAACCCTTGGTGTTTTTTAGTGGCTTTAAAGGATATTAATAATTAGGATAATACCTTTCATAACGGAGGGGCCCCTAAGCCAAAGCTCACCCGTCTGGTTCACGTTCAAAGCCTTACCACTATCCGGGTCCACAACCTTAGCCTCCATGCTAGGCGACAACATCCCCGCCGTACCATACTTTCGGCTCTCTTCCAATGAGTCCGTCGACGCACCAATCCCAGTTGACTCAGTCAAGCCGTACCCTTGAAGAATCTTTACATTCGGATACTTCTCCAGAAAACCCTCAATCACTTCTTTACTCAGTGGTGCCCCACCTGACAACGCCGAATGCAACGAACTCAGATCGTACTTCTTCCGTATCTGATCGGCGGCGTTTACCATCGCCACCAGAATTGGTGGCACCAGAGGTAGGTAGGTTGCCCGGTACTTCTCGATGGTTGATAGCATGTCGTGCATCTCGAACTTCGATAAAACTATGACCGTTGATCCAGAGGCCAACAGCCCAGTGGCAAAGGCTACTAAGCCGTAGATGTGAAACATGGGAACCGTGCAGATGAACTTTTCTCCTACTTCTATGCTGAACCTGTTTATAACCGTTTGTACCATGGCTATAAGATTTCTATGAGATGAAACCACTCCCTTGCTAGCACCTGTCGTACCAGAGGAATAAAGCAGAGTCGCCGTGTCATCCTGGTTGACTCGGTCCCTCACTCGACTCCCACTCGGTTCCCTCTTCATCATCTGATGTAAAGTTGTTACAATCTTCGCTTCCCCAGCCTGACTGCTCACGTGATCTTCTAGAAGCACGATCGGGATGGTGGAGCCTGCTAATTTAGGGAGGAGTTGAGGAATAGTGAAGGCGAGAACTGGCTTAGAATCGGCGACTTGTTTCCCGATTTCATTAGCCGTGTTGAGAGGGTTGGTGGTGGTTATGATAGCGCCCAGGGACATAACAGAGAGGCAAACAATGGGGAAGAAGATGGAGTTGGGTGAAAGGAGTAGAACCACATGGCCTTTCCGGATTCCCATGTCGGAAAGACACGTAGCGACGGAATCAACAGCCCTCCAAAGCTCCGAGAAGGTGAGATGGCGGCCGGTAGCGGCGTCGATGAAGGCAACTTTACCGTGGTGAGCCCGAGCCGAGATAAATGTGGTGACATCGAGGGAGTCGTTCTTGGGGAGTGGAATGGGTTTGCGCTTGCTGTAGAAGGTAGAATTGGATCGGCAAAAGCCACTCCTTGGATCGATTGCCAAGCTCATGTTTTCCGCCATGGATTTGCAGTTCCAATGTTTTTCTTATTTTATTTTTCTACTCTTCAAATAAAGTCGGCTGGTAGAAGAATCAATTTTATATTATAAGACAGCGAAGTATGGGCAGTCACATAAGCGAGTGAGCAAGTTTAGGTCTTTTGAACAGTCCGCGTGGTCGGAATCCTTACGTGGCACGATCAGGATCGTAGGATGGAAACAAAGTTGAACTTTTGTCGTAAGATCAAATTGAGTAATAGAGGAACGTGTTTGATTGTGTTGCCACGTGTGGATTTATCTGTATTTGTCACATATCGCACTATACATGGTCGTCGCCCGCCATCCTACTCTTCCGTGACCTCTCTTTTCTTTTTAATTTACTTTAAAATATTATTTAATTTGTCACATTTTTTTTTATTTGTAGTTTTAAGATTGGTCACTTTTGTAAAGATAATATATTATCACTAATGATTAATTTTGCCCAATAACTTTACAAAAAATATTATTTTATTTATTTATTTTATTTTTTAATCTTTAACTTTACACTTTTATGTCAAATCACTTAAAAATGAATGAAAATATTAATGTTTGTTAATTTTACTGAAGTGGCATACATATGGATTATCACATGGATAATATGTCAGTATTTAATTAATTTTTTTAAAATTTTAAAACGTATTAAAAATATTTTTATAATTTTTAATTTTAAAAATAAATTTCTATATTTTTGAATTTTTAAAATTTTAAAAAATTAATTAAATACTGGTATATCATCCACGTGAAAATTCACGTGTATACGTCAATAAAGTTAAAAAATATTAATTTTTTCATCCATTTTAAGGTGATTTGAAAAAAAGCACAAGTTTAAGAGCAAAAGGGCAAAAAATTAAATAAAAGACTAAATTGACTTATTATTATTATTATTATAAAGTTGGAGAGCCATATAAATAATTATGCCAATATATTACCAAAAAAAAAATTAATAATAGGTTTTTTTTATTTGGGTAATATCAATAATAGGACTTTGACAATGACACCTTAAAAAGTAAATGTCTTACAAAACTCTCTTACTATATACTGGATTGCATTTTAGTCCATTTATTGAAAAAATAGTAAATTAACACCTTTAAGTTAGATGAGTGAGCAAAATAGTCCATCCGTTAAAATTTGATGTTTATATATAAGGTATAAGAATAAATTTAGCCTTCAAACTTTACACATTTATTTAATTTGACCCTTGCTCTTTTATTAGAAGTAAATTAGAAAAATTTAAAACTAATAAAGCTAAAGAGTAAAAGAGGCCTTAGCAACAAATTTTAAAAAATTATTTAAGCTCTTTTAAATTTTAAAAATTATTAAATAATTAAAAAAATCATAATTATAAAATTTTTATTAAAAATTAACAATATTGGGTGTTCAAAATCTTATGAACATTAAAATTTAATAGTTGGATATTAAAATCTTATGACCATTAAAATTTAATTGTTAAAAATTAACAATACTGTTATGACCATTAAAATTTAAAGGTTGGATATTGTTATTTTTTAATAATTTTTTTATAAATTTTCTTTATGATTTTTAATAATTTATAAATTTCAAAAGGGTTTAAATGATTTCTTTTTAATTTGTTACTAATGCCTTTTTGACTCTTTTGTCCTATTAGTTTTAAAAAATTAATTTACTTTCAATAAAAGAGTAGAAGTTAAATTAAATAAATGTGTAAAGATTGAGGGCTAAATTTGTCATTATACATTATATATAAACACTAAAACAAGCACTTAACGGGTTGTTTTGTCACTAATGTATCGTACAAAGACTAATTTATCAATTTTTTTAGTAAAAGAACTAAAATGTAATCTAAAAAATAATACAGGAAACTTTGTGATACTTTTACTCTCTTAATATCACTGTCTATGTAATACTTTTTTTCTCAATTGTAATTTGACTCAATATCTAGAGAGAATCAATAATAGAGATCCAATCTATTTACATAGATAAAGTGTTTAGGAGTTGAGGTTTTTTCGTTAACCAGACCAATTCTTTTCAAATTAAAAAAGAGAGAGTAAATTATACTAGCCATTTTATTATCAAATTTTTTTGTTATTCAACTATAAAAAGTTATAAAATGATCATCTAATTATTCAATTTTTTCTTTTTTGGTCACTAGACATTAAATGGTTGATAGAAAAATGACATGTTAGTTTTTAAAATTTACATAATAGTAACTTTAATCCTCAAACATTTATACATTGTGTCAATTTAGTATTTGATTCCAAAAAAATAAAAATAAATAAATAACAATCTGCATCTACACATTGTGTAATTTAATCTTGCTTTTTTTTTTGTAGTTTTACTTTTCTTTGTGGTCATTTCACCTAAAAAGCTTTTAAAAAATAAAATTATTAGCTAAATTTGATATATATAAATATATATATATATATACACGTACACAAAAAATAGAAACACGCAAAAACCCAATATTATAATTTTCACGTTTCTCATTCTGATTAAAATTTCATAAAAAAAAAAAGAAACACTCAAAAACCCAATATCAAAAACCCAATATATGTATCATGCCTATTAATTTTTTTTCCAAAAAAAAATATGTCGATTTTTTTTTCCAAAATTTAGGGAAATAGGTCGTTTTTGGAGAGAGAATACAAAACGCCTTTTACAAGAGTACAGGGCATGCTTTTAGCCTCCTTGTTGCCACCTCAACTGAAGGCGCTTCTTGCTAGATGCGTTTTTGTCCCAGCTAAGTGCGCCCCCTTTGACTTGTTTCTTAAAACCGTGACCCAAACCCTAAACCTTAACCCTACACCCGGGATTCTCAGGATAAAATTTCAAAAGCCTGGGAATCTCGGGATAAAATTCACACATCCCATCCAATTTTTCTGTGGCAGATAATAATGTTATCTTTAAAAACTTTTCAGAAAAACGCTACTTGTTAGAAGCGTTTTTTTTTTACTTGTCATGTCCAATATTTTCCAACATTTTGAAATTATGTTTCATATTCGGTGGTAGAATTTCCTATAAATTGAAGACATTCTGTGTAGAGGTTTCCAAATTTCGAGAAGATTGTTTTCATAATGAGGTTTGCATAAGGAGACCATTGATGATGCTAAAATCTGAAGTTTAAAAATCGACCCAATAAAGCAAATTAGTTCCAGTAAGTGTCATTGTTTTAATTTGGATAATTAGTACTTATTTTTTTTGTAGAATGTTTTTGTTTTAAACATGTGAAACATGTTATTTGGGCGAAGATGAGTAGACGAATTAGAGACGTTATTTATTAGGACGGTCAAATTTATGACACCGATATTGAGGTCGTTTTTGTATCAGCCCAAACTATAGAATTGGCTTTCAACCGGAGCATAAAGTTGAACGAGCTTCGGTCAAGAATTAGAAGGAAAGTGTCAACTTCAAGCCGAAGGAGAATTACGATCTTGAAAAATAAACATCTAATGTCATTGAACCCTGTTAGATATGATATATTTGAGGTAAAGGGCGACATGGATGTCGAGGTGATGCTTGATAGGCATTGCTTTAGTGGAAAGGCCATACTAGAGTTATATGCTCACTTTGTTGATGTCGAGGAAAGTGGTTTGAGTTTGACAATAGTTTCAGTAAATTTTTTTTGGAAGAAGAAGTAGAAAGTCAAACCACACAGTTTGTGCGATGGTTTCACAGCATTGTTACAAAGCTTCTACCAAGAAATGCCGAAATCATCATTGGGAAGGCATTCCTCGGTTTCAACACTCAATTTCAACTTTGGTGTACAGTCGAGGTTAGTTGGTAACCTAAACTTAAAGACTTTGACACGACATTATGTGAGTGCTTTCGATTTCAACTTCGCAACGTCGATGTTCTATGTTGGAAACACTTATGCGGGTATGCCATCAAGTTAAACCGGTAGTCAATTTGAAAGTAATATTGGTTTTCATGTAGGGTTTACAAGAACAGATGATGTACTCCCTACAACTTACATTGGCGAAGGGACATCCAATCCTAGATTATGCCACTTACTTTGATTGTATCAAAGAGATATTTAAATGTTCTCAATGTTATAGAAGATTAGCTTAATTGGAAGGTGATTGAGGTTTTTAATGAATGTTTTCTATTGATCTTTTGCATGAGTTCATATTAAAGTTGATTAAGGGTGACTTGAAGTGTGGTTGAGGTGTTTTCTACTTGAATTTTTGGTCTCATGCACCCAAGTTTCAGAAATTTGGGTGTTAGTACCAAAACTTTAAAAGTTAGTGGCTAAATTTTAGTTTCAGGGATCCAAGTTTCGGAACCCATACTAAAGGTATCAGACCCTTTGATGAAAATAGCTGAAAAACTACAATGTTTGGCCTAAGTTTCGGTACATGACTTTTAGGTATCGAAACATAGCCTAAGGTATCGGAACATGGGGGTTATGTATAATACCTAGCCCCCCGAATAGTGCCACATCATTTGTTTTGTGAATTTCCAGCCAATAGAAGCTCGTTTTTGGTCATAGACACTAATATCTCTTGAAAAGAGTTATATTTCATGCCTTTAGACCTAGCTAATTTCCTGTACTTAAGCACATTTAGTTACACTTTAATACATTTCATTAGTATTTTTCCTTAATCATTGCATTAAGAGCTTGGACTGTGTTTAAATGTTATTTGTTACTTTTAATTGCTTGTGGAAGGACTGTGTTTGGTGGATTTACATGTACAGGATGAGGAACAAGAAATAAAGGAGTGAAGGTTTGCCAAGGCAAAACGATGGACAGTTTGCCAACTTGTATGCTGTGGCATTCGCGATTTCGAGAAGATGACCGAGTCAACAGTCAACGCGTACCAGTTTCAGCCAACTCTACTTGTACCAGATAAATCTGCCTAAAAAGAGGAAGAGATAAATCTTGGTCTGTTGGTTTTATCTTAGAGAAAAAGAATTTAAAAAGAGGAAAAAGATAATGAGATAATGAGCTGATGTAACACCCCTTACCCGTATTCGACACCTGAACCGGGTACGAGGCATTACCGTACTAAACTTGCTCAAATAATAAAACCTTGATCCATAAAATTTTAATCTGAAATAAAACTCTTCATTCAAGACCTTAATATCCTTATTATAGGCCTACGAGATCCTAAACTTGCACCTGGAATGATTCGGGACTAAACCGAAAACTTTTGAACACATAGACAAATTTGACTTAAAACAGGGCCACATGCCCGTGTGAAGGGTGGAACACACCCATGTGGTATATCACATGCCCGTGTTCCACACCCGTGTGGATTTATTTTCTACTTCGAACCTACAGAGGTTTTCACACGGCATGACACACGCCCGTGTCCATAGCCCGTGTCTCTCACACGACCATGACACGCCCGTGTCCTCGCCCGTGTGTGAAAACCTTGACATTCTGTTTATGACATCATCATCACAATAAGGTCACACGGCCAAGGCACACGCCCGTGTCCTTAGACCGTGTGTCGAATTAAATTCTTAATTTCAGTTGCAGAATTCACAAGGCTGGAGCACATGCCCGTGTCTTAGGCCGTGTCTCCCACACGATCGAGACACATGGCCGTGTCTCTACCCGTGTGTTTACTACTGAGCATACTGACTTGCAAACCTAGCATGCAAGGGGACACACGGCCTCTCCACACGCCCGTGGGGCTGAGCGTGTGTCACACACGGCCTAGAAACATGCCCGTGTGTCTACCCGTGTGGTCATTTGTAAGGCTATCTACAAAGCCAAATGACACCTTGCAAAGCAACCATACTTATGCCAATTCAGTTCAACACATATCATGACCAAATGGCACCTCTAAGAACTCATAATTCAAGACATCCACACAAGCATACACTTCATGAAATTCATCATCATTGAATATATGAACATGTCAAATATAGGCCAATTTCCCATGACCATTTACAAAATGAATTGAACAACATTAGTAGCCAACACTTTGGCTAACAATTATGACATAACAAAATGACCAAGCCCTATACATGCCATACTCAAAATGAATCTAATATGGCTATACCAAAAAGTAGTCGATAGTGTGATTTCCGAACTCTGACGTCCCACGATTCCCGAGTTAGCTCGGCAACACTACAAGGAAAAGGGAAACGAGAGGGGTAAGCATAAAGCTTAGTAAGTTTGCATGAATAAATAGCAACATAAAGGCTCATAATGCCATCCAACCATTATATTGAATAAACACCAAGTCTCAAGCACATTTTCCATAACTTATTCATGCTTACTCTTACCATTTACATATCAAGTCTCATATCGTAAAATTTCTTGTGAATTACTCACATGCACCTGTATCACTTCACCACATAACTTTAGTACTAATTTCGTCTCTATTTTAAGCTTAACTACTTATCCCATTGAATCACTTGGGATACTCAAAGATACAAAATCATCATCTTACACACAAACACGACGCCGTTGCCACATCCCAGATGCGATCTTACATGGGATCACATTTTGATGCCGATGCCATATCCCGGATATGACCTTATACGGGATCTCATTTCAGTGTCGATGCCATATTCCGGATAAGGTCTTATACGATTTTCATATTCAATACTGATGCCATATCCCAGATATGGTCTTACATGGGGTTTCATTTCGGTGCCGAGGCCATGTCCCAGACATGGTCTTACACGGGACCTTACCCATCTCAAGTCTTGATGATAATATTCTCTCATTTATTTAAGTCCAATCGGGACTTCAACATCATAAATTTTCATTATTTCATCATTCAACATCATTACTCAAATTCATAGAAACGATATACATCATCATTAATATCAAACAGTTTAAGGCTTAAAAATACGATGTTGAATTTATTACACACAAACTTACCTCGATTTCAAAATAGGCTAAATTGCTGATCTAGTCTGATACCTTGCCCTTTCCTCGGTCAAGGCTAATTCTTCGTTCTTCTTGATCTATAATAACAATTTAGCTCATTTAATAATCACATTAATCAACACATTTCAAAATTCATACTTTAGAAAAATTACCATTTTGCCCTCATACTTTCACCAAATGCATATTTTGCATTTATTTCTCTTATGGAAACTCTCAATACTCATAATTTCACACATTTACCACATATTTTGCAACCTTTACAAAAAGGTCCTTTGAGGTGTTTTCATGATAACACCTTTCACAAAAGTTGTTCATCTAACAACTAGGACTCATATCCTTCCATAAAAATGCAGCAAACAACTTAAATGCTCACATGGAAAAACCCTAAGTTTTCAACCATTTTGCGAAATAGTTTGTAACACCCCTTACCCGGGTTCTACGCCGGGAACCGGGCCTGAGGCGTTACTAAACTCAAACCACTTAATCGCCACTTAGGCTCTACATCATTACTCTCTAAATCCTCCTTCTCGACTTACGAGGCCTAACTCATGCACCCGAGGACCCTCAAGACTAATCCAAAACTTTTTCCATTCTTAAAATTTTTCCTTTTAAGACAGGTCTCACACGCCCGTGCAAGATGAGACACGCCCGTGCATAGGCACACACGCCCATGTCCCCAAATCGTGCCTAAAAACCCAGTATTCTGCCAATTTGCCCACGGTTAAGGCACACGCTCATGCATTTTGGGAACACGCCCGTGTACCCTATCACACGTCCGTGCCTTCCGCCCGTGGTCAACACTGACTAATCACACACGATTTTAACACACCCGTGGGCCTAAATCGTGTGCCATACCTTAGTATTCTGACTTATTCAACACGGCCTCGGCACGCCCATGTGCTTTAACCGTGTGACCATTCCAATTCTAATTTCAAAGCGTAGACTTCACACGGCCATGGCACCCGCCCATGGCTTGATCGTGTGTCTCACACGGCCTAGACACACGCCCGTGTGCCTACCCGTGTGGACCAGAACAAGGCTGTTTGCCAAGCTCTTAGCACTCCTATAGCTTACACTACAAGAACCCATTCAACATACCAATAAACACTCATAACTTCAACATGGACTTCCATAGGTAACCTTATAATTTCATAAAAGGTAGAATGATCCATCATGCATGGAAAATTACAAATTTCAATGTCTTACAAGATGCCAATACACCTTTGGCCAAAATAACAAAATAACTTAACTAGCCTAGCACCTATACATGCCATTTACAAAAATCATTAAGTCTAGGTATACCGAGATGAGCTGATAGTGTGGGTCGTCTTCACAGTTAGCTGCGTATTCCAGGCTCGGCTCTAAAACTCTATAAAACAAGGGAAAAGAGAAGGGAGTAAGCTTTAAGCTTAGTAAGTTTACATGTAAACAATATAACCTTTTAACATATACCAAACAATTTCATAGCATTATGTACTAACCAAGAAACAATTTACATTCATGATCATACTTACTCATTTCCTCCATTCACACACTCTAATCACATCACAAGCATAATGTATACATTCATTATCGGTTCCCCTGCACTTAGCATCACAAGTTCACATAATACAACACCTTTAATCTATTTCTCATAGCCGAATTTCTCAGTGGTTTCGCACTTAGCCCACCATCAGTCATTAATAGGGTGGTATCGCACACAGCCCACCAAAAGATTAATTACGGTGGTATCGCACACAGCCCACCAAAAGATTAATAGACTGTGGTATCGCATATAGCCCATCGTAATTGAACAACAAGGTGGTATCACACTTAGCCCACCATTAAGAGTTGTCATTGTACAATCATAAGATTATTTCATCAATCATACGATAATTTTTCAATAACTACCTCATTCCATCTATTAGTACCACATATGTTCTCAATCATACCATACTCTAATTAGCAACATAAGGTTTACAAAAATATACATTGCTTACACATAAACTTACCTCGGTGCAAAACGTGATAACCAACGATTTAGTTTGTCACCTTGCCTTTTCCACGGTCAAGGTTGATTCCGCGCTCTTCTTGATCTATAACAATGAAATTTATTCGTTTAGATCATTCTATGATCATAATACACCAAATTCTATACTTGGGCAAAAATGACCATTTTGCCCTTGTACTTTGGCAAAATTACGATTTTGCCCCTAGGCTCGTAATTTATTTTCAACACATTTTCTCAATGCACAAGCATAGATGAACATTTATTTCTCTTACAAATACTCACCATTCCAACTATTTCATGCATTTATGACACAAATTTAATCTTTGCATTCAAGTCCTATTTAGGTGTTTCCATGCTAACACCTTTCACAAAAGTTGTTTCTCACCTCCCTAACATTCATTTTCTTCCATGAAAACTCAGCCAACAACACAACTACTCTCATGGCAAGTTCTTATACTTTCAACCATATTACAAACTAGACCCCCCATTAGCTAGCTTAAGCTTTGGGGACTCCAAAAATACAAAAATCATCAAAAATAATCATCAAAATGACTTACTTGCAAGGATGAGATGTAGCTGAAAATTTTGAACTCCAAGAACCCTTATTTCCTCTAAAATTTCAGTGGTAGAAGAAGAAGTAATAGTAAAAGATGATATCTCATCTTTTTATCTTATTTTATTCATTTTTTTATTCACCTAATGTCACCAAATTTTGACTAAAATTAATGCTCTTGTCTCCCCTAGCTTGTATGGCCGGCCAACACACATTAAATGGCCTAATTGTAATTTAAAATCCTCTAAATTTACTTTCTATAGCTATTAGGTACCTCCACCATGAAAAATAGAACTTTCGCACTTTATGCGATTTAGTCCTTTTTCGCAATTAAACATGCTGTCACTCAAATTAAAACACCAAAATTATCATGCATCCATATAATCATGCTACAGTACATAAATTAACGTCAAAATAAATTTTCTCGACCTCGGATTAGTGGTCTCGAAACCATTGTTCCGACTAACCCCAAAATCGGGCTGTTACATAGTCCCCTCATTAGCTAGCTTAAGCTTTAGGGGTTCCAAAAGTACAAATTTTATCAAGAAAGACCATCAAAATCACTTACTTGTAAGGAGAAAATCTTGTTGAAATTTTTGAGCTCTCAAACCTCTATTTTGCTACTAATTTTCGGTGGAGAAGATGGAGAGAACAGGTGATATTTTTCTTCTCTTTATTTTAATATAAACCATCAATTTAGTCACCAAATTTCTACCAACTTTAACTCATTTTTCAACTCTTTGTCCCCTGAAGCTGGCCACCCTATTTTTAAGGGTTTAATTGCCCATTAAAGGCCTCCAATTAATATTCTATGGGTTTTAGACACCTTTAGCTTTTAAAATGGAACTTTCGCACTTTATGCGATTTAGTCCTTTTTCGCGATTAAGCATGCAATCGCTAAAATTAAAGCACCACAATTTTTATGCACCTATATAATCATAATATAACTCATAAAATAATATAAAAAAATAATTTTCTTCAACCTCGAATTAGTGGTTCCGAAACCATTGTTCCGACTAGCCCCTAAATCGGGCTGTTACAATTCTCCCCCTTAAGGATTTTCGTCCCCGAAAATCTTACCGGTGAAAAGGTTGGGATATTGGTTTCTCATAGCCTCCTCGGGCTCCCAAGTAGCCTCTTCTACTCCATGTCTTTGCCATAGCACTTTCACAAGTGCTATACTTTTGTTTCTCAACTGTTTGACCTCTTGTGCCAAAATCTTAACCGGCTCTTCACCATAAGTCATGTCCGGTCGAATCTCTACCTCTGATGGTACAACCACATGCGAAGGGTCTGATCGGTAGCGATGCAACATAGACACGTGGAAGACATCGTGAATCTTTTCCAACTCCGGTGGCAAAGCCAAACGATAAGCTACCGGCCCTATCCTCTCAGTAATCTCATAAGGTCTGATAAAACGCAGACTCAATTTGCCTTTCCGGCCAAATCTGAGGACCTTCTTCCATGGTGATACTTTCAGAAACACTTTATCACCTACTTGAAACTCAATCTCCTTCCGTTTCAAATCCGAATAGAACTTTTGTCTATCTGAGGCAGCTTTTAGACATTCATGTATCACTTTTACCTTCTCTTCGGTTTCTCTGACTAAATCAACCCCGTGAATCTGACTCTCTCTGAGTTCGGTCCAATACAAGGGTGTTCGGCACTTACGCCCATATAATGCCTCATAAGGCGCCATTTTCAAACTCGACTGAAAGCTGTTATTGTAGGCGAATTCCACCAACGGTAAGTATTTGTAACAGCCCGATTTAGGGGCTAGTCAGAATAGTGATCTCGGGGTCACTAATCTGAGAATTGAAAAATTTATTTTCATGTTATATTACGAGTTGGAGCATGATAGTATATGTGCATGAGAATTTTGGTGCTTTAATTTTAGCGATTCCACGTTTAATCGCGAAAAAGGACTAAATCGTATAAAGTGCGAAAGTTCCATTCTATTAGATAAAGGTACCAAATAGCCTTAGAATGTAAATTGGAGGTCTTTAAAAGGAAATTAGACCCCCAATACATGCTTAGCCGGCCATGGACTAGCATAGGAGACAAAGATGGACAAAAAATTGGTCAAAGTAGTTGATAGTTGGTGACTTGTTTGACTAGTTTAATATTAGAATAAAGAAAGAGAATGTAACGCCCCATTACCCGGGTTCTATGCCGGGAACCAGGCCCGAGGCGATACCAAACTCAAACCACTTGATCGCCACTTAAGCTCAACGTAATTACTCTCTATAACCTCATTCTCGACTTACGAGGCCTCACTCATACACACGAGGGCTCTCGAGACTAATCCGAAACTTTTTCCAATCTTAAAATTTTTCCTTTCAAAATAGGTCTTACACGCCGTGCGAGATTAGACACGCCTGGTGCATAGACACGCACGCCCATGTCCCCCCGATCGTGCCTAAAAACCCAAGCATTCTCGCCAAATGCCCACGGGTAAGGCACACGCCCATGCGGTTTGGGAACACGCCCGTGTACCCTATTACACGTCCGTGCCTTCCACCCGTGGTCGACACTGGCTAATCACACACAGTTTTGACACACCCGTGGGCCTAAACCGTGTGCCATACCTTAATATACTGACTTGTTCAACACGGCCTAGGCACGCCCGTGTACTTTAACCGTGCGACCATTCAAATTCCAATTTCAAGGTGCAGACTTCACACGGCCTGGGAACACGCCCATGGCTTGATCGTGTGTCTCACACGGCCTAGACACACGCCCGTGTGCCTACCCATGTGGACAAGAACAAGGCTATTTGCCAAGCTCTTAGCACCCCTATAGCTTACATTACATGAATCTATTCAACATGCTAATAAACATCTCATAATTTTCATCATGAACTCCCATAGATAACCTCGTAATTTCATAGATGGTAAAATGAGCCATCATGCATGGCAAGTTACAAAATTAAATGTCTTAACAAGAGCCAATACACCTTTGGCCAAAATAACAAAATAATCTAACTAGTCTAGCCCCTATACATGCCATTTACAAAATCATTAAGTCTAAGTATACCGAGAGGAGCTGATAGTGTAGGTGGTCTTCCGGTTAGCTGCGTATCCCGGCTCGGCTCTTAAACTCTATAGAACAAGGGAAAAAGAGAAGAGGGAGTAAGCTTTAAGCTTAGTAAGTTTACATATAAACAACACAACATTATAACATATATTGAACAAATACATAGCATTACGTACTAAGCAAGAAGCAATTTACATTCATGACATGCTTACTCATTTTCTCCATTCCCACATTTCAACCATCTCACATCTTAATGCACACACTCATTAAGAGTTTCCCTGCACTTAGTATCACAAGGTCACATAATACAACATTCACTATTTCTAATTCCATTTCACACAGTCAAGCCACTCGGTGGTTTCGCACTTAGCCCACCAAAAAGATTAGTTATGGTGGTATCGCACATAGCCCACCAAAAGATGAATAGACGATGGTATCGCACATAACCCATCGTAAATTAGTAACAAAGTGGTATCACACTTAGCCCACCAAAAGATTTTAGACGATGGTTTCGCACATAGCCCATCGTAAATTAAGCAACAAGGTGGTATCGCACTTAGCCCACCAAAAAGTGTCGACATTACATATTTATATGACTATTTCATCATTCATACAATAATTATTCAACAATTTCCACATTCAATCCATTCGAACCACACATGTTCTCGATCTTGCCATACACTAGTTAACCACACAATATTTACACAATCATGCATTGTTTACACATAAACTTACCTCGGTGCAAAACGTGATAACCAACGATCTAATCCGTCACCTTGCCTTTTCCTCGGTCAAGGTTGATTCCGCGCTCTTCTTGATCTATAACAATGAAATTTATTCGTTTAGATCATTCTATGATCATAATACTTCAAATTCTGCACTTGGGTAAAATTGACCATTTTGCCCTTGTACATTGGCAAAATTACGATTTTTCCCCTAGGCTCGTAATTTATTTTTCAACACATTTTCTCAATGAACAAGCATAGATGAACATTTATTTCTCTTACAACTACTCACCATTACAACTATTTCATGCATTTATGACACAATTTAAATCTTTGCATTTAAGTCCTATTTAGGTGTTTTCATGCTAACACCTTTCACAAAAGTTGTTTCTCATCTCACTAACATTCATTTTCTTCCATAAAAACTCAGTTAAAAACATAAAATCTCTCATGGAAAGTCCCTAAACCTTCAGCCATTTGACATATTAGTCCCCTCATTAGCTAGCTTAAGCTTTGGGGACTTCAAAAATACAAAAAACATCAAGAAAGATCTCTAAAATCACTTACTTGTGAAGAAGATGAGTTGCTGAAATTTTAAAGCATTCAAAACCCCTCTAAGCTTGAAATTTTCGGTGGAGAGGAAGAGTGAATAGTGAAAGATGATAGCTTTTCTTTTTACCATATTTTATTCATCTTTTCTCACCTAATTCACCCAAATTTTGACCAAGAATTAAATGCCCTTGTCTCCCCTATGCACATGACCGGCCATCACTAGATAAATGGCCTAATTGCACTTTAAAATCCTCCCAATTACATTCTTTAGCTATTAGACACCTCTACCATGAAAAATAGAACTTTCACATTTTATGCGATTTAGTCCTTTTTTGCAATTAAGCATGCTATCACTCAAATTAAAACACCAAAATTTTTATGCATCCATATAATCATGCTACAACACATAAATTAACGTCAAAATAATTTTCCTCGACCTTGGATTAGTGGTCTCGAAACCACTATTCCGACTAGCCCCAAAACCAGACTGTTACAGAGAAAATATCATCTTTCTCTCCATCTTTCTCCACTGAAATTTACAAGAAAAATAGGGGTTTGAAAGCTCACAATTTTTAGCAAGCTCTCCTCCATTCTAGTAAGTGACTTTGATGATTTTTCTTTATGATAATTATACTTTTAAGACCCCTAGAACTTAAGCTTTCAAATGAGAGGACTATTGTGCAATTTGATGCAAAGTTTAGAGTTTTACCATGAGAGCTTTCATTGCTATTTGCTGCATTTTTATGGAAGAAAATGAGTCTTAGTTGTTGTATGAACAACTTTTGTGAAAGGTGTTGTCTTGAAAACACCTAATTTGGACCTTGATGAAAAGGTTACAAAATTGTAGTAAATATGTAAAACATTGAGTTTTGATGATAGCTATAAGAGTATTAAATGTTAACCTAGGCTTGTTGAAGGTAGAAATGTGATTAGAATTTATTTTCGAGCCTAGGGGCAAAATGGTCAATTTGCCAAAGTCTAGGAGAAAAATAGTAATTTTGCCTAAGATGATTATTGAAATGCTTTATTAATGAGATGATTAAAATGAGCTAAATTGTTGTTATAGAGCAAGAAGAACCGAGGATCCGCCTCGATCGGGGAAAGAACAAAGTCTTGGACTAAATCGTCGAGCTAGCTCATTTTGAAATCGTGGTAAGTTTGTATGTGATTAATGAAATATTTATGTTAGCACAATTGAAAATGCTTGGTATCACATTGATGTATGATACTTCATTGAAATGAGAAATTGATGTTAAGTATGATGTTGAAGTCCTAGTGGACTATAATGAATATGGGATTGCTATCATTGAGATGTGAATCAGATAAAGTCCCGTATAAGACCATATCCGGGATATGGCTTCGGAAAAGAATAAGAAACTCGTTAAGACCATATTCGGAATGTGGCATTGATAATTAATGTAAAAGTCCATATAAGACCATATTCGAGATATGGCATTGGCATTTAGAAGTAACTCCATGTAAGACCACCTCGCGAATGTTGCATTGGCTTCGTCTCTACATGAACGACGTTGAATATACGTCTCTAACTATCCCTAGTGATTAAAGGGATAAGTAGATGAGTTTAGAAGTAGAAATGAGATTTGCACTAAAGTCATATGAATGAGTGAATACAGGTACTCGTGAATGAGTCACGAAGAAATGTTTACGACATGTGGCATAGTATGTGCTAAATAAGGGCAATTGTGAGTAAGTATGGCAAGATGCCTATGACTTGTGTATGGAAAGTTAATATCATGGATGGATTATTTTATGAGCTTATTGTTGCTATTTATATTCATGCAAACTTAATAAGCTTTATGCTTTCCCCTTCCATTGCCCTTCTTCCTTGTAGTATTGCCAAGATAACTCGAGGATCGTGGACATAGGAGTTCAAAAATCACACTATCGGCATCACTTTGGTATAACAATTTAGACTTATTTTGAGTATGGCATGTATAGGACTCGAGTATTTTGTTAAGTTGTAATTGTTAGCCAAAGTGTTGGCTATGTATGTTACTAAAGTCATTTTGTAAATGGCCTTAAGTTAGGCAAATACGTGGCAAATTCTTTTGTTTAATGAAAGTGGTTTTTCTTGAAGTGTATGCCCTTGTGTATGAATGTTGAATTAAGTATTTAGATGTGTCTTTGAGTCATGAATTACGTTGAATGGAATTGGAATATGTATGTTTACAATGTAGGGTGGCAAAGGGCTTGGTAGATAGCCTTCTAATTTTCTACATGGGTAGACACACGGACGTGTGTCTAGATCGTGTGAGCGGCACGGCTAGCAGATGGGCGTGTGCCCAGGCCGTGTGAAGTCTGCACCATGCACTTGGAATTTAAATCGCCACACGATTGGAACACACGGGCGTGTGTGTGGGCCGTATGGATTAGTCAGAATGCCAAGGTTTGGCACACGGGCCAAGGCCAAGGGCGTGTCAAGGCTGTGTGAAATTAGTCAGTTTCGACCACGGGTGGTAGACACGGGCATGTCTTAGGGGCACACGGGCGTGTCCCTAGACTCACATGGGCGTGTAACCCATGTTTTGTTGAAAAGTTTCTCGAACGTGTAAATGTCCCCGGAATAGTCCCGATACCTCTCGGAAGTTATGTTTAGGGCCTCTTAGGCCAAGTATAAGTAAGTGATGGGTTTAAACGAGACTTTGCAACCCTATTTGAGATGTTTAAGCAAGATTAGTTAGGTAATGCCTCGAACCCTGTCCCGGCTTGGAGACGGGTAAGGGGTGTTACATTTATTGGTATCAGAGCTACGATTTAGTCGGTTCTAGGACTAATGTAGTGTAAGTACGAGTCTAGCTCCGGGTACTGCCCCTATTTCTATTGCTCCCTATAGAATGGCTCCAACCGAGCTAAAGGAGCTAAAAGAATAGTTGCAAGAGCTATCAGATAAAGGTTTTGCAAGGCCGAGTTTTTCTCCGTGGGGTGCTCCTATTTTATTCGTAAAGAAGAAAGATGGTTCCATGAGACTATGTATAGATTATCGGCAACTTAATAAGGTAACTGTGAAGAACAAGTACCCGTTGCCGAAGATCGATGATCTATTCGATCAATTGAAGGGAGCCACAGTATTTTCCAAGATAGATTTGAGGTCAGGGTACTATCAGCTGAGAGTCAAGGACTCAGATGTGCCGAAAACCGCGTTTAGGACTAGATATGGCCACTATGAATTTTTGGTCATGCCTTTTGGTCTAACAAATGCCCCGGCGATCTTCATGGATTTGATGAATCGCATTTTTCGGCCATACTTGGATAAATTTGTTGTGGTTTTCATCGATGACATACTAATGTACTCTCGGGACGAGAACGAACATGTCGAGCATTTGATTATGGTTCTGCGAGTTTTGAGAGAAAAACAATTGTATGCCAAATTCAGTAAAAGTGAATTTTGGCTCAAGGAAGTGGGATTTTTGGGACACATTATCTCGGGAGACGGGATTAGAGTCGACCCGAGTAAGATTTCAGCAATTGTTGAATGGAAACCACCGAGGAGCGTAACTGAAGTAAGGAGTTTTCTAGGCCTAGCTGGCTATTATAGGCGTTTTGTCAAGGGGTTTTCCATGATAGCTACCCCGATGACTAAACTTTTGTAAAAAGATGTGAAGTTCAATTGGATGTAAAGGTGTCAATGAGTTTTGAGAAATCAAGACATCGTTGGTCGAGGCCCTGTTTTGGTACAACCCGAGTCGGGAAGAGAATTTGTGGTTTATAGTGACGCATCCTTGAACGGATTGGGTTGTGTACTCATGCAAGAGGGTAAGGTGATTGCTTACGCCTCTAGGCAATTGAAGCCGCACGAGAAGAATTACCCGACTCATGATTTAGAGTTGGCCGCAATTATGTTTGCGTTAAAAATTTGGAGGCATCATTTATATGGTGAAAGGTGTCGGATTTTCACCGACCATAAAAGCCTAAAATATTTGATGACTCAAAAGGAATTGAATTTGAGGCAACGAAGGTGGTTAGAGTTGATTAAGGATTATGAGTTGGAAATTGACTACCATCTGGGAAGGGCAAACGTAGTCGCCGATGCTTTGCTTGAGAAAATCATTGTTTGCACTAAGAGCCATGAGTACTCAGATGACCTTGTTAGATGATGGTTCCATTTTAGCTGAATTGAGGGCTAAACCCTTGTTTCTCCAAGAAATCTGTGAAGCTCAGAAAGATGATAACAGTTTGCAAGCCAAGAGAATTTTATATGAGTCGAGCGTGGAGTCGAATTTTGTGTAAATCTCGATGGATGTCCGACATTTCGAGATAGGTCTGTGTACCCGAAATGACGAGCTTATTCATAAAATCTTGCATGAAGCGCATAGCGGATGTTTGAATGTACACCCGAAAGACGACGTATGATGTACAATGATTTGAAGAAATGGTATTGGTGGCTTGGTATGAAGAAAGACATTTCCGAGTTTGTATCGAAATGCCCGATTTTGACAAGTGAAGGTTGAACATCAAGTACCTTCGGGTTTACTTGACCTATTATGGTTCACAGTGGAAATGGGACCGTATTACCATGGACTTCGTGATGGGCTTACCGTTGACTCCAAAGAAGAAAGATGCAGTATGGGTAGTGGTTGATAGACTCACAAAGTCAGCCCATTTTATACTAGTACGAGTCGACTATTCTCTTGATAAATTGGCAGACTTGTACATGTCAGAAATAGTAAGACTCCATGGTGTACCGTTGTCGATCATTTCGAATAGAGATCCGAGATTCACGTCACGGTTTTGGAAAATGTTGTAAGAAGCCTTGGGCACGAAATTAAATTTCAGTACAGCCTTCCATCCACAAATCGACGTATAGTCGGAGAGGGTAATCCAGATACTTGAGGACATGCTTCGATGTTGTGTTTTAGAATTCCAAGGTAGTTGGGGGAAATACTTACCGTTGGTGGAATTCGCCTACAACAACAGTTTTCAGTCAAGTTTGAAGATGGTGCCTTATGAGGCATTGTATGGGCGTAAGTGCCGCACGCCCTTGTATTGGTCAGAACTCAGAGAGAAACAGATACACGGGGTCGATTTAGTTAAGGGCCAAGAAAAGTAAAAGTGATACGTGATTGTCTGAAAGTCGCCTCAGATAGGCAGAAGTCCTATTCAGATTTGAAAAGGAAAGAGATAGAAATCAAAGTCGGTGATAAAGTGTTCTTGAAAGTATCACTTTGGAGGAAAGTCCTCAGATTTGGCCGGAAGGGCAAATTAAGTCCGCGCTTTATCGGACCTTATGAGATTACCGAGAGGATATGACCGGTAGCTTATCGGTTGGCCTTGCCACTTAAACTAGAAAAGATTCATGATGTCTTTCACATATCCATGTTGCACCGATACCGTTCAGATCCTTCACATGTCATTGTACCGACAGAGGTAGAGATACAACCGGACTTGACATATGGTGAAGAGCCGGTTAAGATTTTGGCGCGAGAGGTCAAGCAGTTGAGAAACAAAAGCATAGCCCTTGTGAAAGTTTTATGGCAAAGGCACGAAATAGAAGAGGCTACATGGGAGCCCGAGAAAATGATGAGAAAATAATATCCCAACCTTTTTGCCGGTAAGATTTTCGGGGACGAAAATCCTTAAGGGGAGAATTGTAACAGCCCGATTTAGGGGCTAGTTGAATAGTGATCTCGGGGTCACTAATTTGAGAATTGAAAAATTTATTTTCATGTTATATTATGAGTCGGAGCATGATAGTATATGTGCATGAGAATTTTGGTGCTTTAATTTTAGCGATTCCACGTTCAATCGCGAAAAAGGACTAAATCGCATAAAGTGCGAAAGTTCCATTCTATTAGATAAAGGTACCAAATAGCCTTAGAATGTAAATTGGAGGTCTTTAAAAGGAAATTAGACCCCTAATACATGCTTGGCCGGCCATGGACTAGCATAGGAGACAAAGATGGACAAAAAATTGGTCAAAGTAGTTGATAGTTGGTGACTTGTTTGACTAGTTTAATATTAGAATAAAGAAAGAGAAAATATCATCTTTCTCTCCATCTTTCTCCACCAAAATTTGCAAGAAAAATAGGGGTTTAAAAGCTCACAATTTTCAGCAAGCTCTCCTCCATTCTAGTAAGTGATTTTGATGATTTTTCTTTATGATAATTTACTTTTAAGACCCCTAGAACTTAAGCTTTCAAATGAAAGGACTATTATGCAATTTGATGAAAAGTTTAGAGTTTTACCATGAGAGCTTTCATTGCTATTTGCTGCATTTTTATGGAAGAAAATGAGTCTTAGTTGTTGTATGAACAACTTTTGTGAAAGGTATTGTCTTGAAAACACCTAATTTGGACCTTGATGAAAAGGTTACAAAATTGTAGTAAATATGTGAAATGTTGAGTTTTGATGATAGCTATAAGAGTATTAAATGTTCACCTAGGCTTGTTGAAGGTAGAAATGTGATTAGAATTTATTTCCGAGCCTAGGGGCAAAATGGTCAATTTGCCAAAGTCTAGGGGCAAAATAGTAATTTTGTCTAAGCATGATTATTGAAATGCTTTATTAATGAGATGATTAAAATGAGCTAAATTGTTGTTATAGAGCAAGAAGAACCAAGGATCCGCCTCGATCGGGGAAAGAATAAAGTCTCAGACTAAATCATCGAGCTAGCTCATTTTGAAATCGAGGTAAGTTTGTATGTGATTAATGAAATATTTATGTTAGCATAATTGAAAATGCTTGGTATCACATTGATGTATGATACTTCATTGAAATGAGAAATTGATGTTAAGTATGATGTTGAAGTCCTAGTGGACTATAATGAATATGGGATTGCTATCATCGAGATGTGAATCGAGATAAAGTCAGTATAAGACCATGTCCGGGACATGGCCTCTCAAGACCGAGTTAAGATCCGTATAAGACCATATTCGAGATATGGCTTCGGAAAAGAATAAAAAACTCGTTAAGACCACATTCAGAATGTGGCATTGATAATTGATGTAAAAGTCCATATAGGACCATATCCGGGATATGGCATTGGGATTTAGAAGTAACTCCATGTAACACCACCTCGGGGATGTGGCATTGGCTTCGCCTCTACATGAACGACGTTGAATATAAGTCTCTGACTATCCCTAGTGATTAAAGGGATAAGTAGATGAGTTTAGAAGTAGAAATGAGATTTGCACTAAAATCATATGAATGAGTGAATACAGGTACTCGTGAATGAGTCACGAAGAAATGTTTACGACATGTGGCATAGTATGTGCTAAATAAGGGCAATTGTGAGTAAGTATGGCAAGATGCCTATGACTTGTGTATGGTTAGTTAATATCATGGATGAATTATTTTATGAGCTTATTGTTGCTATTTATATTCATGCAAACTTACTAAGCTTTATGCTTACCCCTTTCATTGCCCTTCTTCCTTGTAGTATTGCCAAGATAACTCGAGGATCATGGACGTAGGAGTTTGGAAATCACACTATCGACATCACTTTGGTATAACACTTTAGACTTATTTTGAGTATAGCATGTATAGGACTCGAGTATTTTGTTAAGTTGTAATTGTTAGCCAAAGTGTTGGCTATGTATGTTACTAAAGTCATTTTGTAAATGGCCTTAAGTTAGGCAAATACTTGGCAAATTCTTTTGTTTAATGAAAGTGGTTTTTCTTGAAGTGTATGCCCTTGTGTATGAATGTTGAATTAAGTATTTAGATGTGTCTTTGGGTCATGAATTATGTTGAATGGAATTGGAATATGTATGTTTGCAATGTAGGGTGGCAAAGGGCTTGGTAGATAGCCTTCTAATTTTCTACATGGGTAGACACACGGGCGTGTGTCTAGACCATGTGAGTGGCACGGCTAGCACATGGGCGTGTGCCCAGGCCGTGTGAAGTCTGCACCATGCACTTGGAATTTAAATCGCCACACGGTTGGAACACACGGGCGTGTGTGTGGGCCGTGTGGATTAGTCAGAATGCCAAGGTTTGGCACACGGGCCAAGGCCAAGTGCGTGTCAAGGCCGTGTAAAATTAGTCAGTTTCGACCACGGGTGGCATGTCTTAGGGGCACACGGGCGTGTCCCTAGACTCACATGCGCGTGTAACCCATGTTTTGTTGAAAAGTTTCTCAAACGTGTAAATGTCCCCGGAATAGTCCCGATACCTCTCGGAAGTCATGTTTAGGGCCTCTTAGGCCAAGTATAAGTAAGTGATGGGTTTAAACGAGAATTTGTAACCCTATTTGAGATGTTTAAGCAAGATTAGTTAGGTAATGCCTCGAACCCTGTCCCGGCTTGGAGACGGGTAAGGGGTGTTACAGTATTTCTCCCAATTACCTTGGAATTCCAAAACACAACCTCGAAACATGTCTTCAAGTATTTGTATTACTCTTTCCGACTTCCCGTCAGTTTGCAGATGGAAAGCTGTGCTAAAGCTCAATTTTGTGCCTAAGCCGTAAATCTCGGATCTCTATCCGAAATAATCGACAACGGTACACCGTAAAGTCTTACTATTTCTGACACATACGAATCCGCTAACTTATCAAGCGAATAGTCGACCCGTACTGGTATGAAATGGGCTGACTTCGTAAGTCTATGAACCACGACCCATACGGCATCCTTTTTTTCGGTGACAACAGCAAACCCATCACGAAGTCCATAGTAATACGGTCCCACTTCCACTCGGGAACCATAATAGGCTGAAGTAGACCTAAAGGTACTTGATGTTCAGCCTTCACTTGTTGACAAATTAGGCATCTCGATACAAACTCCGAAATGTCTTTCTTCATACTTGGCCACAAATACCATTTCCTCAAGTAGTTATACATCTTCGTGCTGCCTGGATGTACAGACAAGCATCCACTATGTGCTTCATGCAGAATATTTTGTACAAGTTCATCATTTCTGGGTACACAGACCCTATCTCGAAACACCAGACATCCATCAGGACTTATCCGAAAGTCCGACTCAACACTTGATTCACATAGAACTCTTTTAGCTTGTAAATTATTGTCGCCTTTCTAAGCTTCACAAATCTCTGGAAGAAACACTGGTCTAGCCCTCAACTCGGCTAGAATAGAACCATCATCTGACGAAGCCATCCTTGTATTCATGGCTCTCAGCGCAAACAAGGATTTCCTACTCAAGGCATCGGCGACTACGTTCGCCTTTCCCGAATGGTAGTCAATTACTAACTCGTAATCTTTTATCAACTCTAACCATCTCCGTTGCCTAAGGTTCAACTCTTTTTGAGTCATCAAGTACTTTAGCCTCTTATGATCAGTGAACACCCGACATCTCTCACCATACAAATGGTGTCTCCAAATCTTTAGTGCAAAAACAATTGCAGCTAACTCCAAATCGTGAGTCGGGTAATTCTTCTCGTGTGGTTTTAATTGTCTAGAGGCATATGCTATCACCTTGCCCTCTTGCATGAGTACACAACCTAACCCATTCAGGGATGCATCGCTGTAAACCATGAATTCCTTTCCCGGCTCAGGTTGTACTAGGACTGGAGCCTCTGTCAACAATGCCTTCAATCTCTCGAAACTCTGTTGGCACTTTTCTGTCCATTCAAACTTTACATCTTTTTGTAGCAACCTCGTCATCGGTATAGCTATCATGGAAAATCCCTTGAAAAAACGTCTATAGTAGCCAGCTAGGCCCAGAAAACTCCTAACCTCGATTACATTCCTTAGTGGTTTCCAATCCACAATTGCTGAGATCTTACTCGGGTCGACTC